>CM032131.1:212500-5212500 GCA_018894105.1 Jacaranda mimosifolia | reverse complement strand
TCAATTACTTTAAGCGCTCAGTCATAACTTTCTCAGGTTTCAAGGTATGCTGAAGGATTTAGCATAGTCATACATTATTGCTCCTAGGTCGACAAATCAATAAACAAATAATCAGGATCTCACTTAAGGTCCTAACGGTATTTTTTGGCCGATTAAGTTCAATATTATAATAATTACGAAATTACTCCATAAATTAGACTACACTATAATTTGACAATCTTATTTTAGGTTATAGTTAAACTTGATTCGAAACTTCATTCACATTTGACAATTTAATCAAATTAAAATTCAATTATTGAAAGTTACCCAGATTGGGTTGAACTTGGACCCAATCTCACGTCGAAACTAGTTTGGATGAGTTCGAAATTAAGTCCCGAGCAAACTGCCCAGAAACTGCCGTCACGCGTCGCCGCCGGACCACCATGCGCCACCGCCGGAGATGGAGATATTTTGTGTGCCTCATCAACAAGAGCAAAAACCCCAAAACAATTTCTGCTTCCAACACCGGTAAGCAGGCCAATTGGTTGTTCGAAGCCGCGACAGACCTTACCCCACCACCATTCACCACCACTTCAATCCCTCCGCCACCGGCCATTAAGACCCAAAATTGACACCACCATGAGCTCACGACCAAAACCCACCCAAACATCGCCGTTTTTTGCCGCGAGAAACGGTGGAACCACGACCCCAGCTGAGCTTCGTTGTTAGCCCTTATTTCCCAGCAATTTTGTCGGTTGTTTTTGGTTAAGTTTGGTGTGGTCTTGCTCACCTCAGCTAGAGGAATCAAGTGGTGGCTTTAGTTTCAAGTTTCATGGTCATTTTCGGTGGTTCGCACGTTAAGTGGAGGTGGGGTAGATTATGAGAATTTAACTAAATTATGTCCTCAATTCTATATATGTAAGATATTTTTCAACTTCTTCAATTTGACCCCCCAAACTTATGACCGACTTCACATTAGCCCCAAAAACTTTTAACCGCCTTCACCTTGGTCGCTAGCCTTCATTTGAGTCCTCGAACTTCTATTTCTTACACATTGACCCCTTAACATTCTTAATTCTAGTCAATTAGGTCCAAACTGGTTTATTTTAAAGTCCTCCAGCTTTTATTTATCTTACATTGACCCCCTAAACTTTATAATTTCAAACAATCAAGTCCTTTATTTATTTATAATTAAATCCCCTAATTCCCAATACTTCCACCTAGAATTTAATTAATTTAATTTCAATAAACTTAAACTAATATTGCAAAAATTGGGGCTTACACATATTGTGGCTACTTCACATTATATATTTTGTAGAGAGGAGCATCGAAGGTTACAAAATAAAATATTTGCTATTTTTTTAAAATAAAATTTATAAAAATAAGATGTTGTAATTTTATAATTTCTTTTTAAAAAGTAAAGAGTTTGTATTTATTTTTAAAATTTTAATAAATTCTTTTAATTAGACCATATTAAATGATTATAAAATTATCATTATTTATAACTTATGAAATTTGAGATCTTATTTTATTCAAATACGTCAAGTTCTTGTTTTTATAATAATATATATCTTATCAATTCTATAAACATTTTATAATTGGGCATGAAAGTATTTTAGGCTGGGATAGACTTTGATTTAAACAAGTCAGGCTTGTTAGGCAAATAATACGCCTGAGCCTAGCATATTATATATGATAGCCTATCATTGTTTATGATAGGCTAGCTTGTTATGTTAAGGCTAGGCTAAAAACCTATCGTAGATAATAAGCTAGGTTTAGGCTTGTATGGCAAATAACAAGCTAAAAGCCTATCATATGTGTATGGCTTTCTTTTTTTGTTAAGCCTATTATGTAAATGACAAGTCTGAGCCTACCTAAAAGCCTATTTTCTACTAAGACTATAATTAAATCTAAATATTACATAAATCTAAAATTTTAATATGCTCAAACTTGTAATAGACCTTAATAGGCAATAATCGAAATGATAAATAACAAATGTATAATTACGAAAGTTCAAATATATGTATTATAAAATAGTATCATTTCAACAACAAATAATATTAAACAACATAAAGAATTCCATAAAGAGCTAATTAAAGAAATCAAATACAATTAGTTAAGTAATATCGTATCATTATTATTGTATTTTTCATGTAAAGAATGATAAACGGGCCGGCCTATTAGGCTTTGCAAGCTTTTAGAAAAGCCTAAGTCCAGTTTATTTAATCAAAAAGGCAACTTTTTAAGCCTTGACTTGGCGTGTTTATTAAATAGACTAAGCTATGTTAGGCCATAGGCCCCTCACGAGTAGTCTAACCTATTCCCATTTCTATTTATAATACACACACACACACACACACACGGGTTATGAGATCTTTCAAATAAGTTTTGTCAAACACTCTCTAGTTTTTTCATATAAGAAAAGTCAAGAGCACCTTAAAGAAGTTCATAAGTTGTTTCACTCTCTTTTTCTTGTTGAGGTGCTTTATCTTAAAAACAACCCTCGATTGCACAGATCTCAATAAAACTGAACCTTCCATGTTTGACAATGAACTTGCATACGTACTACATGGCACATTTTATAAAAACAATAATTATGTGTTTCTTTTCAAACCCTCAAATTCAAAGATTTCAAATTAGACCAATTTTCGCCACATATTGAAAGAGAGTCAATGAATCTTAAAACAAATTATAGGTCATTCCTTTTTTTTCACTCATTAAGATAATTTTTTATAAGGACAAAATCCTCCATCATATATATATATATGTTCAATATTTTGTATGTTTGTGTGAGACTAAAATATGAAATCTTACATGCAGAAGGGTTATATGTCATTCTTACAAAATCGGAGCAATAAGGCAGATTGCACAGATGCAAAATTGCGCGAGGTGCCCTACCATTACACATCTTATTTTTGTAGATGACATCATGTTTTTCTTCATGGAAAGATTGGAGGAATGTCGAATTATCAATGATTGCTTAAAGGCGTATGAGAAAGCTTCTGGCTAGCTTATAAATTTCCAAGTTCTCAATTTTTTTTCAACTCGAACATAGGTAAAGCGACGAGAGATGGGGAAAATGCAAGTTTTGTCCTTTAACTATTGCCAACTTTTTAAATGGTTCATTTTCTATTGCAGATTGCATATTTAGTCCATTATCTTACATTTGTCATCATATTTAGTCCATTTATTTGCAAATTTAGTCCTTCGGGTCGCTTAATTTGAAATTGAGCCCAAAACATACCCAATCACCTTTCATTAGACCAAAATTTGGGATTTTTTTGGACACATGTACTCATGTGCCACATCTTTGTTGTATCAGCTTAAAATTTAACTAAATCTTGAATTTGAAGAAGTGATTTCAGAAACAATTGCTGCAGTTATTTTTTAATATGAAAGAAACAAAAGTTAATAAAAATATTTAGAAAGATATTTATGTAAAATATAATTTAGAAAAGTACATATATATGAAAGTTTGAAAATAATTATTATAAAAAAGAATATTTATAGGTGAAAAATGTGGCCGACTTTTTTTCTTATCTTTTTTAATCTAAAAAAAATATAAGTGCAACAATTATTTCTTAAATCACATCTTCAAATTTAAGATTTAGTTAAATTTTTAAACTGATGCAGCAAAGATGTGGCACCTGAATACACATGGTCAAAAAGTCCCAAATTTTAGCATAATGAAAGGTGATGGACATGTTTCGGGCTTGATTTCAAATTAAGCGGCTCGAAGGACTAAATTTGCTAATAAATGAACTAAATGTGATGGAAAATTTAAGATAATGGGCTAAATACACAAGCTGCAATAGAGAATAAACCATTTAAAAAGTTGGCAATAGTTAAAGGACCAAAATTGCAATTTTCCCCTTAATGTAAATTTACTGTAGGAATATAGCACACACCTTGGATTGCCATCTTTAATTGGGTGAAAGAGAAATGATATCTTTAAATTTGTCAAAAAAAGGATTTGACATAAGCTTTAGGGATGGAACAAGAAATTATTTTCTAGAGCGGGTAAGGGGATTCTGTTAAAAATTGTGGCACAATCCATTCTAAACTACATTATGAGTGTGTTCCTTTTCCCCAAAGAGATTTGCGATGAGATTGAGTGTATGATGAATACCTTTTGATGGTGAAATCATTTGGAATTCAGTGCATGAGATGGGAACGTATTTGTATGCTTAAAATCAAATGAAGGCTCGAATTCAGTAGGTTTTGTGAATTCAACTGAGCCTGTTAGGAAAACAAGGTTAACATCTTCTATCAAGTCTAGAAACTTTAGTTTCACAAATTTTTCAAGCCAACTACTATCCAAGGAAGACTTTTTTGGAGGCAAAATCAGAAAAAGAATTTGAGTTATCTGTGGTACGTTATTCTTGCATTCCAACCTATTGTTAGAGGAGGTGTTACCTTAAAGTTGGGAACGGACAAAATATTCTGATTGGTAGAGATCCTTGGCTGCCAAATGTTCGGAATCCTTAAGTGTCTTCAAGTCTGGGTCAAGACATATCTACTAGAACAATTTCATTCCTTATGATTCAAGAATAGAATGGATGGAATAATTTCATGATTCTATCTACTTTCAATAATAGAGATGTTGGTCTCATTTTAAATATTCCATTGAGCAATGGATGGTGCAGTGATGTGTGGTTATGGAATGGGGACTTGAAGGGTTTATACACAGTCAAGAGTTGCTATAAATTGTTAATAGAAGACTAAGTTAGCTTTTACAAGCCAACCACCATCTGGTGTTTGGAGGACGATTTGGAGATTTAACGTGCCACCCAAAGTTTTGCTATGGTGAACCTATAGTAATTGCCTACCAATTAAGGATCAATTGATTCAAAAAATGTTTAGCTCGATTCCATCAGTCCAGTTTGTCTTAGCGATACAAAATCAGCTTTGCATGTCTTTGCTCAGTATCTTTTTTGCTGTCAATTGTTGGACTCAAACTCAATTGGTGAACCCTTATCAAATTACAAACACTGGCTCACTTGCTATCTGGTTAGACAATCTCCTAACTAGTCTCAACAAAGAGAATGGAAGTAAAGCCCTTGTGTTACTTTTAGAGCCTTCGGAGTAATCGAAATAAAGTGATTTGGAGGGCCATAGCAGGTTCTCCAAACTCAGTTATCTTTCTTGGTTACTCTTCTTTGCATCGATGGAACACTACCCCACAAGAAATAAGCTTGCCTTCCCATTAGACTCACCAATTCTTGATTATTCGGTGGAGTTGTCCTTTTTATAGTTGGCTTAAATATAAGTGTTAATGTGGTAATGCATCCTAGTCATGAAACATTTTTTTAGGTTGCATCCTAATGGACGATCAAGGGATTTTTTGCTTTGCCATGGTTGTTCTGCATAGATGAGATGTTAACCCTGCCTTGCTAGAGGCAATTTCCTTAAAAAAAAAACTCCCAGTAGGATCACGAATAAAAATATTTCAAATATTATTTTTGAACTTGATGCTTTAGTTGTTGTGAAGGCTGTTTTGAATGGCTCTGTTGATCTTTCTTACTCTGGGATTATGATTTTAGATTATAAAGTTTTCTTGGCTAAACTAACAAGCTACAATGTTTTTTTTGCACTATTTAGCCAATCAAGTGGCTCATTGTGTTGCTATGATCTCTATTTCTATATCTAAACCTACTATGTGGGAAAATCATGTTCCTACATTTCCATCTAATATAATTGATGCTGATTTACAAAAAAATTCTCTCTTTTTAGTTCAAAAAAAATATGAAATTAAAAAAGAATATGATAGTGATAAATTCTGACCGACATGGTAATTAGTATATAGAGTTGATAAAAAAAAAAAGTGGTTCATTGAATAGGAAAAACTGAATTCCGATTATGTGATCCATTGAAAAACTTGTAACTAATTAAATGATACAATCCTTGTATATATATATATATATATATAAAAGTTTTAAATTCAAATGTTATTAAATTTTTGGTGTGCGTTGCTTGTGCTAAACAAACAACACAACAACAATAATAATCCAAAATAAATATAATATTAATGTTTCATTTATCTGAAATGTATTTGGCATGAATATTTATATTTATTATTATGCTTACTATCATGAATACAAAAAGAATATCATGTGTCATTTCCTTACCATTTTTTCCTAGGTCCAAATAAATTTCAATCCAATAAGTGCTCAAGTGTATTTGTACTTCTCAAAATCCAAATCAAGGTAAATCAAATACACTTATCAATACAGGAAAATATTAAAATCAATTCTGTAGATAGGACAAAAAAAAAAAAAAAAAATTACAACCTCAATAGCTAGACAATGACCTAAAAATAAAATATGTTTATGCTCATGTTTCTAAATCATAAACTAGAACTAGAACCATCCTACGATGTATGCATGATATGAAGATACTTTTTTTTTTTTTTTTAAAATCAAGGATATGATGATATGGTTATATATTTTGTTGGAGCACAACGAAAGCAATTTAAACACGAAATTTAATTTATCAGGAATCCATGAATCACACCCACAAATTTGATGAGAAAATTAATACCTAACAGATAGAAAAATAAAACAGATACGGAATTATATAGTTCGGTGAATTCCGCCTACCTCCATGGGAGTTTTCTTTCTTCAATTATGATAGAATTTTACCAGTACAAGCCAACCTTTGAATTTGACATGCCCAAACTCAAGGGGAAAAAAAAAGACAAGAAAATTGTACAACCACTATCATAACTACCAAAGAGATACTCACTCTACTCTTTTGTATTGCCACACTCGTACTCATAATAACTACCCTATGAGTATCATGAGTTCCATGAGTATCCTTTCTCTCTCTCTCAAGTAATCAAATAAATACCTCTATTTATAATAGAAAATTACTTGACTACTAAGAACTAGTAAACTTAATATAAGAAGGAGTCCTAATTCTAGTCAAACTTAGTCTTCAGATAACCGAGTCAAATCCCAACAATGTCCACCTTGACTTTCCATCTCAACAATTATTTATGACTCTATCGCAAACCAAATTCCATTGGCCTTCAAAGATACCACTGCACATGCCGAATTAGTAAACTATTAGCACCAACTAACTCATCTCGGCTAATGCACATGTACAGCTTAATATGTGACTTTCAAGACTCCACCTCTAGTTAATATTCATAGCCCTTGGAATCCATCTGAATCAATAAAATTAAATTCTTCCGTATCTTTAGGACATAGGTCACACCACCTAAAGTACGAACCTACTCCAACAACTATTTTGATTTTCACCACTTCAATGCCCATGACTCTTCAAGTAGAATCATCACACAAAGATAAATTACTTGTCTTCTATGATTGAAATGAATCAAAAGTAATCCTCCATTGAACAGATATGCATTGCACGTCCGGAATACAAAATTCATTGATCTCCACAACATTATTGATAATGTTGTCCGCAATACAAAGCCAAATCCTTCCGCTGCAATTCCTTCATATCTGTCGGCTTCTCCTACCTTCCCTTCAACACCACTGTTAGGCCTTGTTGAATTAGTAGATCTTCCATTCTTTCTTGCCAAAGAGTGAAATTTCCTTTGTTATCAAGTTTTTGAACTGTGAAGTAATTTGCCAATGACACTGCCCATCCTTGAAAAATTAAATCTCAACTTGCAGTTCCAACCAAAAGCTCCGATACCAATTTGTTGGAGTACAACGGAAGCAATTTAGGCACGGGATTTAATTTATCAGGAATTCACAAATAACACTCACAAAGTTGATGACAAAAATAATATCCAATAGATAGAAAAATAAAACAGACATAGATTTATGTGTTCGGCAAATTTCACCTACCTCCACGAGAGTTTTCTTTCATCAATTATGATAGAATTTTATCAGTACAAGCCAACTCTTGAGTTTGACAGGCCTAAACTCAAGCAAAAAAATTCCTTGTACAACTCCTATCATAACTACCAAAGAGATACTCACTCTACCACTTTGTATTGCCCCACTTATACTCACAATAACTACCCCATGTGTATTATAAGCTCCACAATGTCTTCTCTCTCAAGTAATCAAATAAATACCTCTATTTATAATAAAAAATTACTTGACTATTTCACCTAAAACTAAGAAAACTAATACAAGAAGGAGTCTTAATTTTAGTTAAACTTGATCTCCAAATAACAAAGTCAAATCCCAGTATATAATACAATATGCCTATGGATATTAGGTTTATATCTTTTTGTAAATTTTAGCATATGATACTATTTAAACATGAATATTTAATATAAATTTCATATAAAAAAGTATAGATATACACTTGTGCATATGCATGTAATTGACAAATGATGAATAAAAATACAGATATGGGTATAATAAGAACGATATTTATATGTTACAGTGTTGGCCATTTGTTAACATAATTTGTGGGCTATGATATTGCGTGTTAAAAGAAGTAATCTTAAAAATAATTTTAAAAAGAGAGAAAAGTTGGGTTTAGAAATCGTAACACTAAATTTAGAAATTTTAATTTCTTTACTAGATTTTATAAGTTTCAATAATTTAATAGTTGGGCTAAAATTAATTCACGGATTTGAGATAGACTCTCTGCTTATCATGTATTTTGAGCCAAAAATTTGCAGGCTGTGTGGTTTTATTTTTATTTTAATTTTAGTTTATAATATTTTTAAAAGTTAAAAAATTAGTTATAATTTTAAAAATAAAAATAAAATTTCAGTTAGGTTTTTTATTCAAAATAATTATTAAGATAGATATAAGGATGAAATTTTGGGTGCTTTTTATATTTTTATACTTAAAAAGATGTACTTTTTTAAATATATGTATCTTTTAATTGTTTTGAAATGACAACGGATATACTAAATTTGAATTTGATTGATATAGTAAGAGGATAATATGGTATATTTAGGAAAATTTTAAAATGGAATTTAATGCTACTTCCAATAAAAATGTTTAGAAATTGGTAGTCTTCAATTTTAAATAGTGAGAAAAATAAAAATGGGGTTTGGAAAGATAACAAATGTAGCCTGGGCTACACTTTTTCTTTTTCATTTCTTTTCTTCTCTCTCTCTCTCCACTTTTTTTTTTTTTTGATAGCTTCAGAATTTTTAAGAAAAGAATAGGCATGGGCTGATAATGGGTCTGGTTGAGGGCTTGCTCAATTTTCTCCATCAAAGATTTACAGGCCCATTAAAATGTATAAAAGCAATCAGACCCACCACACATAATTAGTGGGCCGACCGTCATGTGAGCGGGCTGGGCTGGCAAAATAATAAGATAGTGAATCATAAATCATGATGCATTTATTGTTGTGTTTTTTATTTATTTATTTTTTTTCATTTTTTTTGTCTTTGGCAGAAGGATTATCTCCAATTTAATTTGAGTACCCCACGACCTTGAGCCACCCCTGATATAGGATTAAGATTGGTGCAACTGAGGTTGCTTCTGCTTCCACTTCGCCCTCACTAGAGTCACAAACCCGCTCAACTGGGCTCGGCGAGATGTATGCATGATTGTTGAGGATGAATGGGTTACGAGTTTTCTTTTTTATTTTTTGTGTTTGAATTTTGATAATAATGGAATTTTATTATATTATAAATTATAATTAATATTTTATAACTTTTACATTTTGTTTTTTTTAACATTTTAAAAATTTATTGTTAAATATAAAATTAATATTTTATAATTTTCAAAAAAAATTATAATATATAAAAAATTATAATACCTTTTTGACCCTTTTAGTCCATATTAATTTGGTGTGTCAAGTAGTAGAAATCCATAATTTACATAATATCACCTAATTTAATATACATGCCAAGTGGCCTATACCCCAATGGCATAAGTCTCCCACATAATATGGGAGGTTCGGAGTTCGAGCCCAAACGAATTCCTAATGTGTGTGCGTGTATATAAATAAAAAAAAAAACCTAATTTAATACACATTTAATTTAATTATTAATAATTTATAAATCACTTCTACGATCACGAGTTGAATCTTCGTCAGGAGCTATGGCTCTTGCTTTAATGAAAATTAATATGCTAACTGTTTCTTCCCTAAATTATATTCATATATATATATATATATAACTAGCATGTGCTCGGTGCAATGCACCGAAAATATTATATGATTGAATAGTTTATTTATATTTATTGTACTTCATGTGATCAAAACATAAATGGTAATTATTTTTAACATTTAATGTAAGAAGATCTATTCCTATTTAAACAAAATAATATGAATATTTCAATTAAAAATGTTATGTTTGAAGATAATTTATACTTAAATAAGTTGTAGAATATTAAGAATTGATCACTCAAAGTTTAAGAATATTAAGAAAATATTAAGATAATTTATACTTAAATAAATAATTTTTACTTAGATAAGTTTATAAATTATATAAAAATTTATAAAATGCTAAATTTTAAAAAAATAAATAAAAGAATTAAGAAAATAAAAATACTGCAAAATATTTTTCTAAATATGCTTTTTAAATTATATATATATATTTATACATACATATTTTGATATGATAAATAAGAAAATAATTTTTTTTATAATATAAAGCTTTTTTGTATGATTTCTTAATAATATGGAAGTCATAGTTAAATTTTCATTACATTTGAGAATTTTAAATATTAAATATTTATTGTTAGAGCAGTAAATATATGTTAGAGCAGTAATTATATAGTATATATGTGCTTTATCTATGAAAATAGCTTACATTAGGTTATTAATTATTTGATAACTAATTCAATAAGTAGTTTGTAACATACAATATTTATAAGATAGAATATCTCTTAATATTCCATATAACTTTGATAAGTAAAATTTATTTATTTTTATTTATATATGTAGTTGTTATTTTTGAAATTATCAATTAACATATATTATGTACATGAATAAAATAATAATTAAATTTTTAGTATTCAATTTAAAATAAAAATATCAATCTCTCGTAAGTTTCTTTTATAATTAGAATATAAAAATTATAAATAATTAAATGGATACTTATTTTCAGTCAAATTTTTTCGATCTCACATCATTAATCCATGTAAAAATATTTTTATGAATTATTATAAGCAAAAATATTAAAATAAATGTACGTGATATAATTATAAAATAATGTAATTAAATATATTGAAAAATATAAAAATTGATATCATTTGCTATTTAGTGGTCATTTATCAAACTTTGAAAATTTTCAACTATGTCAACTATATATGCATCCCATAATTGAAAGGTCTCCATTTTTTATACTGCTAATTAAAAAACTATAGTGATTTTATAGTTGTTGTAGGAAGTAACTATTTATATTTGAAACAAATTCTTCAATGGAATTATTTGTTATATTCTATATATATAACTTTATTTAAAAATATTTTAAACTCACGATTTGCAAATCAATTAATTTATTATTATTCATTTCTCAAACTTCTAACTCTTTAATAAAGAAGTGATGATATGATATTTTACACAAAATAGTTGTTTATCTCTTTCATAAGCAACAAATAAGTCGTAAATTTTTTTAAGTAAATCATAATGGTAAGAAATAATTCTGATTGTTAAGTATTTTAATTTTACTTTTGAAGTTGTCTAGAAAATAATAAATAAAAATAATTTATTTGATCAGATGATTGAATATTTTATTTATTTATTAATTTTTTGATTAAAAATAATTGAATGTTGTATTACTTAACTAAAAACAACATGATTGTATCTATATAAATCCAAAAAAATTATTAATTATGAAAAATTGATTGTTGTTTTGAAATAACTTAGTTATCAGCAACTTTTTTGGGATAAATTTTAAGCTTTTTTGGATAAAAATACATAATTAAATTAAAAAGAAAAACATCTCACTCTTTAAATAAAAAATAAGTTAATATTTATTTGAGCTCATATTTATTAGATAATTTCATCACTTCATATATCCATTTATTTTTTTATAGTTAATATTATCAAATGAATACAAATTACTAAATATGAAATATATCAATTGCATGAAAGTATTTATTTAGCAATGAAAATTTAATTTTTAGCTGGATATGTATAATTTTTTTTATAAGTAATTTATTTCTTGAAAAGAAATAAAATAATTTTTTTAATAAAAAATATTATAAATAAGTAAATATTCAACCAATCAAAATAAACTTATCAAAGTACATGATATTATATAGAAAAAATGAAAAAAAAAAAACACTTCTCTCTTATATATATGCACATAATTAGAAATGGGTAAATCAAGTGCTAATAAATTTAATAAATATTTTTATATAAAAATTTATAGTATTTCTTCATTTATTTGATAAGAAAATTGAAATATTTTTGACAACTTAATAAAATTATAATATTTTTAAAGATTTCATAACATCACATTACTTGAGGTACATTATTCAGATACGAAATATATATAATTTTTTTTATCTAGATAATTTGAGAGAGTTGCAACAAAAATAATAGTAAAATACAAATTCAATATAAAAAATAGATTCTTATATGAACATAGAAAAATATTTGAAAATAGTATTAAAAATAAATATATAAATATAATTAATTGAAATAAAAAGGTACTGCATACTGATATTTTTAATTAATATAAAAATTACAATCCTAAGTTGGCCATAATAACTTTAATTTTAAATAAATATTGAGAAAATAATAAAGTAATAATATTGATAAAATATTTAAATATATTAGAAAAGTAGCTAATTAATTTAGAACAAAAACAATATAAAGATGTGTTTCAAAAAAACATTAAAATTTTTATATGAAATGAAATTTAATTTAATTAAAAAAAAAAAAGAAACATCATTATATACTTCTAATTGGAAAAAGAACTCCTACAATTAAAAATATAAAATTGTACTACGAATAATGTAAAAATAAAATGTAAAAGGAATAATTGTAGAATAATAAAATTTATATATAAAATAAATAATACATTTATCTATTAATCTTATGATAAGTTAAATTTATAAGATAGAATTTTGGGATAAGAGCACTTAACATGATGCTTATAAAATATTTTTTTAAATTATAAACTTATTTAGTGAGATAAAAATATGATTATAGATTTTTTTGAATTATCTTATGGGATAGAAATCTATATGGCAATTCCGGATAAACACAACATGATATTTTAGTTATAATAGATAGGCTGATCATATTAAAATGAAATATAAGAATAAATAAACAACCAATGAGAAATTTTTAATTGAATTAAAATACTCAAAATTATGAGAATTTGACATTTGGCTAAAATTGCACAATTAGAATCAAAATTGTATAATTGTGGGTCCCACACCGTTGTGCTATATATAATAGTACTAGCATTATCCCCGTGCTATGTACGAATTCTTTAAAATTACTATATATTAATATAATGATTGAATTATAAATATAACTAAAATAATAATATAAAAATAAAAATATAGCAAAAATATCAAGTAATTAGTAAAAATAAATTTAAAATTTAGTTTTTAAAAGTTTGCAACATATAAAGACATCTCATATACATTATGTCATAAAAAATAAATTTTAAAATTATTCAGCGAGAAGTTAAAAAAATTTAAAACATCCAAAAATAAAAATCTATGAATATGATTATGTACTTTATTAAAAAATATATATATTATGCAATGAAAAGCCAGCAGATATTTGTATTAAAAAATAAAAATATATGAAAATAATATAGAACACAAGATTGATGGCTTGAAAGTTTGAAAAAATTTAAAATTATAATACTTTAAGATTATTTTAGACTTAAAAGAGGATGAGTATATATTAAATTAAACTTAAAATATAAAGAATTAGATAATATATTAGTTGCCAAGAATTAGAAAAATCTTATTCAATTTTAGTTTTTGATTAAAATTAAAATCAATTAAGTCAAGGTAAACTATGATAGTAAAGATAAAATAATAATAATAATAAATATATAAAATAATTACAAAGTTAAGATCAATATTAGTATATAAGTTCATAGAAATATTTTAATTTGACTCATAACTTAGTTGTCGAATAATTAAGTGAAGAAAAAAGTTAGATATTAGAAATGCAAAAAGCTAAAATCATAGTAAATTAATAAAATAGTTATAAGCTCAAAATTAATTTTAAATAGGAATTAGTGATAAGATATGAGGATGAAATTAGAATGTAAAATAAAATATAAAAAAAATAAATTATTATGTTCATTCCCAATTCTTTTGTATGAATATAATTGGATTTTCATATTATATTTCACAAATAGCATAAAAAAGTAAATAACAAAAAGAGTTGTTAACCTTTCAAACAATCAAAATTTAAAAAAATAAAATAAAATAAAATTATACATTGATAGACTAAATAATGTCTGGAGATATAAACTTAAAAAGTTAATAGGTGCATTTTCTATTGAAATAACCATCTTATATATTTTTTTAAATATATCAAAAATTATCTAAGAATATATATTGATGTAGTATATAAAATTTTTAAAAATAGTTCGAATTATACATATTTATACATACATAATTACAAATATATGAATATAAAATAAAATTAAATGACATACTTCTAAAATTATAAATATTAAAAAAAGTGAAATAAATTTTAAAAATATTAAAACAGAAAAATAGATCTCATCCTATAAAACTATAAATTTAGATGAGCAAAAAAAAAAGTGAATGGAAAAATAAATTACAAAATTTAACAATAAATTATAACTTGATTCAAAAAATGAGTAAAAGGATGCTAAATGTATAATAATTTAAATAAAATAAAAATTAAATGACAAAATTTACCAATAATTAAGGAGAAAAATGTAACTAATAAAAATAAAGATAAATTAAAAATATTAAGCGCAATTAATAAATCTCATAATAAATGAATTGATAACATAAACTAAGTAAACAAAAAAGATATAGAAATTTTCAAATTTAATAGTAATAAAAGCTAAATGATAGACTTTATTTAGGTTGAAAAGAAAATTATAGCATTAAAATCCAAAAAATCTCTTCCATCATATAATATACCTAAAATAAATCAAAAAAAAGAAAACAAAATAAAGAAGTTGAACAATAAAATCAAAAAAACAATAAACACTTTGAATAATGAACTAAAGATGCACACAAAGAGATAGAAGGAAAAAAAAATGCTAGAAGATAATGAGGACACAAAGAATAGAGTGAAAAAATGCTTGAACCTGAGAATATTAATGAAATCACTTTTAAAAGAATTTATATATAGTAGTACAGATATAAATTAGTTATTAAAGATAAGAGAAAATCATGAAAGACTTATCAAACTATAGAGTTCAAATGATCAAAAAATCTTCCATATATTGAAAGTAGAGATGAAAAAGATTTTGTAGATAAAATGCAATTATTTTTTGAGATTAGATATAAATAAAGAATATTGTTCTAATCAAGAAAATGATTTCAAAAAATTAGATATTTTTAAAAGGAATAAATAATATCAAATTTAATAACTAAAAATTAATTTTTAAATTTAATTAAAAAACTCAAAATTCTAAAAATTTAAAATTTGGTCAAAATTGCACAATTATGGGTTCCATACCATTGTGCTATATATAATAGTATAGATAAATATGCATAGAAGAGTTTTAACACATCTAAACATCTATAACATTATCTTATCAATGATATGAAAGAGATAATATCAATTTCGATTCATTAACTGAAAACTCAAAATAGAAATCATTTATCTAATGAGGATTTTTATTTTCAAATATAATACATCCATATTTGTTAGAGATAAATAAGAATAAATATCTTTAAAAACAAAATAAATAATATCAAATTTAATAATCAACAATTAATGAATTTTTTTGAATTTAATTAAAAAACTCAAAATTCTAAGAATTTACCACTTGGCCAAAATTGCAATAAAAATTAAGTAATTGTGGATCCTATACTGTTGTGCTATATATAATAGTACTAGCATGTACCCCGTGCTATGCACGGATGAAATTAATTATTATTTAAAATATAATATATTAGTATTGTTTTTATTTTATGTGAAAGTAAGTTTAATATGTGTTTTTTTTTAAATTAGATAAATAATATCAAAATTAAAGAGTTTTTTCCACCAAATCATATGTATTAATATCAATAAAAAGCAATGAAAACTTAATCTCATCACATTATCATCAATTTAAAAAAGTATAATGTAAAAATGCAAAGACTTTTACTTTTTCCATAACCCAAGACAACTTAGTCAATTTAAAAGAAATTGAACAAAATAATAAAAAGTATAATGTATGCAAAGATATGAAAGAATGATAAACAATATTAATAATATAAAAACTTAATGCACAATTAAAAAGAAAAGAAAAATCTTAAACAAAAGGTGAATACATTTGGGACTATTTTGAGTTTGGACACCAAATCTTATATATATAAGTGCAAGAATAATGCTATTTGGCCAAATGAGTAGTTGCAACTTTTTATACAATTAGTTCAA
The DNA here is from genome assembly GCA_018894105.1 of Jacaranda mimosifolia. Taxonomy (NCBI): domain Eukaryota; kingdom Viridiplantae; phylum Streptophyta; class Magnoliopsida; order Lamiales; family Bignoniaceae; genus Jacaranda; species Jacaranda mimosifolia. The sequence goes on along the minus strand of CM032131.1, from coordinate 5,196,072 downwards.
AAGTTTTGATATTACATTTTAAAATGTTAAGCCAAGTGGAACACTACATTAACGGAAGAAAATACTCTTTAAAAGTATTATAAACCATGTTTTGAAATACTAAATCTAGCAAAAATTTAATCACATTTTGAGGAACTACTGATAAAATAAAAATAATATTATATTAACTTTTTCAAATATTACAAATACTCAATCAATAAACACAAAAATCACATTACATAACTTTTAAAGTAAAAATTAAGACATGATTCATCTTTATCTTGAATTCATTCGTAACTTGTGAGATTTTATATCAGAAATTGATTACCTTTCAATATGCTTTGAGACATTCTCAACCTAAAATTGCATTATAATAAAAAAAATTCTCTATATTCCAAATAATTATTCAAAGTGGACTAATAATAAATAATGATTTTTTTCACATGTTATTTACCTCTATTTTCCAACTTGATTGTATCGTCATCGTATTAATATAATGATTTCTATTATTGTTCCATCAAAAATCATCCATGTCCAAACCTCTTGATCATTCATATAAAAAAGGTAAAATAAATTAATGATGAATATTTCTTATAATCCTTAAAATATTAAGATTGTAGCAATACTCTAGTTGGGGGGGCGGGGAGGGGAGGGGGGGGCAAGAAATACATTTATATGATTCGATATATCTTATACTTGAAATGAATATGAAGAAAATACCACTTGAATTCTTACAAATAAGTCAAAAAAAATCATTCTTTGATGCAAATTTTCTTGCTCACCCACTTCCCGTGCCCAGCTCATTTGTCATACTCTGCCATATTAACATAGAGAACATCAGATTTTCAGCAATCAAGAAAATATAATTATGTTTAATTATATATATGAAATTAAAATTTCAATAGATACCAAATTCCAGCATAAAATGAATTTAATGTGGAAAAAGTTATTGATTTCTCCTTCTTTCAGATTTGAAAGACCAAGGCAAAACTTTTTGAAATTTGAATTTTTGCTATTTCTTCCAGTTATGTTTGCATGGAATCACATAGCCCTTTTATATAGGTGTATAAAGTAGAAGAGTCTGAACCTACTGGAACATTTTTTATATTTTCTTATTATTATATATAATATTAAAGGATAATATTAAAATTTTATTTGATAGAGATTTGATGTCGTCTGATGAAATTTGCTTTATTGTTATATCTTATTAGACTGCATTTTGTTGGTTGAAAAATCTCAACTTTATATTTAGCTATATTAGGTTTATTGACCAAATAAATATTTAGAATGTTATTTAAATAAATTATTATATTTAAAATTGAATTTGATACTTCAATATATAAATAAAACCATTAAATTGATTATTGGTACTTTATTTTTACACATAGCCTCTTGTAATTAGTCGTAAAATTAATATTTTTTTCAAAAAGTTTTCATCATAAACAATCAGGTACTTAGTTTTTAAAGCTAAGTGAAAACTTAAAAAAGATCTTTAAAAAAATTGTAAATTAAGAAATCTTCGATATATTCTAAGCGCGAGATGAAATAAATTTTATAGATAATCGTTTTTCTGATATTAAAGATCAATTAAATAATTATTTATTCAACCAGGAAAACAATTTTGAAACTTTAGAAATATTTATATGGAATAAATAAGTGCTCAACTAATATGAACAGAGCAACCAACTACTAATAATTCTTTTGATTTAATTAAAAAATTTAAAATTTTAAAAATTTAGTGCGAATTAAATAAAAAGGTAATGACTTTATTTTAGAGACTATTGTTCAAAATTTTAAAAATTTACCACTTGGCCAAAATTGCAATAAAAATTAAGTAATTGTGGACCCCATACCATTGTGCTATATATAATAGTATAGATATGATTCTACATTTATAATTTCAGTTCATTTCAATGATCCACCATTTGCTCAATTGACAATTGTTCACAACTCACATGCCATTTTTCCTTGCTCCTTCTCAGTGAGTCTTGTTCGAGTGCTTATAGTGGTTGCCTTTCCTCATCCAAAACCCTATCCCTTCCCTGTTACTTCATCGTCTCTTCCCATGTTGCCTTTTTGTATATGTGTTCGTTTCTCAACCCCACAGATACTTTAAAACTCTGATATCAAAAAATAAACAACTCATTGAACTCATTGATATCCTGAATTCATTTTCCAAGTTCCAGAAAATCCGTTACTGAAATCAAGAACAAGATGAGATCTATGAATCTCGTTGATTCGTGGGTTCAAACTTGCTCCATTTTCAAGCAACCATCGCCGTGTAGATCCTTCATTGGCTTCGTCCACCATCCCAGAATCATTCCCAATTGTCTGAAATCGAAAAGGCCCATTTCTTCTTTCAGCGTCTCAGTCATCACCACCGAGGAGAAGATTGAAACCGATAAAGAGAAACCTCCCTTTAATTTTAACGCTTACGTTATTGAGAAAGCTAATTTCGTGAACAAAGCTTTGGATGAAGCAGTTCCCATGAAGAATCTGCCAATGATCCACGAAGCAATGAGGTACTCTTTGCTAGCCGGCGGGAAGAGGGTCCGTCCCATCCTGTGCATCGCCGCCTGCGAGGTGGTGGGCGGCCACCAGTCCGCCTCCGTGCCCGCTGCCTCTGCGGTGGAGATGATCCACACTATGTCACTCATCCATGATGATTTGCCGTGTATGGACAATGACGACCTCCGTCGCGGAAAACCCACCAATCACAAAGTGTTCGGCGAGGATGTGGCGGTGCTGGCGGGTACAAACCATTAAATTCTTCAATTTTATTCAGAAATTCGGAGTAGAGTTCTTTAGTTAATAAATCTTCCAGTTATTTACTGACCCTCTGATTCCAATATTCTTGCCTGCAGGAGATTCTTTATTGGCCTTTGCATTTGAGTTCATCGCTACCGCCACCAGCGGGGTGCCGCCGGACAGGGTTCTTGCGGCGGTGGGGGAGTTGGCAAAGGCCATAGGGGCGGAGGGGCTGGTGGCGGGGCAGGTGGTGGATTTAAGTTGCACTGGGAATAATGCCGATGTGGGATTGGATACTTTAGAATTCATACACATACACAAAACTGCTGCATTATTGGAGGCCTCTGTTGTTTTGGGGGCCATTTTGGGTGGAGGTAGTGTCATGGAAGTGGAGAAGTTGAGAATATTTGCTAGGAAAATTGGGCTACTTTTCCAAGTTGTGGATGATATATTGGATGTCACAAAATCATCCGAAGATTTGGGGAAAACAGCAGGGAAAGATTTGATGACTGATAAAACAACTTATCCAAAGTTGTTAGGACTGAACAGGGCTAAGGAGTTTGCTGAGAAGTTGAATGAGGAGGCTAAGGAGCAGCTGGCTGGTTTCGATCAAGACAAGACCGCACCATTGCTGGCTTTGGCCGATTACATTGCTCATAGGCAAAACTAGTGGTGTTGTTAGTAATGGGTGACTTTGAGTTCGAGGATTTGTCGTTTTTGTAACAGATTCTTGGGGTTTCGGCGGATGCTATGGATGTGTATACAAATTACAATCAAAGGGCATTTCATTTTTTTGGGTAAATTTGGACAGCATTGGATGTTGTCTGGTGGTGAGGATCAGAGGTTGTTGACTAGGACTTTGGCTGATTTTGTAGGAATTTGACATGTCATTTGTTTCCTTGAATGAAATCATACTACATTTTTTATGTTCTATATGCAATTCTTGAAAGAAAGTATTGCATTTGCGTTTTTTTGTTGCATGAAATTGGGGATTATACTGTGGACTGATGGAAACAGATTTAGAAAGAGGTTACGATTAGGGCTTAAAAAATATACTTCTAATTAGCGTTTCTTTTATGTTTGTTTAACAAAAATACTTTTAAAGAAATCATGTTCTTTTCGTGCTGCAAATTTAATTTCAATTTTACTATATCAAATATAAATCATTAAATTCTGTCATATTCTATTTATGAGTGCTTGACAATTTTTCCAAAACTTCAACAATCATCTTTCGCTTTCATAATTTATTTCAGCTATAATAATAATAATAATTTGTCCAAACCAGGCTTGGACCAATTTATCTAAAGCAGAGCAAATATATTTCAGCTACCACAAAAATAACAAAATAATAAAAAGAAGAATTTATTCAAGCCACTTTGGAGTAATTTCTCAGAAAAGAAAGGGGAAATAAACGAGGAAATAGTTGGAACAATTTTTCTAAAATGGGAATTACGCGGATATATACGCAGGCTTGGTTGGCCCATTTGATCAATTTCACTTTTAAAGATAAAAGAAATAAAACATGCATGGACCAACCATACACGCCGTTGCCGGGGATCGAACCCGGGTCGCCCGCGTGACAGGCGGGAATACTCACCACTATACTACAACGATAGGTTTGACATGTGCACCTACTAAATTTTCCCTATATTAAAACTAATATTTTATCAAAGCATAATTTACATGTACTGTGTTGACTATTTAATTATTTAAATTAATAAGAGGGCTCCTAATTTGGCGAAATATACTGAGGAGTTGAACAATCTCATGGGACGATTTATTAAGAAGTTAGAATACATGAGATGCTTCGTGCAGTGTTCTTATATTAATAATAATAATAATATTTTGAAGGCTTCACCCTTGTTCATCCAATGTGGAATCGCGAAAAACATCATTGATTTTTTTTTGTATCTCTTGTTGTGATTGGTATCAAATTAATTGAAATTTGTGATTAATTACATATTTAAGAAGTGATTTAACTTTATGGATTGATGTCAATTTGATGAGAATCTATAGTTGTGGAAATGAGGAGAGGGAACAAAGTGCAAAAGGTTATGAATGAATGTGGGGGAATCCCACGTTGCTTGTGAGACAAATTGTGGGGGAATGAGTGGGAGTATAAATGGCTCTTTTGTCTTATGCTAGACACTTATCCCACATTGAAAGTTTTCCCAATAGAAATGCACCTTATATGTAGGGGTGTAAATGGATATTAAATGGATCGGATATATTATTTTCATATTCATGTCCATTTAACTTTTCGAATAATCGGATATAGATGCGGATTTGATGGATATTTAAAAATAATATTCAAATTCATATTTGTTGGATATCGATCGAATTCGAATATATCTGTATTCGATTATAATTATTCAGATGCATTCATATATTATTAAACTTATCCATATTCGAATTATTGTTTTATATTCATATTCGATGATAATTATTTAGATATCTATTTACGGATATCCAAATATATGAATCTATGAACCTATAACAAATACATATTTTAATTAATAGAATGAACTATATAATTTCATTAAAATAAAAGCAATCAAACAAACAACATAATTTTTAATTAATAATTGACTTTATAATTGATTATTAGTACTTATTAATAATAATAGTGGCATTTAAGTATATTAATTATAAAGTCAACCAACAATAATTATGTTGATTAACTTTATTCTTCAATTTTTTTTCTATAATATAATAATTTTTTAAATTTATTCTTTTTTCTTCTCAATTCTTCAATTATAATTTATATAGATACATATATAGATTATGAGATTTCTATTGAAAAATATAAATAATCTATTATATAATAAATATGTATTCAGATCGAATATTAAACGGATTGGATACGCATTTACCATATCCGTATCCATTTATAATCGGATATCTACTTATCAAATATGGATAATATCTACTTTAAACGCATATGGATTAATTTTGTATAAATGGATACGCATGCGAACGGTAAACTAATTTTCGAATATCCATTTACAACCTACTGTTATATGTGGTTCAAGTATTGGTGCTTGGTAAAGTATCAATTAAGAGACTCATGAGGGCGTGTCCATGTGCGCCCGGCCTGGCCCGGCTCCCGCGATGTCAAATTGTCTTAGGTCTCGGGTTAATCTTTTTACTGCAAATTTCAACTTTTATTTGGAATTTTAAAACTCAAAATCATATTTTAGAAGTGTCTCTTACCTATATATACTTGCTGCAGCAAGCAGAATGTACACAACATATTCTCTTCTATCCCTCTCATATTTGTCTTTACATTTTTAGTGTTGCTTGTCATTCAACAGTATTCCGGCAATTGAGTAGTGATCGAGGTGAAGTTGTTTTGGAGTGCATCAGAAAAACTTCTGGACTGTCTTATCTTAGAGGAAGTTTTGTTGTACACTTTGCACTGGTAAGGGAGATGATTTCTCCAAGGCAAACCAATTTCTGGTGATCTAGTCAGATAGTTTCTAAGTTCTATTACGATACAAAATGTTTAGCTAAGTTTTCTTCTTTACTAATTTAGTTATCTTGTTTTCATATTCCAACTAGTGTTTGCTTTTGGTATATGTGTTGTTTGAACTGAATTGCCACTATATCATTGGAATATATGTTTTCTCATGCTATTTTCTTGCATTATTCGTTATATTGGTTATACAAACACTGTCCTGTGATTATAAACTGATTTATATTAATATTTTGATCTGTCCTGTTGTTTATACAAACACTGTCTAGAGACGACCTTTGATGGACACGTAATTTTAAAACATGAAGTTTTTACTATTTATGAACCTTTTGGTTGGTTAATAGACACTAGGACAAATGTGCACATTTGTGCTGATAAATTGTTATTTGTGTCTTATCAGCCAGTTGATGGAAAATCCATGACCATGGGGAGCTCCAGTGCTACCAAGATGCTTGGGATAGGACGCGTAGACCTGAAATTTCCTTTAGGGCGCATACTGTCTCTACAAAGGGTGCACCACGTCTCAACTATATAGAGAAATATTATTAGTAGCTCTGTAATAGTTAGGGAAGACTATGAGCTTACTTTTAAATTTGATGAAGTTGTAATTTAACACTTTGGTTTGTTTATTGGAAAGGGCTATTTGTCCAATAGTTTGTTCAAATTAAGAGTTGAGTATGTTAATTCTGATTCAATCAATAAAAATACGTATTCTGAATCCTTGGTGAATACTATTGAAAGTTCTAATGTATGGCATAGTCGTTCAGGACATTTAAATTTTGGTTCTATTAAATGCATAATGAACTTGAATTTAATACCTAAATATGATATTGAACGTAGTCACAAATGCCAATTATGTGCTGAAGCTAAACAAGTAAGAAAACCTTACCAATTAGTTAAAAGGAATTCTGAATTATTTGAGCTTGTGCACATGTATATTTGTAAGTTCAATGGGATCTTAACTAAAGATCATAAAAGATACTTCGTTACCTTTATAGATGATTACAATAGATATTGTTATGTTCATCTGTTAAAACATAAGGATGAAGCACTTGAAGAATTTATTATTTTCAAAAACGAAGCTGAAAATCAAACTGGTAAGAAACTTAAAAGGTTAAGATCAAATAGAGGTGGAAAATATGAGTCGAATCCTTTCGATGAATATTGCTGAAACTTCGGTATTATTCATGAAGAGACTCTTCCTTGCTCTCCTTTATCTAATGGGGTAGTAGAACGAAAGAATAGAACCTTTAAAGATATGATTAATAGTTTACTTTCGAATTCTGGACTGCCTAAATATACGTGGGGAGAGGCTTTGAATACGACTTGCCATCTTCTGAATAGAGTTCATCTAAAACATAAAGAGTGCACTCCATTTGAATTCTAAAAAAGTAGAAAACCTAGGTTAAAGTATTTTTGAGTATAGGGTTCTCTTGTAAAATTTCTAGTTCTAGAACACAAGAGGAAAAAGCGTGGTCCTAAAACTATTGATGCAGTCTTTTTAGGCTATGCGGAAACAAGCAATACATTGAGGCTTTTGGTAATCAGTCCAAAATCCTTGACATAAAGGTGAACACAATAGTGGAATTTCGTTATGCCATGTTCTTTGAGGACGTGTTTCCTATGAAAATGGGAATACCCTAAAATGTTTCTTTAGATTTAGCACTTACATCGATATCTATTCCTGAACATGTATAAAAGATGTTAAAGGTAGGGGTAAATCCAAGTAGTTTTGGTTCAACATCCATTGGAGCTAAAGAACCAGATGAACCTAGATGGAGTAAAAGAGCTGGGGTTGTCAAGGATTTTGAAAGTGATTTCATCACTTACAATATCGAATATGATCCTGTGACCTTCAAAGATGCCATGTCCTCATCCGAAGCAACCATTGGAAGACAGCTATCAAAAGTGAGATGAATTTCATTGTCTCTAATAGGACATGGGAATTAGTTTATCTATCTCTAGGGTGTACTAAGATTGGATGCAAATGGATTTTTAAAAAGAAACTTAAGTCTAACGGAACCATAGATAAGCTTAAGGCTAGATTAATTGCCAAAGGTTTTAGACAAAAAAGAGGGAATAGATTTCTTTGATACCTATTCCCCGATTGCTCCGTTAACTACAATCCGGGTGCTTATCACACTGGTTTTCCTATATGATTTCCCGATTCATCAGATGGATGTGAAAACAACCTTTTTGTATGGTGATCTTAAGGAAGAAATTTATATGGATCAACCTGAGGGATTTGTAGCTCTTGGTAACAAGAAAAAAGTCTATAAGCTTGTTAAATCCCTCTATGGATTGAAACAAGTGTCTAAGCAATGGCATGAAAAATTAGATAAAACTATTTTATCATTTATTTTCAGCATAAATGAGAATGATAAATGCATTTACTGTAAGGTTAAAGGTAATAATTGTATTATGTTATGCTTATATGTGGATGATATTTTGTTAATTTGTTCTACCACTGAGGTTATCAATGAGATAAAGTCATTCTTGAAAAGTAAGTTTGAAATGAAGGATATAGGTGAAGCTAATGTGATTCTTGGACTCAAGTTGATTTGGTCAACCGGGGGTATAGCCATTTCTCGATCTCATTATGTTGAGAATATTATTGAGAAATTTGGCTATAAGGATTGTAGAATCGCTAAGACACCATGTGATCCTTCTGTGGCTCTTTTCAAAAATGAAAGTGGCATTCTTGTGTCTCACTTAAGGTATTTTTAGATTATTAGGAGCTTGTAATAACGTGAAAATGTCTTGAGACTAGATATTTCATTTGCAGTTTCGAAGTTGGTGAGGTATACAAGTTATCTAAATAGAACCTATTGAGAGGCTTTAAATAGGGTACTTTGGTATCTTAAGGGCACGGCATCACTTGCTTTACATTATGGTAGATTCCCTATAGTACTTGAGGGATATAGTAATGCTAGCTGGATAGCTAAAAACTTTGGTGGTAATGGGTGTACAAGGTATGTATTTACCTTGGGTGGAAGCGCTATCTCCTAGAAGTCTACTAAATAGACTTTGGTAACTCGGTCTACATTTAAGGCAGAGTTATGTACTTTAGACACAACTGGAATGGAGGTTGAGTGGTTACATAGGATGATGGTCCAATTACCCATGGTTAGTAAGCCCTTTTTTGCAATCGCAGTGCATTGTGATGGCCAAACCACAATTGCAAAGATCTGAAGTTTAAAGTATAATCAAAAGACCAAGAGACACATCCAAGTTAGACTAAAGTCTATAAGGGAGCTTGTGTTAGATAGGGTTGTGGCCATTGATTTTGTTAGATCCAAAGATAATGTGGCCGATCCTTTGACCAAAGGACTTAAGTTGTCCTTAGTCCAAAAATCTAGGCTGGGGATGGGACTAAAAACCCATCAGTGATGCACCCGCAATGGCAACCCAACCAACTAAGTGGAGATCCCACAAGGAAGGTTCAATGTGGGTGTTGAAGTGTACCTAAACTTGATTGATACCTAGTATCTGAGTTTGTCCCCTAGCATACCTGAAATGTGCTATTCACTGCTAGTAAAGTAAGAGTTCAAACTCTGAATGGGGTTAAGTCATATTGATGAGATGCAAGCAGTGTATCCTAGGAGATGCCCAACTAAGTGAAAAAAGTCATTTGGCCGCGACTAGAGGAAAAAGGGTTATTCCTCGAAAACATTTATAATACATGATTAGGACATATGGCCGTAATGTGTCAAACCTAAAGATTACTACATAGCCAAGAGGCTTGTTGTTACCAATGACGTTACCGCATCAAGGGCCAAATTCAAGGCTTTGATCCATTTGTCCTTGTGGGGGCATAAGTTGGATAACTTAGGTAGTAGTTCAAATCGGAAGGTACTATTACTGAAAGCAAGTTATTATAATTCTGATAGTCCAACACTATGGATTTGTGGGGGGATTGTAGTAATGGACATCAAATCAATTGGGATTTGTGACTAATTACATGTTTAAGAAGTTGTTTAGCTTTACGGATTGATGCCAATTTAGTGGTAATCCATAGTTGTAGTGGAAATGAGAAGAGGAAACAAATTGCAAAAGTTATGAATGTTGGAGAATTCCACATTGCTTGTGAGACAAATTGTGGGGGAATAAGTGAGAGTATAAAAAGCTCTTTTATCTTATGCTAGGCCACTTATCCTACATTGAAAGTTTTTCTAATAGGAATATACCTTATATGTGGTTCAAGTATTAGTGCTTGGTAAAGTATCAATTAAGGGACTCATGATGGTATGTCCACACGTGCGTGGCACTACTACTGCCCGCCTGGGCTAGCTCAGGCAATGGGCTTTTGGGCGAATTGTTTCGGGCTAATCTTTTTGCTTCAAATTCCAACTTTTATTTGGAATTTTACAGCTTAAAATCAGATTTTAAATTCAAAAGTTAAAGTTTGAATTTTAAATTATGAATTTAAGGTGTAGAACTATTTCTGCAGTTATAGAAACTGTCTAGAAATGGTTTTGTAGTTACATAATCATTATACCTGGTCTAGAATGAATCTAGACATGTTGTTGCACCTGTTTCAGAATGTATCTGGACACATTCCGACCCTTCTCTTATCTATATAAACTTGCTGTTGCAGGCAGAATGCACAAAACACATTTGCTTCTATCCCTCTCATATCTATCTTTACATTTTTAGTGTTGCTCGTCATTCATGAGTATTCTAGCAATTGAGTAGTGATCGAGGTAAAGTTGTTCTGAAGTGCATAAGAAAAACTTCTGGACTGTCTTATCCTTGAGGAAGTTTTGATCTACCTTTTGCACTAGTAGAAGCGATAATTTTTCCAAGGAAAACCAGTTTCTTATGATTCAATCGGATATATTCTAAGTTCTGTTACGATACATAATGCTTAGCTAAGTTTTATTCTTTACTAATTCAATTCTCTTGTTTTCATATTCTAGTTGGTGTTTGCTTTTGGTATAAGTGTTGTTTGAACTGAATTGCCAATGTATAATTGGAATATATGTTTTTCCATTCTATTTTCTTGAAATATTCATTATATTTTTTTATATAAACATTGCTCTGTGATTTTATTTGTAATTCTATTATAATCTATTGTTTATAATTTGCGATTTTTCCAATATCTCTTTTGCAGCGCCCGACTGGGAGGCGCTTGCTCCCTTTGAGGTGCTACTCATTCTATACTACAAGTCTTCTAGATAACTGAAAATACATTTCTCAAAATTCAAATATTTAATTTCCACAAGTGACATCCATCAGAAGTTCAACTTAGAACCAAAAAATCATGAACCACACTTAGCACTTCCCCCACATTCTTAATGATGTCAGTATTTCTATAAACATAATCTGCATGTCTATATGTTTATTGGACTTATTACCTCATGTGTCTTGTGGTTTAGTCTATCCTCTTCACTCTTTTGATATGGGATAAAGAATGGAAGATAACAATAAAACAACATAAGTTCAAATGACTTAGTGAGATATTTTAGCAATGACAACAGAGTGATAATTTTTAAAATATTAAATAGGATACAAATAGAAGCATTAAAGTCTCCAGAAGTCCCAAGAGAAGATTTTAGCCAAAAGTCTAGGTGATCCATCTCACCACTATCCCATACTAGTGACGAGACTTCACAAAACTTGCTGCATGCTTATAGAGATTTAAATCTCAAATACAACCAAAGGAGTCGACATGACATTTGAACAATCATTTAATTTTTGTCAAACATTCAAGTTTAAAATGACAAGCATCAAGCATATCAATTACTTTCACAATCTTGCTGTTAGTGGTTCTCCTACCTTGTCACTCCACTTTCGAAAACACGAGAATCCTTGTCCTTCCAAATTCTGAGTGATTGGCTCGGCCACTTAAACATGCACTGGGCATGGGTAGCCGCATGCCTAATCCCGCTTATAGGAAACTACCTCCAACTGGCTATGAGATAGGATTATATATACAACTTGTATGGGTATCAGCCGAAAGATCAGTCATTGTCGGTCCGTTCCGCCCAGTCGTCTTTCAAAATCGATCCTTGGACCTATCCCCAAGGGTATCAAGTACACTCACTATTATCACTTAACACGTCCAACAACATTTCAATTAACATTCTGCTTTGGTATGACAAACAAGCAATCAAATAATTTATATCAAACTCATTTGATGGTAATAGTCATCGTGCTAATAGAACATGTATTTCAAAATCTCTTTTCAGTTTTCCAAACAAGATCGCCAATTTCAGGTAAAACAACATAAATAAAGTTCAATAGGAACCACAATCAGTATAAAGTGGAGATGTGTGGTAAATTCTGCAACACGGTTATTGAAAAAGGATCAAGCAACAAGGACATATTAACAAGTATATATACTCTTTCCCTGGTAAAGAAATCTCGTACTATCGAGAATAAATTGACATGGAAAATGTAGAGGAATCCCTAGTTGTATGGTCGCTCAGGTCTTGGCTTCCTAGTCAAACCGAGAATTGTCATAAGATAACCTGAGTTATCATCTTATCAATCCTCTAAATCTTAAGTATAAATATAGTTAACTTCTTTATCAAACTTAAGGTTATTTTGATACAATCCTCGTAATCTTGGTTTCATGTCTAAATGCTTAAGAAAATTGAATATGGTAATCCTTAGTTGTTTGGAGAGTCCATCTCTTTGTTTCCTAATCAATTTAAAGTTTAGAATAAAATAACCTAAACTAACATTGTATTGATTTCTGAATCATAATTCTTAATGTACTTAAATGTCCTTATCAAGTTCCTCAGTTAATTTATTTGTTTAATCATAACTTTCTCAAGTTCCATGTTACACTCAGATGTTTAAGACAATCACATATCACTTCCTTAACTCGACAAGTCTATAAACAAGTTGGTAAACTCTTATTTAAGATTCTAATGATATCCCTTCGAGTCAATTGGTTTCAACACTATGATAATTATGAAATTAATCCATAACCTAGGCTAAATCATAGTTCAATAGTCTTAGTTCATATTATGATTAGGCTTGGATCCAAAATTTCAATTACATTCGGTAAATTAATTGAATTAATATTCAATTATGAAATTTACCCAAATTAGATCGAATGGTGATCCAATCTCAAGTCAGAAATAGCCCAGACGAGTCTGGAATTTAATTCTATGACAGCTGTCCAAAAATCACCGCAAGTGCCGCAATCAGAGTTGAGGACCACCACCACTATCGATGCGTTTCGTTGCAAGGAGCAAAATGCCGATATTAATTTCTAATTCTGACATGGGTAAGGCAGCCAATTGGCAGTTCAAAACCACAACTAAACCCTAACACTACCATAGCGCCATCGCATTCAATCCTCCCATATCGTCACTCCTTTTGCAAAATTAAGACCATCAATTGCTTACCCATGATTTTCCAACCAAGATCCATCTGAGCCCAACCAGTTTTCGCCGCTGGAAGTGGTAAAACCACCAAACTGTCACCGCCCACCGTTGATCTTTTTTTTTCCAGTGATATACTCGGTTATTTTGGGGTGTTTTTGGTTTGAGTTTGTTCGCCTTGCTGAGAGGAAGCTAAATATGGTATTAGTTCCAAGTTTCACAACCATTTTCTAGTAATTCGCCATTGGGGTAGGGTTGGGGTTGATTTTCAGAATTTAATAAAATTTTGTTGTTCTTCTATATATTTAAAACATCTTTCAGCTTCTACAATTTGACCCCCCAAACTTCTAACTGACTTCAATTGCACCCCTGGGCTTTCAACCGTCTTTCACTTTGGTCCCTAAGTTTTAATCAAGTCCTCTAACTTTTACTTCTTATACATTAACCCCTAATGTTCCTGCTTCTAGGCAATTGGGTCCAAATGGAATTATTCTGAAGTCCTCAGACTTTTAATTTACTCACATGACCCCCTAGATTTTATAATTTTAAACAATCAAGTCCTTTTTATTCCCAGTTAAATCTCTCATCTATTAATAATTATCTATGAGCCTCGATTCAATTTGAAATCGAAACTAGTCAAACCCAATTTAGTGAATTCTTATTATTTTTGTTGAAACAGTGAGTTTAAATTTACAACCTAAAATTCTGGGTGTTACAATACTCCCCTCTTAAGAGAATCTAGTCCCCAGATTCCTATTTGAAATATGAAAGATCTTGTAGTGTTATCACTTACCATCTTACTATTTTCAAGGAAAATTGTGTTGCAGATTCTTATATCTTTTAATCGGGTTGGTTCCATGTATTCTTTTCTTCGATCTTGAGTGACTCTTACTTGTCGTAGAAAAGTGGAAATTCGTCTTATTGGGAATCACTGTTATAAGTTTCTTCATCTACTCATACTCGCATGAGCATTTCATATTTCTTTATATTGCCTTCCATATCCCATGTTCGGCAAGCTCATCTGTTCTTGTGTCTCGAGTCTTTCCAATGTATGTGAGATCATTCCCTCTTGAGCCCATATTTATTTTAGGGCATAGACATAGTTGATATTTTCTTAAGTTTCCCAAAGAAGGGTAAAAACTAGTACCAAAATTAATCTCTCTTAATTATTTTAATTAGTGGATCTACAAACCTTAGGAAGACCATATTTGACATGAATTGTCAAAGCCTAAGAAACCTTTACTCTTGACATATTTTTCAATCTTCTTCAGCTTGCTGTGGCTCCAACTTTGATATGATCAAATTCGATTTTCTCTTAAGGAATTATGTGCTCCGCAATATCTCAATTCCAAATAGAACTTCACATTTGCAACTTGGGTATATAATTTTATTCCTCTTTTTCTTTTGATTCAAATGTTTATACTTAGATAACGCACTATAATCTATATTTTTCCTAAAGATTCCATCAGTCAACAAGGGTAACTTTATTTTTGTGAGGCAACCTAAAGCGATGAATCCTATATTCTTAATGGGATAATTCTGTTTTCAGGATTTAAGTTCTCTTGGAGTACTTATGGTCCCTTTCTCGTAATCTAATTTTTGGTGAGAGCATAGACGCATATAACAATTCTGTACATTCTATAAGAGAAATAATAACTAGCACAAGCTAATTCTCTTCTTCATTTCATAGGATCTCTTCATATCTTTCCCTATGTATTAAGGTCGCCAATCCTCCTTATTTAAGTGAGTCAACATATCCATCACCTAGCAAAATCCTGAATACACCTTGTGTTGCTAACATATCACCTATATGTCTTCAATCGTCTAAATATCTTGGTTTTAGTAGGGTCGCTTTGCTATTTTCAATGAGGTTACATACCGTTTAATGTATCTTTTTCCCAATTGATATTCAAATCATTAACTTGACATATAATTTGTATTCCAACAAACATTCGTAACACCAAGAAAAATTATAGTATGGCTTTATCATTAAGTCCGAGTGTATCGGATATCCTTAACGGAATTATCAGAAATGATTCAATAAATTAGAACATCCTACATATCATGTCAGTAAATACTATAGAAGCACTGATCACTCTAAATGACATCTTTTCAATTCATGGTACCCATATCATGTGGTAGGAGGTAATTTTCAATGTATCTTTTCCTCGAACTTCTAACTATAGGTGTCCTTAACTTAGCTCAACCTTAAATAGACTGTAGGCCCTTATAATGAGCTAAGTAGTTTATGTGAACAAGGTGTTTCAGTTTGACACTCAATAGATTAGTTCAATTGATCTAATAAATCAAAACATCCTATATCATGTTTGCAAACACTGTGGGAGCCTGATTGTCCAAATGACATTATTTCACTCCATAGTACCTATATTATGAATAAGGGGTAATTCCCAGTATACCTTTTCCACTAACTTCTAACTAAGAACATTCTCAACTTAGTCCAACCTTAAATAAAACATATATCCTTACACTGAACCAAGTAGTTTGCGTAATATTCAATGAGGCTTGTTTAGTTCCTATCCTTGTCCCACAAGTTTTTATCAATGGTACATGGTCGTTTCTCGATGTTCTAAAGACTTTCTCACATTTTCAATCAATATCCTTATGTTCTGGTTGCCAATCTTTTCATTAACTTCCATGAATGAAGTCCCCGATATTACCCAAAGTGCTTTCCATGAAGTCTTTTACGATACTTTTAGAGTTACTGATTTAGTTGCATTTATCACTAATCCACAAAGTACAACTTTACTAGAATAAGATTTTATCCAAATACCTTCCTAATTCTATCTCGATTTTACTAACCTAATTGTGGTTGTTAATAAACCACAAGAGCATCATGTCACCATAATTAGATTCGATATTTAGCCGCCTTACTTCAGCATCTATTCCTAACATTAATGTAAGGAGTTGACGTCATCATCTATCTTTTCAATATGTTTTGAGTTAGAGTGTTCTCATCTTGATGTTCAATCTTGTTAGTTTGGTTAATTGGTAGCTATTCATTATGATATAACCGACTTGTGATTGAGATTAATTAACATTTCCTGTTGGCATTAATTTCTAGTGTGCTAAAGTTTTAGCTTTAGAAAACGAGCCAAGATCAACTTGGCTTGCAGCGTTCGACCTAAAACATTTCTAGATAATGTCGAGGTTAACATATTATTATAGAATGTAGGAATCTTGAACATGAGGTAAGACTTTCTAGGGTTCGAGTCAGTGCACACAATTATGTTCGTACACGTGTTGCTGAAGATATATATATATATAGGTGTGTGTATGTGTTTATGTTTATCTGGTTCTTAAGAGTATTGGGATTTCCTTTATTAAACTTATTAATTGTTAAATCAACATCAGAGTCGCTATTTCATTTCTGAAGCTATGGAATACCAAAATGGTGTGTAAGACTTTGTGGAGTTCAATTAATATGTCCATTTTTTTAGCTATGCACGAGCCCTACCTACGATTCTATCAACGCATGTGTATACGAATCTCATTCTTAAAGGTATTAAGGGCTTTATTTGATCAAATTGGTTTTTAGTTTGTGGTGAGAAAAACTAGCTTCATCTATCATATTATCAATAGGATTATTTATTCAATCATGTCTAATATATGGATGTGCAATAACAAGTTGCCCTTATGGATATACTTATTCGAGTTCTATATTATTTCAATCTCCATAACTTAAGACTCTAGTTTTTTGTTGTCAAGAGTTTGGATAGGGTTTCTCATTTCCAAATATGAATCTTTATCCTTTATTTTCCAATTATAGTATACCGGTATAATAGTCCCCATCCTTCATCACTATCCTTTTTGCCAAGGTTTTAGCAGCAGTCCTTATATCCTGTCATTACCATTTAATCCATTCAAATCCTTCTTTGTTGATTTCTATATTCCTACCTGATATGTTCCTTTAAGATTCCAGTACTAACTCTAGATATCTTCTGCATTTTTTAACAAATGTTATCCCTTTATCCTTAAGTCCTAATGTTTTCTTGACAACTTCATTCTTATAGGCAATTTTTCTCTCATTTTGTTTGCTGTCATCTTGTGCTCATACTAATGAGCTTTCTTATTATTTATGAGCTAATTTTCTGAAACATTTAAATCATAACCATACACATATATCAGTCATACGTTTCTTAAAAGATTTCCTTACTAGAAATATTCCTTATTTCCCTCTCAAAAACCATGATGCAGTTATACCAGTTAACTCCATTACTGAAGTATTGATTTCTTTGAAATAACAATACCCTATGGGTTTCCACCATATGCATAAACCAAAATATAGATTTTTCCCGAATGATCCTTGGCTTCTCAAGTTCCATTATTATAAATACACCAACAACATAATGTGTTACCAAGAATATTATTCCACCAAACATTACTAAACTCATATGCTTGACATCTCAAGGGTAATGGACTACATATTGGCTGGCCATTCCAATATCTATCCTTGGATATCAAGTAATAACCCAGAAGTTCACATCCTAGCTAGATTTTCTTGTCAAACTTAACCTTCATTAATCCCAACATTCCACATTTCGAGGAGATTCGAGTTATCAGCATACCACTTCTCAAATAGTCATCTCATCTGTGTCACAAGATACTTTTATGTCCAAAATATCAATCTAAAAGATCTTCTGCTTATCCAATTTAGCTCTATCTAAGACGATCATTAGCTCACACACTAATTCAAGTGCTCTCAAATAAGTTTATATCCAATACAAGTCCCCAAGAATATTATTCCTCTCAAATATAAGAAGTCACATGCTCCATACCTTAGAAGTTATGGATTATACATTGGTTGATCGCCCAACTTAACCCTTCACATCATTCGAATCGAACATTATCCCAAAAATTCATGTCCTAGTCAAATTCTAGAGTCATTCTTAATCTCTACTAACCAAAACTTTCATGTTTCGAGGATCATATCCTAGCATAGCCCAGGTTTTCAAACCTAAGCTCTGATACTACCGTTGTAGCGCCCCAACCAAGAGGCGTCTGCTCTGGTCTGAGGTGCTACTCATTCTATACCATAAGTCTTCTGGATAAGTGAAAATACATTTCTCAAAATCTGAAGTATTTAATTTCCACAAGCGACATCCATTAAAAGTTCAACTTAGAACCAAAATATCATGAACCACACTTAGCACTTCCCCGACACTCTTAAATTGATGTCAGTATTTCTATAAACACAATCTGGATATTTATACATTCAACTTATCATGAACCACACTTAGCACTTCCTTCATACTCTTAAATTGATGTTAGTATTTCTATAAACACAATCTGTATATTTATACATTTATTGGACTTATTACCTCATGTGCTCGTGGTTTAGTGTATCCTCTTCATTCATTCTGGTCTGGGGTAAAGAACGAAAGATAACAATAAAACAATGTAAGTCTGAAGGATTTAGTGAGATATTTTAGCATAACAACAGAGCGACAATTTTTCAAATATTGAATAGGCAACAAATAGAAGCATTAAAGTCTCGAGAAGTCGTGAGAGAAGATTTTAGTTAAAATTTTAGGTGAATCATCTCACCACCGTCCCATACTAGTGATGAGACTTCACAAAACTCGCTGCCTGCTTACAGAGATTTAAATGTCAAATATGACCAAAGGGGTCAACATGACATTTGAACAATCATTTGATTTTTGTCAAACATTCGAGTTTCAAATTACAAGTATCAAGCATATCAATTACTTTCACAATCTTGCTATTGGTAGTTCTCCTACCTTGTCACTCCACTTTCAAAAACACGAAAACCTTATCCCTCTAAATTTTGAGTAATTGGCTCAGCCATTTAAACACGCACAAGGTAGGGTTAGCCGCATGCCTAATCCCGCTCATAGGTAACTACCTTTAGCTAGCTAAGAGATAGGATTATATATACAACTTGTATGGGCATCAGTCAATAGATTAGTCACCATTGGTCCATTCTGCCCGGTCGTCCTCAGTCGTCTTTCGAAGCCGATCCTTGGGCCCACCCCAAGGGTGCCAAGTACACTTACTATCATCACTTAACACGTCCAGCAACATTTCAATTAACATTCTGATTTATCATGACAACAAGCAATCAAATAATTTATATCGAACTAATTTCACGGTAATAGTCATGGAGCTAATAGAATGCGTATTTCAAAATCCCTTTTCAATTTTCCAAACACGACCACCAATTTCAGGTACAACGGCATAAACAAAGTTCAATAGGAACCACAATCAGTGTAAAGTGGAGATGTGTGGTAAATTTGGCAACATGGTTATTGAAAAGGATCAAGGAACAAGGACATATTAACAAGTATATATGTTCTTTCTCCAATAAAGAAATCTCATACTATCGAGTATAAACTCGCATGGCAAATGCAGAGGAATACCTAGTTATATGGTTGCTCAAGTCCTAGCTTCCTAGTCAAACTAAGAACTGTCATAAGATAACCTGAGTTATCTTCTTATCAATCCTCTAAATCTTAAGTATAAATATAGCTAATTTCTTTACCAAACTTAAGGTTATTTTGACACAATCCTCGTAATCTTGGTTTCATGTCTAAATGTTTAAGACAATTGAATGTGGTAATCCTTAATTGTTTGGAGAGTCCATGTCTTTGTTTCCTAATCAATTCAAAGTTAAGAATAAAATAACCTACACCAACATTGTGTTGATTTCTGAATCATAATTTTTAATGTACTTAAGTGCCCTTATCAAGTTCCTCAGTTAATTTATTTGTTTAATCATAACTTTCTCAAGTTTAATGTTACACTCAGATGTTTAAGATAATCCATATCACTATCTTTAGTTCGACAAGTTTGTGAACAAGTTGGTAAAATCTTATTTAAGGTCCTAACGGTATCCCTTCGAGTCAATTGGGTTCAACATTATAATAATTATGAAATTAATCCATACGCTTGGCTAAATCATAGTTTAATAGTCTTAGTTTATATTATGATTAGGTTTGGATCCAAAATTTCAATTACATTCGGTAAATTAATTGAATTAAAATTTAATTACAAAATTTACCTAAATGTATCGAATCGTGATCCAATCTCAAACTGAAAATAGCCCAAAAGACTCCAAAATTTAATTTTGTGCTGGCTACCCAAAAACCACAGTACGTGCGTGCTGCCAGATCACCATGCACTATCGCCGAAGATGAGGACCTCTACCACTATCAGTGTGTTTCGTTTCAAGGAGCAAAATGCCGATATTAATTTCTAATTCCAACACGGGTAAGGCAGCCAATTGGCTATTCAAAACCACAATCGAACCCTAACACTACCCTTGCGCCATCGCATTCAATCCTTCGCTATCGTCACTCATTTTGTAAAATTAAGACCATCAATTGCTTGCCCATGATTTTTTGACCAAGACCCATCCAAGTCCGACTAGTTTTTGCTGCCAGAAGTGGCAAAACCACTAAACCCATCGCCACCCACCGTTGGTTATCTATTGTTTTGGCGATATAATCTGTTGTTTCAGGATATTTTTGGTTTGAGTTTGTTTGCCTTGATGAGAGAAAGCTAAATATGGTATTAGTTCCAAGTTTCACAACCATTTTTGGCAATTCGCCATTGAGGTAAGGTTGGGATCGATTTTCAGAATTTAATAAAATTTTGTCCTTTATATATATATAAAACATCTTTCAGCTTCTATGATTTGACCTCTAAAACTTCTGACCTACTTCAATTGCACCCCAGGCTTTCAACTGCCATTCACTTTGGCCCCTGAGTTTTAGTCAAGTCCTCCAGCTTTTACTTCTTACACATTGACTATTCTGAAGTCCTTAGACTTTTAATTTACTCACATTGACTCCCTAGATTTTATAATTTTAAACAATCAAGTCCTTATTCCCAGTTAAATGTCTCATATGTTAGTAATTATCCATAAGCCTTGATTTAATTTTAAATCTAAATTAATCGAACCCAATTTAGTGAATTCTTATTATTTTTGTTGAAACAATAACTTTAAATTTACAACCTAAACGCCGGGGTGTTATATCTTTGGGATTGTTGGTTGAAAACAACAATTAAGATATCCATTTTATTTATTACAAATAAGCATTTATATCAAATATTATTTTAAATACATACTTGATTCTCGTTTATTTATACAAGCATGACAAATGAAAAAGCTAAATGAACAAGCTGAATATTTATCTAGTTAGGTTAATATATGATGTGGGATCAGGAATTCGATTACTTAGGCCCAAGATTACGTAAATAAACCATATGGATCTTAGATTGAGGCCCATGTAGTTATCTTCATAAAATTAAAAGCGTTTCATCATATTAAAAGATCTCATTAGATTAAGGGCTAGTTTGGTTCAATTTTTAGGTTATCCCATGACTATTTATCATGTGATCATTTTTGTGATTATTTATCATTGCGCTATAGTTTGGTTTGCATGATTATTTTTATGTGGGTTCACATGATTGTTGGTTGTTGTGTTTGGTTTAATATTAATGCATCTTGATTACACCTAATAGATTATCTTTTTGTCCCTTACTCAAATATAAAATCCATAATTTCAAAAATTAAAAGGTAAATAGATAATTTCAACACAAGAAGTAGACTTATGGATAAATAATCCCATGGGGGGCGGTAGGTTGATTTATCATGGGAATTGCACATATAAATACGGACTTTTGGTATTCGTGCGAGTCTAAATGTTTATTATCACTCCAATTAAAAGAATGATAAGGTGGGATAAAAACACTTTATCCCACCTTATCATCCCAACCAAACTAGCCCTAAGTCATATAACTCCAGTCATCTAAACTCAATCAAACTCTATGACTTATCATTATAAATATCTCAAGCGATAAGATAAGGAAGAACGGAGATCCAAAAAGTTTCCATTATTCTCTCTATATTTTTCCTTCTTATATTGAATACTGACTGGAGCGTCGGAGGGCCTTTGACGGGGAACACATCGGCATCCCTAACGACTTGTTGTTGAGTACATGATTTGAATCGAAGCAGGTACTAAAAGACATTCCAGATCAAGAGCAAATTTTTCTACACCTACACCAATATATAAGAATTTTTACTATGGTTGTATATAATAAGTAAAAAATGAACAAAATTCATCGTTATGTATGAATGCTACCTTTTGACTTTAGATTTTCATGAAAAAAGAATCAAAACTTAAAAAATAATCGTATTAATTCAAAGTAAATAATGACTGTGCATATGTTCATGTTAGAAAAATTATTTTACTGGGGGGGGGGGGGTCAACTATAGTTTCTTCGTTCATTTCTTCTAGCCGCGTTGTTGTTGTTTTTTTTTTTTTTTCCTTTTTTGCGAAGTTAATCATTGTCGAGGTTTCCTTTTATGATTATCTAGTTGTGTAATCTTTTTGAACTTTTAAATTGATAAAAGGTTTTGAATTCAAATTTCACTCCTATGAATTCATCCATGAAATGAAAGTGTATAGAAAAACCAAAAGAAGAGGCTATAGATTTAAAATAATATTCTAAAATTAAAAATTAGAAGTCATAAGATAAAAATAATGAATTGTTATGTAAATAGAGTTCGGGTTCGAATTTCATTGAATATTTTATATAATATAGATGGAATTGTTTATAATGATAGACAAATAAATTTTTTTTCTCAAAATCTTTATTCATCCACTTGAAATTTTCAAAATAACATGATTGAGCTTGTAAAGGAAAAGAAAATTGTGCATGCTATTTTTCAAAAATGATAATACTAATTTATATATTTCTATGTCTCTAATGTATATTATATAGCTTAAACTTTTAAACAATAAAGTAGTTCAATATTAGTAATCTCTTAATTTGCATTATGAATTAAATAATTTGAATTTGAGAAAGAATTTGGAAGTGATAATTTCAATTTATAATGACTTACATTGTTCGACTCATATTTAATTAAGTATTTCATATTCAATAACTATAATGCGCTTATCAATACAGCACCATGCAAAATTTATCGGGAAAGGAATGCTGCTTGTCTTTTTGGAGTCAAGAGGCCAATGCAAATCGAACAAGTGGACGTCTCGTAAATGAAGCCATATTGGAGTTGTTAAAGAGGGTGTTTGTATGAGTTTATAAACTTCTCAAAACATCTTACTAGATATTTGTGAGCTTATAAGATATCAAAAAATATTTGGTAATTTTTTTAGAAGAAAAGCTTATAAGCACTTAAAATAAAATGTTAGAAGGTTATAAGTTCTTTTTAAAAAAAATAAGGAACTCCCAACTTATTTTTAAAATTTTAACAAGTTTCTATAAATTTAATTATATTAATTATAACATTGTAAAATTACTAACATCTTATAAGCTCCAAATTTTATTTTATTCAACACTTTAAGAACTTATTTTTTTTAAAAAAAATTTTAACATCTTATAAGTTCCAAAAACATTTTATAAGATGTAGAAGTTTATAAAATCTTTTAAACAAGTTTAACCAAAACACCCTCAAAATAGAAGAAGAAGATTCATTACTGGGGTTTGAATCTAATACCATTAACTCTCAATTCCTTTTATTGGAAGACATTATTAGATTTTTTTTAATTTAATTTTTCCTTCTTTCCTGATCCTTCTATATTTAGTCCTCTATTTCCTAGTATAAAATAGTGGGATGCAATTGGCAGGGACACAAGCTGTGGGTTTAGGGAAGTTTGGCAGTGCGCTGGCTTGAAATTGTAGAAAATGACGGACCCAATATAAAAATCATTTTAATAAGCGATTATTTTTGGAATATTCTTATAGACATTTTCCTTCATATTATTGAGGTTTTTTGAGCTAGGTATACTAAAATTGTCAGGCTAGCAAACAGTGTATTTATCTACGACTTGTTTATTTGTCATGATAGGATTGAATGTGATTAATAAATATAGAATTTATTATTTAAAAAATATATCAATTTTTTGTTTACTTGTTTGAATTACTAATTTGGATATCTTAATCCTAATACGACTTGTTTGAATGCTCATGATTGTAACTTATGACAAGCGTGAAATATTAATTTCATCCCCAATCTTATTTTAATAATTGAATTATCTCATTGAATATATATATATATATACAGCGTTGTAGTGAATAATTCTCAATTTTAAAACTTTTTTCTCAAATTGTTTATAATTTATTATTACCTAGGAAAGTGCTGATTTTTATTTTGAAAAAGTAATTAACTTTCAATTTTATAAACTTATACAATTATTTTGTAAATTAAACTATTTTATATTTAATATGTTTATGGATATTAGTTTGTAATTTTACAAAATAAATTTATAGTTGAATAACATTATTTAGTTTTTCAATTTACAAACAAAAGTTTAGTTATGAAATCTTATTATGATAGAAGAAATAGTTTTCATATAAAAAATTTATACGTTTTAGATAAATATTGTATAATTTTTTTTATATAAAAATAAATTTGATTATGCAAATAATTTAGTATTTTTTTAAAAAACTTGGTTATATAAATCAAGTTTTAGTGATATATACATATTTGTTAATTAAGTCTATATTTAAATTATATGCTGGGATAATTTCATCATTTGATATATTAATCTCACTGTCTCTAATCTTAGGATTATTAATCACAGAAAATGGGTCGGATACATAATCCTAACACTTTAGTATAATATACTGGCTTTTTATTAATAATGAGCTTTAGTTGCAACAACCAAACAATTAATTATAGTTTATTATACACCTATCCTACACAATCCGGGCAAGCAAATGAGACCCTATACTATTATATATAGCACAATAGTGTGGGACCCGTAATTGCGCAATTTTGACCAAATTCTTATTCTTAAAATTTTGAGCTTTTTAATTACATTAAGAAAATTCTCATTGATTGTTGGTTGTTAATTGGATATTATTCTTTATGTATCTAAAATTTTGAAATCATTTTCTTGATTGGAGCGAACCATTCTGTATTTACATCTAATACTAGAATACGTTTGCATTCTATCCACAAAATCTTTTTCATACCCACTCTCAACGCGTGGATGATTTGTAGATTATTCGAACTTTATTGTTTGATAAGTTTTTCATAAGTTTCCTCTTATCTGCAATAACAAATTTATATTTATATTCATACCACTATACATAGAATATTTTGAACGTCATATATTAACATTTTCAATTCTCTAGCTTTCTGCGTGCGTCATTATTTCATTCTTCAAGTAATTAATTGTTCATTTGTGTTGTAACTCAAAAAGACCAAACAATACTAATTTGAAATACTCGTAAAGTAATTTAACAAAAAGAAAAATAAGATTTTTAACGTGCTTCGGTGACGTATCTAATGCACCAGACAAATATATAAATTTATTGATTCCAAATCAGGTGCCAAGTACAAATTTAAGTCCCACAAAACTCACGAGAATACCCCCAACACACTCATTCTAACCTCTAGTTTGAGAGAAAATCTCTAAAACAGTCTAGATTACTTTGATAGGGTTCGTTCTATTCAATTTGAAAGAAAACAGGCTTTAAAAACACAAATATATCGCAAAACAGGTTTGTGCCCTGCGTGCCGTGCCGGGGTGCACAAAATTTGTGCCCCATCATGTGAAACTCTTTGTGTGTAGTTTACGACACGCCAAAGCACACAAATCTTGGGCCCTGGCGCGTGGTTCCAAAGAACTTTGCACCAGGGCGCAACTTGCTTGCTCCCTGGCGTACGTTGCGAGCTAAATTTGCCAAGACTCATGGCTAGGCGCTACAACTGTGTACCCTGGCACGCAATGTTCTACTTGGATGCATCGGGGCGTGCTCCAACATCCCGTCTTCATGTTGTATTGCCTAATTCTACACCGTTTCTTCGTTGTTTCCACTGTTTCTCACCATTTGTAGCTTAAATTTCAAGGCACACTCAACAATTCTCCACCTTAGCTTGAAATTCTCCATTCATCATCTTTGTCTTCCCCGAAAGGGCTAATATCTGAGTCTGCGAATGTTTATCAAGTTCAAGTAATGCTTGAATTTAATTCCTGGAACAGTCTTAGTCAACATATCTGTTAGATTATCCTTAGTCCCAACCTCATCAACCAGGATGACACCTTGAGATACCATATCTCAAACAAAGTGATACCTTACATCAATGTACTTTGTTCTCTCATGAAAAGCTTGATTTTTTGACAAGTTTATGGCACTCATACTATCACCAGAACTCATACCCATATCATCAATCAGCCCTTTGAGCAAAATGCCTTCCTTTACGCCTTCAGCTAAAGTCCTCTGTTGTAGAGAATGCAACTGATGACTGCAAAGTCGCCTTCCAGCTAACTGTACAACTCAAAACACAAAACACATAACCTATCATAGACCTTCTACTATCCAAATCTCCAGCATAATCAACATCTACATAGCCAACAAGCCTAGCAGTAAAATTCAGTTGACTATACATCAAACTTCTATCTGCAGAGCCTCTCAGATACCTCATAATCTATTTCACTGCCTGTCAATGTGCCTTTCCCAGCTTGTGCATGTACCTGCTCACAACACTGACTGCATGTGAAATATCTAGCCTAGTGTACACTATGGCGTACATCAAACTACCAACTACACTAGCATATGACATATTAGACATGTGCTTTACCTCTCCCTCAGTACTCAGTGATAGATTTAATGAGAGGCTAAAATAAGTTACGAGTGGCGTACTAACTAGTTTAGACTTGTCCATCCCAAAATGCTCCAGTACTTTCTCAATATATTTTTGTTGAGATAAGTACAAAAATCCAGAGTGTCTGTGTCGGACAATCTCCATGCCCAATATCCTCTTCTCACTACCCAAATCCTTCATCTCAAATTCTTCACTCAGCTGGGCCTTTAAAACATTGATCTCAAATATGTTTCTAGCGGTAATTAACATATCTTCAACATAAAGCAACAAAAAAATGAGAACACCATCATTACACTTCTTATGATATACACAACAGTCATAAATACTTTTAGTGTACCCAATCTTAGTAATAAATGCATCAAACATCTTATACCATTGCTTGGGAGACTGCTTCAAGCCATACAAAGACCTTTTCAAAAAGCAAGCCTGATTGTCCTTTTTGCAAATAACAAATCTCTCTAGTTGACATGTGTAAATTTGTTCCTCCAACTCACCATGCATAAATGTTGTTTTCGCATCCATCTGCTCAGGCTCCATATCAAGAAAAGCTATCATGGCGAGTAACACACGAATGGAAGTATGTTTTACAACTAGGAAGAACACCTCGTGAAAGTTAACTCCATTTCTCTACATAAAACCACTTAGCAACCAATCACGCCTTATAGAAAGCATCCTCAACCCCGAGAATCTCTTCCTTTCTCTTGTAGATCCATTTGCATTCTATAATTTTTTGCCCTTTAGGTATATCAACCAGCTCCCATGTGAAATTCTTGTGTAGAGACTCTATCTCTTCACTCATATTAGATATCCATTTATTAGAATTTGGCCGAGAAATGGACTCTTCATATATGACTGGATCATCACCCACAAACTGCTCGACCGAACTCAAAGCATAAGTAAACAGAGTTGAATATGCAAATCGCTATGGTGGTTTGATCTGTCTCTTCTCTCTATCGCGAGCTAAATAATAGTTCTGTAGTGAATAAATTTCTTTTTATTGATTAGTTGGTAATGAGTTTTCACTAGCTTCATCTACCACATTCTGTTTTCCTTTTGAAACTTATGGAGTGTCAATATCAAATTTTGCCTTCTCCTTAACGTCCTGACTACTTCACCCTGCTCCACCGTTTTTGATATAGCAGACTCATCGAATGTTACATCCCTGCTAATAATCACTTTGGAGCCCTTTCATCATTACACAACAAATGATAACCTTTAACACCATTTGCATAGCTTAGGAATATGCAGTTCCTCGCCCTTGGCTCAAGCTTTCTGTCGCGAACATGAGCATAGGTCGGACACCCAAATACTCTTATATTTGAGTAATTAGTAGGAGACCCTGACCAAAATACCATTGGTATCTTGCAGTCCAAAGTAGTCGATGGTGACCTATTTATCAAATAACAAGTAGTATTAATAGCTTCAACCTAAAAATCCTTGGACAATCCAGCATTAAAGAGCATGCATCTAGCTCTTTTCAAAATAGTCATGCTCATCCGTTCTACAACTCCGTTATGTTGTGGTGTAAATATAACTGTGCAATGCCTCACAATCCCCTCCTTATCATAGAACTCCTGAAATTCCTTGTTGCAGAACTCCAATCCATTGTTAGTCCTCAAGCTTTTGATCTCCTTTCTTGTCTACTTTTCAATCAAAGTATTCCACTGCTTGAAGTTGACAAATACCTCATCCTTATACTTCAACATATACACCCATATTCTCCATGAGAAGTTATCAATAAATGTCAGCATGTACCTAGCACCACCCTTTAAGGGAACTTGAGAAGGCCCCCAAAGATCTGAGTGAATGTTATCTAAGGTGCCCTTGTTTTTGTGAATTGAGGTGCTAAACTTCACCATGTGCTGTTTGCCAAGAACATACTGCTTATAAAAATCTAACTCTCCAATCTTTTTTCCACAAAGTAAACCTTGTTTGCTCAACTTTGACATTCCCCTCTCACTGATATGCCCAAGTTGCATATGCCACAACCTTGTAGTATCATTGAGTGATGAAGAAACTATTGCAGTACCAGAAACTATACTACCCTGTAATATGTAAAACCCATTCCTCTTGTCCACCTTCATGATTAGCAGAGCACCCTTGGAAATCCACAAAACTCTATCTTGACTCTGTACTCACACTCATTCATGTCCAAAGTACCTAATAAAATTAAGTTTTCTTCATATTAGAAACAAAACGCACATCTGTCAGCGTCCTCACAATTCTGTCATGCATTCTAATACTCATTGTGCCAATCCTTACAACTCTGCAAGATATGTCGTTTCCCATGAGCACTTTACCACCATCCTATTTTTGATAAGTGGTAAACTAATCCTCTCGTGGGCATATATGGTAGGAACAACCACTATCTAAAATCCACTTGGAACTCAGAAAACGTTTAGCAACATTGAGAACAAGTGCTCCATCAGACTCATCCTCAATGATTCCAACAACATCATCCTATTTCTAATTAGGAGATTCACCCGAATCCTTCGCCTTTCCACATTCTAGACAATTTTGTTTCCAATGCCCATTTCCTTCGCACCTAAAGCATTTATTATTTGATTTAGGTTTGCCTCAGGACTTAGATCAACCTCTACTCCTTCATCTTTCTTTTGGTCTCCCCTTCACAACCAATTCTTCCCCACTTTCACTATTGTCACTTCCTAGGACTTGTTTTCTCAACTCATTCGAATTCAATGAGGTCTTCACATCCTCCATTGATATCGTATCTCTCTCATACAACAAAGTAGTAACTAAGTGCTCAAAAGATTTAGGTAGAGAACACAAAAGAATTAACGCTTGATCTTTATCCTTAATTTGTACATTTATACTAGCGAAATCCAATATCACCTTATTGAATAATCAATATACTGAGTAATAGATGTACCTTCCTTTATCCTGAGAGTGTACAACCTCTGTTTCAAATACAATCGATTTGTGAGGGACTTCATCATATACAGACTCTCCAACTTTGACCACAATCCTATTGGTGTACTTTCTGTGGCGATATCTCTCAATACGTTATCTACCAGCAATAACACCAAATTACCATAAGTCTTCGCCATAAATTCATCTTTTTCCTCATCTGAACTGCAAACCTTGTTGACATAATATGGTGTGCACCTTCATTTTCCATAGCTCACAATCATTCTTCCTTCTAAATTTCTCTACCTCGTACTTCATGATGGACATTTGGTTAATTTGGCTCTTGATACCAGTTTGTTGTAACCTAGAAAGACTAAACAATAATAATTAGAAATACTCATAAAGTAATTCAATGAAAAGAAAAAAAAAAGAGTTAATGTGGTTTGGTAGTGTGCCTAATCCATGCATCAAAGATATGAATTTATTGATTGCAAATCAAGTGCCAAGTACAAATTTAAGTCCCACAAATCTCACGAGAACACCCCCAACACCCTCGTTCTAACCTCCATTATGAGAGAAAATCTTTAAAACAGCTTAGAATCTCTTTAATAGGGTTCGTTCCATTAAATATGGAAGAAAACAGGGTTTAAAAACCCAAATATATAGCAAAATGGGCTTGGGCCTCGCGAAACTCTTCATGGGCAGTTTACGCCATGCCAGGGCGCACAAATCTTGCGCCGTGGCGCGTAGTTCTAGTGCGCTCCACAGTTCTGAGGCACAACGCATAGTGCTCTCCCCATGTACGTTGGAGCGTGCTCCAACATCCCGTCTTGACGTCGTCTCGCCCAATTCCATACCATCTGGCACTGTTTATTTATTTATTTATTTATTTATTCATTTTCACCATTTCTCGCCATTTGTAGCTAGGGCTGTAAACGGATATTAAACGGATCAGATACATCAGTTTTATATTTGTATTTGTTTAACTTCTCAAATATTTGAATACGGATACGGATTTGATGGATATTTAAAAATAATACTCGAATTCGATCGATATCCGACAAAATTCGTATCCGTCGGATATCAGTCGAATTTGAATATATCTGTATTCGATTATAATTGTTCATATGTATCCATATTTGATTAAACTTATCTGTTGAATTATTTTTTTGATATTCATATTCCATAATAATTATCTAAATATCTATTTACGAATATCCAAATATGTGAATGTATGAATCTATAATAAATACATATTTTTAATTAATAGAAGGAATTATACAATTTCATTAAAAAGAAAGCAATCAAACAAATAGCATAGTTTTTAATTAATAATTGACTTTATTATTAATTATTAGTACTAATTAATATTGATAATGACATTTAAATATATTAATTATAACGTCAACCAACAATAATTATGTTGATTAACTTTATTCTTCAATTTTTTCTCTACATCACAATAATTTTTTAAATTTATTCCTTTTTCCTTTCCATTTCTTCAATTATAATACACACACACACACACACACATATGGATTATGAGATTTTTATATAAACAATATATTATTTAATAAATATATATTAGGAGCGGATATTAAATGGATAGGATACACATTTACTATATTCGTATCCATTTATAATCGGATATCTACTAATCGAATACAGATAATATCCGCTTTAAATGGAATACAATGTGAACGGTAAACGAATTTTTAAATATTCATTTACAACCCTATTTGTAGCTTAAATGTCAAGGGACACTCAACAATTTGATTTTCTTTATCCACTATTTTGTTTTTATTTTATTAATTTAAATTTGTTATGTTACATGATGGAAGAGACTTTATTTTATGCTTGTAATATGTTCTTCAACCATGAATAAAGTCTACCATCTAACTTTTGTTTGTTGTTAAAATTCTATACCTTTTACATATGTTTTTTATTACTTAGTTTAAATTATAATTTATTTATTTGATTTTTTTTAATTTTCTTTTTAATCATTTAATTTTGTAATTTTACAAAATGAGATATATTCATTAATTTTAATATTTTATAGTCTATTTCATTTTTAAATAGCTATATTTTTCTCTTTAGTCATTGATAGATTCTATCACTTGTTTCATCTTTCGTTTTCTTTTATTTTGTTTTAAGAAATCTTATTTTACACTTAGTATCTTTCCATTCATTCTTTCAATCAAGTTATTTGTTAAATTTTACTTTTCATATCTAATTTTTCTTTTTTGTTCTTTAATTTTACAATTTTATAGGATGAGATATTATTTGGGTTTAATTTTTTTAGAATTTTCGATTTTCTTAATATGAAATTTTATAAGTCCATTAGTTTTATTTTTTTTCTTCATATATATGCAATTATTTATGTATAATTCTAACTCTTTTGAAAATTTATATACTACTTTATCAGTATATATATATATATATATATTTTAAACTTATATTGATTCTATTGAAAAATTATGAGATAATATTGTTAATAGAAAATACACTCATTAATTTTTTTTAAGTTTATAACATTAATAGGCATGATTTAGTTCAATTTGATTTTTGTTATTTACTATCATAATTTTGTATTTACTTGATTGATTTAATAAAAAATTAAAATAAGATAATACTTTTTTTTTCAATTTTGTGTAGATTATTATTTAATTCTACATGTTTTAACTTTCAACCTAATATATAGTCATCTTCTTTCTAGTTTAAAGCAATCTTAAATGTTACACTTCTAAGTTTTTTTTCAATGACTTTTTAGCCTATTAATCTTGTGTTCTATACTTCTCATATATATATATATATATATATTTGTTTTTTAAATCAATCATCTTTTAGTTTTTTTTTGTAATATTTTTTATCTTTTGAGTAAATTATAATCTTATTTCACTGGCTTTTATCTTTAGAAGTTTTTAAGTTTTTCTAACTTTTTACTGGATAATTTTAAAATTCATTATCTCATAATATCATGTATATAGGACATCATATTATTTGATGTCTATACATGTTCCAAACTTTTAAATACTAAATTTTTATATGTCAATATAATATTCTATTTTACTCATTAGATGATCATTTTTTGTAATATTTTTATTTGTATGTTATTTTTTAACTATATTTTATAGTAATATCAATATATAGTATTTTTGAAAAAATTCGTGCATAGCATGGAAATAATGCTAGTCTATACTATTATATATAGCATAATGGTGTAGGACCTGTAATTGTGCAATTTTGATTCTGATTGTGCAATTTTGGCCAAATGTCAAATTTTTAGAATTTTGAAAATTTTAATTTAGTTGAAAATTTTTCATTGGTTGTTTATTTACTTTTATGTTTCATTTTAATATGATCAACTTATCCATTATGACTAAATATCATGTTGTGTTTACCCAAAATTGCAATATTGATTTCTATCTCATAAGATAATTCAAAAAATATCTATAATCATATTTTTATTTCACTGTATAAGTTTATAATTTAAAAAATATTTTATAAGCATCAAATTAAGTACTCTTATCACAAAATTCTATCTCATAAATTTAATTTATCACAAGATTAATAGATAAATATTTATTTATTTTATATATAAGTTTTATTATTCTACAGTTATTCTTTTTACACTTTATTCCTACATTATTCATAGTACGATTCTATATTTTTAATTCTAGGACTTCTTTCCCCAATTAGCATAATATAATAATGTTTCTCTTTTCTTTTTAATTAATTTAAAGGTTATTTCGCCAAAAAAATTAATATTTATTTAAAACACATCTTTATATTGGTTTTTGTTTTGTTTTTATTCTAAATTAATTAGATACTTTTCTAATATATTTAAATATTTTATCTCATTATTTATTTAAAATTAAAGTTGTTATGGCCAACTTAGTATTGTAATTTTTATATTGCTTAAAAGTATTAGCATGCAATACTTTTTTATTTGAATTTATTATATTTTATATATTTATTTTCAATATTATTTTCAAATATTTTTGTATGTTTACATAAGAATTTATCTTTGATATTGAAATTTTATTATTTTAATTGCAGCTCTCTCAATTTATCTTGATACTTTTTTTTTTTATATATATTTCATATTTGAATAACGTACCTCGAATAATGTGATGTTGTGAAATATTTAAAAATATTATAGTTTTGTTAAGTCGTTGAAATTATTTCAATTTTCTTAGCAAATGAATGAAGAAATACAATATGTTTTTCTATCAAAATATTCATTAAATTTACTAGCACTTGATTTACCCATTTCTAATTATGTGAATATAAGAAAGAATGTTTTTTCATTTTTTCTATATAATGCTACATGATTTGATAAGTTTATTTCGATTGGTTGAGTCTTTACTTATTTACAATATTTTTATAAGAAAATCATTTTATTTCTTTCAATAAATAAATTATTTATAAAAAATTATGTATACAGAGCTAAAAATCAAAATTTCATTATTAAGTAAATACTTTTACACAATTGGTATATTTCATATTTAGTAATTTATATTCACTTTGATAATATTAACTATCAAAAATTAAATGGATATACAAAGTAATGACATTATCTAATAAATATAAGCTCTAATAAATATTAACTTATTTTTCATATAAAGAGTGAGATTTTTTTTTAATTTAATTATACCTTTTTATCCAGAAAAGCGTAAAAATTATCTCAAAAAAGTAGTTTATGACTAAGTTATTTCAAAACAACAACTAATTTTTCTTATTTAATAATTTTTTTTGGTATTTATATAGATGCAATCACATTATTTTTAGTTGAAGTAATATAATATTCAATTATTTCTAATAAAAAAATTAATGAGTAAATAAAATATATTCAGCCATTTGATCAAATAAATTATTGTTATTTTTCATTAAATAATTATTTTCTAGACAACTTCAAAAGTAAAATTAAAATACTTAGCAATTATAATTATCTCTTAACATCGTGACTGACTTAAAATTTTTTATAACTTATTGTTACTTATGAAAGAGATAAATAAATATTTATGTAAAATATCAAATTTTATTGAAGAGTTAGAAGTTTGAGAAGTGAATAATTATAAATTAATTGATATGCAAGTTCTCAATGTATCAAAATATTTAAAATTCAATTATTCTTACAATAATATTTTTAGATAAAATTATATATATAGAATATAACAACTAATTTCATTGATGAATTTGTTTTAAATAAATGCTCCTAGATACATGCCTAAACTGTCAATAATACTCCTAGATACGAGCATAAATCATCAAAAATTCTCAAGTTAAAGTCTTTCCATATACTCTTTGATAAGAGCTTAAACTATCAATAATGCCCCTAAATAAGAGGATAAACTATCTAAAATCTTCAAATTAAAGTCTTCCCATGTGTTCCTTAATAAGAGCTTAAACTGTTAAAAATGCTCCTAGATACGAGTATAAACTATTTAAAATGTTTAAGTTAAAGTTTCCCCATGTACTCCTTGATAAGAGTGTAAACTGTCTACTAAATCAAATTCAAGTGGACTAATGACACGAGTATAAAATATCTACTCAAGTTAAATATGCTCCTTGATGCACGAATGCAAACTGTATGTTATTCCTGGCCCGCATAAGTATAAACTATGTACGATGACCCGTCAAAAGGATATTACTTTGAATGATGTTATGGCTTGATTAGGGTTACAAATGAACCGAGCCAGCTCGCAAGCCTGGCGAGTTCGAAAAGTGTTTGAGCTCAAGTTGAACTCGAGCCAAATAATTCTTGTTCGCAAGCTCACAAGCCTATATTTTTTATTTAAAAAAATAGTAAAATATACTAATTTTAAATTTTTTTATAAAATAATTTAACTTTTCGAGTTCGAGCTCGAGCTCGAGCCCTAGCCCAAGCCAAAGTCGAGCCTGTAGCTTGATTATAAGTTTGAGCCTAATGAATCGAGTCAAGCCAAGCCAAGCCTAAACAATTGCTCGAGCCAAGCTTGAGCCTCAATTTCTTTAGCTCGTTGAGCTCGAGCTCGAGCCTAAAACAATGGTCAAAGCTCGACTTGGCTCAGCTCGTTTGCATCTCTAGACTTGATCCTTTTATTAGGTATGCAAGCACATGGGGGGACTTAATTATAAAAATCTCCATGCATTAGCAATCCGCAAATTTTATAAAGATCCCAGAAAGAGACGATAATTCTTGATGGCAATATAGTTTTAGGAATGCTTGGAGGATGTTCTTGCCATAGATGTACGTGAAAAGATGAAAGAAAAGAAAAGAAAATCTCAAATGCTTCAAACCTTGCCTCTTTCGTGAATGATTGACACATCTTTCGCCAAACCTTGATGTGGGGGCATTTGTGAATATATTAATTTTAGCCAATGGAGAAGTTAAACATGTAAAATAATATGCTAGATATTATTTTAAATTTTTTATTTTTTTCTTGGAATTTATTAAATTTAATTCCAAAAGATAAATAATTATTTTTAATTAATACCCTATTATTTATTTTATGCTCAAATCAAATATTGACAAGTGTCAAAGATGAAGTGTCTATGTTTATGGACCAATCAAATCAAAGATATTTGATATTATCACTTGATACTTGATATTATCTTTTGATATTATCTTATCGAAGAGATAACCATTAAAGAAATTTAAGTCAATCTAGAAGTCTCCCATCAAACATCTATATAAAGGGGGTTATCAAAGCTCATTCCACATACAATATAAATCCTAGCAAGTGAGAGAAACTTTGACGGAGTTCAACAATTCTCTCAATTCAAATTAAGGAGATCCACAATATTCAAGGAGATCCACGATGTTCAAGGTTCATGGAGCTCATATATTTTGGTGTTTGATTCAAGATTAAGGTACGAAGCTGTCGAATTGGCATTATTCCAAATTAAATTCAAGGAGATCCATGTATTGAAGGCATTCATTTTGGAACTCATCAATTTTCATGATCATTTTTGAATGAAAGAATTAGAAGGTTAGATTAGAAATTTGATCTATAGTTGATAAATTTTAATTTAATTTTATTTGTATAGATTTTCCTTGTCTTGTAATTTTGTTTATTGCAGACAAAAATATTTGCGCTTACTGTTATTTTATTAACATTTTCAATTCTCTACCATTTCTTTTTCTATAGCTTTTTTGCGCGTGTCATTATTTTAGTCTTGAAGTAATTAATTGTTTGTTTGATTTTTCTTTGTTCACTATTTTGATTATATTTTATTAGTTTAATTTTATTATGTTACATGATGGAAGAGACTTTTTTAATTTTATGCTTATAATTTTCTCTTCAACCATGAATAAAGTCTATCATCTAACTTTTATTTGTTGTTAAAATTCTATACCTTATATATATATATATATATATTACATAGTTTAAATATAATTTATTTATTTGATTTTTTTTAATTTTTCTTTTTGATCATTTAATTTTGTAATTTTACAAAATGAGATATATTCATTGCTTTTAATATTTTA
The DNA here is from genome assembly GCA_018894105.1 of Jacaranda mimosifolia. Taxonomy (NCBI): domain Eukaryota; kingdom Viridiplantae; phylum Streptophyta; class Magnoliopsida; order Lamiales; family Bignoniaceae; genus Jacaranda; species Jacaranda mimosifolia. Next base: position 5,158,567 of record CM032131.1, on the reverse strand, counting down.
TAATTTATTTCATTTTCAAATAGATGTATTTTTCTCTTTAGCCATCGATAGATTGTATCATTTGTTTCATCTTTCATTTTTTTCTCATTTGTTTCAAGAAATCTTATTTTACACTTAGTATCTTTCCATTCATTCTTTAAATCAAGTTATCAGTTAATTTGTTAAATTTTACTTTTAATATTTAATCTTTCATTTTTGTTCTTTAATTTTACAATTTTATAGGATGAGATATTATTTGGGTTTAATGTTTTTAGAATTTTCTATTTTTTGAATATGAAATTTTATAAGTCCATTAGTTTTATTTTTTTTTCTTCATATATATGCTATTATATTTGTATAATTCTAACTATTTTTTAAAGTTTGTATACTACTTTATCAGTATATATTCTATAAACTTATATTGATTCTATTGAAAAATTATGAGATAATATTGTCAATAGAAAATACACTCATTAATTTTTTAAGTTTATTGTATTAATAGGCATAATTTAATTGTAACATCCAGAAATTTTATGGTTATAGAATTTAAAATTTTATTATTTTCCATATTCGATGAAATTTAATTATTCTTTCATATTGTTATTTTATTTAAATTTCTTGGGGCTAATTTGTAATTTTTGAAGACTTAATTGAATAAATTAGAAAAGCTTAGGGGCTTGAATGGTATTTTTCTAGTCAACTAGGACCTATATGCTATTTTAATTACATAAGGACTTAATTGATTTAATTTAATTAGATTAAGGACTCAATCGCAATTTTTAAAAGATGAATTTTACAAAATTAGATTTGTTTCCTTTCTTTTCCTCACTTTCTTCACTATTCATCATCTTCTTTCTCCTTTCTTTTCTTCACCACGCCCCATCTCTCTCACCTTCACCATCCCCGACCACCAACACCATCAACCTCACCACCACCTCTCTCTTTTTCCCACCCAGCCACCCCAACACACTCCCACACATAAACCCAGCACCGGGTTGCTTCACAGTTTTGAAGCAGAAATGGGACGCGGCAAAGGAGCGGGACCAGCGGCGAGGCAGAGTTGAAGGGGTTTTCTGGGCAGTAAAAAATTGAAGCCCTCAGCTCAGTGGTCATCATGGAGGCACTGCACGACTGATCTACAAAGTTGCAAAGGCGGATAACGACATCACGGCAGAGCAAGGTGGATGTTGAATTTTAGGGCGGCGTTTGAAGCATTTCCTAGCAGAGAAATAGGGAACTGAGCTGAGATTCGGAAAGCTCGCTGTGACAGAAACATTTTGGTGGTAAGGGGGTATGCTGCGGCGACAGCGGCGATAGCGGTGGTGGAGAGGCAATTTGATCTTCTTGTTCTGATGATCGTAGTGGTGTTCTTGGTTTGTGATTCCAAGGCCTAGATAAGCAATTTAGGTAATAGAGGGTTAAGAATTACGCTTTAGTTGGGTTGTACCTTGTTATATATATAATTCATATGTTGTACTTTCCTAATTTAGCTTGTATTTATGCCAAGAATGAGAATGTTGGGATGATTGGTATATATATGTGTGTGTATAATTCCCATGCAAGGAGAAATATTAAATTTGTGGACCCGGACATGTCGTGCTAAATGCCAAAATTGGGAAATAATAAATATTGACTAAGGATTATGTAATGTGAGACTAAGTGGCATTTGATTAGGATTAATTATTTTGGAATTGGACTATTTTGTATGGATTAAGATTATATTATTATGACCTTGTAATTTAGATTGAGATCATGCTATTTTAGAACCGATATAGACTATCGTGACTAATTCAGGAATAGTTGATATTGGGATGATTATGTAGATAACACCTATTGAACCGATATCATCATGTTGATTGATAAATTAATAATGTTAGAATGCTTGATGCAATTTTAGAAGGCTTAGTGTTGAATAGGAATTTTGACTATGGGATTATTTCTCTTATTAGGTGAAGAAGAAGTAGGTCCTAGCTATCAGTAGATTGTGAGCTGAGATTTGTTTTTGCTGAAACTATAAGAGGTGAGGGTCTGCCAATTTGGCACTTCTCATACTATCTATTTTGTGATAAACCCCCATGTGGGTTTCTTATATTTGTTTTGTTTGAAATCTAGGATTTGTTTGTATTCTAATTGCTATCTATTATTTTATATGAATGCCTCTATGAGGCTTATCGTTTGTTATATATTTTGATTTCTGTCTTTTCTAGCGTCCAGAACTTTTATCATGTTATTTGTTTCTGCCCCTTGTACCCTACATCCTTGTTGGCTGACCCCGTATTGCTTGTTCATTCCCTGTCCTATTGATTGTTTAAGAAATCTTGTCGGTACATTTAATTTTGTTCTATATATCAGTTATTTGGCCTCGACGGCATACTTGGCATTCGATTATATCGGCCGAGTGCCAATTCCAGCAGAATACTTGGATTATTATTTCAAAATGGCCTTTTTGGCCAATGTATTAGATGTTCATATTGTATCTTGTTCTATCCATGTTATTGTCTAAATGTCAAAATTTTATCTGTTGGTATTATATCTTTCAACCCATGAGACGCCATGGGCGATTTCCAACTCATGGGATGCCATGGGCGGCTTTCACCTGGAGGGACGCCATAGGGGGTATGGGCCATGGAACTAGGTCCGGAAGATGGTCGGGCGAAATGGACCGACAGACACAGGTCTTTTCGGCTAGAACCTACAAAAAATCTTGACTTACAGGTAGTTAACTGTGAGTGTTGGGATTTGGCATGCTATCGACCATGCCATAAGGCAAGTTAATTGCCTGCCCAAGCTGAGTGCTCGAGCAATGAAGCGATAAGGAATTACTATTCCTACTGTACCGACGTTCGTTACTAGTATCTATATAGTTTGTTAAATTGATATTATGTGTACCCAGTACAATGTTGATTTATGTTGGAACTCTTGTTGTTACCGAACTGTCTTTGATTGTTGTCTATCATTTTCCTTCTTGTTGTTATTAAGTTCTTCATCAATAGTTGTACCTCATTAACTTTCCTTTTAAATCTTATTATTTTCTTTTCCCTCACTAAGTCCTTAGGACTTACCCTCTCTTGTTGTTATTTGTTTTCCAAACAGGACTGAGTGAGAAGCTAGAGTTCATTCCTTGGGTTTGGATGTTATCTTGTAATAGATTAGGTGTCATGGTTGTGTATATAATCAACACCTGATCTAGACAATTACCTGAAGAATGTTATGGGATGTATGTATGGAACTTAAGTCACTTGATATGTATATATTTTGCTCTATGAAATGTTCTTTCGGGCTAGGATGACTTGTTCTCCTTTGGGATGGTTAAATTACAGGTTTGCTAGATATTATTTGAATTATATTTAAGATTGAATTGGTGGCGCCTTAGCTTGGGTGATGTCCTGAGAGGGGGTGCTACAGAGGTGGTATCAGAGCCTAGGTTTGACGATAACCTAGGTGAATGGGTATTAAGAAGGTACATGGCGAGTCTGTAGGAAGAATTGTGGATGAGAGTAGAGTGGTGAAAGTTGTTATGTAGACTTTTAGTGATTTAACTTTCGTTGTAATAAACTTTGTTAATTTGTCCAAATTTTATAATTATATATAAAAGATTACTATTTCGTTGTTAAACATGGATGTCATTGTGTAATTTTGATATTAGCAAGTTAAGGAAGAACAAGGGGTGATTAGAAAAGGCAATGGCATCCCATGAAAGTTCTCATATACTTGACCCACCTCAAGCAGGTCAGCATGGGAGAGGGAGACCACCCGGTGCATAGGCCAATGCACAACGTATTCCTAGGTAAAGAGCACTAGCTGCACTATGAATGCAAATAGAAGAAGAAGTTTCATAGATCCCTTATGTTAATCAACCAGCTGTAGGCTAACTAGTGGAGCCCATGTTTTAGATGTGGCAGCAATTCATGTAGTTCTGCCAGTAGCAAGGAGGACAGGGTAGTCAAGTAGGGAATGTTGAAGAGCATGCAGAAGACCGAGCTTTAGAACGGTTCCTCCGGTTGCAACCCCCAAAATTCCTAGGGGAACCTGATGACAGGAAACCAAGATGTGGGTTAAAAGCTTGGAAAAAGATATTTGGAACCTTGCAATATCCAGACAATCAGAAGATCCGATATGGTACATTTCTATTAGAAGGTCTTGCACATGATTGGTGGCAAATGATTGACTTGGGAAAACTTCACCTGGGAGTTTATGGAAAAATATGTACCGGAAGCGACCAAGTATGCTAGGGAAAGAGAATTCAAAGAATTAATACAATGAGTGTCATTAGTCAGCCAATATGAAGCTACCTTTAGCTTACTGATTCGATACGCACCTCATATACTCGCAGATGAGGGGCGACTGGTTCACAAGTTTATAGAAGGGTTATGACCAGAATTGAGACGGGGACTACTTTTATGTGATCTTCTGAGCTACAGTCGTGTGGTGAGTAAGGCACTACAAGTAGAATCAGATCTGCAGGAGATTAAAATGATTAAGGATAAAGGGCGAAATGAGAGTTACCACCTGACGGGCAGAACAACCCAGAAAAAAAACAGCCAAAGTTACAGATTGGGGGTGCCAATAAGAGGGATTATCAATTCGGTGGGGCCATGAATCCAACTCCAAAGATGTGTGGATATTATGGAAGACCAGACCATGAAGAATCGGGATGCTGGAGAAAGCAGGGCAGATGTGTAGCTTGTGGTAGTGATCAACATCTATTCAAGAACTGCCTAAATCGAGGAAAGCCATCCTTCATAGAGAAATGGATAACAAGTTGCAGGAATTAGCAGAAAGCCAAAAGTCTGAGCATGTGCATATGCTCTGACTGGAGAAGAAGCATCCGACCTTTCTGAAGTAGTTGAAGGTACAATTTCTATTCTTGGAATTTGTGGAAATGTTTTGTATGATCCTAGTGCTTCACATTCTTTTATATATGCAACTATGTCTGAAATATTAAGTATGCAACCTGAAATCATAACTTACCAGATAGAGGTTTAAACACCTTTGGGAATAGGGTTAATGATAGATATCATGTATCGGGATTGCCCAATTATGATTGGGGATAGAGTTTGTTTGGTCGATCTTATACAAATGCCTATACGAGGATATGATTTGATCATTGGGATGGATTGGCTATACAAACATCAGGCAAAGATAAATTGTTACACTAAGTGCCTCACACTTAGGGATAAGACCAACACGTCATTCTATAAATAATACTTCCCTAATACCAATTATATCTGTGCTAAAACCCAGGAAGATTTTGAGGGAAGGTGGACAAGGATTTTTAGGGTATCTCATCAATAAGCCCCGAGATATAGTTAAGATTGAGAGGTGAAAGTGGTAGCTGAGTACCTAGAAGTGTTTCCGGAAGAATTAAGCTCGTTACCCTCTGATAGAGAGATAGAATTTGTATTTCACACTCTTCCTGGGGCAAAGTCTTTTTCCAAGACACCTTATCGAATGGCTCCTACAGAGCTCAAAGAATTGAAAAATCAACTTCAGGAGCTATTAGAAAAGAAGTTCATAAGACCCATCACATCTCCTTGGGGAGCTCCAATATTATTTGTTAAGAAAAAAGATGGTTCCTTAAGGATGTGCATTGATTATAGAGAGTTAAATAAAGTCACGGTCAAGAACAAATACCCTCTACCACATGTGGAAGAATTATTTAACCTTTTATAAGGAGCTACAATCTTTTCAAAGCTAGATTTGAGACAAGGGTATTAACAATTGAAAATTAAAGAGGAAGATATTTTGAAGATCGGATTCAACTCTCGATATGGTCACTTTGAGTTTGTAGTGATGCCGTTTGGTCTAACTAATGCTCCAGTGGAATTTATGGACCTGATGCATTGGGCGTTTTGACCATATCTAGACCAATTTGTGGTCATTTTCATAGATGATATTTTGGTTTACTCAAGGACCCAAGAAGAGCATACAGAACACTTGCACTTAGTTCTCAAAACTCTGAAAGAGCATCAATTGTATGCCAAATTTAGTAAGTGTGAGTTTTGGATAAAAAATATGGTGTTTCTAGGGCACATTATATCTCAAGACGTGATAGAAGTTGATCCCTCTAAGATAGAGGCGATAGTCAACTAGAAAAGACCTGAAACTGTAATGGAAGTTTGTAGTTTCTTGGGACTTGCTGGCTATTGTCGACGATTTGTATAAGATTTCTCAAAAATAGCTGGCTAATTGACTAGACTGACTCAGAAAGACCGACCATTCAATTGGGACAACAATTGTGAGGAGAGTTTCCAAGAACTGAAGAATAGACTACCACCAGCTCCAATTTTAGCCCTTCTAGAGGGATTAGAAGGATTCGTCGTGTTTACCGACACTTCTAAAGAAGGGTTTGGGTGTATGTTGATGCAGAAGGGGCGAGTTATCGCTTATGCATCCAGAAAGCTAAAACTACATGAGGAAAACTACCTAACTATGATTTGGAGTTGGCTACAATAATTTTTGCTCTAACAAAATGGAGGTATTAACTTTATGGGGCTACATTCGAGGTATACACTGATCACAAGAGCCTCAAGTATTTGTATTCCCAAAAGGACTTGAACATGCGATAGTGAAGGCGGATGGAATTTCTAGAGGATTACGACTTCTCTATCTATTACCATCCAGGAAATGCGAATATGGTGGCAGATGCACTGAGCCAAAAGGCTGAAATAGCCCACCTATTGAAAAAAGAAACACCAGAAAGTTTAGGAGTAGATGTGGTGATCAGAATGAAACAACGAGGCTGGATTGTAGGAGTGAAAGTACAGCCAGAGCTATATGAAGAGATACGATGAGCTCAGGCCAATGATAGCTGCATACTGAAACAGAAGAAAACAACTGAAAATCTTGGAAAACCCAAATTCAGTATAGATGGTTAAGGCACTCTTTTATTCCACCAAAGAACATGTGTGCCTGAAGAGATAAAAGGAAAACTATTGGATGAGGCACACAAAGCAAGATATACCGTACATCCGGGAGGAACAAAGATGTATCAGGATCTAAAAAGGCGATTCTGGTGGAATGGGATGAAGAAAGATGTATCAGAATATGTGCAAAAATGCTTGACCTGCCAGTTAGTAAAAGCAGAAAACCATTGACCATCAGGACTGTTACAACCGCTTCCTATCCCTGACTAGAAATGGGAGCAAGTGACTATGGACTTTAGGCTGGTCTATCGACAATTAGATAAGGATATGACAATATCTAAGTAGTAGTAGGCCGTTTAACAAAGTCAGCGCATTTTCTACCAGTCAGAATGGATTACAAGGTTGAAAAATTAGCGAAATTGTACATAAAAGAGATCGTCAAATTACACAGAATTGCAATCAGTATTGTGTCCAATCGAGATCCAAAATTCACCTCGAGGCTTCGGAAAAGCTTGCAGAAATACTTGGGAACAAGATTACAATTTAGTCAGAGAGAGTTATCCGAATCTTGGAGGATATGCTACAGGCTTGTATTATTGATTTCGGTAGGGGTTGGAGTAGACATCTTCCTTTGATTGAATTTGCTTACAATAACAGTTATCAGTCTGTTATCGAAGTGGCACCATACGAGGCATTGCATGGCAGGAAGTGTCAATCTCTGTTGCATTGGGAACAGGCAGAATGTAGAGGTACCATTGACAAATCTCAAGGAACTATTGAACCTGAATTGATTCAAGGGACTATTGAGAAGGTACAAATTATTAAGCAATAGATGAAGCCTGCCCAAGACCAACAGAAAAGTTATGCAGACAAATGAAGGAAGGATTTGGAGTTTGAAGTTGGTGATCGAGTGTTTCTCGAAGTATCACTGAGAAAAGGGGTTAGAAGAATCGAAAAAGGCGGGACGCTGAGTACAAGATATGTTGGACCTTATGAAATATGTGAAAGAGTGGGACAATGGCTTATTGTCTTGTATTACCCCAAGAATTGGCAGGGGTACATGATGTCTTTCATGTATCTCAACTTCGTAAATACTATCTCGATCCTTCTCACATCATATCACCTGAGCACATGCAGTTGAAAAGTTATTTGACTTATGAGGAGCAACTGGTTCGTATTTTAGATTAGTAGTATCGAGGGTTGAGAAATCGAAAGATTCCTTAAGTGAAGGTACTCTGGTGCAACCACAATGTGGAAGAAGCTACCAGGGAACAAAAAGATCTCATGCGCTAACAGTACCCCAACCTTTCCAATGTTCATGTAAGAATCTGGGGACCAGATTCTCTTAAGAGGGGGAGGTCTGTAACATCCCAAAATTTTATGGTTATAGAATTTAAAATTTTATTATTTTTCATATTTGATGAAATTTAATTATTCTTTCATATTGTTATTCTATTTAAATTTCTTGAGGCTAATTTATAATTTTTGAAGACTTAATTGAATAAATTAGAAAAGCTTAGGTGTTTGAATGGTATTTTTCTAGTCAACTAGGACCTATGTGCTATTTAATTACTTAAGGACTTAATTGATTTAACTTAATTAGATTAAGGACTCAATTGCAATTTTTAAAAGATGAATTTTACACAACTAGATTTGTTTCCTTCCTTTTCCTCACTTTCTTCACTACTCATCATCTTCTTTCTCCTTTCCTTTCTTCACCACGCTATCTCTCTCTCACCTTCACCATCCTTGGCCACCAACACCATCAACTTCACCACCACCTCTATCTTTTTCCCACCCAGCCACCCAACACACTCCTACACACAAACCCAGCACCAGGCTACTTCACAGTTTTGAAGCAGAAACGGGACGCAGCGAAAGAGCATGACCAGTAGTGAGGCAGAGTTGGAAGGGTTTTCTGGGTAGTAAAAATTGAAGCCCTCAACTAGGTGGTCACCGTGGAGGCGCTGCATGACCGATCTATGCGGCGATGAAGGCGGATAATGGCAAAAACATCACGGCAGAGCAAGGTGGTTGTTGAGTTTTAGGGCGGCGTTTGAAGCATTTCCTAGCAAAGAAACAGGGAACTAAGTTGAGATTTGGAAAGCTCGCGATGAAAGGGACATTTTAGTAGCAAAGGGGTATACTCCAGCGACGGCGGACGACAGCAGCGGAGAGGTAGTTTGATCTCCTCATTTCGACGATCATAGTGGTGTTCTTGGTTTGTGATTCCGAGGCCTAGATAAGCAATTTAGGTAATAGAGGGTTAAGAATTACGCTTTAGTTGGGTTGTACCTTGTTATATATATAATGCATATGTTGTACTTTCTTGATTTAGCTTGTATTTATGCTAAGAATGAGAATGTTGGGATGATTGATATATATATGTGTGTGTATAATACCCATGGAAAGAGAAATATTAAATTTGTGGACTCGGACATGTCATGCTAAATGCCAAAATTGAGAAATAATAAATATTGACTAAGGATTATGTAATGTGAGACTAAGTAGCATTTGATTATGATTAATTATGCCGAAATTGGACTATTTTGTATGAATTTAGATTATGTTATTATGACCTTGTAATTTAGATTGAGATCATGCTATTTTGGAACCGATATAGACTATCGTGACTAATTCAGAAATAGTTGATATTGGGATGATTGTGTAGATAGCACCTATTGAACCTATATCATTGTGTTGATTAATAAATTAATAATGTTAGAATGCTTGATGCAAGTCTAGAAGTCTTAGTGTTGAATAGGAATTTTGACTATGGGATTATTCCTCTGATTAGGTGAAGAAAAAGTGGGTCCTGATGATCAGTAGATTGCGAATTGAGATTTGTTTTGCTGAAACTACAAGAGGTGAGGGTTTGCCAATCTGGCACTTCTCATACTATCTGTTTTGTGATAAACCCCCGTGTGGGTTTCTTATATCTGCTTTGTTTCTGTTTTGGTACTGTACTCTGATTTGCTTGAAATCTAGGAATTGTTTGGATTCCAATTGTTATCTGTTATCTGATATGAATGCCCTTGTGAGGGTTATCGTTTGTTATAAATTTCAATTTTTGTCTGTTTTGGCGTCCAAAACTTTTATCATGTTATTCGATTATGCCCCTACCCCACAGACTTGTCGGCTGACCTCGTATTGCTTGTTCATTCCCCGCCCTATTGATTGTTTAAGAAATATTGTTGGTACATCTAATTTCGTTCTATATATCAGTTATTTGGGCTTGACGGCATGCTTGACTTTCGGTTGTATCAGTCGAGTGCCAATTCCAGCAGAATACTTGGATTATTATTTTAGAACGGCCTTGTTGGCCAATGTATTGGATCTTCATATTATATCTCGTTCTATCCATGTTATTGTCTAAAGGTCAAAATTTTATCTATTGGTATTATATCTTTCAACCCATGGGATGCCATGGGCAGTTTCCAACTCATGGGGCGCCATGGGCAGTTTTCACCCGGAGGGATGACATAGGGGATATGGGCCTGGGAACTAGGTCCGGAAGACGGCCAGGCGGAACTGACCGACGGACACAGGTCTTTCTGGCTGGAACCCACAAAAAATCCTAACTTACAAGTAGCTAACTATGAGTGTTGGGATTTGGCATGTTGTCAACCATGCCATAAGACAAGTTAATTGCCTGCCCAAGCTGAGTGCTCGAGCAATGGAGCGATAAGGAAGTATTATTCCTACTGTACTGACGTCCGGTACTAGTATCTATACAGTTTGTTAAATTGATGTCATGTGTACCCGGTACAATGTTGATTTATGTTGGAACTCTTATTGTTACCGAATTGTCTTTGATTGTTGTCTATCATTTTCCTACTTCTTGTTATTAAGTTGTTCATCAATAGTGTACCTCGTTAACTTTCCTTTTAAATCTTATTATTTTCTTTTCCCTCACTAAGTCCTTAGGACTTACCCTCTCTTGTTGTTATTTGTTTGCCAAACAGGACTGAGTGAGAAGCTAGAGTTCATGCCTTGGGTTTGGATGTTATCTTGTAATAGATTATGTGTCATGGTTGTGTATATAATCAACACTTGATCTAGACAATTACCTGAAGAATGTTATGGGATGTATGTATGGAACTTAAGTCACTTGATATGTATATATTTTGCTCTATGAAATGTTCTTTCGGGCTAGGATGACTTGTTCTCCTTTGAGATGGTTAAATTACAAATTTTCTAGATATTATTTGAATTGTATTTAAGATTGAATTGGTGGCGCCTCAGCTTGGGTGCTGTCCCGAGAGAGGGTGCTACATTAATTCATTTTGATTTTTTATTTATTTACTATCATAGTTTTGTATTGATTTGGTTGATTTAATAAAAAATTAAAATAAGATAAGACTTTTTCTAATTTTTCATAGATTATTATTTAATTCTATATATTTTAACTTTCAACCTAATATATAGTCATCTTGTTTTTAGTTTAAAGTAATTTTAAAATATTACACTTCTAAGTTTCTTTCAATGACTTTTTAGCCCATTGGTCCTGTGTCTATACTTCTCATGTATTTTTTTTTTAATTTTTTAATGCAACTATCTTTTAATTTTAATTTTAATATTTTTTATCTTTTTTGTGTGAATTATAATCTTATTCACAAGCTTTTATCTTTAGAAGTTTTTAAGTTTTTTTAACTTATTGTTGGATAATTTTTAAATTCGTTATCCATAATATCATGTATAAAAGACATCATATTATTTGATGCTTTACATGTTCCAAACTTTTAAATACTAAATTTTTATATGTCAGGATAATATTTTATTTTACTAATTAGATGTTCATTTTTTGTAATATTTTTATTTGTATATTATTTTTTAATTATATTTTACAGTAATATGAATATATAGTATTTTTTAAAAAATTCGTGCATAGTTCGGGAATGATGCTATGTGTGTATATATATTCTTCTAATATGAGTTAGAATATTATCAATTAAAAAAATTTAACAGTGGAATGGCGACATATATACATTTTTAATTGATAAAGTAGCTGAAGCAGCTTTTTTTTCTTTTCTTTTTTTTTTATATTATTTTTAAAGAATTATTGTTGATTCTCTAAACTATCTATTATGGGACTCGAATATATGATAACTTGTCTGTTTATAGGAAAAATTAATTTCTCCAAAGTGGTAATTAGACTTGTTAGGACACATATCAAAAGTCCAAATGTGGACGATTGTTTCTGCTTCAGACCCAGTCAAAGCAGCTGTCCAAAAGTCTTGGGATCGATTGTTTCCATTTTCAATCCCCAATTTTGTTTTCATTACTATTTTAAATTGAAAATCATTATTTTTTATTTATTTTCATTCAAAATAATAATAATAATAATTATTTTTAATTTTTTTTAAATTTACATTATCATTCTATTATTATATTAATCAAATTCAAATATGATTTAACACAAAGTACGCACTATCATATTAAAATTAATAAAATATACATATATTTTAAAAAATATGTAAGTCAACTAATTTTTCAATCCTATGCATACTCTAATAACTATTTTTCAACAAAACATCCAACTACAATTTTATTTTTATTTTTAAATTATAATTAATTTTTTTATTTTTGATATGCATGAAAATGAAAATGAACTTTAAAACTAAAACCAAACGGGTAGGGCCGTCTGGTTTTATTTTCAAAGGCCATTTTCATTTTAAGCCATTTCTAAAATTTGAAATGTTAGTTATGAAATGAAAATGAAAATTGAGATGTATTTGGATGAAATATTGGAAAGTAATGATTAGAATAGATTATAGGATTGAAAAGTAGGTTAATATATATATTTTTTATGTTTAAAAAGATTTATTTTTTTAAAATTTATATTTTATTAATTTGAAAATGATAGTGGGTATTCTATGTCAAAGCAAATTTGAATTTGATTGATGTGTAATAGGATGATAGGGTAGATTTAGAAATAATTTTGAGAAGAAAATGTGTATTTTTTCTAAAAAAAATTATGAGAAAGTATTTTTTTTCAATTTTTATTCTTAAATGAAAGTGAAAATGGGGCTTGGAAATGAAAACAAACGGGCTGTTCTTGCCCACATTACCAATTTATGCTCCTCTTTATATACATGCTTTTGGCTTAAGGTCAATTTAAATTCTATCATGCTATTGTCGTACTTTTTTAGTCTTTTAGGCTTCATTTGGTTTCATTTTCAAATTCTATTTTTATTTTATTATTTAAAAATTAAAAGACACACATTACTCTATATACATTTTTACTAAATATATTTTTATTTTTATATTCTCAAAAGACATCTCAAATAACTTATATATATATATATATATATTCTCTCATTAATTTATATAGCTTCTCGCTCCAGTATTCCCTCTATAGTATTATTATTACTATATCTCTTGATATACAACTTACTAAAATTAACGTAATCATTACTTTTCTAATAATCTATCCAAATACAAACTCATTTTCAACTCATTTTCGCTAACTTTTTTTTTAAATTTTGAAAAATGATGGAAATCAAAAAATGAAAATAATAATAAAACCGAACGAGTCCTTATGTTTTAGTGTTATGAATGATACGAAATTTAACATTTTTTCAACAAAAATTCATCAGCAATATAATATCAAAGTATTAGCACAATGCAATATATGAAAGTACATTTTACGACAATGCTTATTATAGAGCCATTCACACTAGTTCAATTTGTCTATTAACTCACTATATGTTTATTTTTTTATTTGGCATTATAAATAAATGTTAAATGTATTAAAAATTTTGTTACAATAAATATAAATTTTGTAAATCTAACAGACTTGACACATATTTACAAAATGAAATTCATAACAAATTACTATTTAAAATAAAGTATTAAAATCACTCCACATGCGCAACCAAAACCTAAGATAAATATGAATTTTGTAAATCTAACAGACTTGACACATATTTACAAAATGAAATGTATAACAAATTACTATTTAAAATAAAGCATTAAAATCATTCCACATGCACAATCAAGACCTAAGATGAATATGAATTTTGTAAATCTAACAGACTTGACACATATTTACAAAATAAAATTCATAATAAAATATTATTTAAAATAAAGCCTTAAAATCACTCCACATGCGCATTAACCAAGACCTAAGCCAGCATAATAATTAACACACTTACAAGGATTTGAAGAATGAAAAGCACCATGAAAGAGCAAGAAATTTTAAACCCAACGTTTTGTGCTTGCTCGGCCAGTTCAGTTGCTATGAAGAGTTCCATGCCATTTAGCAACGGCGGCAATACTGTCCTGTTGGCCGGAGAAATCGTAACGTTTGCGGTACCTTGGACCAACACGGGGTATAGGGTCACTACTTGGCCTGATATTCCATCGTACCTTTCGAGCTTAACGTTTCCCCTTATGACACCATCAACGTAAATGTCCATATTTCTCGTGGCATTTAGGCTCTCGGATCCATTGGGGTTGAGATTTTGGTAGAAATATAGAACTATATATGCAGATTGAGGAGTAATACTGCTAGGAAAATTTACGGGTATGTAAATGGATTGTGAAATGTTGGATGAAGCTATTGCAGTCTTCATAACGGAATTAGGAGGGCAATTTTCGTAAGCCATCCCGACGCAGGTGGTGGCCTCAAACCTGAGATTTGTGTAGCCAGGGATTTGTTGTGGCGTCCAGTGTCTGTTTAGCCTTTCCTCGCATGCCTTATCCCAGCCGGACCATGATCTGTAAAATCAATTGTTTGAATATGTAGTAGTTATGAGTGAAAGGCTTGACCAAATAATGATTTAGAAAAAGATGTTCACAAATATTTATGCTTATAATTGATCTTATATATATTTTCCACCCACTCAACAATCCGGATCCTTTTGGTCTTTCCTGCCTAATCCAAGTAGGTAGATCAACATAAACAACAAAAGTTGATGTGATATGTCCATATCCAAATACTTTACAATTAATCTTTCTCCAAATTCTTGCTGATTTAAGTATTAATTAATGAGGCATTCCACAGCTTTCTAGAATTGACGAATTAAAGATGCTTCTACAGACCCATTATACTAAATACAATGTCCTAGCCCACTACATATTTAATACTTACTAGAGGACTAAAGCTGCTCAATCGATTTCAATCTGTTATTGATCAACAAAATTTTCGTTAAACCTCCCAACCTTCATAAATTGATTTCTTTAATTTCAGGGCAAAATCTCATCATCCAAAATGCTAATATGAATCTCACAATTCACAACTCATGTATGGACCATTTGATTTATTAAGAATATTGATGCGTAAATCCAATCCTCTCCACACACACACACACACACACACACACACACACACAATAAATTAAAGTATATATATGCATGGAAAGGCACATATATTATTATTATTATTATTATTATTATTATTATTATTATACTTACTCTATGACTTTATCATAATCCCCAAAATTGATCCTGCTGACAAGGTGATAAGCCGTGCCATTTTTCATCATTCCATAGACAGTATGGTTATCAGTCACATCTGGATTCAGATAAGTTGCTTCAAGAGAAGAAATGAAAGGCGTCCCACCGCCACCATCATCTTTCCTGCCCATTACGCACACTGATATATTTTCGTTCTTAGGTTGATAAATAAGCTCGTGAAAAATGGGCCCATCACTCGTCGATGAGTTAACAGTCGCCCAGAACTGGCCACCCAGTAAGATATCAAACACCGGAGGCCGTGATTTCCCGTCGTGGTTCCCATAGTAAAACCCGGCTCGAAATATGAATTTGTCTGTGTTGATTAGTGGCAATGGGTAGCAATTAATCTCATCTCCTCCCGGAAAATATCGTAATGTGGTCATGACTTGAGGGACATTATCGTCGGTTGCTATATTCTTGGTTTTACCAGAATCTATGAAATAGCTGTCGGGAAACCATGTTTGATTGTTGTATTTTTCTGTGAATTTGCCTGTCCGCCCACAGTCTATAAGCAAGAAATAATTGTGGATGACTGCAAAAGCAATTTGAACTTTTATAAGTTGGTCTATATTCATACCTCCATTTAAAGCAAGAGAAGACGAAAGGAACCTTTTTCCTTTTCATATATGTGTCTCAAAGTTGGAAAATTGCCGGGCCAACATGAACAGAATCAGAAATTTTAATTGTGGGGGAATGAGTTTCACAAAATATAAAATATAATTTAATTTTTTTTAAAGAGATGAAATTTAAATTTTGACAGAAACAAATGTATGATAATATATACATTGTTTATATAGGCTTGATGGGGTATGGGGCCGATGGAAATGACTACCCCTACAAATCCATCTTAGCTCCGTCCTAAATACTAAAAATATATATCGAATATGATTCATATACTTCTTGTAATGGGGAGAGTTGAGTTTGAAGTTCAAAAATCAACATTCATTATTATTTCTAAATGTAATTGGTGCTCGTAAATCACATATGGTAATAAATTTTATTCATAGAGTTGAAGGAGATCATGATCCACATATATCGTGAAAATATTTGTGCATAGATACACGTGCAATTAAAGAGGGAAATTTAAAATTATAAGTAGGAAAAAAAGGAACATAGAGGAAATACATTAAAAATAGCCTAAATTAAGATGCATTAATCAAGAGTAAACTTACATGGAAATTTAGCCGCATGGGCTCCAAACGTGGAATTGAGAAGTAAAAGAACTGCCAATTTTTCCATCTTGCAGACGTGAAGTTTAACGATTTATGTGTAACTCGAAGAACGTTAGCCTATATATATATATATGTGTGTGTGTGTGTGTGTCCACGCAGAAACTTAAAATTTTCATGCAGGCCGCGCCATCAAAAATTTGGCTTGAAAATTTCTGGGATACTTCCGAATATATTCTTGCCAAAATATGAATTAGCTCTTTGTTTGTGTTGTCTAAGAAAGAAACAAGCGCATGGTAACAAAAGTTGCATTACCTTAGGCTATGATCTTATGAACCACACCAGCAATTCCATAAATTAATTTGTTTAATTTGGGTTATGCTAAATTACGAGCAAATTATAAAAATTGTCACTATCAATGAGTATTAATTAGTAAACTTTTGTCTTTATATAATAATAATAATAATAATAATAATAATAATAATAATAATAATTCAAGAATGTTGCAATTGACTGTTATAGAGACAATGAATTAACAAGTTAATGATAATTCAGCTGTGGTTAAAATTTGTGAAAAGATTATATAAGTATCATTAATTGTTAAGTTGATAAATTAAACATAGTTTTTTATAACTATTATATATTAGTGGAAATATTATCGCGAGACGCTAAAATTTATTGACATTTAATATGTGCTCTGGCGACAATTTTCGTTTTATTTCAATATGTATCGTTATTAGTTTTTTTTTTCCAAAAAAAAAGAAAAAAAAATAATAAGATACCATATTCCGAGGTTTCCGTTGACGAGGTTGCTTGCCGCTTTTCGCTTTCCCATTGTTGTTTCTAGTCAGTTGGATTTTAGTTATTTTCAACTTTAATAGTCCCCATAATTAATAATATAGCTAAATTAATCCACCCATTTCTAAAGCTGTGTCAACTTAACTCATTAGCATCTCTTTTATTTATTTACACATATTTAAAATTTATTAAAATTTGAACTCTGACCTTACATTTATTTTTAAAAAAAATTAAATAGTTAAAATATATATAATAATATTCTTAATTCTTTCAAATAATATCATGTATGCAGTCCCATTTTATATTTATTTATTATTTATTTTTTTATCAGAATTTAAAGTTTAATTTAATATTGCAATAAAGTTGAAGAAAGATCAAAAAAGGAGATAGAAAGATACATTTTTTATTTTATTAATTATATTTTCTTCATTAAGATGCATTGTCTTTTCTTTTCCTATTTTTTTATCCTTTTGAACAGAAGTTTAAGAATGTTACCTCGTAAGTATAAAAGCAAACTATTTCTAACATAACCAACAATAAATTTGTCAAATAAGTCTAGCTGGGTACAGTCACACGATCGAGTCCACGAGGGTTTAATATTCTATTACATTTAAGAGGGTGTTTGGGCAAATTTTATAAATTTTTTTATATATTTTATTTTAAATTTGTTTGTTGGAAAAGCAATACTTACTGAATTCTTTTTGATGAATGCTCATATTTGTGATGCAAAAAAAATTAATTCTTTTATATAAAGATTTTCTTGAATACTTTGTATGGGAGCAGAAATATCATAAGTGGAAGTTACGTAAAAAGCAAACTATGGTAGCTAGAATTGCAGTAGTAGATCATTCGAATGTGAACATTATTTTTTAAAAATTCTCCTATCAAATACAAGAGCACCTACATCATATGAATATCTTTTTACTGTCGAAAATCATTAGTATGTTACTTTCCATGACATTGCATTACATAGAGGATTGCTTGAATCTAATCTCTATACTGAACATTGTTTAGAAGAAGCTTCACAATTCCAAATCCCAGTAGTTTTCCGTAAACTTTTTGCAGTTTTGTTAGTTCATTACTCACCACTTGATTCTAAATAGCTTTTTGCTAAATTCTTTTACGTTCTTTTGGATGATTTTAGAAGAAATAATCATTTCATAGAAATTAAAGTTGAAAAAAAAAGAAAAGAAAGACATTACAAAATATAGGTGAGTTTTTAATGTCAATGAAAAAATCTATCTACGATTATTCTTTAGCTCCTCATTTTGAGAGATTGGCTGAAGAGGAGCAGTTTAGTAAAGAATTAGCTTATGAAAGGAACATTTTTGTGTCTAATAATGATTTATTAAGTATAAGGAAACTAAATGAGTTGCAAAAAAAAGTTTTTATTGCTATAATTAATACAATTAATTATAACGAATCAGGAGCTTTCTTTATTGATTGGGCTAGCAGGAACAGGAAAAATATTTTTGTATAGAGTTTTACTTGCATATTTTAGGTCAAAATGATTAATAGTTTTAGCTATTGCAACTTCCGATGTTGCTGCATCTCTTTTACCAGGTGGTAGAATTGCACATTCTAGGTTTAAATTGCCCACATATGTTACAAAAAATACTAATCCCAAAATTAGCAAACAATCAAGTTTTGCAAAGATGATCTAATAGCAAAATTAATTGTTTGGGATGAAGCTTTGATGGCAGATCGAAAAATCATTGAGGTATTTGATAGATTATTACAAGATATAACAGATAAAAAAATGTACTTTGGTGGTAAGATTGTTGTTTTTGTAGGTGACTTTAGACAAACTTTACCTATAGTACCACATGGAAGTAGACAACATATGATTAATGCAAGTTTTGTTTCTTCAAAGATTTGGCCACAATTTATAAAATTTAGACATCTGGAGAATATTAGAGCTAAAGATGATCCTATACTTTATTTTTGTCAAGAGTTGGAGACAGAGCAGAACCATTTGTATTTTAAAATAACATTCTCATTCCAAATGATATATTTTTACCTTTCATTGATCGATAGTCTTCTATTGAGCATTTAATTAATTATGTTTTTCCTTGTACAGATACTCTTTCATATGATTCTATTGATTTAATAAATAGAGCGATACTTACTCCAAAAAATGATTGTATGATAGAAATAAATACATGCTTATAGAGAAACTTCCCAGACAAGCAAGGGAATATATAAGTTACAATAAAGCTTTTGACTTACATGATCAAGGCCAATACAAAGATTTTTTTGGTTCTGTTGTTTCTAGCAGTTTACCTCTACATAAATTAGTACTTAAGAAGGAATGTCCAATAATTCTTTTGCAAAATTTAAATCATGTTGAGGGTCTATGTAATGGAACAAGATTAATTTGCTGTCGATTAGGTGATAATTTTATTGAAGCCAAGATAACTACTAGAGATCACAAGAATAAGTTATTTTTCATACCTCGCATTCCTTCACACCTTCTATGAGGTGGTGTGCCAACTAAGTAAGCCACTTGCATGTGAAGTGTGAATTTCACTTGCATTTGAATTTCATTTAGAGTCTTCATTTTGTCTCATGAAATGTTATCCAAATTAATTCTAAAGGCACCTCAAATGAACTCCTTCATTTGAATTTGCATCCAAAATAATTTCTCACATTAATTAAATTAACTCCTTAATTTAATTATTTAGTCTTGACCTATATCCTTAAGTCATCTAACTTAACTCTTTAAACTAGAAGGTGTTAACTTAACTCCTTAAGTTAACTTGTTTAATTAATTGTCATACGACACCAATTAAATTAACTCATTAATTTAATTAGTCTAATTTAACTCCTTAAATTATTTTGATCAATTTAACAATTAAATCAATCAAGCCAAAATAACTAAAAATTAGCCAACCGTTTATCTCCATAAAATCGGTCATATGGGATTTTCTAACCCTTAGAAAATTCCTTCCATCAAACATAACTTCCTTTAAGCTTTTGTGTGTGACCCATCAGTTTTCCCCATCATTGGACATGCGCTCACAACTCTTGTGATATTTTGAATATTGAAATATTCGCATTAGTTTAAAACTTCTTTAAACTAATAACTCAATTCAATTAATCTCTATTAATTGAAGAGTACCTAATCTCCATGGTCGATGTCTAGCCTCAAGCCCATGGAGTCCAACTAATTGGTCGAAATGAATATGCTCTTAGTGAACCATTCTAGCTCTACGCTTACTATGTAAATACGGTCCTTCCATCTCCTATCTCTCGAAAGAGGCCTAGGGCAAGTTATTTGCCTGTCCCCTAATAGCCTCGATAATTATATTTCTATTCCCAATGATCAATTTTGGTTCATGACCTCATCTTTGAAAAATTCTTTTTCCAAATTGTCATACTACCTTGCGCAAGGACTCTTTAGAATCAATCATTATAGAATATAGAGGAGATGCACTTGCCCTTCAAAATGATAAGGAGATTGATCTAATCTTAGATCTCGCAAACCTCCATGCCTAAGTAGCTCACACCCAATCTCAACACGGATAACTCGTAAAGCAGTCAAGGAATAGTTAAAGTATGAGAACCTAAACAAAAGGTTACCATGGATCCTCAGGTCTAAGAACTAATTATATGCACTAGCATAAGTTGAAGAACTTGCCACAATCGACTTGCTACTATGGCTATCTAGTGGATTCTCAAGGCTGGCCTTCAGTAAATGTTATCTAACAAGCACCCACTAACATTCACTCATGTCCAACATGGGTTGTTCATGGAACGGAGCAATATCCAACTCCTTGGATTTATGTATCGTTAGTGCAAGTCTATCGGAATCTTAGATGCCTTATCTCATAAGATTCTATGAATTGAAATATTTTAAGATTATGACCGTGTAAGACTTATTTCATGATCACTACTCAGTGCGTGACCAAGTCCCATAGTCTTATGTGACCTAGAGGCTTCAACCAAATGCTAGTGAGATAAATATAAGATGAAAATGGCCATTGAATATGAATATCATTCAATCAAGATTGTATCATAAGTGAAATAGTTTACATGCTAATCCAATTCGCTGTGGGGCACTATTCTAACAGTATATGATATGATGATGCTACTATCTTTGTGTGATGGCACCCAAGTCGTGGGTCACACTTATGGTAGAAAGCTGTGATCATACATTTAGCATATGATGCACCTTTTATTTGATGCTTCCTATGTTTGGCACTCGAGTCGTGGGATGACATAGTGTGGTTTCGAATCAAAGTTTGATTGGTAAGTTTGACTTAACACCTAGTAGTGTATATGGCACACAAGTCGTGGGTCTACATGCAAAGTGAGGCAAAATATATCAAAAGTTGTATAGAGATGCAATTGGCAAAAATTGTTACCTTTCTATTGTTTGTGGATGGTACATGAGTCGTGGGTCTACTACAAGTCCTTAGGGCCTCAATTCTCACTAAGAAATGAGAATTTTCAAATTCTTGTAGGGGGTGAGGAATTTGATAAAATAGTAGGAGAAAAACATGTCTGAAAGTCCATGAACATGTTTTCAATGTATATTCAATTACATGCTTATACTTTCTTTTTCGCCTTTGTAGATTTTTGAAATCTCAAATCAAATGGCTAAGAATCCACTCAACATTATTTTGGAAACTAATAAACTCACTAGGCCTAACTTTCAAAATTTGCTTAAAAACCTCAAAATTATTCTTGATTCTAATAGGAGGATGTATGTTCTTAATCAAAGTCCGCCGAGCACCATTGGCAATGATGCCGACAATGATGCACGTGAAACATTCACGTAGTGGGTAGATGATGATCTACAAACACATTGCCTTATGTTGGCTTTTGTGTCTAATGAGTACCAAAAGTCTCATGACATATGAAAACCGCTCACGAGATTCACTTGCACCTACAAAAGTTGTATGGCGTGCAAACTAGAAATGAAAGGTTCTGATTGTCTAAGGAGCTCTTTCAAACTAGAATGAATGAGGGCTCAAGTGTCCATGACCATAGCTTTAAAATGATCGCTATCATTGAGAAGCTTGGTCAATTGGACTATTGGTCCATTAGACACAGTCATGGACAATGAGCTCTATGTGGATTTGATCATTCAATCATTGCTTAGCTCATTTGATCAATTCATTATGAACTTCAATATGATGAAGCAAGAAGTGATGATTAATGAGTTGGTCAATATGTTGGTGACCGCTAAAGTGATAATGAAGAAAGACAATCCTATTATGCTTGTTTCCTTTACCAAGTCTAAGGGCCTTATAAGTGCTAGAAAGGGAGGTAAAAGGAAGAAGAGTTCTTTGTCTAAGAGAAAGCAACCCTTGAAAGGTTTGGGGGAGTCAAGAAAAATAAAGAGGGAAAAGCCAATGCAACTTGTTTCTATTGTGGCGAGAAAGGCCATTGGAAAAGAAATTGCAAAGAGTTTCTTGCAACCCTGAAGGGTATGTACTTTATTAAAGTGCAGTTAACAACAAATTATTCCTTATGGGTATTTGATACCGCATGTGATTCTCACCTTTGTAATTTATTATGGAGGATGGAAAGAAGAAAGGGTCTCAATGATGGGGATATGATCCTACATCTAGGCAATGGAGCAAAAGTTGCGGCCATAGTCAAAGGTGTTATCAAGTTAGACTTGGGGAACTCCTACAGTATAATTGATCCTTGCTATTATGTACCCAATCTTGTTAAGAACATTATTTCAATTTTCATTTTGGATAATGAAGGATGTGATTTTTCTATATCTAATGAGAATTTGAAGGCATTAAAGAATGGTTCTTTAATTGCACAAGATACATTAAACAATGGATTATATATTTTGGATTCTCAACCATCATTATTGCACATTCAACAAAGTAAAAGAAAATTAGATAACCAAGAAGATGCCATTTTGTGGCATGCAAGATTTGGACATATTTCTAAACATAGGATGAACAAGTTAGAAGCCCTCAAAGTACTAAATGTTAGTAGCATAGAGGATCTTCCTACTTGTGAATCTTGTTTAAAGAAAATGACAAAGGCTCATTTTGTAGGACAAACGAAGCGACCCACAAGTCCTTCGAATTTAATCCATACAGATATTTGTGGGCCACAAAGAGTTAGTGCAAGAGGAGGCTATTTGTACTTCATCACCTTCACCGATGATCATACTCAGTTCAAACATGTGTATCTTATGAAGTATAAGTCCGAAGCCTTTGAGAAGTTCAAAGAGTATAGGAATGAAGTAGGAAAGCAATTAGCACTAAGTATTAAAGCTCTTCGATTAGATCGAGGGGAATAATACTTAAGTATTGAATTCTTGGATTATTTAAAGGAGAATAGGATTTTCTCTCAATGGATTCCACACGACATACCCTAACACAATGGAGTAGAGGAGAAACCATACTTTGTTGGACATGGTACATTCCATGATGAGCTTTTTCGATATGCCTTAGAAATGGGGGCGAGGTTACTAAATATAGTACCCTTAAAGTCGATGCCAAAAATATCGCATGATGTGGTATGGCAAAGCACTCTCTTACTCATTTCTAAAAGTTTGGGGGTTTCTCGCTTACATCAAACAGTCAATGGGAGACAAGTTGGATGCAAGATCCACCTTGTGCAAGTTTGTGGGATACCCAAAAAGTCTTTGGGTTATTATTTCTATGATCCCTTAGAACAAAAGGTGTTTATTTCAAGGAATGCCTACTTTTTGGAAAAGGAATTTCTATTAAATAGAAATGGTGTTGCTATTAAACTTGATAAAGTTCAAGATGATCAAGAAATTCCACAAGCGGTAGAAATAAATAAACATCAAGAGCCTTACACACAACCTCTGAGAAGGTCGGAACGAATCAGGAAGCAACCCGAAAGATTCAGATTTCTTCATGAGACGGGCCAATCAGTTAGTGATCCGAAAACCTATGAGGAAGCTATGTTGGACATAAATTTAGGACATTGGCTAGATGCCATGAAATCTAAAATGGACTCCATGTACTCCAATAAAGTATGGACTTTGGTAGATCCACCGGAGGGTAAGTGGATCTATAAATGAAAGCTAGGAGTTGATGGAAAGGTAATCACTTTTAAGGCACAACTGGTGGCTTACACTAAAAGACCTAGTATTAATTTTGAGAAAAAATTTTCACCGATTGCTATGCCTAAGTCCATTAGGATTTTACTTGCCATAGCCACATATTATGACTATGAGATATGACAAATGAATGTGAAAGTTGCTTTCCTTAATAGAAACATTGAAGAAGAAATTTACATGGAGCAACCACAAGGTTTTACATCCAAAGGGAGTGAGCAAAAGGTTTGCAAACTCGATAGATCCATTTATGGACTCAAACAGGCATCTCAGAGTTAGAACATACATTTTGATATAGTCAAATCATTTAGCTTTTTCAAAAATGTGTATGAACCTTGTGTGTACAAAAAGGCTAGTGGGGGTGGCTTACAGTTTATTATGCTTTATGTCGATGACATTCTTCTCATGAAAATGAGAGAAAAATGTTAGAGTGTATTAAAACATGGTTATCTACACAATTCTCCATGAAGGAATTAGGGTAAGCATCCTATGTATTAAGAATACGTATATGTAGAGATAGATCGAGGAGGATGCTGGGGCTCTCCCAAACACCATACTTTGATAAGATACTAAAGAGATTTAGTATGGAAGAATCCAATAAAGGATTCATCCCTATAGGATACGCTCTTCGTCTCTCCAAGTTGATGGCCCCTAAGACTGATGACGAAAGACATAGAATGTCCTACATGGCCACATACCTTATGCATCTACTGTAGAGAGCATAATGTATGCCATTCAATGTACAAGGCCGGATGTAGCAGATGCTCTAAGTGCTATGAGCTTCTTTCATTTCGACCCTTGTAAATGTCACTGAAAAACCACTAAAGCAATCCTTAAGTACTTGAGAAGAACTAAGGATTTATTTTTGGTATACGGTAATGAAGGATTGAAACTCGAGGGGTTTTCGGATTCTAGTTTTAAATCCGATGTAGATGACCTAAAGTCCACTTCTGAATTTATATTTTACCCCAATGGCAACGCAGTGAGTTGGAAGAGTTCCAAATGAGAAACTACGATCGATTCTACCATAGAGGTAGAATATATTGCATCTTCAGAAGCTGCAAAGGAAGGTGTTTGGATGAAAATTTTCATCCAAGAGTTGGATGTAGTACCTAGCATTGTTAAGCCAGTAGTTGTCTTCTGTGATAACAAGGGAACGGTTGCACAAGCTAAAGAGCCAGGATCTCATTAGCGAACTAAGCACATTTTGAGGCGATATCATTTGATCTGTGAGATCATTGATAGAAGCGACATCCAAGTGGAAAGGGTAGACTCATAAGTGAATATAGCAGATCCACTAACTAAACCCATAACGTAAAAGGTCTTTAAAGAACATCTTGAGAAGATGGGTCTTAAGACTATGGGGAATTAGCTTTAGGGCAAGTGGGAGATTATTGGAATAGTGCCCCGCAGCCAATTGGATCAGCATATAAACTATTTCACTTATGATATAATCTTGACTGAATGATATTCATATTCAATGGCCATCTTCATCTTCTGATTATTTTACTTTAGTAGCATTTTGTTGAAGTCCTTTGATCACATAAGACTATGGAACTTGGTCACACACTAGTTGGTGATCATGAATAAGTCTTCCACGATCGTGATCTTAAAATATTTCAATTCATATAATCTTATGAGACAGGGCATCTAAGATTCCAATAGACTTGCACTAACAATGCATAAATCCAAGGAGTTGGATATTGCTCCATTTCATGAGAAATCCATGTTAGACATGAGAGAATGTTAGTGGGTGCTTGTTAGAGAACAAGTTCACTGAAGGCCCGCCTAGAGAATCCACTTGATAGCCATAGTGACAAGTTTTCCAGCTTATGCTGGTACATATAATTAGTCCTTAGACATGAGGATTCATGGTAACCTTGTGTTTAAGTTCTCATGCTTTAACTCTTCCTTGACCACTTTTCGGGTTATTCAGGTTGAGATTAGGTGTGAACTACTTAAGCATAGAGGTTTGTGAGATCCAAGATGGGATCCATCTCCTCGTCATTATGAAGGGCGAGTGCATCTCCTATGTGTTCTATAATGATCGATTCCAAATAGTTATTGCGCAAGGTAGTAGGACAATTTGGAAAAAGAGTTTTCGAAAGATGAGGTCATAAATCAAAATTGAACATTGAGAATAGAAACATAATTATTGAGGCTACCAGGGAACCAGCAAATATCTTGCCCTGGCCTCTTTTGGGAGATAGGAGACGGAATTACTGTATTTTGCTTGGTAAGCGTAGAGCTAGAATGATTCATCAAAAGCGTATTCATTTCAACCAATTAATTCGGCTCCATAGGCTTGAGGATAGACGTTGACCACAGAGATTGGATACTCTTCAATTAATAGAGATTAATTAATTGAGTTATTAGTTTAAAGGAGTTTAAACTAATGCGAATATTTCAATATTCAAAATATCACAAGAGTTGCGAGTCCATGTCCAATGAATGGGAGAAACTGACGAGTCACACAAAAAATCCTAAAGGAAGTTATATTTGACGGAAGGAATTTTCTAAGGGTTAGAAAATCCCATATGACCGATTTTGTGGAGATAAACAATTGGCTAATTTTTAATAATTTTGGCTTGATTGATTTAATTGTTAAATTGATCAAAATAATTTAAGGAGTTAAATTAGTCCAATTAAATTAATAAGTTAATTTAATTGGTGCCATATGACAATTAATTAGTCAAGTTAACTTAAAGAGTTAACACCTTCTAGCTTAAAGAGTTAAGTTAGATGACTTAAGGAGTTAAGTCAAGACTAATTAATTAAATTAAGGAGTTAATTTAATTAATGCGAGGAATTATTTTTGGAGGGAAATTCAAATGAAGGAGTACATTTGAGGTGCATTTAGAATTAATTTGGAAGACATTTCATGAGATGAAATGAAATTCATATTTCACATGCAAGTAGCTTACTTAGTTGGCACACCACCTCATGGAAGGTGTGATGCCAACTAGCATCACACCTCCCTCCCTATAAATAGGAGTGAAGTGTCCAGCCACTTAACATTTGGCAATCAAGTTGCTTAGAATCTATTTTTCCCTCCAAAAGTATGATCCACTCATGTGTTAAAGTTTCACACACTTTCCTCACCATTCTCCACCATTTTCGGCCTTCATCATTTCTTCATACTTTTGTGATCAAGTTGACTAGAGGTTGATTGGAGCTTGTGTTGGGTGTGTGGATCATTTCATTAGAGGCTTCACGATTGGGGAGCTTTGCTCTTGATAGTTCTACTACGGTGAAGAAAATCTGGAGGCAATTATGGTAACCTTGCCGATTTTTGTTTTTGATGAAATTTTTATTAAATATCCTCAAAGGTGCTGAGGAGTCACTATCCAAATTTCAACTCAATTGGAGTTGACTTGCTTGGGCAATTGTTGTCCGTTCTATGTTGCGCTAGGATTTGGCAGTTTTGAAGAGTTCAACACTATCATCCTTTTCTACCTTGGAGTTTAGAAAGCAAGGTAATTTCTGCAACCAACTCCATCTTAAGAGCATGATTAGATCCTTGGATGAAGTGTAGTCAAGTTTTTATTTAGCTATTTTTACTTTATAACTTGGATCCTTGTGCTATACTTTATTTCATTTCCCTTGATAATCTAATTCATATTACTAGATTTGTCACCCATTCAACTTATTTAAGCAATCAAGGGTTTTACCCTGAACTTAACTGACCATTTATTTTCCTAAGCATGTCGGTTCGGTTAAATCTCACCAATTAATATTTTATTGATTCTGAGCTAGTACTTAGTTTCATTATTAATCCTTAGATTAATATTCTCAGTCCTCATTCATTTTAACACGTGTATTCATAATATTCAAGTCTTATTACGGTTCCACATTTTTGACTTTCTAAATGAATCAATCAATAATTATTAATCTTTTATTATCAAATTTGGATCTATACATCATTTACAATTGGATTCTCATTCAATCTTTTCAATCTACAATCACAATTTTCATCCAAATAACTTGTATTCACATTAGAAATTACCCTAATAATTTAATTAGATTAAATCAGGAATTGATGAATCAGTTAATCAAATTTTTTACCTAAATCGACCAAGCTCGATGCCAAATCACTGCAAAAAAGTGGTTCGCATATACTCAGATCGTCGAGCTGGTGAAACTTGTGGTCGGTCGTTGGATTGCCACCGTGCTGCCACAAGAACTAGAAGCTGGACACACCCAAAAAGTGCATCTCGTCTCTCCAATCAAAAGCCCTAAAATAATTTTCTAATTGGCGGTTGTTTAGCTGGTCGATTAGCCAGAAAACCGCATAGCGCCACCACGATCTGCCTCCATCGCAATTTCTCCTTCACCGGTGGTCAAAACTCAAAATTGAAGCTACTAGAGTGCTCCTTGTGCTAAACTCATCAAAACTTATTGCTTCATCTCAAGCTTCAGTAGCTAAAATCGAGCTGCCAGCTACCACCGCTGGCCGCTGCCTTTGGCCCCCAATTTTCCAGCGTCTCGCCGATTGTTTCATGATAAACTTGGTATTGTTGTGATTGCCATGATAAGGAGAAGGCAACCACGATTTTAGTCTAGTGTTTCTCGGTCATGGTGAAAGGTGGTGTGGAGGAAGAGAGGTTGGGCTATATTATGAGAATTAGGCAAAGTATATGGGGGTTTATTTATAGGATGAAATTTTCCAAAATATCGATTTGACCTCCAAAACTTCTTTCCAACCTTCATTTTAGTTCCTTAACTTATTTAGTGCCTCAGATTGGCCCCCAAGACCTTATTTCAGTTTGCAATTTAGCCTAGAGCAAGTTAGTGCCTTAAATTGATCCATTTGACCAAAAATATTTTCAATTTAACCTTAAAAACTTTCAAATGTCCTTCAATTAAGTCCTTTCCTATTTAATATTGGGCCCCAAAATTTTTTTCAAATAAATATTTTGATTTTTGAGATCTTATTTTCTAAAATGCTAAACTTAGTAGTGTTACAAAAGTTCTTGCAACCATCTTTGACACCGTAATTAGACAGATTGAAAAAACATTGACATTGTTTGATACATATGTTATTTCAAATGCTTGAGTTTCTATTGCTAATCCTCTTTACGAGAATTATGGTAAAAAATACACATGGACAATAACTCCAAGAACGGTCATCAGAAAAGAGTTAGTGGATGTTATTCCACTATCAATCATTTTTCCAAGTTTTCAAGCACTCAATGCTTTGGTTCCATCTAAGAAGAAAGTGATTGTTGGCAAGTTTAAGTTTGATCTTATGTTGTATGTACTTTTCCATTTTCTTTATATATGCGTAAATTATTACTAATTCTTTTTTTTGGTTGGGGGAACGGGGGGGCATTAGGTGTTCTTGCCATTGTCATTAAGAAGTTTGAGCAGCATACTATTGGAAGCCCCCCTAAAACATTCATGAATTTGCTCTTCTTAATCATGAGTATGATGCTTATTCTTTTATTTTATTAATTATTTTTATTATTTTATTAGTAATAGTTATGCAATTTACTTTAGAAGCTTAATTATTTTTGTATCTTATTTCATAATTTATTAGAAAGAAACCTTTGATTCTATCACTTTGGAACAATATTGTGGTTACAGAATGTGGTTTCATAATGTCTTTAGTTGAGCAAATGCCGATTATAAGTGCAACAAAATTAAGTGTTTATGCTCATTATGGTATGCATCTTCTTTTTTTTTTTGGAAAAATAATTCAATATAATTATTGTTCATAGATAAACATGTTAGTTTTTTATATAAAATGATTCTTTTTGTTTATTAGCAGTGATAATTATAAGAAAATTATGGTTTATAGGAGTATCGCTAGGGTCAACTCCATTAACCATCATTACAATTGACCCAACAGATCTAGATGCACATAGGCTGAGAACTTGGTTTGTCTTTTAAACTGATTTTTGTAATATATTTTACTTGCTTGGTAACTATTTTTAAAAATTATATATATATATATTGTAAACAATCAACATGAAATAGTTGAAGCTCTGATGCGGATTGAGGATATGATGAAAGTGCAACTGAGCATAATTCCAATTGTCTCAAAATTCTACACTGTTGCTGATCTGGTTAGATCTAAAAATGCATGCTTTGTTCCATTTCTTATAAAGATGAATTCTTTGAAAAATGTACATTGTATATATCTATTACATAGATAATGTAACTTTTTGGTTGCACCTTGTTCATTAATTAATTATGTATAGGATGCTTAATTATGTTATTTACATATTGAAAGATTTATGCTAAAAGCTAAAATAGAAGTAAGCAATGCGGATAAAAAAATTTACTACATAGCATGTGAGAATTGCCATACTTCTTATGCAGTTGAATGTGATTGGACAATCGATTGTCATAAGTGCAAGAAAACTACTCTTGCTAAGCCAAGGTATGTTTCATTCTCAATAATTTATTAGTTTACGTATGAATTATGTTCGCATACTTGATATCTGATACTTTTACATATTAATGTACTAAACTATTTTTATGAAGAAAAACTTTTGCTTGCAACTATGAAATTAGTGAATGTCACATTTTGATTAAATACTATAATATAGGGAATTGGTCATTGCTAACATTGTTGATGAGACTAGTTCTCCGGAAGCAACTGTATTTGGTGAAGATGCTATCAAGATAATGAATATGAATGCATATATGGCAATGGAAATGCACAATGATGTAAGTTGTATGGCACTTACTTCATTACATTTTCTTATAAATGTGATGATTAACATATGGTACTGTATATTTGTAAGGTACTTTACCATCTCTTGTTGAAATGAATGCTGGCATAGAAAAAATTATGTTTTTGATAAAATTGAAGAGATATTGCAAGTCAAGACATAATGGTGTACATGCTTAATACACTATCATAAATTTAATTGAGAATGTTGAGGAGCAATCTGGATGTGTGGTTCCTATCATTGATTCTGCAGAAAGCATGCTAGAAAGTTCAAATGTTCAAAAGCCTCAGATGGTGAAGCGTTTGTTTTCTATTGGTCAGTAGATGAATAATACTATAAAGTATGATGAGGGTATTTTTGTTTTATTATTTCAAGTGGTATGGATTGATGTAGTGTGTTAATAATTGGAGCTTTTTTTTCCCCACAAATTCTGCATAGATGAAGAAGGAGAAGTAGGCTGCTCTAATCCCAGGAAGAAAATGAAGCAAATTGTAGCAAGTTTAGGTACATTTTATTTATATACAATTTCACTCTTATTTTTAGCTGAATAAACTTAACTATCTTTTCATTCTTTTATTGATTTTAGATGATGGCAATCAAGGACAAAACATATTTGATGACAGCACTGCTGAAAAATGAAGTGTTCCAACATACTACCTCCTAGCTTTTTGATGATAAATCCAGAAGCTTACTTATCTTGCCGTCTCTTTTAGAAAACAAATTTTCAATTTAGTTCTAATTACTATGATGAAGTATTTTGATGTTTGTACTTGAGTTTTGTATGTAGCAAGATAAGAATGTTTCTTGATCTTTATTAAACAGTATAGACAAGTTGAAAGAACAACAGATGATATCACTTAAACTAATAGAATGAGAACTTTCGTTATTCCAAAACTTATTGTTTGGAAACTTATTTAGAGTGAAGTATAGTTTTTTGTAAATTATTATGCAGTGTGCAATGGTATGTATATCCACTTTTAAATTATTATTGTTTGGAAACATATTTGAAGTGAAGTATAGATTTTTGTAAATTATTATATAGTGTGCAATGGTATGTATATCCACTTTTAGTTCTATAGTGAGTATTATAAGTCGTGACTAAGATTGGTGAATTTTTATTCAGGTTTAGATATAGAGTAAATAGCAAACAACCCACCAACGTGTATAAGGTCATTTTCACTTTGCCCCCTAAACATTGCAAGTGTGCGGACCGATTACCTAATCTGTGCTAATTGTCCTTAAATACCCATGTTCCAACTTTCCAGCGATATATTTAAAAGTTGTTGCACTTTACCCCCTAATATTTTAAACAATTTATATTTATCCACCTAAAATACTTCAAAATATTTGGGTTAATTGTAGTCACCCTCCAACCTGTGGCCTCCTTTGCACATTGCCCCCCAATCGTTGTCGATGTGCAATTTTACCACTTGAACTAATTAAAGTATTTTCAGACACCACATTTGCTCATTTCTGATGGAATCCAACAAGAATATTTTGTTTCCTTCAACCCACATGCCCAATGCTCAATTGTTAGATTTCACTGGAAATGAAAAAATGTGGTGTCTGAGAACATTTTAATTAATTCAGGTGGTAAAATTGCAAATCGACAACGGTTAGGGGGCAATGTGTAAAGGATGTCATAGGTTGAGGGAGTGACTGCAATTAACCCAAAATATTTTCCTTAGCATTAGATTCTTATTTTGGTGGAATAAAGGAAAATATTTTGCCAAAAATTATTACCATATATTACTTAATTATCAATATATCACCACCGATTCAGTCAATTTGAGTTATCTCAAATGTATAATCCAACTTAATGGTAAAAATTTTCATAAATTGATGTGTGTAAGATAAAAATTAATTTTGGGGTGGGTTCTATTACTAAATAATTGTTATGTTGCACTTATAAATTTGTGCTTATTTATTTAATTAAGAGTGTAAGTGGTTGAGGGTTTTAATTTGAATAAGAATAAGATAGGTAGCACTAGTCAGATGAATATTGACAACAAATAATATAGATCTTAGTATCCACATTACCTCGTTCATTTATTAATCCATTTAAATTAAACATATTTAAATATCATTAGCTAACAAGTATGTATAATGTTACATTGATATAAAAATCAATTAAAGTATAATTTTAAAATTAATTTTAATCTTCTCATGCATATAAACTAAGTAAAATATAATCACAAAACTAATTTAAAATTATATGATAGCTCAAACTGATTTAATTGTCCATATATTGACAAGTGATTAGTGTGTGATAATATTTTTTATAAAATGTTTCACTTTATTCCACAAAAATAAAAATTTAATGATAAAAGTGCAACACTTTAGAATGATTAGGTTGTTAAATGCACATTTTATTAAAGTTGAGGAGGTAAAGTACAATAGACTCAAAGTATTTTAGCATTTCCGGTGGAATATTCTACCGAAAGGTAGAACGATGGGGAATTCAAGCACATTTAACAAAAGTTCGATAATTATTTCGCACATTTACAATGATTGGGGGGCAAAGTGCACATGATCCTATACGTTGGGGAGTTGTCTGCTATTTACCCTTAGATATATGAGGTAACTTAAATGGTTTTCTCAATTTTCTTCCATACTGATATCACATCTCATAATCTATATTACATTGTAGATATATATGTTAGGTTAATCATTTAGTAAGCAGAGTACTTCATGTTTAAATAGAAATATTTTTTAATTATATTAATTTATAAAATTTAAGAAAAAAATAAGTATATTTTTGTTGTATTTAGTAGATTGTATACATAGAAAAACTTAAAAAAATAAGCACATTTTTCTGTTCCTCTTCCTTGAAACATGTCACAAGATTTATATTTGTAATTTTGCCCTTCTTTGTCAGGCTGTTGCAATTATTCTATTTCATTTTGGAAGATGGGATTTTATCTGAAAGTTTCTAAAATTTTTAGTTGTTAGGAAAACATATTTTGGTTGTGTATTTTGAAGCTTTTGAAAGTATTCTATGGACAGAAAATGTTTTGGGTTGCCAAAAATTTCATTCCCATGTTCCACTATTTACCAATATATTATGCAGGAATTGAAAATTCTAAAATTGCATTCTTTGTTTTCTATACTCAATTATTTGTGTTCTGCAGCTCTTTTCTTTTAACCTATTTTTTTCATGTGAGAACTTTTGCAAAAATTACTTTTGTAAAGAGAAACTTATGTAATTCATTGATATTTAAGAATTAGAGTTTGAAGCACATTTTATGCTGCTATTGTATAAAAAATATAACAAATAGAAAATAATTTTGGAAATTCGAATATTCAAAAATATATATTGTAAAAATATACATCCAATCATTCCAACGAAGTGCCGTGCACTACACAACTAGATGTGCGTGTATGTGTATATATAACACACATTATTAGATTTATTTATTTAATTTTTCCTTCTTTCCAGATCCTTGTATATTTGATCATCTATTTGACTATTTCTTAGTATAAAATAGTGGGATGCAATTAGCAGGGACCTAAGTGGTGAGTTTAGGGAAGTTTGGCAGTGGGCTGACTTGAAAGTATAGAAAATGAGGGACTCAAAATAAAAATCATTTTGATAAGCGATTATGTTTGGAATATTATCATGGACATTTTCCTCCACATTATTGACGTTTTTTGAGCTAGGTATGCTTCAGTTGACAGGCTGGCAAACAGTGTATTCTTTAATAACTGACAAATAGAATAAAAAAAAAAAGAAAAAAGAAATAGTAGATTAGTGCTGCAAATGTCAGATGTGTATATTAAAGTATGGGGTGAATTGCATTTTATCCCCTGTGTTATTCATAAGTTGCAAAAACTCCCCCAAGAAAAACTAATAGGCAACGAATCCCCTCATGCTTTTAAAAAAATAGCTCACTGCCTCCTTTCATTCATTTGTTTATATTTTTCCGTTGTAAGGACTATATTGCCCTCGTCTTAATACTACCTAATAAATCTTGTTTTACCTTGGTCATTATTCTAGAGAACAAAAAATATGGTTGGAAAAAATTGAAGTCTATACACCATAAATTTATTTATAAATATACTATATTATATAATATGCATATATATAATACATATATACACATTTATATATTACAAGGTGTATATATATATCTCTAATATTTACTAGACTTCACCCACCCCAGCCTCCACCCCCACAGCCGTCAACCATTGGAAACAGACGGCCACGACCAGCCTTAAGAACCGACGGTGCATGACCATCGAAAAAATATATATATCTATATATATGTAGAAGGTGTATATATATATATATATATTGCAATTGCTGCCAAGGCAGCCATCTTTTCAAGGAGGTGGCGGGGGATGGGCTGTGGGTGGGGATTGGATGGGGGTATAGGCGGGGACATGGG
The DNA here is from genome assembly GCA_018894105.1 of Jacaranda mimosifolia. Classification (NCBI taxonomy): domain Eukaryota; kingdom Viridiplantae; phylum Streptophyta; class Magnoliopsida; order Lamiales; family Bignoniaceae; genus Jacaranda; species Jacaranda mimosifolia. Next base: position 5,123,164 of record CM032131.1, on the reverse strand, counting down.
CATGGGTTGGTGGTAGGGATGGAAATTTCATATACATATATGTATTTATAAATGTATATGTAATTTTATAAATAATAAATATTATTAAATATATATATATAAATATGTTATGAATAATTATATATATGCATGTATATAATTTTTCGTAAATATTATATAGTATTTGTTTTATATAAATATGTTATATATTTTATAAATATGAAATTGTTTAGTTTTGTATAAATATTAAATAGTATTTAATTTATATAAGTATGTTATATATTTTGAAAATATAAAATTATTTAATTTTAGATTAAATAAAAGAAATATATTATATTTATATAGATATGTTATAAATAATTTTATATACATATATATTATGCATATATGTATTTATATAATTTTTTACATGTATATAATTGTATATATATATATTTATATGTTATGAATAATTATATATATATGCATGCATATAATTTTTTGTAAATACTATATAGTATTTGTTTTATATAAATATGTTATATATTTTATAAATATGAAATTATTTAGTTTTGATAATTATATATATGTACGTATATATAATTGTATAAATATTTAATAGTATTTAATATATATAAGTATGTTATATATTTAAAAAATATAACACTATTTAATTTTAGATTAAATAAAAGAAATATATATTATATGTATATAGATATGTTATAAATAATTTTATATACATATATATATTATGCATATATTTATTTATATAATTTTTTATATGTATATAATTTTATATATGTGTATGTGTACTTAGCAAAAAAGGGCAAAATAGACATTTAAGTATAAAAAAATCCAAAACCAGCCACATTTCAGGCGCGTGTATCACATTGTAACATGGAGGGGGGTAATTTTCTATATTTTTAAAAGCATGAGGAGGTTCGTTGCTTATTTATTTTTCTTAGGGAGGTTTTTTGCAACTTATAAATAACACAGGGGGGTAAAATGTAATTCACCCTTAAAGTATGTGATGTGCCTTACAAGGGTCATAACACAATCATTTAAACTTATTAAAGGAATACATTAAGATGCGTATTTTATCATATAAGAGTGTTTTTTATATAGTTTCCTATATATTTTGATTTTTATGAATAATCATTCTCATTATATTCATTTTTCAGATTTATAATTTGCTAGAGAAAGAGATAATAACATTTCCTCTAATTTTACTCAGCAATTTTTTATACCAACGGCAACATTTATTTCTGACCCCATTATGTATATGTAGAGAAGAATCATATCATTTTATCGAGATCATAGAAATTATTTATGAATTAATTTTTTTTTTCACTAGCTAAAGTACCTTTTCAGAGGACAACTAAAGCTCTCCACCATGTATGCCAAATTATATCCTTTAGAATGAGGTTTTTTATACCCGACAATAATATGAATATCATTAATATACCCAAAAAAAAAAGTTGAAAATACATATATACTCTTTTACTACGAATTTGAACATTATCAATAAGAAAAAATTAACAGTGGAGTGGCGATATATATGCATTTTAAATTGATAAAGTAGTTGAAGTAGCTTTTTTTCTTTTCTTTTCTTTTTTTTTTAAGAATTATTGTTCATTCTTTTAATTACCTACTATGGGACTCAAATATACGATAACTTATCTATTTGTTGGTATGAAAACTTGGGGGATTCTGCGGTGATGTATGTTCATTCTTATTTACCTTATATAAGGTACCACTAAATAAATGACATATGTTATTGTACAACAGGTCATTGCTAATTGTACAACAAGTTGGGGGTTTACATTTTAAAATTTTAGTGCATTAAGTGATCGGTAAATATTTTAAAAGAATAATTAAAAAATATTTTTAAAAAAATAATTAAAATACCAGACAAATATAATATTTTCCATTCTAATCATAATTTTAAATTTTATATTCTGTCTCTATCTCCCCTTCGTTGAAGGCTGAAACCCTAACCTCCGAACAAATTTTTATTGAAGTCCCAATCTCCGCTACACTTGCATACACCCAAAAAGCACAAAGAAGAAGATGCTGGAGGAATAAGGACTAGATGGAGAATCTCATAAACAAATCGATTAGAAATTTTGTGGAGTGTGATAAATATTAATCGGAAGATTGATAGATGTTTCTCTCAACCGCTCATATCTCATCAAACTCATCGCTTTAACCATCGTATCAGGTAAGGATTCTAATTGCTCATGGTTTCAACAGGAATTAGATATGCTTCAACAAGAAATTACCCAAATCACGATTTCTAATATGACCGAAGCGTCTTGTTAAAATACCCCAATCATTATTTTTGTGTTGTTAAGCGGTTGTGCAACTTGAATTATGCTGTTTTTGGGTATCCTTTATGTCAATTTCTTTCTTTCTTTCTTTCTTTTTTTCTAATTTTCCTCCAATGTATATATCCATATCCTTTCTGAACTCTTTTTGCTTTAGTGTATGATATTATATATCAAGCTGGTAATTTTTTTTTTTTGTGTTTCTATGTGCAATTTGCTACGCAAGATTTAGGCATATTGATCCCATTTTATGCTCATACGATTTGAGGCATTTAATATATAGAAACAGGGTAAGCTCTTATGTGATTGAATTGTTGATGAAAGTTTCAATCACTCTACAGAGCAATGGCAGATTACGAGGGTGATTATTTAGCAAAATTATAACATATTTAAGCTTAAGATTTAATTGTATGAATCCCCAAGTTTTGGGTTTGGAACTTCGGCAACCTAGTATTGATTACTTGGTTTGATACGTGATAACAAGATCCTAGCTAGCCAGATCCTTTGCTCTTCATATATATATATACAACTTTATATTGGCATAAATTAAACATTAAAGTTATGTTTACATGTTTATGATTTTGCCATTTTTCTTCATTAACAAGATACGTCAAAGTATGTATGTATACCTATATATAGATGCTTACTCACAGAGCCACACACATCCATCTAGTAGCGTCTATTTGATGATTCCACATCTTTTTAATCAACACGTTTCAATTGAATTATATGGGCTAAAGTGACCTTCTATCTTTTAGAGTTATAATAACATTACCATTTGAATAGTACCCTGCAACCAATTAGATTGACATGTAAACTATTTCACTTGTGATCCAATTTTGATTGAATGATATTCATAATAAATGAATATCTTCATCTTATGCTTATTTTGCTTCACTAGCATTTGGTTGAAGCCCCAAGATCACACAAGACTATGTGACTTGGTCACGCACTGGCTAGTGATCATGAAATAAGTTTTATACAGTTGTGATCTTAAAATATTCCAAGTCATAGAATATTATGAGATGGGGCATCTAAGATTCAGATAGACTTGTACTAACGATGCATAAATCCAAAGAATTGGATATTGCTCCGTTTCATGAACAATCCATGTTAGACATGGATGCATGTTAGTGGGTGCTTGTTAAAGAATAAGTTCATTGAAGGCCCGCCCGGAGAATCCACTAGATAGCTGAAGTGGTAAGTTGGTAGTGGCAAGTTCTTCAACTTACGCTAGTGCATATAATTAGTCTTTTAACCTGAGGATCCATGGTAACCTTGTGTTTAGGTCCTTATACCTTGACTCTTCTTTGACCACTTAGCATTTCTTCTTGGTTGAGACTGGGTATGAGCCACTTAGACATGGAGGTTTGTGAGATCTAAGATGGGATCTGTCTCCTCGTAGTTGTGAAGGGCAAGTGCATCTCCTATGTATTCCATAATGATCGATTGCAAAAAATCCTTGGCTAAGGTAGTATGGCAATTTGGAAAAAGGAGTTTTCCAAAGATGAGGTCATAAAGAAGAATTGAACATTGGGAATCGAAACATAGTTATCGAGGCTATTAAGGAGCCGATAAATATCTTGTCCTAGGCCTCTTTTGGGAGATAAAAAACGGAATGACTGTATTTGCATGATAAACGTAGAGCTAGAATGCTTCACCAAGAGCATATTCATTTCAACCAATTAGTTAGGCTCCATGGGCTTGAGGCTAGACATCGACCATGGAGATTAAACACTCTTCAATTAATGGAGATTAATTGAAAGAGTTACTAGTGTAAAGGAGTTTAAACTAATGTAAATATTTCAATATTCAAAATATCACAAGAGTTGTGAGCCCATGTCCAATGAATGGAAGAACCTAATGGGTCACACAAAAAATCCTAAAGGAAATTCTATTTGATGGGAAGAATTTTCTAAGGAATTAGAAAATTCACTTTATTATTTTTGTGGAGAAAATCATTTGGCTAATTTCTTAGTCATTTTGGATTGATTGATCAAAAGAATTTAAGGAGTTAAATTAGTCCAATTAAATTAAGGAGTCATTTTGGATTGATTGATCAAAAGAATTTAAGGAGTTAAATTAGTCCAATTAAATTAAGGAGTTAATTTAATTGGTGCCATATGACTATTAATTAGTCAAGTAAACCTAAAGAGTTAAGTTGACACTTTCTAGCTTAAGGAGTTAAGTTAGATGACTTAAAGAGTTAAGTCAAGTTAATTAATTAAATTAAAGAGTTGATTTGATTAATGTGAGGGTTATTAATTTTGGAGGGAGTTTCAAATGAAGGAGTTCATTTGAGGTTAATTTTTGATTAATTTGAAAGACATTTCATAAGATGAAATATAAAGTCAAATTAAACCCAAATGCAAGTGAAACTCACATTTCACATGCAAATGGATTGCGAAGTTGGCAAACCACCTCATGGAGGGTGTGATGCCAACTAGCATCACACCATCCACTCTATAAATAGAGTAAGGTGGGCGGCCACATGAGGTAATGCAAGCAAGTTGCTAGATTCCATTTTTCACTCCAAAAAGTGTGATCCATTCATGTGTTGAAGTTTCACACAATCCTCATCATTCTCTCCACATTTTCGCCTCTCTCTCTCTTCTTTTTTCCTTGAGTTCTCTAGCTAATTGGAGGTTGATTGGAGCTCTCCTTGAGTGTGTGGATCATAACATTAGAGGCTTCACACTTGGGGAGCTTTGCTCTTGAAGATCCATTGCAATGCAGTAAATTTGGAGGCCTTGCCATGCTTGGATTTGACTGAAATTTTAACTGGAGATTCTCAAGGATTGAGTAGATCTTTGCAAATTTTTAGCCTATTTGGAGTTAATTTGCATGGTCAATTGTTGGTATTTCCCTTACATAGATTGACAGTTTTGAAGAGTTCATATTTGTCATCCACATCTTCCTTGGATTAAGCATTCAAGGTTAGTTTCTGCCATTAAATCCATTTTAATAGCATGATTAGATCCTTCGGATGAGGAATAGACAAGTTTTGTTTAGCCTATTTTGGTTTTATAATTGGATTCTTAGGCTATTCCTTACTTCAATTACTATATTAGTATTGTCATACATATTTTTTTACTACATTAATCTTCTAATATATTTCTTTTTACTTGTGCTAAATAATTAAGTTCTTTAGGGTAGCCTGAATATGTTAATTTTATTGTTATTTTGATTTCCAGCATTTCAAGAGTTGAAAAATTAATTATGATTTTGAAAACAAAATAAAATTGTATTTGGATGTTTTGTTTGAAAATATTGAGTATGGATTATAGTAGGTATATGATTTAAAATTTTAGGTATTTTATTACTTTTTTTAGCCTAAAAAAAGATTTGTTTTTTAAAGATAAATGCATATTTTAATTGTTTTGAAATGATAGTGAGTACTTTATGTTAGAATGAATTTGAATTTGATTAATGTGATAATAGTATAATGTGGTAGATTTAGGAGAAATTAAAAATGAAAATAAGTGGTATTTTCAATAAGAATGTGTATAAGTTGATTATTTTTAATTTCAAATATTGTTGAAAATAAATATGACCTTTGAAACATAAACATATGGGATGTAAGCATTTCTAGGGTGCATCGCCTCTATTGTGGTGCATGTGAACCATGAAAATTATGATTTCACTTAAATGTTGTACTCCATTAGTCAAATTGGCGTCTCAACAACATAGCACAATGTTCATTCTTCTAATATATTTCGTAAATTTGTTTTCATATATCACTAGTTGAACTTGATCGTAGGTTAGAAAATAATGGCATGCTAGTATAGAAAAATAATAGTAATAGATAGATAAATAAATAAATTATAGAGTTTTTACTTTATATTTGGTCATATTATCAATTACTGGCGCCTATAGTGCTTGATGAATTATGAGACAAAGACAAACAGAGAAACAAAATATAAGAAATATTTTTGCAAGTTATGGAGATAGGTTTGTGTATATAATTATGTAAATAATTATTTCACGCATATGCTTATGATTTTACTAGTCTCGGCACTTGTAGCATGTTGAATTACATTCCTTTGAAAGCCTCAGGTGCTACATAGTCGTGAAGCCAAAAGAAAAGACTTGCTATGTCTTATGCTCTCTCAACAAGTTATGACACCTAAGTTTTGGAGCTTATTTTGTTCATGATTTTATGGTGGCATCTTCTTCTATTGCAATGAATCTTCTAATGTCTATTTTCCACAGAGTTTTATATGTCATTTTAGAGTTTATATAGCCAGTTTTCCACCAAATGAAACAGAAGAACATCTCAATATATGATTTCCCACCGTTGGTATCAGTTTTAGTTAGAATTTATTAAAATACTTTCCTATTCAAAAAATAATGAACATCACATATTTGTTTTCTTCTCTTTTAGGGAATTGAGAAATTCAAGAAGGCTGCTCAAGAAGTCCAAGGAAGGATACTTTATGGACAGTTATGTGGTTAGCCAGTTTTGTTGTCAATCGGCTTTATCTTTTTGTAAAATATGTGGTGGTGGTGTTTCTATTCTTTGTTGTGAATGCCAATGCAACTACTATTTTAACTTTTATAGACATGTATTATTCAAGTCATATAAAGATTTGTGCAACCGACAGGCTATAGAGAAATAACCATTATGGGAGATTTTATTCACAAAAACTAAAATTCAAGCTTTTAGTTGAAGTTGAGCACCAATTATACTACACACATTCTATTTCTTATTAACTCTTCCAGTTTATAGTAGTAGTATTTTAGTTCATAGATTGTATTTGTTTGGGATATGAATCTTAGTCAATTTTTCCATTTATGTCTAGTAATATTATAATATTATTGTACTCTTTTGTTAATTACCATTGGCATGAGCATGTATAACTTTGAAAATATTTCCACATATTGGAGTACAGTGCTAGTTGACTCACTCAATTTTTGGCTTGTCAATGTATTATACTAGATTAATTAAAGGACTTGATGGAGTTTTGAAGTGAGTGATGTTCAAAATTATGGTGGATTTCTTCTTGGCAAGGCTAGTAGACTGTATATTGAATACGAAGTAATTTGAAAGGTGATAGTCAAAAGTTCCTATGATTTGTTTCCATGGTACCCAAATTTTTAGTGCTCATAAATCATTTTTTGTTGTTCTACCTATGTGATAGCTTTCTCTAATCATTAGCCAGAATTTTGTCACCAAGAATTTGTTGCTCTTGGGTGATGCTCTAATGCATGTTGGATTTTCAAAATTATAAGACAAAGGGGCCTTCAGAGAGTTTTTTATTGCATTTGTAGTTGATGTTCATGAATGGGAATGAGAACTTGAATGTGTTTATCATGTCTATAGGATTTTGTAGTATGATATTGTTTGCAAAATTCTATGTCACTGTTAATTTCATATAGTGTAGGGATTGAATTTTAGTCAAAAATTTAACCAAACTACAATTCAAGCTTGGCTTTAATTTAACTTTTAAGATTTAATACCACTAATTTATATGTTTCCACAAGTAATTACAACAATAAGTTTTGCTATACTCTTTTGGTGTTTGTATAAAACTTGCATGGCCTAGGTGGCCCATCATAGTTTCTATATGTAAAATTTTCCGTAGACTTTAATAATTCAATAGTTGTTTTACACTGGAAAACATCATACTAATTGTTACAGAAAATATACATACAAACAGGAAAAGAAAAAGAAGGGCAGCCTCCAAGAATTAGAAATTTATCTATGCATGTTGGATTCATAAATAATTATGCTTATCCAAAACTTCAAAAGTTTCAACCAACTCAAGATGCCTCAATATGCTATTAGGCCAGTAGAGGTCATTAAATACTATTCCTTTCTCAATAGTAGAGCTATATATGTTTAAAATTCCTATATGTTTTTCTTTTACTTCTTCCTCCTATAACATTGGCAAGACTAAGTAACATAAAATTGTTGAAGCCCTTTTCCTAGTCATATTAACCTTCCTAAATCCGAATATCTATAGCATTTTCTATAAAAACAAGTACATTTACTGCTTATATGTGTGCAGTTTAGTATGTTCTACATACGTTTTTCCTGAACCCATGATAAATTTCTTAATTTGCTAAACCCATCACTATTGTACTTCTCTATCTTACTCTAAGTATTAGTTATTAATAACCAAAAATAGAAGATGACAACAAAAGTACTAGTCATAATTTTAATTCCCACTCAAACTGATGCTGATGCTTAAAATATTTGTTCGATCTTGAATTGTCAAACTTTCACAAGTTTGAAGCCACTTGGTAGCCAATGGACATTAAAACATAGAATTCTCCGTTAATTACATTAGAAAGAATTTCTATGTTTGCACATGTAATTACAACATTAAGTTTGACCCTATATTTTTTGTGTTTGTATAAAACGTGCATTGCCTAGGTGGCCCAATATAATTTCCATATGTGAATTTTTCAATAGGCTTTAATAATTTAATAGTTATACTATTTTTTGGTAGCCCTCTCTTTACTTATTTTCTAAAAAATGCAGTCATTTTAATCTACCATTTGTCGCTTGCCTACTAAGGGACATAATCAACCATGTCAAGATCAGTTGTCAATAAACAGATGTCTCAGTAGTAATAGCATATAACATCTTAAATTCTCATTAAAAATACATTATTAATAAAATAAAAATGGTGAAGTAGCTTTTATTAAGTCTACAGATATATCAAATATCTGATTCTTATTTCATCTTTACTTGTATACTTTCTAATATATCCTTGGCAGGGAAAATATTATTATAATCAGAGGTATGAATGATTAGTCCGTACATGTTCCTCTAAGCTTTATCATCTCTAATGGAAAATTAAATTTAATTGAACCTTCAAAATTTTAGAATTTATTGAGAGCCTTAACTAAATTTAATGTTTTATTAATATTGTTTCCCTCACTATTTCAAAGTTCTGATTAATTTTGCTTCTAAGTTTATGAGAAAACATAATTGAGGGCAATATATTTGTCTATCCACAACATCTCTAGTTTCCATATGTATGCATATTTATCTATGATATTTTTGTTCTTTCGGTTTATTGATTTCTTGTTCTTTTATGTAATGTGTACCTCAATTTATTCCCATTAACTTTTCATCATTTAGTTTTTATATATTTCATTTTCCTCTAGGATGTAATAACATTGAGTACAATGTGATGGCGAGAGACTTATTGTTGGATGCATGCACCTTTCAAACTTCATTTTTGTATCCTCTATACATCTAGTACTTTGTCACTTGGTAAATGACTTTTCTTTTTTTTGCAATTCTCCATCAAGGTAGTGAAGTCACATTTAGCGCTAGGATTCAATTATCAAAGTATAAAAAATGCAAAAATAACTAGGCTACATACGAAGCCAAAGATCTAAACATGCCTTAGATTTGAATTTGGTATGAGAATTACCTTGATTTGCTCAGAATCAAAGGAAACTAGGAGAAAGACTTCAACTCCTTGAATCTATCTCCCAGTGGCACAACGGCTTCAAGGAAACTTTTGCCCAACTAAACAAGCTCGGAATTTAGTGAAACTTGGACCAAAAGATCACCAATGACTTGATGATTCTCAAGTAAAGATTTCACCTCAAAATAGTTCCAGCAAGACCTCCAATGGATGCTCCAAAGATTCTGCCCAAACAAAGAATCTTCAAAAGGCTAGTACTCCAATTGTTTTGCCTCTAATGATAAGATCCACACAACAATGCACAATCCAATTCTCCTTTATGTCAGCTGGAACGCAAAGGAGAGAATAGCAAGGTTGAAGACCGAAAATGGAGGTAGGAGATGAAGAAAATGTGAAGCTTCAACACATGAGGCAACACGTGCCAAATTGGAGGGAAATGAGAGAATCTAACAATTAGATCTAACTTTGCTTGTAATCACATGTAAGTGGTAGGCCACACCTTCTATATGTATATATAGATGGAGGAAGGTGTGATGCCAAGGTGGCATCATACTTTCCTCACGGTCGGCACCAACTTGCTTGCCAACTTGCAAGTAAGTTGCATGTGAATAAATGTAAATTTGAATTTCATTTATAATCTTTATTTCATCTAATGAAATGTCATCCAAATAAATTCTAATTCACTCCAAATGAACATTTCATTTGATTTTTTCCTCCAAAATTGATTCTTCATTTTAATTAAATTAAATACTTTAATTTAATTAACCTTTGACTTAACTCTTAAGTCAATTACCTTAACTCTTTAAGCTAGTTATTGTTAACTTAACTCCTTAAGTTAACTTAACCAATTGATAGTTATGTGGCACCAATTAAATTAACTCTTTAATTTTATTGGTCTAATTTAACTCCTTAAATTATTTAGATCAATTTAACAATTAAAGTGATCAAGCCAAGATGACTAAAAATTGTGTCAACCCCGACTACCTCCTTTAATCGGTCATGAAGAAATCTTCCTAACTCTTAGAAAATTCCTCTTCATCAAATAGGATTTGCAATTGACTTTTGTGTGTGACCTATTAGGTTCTACCATTCATTGAACATGGGCTCACAACTCTTGTGATTTATTGAATATCAAATATTCACATTAGTCTAAATTTCTGAAAACTAATGACTCAATTCAATTAATCTCAATAATTGAAAAGTACCCAGTCTCCATAGTCGATGTCCAACCTCAAGCCCATGGAGCCCAACTAATTGGACGAAATGAATGCTTTTGGAGAACCACTCTAGCTCTACGCTTACCATGCAAATGCAGGTCCTTCTGTCTCCTATCTCCCAAAAAGGCATAGAGTAAGATATTTTCCGGCTCCCTAAAAACCTTAATACTATGTTTCTATTCTCAATGTCTGATTCAGATTTATGACCCTATCTTTGAAAAACTCCTTTATCAAATTGTTATATTGCCTTGCGCAAGGATTCCTTGGAATCGATTATTATAGAATACATAGGAGATGCACTTGCCCTTCACAACGATGAAAAGTTGGATCCCATCTTGAATCTCACAAACTTCTATGTCTAAGTTTCTCATACCCAACCTCAACCCTAAAGACCCGCTAAGTGGTCAAGGAATAGTCAAAGCATGAGGACCTAAACACAAGGTTACCATAGATCCTCAGGTCAAAGGACTAATTATATGCACTAACGTAACCAGAAGAACTTTCCATTATAGACATGTTACTACAGGTATCTAGTGAATTCTCTGGGCGGGCCTTCAGTGAACTTATTATCTAGCAAGCACCCATTAACATGCACACATATCTCATATGGTTTGCTCATGAAATGGAGCAACATCCAACCCTTGGATTTGTGCATCGTTAGTATAAGTTTATTCAGATCTTAGATGCCCTATCTCATAAGATCCTACAACTTGAAAGATTTAAGATCACAACCGTGTAAGACTTGTTTCATGATCACCACCCAGTGCATGACCAAGTCCCTATTGGAATAGTGCCCGGCAAGCCAATTAGATTGGCCTTGTAAAAGCTATTTCTTGTAAGACAATCTTAATTGAATGATATTCTTTATATGGTCACCTTCATCTCATACTTCACATTACTTCACTTGCATTTGGATGAAACCCTTAGATCACACACGACTACGAGACTTGGTTCAGTGATCATGGAATAAGTCTTATATAGTCGTGATCTTAAATCTTCCAAGTTATAGGATCTTATGAGACAGGGCATCTAAGATCCAAATAGAGTTGCACTAATGATGCATAAATCCAAGAGTTGGATATTGCTCTATTCCATTAGCAACCTGTATGAGATACGGGTGTATGTTAGTGGGTGTTTGTCAGAGAACAAGGCACTGAAGACCCTCCGGAGAATCCACTAGATAGCCATAATGGCAAGTCGGTAGTGGTTAATTCTCCCGCTTACGCCAGTGCATATTATTAGTCCTCTAACTTGAGGATCCATGGTAACCTTGTATTCGGTCCTCATACTTTGACTCTTTTGACCACTTAGCGGGTCTTTCGAATTGAGGTTGGGTATGAGCTACTCGGCATGGAGGTTTGTGAGATCCAAGATAGAATCCGACTCCTTGCTTTTGTGAAGGGCGAGTGCATTTCCTGTGTATTCTATAATGATTGATTCTAATAAATCATTGCGCAAGGTGGTGTGACAATTTAGAAAATGAGTTTTCCAAATATGAGGTCACACAAGGGAATCAAACATTAAGAATAGAGCCATAGTATCGAGGTTATTGAGGAGCCGGAAAATATCTTGCCCTAGGCCTCTTTTGGGATATAGGAGATAAAAGGACCGTATTTACATGGTACGCGTGAAGCTATAATGGTTCTCCAGAATATTCATTTCAGCCAATTAGTTGGGCTCCATGGGCTTGAGGTTGGACATCTACTATAGAGATTGGGTACTCTTCAATTAATGAGATTAATTGAATTGAGTTGATTACTTTAAAAGGAGTTTTAAACTAAAATGAATATAAGATATTCAAAAGTCACAAAGAGTTGTGAGTCCATGTCTAATAAATGGTAAAACCTGTTGGGTCACACACAAAAGCCAAACAACTTTTAAAATTGGTAGAGCAATTTTTCGAGTGTTGGAAAATTCACCATTTGGTGACAGATTTTCAAGGTTCCAATCCAACGGCCAATTTTGGTTTGATTGATTTAAGTGTTAAATTAATCAACTAATTTAAGAGTTAAATTTGATGAATAATTAAGGATTTAATTATTTGGTACCATGTTGACCATCAATTGGACAAGTTAACTTAAAGAGTTAAGTTGACTAATTTAAGCTTAAGAGATAAGCTTGTTTGATTTAAGAATTAAATTAAAGCGTTTACTTTAATTAATGAGAAGAATCATTTTTGGAAGGAAAATTTAAATGAAGTGTTCATTTAAATTAGCATCTTAATTAATTTGGAATTAGATTCCAAATGAAATTGAAATGCACTTGAAATTCAAGTAAGACTTGAATTTGAATTTTGCCAACTTGGCATGCCACTTGGGCGGTCACCTTGAGGAAGGTGTGATGCCAACTTGCATCACACTTTCCACCCTTTATATATAGATACAGAGGGTGTGCAAAATTCGAAAATTAGTTGCTGAAAAGTGTGAGAATTAGATTCTTGCATTCCCTCCAAAATCTCTCTCTCCGTGCATTGCATCATGAGTTGAAGCTTTGCATTTTCTCTTCTTCCCAATCTGAAAATGGGCCTCCTCTATCTCATTTTCTCCTCTCTAACTCCAGCTTCTAGTGAAGGGAAATTGGAATATTGTTTGGTGTGTGGATCGTATCAATAGAGGCAAGGCACTTGACTTGCTCAGTTTTGGAGATTCACCTGCAACAGCTTTCGGTTGGTGAATTGTTATGGAGCTATCAAGAAGGCTTTTTGGCTCCAATTTTTCATATTAGCTTCTCCTATGTGTGGAGGTGTTCCAGATTAATTTCGTGATTTTTGCAGTAGTTTAGGCTGGGCAAACATTGTCGTCTTTCCATTGTGCCAATTCCAAATAGTTTCTGGATTCGTGAGAGATAGTTTATTTTCTCCTTGTTTTGAGCCACAAGAAGTAATTCTTCATCCTAATCTAGATCTATGGAATGACTAGATCCTTGGGAGTTCGAGTAGCTTAGTTAATTTCAAACTTATGAAGTTTTGATTTATGGATCCTAATGCTACTCTAGCCTTCAAGTGGTATCGGAGCCTTTTTCATGCTATGTTTTGGGTTATTGTTTGATTGATTCATGTGATGAATTGATCAATCCAAATACTTGACCCAAGTCATGGATTGGAGTGTTTGGATGATGATGCTTGTGGCTCTATTGCTTGATGAATTGAAAGCATGCTATTATGTGATTTAAGTGTTGATTCATGTTTTAGTATGTTTCAATTCATAGAGATAAATGTGAATGTTGATTTAGCATTTATTGATGTTATATGTTGATATAGCATGTTGACTTTTGATCAAAAGATTTTGGTCATTTTTGGATCCAATTTGATTGGAGTAGTATTGGAAATTTTGAAGAATATGATTCTAGCTTTTCTAATTTTTGAAGGCATGTTTGAGCACTTGAATTTCCTTTTTTAATAGAGGTTTTAAATCTGAAAATTCATTTATAATGTGTGTTTAAGTGTTGGGAACATGTGCTAAAACTAGTGGTGCATGAAAGTTGAGTGGAAAATAACTTGACACACCTTGAAACCCCAAAAACAAGGGCTACTGAGCAGCAGCCGGGCACTGTGTGCACGTTGTGTGCGCGGCTTGCCCAGTCATGCGCCCAGGCTGGGTGACAACCATTATTTTGTGGTTTTGGTGAGTTTTGAGTTTTTTTTCCAACTCTTTTTGTGCTTGAAATGTTTTTGCACCACATATGGTACATGCACAAAGGTTGTGCAAGTTCTCAAAATTATGTTTGACATTTTTGAATGCCTTTGAAAATTGGTTAAAGTTAATCTTCCAATAGTGGTATAAATGTTATGCTTGTTCAATTATTTGTTTATGAGATAAGCATTTAATTGATAGAACTAATTGTTAATTCTAAATTTATTTATTGTTCATTTAATTTTTGAATGAATGATGAATGAATGGGGATGATCATGAGCCTTTAATATTGACTTTTATTGTTTCAAGTTGTTGAAATGGGTTGTATTAAATTGAGCCTTGCATGCCTCTTTATTTCTACCTTATAAATGTTATGAGAGTAGAATCACTAGGAGTGAGGATTTCCTATTCATGTAAATGTTACATGGAGCAATGGATGCTAATGGAGGCATGGAGACTTTTGAAGGTCCATGAATGTATGGGATATAATCATGTAATAGCTAGATTTAATCAACCCACATAAAATCAACTAGGTGGTGCATCTATAATTATAAGTGCACCACTTGGTTAGGCTCATGATCATCCCACCCTAGGAGCATGCTAAGCGTATTTGCTTATTTATGCTTTCCATATCCTATTAATGTATGAGATGCATGTTTAGGATATAGAAAACCTAAATAAGAAGATAAAAATGATGAGAACTTTGCAAGAAAAAAACCCTCCACTTAGAATTTCCAAGTGATTTTCAATATTAAGTTAAAATGGATACAAATTAAAAGAGTTTTAATTAATCCAAGCCTTCTACCAATAGTATACACATAATGATGCTACCAAATTTGTGTGATGACACCCGAGGTGGGGGTCACACTTAGGAGGAAAGCTCCGAGCATATACTTTGCATATGATGCACCTTTGATTTGAGAACCTTCATGCATAGGCACTTGAAGAGGGGGATGACATGGAGCCGTCTCAAATCAAAGTTTGATTGGTAGGTATGACTTAACACTTAGTAATGTGGATGCACTTGAAGCAGGGTATCTATATAAAAAGTGAGGTAAAATATATCAACAGTTGCAAGAGATGCAATTAGCAAGTGTTGCTTACCTTTCGATTGTTTGTGGATGGTACTCGAAGCGGGGATCCACTTACAAGTCCTTAGGATCTTGATTCTCACTAGGAAATATAATTTCCCGAATTCTTCTAGGGGGTGAAGAACTTGATAAAATAGTGGGAATAAAACATGCTTGAAAGACCATAAATTATGTTTTTTAATATCAAATCAATCACATGCTTATACTCTTTTTTCGCCTTTTGTAGATTTTCAAAATCTTCAATCAAAATGGCTAAAAATCCACTCGCAAGAATGTTGGAAACTAATAAACTAACCAGGCCATACTTCCAATATTGGTTAAAAAACCTTAAACTCATTCTTGACTCTGAAAAGTGGACTTACGTCCTTGATCAAAGTCTTGTGGACACACTTGGTGATGACGCCACCGACGTACAATGTGAAATGTTCACAAAATTTGTAGATGGTGATCTACAAGTGAGGTGTGTTATGATGGCATCCATGTCCAATGAGCGCCAAAGACTCATGAGCACATGAAACATGCTCGAGGGATCTATGTACACTTGCAAGAGTTATATGGTGTACAAAGCAGACATGAAAGGTTCACTTTTTCTAAAGAGCTCTTTCGGACAAGGGTGAGTGAAGGGTCCAACGTCTATGATCATGGCCTCAAGATGATAGGACTCATCGAGAAGCTTGGACAGTTAGATGTGGTCATGGACAACAACCTTTATGTGGATTTGATCCTACAGTCATTGCCACCATCATCTGATCAATTCGTTATGAACTTCGATATGTCTAAGCAAGAGGTAACGATTAACGAATTGATCAATATGCTTGTGATCGTGGAGTCGACTATGAGAAAGGAGAAACCACTTATGCTTGCATCCTCCTCCAAGTCGAAGGGCCTTGGGGGTCCTAGAAAGAGAGGTAAGAGGAAGAAGAGTTCTTCCTCAAATGGGAAGCAACCCGAGAAAAGTTCTGGGAGGTTTAAGAATAAAGTTAGAACCAAAGCTAGTTGTTTCCACTATGGCGAAAAGGGGTATTGGAAAAGAAATTGCAAAGCTTACCTTGCAACCCTTGAGAAGGGTATGTACTTTATTGAAGTACACATGATGACTAATTCTTCCACATGGGTATTTGATACCGCATGCAATTCTCACCTTTGTAATTTGTTACAGGGGATGGAAAGAAGAAAGAGTTTTCGTGAAAAGGATATGATCCTCCGCTTAGGAAATGGAGCAAGAGTTGCGGCCACTTTCCAAGGTGTTATCAAGTTAGACTTGGGGAATGCTTGCATTGTACTTAATCAAGTTTATTATGTACCCAACCTTGTTAAGAATATTGTTTCAATTCCCGTTCTAGATAATGAAGGATTTAATTTTTCTATATCAAATGAGAAGTTGATGGCATTAAAGAATGGTTCTTTAATTGCTCAATGTACATTAATAAATGGATTGTACATACTTGATTCTCAACCTTCACTAATACATATTCAATCAAGTAAAAGAAAATTAGATATCCAAAAAGATGTCATTCTTTGGCATGCAAGACTTGATCATATCTCTAAGAATAGGATGAGCAAGATAGAAGCTCTCAAAGCACTAAATGTTAGTGGCATTGAGGATCTTTCCACTTGCGAATCTTGTTTAAAGGGAAAAATGACCAAAGCTCCTTTTGTAGGACAAACGGAGTGTTCCACAAGTCTCTTGGATTTGATCCATATGGACATTTGTGGACCACTAAGAGTTAGTGGGAGATGAGGCAATTCCTACTTCATCACCTTTATCGATGACTATAGTTAGTTCGGACACATGTTTCTTATGAAGAACAAGTCTGAAGCCTTTGAAAAGTTCAAAGAGTATAGGAATGAAGTAGAAAAGCAATCGAGGCTAAGTATTAAAGCTCTCCGATCAGATCAAATGGGAGAATACTTGAGCACCAAATTCTTAGATTATCTAAAGGATAATGGGATTCTCTCTCAATGTGGACTCCACTTGGCACACCCCAACACAATGGAGTAGCCGAGAAGAGAAATCGTACTTTATTGGATATGGTACGTTCCATGATGAGTTTTTTCGATGTGCCCATATCCTTTTGGGGATACGCTTTAGAAACGGCGGTGAAACTACTAAATATAATACCTTCAAAGTCGGTACCCAAAACACCATATGAGATATGATTTGGCAAAGCACCTTCTTGATGATATCTTAAGATTTAGGGATCTCCCGCTTACGTGAGACAAATAGTGGGAGATAAGTTGGATAGTAAATCCACCTTGTGTAAGTTTGTAGGATACCCTGGAGAGTCTAAGGGTTATTATTTCTATGATTCCTCGGAACAAAAAGTGTTTGTTTCAAGGAATGCCGACTTTTTGGAAAAATAATTTCTATTAGATACAAATGCCATTATTGTTGAACTTGATGAAGTTTAAAATGATCAAGAAATCCCACAAGCAGTGGAAATAAATGAGCTAGAAGAGCCTAGTACACAACCTCTATGTAGGTCGGACCGAATCAAGAAGCAACCCAAAAGGTTTGGATTCCTTCATGAAATAGGCCAATCGGATGATGATCCGAAGACCTATGAGAAAGCTATGTTGGACATAGATTCGGGACGTTGTTTTGAAGCCATGAGATCTAAAATGGACTTCATGTACTCAAACAAAGTATGAACTTTGATAGATCCACCAAAGGGAATAGTTCCCATTGGTTGCAAGTAGATCTATAAGCGAAAGCTTAGAGTAGATGGAGAAGTGGTGACTTTTAAGGTGCGACTAGTGGCAAAAGGTTACGCTCAAAGACCTGGTATCAATTTTGAGGAAACCTTTTCACTGATTGCTATGCCTAAGTCTATTCGGGTTCTGCTTGCCATAGCCACATACTATGACTATAAGATATGGCAAATGGATGTAAAAACCGCTTTCCTCAATGGTGACATTGAAGAAGAAATCTATATGGAGCAATCACAAGGTTTTTACATCCAAACGGAGTGAGCAAAAGGTTTGCAAACTCCAAAGATCCATTTATGTACTCAAACAAACGTCCCAAAGTTGGAACATACATTTTGACAAAATGGTCAAATCGTTTGGCTTTGTCAAAAATGTGCAAGAACTATGTGTGTACATGAAGGCTGGTGGGAGTTCAGTACAGTTTATTCTACTTTATGTTGCTGACATCCTTCTCATTGGGAATGAGGTAGGAATGTTATAGTGTACTAAAGCATGGTTATCTACATAACTCTTCATGAAGGATTTGGGAAAAGCATCTTACGTATTGGGAATACATATCCATAAAGATAGATCCAAGAGGATGTTGGGGCTATCCCAAACCCTGTACATTGACAAGATACTAAAGAGGTTTAGTATGGAAGAATCCAATATGGGATTCCTTCCTATGGGACATGGCATTCACCTCTTAAAGTCTATAGCCCCCAAGACTGAGGAGGAGAAACGAAGAATGTCTCACATACCTTATGCCTTCGCTATTGGTAGCATAATGTATGCAGTTTAATGTACAAGATCGAATGTGGCACACTCGCGAAGTATTACGAGTAGATTCCAATCCAATCCGGGTGAGAGTTACTGGATAGCCGTAAAAGCAATCCTTAAGTATTTGAGAAGGACTAAGGATTTATTTTTGGTACATGGCAATGGAGAATTGAAACTAGAGGGGTTTTCGGATTCAAGTTTCCAATCCAATGTAGATGACCTCAAATCCACTTCTGAATTTATATTTTGCCTCAATGGCAATGCAGTGAGTTGGAAGAGTTCCAAATAAGATACCATGGCCGATTCCACCACTGAAGTAGAATATATTGCGGCTTCGAAAGCTGCAAAGGAAGGTGTTTGGATGAAAAACTTCATTCAAGAGTTGAATGTAGTGCCTAGCATTGCTGAGCCATTTGTTGTCTTTTGTGACAACACCGGGGCAGTAGCGCAAGCTAAAGAGCCAAGAACTCATTAGAAATTCAAGCATATTTTTAGGCGATATCATTTGATCCAGGAGATCATTGATAGAGGCGACATCTGAGCGGAGAGAGTTGCCTCAAAAGAGAATATAGCAGATCCACTGACTAAGCCCTTAGCGCAAAAGGTCTTTGAAAAACATCTTAAGAAGATGGGTCTTAAGGCTATGGGACATTAACTTTAGGGCAAGTAGAAGATTGTTGGAATAGTGCCTAGCAAGCTAATTAGATTAGCCTTGTAAAAGCTATTTTCTTGTAAAACAATCTTGATTGAATGATATTCTTTATATGGCCACCTTCATCTTATGCTTTATATTACTCCACTTGCATTTGGATCAAGCCCTTAGATCACACATGACTATAGGGCTTAGTTTGACAACCATGGAATAAGTCTTACACGGTCGTGATCTTAAATCTTCCAAGTCATAGGATCTTATGAGATAGGGCATCTAAGATCCAGATAGACTTGCACTAACAATACATAAATTCAAGAGTTGGATATTGCTCCGTTCCATTAGCAATCTATATGAGATACGAGTGCCTGTTAGTGGGTGCTTGTTAGAGAACAAGGCACTAAAGACCCTCTGGAGAATCCACTGGATAGGCATAGTGGCAAGTCAGCAGTGGTTAATTCTCCTGCTTACGCCAGTACATATTATTAGTCCTTTGACCTGGGGATCCATGGTAACCTTGTGTCCAATCCTCATGCTTTGACTCTTCCTTGACCACTTAGTAGGTCTTTTAGGGTTGAGTTTGGGTATGAGCTACTTGGCATGGAGGTTTGAGAGATCCAAGATAGAATCCAACTCCTCGCTTTTGTGAAGGGCGAGTACATCTCCTATATTTTCTATAATGATCGTTTCTAAGAAATCCTCGCACAAAGTGGTGTGATAATTTGGAAAAAGAGTTTTCCAAAGGTGAGGTCACATAAGGGAATCGAACATTAAGAGTAAAGACATAGTATTGAGGCTATTGGGGAGCCAAAAAATATCTTGCCCTAAGTCTCTTTCGGGAGATAGAAGATGAAAGAACTGTATTTGCATGATACGCATGAAATTATGATGGTTCTCCAGAATATTCATTTTGGCCAATTAGTTGGACTCCATGGACTTGAGGTTGGACATCGACCATAGAGATTGGGTACTCTTCAATTAATGAGATTAATTGAATTGAGTCGATTAGTTTAAAATGAGTTTTAAACTAAAATGAATATAAAATATTCAAAGGCCACAAAGAGTTTTGAGCCCATGTCCAATGAATGATAGAAGCCATTGGGCCACACACAAAAGCCAAACAGCTTCCAAAATTGGCAAAGCAATTTTCCAAGTGTTGGAAAATTCACCCTTTGGTGACAGATTTTTAGGGTTCCAATCCAACGGTCATTTTTGGTTTGATTGATTTAAGTGTTAAATTAATCAACTAATTTAAGAGTTAAATTTGACCAATAATTAAGGAGCTAATTATTTGGTACCGTGTTGACCATCAATTGGACAAATTAACTTAAAGAGTTAAGTTGACTAATTTAAGCTTAAGAGTTAAGCTTGTTTGATTTACGAGTTAAATCAAAGGTTAATTAATTAAATTAAAGTGTTTAATTTAATTAATTGGAAGAATCCTTTTTGGAGGAAAAATTTAAATGAAGTGTTCATTTAAATTAGAATCTTAATTAATTTGGAATTAGATTTCAAATGAAATTGAAATGCACCTGCAATTCCAGTAAGACTTGAATTTGAATTTTGCCAACTTGGCATGCCACTTGGGTGGTCACCTTGAGGAAAGTGTGATGCCAACTTGCATCACACCTTCTACCCTCTATATATAGATACAGAGAGAGTGCAAAATTCGAAAATTGGCTGCTGAAAAGTGTGAGATTAGATTCTTGGATCCCCTCCAAAACCTCTCTCTCCATGCATTGCATCATGAGTTGAAGCTTTGCATTTCTTCTTTTTCCCAACCTAAAAATCGGCATCCTCTACCTTATTTTCTCCTCTCTAACTCCAGCTTCTAGTGAGGAAAAATTGGAAGATTTTTTGGTGTGTGGATCGTATCAATAGAGGCAAGGCACTTGACTTGCTCAGTTTTGGAGATCCACCTGTAGCATCTTTTGGTTGGAAAAATTTTTTGGAGCGATCCAAAAGGGTTTATGATATAATTTTTCATAGTAGCTTTTGCTCTTTGTGGAGGTATTCCAAATTTAATTTTGTGATTTTTGGAGCAGTTTAGCTTGGGCAAACATTGCCGTCTTTTCGCTATGCCAGTTCCAGATAGTTTTTGGTTTCATGAGAGATAGTTGATATTCTCCTTGTTTTTGAGCTATAAGAGGTAATGCTTTATCCTAATCTAGATCTATGGCATGACTAGATCCTTGGGAGCTCGAGTAGCTTAGTTAATTTCAAGCTTATGAAGTTTTGATTTATGGATCCTAATACTACTCTAGCCTTCAATCTTATATGATGTAAGGGCTTCAACTAAATACTAGTGAAGTAATATTAGCATAAGATAAAGATGGCCATGTAAAAGTAATATCATTCAATCAAGATTGTATCATAAGCGAAATAGTTTACATACCAATCCAGTTAGCTTGCGAGGTACTATTCCAATAATCTCCCATTTGCTCTGAAGCCAATTCCCCATAGTCTTAAAGCCCATCTTCTCTAGATGTCCTTCAAAGACCTTTTGCGATAGGGGTTTAGTCAGTGGATTTGCTATATTTTCTTTCGAGGGAACTCTTTCCACTCTAATGTTGCCTCTATCAATGATCTCTCCCATCAAATGAGATCGCCTCAAAATGTACTGAGATCACTGATGAGATCTTAACTCCTTAGCATGTGCAACTACACCGTTGTTGTCACAGAAGACAACTGCATGTATAGACATGCTAGGCACTACATCCAACTCTTGGATGAAGTTTTTGATCCAAACTCCTTACTTTGCAGCTTTTGAAGCCTCAATATATTGCGCCTCTGTGGTTGATTCTGTCATGGTGTCTTGTTTGGAACTCTTCCAACTCACCATGCCGTTATTGAGGTAAAATATTAAACCTGAAGTGGATTTTAGGTCATCTATATCGGATTGAAAATTAGAATTTGAAAACCCTTCGAGTTTTAATTCTCCATTACCATATACTAAAAACAAGTCATTTGTCCTTCTCAAGTACTTAAGGATTGCTTTAACGATCATCTAGTGACTCTCACTGAGGTTGGATTGGAAACAACTCGTAACATCTACAGCGTGTGCCACATCTGGTCTAGTACATTGAATGGCATATATTATGCTCCCAATGGTGGATGTATAAGGTACGTGGGACATCTTATGTCTCTTTTCCTCTGTTTTAGGGGCCATAGACTTGGAGAGACAAAGACCATGTCCCATAGGAAGAAATCCTTTCTTGGATGCTTCTATTCTAAACTACTTTAGTATTTTATCAATGTACAGGATTTAGGAATGCCCTGACATCCTCCTCGATCTATATCTATAGATACGTATTCCTAATACATAGGATGCTTCTCCCAAATGCTTCATGGAGAATTGAGTAGATAACCATGCTTTAGTACACTCTTAACCCAATAAGAAGAATGTCATCAATAAAAGCACAATAAACTATATGTTGGAATAGTGCCCCGCAAGCTAATTAGATTGTCATTGTAAATTATTCCTTTGTAAGACAATCTTGATTGAATGATATTCATTATATGGCCATCTTCATCTTATGCTATTTATTTACGTTACTGGCATTTGGATGAAGCCCTAAGATTACATAAGACTATAGGACTTGATTACGCATTGGATGGTGATAATAGAATAATTCTTACATGGTCATGATTTTAAATCTTCCAAGTCACAGGATCTTACGAGACAAGGCATCAAAAATTCGGATAAACTTGTACTAACGATGCATAAATCCAAGAGTTGGATGTTGCTCCGTTCCATGAGCAATTCCATATGAGATATGGATGCATGTTAGTGGGTGCTTGTAATACCCCTAGAAATGCCTTATTTTAGTATTTTATATTTTGTATAAATTTTGTTAATTTTATTTAATTTTCAAAAGTTTTGTGGGTTAATGTGCGATTACATAAGACTTAATTAGGTCTTTCTTTGGAATTTTTGGGACTAATGTGAAAGACCAACAAACTTAGGGGTCAATCGAACTTAATTAAAATTTTTGAGTTTTATCAAAATCTAACCAAAACTGCCAGGGTTCAATCTATAATTAAGAAAAGATCAAATCTATAAATATTGTGTTTTCAATTCCATCAATCACATTTCATCATCACCAGCGAAACACCCTCTTCTTCTTTTTTCGGTGATTATCACCGATGACAGCCTAGAGTAAACATCTAAACCCACCAAAATCTTCTTCTCAACTTCAGGATCACGGCGACACTACATACAGGCGGAGATAACAGGCGAACCACCGTGAAAAACTTGATCGAAAGTGGGCACTGGCGGAGTTCAACGAGAAAAGTGTTCCAGCAATATTTCAATGCCACCAAGGAGTGGGCTTTGCAAACCTCCCATCCAGAAACACATTTGAGGTTTCAAATTGCAAAATAGGCCACTGACGGTGATGAAATCAAGCTCAAACTAGCGCAGTGGCGTGAGGTGGCAGAGTAGTTTTTCTGGAAAAAATTGAACAGCAATTCAAAGGATTTTGGTAAAATTAAACTGGGGTTTTGCTTGGTCTAGTTGAGATGCAACTCCTGGTGGTGGTGGTGAACTTCTCCAGCGGCAGTAGACAGTGATGCGGTGGCGGCGAAGAGACAGATTGATTGTCTCGATGCCGAGATTACATGCACTGGGTTGATTGTGAAGATTCCTTAAAGTGTTGTTGCATCTATATGTATACATGTATTCATCTTCAAAACCTTGTATTATAAAAGAAAAAGAAGGAATCGATCGATTAGAACAGCCATGCATAAGAATAAAACATTCATGTACATTAATTAGGCCTAGTGAATCCGGAATTGTATTATTTCATGTGAACTATAGGTTAAATAGCCAAATAGGTGATAAAATCCTAATTTTATGTAATCATGACCTAAGCGATAAACTTCAAATTTCGATGATACTTGAACTATTAAAATCGATATGGTGTAATGATATCATAATTACAAGGTAATTTAGGGATCTGACTACATTATCCGTACCGATTTATAATGAGTTTTGGATATTTTTGTAATACCGACAGGCATAATATATTTTATATTGATACAAACTGAACTAGATCCTAAATTATCGTAGTTGCTGAGCGACTGTTGATTTTAGATTTAGAGTTGCATGACTATATATAATTATAGGATTGAATGTGATTTTAATTGTAAACCTACCTTTTGGTTAGGTGCTGAGGAGTTGGATCCTACAGAGCAGTAGGTCTTAATTTGCATTTCGTTAAAGTTATTCAGATGAGGATCTACCAATCTGGTAATTATTTTAGTAAAGTAATTGCATCGTGACTGAACCCTGTGAGGTTTCATTATTTTGATATCCATCTTGACTATCGTTATTGTTTATTGCTGATTTCTGAACCCCGTGAGGTTACATTTATTTGATTATTGCCTTGTGCACCCCTGTGAAGGTAATTGACTATCATTATAAGAATTTACTGTCTTTCGTCGATCGAATTCTATGAACTGATTGAATGGTATTTGTTACCAATTGAACACCCCAGTAAGGGTTTGTTTTCCTAAAATCGCTCTGATGACAAACTGGCTGTCCTGTTTTGGCCATGATCTTTTATTGTCTTATTTGTTGTCGTCCTGATTGAAGTCGTACTGCACTATCATTGTCTTTGCGTTGTTGGCTATCGATTGATTGAACGTATTATTATTGTTTTTGCCTTGTTGGCTATCGATTGATTGAATGTACTGATTGATTAATTGTACTAAAAGATTTTTATTGGAGAATTAATAGGTCGGGTGCCTTAACAAGCTGTTATGCTTGAGCTACTGTTATTGCCAAGCTGTCATACTTGAGCTAATGTTATTGCCGAGCTATCTTGCTCTAGCTATTGAACTGATTATTCACTGAACTAAACTAAATTGATATGTTACGATACTGTTATGGAGGCATAAGGATACTCCGATATGCATGTTGTATTTGATTTATTAACTTGCATATGTGATTGGGTTTGTTATTCCTAAATTGTATTCCGCTCAATGAGCAATAAGGCTGGAGTGATTTCCCAATCTAGATCAGGTTGATGCCCCGAGCAAACGAGCCACAGCTAAGCCTCCCGACTATGATCTATTGGGATGACTCTAAACCTCCCGATCAGGATCGATTGAGATGATCAAGCCGTTGAGCTATCGGTCACAGTTTTCGACCTAGTATTTGCTAGTAGTTTGACCTTTTGATTGTTCTATTATAGCATAACCTTGTTTCTCTTATGACTAAACTGCCAATGATTACTGTCATTGAGTCTCTAAATCTTGAAAGATCATACATTGCTTTACATTGCTCCTTACTGAGTCCTTATAACTCATCCTCATGTATCATTCATTTTTATTCAGACAAGTGTGAGAAAAGGAATAATAAGGAATGGCAGATCTGATTGGAGTTTGCTGTATTAGTGTTTGAGTATGCATGTACATATAAATGCACCTTGAGTTGTTTTATTTTAGAGATGTTGTAATATGCCATGATGGATGTTAGACTTACAGTATGTATGAATCGTGATACTAGTGACGATTGCTTGGTTTGAATGTTGTTGGGCTATTAGTATGGTATATAACACTGTGATATTAATTTTGCATTAAGTATGAAGCATGCTGAGTATTGATGATTGTTGATGTTATTGGAAATATATGAAAAAATTTATAGGCCTATCAGTTATGTTGTTGCATACTAATAGGACTAAACTGAGTAGCATTCCGCCTTGCGGGCTATATCCCGAGTGGGGTGCCACAAGCGTGGTATTAGAGCTTGGGTTTGGAAACCCAAGCTATACTGGGATAGGATCTTAGGATACGACCATTTTGGAGTTCTACATATATGTGTTGAAGAAATTCTGAGTAATTTGAGATTTAAGATGAATTTGAATTGATAAATTTGATAAAGAAAGTTATGTACTGCTGGATGGCTAATGGTCATAGGGAAGGGAAAGAACCTGCAGTTGATGAGGAAAACGTGGACTCCTTGAAATGAAGAATTAGGGTTTTGGAAGCTGAAACAACCAAATGGGAAGAGATATGTCAAACATTTGAGGAAAAACTTCACGATATGTGTGGGACCCTACCGGATAGTAAAATGGAATCAAGTCATCTAAAGTCGGCAATTGGAGCAAGGGATTTTATGCTTGATAGACTGATGGAAAGTGTGGAAAGAGAGGAAATTCGAGTAGGAATTGCCGCATATCAAGTTGAAGGACTTCGAGAGATACGTGCTCAGATGGAAAAAATGTTCTTGATGATAGAATCTGAGTATAGGAGGTCGGTGGACATTCCCTGCCTAGTCATGGAGGAGATTAAAGGGATGATGACCCATTATAGAGGGGCCATAGATGAAGTCATTGGTGTTGGCATAGGGATTGATACCAGCACTGGACCTTCTAGAGGTTGTCCCTTTCGCGGACTAGGATATGGACAGTGTATTTGCATTGAGAAGCCAAGGGAGTCGCTTGTGCAGGAACCTAAGGATGTTGTAGGTGAGGATCCTGAGCTGGATCCAGTGTAGTAGTTTCTTGTGGATAAGCCACCTAATGGTGACGTAGCGATACAAGAGATTATAATAGATGAGATACCCGATGATGACATAGCTATGCCGGAGTTTTTAATGGATGAACCATTTGATGATGACTTGGACGTATTGGTAGATGAGGATGATGAGGATGCGAAGTCGGTCATCACAAACATAGAAGATTTGGACTAAGTGATATGCGGGTGTATTTATGGTATAACTATATATATCGAATAGCGTAGCTTTTAACCACTAAGTTAGGCTCTATCGACTAGGTTACTTAGATATGGGTAATGCCCTCATATTAGCCATGTTAATTTTTTTATGACCAGGCATACTGTTAGTATAGGAAATTTGAAATTTTGAGTTATGATCCGCTCATGCTAACTCGAATATATATATATATGTATAGAATTTTACCTTGGTTATTAAACATACTTGAGTACTATATGATCTATGTAGTTTGATAAATGTATTTGTTATCCGTATTTCTTTCCGTAGATTAAGAATTCGAGGGGGTTGTTAATGATTGAAATATCGTTTGCAATACAATGATTGCAGGTTTAAGACATAAAGGAAATCTAACTTATGATGGCGTCACGTGAGAGTGTTGACGCTCTCATGTGGGGAAAATCAATTGCAGGAGAGCAGGCCGTAGTGGAAGACCGATTGCAAGAGAGCAAATGCACCCCAAAGCATTAGACGGGGAATGTTTGCCTATCAGTAGCCATGGCTTGATGAAGATGGTTCACAAACTAACCCGTTGGATCAGCCAACCATGAATCAACCTACTGAGCATGGAGACTGAGAAGGACAATGGGATCAGTAACATGACCTAGCTAGGGGAGGCAACACAATGGCAGATAATGAAATTGTTGTTAGTCAAGCACTGGAACGATTTCTACATCTCCAACCCCCAATTTTTTTCGGAGAACCTGATAACAGAAAGGCTGAGATGTAGATTGAAAGCCTGGAGAAGATATTTGGGACCTTGAGGCACCATGATGAGAATAAGATCCAATACGCTACTTTCCTACTAGAGGGATCTACTCATAGTTTGTGGAAAATGATCAACCGAAAATGGACCA
This sequence comes from Jacaranda mimosifolia, assembly GCA_018894105.1. Taxonomy (NCBI): domain Eukaryota; kingdom Viridiplantae; phylum Streptophyta; class Magnoliopsida; order Lamiales; family Bignoniaceae; genus Jacaranda; species Jacaranda mimosifolia. Next base: position 5,094,842 of record CM032131.1, on the reverse strand, counting down.
CTGTAGAAACACTCAGAACCTGGGGAAATTTCACCAGAGAATTTATGGATAAGTATGTCCCCCTGGTAGTCAAGAAAAAGAGGGAAAAAGATTTCATGAGCCTAATTCAAGGGAGCCACTCGGTTAGAAAATATGAGGCTGCATTCAGTCGACTAATCTAGTATGCTCCTTTTATAAGGGAAGATGAGGGTAGACAAAGCAGTCAATTTGTACAGAGATTGTGACCAGACCTCAGACGAGGATTGGCCACTTGCGATCTTCCAAACTTAAACATAGCAGTAAGCAAGACATTGCAGTTGGAGTCAGAACTACAGGAAATCCGCAAAATCGAAGACAAAAACTGAAAATGGAGGTCATATCCCAAAGGGCAAGTTAGTACAGGAAGGAAACAACCCAGACTACAAATTGGAGGCACTACACCTCGAGCACCGTAATCTGGCAGGGCAATGAATATGGATCCAGAGATAGCGCACAAACATTGTGGATTCTACAAAAAGTCAGGACATGAGGAAACTTAATGCTGGATGAAACAGGACAGATGCTTGGGTTGCGGCAATGATCAGCACTTCCTGCGAGACTGCCCCAAGAGGAAAAGGCCAAGACCTGCAAGTCGAAAAGGGAAGCAAGTAGCAAGTGCGAAAAGGAAGCAAAAGGTGCGGGCTCGCGCCTATGCCCTAATAGGAGATGATGCACCTAACCCAAATGAGGTGGTCGAAGGTATGATCTCTATCTTTGGAATTTCTGGTAATGCCTTGTATGATCCCGGTGCATCTCACTCTTTTATATCTACTCATTTCTCCCAAAAGTTGAATATGCAACCCGAAACTATGGTATATTAAATACAAGTTCTGATGCATTTAGAGATAGGGTTAAAAACAGATGCTATATATCGGGGATGCCTGATCACAAAAAGAGATGAGATATATCCATCCAATCTGAAACAGATGCCCATTCAAGGATATGATTTGATTCTTGGGATAGATTGGTTGTATAAACATGAATTGTTATACCAAGTGCATCATGCTCGAAGATAAGATACCAATATCAACCCGCTAATTTGCAGATAACGCTTCCTCGCCATCACTTATATCCGCACTAGAGGCCAAAAAGATTTTAAAGAAAAGTGGACGAGGATTTTTGGCATATCTTATCAACAAATCCTGAAACACAGCCAAAATCGAAGAGGTAGAAGTAGTGGCTGGGTACCCAAAAGTATTTCCAAAAGAGTTGAATTCATTGCCTCCGGATAGGAAGATAGAATTTGTCATTCATACTCTCCCAGGAACCACATCGGTATCCAAAACTCCCTATACAATAGCACCAACAGAGTTGAAAGAATTGAAGGAACAACTTCAAAAACTGCTGAAAAAGAAGTTTATAAGGCCTAGCACTTCACCCTAGGGAGCCACAGTATTATTATTTATTATCCCAAAGACTGCTTCAATTCTTGATCACATTAAGTTTTTAGTAATGTCGTTTGGCCTGACAAATGCTCTGGCGGCATTTATAGATTTGATACATCGAGTATTTTGACCATATCTGGATAAGTTCATAGTTATCTTCATTGATGACATCTTGGTATACTCGAAATTCGAAGAAGAGCATGCCGAGCAGTTACGCTTAGTACTCAGAATTCTAAAAGAGCATCAAATGCATGTTAAGTTCAGTAAGTGTGAGTTCTGAGTTCTGGATAGAACGAGTAGCCTTTCTTGGACATATCTTATCTCAGGATGGTGCACAGGTTGATCCCTCTAAGGTAGAAGCGATAGTCAATTGGAAGAGACCCAAAAACGTGATGGAGGTTCGTAGCTTTCTAGGTTTGGCTGGCTATTATCGAAGGTTTGTGCAGGATTCTCTAAACTAGCAGGCCCAATGACTAAGTTAACTCAGAAAAACCAACCATGTAACTGGGATAATGATTGTGATAGACGTTTCCAAGAACTTTAGAGCAGGTTGACAATGGCTCCAGTTCCGACTCTTCCAGAAGGATTAGAGGGTTTCGTACTATATATGGATGCTTTTAAGGAAGGACTTGGATATGTGTTGATGCAATAGGGAGAGTCTCGCTTATGCATCCCGAAGCTTAAGTCACATGAGGAGACTTATCCTACACATGACTTAGAGCTAGCCGCAGTAATTTTGCACAGTCAAAGTGGAGAAATTATCTCTACGGAGCCACACTTGTGGTTTACACAGATCATAAGAGTCTCAAGCATTTGAGTTCACAGAATGATCTAAATATGAGATAGCATCGATAGGTGGAATTCCTAGAAGATTATGATTTCTCAATTCCTTACCACCCAAGAAAGGCGAATGTAGAAGCAGATGCACTGAGCCACAGAGCTAGAATGGCTTACATATCAGGAACGACGGTGATAAAAATTATGAAGATAAATGCCGTAGTGAGATTGAGGCAGAGAGTTTGGCTTGTAGGGGTAAATGTCCAACCTGAATCGTATGCAGAAATTCAACAGGCTCAAGCCAATGATAATTGGACATTGAAGCAGAAAAAATTGGTCAAGAAGTCTAAGGAATATGAGTTCAGTATTGATAACCAAGGTACTCTTCTATTCTGTAAGAGAATCTGTGTGCCTGAAGATTAGAAAGAAAGACTGTTGAATAAGTCCTGATTGAAGTCGTACTGTACTGTTGTTTTCTTCGCTTTGTTGGCTATCGATTGATTGAGCATACTGTTATTATGTTCGCCTTGTTTTCTATTGATTGATTGAAAGTACTGATCGACTGATTGTACTAAAAGATTTGTATTGGAGAATTGATGCACCGAGTGCCTGCCAAGCTATTATGCTTGAGCTATTATTATTGTCAAGATGTTATACTTGAGCTACTATTATTGACAAGCTATTATACGTGAGCCACTGTTATTGCCGAGTTGTCTTGTTCTAGCTACTGAACTGTTTGTTTACGGAACTAAACTGAACTTATCTGTTGCGGTACTGTTATGGAGGCACAAGGATATTCTAATGTGCATGTTGTATTTGATATATTAAATTGCATATGTGATTGGGTTTGTTGTTCCTAAATTGTATTCTGCTCAAGGAGCAATAATGGTTGAGTGATTTCGCAGTCTAGATCGGGCTGATGCCCTAGGCAAATGAGCCATAGCTAAACCTCCCGACTGTGATCGGTTGAGATAACCTTAAACCTCCCGAGCAGGATCGTTTGAGATGATCAGGCCATTAAGTTGTCAATCACAGTTTTTGACCTAGCATTTGCTAGTAGTTCAACCCCTTGATTGTTTTATTCCACCATAACTTTGTTTCTCTTATGACTAAACTACCAGTGATTATTGTCGTTGAGTCTCTGATTCTTGAATGATCATATATTGCTTTACATTGTTCCTCACTAAGTCCTTATGACTCACCCTTGTGTATTATTCATTTTTATTCAGATAGGTATGAGACAAGGAATAATGAGAACTGGCAGATCTGATTGGAGTTTGTTGTATTAGTATTTGAGTATGCATGTGCATAAGGATGCAACTTGAGTTGTTTTATTTTAGAGATGTTGTAATATGCCATAATGGATGTTAGACTTACGGTATGTACGAATCGTGATGCTTGTGACGATAGCTTAGTTTGAATGTTGTTGGGCAATTAGTATGGTATATAGCATTATGATATTAATTATGCATTAAGTATAAAGCATGCTGCATATTGATGATTGCTGATGTTATTGGAAATATGTGAAAAAAATTATGGGCCTATCGAATAGGATGTTGCGTGCAAATAGGACTGAACTGAGTGGTATTCTATCTTACGGGCTATATCCTGAGTGGGGTGCCACAAGCGTGGTATTAGAGCTTGGGTTTGGAAACTCGAGCTATACTGCTACAAGATCTTAGGATATGACCCTTTTGGAGTTCTGAAATTTGATAAAGGAAGTTATATACTACTAGATGGCTAATGGTCATATGGAAGAGAGAGAACCTACAGTTGATAAGGAAAACATGGACTTCTTGAAAGAAAGAATTTAGGTTTTGGAAGCTGAAACAACCAAATGGAAAGAGATATGTCGAGATGTGTGGGAAAAACTTCGAGTCATACGGGATTTTAACCAAATGAAACAACTAAAGGAAAAACTTCACGATATGTGTGGGACCATACAGGATAGTAGAATGGAATCAAGTCATCTAAAGTTGGCAATTAGGGCAAGGGATTTTATGCTTGATAGACTGATGGAAAGAGAGGAAATTCGAGTAGGAATTGCAGCACCTTAGGTTGAAGGACTCAAAGAGATACGTGCTCAGATGGAAGAAACGTTCTTGATGATAGAATTTGAGTATAGAAGGTCGGTGGAATTTCTCCACCCAGTCATGGAGGAGATTAGAAGAATGATGACCTATTATAATGAGGCCATAGATTAGGTCATCAATGTTGGTATAAGGATTCATGCCGGCGCTAGACCTTCTAGAGCTCGTCCCTTTCGCGGATAGGATACAGACAAGGCATTCGCATTGAGGAGCCAAGGAAGCTGCCAATGGAGGAACCCGAGGATGTCGTAGGTAAGGATCCTGAGATGGATCTGGTGCAGGAGTTTCTGGCAGAAGATTATGATAGATGATATACCCGATGATGACATAGCTATGCTGGAGTTTTTTATGGATAAACCATCTGATGATGACTTAGACGTAGAGGTAGATGAGGATAATAAGGATACGGAGTCAGTTGTCATAGATGTGGAGGATTTGGACGAAGTGTATATGGGTGTATTTATGATGTAACTATGTATATAGAATGGCGTAGCTTTTAACCACTAGGTTAGGCTCTATCGGCTAGGTTACTTAGATATGGGTAACACCCTTATATTAGTCTTGTCAATTTTTTTATGACCAAGCACACTATTACCATAGCAATTTTGAAATTTTGAATTGTAAATACACGGATGTAATCCGCTCATGCTAACTCGAATATATATATAAATAGAATTTTGCCTTGGTTATTAAACATACTTGAGTACTATATGAATTGTGTAGTTTGATGAATTTATTTGTTACTTGTATTTCTTTTCGTAGATTAAGAATTTGAGGGGGTTGTTAATAATTGAAATATCGTTTGCAACATAATGATCACAGGTTTAACACATTAAGGAAATCTAACCTGTGATAGCATCACATGAGAGTGTTGACGTTCCCGTTCTAAGAAGAGCAAGTCGTAGGGGAAGATCGATTGGCCTGAAAGCAAATATACCCTGAAACATTAGACTGGGAATAATTACCTATCAGTAGCCATGGCTTGATGAAGAGAGTTCACAATCCAACCCGTTGGATCAGCCAGTCATGAATCAACCTGTTGAGCATAAAGACCCAGAAGAACAATGGGATCAACAATATAGCCAGGCTAGGAAAGGCAGAGCAATGGCAAATAATGAAATTGCTGATAGTCGAGCACTAGAACGATTTCTACGTCTCCAATCCCCAATAAAGTTTTTTGGAGATCCTAATGACAGAAAGGCTAAGATGTGTATTGAAAACCTGGAGAAGAAATTTGGGACCCTACAGTAACATGATGAGCAGAAGTTCTGATATGCTACTTTGCTATTAGTGGGATCTGCTCATAATTAGTGAAAAATAGTCGATAAAAAATGGACTGCTGTACGAACCCGCAAAACCTGGGGAAATTTCACCCTAGAATTTATGGATAAGTATGTCCCCCTGGTAGTCAAGCATGCAAAGGAAAGAGAGTTTATGAGCATGATTCAAAGGAATCACTCAATCAGCCAATATGAAGCTACATTCAATTGGCTAACCAGTATGCTCCTTTTATGATGAAAGATAAGGGCAGACAGACCCAACATTTTGTACAGGGATTGCGATCAGACCTTAGACGAGGACTGGCCACTTGTGATCTGCCAAACTTAAACATGCCAGCAAGTAAGGCACTGCAGTTGGAATCAGAACTGCACGAAATCCGCAAAATCAAAGACAAGAACAGGAAAGGGAGGTCATATCCTAGAGGGCAAGGTAGTGCGGAAAGAAAACAACCCAGACTACAAATTGGAGGTACTACACCTCGAGCACTGCAATATGACAAGCTAATGAATCTAGATCAAGGAATAGCATAGAAATAGTATAGATTCTGAGGAAGGTCAGGACATAAGGAAACTGAATGTTGGATGAAACAAAACTGATGCTTGGGCTACGGTAGTGATCAACACTTCCTGCAAGACTGTCCAAAGAGGAAAGGGCCAACACCTGCAGGTGGAAAATGGAAGCAAAAGGTGCAAGCTTGCACCTATACCCTAGCAGGAGATGATGCACCTAACCCAAATGAGGTGGTCGAAGGTATGATCTCTATCTTTGGAATTTCTGGTAATGCCTTGTATATCCCAATGCATCTCACTCTTTTATATCTACCTCTTTCTCCCAAAAGTTGAATAAGTAGCCCAAAACTATGGCATATTAGATAAAAGTTCTGACGCCATTAGGGATAGGGTTAACAACAAATGTTATATATCAGGAATGCCCAAACACAATAGGGGGTGAGATATATCCAGCCAAACTGATACAAATGCCCATTCAAGGATATGATTTGATTCTTGGGATGGATTGGCTATATAAACATCAAGTACAGGAGAATTTTTACGCCAAGTGCATTACGCTCGGAGATAAGATACCTATATCAACCCGCCAATTCGTGGATAATGCTTCCTTGCCATCACTTATATCCACACTAGAGGATAGAAAGATTTTGAAGGAATGCGGATGAGGATTTTTGGCATATCTTATCGACAAACCCCGAGACACAGCCAAAATTGAAGAGATAGAAGTAGTGGCTGGGTACCCTGAAGTATTTCTAGAAGAGTTGAATTCATTGCCTCCAGACAAAGAGATAGAATTTGTCATTCATACTCTCCCAGGAACCACACTGATATCCAAAACTCCCTACAGAATAGCACCAGAAAAGTTGAAAGAACTAAAGGAGCAACTTAAGAAATTGCTAGAAAAGAAGTTTATAAGGCCTAGCACTTCTTCTTGGGGAGCCCCAGTATTATTTGTTAAGAAGAATGATGGGTCCCTGAGAATGTGCATCGATTACATGGAGCTGAACAAAGTCACTATCAAGAATAAATACCCCTTACCATATGTGGGAGAGTCGTTTGATCTATTATAAAGATCTATAGTCTTTTCAAAGTTAGATTTGAGGTAGGGAGATTACCAGTTGAAGATTCGAGAAGAAGATATCCCAAAAACTGCCTTCAATTCTCGATCACTTTGAGTTTGTAGTAATTTCATTTGGCATGACAAATGCTCCAGCGACATTCATGGATTTGATACATCGAGTATTTTGACCATATCTGGATAAGTTCATGGTTATCTTCATTGATGACATCCTAGTATACTCGAAATCCCGATGAGAGCATACCGAGCACTCATGCTTAGTACTCAGAATTCTGAAAGAGCATCAGTTGTATGCTCAGTTCAGTAAGTGTGAGTTCTAGATAGAACAAGTAACCTTTCTTGGACATATCATATCTCCGGATGGCATAGAGGTTGATCCCTCTAAGCTAGAAGCGATAGTCAATTGGAAGACACCCAAAAATGTGACGAAGGTTCGCAGCTTTTTGGGTCTGGCTGGTTATTATCCGAGGTTTTTGTAGGATTTCTCTAAATTAGTTGGCCCAATGACTAAGTTAACTCAGAAAAACCAACCATTTAACTAGGATGATGATTGTGAGATAAGTTTCTAAGAATTGAAAAGTAGGTTGACAATGGCTCCAGTTCTAGCTCTTCCAGAAGGATTAAAGGGTTTCGTAGTATATACGGATGCTTCTAAGGAAGGACTTGGATGTGTGGATGCAATAGGGACGAGTCATCACTTATGCAACCCAAAAGCTTAAGTCACATGATGAGACTTATCCTACACATGACTTTGAGCTAGCTGCGGTAATTTTTGCATTGTCAAAGTCGAGACATTATCTCTACAGGGCCACATTTGAGCTATACACAGACAACAAGAGTCTCAAGTATTTGAGATCACAGAAAGATCTAAATATGAAATAACGTTGATGGGTGGAATTCCTTGAAGACTATGATTTCTCAATTTCTTACCACCTAGGAAAGACGAATGCAGTAGTAGATGTACTGAGCCGCAGAGCTGGAATAGCTCACATATCAAGAACAACAGTGACAAAAATTCTGAAGACAGATGCCATATTGAGATTAAGGCAAAGAGTTTGGCTTGTTGGGGTAAATATCCAACCTGAATCGTATGCAGAAATCCGGCGGGCTCAAGCCAATGATAATTGAACATTGAAGCTAAAAGAATTGGTCAAGAAGTCTAAGGAATCTAAGTTCAGTATTGATAACTAAGGTATTATTCTATTCCATAAGAGAATCTGCGTGCCTGAAGAAATAAAAGAAAGATTGTTAAATGAGGCACACAAGTTAAGGTTCATGGTATATCCGAGAGGCATGAAGATGTGTTGAGACTTGAAAAAGTAGTTCTAGTGGAAAGGAATGAAGAGGGACGTCACAGACTATGTGTGAAAATGCCTAACATATGAACTAGTGAAGGCAGAGAATCAGCGACCGGCAGGGTTGCTCCAACCACTCCTAATCCCATATTGGAAATAGGAGCAAATTACCATGGATTTTGTATCAGCCCTGCCAACAGTTAGAGAAGGATATGACAACATTTAGGTAATAGAAGACAGACTAACCGAATCTGCTCATTTCCTTCCAGTCGAGACACAATACAAGGTTGAAAAGTTAGCAGAGTTATATGTCAAAGAAAACGTCAAACTGCATGATGTCCTAGTCAGAATTATTCTAACTGAGATCAAAAGTTTACTTCAAGACTTTGGAAAGCCCTGCAAGAGCATCTGGGGACAAGGTTACATTTTAGTTCTACTGCTTATCCTCAAATGGATGGACAGTCTGAGAGGGTTATCTGAATACTAGAGGATATATTGCAAGCTTGCGTCTTGGATTTTAGTGGGGAATTGGAGCCGATATCTACCTCTGATAGAATTTGCATGTAATAACAACTACCAATCCACTATCGAAAGGGCTCCATACTAAGCACTGTATGGCAGAAAATGTCGATCCCCATTGCACAAGGATCTTGAGGAATACAAAGATAGCAGCCATAAATCTCCAAAAACTATCAGTCCAAAATTGGTTCAGGAAACTATTGAAAAGACTCAGATCATCAAGCAAAGAATGAAAGTTGCTCAAGATCGTCAGAAGAGTTACACAGATAGATGGATAAGGGATTTGCAATTTGAAGTGGGTGATCAGGCATTTCTCAAAGTGCTTTCGAGAAAAGGTAGCGGAGGATTAGCAAAGGTGAAAAGTTGAGCCCAAGATATGTTGGACCCTACAAGGTAAGTGAAAGGATTGGGCCAGTGGCGTACTGCCTAGCGCTATCCCAAGATGTGACAGGTATTCATGACACCTTTCACATGTCACAACTTCGAAAATATTATCATAACCCTTCCCACATAATTCCTCATGCTAGTGTGCTATTGCAAAGTGATTTGACATATGAGGAACAGCCAGTTAAAATTTTAGATTGGAAGTTTCAAGAGCTAAGGAATCGAAGGATTCCTCAAGTAAAAGTTCTCTAGAGCAACCATAATATTGAAGAAGCAACATGGGAACTAGAAGTTCTCATACACCAATGGCATCCAGAACTTTTCTAGTATTCAGGTGAGAATCTGGGGGCCAGATTCCTCTAAGAATGGGGGATCTATAACACCCTTAGAAATGCCTTATTTTAATATTTTTTATTTTGTATAAATTTTATTAATTTTATTTAATTTTCAAAAGTTTTATTGGTTAATGTGCGAATAGATAAAACTTAATTAGGTCTTTCTTTGGAATTTTTGGGACTAATATGAAAGACTAACAAACTTAGGGGTCAATCGAACTTAGTTAAAATTTTTGGGTTTAATCAAAATATGACGAAAACTACTGGGGTTCAATCAATAATTACGAAAAGATCAAATCTATAAATATTGTGTTTTCAATTCCACCCCTTACATTTCATCCTTACCCTCCAAAATACTCTCTTCCTCTTTCTCTGGTGATCATCACCGATGATGACCCACAGTAAACATCTGAACCCACTAACACCTTTCTTTCAACTTCAGGATCACAGCGACACTACATACATGTGAAGACGACAAACGGACCACCGTGAAAATTTTGATCGAAAGCAGGCACTAGCGAAGCTCAATGGGAGCAGCGTTCCAATGACACTTTGATATGACCAAAGAGTGGGCTTTGTAGACCTCCACTCCATGAACACAGCCAAGGTTTCAAATTGCAAAATAGGCCAACAACGGTGATGAAATTGAGCTCAAACCAATGCAGCGGCATGAGGTAGCAGAGTAGTTTTCAGGCAGAAATTGAACGGCAATTCGAAAGGTATTTGTAAAATTGAACTGGGGGTTTGCTTGGTCCAGCTGAGATGCAACTCTTGGTGGTGGTGGTGAACTTCTCCGGCAGCGGCCGGCAAATGGCAACAACAGAGAGACAAATTGATCTTCTCGACACGGTAATTGCATGCACGTAGGTTGATCGTGAAGATTCCTTATCGATAACTCAAAATTTGGGTAAATGATTGAAATTAGGTTAAAGTGTTGTTATATGTATATGTATACATGTATTCATCTTCAAAACCTTGTATTATAAAAGAAAATGAAGGAATCGATCGATCACAACAGCTATGTATAAGAATGAAACATTCATGTACATTAATTAAGCCTAGTGAATCCGGAATGGTATTATTTCATGCGAACCATATGTTAAATAGCTAAATAGGTGATAAAACCCTAATTTTATATAACCATGACCTAAGCGATAAACTTGGAATTTTGATGATACTTGAACTATTAAAATCGATATGGTGTAATGTTATCAGAATTACGAGGTAATTTAGGGATCTAACAATATTATCCTTGCCGATTTATAATGAGTTTCGAATATTTTTGTAGTACCGACGAGCAGAGTCTATTTCATATTGATATAAACAGAACTAAATCCTAAATTATCATAGTCGTCAAGCGACTGTTGATTTTAGATTCATAGCTGTATGACTGTAATTATATGATTGAATGAGGTTTTAACTGCATACCTACCTTTTGGTTAGGTGCTGAGGAGTTGGATCCTATAGTGCAGAGAGATAAATTGATTGTCTCGACGGGGCGATTACATGCACGTGGGTTGATCGTGAAGATTTCTTACCGATAACTCAAAATTTGGGTAAACGGTCAAAATTAGGTTAAAGCATTGTTGTATGTATATGTATACATGTATTCATCTTCAAAACCTTGTATTATAAAAGAAAATAAAGGAATCGATCGATCAGAACAGCCATACATAAGAATGAAATATTCATGTACGTTAATTAGGCCTAGTGAATCCGGAATGGTATTATTTCATGTGAACCATAAGTTAAATAGCTAAATAAGTGATAAAACCTTGATTTCATGTAATCATGACCCAAGCGATAAATTTGAAATTTTGATGATACTTGAACTACTAAAATCAATATGGTGTAACATTATTAGAATTACGAGGTAATTTAGGGATCCAACTATATTATTCTTACCTGTTTATAATGAGTTTTGGATATTTTTGTAATACTAGCGGGCATAGTCTATTTCATATTGATATAAAGCAAACTAGATCCTAAATTATCCCAGTCGCCGAGCAACTGTTGATTTTAGATTCATAGTTGTATGATTGTGATTATAGGATTGAATGAGGTTTTAACAGTAAACTAACCTTTTGGTTAAGTGCTGAGGAGTCAGATCCAATAGTGTAGTAGGCTTTGATTTGCATTCCGTTAAGGTTATTCAGGTGAGGATCCACGGATCTGGTAATTGTTTTAGTAAAGCAATTGCATAGTGATTAAACCCTATGAGGTTCCATTGTTCTGATACCTGTCTTTGATTATTTTTATCATTTATTGCTAATTTATGAACCCTGTGAGGTTCCATTGATTTGATCGTTGCCTTGTGCACCCCTTTGAGCGTAATTAACTATCATTATTAGAATTAACTGTTTTCCGTTGATTGAATTCTATAAACTGATTGAACGGTATTTGTTACCAATTGAACACCCCTGTGAAGGTTTATCTTCCTAAAATCTTTCTGATGACAAACTGACTGTCCTGTTCTGGCTATGAACTTTCATTGTCTTGTTTGTTGTCATCCTGATTGAAGTCATACTGTACTATCACTGTCTTCGCCTGTTGGCTATCGATTGATTGAACATACTGTTATTGTTTTTGCTCTGTTAGTTATAGATTGATTTAACGTACTGATTGATTGATTGTATTGAAAGATTTGTATAGAAGAATTAATGGGCCGAGTGCCTTGCCAAGCTGTTATACTTGAGCTACTGTTATTGCCATGTTGTTATGCTTGAGCTACTGTTATTGCCAAGCTGTCATGCTTGAGCCAATGTTAGCTACTGAACTAAACTGAATTGATCTATTACGGTACTATTATGGAGACACAAGGACACTCTGATATGCATGTTGTATTTAATTTATTAACTTGCATATGTAATTGGGTTTGTTATTCCTGAATTGTATTCTTCTTAAGGAGCAATAAAGCTGGAGTGATTTCCCAGTCTAGATCAGACTAATACTCTTAGCAAACAAGCCACAGATAAACCTCCCGACTATGATTGGTTGAGATGACCCTAAAACTCTTGAGCAGGATCGATTAAGATGATCAGGCCGTTGAGCCGTCGGTCATAGTTTCCAACCTAGCATTTGCTAGTAGTCTAACCCCTCGGTTATTATATTTTGCATAACCTTGTTTCTCTTATAACTAAACTGCCAGTGATTACTGTCATTGAGTCTCTTATTCTTGAAAGATCGTACATTACTTTACATTATTCCTTACTGAGCCCTTATGACTCACTCTCGTGTATTATTCATTTTTATTCAGATAGGTGTGAGATAAGGAACAATGAGGACTAGCAGATCTGATTGGAGTTTGCTGTATTAGTGTTTGAGTATGCATGTACATATGAATGCACCTTAAGTTGTTCTATTTTAGAGAAGTTGTAGTATGCCATGATGGATGTTAGACTTAAAATTTGAATCGTGATGATGATGATGATGATGATAGCTTAGTTTGAATGTTGTTGGGCTACTGGTATGGTATTTAACACTCTGATATTAATTCCACATTAAGTATGAAGTAGGTTGCGTATTGATGATTGTTGATGTTATTGGAAATATGTGAAATATTTGATGGGCCTATCGGATATGTTGTTGGAAGCTAATAGGACTAAACTATGTGGCATTCCACCTTGCAGGCTATATCCCGAATGGGGTGCTACAGTGTTTGTTAGAGAACAAGGCACTAAAGACCCGCCAGAGAATGATATTCACTAGTACCCCGCAAGCCAATTAAATTGGCCTTGTAAAGTATTTTTTGTAAAATAATCTTGATTGAATGATATTCATTATATGGCCATCTTCATCTTATGCTATTTATTTACATCTCTAGCATTTGGATGAGGCCCTTAGATCACATAAGACTATAGGACTTGATTATGCATTGGATGGTGATAATGGAATAAGTCTTACACAATCGTGATCTTAAATCTTCCAAGTCACAAGATTTTACAAGATAGGGCATCTAAGATTCAGATAGACTGATGCATAAATCTAAGAGTTAGATGTTGCTCCATTCCATGAGCAATTCCATATGAGATATGGATGTATATTAGCAGGTTCTTGCTAGAGAACAAGGCGCTAAAGGCTCGTCAAAGAATCTACTATATAGCCGGAGTGGCAAGTCAGTAGTGGCGAGTTCTTCAGCTTATGCTAGTGTATATAATTAATCCCTTGACCCAAGGATCCATGGTAATCTTGTGTTTCATCCTCATGCTTTGACTCCTCCCTTGTCACTTAATGGGTCCTTTGAGTGGTGATTGGGCATGAGCTACTAGACATGGAGGTTTGTGAGATCTAAGATGGAATTCGACTCTTTATCTTTGTGAAAGGCGAGTGCATCTCCTATGTATTCTATAATGATCGATTCCAAAAAATTCTTACACAAGGTAATGTGATTTAGAAAGGTGTTTCCAAAGATGAGGTCACAAAGGGAATCTAACATTGAGAATAGAAGCATAGCATCGAGGCTATTGAGGAGCCAACTAATATCTTAACCTAGGCCTCTTTGTAGAGATAGGAGATAGAATGGCCATATTTGCATGGTACGCCTAATGCTAAAATGGTTCTCCAAGAGCATTCATTTCAACCAATTAGTTAGGCTTCGTGGGCTTGAGGTTGGACATCGACCATGGAGATTAAGTACTCTTCAATTAATGAGATAATTGAATTGAGTCTCTTAGTTTAAAGGAGTTTAAACTAATGTAAATATTTGATATTCCAATAAGTTACAAATAGTTGTGAGCCTATGTCCAATAAATGGTAGAACCTAATGGGCCACACACAAAAGCCAAATGCATGACCTATTGAATGAAGGAAAATTTTCTAAGAGTTAGAAAATTCATAACCAAATTGAAGGGGAAGAAAATTGAAGTCATTTTTAGCTTAATCAATTTAAGAGTTAAATTGGTCAAATTATTAAATTAAAATCAATTAATTAACTCTAACTGGTGCTACATGACTATCAATTGATCAAATTAATTTAAGGGTTGAATTAATTTTGGCCAGCTTAAAGAGTTAAGCACTTCGACTTAAGAGTTAAGTCAAAGGATTATTAATTAAATTAAAGTGTTTAATTTAATTAAATAGGAGATTTAATTTCGGAAGGAATTATTAAATGAAGAGTTCACTTAATATGGAATTAGAATGCATTTGGATGACATTTCATAAGATGAAATGTAAATTCCAAATGACATTCAAATTCACACACCATTATGGACCACATGCCACTTGGCATGGATAGGTGGCGGCCTCTCATTGAGGACACACTATCCTTCTTCTATATATGGATATAGAAGAGGCCAGCCACCACTAGCATTGTTAGTGAGGTGTCAAATATTTTCTCCCAACAAATTGTTAGTGGATACATCTAAAAGTTAGATTTTCTACAAATCTCTCCAACCTCCCTCATCCTCCCCTTCTATACTAGGCCTCTTTTCTTCCATTTATTTTCAATTATCTCCAGCTATTTTTATAGAGAAAATGTCTTTCCATTTGGTGTGTGGATTATCCCGTTAGAGGCAAAACGTTTGGGTTGCTATTGCTCTTGGAAAAGCATATTCTAATGGCTGTTTGCAGCGAGTTTTAGGGGGACTTATTTTGTTCTGATTGGGCTAAAATTTTGACTGTAGGATCTTCAAGGTGTTGAGGGAATACAATAAAATTTTTGTCTCAAAAAAAGGAGTTTAGCTTGGGGAAATCAAGTTATGTTTCCACAGCGCCGGTAAGGGGACAACTTCAAGAGTTGAAGGGTATTCTTCCTTATTCCTTGATTTTCAATTTCATCAAGGTATTTACCTTTGTAAATTTGAATCCTATTCATATCTAGATCCTTGTGGATGTGTGTGGGCTAGTTTTGTTTAGTTTTTTTTGAATTTTAATGGATCCTAGTGTCATATATACTTTCAATATATACTACTCCCACTGGCCTTCTTGTACACACATGGTTCATACACAATTTTGACAAAGCCAAATGATTTGACTGTCTTGCCAAAATGTATGCTCCAACTTCGAAATGCTTGCTTGAGTCCATAATGGATCTCTCAAGTTTGCAAACTTTTCGCTCACTCTCTTTGGTTGTAAAACCTTGTGGTTGCTCTATATAGATTTCTTCTTCAATGTTTCCATTGTGGAAAGCGGTTTTCACATCCATTTGCCATATCTCATAGTCATAATATGCGGCTATGGCAAGTAAAATCTGAATGGACTTAGGCATTGCGATCGATGAAAAAGTTTCCTCAAAATCGATACCGAGTCTTTGAGTGTAACCTTTTGCCACTAGTCGAGCCTTAAAGGTCACTACCTCTCCATCAACTCCTAGCTTTCACTTATATATCTACTTGCAATCAACCAAAACTATTCCCTCTTATGGATCTACCAAAGTCTATATTTTGTTGGAGTACTGGAGTCCATTTCAGATTTCATGGCATCAAGCTAATGTCCAAAGTCTATGTCCAACATAGCTTCCTCATAGGTCTTCAGATCACTATCCAATTAGCCCGTCTCATGAAGGAATCCGAACCATTTGGGTTGCTTCTTGATTCAGCCCAACTTTCTTAGAGGTTATGTGTGCGGCTCTTAATGCTCGCTTGTTTCCACTGCCTGTGGGATTTGATGATGATGTTGAACTTTATCAAGTTCAACAACAATGCCATTTCTATCCAATAGAAATTGTTTTTCTAGAAGGTAGGCATTCCTTAAAACAAACAGCTTTTGTTCTAAGGGATCATAAAAGTAATAACCTAAAGACTCTATTGGGTATCCCACAAACTTGCACAAGATGGATCTACTATCCAATTTTTCTCCCACTAGCCATCTGACGTAAGCAAAAGACCCCAAACTTTTAGATAATGGTAAGAGAGTGCTTTGCCATACCACATCTCATGCAGTATTTTTGGCACTGACTTTGAGGGTACTACATTTAATAGCCTTGCCGCTGTTTCTGAGGTGTATCCCCAAAAGAATATAGATACATTGAAAAAAACTCATTATGGAACGTACCATGTCCAACAAAGTACGATTTCTCCTCTCGGCTACTCCTTATGTTGGGGTGTGCCAGGTGGAGTCTATGGAGAGAGAATCCTATTCTCTTTTAGGTAACCTAAGAATTCGGTACTTAGATAGTCTCTCCCTCCATCCGATCGAAGAGCTTTAATACTTAGTCAATTTTGCTTTTCTACTTTATTCCTATACTGTTTGAACTTTTCAAAAGTTTCGGACTTGTACTTCATAAGATACACATGTTTGAACTGAGTATGATCATCAGTGAAGGTTATGAAGTAAGAATAGCCTCATCTCATACTAACTCTTAGTGGACCACAAACATTCGTATGGATCAAATTCAAAGGACTTGTAGTTCGCCCCGTTTGACCTACAAAAGGAGTATTGGTCATTTTTCTCTTTAAACAAGACTCACAAATTGGAAGGTCCTCAATGCCATTAACATTTAGTGCTTTGAGAGCTTCTGATTTGCTCATCCTATTTTTAGAGATATGCCCAAGTCTTGAATGCCACAAAATGGCATCTTCTTGGTTATCTAATTTTCTTTTACTTAATTTAATGTGCATCAATGAAGGTTGAGAATCAAGTATGTACAATCCATTGTTTAATGTACCTTACACAATTAAAGAATCATTCTTTAATACTTTCAACATCCCATTTGAGATAGAAAAACCATATCCTTCATTATCTAAAATAGGAATAAAAATAATGTTCTTAACAAGAGAAGTCACATAATAACATGGATCAAGTGTAATGCAAGCGTTCCTTAAGTCCAACTTGATTACGCCTTCGACCATGACCGCAACGTTTGCTCCATTTTCAAGGCGATATGGCGAAGGATCAAATCCCCTTCATTAAGACTCTTTTTTCTTTCCAACTCCTATAACAAATTACGAAGGTGAGAACCACATGCGTATCAAGTACCCATAGGGAAGAATTAGTCGTCAAGTGCACTTCAATAAAGTACATACCTTTTCATAGCTTCCAAGGTAAGCTTTGCAATTCCTTTTCGAATGTCCTTTCACCACAATGGAAACAACTTGCGTCAGTTTTAGCCTCTTTCTTTTCGTTAATTCCCCCCGAACTCTTCAAAGGTTGCTTCCCTTTTGAGGAAGAACTCTTCTTCCTTTTACCTCCTTTTCTAAGACCTCTGGAGCCCTTAGACTTGGAGGAGGATACAAGTATAAGAGGCTTTTCCTTTCTTATTATCACCTCAGCGGTCACTAGCATGTTCACCAATTCGTTAATCGTCACTTCTTGCTTAGACATATCGAAGTTCATAACAAATTGATTGAACGAGCTTGGCAATGACTGTAAGATCAAATCTATATAGAGAGGTCATTGTCCATGATCATACCCAATTGTCCAAGTTTCTCAATGAATCCAATCATCTTGAGCCCGTGATTATAGATACTTGAACCTTCTACCATCCTTGACCTAAAGAGCTCCATAGAAAAAATGAACCTTTCATGTCTAGTTTGAACACCATACAACTTTTGTAGGTGTATATAGATCTCGCTAGTATGTTTCATATGCTCATAAGTCTTTTGAAGCTCATTGGTCATGGAAGCCATCATAAGACACCTTGTTTGTAGATCATCATCCACAAACTTCGTGAACAATTCATGGGCCTCATTGGTGGCATCATAGCTAATTGTGTCCGATGGACTTTGATCAAGAACATAAGTCCTCTTTTCGGAATCAAGAATTATTTTTAGGTTTCTCAACTAATCACGGAAGTTTGTCCCAGTTAGTTTATTAGTTTCCAAAATTGCATTGAGTGAATTCTTAGCCATTTTAAGTTTGAAGATTTCACAAATCTACAAAAAAGTGATAAAAGATAATATAAGCATATGATTGAATTTTGATATTTTGAAAACATGTTCATGGTCTTTCAAGCATATTTTTCTCCCACTATTTTATCAAATCGTTCACCCCCTAGAAGAATGTGGGAAATCATATTTCCCTGTGAGAATCAACACCCTAAGAACTTGTAAGTGGACCCCTGTGACCGAGTGTATATCCACAAATAATCAAAAGGTAAGCAACTTTTGCTAATTGTATCTCATGCAAATCTTGATATATTTTATCTCACTTTTCATGTAGATCCCCGTGAGTCAAACTTACCAATCATACGTTGATTTGAAATCGCTCCACAACATCCCCCACGACCAAGTGTTTAATGCATGGGAAGCCTCCAATCAAAGGTGCATCATATGCTAAGTATATGATCACAGCTTTCCACCTAAGTGTTACCCCCGTGACCAAGTGTATATCACACAAAGATAGTAGCATTGTCATGTCATATACTATTGGTCGAAGGTATGGATTAATTAAAACTCCTTTTAATGTATATCCATTTTGACTTAATATTTGAAAAGCACTTAGACTTTTTAAGTGGAGAGATTTTCTTACTTGTCAAGATCTCACCAGTTTTATCTTCATATTTAGGTTTTCTATATCCTAAACATGAATCTCATACATCAATAGGATATGAAAAGCATAAATAAGTAAATGCGCCTAGCATGCTCCTAGGCTGGGATGACCATGAGCCTTAACTAAGTGGTGCACTTAGAGCCATAGGTGTACCACCTAGTTGATTTTAAGTTGGTTGATTAAATCTAGCTTTTATATGAGTGTATCTCATACATTTATGGGTCTTCATGCCTCCATTGGTCTTGTTTGCTCCTTGCAACATTTACAAGAGAAAAAAATCCTCACTCCAAGTGATTCTACTCTCATAACTTTTACAAGATACAAATTAAGAGACATGCAAACCCCAATTTAATACAACCCTTTTCAACAACTTGAAATAAATAAAATCAATATTAAAGGCTCATGATCATCCCCATTCATTCATCATCCATTCAACGATTAAATAAACAATAAATAAATCAAGAATTGGCATTCAATTCCAACAATTAAATGCTTATCTCATAAACAGTTAATTGGTCAAGCAAAAATAAGCATGACATTTATGCATCTCATTTTTGCACAAAATTGAAGATTAACTTTAACAAGTTTTTAAAAGCAATCAAAAATGTCTAACGTAATTTTGAGAACTTGCACAATATTTATGCATCAATACAGTATGATTCAAACACTTTTAGTCACAAAAAGAACACAAAAAACTGACTTGACTACAGAAAAACCAAAACTAGGCATTGCCTACCCGGCGTTGGGCGTACAGGCACACCCACTACTCTTCTAGTGCCTGGTCAAGGTTGCCAGTTCCCCTATTTCCAGGTAAGCAACAAGTCATGTCATTTTTGGCTCAATTTTTGTACACCAAAAAATTTAGGACAACTTCTAAACTTCGAATCACACAATATTGATGAAATTCCAGATTCAAAACACCTTTTAAAAATGGAATTTCAATGAAATTTCAAGTACTCAATCATGCTTCTAAAAACAAGTTTAAGTAAGAATCACATTTTTCAAAAAATCTCCAATAAACTCCAATCATATTGGATCTAAAAATGACCAAAATACATTAAGGCCAAATTTAACATGCTATATCAGCATATAACATCAACTAATGCTAAATCATAATTCAACATTAGCAACTATGAATTAAAATATACTAATCATATGAATTAACACTTAAAACACATTAGCATACTTTCAATTCATCATGCAAGGGAGCCACAAACAATATCATCCGAACACTCCAATGCATTATTTGGATCAAGTATTTGGAGATTAAGATCAATTCATCATATAAATCAATCAATCAAAAATCCAAATCAAAGCATGAATTAGGCTCTGATACCACTTGAAGTCACATATAGCGCTAGGATCCAATTATCAAAGCATAAAAAATGCCAAAATAACTAGGCTACATATGAAGCTAAGGATCTAAACATGCCTTAGATTCAGATTTGGTATAAGGATTACCTTGATTTGCTCAAAATAAAAGGAAACTAGGAGAAAGACTTCAAATCCTTGGGTCTGTCTTTTAATGGCACAGCAGCTTCAAGGAAACTTTTTGCCCAACCAAACAAACTCGAAATAAAGTAAAGATTGGACCAAAAGATCACAACGCCTTGATGATTCTCCAGTAAAACTTTCACCTCAAAAAAATTTTGGCAAGACCTCCAATGCACGCTCCAAAAAGTCTGCCCAAATAGAGAATTTCCAAAAGGCTAGCAATAAAATTGTTCTACCTCTAATGATAAGATCCACGCACCAATGCACAATCCAATTCTCACCTATGTTAGCTAGAAGACAAAGGAAAGAATAGCAAGTATGAAGGCCGAAATGGAGGTAGGAGATAAAGAAAATGTGAAACTTCAACACATGAGGCAACATATGCAAAATTGGAGGGAAATGAGAAAATCTAACAATTAGATCTAACTTTGCTTGTTATCACATGTAAGTGGCCGGCCACACCTTCTATATCTATATATAGATGGAGAAAGGTGTGATGCCAAGGTGGCATCACAATTTCCTTAAGTTCGGTGCCAAATTGCTTGCCAACTTGCAAGTAAGTTGCATGTGAATTAAATGTGAATTTGAATTTCATTTGGAATATTCATTTCATCTAATGAAATGTCATCCAAATAAACTCTAATTCACACCAAATGAACATTTCATTTGAATGTTTCCACCAAAATTGATTCTTTATTTTAATTAAATTAAACACTTTAATTTAATTAACCTTTGACTTATCTCTTAAGTCAATTAGCTTAACTCTTTAAGCTAGTTATTGTTAACTTAACTCCTTAAGTAAACTTGGCCAATTGATAGTCATGTGGCACCAATTAAATTAACCCTTCAATTTTATTGGTCTAATTTAACTCCTTAAATTATTTAGATCAATTTAATAATTAAATTGATCAAGGTAAGATGACTAAAAATTATGTCAACTGACTACCTCCTCAAATTGGTCATGAAGGAATCTTTCTAACTCTTAGAAAATTCTTCTTCATCATATAAGATTTTTAATTGACTTTTGTGTGTGACCCATTAGGTTCTACCATTCATTGGATATGGGCTCACAACTCTTGTGATTTATTGAATATTGAATATTCACATTAGTCTAAACTTCTTTACACTAATAAATTAATTTCATTAATTGAAGAGTACCCAATCTCCATAGTCGATGTCCAACTTCAAGCCCATGGAGCCCAACTAATTGGCTGAAATGAATGCTTTTGGAGAACCATTCTAGCTCTATACTTACCATGCAAATACGATCCTTCCATCTCTTATATCCTAAAAGAGGCTTAGAGCAAGATATTTGTCAGCTCCCTAATAGCCTCAATACTATGTTTCTATTCTCAACATTCAATTTTAGTTTATGATCTCATCTTTGGAAAACTCCTTTTCCAAATTATCATACTGTCTTGCATAAGGATTTCTTGGAATTCATCATTATAGAAAATATAGGAGATGCACTCGCCCTTTATAACGACGAGGAAGCGGATCCCATCTTGGATCTCACAGACCTCCATGTCTTAGTAGCTCATACCCAACCTCAACCCAAAAGACCTGCTAAGTGGTTAAGGAAGAGTCAAAGCACGAGGACCTAAACCTAAGGTTACCATGGATCCTCAGATCAAATGACTAATTATATACACTAGCGTAAGCAGGAGAATTTTTCATTACCAACTTGCCACTATAACTATCTAGTGGATTCTCTAGGCGAGCCATTAGTGAACTTGTTATCTAACAGGCACCCACTAACATGTACCCATATCTCATATGATTTGCTCATGAAATGGAGATCTATGCATCGTTAGTACAAGTCTATTTGGATCTTAGATGCCCTGTCTCATAAGATCATACGACTTGAAAGATTTAAGATCACGACTGTGTAAGACTTATTTCATGATCACCAGCCAGTATGTGACCAAGTCCCATAGTCTTGTGTGATCTAAGGGCTTCAACCAAATGCCAGTAAAATTAGCATAAGATGAAGATGGCCATGTAAAAGTAATATCATTCAATCAAGATTATATCACAAGTGAAATAGTTTATATGCCAATCTAATTAGCTTGCGAGATACTATTCCGACAGGTAGAAAGAAAGATAGTGATCTAAAAGATTAGCAAATATCATCGCTCAAGTATCATCATGCACAATAGTGAGTCTTTTTCTTATTTTTAAGCACAAATAGCAAGTTTCTTTGACATCATATAGTAATCTAAAATCTAATTTTAATATTTTATTTGATGTTAATGATATCAATTTCATTTTATAGGTGAACTTGTCAAACAAGATTCATTGGACTGTTGATCTTGGTAAGGTAATAAGATTTTTCATAATTGTCAGGTAAATTTTTTTTTTATCATATTGAAAGAAGTACTGTGTGAGGTATAGTTCCACAATTTATTATGATTCCTCTTGTCTTCCAAGAAATGAAATACCAATAGTCGCCATAGGCTAGTTAGTAAATTAACAAACTACTTGCTTGAACTTTCTATAGTAATGTTTATGCGAATAATATAGAAAATTTTATTATATGTGATATAATACTTACCAAGAAATCTTTTTTTTTTATGTTAGTCATGCTAATTGCTTGTTACAGTTGAAATATCAATATGCATAAAAGATGGATAGATCTCCTAAGGTCAAGTAATGAGTATTTGAATGGATTGAAATATTTTTTGGATTTTGCATTCTCAAACTCAAATGATGGAATGATCTTATGCCCTTGCAAGAAATGTAAAAATGCTATATATAAAAGAAGAAAGGTCGTAGAAGAACATCTTCTTTGGAATGGGTTTTTTAAGTAGGTACACTAAATAGATATTGCATGGAGAGTTGTCCTCTAATGGAGCCCCTATATTATATGAATATAATTGCCAATTACATTAGATGATATGCGAGGAATGTTATGTGATGCATTTGGGATGGAAGATGAAGGTATTGATATCGAAGGAATGTCGAGAGCTGAACAAACACAAAGACCTTGCAAACAAGCGGAGAAATTTTATAAACTTATACAAGATGTAGAGCAAGAACTTTATCCAGGATGTAAAAAGTTTTATAAACTTTATTTCATTGTTCGAATGCTCCAAATCAAGTGCCTTGGTAATTGGAGTGATAATTACTTTACTTTGATGCTTGATTTGTTAAGAGAATTATTTACAAAGGGTGTTCAGTTGCCTAAAAGCTACTACGAAACCAAGAAGATAATGAAAGATTTAGGGTTGAATTATAAGAAAATTGATTTCCAACTTGGCATACATTTGATTTCCATCATCCAGAGTTTGCTAAAGACCCTTGAAATGTAAGGTTGGGTTTGGCTACTGATGGCTTTATTCCCTTTTGAACTATGAATGTTGTTTATAGTACATGGCTAGTAATCTTAATTCCATATAATTTGCCACTTGGGAACTGTATAAAAAAATCATTCTTTATGTTGTCATTGCTTATACCGAGCTCAACAAGACCGAGTAATGATCTTGACGTATATTTGCAACCATTAATTGTAAAGCTAAAGGAGTTGTGAGAAAGTGGAATAAATACATATGACACTTCATCCAAAGAGAATTTCAAAATCATGCAGAACTATATTATGGACTATTAGTGATTTTCCTGGCCTTACAGTTGTATCAGATTGGAGTACTAAGGGAGCATTGTGCATGCCCTATGTGTTATAAATATACTAACTCTATATGGCTAGATAATTCTCACAAGTACTGTTACATGTGCCATCGTATCTTCTTACATGAGGATCATCCTTATCGTAATGACAAAAGATCATTTGATGGAATAGAAGAGCATCACAAAGCATTTCCATATTTGAGAGGATCTATGGTGTTAGACGATATAAAGGACATCGATGACAGATTTGGAACAAGGTAGGTGATCGAAAATTACCTTATAATTTGAAGAAAAGAAGCATTTTGTTTGATTTGCCATATTGGGGAAAAAATGTGGTACATCATAATCGTAATGTCATGCGTATTGAGAAAAATATGTACGATAAAGTCTTGTACACATTAATGGACTCTCATAAGTCAAAAGAGAATTACAATGCACATTTGAATTTGAAGAAAATGGGAATAAGAACTAGACTCCATCATTTTTTTGATAAGTTTGGACAAGAATGGCTGCCAGCAACATCTTTTACATTAGATAACAGTAAGAAGGAAAGATTCTGCAAGGTTTTGAAAAATATCAAGGTACATGATGGATATGCTACAAATGTTTCAAGGTGTGTGCATTTAAAACCACTTAAGATTTTGGTCTTAAAAGTCATGATAGCCACGTATTGATGCAACAATTACTACCTCTTTCTTTGCATAAACTTTTGTCAAAGTTAATACGTTCACCATTGATCCATTTGAGCTGTTATCTTACAGACCTGTGTTCTAAAATGCTCCATCGTAGTGATTTAGCTCGATGGAAAAAGAGATCTCTATCATACTTTGCCAACTACAAAAAATATTTCCTCCATCATTTTTTGACATCATGGTACATTTGACTGTGCACTTGGTTACTGAGGCAAAGTTGGCTGGACTAGTTCAATATCATTGGAACCCTATTGAAAGGTAAGTATTTTAATGTTAATTACTCTAATTTGCAAATTTTTATTATCATTTTTACATAATATATATGGTTAAGTTTTTTAATCTTTTTAGATACTTGAATACTTTAAAATCTTATGTCCGCAATAGAGGCTGACTAGAAGGATCAATTGCTAAAGGTTACTTAGTAGAAGAATGTTTATCATTTTGCTCCTTATACTTCGATGAAAAAGTTGATACAAGGCATAATCGAGTTAGTCGAAATGATGGTGGTTGTGGAGTGATCACAGCAGTTATAGGTATTTTTTCAATACATGGTTGTTCATTATGAAAGGAAAAGCCAACTGTTTTGGATAATGACAAACTAATAAAGGCCTACCGATATATTATATTCAATTGCGAAGAGATTAAGCAATATAGAGAGTAAGCTCTATGAAACTCTAATTACTTTTATGCATGTTTGAATATTTCAATAAGTTTCTATGCTAATTATATAAGGAACATGAAACTTGAGTTAGGCGTAAGAAACATCGCTTTACAGAACATGAAATCAAGCGAATCCACAGTAATTCCTTTGCTTCCTTGTTTAAGGGTTATGTAAGTGAAAACAATTGAAATATGATGCCTAAATCACTTGAACGGTTTTTTAGTTTCTGTAATATTTATCTGTTAATTATTTGTGTATTATTATACAGGTTGAAAAATTGAGTTCCAATGTAGATGATCGAAGGCTAAGCGACATAATAAGACTTGCAAGGGGACCAGTTCTAGTTGGTATAAGATATAAAAGTTTTAAAGTGAATGGTTTCTGATTCCATACTAAGGAAGTAGAGAGGAGAACAAAAACTTAGAATAGTGGAGTGATGATTAATGCAACTACAACAAGTTTTGCAATCAAAAAGGAAAGGAGGCCTATCTTGCAAGAGATGACATATTATGAGATCTTAAGGAATATAATTGAGTTAGATTATACGGGTGGTGGAAAGATTGTATTATTTGATTGTGATTGGGTTGCCAAGGGCAAGAGACTTAAAGAAGATGAAGATGGGTTCTTATTAACCAATTTCAAGAATATAAAGCATCAAAATGAGCCCTTTGCTCTTACATCTTAAGTTGAGCAAGGATTTTATGTGGAAGATCCTACAAAAAACTAAGGCAAGTTGTGATTCAAACTAAAGCTAGAGACAAGTTTGATGATGGAAAAGATTTAATCAACTGATGATGTTGATACTATTTTACAAAGTAAAGCTTGTAGTGATGCTCCAATTAATGAAGATAAAGATATAATGTGGATTCATGAGGGCGTCCCTGGAATTCCTGTGGATAGCTTAGAAAAAGACAATGCAGAAAAAAATATAAGATATGCTTAAGTAAAGAAATGGTGACTTTTTTGTTTTATTAAGAATTTTTTCATCTCTTGTATTTTCCATGAATGTGATAGTCTATCTTTATGTTCCTAATCAAATAATGCTTTTAATGTACTTTTCAACAGAGTGATATATTTTATACTAATGTTATATAACAGAGCTTTCCCTTTGCTATCACATTTTAGTGACAAATTATGGTATAGTTATGGCAAGAACTAAGTATGGCAGAATGAATAATTATGGAGTTGAACAATGCCAGCCATATTCAACTGGAGTGCCCCATGAACATCAAGAGAATACAAGTATGTTCTATTTATACATTTAGCGTTAAATTAAAGATAGCATTATAGTTTTATGTAATAGTAGCTATTCTTAGTTTATTTTTTGGTAATGTTCTATAATGTTGGAAACTATCCAGCGTGCAAAATGCATTAGAAATGAAAATGATAACCATTCATCTAATTCACATTTAAATGACATGGACGATGATGTTGAAGATGCTACAGGTATGCCTCAAACTTCTATATGTATATTTTTTATTTTATAACTTTCTATCACATTAATCTTTGATAAAGTTGATATTCTTTTCTATAAGCAATATCCATGAGATAAAAACTCAAGGGCCTACTAACATGGCACATGTTTGGGCTAGGAGAGAAGCAGTGGAAGTGGAGTTTGATGACCTTGGGAAGCCTATTGGTCAAAGCAAAAGTGAATATGTTGAGTTTCTTGGTACTTTGGTTAGAAATGGAACATTGCTTCCACTTGACATCAAAGATTGGCATAAAGTGCTAGAGTCTATTAAAAAGAATTTGTTGGAGCTGACTAAGTCAATAATATAAGTTATCCCTATTCTTTGATAACTTTGTCATATATGATTGGATGAAACTATTTATTGTCTATGGTTTTGGTAATTTAGGAAAAGTTCTGTAGGGCACCTGAGTTTGAAGATTTCACTTGGCTGACTTTAGCTAAAAGTTGGAGAACTTGGAAGAATAGAGTGAAGAAAAAATATTTTGATCCAAGTTCAACATCAGAACAAAACCTCCGAAGGTGGCATGATACAAATGATGAAAGAGTTATCCCTAATCAATGGAAGAATTTAGTGCTTTACTGAAGCAGTGATGAAGCACGGGTATTAAGTTAAACATATTTTATCCAACACAATTCTAATATCAAAACACAGAAAATAGAGCACAAAAGAAAATTATGCACATTACAAGAAAAAAGAGTTTCTTTCAAATCAAACATCAGATGAAGGTTACTTTTTATTATAAATTACACTAAATTCTATATATTCAAGTGATTTACTAACCACAATAATCGTTTTTGTAGAAGGAAGCAAAGGCAATAAAAGATAAACAACTTGAAGATAATGGAGAAAATGAATATGATGATGATGAAGACAGGGGTGATGAATTAATGGATGTGAATCGAGAAAGATGGATCTTTTTGAAAGATGTTATACTAGAAATGGGGAAACATCTAATCCTATTGTAGCAAATTCATTGGTAAGACTGCGTTTAATATATCATCTTTTCTCTTAAATTGAAACTTGATAATATAGTAGATATATGTTCTTTTTTTCTAATTATAGTTAGTTAACTTGACCTTCTATCTTTTCAACCATTGGTCTTTTTTTTTTCTTTTTTTTTAACTTTAATAGGTTCATTATGATTTACATTTCTTTTACTTAAATGAATTTTGAAATTATTTTATTACACTTTGTGTAGCGGAAGATGAAAGAACTAAGGAGGAACTTTCTCATGGATCAAAAGATATTGGTCCAAATGATATATTTTCTCAAGTTGTTGGCCAAGAAAAAGCGAGGAGAGTATGAATGTATGGTTATGGTGTCACTTCCTTTGATGTATATGGTGATATCCCCAAGCAAGTTAAGTCCTTCGGGATGCACATGACTTACAAGAAAGAACTTGAAGCGTCAAAGCAAAGAGCTTACCACCAAGATAAGAATATATGCAGCAAAATAAGCATATGCAAGAACTTATAAGAATGAACAAGCTAAGAGCAACACAAGAGTCTCCTC
The DNA here is from genome assembly GCA_018894105.1 of Jacaranda mimosifolia. Taxonomy (NCBI): domain Eukaryota; kingdom Viridiplantae; phylum Streptophyta; class Magnoliopsida; order Lamiales; family Bignoniaceae; genus Jacaranda; species Jacaranda mimosifolia. The sequence continues at coordinate 5,066,287 of CM032131.1, read as the reverse complement.
TAGAAGCTACTAGAATCCCTTCATCATCATAATCTCACCACTATGCTACTTCCTTCCATCCCACTATGTCATCAAGACACAAAGGGCCTCTAGAGGTAATTGGTCTATATTTTACTATTGGTTATTTACTTGTGCATTATTAACTAGTTAGGAATTCATATTATTTAAGATTAGTTTTGAAATAGTCAACATAAGTGATTAACTAAATCATTTTTCAAGTTTTAGCAAAAACTAAAACACAAGTTGCCTTGCTGCAAATGTATGGTAGATGTATCACATATTGTAGATGCTTTTTTAGGATTTTGTATTAGTTTAGAATATGAACCTCGTATAGTTGAAACATATTAGTTATGTTCTTTGAAGAAAGGCCTAAAAAGTATTAGAAAGACTAAGCTTTATTTCATTATAGGAGCCTTTTTCTACAATCTTTCCTTGATAAATTGCAATAATGACATAAAGCTGATTGTATGCTGTTTAGAATTTTTCATTAGTTCAGAATGTGATCCTTGTAATTTACACAAATTTTAGTTTTTGTTCTTTGAATAAAAGCCTAAAAGCATTAGAAAGAATAACATTTATATCATTATAAGAACATTTTTTTACAACCTTTCCTTCATGAGTAACAATAATGGCATTAGCTTTCTTCACTATATGAAAAATGATATGCTACAGTAATCTTTGCTTGTTTATTTTGACTCTATCTAGTGCCTCATATATGATCCTCTATAGCTCTATATCAAAAACAATTGTAGCTCGATAGGGGAGTAGAGTTCTTTGATCTTTTGAGATAAAGTTGAAGATTGGAGTACTGAGTTTATATGTACTTCTTTATTTTTATTATGTTTGGTTCCAAGTATTGCAATTCTTTGCTTTGAATTCAATTAGCTCGATGTTGTAACTTATATGTTTGGTTACAAAGTCTGTTATATTGTATTTAAATATTATATGCTTAAATCATTAATATAGGTTCGTGCAAATGTCTCTTTGAATAGTATGGTTGATTCATCAGAAATTGTAGCACTTGGTCGTTTTCAAAGTTTAGATCTGTCAAAACAAGTTGGGTAAGTATAGTTGGGAAAAAATTGGTGTTAAGTTATTATTAATGTTGTTGTGGAATTTGATGAAGATTTAATTCGACCAACCTCATCTTTCAAAACTATTGGGGACACGATTGGTGTAGCTATTGCATGGCCCCAAAAATCTGGTATTGGTCCTTTACATTTCTTCACAAAAAATTTTAGTCCTTTAGCATAAACTAAATGACACGTTTGGTTCCTTAAATAGGTTGCTATGGATGAAGAGTAATGAGTAAGCTATTCCAATTTGGTGCTATTGCAAAACCATAGAATTATCTGGTAATTATTCTTGACATTTGTTTATAAAAACTTTTTTAGTCTTTTGATACAAACTAATTTACCCATTTGCTTCCTTAAATAAGTTGCTATAGATGAAGAGTAATGAGAAAGTTGTTTCCACGTGATGTGAAGATCTATGTTTGAAGTCATTAAGTTAGTCTTTATGTTACGAGACTTACCTTCAAGCTAATATGTGATTTTTGTAGCACCAACTCCAAAATGTTGTATTGATATTGTTGATTTTTATTTTACGTTGGCAACTACTAGGAGCTTTTTCAAATTGTTGGATGTTGATATAAACTACAGATTATGAAAATCATCTTCAACCTAGTTGGTGTTTTTGAAAATTGAACTCCAAATATGGTGTTCACATTGTGGCTTCATGTTGAGAGAACTTAAATTTGTTTGATGTTGCACTTTTGTATATTATTTTCTTGTCTTTCATATACAATTGCCATTTGCAAAACTGGAAAAACAATAAACCAAAAAATTGCCAAAGGTACATGGTTTTTGTATGCTTTTATGGCAATAGTGAATGTATCAATCGGTAGTTTTTGAGACCTGGAAAGTGTCACAACAACTAAGTTTGTCGTGACAATTACATCTTCATAATATTACATTTTGAGATGCATATTAGCATATCTAAAGACATTTGAGGTATTTGAATTCATTTTCAGTGACAAATAAATGTGTCACAAGAACCACTTTTGGTGATGTTGTAAAGTGTCATAAGAATATAAGTTTATTAGGACACTTGAAAGCATCACATTATAGACATTTTGAGACACCTGCAGGTGTCACATGAATAGTTAGTTAAGATAGTTGAAAACCAAATATCCAATGCGAGCATCATAAAATCAAAGTTTTGATAATGGTATTTAGCGTCATAGCAATATTTATTATGAGACCCTTTAAGGTATCACCATCGCTTACCTATATGACGCTTTTTTCTGGCGTCTCAAAAATAATGTCACAATAACTATTTTTATGAAAATTTTAAGTGTCACAAAAAAACTATTTTTCTAGTAGTGATGTTTCACAACATCCCAAGTTCTTGCTCATCTAACAACCACATAACTGCAATTTCTGCATATTTGTCTCTTTCAAATAGAAGTTCTCCAGCCAATGCTGCTAACTGGTACAGCTTCCCAAATAATACCTACAGAAAATGATTAGTAAGAAATGTATATGCTATGCATTGAGGTAGACAAAATAGAGCAATGACTTTGAGATGTGTGGAAATTACATAAACACTAAGTGAAATCAAGCACATTAGGTAATTTAAAGGTGGGGGATTGTCATAACTGGAAAAAAAATGAAAACATGGAATGGCAATGAAGGGAAAGGATGAGAGTCCCAGATTAGAGTGGTCCTTTTCCACCCGAACTATACGGGCATCTAATCTAGGAATAGGTTCATAATATTAGAAATAAAAGGAGAATTAAAGTGTTAACGACATTTGAAAGGAAGATGCATCTTCCTAAATCATCAAAACAAAAGATAAAAAAACCTCCCAAAAATGAAGTTACATGGCTAGAGAAATTTTGCTAGACTAGGAAAGTAAATAAAACTATCGTAATCAAGAAAACAAACTGAGAATAGCAAGCATAGAATTTAGGAGAAAGTGGCTATCCATGAGCAAGTCAGCCCCATTCTTTCTTCCATTCCTTCCAAAAGGATCCGTTCCATTTTAGAAATTGGTGAGTTTCCTCAAAGTAGTTCGGCAAGAAAATTTTGTACCTTCCAAAACCATTTCTGAAGCCTCTATGTAACTCTTGTGAATGATCAAATAAAATTTCATTAGCTAGAAGAGTAACAAACTATTTCATCCTTGCAAAAAATGCATGCATTCTGCCAACATCATAATCTAATAAAGCAATAACCATATAGCTCCATCTCAACTCCACATTGGAATCCCATCCCCCAAAAGACCATATTTTACCAGTAGAAGAGCTTAAACCCAAATTCTTGTCCAGTAGATGTTGTGGTGTCCAATGCAAACCATAAAATTGCTTCTAGATTGCTAGTCTTACTATTACAACTCCAGGAATATCACAAGAACATCAGCAACCAATAGTATTCAAGCTAAAACTAATGAAATACAGACAAACTCATTAGAAAATCCTAAGAAATCATGTTTATGCAGTTCTCACATATAATAATGGTACTGATATGGTGGAAAAGGTCAAATAAAATTTAATATAACTGAAAATATCAACCTACATTTAATCAACTCTTTCAACCTACATCCACTACTCCAAAAAGTTTATGAAAATTTAATAAAATTGAAAATATCAAAAAATATCATGAGCTTACTGTGGCAAACTAAACCAAAAAATATCAATTCTTTGTACGATAAACATAGAAAGAAAAATATCATAGGCTTTCACAAATGATCGACTAAAAATTTATTTTCTAGTTTTCAAAAAGATCAATTAACAGCTTATCTTGATTGCATTCCTCATTTTCCAACAGGGTGGACTTTTCATGTGTTGCAGGTTCTTGAATATGAAAATTCTTCTTATCATGTGTTTTTGTAGCCCTTGGTAATTTAAGACTAACAAAGTCATTAGATACTACATTGTACATATCAATAATGGCACTGAGGTCATTTTCATCGTATATGGTGAATAATGCTTGGTCTATTGGTTTAACCCCATGCAACATTAGCTTTTCTTTGTCTTCAATCTCGCCTTCAGCATTAATTTCAGAAATTATGAATGTCATCAAATTTTTCAGCATCACCCATGCACTTTATTGTCTCTCAATAACAAATTCTCTATTTTCTAAACTACTTCAAATTGAATTGTGCTCCTAAAATAGATAGCAAGAAACATATAAAGTAAAAATAATTACTACAAATTATTTGCTAGATATAGAATCTCTAAGACTAATCCAAAACCTAAACACCACAACATGTGCTTGCACTCGTATAACTTAAGTGCTAACTTCTTTCGTGCCTCGACATATTCTCCCTATATCAAGAGTAATGCAATAATTACTTTGAAAATTTGAATTTCACATTAGATTTTACTATTTGTTAATTTACCTCAGTTGAGGGACGTATGCTTGGACGTAGAAATAACATAAACAAGCCGACATAAAGGCCACAATCATAGCTATTACATAAACAGTGTCAGCACAATAATACTCATAAGGCAAAATAAGGTATATATTGAAAAGTTTGTATTTGGTCTTCTATATATTAAATCAACCAGTAAAATTAACTAGTATGTACCATATCATAAGTCAAAAACATTATATCATTGATTAAACTCATGCACCTTTTAAAAAGAAAAAAGAAAAAGTTAAGTTAGTTGTGAAAGAAATTACTAATAGCTTACCCATTAGGTTGTCATGGCACCCATTCGACTCGTTCGTGAAGAAAAGAATTAGCCCACCCTGCCACATTAATCCCTTTGTCACTTTATTTTGATAGTATCATCTCCAATCAAGACACATATAATTAAGAAAATAATACATTATTAATTTAAATGACATTACAAGATGTTTAACCATAACAATGTCTGTTTTTTAATAATGGTAAATATTAACACCATGTCCCTAAGTAATTGTCCTTTTGCTTCTTCAAACTCACATACAAGAATCATAATATTGCGATGATCCAAATTGATCCTTGCTAGAAACCAATGCTTTAATGTCTTATCAAACAATGGGTACAATGATTGACCTGCATCTACTTGCATTTCATAAGAAGCAGCAATTTGGACCAAATACCACCTTGCTAATTTCATCGTCAGAAAAAGCAACCTTCTTGAGCTAATACTTTAAGTCCAAAAATATTATATCCATCAATGAGATAGTTATTTAACATATAAGCAAAAATATGTAGCGACCTAATGTAATTGAAATTATATTATTTATATGTGCAAAAAACACATACCTTAAATTGTGCTAGGAATATCCAATGGCTAGGTTCTTTCAAAATAGATTTTGGACCAACCCAAGAAACATAAGCAGCACAGTCTATTGCCTGCAAAATTTTCTTGTGGGTTTAAATTATTAAAACAACAGATGATGGCATATACACTACGAATTTATCACTTAAAATTAGAATGCTTACACAACTCAAAATTAACTCTTTTGGCTTCAAGCATGAAATCTGGCCCCTTGTAAGTTGCCAATCATCAAACTGCACAACTAGTTGACTAAAGCACATGCAAGACAAATTTTAGTATATTACAGCATTAAAATTTGACAAATAATATAGGGTTAATTACAAATAACCCCCTGAGGTTTGGCCTATTTACCCCAAAATTCAAAGGTTTGATGAAATTACAAATACCCCCTAAGGTTTTGCTCCGTCTTACATTTTTGAAAATCCGTTTGCTTCCATCCAAAAAAATGTTGACGTCGTCAAATTTTTTGCATGAATATCCGAAAATGCCCCCTATTTACTGTTATGGTTATCTATAAGACAAAATTACCCTTGGACCTATTTGTAATATTTTTCATATTATAAGGATGTAATTTTAACATTATTTAAATTAAACATAATAAATTGAAATATATTTTATTATTAGTAAAATTTCATAAATACTGAATAATCTTTAAATTTAAGTTAAATAATCTAATTAATTTTAATTAAATTATTTATTAATTAAAAAAGAAAATAAGTAAAAAATTAAAAAAATAAATATTAAATTCATCTCTTACATAGAATAGCTTTTATAGTTTTAGATTACATAGTGATTAGTGATATCAAAATAATAATTATAATTAAAATAATTTAATTAGATTAAGTTGAAATTACTTATTAATTATGAAATAAAATAAGTAAAATATTAAAAAATAAAATTAAAATCTATTATCTTATATAACCATAATTTTAATAATTTCAAATTATATGTTCTATAATATTAAAATAAAAACATGTCTAAAATAACATAATTAAATTTAGTTAAATTTATTTATTAATAAAAATGAAAAATGAAAAAAATTAATATCTAATAATTAATTAATTAAAAATAATAATAATTTAAAATTTAAAAAAATATTAAATAGTGAAAAATATCTAAAATAATTTATATACATAATTTAATTATATTAAATGGAAAATATATTTATTAATTAATTACATATTATATAATATTAAAATAATAAACATATATGAAATAATTTAACCAAATGAATTATTAAAATAATAATCATATCTAAAGTAAATAAATTATTTAAATAATGATATATCTAATTAAAAATAAAATTTAAAATTTAAAATTTAAAATACTTTATTGATTGAAAATAAATAGGTAAAAATTATATATTGTAATTAAGTTTTTAATTAATTAATAAAAATAAATATTATATTCTAAAACAAAAAATACACCCCACCATCCCCACCCCCTTTTTTCTTCCCCCAACCCCCACCCTTCCCTTTGTTGCCGACCATGGCCGGTTGGTGGCGACTGCCATAGGTAGCAGCGGACTAGGCGGCTGCTGCTGTGCTGCCATGGCGGCCTGCTATGGTAGCAGGCAGCCCATGGCTGCCACTGCCATGGTGGCCGCCATGGCAGCAAGCGACCACTGCCATGGTGGTTGCCATGGCAGCAGTCGCCATGGCCAGATTTGGTTAGTAGGGGGTCTGGGTGGGGGGGCAAGGGGTTGCGGGGGGGGTAGAGGTGGGATGTGGTTGTATATATGTATTATATATATTAAGTATAAATATAAATATATATGTATATGTATATGTATATGTACATATATGTGGAAGTATATGCTATATATGTGTATTATATATATTAAGTATAAATATAAATATATATGTAAGGTTATTTTAGTCTTTGTGTTTTTTTTTTTTTTGCTTTTTTTTTATATATTCAATCAAGGGTAATATAGTCATTTCACCAAAATCGTCCATTTTAACGGCCATCCGTCTGCTCCAAGGGGGTATTTGTAATTTTCCCAAACCTTTGACCTTGTTGTAAATAGGCCAAACCTTAGGGGGTTGTGTGTCATTATCCCAATAATATAATTAGTTATAAAACTAAATACATCCCTCTGGTCCAAATTCTAGTTGAATAAAAAATCTAGTGTTTTATCAATTGGGGTTAGTCTAGAATACGATTGTTCTACATCCATCATCTTTTCATTAGATGGAGAACTCATTTATTACTTACAAATTTTCTCTTAATGTACATTCATTAAATGAAGGAAACTCTGTCATAAATGTCTTCATCTGGGATACTAAAGGTTTTATCTCAGTAAAAATGCATCCATTAAAGTTTCATTTGGTACATCTACCATGTGACTTAGCTCCGCCTCAACCAAGGTCAATCGTTTATTAAGCATAGAGAACTGCTCTGAAATGAATCTGTTGTGCTTAAAGGTTGAACATCCAAACCAAATCATGAAATTTGGCATCTTCTTTAGCTTTATTGCTATCACTTTGCAGTATAGATGGTGGATTGATAATCTCATGAGCAAGGCAGTATTTGTTGAAGAGCCTTTCACATTAGATGCATTCATTTCCATAAAATTGCTGATAATATAACCATCCCATACCTTTGGATTATGAATGACTCCATTTCCCATAAACTCTCTTATGAGTTCTTGTGTCTGTCCTTGACTTGATTGCTCGATAAAAGATTGATCCAACTTCACATATTTGCTCCATATAGGGTGTCGTTCAAACAATATGCTAACCATCAAAATCTAAAAAAATAGACAACATATTAGTAAAAGCAAGTCACAGAAACATACCCAAAGTAAATTTTCATTTCACTAACTTTTAAACAGCTCACCTCTAGCAATAAAACGCAACCCATCACATATGTTTGCTTTTTAAATCATCTTCTGTATATCCCATCCATCAATGACTAGATTGAACATTCTGCCTAGTTGTATTTGCATAGATTATCAGTGTCAACAATCAAATCTTGGCGCTCCAAGTTCAACTTATTCCTAGGACCAGGGAAGAACACTGTTGAAAATAGTAACATCATATAGTTAACTATGAAGTCCACACCATCTGCATGATATGTCTTCATGTAAGTGGTCAAGTCCCCAACATCCTTTATGGGCTTAGCACCTTAAAATAAATGCCCATACTTGATCAACCCTTGTCCTCCAATCGTGTGCATGACTTTCCCTTATAAAGGTACCCCTAAATATTTCTGAACCATATCCGCCGTAATCTTTACTACATAATCTTGTATCTTCATAACATAGATGGGGGGATCAACACACTCAACTAATTGATTAACAAGAGTTTTGTCCACATATTTTATTTGCAACATCAACATTGATTTTTATCTCATTTTCTTTACAGTAATTTTTTTATATGTTGTCAAATTAGCATTTATTTCAAGCAACTTTAGGAGTGATGTTCTGTGATCCAATGGTCTAAGCCGGAAAACAAAAACCCAAAAAATTTGAAAAAAATTTAAAGTCACACGTATATGAAGCTATTCAGCATATGGGTTGATAAATTATGCACACAAAAGTATAATGATAGGATATTTCTCCACAGACAGTTGATTGATTAAATAGATACATAAGTACAAAATATCTTATCAAAATGAACATTTCTACCATATACAAAATCAATACCACTCAAACACAGGATGAATTGAAAATCAATTTGGATCAAATTTCATTTAACTATAAAAAAGAAATTAATAAATATAATATATATAGCTTATTAAGTATTTATTTGAATAATAGAGATATACTAATAATATATGGATCTAACTTTTTCATCTATTCTACTTGCAAATAAGATGTATAAAATATGATGAAAAGATTCGATATTAAATTATTTATTCCATAGAAATAATAAACACACGCATAACATCAAAAAATAGAGTATAAATGGAATTTCTTAATAAATTAGAGGACCCAAAGTGCGATAATATGTTGCTATATAGATGATAAAAATTGCATCTATATTGTCTAACCTTTGAACTGGTGAAATCTTCGTAGTCATCATTGCATGGTTCCTCATCATCCATATTAGGACATTTTATATCACACTTAACCTGAAAAAGAAAATAAATATAAGATTAGCTTCATAATGTTTGCATCACCTAAAAATGGAGGGGTGTACATTATGAAATGAGAAATGTATCTCATGTTTTACTAAAGTTTCATTCTAAATCTTGCCATCAATTGCATGCATGATAGAGCACAAATTCTTGCTTTGTCTCAAGGTCGATGCACCAATTTGTAACCTAGAATCAGTTTTATGTCCTCCAATTGTTGTACCTAAGCTAGGAGATGCCATAGTGAAAATAAAGCTCCTTGTTACTGACTCTGGTAAGGATGGAGCATTCCACCTTGATGAAGTATGGGACTTACTAGCACTCTCGACATATGCATCCAGATAAACTTTTCTCTTTTATCCAAATTCACTTGCCATGTTGTTTTGATTGACTAAATAAATAAGGCAAATAAAATGGTTAGATCAATACGATTGAACAATATTTGGTATATCTATGAAGTTGTATAAATGAACATGGTGAGCAAAACTGCTGCCAGACAACAATGCTATTCAAAGTATGAGTTTGTTTTTTTATTTAGAAAATGGAAATGAGCCTGACATCTGTTGTGCAATTAAATTAAAAGCATTAAGATCCAATCTCCTTTGGTTGTTCCAGGCAACCAAACTAAATGCCAAACAGTTAACCCATTTCTCCTATGTAATCTAATGCATACTCAAACTTCTATGAGAAAGTTTTATGAATGGAACAATTTTCACCCTGAATTCAATTAGTTTTTTCATAATTACTGATGATATATTGCCTCTGTAAAATGACAACTGGCTGAATTGGGAACAAAAATTCGTGATATTTAAGACATCGATAAGTGATTAAAAAATAAGAAACACATTTATACACACATTGCAGAACATATATACCTTCTTTTCTACCCTATATTACATGGTTTTCACATTAAAATGCATAAATATGTCATCTTGCCACATAATAATTACTTTAAAGCAAGAAACGCACAAATCAAATATACACAAACACAAACACCAACTGAGAATAAATACTTGAATTCACAAACGAGAAATAATTTTTCAAGTAAAATAAATTCGTGAGATTGAGTACCAAATTCTTCACAATGCCATCGCTCTTTATCACTTTTTATGTGAAAGGAATTCACTTGGAGGAGATTTTTTTTTTCCTACTATTATGTTTTATTCAGCTGTAGGTAGAATATAATGTGGCAGTTTTTTCCTACTGATGTGCTCCGATGTAGGCATAATATAATGTATTTAAAGTATGGGTTTCCTAATCATGAAAGAATTTTTTTAGGTGTGGTCTTCTTAATCGGATAATCATAAGAGAATTTTTCGTGGGTGTGGGTCTTTTAAATGGATAATAAGAGAAAATCTATTTTGATATGTAATTTTTTATTGAATCCATGAATACTAATTTCACCGAATGTTCTAAATACATGGGTATTCAAACCAAAAGGGGAAATAACACTTTTGGTTCCAGAACTTTGGGTCAATTTCAATTGAGTCCCACTCATTTCGCATTTATCACATTACATCCCATAATTTACAAATTTTCTCACATTTGGTCACAACCCTCACCTTCCATCAAGTTGTTAACGTGAATTGCACGTGCTTTACGTGTGGCCATTACTGGGTCAGATTTGGGGGGGAAATTGATGAGCACTATTTACATGGACATTTTGGAGGGAAAATCAAGCTCTATAAGAGGGAAAAAGAGGGGAAAAGCCAAAACAAAATAGGCATCTTGCAGTAGATTTGTTTGGGGCAAAAAATGTCTTCATCAAGTCGAGCAAACAAAGCCAGCTGCTTGAATGGAGATGTCTTTTGTTATTGTGGGAAGAAGGCTTACTTGAGGACTTCATGGACCGATTTAAACCCTGAGAGAAAATTGTACAACTATTCAGATTCAATTGCAGATAGGTGCCATTTTTTATTTGGGAAGATCCACTAATGTGCAGAAGGGCTTTAGAGGTGATATTGGGGCTCCATCGAAAGCTGAAAATACTGGAGGATGAAGTGTCCAAGTTGCAATGGAGGATGAAGATGTTGATTTATGTTATTATTATGTCATGGTTGTACATATTTTTTTCTAGCTTTGGATGAGAAGAAGTTGTAAACTTCATATCTCAATTTTTCAATGCGGTTGTATTGGTTAAGTGTAAGCTTAGTTAAAAATGCAAGTTGTACGTAGTTTGGCTTGGTTTTTCTGTCCTATTTGTTTGGTTCATTACTTTAACATTGTGGTGTGAGTTAAATCTAAGTTGTATCTAGTTTGGTTCATTAGTTTAACATTATAGATGTAAGTTATAATCTAACTTAAGCTGGTGTTGTTAAATGTTTTCTAAAAATTGAGTTACACCATTTTTGCAAACTTGAAGAGTTACAATGTGGACAATAAAGTCTGTTTCAACTTGCTTAAAAGAGTTGAAAAATGAAGAGAACAACATATCATAACTCAAAATTCACCATATCATAGAAATTCACTTCCAATAAAGTCATTCAAAATGCAAAATGTAATATCAATACAAAACAATAAGTTTGACATCTAAAAATACAGCATCTCATATCCAACAATCCACATTGAAAGTTAGTTCAATTCCTAAAATTGTTTAAGGCAAAAAAGTTTTACATATGTTTGGTAGATTCAATTCTTGGCCTTTCCATGTTCTCCCATAGATGGAGTTGGTGCCTTCTCTTTTCTTTCTTTCTATTGTTCCATTCTAGCCTTAACTAGACCATCTTTCCAGGAGTTGTATGCCTGTTCTAGACTTTTCTGTGTGACATATCTCTTGCCATCCCTATTAACTGTTTTAAATGTGTGCTAAAGTGGTGCCCTCTTTACAGTTGTTACAGACACCTAAACCCTTGGATGAGCAGGTCCAAAAGGAATAGGTTCTCTAGTTTTCACTCCAGGCCTGTTGTTATTGAAGCTGAACATGTTGTCCATATCACTACAAGCTAGAGTTGTTTCTTTTTTCTTGTCCTGCAAAAATAGAGTAATTTAAAGTAAACATCATGACAAAAAATTATCCACAAACAAAGTAAAAAAATGAACTTAAAGGCAAGTTGCTATTTATGGTTGCTTTAGGTGGTGTTGAAGGATATGTCTTCTTTCTTGGGCTTGGTCTTATCTACAACATTTTATGAACCCAATAAATGATTAAATTTTAGACTAAATATAAGTTCTAAATTAAAAATAACATATCACTTACTGATTCTAACTCATGAACCCTCTTGGTTGCTTTAGGTGGTGCTAGAGGAGGTACCTTCTTCCTTATACTCTTGCTAACCTACAAAATGTCATTAATCTAGTGTAAGAGATAATACAATAGACATTACATGTTTGTAACATAGGAGATCATATAGAGAACTTACTGGTGCTACAATTGGAGAGTCACTCAAGACAATCACTTAGTTTGTTCCTATTTTCTCATGAGATGCCTTTGTTCTTTTTCTTGCCTACACATTTATAACAATAAGTGAATTAATTTATAAGATAAAAATATAACTAAAAATTGAATTGAATTACAGAAATATAATATTACAATTAGTTTTTTTCCTTCTTGAGCACTTACTGATGTATTTATTTAGCTATTGTTTTGCTGGGAGTCCAAGTTGAGTTGTACACTAGATTGGGAGTCAAACCATCTAGCTTCATCCAAGTTGCTGACCTCCATGCTAATTTGCTCCCATTGTGCTCCATCTCCCCAGTCTGGTTCAACAAAACTTGTTTCTTCAAATCCAATAGATACATCAATATGTTCCTCCAAGCCATCTGGTACATCAACCTGTTCCTCTAAACTAACTGCAACATCATCTTGTTCCTCCATGCCAACTGCTTCATCTGCACTTTCATGCTCCAACCCAACTGAATTATCCACTTGATCCACAGATGCTTTGTCTTTTCTTTTTTATACATCCTTTCTTGTTGTGCCCAATGTCTCCATGGTATTTACACTTAATATGAGTTTGTTGCCTTTTCATTCTCACTTGTTTCCTTTTTCCCTTGACCCTTTTCTTCTGTTTGTTTGCAAGCTCATCAGGCTTAAGTCTTCTTACCCTTGTTGGCCTACCTGCACCTCTTCCCATATTTGGGGGTTCTAAGGGAACTAAGCTAGTCTTCTTTCATTTCTCAGGGTCATTCACTGGGTATATACAAGGCTCATACACCCTATGATATGTCTCAACCCAACAGCAGTGGTTGACAAACTCTTCTGCATTCAAATTTTCACAATTTATAGCACTCATTGCATATTTGCAAAGAATGCCCGACAACTCCCATTTTCTACATGAGCATGTGTGTTTCCCAAGATCAACAACACATCTTGAGCCATCAAAGCAGGATATTTCAAAGTAAATGCCATTTGACTTCAATGGGACGCAATCAGATGCCTTATCAGCATTTCTTTGTAATATTTTTTTCACCTTTGGGCATAACTTACCTCTCCATCTCCTATTAGCTTTATCCCTATTCTATTGCAACCTAGTTATTAAGAATTTCTAATGCACTCGAACATTGTCAATATTTGTTTTTCCCTTGCCTCAAGAATGTTAGAATTAAATAACTCACATAGGTTATTGAGCAAAATGTCACACTTAGTAAAGGTATTGAAATGTGACCTACTCCACTAACTAGGTGGCTTATCATTAAGCTATTTAACTGCTTTGACATCTATGTTGCACAACTCCTTCATCTTCACATCAAACTCAACAATAGTGCTAGCTCTGGCAGCTTTCCACAAAGCTTTTTTGAATGCAAGTCCTCTAAACCCAACCCTTTTTCATGTTTCCATGCAAATGCCTCACACAAAATCTATTATGAGAATTAGGAAAAACAATTTCAAAGGTAGGAACAATATCTTTTTGTTTATCAGACATAAAGGTCTACTCATAATCTCTCTCAATGTTTAAACCATGCCTCAACAAAGTTAAAAACCATTCCCAAGTTTCCCTAGTCTCCCCAAAAACCACAGCATAACAAATGGGGTAAGAATTGTTATTAGGATCTATACCCACTGCAGTTAATAGTATTCCACCATGGGGTCCTTTCAAATGACAATCATCCACCCCTATAATTGGTCTACATCCAGAAAGAAATCCATCTTTTAAGCCTTTGAAACAAACATAAAATTTTCCAAACTTTAGCTTCCCACCCCATCATCTGGTGCTATAGATAGAATCACAGTAGAACCAGGGTTAGAACTGGTAAGTTCTTCAAAATAGCCCCACAGCTTGGCATACTGATCAATAGGGCTTCCCTTAATTCTATTCAATGCTTTCCACTTGGCTCTATAAGCTTGATTCTTAGAAATATGGACCCTAGTATCCTGGATCAAATCCTATCTAAACTCCTTGACATTTTTGTTGGGATCAGTTCTAAATGTTTCTTCATATTTTTGTCCTAGCCAAGCTGAATTTGCATTCTTCACATGAAAGGACCTACCACAAGTATGATTTGATTTGTACTCCCTAATCTGAAAACTTGACTAGTTCTTCACATCTAAAGCATGGACCCTCCATTCACGCCACTCTTCCACATACTTGGTATATATCCTTCTCTTGTCATTCCTCGTTATTTTCAAGTTTCTTCTAGTTTTAACTACTAGTAAATTTACAGCAATCCTAAACTCTTACTTAGTACTAAACATCATGCCAAGTTCAAACTTAGGATTATAAGTGTCATGTGCACTAAAAACATGGTATTTTTCCCCCTCTTCATCAGAACCATTGCCACTATCAAAGTCTGATGAATCTGACACTACACTCTTGCCCTTTCCCTGCCCTCTTTTTCATTCTCACTCTCAGTTGTTAAGTTATCTCCCTCCCCAGCTTTTATCCTATCCTCATTACCTAACCACTCTACCCTTTTATCCATATTAGCCTCAAAAAGAGTATTGTCCCCATCATCATTCTCATCCTCAATATCAAAGTTGAATTCACTATATGAAAAGTCCTCATCCTCACCATCAATGTTGTCTTCACTTCATTCACTAGTTCTTCCTCAATCTTAGCATTTGATATCCCTACTTGACTACATAGTGGTTTAGGCTAGGACTAGGACTTTCATCTAGATAATCTAAATAAAGATCCACCTACTTATTATCCTCATATAAAATGCACAACTCAAGAATGTGATGCCCTTCTGTAATTAACACAAAGCCAGGTTCTTCAAGCCTATAGTACCTTCTCATACCCATGTACCCCAATTTCTCACATAATTGGTTCACATACTCAACGCTTATATGATATAATTCTACATGGTCAAACGTGCAAACCTGTTCCCCAACATACTTTGCTTGCACTTTAGGATTAATTGGATTACTAAATACTCCCCCGTAATGGATTACCAATGTTGTTTGTGGCTTATTTGAATCTATAAGTTTAAGAAAATACATTTAATTAATTCAAACACAATTAATAGTTAATAAACAACATAAAAATAAATTAAACTGCAATGTGAAAATTCAGATATCACAGCAACAATAGAAGCTCAATCAGGCCCAACCCAAACATCTCATTCAAGCCTTAACAAAGTCAGGCCCAAAGCTCATGGCCACAATTAATAGAAGCTCAGTCAGGCCCAAAGCTCAATCATATTTACCAGCTACAGCTAGTCACACACCCAAACAAATGTATACTAATCCCATTTAATTTGCTACAACTCAGACAACCAAGCACATGCATTCTCAAGCCAATGCATCGAAAAGTGAAATAGAGTGTTCAGAACTTACGAGACATTCATACATAATAAACATGAATTTTAACACTAGGGACCACAAAAAATAACTAAACAAAGCTGTTCCACAGACATGTGGGAATATATAGATGCCCCACAACATAAATTATGTCAGGTGTGGGTTTCAAGCAACAAAAAATGAATGTAGCACCACCAAACAAGACCTTCATAAAAAATCACTAAACGCCATCAGATTCTTCAAAATCTATCCCCATTAATATCGCTTTCTCTAAAAATAAAAGTTCATGAAAAAAATGTACGTACGGTACACTGGAGGGGGCAAATGATTAAAAGCAAGATCCCTTAGCGACATTTGCTTCTTTTCCACAAATTCACTCTTTGGAACTTATGAAAGCTGATGGCTGTTCCAAATTTGGGGGAGAATTAGGGTTTTTGATTGAGAATAAGAAGATGAAATTTTGGAGATGAAAATGGGAAAGGAATTAGGGCAGGAAAATGAAAAAGATGCTTCGCACCATGTAAACAGTGCCCGTCAATTTTTTCCCCAAATCTGACCCAGTAACGACCGCACGTAAAGCACATGC
Organism: Jacaranda mimosifolia; assembly: GCA_018894105.1. Lineage (NCBI taxonomy): Eukaryota > Viridiplantae > Streptophyta > Magnoliopsida > Lamiales > Bignoniaceae > Jacaranda > Jacaranda mimosifolia. The sequence continues at coordinate 5,049,667 of CM032131.1, read as the reverse complement.
AATTCCCGTTAACAATTTGATTGAATGTGGGGTTTGGGACCAAATGTGAGAAAATTTGTAAATTATGGGATGCAATGTGATAAATGTGAAATGAGTGGGACTCAACTGAAATTGACCCTAAGTTATGGGACCAAATGTGAGATTTCCCCCAAACTAAAACATAATCCATTGATTTGATACTCTATTAAAAAAAATTGTGGGATCCTATATGAACACTTACCTATTAAGAAGTAAAGGTAATGAGTTAAGTGGAATGGACCACAACCAACTAGAGCTAGAGCCAATGCCAGCCTAACCACAGATGGTGGCTAAAATAGACAAAGAGAAGAAATCATGAAATTCCAATAGAGAAGAAAATGTACTAAGGAGCAAATCAGAGAGAACCATTTTTTTGGCCAAGAAAGTGGGGTTTGACGAGGTGGGAGGCAGTGCATTTTTCCTCATATCTCACTTTAATCACATTAAAATATTTACTAGATTAAACATCTAAAATAATAAAGTTAAAAATTAAAGTTCCACTATATCTAAACTTAATTCATAATTAAATCACATTTTAAAATATTCTTTTCTCTTTTTAGGCGCACAAATTTGAATTGATATGTATATATATAATGATAAAGAATATTTTTTTTCTTTAGCACTTCATTAAAAATCGATGAAGAATAGAATCACAAGACTAATTTTAATTATCTTTTCTATTTGATACAGAATATTATTATAATAATTTTATTAATGTCATTGTCTATTAAAAGAGACTCGAACAAAAATATTTAATAATATATTACTGAAGATCTTAAATAATCAATATGAAAAATTCAACACGGTCATAAATCGATTTATAATAAAATTCCAATATGAAAAGATTGTTTTGTCTTCTAAGACATCAATTCAAGATCAATAATAATAAGATTGTAAAATTATTAGTAGTTATTTTTCCTGTTTGATATAGAGATATTTTCATAAAATTTTGTTGATGACATTATATTCTCTATTAAAAAAAACTAGTGCCAAATAAAAATAATTACTAGTATATTGGTTCAAGACCTTAAGAAGACTAGTCCGATTCTACTAAAAATTCAATCTCTGTCAAAATCAAATTTCAAAATGTAATTTAAACCTAAATCAAATCTAATAGAAATTTTTATATCTCAAACAATAAACTCAAATTAAATAGATCTAATAATTAGACTTTGGATCCAAAATATTATGAAATCTAATATATATATATATATATATAGAGAGAGAGAGAGAGAGAGAGAGTAAAATGACATTCAATTCTATTTTATGTACCTTGGTATGTGGCATGATGTCGATAATATTTTTTTCCCTTGCTTCATTGAAACATATCTCCATATATATATATGATATCCTATCAATAGTTATTTTAATGTTAATGCAAAAAATTTATATTAACTCATTTTTTTCAACTCTATATCTAGTTATGGTAAATAGTCCATATATATTATGTAGATATAATTTTCTATACTAATATATAATTTTTGTAACTTCTTATTATATTGTCCAATAATTTCTTCAATGTTTTCTATTTACATTCTCAAATTTTGATTTTTTAATATAATTATGGATGGACACATGCCAACCAAACTTTTATAGAGGCAAAAATGAAATTTAAGAGAAATGATTCAACTTCAAAAATATTTGTACATTTATATGAAATATCTTATATTTTATTTATTTAAATTATTAAAGTGCATTCAATAATTTTAATTTATTTTTCTAAAAATAAAAATCTCATGTTATATTTATAATATCTATAGAAAAGTGCCAAGTATCTAAATTATAGTGAAAATTAAATAAAATAAAATTTAGATTTTAAATTATTTCCCGGTGCAATGCACGGATTAAAAACTACTTAATTTTACTTATTATTTTGAATCTGGGAAATTATAATCCATATTATAATATATCAAAAGTCATGATAACTATTATCATAAAATAGTATTATGTGTGATACTACAAGAAGATACATTTTTTGCTATAATTAAATATGTATAGCAAATAGTAATTAAGCGGAGTAAAAAATTATTAATTATGCTTGTGCTACACTATCTATGCCATAAGCATAGCAAGTGAGGTTAAGTTCAGCTACACTTTTTAAATCGTAGTAATTGCCTTTTACTATGAAATTATCTTCAATTACTAAAAATTTATTGTGTGGTAAAAAATTATCAAATATATTACTATCGTTCACTACAATTGAAAAGGTCTAGTATATCGTAATTAATTACCACACTTTCGTAATGTAGTAAAATTTTACGTAATCTACCACAATGATAGCAAATATGACAAACTGCTTCTTTTTCTCTTTCGTAAAATATTGATGCATTATTAATTAATTTATATTTACTTTGTTTTCTTTCTTTTTCTTGTTTTAATACATTTTGGACATAATGAGGAATTTTATTGATGATAACAGAATCAATTATATATAAAAAGATAAAACATCTCCAAAATGAGAGCTAGATTGGTTGTATCTTTTTCATTCTTTATTTTCACCATTTTCAAATTTTCATTTTATTAGTGTTTTGCGTGTGGAAATGAAAATATAACTTGATGTACTATTAAAATTTTGAAACATGGTGAATTGAAAATAATATTTTAATGTAATAGTATTAAATATTTTAATGTAATAGTACTAGTTATTATTGTTTAATTGATTATGGAGCCAACTTTCTTTTTTACATGTCCCATCAGCCAAATTATATTAGGATAGAAAAATATTAATAGATTTGAAGTAGGTCCTATTGTCTTGGGAAGATAAAAAAGAAAATAATTATTTAATAAGTTAGTAGTCTATAATGTGATGAAATATTATTATTAAACTAGTAGGTAACATACATAAGTTTGATAATGATAGATATAGGTACGAAAATAGAAAAATGATATTTTCGTTGAAAATGCTACAAATAAAATCGTATTTTCTATTTTGAATTAGTGCAAAATTAAAAAATGCTTTAGAATGCAACCAATCCGAGTCATAGCTTCTCCAATACATTTTTTTTTCCCCAAAAATCAACCACCTTAAGCAGGGGTTAGATATAGACCTGTATATGAAGCATAAAAATGAATGAAAGTGTAGTGTAAGTTTAATGTCTGTTGTAATGGTGTTCAATGTGTGAGGGTGTAAAACCCCCTATTTCACTCTTTCATAATTCCTAGCATGATATATACATTGTGTGAATAACAAAATCCCGTTGCAACCCTTAGTACTTGAGTGTATGTTTTGAGGTTCACTTTTTGGTAGTGCATCTATTCAATTCTCCAGGTGGTGTTGACGTTTCCCAATTTTTTGCATCAAACTTCAGACTTTCTGTACGGTCTAGCTTTGCTCTTATCTGGCCTCATTTTTAAGTTTGTTTCCATTAACAATCAACAACGCAGTTGTACAAATGGTCAGCAACCCTGTGTACACTATTTCAGCGGGTTTCAAAAAGTTATGTACACCTTTGGTCTTCATTTCTTCTAGGTTAGTATCCAATTTCAGCTTTATAGCATTTTGCATCCAACGTCTAGCACCTAGTGTAGCATGTAACCATTCTGCGCATGGTGGTTTTTAGTGAGTTTCAACAGCTTGTAGATTTTCAGTTGTATAGAAACTTAAACTTGTAGGAAGATTCTTAGTGTAACACCCCTGAAATTCAATATTTTCAGAAATAAGGATTCAGAAATTAAGATTTTAATTTGGTCAAATTTTAGGGCTAGAAAAAGAATTATAAAGGATTCAATTGCAAGAAATTGGAAAGTATTGGGGTTAGAATTACCATTTTTAAGGATTAAATTGAAGCATTATCTTGACTTAAGGGGTTTGCATGGAAGAAATATAGTCAATAGGGGCTTAGGAGCAATTCTCAAAATTTCAAGGACTCAATTGAGGAGTGCTCAATATTTTGAGGACTAAATTGCAAAAATGGAAATTTGGATTTTAAAACAAAAGTAGGCACGATTTTCTTCATTTCCTTTCTTTCTTCTTTCTTCCTTATCCTTTCTCTTTCATTTCTCCACCCGTGACCACTATCTTTCCTGGCGATCTCCCTCCAGTGACACCATTTCACCAAACTAAAACTTTCACAACCTTTCCCACACCTCCGGCCACACTTGCACACCACCATGCACGGCTGAACCTAGCTCCGACGAGCCACCGTGAGAGTGACCGAGAAGCAGCTTCACGGCGGGGCAAGTGGGTTTTCATTTTTCCAGTGACAACTCCGACTCTGTAGGGGTGGTCTGGGTAATTCTCAGCACGGAGAACACATTGGTGGTCTTGCATGGGGGACTAGAGTAGCGGCGACGACGAAAACAGCGGTTATAGGCACAACAGAGAAAAGTGCAGCTGAAACTTTTGGGGCACGGTTGAGGGCCTTCCCAGCCTCAAATCTGAAAACTAAAGGTACCGTTGGATTTAGGAGGAAGAAAGGAAGCAAACAATGGTGGTCTTGATATTTTCTAGCTACGGCGGCAAGAAGACAATTTTCTCCCCTCGACGCACGAGCTCAGCCGTGTGATTGGTTCGTAAATTCGAGGTCTTGTTGGGTGGATCTTGGTATAAGATTTGGAAGAGTTTTGGTATGTATATATATATGTATATTGTATCATTACTTCGTTAGACTTGTATTGTGACGATAAAAGTTATATTTGGTTTGATATGTATTTTGCATGTTGGAATTTTGTAGTTAAGTGGACCTTGATTTGTATGGTTATAGCCTAAGTTTGAACCGAATGAATTGTTAATTAATTAAACCCTGAATTGTGGATTATAACCTAAGTTATACTTGATGGAATTGATTATGAAGAATTGAGTGGTTATATTAATTTTCGATAAAGTTATAAGAAAGATTAATTAACTGGGGAATTAGTATATGTTCCGTTGTTAATGATATGAAAATCACGAATTATTTTGGCCATACTAAACTTATTGGCTATTATTGGGACAATAGTCCTATTTACATTTTAAACCATCATGTTAATAGGATATTAGTAATTTTGGATTATGATAAGCTTGACATTGATGTATTGGGAATTAAAATAGATTTTGATTATAAATATTCTTTTTGGTTAGGTAACAACAAAGTGGGTCCCGAGATCAGTAGGTGGCGACAGTTTTTCTGATAATACGGAGGTGTGGGTCTCCCACTTTGGGGTTATTGTTTTGTATAAGCTTTTCATTACTTGTTGAAAACCCCTGTGAGGGTCTGCCAATGTGGCCTCGATATATCTATCTATTCTTGTGACATAACCCCTGTGAGGGTTAATTTGCTTGATTGTATTTGCCTTGTTTAAGCTTAATCAATATTTATCGCACCTTGTGAGGGCCTACTAATCTGGCACCTTTTTCTCATTATTTGTTATTCGTGATAAGCTCCTATGTGGGTTTTCCTATTTCTGTACCATATTCTGATTGTTTGAAATCTGATTTGTTATCTGTTATCTAATTTGAACACCCCTATGAGGGCCTACCAACCGGTAGTTTCTTGTTTAAGCTTAATCGATACTTGTTGTACCTCTGTGAGGGTATGCCAATCTAGCACTTCATTTCACTTATCGGTATTTATGATAAACCCCTATGAGGGTTAATGTTTATGAACTGACTGTACTGTTATTAAAATTTGTGATCTGTTAAGATCTCTCTAATATTATGTTATCTGATTCGGACACCCTGTGAGGGTTATCTTTGATACCGATTTTGTTTTGTAATTGTTCTAGTGCCCTGAAACTTTCTTTACATTATTAGAATTCTGTCCCTTGTACCCTACAGCCTTGCTAGCTGTCCCCACACAACTTGCTAGCTTCTTACAAGTCTATTATTTGTTAAAAGGATCGTGTCAATCTATTCTTCTATTATGTTACATGGTTGCCTTGTGTTATGAACCCTAAACGGACTTGCCGGCCAGTGTACATTATTGGTTCAACTACGTATCTGTTATAATCATACTGAATGTTTAAGGTGCAACTTATATTTGTTGGCATTACATTACATTAACCCATGGGACTCCATGGGCCAGATATCACCCGGAGAGACGCCATGGGAGGGATTTGGGCCCAGAGCTAGGTTCGAAAAGACGGTCGGGCGGTACGTGCCGATGGTGATAGATCTGTCGACTAGTACCCACATAAAATCCCGACTCAACAGGGAGCTGGAGGTAGCGAACTGTGAGTGGCGGGGTCTGGCATGCGGTCGACATGCTAATAAAAGAAAGTTATTACCTGCCGAGCTGAGTGCTCAAGCAATGGAGCGATAAGGAAATCTTATTTATACTGTACCGACGTCCGGTACTAGCAACTATACATTGATCTGGGAGAAATGAGGATGGAATCACCAACAGTCTAATATATTTGATATCATGTGTACTTTGCACAATGTTGATTCATGTTGAACTTTTCATTATTATCGAACTGCCTTATTTGTTGCTTATCATTTTCTTTTGAATCCTGTCATTTTCTTTTCCCTCACTAAGTTCTTAAGACTTACTCGCTTGTTGTTACATGTCTTCAAACAAGTCAAACTGAGAAGCAGAGGCATGTTTTAGACTAGAGTGATTTTGTATTAGATTAGGTGCTGCTGTTGTTCATATGAGTCATCTAATCAAGACAACTACTTGAAGAGTGTTATGAGAATGTTGTATGAAACTTAAGATACTGGATATGTATGTATTTTATGTTGTGAAGTGATCTGTTGAGATAAATGAATTATTTTTCGCTAAGTTGGATTCTAATACTTAGGTTGTATATATTATGCTTTTTGGAATGATCTTTTGGATTAGTGTGGCTATTTTACCTATAAGATGGTTAAATTACAGGTTTTCTTGTTATTATTTGTACTGTATTTAAGATTGAATTGGTAGCGCTTCAACTTGGGAGCTATCCCGAGAGGGGGTGCTACACTTAGTTTCTATTAGGCCTGTCAATTGGTAGGATTTTACCCTACGCAACACTATACCCAAAAAAAAAAAACCAAATTTGAAGCCCAATAATATACCCTACCCAACTTTACTCAGTACCCATAGGGTCTATTGACTGTGCCCTTTTTCCATACCCGCTTCTAAACCCGACCCGATTTTTATTTCTATTTTTATTTTTTTCCATCCTTTTATCAATTAACTAATTATGATTCTTATAAAGAAATCAAATTTTACAAACCATTTTTTTTATTAACTAATTTCAATTTTTACAGAATAAAATAAAAAAAATCAAATTTTAGAAATCAGTATTATTAAATTAAACAAATGGACAAAATAATTATCAAGTCAAATAAGTTCCTGCAATATTTCCTACTTATTTCTTCACAAAAAATTCCTCAAAGCCCTCAAGCTCTTTCCACCAAGGCCATTTCAACCCTAAAGCTCAGATCCACCATTTTCATCATTTTATTCCTATCAATAACTTTTGTCCTCACAGAATCTCAAAAATTCTCAAAGAAAACAATCCAAAAAAGAAATGGACCTCAAGAGATAAGAGCTCAGCCACTTCAACTTCTACTTCCATAACATAGTCAGCGAATGTAATCCATCACCGTCCGTGTCGTTGAAGCAGCCACGACTAATTCCTTTGCCGCCGGCTTCGGTAAGATGGTGATGATCGACGACCCTTTACTCTAGGACCGAAATGAGCTCCAAGATTGTACAAAGAGATCAAGGAATCTACGCTTCCATGAATTTAGCAAATATCAGCAGAGCGATGCAGGCAGTGGGTGTGGCCGCGTAGTGGTCGATGGATGTTGTTGAGCGTTGCTGCAAGAATAGGCGAGTGATAGGAGAATATGAGAATCTCATATGTTTTATATGAGAATTAACATTTCATTTTTAGGGTTTAATGTAGATTGTTGGATTTAATAAAACCCAACAGTCCTAAAAGTTTAGGGTATATGGATATTTTGTGGGTAGGGCCCTACCCAGACCCATTTCTTTTTCTTTATAGGGTCTAGGCCTGGGCCTAGCACAAATTTGTTGGATATAGGGATGGATAATATATTGTTTTTATTTTTCTGGGTAGGGTAAGACTCTACCTATTGACAAGCCTAGTTTGTTTGCCTAATTAGTTTCCAACTACTTACAATAACATTCTTCTCGTTTTAGATTTTTGAGCTATGAGGATATCCTGTCAACCAAAGAGAAATATGGGAGGGAAGGTGAAAATAAATTTTGTTTAATTCTTTAACAATCTCTTATGGACCTATCTCTCTATATTTACTGTGTACATAAGCTTATTCAAATCCTTTCTCTGGCAATGCAATGATCTTCTATTCTCTTTTCAACCATTTCAATGTCCCAAAACTAACTCCTGTCGATTTCAACCTTTCTATGCCAGATTTATTCAAAGATCAATACAAATCAGTAGCAAGTGTTTCAAGCACGGATAGTGATCAAACAAACTATACCCCTTAATTCTTAGTAATTCTCATAAACTACAGAAAACGAGTTTAGCAGATACTACCAAACATATCTATCAACTTCCCATCAAAATGCATTTTGTATTAATCTGCTACTCATAGCCTCACGATACAGGTGCAAAAGAGAAATTCCAAACACACACCATAAGAAATGTTGTTTAAGTCTTTTTACTATTGATTTTCCTTTTTTCCAATTTAGCTAGTGCCGAATTTTTTTCTATAGTCATAGAGATACAAAATTATTAATACCTACTGAGGAGATGAAGGATTAGTATGGAATATTATGTTTATAGTTTCTAAAACACAACAAACTCTCATCTATATTACCAAAGCGAGATACAAATGACAATCATTATATTGGAACTTAAAATTAGGCTTGAATCATATGTGATTGAACCACCTTGCACAAGCACAATAATAAAGAGACTAATCAATGCCACTGTCGAATTCCAAATAAGGAAACATGCTAGGGCATTGAGCACAAAGAACATTTTCCACGGAACATTCTTGAACAATGATTTTAATCCTTGCATGCAACTACCACAATTTAAATTCTACAGCCATGAAAAAACTATATTTAATTACCTAGTAAAAACTTTCTCAAGATGGAACTTTGAAATGTGGCCTAAAATGTTTAAGTCTATAAAACTCCAAACAAAAAGTAGCCAAAAAGTGGCAGTCAACTAAACATTTAGATTCCCCCTTACTTTTTCCATTAGATTCAAAAGAAGTAAACTGATATATCATCCCCAAGAAGCCACATGCGCCAAACAAACTCCAACTATCTCTTTTAAAATTCTTTAAATCTAGTTTCTTTTCTATATATTTGGCCGTTTTGGATCAAGTCAAAACACATAGAGTCATGATTATACCACACTTCAACATGCTCTATACATTTTCCTCCAGTTAATCCATAATCATATAGCCATGAAATACAAAAACATTTTCTCATCTCATTAATCGTAATCTATCCCTGCCAATTAGATGTAGAAGTTAAGGATAACTCAAATTGGACGTATTTGCAACAAAAATATGGCAGCAAAAAATACAGTCTATTGATTGGTCGATACTCTACTAACTACACAAAGAGCGCAAGTATTGTGTTTCAATCTAGTCAGCACAAAAAACCAAATGGAGAAAAATATTAAAATTCATACCTAGACATTACTTTCGTCCATTAGTATCTCATTGGCCTTCTCACATAAGGCTCTAACGTACATTCACAAAATAAGGAACACTCTAAATCTAAATTAACCATTTTGTTTCCCTGAAAAATGTAAATAAATGAGATGCTAAAAATTTAAAAGAAAATTTGATTATTACATTTAGGTAAAATTCATCCACCACAATTACTAACCACCGCTCGTAGTTAGATTATACTACACTCAAGCAGACATAGCTATCAGTACTTACCACTCACTGGAATGAATAGAAGGCACATTGAAGTAGAGCTTCAATTTGAACAAAAAATGTGAAGCTCTATCTCGAGGAACTAGTATTTTATACCTAAAAAACCACTTCAATCATGGTAGTTAGTTCTTTCTTCCGGGCAAATGAAAGAGGCAAGTTCTCCAGTTTCTCAAGAAAGGTATTCCCATTTATCTAACTTTGTTAATCGACTCAAACAAAACATAAATAGAAATTCATGCACTTGCAATAGAGTTGTACATAGTAGTAATAAATCTAAACATAATTTGGTGAAAATCAAGCAAAATAATAACCAGTAGTATCAATAATATCTAATCATCTAATGCACCACATTAACCAACAATTCCATGAAGATTCAAGAAAAGTGCTTCACACATATATTACACACACAAAGATAGAGATAAGACATATCTAGGAAGAGCTGGAATCAGAAATTACTCTTGTAGAAACCACATTGGCAGAGGTCAATTTTGCCCCATTTTTTCACAAGATTTACACGGATAATACCCCCAAAGAGCACCCCTAACCTTTAACTAAAAGAAGAAGTAAAAAAAGAAAAAAAAACTGTTGAAACCCAAGAGGATCTATTATGGAAACTATGAAATAACAGTAAAGTAATTTAATGAAAATTGACAATAGATTTAACGTGGTTTGGCAATGTGCCTAAACCACCCGACGAAGAAAGGATCTTATTGATTTCAAATCAAGTAATAAGGACAACTTAAGTCCCACAAATCTCACAAGAACACCTAACACCCTCATTCTAAACTCCATCTAGAGAAAATGATCTCAAAAGTAGTTCGAATCACTCATGTATGGTCTATCTCAGTTTGTCCCAGAAGAAAACATATATATACTCGCAAAAAGAGTCCTAGGTCTATTGGACTTGCACCGCAGTCGAGGCATGCAAGTTACTGTTTGTGCCAAGACAACACACCATGTGCTGAGAAAATCATCTTGCCGCACGGTCACAGTATGCCACGAACCCAGGCGCAGCAACCTTGTGCTCGGGCGCGCAGTTCCAGTAGCGCCCGGCATGCTATCCTTGTGCTCGGGCGCACATCACTGATGTAAATGCCCAGTTTCTGCCCATTGTTGGGCATATACGTGCCTTACCTCACACCTCAGCACACGATGTCCTGCCCACACGTGCTTGGGGTATGCTCCCGAGCCCATTTTGACCATTTCGCTCCGTTTTATTCCATTTCTTCTGATTCTCGTCAATTTATCCCAAATTTCAAGGCAAAATCAACAATTCTACACCTTGACTTAAAATTCACCATCCATCTTATTTGTCCCTGCCCCCAAAAGGTCCCTTTATCTGAGTCTGCAAATGTTAATCAAATCCAAACAATGCTCGAATTTGATTCCTGAAATAGTTTTGCTCAACATGTTTGCCGGATTATCCTTAGTCCCAACCTTGTCAACTAAAATGAAACCTTGAGACACTATATCCCAGACAAAGTGATACCTCAAGTCAATATGCTTTGTTCTCTCATGAAAAGTTTAGTTCCTTAACAAGTGTATGGCACTCTAGCTATCACAAAACACGGTAGTAATCTCAAAGTCCATACTCATATTCTCGATCAACCCCTTTAGCCAAATGCCTTCCTTCACTCCTTCAGCCAAATCTATATACTCGACTTCTATTGTGGACAATGAAACTGATGATTGCAAAGTCGCCTTCCAACTTACCGTATAACTCAAAACATAAAATACATACCCAGTCATGGACCTTCTGTTGTCCAAATTTCCAACATAATCCGCATCCACATAGCCAATAATTCTAGCAGTAGAAGTCAATTGACTATACTTCAAACATCTATCTACAAATCCTCTCAAATACCTCATGATCCATTTCATAGCCTGTCAATGAGTCTTTCCTGGCTTGTGCATGTACCTACTCATAATACTGACTGCATGTGAAATGTTTAGCCTGGTGCACACAATAGCGTACATCAAGTTACTCACTGTACTAGCATATAGCACATTACACATGTGCTCCACCTTCTCCTCAGTACTCGGTAATAGATTTGATGAGAGCCTGAAATGAGCTGTAAGTGGCGTACTAACTGGCTTGGACGTATCCATCTCAAATCACTCAAGTACTATCTCAATGTAATATTATTGAGATAAGTACAACAATCCTGTGTATCTGTCCCGGATGATTTCCATGCATAATATCTTCTTTGCACCGCCCCAAATCCTTCATCTCAAATTGTTCACTTAACTGAGCCTTTAAAATGTTGATCTCAGATATATTTCTAGAGGCAATCAACATATCATCAACGTACAATAGTAAATATACGAGAAGGCTATCACTACATTTTTTATAATATACACAGCAATTGCAAATGCTTCTGGTATATCATATCTTGGTAACAAAAGCATCAAACCTTTTCTACTACTGCCTGGGAGACTGCTTCAAGCCATATAAAGACCTTTTCAAGAGACATGCTTGATTTTCTATCGTGGAAACAATGAATCCATCTAGTTGGCTCATGTAGATTTTTTCCTCCAACTCACCATGCAGAAACGTTGTTTTTACATCTATCTACTCAAGCTCTATATCAAACAGAGCCACCATGGCAAGTGAAACACGAATAGAAGTATGTTTTACAATTGGGGAGAACATCTCATGGAAGTCAACTTCCTCTCTCTAAGTAAAACCCATAACAATCAATCATACCTTGTATCTAGTATCTTCAACCCCGGGAATCCCTTTCTTTTTCTTGTAGATCCATTTGCAACCTACAATCTTCTGCCCTTTAGGTACGTCAACCAGTTCCCATGTGCTATTTTTGTGTAAAGACTCCATCTCTTCACTCATAACTACTGCCCATTTATTAGAATCTGGTCGGAAAATGGCCTCCTTGTATATGACTGGATCATCATCTACAAGCTTTTTGGCCGAACTTAAAGCATAAACAACCAGGTCTGAATATGCAAACCGCTATGGTGGTTTGATCTACCTTCCATCTCTATCGCGAGCCAAACGATAGTTCTGTGGTGAATTATTTTTCTACTGCCGATTAGGTGATAATGAATTTTTATTAGTTTCATCTGTCACCTTTTATTTCCCTTTTGAAACTTGTAGAGTATCAATTTCAATCTCGACCTTATCCTTAATACCTTGTTAACTACTTTAGGGCTACTCTACCTTCTTCACCATAGCAGACTCATCAAATGTCACGTCCCTACTGATAATCATCTTGGAGCTCTTGTCATCATTACACCACAAATGATAACCATTGACTCCATCTGCATAGCCTAGGAATATGCACTTCCTAGCCCTTGGCTCAAGCTTTCCATCCCAGACATGAGCATAGGTTAGACACCCAAATACTCTCAGATTTGAGTAATCAACAGGAGACCTGGACCAAACTTCCATTGGTGTCTTGCAATCCAAAGCAGTCGATGGTGACCTATTCACCAAATAACAAATAATGTTAATTGCTTCTGCCCAAAAATCCTTAGACAATCCGACTTTACAAATCATGCATCTAGCTCTCCAAGATAGTCATGTTCATCCATTCTATAACTCTATTCTATTGTAGTTTATGTACAACTGTGTGATGTCTCACAATTTCTTCCTTATCACATAATTCCTGAAATTCTTTGTTGTAGAACTCCAATCTGTTGTCAACCTTCAAGCTTTTTATCTCCTTTCTTGTCTACCTCTCGATCAAAGTTTTCCATTGCTTGAAGTTGACAAACACCTCATCCTTATGCTTTAGCATGTACACCCATACTCTCCATGAGAAGTCATCAATGAATGTCAGCGTACCTAGCACCTCTCTTTGAAGGAACCTAAGAAAGCCGCCAAAGATCTGAGTGAATGTAATCCAAGGTGCCCTTGGTCCTATGAACTACAATGCTGAACTTTACCCTGTGTTGCTTGCCAAGCACATACTGCTCACAGAAATCTAGCTCTCCAACCTTCTCTCCACAAAGCAAACCTCATTTGCTCAGTTCTGATATCTCCCTCTCACTCATATACCCAAGTTGCATATGCCACAATCTCATAATATCATTGACTAATGAAGAAACTACTACAGTACCAAAAACTATGTTGCCCTATAATATGTGAAGGCCATTCCGCTTGTCTCCCTTCATGATAAACAATGCATGTTTGGAAACCCACAGAACTCCATCTTGAGCTCTATACTCACAGCCATTCTTATCCAAAGTAACTTGTGAAATCAGATTTTTCTTCAGATCTAGAACATGACACACATCTGTTAAGGTCCTTACTATACTGTCGTGCATTCTGATACAAACTGAGCCAATTCCTACAACATTGCATGAAGCATCATTTTCCATAAGCACTTTACCACCATCATATTTCTAATAAGTGGTAAACTAATCTTCTTGTGGGCACATGTGGTAAGAATAGCCACTATCCAAAATCCACTCCAAACTTAGTAAACTCTCAGTAACATTGATAACAAGCCCACCATCAGACTCATCTTCAACAATTCCTATGACATCATCCCATTTCTAATCAGAAGTTTCACCTGCATCCTTCACCTTTCCTCATTTCGAATAATTTTGTTTCTAAATCCCTTTCCATCACACTTAAAACACTTGCTGCCCATTCTAAGCTTAGTTCGAGACTTCGATCGGCCTCTAATCCTTTCCCTTTCTCTCGATCTCCTTTTCGCCACCAATTCTTCCCCACTTTCACTATTGTTGCTGCTCAAGACATGTTTTCTTAATTTGTTGGAATTCAATGAGGCCTTCACATCCTCCACTGAAATAGTATCTCTCCCATACAGTAAAGTAGTAACCAAGTGCTCAAAAGATTTGGGCAGAAAACACAAGAGAATTAATGCTTGATCTTCATCTTTAATTTTTACATCTATACTAGCAAGATCCAGAATTACCTTATTGAAATAATCAATATGCTGAGTGATAGATGTACCTTCCTTCATCCTCAACGTGTGTAGTTGCTATTTCAGATACAGCTAATTTTTCAGGGACTTCATCATATAGAGACTCTCCAGCTTCGTCCACAATTTTGCTTGCGTACTTTTTATGGTGACCTATCTCAATGCGTTATCTGCCAATGATAACACCAGAATACCGTAAGCATTCGCCATGAACTCATCCTTCTCCTCGTTTGTCGATATCTCTAGCAAGAAATCTCTGTCCTTTTAATGCTCTCTGTAAACTTTGTTGACACATAAAGGTGTGCATATTCATCTTCCACAGCCCAAAGTCATTCTTACCATTGAATTTCTCTACCTTGTACTTCATGGTTGACATCTCATCCAACCTATTTTGATACCAACTTGTTGAAACTCAGGAGGATCAACTATGAAAACTATGAAATAACAGTAAAGTGATTCATGAAAACTGACAATAGATTTAACATGATTCGGTGATGTACTTAATCCACCCGAAAAATAAATGATCTTATTGATTTCAAATCAAAGTAATAAGTACAACTTGAGTTTCACAAATCTCACGAGAACACCTAACACCTTCGTTCTAAACTCTGTCTCGATAAAACTATCTCAAAAGCAGCTAGAATCACTCGTGTATGGTTTGTCTCATTTTGTCTGGGAAGAAAACACATATATACTCACAAAATAGAGTCCTAGGTCTATTGGACTTGCGCCGCATGTAGGGGCGTGCATGACTCGCGCCCCAGTGCACAAGTTACTGTCTTGTGTCAAGAAAACACGCCAAGTGCTGAGAAAATCATCC
The DNA here is from genome assembly GCA_018894105.1 of Jacaranda mimosifolia. Classification (NCBI taxonomy): domain Eukaryota; kingdom Viridiplantae; phylum Streptophyta; class Magnoliopsida; order Lamiales; family Bignoniaceae; genus Jacaranda; species Jacaranda mimosifolia. Next base: position 5,034,123 of record CM032131.1, on the reverse strand, counting down.
TATTGCGCATCCTAGCACGGATAACTTGTGCCAAGGCGCACAGTCACAATATGCTACTCGCCCGGGCATGCCATCCTTGCGCCTGGGCGCACATCGCTTTTGCAAATGCCCAGTTTCTGCCCATTGCCACACTCTAGCGTGCCTTACCTCGTGTCCCGGCTTATAGCGTCCTGTCAACATGTGCTGAGGTGTGCTCCTAGCCAATTTCGATCGCTTCACTCCGTTTGCTCTACTTCTTCTGGTTCTCGTCAATTTATCCCAAATTTCAAGGTAAAATCAATAGAAACAAAGAAATATACATGTTAATCCTACAGTGAAGCAGCATCGCATCAATTTGAAAGAATGAAGATGAAATAAAGTTATAAAACCCATCGTAACCTGGGTTTGCCTCTAAAAGACTGTAGCAACCGAGAAGATACACAGAACCCATCACATTTTGGGTTTGCCTCCTTAGATATTGTAGCAATCGGTGGAGAGAAGCAAAATTTGGGCAGTAGTTTTCTTCTCTACTGATTTATAAATTTTATTTTATTTATGGTAAAGAAAAAGAATTCCAATCATAGAGCTGCAATTCCATACTTGAGCACTGCTGCTGTTCGTCTTGGACTTGCTTGTTCGAGATTGAATTGGTGTTTCCATGTTATGTTTGTTTGGGCCAAAAGCCAAAACTCTCCATAAATGCATATGATAAGAAGAATGCTTGTTGCTACGCAGGCTATGTAAAAGCAATGTGTAAGTTTTGTTTGTATTATCTTAGTTCAATATTTATAATAATGTCCCATTTTCAAGGGTGAAAGTTGTCATTAAAGGATACGCAGTTCAAAATTTTGTTATATAAGATTGCCTTTGATGTATTCTTAAGGAGAGTTTACTTTTTGTCGATGGCCATAAAGTTTGTATTTTTCCATGGAAGCCTCTAGTGCTTCATTTTTCATGTCCAACATTTAAAAACTAAAAGAAATGGTACAATGGATGAAGAATGAAGAACATAACATGCTTTCAATCCAAAAAAAAAAAATTGGATTCTCACTGCAGATCACTAACCCCCCAAGTAATATTCTAGTTTTTGTTAATTTATATATATATATATATATATATATTACCACAAAAGGTAATATGGCCCATTTATACAGAGGGCATTTAGATATTTCATTACATGAAATCCATTTCCCAGTTGCATTTGATGCCTGTGTTACCCATCAGCCATGAGGTGCTTTTGTGCTTTTTTATGAAAAACAAGAGGGGTGATCATACTCCATTTTCTGCATAAGAGATTATTAGGCAATTACGAAGCTTATAAGGATACAATACGCATTTGACCTGTAAAATATCTAAATATCATATTTTATTGAAAATATTAGGAAATAATATTTTTATTTTGGATCATATAATTTCAAATTTTATATTTTAAATATTTCTTTTTTAACTTTTTCCTCATTATATAAGTTCAAAGTTTAAGCATAACCTAATTCATCATGCCAACAATTGTTTGGGTTCGAGAGCAGGTTATGACATCCTATGACCCGATAAGTTAGTTTTTTGCAGACCCAGACCCAATCTAAATTCAAACCCAAGAACCAACCCCATTTTATCTCTACAAAAAATTAGAGAATCACCTATGTCTAATTCATAATGGATGCTAAAAACTTGTAGCTTTGGTTACGAAATTGTTCTAACTAAGTTCGAAGTCGATGCTCTCGTAGCTAATCCTCGCTATGATCAATCCATAGATGATGATCATTTATATCTATATACTAGCGAAGGGTGCAACGCGCAAGGCGTGGTTCCGTGCCCGTGGGAATATATGTGCAATTTTGTTATGTTGGTATATATATTTCTTGTAAATTGTAAATGTTTAAGTTGAACTATACGTATATAAATTGTAAATGTTTAAGTTGAATTATAGGTATATATATCATTAATAGGTTTATTATAGTAATCTATGAAAATAATTTGCAAATTGATTGTAATACTCTATGTAAGATTGCCAAATAATTATATATAATACTAATAATTATTTTTTTTAAAACTTAATATATATTATTAGTCCAATCAGTATACTAACGACCACATTATGCATTTAGGCTATCAATATTAGCTGATACGTAAAAACTAAAAAAATTAATAAGAATGTAATAATAAAACAATATATCAAACGAAGAAGATTTGGAATTTTTTTTAATCCCATATATTTAACTATAAAAAAGCATTATTATTTTGTACATCTTCAAAAGACAAAAAATTCATATTAAGAGAAAGTATTCAATCCAAGTACTGTATAAAATTTATAGTATAGTAGACGTGAGATAAATGCAATTCAAAAATACAAGAAACATTCTTATCTTGCTCAATAAAAGGTATCTTGCAGCTAAATTGTAACCAATGCAAGACCTGAATTGTTAAATTAGTCTACTTTTTAATACTACCAAAAAAAACAAGATAATAAGTTTTTTGTATACCAAAAACCAAATCACAGCACGTGAGATTTTTTTAATTATCAAACAGAAGAATCAAACTGTGTTTCATCATTCTTGCTTTCTTCAAGTGACACATCTACAAATATAAGTAAATGCATAAATTATTACAATTGTTTTATTTCATATAGCTAGATAAAATCAATATAAGAACAAACCAAAAGATATTTTAACCTTCTGCAATTCCTATCAATTTTTTTTTTTTATTTGAAGCAGGGAAATCAGCATCATCATTTTCACCTGAAAAAAATTTAAGCGTGTACCAGGGTGGTGAACATAATCATATAGTATAATTATGTCAATATAATCAAAGCCATAAAAAAATTATAATGTTCCTCTAAGCAAGGCTCTGTTTATGTATCTGCACAAAATAAACACTTCATCATTTTTGGCTTTTCAATCTGAGAGACCTACAACACATTTTATGTAGAACCAGATGCAGCAACAATATGACTGATTTTATTCCCTTGTGCTTCCTCAATAAGGCTTGTTACACTATACTGAGCATGGACACCATCATGTCTTGTTCTGAAATATTTTTCAGCTTAACAAAAAATCATTTATTCTCCTATTTCGCATTTAACTCAGTCAACAATGGTGGATTTCCCTATATAATAATATAATATAAGATGATACTATAAAATAAAGCTAGATAAATCAGAAAAAGGATTAGATATCTTATGGTGTCAACAATCTTTACTACCATATAAGCATTCATACTAATCACTTTTACAGCATCATCAACAAATATAGTAGCTTCTAAAGTGCCGGTGTCATCAATAACATTTGCAATCACTAACTCCCTAAATAAAAAAGAACAAGTTCTTTTAGTAAAAATATATTTGTGGTATTTTTTTATCAATGTGTAAAGTAAAATCAATAGAAACAATCTATCTCTAAAGCCCAAATCTGAAATAGAGCCAAAAATAACCTATATTACATTAAACATAGGCCAAAAATCAAATAGAATACTCCTAAAACAAGTAACAAACCAAGAAAAATAAAGAGTAGAAACAAATATTCTATGACTAAAAGTTTGTAGAAAGAGGAAACTACAATTCAAAAAACAAGCAATATCACTTCTAGAAATAATCACAAAAAAAGTATCAATAAACTGCAGACATATCAAAAGCAAAGATTAAAAAACAGTTATTCTAATAACATATAAAAAATAAAAATATAATTAAAGACCAATTAATAATAAATACAATAAAATGTAAGTTTGAATATCAACAACAGAGCATGTTTTGCCCTAAATTTAGAAAATAATGCAACGCAAAATATATATATATATATATACACACACACACACAATAAGAAAAGCAAATTTGTAAAATAGATTGCAATATAATTTCCATAAAAAAATAATATATATATATATATATAAATACACAACTCCAAAATACAAATATTTTTTTTTCTACCTCACCTTATATAACACAATAAAACAAACTAGTTGAACCTCCAAAACAAAAAATATGGAAGAGATATATAAACCGACAAATGATAAAAAACGTACAAAAATAATAGCTGAACTTCTAAAACAAAAAATATGGAAGAGATATATAAACTAGGAAATGATAAAAAAACTTACAAAAATAATAACTAACCTCATAGGAACGATATAAATAAATGTATGTTTCGAAGCCAAATATCTAAAGTAGTATATATCTATCATTGAACAAATATAATAAAGGATACGAAAAACGAAAGGTCATAAAATTTTGAACAATATATCTTATTGATTCACCCAAATACAATTATAATAATAATACTATAGGAAACTACCAAACATAGCACCAAAACCAACAAACATATATTTTCATATATAAACATAAGATAAAAAGAACCTAAATTCAAATAGTAGATTTACACATACCAAGTGATCATCCGCAACACTTTAAACAAATATATAATAAAAAGCAATAAGAAGTTTTAAAAAAAAACAAATAAAAAACTGGAAACTAATATCTTAACCTACCTTCTTCAAACAACAACAATATAAATAAACTATCTTTTATAATAAGATACTGAAGCCCAAACTTGAAACAGAGCCAAAAATAACCTACATTATACATTAGACATAGGAAAAAAAAAAACAAAATACTCCAAAAACAGTAAACAAATCAAGGAAAATAAGGAGTACAAACAAATATTCTATAACTCAAAGTTAGGAGAAAGAAGGAAATGACAATTAAAAAATAGGTAATATTACTTTTGGAAATAATAACAAAAATATCAATAAAAATGTAGACATATCAATGGCAAAGATAACAAAAAAAAAATTCTAATAACGTATAAAAAATAAAAATATAGTGAAAGACCACCTAATAACAAATACAATAAAATATAAGTTTCAATATCAACAACAAAGCAGATTTTGTCACGAATTTCAAAAATAATTCCATGAAAAATGAAAAAACAATACAATAACACAAAGCAAACTTGTAAAATAGACTGCAATATAATATTCCATCATAAAAATAATATATATATATATATATAACAGTAATATAACTCCAAAATATAAATATTTTTTTCTAACTCACCGTATAGGCTTATATAGCATAACAAAACAAACCAGTTGAACCTCGAAAATATAAAATATGGAATAGATATTGACCTCACAAGAACGATATAAACAAACATATGTTACAAAGTCAAAAATAGGGGTGTTCATTCAGTACAAACCGAATCGAACTGAACCAAATTTTCGGTACACCAAAGTATTGTACCGAATACTGAACCGAACTATTTGGTTCGGTTCGATTAAAATCGAATTTTTTTTCAGTTTGGTTCGGTTAAAAACCAAAATACCGAATTTTCAATTTATAATATTACTATTAATATATATATGTTAATTAACAAATAATTTATTAATTAACAATACATATTAATATTAGTATATTAATATTAATATACTGTTAATTAACAGTATATATTAATAATATAATTAACAGTATATATATTAATATATATTAATTAAAAATTTGATTATTCAGTTTGGTTCGGTTAACTGGTACAAAAAGTCAAAATCGAACCAAATACTGAATTTTTTTAGAAAATAACCGAATACCAAACCGAAATTTTCGATTTCGGTTCGGTTCAACCGATTTACCTAACTGTGAACACCCCTAATCAAAAATCTAATGGACTATCTCTCACTGAACAAATGTAATAAGGATACAAAAAACAAAAGATCACAAAATTATAATAACAACATCATAAAAAATTTACAAGGATAATGAACCAATGGAACAGACCAACAAAAACTAAACGGCATTTAAAAGGCAACAATTATCTGATATACAATTATATGGTCCCTTCAACCTAAGAAAGATATCAACAAGAGAGCTGAAATAACATATTAAATTCATAAAAAATCAGAAAGATCAACAAAATTTATATAGATATATTGACATGACTTCCTAGAGGGAAAACATAAATAAACCATGTAGCTAAAAAGAATTAAAAAGAAAAGAGATAATAAAATTTACCTTCACTGTAAAGTAAAAGGCAACGAGAGATCCCTCCAAAGCAGACTACAAACAAGCAGTGTGATGAAAGCCAACTGAGAAAACAAGCAAACGTAAAAACATAAAGATCAACAATACATAATAGTATAAAAAAAAAAAATTCAATAGCCTATGCAGAGGTCATATTTAGATGTTCAAAGATACTAAAAGAATTTCAAAAAGCAAAAACACGGCTCATATACTACAATAAATGTAAATAAGCATGTGTTCTAACGTAAAAAATTATGACATATTATTTTTCATTAAATACTTATCATAATGATACAAAAATCAAATATATGTAACATTAAGACAATAATATCACTAAAAAAAATGCAACAAATATAGTGAGTAATGGAACAACACATAAAATACTAAGTAGAATATGAATGCCCATACACAATTAAATGGATACGTCAGCCTATGGAAAAGATCAATAGAACAGTAAGAATTTAACACTAAATTCATGAAATCATGAGAAAAATGAGCAAAAATTATACAAATACATTATACATTAGCACTACTAATCAGCAAAAAAGTGTATCGAGCCGAATCAAGCCTAAAAAAGGATTATTAAAATTACCTTCGCTAATAAGCCGCAAGCCACCAAACTTCCCACCAAAGCAAATCGAATAAAGCAGCACAACAAGAACTTACTGAAAAAACAAACAAACCTAAAACATGAAGAGTAACAGAATCTAACAGTAAAAGTAAATAAATAAGAAACACAACAACACATATAGAGGTCATATTAAGGACTAAAAGAACAACATAAACTATTAATAACCATCCAACATAAGAAAAACATAATAAAAATGCAAAAACAGCAACAAAACAACTCATAAAACCCATACAGATTGAAAAGACAGACAACACAAGCTAAAAAGTTATATATATTTCATCAAATTGAGTCAACCCCAATAAAACCTTTTAAAGTCTACACAAATAACAAAATACACACAGTAGAAACCAAAAAGCCTTTAAAATTCATCTAAATAACTTCCTATAATCCCAAAAGTTCATAAAAAAAATAGGGAAAAAAACCAACTAAAAAGCACATATATATTGCATCAAAGTAAGTTTCTGTACCCCTTAAGATTTATTAAAAAATTGGGGAAAAACTAAAGCCCTGCGGATGATCACACACATAGAGTAAAAAGAAACTGAAAAAGACCCAAAAAATAGCATACACTATATCAAAAAAATAAAAAAAAAACAAGCCCAAAATTAATACAACATTCCAACACAAAAGAAAAACCCTAATCTAAAACCCAATAATGAGAAAAAATTAAATAATGAAAGTACCGAAACATCAATCCATCCCAAAATCCCTAACCTTAGAAATATACAAAGCAACGTGTATTCCAGTAAACTCAACAATCCATTGATGCAAAGACAAAAAATGACAAACCCAAGATGAATATAAGCTTATAACCAAAAACCAAAACTCAAATCCAAAATCGAATAACCAAAAAACTTTAGATAATGAAAGTGTTAAATGAAGTATTGATTTTGAAAACCCTAGCCTTGACAACATAGAAGAAGTACATCAAGCTCTAACTTCAGGAGCATAGGGACAAAGTTAACACATACCTAAAAATAAGACTGAAAGCAAGATATAATGTTTATCTACATTCTACTCTAGTATTAGACAACTATATGTGTGATATGGGATTAACCCATTAAGGCCTTGATAGCCCAATAAACTTATTAAACCCAATTTAATTTCGACCTGGAGGTCAGGATATGTTGGTATTATTGGGCCTTATTTCGTCAGGTCCAAATTCAACCGAAAAGGTCGAGATGACTGTTTGACCAGCAAAGTCGAATAAGCCGACCCGATTAGCAGACTCAGATGTTTAGCGACTAATGATGCAACCTACACCATCCCATCCGCTGCATTAAATTCACTTCAACCACTCGTCCATTCGCATTTAATGTTGTGACAGCGTGTCACCTCCGCCATTAATCCTGTCGCATTCGCATTTAATGACAGCACGGTCTCCCCCTCCCTGGAGCTTAGTGGTCGGCATAATAAACAATTGCAAACCATGGGCTCTGGTTGAAATAACCATGACTGCCCTTACCAGCGAGAATCCTGCTAGGAGCTTGTTAAGGCGATTCTCGTCTTTTCACCAAAGAGCATACACTATAATTACTCTCTTCTCTCAACCAAAATGTAGGATTTTTATTCAAAACTAAGCCATTACTCTGCTCATTTTCATTTCATAGTTCAGTCCAAAAACTGACTTAACTATCGGAAGGTCTTAGCCGAGGACTCTCTCGGCTAGCCTGACGTTTTCTACTTGGTTGCAGGTTCCGACCCCCACCATTTTCAGATCGAAAAGCCCCATATACTAAATTTGTTACCATCACTCAGGTCGAAAAACAGTATGTGTCCGCTAAACCATCAATATTTTGGCGCCATCTGTGGGAACGGAACTTCATAGTCGAAGATGGTAAAAACTAGGAGAACTATTTTCAAAAGGCAAAATGAGCGTCACTCACCCCAACCGCCTTCATCACCTCCCCATCAGCAACCTGCCTTGGAGAAGGGCGGCCCCAGTTCTCAAACGGAGCAAGTGTTCACTTTGACCATTTCTCAACTTATGCAAATGATCAATGACTAGATTTCAGCTTAGCTTTCTGCTCAATTATCCGCCACTTTACAGAGGCACAATAATTAGCCAGCACCGGCCACGAGCGTTACTCCTCATCCCACCCACCAAGAGGAACAACCCCCGACTGAAGGTAAGGCCAGAAACGAGATACACCTTTCCTCCAGGAGATGTAAATTGAGCCCAGGTCGTTTCCTTCGTAACAAACCCCGACATGTCCCTCATGAAGAGGTAGCGAAATTAACAGATCAATGGGTTTGACCTGATTGAGCCCAGCAGCACGATCGAGAGGAACACTAAAGGCTAAATCCCAACCGAGATATGTCCAAGGTAGACAAAGAGAAATAGGAAGAGGTATCGCATCAGGTCCAGCAACTTAATAAGAGGTTGAGGAAATCTCAAGAAGGAATTTAGAAAGGACTCAGGCTGAAATAGCTCTCCGAATCCGATGTAAAAGAGAGTCGCCTTTTGTACAAGAGATTATCGACGAGATGATAGCCCTTAATGCAAAAGTCCCTACTAGATTGCCACGATATGATGGGTCAACTGACCTAAATGAGCACCTCTTGCAATTTGAGCACATGATGCAGCTGCATGGGCACAGTAACCACATTCACGCAAAGATGTTGGTTACCACCTTCCAAGGTATTACTTTGGAATGGTCTGTTAAACTTGAGCCAGCTTCCATATATACTTATGACCAGCTTTATGATAAGTTCTTACACAAATTTACTAGCAGAAGGAAAGCTAAATTACCTCATATGCACTTGCACTCCGTCAAGCAGAATGAAGGAGAAACTTTAACGGATTTCTTCTCCAGATTCAACACGAAAATCCTAAAAATTGATAACCCTCGCATTAAATTCCTCATTGATGTGTTGTTTTTAGGGTTGAGGCATAAGGAGTGTGCCAATGCATTATTCAAGGAGCACCCTAGAATGATGGAAGAGCTTTTGGATATAGCAAAGAGGTATATGACCCAAGAGGAGATGAATATGATGAAATTCGGGGGGAAAGAATTCGACAAGAAGAAAGGAAAGGAGAAAGATGATTGACAGCAGAATGAAGGTCATAGGTCTCCTATCAAATGCTTCCATAATTATGCTCCTCTAAACACTCCCCACAGGGAGGTCTTGCTAGCAATTCAACATGACAATCTTCTAAAAAGGCCCAGAAAACTCACTAAGATGGAAATTATGAAAAAGTCAAAGAAGTATTGTCATTTCCACCGTCAGAATGGTCATGATACCGAAGATTATTTCAACCTACAGGATGAGATCGAGTGCCTTATCCGTTAGGGACACCTTAAGAAATTTGTTGATCAAAAAGCTTTGCAAGCTATGGCTCAGACCGACTAGACTCCCCATAGAGAACGGTCGTTGAGCCCAAAGCGTGATGATAAAGGGAAGTAGAAGATGGAAGATGATCGTTCCCCTTTGAAAGGCATAATCGACATGATAACCGGTGGGCCGACAGAAGGAGACTCGAGGTCAGCACGGAAACAAGTGCAGAGACGACTCGAATTCAATAGATGGGTAAACAGTAGGTCGATCTATCAACTATCCACTAGTTTCGAGCCTATCTCTTTCTCAAGCACTTGGGAGGACATGGTGTGGGAGGTAGCCTGGATTGCCTATTGGTGGTCTCTGTTGAAATCGCAAACTTTGAGGCCCGTAAAGTACTAGTCAACAATAGCAGTTTTGCAAATATTATCTTTCTTTCACCTCTTAACAGAATGCAGCTTGGAAAATTGAAATTGGACTCAGTCAAAACACCCCTGGTCAGGTTTGGGGGAGTGGAAATTATTCCAGTAGGATCCATCAATTTGACCACCTCATTTAGCAAAATTCCTAGGAGGCATACATTGATGATTAACTTTTTGGCAGTGGATTTACCCTTTGCTTACAATGCCATAATTGGTAGACTAGCTTTGAATGACTTTCAAGCAATTGTGTCGACCTACTATATGAAGGTCAAATTTCCCGCACCAGTAGGGATAGGCAAAATGCTATGTAATATAAAAGAGGCATAGCAATGTTACATTATTTAAACTGAAGCCAACTATCAAAAAGAAATGACCTCAACTGAAGGCCTCGGGGGACATCCCAGTAATGAAACCTGAGGGGGGTCAAAATAACAAAAAGAAGAAAAATGAAGATACTAGGGCCGAACCAGCTGATGAATTTAAAACCGTTGAATTAGAACCTAAGAACCCTGAGAAGACGACCCAGATAGGAACATGTTTGGGATGTCCAATTGAGTGTTTGCTCATTGATTTTCTCCAAAGGAATGTGGACGTCTTTACATGGAAAGCTGCTAACTTAGAGGGAATTGACCCAGAGATCATTGTGCATTGACTTAACGTTAACCCCGCCCACACGTCTGTTCGACAGAAGACTCAAATTTTTAATGCTGAAAGGACTTAGATCATCAAGGAAGAGGTCAACAAACTTCTTGAAGCAGGCTACATTATTGAAATCCAATATCTTAGTTTGTTATGTAATGTAGTCTTAGTTCCAAATCTTAATAAAATGGAGATGTGTAATGATTTTACAAATCTTAATAAAATGTCCTAAAGACCTGTATATCCTCTACCTCGAATTGATCTATTAATTGATTCCACTGCTGGGTGTGAACTTTTAAGCATGATGGATGCCTTTCAAGGGTATTATCAAATTTTTATGGCTCCTAAGGACCAAGATAAAACTTCATTTATGCTGTCCGACGGCATATACTATTTTTTGGTCATGCCATTTGGATTAAAGAATGTAGGAGCAACATATCAGAGATTGGTTAATTTCATGTTCAACAATGAAATAGGACAAATTATGGAAGTGTATGTAGACGATATGATTGTCAAGACAAAGAAGAGGGCTAACCATCTTACCTACCTCGCTCATACTTTTTCCATTCTCCGTGCTTTCAAAATGAAATTTAACCTGAGTAAATGCACTTTTGGCGTAAGGGGAGGAAATTTTCTGGGGTATATGGTCATCCAACGAGGTAATGAAGCTAATTCCCAAAAGATTCAAGCCATCCAAGATATAACTCTCCTGAAGACGATCAAGGACGTATAGAGGCTAGTCGGGCGGATCATAGCCATTGATCGATTTATAGTAAAACTGGCAAATAAAAGCTTGACATTCTTTCGGGTCCTAAGAAATGCTAAGAAGTTTCAATGGACTGACCAATGCGACTAGAAGCTGGTCGAATTAAAGGAATATCTTTACCAACCTCCCGTGCTATCCAAACCAACAGTTGGAGAAGTTTTTCTTTTATACCTAGCCGTGTCGACAATTGCTATTAGCTCTGTGCTGGTGTCGACCAAAGAAGGGAAACACAAACCGATGTATTACATAAGCAAAGTGTTGCAAGGCCCCGAGCACAACTATTTGGAGATCGAGAAGTACTTGTCACAACGACAAGAATATTGAGGCCTTATTTTCTATCCCATACTGTCGTTGTACTGATGAACCAACCTTTGAGACAAGTACTCACTAAACCAGATATTTCGGGAAGGTTGACCAAATGGGCCATAGAGTTGGGTGAGTCCGACCTCAAGTTTCAACCACGTATCGCTATAAAAGCTTAAGTGTTGGTGAATTTTGTGGTAGAAAGGATAGACCTGCCACCTCCCCAAGAACCTCAATCGCTAACCTGGACCTTGTATGTTTATGGGTCAGCTACAAACTCAGGGAGAAGAGCAGGGGTATTGTTATGCTCTCCTCAGGCTGAAGAGTATGATTTCGCTATCAAACTAAATTACACTGTTACTAATAACGAGGCAAAGTACGAAGCTCTCATTGCTGGAATGAGGATGGCTCTGGACAGAGGGGTCAGGAATCTGGCCGTCGTTACTGATTCTCAGCTGGTCGCAGAACAATTTGGGGGTAATTTCAAAGTAAGAGATCTAACTATAACTACTTATCTTCATGAGGTCAAGAGATTGGGACAATTATTTGTGAAGTTCATACTTCACCAAGTACCCCGGTCAGAAAATGAGAGAGCGAATACGCATTCTAAATTTTCCAGTGCATCCAAAGGTACCTGAGACAGGTCAATCACTTTTCTAGTTTCACATGAATGTGTCATCTCTGGGTCCCGATGGGGCAATATGTTCATAATGGATACTCCAGAACGAACCTGGATTGATGAGATTAAGACCTACCTCAAAGAAGAAAAGGTGTCGCCCAAAAAGATAGATGCCCAAAGGCTCAGGAGACTCGCATCGAAATTTGCTCTGGATGAGTTTGACCAGTTATATAAGAGATCTATCTCTGGGCCTCCTCTAAGATGTCTTACTCTTGACCAAACACAGGAAGTCCTACAAGAGGTTCATACAGGCATATGCGGGAACCACTATGGGGGTTGATCGTTGGCTCATAAAATCATTAGAAGCGAATATTTCTAGCCAACCATTATCAAGGATGCAGTTGAGTTTGCAAGAAAATGCCGATCATGCCAGGTACACGCCAACATCCCTCATCAGCCCGTCACCGGACTTGTTCCGGTATAGATCACTTGGTCGTTCGACCAGTGGGGGGTCGATATTGTGGGATCTTTTTCAATGGCTACTGGACAAAAAAATTTATGATTGTAGCAATCGAATATTTCACAAAATGGGTTGAGGCGGAGGCCGTGCCTAAGATCACGGATGCAGCTATAATAAGTCTTCTGTGGAAAAACATCATTTGCTATTTTGGTTTGCCGAAGATCCTTATATCCAATAATGGCACCTAATTTCAGAGCAAATAGACCAGAGAATGATGTGAGAGCTTGGGGATTAAGCAGCATTTTACCTCAGTAGGGAACCCACAAGCCAATGGTCAGACGAAAGTTACTAATAGAATGGTGCTCGATCATATTAAAGCCATATTGGAAGGTTCTAATGCAAGCTGGGCAGATGATCTCTTAGGTGCTCTATGGGCTTATCGTACCACTCTGAGAACAGCCATTAGACAAAGCCCTTACAGTTTGGTGTATGGTTCGGAAGCTGTAATACCTACAGAATTGATCCAACACATGGCTCGAATTATACACTACAACCCAATCAGGAACAAAGCAAAAAGAGAGGTCGACTTGGACTTAATTGACGAATTGTGACAACAAGCCTTTTCAAAAATGTAAAGATATAGGTCCATCATAGAAAAACGTTATGACAAGAAAGTGAGGCTCGGGTCTTTTAAGGTGGGTGACCTCATTTTGAAGAAGATTGAAGTGTCCCGTAATGTAGGTAAACTCGACCCAAAGTGGGAGGGCCCTTACTCCATTGTAAAGGTGGCGAAGCATAACTTATACCGATTAGCCAGCCTATTGGGAAATGAATTACCTAGACCATGGAATGCTATCAACCTCAAGAAATTCTATGTGTAGATTGTATTATACAAGACAACGCTTTATTTTAATGAAAGGTGTTAAGTGACCCCATAGTCGCCCTATTCCAACCTATCTGATTTATTTAGTAAAGCGTGATCAGATTGACCCCATAATCGTCTGGTTTCCACCTATTAATTCATTCGGCGAAGTATGGTCAGGTCGACCCCGTAGTCATCTAATCCATAAGATATTGATTATGCCAACCCAGTAGTCACGCAACTTCAACCCCACTTAGCATTATTAACAAAACTATTTGGATCGACTTCGTACCGGTCCAACTTATCAAATGAAGGGTACAATATTTGACTAGAAAAATTCATTTTATTTAGTTTGGCTACCGCTAAACGCCTATGTGGACCTCCCAGTTGCATTATGTCAATTCTATCAAACTATTATTTTAATTATTAAAGAATCGCGAAATCGACCTCGCAGTTGGTTTCTTAAATAAAATATTTAGCAGAGCAAAAGTGGGGCCAAATCGACCCCGCACTTCATTGAAACATCCTTTACTTTACAACCATCATTCGACATAAAAAAAATAATAAAATAAAATAAAATAACAACATAAACAACACACTACTGCTACTGCCAAATTGACTAACAGAGAATAGCCTAACTCGACCCCATGGCTTTGCCCTATCGAGCAACTCCCTCAGTAGCGACTTCATCCATGATCCTGAAGAGCTCCTCAGTAGAGCCCACTCGGCCACTCAAAGTGGATCCCTCGACCTCCTGTTCAACCATTCCCAGTTGATTGGGGCCCGCTATATGAGAAGGCTCCCTGGTAGGAATACCTGGCCTCCCATCGGGAAGAAATTTAATGCGTTCACTTCATTGTTCTTAATTTCCAGTGCAAACTCCCCCGCGAAACCAAACTCTTCACCAACGGCAACAACACGCACGAGAAGAGGATGAATATTAGCGCCATCTTCGACATGAGCATTTGGATCAAAGGCTTGAAGTTTCTCATCCTTGTTTACATCGAGCTTCGCTTTATCTTCTGGGCAAAATTCGTATCTAAGAAATTCCAATTGTTTCACAACTCGATCGAATGCCTCTTGTGCGTCGTCCATGCTGAACTTCACACTCGCTTCGGTATGAATTGTTGGACCGCCTCTTTGCAAATCCTAAGCAACAACTTGAAAAACTCCAATCAGGCGTAGTTCATTGCGCTATTGTAACTGTACGCTCGACCCGCAACGAAGATTTCCTAGATACTAGAAACAGTTTTCTTCAACTGATTCTCAACTTGACTTTTTCCTTCAACAGCGACCAACAGTTGGGCATCTTTCTTCTCCAGTTCTTTCGACAATTCAGTCATCCTCGAATCCAATAACTGAATCTTAGTCTTCAAGATGTCACTTTTCTCCTTTTCTAGTTGAGCACATTTTTCCTCCAATCCCAACCAATATGTCTCGCACAACTCGAATTGATGATGGAGGTTATACCCCTATTGTCCAACCTTAGGAACAAGATAGCTCGTCACTTTGCCGATAAATGTTCTATCTAAAATACAGTAAAGAATAATCAACTTAATTTTTACCATGTTGGCATGGTACACAAATGTTTTCAACACTGCCAGCTGTTTATGATTATACATCTTCACCTGGTCTTTCTCGAATAAACCAGCGGTCAGCACGTCCAAAGGCATCATAAACATGGTGCCTACGCCCATTATGGTTGCTTCGTTCGACATACCAACCTTATCCTCGAACTAGGGTTCTAGGAACTCCGGTAGATTGCACAACCGGTGGAGACAGAAGAGCATACACTTCCTCCATCAATTTCTTCCCTTTCTCGACCATGACCTTTTTCGCGGTGGCTTCAGTTGTGGCCTCGATGGCTTTTCTTTTAGGCTGACGAGAGCTATTGGTGGCCCCTCTACTTTGTACAGTCGAAACCAAGGGCTCGTGACCACCTGACCTACCTTAACACCTTGCGCTGCTCGGCCGTTGCTTCCCTACGCTACTGTGCCTCTTTTTGCTTCTTCATTGCGATTTGGCGAGCACGGTTCATGATGGGTCGACCTAAAAGACAAGTAAAAAACTCCTTATTAAATGAACAATAAAAGAGAATGATAGATACATTATTTAAAGAGTCAGTTTATACCTAATTGAGCACTTGCGTGCAACCTTAAATAGGCGATCGACAATCCCGCTAGCACCAAGTTCCTCTCTTGTAGGAAAGCTAAGAGATCATCTCACCATATTCGAGTAGATCTGGAACAAAAATATTGCTCCACGACGGATTCTTGCTAGTATCCAACTCGACCCTACCCCTTATCCATCCTCTCAGAATTTGGAATTCTACCCCATGGGAGGTCGAACATAGAAATACCTCTCTTTCCATTTTTGACCATGGGACAATGAGAAACTCCTAAAGATTTTCCTATGGGGTCGCGCAATCAAATAATAAAAGCCTGACTCCGCCACCAACCCCGACTTTTGGGACATTAGTAAATGAAAAAGATGGCTAAAATTGGCCCACGAGAGCAATTCATCGACAATACCCATTAGTACAATGAAATTGTACATTAGCACAAAACAATTAGGAATGAGCTGAGTTATGCAAACTTGTAAACCCCTTAATAGGTCGACTATGGGGTCGACTATGGGAAATCTCAAGCCACATTTCATGGTATCCTAAAAAACGGTAATGTAACCAGCAAAAAGGGTATGCATCCTTTCTATGGATCTAGGCTTTATCAATTCAAACTTATGTGGAACATGGAATTTCTCTCGTATCAACGTCAAATCGTTCAAGGATACTGATGACACAATATCGCTATAATGCGTTGTCGTGAATAATTGACCTCTCGATCTAGGTATCTCCTTCGCGGTTACTTCTTCCTCATCCCCACCTTGGCTCGAAGGCCCAGCTATGTCCTCCACGAAAGAATTAGAAGACCTCGCGCCCTTATCTCCCCCACATAAGTTTTCCTCAACTCATCACCCAAAGTCTCGCTCGTCTCGACCTTGCTATTAGAGGCGGATTGAGTAGCTTCAAAGTCAGAGTTAGAACTAGACATTTATCAAAGGCTAATGATTTATAAAGCTAAGAACATAAGATACACTTACGAAAATTGCGTTTGAAAAGAAAGAATAGTCGTCAACAGCTTGACCGAAAATTCTCAAATGCATTGTGGTAAAAGTAAAAATAAATGGTTAAAACTACTTATTTATAGGCATGTGGGAATGTTAATTGGCTAAATTGACCGACAACTAGCTAATAAATGCATAACCGCCGGTCCCCCAACGTTCATCTTCGTGTAACTACCGAATAACGGCTCCCGCCAATACCTTTCTCGTTGAGATTTAAAATCACTCATCCCGCCAGTATCTTCGTCGTCGAAATTTACGTAGACCTATTCCAAACTCCGACTTTCCTTAGGTCGGACTTTGGAGTGGGGGGGACTCATGATATAGGATTAGGCCATTAAGGCCATGAAAGCCCAATAAACTTATTAGGCCCATTTTAATTTCGACCTGGAGGTTGAGATTTGTTGGTATTATTGGGTCTTATTTAGTCAGGACCAAATTCAACCGAAAAGGTCGAGATGACTGTTCGACCAGTAAGGTCGAATAAGCCAACCCGATTAGCAGACTTAGGTGTTTAGCGACTAATGATGCAGCCTGCACCATCCCATCCACCGCATTAAATGCACTTCAACTACTCGTCCATCTACATTTAATGCTGTGATGGCATATCATCTCCGCCATTAATGCTGTCACATCCACATTAAATGACAACACGGTCTCTCCATCCGTGGAGCTCAGTGGTTGTCACAGTAAATAGTTGCAAAACATGGGCTTTGGTTGAAATGACCATAACTGCCCTTACCAGTGGGAATCCCGCTAGGAGCTTGTTAAGGCGATTCTTGTCTTTTCACCAAAGAGCATACACTATAAATACTCTCTTCTCTCAACCAAAAGGTAGGATTTTTATTCAAAACCAAGCCATTACTCTGCTCATTTTCATTTTGTAGTTCAGTCCAAAAACTGACTTAACCATCGGAGGGTCTTAGCCGAGGACCCTTTCGACTAGCCTGACGTTTTCTACTTGGTTGCAAGTTCCGACCCCCACCACTTTTAGGCCGAAAAGCCCCACATACTAAATTCATTTTTTTTTACCATCACTGTTTTATTAAGTTAGATGTGAAAAGCAATGTCGTTTCATGTAGTTGACAAGCTACCAAGAAGACTGAAAAATAAAACCCATTTTCTAACTCAACAATAGATAAGCACAAATTCCCAACAACTATTTGAAAAGACTCACCATAGCACAACATAAGCAACACATTGTACACCCAATTACAACACTTGGTATCTTAAACAAAAAAAATCTATTTTATTAACTTGACACTGGGACCCACAAGCAACACATCCACCAGCCATTCATCAACACAATCTAAGACACCCTTCCCAAAAGAAATCCTAAATTAGGGTTTTCTTCTAACCAAGCAAAAAGAAAATTCAATAATCTCCACTTTCTTCTAACCGTTACATGTGAGACAAAACACCGCACAACAAATGCAGTGTAAAGAACAAACAAACAAAGCACAAAGGTCTTATTTCAACATTAGAAAAAAAGAAAAAAAACTAACAAATAGTTACCATGCGCCAGTGCACTATGCACACGTGCATCGGACCTTATATTATAGTAGTAATATATGTTAATTTTCATATGGATAATGCATAACTAATTTATTATACTCTGAAAATACAATGATATGCATTGATAATTAATAGTTTCTATTGATTATAATTAAAAAAAAAATTGTATTTGCTACAAAAAGCTTGTGGAAATTATCAAGTAATTAGAGATGTCGTAGCTATATTTTGTAGCTACAACTACGAAATTATTTTTTAGTAATTTTTTCGTAGTAGATACTAAAGTTTTTGGTAGTGTATAAAATATTAAAAATATTTTTCAAAAATATTTTTTTAAATATGAAAAAATAATGTTTTTTAATAAAGAACTAATTATTACAAATAATCTCTATGAACGTATTTTAGTTTTTGTAAAATTACAAATTTCAAACATATTCATATTATATATATATACTGAAAATATAAAATACATTATAAAAAAAAATAGCGAGAACATATTAAGTCATAATTTGAAAATTGTCACTAATTATATATACATATAAATGATGTAATAAAAATTTTTATTTTATCAACTTAATAATTTTTAGAAGCTTAATAGCGATCATGTTTAGTTGTCACAACTAACAATTAGCGACATATTTATAGTGACAACCTAATAATAATAAATTTTTTATCACAAATTATAATAACAGTAAAGCTAATGACAATAAAAATTTTATTACAAATTACAATATTTGTTGTTATAATAGGTGCGTCATTAATTGTCAATAATAATAATTTACAGTAGTAGTTCTCGTCACTATTAAGTGATATAGTGACAAAATTAAATTATTATAATTTAAAAATATCATTACCAAAGAATAAAAGTTATCATCATTTAATATACGCCATTTATAATGATTTTTATATTGACACTTCCTTTTTGTCATTAATATTATACTTTTTATAGTGATATTTATTAAGTTTATATTATTATTTTAATTTATAAGAAAATATTATTTATATTCTATATGTGAGTATATACAATATATATGTGTGTATATAAAATATATATGTATATGAGTATTTATATCTTCTATAAATCTTCATACGTACGTGAATATTATTGTATATTTTTCATATATATTCATAGTTCAGCTCGGATTCAAGTACTTGACTAATAAATTTTTCTTTTTTTTTGGCAAGCAATTAATATTGACAACTGGAAATATATACATATATATATATGTGTGTGTGTGTGTGTGTGTGTGTGTGTGTTTCAATCAGCCATATGTTGAGATTTTCGACTGGTTTAAGTTGCATTAATTAATGTTGAGCAGTTCAAGGTAGTTTTACAATGTACACTTGAAATACTTATATTAATTGGCATACCACTGGTTGTTCAAATATCAAGAGCTGCATCATCATTGTGACAGCTCCAATTCTGTTGGCATAAGGATGAAACGAAGATAGAACATCCATCATCCATCTCCTTTAAACTTCATATAAAGTTGCTTTTCATATTTTTGTAAAAATTCAATTTCACCCAATCAATCAAAATCTTTAGATCTGTTTGGCGTGATATTGCAATTTCATCTGGATCTGAAAAGAAATATTTTTTAAAAATAATGACAGGTTTAGTTTACATTAAGATGACTTATAATTAGTGATTTTAGCATATTTTATATGTGTACTACTGTACTCTAATTTTTATATTATACAATAAATAAAAATATTTATTTGTTTTTTGTGTAATACTAATTATTGCTTAAATTGTAGTCATGAGAATGAAATAAAATAAAAATATAGAGACTTTAAACACATCATTAAAAAATACATGAAAAGAGAATTAATATTTTATTAATAATATGGATATAGATTAAATGTCCCAAGTGGAAGTACAATCATGACATAGTTACACATTGATGAACTTGGCTCTTATTCTTACATGACCTAAAGAATTTGATTAGACACTTTTAATTTATTTTTATTATTCAAATAGTTAAAATTAGATTGTACATATATTTTTATTGAAATATAGAAATTCTAATCCCAGAAAACCTCATAACTCACTTTATCTAGACTTCAAGAAGAAAAGTTTTGAAAAATTAACTGTGTAAGATAATAAGATTAATTGTTTATTATTACAAGATATATTATATTTTTGATATTCTAACCGAATGACAAATTTAAATTTTATTATTATATGACCTAATTAATTCGACCAAATTCTCACCATTTATTTCCGTTGTCCACAATTTAGACAGCATAAAATTAATTTTCAATTCTATTAGAATATGAAGAAAAAAAAAAAAAAAAATAGTATGTGTGCGTGCTAACAAGAATAGCATGGCCTTTTGGAAAAGACCCTGCCGCACTTTTCAAACCCTGTAATCATTGCACATGTTATGTAAACAGGGGCTGCTTTTTCTCCCAACTTTTTCCATATCAAAATCCAACGGACAGAACAAAATTCCGCCTCAACGATCCAACGGCCAAAGATGAGGACGTACTGATAGACGGCTCTTGATGCTCCTTTGTGGCGGGAAAACTTGTTCTCCCAACTTGGAGGGAAAAACATCTGGGTATATTTTCCATACGGTTGTTATTATTTTATTTTGTTAGGCCGTAGGCGTGGAAATAATGGTGCGGAGATACGAATTAAAATACGGAGGGGTATAAATATAAATAGACATACAGACCGGATATATACGTATAAATTGGTGGGAACACGTAACACAAGCTCATGTCGGATAAGACAACACCGACGGCAGGTAAAGAAGCTGGGGGTGGACCCCATTGATGACCTTATGCTTTCCGTTACGTTTTTATTTTTTTTATTTTTTATATATTTTTCGTAACACCCTTTCTTTCCTCACTTCGCGCTTCGATGTTTTTCTAATTTACTAAAACACCCTTAATCGTTTTACGATCATTTTTTTTTTAATTTTACATTTTCTTTTTGTTTTAGAAGTAACTTTTGCTAATTTTTATTATTTTTTGAAAAAGATTTATAAAGACGACAACGCTTAAGCTTTTTAACATTTGATATGAAATTATTTGATTGAGCTTATAAATACTTCAAAATATATTACCAAATATCATAAAGAGTTTATGAAGTTTTTTAGAAAAAATGAATTCTGTTAGATTACTAAAAAATGAATTCTGTTAGATTAATTTGTAATTGTAAATATAGAGATTTCTAATTTATTTTTAAATTTTATAAAAAAATTCTTCATTTTTTAACTATATTTAAAATAAAATTATCAGTTTAAATTTTGAACAATTTACTTTTATTAAAATATCATAAGAATTTATTTTAAAATAAATTTTAATATTTTATAAATTCTAAAAATATTTTAAGAGGTTATAATTCTTTTAAAATAAATTTAATAAAAGGTTCTCCTTATATTAATGCCGTAAAAATCTTCACTTGAGTGTTTAATACTAAAGAATTTATATGAAATTGAAGGATATGTCAAAACTGCAAATGGTTAATGTATATTAAACCAATATTAATTAATTAAAATTGCAAAGAATGAATCAAATCAAAAGAATTTATTTATTTAAATAGTTAGGGAAATGCGATTTATCAGTGAGGCTATATATTTCATTGAACAATACTTAAAAATATGAATCCAGTTATACAAAAGAGTTAAAGAACCTATAATAATGCCTTGAAAACACTTGTTAGTTTTATTTGATCCAATTAAATAACCCAATTCCTATAAGAAAAGTACACACTGGAAAAACAAGTGACGAGGAGCATTTCCGTCATTTGGTGACCACCACAAAACTAAGTCAAACGGTCAACCCCTAGTAACCCCACTAGCTACCAGTATTTCATTAAGCCACTGTTGCATGATTGACGAGGCTTCTTGACACGTGGCCGTTTCTCACTGGTTAAATCAAAGTCCTTGGGATTCACAGCTTTCACACTCAATAATTAAAGTTAGAAAACAAAGCGAAGAAAACACACACACACACACACACACACACACAAAGTCACTGTCAACCACTCTATCTCTCTCCAGCTGTGTTTTCTCTCTCTGAAAAGAACCCAAATTTCCCCCCAATTTCCAGCACCCTTTAGCAAAGAGATTCAATTTCTGGATTCATCAATGCATGACTTTTCAATCAGGCCCAATTTCATAGCCTAACGCTCCATGATTCAGTTTATTTGCTGGGCTTTGAGAAAATATTGGAAATGCTAGAAGTAGCTGCTGCAGTGGAGAGCAATGGCGGATTTTCTCCGCACTCGTCGCAGCTGCAGAGCTGCGGGGAAAGTAGCGAAGAGGAGCTTTCGGTGCTTCCTCGGCATACGAAGGTTGTGGTGACTGGAAATAACCGTACTAAGTCTGTGCTGGTAGGGCTTCAGGGCGTCGTCAAGAAAGCTGTTGGTCTAGGTGGATGGCACTGGCTGGTAAATAATTGCACAAAGTTTGAATCTTTGTGCTCTTTTTTGAAAATGGGTTTCTGGTTTTATATTTCTTCGAATTGGAGTTTCTTTGAAATCATGTGCTTCCTGCAAAGATTATTTCACATAATCTCTTATTCTTTTTTTAATCATTTGCATGATTAAGGTGGAAATTTCATTTGGAAGATTGGACGGGTATAATGAATTGGCGTTTCAAAGAAATAGCTTTGGTTTGAGAAGTAATAGTTTTTTGGTTTTCAGTAATCCTTGTCATCATCTGCATTTCTTTTATTTATCCTATTCCTCTGGGCTTTCCTAATTCTTGTCATTGTCTGCAATTTTTTGTTCTTAATTAACCACATGTTAAGTATATAGTAACTTATAGGTGTTATTTTTGAATTTACTTGTACATAATTGTTTCATCGTGTTTGACTGAGACACTCTAGGTATATATGTTTCGTTGCCTTTCTCTCTGAGTGGATTTTCCTCTTTGTTTCAGTATAATAGATAATTCCTGCATATATAACTGAATTTAGTTTAATCACAATTTGATTTTCTTCGTTGCTGAATGGTAAAGGGAATTTTGTTTGGGGAATACCTAGGATTATCTTTGGTTAATTGCTGTATTCACAGGTGTAAGATGAATGTATAATTCTTTTATTTGATTTGCTGTCAATTTACTGAAGCTTGCTTTCTATTGCTGTCAACTATGTGATTTGTAAAAGTATTTTGTAAGATTCGTACCCAGAAGTAGGGATTGTTTCATTTCTGTGTCTTAGAAAATTCTATTTATCTATTTCTACAATTTTGAGGAGTATATTCAGCCTAGTACATATTGAACCAAACAGAAATGAATGTTACATTCAACTGAATTTATCATCTTATCAACAACAAAAAAAAAAAAGAAAAGAAAAGAAAAGATAAAAAAGTGTTAGATGAGATTGGAATAAGGTCTTGTTGAGTCAACAGAGCTTAATAGAGAAAGAAGGTTTTGATACAAGGTTCACTGAAATACAGGTTCTTACAAATGGGATTGAGGTAAAGCTACAAAGGAATGCTTTAAGTGTAATTGAAGCCCCTACTGGCAATGAGGAAGAAGACGACCTTGAATTTGAACATGCACCATGGAATGGCTCAGATATGGGTGAGTTTGATTTTATCTTTTATATTTTTCTATAATTTCTGTCTCATGCTTACCATAATTAAATGGGAACTTTTCTCGTACTAAGCACATTTTGGTGCCAATAATTAATTTTGACTCATGATATAATGGATGAACCTCTGTTTTGTTTAGCATTGGGTGAACCAGCCAAATAAGTAATATGCTGATTTATGATAATTCAAAAATTGTCTGTGAATATTGGCCTGATGATTCAATAGCTTTTGTATTTGAGAAAGAATATTTTTTAGCTTTACTTTTCATGTCTTTTGGGTCAAATTCTATATCTTAAAAAATATATTCCACCTAATCTCAATTTTCTACATGGGAAAGTTTGTTGAAATTGTTACATAGGATACCTCATTCATTAAATCACCCTTTTTGTTTTCTTTCTTTCCCCGCATTTTAACTAGCTTTGATATTCTTTCCTTTATTCTTTTTCCTTTTGGCCCACCATGTAATCTGATTTTGTTGCGTATTACATCTTCTTAGCATCCGATGATACTCAAAAGTCCCATAGATCAAGGCATCGTATGCACAGGTCATTTGGGTCATCTCACAAGAGCCTAAGTTGGTCTCTATCATCCGACTCACAGTCTAAGGATTCTGTTTCTACTGCAAGGGGGTCCGCGGTGAGAAAGATTTGATGTCTTTCATGTCATTCTTTTTTATTTTTAAGAAGTATAAGACAGGATAAACTTATCATTAGTTAAGGTTGACACTTACTGTGTAACTTACTTGAGAACCTCTTGCACAGAAAGTTGACCTTAGCAAACTTGAGATGTCTGCTTTATGGAGATATTTGCGGCACTTTAACCTCGTGAGTGGTTTTGTACGACAAAGAAAGACATTCTATTTATCTTTCATGCACGCTTAAAAGCCTTTTATCATCTCTAAGTTAATGCTTAATCATTGTTGCTTAGGTGGATGCCATTCACAACCCTTCTAAAGAGCAACTTATTGATGTGGTACAAAGGCATTTCATGTCACAGGTAAGCTAATCTTAATCTGCAGGGCCTTTTGTGTTGTGTTTATAATTCTTCATTTTGTCCCGTCCCTTAGTTGATTGAATCATTGCCTTTTTCGTCTGTAGCAATTGGATGAGTTGCAAGTCATCACTGGATTCGTCCAAGCTGCCAAGAGATTGAAGACAGTTTGCAAATGACATTTGAGAGTATTGCACCAACTCCTTGTTGCTCATGGGTTCTGACAATTAACAAATCTCGCAACACCTGAATGTATATTTCTTCCTGATGATTATCATTTCGGTTGAAGAGGTGTGAGCTGTAGCTTATGTAGATATATGTAAACCAGTGAACTGACTGACTTCTAAGGAGACATCTTGGCAATAGCTTTTGGTTGTGTGTATTGATGCTGACCAGGGGGAACTTGAACTAGTTGAAATTTGCTGATGTTTAAAATTATCATTCAACCAAAGCCAAACCCTTTTCTATGCATAAATATATTTTGAGTGAGAAATTAAGAAGCTAATAATTTTGGTGCTTTTTTATGCGACTTGATTGTGTTTCATCTTTTTACAACCGAACAAGGATTGAGGATGCAATGGCTCTGGTCAAAAATAACTATGGGGCAGGTGCTGAGGATATAAAAGAAATAGGGTTTTGGATTTTAGTGTTTGGAATTTGATGCAAAGTCAACTTGTTTACATATATGTTTTATGTTTGTGTATGGTGTATGTATTTATATGTTTATTTAGTTGTATTTTTCTTTATGGGATTATATTAGTATGAAGATTTTTTTTTTTTTTTATTTATACACACGTACATCAAGAGTTCGTTAAGATTCGAACTTTTGATCTCTCATATTGGATGAAAAATTTATGCTGTTGGGCCATAAATCACTTGGTGTATGAAAAAAAATCTGTTTATTACAAAACCTTTTGTTGAAGTAATGGGTTACTCATAAATAAGCACCTTACCTCAGCCTTGAAGACCCAAGGCACAAATAATGGCTTTTTGCTTGATTCTTGGCACTTATAGATTGCAATCATTTCAAATTGATGTAATCTTATGCGGTATTTTGTGCTATTAAATTTGTGCTATTAAATGAATAAGAAATAAGATCATATCTCTCTAATAGTTATAGTTTTTAATTTAGTAATAAGCGTTTAATACTAATACCACTATTACATGCTTTTAATGCCATTCCACTTTTTGAGTTCATCCTAGCAAATATAGGTAGTTTTGGTTGAATAATGAGACTTAGTGGATTTCCTTGTAACCCTCGTTAGTACGCGTTTTTGCCATGCTTCAAAGAAAATTTCTCTACCCTTGGTTTCCTCCTAATAGAGTAACATAGACCTCGGAAAAACAAATGACTGCCTCCTCGTCACCTGACTTTCTTTGAAGTTAAAACTCAATGGTTGAGCATAAACTTTACCTAACTAATTGCCATATAAAAAAAATTACAAATATTATTTGAAATTATAATTTTTAAAAATTAGAACATGCTCATGAAATCATTGATAATCTCTTTTTTGTTTTAATACATATATATATAAATATAAATATATATTTTCCATATGGAATCTTATGATGTTTTTTAAATATAATATAAGTTCAGCGAGTCTAATAAATAGATTTTGAGTTTAGAAAGGGTTTCCATAGATTCATTTAGGGTTGTCAATGAATTGCATTTGAACTGAATTAGGGTTAGATCTGAATTTGAATCCGAATCCGATAATAGTAAACCATATTCGAATTCGATCCAAGATCCTATATGATTTATAGTTTGTAGTACTATATCTGAATTCAAATAAAATTCAAATATCCAAAAAATGATCCTAATCCGAATAGTACTCTCAAATCATCATATCACATTTTCCAATTTCAAAAATGCGTCTTTATATCTTGGCTAAAAGTTTGACGTGTGTCTTCTTTAGATACTTGACGCATCTCTTTTTGATAATAATAAATAGTGCATTTGTCTTGATTTGTTTGCTTTTCACTCCATACAAATACAAAGAATAAATATAGATATATAAAACAATTATCTATTTATATATCAATTATCATATTATACATAATATGATATATCTATATATAATTACCATACAAGTGATATATTTAGCTTTATATTGTTATATGATATATTATATATATAATGTGTGCAATATTATATGTATAAATATATATATATATATGTATGTATGATACTATATATATTCTGATTCGAATTATAAATGGATCGAATTGAGCAAAATTCATATTCGCTCCATTTATTTTGAATTACAAATCTTTTTAATTGGATCATGTCCGTCGAATCTTTTATCAGTTAAAGATTTTAAATAATCGAATTTGAATTAAAATCTACTCCATTGACAACCCTAAATTCATTTAAATAGCTTTTGATGATTTTGAATCCATAACAAATTTGATTTATTTCAAATTTTAACAAATTCATTCCAATCCCAAGGATGACTAACAGGGAGTTTGGTTGTGTTTTTATTTTCAATTTTCATTTTTAACATTTTTAAAATTTGAAAAGCTTTTTAGAATAAATGAGTTGAAAATAGATTTGTATTTGTATAGTATGTTAGGAAAATAATGATTATATAGGATTTAGTAGGTTGTAGGTGGAGAGAGATAGTAATA
The DNA here is from genome assembly GCA_018894105.1 of Jacaranda mimosifolia. Taxonomy (NCBI): domain Eukaryota; kingdom Viridiplantae; phylum Streptophyta; class Magnoliopsida; order Lamiales; family Bignoniaceae; genus Jacaranda; species Jacaranda mimosifolia. Next base: position 5,006,361 of record CM032131.1, on the reverse strand, counting down.
ATGAAGAAGAAAGAGAAGATATATAAGTTATTGGGAGAAGACATATAAGTTATTGAAAAATGTACTTTGAGATAAAAATGAATTGAAATATTGATAAAAATGATGATAAATTATTGATAATTCATTTTCAAATAGTAAAAACAGTTGAAAATAAAAATAAAACATAACCAAACTGCCCCTAAGATTGAGTCATATTTTCCTAATAAATTGCGATCTTGGGACAGAGAGTCTTGTTGGATCAGGCGGCTCTAATTATATATGTCATTGTTTGACATGACATATGCAAAGATGAATGCATACATTTTGATTGTTCCATTTACCGTCGATTAGGGTTGTCAATGGGTCGGATTTTAATTTGAATTCAATTTGATTCTAAAATTTTTAATTGATTAAATTATTTGTAGGATCAAATCTAATTATAAATATTCGTAATTCAAAATAAGTGGATCAGATATGAAATTAAACAATCCAATCCATTAAATGTTCGAATTCGAACTTTAATAATATTTTTATTAAATTAATATTCTTATATATAATACTAATAAAGATTTTAAACTAAAATCTTTATATTGTGTTGGCCTAATGTCTGTATTATGCTATTGATATTGAGCCATAATCTAAAAATAAGTGACATACTAAAAAAATGTTAAATATAATAATATATAGTAGTTTACGTATATATTAATATAATGTTATATAAGAGTTCAAATATTTAATTTTTAGGCCAATATATGACCAAATTATTAAAAATTCAAATATGACGTAAATTTACTTTACAGATATAATATTTTCATACAATTCAAAAAGAAAAAAAATATTAAATTGGATCGAATTTTTTTATTGAATTTCAGATATCCATATGTAGCGCCATACCCGGGAGGTGCCTGCTTTGGGCCGAGGTGCTACTCCAGTCTTATTCACAATAATTCAAACAAAATACACACCTCCAAAATTCCAGTTTAAAAAGTTGCATAACAACCCAAAAACCATTCATTCCAACTTACTATTACATTTCATTAAGCCCAAGGCACACAGACACATATACATAAAAAGATAATGTCAAGCTTACTTAACCTTTTACACAAGGTACTCAAAATGTTTAAGCATGAGAGCTAGGTACATCTTAGTCGAGTCTATAGATATATACATACATAGACACCTAATCTAATACAAAGTGAAATACATCCACAACTCGAGCAAGCCTCGAGCCCTTTAATCTCCTGCAAATCATGTTTGGGAAGGAAGCAAGAAATAACAGAAGGGGGTAAGTCCTAAGGATTTAGTAAGGGGAGTGTGCGACAAGCAGTTGAAGGAAAACTGTTGAAAGTAAAACTATCAATAAGCAATGATTCAATAATGAATATGTCACCATTTACAACACGAAGTAATGCTATATCGTGCAAAAGCATAAGATCAAGGGGAACCAATCAAAAGGTCCTAATTCGACGGATAAATAATTAAGCGAAATAATAGGAAGAACCGAAACTGTAGAAGTTATAAATTAACGTGGTAATAGAATAGAACTCAAATAGATAGTGTATGAACGAAATGGAAATTCAATGCAACAAGACAAGGAACAAGCAAGACCTGATATAACAAAACATATCATAGCATACTGTTGGCAACTCCAACCTTATTGCTCCCAGAATAGAATGTAACCAGTATCACGGAGTACAAATATAACATAACAAATTTCCCTTATTACTCAATTACCTAAGCACTCCCCTTGGTAGACATATGGCATGGTCGGCCACATGCTAAATCCCGCCACTCACAGACAGCTATCTCTAACTATCTGCAAGTTAGGATCTTCAGTGGGTACTACCCGGGAGACCAACCACCATCGGTCCATACCACCCGTTATCTTTTCGGATCTAGTCTTGGGCCCGACCCGACCCAACCCGACCTATGGCGTCCCATAACCACCGAAGAATGTCCTCAAGGTAACTTAACATAATGTCAACAGATAAAATGTATTTCAAAACGAAAATATCATACTTAACCGAACGGTATAATCCACAAAACATTAGCTGGGAAGGTTGTATAAACATCATGCAGAACACGATTAACCAAGAGTATTGAACAAAATTGGTTAGTAAGACCAAAATATCAACACATATAGGGGAAAGCCGACAAGGATATAGGGTATGAGGGACGAAAAAATAAAAACATGATACGAGTTCCGGGCACCAGAATGAATACAATTAAATACCAACGAATAGACAAACAAAGAATAGCACCAGAAGGAGTATAATCAACACCAATGAATAGACAACAGAGAATTTCAACAATGGTGACCATTCACTTGGATCTTCACCCTAAAACTCCACAGAGGTGCTATCACGTCTTATGGTACTTGTAACACCCCATCTCTTCTTGTAAGTAATTTTTCTTAATATATATATAATCAAATTATTAAGCTTATCTAGTTTCTATACAAAATCAAGTTTAAAATTTTATATAGATAGATTATCTTATGAAATTATCTCTTTTGATTGAATTAATAGCATTTTAGATTAAATGAGTTAATCGAAAGATTGATCTCAAAATTCCCTAAATACACCTACACTATAAATTTAGCCATGCACCCCAGGTTATAAGGCACATAACATATATACCTTAAGGTACAAATACATCATTATATATATTAGGTATATAATAAAAATAAGACATAAAATAAAAGTTTTACTTATTTCCTATGGCCAATTCAAAATAAGACAAGAAATCAAGGACTAAAACTGCAATAAAAAGTCTAGGGTCAAAATAGAATAGAATAAAAGCACCAAGGACCTCTAAGGTAAATAAGCAAAGTCACATTGCCTATAAATACCTTTTTTCCGCACCAAGCTCTAGCTTTCTGTAGATTGTCCCAAAGAATTAGTTTCTACTTTCCAATTTTTTCATCATTTAGCTTGCAAAAACCATAGTCAATCTTCCCTAACCCATCAAGGATCGAAATTCTCCATAAATTTCCCCAAACTTTTCAGCCCCAAACTCCAAAATTGCTGTAGAAATCAAGATAAACTTACCAGTAGTAAAACTACTACCAGATTTCAATCTTCAAAAAAAATTTGAAAACCTACTCTCCAGCCACTTGATCACTCATACAAACCCACCATTAGAAATCCCTTGATGTCTAGATTATGGTAATAGCATAGATTTCCAGATATTTTACCCAAATTAACCTGAAACTCTACCAAAATCAATACTGCCTCATGCAGGCAGAAACTGTTAGAATCAAGGGCAGTCTTGTTTTGGCTATATTGGAAGCATTAGCCATTCAAATGACGAAATAGAACCATGGTTGGAAAGCTCTATGAATGTAGAAAATATTAGAATAAGGAATCGCTAAAATTGAAGCGTTATTTCAATTAAAAAGGGGCAAGAACCGAGACATGCCACCAAGAATGCAATTAGAAGTTCACTTTAAACAAGAATTAGGGAAAATCAGCCCGTTTGACCAACAAATTAGGGCCATAATTAGAAAGTTCATTAAGTTTACAGATCATTTGAAGTAAATGCTACAGTCCAACATTAGATTTGGCAAACATATAGTTTTGGGGAAACTGCGCATTTTACTATGTGATTATGGAAATGGGCAAGTCTTGCTGAGTAATTGTGAACATGTTATGATCATGCTAACTTGGATTTGTTTTGATAAATATGATTAAATATAAATTTTTGGATTATGTTGTTTGCATTGTGAGATCATGTTGGATAATTGAGGTTGGAATGTAACTAGATTTGGTGGAAATTATAGAATATGATTTATATACAATGATTTTATGTAATTCGTGGAACAATGTGATAGGAAGATATATTTGACTCATTTCGGAATTAATAAAGTAGGAAAGGTTACTCTTATGCATGTATATATATATATATATATGCTCAAGGTATCAATAAAGTTAATCGTTTAAATTATTGAATAGAAACTAAATAATTAAAAATGTATATAGTACTTTAATTAAATTAATTTTGTTTATTATTTTCATTCCCTCATAATATTATTACCAAAAGAGCAATCAATAATAATTGAATCTTAAATCTAGGTAATTAAGCGTACAAGTTTATCAAAGAATCCCGATCATAGGAATTTGTGAGGTCTTCTTCTTCTTCTTAATTTTCATTCTGTTACCCGTAATTCTTTTTCTTGAAATCATGCACCTTCTTGTGTTTCCTTGAATACCTCAATCGTTGATATGTGAGGTCTTCTACTTCTTAATTTCACTTTGTTACCTATAATTCTTTTTCTTGAAACATGCACCTTGGTGTGTTTCCTTGAACACATTGATTCTTGATACATTGAGTTTTATGTTCCCTCTAAATTTCTATTCTATTACCTGTAATTCATTTTCTTGAAACACTTTGAATATTGATATGTAAAGTCTTCTGTTCTTTCGCAATATCTTTTCTAAAATTATATACATATCTCGTGTTTTCAGAAACACCTCGATCATTGATATGTAAGGTCTTTTATTTCTTTCTAATTTTCATATATTACTTGTTTATAACTACTTCTTAAAATCATATAACCTTTTTACACTTCCTGAAATACCTCACTTATGATGATGATAATTATTTGAACCGCTTGGTAAGTTTGAGCCGGTTGAAATCCTAAAGTATTCCTAGTCAAAAGATAATGTTAGTAATATTTATTTCGTTTGTTTCTTTATAATCAAAACTATGTTACTCAAATAAGTAAAGTAAGAACCCCTATACCGGATACTTTCAAAATATCTCAAAAAGGATTGTTTAAAAGAAAAAAAGAACATTTATGAAAAAGTCCTTTTATTCCAAATAAGTTATAACTGAAAAAGATTCGTGTTTTCTAGTTATTATAAATCTTCTCATCCTACTCGTTGAATAGGGAACTAAGTGCCACACTTGCTGACAGGGGGTGTGCGGTGGGGGCTACCTCTAGAATCATGAGTTTGACACTTTCTGCTATACTTGTTGTATTCTTGACCCTTTTGAATATCTTATTCGGTCGGTACTGTAAAGTATGTGCTGGTAGAACAAAGTGCCACACTAGTTGGAAAGGGATGTGCGGTGGGGTCCACCTCTTGAATTTGTCATTATGGGCACCTTTTGATTTCAATACCTGACATCTTTCAGCTGTAGTTTGTACCTAAAATGATAAAATCCTATTTTATTCTTCATGAATGAAGTGTAAGGAACTAAATGCCTGTGCGGAAGGGCCCTCTAGAATTATGTACACTTAAGTCTGAACATGAAAAGGCATTAAGATTTATGAATTCTCCTTGCTGGTATGGGACAATGATAGAGTTATATGAAATGTTTGATATGATTATGATGTCTCTGATTTGATATGGTTTCCTATAAGTAATTTAATTAAAGCATTTCTCATATAAGACCTTAAGATATCTCAAATATATGTGCATTTGACATATAAAGTAATTATTACAAAAGCTTGTTACAGAAATCAAGTTATCCTTGCATGTTTTGTTTCCTACTTAATACATAATTCTCATTCTATCATCTTCCACTGCAGTATAAGCTCTATACAAGTAACTCTCTCCAACTTTCATTACTGAGTCATTCAGACTCACTCTTATACTTCTCTTTATATATATGAGGCTGGATTGATCGTACCAGAACAAGGAATTTGGGAATAGAGAAGAGAGAAATTATCTTTTGTTGAATCCAAGTGTACTTAGATCAATAAATTGATGTATATATGTAATAAGGCTTATAGCCATGGTGGCTTTAGTAGCATACCTCAGGTACTGGTATATGTATACTTATCTATAACTAGAGGAAAAGTTCAGGATGGTGTACACAGAATAAAATATACTTTGTTTCTTTTAATGTGATTTGTCATTTTATTTTGTTAGTCTATGCTTGGCATGGGCCTTCGAAAGGAAAATCTCCTAGAGAGGATTAGTGTCGCGGTGTGGTGACTTCAGAGCCTTCGGGTGCCAGAGTATTGGAGGCCCTAACTCCTCGTCACCTATTCCAAAAAAACATACCTAATGTCAAAAATAATTATTTCGCTTTCTTTAAACAATAATTAATCCAGTTATATCTTAATATCTATTGTTTTCTAATTAGTACAATATTTTAAGGGCTCAGTTCTGAAAATATCATAAAGGTAACTTGCTAATTATGCCAATGATGCTATAGTATTAACGAGAGACTAATTTGTTTTGAGTTGCTGATCATCTCAACACATAATTGCAATTCGGTGCAATTAATTTAAACTAACATAAGTAATTATCTTAACATTTTAACCAAACTAATATTAGAAGACATTTAATCATTTAAAAAGAATTTTACCTATGATCTCTAATTTAATGTTCTAAGCCTATAATTACTAAACTTATACCACCCTTATGAATTTTACATGTTTTCTAATAGTAATCAATCTTCATAACATAATACAATTTAGATTTCTCAATTACATCAATTAACTTAATTTAATAAAAAATAGCTTCTAATTAACGATTCGAGTCCACATTTCACTTTATATTAAAATCACGTACAATCATTCTGATCCATAATCAAAATTTTGGTCAAATTAACTTATATTTACATTAGAATTTAAGCTAACAACTCAATCGGATTAAATCGGTGTTTTACCTAATTGATCGAATTTGAGGGCGATTCTTCATGTGATAGCAACCAGCATGTACTTAGTTCGCCGCCGCGATGAAATTGGTGGTCAGTTGTTAGAATGCTACCATCGAAATTGGGTCGCGATACCACCAAATTGTGTGCCTCTTCACACTAAATGAAACCCCTCTATCAATTTTCAACTCTGCGGCCGAATTGCCGCTCAATTGGTCAGAAAACAAAGTTGGCCTCCTGAATGCCGTTGTGCACCGCCTAACTCGATTTTTCTCCCCCGGTGGTCCATTTCTGCAATTGAAGGTATCAATACACTCCTCTAACTGAGCCCATCACAATCCACCCTTTAGCCGTGAGTTCTAGCTATCGAAATAGCAGCTCCGACCACCACCATCACGAGCTACGATTCGATCATAATTTTTTGGCATTTTGTCGGTTGTTTCAAGGTGCTTTTGGTATGGTTGTGTTCCTCATGAAAAGAGGAAGGAAATGGTATGGTTGTTTTCAAAATTTGCCGGCGACGGAGGAAGATTGTCGGAGGGGTGAAAGGGTTTGCATGTTAAAATTTGAAGAAATATGGGGGATACTTGTTATTTATAAACCAATTTTTAGAAATTCTAAATTGACCCTTGAAACTTCTCTCAATTTTCATTTGAACCCCCAAGAGTTTCAGTCAACTTTCAATTTAGTGTTAAGTTTGTTTAATGCCTTAGATTGGCCCAATTAACCCAAATTTTTTATAGATCGACCCCCAAAACTTTCAAATTCCTCGCAATTAAGTCTTTCTTATTTGTATTTTCAGGCCCAAAATTTTTGTCAAATTAATATTTTAATTTTTAAATCTTACCTTCTAAAATACTAAATTTAGGGGTGCTACAATCCTCCATCTCTTAAAAGAATTCGGTCCCTAAATTCTCATCTTCGACTGGGAGAGCTTCGGTTAATACTAGCACATATTCTACTCCTGTTTTTACTTACCCAGATCACATGTTGGTTTCTCCTATTGTCACGATATACTTCCTCAAATTTCTAGTGACGTTTATTTCACTAAGATTTTTAAGAATCTCTTCTTTCTAGGTTTTCCCAATATATCCATTCTCACCAAGGCATGTGGTGTCACCCTATACTTCTAACATTGACTAATAATCTCATAATCCAGGGTTCTGTTATCTATCATCACTTAAAGTTTCTTTTAATTTCCTTGATTGAGCTTATAAGAAGTAAATTAAACTATTTCGAAAAGGAATTTAAACCTCTTTGGCTCCCATAATATTACCGAGTGCTTTATGCTTATTTTCTAATTGAGTAAGCCTTGTGCTCATCGCCACCACATAATATTTCTATACTTAAAAGGTTCTCTATTTCACCCTGATAGAGTACATGCTGTTTTACTAGATCACTACGACAACAAACAATCATTAACACCACAAGCTCATATTTACATGATATTTACATCAGGGATTAGCCAAGTTCAAACTTAACTTGCTTGGTTTCATAACAAGCCATACATTACTAAACAGCTAGCTACAAGTTCATAAAAAACTAAACATACTAGATACAGTCATGAACAATACGTTTGTTGCTCCTTAGATTCCATCTGAGAGATATAGTCCAAAATATGTGGGATCAGACTCTCTCCTGATGTTCAAAACTTAGATAGTCTTCAACTATTTGTTTCCCTTTATCCTTTTGAGCACTTGAGGTTGACTGCTTGCTTTTAGTGTAAACTCGGATAAGATGTTGGTCGCTGCCATATGCTATACACTTTCCTTGCCTTTTCCAATAGTTTGATTCCTCATGCTATCACCTATTAAAAAATCCACAAATCTTCTTTGGCATTTCAGATTGGACCTTTGTCCATTTCTTGACTAAACTACTTTCCCCGCCATTAGTAATTCTGAGTTCAAAAGATTTTCCTCGCTTGCCCTTTCTCTCATTTGCAAATACCTCAAAGGGTTCTTGCTCCACTCGTAAGGCTCTCTCTAAGGCTTCCTCGAAGTTAAACTGTTTGTAAGGCATAAAGGTCTGTCGTATTTCAGATCTTAATCCTCTAACAAATTTCTGAGTCCTACATCCTTCTTTTCTCAATATCTATGGGGCGTACCGAAATAATCTACTAAATCTAGCTTTATACTGCCACACTGTCATATCCCCTTAGGTAAAACCCTCAAATTCTTATCTTCGGGCATCTTCTATTTCTTATGGTATGAATATATCCATAAATTCCCATAAGAAGTTTTTCCATGTATGAAATATTTTCTTATATTCACATCGTTGACTTACCAAGGTCCACCATTGACTAGTAGCTCCTTCCAACAGATAGATGGCAAATATAAGTTTGAGGTTGTCCGGGTAACCTAACATCTGAAAAATATCTTCAATCTCTCTAATCCAAGCTTATGCCTTTTGGTGGTCCAATTCACCCATAAACATTGGGGGTGGAACTTAAGGTGATGTGCTAGAGTTCCGAACTTCAGAGACTCTTCCCTTCTCTCAGGGTTGTTCAACTGACCTTATTGCTGACGCGATTGCATGAATTGCTGCCACATTACAATCATATGTTCTATAACCTCTCATTTTGCTGTTGAATGCACTTGTGGGTCTCGTGTCCCTTTCTCAACACTTATTGGACGTCTCCATTCCGAAGTATCCTCTTCCAGATTAACTAGATGAATACATTGGGGTTAGTTTTTGTGACGCTATTCGGCAAAGTTTCTTAGTTGTGTAAACCATTCCTATATGTAATAATTAAATAAGATGTTTTTTAATTAATATCCAACCATTCTTAGTTCTTATCGCACAAGATTCAAAATATATACATAATTTTTCTTAAACACAAGACACATCAAAACTCGATTAGTATCCCGATTAGTATCAACATTAGATGTTCCCTGTTTCTTGCTTTTTCCTTCCACATATGGTGTCTATAAAATGATGGCTAAACTAACGAATAGCCTGGTGTTTGACAAAATGATCATGTCTAGGCCTAAGATAGTTGTAGTGCAACATATACTGATGTTGGTGTCTATAGTTATTGCTTTGAAAGTAATCTCATTTGTTGTCTATATCCCTTATAATCATCTTTCCTCTGGAGGTCTTCAAACGTTATCTCTTTTCTATTTACCTTCGGATATGCTATTTTAGGGGAGTCTTGAAAGGTACTAATTAGAAGAACCTAAGAATTCTTAGACCTTTGATACATTTTCTGGCCACATTCGATTGCCTACAGCCTTAATTTTGATAGAATTAATCCTTAAATGCATGTAATGCTAAACACAAATGTAGCATGTTTCATTCCTTGATTCTAAGTAATTTAAAACTCTCTAACAAGATCACTATAAATCAATCCCAAGTGTTCAAGTGGTTCTATATGTATCATATTTAAACTTTATGTAAGAGCTAAAGTCAACCCTTTTAGCATCTTTTCAATTCATAATATCTATTTTATAAGTAAAAGATAGTTCTCAACCCATCTACTCCCCGAATTTCCATTTTATTATAACACTTCTTTAGTTTCAATCTTAAACAACCATAGTACATGTATTAGGTTAAATAGCTTATGAGGAAAAGGCATCCTAATTCCCAAACTTGGTGGATTTTGTGGAGCTCTTACTATTATTCTACCAGTCCTTATCAGTAATGCAAGATCCCTCATAAAGTAAGTAGATACCTAATTTCTTTGTTCATCAAGCGATTGCAAACATCAAATTACACCTTATTGCTCAGTCTGTGCCCATATTTTTTACTAGTCTGATCCTTTCAATGATTTCTCATGTAACCATGTCGTTCAAATCACACCATCCTTCTGTTCTTTAGGTTCCTTATCCTTAGTCGATCTCCTTATGCTGATTATTATTTACTTAGCAATTTGTAGACTCTCTTTTACGAATGTTGCACCCTTATTTCTTAAGGAATCATATCCTATGCTTGGTGCTACATCTTATTTCCCATAATTCCTATTTAAACTCTGAGTTTTATAACCTTATCTAGTGTTCTCTTTCAAATTTTTGTACTATCACATATCTCACAACTAGTTTTAGGCCATTTTTTTGGGGTTCCCAGGGTCTTTTCCCCCAAATTTCACCTTCTATGGCGACCAAACCTTCTTTCTTATCTGTTGTCATCTTAAAAATCATACACATCAATTTTTTCATTATTAACACACTAGTTTCTCCAGATAGTCATATCATTCGAGCCACATCTGTATATGCATGTCAAGCACCATTCTTACTAATGTCATTCTATCTATCAAATTCATCTTTCCATCATGTTATCCCTTGTCAATATAAACATACCATTTAGACTTCAGTTGTAACCATAGGTCAAATATCACTTAGTCCTAATAATCATGCATTTCCCAAATGCACCCCTACCTACAATAATCCTTTTCCTGTGTATTTATACAATCTAGGTTCTCATCCGTAAGTATGTGGCAGGGATTTGTTCATCCCAGGGTGATCACGTACTAACCCAAATACATATCTTCCCAGAATGATCTTTTGCTTATCAAATATAACTTCCACGAATGTTGCTTGCATTATGTTGATTTCCCAAGTAATTATTTTCACATTAAAAACAATTTTTCCCAAATATTAATCTACTCATCGGATTCAACCTTAATAGATATTGCTCACATAACGCCATAATTCCAACGGCATCATTCTTTCCAATAACTATACATTCAGATGCCTGACATACCAGAAGTAAGAGGTTATACACTGGTTGGCCACCCCGGTCATAACCTTTCATTTCCTTAATGTCGAGCATTATCCCAAAAGTTCATATCCTATTCAATTCAACATTAAATTCCAAAACCAAACTTTATATTTTCTTGCCCAAATATTTCATAGTCCAAGAATCATATCCTGACATAGCTCAGGTTTTCTTTAACTCAGGTATACACATCCCAAAACATTTCCAAAGTCAAGCTTAGTCTTTACTAACCGAGAATTTCACACTTCGACGATCATATCACAATATAGCTTAGGTTTTCCATAACTTATGTGTTTACATCCTAGATTATTCCTAATTCAAGTTTAATCTCCAGTAAGCCCATCGATTCCAGCTACAAACATTGTTCCCACTTAACCTAGGTCCTCAAAACCTAGACTCTTATACCATGCTGTAGCGTCTCACCCGAGAGGTGCCTGCTTCGGGCCGAGGTGCTACTCCAGTCTTATTCATAATAATTCAAAGAAAATACGTACCTTCAAATTTTCAGTTTAAAAAGCTAGCATAACAACCCAAAAACCATTCATTCTAACTTACTATTACATTTCACTAAACCCAAGACACGCAGGCACATACACATAACAAGATGATGTCAAGCTTATCTAGCTATATACACAAGGTACTCAAAATGTTTAAGCATAAGAGCTAGGTACATCCTAGTCGAGTTTATAAATATATACATACATAAGCACCTAATCTAATACAAAGTGAAATACGTCCACAACTCAAGCAAGACTCGAGCCCTTTAATCTCTTGCAGATCCTGCCCGGGAAGGAAACAAGAAATAACAGAAGGGGGTAAGTCCTAAGGACTTAGTGAGAGGAGTGTGCGACAAGTAGTTAAGGAAAAACTGTTGAAAGTAAAACTATTAATAAGCAAGGAATCAATAATGAATATGTGACTATTTACAACACGAAATAATGATTTATCGTACAAAAGCATAAGATCAAATGGTCCTAATTCGACAGATAAATAATTAAGCAAAATAATAGGAAGAACCAAAATTATAGAAGTTATAAATTGACGTGGTAACAGAATAGAACTCAAATAGATAGTGTATTAACATAATAGAAATTCAATGAAACAAAACATGAAACAAGCAAGACCTGACATAACAAAACATATCATAGCAGACTGTTGGCAACTCCAACCTTATTGCTCCCCGAATAGAACGTAACCAGTATCACGGAGTACAAATATAACATAACTAATTTTCCTTACCTAAGCACTAGGCTCGGTAGACATGTGGCATGGCTGGCCACATGCCAAATCCCACCACTCGTAGATAACTACCTCCAACTATCTGCAATTCAGGATCTTTGATAGGTACTAGCTGGGTGACTAGCCACCGTCGATCCTTACCGCCTCGTCATATTTCTAGACCTAGTCTCAGGCCTAACCCAACTCGTGGCATCCCATCAGGTGGTAACCCCCTAAGAGCATCATCAAGGTGACTTAACATAATGCCGACAGGTAAAATGTATTTCAAAATGAAAATATCATATTGAACCGAATAGTATAATCCACAAAACATTAGCCGGTAAGGCCATATAAACATCGTATGGAATGATTAACCAAGAGTACGGAACAAAATTGGTCAGCAAGACCAAAATATCAACACATATAGGGGAATGCTGGCAAGGCTATAGGGTATGAGGGTCAGGAAACTGAAAGCATGATAGGAGTTTTGGGCACCAGAACGAATACAATTAATTACCAATGAATAGACAAACAGAGAATGGCACTAGAAGGAGTACAATCAACACCAATAAATAGACAACATAGAATTTTAACAATGGTGACCATTCGCTTCTTAAAAGAAAAAAGGTTACACCCTCACCTTAAAACTCTATAGAGGTGCTATCATGTCTTACGGTACTGGAGGCCCTAATTCCTCGTCACCTATTCCAAAAGAACATACCTAATGTCAAAAATACTTGTATCGCTTTCTTTAAACAATAATTAATCCGATTATATCTTAATATTCGTTGTCTTCTAATTAGTACAATATTATAGGGATTCGGTTCCGAAACATCATAAAGGTAACTTGCTAATTACGTTACTGACGCTATAATATTAACGGAAGACTTATTTGTTCTGAGTTACTTATCATCTCGACCCATAATTACAATTTAGTGCAATTAACTTAAATTAACATCAGTAATTATCTTAACATTTTAACTGAACTAATATCAGAAGACATTTAATCGTTTAAACAAAATTTTACCTATAATCTCAAATTTAATGTACTAAGCTTATATCACCCTTATGAATTTTACATTTTTCTCTAATAATAATCTATCTTCATAGCATCACACAATTTAAATTTCTCAATTACATCAATTAACTTAATTTAATGAAAATTAGCTTCTAATTAATAATGCGAGTCCACGTTTCATTTTATATTAAAATCACATGCAATCATTCCTGTCCATAATCAAAATTTTGGTCCAATTAACTTATATTTACATTAGAATTTAGGCTAACAATTCAATCAGATTAAATCGGGAATCGAATTATCTAATTAATCGGTGTTTTATCCAATTGACCAAATTTGAGGTCAATTCTTCACGCGATAGCAGCCCGCATGTACTTAGATCCCCACCGCGATGAAATAAGTAGTCAGTCACCATCGCAACACGACCAAATTGTGCGCCTCCTCATGCTGAATGAAACCCCTCTATCAATTTTCAACTTTGCCGCTAAATTGCTGCCCAATTAATGGAAAAACGAAGCTGGCCTCCTCAACACAGTCGTGTGCCACCTTGCTCGATTCTCCCCCGCTAGTGGTTCATTTTTGCAATTGAAGCATCAGTACACTCCTCTAGTTGAGCCCATCACAAACCACCCCTTGGTTGTGAGTTTCAGCCACCGGAATAGCAGCTCTTTCCACCACCATTGCAAGCTCCAGTTAAGTCATGATTTTTTGGCATTTCGCCAATTGTTTCAAGGTGCTTTTGGTATGGTTGTGTTCCTCACGATGAGAGGAAGAATGGTATGGTTGTTTTCAAAATTCATTGACATCGGAGGAAGATTATTGGAGGGGTGAAGGAAGGAAGGGTCTGTATGTTAAAATTTGAAGAAATCTGCGGAGTATCTCTACTATTTAAAAAGTAATTTTCAAAAATTTCAAATTGACCCACGAAACTTCTCTCAATTTGAACCCCCAGGAATTTTAGTCAACTTTCAATTTAGCCCTAAGTTCGTTTAGTGCCTTAGATTGGTCCATTTGACCTAAAAATTTTATAGATTGACCCCCAAAACTTTCAAATTTCTTGCAATTAAGTCTTCCTGATTTGTATTTTGAGCCCCAAAATTTTTGTCAAATTAATATTTTAATTTTTAACTCTTACCCTCTAAAATACTAAATTTAGGGGTGTTGCGCCATCGGATTCGGATATGCTACTGACTAACAAAGATCCTATAATATATCATGTCGGATTCGGATATGACTTTTGGTAATCGAATTCAGATTCGGATGACTTTTGGTAATTGAATTTAGATTCGGATATGACTTTTGGTAATCAAATTCAGATTCGAATATGAATAATTCGATCCAAATCTGATCCATTGACAACCCGCCACGCTTCAAATAAGACCACTCCATTTGGCCTTAGCAAGATTGTGTTTATGTTAGTATTTTTCCTGCATTTTTCTTTGGTGGCGTTTTTCAATTCGGTCTTTTATTTCAATTTCAAGTATCATTTATGTATTTAATAAATTTAAGTATCATTTAATAATAATAATAATAATAATAATAATAATAATAATAATAATAATAATAATAATAATAATAATAAAACTTTATATTATAATGAATTTTAATAATCATCAAATCTGTAAGTATTTTTCATCAGCACTTGTGTCGATTTTGTCTTTGCAAAAAAATATTTCAATGAGAAAGAAATTGCCTATGTACAAGTTGCATAATTGCATGTCCCTTGACTTTTAGATGTTGATAAAATTAAGTATCATCATAACTCCAATAAGGGATTTAGGAAGAAATAGTTGACTGTCGTTTCCATAGCTACGTCATGATGATATCCAAATAAGTTACTAGACTTGGAATGTTCAATTTGACAAGGTGTTATCAATACATCCATTGAGGGTTTTTGTCCTTGTAAAATGTATTTGAACAATTAGAGAGAGAAACAATATATAGACTGCCTTAATATCTTGACTCAAGTAAGATCAACTATCATTATAAGTTCCTCAATCAAGGGACTTGAGAAGAGACGCATCATGTCCCATAATCCCATGTGATAATGATCAAATCATGGCTAGGTATGAAAAGTCGTTTGTTTTCATTTTCAAATCCCATTTTCATATTTTTTATTATTTTAAAATTGAAACACATCACTTTTTACATATTTTCACTTAACATATTTTCATTTTTGTCATCAAAATAAAATATCCAATAATATATATATTTTTTCTCTCTATTCTCGTTATTTCTGTTTCTCTCCACCTGCAACCTACTAAACCCAACATAATCATTACTTTTCCAACAATATATTCAAAAACAAACTTATTTTCACTAACTACCTTTTCAAATTTTGAAAATAATAAAAATAAAAATAAAGCCAAACGGGCTCTAATTCCATAGATATTATTTTTAAATATACATACTAGAGAATTTATTATGAAAGGACGGTTGAACTCCACAAATGAGACGAGAAATAACTTATCTTCAAACTTCATGGCTATCACTTCCATACAGATTGCTCTCATTTCTCATCCTTCAAAATAGGGCTAATAGCAATTTATCCCCCTATATTTTAAAAAATAGGTAATTTATCCCCTATGAAAAATAAATATTCAAAATACCTCCCTATATTTTAAAAAACTATGCAAACCGCCTCCCCATTCTCATTTGTTATCCATTTAATATAATTTTAATATGAAAAGACTAATTTACCCTTAATCATTTAATATATTTTTAATTCAATTTAAATAATCTTTTATTATCATTTTTTTTCTTTCATTCTTTTCTTTTCTTTTTATTTCTCATTTCTCTCTTCTTCCATTATTGCATATATTTCTCATTTTATACATATATATATATTTATGTTTATTTCTAATTTCTCATTATTTCATATATTCTCATCTTACACATATATAAATTTATTTATAAAATAAAATTATTTTTGTTTTTATCTTATCAATTATTTTATAAAATTTATTTATCATTTCTCATTAATTCATTCCAAAGTAAATAAAATTTAAATTTCATAAAAATATATAACATATTTTTTATTTATACTTAAATACCTATATAGCATATATATAAATTTATCTATAAAATTTAAATAACTTTTATTTATATATTTTTTCTTTCTAATTATTCATTTCAAATTAAGTATATATATATTAGTATATATGATTTTATTACCATATATATATGATAATGTATATAAAATTATTTAATAACATCATCTTTATATAAATTTATTTATTTGTTTCAAATTAAATATTATATATATTTATTAAAATATATAATATATATTTATTATATACATATATATTATAAGATAGTTATATTTATATAGTTATTATCATATATATATATATATATGATAATATATACATAAACTACCCCCCCCAACCTCCCACTCCGTCTCTCTCTCCCCAAGCCTCATGGGCTACCATAGCAGCCATGGCATTGTGGCCAGATCCGGCCACTAGCTGCCATGGCGAATGTAGCCATGGTGGCCATGTTGATGGCGGCCGACGATCGCCATCTGCTTTAGAATTTTTTTTTAATTGTAGTTTCCAGCAGTTGGTTGCCATCTGTTTTTGAATTTTTTTTAATTGCAGTTTCCAGCAGTCAGTTGCCATCTGTTTTTGAATTTTTTTTTAATTGCAGTTTCTAACAGTCGGTCGCCATCTGTTTTTGAATTTTTTTTTAATTGCAGTTTCCAGCAACGGCTGCCGGCTGCCTATACATAAACTACCCCCCCCCCCCCACTCTGTCTTCCTCTCCCCAAGCCTTACGGGCTGCCTTGGCAGCATTGTGGATGGCGGCCGATGGCCGCCATCTATTTTTGAATTTTTTTTTTTAATTGCAGTTTCCAGCAGCGGCTGCCGGCTGCTGGTGGGGGTGGGGATGGGGTGGGGTAGTCATTTATAGATATAATTGTATATATATAAATGATAATATGTATATATATACACACACATTATATAGAATTATATATGATAATATATTATATTATATATATTTTTAAAAAAATATAATATGATTTGATCTAGATCATTAATTTTTTTAAAAAAGATCCGACGGTTGATGAATAAGGACATAATTATCTTTTTATATATAAAAATTTTAAGCATAGATGCACGCACAACGCGTGTCCTACATCCACGCTCTTAGGGGGGTTCGTTGCATGATTTTTTAAAACATAAGAATGCTTTTGTCTATTATTTTTTCATATGGGGATAATTTGCCTACTTTTCTTAACACAGAGGGATTATTTGTAAAAATCCCATCAAAATATTTTTAAAAAAATTTCCCATCACTTATATATTGACATGATAACATCATATCCGACGACGAATTTGAATATTATTAATTTTTATTTTTTTTATTTATAATTTATTAGTTAAGACTTTATTAATAATGAGTAAGTTAGTATCCACTTAGGAGTACAGTGGCCTATACATGCATAACCCTTTAGCAAATTCGGTTTCTTTTAACTATGGTTTCCAACTTTCCATCATATCAATTCATGAAATTCGGACATCAACCATAAAAGGTCATACAAAAAGAACTTTATCTGTTATAGCGTGCCCTAAAACAGTCCATTTGCTTTTTACGTTTTCATTGTGACCACATTAATGTGCGCAAAATCATGTCATGCCGCCTAATTAATTACTCACCGCCCCCATCTCTTAGCAATTATCATAATTAGCTGCCAGCCACCACATACCGCCAGCATTGTAATTATTTGTATCGTATAAGATATGATATGTTTTCGACGCATATTTAATAGGTTAGTTAATATTTTTATAAATTAAATGAAAATAAAATAAAATAAAATATAAATTTATTTGATCTCGTAGTAGATGCAACCGACTATGTGTTCAGTATATCTTGGACATATCTTTTTCTTTATTCCAAAATATATACAAATGGAACAAAAATTTTAAACAACTTTTTAAAAAATTACTTGAAAAATAAAAATAACAGTCTGAAAATACTTTTCTCTTTATATATATATTTAACGAAAATTATTATTTTTTTTTCTTTTCCTCGCGGAGTGCATAATCTTTTGCAGAGACTTTTTAGAATAAATTGAAGTCCGCCTAATCATGCATGTAAAAGCTCATTAAGATATCAACTTGGATTTTATCCAAATAAAAAAAAAAATGATATCAGTTTGGATCTTTAGCTATATTGGCCTTTGTCATGGTACCAACGAGCTTAGGGATATCAGTGTAGGATTGGTTTCCATTACAGAGGCCAAATTTTAACGTACTTCTCAATTCTCATAGGTGAATTTTGGATCTGGTCTAAAATTGAAAATATGTGTTGTCCTCACACATCGTTTTTGCTTATATAAAATTAGTACGTGTTCGGCGTGATGCACTGAAAATAATTATATGATTGAATAATTTATTTTATAATAATATTTATTTTACTTCATGTGATTAAAACATGAATTGTAGTTGTTTTTAGCATTTAATAAAAGAAAATTTATTACTATTTAAATAAAATAATATGAATATTTCAATTAAAAATATTATATTTGATGAAAATTTATACATAAATAAATTATAGAATATTAAGAATTGCTCATTCTAAATTTATAAAATGATAAAATTAAAAACAATAAAAGAATTAAGAAAATAAAAATAGCGCATAATATTTTATTAAATATGATTTTTAAATTAGATATATATATTTATATTTATACATACATAGTTTGATATGATGAAAAAGTAAATAACTTATTTATAAGGGTAAATAGCAAACATCCTCCAACATACAGGGTCATGTGCACTTTTGCCCCTCAACCATTGCAAATGCATGAAACGATTAGTCAACATTTGATAAATGTACTTGAATATCCCCTCGTTTCATTTTTCAGGAGAATATTTCATCGGAGATCGAGTATGTTGCAATTTACCTCCT
Source organism: Jacaranda mimosifolia (assembly GCA_018894105.1). Taxonomy (NCBI): domain Eukaryota; kingdom Viridiplantae; phylum Streptophyta; class Magnoliopsida; order Lamiales; family Bignoniaceae; genus Jacaranda; species Jacaranda mimosifolia. The sequence continues at coordinate 4,986,905 of CM032131.1, read as the reverse complement.
CAACTTTAACAAATGTGTATTTAACCACCTAATCATTCTAAAATATCACACTTTTATCATTAAATTTTTATTTTTGTAAAATAAAGTGAATATTTTATTAAAAATATTATCACATACTAATCACTTGTCAATATATGGATAGTTAAATTAGTTTGAGCTATCATATAATTTGAAATTTATTTTATATTATATTTTACTTGGTTTATATGCATGAGATGATTAAAACTAATTTTAAAATTATATCCTAATTGATTTTATATCAATGTAATATTATGTATATTTGTTAGCAAATGATATTTAAATACTTTTAATTTAAATGAAGTAATAAATGAAAGAGATAATGTTAATACTAAGATAGACATTATTTGATATCAATATTCGTCCGACTAGCGTCACCTATCTTATTCTTATTCTTATTCAAATTAAAACCCTAAACTACTTACACTCTTAATATAACAAATAAGCACAAATTTATAAGTACACCATGTCAATCATTTAGTAATAGAACGCTAAAATTAATTTTTAATTATCTTACAAAAATCAATTTAGAAAATTTTTAACAATTAAATCAGTTTATACATTTCAAATAACTTAAATTAATTGAATTGGTAATATATTGATAATTAAGTAATATATGGTAACATTTTTTGGCAAAATATTTTATTTTATTCCACCAAAATAAGAATTTAATGCTAAGGATAATATTTTAAAGTACTTGACGTGGCTAAATGTAAATCTTTTAAAACATCAGGGGGTAAAATGCAACTTTAAAATATATTGCCGAAAAATTGGAACATGGGGCATTTAGGCACATTTAGCAAATGTTGGGTAATCGTTCCGCACACTTGTGACGGTTGTGGGGCAAAATGCAAATGACTCTATATGTTGGGAGGTTGTCTGCTATTTACCCTTTTTTTACAATATAAAGCTTTTTTTGCATGATTTCTTAATAATGTGTAAGTTATAGTTACAATTTTTATTATATTTAAGGATTTTAAATATTAAATATTTTTTGTTAGAGTAAATATATATATAATATATTTGTACTTCATTTATGAAAATAGCTTACATTATGTTATTAAATATTTGATATCTAATACAATAAGTAGTTTGTAACATACAATTTTTATAAGTTAAAATATTTCTTAATATTCCATATAACTTTGATAAGTAAAATTTATCTATTTTTATTCATATAGTTAGTTATTTTATTTTATTTTTTAAAAATGATCAATTAACATATATTTTGTACATGAATAAAATAATAAGTAAATTTTTAGTATTCAGTTTAAAATAAAATATCAATCTCTCATAAGTTTCTTTTATAATTAGAATATAAAAATTACAAATAGTTAATTGATACTTACTTTCAGTCAAAGTTTTTTGATCTCACATCATTAATTCATGTAAAAATATTTTTATGAATTATTATAAATAAAAATATTAAAATAAATGTATGCAATATAATTACAAAATAGTGTAATAAAATATATTGAAAAATATAAAAATTGATATCATTTGCTATTTAAGTGGTCATTTAATAAATTTTTGAAATTTTTAAATATGTCAACTATATATATCTCCCATATAAAAGAATTTATTTCAAATAATTCAAAATGAGTTCTCCATTATTATATTGCTAAAAAACTAAAACGATTTAAATTAATAATATAAAAATAAAATTCAGAGTTTATTGTTTCTGTAGAAAGTAACTGTTTATATTTTGAAACAAATTCTTCAATAAAATTAGTTGTTATATCCTATATATGCAGTTTTATCTAAAAATATTTTACATATCTAAAAAAATATTATTGTAAAAAATATTTAAATTTTAAAGACTTTGATAAATTGGGGACTTGCATATCAATTAATTTATAATTATTCATTTCTCAAACTTTTAATTTTTTAATAAAGAAGTGATGATTTGATATTTTACATAATATTTGTTTATGTCTTTCATAAGCGAAAAATTAGTTGTAAAATTTTTTAAGCCACGATGTTAAGAGATAATTATGATTGTTAAGTATTTTAATTTTACTTTTGAAGTTGTCTAGAAAATAATTATTTAATTATATTTAATCAAATGATAGAATATTTTTTATTTATTTAATATTTTTTTTAAAAAATAATTGAATATTGTATTATTTCAACTAAAAATAATGTGATTGTATCTATATAAATACAAAAAAAAAATTATTAAACATGAAAAAATGATGGTTGTTTTGAAATAACTTAGTTATTAGCTACCTTTTTGGGATAAGTTTTAAGCTTTTTTTGGATAAAAACATATAATTAAATTAAAAAAAATCTCACTCTTTAAATGAAAAATATGTTAATATTTATTAGAGAGCATAAACTTCGTTTATTCATTTAATTTTTTATAGTTAATGTTATCAAAGTGAATATAAATTACTGAATATGAAATATACCAATTGTGTAAAAGTATTTACTTAGCAATGAAATTTTGATTTTTAGCTGTATATACATTTTTTTATAAATAATTTATTTATTTAAGAGAAATAAAATGATTTTCTTATAAAAAATTATAAACAAGTAAAGATTCAACCAATCGAAATAAACTTATCAAAGCACATGATATTATACAGAAATATATTTTAAATTTCTAATGAAAGAAAATTAGAGATAATACACAATCATATTGATTAGAGATAATAATCAACAATTAATGAATTTTTTTAATTAAATTAAAATATTCAGAATTCTAAAAATTTGTCATTTGGTCAAAATTGCACAATTAGAATCAAAATTGCATAATTATGAATTTCTACATCATTGTACTATATGTAATAGTATAGATAATTGTCAATTTTTTTTAGTATCATGAGTAGATAAAGAAAGTACATATAATAAGCTTTGAGCATAATAGCAGGAGATGAGCTTCAGCTACTGATTGTAGAAAATTCACACTATAACTGATTATATTTTGTATGCGGTAGAAAATCTCAAAGTTATCATTGAACTGTTGAGATTTGTGGACGATTGGTGAGGAACTTTTGACAGATCAAATTTGATATATTAATGTGAAAAACTGTTATTTTAATGTGAGTGTAATTTTTTTAATATATACTAGAAATAAATGAATTCAATTGAGATGAATAATTATGGCTGAAGGCGCACAATATATGATTTTACAAAGGGCCGCCAGTCATGTTCTCGGCAAACAAACTAAGTTGGGCCTCCAAGAACTTACTAAAAAGAAGAAGGGAAAGAAATGGGCCTAAACAATACATACCCTCGGTTATAAGGTAATCAGTATGAGGAATAATCCACCATTTTACATACTAGCCATCGTAGTAACATGCAATTTTTATGGGCATAAATTTAGATTATTATTATTATGTTAATTCTAATTATAGATAGATGGTAAAATATTTAATTTTTTTATATAGTCCAATAATAATAATATAATATTAACAATAAGCACAAGGAATAACATATAGTATTAAATATTATCGATTAATATAAACCATGATGACAAACAATTCATACATTAAAACTTCATCAACATGGGATACAACCGTCTGTACATTCAATAAGTTTTTATAATATGTTTTGACCATATTATTTGTGTTTTGTCACTATATATTAAGTGAGACATTTTTGAAAATTAAAAATTAAGAATATAATTAATAGTTTAAAATTTAATATAGCAGGGTGTAATCATTATTACTCACTATGATCACCAATTTTTATGGGCAGTGATTTTCTTATTTTTAGCCCCTTTTATTTTTCTTAAACAAATTAATTAGTTAATGATTCATCTGATTATTTTTTTTAGTGTATCAATTTCATGTAGCATTGCATTGTAAATGTCAATCATTATAAAGTAGGACTGAAAAAAAAACATCTTAAATTATTCAATCATCAGCTGGTGATCGATAGTTAAAAGATTGTTTGAGCTTAGTTCGTTAAAGATAATAAATCAAGTTTAAACATATTTTTTATTTTTATTGAAGCTTGAGCTCAACTCAAATAGTAAAAAGACTATAATATATATATATATATATCAAATTATTTGAGCTTGACTTGTGTACTGCTCAACTAAAACTCGTTTTAAGGCTGATTTTATAACAATTAAATCAAACTCAAGACACAATTTTTGAAGTCGACAAAAAATTGAAACTTGAACAATAATATGTTTAGTTCGACTCTATTTGTGTGTATCTCTATCAATCAACATTTAATAACTGATATTAATCTGTAGTCAACTACGAAACAAAACTCATACTATATATATAATAGTATTTAAAGCTAAAACTTGATTTGTATTTGAACCTCAATTTAACAGGTTGAGCTACGCATGATTGCCAATTCCTTTCATTTTATTGATTAATATTATTCAACCTAAATATATTAATCTAGTCAAAGCAACTTTTAGTAGTGGCCATGTTGATTTTGCTTTGAAATTTGGACTAAATTGACGAGAACAGGAAGAAAATGGAGCAAAACAGAGTTGAGTAGGTGAAATGGGCTCGGGAGCACACCTTGGCGCGCGTTGGCAGGACGCTGCGAGCCAAGCAAGAATGGGCATGAGCAGCAGCGATGTGCACCCAAGCGCAAGGAAGGCGCACCCGAGCACTGGCGCTATTGGAACTGCGCACTTGGGCACAAGGTTGCCGCACCTGGGTGCTTAGAACACTACAATCATGTACCTTAGCGCAAGTTGTCCATGCCAGGGGGCGCAACAAGCATAGAATTTCGGCATCTCTTGGCACAACAGTAGGTTGTGTGCGCCTTGGCGCGCGGCGTAGGTCCATGGGCCGAGTACTTCATTTTTGCAGGTATAAATTCAGTTTTCTTTCAAGATAATGATAATCCATTGAGAACAAACATAACACAAGATAGTTTCTCGAGACGGAGTTTAGAACGATGGTGTTAGGTGTTTATGTGAGATTTGTGGGACAAAAGTTTGTACTTGCTACCTTGATTGAAATTAATAAATTCTTTTCTTTGTCGGGTGGATTAGGCGCATCCCCGAACCACGTTAAATCTTGTTGCCAAATTTTATTGAATTACTTTACTATTATTTCATAGTTTTCATAATAGATCCTCTTGGGTTTCAACAAATTGGTAGCAGAGCAGGTTGGATCAAATGTCAGCCATGAATTACGAGGCAAAGAAATTCGATGGGAAAAATGACTTTGGCTTGTGGAAGATGAAAGTTCACGCCCTCCTATATCAACAAGGTTTATAGAGAGCGTTAAATGGCAGAAATTCCTTGCCAGACATGCTGACAGACAAAGAGAATGACGAGTTTATGGTGAAGGCTTATGGTACTCTAGTGTTATCATTAGCAGATAACGTACTGAGAGAGGTTGCCACAGAAAGTATGTCAGTGAATTTGTGGAAAAAGCTGGAGAGTCTCTATATGACGAAGTCTTTAATGAATTGGCTATATTTGAAACAACGGTTATACACATTGAGGATGAAGAAAGATATATTTATTACTCAGTATATTGATTATTTCAATAAGGGGATACCGGATCTCACTAGTATAGATGTTAAAATTGAAGATGAAGATCAAGTGTTAATTCTCTTGCATTCTCTGCCAAAATCTTTTGAACACTTGATTACTACTTTGCTGTACGGGAGAGATATGATTTCACTGGAGGATGTGAAGGCCTCATTGAATTCCAACGAATTGAGAAAACATGTCCTGGGTAGTAATGATGGTGAAAATAGGAAAAGATTAGTGGTGAAAGGGAGACCGAGAGAAAGGGGAAGGAGTAGAGGCCGATCGAAGTCCCGAACCAAGCCTAGAAACGGTAACAAGTATTTTAGGTGCAGAAAGGGACACTAGAGACGGAATTGTCCGGAATGAGGAAAGGCAAAGGATGCAGGTGAAACTTCTAATCAGAAATGGGACGATGTCGCAAGAATTGTTGAGGATGAGTCTGATGGTAGGCTTGTTCTCGACATTGCCGAAAGTTTACTAAGCTTTAAGTGGATTTTGAATAGTGGTTGTTCTTACCATATGTGCCCACGAGAATATTGACTTACCACTTATAAGAAATATGATGGTGGTAAAGTGCTTATGGAAAATGAAGCTTCTTGTAGGGTTGTAGGAATTAGCCCAGTTTGTATTAGAATGCACGATGGCATAGTAAGGACCTTAACAGATGTGTTTCATGTTCCAGATCTAAAGAAAAATCTAATATCGTTGGGTACTCTGGACAAGAATGGATGTGAGTATAGAGCTCAAAATGGAGTTATGCGGGTTTCCAAAGGTGCATTGCTTATCATGAAGGGAGACAAGCAGAATGACCTTTACATATTGCAGAGCAGCACAGTTTCTAGTACTGCAACAGTTACTTTATTAGTTAATGATACTACGAGATTGTGGCATATGCGGCTTAGGCATATGAGTGAGAGGGAGATGTCAGAACTGAACAAATAAAGTTTGCTTTGTGGAGAGAAGACTGGAGAGTTGGATTTCTACGAGCAGTATGTGCTTGGCAAGCAACATAGGGTGAAATTCGGCACTGCAGTTCATAGGACCAATGGCACCTTGGATTATATTTACTCAGTTCTTTGGGGGCCTTCTCAGGTTTCTTCAAAGGGAGGTGTCGAGTACATGCTGACATTCATTGATGACTTTTCACGAAGAGTATGGGTGTACATGCTGAAGCATAAGGATAAGGTATTTGTCAACTTCAAACAATGGAAAACGTTAATCGAGAAGCAAACAAGAAAGAAGATAAAGCGTTTGAGGATTAACAACAGATTGGAGTTCTGCAACAAGGAATTATAAGAATTCTGCGATAAAGAAGGAATTGTGAGGCATCGCACAATTGTACATACACCACAGTAGAATGGAGTTGCAGAATGGATGAATAGGACTATGTTGGAAAGAGTTAGATGTATGCTCTTTAACATTGGGTTGTGCAACGATTTTGGGGTAGAAGCAATGAATATTGCTTGTTATTTTGTGAATAGGTCACCATTGACTGCTTTGGACTGCAAGACACCAATGAAAGTTTAGTCTGGGTCTCTTACTAATTACTCAAATCTAAGAGTATTTGGGTGTCTAGCCTATGCTCATGTTCGGGATAGGAACTTGAGCTAAGGGCTAGGAAGTGCATATTTCTAAGCTATGCAGATGGAGTTAATGGTTATCGCTTTTGGTGTAATGATGACAAGAGCTACAAGATTATCAGCAGAGACGTGACATTTGATGAGTATGCTATGATAAAGGTGGAGCAGCCCGAAAGTAGTCAACAGGGCATTAAGGAGAAGGTGGAGATTGAAATTGATACTCCACAAATTTCAAAGGGGAAGCAAAATGTGGTAGATAAAACTGATGAAAATTCATTATCACTTAATCAGCAGCAGGAAAATAATTCACTACAGAACTATCATTTGGCTCGCAATAGAGAGAGAAGGTAGATCAAACCACAACAGCGGTTTGTATATTCAAATATGGTTGCTTATGCTTTAAGTTTGGCCGAAAAGTTTGTGGGTGATAATCCAATCACATACAAAAAGGCTATTTCCCGACCAAATTCTGATTAATGGGTAGTAGCTATGAGTGAAGAGATAGAGTCTCTACACAAGAATAGCACATGAGAGTTGGTTAATGTACCTAAAGGGTAGAATATTGTAGGCTGCAAATGGATCTACATGAAAAAGAAAGGGATTCCCGGGGTTGAAGATGTTAAATACAAGGCGCGATTGGTTGCTAAGGGCTTTTGTCTGAGAGAGGGAGTTGACTTCCATGAGGTGTTCTCCCTAGTTTTAAAACATATTTTCATTCGTGTTTTACTTGCTATAGTGGCTCTGTTTGATATAGAGCTTGAGCAGATGGATGTGAAAATAGTAATTTTGCATGGTGAGTTGGAGGAACAAATCTACATGAGCCAACTAGAGTGATTCGTTGTTTCCAGGAAAGAAAATCAAGCATGTCTCTTGAAGAGGTCTTTATATGGCTTGAAACAGTCTTTTATTACCAAGATAGAATATACTAGAAGCATTTACGATTGCTGTGTATATTATAAAAAATATAGTGATAGCCTTCTCGTATATTTTCTATTGTATCTTGATGATATGTTGATTGCATCTACAAATATATCTGAGATCAATGTGTTAAAAGTTCAGTTAAGTGAGGAATTGGAGATAAAGGATTTGGGTAGTGTAAAGAAGATATTGGGCATGGAAATCATCCGGGACAGACAAGTAGGATTGTTGTACTTGTCTCAACAACATTACATTGAGAAAGTACTTGAGCGTTTTGGGATGGATAAGTCTAAGCCAGTTAATATGCCACTTGCAGCTCATTTTATACTCTCATCAGATCTATCACCAAGTACTGAGGAGGAGGTGGAGCACATGCCTAATGTGTCGTATGCTAGTGTAGTGGGTAGCTTGATTTACACCATGGTATGCATTAGGCCAGACATTTCACATGCAGTTAGTATTGTGAGCAGGTACATGCACAAGCCATGAAAGACACATTGGCATGTTGTGAAATAAATCATGAGGTATCTCAGAGGCTCTGTAGACAGATGTTTGAGGTATAATCAATTGAATTCTATTGTTAGGATTATTGGCTATGTGGATGTAGATTATACAGGAGATTTGGACAACAGAAGGTCCATGACTAGGTATGTGTTTTGTGTTTCGAGTTGTACAGTTAGCTGGAAGGCAACGTTGTAATCATCAATTACATTGTCCACAAGAGAAGCTGAGTACATAGCTTTGGCTGAAGGCATGAAGGAAGGCATTTGGCTAAAGGGTTTGATTGATGATATGGGTATGGATTTTGTTATTACTTTAATATTTTGTGATAGTCAGAATATCATACATTTATTAAAGAATCAAGATTTTCATGAGAGAACAAAGCACATTGACGTGAGGTATCACTTTATTCGGGATATGGTGTTTCAAGGTGTCATTTTAGGGTTCGTTTACTTTGTGACATGGGATGTGGGGTGATAGGATGAAATGAGGGATGAAGAGTAGGATTAGGATAATTTTACATTTTTGATTGGATGTTTACTTTGTGGGATGATATGAATGATAAAATTGGATTATTGTATTGAGAATGTTTACGTAAACATGAATTATAAAACTTGGATAAATTATAAAAGATTAAAGTACCCCTAGTTAAAATATTTTTCTATTTAGAATAAAAAAATTAATTTTTCTCCATGTCAATACAACATCTAACTATTTTTTCTTTTTTCTATTTAGCATAAAAAAATTATTTTTTCTCCATTCCAATACAATATCTTTACACAAATTATATATAGGTTTTTCTTTTAATTATTTTAATATAAATATATTTTTAATATTTTATATTTCTAATTATTAGTAAATTTTTTGATTGGCGCCGCCACCAGAAATTATTTGAAGTTGTGGCGCCAAAGGTGTGATAAGACCATCCCACCTCAAAGGTGGGATGGCTTATCACTCAAAAAATCCGCATAGTGGCGGGCCAACAGGTTTAACCAGGGCTTTCATCCTTCAAAGTAAAAAAGCCCTTAGTAGATAAGGTTGGGACTAAGGATAATCCAGCAAACATGTTGCTAAGACTGTTCCGCTAATCAAATTCGAGCATTGCTTGGATTTGATTAACATTTGTAGACTCAGATGACAAGCCCTTTTGGGGGCAGGAACAAAGAAGATAGATGGTGAATTTGAATGGGGTTGGCAATTTGGGTGGGTCAGGTGGGTTCAAGTTGGATTGAAGTAGGAATATAACATTAATTTCCTCAACTCAACCCAACCCAACCCAACGTGATGACAATTTGAAAATGCTCAACCCTAACCCAACTTGAATCGTATCAAGTCAGGTTCAAGTTGACTTGATTTTTATTATGTCAACTCGCTCACTTAAATCCACATAATCCAACTTGCCAATCTGATTTAAATAATTATTTCAAGCATTTGTTTTAATTTTTAGAATTTTTTTGGCATTTTTATTTTTTAATTTTAGTTATTCTTAATTTTTAATGAATTAAAATAGGAGTACAAGATTCTCATCATAAATTCACGGTAGTAGCTTTCTAAAAAATTTTAATGAACCACATAACATATTGATTTTAGAACTCTTTGTTCCTTTCATTTTGTAGTATCTATCAACATTATAAAAATATTAAAATCACAAAGTAATTTTTTTTAAAAACAACACACTTTTTCAAGTTTTATTCACTCACTCTCTTTAATTTTTGTATCTTTTTTCTATCAATCAAATTGTCTCTTTTAAGTTCTTAAAATGACATTATTTCTTTACTTTATATTGATTCAATTAAGCAGCACATAAATCAATAAAAATATACCATCAAGCAACTAAGTAAACAAATATTTTAATTGGAAACATGATTTATCATAAAAACTTGCTTGAGTCTTTTGAATTTTTAATAACCTCTCAATAGAAAGAAATCCTGTCTATTTATATATGCAAAATCTTGCATTGCATAAGGCTTAAGAAAAATTTGTAGGACAATTCAGTAGTCAAAGCGGTGTTTTGTCAATTCCTTGTAGAACAACTTTCATGTCCTCTTGGATACCAAAAAATAATCATTAGAAACAGTATAAAATTATAATCATCCATCCTATATGTTCGCTAAAATAAATAAGACCAACAGATACCAAAGTAGTAATTTTGATATTGCTAAAGTTCAAAATTTTAAGTTTTATTTTGTGATTTTATATTTTTACTCCTAAAAAAATTTAAATTTTATTCGTTTAATTTGAGTTGGGTCGAGTTGGTTTAGGTGGGTTGGGGTTGTCATGTGACCCAAAATCAAATTTCAGGTTACTCATGTAATCTGAAATTCAACCAAACCCAACCCATTTTCTTCGGATTCTTATTCGTGTCAACCATATTGGACTAAAACCCAAAATGGGTCAACCCAAACCCAAATTTTTCGTGTCGAGTTATCGTGTCGTGTTGAAAATTGTCACCCATAGAATTTCAAGTTAAGGTGGAGAATTGTTGATTTTGCCTTGAAATTTGGGCTAAATTGACGAGAACTGGAAGAAAATGGAGCGAAACGGAGTTGAGCGGGCAAAATGGGCTTGCGAGCACACCTTGGCGCGCGTTGGCAGGAAGCTGCGTGGCGAGGTGAGAATGGGCAGGAGTAGTAGCGACATGCGCCCAGGCGCAAGGAAGGCGCACTTGAGTGCCGACGCTATTGGAATCGCGCGCAGCACACTGCAATCGTGTGCCCTGGCGCAAGTTGTTTGCGCCATGGCACATGACACGAATAGAATTTTGGCATCTCTCGGCACAACAGCAGGTTGTGCGAGCCGGGGCACAGGTTGTGCATGCCGAATACTTCATTTCTGCATGTATAAATTCAGTTTTCTTCCAGGACAATGATAGTCTATTGAGAACAAACTTAACACAAGATAGTTTCTCAAGATGAAGTTTAGAACAAGGGTGTTAGGTGTTCATGTGAGATTTGTGGGACAAAAGTTTGTACTTACTACCTTGATTGAAATCAATAAATTCTTTTCTTTGTCGAGTGGATTACGCACATCGTCGAATCACATTAAATCTTGTTGTCAAATTTCATTGAATTACTTTACTACTATTTCATAATTTTCATAATAGATTCTCATGAGTTTCAACATGCCATTTTCTTAGCTAGCCGGACAAAAATGGTAGCATGCATGTTAAGACAAGGCAATTTGAAATAGATTAATCCAATTTGCAAAGTATAAACTTTCTTTGAAATAAAAAAGAACAGCTTGCGTTTAAATAGTTGTCAATTTCAATCAATAGACTCTCTTACATCTATCGTTTTTAAGTATTTGTTTTATTTGCATTTTTACTGTGTATTTTATTACATTATAAATACATATATGTCAAATACACAAACTTTATAATTAAATATTTATTTAAAAGTATCATATACAACTTAAACTTATTTATGCCGAGTAGCATGTGGCCCGGCGGTATAGTCTCCCACATAATGTAGGAAGTAAGAAGTTCAAGTCATAACGGACTCTTGAAATAAAGAATTTAAACTGGTATTTCAATCTATAAATAAATTCTTGTACAATTCAATCACGATAGCAAACAACAAAAGAGCAGTCATACCATATGAACCAAAACGCAAGCACATCAAGCACCTTTTATGAACTTTTTCCTTTATTCTTGGAAAAGGGAAGTGTTTTAATTAATTGTATATTATATCTAGCAAAAAAGTTGTCACTTTGTTAATCACCATTAATTAGTGCTTGCTTGGCGCCATAGGTTAATAATTATTGTGATGAATTTTCATATGCCATTATTGAGGTCAACGGAGCAAAGCAAATTAATAGGGGCAGTCGTCTCCTCTCAAATCTACATAAAAATATATTATAATTATACATATATATATTTTTTAAAAAGTTTAAAATAATGAAATTGTCTTTCATATGTCCTAAAAATGCAAACTCCCCACAATATTAAAATCCCTGACTTTGTAGCTATTTTTGGTAAAATATAAGTATAGTTTTTGAAAATGAAACATTACATAATATGTGGACGTCGGAAAAGGAATTTTATCACAAGATTTTGTGGATCACAGAATTAAGCCATCTTGAGATTACGTAGAGGTTATGCATGGAAGAGGCGTGGGGGATGCTATTACGACACTCAAATCATCTCTAAAGTAAAAGTTAGGACAAAACAATTGTACATCCTCAAAAAGACATGTCTACTACTAATTTCAGTACATTAGTATGATGATGAAGCTTCATACAACCAACGCAACTTAAAATGCAATAAAATACGGAAATTTGACTACGAAATTGATCAGTCCAAATATACGTAGAAGTTTTAGTTGAAGTATTGTCGTAATCGAGTGCAATTTCTTAATTAATATATAGTATTATTGCTTTTCAGACGAATTGCCAAAATAGATCATACATTTCTCTTATATATATAGACGTATTTAATCTACAGACATAAAAAACACACACACACACACTAATTTTTCTTTTTCTTTTTCACCCCCTTTTTTGCCCTTTTTGTTTTGTTTGGGTGGTTGGGTCAAAAGTTTCAAAAGTAGGTTCATAATCACTTTCACTTATACATGGTTATCTTGGCAACTCCACATCTCTTCCCTTTGCTTCCCCCCCCCCCCCCCCCCCCCCCAACCAAATTAATTTTAGTTTGTGTGTTTTTATTAGTTGTTTACTATATATTTTGCATTTTATGCTAAAATGAATTTAGACAACCTTGATAGATGTCTTTTGATATATATATATATATATATTATAATTATCATTTCCATCAAATATATATCTCTCTATACATATATATTAGCTTGTATTCATTTTGATCAATTAATCAATCTCATTCATTCAATCAAAAGAAAATTCCTCCATATTAGTAATATAGTATTCACAAAGAATTTTGTTGCACATACACTCCATCGTGATATTTTATTTCTCATTCTTCCATCTCTTATATATTTGTGTATATATATATATATATATATCTTCATTTCCTTTATTTTTAGGCAAGTGAATATTTTTTTCACTCTCTGTTTTAAATGTTTAATATTTTGTTCTCTTATTTTATGGTATAACTTGATATCGTTGAAGAAGTTTTATAGAAATATATAACTCCTATAATTTACCCGTATTATATATGAAAATTCAATAACTGATCATTCTAATGTTTAATCAATCTTCATGACTCACATATTCTTAACGTAAAAGTTTTCAACTATGCAGATCCATCACTCTTATCACTTTGAATCTTTTATTTTATATTCTATTTCAACTTATTATATTTATAGCAAGTGTATTTGATTTTTAATTTATTATTTTTATAAACAAATATTTAATACGTATATTTTATATTTATAAAATAAAATAAAAAATGAAATAGAAAATTTAATCCCAACCCTTATTGCCTCTAGCTAGGTCATTCCACATTCCGTGACGCGTTGGTTTATATATACTCAAAACCAGACATTTTTCAGCTCAGCCTACGAATTCCACTAACAGCAAATACGCAATACACATGAACGAGTGGAAAGCACTAATTTGCTGTAAACCAATTGAAGCCGCACAATCCACAAATCCCACTTCTTTACATATATATTAAGAGACCATTATGTGGATGTGTTTTCAATTAAGCCCATCATGGTCCATGTGGTTTCATTTTCACACTCCATTTTAATATTTTCTAGTATTTTAAAAATAAAACACATAATTTTTTATATATTTTCACCCAACATCATTTTCATTTTTATTTTCAAAATACATTCTCTAATAACCTATATATCTTCTCTCTCTATTCCACTATTTCTATCTCTCTCCATCTACAACCTACTAAACCCAACATAATCATTATTTTTCCAACAATTCATCCAAATACAAACTCATTTTCAACTCATTTCCATTAAATAAATTTTCAAATTTTAAAAATGATGAAAATGAAAATCGAAAATGGAAAAAAACAAACAAACAATTGGACTCCTATGTAAATAGTACCACAAACTTGGCACGTACGGCCTTTTTAGGATTATATTTATCCATAATTTTAACTTGATATCATATATTTATTTTTTATTTATTGATATTAAAATAATTTAATATTTATTTTATAATTATCAAAAATTAAAAAACTATGGAAATGTTTGGTTATATTTTTTGTTTGATTTTATTATGTGTTTTGGGAAAATGAATTATTGAAGAATGTGAAAGTTATTTTTTGGTATGTTTGTTTATATTTTAGGGGAGACATTTTTTACTGCAACAGTCAAATCAATGTTTTTTTGTTGGATTTTTGGGGTGAAAATGGAATTGAGTGATTTTTTTAATGTTAGAATAATAATAAAATATATATATATAATAAAATATATGTATGTATGTATTAGAGAATATGTGTTTTGGAGGGAAAATAAAGATATGTCCGGTTATGTTTTCCCAAAAAAATGTTGTTCCAAGGAAATATAACCAAACAAAGCCTATAATTTTCCATAAGAATCATATCCATTCATAATTCAATTAAAGAAAATAAAAAATAACTCATGTTCTTTTAATAATTTAATGACGAAATTAACCTTATTAATCATATCCCATGATACTTATATATCAATAATGCATTCAATCATAAAAAATAAGAGAAAAAAATAATACTGTGAAAGTCATATATATATATATATATAAGCAATCATTTAATTAATTCAATTAATCACCAGAACTCATTACCTCAAATTCATATTTGAAATTACAACTTCATTTTTGAGAAAATGAAAATTTTCAGAGCCAGACATCCTTAGTAACCCAAAACTGATACAAAATCCTAAAACCACAATATCAATAGAATTAATTTTCCCTTAATCAAAGAATGCATTTGCTGCGCCGTTCAAGTAGCCTTCAAAATTGGGGAAATATTTACTTTGTTGGAGAAAAATTAAACAATATGCAAATGGAACCCAGAAAACCATATGAATTTTATTTTCTTAATTTAATTATGAATGGAGATAGTTCTCACAGAGAATTATAGTTTTTTAATTTATAGTAAGATGAAGATTAAATCATTTTAATATCAATGATTATAAAAGTGGGCACATGATCCTACTTGAATAAAGATTCATTTACCAATTAAACCTTTTTAAATCCTTTCATAATATGGTGGAGTTAGGAAATATAAAATAATTTAATTCAATTTTTTTTCTTTTCACAGATATTTTGCAAACAAATTGATTTTAGTTATAAAATTGTTTTTTTTTAAATGGATAAGTATAGTGTAATAAGTGTTAATTTTATTTTTTAAAAAAGAAGTTTATTCATAAAAATCATATAGAACTATATTATTTTTTTTTTGGGGGGGGGGGGGGGTGATTTGTAATTTTATGATGAGTACTTGTTTATTGACCTATGTATAAAGTTTATATTTAAATGGTTTTTCTAAAAAATTATGATTTTTTAATTTATGATGGTTTACGAATGGAGATTGAAAATTCTCAATATCAATAATTAAAAAAAAAGTATATAATATCAAGTTAAAATTATTAATACATAATTCTAGAAAAGTCTAGAAAAGCCGAACTTCCATCAATTCATTAATTTATGATCCATAAGCTTGCAACAAGATTTAGTCATGAAGATCGACTTTAGTTCAATTATAACTTTGTTTTGTATATTTCTCTTAATTCCTAAATTCGTTACGGAAACGAAATTAAATGTCGCTTGTTCCAAAACTTATTATTATGAAAACTAATATAATGGACAAAAGAAGAACGCAATTTGGCAGAAAGGAAAATGAAAGTGCGAATTCGGAAGTTATCATTAGTCATACATTATTAAGTGATCATAAAGATATTATTTTGTTAAAATAATAATATCTGTCCATTTAAAAATGAAAAGAATTATATTTAAATTGTTACAAAAGTATAATTATTGTAAAAATATTATCATAAATTGTAGTAACAATTTTTATTATTATAAAATTGTTATTATACACGTGTTATTAAATTCACAATGACAAGTTAAAATATTAATGCTGGTTACTGTAATATACGCATAATATTGCTAGAAGAAATATATATATATATATTTAGTAACAAAATAAAACTACTTGTTATTAGCAATAACTCTGGAATTATCATCTAATTATTTATAATTAATGTTATTCTTTTTTCGCATGGTTTTGATTTAATTACTAACTCTGGGTTCAGTGGCTTGTAGCCCAAGTGACATTAGTTTTCCCTACTATATAGGAGGTCTCTTGTTCGACCCAAATGGCCACCGTTTCTCTAAAAGAAAAAAAGAAAAAAAGAAAAAGCTTCTGAAAAAGAAAGTCTTCTCGTATCTACTATTTATGGGGGAGGAGCCTTTTTATTGGTTTCAAATGGTCTACCAAAAAGTTTAAAATACACCTTAGATTACACATGTATTTTTTTCACTTTCATGGATATTTTCTCTCTCTCCACTATCTTATTTTTGCCTTGCACATGTAATTTTTTAAATATTTTTTTCTTCAATATCAATTTTTTTAACGAATACATGCAATAATAGTTAAGTAGATATATTTTTATTTTACAATTTTGAAGTAACTAGCACATATGCTTAAGAACAACAAAATTGGAAATTAATTTGACAGGTTAAGAATTTAATGGAAAATTGTCTAAAAGCATAATTATGAATTTGTGACAAGATCACAATAAATAGTTTATTTCCAGCTCTAAAATGGCAATTGTTTAGCCTTATTTATAAACGGACAGGCCGTAGGGCCATCAATCATGGTACAAACGTTACGCTCAACTCAATTTATTTATGACACAGACATGAACATTATATTTAGAATATATTAAAGGGTTAATTGCTCAAATTTCCTTGAAGTTTGGTTGAATTACTCAAAAATTTTAGATTTGTGATTATTACAATTACCCCTCTGAGACTAACGGTGAGACATTAAAGTATCCATTTTGCTCTTGATTGAAAAAAACAAAAAATTCAACCAAAAAATGGGAAAAAAATTAAAATGACAATATTAACCTCACTTAATGGAAGTATAGAAATACCCTAAAGCCTAAAAAAAACAAATATTTAAAATATTTAAATATTTATATATACACACATATAAGTGTAAACGAGTCGAGCCGAGCCTGAATCTAATAGGTTCAAACTTTGCTCATCTATTAATTTGCGAGCTTGGTCGAGCCTTAATAGCCAAGCTCAAGTTTGGCTCTTTAGAATAGACAAAGGCTCAGCGAGCCTTATCAAGCCTGACTTAATAAGGCTCATCATAAAAAACAGAAAGCTCAATTCGTATAAACTCGGATGAGCTTGAACTCGAGCTTATTTAAACTCAAAACAAAATCTATAATGATAAATTTTTTAAATAATTTTGTTATATAAAAATAACAAATCAAATTATTATTATTATTATTATTATTATTATTATTATTATTATTATTATAGATTTTATTATATGGGCCTAGATTATAATTATATATGTGTATATATATAAAACTCACGAGCTTTTCAAGCCGAATATTTTTTAGCTCGGCTCTGCTCAGGCTCAGGTTCGGTTCGGCTCGGGCTCGAAAAGATCAAGCCAAATACGAGCTTTTATTGAGCTGAGCCCGAACCATTCGCGAATCGTCTCATCTTATTTATGCCCATACGTATATAATATATAACATTATATATAAAATAATATATATAATATATATAATATATACATATATAAATATAAGTATAGTAAATATATTGTTAACTCTTTGATGATTTTGGCATGAGTTTTGATTATGACAATATTTGTTGCATGATTAATGTGAATTATTCCCAGAAATCTACTGGAACTTGTCTTATGTTATCTGAAACATATCTTGAGCTGTCTGGAACTTATCTTCTATTATATTTTGGCAGCATATCTATATATTTGATTAACCACATCATATCTCTTATTTATGGAAGGAGATCATGTTGCTAAACTTGAACATGTGCTCATCGTGGCCAGATTCAATGAACATAATATATGGAATGATTGACTAACGGCTTCTTTCCTTTTTCTGCTATCTCTTCCCATTTGATAACCTTTTAATAATTTAAGGAAATAGCATTTTCTGCATGGACATATTAAATTATCTTTAAATAATTTGCAGAGAATTTATAAATCTCGTCTGGAATTTGCCTTCCATAAATAACTGGAATCTGACCTACCTTTTTCATGAAGATCATCTAGATTGATTCATATCTTTCATTTTAGGAAAATATATCCTTCTTAACTCTAAATCTTGCACCTCTAGATTACTGAATAAGTTTTTCTGATTTAGATGCCATAATTATTCGTTCCTTAACTATATGATGGAATCTGTCTATACGCTAGAACATACTTTCCATATTTAAAATATCTCTTAAAGAATCTAGCCTGATTAATATCTTTTATGATTTAGGAAAGAAATCAATTTTGTTGTATTTATTGATAAATCCGCAATTCGTGGTGCTAATGGATTTTTACTATAATATCTTGTTTCCTTATTTGATTCCAACGAACACTTACCTAATTAAGGATTTATAGTCGTTGGACATGAACGTATAAATAAGAAAATATGCAACATTGATTAAGGTGAATCACTAAGTCGAGAGAGAACTTTGTTAAGTGTATTGAGAAGTTGTGTGATGCTCTTTTACACGTTCTTGTGCTTAATTGTTTCTAATTCCTTGCTCTACATGTGATTTTGAGGGAACTTGTAGTGAAGAAGGTCAAGTGGAGTTTGCCTTCGACGGACCTAATGGTGCAAAGGGAACAAATCGGCACTTGGTTGCTCTAAGGACCTCTAGGTGAAGAAACCAGTAGGGCGGTACTGCCTGCAACTTTCTTCAGTGTCCT
This sequence comes from Jacaranda mimosifolia, assembly GCA_018894105.1. Classification (NCBI taxonomy): domain Eukaryota; kingdom Viridiplantae; phylum Streptophyta; class Magnoliopsida; order Lamiales; family Bignoniaceae; genus Jacaranda; species Jacaranda mimosifolia. Next base: position 4,967,596 of record CM032131.1, on the reverse strand, counting down.
TGGTTTTGTTCTGGAAGAATAGATTGGAGCTTACTGTATGGAGTGGCAGCAACTTGTGCATCAGTCCACAGAGGTTGTGCAAGTGAATCTAACAGAAGTTCCCCCAAACCTATTCACAAGCAGCTGGTTTCACAGTACTCTGGAACTTACGTCATCTCGTCTGGGATTTCGATGTAGCTCTTTGCGAAGTGCTGGTTTTTAACACTGCTAGGGTGTTTCTATTCCTTACACTTTCATTACTGTCAAATTACTATTTTTATTTGTAAAAATATTCTCATACACTTATTAATTTGACAGGTTTAAAATCCTAAGTGAAAGCTTATGCAGAGGACATAGGCTTGTAGAACCTCTATAAATACCAGTGTCTTATTACTTTTGTTTTACTATTTTTCTTATCACTGGTCTGACTGGTATCTTAACCGGTACCTACAAATTCCAGTTAGTAACTAAAATTGTTTTTCTGCAAAAAAACTTAAACAGTTTTTGAAAAGGACAAAAATTATTTTGAATGATATACTTCTGCTGCATTAAAATCTCTTAAGCCTAATTCACCCTCTCTTAGGCATATAATCACTCACATATATACACATCCCCACCCCTCCCATCTCCTCATTTCCTCTAATCTAGCCTTGCTAAGTTTGGACATGGCAGCTGCTAGCAGTAACCGCCAGAGCCCCTACATTGCTACAATGGTAGCAACCACAGTTGCTGTCATGATAGCAACGCAGGAGCCGTCATGGCAGTAGCACAAAGGTCGTTCTTCCATGTCCAAGCTTCCAGCTTCCATGGCGGCAGCTGCAGCAGAGTGACTGGTGACCATAGGCTTCTTACTGTAGCCGGGCCTCCAATGAGTAGTAGAGCCATAGCCGATGGAAGAAGAGGAGAGAGGGAGGGGGAGGGGGAGGGGGAGGGGAGCAGAAGGGAAGGGATGGGTGGGATATTAGTACTTTTTAGTTAATAGATAATTTTGTAAAATTAAAGGACTAGTATTTTCTCATGACATTTTTCAACTCCCAAAACTTAAACAAACAAAGCTCACATTCCCCAATCCTACTCCTTAAGACACACAAAATTATCCTCAAAATATCCTTTACTATTCACCATATGAAATCATTTTTCAATGCATATCTATATTGATATATACATATAGACACATATACCAATCATTCCATCTGTATTTGCACACTCATAATTAAAATAAAAATATTCATTTCACATCATCAACCAAACAAAAAGTGATTGATGTCACATCTATTGGAATAATGCTTCGCAGCTAATTAGATTGGCGTGTAAAAAAGTATTCCTTGTAAGACAATCTTAAGTAAATGATATTTTATAAAATGGTCATCGTCATCTTATTCAATTAATTGTATTCTTCACATGCATTTAGTAGAAGCCCTTAAATCATACAAGATTACAGGACTTGATCACGCATATGATGGTGATCATGAAACAAGTCTCTGTGATCATGATTTTAAATATTCCAAGTTATAGAATCTTATGAGATATGACATCTAAAATTCGGATAGATTTGCATTAATTACGATGCATACTCCAAGGGGTTGGATATTACCCCATTTCATGGGCAATCCTTGTATGACATAGATGCATATTAGTGGATGCCTGTTAGAAAATAAGTTCACTATAGGCTCATTTAGAGAATCCACAAGATAGTCGAAGTAGCTTGTCGGAGTAGAAAATTCTCTAACTTACAATAGTCCAAATAACTAGCCCTTCGACTTGAGGATCCACAACAACCTTGCATTTAGATCTTTATGCTTTGATTTTGTCCCAATCACTTGGCGACCGCTTAGGTTGGGCACAAGCTACCTAAGTATGGAGGTTGGTGAGCTCCTAAAAGCAATCCATTTTGTTCATTGTGAAGAACGAGTACTTAATCTACTACATATTATATAATGATTGATTTCAAGGAATTTTTACGCAAGGTAATATGACAATTTGGAAAAGGAGTTTTTTTTTTTTTTTTTTTTGTTCCAAAGCTGAGGTCATAATTAGGAATCACACATCAAGAATATATACATAAGTATCGAGGATATTTGAGAACCGACAAATATCTTGCCCTATGCCTCTTTTGTGAGATAGGAAATGAAAGAATCATATTTGCATGGTAATCCTAAGCGGAAAAAGTTCACTAGAATTAATTTATCCAATTAGTTGGGCTCCATAGGCTTATGCTAGACATCGGCTTTGGAGATTGAATATTCTTCAATTAATGGAGATTAGTTGAAAGAGTGATTAGTTTAAAAGAGTTTAGACTAATCGAAATATTTAATATTAAATAAATTACAAGGAGTTGTGAGCCCATGTTTAATTAATTGGTAATCCAATAGGTCACACACAAAAGCCTTAACCACTCTAATTGAAATTGGAGAAACTATCTAAGGAGTTGGATAATTTGATTGGTAAAGCTTGGAAGAGACCAAGTTGACTAATTAAGAGTTAGTCATAATGGCTTGGTTAATTTAAAGTGTTAAATTAATCAAATAATTTAATAAATTAAATTAGACCAACAAAATTAAGATATTAATTTAATTTGGGACCATGTGACAATTTAATTTAATTTAATTGAATGGTCAATTTAATTAATTAGAGAATCTAGCTTTGGAGAGAATATTTAAATGGAAGAATCCATTTAAAATCAAGTGACAATCTTAATTTCCTAATTAAAATAGGATTTTAATTAATAGAAATAAATTTCCTAATTGAAATAGGATTTTGATTAGCAGAAATTAGTTTCCTAATTAAACTAGGATTTGAATTAGTAGAAATTAATTTCTTGGCTTGCAAGTTAGCATGCAAGTAGAAAACACCTTATAAAAGGCTCCTCCTCTCCCATACGTGGTGGCCACTCTCAAAAAGAAAATTTCCCTCCTTGAGTTTGTTGTGAACAAAAACTTCTTCCTCCAAAATTTTCTTTAGGAGTCCTTTTTCTGAACTTCTTTTTCTCGATATAAATTCCTCTTCTATTCTTCATTCTTCTTCTAGCAAAAGATTGAAGAATTAGAGTGCTTGTACGGTGTGTGGATACTATTAGAGATACCACACTTGTTGTATTCTATTGGTGAACAAAAGAGATCCTTGAAGAAGAATTATTCAAGCACACATGCGGCATTTTTTACGGTTATTTTAGCCGATCCAATTGCTGCCACTGTAGCACATTTTTGAGGTATTTTTTGAGGTTGTAAGTTGCCATAAATTGAGGCCAGAAAGTGAGAAAGAAAGATCCCGGTAATAGGAAGTGGTACATCTTCAATTGAAGAGTCAAGTGAAGGTTCTACACTTTGTTTTTGAAGAATTGACAAGGATAATTGATTCTTCTGCTTAAATCCATCTTTACGGCATAAAATAGATCCTTGTATGTAGTGATCCAAGTTATTTTTCATGTGATGAAAAATTTTAAATTCGGTTGTGCAATTGAATCGTTGTGCTACTACATACTTCAAGTGGTATCAGAGCCATGTTTATGCCCAATTTTGGATTTGATTGGATTGTTTCTTATAATAGATTGATTTAGGATACTAAACTCTTGATTCAATTAATGGATTAAAGATGTCAAAGTTATAGTGTGTGGCTCTTGATGTAATAAATTGAATCATGTCAATATGTTCTAAATAATGATTTAGCTATGTTGATATGAGATTTAATTCATATGCTAGATGTCAATTTGGCACGAGATAATGTTAAATTATGATTTAGTGTGTCATTAATTGTTTAAAAGAGTTTTGGCAATTTTTAGAATTCAATTTGATTGGATCTTCTTGAAGAAGTTGAAGAATAGTGATTCTTATTTGAATTTGATTTTTGAAACATGTTGAGGAGTTTGTTATTATTATTTTAAAGTATTTAAAAATCTAAAAATTTATCAAAATATGGATGAAATAATGTTTTGGAGGTGTCCAAAAGTTTTGGGCTTGCAAAATTGCACAATTGGTGCATTAAGGCTGCTTAGGGTTTGGTTTTTGATTATTTTGGTGTATTTTGGCTTGCTCAACTTGATTATTTTGTCCTATTTTGATGCATAAGTGTTATGTAACTACTCAACATAATGTTGGACATTTTTGCTTACTTTAAAAAGTCAAATTTAGGATACTCTTCAAGATTTTAATTTGCAACATTATGTTGCGTAATTGTTATGCTAATTTTGCTAGAAATTGATTGTTTATATAATAAGCTATTAATTGATGGATTGAATGTCAGTTCTTATTTTCATTCATTTAATTGTTAAAAGTATGATGTTATGGATGAATGAAGATAAACATGAGCCTTTAATTGATTTAATTATTTTTAATGTTGATTGAATGGGTTGTAATTAAATGGGGTTTGCACGCATCTTGTTATTCACCATGTAAATGTTTTTATTATTATTGTAATGAGGGCAGAGTACTTAGGTGATGAGGATTTCCTTTTCTTGTAATTGTTACAAGGAGGCCAAGGAGTACTTGAAGGCATGAAGACCATGTATGCATGGGATGTATACATGTAATAGATAGAATCTATTAATTTAATTAATCCACCTAAATCAACCAAATGGTGCACCTATGGCTGTAAGTGCATTATGTGGTTAAGGCTCATGCTCATCTAAAGTTTTAGACACATGCTAGGTTTATTTACTTATTTATGTTTTTCGATATTCTTTGATGTATGGTGATGCATGGCTAGGATAGAAAACCTAAGTAAGTAAAAGATAAAAATGATGAGATCTTGCAAGCAAGAAAAATCCCTCACTTAGAAGAGTCTAAATTCAAATTGATATTAAGTCAAAATGGATAAAATTAAATGGGGTTTAATAATCCACGCTTTCTACCAATAGGTGTGTGACATGAAATGCTACCACAATTATGTGTTGTCTCATGAGTCACGAAACAAACTTTTGTTGGAAAGCTATGATCACTCCCTTAGCATGAGATACAGTTTAATATGAATTAACTATGACATTGTCTCACGAGTCGTGGAATGATCATAGTTTAATTCAATTAAAGAAGGATTGGTAGGTTTGACTTAAACACTTAGTAATATAAATGTTGCATAAGTCGTGGGTCTATATGAAAAGTGAGGCAAAACATATTAAGGATTGCACAAAGATTCAATTAGTAAAAATTACTTACCTTAGGTTCATAAGTGGATGTCTCATGAGTCGTGGGTCCACGAGTGATGCTTGTGGGCTTTAAATCTCACAAGGAAATATGATTTTTCGAATTTCTTTTTAGGGAAAGAAATTTGAAGAAATAGTAGGAGCAAAACACACTTGAAAGACCATAATCATGTTTTTTAATATCAAAATTCAATCAAATATTTATTTTCTTCTTTGCGTTTTGTAGATTTTTGAAATCTCTAAGATGGCTAAAAATCCACTTAGTATTACTTTGGAAACTAATAAATTCACTGGCCAAACTACTGCTATTGGTTAAGAAACCTCAAGATTATTCTAGACTTCGAGAAAAGGACATATATATCGACCCAAAGTCCACCGAATACCATAGGGACAGTGTTAATTAAGAGGCATGTAAAGCATTTGCAAAATAGGTTGAGGATGATCTTCAAACCCATTGTCTTATGATGGAATCTACATCCAATGGACTTCAAAAGTCTCATGAGTACATGAAAAATGCCTCGGACATATACTTGCACTTACAAGAGTTGTATGGCGTGTAAAGTGGGCATGAATGGTACATGTTATCAAAGGAGCTTTTTAGACCAAAGATGGTTAAAAGGTCAAGTGTCCATGACTGCGGTCTTAAAATGATTAGGCTTATTAAAAAGCTCGCAAATTTAGAGGTAGTCATGGAGAATGACCTTTATATAGATTTGATCCTCCAATCTTTGTCGGCTTCATTTGATCAATTCGTGTTGAACTTCAATATTTTCAAGCAAGAGGTTATAATCAACAAATTGGTCAATATGTTGTAAATAGCTGAGGCAACTATGAAGAAAGATAAGCTTTTAATGATTGCGTCATCCTTTTAATCTAAAGGCCTAAAAGGCAAGAAAAAAGGGGATAAAAACAAGAAAGGTTCTTCTAAAGGGAAACAAGCATTGAAGGCATCTAGAGGGGTCAAGAAAAGGAAAGAGAATAAAAAAGATGCCACTTATTTCTCTCGCAAAGAACCAGGACATTAGAAGCGAAATTGCAAGGAATACTTTGCAACCTTAGGAAAGGGTATGTTGTTTATTGAAGTGCATTTAACTACCAATTCTTCCTAATGGGTATTTGATACCACATATGGTTCTCATCTGTACGATTCTTTGAAAAGAATGGAAAGAAAAAAGAATCTAAGTGATGGATATATGATCCTCCGCCTTGGAAATGGAGCAAGAGTTGCGGCCAAAGTCGAAGGTGTAGTAAAGTTAAACTTAGAGAATTCTATGATAGTACTTGATCCTTGCTATTTTATACCAAATATTATTAAGAATATCATTTCAATTCCTGTTTTAGATGATGAAGGATTTGGTTTTTCTATCAAAAATGGGAAATTGATGACCATAATGAATAGTTCTTTAAGTAAATGTGGTACATTGGATAATGGATTATACATTCTAGATTCTCAACCATAACTTATGTATATTCAAAAAAATAACAAAAGCAAGAAAGATAACCAAGAAAATACCTATCTATGGCATGTAAGACTTGGACATATTTCCAAAAATAGAATGAGCAAGTTAGTAGCACAAAGTTCACTAAATGTTAGTGGACTAGAGAACTTAGCTACTTGTGAGTCTTGTTTGAAAAGAAAAATGACAAAGGCTCCATTTGTTGGACAAACAGAACGAACCACTAGTGCAAGAGAAGGCTACAATCATACCCATTTTGGACATCTTATGAAGAATAAGTTCGAAGCTTTTGAAAGGTTCAAAGACTATAGCAGTGAAGTAGAAAAGCAATTAGGACTTAATATTAATGCTCTTTGATTGGATAGAGGAGGAGAATACTGAAGTACCGAATTCTTGAATTATCTTAAAGAGAATGGATTCTCTCACAATGGATTCCACCCCAAAACACCCTAACATAATAGAGTAGCCAAAAGCATAAATCGTACCTTATTAGACATGGTACGACCTATGATGAGCTTCATCGATGTCCCTATCTCTTTTTAGGAATTCACTCTAGATATGGCAGTAAGGTTACTCAATGCAGTGCCTTCAAAGTCGGTACCAAAAGCCCCAAATGAGATGTGGTATGCTAATGTATCTGCTTACTCTTATTGAAGAGTTAGGAGGTCTCCTGCGTATGTCAAGAGACTAGTGGGAGATAAGTTGGATGCAAGATCCACTTTGTGCAAGTTTATGGATACCCAAACGAGTCTTTAGGTTATTATTGCTATGATCCCTTAGATCAAAAGGTGTTTGTTTAGAAGAATGCCACTTTTTGGAAAAGGAGTTTCTATTAGATAGAAAAGGCATTATCATTGAACTTGATGAAGTTCAAGATGATCAACCTATCCCACAAGTGATAGAAATAAAAGAGCATCCAGAGCTTAATACACAACTTCCTAAAAGGTTGGACCGGATCAAGAAGCAACCTAAAATGTTTGGATTCCTTCATGAGATGGGTCAAGCCGGCAAATGGATAGTGATACAAGGACTTATGAGGAAGCCATGTCAGACATAGATTCGAGTTATTAAATTAAGGCCATGAAATGCGAAATGGACTTCATATACTCCAACAAAGTATTAACTTTGGTAGATCTACTAGAGGATACAGTACCCATTGGTTGCAAGTGATCTATAAGCGCAAGCTTGGAGTTGATGGAGAGGTTTCTACCTTGAAGCCTAGACTTGTGGTGAAAGGTTTTACTTAATGACCCCATATTGATTTTAAGAAAGCTTTTTCACCAGTCGCTATGCCTAAGTCAATTAGGATTATGTTTGCCATAGTCACTTACTATGATAATGAAATTTGGCATATGAATGTAAAGACCGACTTTCCCAATAGAAACATTGATAAAGAGATTTATATGGAGAAACCAGGAGGCTTTATAACCAAAGAGAGTGAACAAAAGGTATGCAAACTCTAAAGGTCCATTTATGGACTCAAGCAAGCATCCTAAAGTTGGAACATACATTTTGATGAGACAATTAAATCATTTGGCTTTATAAAAAATGTGTATGAACCTTATGTATACAAAAATGTTAGTGGGAGTTCAATACAGTTTATTATGCATTATGTGGATGACATCCTTCTTATTGGGAATGAAAGAGAAACGCTAGAGTGCACTAAAGTATGGTTATCTTCACAATTCTCTATAAAATATTTGGAAGAAGCATCTTATGTATTGGGAATATGGATCTATAGAGATAGATCAAGGAGGATGTTGGGGCTCTCTCAATTTTCGTACATAGATAAGATACTAAAGAGGTTTAGTTTGGAAGAATCCAAGTAGGGATATGTTATAAGAGAGAAAAATGATGTTCCACCTACCTTATGCATCCGTCATTGGAAGCATATGTATGCTATGCTATGTACGAGATCGGATGTAGCACATGTTCTAAGTGTTAGAAGTCGCTACCAATCTAATCTTGGTGAGAGTCACTAGAAAGCCGTAAAAGCAATCCTCAAGTACTTGAGAAGAACTAAGGAGTTGTTGTTAGTATACAATAATGGAAAATTAAAACTAGATGGGTTTTTGGATTTTAGTTTCCAATCTGATGAAGATGACCTTAAATCCACTTCTGAATTTATATTTTGCCTCAAAGATGGTGCGGTTAGTTGGAAGAGTTCCAAGCAAGAAACCATGTCGATTATACCACTAAGGAGGAATATATTGTAGCATCGGACAATCCAAAAGAATGTGTTTGGATTAAAAACTTCATTTAAGAATTGGATATAGTACGTAGCATTACAGAACTAATAGTTGTCTTTTGTGATAACAATGGAGCCACTACGCAAGCAAATGAGCCAAGATCTCATCAGCGATCTAAGCATATACTGAGGTGTTATCATTTGATCCGTGAAATCATTGATAGAAGTGACATTTGATTGGAGAGAGTTACCTCTGAAAAGAATATAATAGATCTACTGACTAAACCCTAAAAGCAAAAGGTCTTTGAAAAGCATCTAAATAAGATGAGTTTAAAGGCTTTGGGGAATTGGCTTTAGGACAAGTGGGAGATTGTTAGAATAGTGCCAATTAGATTGGCGTGTAAAAACTACTTCTTCTAAGACGATCGTGACTGGATAATATTTTATAAAATGATCATCTTCATCTTTTGTAGTTAATTATATTCTTCACATGAATTTGGTTGGAGCCCTTAATTCATACAAGATTATGGGACTTGGTCACATATATGATGGTGGTCATGAAACAAGTCCCTATTATCATGATTTTAAATATTTCAAGTTATAGAATCTTATGAGACAAGGCATCTAAGATTCGGACAAACTTACATTAATGATGCATACTCCAAGGAGTTGGATACTGCCCCGTTTCATGGAAAACCCATGTATGACATGGATGCATGTTAGTGGATGCTTGTTAGAGAACAAGGTCACTGAAAACTCGCTTAGAGAATCTCACGAGATAGCTAAAGTAGCTTGTCAGTAGCGAAAAATTCTCTAGCTTATGATAGTACATATAATTAGTCCTTTGACTTGAGGATCTACGTAACCTTGTATTTAGGTCCTTATACTTTGATTTTGTCCTGACCACTTAGCGGATTACCTAGGGCTTAGGTTGGGCATAAGCTACCTAATTATAGATGTTGGCGAGTTCCAAGAAGTGATCAATTTTGCTCGTTGTGAAGAACAAGTCAATTTTCTATGTATTCTATGATGATCAATTTCAAAAAATCCTTGCACAAGGTGATATAACAATTTGGAAACTGAGTTTTTTTTTTTTTTTTCAAAGTTGAGGTCATAATTAAGAATCGCACATCAAGAATAGATACATAGTTATCAAAGCTATTGGGGAATCGACAAATATCTTGCCCTAAGCCTCTTTTGGGAGATTGGAAATGGAATAACCATATTTGCATGGTACTCCTAAGCGGAAAAGGTTCACTGAAATTAATTCATCCAATTAGTTGGTTGCATAGGCTTGTACTAGATATCGACTATAGAGATTGGGTAGTCTTCAATTTAACGGAGATTAATTGAAAGAGTGATTAGTTTAAAAGAGTTTAAACTAATCGAAATATTTAATATTCAATAAATCACAAAGAGTTGTGAGCCCATGTCTAATTAATTGGTGAACCTATTCACACACAAAAGTCTTAACCACTCTAATTGGAATTGAAAATTTTACCTAAGGAGTTAGATAATTAAATTGGTAAAGTTTGGAAGAGACCAAGTTGACTAATTAAGAGTTAGTCATAATGGCTTGATTAATTTCAAGTGTTAAATTAATCAAATAATTTAAGAAATTAAATTAGACCAATAAAATTAAGGTGTTAATATAATTGGGGCCATGTGATAATTTAATTAGTCTTACTAACTTAAAGAGTTAAGTTAGTTTAATTAAATTAAAGGGTCAATTTAATTAATTGGATAATTTAGTTTTTGAGGGTAGATTTAAATGGAAGAGTCCATTTAAAATCAAGTGGCAATCTTAATTTTATAATTGAAATAGAATTTCAATTAGTAGAAATTAATTTATTGGTATGCAAGTTAGCATGTAAGTGGAAACACCTTATAAAATGCTCCCCCTCTCCCATAAGTGGCGACCACTCTCAAAAAGAAAATGTCCCTCATTGAGTTGGTTGTGAACAAAAATTCCCAAACTTCTTTGTTCTTCTCTATATAAATTCATCTTCCATTCTCCATTCTTCTTCTAGTAAAAGATTGAATAATTAGAGGTCTTGTAGGTGTGTGGATACCATTAAAGATACCACACTTGTGGTATTTTGTTGGTGAGCAAAAAATATCATTGAAGAAGAATAGAATTATTCAACCACATAAGCAGCATATTTTAGGGTTATTATAGTTGATCTAATTGCATCCACTTTTGCACGTTTTTGAGGTATTTTTCGAGGCCTTAAGTTGCTGTAAATTGAGGCTAAGAAATTAGAAAGAAAGATCCAAGCAAGAGGAAGTGGTAGATCTTCAATTGAAGAGTCAAGTGAAGGTTCTACACTTTATTTTTTGAAGAATTGACAAAGGTAATTCATTATTCTCCCTAAATCCATCTTTATGACATAAAATAGATCCTTGTATGTAGTGATCTATGTTATTTTTCATGATATAAAAATTTTTAAATTACGCTGTGCAATTTGATCCTTATGTTGCTATATAATTCAAGATGTGATATTTACAGTAAAATTTATCCATTCACAAAACACTACCAAACAAACAAATTCTCCCAAAATATTTTCTACTTACCCCTAAAACAAAAGCAAACAACTATTATATTCCCTTAATCCACTTCTCAAAACACCTTTTCCCAAAATATTTCCCACAATTCACCCAAAATGCAAATAAAGTCATAGTATATATACACACACATCCTAATCTCCACCCTGGCCAGATGCAACCCTGGCCATGGGCCATGGCGACTGCTGACAGCGACTGCCACAGGGCTGCCTGCTGCCATGGTAGTCGTTGCAACGGTTATCATGGCAGCAGCACAGTGGTAGCCTGGCCATGGTATGGCTGCTTGTTGGATATGGCAACAGCAGCAGAGCGGCAACCATCGCAAGGAAGGCGGTGCGACGCGGAAGAGACGAGACCAGAGGGAAAAGAAAGCAGTAGGTGGGGTATTTTTTTTCCAAAAAAAGTTACTTTTTTTTTTAAATTAATAAGTAATATAGTTAAACTACTTTTTATTTATTCTTATTTAATATGGGCTTTTAATTTTTTTTATTTATTGTGTTTTTATTTAACTAAATCTGATTAATTATTTTGGTTACATTTTTATTGTTTGAATAAATAATTTAATTATTTTAGATCTCTTTACTTTCGATACGATTATTATTTAAATAAATAATTTAATGAAATTATTTTAGATATGTTTATTATTTTAATGTTACTTAATATGTAACTTCATTATTAAATATGTTTCTTATTTAATATTATTAAATAAATTTAATTATGTAAATAAATTATTTTAAATATGTTTATTATTTAACATTATTTAAAATTTTAGATTTTTATTATTTTTTAATTAATTAATATTACGGTGATGGATTTAGATGTTACTTTTATTTTTAATTTTTTTATCTTAGTTAATAAATAATTCACCTAAATTTAATTATAATATTTTAGGTATTTATTATTTTAATACTATAATATATTTAATTAAAAAAATATTAAATTATGTTATCTGATAATAATTTTTTTTATTTTCATTTTTTAATATTTTAGTTATTTTATTTCTTAATTAATAAGTAAATTCAACTATTTTAGTAATATTTATTATTTAATGTTATTAAGTATGTAAACTAAAATTAGAAGAATTATATTTATGAAAATTATTCAATATTTATGAAATTTTTATTAATAATGAAATATATTTAAATTTATTATGAGTAATATAAATAATATCAAAATTACACCCCTATGGTATGAAAGATATTACAAATAGGTTCACGGGCATTTTTATCTTAAGAATAATTAGAAAAGTAACCTGAGGACATTTTTGAATTTTCATATAAATTCTAGGATGATATTAGCAATTTTTTTTAATGGAAACCAATGGAATTTAAAATTTGTTAGATTGAGTGAAACTTTAGGTGGTGATTGTAATTTCTTAAAACTTGTAGATTTTTAAGTAATTCAGCCAATGTTAGGGGTTCTGAGTAATTACTAAATTAAATTAAATTTTGAACTTAAACTCATAGGCATTTTTAGAGATTTTCTTGAAGTAGGTCAAGACAATGAATATAGGCTATAAGGCCAGTCAATATAGATAGATAGATAGATAGATATATATATATATAGAGAGAGAGAGAGAGAGAGAGAATATACGTGATTATGCAAAAATATGATTATTTATATAAACAATACTACTGGACATGTCTATATATTCAATTAATATTTTTCTAGAAAGCCGATTTCGATTCAAGCCGGAACTCCAGATGCCACAGAGGTGTTCGGCTAGGAAAGAAAGATCAGATGTGAACAAAAACGACTAGCAGGGCATATTCCAGATCCGGAGAACAGAGCAGCAGCAAGACCAGCGGATTCAAGAGTATCTGATTCTGTTTCAGAAGGACAGTCTCAACCCTTGAGTACGAAAGTAGGCTCTTACTTTATTATATTACGCTATGATTCCCATCTCGGGAGAAAAATCAAGAAGTACGCCGACGACAACAGATTCAATAGCAGGGGATCTTGCTAAATCTGGAGCAGTATATGTAATTGAAAGGTATGCCACTAGTCTCTTCAATGAGAAATTAAATTTCAAACAATTATTTCCATTTAAATGTAGTCTTTGAACAACTATACAAATATGCTTAGGATATATAGACAAAAAGAGGTACGGTCAACATTCTTTCCAATGTAATTACACATGTTATTTTTATAATTTTCAAGTAAATTTAATAGTCTTTCCTATCAAACAATACTTTAACTAAGTACCGAATGGTTTTCTTCAGGAAAATTCCAACAAGTTTTAATATGTTCTTTGCTGTAGGATTTAAATTGAAAAATCCAATTAATTTATTGATATAAAAAATCAAATTTCCATCAATCAGACAATAATTCTTTGAATCAAAGTACAAGAAAGGAAAATCAAAGTGATCAAGCATATTAAAGATTCAATGGAGGCATATTACTCAAGTTTTAATCCCCTAATAAAGCCTGGTTAAGATGATTTGTAAACGTTTCATCAGATAAGACTTCAAGAATTTTGACAAATCTCTAAGCCATTAGCAAGAGACAAAAGTCGTCTTTATTCTTGAGAATCTATATGCATACAATGTAATGGAAGTTGAATAAACTTAAAAGCATCTAGAAACTTTGGTTCTAACATAGATTTTTCCAGAAACTAACGAAATTTTGGCATCAATTTTTGTGGGTAGATTTTAATTGGGCCCTCAAATATCATGTCCATGGAATGATTTTCGCACTTGAGGATGAAGAACAATGTCAACTCTAGTGTATATAATATAGTGCCAGTATGGTTTCTTGATTTCCATTGTTCATGCTGAGAAGGCGGGCAACCATGTTGCTTTAAACTTGAGACAAATGGAATATCATGTTGGATAACGAATTAGGACCATTTCCATAGTTTTTGTTCCCCATTTTTTGTTTATTTATGTTAACAATTATACACCTACTTGATTACTGATTTAATTCATGAAGATATAAGTTTTCACTAAAAGAAAATTCTTAGTGAGAAAATATTAAACAACAATACTAAGTTGTCGGTTATAATTTTTATTTTTACCACAATACAATTTTAAAATATCTAATAGTAACTTAAAATGTGTACGTGTTGTCAGTATTAATAATTGTGACATGTTTACTAATAATTTAATAATAGCACTATAAAACAAGGGTATTAGTAACTGCAAAATCGATCACTAAATATGCAAAAATTGGTCACTAATTTTAATGGGTCAAACATTATATTGGACTTTGTTTTTCCTTGAATTCAAACTTAAAACCTTCGTTTTGTTCAAATAAATAACTAACCACTGCACCATATGCAATTCCATTCATTTTTCTCAACAATATAATATATATATATAATATTTACAAATTATATAGTAATATATATATATTTATATATTATTGGCATGTACATATTAATTAATTCTCATTTTTTTTCTTTGTATAAGAAGATTATTCTTGTTTATTTCTTTCTATCGCGATGAACACAATGGTACCCACATCTTCCAAAAACTCCCAGTGGAACGACGACTGTGGACAATCGAAAGGCGGCTAATGGTGGTGGTGATGGGTCTTGTAGCTCTGGCAGCCGAACCTTGGATATGAATGGTGCATTCTGACAGGCTCAAAGAGTAGAGCACAACGATGTCTTCAATTTCGTGGATGGACCACCGGTTGGGAAGTAATTTGAGGAAGAAGTGTGGCGGGCGGCGGACTATGTCGGTTTTCTTCAAATTAACCAGCGACCAGGCGACAGAGCACAAAATTGAGTGAGGGGGTTTTAACCAGCACGACAAAGCGCATCGGGTGGTGGTGGTCAAGCACAAATCCATCGGGCGGCGGCTCCGGCGACCGAGGAGCAGAACCTCCAGAACGATAATCCGGACACATGCGGGCTGATTCCAGACTATGAATCGACCTCAAATTCGTTCAATTTGGTAAATTTTTATTTAAACAATGAAATATATCCTGACTCGATTTGAGTAAATCGTTAAGTTGATTTTCAATGTAAATTTGAGTTAACTGAACTAAATTATGATGTTGGACCGAAATAATTGGATTTGATTTAATTATAAAATGACACGTGGACCTGAATTTGACAATAAAAGACTAATTATTATCTAATTAAATTAATTAATACAATTAAAAAGTCAATTTATAAATTGGTAATGAAAATTTTTTACTCGTATGAAAAAATATATTAAATTCATGGGCAGTGGTTAAATTAATTAGCTATGGACTGAAAATATTAATTTATTGTTAGCTATGAAAGTGAAATATAGGCTTGAAATTGAATAAAAAATATAATTAATATTAATTAAGTCAAAGCGACACGTTAGAATGTTGAAACTGTAAAATGAAAATAAAAATTGGCTATTACAGAGGAATGTACTAAATTTATAAGTATAAGCTAAATTTATTAGTTATGGGCTGAGAATATTGATTTGAGCATTGATAATGAAACTGGAATGAGGGCCCAGAATTTATAAAACATGTAAATGATATTATTTAATCCAAGTGGTGTGCTTAGGAAGTCAAAATTATAAATTGATATAAGAATTGTTCATTATAGTTAAGTACGATAATTTCAAAAAAATGGACTTGAACCTTAATAATAGAATAGTGCTTTTGATCGCCTAAACGAGCTTGTTATTGAACAAAAATAATATCTGAATATATCTTAAGAAAGTGAATGAAAGAAGAAAGTTATATCTGAATATATCAAGACAGAATGAAAACTCACAAACAAATAAGTGAACAAATAATGCTAAATAATCGTAGTTACTAATAGTAGATGTTATTCAATAGTGTCGACATTTATATCACATTCTGGTTGGATTAGGTGATGAGGACCAGAGCATTCCAGGCCAATAGAGAACCCCTGACATGGGCATATGATACTAGGTGAGGTTATAGTTCCTGTTATTGCTGGGAAAAGAATTATATCTATTAATTGTGACCTTCGACTTGTTTGCACATGTTTTACCTATTTGCCATCGTTGTTTGCGATTTTTGTTTACACTTGCATTACTTGCTTTGCAACCATGTCGATGTTCAGGGCCTTCTGTTAACTTCTAATAAATTTTGTCCCTTGTATTCCTCAGTCTTGCCATCTGCTTCCATGAATAATTTATTAATCTTTTAAAATGTAATTGAAACGATCTTGCTAACCAATCTTTTCATTATTTTCTTACTTCATTACTTTGATTTGTTATTGAGACGATCTTACCGACCAATTATCTCGTTGTTTCTTAATTTGTTATTAAAATGGTCTTGCTGACCGAATAGACTGCGCTTCCTGTACTCGTTGTATTTGACCATTATTTGATTATGATTCCATTGTTTACGTTCTAAATTTGTTGTTGGAAAATCGACTATTTATCGATGCCCCTTGAGGATGCCTTTGGGAGAAATTGGGCCTAGGACCAGAACAGATCGATCGCAATTGGTCTCCCAGCTAGTACACACCGTGACCCTGACCCGCAGACAGTTGGAGATAGCTGTCTACGAACGCGGGATCGGCATGTGACAAGCCATGCCACACCGACCGACTATTCAAGCTGATAACTCCAAATCCAAAGGGATAAGGGATTTGTTCCTTACCATTCTATGGGAGTTATTAGGTTGGAGACCAACCAACAACCCCACTGTTTGTATAACTGTATTTCTTATCAACTGGTTATCAATTATAGTTGATCTATTATGAACTTTAATTATTCAGGTCTCTTCGTATCAACTTATGTTGTCATGTAATTGGCTCCACGCGAGAATTTTATGAGTACTCAGCTTCTTTGATTTCTTTCAAAGCCCAATAGCTATCTTTTTCTTATCTGATATTCTTATATGTAAGTTAACTGTTATCGCCTAAGTCGTAAGGACTTATACCTCTCATATTTTCTTAATTCTTTTTCCAAATAAAGTGTGAAAGGTGACAGAAGGTTCGAGCTTGCTCGTATCTTGGTACAAGTAGTTTGTAAATAGCTGGTAGATGTTCAAGACTACTAGACTAGTTGTGTAAATTTTGGGTATTTACACTCGAACCGCAGCATCTTATATAAATGTTTTGTATACATGTGGGTTTATGATGCTAATATCTGTCATTGTACATGGTTTGCTAATTATGTGTTGGGATGCTGGATTGTAAATATTATGTTATCAGAAGAAATGTGATATTAGCAGCTTATTGATTGAAGTGGTTTTGCGCTTATGTACAGTTTAGTCGTGATACGATATTGTTGAATTAATATAAGTAGCATCTCAGCCCGAAGCAGGTACATCTCAAACGTGGCGCTACAATTAACAAATTACATATCCTTTTTGGTATAATTTTGAGCAGTGTCCTAAAAAATGATGCCGATAAAAAATGCTCCCACTTCTTTTTTTTAATCCTTTTAACTATAATTTATGTAGTGATTACTATTTACAACCAATACTTTCTATACCTTATAGTTTTTACACTTTTATCATAACATTTTGATATATTACTTATTTAATAATGAAATAATTTTATTAAAATTACTTTAAAAATTAATATTATATAAAATAATTTTATTTATTTATTTTATACTATAAATTTTTTTTAATGAATGTATCTAACGTGCCAAAATTATTAATATTAATAAATCTTGCTATTTTTAATTTCATTTGTAGTATGTCAAGCGCTTTTGAGATATATATTTTGAGCACCTTGCTTTCCTCAGTGTATTTTGTCACCAAACATAAGAGGCATATATAGTCAATCATATTTATATTAGGGTACCGAAATGTAAAATATCCTAATTAGTAGGGGTGTAAATAGATATTAAACGGATTGGATACACTATTTTCATATTTGTATCCGTTTAATTTTTCAAATATTCGAATACGGATATAGATTTGACGGATATTTAAAAATGATATCCGAATTCGTATTCGTCAGATATCTAGAGGTGTCAAATGACCCGGGCCGAGCCAGCCTGACTCGTTTAACAAACGGTTAATGGCGGTCCTGTGCCGTTCACGGTCCGGACCGTGATGAGCTGAAAATTGAAAAGTCCGGTTCGATTCAAAACCAACCCACTATATAGGTGAGCCGGTTTATATATGAGCCGAGGTAGGCTGTCCGGCTCGCGAGCTGGCTCGCGGTCCAGCTAGCGAGCCGGCTCGCGGGTTGGCCCGCGAGTTTCTTTTTTTTTTTTTTTTTGAAAATGAATTTAAAATTTTGAAGTTTTTATATTTATGTGATTATTAATATTTTTTTCAACACTTATACTTTTTTGAAAGACTTAATAATTTATATTTATGTGATTTTTAATATTTTACAACATTTAAATTTTTATAAAAACTTAGAAATTTATACTTATATTAATTTTTTTTTATCAATTATATTTTTCCAAAAACACCACCAAATAAGGTGGTGAGGGGTTTGGCATGAACCCCTCTACACGTCATTAATTTAGAAAAAATAATTACATAGAGGTGAATTTGACCAATCCTCTAAATGAAAGTACATAATAATAACAAAACAAAAAAAAACAACTTTGTAATATCTAAACATCTAAACATGTCCAATGATAAACCGGTCGTTCACTCAAGTGATCTAAATCGCTCTCGGATTGAGATGCGATGGTGGATGCTTCATCGTCTTCTTCAAATTGAGGCAATATGGTCTTCACCTTTCTCAAAAAAAAAAAAAATTATAATTTATAATTTAAAAATTAAAATTTCTTAATTATTGATTTATACATTTATAAAGTAATAAATTATAAATTATACATTCTTAATTATAAAATATAAATTTATAATTTTTTAAAATTAATAATTTGTAATTTATAATTTAAAAATTATTAATTTATAATTTATAATTTAAAATTTATAAATTCTTAAATTTTTAAAAATTATAATTTATAATTTAAATTAAAAAAATATTGCGGGCTAGCCCACGGTCCTTCACGGTCCGCGGGCCAAGCCAATCCCGGGTTGTAAAATTTCAGCTTGAGACGGGTTTTCAAGCGAACCGGTCCAGCCCAGCCCATATTAAAAAATTAAACAAGCCGAGTTGGGCCAATTTTTTTTGCGAGCCGGGCCGGTCCGCCCGGCTCGTTTTGACACCTCTACAGATATCGGTCGAATACGGATATATATCAGTATTCAATTATAATTATTCAAATGCATTCATATTTGATTAAATTTATTCGTATTCGAATTATTTTTTTGATATTTATATTCAATTATACTTATTTAGACATCTATTTACGAATATCCAAATACATGAATCTATGAATTTATAACAAATACATATTTTAATAATAGAAGGAACTATACAATTTCATTAACAAGAAAGCAATCAAACAAATAGTATAATTTCTAATTAATAGTTGACTTTGTAATTGATTATTAGTACTACTTAATATTAATAATGGCATTTAAGTGTATTAATTATAAAGTCAACCAACAATAATTATGTTGATTACCTTTATTCTTCAATTTTTTCTCTATATTATAATAATTTTTTAAATTTATTCTTTTTTCTTCCTAATTATTTAACTATAATTTATGTATACATATATGAATTAAGAGATTTTTATTTAAAATATAAATAATATATTATTTAATAAATATATATTCAGATCGGATATTAAATGGATCGAATATGCATTTACCATATCCATATCCATTAATAATCGGATATCTACTAATCGAATACGGATAATATCCGCTTTAAACAGATGCGGATAAATTTTGCATAAATGAATACGAATACGAATTGTAAACGAATTTTCGAATATCCATTTACAGCCCTACTAATTAGTTAAAGTGAAAAGGCCTTGATAATTGGCTTTTATGTATAAAATAAGATTAAGTTAATGTTATCATAAATACTATAGTCTTTCTTTTGGGCTGGAATAGTGTTAAATGTCATGCATGGTAACTTTGCTAATTGAAAGTTCACTTGATGTTGGTTTGGGCTTAAATAATAATAATTATTATTATTATTATGGTTAAATTCATGCAACTATATGTAAAAATTTAGATATATTGAGGTATTTTTTTATCTACACATATTAGTAGAGGATCTATGTTAAAAAATGTTACAAATGGTAAGAAAAAAAAAATTATAAATCATCTCAAGATTTTCAACTCGTTCAATGAAAAAACATCCTACATATTTAGTTGGATAAATTATAGCTATGAGATACTCCAAATTTTGTAATTGTGCTATTATGGTTCTCTTAATGTGAAAAATGATCAATCCGTTAATTTTATATACTTCGCATGCATTTGTAATGTTAAAAAAGAAGAAGAACATCCTGCATTTCCAAACTAATAATTGAAGCGATGGTATTGAAAAGTAATTAATTAACTATTATAAGCTCACAACATTATGTCAATGGAGACATAAAGAAATAATTATAACAATTTTATGCTCGTGATCTCATAATCTAAATACTTGTGAAATGTCTCTCAAAAAATTAAAAAATACTCGAAATTGGGATACTTATTTATTTTAGATCAACAATTACTTTTAAGAAAATAAATAAATACAAAAGACCATTGCTTTAACAATCAATCTTCCAAAATTTTTAAAATAAATTAATATTACATTACGAAATATATCAAATTATCAACAACTAAAATATAACTCAGCATTTAACAATCAATAACAATATATAATCAACTAAAAAACTACTACAAAAATAAATAAATCATCCACTTAGTCAATAATATTAATCATCAACTTAATTAAAAAATTAATTATGATATGTGTCAATAGAAACTAAGACAAGAACATTCTAAGTCATATTGATTTCCAAGTCCATCACCACTATATCCAAAAGGTTTACCACAGTCACAGCATCATATATATATATATATATATATGTCTTCTCCACTTATCGATTAGTGATTGTTTTATATGTTCTCATCATCGTATTAATTAGCCATTAGGATTGCACTATCATTCAATTTCATCATTTTTAGCTACCAACTTTACTCATGTTACGTACCCATCCACTTAGTGATTACAAGAACTTTAATTGCCTTTTAGAAAAATAATTAATTCTAAAATTGTGGGAAAAGTAATTAATTATTAGTATAAGCGAAGATTATTCAAAATTACTTAAAACATTAGTAAAAAGAAATAGAATGAGAATGTTTGGTAAAAGAAAATTAAGATATCTGTTAGTTTTAGGTTTTAAAAGAATTGGCAATAACAAAATTGTTAAATATAATTTTTAAAATATTTACTAAGAAACCAAAACTTGTAAAAGTGTACCTTTAATAGAGTTTCCCAACTTCTATTCTATTCTATTTTAGTTTTTCTAAGACAGATGTCTAAATAAAAATGCGTGATATTTTCAGGTGCTTCTTTTTCTTCTTCTTCTTCTTCTTTTTCCAACAAAAAATAAAAAAGCTGAAAGTAAAATTTCTTTCAAATACCTTCTAAATGTCATATAAATGGACTTATGTACAAGAAAATTTACATACGAATACTATACTTAAAATGATAGTCATTTGCTATGATATTATATATATATATATATATATATATATAAGTTCCCAAAAAAATTAGAATCCTCATAATATATATATAACTACTTGAGTACTAATAAGTTTGGCGCAAGTCATTCTTATATATATAATGAATTTCTAAATGTTAAGAAAATAATTAATAACTCAATTTATAAATATTATCTTTTCCAAATTACGTACAGATTATAAACGCAAAATTTATGTCACGATCTGCATATTATTAGTGTCTGATATTAATCAAAATTTTGAATTTTGAATTATAAAATAATATAATATTATATTTAATTAATAAATAAGTAATAATTCCTATATAGAAAATCATCGTACAGAAATCTAGGTACGTACAAGAACTAATACAAGACATAAGTGCGAAATTTAAATAATTAATATTTAAGATAGTTTATTAGAAGATGGTGCAAATCAGAGTAGGAGATACCCCCATTATGGTTCGAATTTGAATATTTAATTATGTTAAGTCATTTTCATCCTACGAAATATCCCCCTTTTTCTCAATGCCTTATGGCTAAGTGGACACCTTTGTAGCAAAGTTTCATTTTGTCACCAAAATGCCATCACCATTAGGCTTGGTTCCATCATTCTCCCAAAAAAAAAATAATAATAATAATTTATTTAAACACACATGGGGTTAAGTAAATAAATAAATAAAATGATGGGGTTAAGTAAATTCTAATAAAGCTTGGTATATTGCGAAAATGGGGCTGATGAGAAATATTAAAAGTTTATATTTAATAAGCTACAATTATTATTTGTCTAGTTGCGGCAAAGACTAAATTTGCCCATAACGAATTCCACAATGGTTAGGAAAGGGTTCAAAATTCACTACAAGAAAATTTAATATTAATAACAAAATATTATGTAATAATATCAAAATTATTATTAGTTAGGGGAAACAATCTATACATATATGGCTTTTTAAATAAAGAATTTTACATATTTAATAATGATAAAGACTATGCCTAAATTATTACTATTAATAAATAGTAAAATATGTGTACTGAAGATTTAGTGATTATAAAAATTGTCACAAAACCATTGATGTTCTATATTAATTGTTATTAAGTTGTCATTGTACATATATATTATTAACTATCAACAATAAAGTTAACATGCAATTCTAATCTCACCAATTGTTAGTAATAATAACTTATATATAATTCTTAGTTATTGTTAAAATTATAAAAATTATTATTGTCACAAAATAAAACTTTTTATCTTTTGACGTGTGTATATATGTATATATATTAATTTTGGCAGTATCACTTAACATCTTACAAAATAATATTCTTTTTCATGCGGCCATTGTTGTTGTGTGGATGCAATTGCCTCCACATTTTATGGGATTTTATTTGTTTTAGACATTAAGTGTAGGGCACGATTGCAATCCATCACAAACAATCGTTTGGTCATCTTTAAACTAAAGTTAAAATACCAAAACAAAAAAACCAAAAAAAAATAATAGTAATAATAATAAAAGATTTGGATAGCAATAAAATTTCTCCGAAAATTATAAATTCCTTGACATTAAGATAATGTCTTTGAGAAAAGAAAGAGTAGAGGCAAAGACGCATAGAGCAAATGGGGGTAGTAGACATCCCACTAATGTCCGATCAGAATCACACCCCAAATGGAATTAATCCTACAAACCCAGGTAAGATTCCACCTCCCATTTGGTTGGGGATTCTATAAGTCGTTTCTTTGAAAATAACAACTAATTACGATTTCTTTACATGTGAACCACTTGTTCTTAACCATCATGTTGTTCCTTTAATTTGTTCATGTCGTCCCTTGTTTTTCTCAAAGGGCTACCTGCGAATCTCTGCCTGCATTTCCAAAATTCCTTTATCCAATTAGCATTGATACGGATGACATCACATTTTCTTTTCCATTGGATTTTATGAAAAATAAATTCACTCATAAAGACTTTAATAGATTGGGAATAATTGATTAATAAAGAGTATTTGGTATAGTTTATGAGCCACGCGGTACGTTATGGCATGTGGTACGTTGGTTGGGAATATAATTGGATTAGGCACATATAATTATAATTTAGAGACCAAAAAAGAATAAGTTATTTTATTTGAGAGTCAAAATTATAATTTTTTTTTAATATAAGAATTAGTTTGGTCAAATATTGATACTTATTATCAATTATATTTAATCAATCTCCAACTAAAAAAAAGAAATTACCAGCATAAAAATACTACTTGCGAAATGTATTTGTTTTCTCAATTTTGATTATTTTCATAAACTTATAAATACAAAAAAAATTATATTTAAATCGTAATTATTGATAAGATTGAAATATACAGTGTCAATTAATCTGTTGTTACATAGTTATAATTCACAATTGTCCCTGGATAGTTAAAATTACATAGATACGCAAACTCTTAAATTTAGTAAGTAGGAGATAATTATATACAACATGTGAGTTAGTAAAATCATTTTAGAATATATATATATATATGTAATAAAATATTTTATTACTTAATATGTGTCGGTGGTAATAATTTTAGTTTGTCATTTAAAATTATGTTACTAGGTAGCACTATTTATTTTATTTCCTAAAATATTATAGCATAATTACTCGTGGAGCAAATTTTAGTCTAACCTGACTTTTTTTTACTGAACCTTTTACTTGATCTTTAACGTTGATTCACACAAAACATGATTTCTTAAAATTGAATATTTAAATCCGTATATCATTTTGAAATGTTAGTATATCCTTTTTTTTTTTTTTTTTTTTGGTAAATTAAGTTTTAGCATGTATACTTTCGTTGGTATGCCTTAGTTAGTTTGGACTTTTTGAAGCTAAGTGCAGCACTAGAACTACTGATGCAATTAGACATGGCAAACATTTTCTACGGTCGAGATGTCAAATTGAGGAAATGTTTTTCGTTAAGTACCGAGATAGAGTAAAATTCTCCCCATAGTTGTTAAATGACTAAAATATCTTTAATTACAATCTTGTATGATGTTGCTTGAAAATATTTCTAAAAAATAACAGAGAGTCGGTTCATCTTCTCAGGAACATGTGTAGAGAGATTTGTTCTAAAAATTCTTTTTTAGAGTCCTTGAACTTTGAGAAAATTTTCAAATAATTTCTCCCCATATTTCTCTTTGGGACTTGGTATTATAGATTTTCGTCTTTAAGCCCATTATGATTTTTTTTGCCCCTTTTATGGACTTCTCCTTCAGGGTCGGATTGTCCTTCGGGCTCTTTGGTCGATTTACTTAATTAATTTAAGATTGATTCATTATTGTAAGTCAAATTACTAAAATGCCCTAAGTCCAAATCTAGTCACATCATCAAGCTCCTCTATTATTTTCAGTGGGAAATTTCTAGTTTTACATCAAAAATATTACATAAGTTTTATTTTGATTTTTATCTTATGCTAATTCAAAAAAATGATATTATTAACTTGCCTAATTATTGTGAGCAGAATCGGAAGCGCGTGTTAAGAGACATGGTGAAGTTGAGTGTGGTATTTACCTAAGGACTTAGGTGAGTTTCATGAATCTAGTGCTTGGAAATTCAAGAAGGCCTTGCATTGTAGTCATCCAAGGACTTAGAAAAATTTTGGCCCCTATGCTTCTTATAATTGATACTTCCTTCATCACATACCTTTCGTCTAGGGGCTTTTGTAGAACTACAGCTTCCTCTATACGGATGTAGTTCTCCGCGCGCATCAAAAGCTCTCCTAAAGCAGTAGAAAGCTTTGCAGCAATTGATTCCTGAATTTTCAAATGCTTTAGATTCTATTGGAGTATGCCAGGCATGAGCTCCAAGCTAGCATGGGGGATTTTGCGTATTGCTTGGACCAAACAGTTGAGGTAAGTTCTTAGAGACTCTCTATCCTTCTGCTTGATGGTGAATAAATGAGCTTCTATTTTTGGGCATTTATAGTTGATAAAGAAGTTTTGAAGGAAATACAGTGCTAATATCTCCTATCCAGTGATAGATCCAACTAGTGTATGGTTGAACCACGTTAGGGGATGCTTGAGAGTGTGGTACAAAATAACTTGCAGGCCAGATACAGCTTCGCTTAAGTTGTAGAGTTCCATCCTTGACAGAAAATTGTCCAAGTGCTCCTGAGGATTTGCACTGCCATTATACACTGGTAGTTGGGTTATATTCACTCTCAAGAAGAGTGCGTCTCCTAAGATGGCTAGAGAGAAAGGGATACACCAAGGGAGAATACTCCTCCAAGCGATTGTGGTGTCGAGTAATGTGTTTAAACTTCAACATCTGTTGGCACGTGCACGGCAACTTCCATTCTAAGTGAAGGATGGATGTCTCCTTGTTTGGGTAGATGAGGAGTAGTCACATCAGCTCAGAGGTAGCTCCTTGTTTGATTCTCTTTATAAAAGAAGAAGCACCCCGATTATAGTATGAGGATTGTTGAAATTCCTGGAGGTGGCACTCCTTAATGTACTAGGCAGTTGCTTTGGCCATAGCTTGAGTAGCACTCTCCAATATGGTCTCATCATATTCTGGATCATTGGCAGAGTAGGCTCTCTAGGATGAGGTACTTGCTACGTGTGCATCTCCTTTAGTGCAAGTTGTGCATCAATAATTAGCTCCGGCTATGACCATAACAGTGTTTCATGTTGGTAACTCTCCACATCCTCTAACATTGGGGCCATTTGGTTGTTGAAGGGGTGAATTCTAGATCCCTTCTGCATCCTCAACATTCCTTCTTCTTCCTTTTTAAGTTTTCTACTGGACACCAAAATAATGATGGTCAAAAATGGAGTAAGGTCCTTCCCAAAAAATAATAGAGTGGATTCCTCTTCTTAGGAACGCGTGCAAAGAAATCTTCTCTTCTCATGAGTTCTTCCACTGAGAAATTCTGCAAATGATTTCTCTTCCTCATTTCTCTCTAGGACTTGGTATTTACAAATTTTAGTCTTCATGGGCTTATGCCTATTAGGGTTTTTCTACCCTCTTTAAAGGCTTAAATTGTCATTCGGGCTCTCTGACCTATTTACTTAGTTAATTAATTTTATAGTTGATTCAATATTTTTAGTCAAATTACCTAAATGCCCTTAAGTCCAATTTTGGCCACATCATTATATCAAAATAATATTTTTGTCCTTTACAGATTTTCCCTTAATGATTATGACAATTAAAATATATGCTTAAATCTAACATAATCTTGAAATTTTATTTTAGAATCTTGAGCTTGGTAGATACTTAGACTTGATATTATAAACATAATACTTATAGGTGAATTTTATATTTAATATGTTTTTATTTTATATATACTTGTTCTAATTTTATTGAATTTTATTTGTATATTTTTTATTTTCTTAAATTTGACTTATTAGTTTGGAATCTAGAGCGAGAGACAAAGGCTTTCTTTGTTTTTATTTTAGGTGAATTGTGGAAAATCTTTTGGGGAAAGGTATTTTGGGAAGTGGGTTGGGAAAATGTGATGTTTGTTTGTTTGTTTCTATTTTGAGAATAGATGAAGAATACTTTGGTAGTGTTTTGAAAGAGGACAAATTTTATTATAGATATCACATCAATCACTTCTTCGTTGGGTTGGTAGGATGAAATGAATATTTTGATATCAATTATAAAGGTGAATATATAGATAGAATGATTCGCATATGTATACATGTGCATTGGGGAATAATATTTTAGAATGAACAGTAGGGAATATTTTTGGGATAATTTTGCATGTTTTGGGAAGTTGATTTGGATAATGTTATATTTTATATGTTTAAATTTTGAGAGTTGAAAAATATCTTGGGAAATTTTTAACAAATAAACCCAAAAACTCCCCATAGCAAGATTGGGGACGTGGACCAGGGAGTTACTCCCCTATCCCCACCTTGCACAAGTAACATTTCTACTAATGCTACTAAATTATATGGGGATTAATGGTTTCACCATCTATTTTCATTTCAGATAATGAGTTGCGTTAGAAAATAAGGCCCCAATAGGGGATGGATTGGAATTAAGGAATAGACAATTTTAGTAAAACAGAGACATGAAAGTTCAAAATATAACTAGAAGGTTTGAATAAAGTGACAAGCAGTAAATAATAAAGCATATATGCATATACAGTATTTAGACAAGCTGACATCCACTATCTTAGTTCATTACTTAGGATTTTAATATATAAATTTAACTAACAATTCCAAAGAAAATTAATACAAATAAGTTCCAAAAAAAATGAATAAGCAAGTTAAATCAACTTCAACTATACTAAACAAATTGATACAGCAAACGGGGAAGAATATTCCAGAATTCCTAACACGCAGGACTTTACGCTGACAATAGTTCCAGTTGGAAAGAATCAAAGCAACAGTGCACTACTTTCTTTTCTCCAACAATGGTATCTTAAGAAAGCTAAGAATGTCATTCTTCTATGAGAGAATCCAACAATATCTTGTCAAAATAATATGGTAGATTTAACATGAAAACAATACATAATTTTCTTTAAATAGAGAAATAAATATTTTATACTAGTTGTCATCCATCAAAATACAGAATTGAAGATTCCTAACAAGTTGAACACATTGCACCTATTAATAAAAAATAAATCTTTAACTATCATTTTCATTTACTGAATATATATATATATGATGAATAATCTACTAGTGATCATTGAATTATATATGAGAATAAAAAAATTTCACCTTTCACTCACATTTCATTTAATAAATTGGGTACATTGCATTGGCTTATTAGAACTAAACCTTTAAGATTGTACTTGTTTGTGAAAAAATTTCCAAATCTCGTTTCTTTGAGTTAGAAAAATCAGAGAGTGGTTCTTGGATGTGCGAATTTTCTCACACTCCAAGAAATATTCATCTCCTCCTTATTCCATCTTTAAAAATTTCTTTATATTCTACTCTTAGAGAATTTCTTTGGATCTCTCAGAAAATGAATTCTTCTTCTCAAGTAAATTTTTGAATTTCTCTCTTGATTTTTCATCCACATGCATACGTAAGATTTTATTCTAAATAATTAGTTCATAATATATTGTAGCACTTCTTTAGGATAACCCCTAAGCTAATATGCCACTCAAATTCAAACTTAAATCATGACCCATAAGATAATCAATAGGCCCATAAGAAAATTTTCTCAAAATCATCAGAGTCAACAACACGCTTCAACCTAAGCAGACCTTAACATAAGTGCTAAATACATGTCATAAGTTGTCCCATAATATTCGCCATAACATATACATGCCTCAAGTAATTAATTCAATCTTAACATATCACAACATTTCTAAGTCAAAGCTTAACATTCAAGAGAACCCATATACACATATAAACACATGTGCTATTACAAAACATATTGCCTCCAGTCCAAGCCTTAAGTCTGTAACTATCACTTAATCCTGTATGAGAAAATTAAGGATAAAATAGGAGGGTAAGTCCAAAGGACTTAGTGAGGGATAATAATTAGTAATAAATCATAAGGACTCTACGAAAGAGGAAACAATTCAACAGTTCACAAACTAACAAGCAATGTAGTCGAAACATAAACTTATCAGAACATAGGCATTAACAAATTCAAGGTTATTAGTACGTAATAGCTCGGGAGTTGTGACCGTCGACTCGAACTGCCCTAGATTGTCTCAACCGAATCAATTCGGGAGGAAATACAGTCGGTTCATTCAACGAAAGGCCTAGATTATCTCAATCGAATCAGTTCGGGAAGAAATACAGTCGATTCGTTCAGCCTAGACAACAGTCAGATCTAGACCAAGAAACTACACCATCCTTATTGCTCCATGAGCGGAATACAGACAACCAAAATACAATCAAAATAAAGTAAGCCCAAGTAGCATATGCAATCCAATGAATCAAAACATGACATGCGTATCAGATTCTCCTCATATCAAGAGTTTCGGGCTTACGGCTTATGCTATGCACACAGCAGGGATTAACATCCTATTATTTAACCAAGAGTTCCAGGCTTACGGCTTATCCCATGCACACAGCAGAGATTATCGTCCTATTATTTAACCAAGAGTTCCGGGCTTACGACTTTTCCTTGCACACAGCAGGGATAAACGTCCTATTGTTTAACCAAGAGTTTCGGACTTATGTCTTATCCCATGCACACATCAGGGATTAACGTCACATTATTTAACCAAGAGTTCTGGGCTTACAGCTTTCCCATGCACACAACAAAGATTAGCGTCCCATTATTTCCATATAACTAGTACAAACAGTAACAAATATGGATCAGTAACATATACAGAACAGTGACATATAACAGAATGGTCAGATAACAGAATAGTAACTGATAACAAAACAGTCAGATAATAGAATAGTAACCGATAACAAAATGGTCAGATAATAGAATGATAACGGATAACAGAACAATAACATATAACAGAGCGATTAGATAACATACAAACTAAGCTCATATCAAAAGTACAGTCAACAGAACAACCCTCACATGGGTATACACATCAATTTGCGGATAACAATTGAGATCTCAAGCAATTCACAGATATCAATAATCAAGATACAGTACAATACAGAAATCAGTTTAACTCTCTCAAGGGTTTATCAAAATAAATAGATAGGTTTATTCATGTGCCAGATTGGCAGACCATCACAAGGCATACAAGACAATACCCAAGAGGTTAGACCCTCACAGGGGTATACAAAGCAAATGACTAATAATCATAAGGAACTCAAACAATCACAGATTTCAACGTTTAAGGAATATTTCATCCCAGAAAAATAGGTTTAACAGGCCCTCACCTTAAAAGCCTCAAAATGCAATCACAACCTACTGGTCTGCGGGACCCAGTTCCTCGGCACCTAACCAAAATAACAAGCCCACTATCAAGATCCTCATTCGATCTTATAATCACAATTATACAAATAACAGTCTAAAATTGATACTTAATAGGCTAAATCGATAGCCTCGATAAAGAAATATTAATAACGTCGGTCTCGATAAAGGAATATAATCGGGTCCTTAATTACAAAATTAACCTTGCAATGATATACCAAATCAATAATAATAGTCTAATTATTCTTAATAACCCAATTTTATCACTTTGGTCTCAAATCCACAAAATTAGGATTTAATCACTTAATTATCTCAATTATCCCAAAATTATCATGTGATAATACAAATCCGAGCCCACTAATACATACAATCGCACATGCATGGTCCATATCTAGATTCCAATATCAGATCATTTCATCTTCTTAATAATATACAAGATTCAGTAAAATTAAACGGTACAAAGCTTAACCCTAATTTCAATCATTACCCAATATATCCTTATCGGGACTCCGAAATCACAAACCAATTACATCACCACAATTGTTGCATCGAGGTGAAGATTCTGCCTTAGCTCCGCCACCGAAAATAGTCAACACCTCCACCAATCGACGCCTTTCAGCTCAACCAATAGGACGCCCTGGTCAATTTCTACATCTGCCGCCGATAAGCCATTCAATTGGCCAAAAAATGCCAAATTCATGGGTGTTACATATATAATTATATTTATCCATAATATTTTAATATTTATTTAAAATTATTTTCATAATATATAATTATATTTAAACATAATATTTTTATATTTAAATAATTTTTTTCATAATATAATTATTTACATGTATATATTAACCTTTAAATTAAATTATATCATAATATGTAATTACACATAATGTTTTTATATTAAAATATTATTATTTTCTTAATACTGTTATTTTGATGTATATTTAAATATTTTAAATAAAAAAAATTTCATAGTATATTTTAATATTTCACATAATATTTTAATATTATAATAAAATTATTCACATGTATATTTTAATATTTCATAATATTATTTTTGTAATATATAATTATATTTATACATAATATTTATGATTATTTACATGTATATTTTAATATTTTACCTAAAATTATTTTCCTAATACATAATTATATTTTCACATAATGTTTTATTATTTAAACAAAATTGTTTTCCATAATATGTAATTATATTAACAAATAAAATTTTAATATATTTAAATAAAATTATTTTCATAATATATAATTATATTTACATATTATATTTTATTATTTAAATGAAATTGTTTCATAATATGTATTTATATTTACACGTTATATTTTATTATTTAAATAAAATAATTTTTTTGCACTATAATTATTTACATGTATATTTTAATACTTAAATAAAATTATTTTTTGCATATATAAGTACATACACATTTTTTTCAGTATATAATTAATATTTTAGAAATCAACATTAATTAAATCATTACATAAATTCATTTTTATATTTTAGTATATGTATTATAAGATATTTGAAGGATATTTTATTAATTTAATTTTATTCTAATAAAAATCAATATATAAATATTATATATACAACATTTTAATTTATACCTCATAACAAATCACCATCTCACAAGTTTTTCTTTAAAAAAAATCTCATAACCAAACATCATCTCACAACTTTTTCTCATAAAAAAATCTCACAACCAATCATCATCTCATAACTTTCACCTATCACATCAACTATAATCATTACACTTTTGCCTTACAAACAATCACTCCCTCATAAAAAAAAAATAATCTCATAAATACCAAAATCTCACTATTTTCTCTCAAAAATGAAAAATGAAAAATGACAACACAAGCAATCACAACTTATTTATCACTTTCATTTTGTGGATATATATGTGTGATGAAATTTTGGATTAATATTTTAGAATCTTTATTATTTGCCTAAACGTGGGACTTCGATATCTAATTTCGGTGAGATCATATTCTTACTAGATAAGAATGTCTTGAAAAAAAGAAAAAGTTAAATTGACATTTGTATTTCAATTAACGCAAGATACGAGCATCCCATCAATAATATCAATAATCCATGCAAGAATCCTTGTCAAAATTAGGAAGACCTGAAATTCATTTAGAAGATTTCCAAAGGCTCTGTCTATTCGTTGGGAAATATTCTATCAAGCACACTTAAATTGTCACACAGTAGATGCATATTGATCCCCGATGGAATATTGGAAATTTAAATAATTTTAGAAGGAGACACACAAATAAATTTGGTATCAATGTGATAAAGGAACTCATTCCATATTCCGTGGATGAGAAATACTTCATGCATGATGATGTCAATGTACAACAATCACCATCTTGAGCTAAGCGACAGTAGAAAGAAAACACAACATTAATAAGAAAAAAATAAGTGATAATATAAAAATTATTACTAATGATATATATTAAGTGATAATATTTATTTTCTCAATAATAATATTTTTTAAGTGATAATAATTTTTATTTTGTCACGATATGATTTAATAGTAATAAAAACTAATGTTTTAAGTTGCCGACATTGATAACTAGTGAAGCATCTATAATAACAATGTAATGAAATAGAAAATTTTGTTACTATAGGTATGTAATGTCACTAATTATGATAAAATAAAAATTATTGTTAGAATTTACATTATTTTAAACATGAAAATAATTTTTTAAATTGAAAATATGGGGATTAATAATATAACTAATTAAATCCACACAATAGTAAAAAAGTAAAAAGAATTGATATGGCTCGATAGATCAAATAAATTTAATGAATAAAAAGGCCCAAAATCCAGATTAATCCCATCAAGAAAAGCATCAAAATCTTGATAGGCAAAAAAGACTATAAATATTAAGCTACAAAGAGAAATTGTGCATAAAAAATTATTTCCAAAAAAATTGAGAATCGAGAATTCTCTGCACCAAGTTGCAAATAAAAAGAACTCCAAATTTTGCTGACAATCGAAAATGAACCAACTTCATTTCCATGCAGCATCAAAGAGATTATGTGGATGATCATTTATTCAAGTATCATCAATTCAAGCTTAGGTCCCCTCCAAAATTTAGGGAGTGTTTTGTTATGTTTTGGCAAAACAATTGTCAAAACAAAATTATTTTGCCAAAATATAGCCAAACATACATTCATTTTTCATCTAAAATACTAAAATAAGTTTCCAAAAATACCATCTCCTATCCTTCATTATCCCCAAAATCTTTCCATTTCCCCATATGTATACATACATATCATATATATTTTATTATTATTATTACGATAAAAAAATTACTCAATTTCATTTTCATCCTAAAAACCCAATAAAAAAACAGTAGTTTGACCATTACAGTAAAAAATCTCCCTTCAAAACATACCAACACTGTCCAAGACAAGTTTCTAACTATTTCCTAAAACATAAACAAATCTCCATCACATTTCCTAACACAATTTTCATATTCGTCAACCATACTTTCAAAATTTATTCTCCCAAAACGCATAATGCAAAAGCATACAAAACTTAACCCAACATTACCTTAATTTTTCTAAAATATTTTCCTTTCTCAAAAGTAATATCAGTATTTACCATAAAATATATTTTTTTTCTAAAAATATTCACAATATAAACGTTCTTTATTTTGACTCTAAGTTCGAACTTGCTTCCAAAACAATCGTAGCCTCAGATTCCTTTTGCCTTTCTTCTGATCGTTAAATCGTAGCCTTCCATTAAGTGCTCATTCCCCAGATTCTTTTCACAAAGATTCTCTTCCCTTTCTCCTCCTCCTCCAAACCTGGAGCACTATATATACCCCCCTCTTCCCATCACCACTCAACCACCGGAGATTCTACCCCCTCTCACTTCAATTCTGTAACTCCTCCCGCCCCCCCCCCCTCTCTCTCTCTATCCAGCCTACTAATGGCGCTTCGCAGAAAACTTTCCAAGCGCCTCTTCTGCGCCGCCAACCCAGACTCTCCGTCTCCGATCACCACCCTCGTGCACTCCTCAATTCAACCGCCGTCAATGGCGGCGCATCCTAATGGGCCCAAATCCTACTTCCACCGCGAGTTCCTCACCTCACCAGATTCCGCCCACACCGGCTTCTTCCGCCGCTTCCTCCAGCGGCGAGCCATCAACAACCAATCCTCTCCCAATGCCCTTCCCTCCTTCCTCACACTCCCCGTCGGCGAAAAGCTCAGGGAGAAGCTCAAGTCTATGACCATCACCGGCGACCAGAGCCTCCGGCTCGACGGGTTTAGCCCGCCCCTCTCAAAACCGGCGGAGGAGGAAGGGTTTCGTGTGGGTCCGGTGGATGCGAAGAGGGTGATGAGATTTGTCCAGATGGAGCAAATTAGAGCAAGATTGAGGAATATTCCGGCGAGTACGATTCCGTACGGTGAGTTTGTACGGGTATGTTGTGACGTATGTGGGAATACAGAAATGGGTTTGGAGTTTGCAAAGGCGTTGGATGAATCTGGAAACGTCATCGTTTTAGGTGGCGTCGTTTTCCTCCGGCCAGATCAGGTATACATATTGACTTAAATTCAACTTTTCTAATGATAGATTATTATAGATAAATAAATAAATAGATAACATTAACGGAAAATACGTTATGGCTTTCAGTTTTGGAATTTTGAGTTGTCGGAAACCCCAAATTGGCCTTGGGACTTGTGAGTCTAACGTTGGAACTAGAAACTTAAGAAGGTGTATTTTGTCATTTGGCATCACGATTTAATTTTAATGAAAGAAAACATGGAGTCATGCTTTCTTGCATGGATGATGGCGTGTTTATAGTTTTTCTTTTTCTTTGTCCCTGAAAATCACCTAACTAAGAAAAACATGTGAAGTTTGTTTAAGCTAATTAATTGAAAAAAATAAGTATTTTTATATTTATTTTCTGAATAATGATTTTGTTAATGTTATACATTAATCACACTATAAGTATAATTCACTCTTATTGGATTATAAATTTAATCAAATTAAATAAGAGCTAAAAAATTTTAAAGTGAGTAACTAAAAAGATGTACTACACTACTACTAAAGGTAAGTAGGTAACAAAAAAAGTTGAAACCCCATCAATTAATTTCTCAATGAACGAACTTCATGATTTACTTTGATATGACAGTCAAAGAACCAAACTAATTATGGATGCACAAAATTTTGTAGGCTTTTTTCCTCTGATTTTATTAGGCCATCTTTTGGAGAGGTAAACATAGGATTGAGACGAGTGTCCAAATTAAGCGCATCATGGTCCTTATGGAACGTAGAGATGGATTTACTTACTTTTTATTTGGAAAGTTGGAATTCAAATGCTTTATTGTGATACATATGATAAAATTGATTTATAGGTGGCGAAATCGATGGAGACACTAATTTCCCAATCGATAGCAATGCCAAACGACCCGAGAAGGAAAGAATTGGACAATCTTGAAAATGAAAAGGCGTTGATAGATCGAAAAGCCCGATCCCTGGTGCAAGGAGAGCTGTATTGCGGGCTGGGCTTTTTGGTCCTGCAAACGCTGGGCTTTATGAGGCTCACTTTTTGGGAGCTGAGTTGGGACGTGATGGAGCCCATATGCTTCTTTGTGACCTCCCTCCACTTTGCATTAGCCTATGCTTTCTTTTTGAGGACCTCAAAAGAGCCCTCCTTTGAAGGCTATTTCCAGCGCAGGTTCAAAGTCAAGCAAAAGAAGCTTATGAAAACCCACAAATTTGATCTTGAGAGGTATAATCAGCTATATCAGGTTTTTTATCCTAATTATAGTAAGGTACATCATCATGTAGGAAGGGAGGTTTTTGATCCCCTGCATGCTTGAGTTGTATCTTCATATTGTTAGGGCCATCCTTTATCCTTTGTGTGCGAAAGAGTAGATTTTGGGGTTGTAAGTGAAGCGACTTTCCATACTACTTTTCTATGTACGCTAGTGATAATTGATAAAGTATTTCCAACATTTCGATTCATTTATTTTAATTACTAGCAGATGTATATATATTCAATACGTATGCATCTAATAATTGGAGTACAATCAACGTATATGTATACACATAGTATTGTTAGAACTATTTATTGAAAATAAAAAAATTTAATATAAAGATATTTGTGTTCATCAAACAAAACTCAAATGAAATTCAATTACATTTTAACAGATTATAAGCACATATGGTAACAAATGAGATTTATAACTAAATTTTTTCTAAAAATTTGTATAGCTGTAATTCACAACAAATTTTTGTCACAAACATATATGTAATTTTTAAAATATACACATCATATTTAGGTAGTGTACTGGTATATAATTATGTATTTTAAAACATATTTTACAAAAATTACTTTGTGGTTGCTTTCTATTTATTGATGTCTCTACATTTGATGATGCCTTTCGAAGTGGTAAAATAAAAATAAATATTAAGTCTCAACTAAATTAGCGTTACAAATGACGAGATTCTGAGCTTATGGCCCAAAAGTAAATGTAGCTAATTTAATGAAAATAAATATTATATGAAACTAAAGTCTTCTCATATATATATATATATATATATATATATTATATACCTGATGACGAGTCTGAATGACTTCACATGAAAGTTGAATGAGAAAGATAAGACCTAGCAAGGAAAAATCTTTCCCAACCTATCGGCAAGCCTTGAGCACAAAGTTATTAAAGGTATTGGGAATGTTCCCAACAAAAATTTTCTGGCGCTCAAGTAAGCAAAATGAGTATAAAAAAGCATATTGATAATTTTAAAAAATATGTATATAAAGTACGAAAAGTATACATGAAAAGAAGCAAATGAGGAGCTATTTACAAGCGGGAATTTTTAGGATTACAAAGTCCATGCGATCCAAACCATTAATTAGATGTTGATATAAGGGCAAACATGCGCCGATTGAATATGGGCTGGATCTTTGATCAATACAAGGATATATGTTAGATCCAACAAAATAATTGTTATGGCCTTGTTCTTCTATGTTTTGGCTATTTTCTAGAAAAAAATTTAGTGGAATAGATTTTTGGGAGAAAATTTAAAGAATTTGTCAACTGTTTCTTTTTATTTTGGGAAAATATGAAAAATAATTTGAGAATGAATTGTTTATTTCTTTATGTTTGGGGGGAAACAAATTTTACTGTTGATATCAAATCAATTATTTTATTGTTGGGTTTGTAGGGTGAAAATAATTTTTTTATGTAGTACATTATATATGTATATATATTTATAGTTGGATGATGTGTGTATATATATGTAATGATTGATATATTGTAGTAATAAAATGATGTGTAATTAATTCAATTGGTGCTTTATTTTAAAATTTATATTTTTATGAATTTAACATTAGCAAATGATGTATTATTTGGAAGAAAATATTTATTAATAAATATTAATTATTTATAAAATCATAATTATATCTTAATTATAAAAAATGGGGTAATATCATAATTGTTTATATCAGCTTATATAAAAAAAATCTAATTATTGTACATTAATTATAAATATTTATTGTTTATTCTTAAAATATAATTATTTAACTATTTATTACTTACGATTTATGTATAAATAAAATTTAATTATTTATTTAAATAAAATAATATATATATATATATAAGACTTTATAATAATCCATCAAGTTAAAAAAATAAATAATTTTATATTATATGAAACCAAATCATCTTAAATTATTTATTAAACAAATAAGCGTACTATTTAATTATACGTGAAATATGAAACATAATTAATATATAGATTACAAGTTATTTACATAATTAAATAAATTAATTTAATTAATTTAATGAGTTATTTATTTACTTTAACTCATTATTTAATTAACATATTATTTAATAAATAAGTTACTTAGTAACAATCAAAAAAACATTTTACTTAATTTTAATTAATTTTCTTGATAATTATTTTAATTGTATTAATATTAATTTATTAAACTTAATAGATTATTAAATAAACATCTTACTATAATTAATTTTTTATAATAACTTTAAATAAATGTGAATATTAATATTTAATGAAGCTTAATTTTATTACTTACGATTTATGTATAAATAAAATTTAATTATTTATTTAAATAAAATAATATATATATATATAAGACTTTATAATAATCCATCAAGTTAAAAAAATAAATAATTTTATATTATATGAAACCAAATCATCTTAAATTATTTATTAAACAAATAAGCGTACTATTTAATTATACGTGAAATATGAAACATAATTAATATATAGATTACAAGTTATTTACATAATTAAATAAATTAATTTAATTAATTTAATGAGTTATTTATTTACTTTAACTCATTATTTAATTAACATATTATTTAATAAATAAGTTACTTAGTAACAATCAAAAAAACATTTTACTTAATTTTAATTAATTTTCTTGATAATTATTTTAATTGTATTAATATTAATTTATTAAACTTAATAGATTATTAAATAAACATCTTACTATAATTAATTTTTTATAATAACTTTAAATAAATGTGAATATTAATATTTAATGAAGCTTAATTTTTTTAAGAAGATTAATTTATTTATTATATCAAATTAAAACATCTTAAATTATTTGTTAAATGAATAAATATAATATTTAATTAATACATTAAATATTAAATATAACTAATACATTATTTAATTGATGAGTAATTTAATTAATTTAATATATTATTTAGTAATATTAAATTTAATCACTTTTCTCAACGATTAGTTTTATTAAATTTGTAAACATAAATTTTAGAATTTTTTTTAAGTAGTAAAATTTTAATATTTTCATATATTTAAATATATATATATGTATATATATGAATGACGTGAGAGAGTGATAAATGAATGAGTGATGTGAAAGATGAAGTGAGAAAATGAGGGGGTAGGTGTGATTTTTAGGGTGTAGAATTTTTCGGGTGAATTGAAAGGGGTTTTTTAAGTAAAAAATTGTAGTGTTTTGGAAGAAATGATGAAAAACGTGCCTGCAATTTAAAATTTTTTGGGGAATTAAAAATATTTTCCCAACACGTATGAGAACAAGCCAGCCTTATGTTTCAAGCCTAAAATAGCATCTAATGTATCAATATTAATTTGTTCCTGGCTCATTTTTCGGCTGATCACTTGAGGCCAAGCTTGTAATAACTAAGCCTGAAATAACAAGTAACACAAACCCTTATCATATAAGTGATTCAACATTTGTGAATGCTCGGCCAAGGGTCTATGGTCCAATGGCATGAATCTCTTACACAATGTGGGAGGTCAAGAGTTTGAACCCAAACGAGCCCTGATATGCGTGCCTGTGTTATTGGGGAAAAAAAAAAAAAGAAGAAGATTTATGAATGCTCAACCCTAGTTGGTGGAATAAGGTTATCTGAAGATGAACAGGATCCCAAGGGAGCAATACATTGGTGATCGGATCAAGCTCACGATTTTATTTTAGTGTCGCTTAGCCCATTTTACTTTGAAGGAAACAACCCTTTTTATTTAGCCCTCGTCAATACTTTCTGCTAAATTGTTACAAAAAATCTGTTTAACAAAATAATTTTTTTTATAAATTATCAAAGTTATATGTTTATTATAAAGTAGTACTTCTTTCTTATGACAAGTTAGAATCTTCTTTTTTAATAAGTGTTTTATTTCTTTTTCGTTTAAAAATAATTGATTAATATATACAATATATTTTAAAAATAAATAAATACTTGCTTGTAGATCACATGGACTCAAATTCATTACCTCAAGCAAATCCCATAAGCCAATTTGGGTTAGCCTTTATTAGGTTCAAATTCAATCACGAATTAAAATTCAATGAAGACACATTTCGTGTAATAAATATTATGGGCCTGATGGGCATTTTACGAGCGAATCAATAATGTCTACATTTGACTACAGTGGAAACCCTAAAGCAGGCAGCTTACTATCTTTGTCAACAATGTCTTTGGGCTCAATTATTTGGGCCTGTGTTGGGCACTGGAGC
This sequence comes from Jacaranda mimosifolia, assembly GCA_018894105.1. Classification (NCBI taxonomy): domain Eukaryota; kingdom Viridiplantae; phylum Streptophyta; class Magnoliopsida; order Lamiales; family Bignoniaceae; genus Jacaranda; species Jacaranda mimosifolia. The sequence continues at coordinate 4,927,010 of CM032131.1, read as the reverse complement.
CACAAATTACGTGCAAAGGAACACAAAAAAACACAAATAGTTGAAACTAGCAGACGGTGTAGCTAAATTTATTTAAATAATTTTATAAATTCTTATATATTTGGAAATGTGTTTGGGCCGAGCTTATGGACGACAATTGAAACCCTAAAATTGGGCTTTGCTCTTCGGCCCGTGTTGGGCACTAGAGCGACAAATTACGTGCGATGTAAATTTAAATTTTTTATAAATTCTTATATCTTATAAAATCATTTTGGATATTATAAAATACTATATTTTATTTTAAAAGCAAGCTCTTAAAATTTTGGAACTTATCAGTTATTGGTTAATGACAAATTGTAGCGCCCCGACGGGGAGGTGCTTGCTTTGAGTCGAAGTGCTATTCTAATCTAAATTTAATAATTCATAACAAAACATGCACCTCCAAAATCCAATATAAATAGTTCATGGTGACCCAAAACCATTTTATATCAATTCTCTATCACATCCTACTGAATAATATTCCACATTAACACAAACTCCAAAACCTATAAGCTTACATTTATATAATACTCACATCAAGTGATTGAATCTAAACTTAACATCTCTGAGGCAACATGACAAGTCTTATACATAGATATCGTAGACTACTTGCTTACGAAAGCGATACTAACTAAAATCGCACTACTGAAAATAGAATCCACAACATTACTAGCATCAAAGTCTTAGCAGCCCGAATAGGTGCGTGTCGAACTGTACGTTTAATCACATATTCCAAAGTCCATAAATACATAAACATCTAGTACTTACTATAAAACTATATACATCATCCTTGGAGCAAGCTTAGTCCTCCAACTCTCTGATAGATCTTGTCTAGGAAAGAATTAAGAAATAGAAGTATGGGGTAAGTCCAAAGGACTCAGTGAGGGAGGAGGTATCTATTAACAACACATAGGATTAAGGGAACTAATAAAAGGATTCTAACATAACGGATAATTAAGCAAGAGAAGTAAAAGGAAGAATCGAGACAATCAGAAGTTGTAAAATAACACTTTAACAGAATAGGGGCTTGAGTAAATAGTACTTATGAAAACAGGTGTACCCAACAAGACATTACATAGTAACAAAAGAAACTTCAAAACAAATAATAGAACAATCAAGATGTCAGAAAGCGTTAAATATTGTATTGACGGAATAGGAATCCAAATAAAACGAGACATGAAACAAGAAAGACATGACATAACAAAACATATCATAATAGCAACCATTTTCAAATCATAGCAGACTATTGGCAAATCTGACCTTGTTGCTCCCAGATTAGAACATAACAAGCAAAACAGGATGTAAGTACATCAGAAAAACAAGTTTTCTTTATCACTCTGTTGCTCGAGCACTTAGCTCGGCATGTAATAATTAGACATAAGGCATGGCCGACCGCAATGCTGGATCCCGCCACTTACAGATAGCTACCTCCAACTATCTGCAAGTCGGATCGCAAGTAGGTACTAGCCGGAGACTAGTCATCGTCGGTCCGTTCCGCCCGGTTGTCTTTCCAGACTTAGTCCCCGGCCCAACTTCCCGTGGGTGATAAGATATAATGCCAACATATAGGAATATAAATTCAAAATTCCGGTCATGAATATAACTGAATGCTAAGTAGGAACAACAATTCACCAGTATATCAATTGGCAAGGCCCGTTCAAAGGAAATAAAGAATACTATCCCGGAGACACTAATACAAATAGGTCGGCAATACCACTTTAAATAACACAATCACAGGAGACTAGCAATGAACACGATGTTAGTCAACAAGGCTCTGGGGTATGAGGGACAAGAAACTGATAACATAAAAGGGGTTCTAGGCACCAGAACCAGAACGACAGTAATCTTATCAATGTTACCCTTCCTAATGGTCACATAGTTTTGACATACTATTCTGGCACAGTTTCTATCTCCCCTTCACCTTCACTTTCTAATGTTTTATATACGTTCCCTCTTTTTTAATCTTATTTCGGTTTCTAAACTTACTGCTTCCCTTTCTTGTTATCTTCTTTTTCACTCTTCTTCTTGTTTTATACAGGACCTGAGCCCTTAGAGGACGATTGGTATAGCTAACGGACAAGATGGCCTATATCTCTTAACAGTCGTTCCTCATCCTTTTTTTTTTGTTCCTCTTAATACTACATGTTCTCAACTTGATATTTGGCACTATAGATTGGGGCATCTCTTTGATTCCCATCTACAGCAGCTTGCTAAGGACCTCTCTAGCTTTATTCATATTGATAATTCCTCTTGTGATGTTTGCCATTTTTCTAAACAAAGAAAACTTCCCTTCCCTAATAGTCATTCTTGTTCTAGCTCTTGTTTTGAGTTATTACATGTTGATATTTGGGGCCCGTTTGCCACCCCTTCAATTCATGGACATCATTTCTTTTTAACCATTGTTGATGATCATAGTAAGTTTATATGGGTATATTTATTCAAAAACAAATTCGACACATGTCAAATCAATGAAAATTTCTTTTACTTAGCCTAAACACAATTTTCAGCCACTATTAAAATTATATGAAGCAACAACGGGCTGAATTTTCAATGCCTAATTTTTTCAATTCTAAAGGTATGATACACCAAACTTCTTGTGTAGAAACCCCCTAACAAACGACATAGTTGAAAGAAAGCATCAACACATCTTAAATGTTGCTCGTACCTTATTATTTCAATTCGAACTTCCTAAGGAATTTTGGAGTTATGCAGTATTACATACTACACATCTCATTAATCGACCTCCAGCCCCATTACTTCAACACAAGTCACCATTTCACATTTTATACAACACTAAACCTGACCTTACCAACTTAAAGCTTTTTGGCTCACTTTGTTTTGCTAGCACCTTGGTTGCTAATCGCCACAACTTTGATCCTCAAGCTCGCAAATGTGTCTTTCTTGGATTTTCTCCAGGTACAAAAGGATACATTTTATTAGACATCTACTCTAGAGAAATCCTTATTTCTAGAAATGCTATCTTTCATGAAACCTTATTCCCTTTTAAAGTTGTTGTCCAGCAACCTCCACTACCTCAAGCACAAACACCAAACATTCCCAATATTGATTTTTCTCAGCAAACCTCAACCCCTTTCCTTCCTCTTCAATGGTCAAATAGATCTCGCCATCCCCCTTCCTATCTTCGGGACTATCATTGCCATCTTGTGACTGGTGCTACTCTGGATCGTCCTCACTCAAGTACTCCTCATTCTCTTTCTCATGTTCTATCTTACTCTAATCCCTCCGCCTTCACTTAGTCATTATCTCTTCACTATTTCTATTCATGATGAGCCTAAAACATACTCTCAAGCTGTCAAGTTTTAGTGTTGGTGTGAGGCTATGTAAGCGGAGCTTGCTTCCTTAGAGATAAATCACACTTGGGATCTCACTTCCTTACCTCCTAGCAAAGCTCCCATCAGCTGTTGATAGGTTTATTGAATCAAGTACAAGGTGGATGGCTCTATTGAGTGGCAAAAAGCTCACTTGGTTGCAAAATGGTACACACAACGTGAGGGGGTTGACTATTTCGACACTTTTTCCCCGGCTAATTTGAAAAAATATGTGGAAAAACAAAATATTTACAAAACTACCGTGATTTTAAAAGTTTTGCAAAATTATGGTAAGGCGTGGCTTGTAGCCACACCTTGCCCTTTTTTTTTTTTTTTTTTTTAAATTCAATAGTTAAGAGGGCCACGCCTCTTGATTGATGTATCTTCAAGAGGTGTGGCCTGGCCACGCCTCTTTGGGAAGTTTTTTTTTTTTTTTTCTTTTCTTTTTGATATTGTTATATATATATATAAATATAAATATATATATTTTAATTTTTTAATTTTAAAGTTTGAATTTTTTTTTTGGAATAATATTAGGATTGACATAGCATCATTTGTTTTATCTTTATTTTATGTAATTTAATATAGAATATTTTATCTTATATTTAAAATTTTAATTAATTAATTTTTTGAAATATTAAAAGTTAGCCATAAAATATAGTATAAATTTTAAATTTTTTTATAAAATGCAAGTGATTGAAACATGTTTTTATAAATTTACTATACTCTATATTTTCTTCAATTGATGCAATATATTAATTCGTGAAGGAATGCTTGTAATGTTTGAACTTTGGCCAAAATAAATATGTAAAACCACAATATATGATTATATATTAATACATTAATCAAGCATTATCATACTTTTTAATCATAAGTAATGCTTGTAATTTTAAGATATGTTATTATTTTGGGCTAATTTATAAAAATATTGTGAAAAAAATAATATTTGTAAAATTACCTTAATTCTTGAAAGTTTATAAAAATTATGGTAAGGCGTGGCTTTATAGCCACACCTTTAGCTATCTTTTCATTTTTTTTTTTTAATTAGATAATTAAGAGGCGTGGCTCGGGGCCATGCCTCTAAATTCATAATTGCTGCAATTGTCGGCCACGCCTCTAAATTCATAATTGCTGCAACACAATTGCATTGAAGGCCGCACCTCTTTAAGAATTTCTTTTTTTTTATTCCTTTTTTTATGTTTGAATTTTTTTGCTTTTAGGAATAATATTAGGACTGACATCAGCCCTAATATTATTCTATGTAATTTAATATAAAATGTTTTATTTTATATTTAAAATTTAATTAATTAATTTTTTTTAAATATTAAAAATGAGACCATAAAAATGTAGTATAAAATTTAATTTTTTTTAATAAATATACTATTTTATAAAATGCAGTGATTGAAGCATGTTTTTATAAGTTTACTCTATTCTATATTTACTTTAGTTGATATAATATATTAACTCTTGAATTGATGCTTGTAATGTTAGAACCTTGGCCAAAATAGACATGTGAAACTGCAGTATATGATTATATATTAATACGTTAATCAAGATTTATTATTTATAAATAATATTTTATTTATAAATGACTACTCGTATATATTTTATTTGGATAAGGAGACTCGCGTATCAACAATCATGCAAGTGGCATTGACAATGACCATTTTTTTCTCTTAATAACCATGTATATCCATGCTAAAAAAATGAATCATCTCCCATTTGAGTTTAATTCTAAAAGACAATATATAAATATATATATATATATATATATGATAAAGTTATGTGAATGTTGAATTTTATAAGTGGAATAGATAAATAGAACCGATTAGGTAAAAATATTATGTGATAGTTTTATATGCCAAAATAATAACATACCTTCAAATTACAAGCATCACTTATGATTAAAAAGTATGATAATGCTTGATTAATGTATTAATATATAATCATATACTGTGGTTTTACATACTTATTTTGGTCAAAGTTCAAACATTACAAGCATTCCTTCACGAATTAATATATTGCATCAATTGAAGAAAATATAGGCTCTATTGAAATTTATAAAAATATGTTTCAATCACTTGCATTTTATAAAATAGTATATTTATAAGAAAATTTATAATTTATACTATATTTTATAGCTCATTTTTAATATTTCCAAAAATTAATTAATTAAAATTTTAAATATAAGATAAAATATTCTATATTAAATTACATAAAATAAAGATAAAATAAATGATGCTATGTCAACCCTAATATTATTCCCAAAAGAAAAAAAATTTAAACATTAAAATTAAAAATTTAAAATATATTTATATATATATATATATATATAAATATAAAACAATACTAAAAATTAAAAAGAAAAAAAAAAAAAAAAAAGAAAAATCCCAAAGAGGCGTGGCTGGAGGCCACATCTCTTGAGGGGAAATTCCCTGAATTAAAAAATAAAAAATAGCGTAAGGCGTGGCTTGTCTTACCATAAGTTTGCAAAATTATTAAAATCACGGTAGTTTTGTAAACTTTTTTTTTTTTCACTATATTTTTTCAAATTCGCCTCTTCACCAACTTGTTGTCAACAATGTATTTTTGCATGGCGACCTCAATGAGGAGGTTTATATGACCCTTCCTCCTGGATTTCTTGCTTCTAACCCAGGTCAAGTTTGTCGACTCTGCAAGTTTCTTTATGGGCTTAAGCAAGCCAGTTGTTAGTGGTTTTCCAAGCTTACTACTACCTTACTTTTTCTTGGCTATAACCAGTCTAGTGCTGATTCTTCTTTATTTGTTAAATGCTTTGTTGCTGCAATTACAATTATCCTTATATATGTGGATGATATTCTTCTTGCTAGAACAAACACTGATGAGATTTCCCATGTCAAGTCCTTTCTTAACTCTTCATTCAAAATTAAAGATTTGGGAGTTCTCAAGTACTTTCTGGGACTTGAAGTAGCACGTAGCTCCAAGGGAATTTTTTTATGCCAACGGAAATATGCCTTGGAGATACTTTCTGACACTGGGTTTCTTGGTTGCAAACCTGCTAAAACACCTGTGGACTCTTCGGCCAAATTCAGTCAATTTGATGGCGATCCCATCTCTGAAGCCTCGACTTACCGCCATTTAATCGATCGTTTACTATTACTGTACTTGACTTCCACACACTCGGATTTAAGCTTTGCTGTTCAACAGTTAAGTTAATTCATAGAGAAACCTACGACGTCTCATTTGCTTACTGTTCATCGCATTCTCCGGTACATCAAAGCTGCCCCAGGTTCTAGTATTTTCTTTCCTGCTGAAAACTCATTAACACATAAAGGATTCAACAATTCTGATTGGGCTGGATGCCCATATTCTCGCCGCTCAGTCTCTGGATATTGTGTTTTTCTTGGTTCCTTCCTTATCAGTTGGAAGGCCAAAAAATAGCCCACTGTTTCATGTTCTTCTTTCGAAGCTGAGTAAAGGGCCCTCGCTTCTGCTAGCTGCGAAATTCGGTGGTTACTTTACTTGCCTTGTGATTTCCATATATCCCATACTTAGCCACCTTTGCTGTTTTGTGATAATAAATTTGGTCTGCATATCACCGCAAATTCGATTTTTCATGAACGCACCTAGCACATAGAAGTGGATTGCCACTTGGTCCGTGAGAGAGTTTATTCTGGTCTTATTCGACTAATACCATGCACATCTTCGGATCAGTTAGTCGACATTTACATGAAACCTTTGGCTGTTGCTCCTTTTCGGACAATTATTTCCAAGCTAGGAATGTTAAATATGCATTCTCCAGCTTGAATTGGGGTATTGACGCAAGAACAACATCACAAAACCACCTTGAGCTTGGCATCTTTCTTTTACTCCAACTCACCAATTTGTTAATTTGTTATTTTAGCTTTACACTTGTATAGTTTCTTTTGGTTGCTTCTTTTCTCTTTTGGCAGTATTAGGAGATAGATACTTGTATATATATGGGTTATATTGCTGGTGTCGTGTAACAAATACACATCATTTTTCATATAATGAAGATGAGATATTTTCCCTCACACTCTATTTCACATTAACTTACAAGTGTCTTATAGTATAGGGACATTATTTTGAATACGAACTGATCTGTATCATTTTACGATTAAGGGCACATCAGTTTTTGATTTTTTTTTTTTTTTCAAGTTGAAGCTAAACAATAAATTTATAATTTTTTTAATTAAAGAAACTTAAAAAAGAGGTTTTGCAATGGCATGTGTAAATATATCAACCAACCAGTGGACCTTTTTATATGCCAGGGTCAATTAATTTCTTGAGATCTGGTTTCTCATATTTTGAATGGTATGATTTGATAGAAACCCTCTTCTTAATGTCCAGATAATAAAATAGTACAATAAAAAGCTCCTTAACATGTTCGCACTTATGAACTCAATCGTTTACCATCTATTTCCATGGAAGATAACTAAATGATCTCCATAAAAGACAAATATCAGTCAATTAGTAGCTAGTAGCTACTTGCAATTTTGAGCGAGAAACATAATACCAATATGACTTACCAATCATCTTCCCTTGAACCACCTAATATTAAAATATGAATCATGTTATTTGAAATTGAGATGATATGCCTACACTATCATATTGAATTAAATATATATATATATAGAGAGAGTATTACAAATAATGAAATGTTATCCTTTCAACAAAGTAATACATTCCTATTCTCAAATCAAATAAATCTCTATTATCAAATCAAATAATCAAAGTATAAACAACACACAAAGCATATAAAGTGCATAACGTGCCCACTGAATAGTGCACAAATCAAATATTTTAAAAAGTATATGTGGGATTATAATTTTTAAAATCCATCATTATGATGGATTTAGAATTAATTGAGAAATGGGCTTAACATTTTCTCTTATTCTAAAATTTTGACTATTTCTTTTAATTGTATTAAATGGGAGTTCTCATTTTAACATCTAATCAAATCAACTATCTCAAAAACTAAAAATTTAATTCGAATTCGTGTCAAATATAAAATTTAAATATATGATAAAAATATAAATTGAAATAAAGAATTATATATATACACACACATACACACATTGCATTCCATGAAATTTAAAAGACCATGAAGTTCAAGTCAATTGTTAAAAGATCATGAAGCACTTAAAAAGAAAAAATCAAATTAATTGCACTCACAAGCTCGCTTTGTATTTTACTTCTTCATAATCTATTTATTTGACAATTAAAAAAAATTATACCAAAAAACATCAAACAATGATATCTTAGTGTAACCCTTATTCAATTTGACTAAATTTATATACTTCCCACCCAACTTTAAACACCCCACACCCCGGTCCCCACCCAAAGAAAAAAGCATGAATATAAATAAGAAAGATAAAAATTATGGTTGTTAGAGCATAAAATCCACATTAACATATTAAAAACTTTCGAAATAGGCATGTAAATGGGTAGAGTGTTACCCTACTCAAATCTAAAATATCAATACTCATACCCTACCACTACCCATACTTATTAAAGATGATGTAATGGATATGAGTAGGGTCTATACCCATAAATTACCCATGTATCCATACCAAAAAATTACCCATTACTTTATACTTAAATTTAATCTATGAGCCTAAAAATTATTTATACCCAAATCAAATCTATATTAATGATAAACTTTTTATATATAAAAATTACAAACATGTTAACAAAAAGTAACAACTAAATAATTTTCTTCATTAAAAATTAAACTAAATTAATAAAGTTAATATATTGAGATAACAATTTTCTTTTTTTAAATTGGAATAGCAATAGCAATAGTTGAACATTTTTCATTAATAAAATTAATAATATTAAAATTAATAGTGGAATAAATATTTTTATAAAAATAATTAATAAAATTAATTTATAACTGTTTTTATAAAATTAAATATAGAAAAAAGTTTTTGCTTTTAAACTGTTTTTATTAAAAAAATTTAATTATATTAATTTAATTAGTAAAAAGTTTAATTGCTAATTATATTAATAAAGTTTAACTATTATATCAATAAAACAGTTAATTTAATTAGCAAAAAGTTTAAAATTAAATAATTTAAATCTAATGATTAAATTAAATTAAATATAAAAAAATTATTTTTTTGTTATTGTATGCTAAATAATATTTTTAATATATATTGAGAAAATAAATATATACATTAAAAACATAAATCCAATAAACCAGACTCAATGGGGTCTTGGGTTAGATAGAATAGGATAAGATTAGGGTCTCATCCTTTTAGATATTTTAGAGTATCAATGTGGGGAATGTGATACCCTATTTATTTACACGTCTAACCGAAATTGTGTATATCCACCAAAATTTGGTACAATGTGGAACCGACTTTGCTATTCACATCTATGAGATCTTTTATCCATCCACAGCCATTCATAATTAATCCTGTTGGTATAGCTTTTTGACCTCTACTCTACAAAAAGATGATTCTTCTATTTGTTAAAAAAGTACATTTATTCTCTCCATTTTGGGTAATAATTACCTAAAAATTGATTATTCTATTTGATCCTCTTCAACGCTTTTTAATTATGTCCGCTCATTTAATTAAATTTTATCATTCCACAAACCTTTTTCCTTTACTCTATTGCCCTTTGACTAGGGGTGTAAACGGATATTAAACGAATCAGATACACTGTTTCTATATTCGTATCCGTTTAACTTTTTGAATATTCGGATACGGATACGAATTTGACGGATATTTAAAAATGATATCCAAATTCGTATCCGTCGGATATCGGTCGGATTCGGATATATCCGTATTCTATTATAATTGTTTATATATATTCATATTTTATTAAATTTATTAGTATTCGAATTATTATTTTATATTTATTTCGATGATAATTATTTAGATATCTATTTACGAATATCCAAATATGTGAATTTATGAACCTATAACAAATACATATTTTAATTAATAGAAGGAACTATATAATTTCATTAAAATAAAAGTAATCAAATAAATAACATAAGTTTTAATTAATAATTAACTTTATAATTGATTATTAGTACTTATTAGTAATAATAATGGTATTTAAGTATATTAATTATATAGTCAACCAACAATAATTGTGTTGACTAACTTTATTCTTTAATTTTTTCTCTATATTACAATAATTTTTTAAATTTATTATTTTTTCTTCCCATTCTTCAATTATAATTTATATATATAAATATATGGATTATGAGATTTTTATTGAAAAATATAAATAATATATTATTTAATAAATATATATTCGGACGGATATTAAACGGATCGGATACGCATTTACCATATCTGTATCCATTTATAATCGGATATCCACTAATCGAATACGGATAATATCCGCTTTAAACGGATGCAGATAATTTCTGTGTAAACGAATACGAATGCGAATGGTAAACGAATTTTTGAATATCCATTTACAGCCCTACCTTTGACGATGGACTCTGGGTGCTATTTATGCTAGGGGTGGGCGGGGGTTGGGTACTCGAGGGCTTGGGTATCATTTTTTGATACCCAATTCCGACCCCCATTTTATGGGGTACCCCCAAAACCCCCACTAATTTTTTTTATATTTTTAATAAATTAAAATTAAAATTTTATTAATTCATTACTTATTTGTGAATCAATTGATAGCACTGCAATTCATTATTCACAAATTCTAAATCCCACATAATATATAATTTTAAAACTTAAATATAAATATTAATATCAAATATATGATATACATCATATATTAATACTTCAATTAAATGTATAATACTTAATAATATAATTAGTTTTTTTTTAAATAAAATGGGAGTACTCAATATAATTTTAAAACTTAAATATAAACATTAATATATAATATATGATATACATCATATATTGGTACTTCAATTAAATATATAATACTTAATAATATAATTAATTTCTTTTTTTAATAGAATGGGGGTACCTGATCGGGTATCGGGTACCCCACCCTAATACCCGATACCCGACCCTCAAAATTTCGAATACCTCCATAAATACCCGTTCGGATTGGGAGATTACAAATACCCGACCCAAACAGAAAATACCCAATCGAGACGGGTCGGGTACCCTGAACCCGATGCCCACCCCTAATTTATGCACTCAAGTTTAATTTGCACGCCGCAAATTGCTGTTTAATATTTATTAATCAAAGTACACTATTGCCACCAGGGGTATTGATTGTTAGGATCGAATTGGTGTCAAGAAATTAGTTTATTTTTTGGGCTAGAAGCAATCAAAATTTAAATTTTTTTACGAAATATGACCTCATATTCATTGTGTACTTATATGATATTCCTAATTTATGATTGTTGTATCTATTATCAATTATTAATCAGTTTATGATGAATCTTGCAAGACATAAAATACGCTTTTTCTATTTTTATTGAAAAACAAAATTCCCCTCGTGCCACCTCCCCGTTGGGCCTTCCCTGCCTGCCTCACCTTGAACTCCAAATTCAGTTGGTTCATTGCATCTGATTTTTGTCGGGACAAGTATTATAATTGTAAGTTATACTAATTTTTTCGTGAACCCTAAACTATAATTTTCAATATGTATATATACATATATATTATTTGGGATGAGTTGGGATGAAATTAATTAAATTAATAAATTATTCAAACTCAAATAAGTCCATAAAATTTCAATACCCTATCCATGTTGTAAGTACAAATTATAAACAACAGTTTATAAAGTAATTATAAAACAGTTTATAATTACGGGGCAGTGTTTGTAAAAATAATATTATAAATATTTTAGAAAACGGCAAACAACAATACAGATATTCCAAAATTATTCAGTTGCAATTTAGTTTAACATAAGCATAAACCAAAGCAAACATACCAATTTGGAATATAAGAACAGAAATACAAAGATCAATATATCTAAATCGAGAACTTATCTCAAAGTTCTGTATCGTAACAGAACTCAGACTGAATCACCAGAATCTGATTTGCCTTGAAGAAATTATCGCCCCTACTAGTGCACAGGGTGCAACGAAACTTCCTCTAGGATAAGACAGTCTCAGAAGCCCTTTGGTACACTCCAAAAGAACTTCACCTCGATCACCACTCAGTCGCCAGAAAATGATAACAACACTATTATAGAAATATATGCGAGGGATAAAAGAGAATATGTTGTTATTCCTTTAGTCTACACTCAGCAGACTAATTTATAAGTGTCAGGAAGGGTGCACCTTTGAAGTAATTTTCCATGTGGGACAAGAAAGGTTAGTAATATATATACTAGTGAAGTTTACCATACCTTTCTTATATATCCGATGTGGGACAATTTGGTTAGCAATTTATATTAGTATAGTATGCCATGCTTTTCCTTTGTTTCCTATGTGAGACAAGGACTAAACAAAATTGTTTTGAATTCCCACAAGTTCCCATATATTTATCTGGATTCCAATGAGAGATAACTCCCACTTATAGAATTCGTGTTTATTAAACCCTTATTTACACTTCAAACATCTATGGATTTCAGCCAGTAATTGACACTAATCCAAAGAAATAAAACATCTCTTTAATATGTAATTAGCCCCAAATATCAAATAAATGGGTGTCAATTACAACAATCCCCTACAAATCCATAGTGTTGAACTATCATGATTATCGTAACTTACTTTCAGTAATGGTACCTTCCGGTTTGAACAACTACCTAAGTTATCCGACTTATGCCACCACAGGGACAAATGGATCTAAGCCTTGAATTTGGCCCTTGGATGTATTGGCGTCCATTGGTAACAATAAGCTACATGGCTATGCAGTGATCTTTAGGTTTGACACGTTACGGCCATGTGTCCCGATACTATATCATTAATGTTTTCAAGGAATAACCATTTTCCTCTAGTCGCAGCCAAACGACTACATTCACTTAGTTGGGCATCTCCAAGGATGTACTGCTTGCATCTCTTCAGTATGGCTTGACCCCATTCAGAGTTAGCACTCTTACTTTACTTGCAGTTAACAGCACCTTCCAGGTGTGCCAAGGGACAGACTCAGATACTAAGGTATCAATCAAGTTTAGATGCACTTTGACTCACTCAACAGCTTGTTTATACCACATCGAACCTTCCTTGTGGGATCTCCACCTGGTAGGTTGGGTTGCCACTGCAGATGCATCACTAATAGGTTTTCAGTCCCATCCCCAGCCTGGATTTTTGGAATAAGGACAACTCAAGTCCTTTAGTCAAAGGAACGACCATGTTGTCTTTGGATCCAACAAAATCAATGGCCACAATTCTATCAGACACAAGCTCCCTTATAGACTTTAGTCTAACTTGGATATGTCTCTTGGTCTTTTGATTATAATTTGAACTTTCAATTTTTGCAATTGTGGTTTGACTAACACAATGCATTGCAATTGCAGACAAAGGTACTAACCATGGGTAATTGAACCATCAGTCCATGTAGCCACTTAGCCTCTATTCCAGTTGTATCCAAAGCACATAACTCTGCCTCAAATGTAGACCGAGTTATCAAAGTCTATTTAGTAGACTTCCAGGAGACAGTGCCTCCACCCAAGGTAAATGCATACCCTATACACCCATTACTACCGAAGCTTTTGGCTATCCAGCTAGCATCACTATATCCCTCAAGTACTGCAGGGAATCTGCCATAATGCAGAGCAAGTGATGTTGTGCCCTTAAGATACCGAAGTACCCTATCCAAAGCCTCCCAATGGGTTCTATTAGGACAACTTGTATACCTCACCAGCTTTGAAATTGCAAATGAGATATATGATCTTGAGCCATTTGCAAGATATTGCAAGCTCCCAATAATTTGAGAATACCTAAATTGAGACACAGGAATACCGCTTTCATTCTTGAAAAGAGCCACAGAAGGATTATATGGTATCTTAGCGATTCTACATTCCTTATAGCTAAATTTCTCAATTACCTTCTCAACATAGTGAGATTGAGAAATAGCTATACCCTCAGTTGACCGAATCAACTTGAGCCCAAGAATCACATTAGCTTCACCCATATCTTTCATTTCAAACTTACTTTTCAAGTATGACTTTGTCTCATTGATAATCTCAATGGAAGAACCAATTAATAAAATGTCATACACATATAAGCATAGTACAATACAATCATCACCTTTAACCTTACAGTAAATGCACTTATCATTATCATTTATGCTGAAACCAAATGATAAAATAGTTTTATCAAATTTCTCATGCCACTGCTTAGGCGCTTGTTTCAATCCATAAAGGGATTTAACAAGCTTACAGACATTTTGCTCGTTACCAGGAGCTACAAATCCCTCATGCTGATTTATATAAATCTCTTCCTCGAGATCACCATACAGAAAGGCTGTTTTCATATCCATCTGGTGAATTGGGTAACCATATACGGAAGTCAGTGCTATAAGCACCCTGATTGTAGTCAATTGAGCAATTGGGGAATAGGTATCAAAGAAGTTTATTCCCTCTTTTTGTCTAAAGCCTTTGGCAACTAATCTGGCCTTAAACTTTTCAATGGTTCTATCATATTTAAGTTTCTTTTTAAAGATCCATTTGCATCCAATCGTAGTACACCCCGCAGGTAGATCAACTAATTCCCATGTCCCATTAGAGATAATGGAATCCATCTCACTTTTGATAGCTACCTTCCAATGCTTACCTTCAGGTGAGGCCATAGCATCCTTGAAGTTCACAGAATCATCCTTGATATTGTAAGTGATGAAATCACTTCCAAAATCCTTGATGACCCTAGCTCTCTTACTCCGTCTAGGTTCATCTAGTTCTTCAGCTCCAGTGGATGCAGGACCAAAACTACTTGGAAAACCCCCCACATTAGACATCTTTTCCACATGATCAGGAATAGACGTCGACGTAAGAGCTGAATCTAAAGAAGCATCATGAGGTATTCCAGTTTTCATTAGAAACACGTCCTCAAAAAATATGGCATCACGAAATTCTACTATTGTGTTAACCTCTATGCCTGGGATTTCGGATTTAATTACCAAAAATCTCAATGCATAGCTTGTTTCCACATAGCCCAAGAAGACCGCATCAACCGTTTTAGGACCAAGTTTTTTCCTCTTGTGTTATGGGACTAGAACTTTTGCAAGACAACCCCACACTCGGAAATACTTTAAGCTAGGTTTTCTACCTTTCCAGACTTCAAACGGAGTGCTTTTTTTATGTTTGAGAGGGACTCTATTCAGAATATGGCAAGTCGTATTCAAAGCCTCTTCCCACATATATTTAGGCAATCCTAAATTCAAAAGCAGACTATTGATCATGTCTTTAAAGGTTCTATTCTTTTGTTCTGCTATCCCATTAGATGAGGGAGAGTATGGAGGAGTCTCTTCATGAATAATACCAAAGTTTCGGCAACAATCATCAAAGCGTTTAGACTTGTACTCTTTTCCTCTATCTGATCTTAACCTTTTAAGTTTCTTACCAGTTTGATTTTCAGCTTCGTTTTTAAAAATGATAAACTTTTCAAGTGCTTCATCCTTATGTTTTAACAGATAAACATAACAATATCTACTGCAATGATCTATAAAAGTAATGAAGTATCTTTTCTGATCTTTAGTTAAGATTCCATTGAACTCACAAATATTCGTGTGCACAAGCTCAATTATTTCAGAATTCCTTTCAACCGATTGATAAGGTTTTCTTACTTGTTTAGCCTCAGCACATATTTGACATTTGTGACTACTTTCAATATCATGTTTAGGTATCAGATTTAAGTTCATCATGCGTTTAACAGAACCAAAATTTAAACGGCCTAAACGACCATGCCAAACAATGGAACATTCAATAATATTCACAAAAGAAAGATCAGAATACTCAATATTACATATGTTTGAACCAACATTTTCAACTCGTACTTTGAATAATCCGTCAAACAAATAACCCTTTCCAACAAAAGAACCATAATGCAAGATTACAACTTTATCGTACTTAAAGGTAAGTCCATAACCTTCCCTAACTATTACAGAACCACTTATTATATTCCTATGAATCGTTGGAACATGGTGCACCCTTAACAGAGATAATATGCGCCTCAAAGGAAACTTCAAGTCCACGCGTCCTATCCCAAGCACTTTGGCGGCGCTTGAGCTCCCCATCGTTACGGATTTTCCATCAATTGCTGGTAAGACACAAATAGCAATTTATCAGCACAAACGTGCACATTTGCCCCAGTGTCAATTAACCAATCTAAAGGTTCATAAATAGAGAGGAGTTCAGGTTTCAAAGAAACATACCCATCAACAGTCGTTTCTGGAGCCCTAGCTTCACTAGGTTCCCCCACAACCATGTTGACTAGAGCTGGCCCAATAGACTCAGGTTTAGCTTTGGCTTTCTTAGAGGGGCACTCCTTAGCCTAATGGCCTACTTGTCCACAATTCCAGCATGGTTGTTTGCTTTTGGCTTCTTGTTGGCCTTGGTTTTGCCTTTATTTGTAGTTTTAGAGTTCGAGTTCATTTGGTTCATTCTATTGAACTTTTTCTTCCCTTCAGTAACCACATTTGCCTTAGGTAGGTGCTCAACCGGAACTTCATGAGTTTGATTTCGGTGTTCTTCCTCAATGCTTATGGCAATCATAAGATCATCTAAGGACAACTTCCCTTTCTGATGCTTGAGTGTCATTCCAAAGTTTTCCCAAGACTTGGGAAATTTATCCACTATGGACATGACCAAAAATTTCTCAGGAAGTTTCATCTCAACATCAGTAAGAGCATGCTCAAGATTGATCAGTTCATGTGTTTGTTTAGTTACAGACTTTCCCTCAACCATCTGATACTTCATGAACCTTGAAACAGAATACTTCTCAAGCCCTTGCTCTTCAGTATTATATTTTCGGTCCAACTCATCCCACAACGATTTAGCAGTGTACGAATCTGAGCAGTATACATCAAAAGAGAACATTTGACAGTGAAGACAAAATTATCCCTCGACCTAACTGATCTTTCTCAGTCCACTCAGTTATTTTAGTTGTTTTGGGTTCAGTATCAGTAGGTTCAGGTCTAGTCACCTGAATCACCAAAAGAAGACCTTTCATTGTGAACCAAATTTTCATTCGTTGTTGCTAACGTTTGAAAAACTGGCCCCCAAACTTTTCTGGCAAGCCAGAAAGGTCCACTCTTGAGGACAACAATGAACCAGCACTAAAACCACTTGCAGATGAAGAAGCCATTTTCAAATAATCAGTTTAAACAAACACTGGAAAATAATTTCTTCAAGATTGTTGTAAGTACAGATTATAAACAACGGTTTATAAAGTAATTATAAAACAGTTTATAATCACGGGGCAGTGTTTGTAAAAATAATATTATAAATATTTTAGAAAACGGCAAACAACAATATAGATATTCCAAAATTATTCAGTTGCAATTTAGTTTAACATAAGCATAAACCAAAGCAAACATACCAATTTGGAATATAAGAACAGAAATACAAAGATCAATATATCTAAATCGAGAACTTATCTCAAAGTTCTGTATCGTAACAGAACTCAAACTGAATCACCAGAATTTGATTTGCCTTGAAGAAATTATCGCCCCTACTAGTGCACAGGGTGCAGCGAAACTTCCTCTAGGATAAGACAGTCTCAGAAGCCCTTTGGTACATTCCAAAAGAACTTCACCTCGATCACCACTCAGTCGCCAGAAAATGATAACAACACTATTATAGAAATATATGAGAGGGATAAAAGAGAATATGTTGTTATTCCTTTAGTCTACACTCAGCAGACTAATTTATAAGTGTCAGGAAGGGTGCACCTTTGAAGTAATTTTCCATGTGGGACAAGAAAGGTTAGTAATATATATACTAGTGAAGTTTACCATACCTTTCTTATATATCCGATGTGGGACAATTTGGTTAGCAATTTATATTAGTATAGTATGCCATGCTTTTCCTTTGTTTCCTATGTGGGATAAGGACTAAACAAATTTGTTTTGAATTCCCACAAGTTCCCACATATTTATCTGGATTCCAATGAGAGACAACTCCCACTTATAGAATTCGTGTTTATTAAACCCTTATTTACACTTCAAACATCTATGGATTTCAGCCAGTAATTGACACTAATCCAAAGAAATAAAACATCTCTTTAACATGTAATTAGCCTCAAATATCAAAAAAATAGGTGCCAATTACAACAATTCAAGATCCATTTATTTAACTCCGAATCTATCCCTTCTAGAGCCGGTTCCAGGCGGGCCCCTGTTGTGTTTAGACTACTGCTATGCCTACTGTGGAGTGAATAATAGAAAGAAGAAGAGGAGGATTGGACCATCAACTTGTTCCATTTGCTATTGATCGTTTGTTATACTAGTATTCTAAGTAGGCCCATCGTGTTACACAATTATCATGGCTGCCATTAATAGTATCATAGTTTAATTTTATCATGACTTCCTACTGCATGGACAAGGATTTGATAGAAGGAGGGTTGTGTTTATTCTCACGTATTCACACAAGTATCAACTCCAAAATGAGGAATATAAGATTGCAATTAACTAAAATAGAGGATGGTGCTATGATTTTAATTTAAATTTTACTCGATAAATCAATTGACACAAAAATTGAAAGGTTGTGAGTATTGCAATTTTGCGATGCCAAATCCAGTTTAAGAAGATATTGTTTTCCATTAAAAGGTTAAAGCGCTTGATTTGAGATTCTAATTCCTTGCACATTAATTTTAACCCAATAGAATACTAGAAAGACAAAACTTATAAGGTCTCAAAACTCTAAAAAAAATTAAAAAAAAAAATGTTGACTTCGAGTCTTACAAAAAAGAAGAAGGGTACGGTTGATTGTACTTCTGCAACATGCTTAGAAACTTTTTCAAATATTTGGTCTAATTCAATTCATATAAAAAATTCAATACGACTATAAAAATGACAATATAAAAATTATCACTAACTATATATATACATATATAATGGTGATAAATTTTATTTTGTTACTCTAATAATTTTTACAAAACTAATAGAAACAAATATAGTATTTAAATTATCATTAGATATCAATAATCATAATTTAAAATATTAATTTTTATCACTGTTAAGTCATATTATAACACAATAAAAATTATTTATTACTTAAAAAATATCTTTAATGAAAAAATAAAAATTATTATTGCTTTTTTTTTAATCATTAATATAACATATTTTTATAGTGGAAATAGATAAAAGGTAAATTCATAAAACGATTTCAGACTCATTAATTATTGAAAAATTCTTATATATTTTACACGAAATGGCAAGAATCATATTATATATATAGTAGTGACATGGCATGTTTCTTACTATTTGATATATATTTTCAATAATATATAAAAAAAATTCTAAATAAAGGAGGTGGATCTATAATGTGTAACTTTTAATTAATGATATAAAATATTGTGCCAATGTATTAATAGCTAAGTTAACTGATTCATTTTTAAAAACAACAACGAGTATATATTGATGAGGTGAGCTGTATTCTAAACATATAGAGTCGTTGAGCAAACACATTTTTAATTGTAATAATTAATTTTTGTGGAAGAGTGTGCAAAGAGGTCAAAGTTTGGAGAATAAATATTGAACAATTAATTGGATTTTAGATCTGCAAAAGGCCAAACCCTAACTACCCCACATCTAAATTAAAGGCAAAGATCTTTGGTTAGGTTTGGCCTTTCTTAATTATGATCCCTAGGACCTCGCTAGTTTAATTTCCTCGTCACAAACTATTCCAAGGTCCAACCCTACGCAATTCAATTCATATATATATATATATATATATATATATGTCGTATCAAGTTTGGAAGACTTGCGATCGCCTTGGAAGGAAAGTACTTCTTGTTGATTTTTTGGAGGTTTATCTTTATTTAGTTTAAGCTTATATTTATTTAATGTAATTATTCTTATTACATCATAGATATATAATAAAATTAAATAATTGTGTCGGTTCGTCAATATTGAGTTACTTATAGAGCTCGTTTGCTTCATGTGTTTGGATTAGGCATGACTAAGATAAATAATGGGTTATTGTGTATCCTATCTAATGTTTGTTTGCATATTTTAAATAACTTGATATCCAACTTTGATTGCTTGCTTGGCATGATTATCCCATTTGATAAACTATAATTTATTTCTAGTTTAGGTTGGAAAATATATCACATCCTAGGGCTTTGATATACAATTAAAGTTTGGCCTTAAATGTATGATGTGCCCTAACTGTATCAATGACTTCTAAAAATGAACTAAACATTTAAATTGAGTTAAATTGTGTATCTATTATGCAATATCAAAGCCAGCAGACGAGCTCATAAAGTATTAAACAACCAAATGAATAAAAAAAAGGAATATATATTTTGTAAAATAAAGTTTAGGAATTGAAAAATGCTTTATATCTAATATTCGTACTGACTAATTATAGCAATTAATCTGATATAATGTTTTTATGCTTAACATCATCCAATTTTTAATCCCATGTGGTGGTTGTTCTTGAACAATTTAATGTATATGTTGATTTGGAAGCATTTACATAAATATTAATTAGTAATATTTTACTTTGTAACTACAATTCAACCCCTTATTTGGTCAACCAAATCAACTAACTTGGAAGGATATGCATCACTCTCATAAAGATTTTCTTTTCCTTTTTTTATTTTTTTATTTTTTTGGGGGTTGCAATGAAAATTATGGTTATTAGTTTTTGGAATTTATACTGATAAATTTATTGGGCGCATACTTTTTTTATAATCATGAAAATTGCAATTAATATCCTCTAAATGTGCACCCAAAAAAAAAAAAAAAAAAAAAATCCATCAACCAAATACGGTAGCCTATAAATCACGTAGGACACCACTAGGCATACATATAAACGTATGAGCTTTTTTATATATCTCAAAAGAATTTCAAGGTCTAATGACCAAGAAAATAAATTGACTTTTTAAACACAAGATCAATCTTAAACAAACTTATTAAATAAATATTCTCTAAAGCAAATACCAATTAAAAACATTCCAATTAAGATAACAATTCAATTTTCTGATGAATTATACTTTATAGTGGAAGATATTGTGCTTATTACACTTTTTTACCTTTTTTTCATTTGCCCAGAAAATAAGAAAAAAAAAAGAATCTTAACATTTCCCTCCAATTTCACCTTATTATGCTATCTTTTGTTGTTCCAGTCGGTCATTATGAACATCGAGAAAAATAAAAAAGTTATTCGTTATTTTTGCATATGATATAAATAGGAGAAAATTTCACCCAATTTATGCCTTTTACCTTTCCTCTTTTGTTTCATGCTGTTTTTGTATTCTTTGTCCTCTTAACTTCAAGCTTTTCATAGAGGTTGAGCGTATGTTACTTTTCCTTCTTTTTATCCCATTACCTTTTAGTTACATTAGTATTGAAAACCCAAGGGGGGGGGGGGGCGCAGATAATTTAAAAAAATAAAAAATGAAAGTGCTAATCTTATTATTCTCATGCATTCGATCACGTGACATTTGTTATAATTAATCAGTTTCTTCTTATCGAGAACTCTTATAGCTTCTTTGGTTATCTTTTTATTTTATTTTTACTTTTTAATATTTTTAAAATTTGAAAAATTGGTTAAAGAAAATGAGTTTATATTTGGATTGCTTGTTGGAAATTAATGATTATACAAAATTTAGTAGGTAGTAGAGAGAGAGAGAGAGAATATATATATATATATAATTTATTGGGAAAAACTATATATGTTATGAGAAAATGAGGAACATGAGTTGAAATTTTGATGAAAATGATGATTAGTTGTTAATAATTTATTTTTAAATTACTTTTCAATTTATCTTATAAAGATTCTGACAATGAATACATAACATAAAATGAATGAAAAATGAACTCTTTAGCTTAGTTTTGTTCATTTATTTTATTTATTTTTTGGGGGGTGTCAATTTTTTTACTAATTCATTTTGTTTTCCATTCCAATTGATTATTTGGTCATGCTTATCTCTCAGATGATAATTCATAATTTTCAAAAATTATTTTAAATACTTATAACGGTCACTAGTAACTTAGTTGTGTATTATTTATTTTAATATATATTTTTCGTCATATTTTACATATTTCGTGACAAATTAAGGAGCAATGTGGTTTAGATTGTTGCCCCTTGACGACTAGGCTACTTCAATTCATGTAACTTATCCTCGAGAGCCATCTTAAATTGGTAAGAGCAACGCTTGCCCATATGAATTATAGCCTGAAAGTATGCTGACATCATTATAATCAACACTAATTACCACATGTCATATAAACCATATCCCATATTGATAATATACTAACTTCATGTTTTATTTTATATTTTGTATCATTCCTTCACATCTTATGCGCATAATTTCATTTATTGTGTTAAAAAATATTTTACATACATGAAAATATAATGAAATACTATATTGTAATAGTTGAGTCCAACTACCAAATCAAGCTTATTTTAACAATTAAACATTATCTTTTTTTCTAAAAATAGAATGAAATTAGATGGGTATCTTGGTAATTTAATCAAATATTAGTACTACTTTAGTAAACGACCAAATCCATGATATTTTTACATTTAACAAGTAACCTTTTTTCTAGAAAACTTTATCCTCCCTATTTAATATTTGTCTAGATATATACATATACATACATGTGTTTACAATTTCCAACACATAAAAAATAACAAGAATTCAAAAAGAAAAAACACACACTTTAAAAATTGAAATTTACCCATTTCCAGAATCAAAAAATTCAATCTAACTCTACCCACCCCACCAATTCTGACTTTTTTTAATTTACTTAATTAATGTCAGCAAAAATTTCATCCCCTGTATTTCCACTTTTTCCTTCACTGTATAATCTCTAGGAACTGGGCGTTTCTTAGTTTTCTTACAGTGAAATTTGAGAAGAACAGTGTACTGGGCTTCACGCGGAACGAGGGAAAAAGAGCTCGCGTTTTTGGACGAATTCTTCGAAAGCTGAAAGCTTTCGTCATTTTTGTTGAGTTTGAGGATTTTTAAGTTTCTGGGTTTTGTGTATATCACTATAATGCGGAGAGTTTTGAGGCTTTTTTACGGGTGGGAGCCGATCGGGAAAGTGCCGGCGATTTGATGGAAACGAGGTTGTTCACATTAAACGCCGCCGTTTCATGGAGTTAAAGATTCGGTGTAACCGATGTGCCGAGGTTTCTTTACTCCAAAGATTTAAACTGAATTTTGCTATCATTTGTATCAAGGTAATTTTCCGCTGATACTGTTTAATTGTTGTATAAATCCAAGATTGAGTTTTTGTTAGTAAACTGGGAAGGTAGGAAAGTTGGGGCTTCGAAGTCCTTTTGGATGCTGAGAAAATAATGCTCGGGATGGAGAGTGGAAAATTTTGCCCAGATTTTTAAACTGTGATCCAGTTCCATTCCATATAGGAGCTGCAGCATTTACGTGTTTTTTTTCCTATTTCTATTTTGGGTGAACTGCAATGTTATAAACTGGAATTTTTTTTTTTTTTTTTGGGTGAGCTAATTATTATATTTCCATGTTTTTGGAGAATTTCCTTTCTGGGTTTTAGCCTCCTTGTTACGAGAATTTACTTAGTTCCTTTTTTATATTTTTTACTGTTTTTTTCTGGTGTAACTGTGTGCTTGAATGACTTAATTGTTGTTGCCGTTCCTTCTATCTGAAGCTGAAACTTTCCTTGAAGGTGTGTGCTATCATTTGCCATGTCCTTTTTGTTAATGATTTTGGGTGAAGTAGGTATGTGTTGATTAATTTGATGGGCTTTTGCTCTACTAAGATTATGGAGCTCAAAATTATTCCCCCCCCCAAAAAAAAAAGATTATGGAGTTCAAATTTTGCTCGGTTAATTTGGTAAAATCTGATTCAAATAATTTTCTGAGACTTGGGTTTGTTATAACAATGTCTACTTGGATATCATTCAGACTCTCATACGAATTATAAAAGACCATTTAAACATAGACTAATGAGTTTATATCTTTTAATTTTCTGAAATCATAATTTCCATCTACCTTCCAGGTTGTATTGGTTTTCTTAGTGTCGGAAGCTGCTTTTGCAACAACCAAAGAATTTAGATTGCAGAGGCAAGGAACTGAACAGGACAGAGCAAATATAATAACTCATTCTTGCATTCACGATCAGATTATTGAACAAAGGAAAAGACCCGGTCGCAAAGTGTATTCTGTTTCCGCACAGGTCTATGCTGAACCTGACGATTCCAAGTCCCTTCAACGAAGAGGAAGGGCATTGCTTGGTGTGTCTGAATTGTCAAAGCAGCAGAATGATGCTAAGCAACCAATTAGAATTTACCTAAATTATGATGCTGTTGGTCATTCATCTGATAGAGACTGTCGGAGTGTGGGGGACATAGTGAAGGCAAGTGAATCCGACAAACATGAAAATTTTATGTTGATTCTCACCTTCGGATTAATATTGGATTTCTTTTTCCTTTGCCAGCTTGGGGAACCAACTGGTGCTTCTTTTTCTGGTACTCCTTCGTGTAACCCACATGGGAATCCTCCAATTTATGGTGATTGTTGGTACAATTGCACAGCAGATGATATAGCTGGCGAGGACAAAAAGTTTCGCCTTCGCAAGGTTATATTCCTACTTAATTTTCCTTTTGTCATACGGTTCAGTTAACTGTTACCTTAAAAGAGATGGTAGAATGCTCAACACAATGGAGGTTGGTTTAGAGATGCCATACTGATCCTACCCAAAAAGTTCCATGATGCACATGCAGATTATTGATAGCTGGAGAAATAAATATGTTTTGTAACATTATTTAAATTTCCTAATGCTTAATAATAGAATTTGCACAATTCAAGGTATTGGAGAAAAACTAACATACAGAGTTTTCTCTAGGCTCTTGGACAGACAGCAGATTGGTTTAGAAGAGCCTTATCTGTTGAGCCTGTGAGGGGAAATTTGCGGTTGAGTGGATATTCTGCGTGTGGTCAAGATGGTGGTGTGCAACTCCCAAGGGAATACGTGGAAGGTCCTTTCTTTCAAAAGATATATCACTCTTCAACTGATTAGTTTTATTTTCTACTGACTTGTCTTAAAATGCTGACATTAGTGATTACATCTTTCCACATTTTTAGAGGGTGTTGCTGATGCGGATTTAGTTCTTTTGGTTACAACAAGACCAACAACAGGCAATACTCTGGCATGGGCAGTGGCATGCGAACGTGATCAATGGGGTCGTGCTATTGCAGGTATTCTCTCTCTCTCTCTCTCTTTGTTTTTTTTTTTTTTTTTGTTTAATTTTTTAATTGAATTAAATTCTTGTTAGATATTTATGGAGGAGGAATTTTGATTACCAATGTTATCCTTTTTTGCATGCAGGGCATGTAAATGTTGCTCCTCGCCACTTGACTGCTGAAGCAGAAACTTTACTTTCTGCCACGCTGATTCATGAGGTGAGTTAATTTTGAGCCATACAAAAAGTTGTTGGAGCGCCTTTTTGATTAAAAGTAGTTAAGTTTTTGCTTTTGCAGGTTATGCATGTTCTTGGATTTGATCCCCATGCCTTCGCTCATTTTCGGGATGAGAGAAAAAAGAGGCGTATTCGGGTAAGTTATGGTGATGATGTTCAGTGGGATTCATGATCTGGAAATTTATTATTGGATGCCGTGACGTGTGCATTTAAGTTGACCTATTCTCTTCCGAACAAAAAGGTTGTGATCCACGATCGTGTGATCAAGAAGTGGAGTACCCATTTGTACGCTCACCAGTCTTAAGCGATTCATATCTCTTATCTTGATAATGAGAAATAAGCAGAACGAAGTCCTTGTTAGTTGACCCATCTTGCTTTCTCTTGGTTTGAAGACTTTCTTAATAACAGTTGGATTATACACAACTCATGTAAAAATTTGATAAGGTAAAGTTTATCTAATTTTTTGTGAACTCTATGAAAATTTGATTCCACAAGAAATTGAACAAAAAGCCGCAGAATTAGCCTATTTCTTGTGCGTACCAATTGAAGTCTTTTGAGAAAAGGAACTGGGGTGAAGAACGAATGCTTTCTTAGTAGGATGGAAGAATGTTCTTGTGAATTATGGCCAATACTAGGTATATAAGCAGTGATTTCAAATCCAAAAGTTAATTGTACTCAAGCAACTTTACGTACAACAGAGTTTGGTTTTTTGGGGGGTGATAGTGGAAAAATTGACAGGTAAGTTTACTGTGACTCTACAGAACCGTATGTGAGACTTTACGTCATACAGTTGCCTTTTCAATTCTGTCGAATTCATTGTATCCTTTTCCGGCTCGAGAATTCCCTCCCTTCTTCCATAGTGTTCCAAAGAGTAATAACGTGCTCACAGCCCAGCTGGCCTGCCAGTGGTTGTGGAAATTCTCCCATTCCCTGGTCAAATGAAATTTGGTAGTTGAACACCCCAATATGCAGGTTATGAATAGCTAATTTCTCTGATGATTGAATATAACATGCAGCCAAGTTACTCGTTTGGTTCTCAAATGTCAAATTTGGACTGATATAATTGAATAGATTTCTATGACCAGTATTCATCTAACAAAGAAGGTCCTTTTTGTCACCTGACTGTAGCGATAATAAATCTAAACAGAACCAAATCTTAAAGTATGACATTTGAGGGTATAGATAGCTTCTCCACCCCTCATTTTCAGCTGAAATGGCTTCTCCATAAATTTTCACATAGTTATACTTTGACTTTATTACATATATCTCTACACCTTAATTGATCTCTTTGTAGGTTACTGAACAAATAATGGATGAAAAACTTGGACGAATGGTGACAAGAGTGGTGCTTCCTCGAGTTATCATGCACGCACGATATCACTACGGGGTAGGTTCTCCCCCCCCCAACCCCCGCCCCGCTTTAAAATGTTTGCCCTGAAGAATGTTGAAAAGTTTTAGGGTAATATTTCCTTGCAAAGTCAGATAGAACTGATGTGAACAGAACCTCACAAACTTTTTGTTTTCAGGCTTTCTCTGAGAATTTCACTGGTTTGGAGCTTGAAGATGGTGGTGGGCGTGGCACATCAGGTTAATCATTTTATTTACCTTATGCATTTGAATATTCAGACTAAGGGATGCCTGTTGCTTACAAAATTAAGAAAATTTGCAACAGGGTCTCACTGGGAGAAGAGACTTTTGATGAATGAGATTATGACAGGCTCGGTTGATACGAGATCAGTAGTTTCTAAAATGACACTTGCTTTACTTGAAGACAGTGGATGGTACCGCGCTAATTACAGTACGGCGGACCGTCTTGACTGGGGTCGCAACCAGGGAACTGAGTTTGTTACCTCCCCTTGCAACCATTGGAAGGGCGCTTATCATTGCAACTCGACACAGTTTTCTGGATGTACATATAACTGGGAGGCTGAAGGTTACTGCCCTATTGTAAGTTACAGTGGGGATCTTCCTCAGTGGGCTCGCTATTTTCCACAGGCTAACAGAGGTGTGTTCCTGTGTTGCCTTTATGAAATTTAAATCTATTACTTTTGTTTGTTTACAAAATTATTTCATGTTTTGATGCATTTAATTGTAAATTTTATGATATGAACTTGCATATTTTCTATTAGTTTTGTCAATTTTTTGACTTACTAAACTACTGAACATGACATCTGAAAAGATAATTACTGGTGAATCACGATCGAATTTGATCCTTCTCCTCTTTTCTCCTTTCGTTTTTCTATTCTCTCTCTTGATAGGTGTGTTTTGGGTTGGCAAATAGTAATGTTAATTAGCACCTGTTTAGATGTTCTGGGTGAGTTGGCTCAGATCATTGACAGTAGACAAGAGTATATTGACTGCATTGACAGTAGTGGGAGGGCAGACCATTTATTATGTCAGGCAAACTATGCTTTAAGAAACGCCTTGGCTGTCAATTTGAGATAGAGGTTTGGATTCAATACAAAAATCAGAAAAACGATTTAGTGGATCAATGCTTTTAAGTCTGTATGGTCCTCATAGTGGAGGTTCTTGGGAGGATGTTGGTTAGGTATTGCTCATGTTAAAGTCCTTATCCATCTAAAGCAATGAATCTGTTTGAAGCTGTCTGTTCAGATTTATGCATAGGTAAGATCATTTGCTGTGAAGAATTAAACGAACTATTCTTTCTACCAGGTAGCTGCTACTGTTATACATGCTTCTTGATCTTCTTAGAAGTCCTGGTATATCTTTATGTGTAATGTGAATCATTGCTATTTGAATTTTTTTTTTTAATTTTTATTTTATATATATATTATTGCATTATTCTTCATAAGTCGGCAATTCACTTAGCAACTTGCTTCTGATGTGGAAGAGGAAGAGATGACAGATAAACCCATAAGGTGTTAATATGATGGGATTCAATTGCCATTAAAATAGTCAAGGCTGAATTTATAATTTAGCTTTTAAGTATTTATCCTTGTTGATTTCAATCTAGAAGTGTTTTCAGGATTTCATGAATGAGTCATGAATTTCATAATCCTATACTTGAAAACATGTGCCTTCTCCTAGTCCATAACCAACTAAAACAGAGTTACTGTTCGCATAATTGTGTTGAAAATCTCAGTACAGCACCTAGACAGCTATGTCAAGATTGTTATACATTATGCTGACTGTGTTTTTCCTTGCTTTTGCAGGTGGCCAGTCGTCATTGGCTGATTATTGTACTTATTTCGTTGCTTACTCTGATGGTTCATGCACTGACTCTAATAGTGCCAGGGCACCTGACAGGATGTTGGGTGAAGTGCGAGGAAGTGATTCAAGGTGAGATTTTCTTAGAATGTTTTGAGGAATTATGAAGTTGAGAAACAACTAATGTTGATTTTTCTTGTATCATTGCATATAGGTGCATGGCCTCATCATTGGTGCGCAGTGGGTTTGTAAGGGGTTCCACTACCCAAGGAAATGGTTGTTATCAGCACAGGTGTATAAACAACACATTGGAGGTATGGTTTGGTGCATGAATGTGCTTCTTGTTTGTCTTAGTAACTAATGCTTGTAAACTAAATTGGTGACTTAAAACTGGGGTATAAATATGGTTCTTGGTGGCAAAAAATAGGTGATGTGTATGTTGTGGAAGATAACTTGGAGATGAAAGAGTTGGTCTTGTGTTTGCAGACACTTAGGCTGTGATTGCTTATGAGTTCATGTCTCATTTTTCTTGTTCTTGGGATTTTGGAATTGTTTTGGTGTTTGAGAGATATGAGAAATGAGAAATGAGGTTGTGAATGGTTGTGAGATAAAGTGTAATGATTATAGTGATTTGATGGGTTGATGTGATATGAGTTTGTGAGATATGTTTAAGAAATTTGTTTGAGAGAAAAAGATTGTTTTATGAGTTTTTGGTTTGTGGGTTTGTTTGGGACTTATAATATTTTTTAAAAAATAAAATTAATTTATAAATTTAATAAACTGAATATAACTTAATATTTTTAAACAATATTCCATGAATTAACTAGGTAAATTCCAAGCGGTATGGGGAAAAATGATTTTTTCCCAATAATATTTCTACAATTTTTTAATTAGTCGGGTATGGTTGGATTTTTTATATTTTTTTAATAATTTTGAGAATATTTCCAAATATTATGTATCATCCCAAATTAATGCATAAAATATGTTAAATATTATGTATCATCCCAGATTAATGAATAAAATAAGTTATTATTTTAAATTGTCCTTTATTAGTGGAGGAAAAAAATTTACATTATTTTTTCCCACCACGTAGTTTACAGTAACTGTGACTAAGATGAAAAGAATATTGTGTTTTAGAATGAGAATAGTAATAAAAGAATTTTTTAAATAATAGATAAATTTAATAAATTTGGTTCTTTAGAATTTTTTTTAAAAATGGACAATGAAATATTTTATGAGTTAAGAAAAATTAAATTCCAATTAGGAAAAAAAACAATATATTTTTTTAATTTTTTTGCAATCTTGAAGTATATTTAAAAAAATTCCATATTAATTGGGTTATTTGAAAATTTATTTTTTATTAATAAATAAAATAATAAAAAAATTACGTATCGCATAATTTTATCATTTTGGAACTTATGTTTGACGAATCAAAAGAATGAAAAAAGTTGTATTAATATGGGGAATCCAAAATTTTCTGCCAAATTATTTTCATATAAAAATTTTATTTTTTCCCGTCAATTTTATTTTTCAGCATAATTTCTTTTTAGTCACTTAATTTAGAATAATATGAAGAAAAACCAATATGTGGTGTATTTTGATTTGAGAATAAAATTTTCAAAATTAGCAATATGTAGAGAAATGTAATATAAAAGTGAGATAGAGAGGAGAGTTGAGGCGAACTCAAGGAAAGAAAAAGAGAGAAAATGAGGTGTGGGGCAGAGAGAGAGAGAGAGAGAAGTGAGGCATTGACAAAGGATAAGAGAGAATGTGTGGTTGGGCCATGGTTTTGAGACTAAATCCGTAAAACACCGAGCAGTTTTACATTCAAGCATGACTTTCACCTTTTTCTATGTTTCACAGACGGCAAAACGGGGTTGGGGCTGACAAGCAATCGCAGGCTTAGTATCTAATACTAGTGAGGAAAAACTAGAAAGATAATTACTGTTTTCCTCCTCAACTTCAATTTTGAACTATCTGCTTGGGAGGATGAAGTTTGTAATTGGTGTTGAGGTTGGGGGTGGGTGGACAGTGGAAGTTTCTTCTATTTTAACCTTGAAATTTTTGTATTACAAATTGCGACAGTGTAGAATTTATTTCCATTATCAACCATTTTCTTACTTATCTCTGCCAATTTATTAGGTATATCAACAAAAAATATGCCTTGCTCTAGCAATTTTATACCATCCACATGGGTTTAACTTTTTAATCTTGAAAAAGAACAAAAAACTAGACCATCATAACTTCCTGAAGCAATCAGCTGAGACTTTCTATATCTTCACTGGATTTAAGCTTCAGGCTTTAATGAGGCCTGCAAATATCTTCAATCATTTAATGAGTAAATTTTGAATGTTTTCCTAGGTTGCTGTGGAGAGCATTTGGAAAGCATGTCCAGAGTCTGGTGGGCCCCTTCAATTTCCCGGGTTCAATGGTAATGACACTGGTTTATATGGTTCACAGTCTCTTATACATGTTAATGAACTCACATATGACGCATATACATGTAAATAGTGTAGTTTATGTCAAAGTTCCGGTTTAACTCATAGTGATTCCTAATTCACTGGTTACTACATCATATTCCAACTGTAGGTGAATTGATATGCCCTGCTTACCACGAACTGTGCAATGTAGATCCAGTTCCCGTGTCTGGTCAATGTCCTAATTCATGTTATTTTAATGGTGACTGCATCAACGGAAGATGTTACTGCTTTCTGGGGTTTGAGGGCCACGATTGTAGCCAGCGTACGTACATTAACCTCTTCTGTCGCACCTATAACTGCGAATACTAAACTTTTTGCCTCACTCATGTCCTCTCATCCATTTACAGTTTCTTGCCCTAACAACTGTGGTGGTCATGGTGAGTGCCTTAAAGATGGTGTTTGTGATTGTGAAAGTGGGTACACTGGCACTGACTGCTCGACTGGTAATGCTATCATTAGGATCATCTTTTATCTTGTTGGCGCCTTTTAAATTTCATGAAAAGATTGAAAGAATGTTCCATCTATTTGTGAAATGTAGGGAATCAGCAAAACATGCTTTAGAGAAATAATGTTCTGTGTATTGTTCCCTCTACCCAGATTTAGAGGTGTTGGGCTGCTCTATCG
Source organism: Jacaranda mimosifolia (assembly GCA_018894105.1). NCBI lineage: Eukaryota > Viridiplantae > Streptophyta > Magnoliopsida > Lamiales > Bignoniaceae > Jacaranda > Jacaranda mimosifolia. The sequence goes on along the minus strand of CM032131.1, from coordinate 4,894,937 downwards.
TTGATGGGCCCAGACAGGTGTTGTGCTTAATTTGGGAATGCATGTGTAGCAAAACTTTACATATTTTCATCGAAAAATTGAATATCCATTTTCATGTTGAAATATGGAATAAGGGGATAATTCCATGGATGCCTCCTTGAGTTTTGATCAAATTATTAAAAAACCCTGTATTTTTATATTATTACAATTAAGGCATCATGTTGGTTATGTTTTCATAACAGCTTCCCCCTCTCAAGTCTTTTTTGGACCTGGAATTTGATGATGTTGGCAAAAATTTGTGGTGCTTTTCTGAAAATACCCTGGACATCCGGTCTTTATTTTAACCAAATTTTATGGAAAAAAATGACCATATTTGACCCATGTATAACCAACATAAAATAATCTGTGCTATGTTCCACGTAACATCATTTTCTTTGGTGATATGCAGCTGTTTGTGACGAACAATGCAGTCTTCATGGTGGGGTCTGTGACAATGGTAACTGTGAGTTTCGCTGTTCCGACTATGCTGGCTACACGTGTCAGAATAGCTCCACTCTTCTCCCCAGCATCTCAGTTTGTAAAGATGTACTGGAAAAAGATGCGTCGGGACAACATTGTGCACCTAGTGAACTGAGCATCTTGCAACAGCTAGAAGAAGTTGTTGTGATGCCCAACTACCACAGGTTGTTTCCTGGAGGTCCTCGGAAGTTTCTGAATTACATTAGAGGCAGAGACTGTGATGGTGCTGCTAAGAGATTAGCTTGCTGGGTGAGTCTCCTTTAAATTTTCTTCTTGTGGTTTCCATACAGGACACAAATGGGTAATTTCTATGTGCAGCTTTTCCTTGTCTTGGTGAAACCAAGTACCTAAATTACAGATATTGCTAAGGTCATCTCCACATTAAGACTGCTAATTTTAGAATTGACTAATAGATATTCTAGTAAGAGGGTGTTTTGGCTAAGCTTATTTAAAAAACTTATAAGAGCTTATATCTTATAAGATGTATTTAGAGCTTATAATGGCTTATAAGATGCTAAATCTTCAAAAGTAAGTTTTTTGAGTTGTTTGGACACAATAAGATTTGGAGTTTATAAGATGCTAATAATTGTAATTTTGTAACTAGTGGCGTTAATTAGAGGAGTTTGTTAAGATATTTGTTTCTTCGGAAGAACTTATAAAATCCTAACATTACAGTTTGGGAGCTCACAAGTCCTTTTTTTTTTTTTTAAAAAAAAATATATATATTACCAAATTTTTTTTTTACATTTTATAACGTGCCTGTCAAACATGTGTTATAAGATTGCTCCAAAAGTGTATAAGCTCACCCAAATATCCTCTAAGCCTTAACATGACTCTTTTTGAAGGGACAAGTCCAAGGATAAAAAATTTAAATCCTTTTGATTTAGTCCCCTGCATTCGCCATATGATAAAAGGCAATCTAAGAGTGAATAGAATACAAGCTTGACAACAGATATAAAGAAACATAGAAAAGCGTTGGCTATCATGTAGATCCAATAAATATTAAAATCATTTGAGGGAGAATTATATTAGCAGTTCTGAAATCTACAATATGCAGTTGAGACATACTCATACGAGGCTATAAGTGAACTAGATTTGACAATAGTCATGGAAAATTTCATTAGATAATGAATGAAGAAGAAATAACATGCGATGGCCAAATTTCAATAGACGCTTGATTGCTTTGGCGTCTGTATACATTGTGTACCTTTTGAAACTTGATCCCAGCTGGTGATGCTTTAAATCTTGGCTTTTATGCGAAAATTGAACCTGATTGTTGTGTAAATTCTATGATCCAACATTATTACATGGTATTTACATGAGGTTCAACTTGTTGAAAATCCCCAAGAAGGCTTAGTTGATCTTTTATCTTTTGTTTGTTTCAAGAAATCTATCGATCAATTCAGATTCTCTCCTCTTGTTCTTTTCTGACATTGATGCCACAATGGTGGATTGGGAAATGTTGTTACTCATCGGTTCATTGAACTACCTGAACCAGATATCCATTCAAAAGTGCGACAAAGATGGTGACAACAGGCTACGAGTATGCCACTCTGCTTGCCAATCATATAACTTAGCATGTGGGGCATCACTTGATTGCTCGGACCAAACCTTGTTTAGCAATGATGAGGAGGGCGAAGATCTGTGCACAGGATGGGGCGAATTGAATTCATGGTTGTGATGATGTTAGAAGCAGCAGCAGCAGCAAAGTCAAGTAAGAATCTCCCCCTGAGGAATTATGTAAATTGTAGGATGCATTAGTGTTCATTTTTTGCTTCTATGGCTTGCCATTTTTTTTTGGGTAGGAAAAAAGTGGCACAAATTGCAGGTGCATAATTAGTGTAGAATTTTCATTTTTCGTATCCCAAAATTGTTTGGCAAAAGATTGGGAGGGAATGATTGTGAGATTTGGCTTTCAAAGAGGAGAGCCTTAGATGTAGAGAGAATTATGTATGTTAAAATGAGTAGAACAAAAGGAAAAAGTGGAAACAAAGGAGGAGGAGAGAATTAATGTAAACTTGGCCTAAGGCCTTGAAGAAATGTAATATATAGTACCACTTTCAAGTTTTAATGGTCTTTCCTCAATGTCTCTTGCTTTATATGATCAACTGGATTATCATTGAGTGACTATTTGGTCTAGTGGTATGAGTCTCATACATGAAGTGTGAGGTTAGAAGTTCAAATTTAATAAAGTCTTGGCATGCGTGTGTGAATAAAAAAAATAAAAATGATCAATTGCATTGTCAAGGTGGTGATTTTGGCACCACACCACTTGGATTAAATGAGTATTACTGGAATTTTAAAACCTTATATAAGGTGTCATTATCAAAAATTCGATGAGGTTAGATTTATTTATTAAAATAAAAAAAATCACTTATTTTTGGAAATTATAAATGCACCTGGACATTTGCCTATGTTTTATAGAAGAATTTACGGGTCGTTGGTTGCCCTTACAAGAACTGTTACCATCAGTTGAAAATTCTAAAATTTCATTTTTACCATTGGTTTATTTGTATTCTGTAGTATGTTGGGATGAAAATGCCATTTGGGTAATTTATAGGATTTTTTTTTATGAATGAATTAAACTTCAGGGAATGGATGGTAATTAACCCTCTATATGATGATATTATAACTTTAATTTAAGATGTCATTTTGTATATATCTGGCAACTCATAAACCTATTTGAACATTATCAAGTTGAGTTCTATCTTAGATGGAATAGTCTACGGTGCAACTATGATTGTACATACCTCGTGTGAGGGAGGTGTACATGTATTTAATTTGAATCGTTGGATTTAAAATGTGAAATCTTATTTATTCTTTTTTATAATTAGTTGACAATATAATAAATTATATTTCACCTGCTACTTGTACAAGCAATTGATGATATGTTTCGCTTATATGTTGTGGATGCATTATAGTAAAATAATTACTACCAATAATAAAATTTTATTTATTTTGAATTCCATCCCACTAAATGGCTCCATATATATTTTGGGCCTATTAAATTGGATTTTTCTTTAAATGCATTTTTATTATCAAACACATGAAATATAAGATTGGCATATTTTATTTATTATACTTCTATATATTATCTTTTAATTTCAATATATATGTGTGTGTATATATATATATTATATTTCAATATCTTCCGATGTATTTTTATTTTTAGATCAATGATAAATTGATTGAATTTTCAATAGAAATGTCAAATATATACATATGGTATACATTAATATACTTAAAAAAATTATGTTAGCAAGTTCTTTTAGGAAAGGTGTCAGAATTTATTCTCAATTAAAATTCTTCAAATGAATTCAAAATTCTAGGTATTATTAATATATTGGCTAACGGGAATCTATATTTATATTTTAATATTATTTAGAGAATTTATTTTCATATCAATTAAATTCTATGAATAAAAGTAAATAAAAAAACTAAATAATAAATAATAAAATTGCTCTTTATTAAAACTATATTCGAAATATTTATATATATACATATATAAATATGTATGATATGTATGTATATTATAGATTATATATATAAATACATCATTATATATCTAGGTACATATATATATTTATAGATATAACCCACCCAACTCCCATAACCCACAAATCCTGCTGCCACGGCCTCCTGCGGGAGAAGGTTGGGGGGAAGGGGGTGGACGCTGAGTGTGGAAGTGTGATTGGGTGGGTGGGGTATTGGTGGGGTGGTTGCGGTTTTTAAGATAGAAGTTATTTTTTTGTTTTTGTTTTTATTTATTTATTTATTTTTTAATTAAGTTAAATATATTTATTTATTAATATTATTAAGTATGTAACTTAAAATTATATTAGTTGAAATAATAAACTTAAAATTTTCTTGCTTCAAAATTTTTTACTTATTAACTAAATTTAGTTAAATTATTTGAAATATGCCTATTTAATATTATTGAGTATATAACTTAAAATTGTTAAAATTATATTGTAGAATGATAGTTTTAAATTTTTTTATTTTTTTAAATTTTATATCTTAATTAATAAATAAATAAATTAAATTTATTCAAATTATTTTGGACATTTTTATTATTTAACCATATAGAGTATATAACTCAAAATTTTTAAAATTATATTATTTAAGATAATAGATTTTTATTTTAACTTTTTTTTTGGAAATATATTTACCAAGAATTAAATGTATTAAGAATTTAAAATACAAAACAATGATTTATTGTGAAATTAATAACAACTTATTGTAAAAAATATGTGTCATTTAATTTGTAAATATCTCATATGAATAAAGTACAATATTACTTCACTGTAGACATCTACATCTTAGATATAATCAAACCCTTTTTCTAAATCTCAGTTCCTGAAACAAATCTAAGGACAACAATAATATTTATTACTATATTTTTCAGTCTTCACCCTCAAACAAGTGGGTAATTTTTTTTTTTTTTTTTTTTGTTAATGACAAAACTACTTTAATTAATAATTTAATCTACCGACGCTGTTGTAATGTTTCTGACTTAAATTAAATTTAAATTTGTGTGTGTCACAGTCAGTCTGTCACACCACCCCATAGGCCATATGCCTCTTTGACAATGACTCCTGTCTTCTTATATTCTCTGGATCTACACACTCCACCTCATCTCTGGCAATTGGGCAGAATTCAGTAGCAGCCCCTTTGGAATCATTTTTTAGGAAAATGAGTTTATGCTAATTCAATAATTATTGTGGGTGAGTTTAATAAAAAAATTTCAATAATTTTGCATGTTTGAGTGGGCTGTACTTTTTCATTTGTGAATGCCAAATTTAACTATGTTGTTATACAGTTGCACCACCAAATCCAACGTCAACATACATAAAAGATCAACAACACTGTCCATTATCCAACTTGTAACACACACACACTAATCATGAGGAGTGGCTTTTCAACAATCTATTATCAAATATGAAAGATATAACTCCATCTCGACTAGTAAGATAAAGGTAATAACTTAAAGATTGTTTCAAAACCTTCCATTCTTTCCATATGAAATAAGATTTCATTTTATTATCATTAAAAGCCTCCCAATCAATGCTTGAAAAGAAAATTATAGTCATTATTTCCACAAACAACATTGCTTGGTGATGCCAAAATTTATTGTTGAAGATAAAAAGTTCAATTTCATGAAATATTATTCAGTTTGAAAACTCTTGATTCCTTTTGTGCAATGAAATTTAATATCATTATGTTTGTTACAAATTATAGATCATCTATAATTTAATAATTTTCGAATGAATGCGAAATTCTAAATAGGATGTACTACAGGTCTTGTTGCTACTACAACACATTTATAAATATAAAAAAAGTAATAATTATAAAAATTGATCCGATTGATAAATGCAACACAAATAACAATCTCAAAATCTAATAAAACATTATTCTGATAAAATAAAAAATAAAAAAACAAAAAATCCTATGTGTATTAATCTAATCCAACTTAGGTAGTGGGACAAAATGTAATAAGATAATCTGAACCAGTACAAGTGCATGTACTCGATAAATCATCGTATGCATAACTATACGCTGTCGGGCACGCAGTCTTGAAAATCCGGGAGTACTCCGTCGGCTCACATGTCTGCGGCGTCGCGAAGTTGCCGGTGCAACAATATTCCGGCGTGTTGAAAGCGGCGCAAGCACTCTTGCAAGCCACCACTCCGCCGCCATCGTCAACCACCTGCAGCTCCTTCGGGCAGATCACATTAACGTCGTTCAAGCAGCCGGCGTACTGGCAGTTGCCGAATCCGCCTGATGGCCGCACGCCGAGTTCCACATTGTAGCCGTCGACCAGACTGACGTCATAGAAGTCTTTAGCCGCGTACCCGCTGCTGCCGCTGCCAAGGGTGAACTCTACGAGACTGACTGGTGGCGCTCCGCCTCCTGTGCATTTGAGTGTACCTTCACAGTCGCCGGTTGCGCATTGACCGTTGCCGGCATCGTCGAAGATGCAGCCTGTTCGTGCCCAGAAGCGGCCTGACCAGCCCGGCGGCGCTGGTAGCTGGATGGTGGCTCCTGGAGGCAATGCGAAGCCACCTTCACCGAGGATGGCGGCACCGTTGCCGGAGAGTGTCCCGGGCCAGATTGTGTAGCTACAGCTGTTTTGCAGTGTAAAAACGGTCGCCGAAACATTTGAGAGTATTCCTGCAATTAAAAGATTGGAGAAAACAAGAGTTTATTTAATAAAATTGTTGGATTCGTCATTAATTACAAGTTATTAAAGACGCAAAAAAAATTTCAGAAGCTTTAAATAACTGAATTATGATGAACAAATAAACCAAAAAGAAAGAAAGAAAAATCATCGGAAAACATTATTAAAAGTTCCGATCGACATAATCTCAATCACAAACGAACTCTTTATCTGCTTAGTGTATGAAAAGAAAATGAAAAAAGAAAGATTTCTGAAAAAGAACTGAAGATCAATTCGATGAATGCAAGAGAAGAGTTTTACATAAATTCTTTTACCTATCAAAAACAGGGCAAGGAACAGAATAAAGCGCTTTTGCCTCGCCGCCATGCTTATCGAACAAAATGTGTGAGACGGCGGTGGCGGTGGTGGTGGTGGGGGGAGGATTATGGGGTTCGTGGAAGTTATAATGACAATGTGCCTATTTATAAAGGAAAATTGCCAAATTTGGTTCTTCAAACCTGCCATTTTTCTTGAGTTTTTCCTTATTTGTTTTATTTGTTAAATTTTTTGGATGGCCCACAACCAAGCACGTAAAAGCATAGTCCTGGGTCGTGTCGTGTCCCTCACAAATCTGCCCTTTAGTGCGTGAAAAAAAAAAAAAATTACCTAAAAAGCATTGGAAAAAAAATAAAAATTTAACACGTAAAATCACACCTACATATGTGTGTACCTGTGTATTTTTTTTATTTTTTTTTTCCAATTTAGTTACTTCTAGATGTAAATTTATATAAAAATTCGAATTTCAAACTTCACATATAAGTATAAGGACGATAATATTGAGTTAATTGACCACTTAACTGGATTTAGGTTAATTTAACTTCGTGGATACAAAAAATCGAAACAAATTCATTTGAATATGAAATAAATAATATTAAAAATAAATAAATTAAAAGTTTAATATCGAATAATTATAATGCTCCTTTTAGATTAAAACATATGAAAGAGATATAAATATAAATAAGCATTTCATGTCAAGACAAAAATCACACAAAGATCTCGTACAAATTATCAATTACATCATGCAAAGGTTTTTACATTGAGTAGGTTAGAAATTGGTCTTGTTCTTTTTGACCTGCTACTTTGTGGTTCTTTTAATTTTTTTCATCAATTAGAACTGTTAATGAGAAAATAATTATATAATAAAGTTGAAACTAATAATTAATGTTTAATTAAAATTAATACCCATAATATTGTTTCCGAGGTATTAGAAACAAAAATTTGGCTACTTAGTGGCATTTTTTAGAAGTGACATCTAGGTTAGCGTAGCTAAAGGTATAAATGTCACTATTTTATTCTTTTTGTGAAATTAATAAAATGCAACAAGAAATGAATTAAATGACATGTTAAAATATCACAAAAAATATATTAAATGACATGCTAACATGTCACAAAAATTGCATGTAGTTACATATTAAAATGGTACAAAAAAAATCTCTTGAATGACATTATAACATGCCATAAGAAATACAATAAATAGCATGTTAAAATGCCATGAAAGGTTTTTTTAATGACATATTAACACGTGGCAAAAAATATAGCAAATGATATATTAAAATGTCACTAAAAGATTCTTTAAATGGCATGTTAACATGCCCCAAAATAATACATTAATGGCATGCTAAATATCACAAAAGATTTTTTTTTTTCTAGATATATATATGATAATCTACCCCCACTCCTCAATTGTGAAACTTCAACATGGCTCAATTAATAATCTTTATAAGATTTGAACACACACAACCATTTATTTGCAAGAATATGAGTTTACCACCAAGTTATCCATCAATGTTCAATATAATTAAAGATATTAATTTATTTGTATAGTTTGGAAGTACATTTACTCAATTATTTAAATATATGCATGCGCTCAAATTTATCATATGAAACAACACATCGAAAAAAGTGTGGCAAATTAATCAGTTTATAGATATAAAATATCCAAAAAATAAAGAGAGCCAAAACATAATATATAGGTGAGGAGAGAAAAAATAGACAAAAACTTAATTTTATTATACTTTTTAAGTATATGGTTAATTTAGTCAATACATTAATATAAATCAAATAGGGGTATCAATACATTAATGACAAGATATATATATATATATATATATATTTGTAAATTTTATAGTTATTGATATACCTATATATTATTTATCTACTTTGTGATTTTTTTTATATTGCACCATGATTAAATTATAAGTGATATATATTTTTTTTCAAAAAAAGGTATTGATATTAGTTAAATGCCTTTAACATATATTTATGTTGGTTGTTTTAATAAAATGCCACTACGTTTTTACAACATTTATTAATCAATTGACATTAAGTATTATATTATATTGATATTTTTTTTACTACTATCACTATATTACTTTAATATATCAAAATACTATAAAATATCGTTAAAGTACTGACTAACTATTGTGGCATCTTTTTCATTATACTACTTTTATGTAGTATCACTAAATAATTTGTGGCATCTTTTTCAAATGACACCATAATTAAATAACATTAAAAAATTTTAAGAAAAATTAGTGGCATTGATTATATGCCTATAAATACATTTATGCTGGCATTTTAAATTAAAAGTCATAATCTTTATTTGTCATTTATTAATCAAGTGCCACTAAATATTGTAATATAGTGGTATTTTTCAATAATTATCTTTATATTACTCTTGTGTGTCATTATACTATTTTCAAAATGTCATTAAATTAGTGCCATTAAAATATTTTGTGATATTTTTTTCCTAAATGATACCATAAATACACATGAGTGGCATTTTTTAAGAAAAATTAGGGGCACTCGCTAAATGCCTACAAAATACATTTTTGTTGGCATTTTTAATCAAATGTTACTATCTTATATGTTATTCAACAATCAAGTGCCACTAAATATTTTATTATAATGGCATTTTTCTAAGACTAACACTATATTACCTTTATGTGTCATTGTATTAGAAAATACCACTAGATATTTATTGACATTTTTTTTCAAATGATACCATAACTGTATATTAGTGGCATTTTTTTGAGAAAAAATTAGTGGAACTAGTTAAGGGTATTTGAAATAAATGTATCTCAATATTTTCAATTAAATGTCACTAATTTATTTGTCATTTATAACCAAATGCCACAAAATATTATATTATAGTGGCATTCTTTTACAACTATTACTATATTAATTTTTTGTGTCATTATCTTATAAAATGTCATTACGTTGATGCCACTAAATATCATATTTGTTGTTATGTAATGTGTTTATTGATTGCATGGTTGGGTTAGGAAGAAAATATCAAGGCAAATTCAATTTATTACGTGATAAATGTAATATCACTTAATTTTATAATTGATATTCTTAGGATGCATATTAATTAAGCACATAATAAGTATAATCCAACTATTATTTATTAATAATATGGTACATATGAAGGAGGATTTTTTTTTACTATAATTATGTAATTTTGACCAAAATTTGAATTTTTTAGAAATTTAAATTATTTAGGATAATTTTATTTGTTGTTTCATATTAACTTTGTAATTTTTTAATTTTAAAATTATCATATTGACCTTTTAATATATTTTTTAAACATATTCAAACCCAAATAAATCTGTATTATTGTGCAGAGACAAGAGTGAATCTTCTCCTAGGAATATGCAATTTTGAATGGTTATTTCTTCATAAAATTTTGATAAAGATGGGATTTGCAAATAGATTTGCTGAGCTAATTATATCTTGTGTTGAAACTTTGTCCTCAATCAGCATGAATGGTACTCACCTGTTTAATTTTTTCTATCCGAAAAGAGATTTCACCACCTATTTCTCTTTTGTACGGAGGCTCTTACTTCTTTAATCTATAAAAAGGAGGAAGAAAACGCGATCAAAGGAATTGCTATATATATGCAGAAATGCACAGGCGGTGTTGCACCTTTTTGTTTGTTGATGATACTTTGGTATTCTGTCAAGCAACTGAATCCGTAGTGTACGAGTTGCGCCATATTTTAAAGCTGTACGTATGAACGAGCCTCTAGTCAACAGGTAAATTTGGAAAAGTCTTTGGTGGTTTTTAGCTCAAATACATCGATCCGTGAACAAGCAGCCATTTAGGATATATATTCTGGGCATTCAAGTTGTGGAAAAAACATGAGAAATACCTTGGCTTGCCATCAGTTGTAGGAAAGTCGAAAAAGGAGATCTTTTCCTAGCTATATTAAAGAAAAGATAACGGCAAAGTTTTTGTCGCTGGTTTGAGAAGAAGTTATCACAAGCAGGTAAGGAAATTCTTCTAAAGGTAGTCGCCCAAGCAATTCCTGCGTATGCTATGGGCTGCTTTAAGCTACCTGAAGGACTTGTGAGTTATATTAAGTCTATGATTGCGAGTGTTTGGTGGGGAGATATGGGATTCTAAAAAATCCATTGGGTGAAACGAGAAGAACTTGGTCGTGGGAGAAGTGTTGGGAGGATGGGATTTTGAGACTTACGATCTTTTAACAGAGCCCAACTAGCAAACAAGGATGGAGACTACTTACCAAACACAACCTTTTATTCTGAAGACTTTTTAAAGTTAAATACTTCCCAGATTGTGAAGTGATTCATGCTCCCTTGGGTGGGTTTAAATCCTTCATTCTCATTGAGAATCATTTGGGATGCCTTAAGTCTATTTCAAGAAGGTACGTATAAGATGGAGAATTGGCAATGGATTGAGATGTCATATTTGGAATTTGGATGGATAAATGGCTTCCACGAGAGCCGAGCTTCTGGGTTTTCTCCCCATCACGGCTGCTTCCAACTGATGCCACGACATCCAAATTGATTGATTCAGACTTGTGTCTATGGAGGAAGAGCTTAATCTATCAGGTAACACTCACAGCCACTGTTAGGAGCAACAATGATGGGTCTGGCATTATATAAAAATGGGTTCTTTCTCAGTCCGCACTGCCTATTATCTGGACATATCAGTAAAACAAACAATGGCTGAAGAACTGAAACAATGGCGTAAGTTCTTGTGTGATCAAACAGTTTGCCCCTTCTTTCATGGCATACTTCAAAAGATCAATTTTTTTGGCTTCAGTAGACGAGTTGAATGATAGAGATGTGGAATAGGTGGCACCTTTTGAAGGACATGTTGAGATCAACTTTAATGCAACTGTTTTTGCAGAGTCAAAAGCAATTGACATTGGTATAGTAGCGAGAGAAGATAGAGGACGTCATTGCATTGCTTGGGTTTCCAAGTAATTAATGTGCCTCTATTGCCAGAAGCTGCTGAGGCCATGGCCACAAAATCCGCGTCTAAGTTATGCTCTGCTCTTGCCTGGCCGAATGTCTATATTGAAGGAGATTGCATTTCAGTAATTCAAGCGCTTAACGATGGATATTATCTCAGATGCAGAAACCTTGATTAGCCACACTACCTCTATTTACTTTATCTATGTTACAGTATTGCAAATGCTTGTGCTCATTATCTAAGCAAAAAATACCTTAGCCATCTCCCTAAATGAAAGAGTTGGAAATGATGTACTTATTCAGGCTCTTGCCTTGATTAATGAAATTTCACCATGTCACTGCCAAAAAAATAAGTAAATAAGTAAATAAAAATAAAAAATTGATCATTTTTTAATTGCTTAAATAATTTCATTGGATGTTAACATTAATTGTGAGTACGAAAATATTATAATTAACTAAATTTAATAACTTTTTAATTTTTATTTCATTGAATAAGAATATTATTTTTATTTTATTTTTTTGTGTATCGATACATACATTTATAAATATAATATAGAAATACTAATTAGTTATATATTTATATATTTCTTAGATATATGCATTTTATTATCTCTAAAAATACATAAATATACATAAATTATATCATATATATATATATGACGTTGATATGGGATGGCCCAAGTGCTTAGGCCCAAACCAGCAAGTCCCAGTATGAGATGGCCCAAAGGCTCGAGCCCAAACCGGCAACGCCCAGTTTGGGGCTCAGGGCCCGTATGTCTCATCGACTTCACTCGACTAGACCTGCCCAAGCCCAGTCTGACGCCCAAAGGCCCACGGAATCCATCGACCTAAGTTGACCTGGTCGAGGTCTACTATGAGGTCGAGAACAATACAGTACCCTGCCATCGTATTAAATGCACTGACAGGCACCACGCCTCCGCATTAATGGCGCATGCCATCCCCCTCACCGTCTAACACAGCAAGCGCCGCTACAGTGTACTACCTTATCCTTAAAACTTGGAAGGACAGTTAGCTGGAAATATTCAAACAGGGGAAATGACCAATTACCCCTAGCATAAGGCTAAGGGCCCCTGGATGCACCGAGGGGCTTCCCAGACATTTCCCAAAAGGGAGGAGGATATAAATACCCTCAATCCAATCTCCTAAAGGTACGCACTCATATACACTAAAAAGCCCTTACCCCGCTGCTCGATTTTTGAGATCGACTTCTACTAACTTGACCATCGGAGGGCCTGAGGCAAGGGCCTCTCGGCTAGCCTAACGTTTGCCGTGGTTACAGGATTCTTCCCTAACTTAGCAGGAACACGGACCTCTCAGGTCAAGTTCAACCCAAATTCAAACTCGGATTCTTATCCCGTGGATCGAACCCTCATCAAACGTGACTAAAACTAAACTTAAGGGCATCTTGATAAATTGACTAAAAATAACAAATGAACCTTAAAATCAATTAACTAAGTAAATAGTCAGAAAGCTCAAAGAAATGCAAAGTCCATAAAGATGCATGGTAGAAAAACCTTAGTGAGCCTAAGTCCATCAAGACTAAAATCTACAAATACTAAATATTGGATAGAAATAGGACACAAAAAATTCTTTGCAAAATTTTTCGTGGAAGAACTCTCGATAAGAGCATATCTTTCTACGCCCGTTCTTGAGAAGACGAATTAACACTGTTGTTTTTTGGAAAAGACCTTGCTCCACTTGCGAATAATATCGATTTATATAGATATATAAACAAACACAATATTTTATTACATATATTACAAAAAAATGCAACAAATAAAATTTTATATTTGTAATAGATTGTTGACCTAAAAATGCAGTCACTAATTAGTAAATGCTCAATGACCTACATAAAATTTAGTCGTAAATTAGTGACCAAAATATAAGCAATTATTAATTAGTGACTGCTTTATAAATTGCGAAAAAGCATATTTGTCATACATTTTTTTTTCTTCTTAAATTGGTAATGAAATCGGTCATTGAATCGATTAGTGATAAGTAACCGCAGTATACGGTCATTAAAATTCAATCACCAACACTCAATTTTTTATTTTTTTTTTATTTTTATAGTGAGCTAATTTAAACAAAAATATTAGATATGCTATAGTTTACATATATCTAAAAATTCAAGAAATATATTTCTTTGAAAAAATCTAGTTTATTAAGGCAAAATCATAATTGATAGAAAATTAATTTAAACAATCTAAAAAATTTATTACAGAAGCTCTTAACTTAATGAATCATATCAATGGTAATTTAGTCAAAAATTAGCGTTGAATATTTTTGGCAACTGTTGAAATATTTAGTATTTTGAATTGCAAAATATTGTAATGAGTATTTTGTATATATAAATATATTTTAAGAAATTTTAATAATCTTCTCAATATTTTATCTAGCATATAACGAATTAAAACTTCTTGAGACAATCAACTGATAACAATCAATTCAGAATTGAATTATTGGAACCAAATTGCAAAATATTGAAGAACTCATATCTCAAGAAAAGATCAAATCCCAAAAAAAGAAATAGCAGGAAAATGAGATTGGCATCACATGAGAGGGGTATATATAAATATTTTAAATGAATAAAAGACATATAAAAATAGACATAATTTTATTAAGAATCTTGTCAATTATGTCTTTTCAGTTTCTGGGTATCTACTTCACCAGTTCAAAATTCAAATGTTTGTTTCTCAAAAATCAACAAATTTAACTAACCCTAACCTATAGGCACGAGGTCAGCTAAAATCCTTAGGTCACACCAAACCAATTAGAATGGTAACAGATTAAGAATGCAGAGAAAGCGCGTTTTAGTTAATTTACCACCTTGGTGCCAATGCAAACCATGGTTATGTCGTCCAATATATATACTAAATTTTTGACATTTTGGGTATTGTTATTATTCTATACAATTTGATGAGATTTGAAGGCAAATTGGTTCCACTCAAAGTTGAAGACCTTTCCCTAGGAGAACGGTGTTATTTCAACTAATTTGGTGATGGCCTTTTTAAATTTTCCACAATATGCAAAAATAATCTTTTCTATTTCCTCAAATATTTTGCATCCTCCCCTTGGCGAAATCATTTAAAAAGTCAGTTGAAATTTTAATTTCTACTTTAATTTGAAAAAAAAAAAAAGAAAAGAAAATTATGAGCATATTGATCTGCTGTTAGTAGCATTACTATGAAAATTTTTATGCCATCCCATTTGATACTATTTAAGTAGATCTCTAGATAGCTGAATATGCATAAAATAATGTTATAAAGTGAATGCTCAAATTATTCTATTAAAGAAGATAAAATAAATGGCAACTAGATAAGAAAGTACATAGTATAAGATTATGGGCTTGTTCCCTTATGTTTTGGGGAAAAAATTTCCAACTCTTAAAAAAATTTCAAAATGCATGCACATTCTCCAATTTTTCTTCCAAAACACTATAATTGTTTACCCAAAAAATCCCTCACAATTCACCAAAAAAAATCCTACACCCTAAAAAGTGCACCTACTCCTTCATTTTCTTACTCCATCTTTCACATCACTTATTCATTTGTCATTATCTCATTTCACTCATACACACACACACACACACATATATATATACATATATGAAAATATTAAAAAGTTTACTACTTAAAAAATTCTAAAACTTATGTTTACAAATTCAATTAAAATAATCATCAAGAAAATTAATTAAATTTAATAAATAATTTATTTACTAAATAACATATTAAATTAATTAAATTACTTACTAATTAAATAATGTATTAGTTATATTTAATATTTAATGAATTAATTAAATATTATATTTATTCATTTAATAAATAATTTAAAATATTTTAATTTCATATAATAAATAAATTAATCTTTTCAAAAAAACAAATCTTCACTAAATATTAATATTCACATTTATTTAAAACTATTATAAAAAATTAAATATAGTGTGATATTTATTTAATAATCTATTAAGTTTAATAAATTAATATTAAAATAATTATCAAGAAAATTAATAAAAATCAAGAATTTTTGTTTGATAGTTACTTCGTAATTTATTTATTAAATAATATATTAATTAAATACTGAGTTAAAGTAAATAATAACTTATTAAATTAATTAAATTAATTTATTTAATTATTTAAATAACTTATTATGTATATATTAATTATGTTTCATATTTCATGTATAATTGAATATTACACTTATTTGTTTAATAAATAATTTAAGATGATTTAGTTTCATATAATATAAAATTATTTATTTTTTTAGTTTGATGAATTGTTATTCAGTCTTTTATATATATATATATATTACTTTATTTACATAAATAACTAAGTTTTATTTATACATAAATTGTAAATAATAAATAGTCAAATAATTATATTTCAAGAAAAACAATAACTAGTTTATAATTAATGTACAATAATTAAATTTTTTATATAAGCTGATATCAACAATTATGATGTAACTATGATATTAGTCAATTTTTTATAATTAAGATATAATTATAAATTCATAAATAATTAATATTTATTAATAAATTCATAAAAATATAAACTTTAAAATAAAGCATCAATTAAATTAATTACATTTCATTTTATTACAACAATATATCAATCATTATATACACACACACACCCACTATCCAACTATAATATACATACATATACAATATATTATATAAAAAAAAATCACTTTTACCTTACAAACCCAATAAAAAAGTAACTGATTTGACATCAACAGTAAAGTTTGTCTAATCCCAAAATATAAAAAAACAAACAACTTATTTTCAATTCATTTTCTATATTTTCCCAAAATAAAAAGACACGTTTGATACATTCTCCACATTTTCTCCCAAAAACCTATTTTCTCAAAATTTTCTCTGAAAAATTGCCAAAACATAAGAGAACAAGTCCTATACTTTTGGTGATTTATCAAGTGTCATACACGACCCCAATAACTATTAGCTAGTTGGGTATTTTCAAGGCAAGTAGAATTAGGTAACAAGTATGAGGCCCCTAGTAGTTAAATATTGGGTCATGGTGGACTAGTTCATGCTAGGCCCAACACCACTTTCAAATGTTTTTCCCAAGAGTGTGTGTGTGTACCACTAGTACTTGGCACCATTCTTGCATGCATAAATGTAGTAATAATGCTAATTATATCAATAAGTAATATAAGTGATAATTGAAATTTAGTGCAGTACAGTGTAACAACCACTTGAAGTCTATAAAGAGCATTTCTTTATATATATAGTATAAATCTTTTATATAAAGCATAAAATTTTGTCTAAATAACTCGTATTTTGTAATTTTACATCAAGTTATAAATGTACTTTCAAAATTAAATTAAAATTAAGGGTATGTCGGGTAATTCAAAATTTAGTGTAATATGGCGTAATTGTCACTTTGAATGTGCAAGAGACCTTTCTTTTTTATATCGTATAGATATATATATATATATATATTGTATTCAAGAATTATTTACTAATATACAATGAGTTATAAATTAAACATTCCTTACCTTGACTTTTGCAAAAACCTTACGTTGTATGAAAAGAAATATCAAAATTTTATTATTACTATTGTTGTTTTTATTACATATTTTATGACTTAAAAAAGTGAAATATATGCTTGAATATTATTTAAATATGTTATACAATATTTAGACATACACATACATAAATATTTAAAGAAGAATAGAAAACATGCAAACTTATAAGCATCTACAGTTAAGATCAAGCTCGGCCAAATCTGGTAAGATGAGCTTCTCAAGATTATGATCCAACTTGACTCAACTTGAGCTTCTTATATATTTGCTACTTATAGAAAATTTAATTAAAAAAATATAAATATATATTGATTTGGTATCTGATAGGGCCCAAAAGATTATTAACATGCATGTAATATTTGGCCATTTTGGCAATGTTGAAATAGATTTAAGTTTAACCAGCAAAATATTTTCAACTTAGGGTCACAAAGGTCAATTTAAGAAAAGTGGAGATGTTTCTTAATAATTTATTGTAATATATAGATGTAATTTGTCATTTAATCAATAATTATTTCGATGTTAAGTGTCATTTCCAATGTCAAAAATTAACTTGAGTAACAAATAATTAATGAGGAATTAGCAAGAAAATAAGGTTAATTTTTCGTCCCATGATCTTTTCCTAGCCGTTATAAATCGAATAGAATTACTTCAAACAACAAAATGATTGTATAATATTGACCGCATTGATAGATGAATCATACAATACAAAGTGCTAAGTTATGTTGCAATACCCATGTGCCCCTATTGTTCAATGACAAACCTTATATTTTTATCTCTATCCTTTTTGTTTGTGAGGTTTCAAAATTTTGAGGTTATAGTTTCTAATTTCATATATTCATTTTATAATAATAGTAGTCAATAGTGGTATTCCCAATTATGAAAATGTATATACGTGCGCACACACACGTGCATCATGTGGAGTGTGACAAATATTATATTTTACATAATTTTGACGACAACGTGATTGATTGTACTCGTATAATATATTAATATTATTTAATTAATTTTGATGCAATAATTTGTTTTTTAAAGAAATAAATTAATTTCTTAAAATAATGACACAACTCAAAGATATGTAATTGATCATATTTGAGCAGAACTTAATTAGTTAACTTCATTTTGAAACGAATGACATCAAAAGGCGATCATCAAATGAGAGATAGACAAAGAACAATAAGCTCAAGTGGAATGGGAAATGGGGCTGAAGAAAAAAGAAAGATCATAATGGCCTACCCCATACATAAGACTTTCCAAAATATGTCCAATCATTTCCCTGCCAAATTCACGTGCTTGGTGGCCAGTGGCCACCCTCAAACTATTACACGCCTTTGGAACCAACTTCAACCTTTTCTATGCACAACTTATATGTCATATATAGGGGGGACTGGGGAGGAGTAACTTTTATGACAAAGCTGGTTATACATATTTTATAACATTAAGGAGGGATGTATCCTACATAAATTAACTTTAAATTGCTATTTCATTTTTAGTCAATAAAAATAATTCATATAGTTGCCGGTATTAGGGTTCACAATTACATACCGAATGATGAGATTTAACTTAAAATTAAATTAAGACATAGATTAAGAATGTTGAGGGATTTCAGCTTCTAATTGCTATTTAGATCGATTATATATATATATATATATATTTATCATCAAAGGGATGATTTGAGGTCCACCTGCAAATTGTTTTGACCAATCAAAATTAAGGTCCACTATTGTGTATTATGAGATTATTTATACTCATGTGAGGAATGATGAAATTTAACTTGAAATTAAAAGCACAAATCATGGAATTTTGAGAATTCCAAAGCTTCAATCTATAGAGATTGAGAAAAAGGTGTTTCGAGGCAATAAAAATGTACATTTTTTACATAATATTAATAGGGATATCTATAAAAAAAACTAATAAGCGGCTTTGTTACATCAAATCTTCGTGTCTTCATCTGATCAAACACATAGATAGCAAAGGTCAAGTACTCAAATATTAGG
This sequence comes from Jacaranda mimosifolia, assembly GCA_018894105.1. Taxonomy (NCBI): domain Eukaryota; kingdom Viridiplantae; phylum Streptophyta; class Magnoliopsida; order Lamiales; family Bignoniaceae; genus Jacaranda; species Jacaranda mimosifolia. Next base: position 4,875,440 of record CM032131.1, on the reverse strand, counting down.
TTATATTCGAGCCTGCTTCATATTGAATCCACCTGCATAAAAAGACAAAGATCGTAATACATTTTGTTAGCAAATTCAAGTATTGGAGGCAAAGCTATGTTTTTGCCTATTTAACCTTCTCTACGAGATAACCTAGTTGATTTAACTCATGAGTTTATAAAAAATATAAAATCATATTTAAATTCATTTATAATAATAATTCATATATTAAATATTTTGTAAATGGACTGATATTATATTGGTCCCGATTTTGCATCTTTGAAGTTGTGGTATTCCAGTCCCGAGAAGTAGCTGTGGACCTCAGCACAAACTTTTATAATGAACTCAAAATGAAGGATTTATTGCTATGGTTGTTCATTTCACTGCCTTCTCACTTTGAGGAAAAACAGGAATCACATCTGTTTATATCCAGACAGCCACAATTGCAATGATTTTTTTATGTTAGTTGTGTTTGTAATAATTATTTCTTTAAAGTCAATATTATGATCGTAAGTTAGATCAATTATTTTATATTGATTCGGATTGAATTATTTAATATTAACAAAAATATTTCTTTCACTTTAAATAAATAATTTTATTCTTTATATTTTTTTTTCTCTTAATATTCAAGGTTAAGATATCCTCAATGTCAATGTTTGTAAAATTATTAAGGGAAAAATAGTCTATTTATACTATTACTAAAGTACAAGCCCTTTTAATATGTTTTTGAACGATATACCTAAAATGCTCTTATTTTTATTTTTTAATTATTATAACTACATAAAATAACTACAGTTTAATTACAACCATGGTGCTCCTCGACTACTGTCATTTTATAGTCCATAATCACTAATGAAAGTTATACATTATTTTTATTTCCCTACATTTTTTTGCATTTTTCCAACTTTCTGTTGATGGTATATTTTTTTTCCATCTATATTATTTCATTATTTTTATTATATTGTATCAACTGTAGTTCAATTATTAGATGCACAAGTACCAAATTTGCAGGGTACGATAATTTGAAATTAATAGCCACCTCATTTATTTCTTTTCATCACACTTTGGAAAGCTTGAGAAGTATATTCTCTAACTTTTTAGCATCAACTCAACAAGGTTTGAATCACAAATTGCCTTTTTTGTTTTAATAAAAAAATAATACATAAATTAGAAAAATTAGGGCGTTGAAGATATCTGTTATCTGTATACTTTTAGTTTTTTCCCCCTCAAAAAATAAAACTTACCCTAAGTTATTATTTGATTTCATGAAATAAGAAACGCACTTTGGTTCAATCTGAATCAATGTTCCGTGATATCACGGTTTGATAAAGAAAAAGTGGAGAAAATAGGTAGATATGGCCCGAGGTCAAGATGGCAATAGTCAAGTGACACGTGGAAAGCATAACAGAACGCTTACCTCTAGAAGCAGAAAGAGTCGCAATTCTTTTCACCTAACAGCCAATTTGGTTGTGTTTTCATCTTTAATTTTTAGTTAGAATAAATGAGTTGAAAATAAATTTATATTTGGTAGCATATTGAAAAATTAATGATTATATAGTAAATTTGGCAATTGGGTACCTGTGGGTAACCCAATGACGGGTACCAACAGTTGAGTAAACTTACCCATTTTTTATTGGGTACAAGGTAGGGGACCCGTGATTTTTTTTAATTATTTAAATGTAAACATGATGTTACTCAAATATTAACTAAATAAAACTAGAAAAAAAAAAGATTACAAATTTCAAATATTAAATTGAACAAATACCTAAAACATATTAATAATATTGTAGTTTAAAAGTTATATCTTAAGTATTCAAAATCTACCAAATTTAAAGTACATCACATTCAAAAGTTCAAACTTAAATTTCATTACATGCCAAAAAAAATTTGAATTGAAAATTTAAATATCAATCAAACATTGTTGTTCTTGTAGAAGAAAATGTTGGATCCATAGGAATATGCACAACAAGTAGTTTTAGAGTATAATTTAATTTAATTTGCTATAGATTTTTAATTTATGAAATCAAAAATTAATATTTAGATTAAAAATATTTATATGTAAATATATATATAAATATAATATATTTATATGTATATATAATATATAATATAATATATAAATATATAAATAAAAAAATATTTACGGGTTATCCACGGGTTGGGCCAAAAGATGACGGGTAAATTGAGTATGGGTAAAATTACAAGCAATGTTTTGGGTAGGAGAAACAAGGCCCATTACCCATATTTTTTTGGGTACCCATGGGTATTGGTTGAATTTTGCCAGGTAATATTTAGGGTTTAATAAGTTGCAGGTAGAGAGAAATAATAACAATAAAGAAGAGAAATAATATATATATATATGTGTGTGTGTGTCTGTGTGTTATTGAGAGAATATATGTAGGTTATTGAAAAATGTATTTTAAAATGAAAATAAGTTGAAATATTGGTAAAAATGATGATAAGTTATTGATAATTCATTTTCGAATAATGAAAATTAGTGAAAATGGATTTAAAAATACAACCAAATTAGCTATAAATTTTTAGGATTGGATTGATTGGTTTTTTATTTTTGTGGCACCTTATTCAGGATAACCCATAAGCTGAGATGTCACCAGTTCAGTCTTAAATCTAACCCATAAGACAATCACTAGGCTCATCAGAAAATTTTCCAAAATTTATAAGAGACAACAACAGATTCCAATCTTAAGCAAAGTTCAACAAAATTGCTATTTACATGCCATAGCTGATCCTTTAACATTTGACATAATATATACATATTGCAGATATTTAATTCAAACCTAACATATCACAATGTCTCTAAGCTATAACAAAATGCCCAAGTATACCCATAAGCAGATACACACATCTAGTCTATTACAAAATGTATTCGTCGATCCAACTTGGAGTCCAAGCCCATCACCTAATCCCTGTTTGGGAAAAACGTGAATAATACAGGAGGTAAGTTTAAAGGACTTAGTGAGGGATAATTTCAACAACAAGCAGTAGGAATTTGTCAAGGAAGAATCAACTCAACAAATCATCAATAAACAGTCAGAACATGAACATATCAAGAGATTACAGTCATGATCAAATTACAGGCAGTCAGGATACAGTCAAGTCAAACAGACCTGATTAACCGATGCAATTCAACATATCATAAACTAACAAACAATGCAGTCAGAATAAGAAAGTATCAGAAACACAAGCGTTATCAAATTCAACAAATAGGGATCTCTAGGTCAAAGCTTAACAAGTAGGTACTAGTTCAAAAGTTGTTACCGTTGGCACGAATGGCCTGAGGTCATCTTAATTGGTTTACTATGGGAGGCATTGCCAAAGGGTTCGGCCCGGACAATAGCATGATCTAGACCAGAAAACTACACCGTCTTGATTGCTCCATGAGGCGGTTTAACAACAATCGAAATACAATCAAAATAAACAAACCCGAGTAACATATGCAGTCCAATAAATCAGAACAAAGCATGCTTATCAGATTTTCCTTATTCCTATCATTTCGAACATAACAACACGTCTCGAGCATGACAGATGGGATCAACTTAACGGCACCTCCTGAGCTCAATAATTGGGATCAACTTAACAGATTTAAATAAACAGTTAGATAAATAGATTCGGGTAAACAGTCAAATCAGTCAGATAAATAGATTCGGATAAGCAGTCAGATAAACAGAGTCGGGGTAAACAGTTAGATAAATAATTTCGGATAAGCCAATAAGGCTATATAACACTGTACGAATAAATAAATGTGATGGCAGGGCAATAGATACTAACACAGAATGGTATAAAACTACCAACAAGGCGAACCAACAACGTACAGAACAGCCTTAGACAAGCTAACAGGACTGTACAAGCGATAAGCAATACGAAATAAAGCTGATTAATATCAAACAAGACAAAGAAACACAAAATGATAATAGATAACCGAATAGTAATTGATAATAGAACGGTAATAGATATGGAATGGCAATAGGTAATGGAACGGTAACAGATAACAGAACAATAACAAATAGCAAAAGAGAGTTCTCGGTGCTAGAATAGACATGCAAAGCTCTTATTAGAGGCACAATCAATAAAACAACCCTTAGAGGACTATACGCATCAATCAACGAATAACAAATGAGATTTTAAGCAATTCACAGAGTTCAATAACCAAGATGCAGTTACAGTACAAAAACAAGTTCAATCCTCTCAGGGTTTATCACAATAACAGTTAGGTGTAAGCAAGTGCTAGATTGGCAGACCCTCACAGGGCATACAAAATAAATACCCAAGAGGTTAGACCCTCACCTTAATAGCCTCAGCAATGCTAGCACCATCTACTGGCCAGTGGGACCCAATCCTCGTTACCTATCCAAAAAAGCAAGTTCACTATCAGAATCCTTATTCGATCCTATAATTGCAATTACGAATAACAATCTAAGTTTGATAATTACTCGCTTAATGTGGTAATTAGGGTTTATTTCGGTATTATCGTTATGGAACGCGCTAATAATGCCGTTATTATAGAAATATTTACGGGGTTTATACGGTCTCGATAAAGAGATTAATCAGGTCCTTAATTACATAATTAACCTCACAACGTTATACCAAATCAATAATAACAGTCCAATTATTCTTAATAACCCAATTTTTACCATTTATGTCTCAAATCCACACTTTAGGGTTTAAACTTCCAATTAACTCAATTACCCCAAAGTTATCATATAATAACGCAAATTCAAGTCCACTAAGCGTATATAATTTCTCATGTATGGTCTGTATCTAAGTCCTATGTCAAATCCTATATCTTTCTTAACAATATACAAGATTCAGTAAAATAAATGATACAAATTATAAATTTCAACTTCTAGTCATTACCCAAGATATCTCAATTGGAGCTTCAAAACCACAAACCAATTACACCACCATGATCGTCGCGACGAGGCAAAGAATCTGCTTCAGTACCGCCAGAACTGGTTAACACCACCACCAATCGAAGCCTTTCAGCTCAAATAACACAACGCTCAGGTCAATTTCAAGCTTTGTTGCTGGGAAGACATTCAATTTCATCTCTGATCACTCAATGCCATTACTCGTCGTTGTGGCTGTTTCTCTTCAATTCTGTCGGCTTCGTCACCGTAGCCTTTTCTCTTCAATTCCACCGACTCTATTGCGCCAAACTTTAATACAAAGCCATGAACTTCTTCTTTGAGTTGAATCCAACAATACCCAGTACTCACATTTATGGTTTAGTCGCTGAAGTTGAGAGACCCATCACCGCTGTTGTGCGCCACATTCGGCTCTAAGTTTCTCAATGAGTTGTCGATCGGAATGGGTTACATGTGGTGTTAATGTAATCCTAGTGAAGAGAGAAAGCTATTAAATAGTTTAGTTTTCTGAAAAGGGCCGTCATTGGTAGAGTTCACTAGAGAAGGAGATGGTGGGTTTTAGTAAAGAAAATGAAGAAATTGGGGAGATGGGAGCTATATAAAGGAAAACTTCCAGAAATCACAATTTGACCCCCAAAACTCTTTGCCCAATCTCTAATTGAGTCCTCTAGAATTCCTCCAACTCTCAATTCGGTCATCCAACTAATGAGTGCCTCATTTCTACCCATTTGACCCAAAATATTCCCACTTTGACCTACAAAACTTGGTCAATCAAGTCTTATCAAATTGTGATTCGACCCTAAAGCTTTCAATTTCCATGCAATTAAATTCTTTTTATTTATTTTTAAAGCCCCTAAAATTTTCAAACTAATATTTTGATTTCTAAATCTTTATTTTCCAAAATATCAAATTTTAGGGGTGTTACATTCCCCCCCCCTAAAAGAATCTATTTCCCAGATTCTCACCTGAGTATTGTTCCTGACTGGTAGAAAATGAGCAGATTCGGTCAATCGGTCAATCGATCTACATTCTCTTTTCATTACATTCCGCCAGACTTGCCTCTTCAAGTCCCAATACATCTTCATGCCTCTTGGATGCATTATGTATCCTGACTTGTGTGCCTTATCTAACTATCTCTCCTTCATTTTTCTAGCACACATATTTTCTTACGGAATAGAAGAATACCTTGATTATCAGCATTGAACTCAGACTCTCCAGAACTTCCAACCTTTTCCTTCTGTTTCATTATACATATATAATTGACTTAGGGCTCGTCGCATTTCATCCTATAATTTAGATTGCACTTATCTCTGCAATCCTACTTGCTGTATTAATTTCAACACGGTGTCTATTCTTAGGCTTTCTGATGCTTCTGCTACCAATAAGTAAGCCATTCCAGCCCTTAAGCTAAAGGCATTGGCCACTAAATTTTCCTTTTCAGGTAATAGGTGATGGAAGAATCGCAGTCTTCTAGAATTTCCATCCATCAGTGCTCTCTCATGTTCAAATCCTCATTCTAGTCAAGTAGTTGACCTTTCTGAGTTAATTTAATCAACATGTCAGCTATTTCGGAAAAGTTATGCACAAATCTTCTTTAATAGCGGAGAAGACTTAGAAAACTACAAACTTCTGTCACGTTTTTTGGTCTCTTTCAGTTCGCTACTGCCTTTATCTTAGAGGAATCAACCTCTACCCCATCCTGGGATATGATATGCCCAAGAAAAACTACTTTCTTTATTCAATTTTACACTTGCTTTTGTGGTCTCTCTTGATTCAAATTTGCCATCTCGCTATACTGAGGGGCTTGTTGGGCAGTGCTTCCAACCTGAAGGTTCGGTTGCTTTCTTCTGGCATTACTTTGCCCATCGAGTGCATCTTTTCCTTTCGGCCCCTATCCTTAATTTTTTGGATCTTCTGCAGTTCTGACTCAAGTTCCAGTGCCTTGCTTACTGCTTGGTTGAAGTTCGGCAGTTCGCAAGTGGCCAGACCCCTTCTCAATTCTGGTCGCAACCTTTGCACAAACTGTCGAGTCTGTCAACCTTCATCATCTTGCATGTAGGAAGCATATTGTATCAACCGGCTAAAAGTAGTCTCACACTAACTTAGAGACTATGCCCTCTGTATAAGGTCCATAAATTCTCTTTCTCTCGCTTGCTTCACCACTTCTGGCACATATTTACTCATGAAGTCTTGGATGAAATTCTCCCAAGTTCGGTGGGTTCCTTCAGCCATTCATTTTTGATCAATCATCTTCTACTAACTTCGGGCGGAATCTTCCAAAAGGAACGTGGCAAATTGAATCGTCTATTCATCTAAATGACGCAGTGTCTCAAAAGTATTCTCTAAACCCTCAATACATTCTTCGTCTCTTCTATCATCAGGGCCTCCTGAGAACTTCGGGGGCTGAAAACGTAGGAACCATTCCAACACTGGATCTTCAGCCATCTCATTAACAACACTTGCTCCACCACCCGGTTGTTGAGCCTATGGCCTAAATCTCAGTCCCCTCTAATACATAGGGTCTGCTGGCTAACCACTAAAGGGGTTTGCAAAATCATGGCTCGTGGATAAGCAAGCGTCTCTTGTCTTGGAGGCCATCGGTCATTGACCCATTGCTTGGGAGGTCTTTCTCGTCGTCCAGGTTTGGGCAGAACGGGTACACCAAAACTTCCTTGCAATGCCATCAATTCTAACTCTTCCAAACTTCCAAGAATAAAATAAGGAGAAGGATTAGATGAAAGTAAACCAAACTCATAGATATACAAGTCTTAATCATCCTACGATATACGATAAGATCCCAAAGACTTCTTGCAGTACTCAAACTCATCTTGTTAATATCAATTGATCAAATTCATCTTAAATACTTGAATCACACAGAAACTTCCCAATATGCAAAATACCTAAATTTCATACTCGAACTAACCTAAACAAATGGTCAGTCATAAATTCCAATGATATCCAACGCCTAGGTCATCGACAAACCTCGGCTCACCTACCACCTCTGTGGCAGCCCACTCAGGATAATCTATAAGTTGAGATGTCATTAGTTCAGTCTTAAGTCTAACCCACAAGATAGTCACTAGGCCCATTAGAAATTTTTTCAAAATTTATCAGAGACAGCAACGGATTCCAATCTTAAGCGAACTTCAACACAAGTGCTATTTACATGCTATAGCTGATCCCTTAACATTTGACATAATAAATACATATTACAAATATTTAATTCAAACCTACTATATTACAACGTCTCTAAGTTATAACAAAATGCCGAAGTATACCCATAAGTAGATATACACATCTATTCTATTATAAAATGTATTTGCCGATCCAACCTGGAGTCAAAGCCCATCACCTAATCCCTGTAATAATACAGGAGGTAAGTCCAAAGGACTTAGTGAGGGATAATTTCAACAATAAGCAGTAAGGATCTGTCGAGAAAGAATCAACTCAACAATCATCAATTAATAGTTAGAACATGAACATATCAAGAGATTATAGTCAATATTAGATTACAAATAGATAAGATTATAGGCAGTCAAGATATAGTCAAGTAAAATAGACCCGATTAACCAATGCAATTCAATAGATCATAAACTAACAAACAATGTAGTCAGAACAAGAACGTATCAAAAACATATGCATTACCGAGAGTTGTTACCGTCGGCATAAACGACTTGAGGTCATCTCAATCGGTTTACTACAAGAGGCATTGCCGAATAGTTCGGCTCAGACAACAGCCCCATCTAAACCAGAAAACTACACCGTCCTTATTACTCCATGAATAGCTTACCAACAATCGGAATACAATCAAAACAAACAAACTTATGTAACATATACAGTACAACGAATTAGAACAGAACATGCTTATTAGATTTTCCTTATTCCTGTCATTCCGAACATAACAGTACGTCCTGAGCATGGTAGTTGGGAGCAACTTGACGGCACGTTCTGAGCTCAACAGCTGGGATCAACATAACATATTTGAGTAAACAGTCAGATAAATAGATTTGAGTAAACAGTCAGATAAACAGATTTGGGTAAACAGTTAGATAAATATATTAAGGTAAACAGTTAGATAAACAAATTCGGATAAGTAGTTAGATAAGTCGATTTGGGTAAACAGTTAGATAAACAGATTCGAATAAGCCAATAAGGCCATATAACACTGAAGTATAAGCAAATGTGCCAGCAAGGCAATAGATAATAACACAAAACGATACAAAACTGCCAACAAGGCAAACCAATAACGTACAGAACAAACTTAGACAAGCTAATAGGATTGTATAGGCGATAAGAATACGAAATCAAGCTGGTCAATATCAACCAAGATAAGGAAACATATAACGATAATAGATAACCAAATAGTAATCGATAACAAAACGGTAATAGATACAGAATGGTAATAGAAAACGGAACGATAATAGATAACAGAACGATAACAGATAATAAAATGATAACAGATAACAGATAGCAAAAGAGAGTTCTGGGTGCCAGAACAGACGTTCAAAGCTCTTATCAAAGGCATAATAAACGAAACAACCCTCATAGGGGTATACGTATCAATCAACGGATAACAAATGGGATTTCACGCAATTCATAGATTTTAATAACTAAAGTGCAATTACAGTACAGAAACAAGTTTAACCCTTTCAGAGTTTATCACAATAACAGTTAGGTGTAAGCAAGTGCTAGATTGGCAGACCCTCACAGAGCATACAAAATAAATACCCTAGAGGGTAAACCCTCACCTTAATAGCCTCAGCAATGCTGTCACCGCCTACTGGCCTGCAGACCCAATTCCTGGTTACCTATCCAAAAGAGCAGGCTCACTGTTAGAATCCTCATTCGATCTTATAATTACAATTACGAATAACATTTCAAATTCAATAATTACTTGGTTAATACGGTAATTGGGGTTTATTTTGGAGTTATCGTTATGAAATGCGCTAATAACGTTGTTATTACAAAAATATTTATGGGGTTTATACGGTCTTGATAAAGAGATATAATCAGGTCCTTAATTACACAATTAACCTCATAATGTTATACCGAATCAATAATAGCAGTCCAATTATTCTTAATAACCCAATTTTTACCACTTATGTCTCAAATCCACAATTTAGGGTTTAATCTTCCAATTAATTCAATTACCCCAAAGTTATCATATAATATGCAAATCCGGGTCCACTAAGCACATACAATTTCACATGCATGGTCCACATCCAAGTCTCATATCAAATCCTTCATCTTTCTTAACAATATACAAAATTTAGTAAAATAAACGATACAAAATATCAATTCCAACTTCCGATCATTACCCAAGATATCTCAACCTCAGCCTCAAAATCACAAACTAATTACACCACCATAATTGTTGCGACGAGGTAAAGAATCTACCTCAGCATCACCGAAAATGGTCAACACCACCACCAATCGAAGCCTTTTAGCTCAAATAACACAACGCCTAGGTCAATTTCAAGCTTTGCCTTCAGGAAGACGTTCAATTTCACCTCCAATCACTCAGCGGAACCATTCACCATCATAGCTGTTTCTCTTCAATTCTGCCGACTCTGTTGCACCGATCTTTAATCCAAGCTACCAACTTTTTCCTTGAGCTGAATCCAACGACACCCAGTACTCACATCCATAGTTTAGTCACCTAAGTTGAGAGACCCATCACCACCGCCACGCACCACCTTCGGCTCCAAGTTTCTTAGTGAGCTGCCAGTCGGAATGGGTTGCATGTGGTGTTAATGTAATCTTGGTGAAGAGAGGAAGCTATTGAATAGTTTAGTTTTCTAAAATGGGCCACGTCGGTGGAGTTCGTCGGAGAGGGAGATGGTGGGTTTCGGTGAAGAAAATGAAGAAAGTGGGAGGGGGGAAGCTATATAAGGGACAACTTCTAGAAATCATAATTCAGCCCCTAAAACTTTTGCCCAGCCTGCAATTGAGTCCTCCAGAATTCCTCCAACTCTCAATTCGATCTTCCAACTAATTAGTGCCTTACTTCCACCCATTTGACCCAAAATATTTCCACTTTGACCCACAAAACTTTCCAAATATTGGTCAATTAAGTCTTCTCAAATTGTGATTTGACCCTAAAACTTTCAATTTCCATGCAATTAAATCCTTCTTATTTATTTTTCGAGCCCCAAAATTTGTCTAACTAATATTTTGATTTCTAAGTCCTTATTTTCCAAAATACCAAATTTTAAGGGTGTTACAATTTTCATTATTTTTAATTATATTTTTGTTTTTTTTTTGTCTATAGAAATAAAAATATGAATGGATTAATATTATAAAAGTTTTGAGAAAATATAGATTAAAAATAATATTTTAATATAATAATATCATATATTTTAATGTATAAATTAATTCTTATTATTTAATTGATCATGAGCTCTACATTTTATGTCCTATTAGTGAAATTATGTTGAGATAAAAAAAAAAATTAGTAAATTCAAGGTGGACCATATTGTATTGGGAAAATAGAAAAAGAAATAATTATTTAATAAGTTAGTGAATTATAATGTGATAGAAAATTATTATTTAATTTAGTATGAGCTCCATTATCTTAGAAAAAAATTATTATGTAATTAGATAGTGAGTTTTAATTATTTCAAATTAGTAGGTATTGCAAGTTTGAACATGATATATAAAAAAGGTTATATTTGTGGCGCCCCACTCAGCTAAATCCTTAAGTTGAGATGCCATCAATTCAAACTTATATCATAATATAAAAAATAACCGAAAAGTCCAAAATTCAACAAGTCTCAAAAGATGGCAGCATACTTCTAAACTCAAAAGAACACCACAAGGGGTGCAATATATACATACCAATAGGGATGGGAATAGGCAAGGCTACTTGTCAGGGGCTTATGGCCTAGCCTACTTCTAGCCTATCTAGGCCTAGCCTATTTAATGAAAATGTCAGGCCAAGGCTTAAAAAGTAGCCTTTTTTTTAACTAAATAGGCTAGATTTAGGCTTTTCTAAAAGCTTGCAAAGCCTGACAAGCCGGCCAATTTATCTTTCTTGACATAAAAAATACAATAATGGTGATATAATATTAAATGGCTAATTATATTTGATTTTTATAATTAGTCTTTTGTGGAATTTGTTATATTGTTTAACATTGCTTTTTTGTTGAAAAGATATTATTTTATACTTAAATTTGAACTTTCATAATTATGCATTTGTTATTTATCATTTTGATTATTTCTTATTAAGGTATATTACAAGTTTGAGCATATTAAAAATTTAGATTTATATGATTAGATTTAATTGAAGCCTTAGTAGAAAATAGGCTTTCAGGCCAGGTTAAGGCTTTAGTGTTTATTAAAAAGGCTAGGCCTAACCATAAAATAAAATATAAAAAAAAGCCTATCATAGATAATAGGCTAGGCTCAGGCTTGTCATTTGCATAATAGGCCCAACCTATTAAAGTTGAAGCCTAACCTATTTCCATGCCTACATACCAAAAGTCTCCCAAATAACATTCAAGCACATCAACCATGTCAAGTCTTAGGGCTACGATTAGATTAAGTCTATATACACATAGAAAACACATAATCTATTACAAAATAGTTCCTTCGAGCCAAGCTATAAGCCCTCAATTGTCACTTAGTCTTTTCTGGGAAGAATAAAGATAAAAAAAGGGTAAGTCCTAAAGGCATAGCAAGGGAAAATCCGATGATAGTCAAAGCAAACTGTTAAAGAAGCAATAATTCAATCAGATTTAGCAACAAGTAGAACTTTACAATTAGAAATACGATCATATCAGAACATAACTCATATCAAATTCAGCAAGCGGGAACATCTCCGTCCTTATTGCTCCATGAATTGCGTACAAACAAAATCAAACAGAAACCCAAAGCATAATACGCATAACATATTTTCCTTATTCCTTCATTATTTCGAGCATAACATCTTGTCCCATGCACATAGCAGGGACTAACAACGGCTTGCTCCAAGCATAACAGCTGGGACTAACAACAACTTGCCCCATGCCCACAACAGAGACTAATAATGGCTTGCCCCGAGCATAACAGCTGTGACTAACAACTGCTTGCCCCATGCACACATTAGGGACTAACAATGGCATACCCCGAGCATAATAGCTAGGACTAACAATAGCTTGCCCTAAGCATACCAGCTAGGACTAACAACCAGTTAATTATTCTCATATGACAATACAAGTGATAAACAAATGCCGGCCAGGCTATACAAATGATATGCAGAACGATCTTAATTATGCCGACAAGGCCAAACAAATGATATACAGAACAATTTCAAACAGAAGTGCGAGAACACAATTTGGTCGATCCCAAAATCAACATAATAAAGGAAAAGCCGACAAGGTCGGCGAGTGTATGGAATAACAACAGACAAGACAACGAGAGTTCTAGAAACCAGAACGAGTGCAATTAAACACCAAGAATAAACAAACAAAAAATGGCACCAAAATGAGTACAATCAATTTCAACAAATAAGCACAAGGAATTCAGACCATCGAGGATTTCCAACAAACAAAAAACATTCATTTCTCAAAAGAAAGATAAGCTTAACCCTCACTTTAAATAACATATAGGACAATAAGAGTTTTGGGCACCAAAATGAGTACAATCAAATACCAACAAATAGACAAACATAGTATGGCACTAAAACGAGCATAATCAGGTACAATGAATGGGCACAGAAAACATGAACAATGAAGATAGTTCATTTCCTAGAAGAACAGATAGGTTAGACCCTCACCTTAATAGCCACAGAAATGATATCCTGGTCTACTACCTTGCGAGGTCTGGCTCCTCTTCACCTAACCAAAAGAACGGACTTATCGTCAAAACACTCATTTTGACCCTATAACAATAATTAAATTGATAATATTCTACTATCGGTAGTTTTACAGTTACTACAGTATTTTAAGGCTCAATCTCAAAATTACTGCAAGATGTCATGCTAACTGTGCCATTAACGCTATAATACCACTGATTAATGAATCAATTTAGGTTTCTATTTACAATTAACCTTGCAACATTACACAAAGATCAGATACATAATTACACCAATTAACTTTATTAACAATAATTATGTTCTAATTACCAATTTGGGCCCACTAGCGCTATACATAACTTTTATCCAATTGTTTTGGCTCGTCACCATAAATTTTATTTCGATCCAAAATTTTAATTTGATGCAATAAACTTGACTTACATCAATTAACTCAATTTAATGGAAATTTGCTTCTAATTTATGATCGGAGTCCACATATACTTACAATTGAATTCCTATCCGATTGTTTTAGTCTATAATCACAATTCTTGGTCCAATTCACTTAAATTACAATGAAAATCAACTTTATAATTTAATCTGATTAAATCAGGAATCAAATTAATCGATTAATTAAGATTTTACCAAATTAACAAAGTTCAAGGTCAATTCATAATCCAAAACCTTGTTGTATGCGTCTGGATCGTCGTCCCGAAGATTCTGCCAAGGAATCGCTCTATCACCGCCGTGCGCGGCCGCCACCATCCAATACGCCTCGATGAGGGGAGCAAGATGCACTAATCAATTTTTGAATCGGACGTCAAATGGCCAGTCAATTTTACCAAAAATCGTTAGCCCCGCCGCTGGCTATCGCCTCATTCTTTTTCAAATTACTCACTCTCCGTTGCTTGAAACTCCAAATTGAAGCTACCAAATGCTTCTACTCATCAAAACCCATCACTTGCTCTCAATGTTTAGCTGTCGGCGTCAAGCTACCCGCCACTACCGCCGATCACCACTGTTGGGCTTCAATTTTTCGGCGTTCTGCTGGATGTTTCGTGGCAAACTTGGTACGAATATGTTCCTTAACCTAAGGGGAAGGTTTTGGTATGGTTAGTTTTGAGGTTCGCCAGTCATCGATGAGGAATCATCGATGAAGGTGGTGGAGGATTGCATGTGAGAATTTGACAAGTTAGAGGGGTGGGTTTGCCATATAAAGGACTATTTTCTGGAATTGCAGATTGACCCCCAATATTTTATTTCAATTTTTAATTAGACCCCCAAAAGTTTTAATCGACTTCCAATTTACCCCCTTAGCTTATTAGTGCCTCGAATTGGCCCGGTTGACCCAAAATAATCCTATTTTGACTCCCCAAAACTTTCAAAATTTTAGCAATTAAGTCCTCTTTATTAATATTTTAAACCCCAAAATTTTGTCAAATTAATATTTTGATTTTAAAAATCTTATTTTCTAAAATGCTAAATTTAGGGGTGTTACAAATTTTTATTGAAAATGGTAAAAATATTATTTTCAGACTAGTGCAAAATGAAAAAAGTACACTTTTAGAATACAAGCTATCAGAGTCTTAGAATTCATCGAGATGTAAATTACAAAGTTAAGTTAGATAGAATGATTCCACTGCTAGAAAATGCAAATGTAGATTTCAATTAAATAATTTTTTGTCTAAATTTTTTGATGAATTACTAACTAGATGAAAAACCATTGGAATATCGTCAGTTATCCCCTTTACATTTTCCCTCACACTCTTTATTACAATTAGATCTCAGCCTTCATTTTTTGGACTTGTTCATTTGTGTATGCCAACGAAATTAAGGTGCATCTAGTGGTCAAGTTTTAGGGGTGATCAATGACCTTCATACCAAAGCTCTGCCAAGATTTATTTAATTTATTTTATAGAGATAGCGTCTGTAGTTTGATATTTTTATTAAATTTGCTATGACTGGACCAAAAGGGAACATTATAGTTTATACAGAGTTCAATAGAGAAGATAGAATCAGAGGATCAAATTGCTCATACTCCACCGTAGAAAGATTCTTGGGATAGCCTATTGCCTAAGGTTTCGTTTGCTTGTCATGATTGTTAGGATAGATATGTAATCCAGCATAATAAAATATTTGGTTGGCATATTTGAAGTCCATGATTGATAAAAAGTCCAGTATTTTATCCTAAAGTGTTGGGATTCTGTATCCCACCCCTCTTGGCTTGATTAATAATCCTAAGATTAGAAGCATTGGGATTAACATATTAGATGACGAAATTTACCCTGTATAATTTTATACACCAATATTTTTATATATATTTATACATTATTGTGTATGATTAATTAATATATATCACTAAACCTTGATTTATATGACTAAATTTTTATGAAAATACTAAATTATATCCATAATCAAACATATTTTTGTAATATTTTTATAAAATATTTATCTATAAAATATAAAACATTTCATGTAAAATCTATTTTTTCCATAATAATAAGATTTCACTACTAGTTTTTTTTCCCTATAAATTGGAAAACGAATAATATTATTTTAAATATAGATATGCTCTTAATATAAAATATTGTTGTAAAATTGCAAACTAATATCCATAAGCGCATCAAATATAAATAGTTTAATTTGTGAAGTAATTGTAAGATGTCATAATGACATTTGAAAGCTAATTATTTTCTCTTTTCTAGGTAATAATAAATTATAAATGGTTGAGAAAAAAATAAAAAAGGAGACTTAGTCACTACATACACAACATATATTTAAACCTTTTCAATGAATTATATATTTTTATTTAAAAAAGGTTAAAATTTATCCCAAAAAAAGTAGTTGATAACTAAGTTATTTCAAAACAACAATCAATTTTCATATTTAATAATTTTTTTGTATTTATATTGATACAATCACATTATTTTTAGTTGAAGTAATACAATATTCAATTATTTCTAATAAAAATAAATAAATAAATAAATATCCAGTGATTTGATCAAATAAATTATTTTTTATTTATTAATAAATATTTTTTTCTAGACAACTTCAAAAGTAAATTTAAAATACATAACAATCATAATTACTTACTTAAAAATTTTTACAACTTATTTGTTGCTTATGAAAGTGATAAAATATTTATGTAAAATATTAAATCACACTGCTTTATTAAAAAGTTAGAAGTTTGAGAAATGAATCATTATAAATTAATTGATATGCAAGCCCTCAATTTATCTCAGTCTTTAAAATTCAATTGTTTTTACAATAATATTTTTAGATAAAATTATATGTATATAAAATATAACAAATAATTTCATTGAAGAATTTATTTCAAATATAAACACTTACTTCCTACAACAATTATAAACTCAAAACTTTCTTTTTGTATTATTAATTTAAATCATTTTAATTTTTTAGCAATATAATAATGGAGAACTCATTTTCAATTATTTGAAATAAATGCTTTTATATGGGACATATATATAGTTGACATAGTTGAAATTTTTCAAAAGTTTGATAAATGAACACTTAAATAGCAAATAATATCAATTTTTAATTTTTTCATTATATTTAATTACACGATTTTATAATTATATCACGTACATTTATTTTAATATTTTGCTTATAATAATTCATAAAAAATATTTTTACATGTATTAATGATGTGAGATAAAAAAATTTTTGACTAAACGTAAGTATCTAGTTAATTATTCACATTTTTTAGGTTCTAATTATGAAAAACAAAATTATGAGAGATTAATATTTTATTTTAAAATGAACATTAAAAATTTATTTATTATTTCATTCATGCACATAATATATGTTAATTGATAATTTTAAAAATAATAAAATAACTACATATATAAATAAAAATAAATAAATTTTACTTATCAGAGTTATATGGAAAATTAAGAGATATTTTTGTTTATAAAAATTGTATCTTAAAAACTACTTATCAAATAATTAATAACCTAATGTAAACTGTTTTCATAAATAAAGTACAAAGAGATTATATATTTACAATAACAAAAAATATTTAACATTTAAAATTATAAAATGTCATAAAAATTATAACTATAACTTCCACATTATTAAGAAATCATACAAAAAAAATTTATATTAGAAAAGAAATTATTTGCTTATTTTTCATATCAAAATGTGTATGTATAAATATATATAATATATATAATTTAAAAAGCTCATTTAGTAAAAAATTCTGCTCTATTTTTATTTTCTTAATTAATTTATTTATTTTTTAAATTTTATCATTTTTTAAATTTTTGCATAATTTATGAACTTGGAGTGAGCAATTCTTGATATTTTACAACTTATTTAATTATAAATTATGTTCAAAAATAATATTTTTAATTAAAATATTTATATTATTTTATTTAATCAGTAATAGATTTTCTTTCATTAAATGTTAAAAATAATTACAGTTAATGTTTTAATCACATGAAGTAAAATAAATATTATTATAAAATAGATTATTTTAATCATATAATTATTTTTGGTGCATCGCACCGGGCACATGATAGTACTATTGTATATCACACAACGTATATATATTGTGCGGGACCTACAATTATGCAATTTTGATTCTAATTGTGCAATTTTGGCCAAATGACAAATTCTTAAAATTTTGAGTATTTTAATTCAATTAAAAAAAATTCATTAGTTGTTGATTATTATCTTTAACCGATATGATTGTATCTTATTTCTAATTTTTTTTTCTTTCAAAATTCAAAATATATATATATATATATATGCATATGTATCAATACTATTATATATAGCACGGTTTTGTGCTTATCTAATTGTGCAATTCTAATTCTAATTGTACAATTTTGGCCAAATGTCAAATTTTTAGAATTTTGAGTATTTTAATTCAATTAAAAAATCTTCATTAGTTGTTCATTATTATCTTTAATCAATATAATTGTATCTTATCTCTATTTTTCTTTTATATGAAATTCAAAATATATTCGACAATATTTCATAATCTTTCTCTGATAGAGGATTTGATATTAGCTGTAATGCTCCATCTCGGGATAGCACCTAAGTTGAGGCGCCATTGAGTTCAATCTTAAATAATAAGCCATAAACAAGTAATAAGCCTATAAGAAAATTTTCAAACCTAACAGAAACAGCAACAGATTTAAACTTAAACAAACCCTATCCAAACACTAATTACGTACCATGGTCCATTTCTTAACACTTAACAAATAAAAACATGTCTCTAGGAATTTCATTATCATTCATGACGCATCACAACATCTCAAGTCCAGGCTTAACAATTAGATGATTCCATGTATACATTCAAACACCTAATCTATTACAGAACATGTTCATGTCCAGGCCTGAGGTCCAAGTTCTTCGCCTATTCCTGTCTGAGAAAAATCAAAGTGGTACAGGAGGGTAAGTCCTAAGGACTTAGTGAGGGAGAAGAAAATGATAGGATTCAAAGGAAAGCTATTGATATACAACAATCAATAAACAAATTCATTTATAAGCAAAACTTTTCAATATGAAAAAATTCAAAAATAAGCAAGAATGTTTAACATGATCAACAGAGTAGATGACACATATGATATCGAACTTAACAGACTGTTGATCATTCAACCTGATTACTCCCAGATCAAATTATAATTGCTAGTGCCGAGCGTCGGTACAATATAAATAAAATTTCCTTATTGCTCCATTGTTTGAGCACTCAGCTCGGTGGGTAATAATTTATTTTTATGGCATGGCTGGTCACATGCCAGATCCCGTCACTCACAATTTGCTACCTCCAGCTTCCTGTAAGTTAGGATCGTAGGTAGGTCCTAGCCGGAAGATATGTCTCCATTGGTCCGTTCCGCCTGGCCGTCTTTCGGACCTAGCCTTGGGCCCAAACCCGCTGTGGCGTCCCTCTGGGTGAAAACTTTCCGTGGCATCCCATGAGTTGAAAACCGCCCACGATGTCCCTTGGGTTGAAAAGATATAATGCCAATAGATAAGAATTTAACCTTTAACACAACAATGCTAAATATAATAAGGTACAAGTTGCAACATTCAATATACTGGTCGGCAAGGCCATTTCAGAGTTAAAAAAAGAGTCAACAGGGAAAAATACATTAGAGCACTAGACCGATAAGATTTCTTGAACAACCAACAAGTTTATAAAAAGCTAACAAGTAATACGGGGTTAGCTGACAAGGTCGTAGGGTACAAGGGACAAAAATCAAATGATATAATAAGAGTTCTGGACACTAGAATAGAAACAAGTAATAACCCTCACAGGGGTATACAAGTTAATTAACAAATAATGAGCAAGAACTCAAGTAATTACAGATTTCAACAAACACGAGCAGATACAGTACAATCACGTTTAACACTTACAGGGTTTTTCCACAAGAACTTATAGATATAATCAAGGCCAGATTAGCAGACCCTTACCTCGTAGTTTCAAAAATACAGCCACCGACTATTGGCCTGCGGGACCTACTTCTTCGTCAATTAATCCAAAAGAATAGGTCCACAGTCAAGATCCTCATTCGACCACATAATCACATTTATACAAGTAACAGTCTAAAATAGATACTGAATTAGCTAAATCGGTAGCCTCGATAAAACACGCTAATAATGCCAATTTCGAAAAAGGAATACAATCGGGTCCTTAATTATATAATTAGCCTCATATCATTATCCCTAATTAAAGTAATAGCCCAATTATCTTAATTGTTACTTAGGTCTCAAATCCAAAAAATTAGGGTTTTTAACACCTAATTCAATTTTTTAACCAAAATCATCACATAATATACTAAATTTGAGTCCGCTAAATGGTTAAAATCATACATGCATGGTTTAGAAGTCCAAATCTTATATCAATTCTTCATCCTCTATGACATAATATAAGATTTAGGGATTTCACTTCCGATTAACTCAATTATTCCCAAAATTATGATGAAATAATGCCAATCCGAGTCTACTAAGCACATGTATATCCATGCATGGCACAAATATATACATAAGTCATATATCCAATTTCTGATCTTGCCACAGTACAAGTTCTTGGAAGAAAATTCAAAGGATCCAAAGCTTAAATTTAAACTTCCCAATTCCAACTCTTTTACCCAAGACAAGCTTAACGAAGGCTCAAAATCGCAAGCCGAGAGCACCGCCATGATCGTTACGACGAGCTAAACAAAATATCTCAACTCCATCGCCGCGTCGTCGCCGTCCATTGCCGCCGAAATTGACCCAAACCACCACCAAATGTGCCTTTCATCTCAACTAAGCAAACCCCCAAGTTAATTTTACCAAAAGCCATCGAATTGAGGTCCAATTAATCAGAAAACATCATTGCTCTACCACCTCCGTCGCGTCGGTTCTCTCTGAATTTCGCTGCCGTCGGCCACTCAAACTGGAAACTAAAGGTACCTAGCTACTTCACGAGTTGAGTTCTACAAAACTTATACCCCATAATCCAACTTGGTCGCCAAAAAATGGAAACCCATCAACCTCCACTGTTGGCCAACTTTCAGTCTCGATTTCTAGTGGCTCCGCTGCTTGGTTCGCTGTACATGTGGTGTCACCGATTTGCTGGTGATGAGGAAAAGTTGTATATCGATTTGGTTTTCTGTTTTAGGGTATCGTCCAAGGTAATTGCCGGAGGGGTTGACGAGAGGTTGAAGATGGTGTTTGGTGAAGAATGGTGAAATGCTGGGGGAAAAACTATATATAAAACCATCTTTCAAAAATTTTGAATTGACCCCCAAGATTTTACCCCAACTTTCAATCAAGTCCTGAAAGGTTATTCCATTTTCAATTGCAGTCCCCAACTTTCTTAGTGCCTCACATTCACCTAGTTGACCAAAAATAATCCCACTTTCACCTTCAAAACTTTCCAAATGTTGGTCAATCAAGTCTCATCAAATTGCGAATTAACCCCAAAACTTACAAAATTCTTACAATAAAGTCCTTTTTATTTATTTTTAGAGCCCTAAAATTCACCAACCCGTATCTTGATTTTTAAATCTTTATTTTTCAAAAATATCAAATTTTAGGGGTGTTACAGACCTCCCCCCCTTAAAGGATCTGGTCCCAAATTCTCATCTGAGTACTATTCTGATTGGCAGAAAATAAGTAGATTCAGACAGTCGCTCTATGTCATCTCTTCATTACATTCCGCCAGGATTGCTTCTTCAAGTCTCGATAGATCTTTATGCATCTCGAATGGATCATATATCTTAACTTATATGCCTCATCTAACAATCTCTCTTCTATTTCCTCCCAGCACTTGTAATTTCTTACAGAACAGAAGAATACCTTGATCGTTGATATTGAACTTAGACTCTCCAGAACTTCCAGCTCTTTCCTTCTATTCCATTATCCATATCTTATAGGTGAGGGGTTTTGTCGCCTTTCATCCTGTAATTCGAACTATACTTATCTTTGCAATCTCATTCACTTTATTGATTTCAACATAACACCCATTCTTAGGCTTTCTGATGCTCTCGCTTCTAGTAAGTAAGCCATCCCAGCCCTTGGGCTCAAGGCATTGGCCACTACATTTGCCTTTTCGGGTGATAGGTGATGGAGGAATTGTAGCCTTCTAGCATTTTCATTAATCAGAATTGTCTCATATTCAGGTCCTCATTCTAGTCAAATGGTTGACCTTTCTGAGTTAATTTAACCAACTTGTCAGCTATTTTAGAAAAGTGCTGCACAAATCTTCGTTAATAGCTAACAAGACCCAAAAAACTGCAAACTTTGATCACGTTTTCCAGTCTTTTCTAGTTGACTATCACCTTTATCTTAGAGGAATCAACTTCTACCCTATCTTGGGATATGACATGCCCAAGAAAAACCATTTCTTTACTCAAAATCTGCACTTGCTAAATGTGCATACTATCACTTAATAGATCACATAAACTGTTACAACATCAACCAACTAGCAACACCACAAGTTCACACTTACATGATATTTACATTAAGGAGTATTTAAATTCAAACTTAACATGCTAGCCCTCATAACAAGGCATACCTTCACAAATAGTTAGCTACCGGTTCAAAAAAACTAAACATAGTATATATAGTCACGAACAACTTATTTGTTGCTCCTTAAGTTCTATCTGAGACATTTAGTTGATAATGTGAGAGATCAAATTCATTTCTAACGTTCAAACAGTACTCTTAACCAGTTGTTTCCCTTTATCCTTGTGATGTTTATACTTATCCTTTCATTATTTCGCCAACCACTAAATATATTAATTTCATTTCAAACCTAAAGTGTTTGTCAATCTTAGGTTGACCCAAAGCATATTTACCAGTGGATACATAATCAACAAGATTTTCTATTTTTCAATTTTTAAATGATATCTCTGTTTCATTTAAGCAATCACCATTTCAATAATCCTGAACATAAGCACAATAGTTTTATCCTTTGACTTAAGTTCCCATAAAGCATGAGAAGTCATTCTCTTATACCAAGTTCCCTTTATAAGCATATACATATCAAGCTTTTTCTTAGTTGAGTTCACCAATGTACTATTAATTTGGAAAAGACCCGAACACACCATTGATACCAATTAGAAGACCTCAAGATTTTTTGTACTTTGATATATTTTCTGGTCACACTTGATTGTCTATGACCTTGATAGAATCGTTTTCTTAATGTTCGTGAGATCATAGCCGAAACATATATAATATGGCTAGTTTCTCAACTTTTAAGAGATTTAAAGGTCCTAAGCAAGATCCTTGTAAACCAATCCCAAAACTTTATCTTAATTCATAATGTCTTTATTACAAGTAAAAGGCAAATTCTTGGCCCATCTTCTCCTTGAGTTTCTCATTCAGTAGTATCATTTCCTTAACTATGATTATAATCAGCCCAAACATGTGCATTAGGTTATATAGCTTATAAAGAGATGGTTTCCCAACTTCTCAAACTTGATGGGTTTTGTCGAGCTCTTTCTATTGTTCTACTTATTCTTGTCGGTCATGCAAGATGCCTCCTAAGAAAAAGAAGCAGATACTTATTTCTTTTAGTCATCAAGTTACTTGATACTCCAAATGTCAGTCCTTAGTCCAACCCCTTACGTTTTACTTATATGATCCTTTCAGTGACTGAGAGGGGTAAAACTCTAACTCTAGAGATTCCTCATGGCTATCCTTTATATAGTTTCTGTTGTACTCCCAAGATCACTAACCTTATTTGTTCATCAATAGGGTTATAAGATTCGTCCTTCCACCGCACTAAGTTTATACCACAAATCTTTCTATTTTCGAATCTACTAGCAGGGGAGAAATAAGACCTAATATGACCTTTGATTCTTCCCACAGGATGTTCCTAATGCAAGCGTCCTCAATTGCACCTTATTGCTCAGTCTAGTTTCACTTGTTTGATCTCTTCAATGATTTCTTATAACTCCATTATTACTAAAAACCAATCTCCCGATAACTATATCGTTCAAGTCACACCATACAAATTAATCCAATATTAATCTATCTGTGTAACCTTCTAAATTATCAAATGCGACTTTGTTTAGGAGAATCTTCATCTTATAATTCTAAAATCTCACAAAGTAAGTCTAAACGTGAGTTATTTCTCCAAATTTCACCTTTTTGAAATTCAAAAAGCCCCAAGCTTGACATTCTTAGATTACTGGATCATACACTAATTGCCCTAAAACATATTCTCTCATCATTGATTATTTATTAATTTCTATAGCCCATAGTCTCAATTTCCAATCTTCGTATCTCTTGTCAACATAATCATACCATTCGTGCCATAACTGTGTATGCGCGTTAGATACTATTTTTCTTAACGATATTCTATCTATCATATTTATCTTTCCGTTATGTCACCCCATACCTTTAGACACTTTCAGATTTTGATTTTTTGCATAAGCCAAAACGTCACTCAGTCCTAATAATCACGCATTTCTTAAATGTACTACTACTCACAATAATCCTTTTCCTGCATACCCACATAATCAAATTTTCATCCGTAAGCAATTGGCAGGAATTCATTCATTACAAGGTAATCACCTTCTGACACTATATACCTTCTCAGAATGATCCTTACTTGTCAGCTAAGTTCTCCTCTAGATCCTCCTTCATCTGGGCTCGTATGATACTATGTCCTTGCACTTGAGCCTCTGTTGTCCTAACCCGTTCTCATTCTCGTTCAATGTCTTCCATAAGCCTCTCCACGAGGTAGCCCTTAGAACTCAATATTGATTTCAAATGGGCTGACTTTGCTCGGCTTTACATGAGCAACTCAGGCTGATCGCATAACCTATCCTTGAGTGTCTGACAAATCCTCAGCAAGCTTGCTTTTTTTTGTTCTAAACCTCAATCCTTTCGTCTAGGGATCCTTGTTCCTTTCCAATGATTGTCAGCCATTCCCCAATACAGAAATCACAAAATCTGTTTCATTAACACCAGACTATTTAAATCCATTCCTGATTCCCTTGGATCCCACAAAACCTTCTAATATGTCCATAATTCCCAAGATTCGTATCCGAACTAACCTGAACAAGAGTTAGCTATTAATCCCAGTATTCAACACCTAGGTTATTGATAACTTAGGCTCTAATACCACCTCTATAACGCCCCATCTCGGGATAGCACCTAAGCTAAGGCGCCACTCAGTTCAATCTTAAATAATTAGCCATAAATAAGCAATAGGCCTATAAGAAAATTTTCAAACCTAACAGAAACAGCAGCAGATTTTAACTTAAACAAATCCCGTCCAAACACTATTTACATACCATAGTCCATTTCTTAGCACTTAACAAAATAAAAGCATGCCTCTAGGAATTTCAACATCATTCATGACACATCACACCATCTCAAGTCCATGCTTAATAGTCAGATGATTCCATATATACATTCAAACACCTAATCTATTACAGAACATGTTCATGTCCAGGCCTGAGGTCCGAGTTCTTCACCTATTCCTGTATGAGAAAAATCAAAATAGTACAGAAAGGTAAGTCCTAAGGACTTAGTGAAAGAGAAGAAAATGATAGGATTCAAAGGAAAGCTATTGATATACAACAATCAATAAACAAATTCATTTATAAGCAAAAAATTTCAATATGAACAAAATTCGAAAATAAGCAAGAATGTTTAACATGATCAACAGAGTAGATGACACATATGATATCGAACTTAACAAATGTTGGTCATTCAACCTGATTACTCCCAGATCAAATTAGAATTGCTAGTGCCGAGCATGGGTACAATATAAATAAAATTTCCTTATCGCTCCATTGCTTGAGCACTCAGCTCGGTTGGTAATAATTTATTTTTAGGGCATGGCCAGTCAAATGCCGGATCCCGTCACTCACAGTTTGCTACCTCCAGCTATCTATAAGTCAGGATCGTAGGTGGGTACTAGCCAGACAATATGTCTCCATCCATCCATTCTGCCTAGCCATCTTTTAAATCTAGCCCCAGGCCCAAACCCCCCACGGTGTCCCTTCGGGTGAAAACTTCCCATGGCGTCCCATGAGTTGAAAACCGCCCATGGCATCCTATAGGTTGAAAAGATATAATGCCAACAGATAAGAATTTAACCTTTAACACAACAATCCTGAATATAACAAGGTACAAGTTGGAACATTCAATATACTAGTCGGCAAGGCTATTTCAGAGTCACAAAAAGAGTTAACAAGGAAAAATACAGTAGAACACTAGATTGACAAGATTTCTTGAACAACCAACGCATTTATAAGAAGCTAACAAGTAATATGGGGTTAGCCGACAAGGCTGTGGGGTACAAGGGATAGAAATCAAATGATATAGTAAGAGTTCTGGACACCAGAACAGAAATAAGTAATAACCCTCGCAGGGGTATACAAGTCAATTAACAAATAACGAGCAAGAACTCAAGTAATTACAGATTTCAACAAACATGAGCAGATACAGTACAATCACGTTTAACACTTACAGGGTTTTTCCACAAGAACTTATAGATATAATCAAGGCCAGATTGGCAGACCCTCACCTCATAGTTTAAAAAATGCAGCCAGCGACTATTGGCTCGCGGGACCTATTTCTTCGTCACCTAATCCAAAAGAATAGGTCCACAGTCAAGATCCTCATTCGACCAACTAGCTAAATTGATAGCCTCTATAAAACATGTTGATAATGCCAATTTCGAAAAAGGAATACAACCGAGTCCTTAATTATATAATTAGCTTCATATCATTACCCCAAATCAAAGTAATAGCCCAATTATCTTAATTAACCTAATTATTGTTACTTAGGTCTCAAATCCATAAAATTAAGGTTTTTAACACCTAATTCACTTTTTTACCAAAATCATCACATAATACACTAAATCTAAGTCCACTAAATGGTTAAAATCACACATGCATGGTTTAGAAGTCCAAATCTTACATCAATTCTTCATCCTCTAAACATAATATAAGATTTAGAGATTTCTCTTCCGATTAACTCAATTATTCCCAAAATTATCATGAATTAATGCCAATCCGGGTCCACTAAGCACATGTATATCCATGCATGGCGCAAACATACACACAAGTCATATATACAATTTCTAATCTTTCCACAATACAAGTTATTGGAAGAAAATTTAAAGGATCCAAAACTTAAATCCAAACTTCCCAATTCCAACTCTTTTACCCAAGACATGCTGAATGATGCCTTGAAATCGCAAGCCAAGAGCACCGTCACGATTGTTACGACAAGCTAAAGAAACTACCCCAGCTTCGTCACCACGCCGCCGCCAAAATTGACCCAAACCACCACCAAAATGTGCGTTTCAACTTAACTAAGCAAACTCCCAACTTAATTTTACCAAAAGCCGTCGGATTAAGGTCTAATTGATCGGAAAACACCATTGCTCCACCACTTCCGCCGCTTCGGTTTTCTCTAAATTTCGCCGCCTGGAACTAAAGTTACCTATCTATTCCATGAGTTGAGTTCTACAAAACCCATACCTAGAATCTAACTTGGTCGCCATAAAATGGAAACCCATCAACTGCCGCCATCGACCAACTTTAAGTCTTGATTTTTGGTGGTTCCGCTGCTCAATTCACCATGCATGTGGTGTCGTCGGTTTGCTGGTGAGGAGGAGAAGCTGTATATCTGTTTGGTTTTTTTGTTTTGGGGTGTCGTCGAAGGTGATCGCCGGAGGGGTTGACGGGAGGTTGAAGATGGTGTTTGGTGAAGAATGGTGAAATGTCGGGGGAAAAACTATATATAAAACCATCTTTCAAAAATTCTAAATTATCCCCCAAGACATTACCCCAGGTTTCAATCAAGTTCTGAAAGGTTCTTCCATCTTCAATTTTAGTCCCCAATCTTCTTAGTGCCTTATATTCACCTAGTTGCCCCAAAATAACCCCACTTTGACCCTCAAAACTTTCCAAATGTTGCTCAATCAAGTCTCATCAAATTGCGAATTGACCCCAAAACTTACAAAATTCTTACAATCAAGTACTTTTTATTTATTTTTCGAGCCCTAAAATCCAATCAACCCGTACCTTGATTTTTAAATTCTTATTTTTCAAAAATATCAAATTTTTTGGGTGTTACATTATCTATTTGGTATTATATATTGATGAGATAATATCAAAGATGTTTAGGCACAATTATTCTACTTTATATACCTAAACACGATTTTAAAGAATGAAAATACATCCAAGTCTCAAATAAATCTTCTCCTATCTTTCAAATTTCACATATTAAAAAAGAGAATCACCAAGTATCTCCATACGAATTTTTCATATGAGTTAACAAAAATATATTGCCATTTAGTTCCATTCTTTCATTGATTTTGTTCTTGCAGTTTTAGTTGTATATTTTCTTTTTTATTTTTTTCATTATATGAAATTGACTGAGTTTTGGTATTGATGTAATTTATATGTAGGATAAAGGGAATACTGAGAAGGTAATAGAATAAAAAAAAAGATTGAATATTTACGAGTGATTTGCATCGGCATGGGGTTTATTCATTTCTTTTTTATCACTTAAAGATATTATATTTTGATATATTTAATTTATGAGCTTTCTAGAATAGACAATTTACTCATTATAATAATAATAATTATTATTAATTGAACATCAATGTTCATCCTTTTTTTTTATTATTTAATAAAATTCACTTTTAGTTAGGATGACAATTATGACATTATGATATATGTATAATATACAATACAAACAAATTTTAGTTCAAATAGCTCAAAATGGGTCATTGTACGATTTTTGAACTTTGCTAAACCCACTAGTCCAACTGGTAAGAATTGATCAAAACATATGAAGTACCTTTTTTTAGAAAAATTAACACATGCCTCAAATTCTTACCCTCTCCCACTTATCTATCATTAGAAATCATTTTAATCGTACCTTTTGATTAATTTATTTAAAAATATTAATATTATATTTTTAAATATATCAAAGTTAATTTTAAATATAACTAATTACTTTAATTGTTATTATAATATTTATCAATAAATAAAATAAAAGATTTGGTATTATCTATTTATTATTATCTATCTATCTATCTTTACTATTATATATAGTACAACGATATGGGACTTGCAATTGTACAATTTTGACCAAATTTTGAATTTTTAGAATTTTGAGTTTTTTTAATTAAATTAAAAAAAATTCCTTTGGTTGTTGATTACTCATCTTTATCTAAGAAAATCAAAATTTATTGAGATAAGTAACAACTTGATTTAAATTCACATGCAATCTATATTCTTGATTGACCACTAGATAAATTATTAGCAACTGATAAAATCTTTTAATTTTTATTGAGGTATTCTAACTAATAAACTTGCATATTGCAGTCTAATAAGATAGCAACTAATCAATTTGTGGCATGTGATATTGAATAAAAGATTTAATATTATCTTTTTAAGATCACATCTATTAATGGGATAATATAAAATATTTTCAAGTAGTTAAGATTTTCTTCTACTTCATATACCTATATAAAGGGATCGTGAGATTTAATACAACTATTATAAGGAAATGCAAATTTTTCAGTGGAATTTTTAGAGGGAAAGTCGAAAATTTCCATCATAAAATAGACTTTTTCAAGTGATTTCTAGTGGAATTCTAATGAACTTTTATTGAAAAAAATTCCGGTAGATTTTCAACGGGATATTCCATCGGCATCTTATATTTTGAGTTTATTTTTTCTTCTCTTTGACGAATTTTTGTTGCAAAATTTGTAGGAAAATTGTATTATCCAAATTCTTTGATTCTCTATTTTTTAAAGTTTAGTATTTCATTGTCATTTTAATTTACTAAAATATTTGTATCCCATACCTTGACATGGATTCATAACTTGAGACCTTAATTATCTTACTTTTATTATTATAACATAGTTCTAGTACATTGCTCCATCCATTGGAACTTTCATGTATTCCTAAGAATTTTGAAGAATGGTAAGCTTTTGTCCACTAGTCGAGCAATGAATAGCCCCAGCGCTATGATCCTTCCAACCAGAAGTTATACGTCTCTAACTATTCGAGGAGGTGAGATGTCTAAAATTGCTTGGATCTTTTGTGGGTTTGCTTTTATTCCCCTCTAACTAACCATGTTTCCCAAGAATTTTTCCCCGCTTATCCCAAACGTGCATTTGTTGGGATTAAGCTTTATACCAAATGCTCTCAAAATTGAAAATGTATGACTGAGGTCAGCTAAATGATTTTGTTCTTTTTCTGTTTTGAAAATCATGTTATCATCGTGGACCTCCATGGTCCTTCCGATCTCATTTTTTAACAATAAATCCACAAGTCTTTAATAGGTTGCACTTGCATTATTCAACCTAAAGGCATGACCAAAAAATAGTATGCACCGTTGGGGACTACAAATGAGGTCTTATCTTTGTCTTCAGGGGCCATAAAAATTTGATAATAACCTTGGAATGCATCCGTCATACTTAAAAGATAACAACCAGCAGTAGAATCAACTAAAAAATCTATGCGAGACAAGGGGTAAAGGTCTTTAGGACAAGCTTTATTCAAATCAGTAAAGTCATTACACATTCTCCATTTTTCCTCATTCTTAGGGACAAAAACTACATTACAAAGCCAAAATTTCTACAATGTAACCTGTCTCTAAGAGCTTGTTGACCTCTTCCTCGATGATCTGACATTTTTCAGCATTGAAGGTCCTGGTCTTCTGCTTGATTGGCTTGAATAAGGGGTCCACATTCAGGTGGTGGACAATGATGCTGGGGTCGATTCCTGGAGGTCGGCAACTTTCCAGACAAAAATATTAATAATCTTTTTGAGGAAATCGACCATTAAGCATTCCATGCTGCTCCCTAGATCAATCTCAATCCTTATGGTCTCCTTGGGATTCCCAAGCTCAAACTCTATAGTTTTGAACTCCTTAACCCATTTGACCTTAGTGTTTTCTAGCTTCCTCTTCTTGTTTTGTTGTCCCTCCTTCGGTCTCATTATTGGGATGTCCCCTGAGGTTTCAATTTTGGTCAAGCCTTCTATTCATTTGCCTCGACCGAGATGGTGTAACATCACCAAGTTTCCTCCATATTGCAAAGCAGTTCACAGTCCCAGTAGTTATTGGAAACTTGACCTTCATGTGGTAGGTTAAG
This sequence comes from Jacaranda mimosifolia, assembly GCA_018894105.1. Lineage (NCBI taxonomy): Eukaryota > Viridiplantae > Streptophyta > Magnoliopsida > Lamiales > Bignoniaceae > Jacaranda > Jacaranda mimosifolia. The sequence continues at coordinate 4,844,206 of CM032131.1, read as the reverse complement.
ATAATGGCTCTAAAGTCATTCATCCAATTGTAGCATTATAAGAAAATGGTACATCAACCACCATATAGTTGACCATGAGCATCCTTCGTCGGGGTGCTTCACCAAATGAGGTAGATAGGTTTATGGATCCCTTTGGAATGATCTCAGATCTTCCAAATCCAACCAGCATGGTGCGCACAGGCTCAAATTTTAGCTTTCCCACATTTATCTTCTTCGATGTAGACAATAAAATTGTATTCGCAGAGCTGCCATTGTCGATCAGAACCTTTCTAATCGCAAAGTTGGCTATCTCAACTGACATAATAAGGAGGCAATCTAGCTTATTATCAGTGCTTTAATTCTCGATGTGTGAGAGGTCAGAGTCCAAAAAAGAAATAGGTTCTATGCTTATGGAGAGTTAGATTTCAATTGGAGAGGACTTATTTGATTCCAACCTCCTTTGGTTCTGTCTCTTAACTGACTTGGAGTCTCCTCTCGTCTGGCCTCCAGCAATGGTGTCAATCACACCCTGGACGAATGGGCGCGGGTCGATGGACTTCTTTTCCTTGTCCTCTTTTCTTGGGCTGACCGACCTTTCTCTTCAAGGAGTCTAGTTAGTTTGGCTCGTCTTTTATCTGGCTTTCTCATCGACAAATTTTTCAGGTGTCCTTGTCGAATGAGCTTTTTGATCTCATCATGTAAATTTAAGTAATCCTTAGTGTCATGTCCTTTTTGCCTGTGGAAGTGACAGTATTTTTTCAATATCTTCGCTGCCTCAGTTTCAGTTAACTTCCTCTGCTTTTTGAGGAGGTTATCATGTTGAATGGCAAACAACGCTTCCTTCATTGTAGTGTTCAACAATTTATAGTTGTGAAATCTCTTGATGGGAGAGCGATGACCATTCTTGTGCTTTCGGTCATCTTTCTCCTTAGCTTTCTTCGTTGTCTAGGTTGCCATATTTCAGTCTGTTCATATCCTCCTAGGTCATATACCTCTCGACGGGGTCACATAGCACTTCTATTATTCTCGATCTCTCTCTGACCAGGGCATTGGCTCACTCTTTGTGTCGTAGACCCAGGAATAGCATATCAATCAGGAATTCTATTCGGGGACTGTCAATCTTCAATACTTCTATGTTACACCTGGTGAAAAAAATCTCGACGGGACTCTTCTTCGTTCTACTTAACTGTATGTAAATGAGTGTGGGGGAGTTTTGCTTTCCTTTGGCTGGCGAACTGGTGGTGAAGAACTTGTCACAAAGCTAGTTATAGGAGTAAATCGGCACTAGCTCCAACTTGACAAACCAGTGGAACGCAATGCCTTGGAATGTGGTGACAAGAATTTTGGCATGAATGTACTCATTATGCTAATGGAGCTGCATCATGTGTTTGAATTGGAGTAAGTGCTCATTCAGGTCGGATGAGCCATCATACTTGGGCAGACCGATTAGAACCTTGGTATCAAGGGCTATGCACTCGTCGATTATCTCTTGGACAAAAGGTGACTTTCGCTCGCGGTGAAGTCAGGGTGTACTATCATAGTAGGGGTTCCTTTCTGTGTTCCTTTTGGAAATCTCCTCGAGGCATCTGTTCAACTATTGTAATTGATGTGACATTTCTTCCCATTCTTCTCAATTAGCCTAGAATAGGTCTCCATTTGCTTGAGGTCTTTGTCACTCAACCCTATCGTGCTTGCTAGGCTCGAATGGGTCGAGCGAAGTGATCAACAGAACCAGCGACTTCTTGTCGGAGGTTTGGTCGAGTTTTCTTCCCATGGGAACCGACCTAGGCTATCATCTCGTCGAGTAGGGGAATGCCTTATCTCTTGTCTGCTATATCCTTCTTTGGTGGCCTCTCCTCATGCTGTGAAGGTTGAGGTGTGGCATTGGCAGCTGGTCCGGGCTGGTTGTTGTGCTCGTTGAGGGTAGCTGACAGTTGAGCTGAAGTCTAGGCTAATATCTGCTCACTTATCAACTGCATAAGTTGAGGAGTGGTTGGGAACCTTTTGTTTTCCTCTCTCTCAGAAATGGCCTGCCTTGTGTTGACCATTTTTTTCCCAGTTATGGACTCAAGAACCCATAGACGACACCAAATAATGATAGTATAAAATATTTGGTAGTATTCTAGGCTTCAGTCCAATGTGATCAACCAGTGAGGAGGTCGGGAAGGAGTATGAGGATATAGTTGGGTCGAGTCTTGCAACTAATAACATACGTCAGGTTAGTCGAGATGTCCTCGGCTATGGCATTCCAATGCTCAAATCAGTACTTAATCGACTAGATAGTAGAGTGAAGGCTTTAAGCGATAATGAGCATACCTTGCGAAATGGTGGCAATGGGGTATTTATAGGCTCTCTTGGGTGGTTGATATGTCATTGATGCCCTTGCTTATGCCAAGAGGGCCTTTGTCTTTAATTGAGGGCCTTTGGGTTTTCTCATATCTTTGCACTATTCCAAGTGGTGCCTCCTCCTGCTCTTCAGGGCATGGTGGTATGGGGGAGGTGTACGCTAGCCTAGTTATGCAGCATGGTGGTACAGGAGGTGGCACACATAATTAATGTAGCACGCCGCCTGTCAGAGTGTTTAATGCGATAGTGGCACATTTAATGCGACCATAACTGGTAGCGCGAGACTGTTCTAAACCATTCCGATCGACCTCCTTCATTAAGATGTTTCCTCATCTGTCAGTCATCTGTGCACTCTGGTCGAGGTGATTGAATTCTATTGGGTCCAAAAGTCTTCCTGGTTAAGGGTTGAATAGTCCTTCTCCCATTGATTGACCACATTCTGGTCAACCGCACAAGGTGTCGACACACGTGCAGGCTAAATGGCCCAATGAGGACTTGGGCTTGGTCGATTACTAATGGGTTGGGCCCGATAGCCAATTGGGTTGTTACAAGCCTATCTTTTACTTGGTTTAGTATTATTGGGTTGGACCTGTTGGGCTATCTCACATCACACTATATATAAAGTGCTTCGAAAATCATTTACTCATTTCATGAATATTATTAGTTTCTAACATTTTTTTCACTCTATTCTTTGTGTGCCTCTTTATTTTCAAGCATTGTTTTCCCTCCATCTCTTTGTGTGCCTCTTTATTTTATTTTTCAAATCTTTTATTATTTGTTTGATTTTATTGTTGACTTTTTGTATCGTTATAGTTTTTTTTTTTTATGCATGTTACATGATGGAAGAGATTTTTTTTATTTTAATGCTATAATTTTCTTTTCAACCATAAATAGAGTCTACCATTTAGTTTTTATTTTTATTAAATTTGTACACTTTTATATCTTTTTTTTTTTATTACTTAGTTTAAGTTATCAATTCATTTGTTTAATTTTTTTTAAATTCTTTTTTATTCATTAATTTTATAATTTTACGAGATAAGATATATTAATTGCTCTTAATATTTTTTATTTTTGTTTCATTTTTATTATTGATAAATTTTATCATTTAATTTTCATTTTATTTCAATTGTTATATATTTAGTATCTTTTTATTCATTCTTTGAATCAAGTAATTAATTTATTTGTCAAATTTTGTAATTTATTTTTAGATATTTTTGTTCATCTAAATTTATAATTTTATAGGATGAGTTATATTTTCTGGTTTTAATATTTTTAAAATTTGTTCTACTTTTTGAATATTTATAATTTCAAAAGTATTTCATTTAATTTTTATTTTTCATTCATATATATATAATTATGTATGTATAAATATATATATAGTTCGAACTTTTTTTACAATTTTTTTATATACTACTTCATCAATATATGTTATTAGATCTTTTTGTGTCCATTTGAAAAAAATATGAGATAGTCATTTCAATAGAAAATACATTCATTAAATTTTTTAAGTTTTAACACTGGACATTATTTAATCCATCAAAATATATATCTAATTTTATTTTTTATTGTTTTTTAACTTTTGATTGTTTGAAAGGTCAACAACTTTTTTTGCTATTTCCTTCTTTTATGCTATTTGGGAAATATAATATGAAGATCCAATTATATTTATACAAAAAATTTGAGCATGAACATAAGAATTTGTTTTTTTCATATTTTATTTTACATTCTAATTTCATCCTCATATCCTGTAACTAATTCCCATTTTAAAATCAATTATGAGTTTATCATTGCTTTGTCAATTGACTATAATTTTAACTTTTTATTACTAATATCAAACTTTTTTCTTCATTTAATTACTTGATAACTAAGATATGAATCAAATTAAAAGGTTTCTATTAGCTTATATACTAATATTGATTTTGACTTTGTAATTATTTTGTATATTTATTTTTTAAAATTTTTTTGATCTTCACTATCATAAATTTGTCTTAGCTTAATTAATTTTTAATTAAAAATTAAAATTAAATAATTTTTTTATAAAATTATTGGCAGCCAATATATTATCTAGTTCTTTAATATTTAAGTTTTAACTTAATATATACTCATCATCTTTTAAGTATAAAGTAATCTTAAAGTATTATAATTGTAAATTTTTTCCAACAACTTTTAAGCCATCAATTTTGTGTTCTATCATTCTCATATGTTTTTATTTTTTTAACACAACTATCTATTAGTTTTTGGTTGCATAATGTTTTCTTCTTTTTAATAAAGTATTTAATCATATTCATGAACTTTTATCTTTGAAAGTTTTAAATTCTTTTTAGCTTCTCGCTAAATAATTTTAAAAATTATTTTTCATGACATTATGTATATGAGATGTATTTATATGTTTCATGCTTTTACATACTAAATTCTAAAGCTTTAAATTTAATTTTACTTGACCATCTTTTGATGTAATATTTTATTTTACTAATTACTTGACCCTTTTTTGTGATATTTTATTTTTATATTTTTATTTTTAATTATATTTATAATTCAACAATTACATTAATATATAGTAATTTTAAAGAATTCGTACATAGCATGGGGATAAATGCTAGTATTATTACATATAGCACAATATTGTGGGACCCGCAACTGTGCAATTTTAATTTTAATTGTACAATTTTGGCCAAATGTCAAATTCTTAGAATTTTGAGTTTTTTTGATTCAGTTGAAAAATTTTCATTGGTTGTTTATTTACTTTTATGTTTCATTTTAATACGATCAATTTATCTATTATAACTAAAATATCATGTTGTATTTATCTAGAATTGCAAGATAAAGTTTTATCTCATAAAGATAATTCAAAAGATATCAATAATCATATTTTTATCTCACTAAATAAGTTTATAATTTAAAAATATTTTGTAAGCATCATATTAAGTACTCTTATTACAAAATTCTATCTTATAAATTTAATTTATCACAAGATTAATATATAAATATTTCATATGTTTTATATATAAATTTCGTTATACTACAATTATTCTTTTTACATTTGATTTCTACATTATTTGTAGTACAATTCTATACTTTTAATTATAGGACTTCCTCCCCTAATTAGCATAATATGATGTTTCTTTTTTCTTTTCAATTAATTTAAAGTTCATTTCGTAGAAAATTTTTAATATTTTTTTGAAACATATCTTTATATTCTTTTTGTTTTATTTTTATGCTAAATTAATTAGATACTTTTCTAATATATTTAAATATTTTATCAATGTTATTAGTTTATTATTTCCTCAATATTTATTTACAATTAAAGTTCTTATGACCAACTTAGGATTATAATTTTCATATTACTTAAAAGTATCAGCATGCGGTACTTTTTTATTTTAATTAATTATATTTTATATATTTATTTTTACAACCATTTTCAAATATTGTTGTATGTTCATATAAGAATTTTTCTTTGATATTGAACTTTTATTTTTATTATTATTTTAGCTGCAGCTCTCTTGATTTATCTAGATAAAAAAAAAATTCATATTTAAATATTATACCTCGAATAATGTGATGCTATGAAATATTTAAAAATATTATAATTTTATTAAGTTGTTGAAATTATTCCAATTTTCTTATCAAATGAATGAAGAAAGAATATATATTTTTCTATAAAAAATATTCATCAAATTTATTAGCACTTGATATACCCATTTCTAATTATGTACATATAAGAAATAATTTTTTTTTATTTTTTCTATATAATATCATGTGCTTTGATAAGCTTATTTCGATTGGTTGAATCTTTACTTATTTATAATATGCTTATAAGAAAATCATTTTATTTCTCTTCAACTAATAAATTATTTATATATAATTAAAAATCAAAATTTCATTGCTAAGTAAATACTTTTACACAATTAATATATTTCATATTTAGTAATTCACATTCACTTTGATAATATTAACTATAAAATAAATAAATAAATAAACTGATATATGAAGTAATGAAATTATCTAATAAATATGAGCTCTAATAAATATTGACTTATTTTTTATTTAAAGAGTGAGACTTTTTTCTTCTTAATTTAATTATACATTTTTATCCAAAAAAAGCTTAACATTTATCCCAAAAAAGTAGTTGATAATTAAGTTATTTTAGAACAACAACCAATTTTTCATCTTCAATAAATCTTTTTGTATTTATATAGATACAATCACTTTATTTTTAGTTGAAGTAATATAATATTCAATTATTTTTAATAAAAAATTAATAAATAAATAATTCAATCATTTGATCAAATAAATTATTTTTATTTGTTAATTAAACAATTATTTTTTAGACAACTTCAAAAGTAAAATTAAAATACTTAACAATCATAATTTTCTCTTAATATTATGACTTAAAATTTTTTACAACTTATTTGTTGCTTATGAAAGAGATAAACAAATATTTATGTAAAATATCAAATCATCACTTATTTATTAAAGAGTTAGAAGTTTGAGAAATGAATATTTATAAATTAATTGATATGTAGTGCCCAAGGTCGACCCTATGGGGATGACCATCTGGCCTCCCGCAGGTGCTCGAGGAGTGCACCTCCAAGTGCCTGTTTAGGTAGCCAGCCGTCAATAGTTGTGGTGGCCGGAGTAAAGGCAGTTGTCGGTCGTCTAACCTTATTCGTGTTCACAAGGGTTGTCTTCCTTACGGTGTTGTGATGTATTATGAGTTTGTGGACCCTTTATTGGGTGCATCGTCAAACTAAATGTTGGAAAATTTTAGTGAGCCTTAAAGATTATAGGGCCAATACATAGTTCATGAGTTGTTATCTTCATGTGAGTTGGAGTTCGAAGATGAGGGTTTTTTTTATAAGAAACTCGAAGATGCTCCCAACATTGACAATAGCTTTGCTCGAGTGGCAGATGTTAGGTGCTTACTTCAGTTAGATGAGTTAGATATTTTGAGACATAGGATATGTTGTCTTTGATGAATTCGAGCTCATTTTTCTCTCTCCTAGAAATAACATGGTGTCACCTCATAGGCAATACTTTACTATTTTCTATAGTTACTTCACTTGTGGGTTCTCGCTATCTCCAGACCCTTTACATTGGATGTAGTGAAGAGCTATGGGTGTGTTTGAGTCAGTTTGTGTATAATTTTTTTTGCATCTTTCTTGAGGTTTCGACAAGACTTGTTTGACTTAGGCTTGCCAATTTCCTTAAACAGTTATCATGCCTTGTTTGGAGAGATAAGGTGCCCAATGAGACTTTAATCCTTGTTTCCCCAAACTAAACAACAAATTTCTAGGTGGGTTGCTTTCTTCAAGAAGGCCTTGGAAAGATAGATATTGTCCATCCCTCATTAATAGAGTAGTTTTCATTCTTTGATACATGTAGGTCAAGTTTTTCGTGACCTTTGTAGGAGCATTGTGGAGGCAAGGTTATTCAACTCCCCTTTTGATGTTACTTATATGTCTCCAACAGGTACTTAACATTTTTTTTTTGTTTTTTGTTTTATTTGATTGTTGTGTATATGTATGAGTTTTTTCTTGTTTGCAATCTTATTAGTACTTCTATTTGATCTCAGTCTCTTTTGCTTGTTGGCAAGAAAGAAAGTTGATTCACTAGGATCCGTCTAGGAGGATGGAAGAAGGAGTACATGAGAGGCGCACTGCCCGTAGGGAGATGTCATTAACTTGGCAACATTCAAGTGAGGCATGCACTCTCCCATCTTTGGCGGCATGACCGCCTATTCTAGTTGATGAGCTCAAGGTGGTGTTTTCCAGACCAATCGAGAAACATCTGGGTAGGTTGGCCACTTGTCTGTAGTAGCTGACCCTTTTCATGCTGGTGAGGGCATGACTATGGTTTACACTGGAGCCTATTGTGTAGACTCTTACTAGGATGTAGATGAGACTAATTCAATGTTGACCACATACAACGTGTGGTGAGTGAATATGACTATTGAAAGTTGGAACTATACTGCTCTTCTCAATTGATTGAGATAGTTGCTAGATTTATTATTTTTTCTTTCTTTACAATAGTGCATAGTTTTTTATCTTTGCGATTTGTGCACTTTGAGTGCAAGATTGAAACTTAGTAGAGTAGATGTCCCGCTGAGCAGAGGAAGCTGCGGAATGGTGACGTGACTTAAGTAGTATTTCGACTTACTTTTTAGACTTTATTGTTCCTTTTGGAGGCTAAGTGTTGGCCAGCCATGATTTGTTTTTGTAAGTGTTTACTCCCTTTTGTGTTTAAGGAGGTTTTTTACTTATTCATCTTTGTTCAAGTATTTAACCAAATAAATGACTCTCAAGTTTTGTCATGATTTATCCTTTTTGTGCAAAGTCTTGCGAACGACTCATATTATGTGAACTTTACTATTTTTTGTGGTAATGTCATCACATATTTGAACTTTTATGTTTCATGCGTGGGATTTGCTTATACGAAGCAATTATTGTGGATCCCATTGAGTATGTGCCTAGACGTGCTATTGCATGCAAGGTGTCGTCAATTGGGCATTAGGCTAAGCTAGGGGGTCCCATCGTGTTAGGTGCCCTTCTCGGGGTTCTGTATGTGTGCATTGGGCACTTGCCTTGGGTATTTTGGGTGCTTTTTGGTCCATCAATTTTTTTTATTTTTTATTTTTTGAACATCTAAATTCTTCTCAAAATTGTTAGAAACTCTTTAAATTTTCTCACCAGAACTTGGTGTCTGATAGAGGACTCAGAGAAAATCCTTATTAGATTCATGTATACACTTAGATAATTATTCATATTCTAAGTAATTACTTTGCTATCAATGCAAGCTCAACACATGATAGAGATATGTTGGGGAGGTGTAGAGCTTTCTTTTATTAAGTTTTGTCATAAGTTCCTTCCAAGGGATATTATTAACTTGCATAGAGTAGCACATGAGAGTGCAAGTGAGTTCTCAGTAATGAGACTTGTTAATCATTTGATTGAAGTTAAACTTAATGCTAAGCTGGTAAGGTTTTGTTACAATACTTAGTTGATGGCATTAATTTAAGTTGGATGCCTCATTGGTGAGGTCTCATTATGGTACTTAATAATTTATTTGGAACACAGTTGTATGCTTCGCTAGCAAGGGTTTAAAAATTAAGTGTTATGATGATGTGAGAAGATGAGCTTTGTTTAAGAGGTCTTATCACCGAACATTGCGTTGTTATAATTAAGAGTGGCACATGGGCCACACACCATCAAGAGGATTTATTAATTGATGTAAGAATGTGGCCACATGCCTCTTAAGGGGCCTTACAGCAGGCTATGCTTAATTGATTAAGTATCAAAGCATCTTAAATTTTGAAGAGTTGAGATGTTACCACCTTCCTCCGGTGAGGATTCAATGTGGGCTTTTCTGCTTGCTTAAAACATCTTATATGCTGAGGAGTTGTTATTCGCTTTCAAAGAGGTTTTATAGTAGGTTTTTGAGTGGAGACCATATATCCCGGAGGGACCTTATAGTGGGATTACGCTGAGGATATGCCATCTACCAAGGGGAATTACAGTAGGCTTTTTGGCGCACGACCACATACCTCTGAGGGGTTGTATAATGGGATTATGCCTGAGTGGCAACCACATACTTCAGGAGGAGCCTTGTAGTAGAATTGTGCCATAGTGGCGATCATGTGCTCCTAAAGGAACCATGTAGTGGGATTATTTCGAGGTAGTGACCACTTATTGCCAGAGAAGTCTTATACTGGGATTATGCCAAAGAGCCACCAAAGGGAGCTTTGAAAAGCAATGCACAAGAGTTTCGAATAAATCAATTTATGGTAAGAGTTAATAACATGCAAAAAATTAAATTTATTGAAGTAAATAATAATAGTAGCGAGGTGTTGTTCTCAAATAGGTTGGCTTTATTTAAATCAAAATAAAAATTAACTTCCTTCTTAAGAAAAAATAATGCTTTAGAATAAATACTAACTTTCTAAATTAAAAGTTGTTCTAAGGAAAATGAAAAATAAAAAAGAACATTCAAGAAATGTGGAGGTGGTTTATGACGTGAATATCTCTATGATGTTGGTGTCTTGCAGCATACTTTTTGCCCTTATCTTTCTTTTTGCTATCTCGTAGCTCCTTCTTCTAATCTATCTTGAAGGCAAAATTTTAAAGTTCTTTAAGTTAAGGTGCAACACTCTCTAGTTGCTCCCAAATCACAAATAACTTCTCTAGTTCCACCTGGCATAAGGAATTTTAGCTTCATGTGTTAACTATCTAGAATAGATTCAGAATGGATCTCCCAAATATTGCGTTGTAAGTAGATAGGGTCTTAACTACTAGGAACCTCACCAATTTCGTCACTTACTTGGGGTGAGTATCCAAAGAGAGGGGCAGTGGTATTTCCCCTAGAGCTTTTTATGTGTTTCTAGTGAACCCCCACTAGAGGGTTGTTGATCTTTTACATTGTGCGTTGTCTACTCCTAGTTGGAGGAACGCGTCATGGAAAAAGATGTTTATTGAGCTGCCATTGTCGACTAGTACCTTCTTCACCTAAAAGTTAGCTAGGGTTGCGAAGATTACCAATGCATCATTATGTTCTCACAGTTACTGAAGGATGCAACTATCTTCCCCTTGGAAAGTGATGCTGGGTGTTAGTGGGCAAACTTCAAAACTTCCCAAGATTGGATCAACCACATGTGCTTGTGTCTGTCTTGCTGCCTACAACAATACTTTTTTGGCATTGGTAGAGTCTCCACCAATAGGCCCCTCAGAAATCACTAAGATGACACCAGTTGTGAGAGATTCTCTTGATCCTATTGATGTTAGGGTTTTTTAAGGTTCGGGCATTTGTTAGGTCGTCACCAGCGATCATCGCTTTCTCTTATCAATTTGTCTTTATTGGGACTGGGTTGCCTCTCTACCACATACTCCTTGAGATATCCTCTCTGGATTAGCTTTTCAGTCTCAACCCTACATGCACTCCTAGGTAGTGTGCTTGACGTTGCAGTGGAAACGGCATCATTTATTTGACTTTTTCTTTTTTTGGATCCTCTGCTGTTCTCTAAAGAGGTCATTTGATGAGGCCACGCTGTAATGCCATAGTCAAAATCTCCTCATTGTGAGCAATAAGTGGCATGTAGGTGGTGAGCGCATGGAAGGGACTGTGTCGATGATATCCTTGTTTCTTATTATTATTGCTCTTTTTGTTGCATGCTTTGCTCTTATTGGCCTACTGCATAGTTACGGTTTCTTCAATCTGATGTATTTTTTAGCACGCATCAAGAGCTCTTCTAGAATAGCAAGAGGTTTTCTAGTAATCAACTCTTGAAATTTTCAGTGTTCCAGGTTCTATTGGATGATGCTCGGTAGGAGCTCCTTGCTGATATAGGAGATCTCATGCCTACTTGGTCGTAGCAATTGAGGTAAGTCCTTAAGGACTCTCCTTCATTTTGTTTGATTATGAATAAAGATGCTACTATTTTGGAGTATCTAAGGTTGATGGAGAAGTTTTAGAGAAAGCGCGGCGTCAACGCCTCCTATCTAGTCATGGACCCACTTGGCATCTAATTAAAACTATGCTAGGACATGCTTTGCGAGTGTGGTGTGTAAGAGTTGGCATTTTTAAGTCGTAGAGCTCCATCCTTGCTAGGAAATTGTCCACGTGTTCCTGAAGATCTATAGTACCAACAAACTCTGGTAAGTGGGCTACCTTCATTCTAAGACAGAGTGTTTCTGCTAAGATGGTTGGAGAGAAAATGTTGTGTCTCGTGAGAGCGGCAATTAGAAGGTGATAATAGCTCCCTACTCCTCCTGATATGTATGACATCAAGGAATGTGTCTAAACTCCAACATTAGCGGGTGTGTGTATGGTGGAATTAGCCAAGAGTGGGGAGAGTGTGTCTACTTGTAAGGCAAAGAGGGAGGAGTAGTGTCATGTTAAAAGTTAGCTCTAGGCTCAGTTTTTTCTAGAGAGGAAAAAACCCCCGACTCTTGTGGGAGGATTGCTGCAACTCTTGGGGGTTGCGTGTCTCAGCATATTGGGCGACCGCTTTGGCTGTAGCTTTGGCGACGACGTTTTCCAGCAGGGTCTTCAACACCTCTTGGTTATAAGCAGGATGCCATCTTCGAAAGGTGGCGCCTATTGCGTGGGCGTCTCCTCCGATATAGGTTGTACGTTCGGAGCTGGCTCTAGTATTGGGTGCAATGGTGCTTTCAGGTTGGTGACTCTCCAAGTTTTCTGACATCGCAGCCACTTGGTTGCTAGAGTTGCGAGCTCTCGATCTCGTTTGCATCCTCAGCATTCCTACATCACAATTCAGAGTTATGATAAATAGCACCAAAATGTTGCTAGACGAAAGTGAAGCAAAATCCTTTTCAATAGACAACAATGCATCAATTTGTTTTCTTTAAAATACATGAATAGAGATTTTTAACTTTGGAAGGTTTTAGAAGTTTCACGTATCTTGTGAATTATTTTTTATGTTCAAGTTTTCTTTGGGTTTCATATTTATAGGTTTTTCTTGATGGGTTTAGGTCTACTAAGGTTTTATCACCTTTCTTCATGGGTTTAATAGTTTTTTGGGCTCCCAACCATTTAATTAATTGATTTAGTCTATTATACCCTTTTTAGTTTTTTAACAAATTTGCTATTATAGTCTCATTACCCACATTAAGTATAAATCTTTTTTTAGTAATAAATAGATTTATACCAGTGGACATGCAATTTTTAACGAGGTTTCTTTTCCTATATTTTGTTTAACTTCCAATTCTGCATAATACACATTTTAATTTCATATATTACATCATATAAATACATGGATTACATATAATTTATGCAGATGGGTTGCCAAGGCCAATGATCCATCTTGAACTCCAAAACGAAAACAGTAAAACCCCATAATCCATTTTATGGATTCAGAACACTATCCACATGGAGCACAATTGTGGTAGCCCAAACCATGACCATTCTTAAATTTCTATTAATTTCAGGTTCAGTGAATCAACATTATAACTCAATATTCATTTTATGCATACCAACATAATGTTTCTTTTGGCTTTTTATCTCAATAGGTACTAAAGTTTCTTTCAATCTTGACAACATTATGATATCATTTTTTTCAACAAATTTCATGTCCACACCAATGTCTTATCATGTTCATATTCTTAAATGAATTGATTTACAGAGTTTTTAATAATCTGAATAGTTTTATGGATTTTCTCTAACAAAAAATGGAAAGATAAAACAAAAAAAGAAGCATAAAGAGGTAGATCTGGCACATGAAGTCAACACCAGGGCCCCTCAACAATACAAAAGTCTCCTCATTAGATACTAAAAATCCCAACACAGACCACTAACATCAAGGGGTTTTCTTGTAACTTCATAAATTTCTAAAGAAAGTATAAAATGCAAGAGCTGTAAACCACCAAAAATCTTACAATAAAAACCCGAAGTTATTTACTCCATTTCACAGGTTTTTGGCAGGATTTTCCCTCCTTTTAGTAGACAATCTCTCCTTTTCTCCTCATTGATCAAGACCCCTCCAAGAAAAGAAAAGAAAAAATTCTACTTAAAAAAATTTCCTGCATTTTGAATTCTTTAAATTCAAGATTGAATTTTAGCCCACCGCCACTCCTGACTGTCTTGACACTGTTCAAACATGTCTTCTCTATAAAGATTCCATTTCTTTTTGGGTTCCCCCTCTCATTTTTACTTGCATTTCAAGCTGCCCACTCAGATCCATGATTAGGTACTCAGACAACTCAACATCTAAGAAGGGGTGCTAAGTTTTTTCCTTTTTGATGATGATATGCTTGTGAAAATGATGTGTGAGCTCTTTTAAGTGTGAAACGTTACTGACATTTTCCCATTGCAAGAGAAGTAGGTGACCTGTTTGTGATTATTAAGCTGTGCCAATAAGTTAATTTTTCTTTTGAAAAAGCAATGGTAGAGTGGCATTGTGGCTACTGTATTTTTTACTTTTTATTTATTTGTTTAGTAAATTATCTTTTGTTGTTAGACTTTTTGGGAGCAATTAAAGTTTATTCCACTGGATTTGATTAAGGATTTTCCATTTCCAGGAACCCCATTTTTCAAGAATCTTCCTTTGGCTTTCAAGAAAGAATCCTGTCGGGTTTTTGCTTGAATCTTTGGTGCTGTGTCGAGGAATATCTTGGAGTTTTAGTGGGGTTCGAAGTTTTGTTTTTTTAATGAATTTACTCAAAGTTTCCTTATTCATGTTTGTAAATCAATCTAAGGAGTAATTTGAGAGCCCTCGTTATATTTGAAGAAAAGGTATTTTCTGCTCTTAGCTCCATGTATGCGTAAATGATGTTTATTATTATATGAGTCTCTACTGTACATTTTTAAGATCTGTGTTTTTTCCTTTTCTCTTTGAGTCTTATTATCATGATTTTATTTCTTTCTGGAAATTTATACAACTCTGTCGATTTGTTTCTTTTGGGGTTACTCCTGTTTGAGGCTAATAAACTATTGAAATAATGCCTCTAATGTCAACGAGCTAGCAGGGTCCTAATCCTGAGAAATGGTTTCTCTAATCCAAATTCAATTTCCTCCCGGGATTCATATTACTTTGTGTGCTTCAAAAGGGAAATTGTTATTGGCACGTGAGTTTTTGGCTTACTCTACTGGAATGGTCTTCTTTTTCTTCTTATGATTTCTAATGTTTGTGTCGATCTGATTAAAACTTTAGCAGTTGGTTTTATGTCTGGTGTTTCCACCATACGAATTTGATATTTATCCAGAATTGTCTCTTAAGTGTTTAACATGCCCTGCAATGAATGTTGATGTTGCAGTTTTGATTTTTGTGTTAAGGTACATTCCAGTGTCAATGTTAGCAGATGATGCTTAGACCAGGTCTGGAATAATGTCGAGGATTTCTAAGTGGAAGCTTGAGAAGACTAAAGTGAAAGTGGTTTTCCGGCTCCAGTTTCATGCCACACATGTATGATTTCCTCTAAATTATTTGAACTTTAATGTATGGTTGCTCTTTCTAAGAATTGTTCTCTGTGCACAATTCTTTCATTAAACTTTACCTGGATTTCTATCAATAGGTTGGATGAGCCATGGTTTTTCTTTCCCATATTGTTTTAAGTTTATTGGCTAGACTTCGATTTAGACATGCTTCACAAATGCTGGTAAATTTAGAAATAGATGGAGATTGATATTTTATGTTGGCCATGTATCATCTGAACTGTCACGACTCAATGTATTAGGCTCCATGTGTTACTTTCCTGTGCAAGAATTACAGTGGATTATGAAATGAAATAGATCTCTCCATTTTGTTGCGTAGGATTAGGATAAAAATCTGTTGTTCAATAGTTTTACCCAGAACCAAGGAAATGGGCTGGAGAATGTGTTTGTTGATCTTGCAGGCTTTCCAGCAGGGTTTATAGATAATGCCTTGAAAAACCTCATAGATTTTCAGGAATTTTAGGACAAGCTTTATGCACCTGAAGGATAGGTGGATTTGCTTTATGTTGAACCCACAAGAATAAAATACATTTAGCTGT
Source organism: Jacaranda mimosifolia (assembly GCA_018894105.1). Classification (NCBI taxonomy): domain Eukaryota; kingdom Viridiplantae; phylum Streptophyta; class Magnoliopsida; order Lamiales; family Bignoniaceae; genus Jacaranda; species Jacaranda mimosifolia. Next base: position 4,828,403 of record CM032131.1, on the reverse strand, counting down.
AGTAGGCACAACATATATTGTTATATTAATAACAGTGTGGATTCTCTAGGCATTTACCGTCAGCATTCTCTTACTGTATCTTTATTACAAATTGACAATGCAGTACAACTATAATGGAGATGATGCTTTTTCAGCAGATAATACCATACCTATTCCATTTTCTTCCCTGGCATATCACAAAATTTTGTGAGTGTAATGAGAATTTGTAAAAGAAAAAATGGGATTGCAAGTATCGATGTGGATGCAACCTGATAAAAATTGCAGTATCATGTTCTGAACTATTTTCATATGATCTGTGCTACACTGTTTCCATTTTGGCAACTATGTATATATTTATCTCAAATTACAGACTTAAATATGAACTATTGGTGTGGTGAGTAAAGGGAGACATGAGGTGAGCCAGATTCTTGCAAGTCGGATCAGAGGTTTTGGTATGGTAGATAAATAATAAAATCCTACTTCCCCCTCAGGGATTTTGTTTCTGCGGACTTTATATTAGATGGACATTTTATTATTGTATCATTTCCTTTGTTTTCCCATGTTTTTCCATCTATCATGTATAAGAACAATGTTAAAATTGAAACTTGTGTTGTTTTCTCTTTGTTATTTCTGAGTTGCATTAAGAATTAGGTATTCCTTCATGGTTCCATTTGCTTGCCATTTCAGTCTGCAATGTACATTATATTTGTGGATTAACTTCGTTGTACCAAACACCACCTTATAATGAAAGTATGCTTCTGAACTTCGAGCTGCATGCATGTCCTATAAAGAACCAGGTCCATTCTGCTTGAGAAAAAAAAATGTTTCAAATTTATAAATAGGTTCTTTTGGTGACACGCTTAGGTATTTTAAACAATCATATTCGTACACTGGTCATATATACTATTGCAATGGAAATTGCTGCTTTTTTTATTCTCCTTTTTATGTCCACAACCCCCCCCCCCCCCTTCCTGACGTAGTTGGAATAAGTGTTAGTACACTGGACTATGAAACATGTGCCTGCTACATGTTATTTGTACAATGACTTATTGGCTGCTTTGTGCTTGGATGTTTCAGATTCCACAGACTGGATGGGATAAGTTGTTTGTATCATTCATCCCTGCTGATACTGGAAAGGCAACATCTAAGACAACCAAAGCAAATGTAAGAAATGGAACATGTAAATGGGCCGATCCTATTTATGAAACTACAAGGCTTCTTCAGGATTCTAAAAGCAAACAATATGATGAGAAGCTCTACAAAATCATTGTGGCCATGGTACTATTTCTCTCTTGATTTGAGTTGTTTAACCTGCACAATTGCTTTGAGAACTTTGGCATGAAATCTTTGAATGACATAAGATAAGAAACCATAAAAGAAAGATTTATAAAGCCCCATGATAGTAAGTTTACTTTATCCAAGTTGTTGATATCATTGATCTCATTTGGAACACTATATAGCCAATTGCTGTTATGCTAAAATACTTGGCAGAAAAAGTCATAATGCATACAAAAGTGTTCTGATTTATTAAAAAAAAAAAAAAAAAAAAAAAAAACCTATGAACCGGGATCTGGTCAATGATGAAATAGAACTATGTATTAATATTTCAAATTTCAATTTTATTTGATCGAGAATGACGTAAGAGAACCTTGACTGCTGATGCTGATATGGGTTCTTTATTTGTTTAATCTCTTGGATGTCAATGCCTTGATGCCTTCATTGTGCTTACTGCTTCGGCTTTCAAATTGTGTCCTATGTAATTGCACCCTTTAAATATTAGAAATATAACTCAATCTCTTCAAAAATTCCTGTGTCATATTTCTCTTCCCTTGAAACGTAAAATGAAGTCATAAGCACCCACTTGATTTTTCTTCAACCAATTGGAATGCACATAATTACACTTTATTTATAAAGTGAGTTCTCTTTATCTTCATAATTGAGAAAACAATTTCATAGGTATTTGGATTATAATCCATTTCCTGTGATGCATATATGAAAATTCTTATTAACATTGGAAATCCTTTACTATTACCGATTTCTTGAACTTGCCCACAGTACAAAATCAGCCAATAATGTACAGAATGGAAAGCTTTTAAGATCAATTTTTAATCAAATAAATTTAGATACTAATATGTAGTTCTATTTCATCATCAACCTAATCCCCATTCACAATTTTCTTTCTTCTCTTTTTTTTTTAAAAAAAAAACCCTCTCTATAAAATACCACTTCCCTGTTGTGTTTTTCGACGTGCGTAAAATAGTCGGAAGAGTGGTTGTAAGAGGCAATTTTAATGCTAGTATTGTTCACATCATGAAGAGCTATTTGTTTGCCCCTAGAACTCTAGTTACCCCTTTTTTTCTAGTTTCGTGCACTATGACCAAGCAGCTTCTAGAGAAACTAATGAGAATAAACCTTATTTATAAAAAAATATCCAAAACCCATCACTTTCTTTTTCGAAACTTAAAATGTGTAAATTCTAGATTAAATAGTGTCGCAGGACTTGATAGGATGAAATCGATTAGGACTCTTTAGACGATCTTGATATTGCTTTAAATTTTCTGGAAGTTTGTTAGCTCACTTGGTTAAATTGATAAATCTCGTAATAAATTTACAGTTGTTTCTAGCTTTTTTGACACACGTCATCTTACAGCCCGTTTGTTTTCATTTCCAAGACCATTTTTCATTTTCATTTGGAAATGAAAATTGGAAACAAACACTTTCTCACAACTTTTCTCAGAAAAAATACACATTTTCTTCTCAAAATTCTTTCTAGGCCTACCCTATCATCCTACTATTACATCAATTAAATTCAAATTTGATTGGATATAAAGTACCCACTATCATTTTCAATTATTAAATATACGTATATTTTAAAAAAATAATTTTTTTAAACATAAAAAATATAAATTAACCTACTTTTCTATCCTACAACATATTTTAATCATTACTTTCCAGTATTTCATCCATATACATTTCAATCTCTATTTCCATTTCGTAACTAACTTTCCAACTTTTGGAAATGTATGGAAATTGGCAATGCCTTTGGAAATAAAACCAAACGGGCTGTTATAATTTCTAGTCCCTTTTCAAAATACAATATATAAGTTTTTCAACTCAATTTCATTTTTCCAGGGATCTTCACGGGCTAGCACCCTTGGTGAGGCTACCATCAACCTTGCTGATTATGTCGATGCTCTAAAGCCTTCTGCTGTAACACTTCCTCTTCATGGATGCAATTTTGGGACTATATTACATGTAAGGAAAGCTGAACATTGCCTAGCATAAATTTACTGCAAATTGACCAATGCTGTATGAGCCCCTTCGATTTTCTACAACTACATACTTGTTATAGCATTCATCAACTAATTGGCTCATGAGCAAAGAGGCTTCCCACTTGTATACTGGTTTCACTGTAAGTTAGATGAAAGAGAACCTACTACGCTCTCTCTCCTATTATTGTTCAATGTGGAAAGGTGAAACAGAAAGGTGTAACTGTGGAGTAATTATGTTAGAGTCATGAATAAAGAAGAATTAACCAATTGCTGAATAATGATAGTTAAGGTTTATCCTTCCTCACTTAAGACTAGTTCTGATACTTTTGTTTGATGTAACCCAGTTAATAATCTTATTGGTCTTCAGCTTAAAACCATATAGAGTTAAATAGAGGAATTTATTTTATTATAGATTCGTCTAGGTTGCTATCAAGAACGTGTGGGACAAAGCTCTTTAGCACTCCCCTCATGTGTGTTTTGAGAGAAGGCACTTTGTACAAGCTACTGATGCATTAATGCTGTTGATTATAAGACGGTGAGTGCTCATTTGAAATACTAAGGGTGTGCTATCTATAAGGGAGCAAAGGTTGTGGCAACAAGATAGTTGAAGTGGAGATGATTTTGGCCCTTCTTCAGTGTAGTTAATTGCGCCCAACATAAGGAGAATAAAAAACCTGTAGTAGGTGAAGTAAAATGAAAGGTCACAACATATCTTAAAGATTTTCTGACTAGATGCAACATCAAGAGAATCGCATGAAATGCCCAAAGTGTGGCTCCAATTAGTTAGGACAACGTTGTACTAGTTTGTTTATGGTTGGCAAACAATTCTAGTATAGAATTTGGACCCAACATGGCTTTAAGGACTTCGTTTCTTCTAATATATTAGTGATTCAAAATTTCATTGTCCTTGCATGTGGGAGCGCTTGATAAATTCTTGAAGGTCTCTGGTTGATAGTTGCATATATGATTGAAGGTTAAGAACCCAATGGACTTAAGAACTGAACATACTTCTAATGTAAGAGCTTTGGGTTGGTATATTCAATATCAGCTCCATGCTGCTTCCTACTCCTTATTCACACGCAGAGTGGTCATTTCACATTGTTGGTCATGTCTATACATCCCTTCTTCCTAGTTCGCGCATTAAGCAGTCACCTTTTTCATCTTTCCTTACGTCATCACCAGCTTTTGAAGAGCTCATTCTTCTATGTCACGCCTGAGGTAGAGTCTAAGCCTAGAGTTGTTTTTGTGGGCAGATAGGCTATTAAACTATTCCCACTCAGATTTGGGTTGGTATCCTACAGGCCTAGCAATTTGTTGAGTAACCCTTTAGGCCTTAGTACTTGTTGATAGAAAATGTTCAGTATTTGCATCCAAAGCACACGTACACCCTTCTCAACTTTTTCATTAGTTGCTTCTTCGGTGTATTTACATGAACTCAGGGTAATCAGTTGTGTCCCTGTAGAAGTTGATGTAATACTTGATGATAATGCATGTGGTAGCCATTTAATGCATGTTCTCATTTATCTTTTGGTCTATTTTCTCCATCTTTTATGTGTTTTTGAAAGCATTTGGTGACTCCTCATTTTCTTTTTCCCTTTTCTTTGGTATCTTATACTATTTGTTATGCTTATGCTTTCTATGATGTGTTCAAAATGCTTTCTCTAATGTCTTGATTGACTTCATTCCTATGTTCCAGATTACCATCCAGCTTCTGACCTCAAAAACTGGATTTAGGTACTGAACCATTATGTTGAATTCTGACCTTGATTCTTTGTACAATTATCTAAAACATAACTACATAAGTTTATGCCACACAGGGAATTTGAGCAGCAGAGAGAACTCAGAGAAAAGGGATTACAATCAGGGGTTGATAGCCATGGCAATAGTGCCCCTAGCAAAATACCATATTCTGAAGGGGTCACTGATGATCAGACTGATAAGGTCTTCTTATTCACTTGCCTCTCTATCAATCTGAATCTCCTCCCACCCCCGCCTCACCAAAGCAGCCATGGTGGTCTATGCACTATTGCTGTCTTCTTGTCTTGTACCTTAATAGTTAATAATGTATGTGTTTGACTTGCTATTGAGTATGTCCTGTCAAATATGCACCTAAAAAAGGAACTAATTAGAAAAATCTTAATTTTATTAATGCTCTGCTTTGGTGTATGTGATTCTAAGTGGGGATAAGAGTCTCTCTGATGGATTTCTGCATCTCTGATTGTATTTTAGCTATTTCCATTGAAATAGCATTAGTAATTGAAGTGATGCCAACAAAATGAAATGCCCTTGCTCTTAAATGGTTAATTTTTGATTCTGAATTTGAAAATACACACGGCCTATTTTTGTGGAATCTAAGTCTCTCATCACCTCTGTGAAGAAATTTGTTGTGTTCAGAATACTTTTTGTTGCCTGTATTGCTGGATTAGGTTGAATTTCTTCCTATCACCTGATTCTGATTTTTTTCTTCTGTCTGTTTTCTACAGGTCAATGCAAGAATTAAATTTAAAGAAGACATTAATGAGCTCTCTTCACTTGAGGAAGACGTGAACCTGAATGAAGAATATGCAGACTCAGCTACTGGATTTGATGGCTCATCCAATACTTCTGGAAGTTTATATGCAGAGAAGCATGAGATTTCCAGTGCACATGAGATTGATAGCCTCAAAAGTAGAGTGTCCGGTGATCTACATGTGCTTTCTCATTGTCAAAGTTCACATACAGTGACAGGAGATCCATCTGATCATCAAAACATGGCCCAAGGGAGTACTGGTTCTGCTCAGGGATGGGGTTCAGACAATTCCTTAGATAATGAATTAGCAATGGCTTGTGAGGAGAACAATCGACTCAGAGGAAGCTTGGAATTGGCTGAATCATCTTTTTTCAACCTTAAGCTGGAAGTCAGCTCTTTGCAAAGCCTAGCTGATGAGTTAGGTGCTGAAACACAAAGGTTTTCGCATGTGCTTGCCGCTGAGATATCTTCAGCTGAAGAATTGGCAAAAGACGTCTCTGTCATGAAATCAGAGTGCCTGAAGTTCAAGGATGATATAACTAGGCTCAAAGATTTGAAATTTAGCCCTCAAATTCCTATTACAGAAACAAGTGGCAATCAGGTCGATCACTTAGTTAAAAACATGCAATTTCAATTTCTAAAGGGGATTACTGTAGTGGAAGGCAAGATAAGGGAACTTCTAAACAAGATATACGTTGTCCCCCATGATGAAGACACTAAATTCATTTATTTAGAGTTGGAAGAATTGCTTAGTTTTCTGCTGGATTTTAAACTTGGAAATGGTGAAGTGATGACATTGTCAAATGTGCTACCATCAGAAAGAACAGATGTGAAGGAGATCAGAGAAGTGAGCACATTTACTGGTGAGCAGTTTGTATCTGGAAATGGGCTGGGCTTGGATTTGTGTCCACCTGAAAGTATTCTTCAGCAGTTTGGTATGACCCCTCCGGTTTCTGAGGTAGTTAACCCTGAACATGCTATCGATGCAATGAAAGGCCAAATTTTTGATCTTGTAAGGGAGTTGGATGACGCAAAAGTCGAGAAGGAAACTCTTACCAGAAAAATGGATCAAATGGAATGTTATTATGAAGCCCTTATTCAGGAGCTGGAGGAAAATCAGAAGCGCATGCTGGGAGAGTTGCAGCACCTCAGGAATGAGCACTCTACTTGCCTGTACATGTTATCTGCCACCAAAGCTGAAATGGAATCACTGCATCAAGATATGAATCAGCAGATGCTGCGATTTGTGGATGAGAAGCATGATTTGGAAGCCCTTAACAAGGAGCTTGAGAGAAGGGCTAAAACTTCAGAAGCTGCACTGAGAAGAGCCCGTTTAAATTACTCGATTGCAGTGGATAAATTACAGAAGGACCTTGAGCTGCTCTCTTCACAGGTCATGTCCATGTTTGAGACTAATGAAAACCTCATGAAGCAGGCTTTACCTTCACAACCACACACACAAGGAGACCAAAAGTTGCTGAAGAATCCAGAAGAAGATGATGTTACAAAATTATCACAATTTCAGAGTCAAGACTCGGGTTTGAGGAAAAGATCAGTGGGTGGGGATGTTCTCTTAGAAGACTTGAAGAGATCCTTCTGCATGCAGGAAGAGCTTTATCAAAAGGTTGAACAAGAACTTATTGAAATGCATTCGATAAACTTGAACTTGGATATATACTCAAAAGCATTGCAGCAATCCTTACGTGAAGCTGATGCTGACATTAGAATCATGAAGGAAAAAATGGATGAACTTGTAGAGGAGTTGAAACTTTCAACTGCTGCTCAAAATCAGTTCATGGTAAGGTTGCAGAAGGCTACAGATGAAATTCATGCACTTAATGAGTCCAAATCTAGTAGCATTTCCCAGTGTAGGGATATGGCTCTGCAAAATAAACTTTTAGAAGATAAATTAGTAAGTATTTCAGAGGAAAATTATCTTCTTTCTGAGAAGCTGAAAGACTCTGAAAGCACTATGATGGAATACAGAAGTTACCAGAGCAAATATGCAGCTTGTTTGGCTGAGAATGCCGAGTTATCTCTTAAATTAAAACAGGAAACATTTGAAAGTGAGAAACTCTCAAATGAAATGTCACTTTTAAGGGAAAAGTTGACAATCCTCAAAGGTGAATCAGATGATTTGGTTTCTTCTAAGGAAAATCTTGAGGAAAATATCAATTTTGTGCAAGATAAGTTGGCCAATATGTTGGTATCTTACAATAAGCAGTTCTCTTTCTTGGCTAATTGTCAAAGTCGCAATTTGGAGAGCATGGACATAAAAGGTGCCATTTTGCAGTTAGAAGAAATCCAGTATAATGCATGCTTAAAAAATTGTCAACTGATGGAAGAGAATCAAAATCTAAAAGGTGAGAGAGCCATTGCTGATGTGTCCTTGAGCTCTGTCAGATCTGAAATTTTGGCGATGAAGCAGAAGTTCAAAAGCAGCATACATGACATGGTGACTAAACTAGATGCGTCCAATGCTCTTGTGGACAAACTTCAAGCTGAACTTGAATCAGTGGCTAACAAATTCCACCTAAGTTCTGAAATTGAAGAGAGGTATGTCCAACAGAACAAAGTACTTTTGGCTGATCTTGCTCATTTGGAAGATCAGATGCAAGAACTGACAAGTAAAAATGGTCACCTTGCTCAAGAGATCTCTGGCTTGGATGCTCTGGCAGAAGAACTTGGGAGGAGTAAATTGACTGTTACTGAGTTAATGCATGATAATCAAGAACTTGCCACTTGTTTGCAGGATAAAAATGAGGAATCTACCAAGCTTTTATGTGAGATTAGTTATCTGAAAGAAAATTTGAAACTTTTGCATGATGAGTTGAATGATGAAAAGGCTTACAAAGATGAATTGGTAGAAAAAGTTAGAGATCTTACTTCTCACTTGACCAAGGATCAGGATAAATTGCTTGATTTTGAACAGCAAAATGCTGAACTCATGCATGTTAGGGAACTGGTATTGGATCTTGAATTGGAGAAATCAAGACTGGCTCATCTTTTGGATCAGCAAAATGTGTTTATAGAGAACCTCAAGAGAAATAATTCCCATCAAGCTAATCTTGAAAGTCAGTTATTACGGTTGCACGACTACTCACTTGTGGCAGATGTTAAACTTGTTTATGTTGCAAACCAGTATGAAGACCTACTTGAGAAACTTCTGCACAAACTTGTGTCCTCAGAGGGGTGTCTCGCAGAGCATCAGAACAGATATCACGATACAGAGGCTGCATTGAATCACTATCGTGATGGCGAAGCTAACTGGAGGGAAGAAAGGGCCAACTTGTTGACAAGTTTTGAAACCCTAAGATATGATTTAGAAGTCTCTGGAGCTCAAAACAAGCTTCTTTTGGATTCCAACAATGAGATCAAGTATCAACTTGAAGAGTGCAAGAGGAAGCTGAGAGCGACAGAAACCCGCATTTACTCTGACAACGTTCTGCAAGCTTCTGAGATAGAACGGCTGAAAAACATGATTATAGATGCAGAGGAAGAAATCAGTTATTTAACTGTTTCAAAAGAGGAACTGGAAATTTTAGTTATAGTACTCAAAGGCAAAGTTGATGAACAGTCTGCTAGTATAACTTTGCTGGAGGAGTACAAAGATGAGCTGATGATGCTTCGGTCCCAGTACAATGAACTTTCGCATAAGCTCTCTGAACAGGTTTTGAAGACAGAAGAATTTAAGAACTTGTCTACCCATTTGAAGGAACTCAAAGACAAGGCAGAAGCTGAATGTCTTACAGCTCGTGAAAAAAGAGAAACTGAAGTACCATCAGCCACTGTGCAAGATTCTTTGCGAATTGCATTCATTAAAGAACAGTATGAAACTAAGATCCTAGAACTAAAGCAACAGCTTTCTATGTCAAAAAAGCATGGAGAAGAGATGCTTTTGAAGCTGCAAGATGCAATTGATGAGATCGAAAACAGGAAGAAGTCTGAAGCTATGAACTTGAAGAGGAATGAGGAGCTCTCGCTTAGACTCTCGGCACTGGAGGCAGAATTGCGGTCAGCACTTGCAGAAAAACGTGAAAAAAGCAAAGCTTATGACCGAACAAAGGCTGAGCTGGAATGTGCATTACTAAGCCTAGAATGCTGCAAGGAAGAAAAGGAAAAGCTTGGAACCTCTTTGCTAGAATTTGAGGCTGAAAAATCTCAACTTGCGATTGAACTTGCCTTGGTGAAGGGACAACTGGAGAATTTGAAAGCTTCTATAAATTTTGTAAGGGAGGAGTATGGTTCTATGACTGAAGTAGAACATGCACTCAATGGGTCGACCAGAAACTCTTCCCCTATTTTCTTGGAGCAAGATGAGTCAACTTTTGGTATTAAAAGAGGGAGAGATAACTTCATAACGACCCTAGATGGTGAAACTGCAGATTCAACTGAGCTTGCTCAGGTAATGACTTCATCAATACTTTTATTATCTGTCTGAGACAATTGTCAAATTTGCTTAGATCTATCAATCACTTTAATTACTGTTCTGTTCTTGTAACTGTTTGGTTCAAGTTGTGTTGTAAAATCTGCCATGCAAGATGTATTTCTTTTCATGAAATTGTATGTGCATCTGCATTGGACTTAGTATCTTTACAACTTCTTTTGATGAAATTGTTGCACTTCCCCCCTCAAAGTTACTGTTTTTGGGAGGATCTTTCATGTGGTAAAAGAAATTGGACCTGAAGCAATTTGCAACTATGCAGGATGCCTCACCTACACACATGCACCCAATTCCCAAGGGACTTGTCATGGAAGAATTCCCACAGAGCAATGGCGAGAATTTAGATGTGAACAGTGAGCGTTTGGGAGCCCATAGATTGAAATCCAGCATGGAGCATTTACATGAAGAGGTATATCTTATCTTGAAAAGGCTGAAGTTGTTGATATCACTTCGTGTGCAACATGAATAAATCTGAATATTCTAATACTAGGTTTACATATGTTATGTCTGATGGAACTCTGGCACCATTCATGTCAATTTTTTTCCTGCAGCTGGAAAAGATGAAAAATGAAAATACAGTCTTCGATATTGACCATGATGTGGACTCAGGTTTTCAAATTCCGCAAAGAGAAATCATGCAACTACAAAAGGTGAGTTCATTGACTCTTTCTTGCAACTATAATTTATACTGCTGACCTGAGTCTCATCTCTGTTTCTTTTTGTCCTTTGGAAGGCAAATGAAGAGCTCAGAAGCATGTTTCCTTTGTTCAATGAAATTTCCACTGGTGGAAATGCATTAGAAAGGGTTCTTGCGTTGGAAATCGAACTTGCTGAAGCCTTGAAGGCAAAGAATAAATTGAATGTCCAATTCCAGAGGTAGGTCTTCATTATCTCTTTAACGCTTGCACACTCTTCTTGTATTATAGCACCCCGAGTTATTTTGTTTCCTTAGGAGAATACTTTCCTTTGTTTCTATCCTTGAATCTTCATTTCTATGCATGATTTAGGGAGGGAATATAACTCATTTATGCACTTACTGCTTCTGATGTGTTTACTTAGTATTTATCTCATATTAAGTAGGACTACTGCTGTATCATGCGACTGGATTTATGTAAATTAATGTCATAAAGACATGCAATTTGGTTTAATCTATTTATCTCCTTCCTGACGCCTTGTTACCTTGTATATGGGAATGTCTTTCACTTATTATTGTTGTCTTCTATCACATTTTTGAGAGGAGACGAACCTGGTGTTAATTTTGGACTATAGGCTTTGAGCTGCCTGCTGACTTTGTGCTCTAATTGGCAATAACTGAAGTCCTAGAAATTGGGCATGCCTTGACTTTAATAGCAATCTCTAATCGATGGTGGGTTAATGGAAAATTGACAAATATTGAGGTAGGGTGGAGAAGTACACAATCAAGATACAGAAAAAATAGAAAAACGTAGAATGGAGAGAGATGAGAGTTGTGGTAAAAGTGATCTCTGAAGCATGACTTCTGTTACAGAAAAGTTGAAGCTTAATAATGCTACTTTTCATGGAAATAATTGTCTGAATTACAACCTGCACAGAATTCTTACATATTTTCTTTGCTCCATGTCTCAGTTCTTTCTTGAAACAACATAGTGATGAGGAAGCAGTTTTCAAAAGCTTTAAAGACATCAACGAGCTGATCAAAGAAGTGTTGGAACTCAAGGGAAGGCATGCTACTGTTGAGGCTGAACTGAGAGAGATGCACGACAGGTACTCTCAACTGAGCCTCCAGTTTGCTGAGGTTGAAGGTGAGAGACAGAAACTTAAGATGACACTTAAGAATGTCCGAGCATCCAAGAAGCTTGTATCCTTAAATTGATCATCTTCTGCTAATGTTATGGATCACCCTTCCTAGGAAGAGATTTGTCACCATTTATTGCAGTATTCATCATTCCCCCTCCTTCGTTAGTGCATATGAAGCTCGAAGTAGTCTGATGGGACGGGCAAGCTAATCACTGCAGTCCTTAATGTACATAATTATTGCAGTGGCCAGATTTTCTAGTGGCAAATAACTCTCCCATAGATCTTTGTAATCTCATAATTATATATGTTTCCCCCCTTCCAATCTTTTTCTCCTTTGTGTTGTAATTAACTATGTATAGAAAATCATTTAATTCATAAGGAACTTTTTCCTCTTTCAAGTCTCTGGTGGCCAGCCGCGGCCCATGCTTTTTACGTTCTCACTTGGATGAAGCAGCGTTTGCACAAGTCTCTACTTTTTAGAAGTGAATTATTTTAAATATTTTGAGAAAAAATGGTTAGTATAAAAGTGAAGGGTATTTGACAATTAATTGAAAAAATAATAAGATATAGAATGGGAAATATTTGGTAGAAATAGAACTTATGTTTGAACTTACATGGAAAAATATTAAATTACTCTTTAATTTGAAATTTAAAAATGTTCGTAAGAATAGAATTGTTGAATATAATTTATGAACACTTACTAAAAAGTTTAAGCTGGAAAAGTAACCTTCTAGGTGTTTACAATTTTGATTTTATTTTATTTTTTAAAATAGTCGTTGAATCAGAACCACTTGGACATAACATTTTATCTTTCAAATCAGTTGCAAACACTCTCTCCATTGCTAAAGCATGTCTTTCATGTATTTTACAACTAATAGATTCAGCTTGGGATGAGAACCTTGACCTGAAACCAGAAGTGATAAACAGTTTCAACTTTTATTTCATATCACACAAGTCCATTTCCATGCAAACAAAGTTGGCAAATTTGATTATACATACATAATAAAGCTTTAAGATTCACACAAACTACCATTGTCAAAAATCATCAAAGAACAATGTAAATTCAACCACAAACAACACTTGTTTTACAGTGTTTTCCGTTTGAATTTGTTCTGTGCTCTCTTCTGAATTTTGACTCACTACCAAATAATCATAATCTGTTTACCCTCGTGAAATGTCTATGCCACTGCATGATATTCCTCTACCAGGGCACAAGAACAAAGCGCAGAACCAAACACTGTGATGGCAATAGAGCAGCACGCCCATGATGTGATATTTTTGACTCTATTAACACGAGTAATCTGCTAAATGCAATCCAGAACCTGTAATGCAAACATATGGGGAAGCAGAAAAGAATGCCTTGAAGTAGCTGTATTCTGTCAGATAGGTTACAATATGGAGCAGAAGCATCCGCCTTTCTTCTGGGAATTATCCTGCAATTTATCTGTGGCAAATAGCATTTCCAAAATCAATAAAAGGACTAGGGGGTCTGTGATGCTAATATTTACTGAAACATAAAATGGCATAAAGTTATCAAGGAAGAAAGCATTTAGTAATTCATAGTACAAGTTCCTAGAGCTATGAATCATCTCGTCCTTTCTTTCTCAAAGTGCAGTTAGAAAGCAGCAGTTTCCAGTTGTGTTGGGGGAATGTCTGAGATGGGAATTTCTAATAAAATTCTCAACTTCAAATCTACACATAAATGGAGGTGGTGTCCTAACAGAAAGTTAAGCAAATCAGAGTCCTTGCTTTCTTACCTTAACTGCCGTGTGAAAAAATCAAGAATAATTTTCTGCACTGTGACAGGAAAAATTCTCAGCTGGTTATTGGTTTAGTTAAGGATTTTTAATAAGAATAATAAATTGACAACTTTCTCACGGAGCCAAGGTATCTTGAGACTGGTTGTCCCAAAGAGGGTTGATTGCGGTTTAGATCAACATGTGAATGGAATAAATCTTCCATACCCAGGGATATTTGGCATTATCTTATCTTGGATTCTAAGTCTAACTGGGTAAATGGGTTAAATCCAACTTCTTGAAAGATGGGGCTTCAGGATTGCTAAATCACCGAGCACTTCTTCTTGGGTTTGGATCCTTAAACATAGAGAGGAGGTGAGATTGTGCTCAAAAACTCTAATTTGCTCTGCGACTACTAACTTTATAACTGGCACCTATTTGGGCCTTTATCTTTCTTCTTCACTGACAGTCATTTGCAAGTCTGGAGTTGGCAGAGATGTGAAAGTTCAGAACTTCATGGTGGACAGTCATTTGTGCTGCTACTCCTACTGTCGAACAGAACTTTCCATGATATCATCCTTATGGAGAGTTAGACAAATTGGTATGTGCTGTTGATAAGGACCACTCTAATTGGGGGTTTCTAACTTTTCAGGACTTCACATCAAATGGCAAATTGGCAAGCTACTGTCCAGTTTTCTTATTCTATTCCTAGGCACTCGGCACTCCTTTATCTTATTTTTGGTGGTACTCGAGAGGCTGTCAACACAAGATAGGTTACTTCAGTATGGTATCATATCCTCGGTATATGTTTCTTCTGCAGAAAGGTGAAGACAATAATAATCTTTTCTTTTGGTGCCCCTTGTACTCTTTGAATATGGATCTTTTTTTAAGAAAGTGCAATAATTTTTTTAGTGTGGTAGGAGTTGCCAACAAAGCGTTAATGGATAATATAGGACTCCAAGGTAATGATCTCACCTAAACCTCAGGCTTGATTTTGGGAGCTAAGTTATACCATGTTTGGCAAGAGAGGTATGACAGGATTGCATGGAAACTCCCTTGCATATGTTGTTTCCCTTCAACAGAATGTTTGATTTTCTTTTTTTTTGTCATAGACTTATACAAGTTACTGAGTTCGCTTATTCTCTGGCAAACCTTTGGCTTTGTGAAGATTGGGATTTGCCCGATTCCGCTCTGGATAGGAGAAACATTTCTGTTTCGATGACCTCTGATAGGTTTGTTTAGAGGTTGAGTGTTTTTTTCTTGTTGATCCTTTGTGCTATTTCTAGGCAAGGCCCGGGCATCTTATCTTTTGTAAGTTCTGTATCTTTATCTTATAATCCTTCTTTGTCTTAACAAATTTCGAACTTACCAAAAAGAACCGAAAAGGATTGTCAACCTCTAGAAGGCATGTATTAACACTTGCAGTTCTAACAGTGAGAATACTAAAATTCAGAAAAATATATCTTGGATGTGCAGTAAGACTGAGAATCATGTCAAAAAGAATCTCTGGGGCGGGGGTGGGTGGTGAAGGGTATGAGAAATAAGGTTAATGCAGGAAAGTATAGCTAAAATGACCATCAGATGTGCATAAGAGTGACAAGGAAAAGTTTTGCAACAATTAAAAATGTAATCAAGTTGAAGAATACAAATGGGAGAAACAAAAATAGAGAGGAGAATAAACTTACGAAGGATGAAATGAGTGAGGATAAACTGACCATGTAAAGGCTAGGCAAGGTTAGGCAATGGAACTAATATAGCACATGAGATAATCTGTTTTGGTCCGTATTTGCAATGACATGTTACCACTTGATTTCAACGCAACAATTAAATATTGCAGTTTAAGCTAGTCCACTGATATCCTCATTCACTGGCTTGGAATTTCTAATGCATGATCACTAGCATCACATACTTGCAGCATGCTAACAACATTACTGAAATATTAAATATTACCACTATTTTTGTCTGGAACAGGAGGACGAACAACAACATGCATTGTAATGACACCTCCGGGCACTTCACTGAGAGGAAGTCTTGATTCAGCAAGTGTTCTGTTATTCTCAAGTATCCTTCCCGCATTAATAAGCTTTATATCATTAATGGATTTGGGTCCATTTTCTTTGTCTGCAATATAAAAATCTCCATGAAGACACGGATCATCATCAAGCATAATGATTACAGGATAATCACAAGATAGAAAACAGAAATTCAAGCAAGATAACAGAGCCTATATATGGAACACTGCATAGGCGAACATGGTGCATGAAACTTCGGAAGTTTAAAGCTAATGGTTCCTCTAAGTAAAAACTTTTGCTTTCATTTTTGTCCACTTCCATCAACATAATTCTTTTGCATGGTGAGGCATCATGACATAGAAAAAGAGCATATTTTGTTGCCCAAAATTGAGAAGTATGGAATAAGAAATGAAAGATTCATGTCTTCAATGGTACTTATCTCTTACATAAGTGCTGCAATGATCTCTTGTACATCATATAGCATTCTTATTCCCCAAAAATTCCAGCTATGTTTTATCTTCTCCCTCCAAAATAAGGAATAAATAAATCAAACTTAACCAAAATTCTAATACCTGTGCCCACATGGAGTCATAACTCAATTTCAAATATATTCCAACGCTGCAGTTCCTAGGTTGATGAGCACTTATCCAAGACTAGTTTCTTTGCATCTGAAAGGAAGAGTCTGATAACCCTCCATTGGATAATACCATAAATTCTGATGATTGATTTGCTTCTTAACCAAAAGATATTCATTACTTTAAGCTAATGCCTCAATAGCCCTATTCACTTTGACCAGGTGAATTAGACATATTTGTACAGCTATTAAGCTTGTTCAAAGCTATGAGAAAGTACATACGTACATAGGATTAGAAACTCTGGTTCAAACTGAGAATTGACAAACTACAAGAAACAGATTTGATGAATACTACAACTCTACCTAAGGAAAAAAAGAAGGAATTATTTTCATGACTAGAAAATAAACAATATACGCAATACAAAATAAAAATCTCACGAAAATTCTGTCCCTGTTACTCTATTAAACATGCCAAAAACTATTCTACAACTTATATAACCGTTTGCTGCAGAATTAGAACATCAACTTAAACCACAAACACTATAACGCAAGCAGAAGCAGAATAGAAAGAAAATAAAATCATAAATGATTGTGTTATCCACAATAAATAAAAGTTTAATTAGTATAATACATAAAAAAAATTCATAACCTTTGGGCCATTGTGCAACAATCTTTTCCTTTAGAGATGTCACAGTTGCACTAGAATTATACTTGCTTGGTCCAATGTCACTACCATCAGCAAGCCTGAATTTGAGTTCAACCAATTCATCCGCAGCCATTAAAATCCCGCAATATTTATGATCTCAAATTCTTACAATCGACAGACCAAATTAATTGCAGCACCACAAGAAAATCCGAAACCACCAACTCTATTAGCGTCCAAGAAACAGCTACCTTAATTCAAGAAAGTAAGACCTAACATAAAGATCCCAGATCAGAACTAAAAAGAGCCTTCGAATAATGCCCAGAAATCAAGAAACACAAAGAAACCAACTTTCAAATCAAAAGGGATCCTTCCTCAGCTGCAAAAATCTTCAAAAACCCAGATCAAAACTGGCAAGATTTCTGAAGGAGAACTGCTATATTTTTGTCTGAAAAGCTTATACTATCAATTTGTGAACAGATTTCTTGATAATAAAATAAGGGTCCCAGAAGAGGAAAGAAAATATATGACAGGTTTTCAAAGCATGAAGATCCTGAGAAGGATTGGTAAAATACAAGAAGGATTTGATAACTGAAAGGGTGGGTAATAAATGAAATATGAATACTCTGTTTGCTGAAAGGAGGAGAAACTTCTTTTGTTTGATAGAGGAATAAATAAACCATTAAAATTCAAAAGAACCCAGATGTGGAAGATGTCCGAGTGAGATTCTTTTACCTGAATCTATCTGGAAAATATTAATGATTTTGATTGAGACATGTTTTACTGTTCTTCGAACAATTGGAGCTGGAGAAATTTGACTGGAAAAATTGCACTGCACTCCTTCAGTTTTAGGGTGTTTCTACTTGAGCCCTTAATATCAATACTATTATATATAGTACAATTTTGTGCTTATTTAATTGTGCAATTCTAATTCTAATTGCACAGTTTTGGCCAAATGTCAATTTTTTAAAATTTTGAGTATTTTAACTTAATTAAAAAAAATTCATTAGTTATTGATTATTATATTTAATTGATATAATTGTATCTGATCTCTATTTTTCATTTATGTGAAATTCAAAATATATCTATACTATTATATATTGCACAACATTGTGTGACCCACAATTATGTAATTTTAATTCTAATTGTGAAATTTTAACCAAATGTCAAATTCTTAGAATTTTAAATTTTTATTTAATTGAAAAATTTTCATTGGTTGTTTATTTATTTTTATATGTCATTTTAATACGATCAACTTATAAAATATCATGTTGTGTTTATCCAAAATTGTAGTATAGATCTCTATCTCATAAGATAATTCAAAAAATATCTATAATTATATTTTTATCTCACTAAATAAGTTTATAATTTAAAAAATATTTTACAAGCATCATATTAAGTACTCTTATCACAAAATTCTATTTTATAAATATAATTTATCATAAGATTAATAAATAAATATTTTATTTATTATATATATAAATTTTATTATTCTACAATTATTTATTTTATATTTTATTTCTACATTATTCGTAGTACAATTTTATATTTTTAATTGTAAGACTTCTTTCCCCAATTAGCATAATATAATGATGTTTCTTTTTTCTTTTTAATTAATTTGGAGTTCATTTCATAGAAAACATTTAATATTTTTTTGAAATACGTCTTTATATTGTTTTTATTTTATTTTTATTCTAAATTAATTAAATAATTTTTTTAATATATTAAAATATTTTATCAATATTATTACTTTATTATTCCTCAATATTTATTTAAAATTAAAGTTCTTATAGCCAACTTAGGATTATGATTTTTATATGCAGTACTTTTTTATTTCAATTAATTATATTATATATATTTATTTTCAAAACTATTTTCAAATATTTTTGTATGTTCATATAAGAATTTATCTTTACTATTGAATTTTTATTTTACTTTTATTGAAGTTGTCTCAATTTATATAAATAAAAAAATTATATATACTTCATATTTGAGTAATGCACCTTGAATAATGTGATGTTATGAAATATTTAAAAATATTATAATTTTTTTAAGGTGTTCAAATTATTTCAATTTTCTTATCAAACGAATGAAGAAATACTATATATTTTTCTATAAAAGATATTCATTAAATTTATTAGCACTTGATTTATCCATTTCTAATTATGTGCATATAAGAAAAAATATTTTCATTTTTTTATATAATATCATGTGCTTTGATAAGTCTATTTTGATTGGTTGAATCTTTATTTATTTATAATATTTTCTTATAAGAAAGTCATTTTATTTCTCTTTAATAAATAAATTATTTATAAAACATTAAGTATATACAACTAAAAATGAAAATTTCATTGCTAACTAAATACTTTTACATAATTGATATATTTTATATTCAATAATTTATATTCACTTTGATAATATTAACTATCAAAAATTAAATGAATATACGAAGTAATTAAATTATGTAATAAACATGAGATCTAATAAATATTAACTTATTTTATTTAAAGATTGAGATTTAAAAAAAAAAAATTTAATCATACATTTTTATTTAGAAAGCTTAAAATTTATCCCAAAAAAGTAGTTGATAACTAAGTTATTTCAAATCAAAAACCAATTTTTCATATTTAATAAACTTTTTTGTATTTATATAGATACAACCGCATTATTTTTAGTTGAAGTAATACAATATTCAATTAATTCTAATAAAAAAATTAACAAATAAATAGAAAATATTTGATCAAATAAACTATCTTTATTTATTAATTAAATAATTATTTTTTAGACAACTTTAAAAATAAAATTAAAATACTTAACAATCATAATTATCTCTTAACATTGTGACTTACTTAATTTATCAAAGTTTTTAAAATTTAATTATTTTTAAATAATATTTTTAGATAAGTAAAATATTTTTAGATAACATTATATTTATAGAATATAACAAATAATTCCATTGAAGAATTTGTTTCAAATATAAACGGTTACTTTCTACAACAACTATAAACTCTGAACTTTATTTTTATATTATTAATTTAAGTTATTTTAGTTTTTTAGCAATATATTAATGGAGAACTCATTTTCAATTGTTTGAAATAAATTCTTTTATGTGGGACATTAATATAGTTGACATAGTTGAAAATTTTCAAAAAAGTTTGATAAATGACCACTTAAATAACAAATTATATCAATTTTTATGTTTTTCAATATATTTAATTACACTATTTTATAATTATATCGTGTACATTTATTTTAATATTTTTACTTAAAATAATTCATAGAAATATTTTTACATGGATTAATGATGCAAGATAAAAAAAAATTTAACTGAAAGTAAGTATCCATTTACTTATTTGTAATTTTTATATTATTCTAATAACAGAAACTTATGAAAGCTTGGTATTTCATTTTAAACTGAATACTGAAAATTTATTTATTATTTTATTCATATAAGTAATATATGTTAATTGATAATTTCAAAAATAATAAAATAACTACATATATAAATAGAAATAAATAAATTTTGCTTAACAGAGTTGCGTGGAATATTAAGAGATATTTTAGCTTATAAAAATTGTATGTTACAAACTACTTATTGAATTAGTTATCAAATAATTAATAACCAAATGTAAGCTATTTTCATAGGTAAAACACAAAGATATTATATATTTACTCTAACAAAAAAATATCTAACATTTAAAATTCTCAAATATCATGAAAATTGTAACTATAACTTCCATATTATTAAGAAATCATACAAAAAAGCTTTATATTATAAAAATAGTTATTTGTTTATTTATCATATCAAAATATGTATGAATAAATATATAAATATATATATCTAATTTAAAAGGCGTATTTAGTAAAATATTCAACACTATTTTTATTTTCTTAATTATTTTATTTATTTATTTTAACTTTTATCATTTTATAAATTTTTGTATAATTTATAAAATTAGAGTGAGCAATTTTTGATATTCTACAACTTATTTAAGAATAAATTATCTTCAAACATAATATTTTTAATTGAAATATTCTTATTATTTTATTTAAATAATAATATATTTTCTTTCATTAAATTCTAAAAATAATTACAATTCATATTTTAATCAAATGAAATAAAATAAATATTATTATAATATAAATTATTCAATCATATAATAATTTTCGGTGCATCGCACTGGGCACATGCTAGTTCGACAATATTTCATAATCTTTATCTGATAGAGGATTTGATATTATTTGTTTGATATTATTTATTGATGAGATAATATCAAAGATGTTTAGGTACAATTCTTCTACTTTGTATACCTAAACACAATTTTAAAGAATAAAAATACATCCAAGTCTTAAATAAATCTTCTCCTATCTTTCAAATTTCACATCTTAAAAAAGAGAATCACCAAGTATCGCTATACGAATTTTTTCATATGAGTAAAGAAAAAGATATTGCCATTTAGTTCCATTCTTTCACTGATTTTGTTGTTGCAGTTTTAATTGTATAATTTTATATTTTGTTTATTATATGAAATTGACTGACTTTTGGTATTTATGTAATTTATGTGAAGGATAAAGGGAATACTGAGATGGTAATAGAATACAAAAAAGATTGAATATTTGTGATTGATTTGCATCAGCACGAGGTTTATTTATTTATTTATTTTATTACTTAAAGATATTATCTTTTGATATATTTAATTTATGAGCTTTCTAAAATAGACAATTTACTCATTATAATAAGAATATTTTCTTTTTATTAATTGAAACATCGATGTTCATCCTTTTTTTATTTTTATTTAATAAGATTCACTTTTAGTTAGGAAAACAATTATGACATTATGATATATGTATAATACTAGCATAAACCCCGTGTTATGCACGATATATTTATTTAACTAAATTAAACTAAAAAATGTAAATATGTAACTAATTTTTTATAATGAGGGGAATAGATATGAACACCTTATCTACTCCAAACTTTATATTGTAGAAGATCCATGACTCTAGTTTCAAATCGTGATCTAATTCAATTGGGTCAAGTAAATCCACATAAAAAAAAAATATATAAATTCTGTATTATTTCAAAAATATTTTTTAGTAATAAAATTATTTTGATCCAAGAAATTAAGATCCTTTATTAGCTTGAATATTCAATATTAAATCAAGAAGAGGTCTAGAAATATATAAAATATTGTTTAAGAAATTCTTGTTGTGTATACGAAAAATAATAAATAGAGATAAAACTACAAAAATTATGTAACACATCAAAATAGGATATTTTAGAGAAACGTTGGTTATTTAATTAATCAAATAAAAAGAATTTATAATGAATAAATAAAACTAAATTAATTGATCAAAATGAAAAAACAAATTGAAAAGTAGTTCTTAAAACCAAGTAAATCTGAAAAGGGGAAAATCGGTGCATCTATGCATATGAATATAAATTATACACACATTATTTACACACAGGTAACTTGAAAAATGTTGACTTAATTTGATAAAGAAAAAATATGAATAAAAACCATAATAAAATAATGTAAGTGAAAATAATAATAATTTTTAAAAATAGAATTGAAAAAACTATCTTTCAAACATAATATTTATGGTCCAAAATAGAGGAAGAAAAACATATGAATTTAGAGAATATTGAATAGAAAATTTCACCCAACAAAGAGGAACTATAATGGATTACAAACTAAACCAAATTACTATAATTGACAAAAGAAAAAAAAAAAAAAAGCAAAGAACGAAACTTGCAACTTAAAGAAGTACCTTATGCATCCTGGTAAAGGTTCAAAACTCCCAAATGGCAAAAATGAAAGTGGAAATAAAGGGAATTTTTTTTAAGTAATTAAAAAGAAAAATCCTTTATAATCTTCTAAATTTATTACTATTAAATGTAGGACACCTATTTACAAACTGCTCTAATATCTTTTATTATCATCAAAAAATTTATTCATTATGTATACACATACATAAAAGAAAAAAAAAAGATCTAAATGATAATTGAGGAGTAAATGCATCAATACATGATGCTGTGCTCTCATGCATATTGTAGCACTCCCTCTCGGGATAACTCCTAAGCTGAGATTCCACTTCAACTCAATCTTGAATCATAACCTACAGGACAAAATGATAGGCCTATAAGAAAAACTTCAAATTCATCAAAATAGCAACACGCTCCAACTTAAATAGATTACCACAAAAGTACTATATACATCCCATGATGTTCAACATAATATATACATGCCACAGATACTGGATTCAAACTTATCATGTTACAACATCTCTAAGCATAACATAATATCCAAGAAAACCCAAAAGCACACAGAACCATTAATTTATTACAAAAAGTAGATTTCCAATCCAAGCCTAAAATCCAAGTCCCTCGTCAAAATTTGTCTGGAAAAGATCAAGAATAACTGAGAGGGTGAGTCTTAAGGACTTAGTGAGGGATGTACAACGAGCAACCACATAGATATGTAGCAAAATCAGAAGTTCAATGGAACATAAACAAGCATGATTGAAAAGATGACACGAATGTACTAGAATAAAGACATTTCAAATTCCAGGTTACTAGTTCGGGAGTTGTTACCGTCGACTCGAATGGCCTGGCTAGCTCAATCGATTTACTATGGGAGGTATCACCATCAGCCAACTTAACCGGTTTACTATAGGAGGTATTGTCGTTGGCTCGTTCGGCCCGGACATCAGCTCGAACTAGACCAGAAAACTACACCGTTCTTAATGCTCCGTGATAAGATTACAAATAGTCATGATACAGTTAAAGTAAAGTGGGCCCGAATAACATATGCATTCTAATAGATTATACCATAACATGCCTATCAGACTCATCTTAGTCCGACAGACTAAACTTAACCAAGTGTGACAGCCTGGTACCTGACAGATTGTTGATGCTCAGGGAATAGCCCACGGCTCATCACTGATACCCAAGGAATAGCCCCTAGCGGTGCCGCGGTTCCAAGCATTCAGCTAGGATCAGCACTCGGCTAACATATCTCCGTACATATGTCAAACATCAACAAACAGATTTCTAACAAGGTGAATTAGTAACGTACATGACATATTCAGACAAACCGACAGGAACAAACATGCGATAAGCAGAATAAATTTAGACCTTCGATACAAGAAAGACAACATAAGCACCAGAACAGATATGCTAAGTTCTTATTAGAAGCAAAATCAAAGAAAACAAACCCTCATAGGGATATATGGATCAACTAACAGATAACAAGAATTCAAACATATCACAGAATCCAAGAATTAAGATTCAGTTACAGAACATGAACAAGTTTAACCCACACAGGGGTATACCACAAACAATAGATAGGTATATAAAACAAGTGCTAGATTGGTAGACCCTCACAAAGGTTTATGATACAATAAATAGATAACAATCAAGAGTTCAAACAATAACAGAATTCAATACTTGAGAATCAATTATTTCCTAGAACAAGAATGACTTAACCCTTACAGGGGTATACAACAAATAACGAACAGGCTTATACAAGTCCAGTACCAGAGCAATGGACCCTCACAGGGCATACAAAACAAATACCTAAGAGGTTAGACCTTTACCTTCGTAACCTAAGAGATGCAGGCACAACCTACTGGTCCATGGAATCCAACTCTTTGGCACCTAACCAAAAGAATAGGTCCACTGTCAAGATCCTCATTTGATCCTATAATTACAATTATATGAATAACAACCTAAAGTCAATAATTACTTAGTTAATACGGTAATTAAGGTTCATCCTCGGCATTATTGTTACAGAACGTGCTAATTACGCCGTTGATATGTAAATATTTATGGGGTCATATTGGTTCTGGTAAAGGAATAAAATCAGGTCCTTATTTGTATAATTAACCTCGACACGTTACACCAAGTCAACAATAATAGTCCAACTATCTTAAATATCCCAATTTTTCACTTAAGTCTCAAATCCATGAAATTAGGGTTTTTAATCCTTTAATGAACTCAATTAATCCAAAATTATCATATAATAATACAAATTCGGGCCCACTAAGTTATATAAATACACATGCATGGTATATATATATATATATATTCAAATCCTATATCAATTCTTTATTTCTCTCTTGGCATAATACAAGATTCGGAAAGAATTAAACGATACAAGGTCATATCCCAATTTTGATTTTTACCCAAGATGTCTCAATCGGAACCTCGAAATCACAAACCAATGTCACAACCATGATCACTGCGTCGAGGCGAAAAAACTGCCTTAGCATCGTCGCCGTGCGGTGTCTTCGGAATTGATCAACACCACCGCCAAAAGGTGCATCTTGCTACGTTCTTTCAAACCCCCAAGTCAATTTCAGCTTCGCCGTTGAATTGCTTCTTAATTGGCCAAAAAACGTCATAGCTCCATTGCACACCACCATCATGATTTTTCTTCAATTTCGCTCGCTCTGGTGGCCCATTTTTGAAATTGAACATGTCTATGTGATCCTTAAGCTGAGCCCAACAAAACCTAGTACTTAGTCGCAAGCTTCTGCCACCGGTGAAGTCGCGTCCGCCACATATGCCACTGGTCAACCTTTAGCTTCAAATTTTGGCCATTTAATTGGATGGTTTTGGAAGAAAAAGGTGGCAATGTGATCCTCGTGAGGAGAGGAACATAATGATATATGGCACGAAAAGGTTCACCGTTCACTGGGAAGGTTGAAGATGCGTTACATATGAGAAATGGTGAAATGTAGGGGAGGCTGATATATAAGGGTTCAGTTTCAAAAATTAGAAATTGGCCCCCAAATCTTTAATCCAGTCTTCAGTTGAGTCCTCCAAAATATAGTAAAGGCTCAATTTAGCCCCTGGACTAAGTTAGTGCCTAAGATTTGCTCGATTGACCAAAAGTATTCTCATTTTGACCCACAAAGCTCCCAAAGGTTGATAAATTAGGTTTTCTCCAAATTGCAATTTGACCGCAAAAACTTCCAAAAATAAATAAATAATTAAATCAAAACAATGAAAAATCAATTTTACCAATCACATAATTTCTAGGGGTGTTACACATATATTGTGAGAATAGATCAATATAAAAAAATGAAAAAAATATGAATGCAGATACATGGTGTAATGAACATTCAATTGAGAGTTTAGGATGAAAGAGATTTTACTAGGGTTACCTTAAAGAAGAAGATGAAGAAAAATAAAGAGGATAAAAATAAAAAAAATCCTTTTTCGATAGTACAGAAAAATAAGAAATGATTTGCTTTATGGAATGAAATATAGAATAATTTTTTTGTAGGAGTACTTAATTTGGTGCTCGTAATATATCTTTTGAATTTTAAACTTATCAATTGAGATAAAAATTTATCATTATGGATGTTTTGAATTATTTGATGAGATAAAAATATATGATTCAATTTTTGGATAAACATGAAGTCATGTTTTAGTTATAATAGATAAGTTGATTATGTTAAAATAAAAATAAGAAAAATAAATTAACAACCAATGAGATTTTTCTTAATTTAATTAAAAAACTAAAAATTATAATAATTTAAAATTGATCAAAATTGCACAATTGTGGGTCCTACACTGTTATACTATATGTAATAGTATAGATATAGATAGATATATTTTGAATTTCAGATTAAAGAAAATTAAAGATAAGATACAATCATGTTGGTTAGAAATAATAGTCAACAACTAATGAAAAACCTTTTAATTGAATTAAAATATTCAAAATTCCAAGAATTTGCCACTTGGCCAAAATTGCACAATTAGAATCAAAATTACATAATTGTGGATCCCACACCGTTATACTATATATAATAGTATAGATACAATGCAAACAAAATTTAGTTCAAATAGCTCAAAATGGGTCGTCGTACGATTTTTGAACTTTGTTAAACCCATTAGTCCAACTGATAAGAATTGATTAAAACATATGAAGTACTTTCTTTAGTAAAATTAACACATGCCTCAAATTCTTACCCTCTTCCGCCTATCTATCCTTAGAAATCATTTTAATCCTACCTCTTTATTAATTTATTTAAAAAATATGAATATTTTATTTTTAAATATATCAAAGTTAATTTTAAATATAAATAATTACTTTAATTGTTATTATAATATTTATCAATAAATAAAATAAAAAAATTTGATATTATCTATTTATTATTATCTCTCTGTCTATTTTTACTATTATATATAGCATAATGATGTAGGACCCGCAATTGTACAATTTTGACCAAATTTTAAATTTTTAGAATTTTGAGTTTTTCTAGTTAAATTAAAAGAAATTCCCTTTGGTTGTTAATTACTCATCTTTATCTATGAAAATTCAAAATTTATTGAGATAAGTAACAACTTAATTTAAATTCACATAAAATCTATTTTCTTGATTGACCACTAGATAAATTATTAACAATTGATAAAATCTTTTTATTTTTATTGAGGTATTCTAATTAATAAACTTTCATATTGCACTCTAATAAGATAGCAACTAATCAATTTGTGGCATGTGATTTAAAATCTTATTGAATAAAAGATTTAATATTATCTTTTTAAGATTACGTATATTAATGGCATAACACCCCTAAAATTGGGTATTTGAGAAAATGAGAATTTAGAAATCAAGATATTGATTGGCCGAATTTTCGGGCCCCAAAAATTAATAAAAAGGACTTAATTGCATGAAAATTGAAAGTTTTGGGGTCGAATTGCAATTTGAGAAGACTTGATTGGACCACATTTTAGGAATTTTGGGGGTTTGCATGGAATTATTTTGGGTCAAATGGGTGAATTAAGGATAACTAAGTCTAAGCGTTGAGTTGAAGATTATGGAAACCTTGGGGGGACTCAATTGAAGGCTAGATAGAAATCTTAGGGGTCAATTTGAGATTTCTAGAAATTTCCTTTAATAGTCAATTTTCACTTCTTCCCCCCTCCCCCATTCTTCCTTTCTTCTCACCGCGTCACACCATCACCCTCATTGGAGATTTCACCGGCAACCACCCCAAAATGGAAAACCAAACCAATCATTTTCTTCATCTCTTCATAGTGAACAATCCGGTACCATATACAGCCAGAACCTACTGGTGTAGTGGCCAAAAATTGAGACCAAATCCATAGTCACGACAGAGTTGGTTGCGCGGCTTCACCGGCGACGGAAGCTTGCATCTGGGTAGTGGGTTTTGTAGCCCTCAGCTCAAGGAAAAGTTTGGTACCTTCAGCTTCCAGAATCGACCACCGTCGGTGGCAAAAACTGGAAGATACCACGACGGTGGTGATGGTGGTGTTGTGAGCTTCAAGGCTTTATTTAAGGGTCAAATTGACAGCAAAACTTAAAATTGATGTGGGCGTTGGGTTGCTGGAGTTGAGGATCATTGAACGGCAGTGATGGTCACTGTCTCCGACGGTGGCAGAGCTAAGACAGAATCTCCATCTCATCTTGACGATCGTGATGTGTTCTCGTTTTGTGATTCCGGAACTTTAATAATTGGATCTTAGGTATAAGATTTGGCATGAGATTATAGATATACATGTGTATTGTACCGTTTATCTAATAAATCTTGTATTATGTCAAGGAATGATAATTGATATAAGATTCGTGTATATATTCCCATGCATGGATCATTATATAGTTTAGTGGACTCGGATATGTCATATTATATGCTAACTTGGATTAATTAAGTTTATTAAAGAATTTGAAACCCTAACTTGTGGATTTATAGATTTGGAACCTAAGTGATAATAACTGGTTATTTAAGATGATATGAAACCAAGATTCGGGACATGCATATACCATTATAAGCTTAGGGAACTTTGATTTGTATTATCATGTGATAATTTTGGGTTATTCGAGTTCATTAAAGGATTAAAACCCTAATTTTGTGAATTTGGAACCTAAAAATATAATTGGGATTATTAAGGAATATTGGACCGTTATTATTGATTTAGTATATTGTGGCAAGATCAATGGATGATTAAGGACCTAATATTATTCTTTTATCGAGACGGGCGTAATTAACACGTTCAGTAATGTTTATACCAAACAAACCCTAAAACTCCCGATTAGCAGGGCAATTAGTGATTTTAGATTGCTAATGGTGTAATTGTAATTATTAAGGATTATTAGAATTGAATGGGGATTTTGACTGTGAAAATACTCTTTTGGTTACGTGACAAAGAAGTAGGTCCTGCGGACCAGTAGATTGTTGATTGTGGATTTCATTTTCTGAGGCTACGGAGGTGAGGATCTAACCTCTTGGGTATTTGCTTGTATGCCCTGTGAGGGTCTGCCAACCCAGCACTCCTTGTATCCATTTGTTATTGTAATAAACCCCTATGAGGGTTCCTGTTTCTGTACTGTACTGTACTGTATCCTGTTTATTGAAATTTGTGAATTGTTCAGAATCTTACTTGTTATCTGTTAACTAATTTAGAGTACCCATGTGAGGGTTATCGCTTGATATTGATTCTGATTCCTGTCTGTTCTGGTGCCCAAAACTCTTGCATGTTATCTGTCCGTTCTGTTAGCTGATCATCCTATTATCTGACTGTCATGTTATTCAACCGTTCTGTTATCTGACTGTTCCATTATTTGGATATATGCTTGGAAATATGTATCAATTGATTGATATCTGTTATATGCATGAATATATGCTTAGGCCGAGTGACAATCCTAGCAGAATGCTTGGGTATATAGGATACGCTAAGGGATACTCCTGGGTGTCAGTAATATGCTAGGGATACTCTTAGGTATCAGCGATATGCTAGAGATACTCCTAGGCATCGATGGTGTGCTAGGGATACTCATGGGCATCAGCAATGTGCTAAGGATACTCCTAGGCATCTATCGTGTATCCACCTATCACGCTTGGATATGTCTGATTGATTGGAATAAGGTTGTTTTGATATGCATGTTAAGTTTGTTCCGTTGAACTACATATGACTCGGGTTTGTTTATTTGGACTCTTTTTCAAGGGATTTCTAAAAAACTTCTAATGGACTTTTATTGAAACATTTTCTGGCAAATTTTAGACGGGATATTCCATCGGCATCTTATATTTTGAGTTAATTTTTTTTTTCTCTTTGACGAATTTTTGCCACAAAATTCGTAGGAAAGTTATATTATTCAAATTCTTTGATTCTCTATTTTTTAAAATTTAGTATTTCATTGTCAGTTTTATTTATTAAAATATTTGCATCCCATACCTTAACATGAATACATAACTTGAGACCTTAGTTATCATACTTTTTTAATTATAATATAGTTTTATCATTATTTATATTTTATAAAAAATTTTAGATCCTGTGCCTTAACATGAAATTATAATATATATATAATATAGAAATATTTTTAAGTTTTACTTAATATTAATATACTATATTATTTTTTGTTGTAATTGATACTATTTGGTGTTATTAATTAACTATTCGAAATAATATCTTTTAAAAAATAATAGTATTTTATTAATTGAATATAAAAATAATATTATATTAAATATATTATAAATTAATTATATATTTATAAATTAATTTAATTTAATTGAGTGAATATGCCGTACGAAATCTATGCTAGTTAGACCTGGCAAAATTCACCCATACCCGCGGGTACCCAAAAAAATACGGGTAATGGGCCTTGTTTCTCCTACCCTAAAAATTGCGGGTAATTTTACCCGTACCCAATTTACCCGCCATCTTTTGGCCCAACCCGCGGGTAACTCGTATTTTTTTTATATATATTATATATACATATAAATATATATTATGTATTTATATATATATATTTACATATAAATATTTTTAATCTAAATATTAATTTTTGATTTCATAAATTAAAAATCTATAGCAAATTAAATTAAATTATATCATAAAACAACTTATTGTGCATATTCCTATGGATGCAACATCTTCTTCCACAAGAACAACAATATTTGATTGATATTTAAATTTTCAATTCAAAAATTTTTTGGCATGTAATGGAATTTAAGTTTGAACTTTTGAATGTGATGTCCTTTAAATTTGGTAGATTTTGAATACTTAAGATATAAGTTTTAAACTACAATATCATTAATATGCTTTAGGTATTTATTCAATTTAATGTTTGAAATTTGTAGTCTTTTTTTTTTTTTAGTTTTATTTAGTTAATATTTGAGTAACATCATGTTTACCTTTAAATATTAAAAAAAAAATAAAAAAAAATTATGGGTACTTGCGGGTTACCCATTATCCATCCTCATGGGTAATGGGTCTCCTACCTTGTACATAATAAAAAACGGGGTAAATTGGGTAAATTTACCCAATCCGTTGGTACCCATCATTGGGTTACCCATAAGTACCCAATTGCTAGGTCTAATGCTAGTTAATATTTTATATGATGGTTAAAGACATCTCTGTTATGAGGCGTTATGATTTGAGAGTTATTCTTACAACGGTTGTTAAAGAATTAATAGATACAATTATTTCCAAGTGAATTTTTGGAGGGAATCATGAATTTGTCATGTTGGATCTATTGATATTTTAATGGCTCTAAGTTGTTGAAATTGTGCTTCTGGCTTTGTTTTTAGCATTAGAAGCGCGATAATTTATATTTATATTCTAAAAACTCACAATTATAATATTCAAAGTTGATTATTATTATTATTATTATTATTATTATTATTATTATTATTATTATTATTATTATTATTATTATTATTATTATTTATCAAGTTTAAATATGATTTTTTGATGCATTTTAATGGTCAAATAAATAAGTTTGAAAGAGCTTTAGTTGGATCCAGTTTGAAAGAACTTTAATTCAACTACATATATGTAGGGATGGGTCTACTTATAATCAAGAAATGAAGTATTTTAAACCTCTAAATTTTGGAGACCTTTTGCATATATTTTTTCTTTTATATTTTATGTTTTAAAAAAATACATGACATTTTTTTAATATTTTAGGCCTAAACATATGAAGCCTTTAATTTAAAAGTCTCATATTCGTACATATGCATAGGTATATAAATATATCTTAATATAGACCTAGGAGAAAGTATAAGACTTTAATTTGGAGGCCTTATCAAATAAAGTCATATTAATTAATTAATTAAATATAATTAATAAAAATACAAATATAAATTTTATTATTTTTTATTCTCTTAAATCTCTATCTTTTTAAATTCTTTTGTTTTCCTTATCAAAACCTTAAGTACTGAGGAGGGTGAAATTTGGTGGTAGCTGGATCAGGTAACGATTTTGGATCAGTTCGACCTCTTTGGTTGGTATATGGATACAAATAGGCTGAGTCTTGCAATTACGAGCAAACGTCAGGCTAGTCGAGGAGCCCTTGGCTTAGGCTCTTCGACGCTCAAGTCAGTATAGAGTCAACCAGATATAATGAGCAGCAGAGTGAGGGCTTTGTGTGTTTAGAGTGACATACCTTAGAAAGGCTGGAGTGAGGGTATATATAGCCTTCTCTTAGCGGGGATTTGTCTGGGATGCCCTTGACATGTAGAAATGGTCTCTGTCCTTACATGGGGGTCATTAGGTCATCTCCCACCCTTCTAGTATTCCAAGTGGCTACCTCTCCAGGTTTTAAGGATAGAATAGGATACTATTTACGTGCCTCCTTCCTGGTGTGGCAGCATGGGTGGTACTGGGGCGGCATGCACCATTAATACGGAGGCATGCTGCATGTCAGGGCATTTAATGCGGCAGAGATGGTTATGTGACGGGTTTACCTAACGATAGATCAGCGCGCGGCGAACGGGGTGGACGAGCGATGTGGTCGAACTATCTATCAGCGGCCCTGTCAGCGAGGCATGTCGATCCGTGTGGTCGAGTTGGGTCACCTGATGCTGGTAGCATAATTGGGCCCAGTGTATGAGGTGGGCTTGCCGCTACATCCTTGGGCCTGTGGTCTTTAGGCTGAGCACCTTGGGCTATCCCATATCATGAGTCATCCCAACTTTCGAATGCTGAACGAGGGAAACGACGAGAAGGATTAAGGAGTAATCTGTTTAGTGGTTACGTGGGCTCATCGATGAGGGTTTTTGAAAGTCGACCTGGGCTTCGCGCATTTAATGAGCGGTTACATCGTGTCGCGCGTGCTGCGGAGCAGCGGTTACAGCATTATTGCAACCGCTTAGGTTCCCGCGCTCGCGCGCTTATAAATAGGCGCTGTTAAAACAACTATTTTTTACTTTTACTGCCTTTGCGTCTGGTCGAGCGTCTGGCCAACTGCCTTTGCTGCTAATAGCTTTTGCTTTTAGTGCATGGACAGAGAGTAAACTTTCACTCTCCTTAGCGTTTTTCGTTTTATTGTAGCAATGTTGCTTTCTCTGATTCTGAGGGCAGCCTGGGGGGGGGGAATAGGGAGGCTACTCATTCTGATAGGCATAGGGGTCATCGGAGGAGTCGAGTAGGTCGTCGAGCGACAGCTCAAGCTCCAGTAGCTCAAGCAGCGATCGCGAGGGTGATGGAGTTGGGCCAAGTCAAGTTCCTCCATCACGGGGTCGATTATTCACCCCCGACCATTATAGTGAAATAGTGTCCACAATCACTCCCGTTGACCTAAGGCGCATTAGACAGTTATATCACATTCCTCCTGAGTATGAGTTATTAATGCCTGGGGCTTCTGGTCGAATGCATCGACCCCCAACCGACTGTATCACCGTGTTTGAGGATGCCTTTAGGTGTGGTCGTAGGTTTCCTCATGTAGTTGACCTTCTTAGAGGCCTTCAAGTGTGTATAACCTAACTGCTGCCGAACTATTTTTCAACCATTTATAGCTTTATTGTTTTGATGCACCTTTTCGACCAGCCTACCAATTTTGATAATTTCTCCAATCTTTTCCATCTTCCCATGTCCCGCAAGTTGGGTAGCACTGACGAGTCAAGTTTCTATTACCTCACTGCTCGACCCCGTCTTAAATTCCTCGTAACCCAGCCTCTTCTTATGGACACGAGTGGAAAAAATGTTACTTATACGTTCGAGTTGCTAGAGGGTTCAATATTCTGAGGGGCTGGTCGATGGGGCATGTCGAGATGCCGGGTAACCTGACTCTAACCTGGCCCAATACTTTTGTTCGGGATCTGGTCAAGTTTGGCCAAATAGAGGCCTCGGTGTTTATCGAGGAGAGGAGTTTGGTGTTGGCTGGGTTGTCGCCAGCCTAACTAAATTTGCTGGCAGACGATTGACTAGGAGATTGTACTGTCTATAGTTCTTTATTTTTCTATTTTTTTGTTCGGTTTTAACCTTTGCTATTATGTTGCTTGATAGATCGTGATGAGATCATGAATCGCTTAAGAGTTGAAGCTTTGACAAGGGCCGAGAGGAATCAGCAATGCTGCTTGGCGACCATGGCTCGTCGTGGGGTGGCTGTGGTTAAGGCACCTTAGCCAGAGGCTATAACACCTTCTCCATCACCAACTCCATCACCTGCTAGACCAATAACAACTACCGGTAGCAGCCCGGTAGGTCGGGGAAATAGGCCTATGGTGGAGCAGGCGGGCCTTGCCCCAAAGAGGATAGCGGCTAAGAAAGGAAAGGGAAAAGCCACGGGGTCGGGCTAACCCTCGGGCTATGATCTGTTCGGGCAGCGGGGGGATGACTTACTGTTCCATCTCCCCAAATTTCCCTCACCGAGGTTCGGTACAGAGCCGCACATAGCGGTTCACAATTCGCTGTTGATGGAGACGGCGAGGTTGACTGGGGCCGCTCCTTTGAAGGTGTTAATGGCCGGGTTGTTCATGTCTGACCAGAAGGAGCTGATGGGGTTAAGCCAGGATGCTGCTCTTAGGTCTCTGGCCTACCACTCCAACATGGTAATGCTCTGGTCGAATATGCTGTATTGTCTAGCTTTATTTGTGGTAGAATATTGTTCTCTTACTATTAGTAATGCTGTCTTTCAGGTCGGCCAGCTGGGGTATCACTTCTACAGGAGGTCAGAGCTGGCCCTAGCTGACTGCGAGCACCTAAGGAGAGCGGGGACGTAGAGACTCTGAAGGCTCAACTCGAGTTAGGGTTAAAGAGCTGTCCAAGCAGATTGAGGAGTTAAATAGCTAGCTCCAAGTGAAGGATAGTCAGCTGGTTACCTCTGTTGAGGAGAGGACCAGAATGGGATGAGTTGCTGAAGCGGGCTAGGTTGGATGGGTAGCTCGCTTATGACTCTGGTTGATCCGCTGGTCGGAGGGCTACGCTTGATGAGGCTCGAGTAGAATTTCACTAGAAGCTGCCGCTGATGCGGCGAGATGCTGTTCAGTAGTTCATGCTCAGCTCGGCGTTTCAGGACGCGAGCATCGTGTTCTCGCTAGATGACACTCGAAACTCATTTGATAAGGCCCTCAAGCAATTGCAGTTTCTAGGCTATTCATTCCGACCGGAGGATAGGGAAAGCCTCAGTTATCTTCTCGACGAGTAGCTGCAGCCCTATCCAGAGGATAAAAGGGGGGCTAAAGGGGGAAGTACAGAGGCCGCTGTGGCTGATGGAGTTGAGGAGGCTTCACCAGCCGCGCCCTTGACCGATGAGCAAAGGAAGTAGGTTAAGGTGGTAAAGAGGTTGGAAGCAATTGCCAAGGAATTTGACTTTGCCAACGACTTTGCGTTCGAGGTCTGGGATGGCATGGATGACGTGGATGAATATCTTCCTCCCTTGGATGGGAGTTTTCTAATCGATGTGGCTGGACCTTCTCAGTCGGCGACTGCCGTTGTTCTTGTTGCTGTCGCCATGCCTGAGCCAGTTCCCATTCCTATTCCTTCGAGTGACAAACTCGAACAAGTAATCGATTAGGGCGCTCGAGGTGGGGACGACGAGGGCGCCGGGTCAAGCTAATGCTGCTGTAATGATGTATAATCTTTTGTTTTTTTAGTTGCACTCTCTTTGGTATATGTAAGTACAATTTTCTAAATTTGAATGAGACATTCCTCGATACCTTCTGAATTTAAATGTCTTTACTTGGTTGAATGAATGAATTTATAGTCGAATATTCACTGTTAAATTTTTGCAAGATTAGTTCAAGATCCTCGTCGAGTGAATTGTGACTAATGTGCAATTTAGTGACTTGGAGATTTGTTGTAACCTAACAAGTCAATTGCTCGATCGAACAAGATAATTAATGATAAACTCATATATTCTAGCGACTGAGTGGTTGACTAAATCCATCGTGCCAATTGCTTAGTTGAACGAAATAATTAACGATAAACTTGAATAATTTAATGACTGCGAGGTCGACAAGATGGTCTTGGATGCAAAGCCTTAACTTGACGGCCTGAATCCTGCTTGGTATACACATAGTCGACAAGTTGGTCTGGGCTGCAAAGCCTTGACTTGGCGGCTTGAAGCCTGTTTCATCAACTACAGGGTCGAAAAATTGGTTTTGGCTGCAAAGCCTTGACTTGGCGGCCTGAAGCCTACTTGGTCGACTACAGGGTCGACAAATTGGTCTCGGCTGTGAAGCCTTGACTTGGCAGCCTGAAGCTTGCTTGGTCGACAAGTTGGTCTCGGCTGCGAAGGCTTGACTTGGCGGCTTGAAGCCTGTTTTGTCGACTATAGGGTTGATAGATTGGTCTCAGCTGCAAAGCTTTGACTTGACAGCTTGAAGCCTGTGTGGTCGACCAAGGGGTCGATAGATTGGTCTCGGCTGCAAAGCCTTGACTTGGCGGCTTGAAGCCTGTTTGGTCGACTGCGGGGTCGACAGTGAGTAAATAACTTTTGTCAATAGGTATATGTAATTAACTTATGTGAAGATCGAACTTTTCATTTCTGCGATGGAATACAATGGCAGCTCGCGACCTTTTTATACATAGAATTTCCTTAGATTTATGGCATTCCAAGGTCGTAGTAATTCGTTGCCTTGCATGTCTGCTGGCCGATATGCATTGTGCTTTGACACTTTGACCACAGAGTAAGGTCCCTCCCATTTTGGGTCTAGTTTTCCCACATTTCTCGACACTTCGACCTTCTTGAGGACTAGGTTGCTAACTTTGAAACTGCGAGGTCTAACTGCTTTATTGTAACGTTCCGCCATTTTCGATCAATATCATTGCATCGTATTGTAGGCTATGTGGTGCAGCTCGTTGATGGTGATTAGGTCTAGGGTCTTCTCTGTTGCATTTTTGATCGGATTATAGTGAATTACTCGAGCTGTGTATTGGACTAGTTTGGATGGAATTACCGCCTTGGAGCCATAAACCAAGCTGTAGAGGCTGCGGCCTGTGGTTGTTCCAGGAGTGGTCCTATATGCCCATAGCACTCCTCGGAGGTCGTCTGCCCAAGTTACTTTTGTGCCTGCTATTCTAGCTTTGAGATGGTCGAGAGCTGTCCTGTTCGTGACCTCTGTCTGACCATTAGCTTGGGGGTTCCCTACTAACGTGAAGTGCTGGCTGATTCCTAAGGTCTCACACCATTTTCTTGTGCTCTCACTCTGGAACTGGGTCCCATTGTCCGAAATTAGGACTTTGGGCAGAGCGAACTGACAAATTATGTTCTTCCAAATGAAACTCTTGATGGCCATGTCGGTGATTTTTGGAACTGCTTCGGCTTCGACCCATTTGGTGAAGTACTCGACCGCCACAATGATGAATTTTCGCTGGCCCAACGTTTTCAGAAGAGAACCAACTTTGTCGATCCCTTACTGGTCGAATGGCCCATGTGACCTGTACATTTACCATTGATGCGGCTGGTTGGTAGGGTATGTTCGTATGTATCTGGCACGATGGGCATTTTCTGGCGAAGTCGACTGAGTCTTGCAGTAAGGTTGGCCAGAAATAACCGTAACGAACAACTTTGTGTAGCACTTCATTTGCCTCTTCAAGTGTTAGGCATTTAAGGGGCGGTCCTGACATTGACCTCCTTTAGAGTTGTCCGTGTTCGTCGAGAGCAAACTTGGCTGTCAGTCTTCTAAGCCTGCGGGCCTCGTTCTCGTCATTGGGGATCATCCCCTAGCTTAGGTAGAGCTTGATTGGGTCTTGCCAAGAGGGTGCTGTCTTTTCGACCTATCCGACCAGGTTCTGATCGATGGCTTGGATGCATGGTTTGTTGGCCACCAAGAACGTTATAGTTCTTTCCTTGGTTCCTTTCGTGGAGCTGGCTAACTTTGAAAGTGCGTCTGCCCGTTCATTTTCTGCTCGGGGTACCTAGCTTAGGGTGAAGCTCTTGAATGCTCATTGCAATTGTTTCACTTTAGTCAGATACTGGCTCATTTTGGTTTCCTTAGCCTCGAAATTCTCTTCCACTTGCTCCACCACTAACTGGGAATCAGTGAGCGCTACTAGCTGCTCGACTCCCCGAGCTGCTACCATGTTCATTCCACCTATGAGAGCTTCATATTTTGCCTCATTGTTGGTAACTGGGAAGTCGAGCTTTATGGAAAAATCATACTCTTCGGCGAGCAGGGAACGGAGAGAAATACTAATTCCGCCCCCTGATACTGTTACCAATTCGTCAGAGTGCAATGTCCACACGGATGAGTTTTGGTCGGGGTGGTTTGGGAGGTTGAGTCTCTCGGTGATAAAATCAGCTAGCACTTGTGCCTTTATGGCTGTCAGGGTTGGAATGTGATGTCGAATTCCCTGAGCTCGATTGCCCATTTTTTGATTTGTCCTGATGTGTCTGGTTTCGACAATACTTATTTTAATGGCTGATTGGTCAGGACTACAATCGCATGGGATTGGAAGTAAGGTCGCAACTTCCGTGCTGCCGTGATGAGGGCAAGAGCAAACTTCTCGATCTTCAGGTAATTATGTTCAGGCACGTGCAAAGCCTTACTACAGTAATACACAGATCGATGAACCCCTTATCTTGTCGATGCTAATACTGAACTGATCGAGGCAGTGGATACAACGAGGTAAAGTTGCAAAACTTCTCCCAGCTTGTGCTTGGCGAGCATAGGCGACGAGGACAACTATTGCTTGAGCTCGATTAAGGCCTGGTCGCACTATTGAGTCTACTGGAACCCATAGATGGCACCAAATGATGAGGGTGAAATCTGGTGGTAGTTGGATGAGGTAACGATTTTGGATCGGTTCAACCTCTCTGGTCGATATATGGATACAAATGGGTTGAGTCCTGCAATCACAAGCAAACGTCAGGCTAGCCGAGGAGCCCTCGACTTAAGCTCTCCGACGCTTAAGCCCGTATAGAGTCGACCAGATATAATGAGCAGCAGAGTGAGGGCTTTGTGTGTTTAGAGTGGCATACCTCTGAGAGGCTGGAGTGAGGGTATATATAGCCTTCTCTAAGCGGGGATTTGTCTGGGATGTCCTTGACATATAGAAATGGTCTCTATCCTTGCAAGGGGACCATTAGGTTATCTCCCACTCTTGTACTATTCCAAGTGGCTGTCCTTCCAAGTTTTAGGGACAGAATAGGACACTGTTTACGTGCCTCCTTCCTGGTGCGGCAGCATAGGTGGTACTGGGGCAGCATGCGCCATTAATGGGAGGTATGCTACTTGTCAGGGCATTTAATACGGTAGATATGGTTTCGTGATGGGTTGACCTAACGATGGATTGGCGCGCGGTGAACGGGGTGGACGAGTGATGCGGTTGAACTATCGATCAACGATCTTGTCAGCGAGGCATGTTGATCCGTGTGGTTGAGTTGGGTCACCTGACGTCGGTAGCATAATTGGGCCCAGTGTATGAGATGGGCCTGCCGCTACATCCTTGGGCCTGGGTCTTTGGGTCGAGCACCTTGAACTATCCCATATCAAGTACCCTAACTACCTCCTTCTTTTCTAATAATAATAATAATAATAATCATTAAACAACTTGCCTAGTTTTTAATACTATTACTAAATAATGTTCCAATATGAATCACTAAATAATGTTAACTTCAATTTTCTTTTCCTGTAAATTAAGATTTTATTTCTTAAAGTTTTTATTTTTATTTTACTATTTTTTATCATTTCTCTCTTCTCTTCTTCTTCTTCTAATAAAGGAAAGAATCTTTAGCTATTCACGAGCATCATAGTTATATTCTAATATAATAAGATTGTTGCTCTTAGCCAATACTAAGATATATAAGGTATTTTTTTTGACATGTTGTACTGTTCTTTTATCAAATATGAAAAATAGAGAAAGATGAATTAGGTTGTCTAATTTTTATAGGGTTGTCAATGGATGAAATTTTAATCCGAATTCGATTTGAATTCGATCCGAATTTTAGGATTTTTATTCGATTAAAATATTCGATGGATCATATTCGATTATAAATATTCAAAATCCGAAATAAGTGGATTAGATATGGAATTAAGCAATTCGATCCGTTAAAGATCCAAATCCGAACATTAATATTTTTTATTAAATTAATACTCTTATATATAATATTAATAAATATTTTAAAATAAAATCTATGTATTATATTGATCTAATATCTATATTAATGTCTATATTATACTATTAATATTGAGTTTTTAACCTAAAAAATAAGAGGAATATTGATAAAATTTCAAATATAATAACATATAATAGTTCATCTATATATTAATATAATGTGAAAAATGAGTTTAGGATTCAAATATTGAACTTTGGGACTAATATATAATAAAAAGTTGTTAAAAATTCAAATATGACATATATTCACTTTATAAACACAATATTTTTATAAAATTTAAAAGGAAAAAAAAAGAAAGAAAAAATAAATAAACCGGGTTGGATTTTTTAATCGGGTTTCGAATATCCATCGAATTCAGATGTGATACTGATTAACAAAGATCATATATGATTTCGGGTCGGATTTGAATATAAATTTTGTTAATCAGATTCGGATTCAGATATGGCAGATCCGATCCAAATCCGACCCGTTAACAGCTTTAGATTTTTATATGCATTTGCAAATTCAATATCCATATCACAAAGTAAAAGTCACAATTATCATTTTGAATTTAGAATAGTATGTTCTCTATTCATCGAAGTTCTATTGTTTTTACTTTTTTATTACTTTAATTTATATTATTGTTCAATTTATACTCTATTTTTGATATATTTTTTTTATAATTTATAATGATCTGAATATGTCAATTAGAAAGCATGAATTTGGTTATTCAAAATTCCAGAGAGAGAGAGAGAGAGAGAGAGAGAGAGAGAGGAATTGTAACTTTAATCTATGGGGTGCAGAAGATGGGTCGGCCCGAGATACAATGCAAAAGAATATGCATTTAATATGTTCGAATGTGTGATGATATTTTCTTAAAAATATGCGGACCAAAAAATTAAATATTTGCACTAAAAGTCCTACTTAATTTGGTATATATCACGCTTAAATTCTTAAAAGACTTTTTACATATATATATATATATTATATTGAATAGTTCAAACATTAAATTATGGCAGAATTTTGGGTTGCCTATTAACTAACAACTAATATTTTTAAAAATTAATAATACATATATATATATATATATATATTTCTAATTGTATGAAATCATTCAGAAGCAAAAAATATGTTTAGTGTAAAAATTAGATTTTACATATAAATTTATATTAATAATTTTGTAAATTATAGTATTATAATTTGAGCAGTAGTAAAAACATGAAAAAGAAAAGCGTATGTATTATGATTTAATCCATTATAAAAAATTTTCCATTAATTCAATAAGTGTAAAAAATACACATTTTTTTAATTTGCATATGTACAAATTCTATAAAAAATGCACATACTTTTACTAACAAAGTACATAATTCTACTAGTCCCAAGTACCATTGAAATAATTGCCTAAATAGATATGATATTTTTTTTATTTTTTTTTGAACTTCATTTTCAACAAGTTGTGTTGCCTTTTTATCTCGAAATGTAGTTGATTGCTGATTAGTCCTAAGAAATCAAGAAAAGACAGTCTCAAATTGACCTTATTAATATAGTATTGAACAAAAGAGCCGGAGGTCCACCTACCCACCAACACTTCGGAAAAAATCAATCATTTGAAAAATAATTATAATCCTTGGAGGAGACAATGGCACTGAGTATGAGTTATAAAAAGGACCAGCTCAGAAATGGATGTCACGTTATTAATTTTGCAAGGACACTACTTTTTTTTTACTCCCTTTTCCTTACGATAAAAAAAGTTGTGAATTATATTAAAAAAAGTTATGAATTATATATAGAGAACTTCTGAATGTGATCATAAGCATTTTTGTGGGTTTGGAATATCATATTTATATAGTTATGACAAGTTGTTGGTATACTTGATCCTTTTATATTATTACTAAAAGATATATTAATATATCAACGATAATGGAATAAGTGACAATATAAAAATTATCATTAATGGCATCAATGATATTTTTCAAATGATAATAATTTTTATTTTATTATAGTATAGCTTTTGACAAGAATGAATAATTTAAGCCATCACTATTGATAATTGTAACACACTTATAATGATAAAAAAATTATTATTATAATTTATGATAAGATTTTTATTATTACTAAAGTATCATTATAAATGTATTATTAATTATTAATGACTAGCTGTTGTGGCATGCAACCCCTGAGTATATATATTAATTTTTATTATATTATTAATGTTAATTATATTGATAAATAATAAAATACTCAATTTTTTATACCATATACTACTACTAATAATAATAATATAATTTTAACAGTAATCACATTCAATAGCATACAACATTAATTATCTATTAATATAAACTCATAGTTAGCAAATAATTTCTACATAAAAAATTTAAAATTATTAAATACATCTAACCTACATATTCTATAAATTTTGTTATCATATTTTCACCCTATTAATTGTGTTTTCTTAATATCAAATCAAGTGATAAATTTACTTTTAAAATTAAATTAAAAATTAAGGATATAATTGATAAAATAAATTTTGGTATAGCATCGAGTAATTACTTCTTTGATTGCGTAAAAGGACTTTCTTTTTTATAAATTATAAATTATAGATATAGATGACACCGACATCAATATAATGAACATATTGAGTCTAGTCCCATAAATTCAATTCTAACTTGGCATTATTCGTGAGACTCAACGGATTTTTGTACTTTCTCCTTCAGGCGCTAGTCTTTGCGCCTAACTTTCTATAGGTACAAATCGTTTACAGTGTCAAACCATAACTACAGTACTAATATATATAAAACCCAACTTGGGCTAAAGTCCTAGTCAAAGATCTAGAAATTACATAGAACCTTTCAATGTGATTACACGAATTTTTGTAGCTATGAAATATCCTACTTGAATAAGACATATTTAGTACGATTTGTTCGTACATTTGATCTTTTTTAGTATTATGAAAAGTATGTCCATTGAAAATTATCAAAATAGAATTAGGCCGATGTATAAAAAGAATCAGAACACTATTATGAAAATTAATTTGCATTCACAAATGTTCTTTTTTTTTTGTTTTTTTGGGGGGTGGGGGGTGGGGATTCACGTTATTGTTGAAGTATTGTCTCGCTTATGTTAGTAATAAATCTCACAATATGAAAATTAATTATGAACAAAAATAATGAATATATAATTTATGTAATTTGGCTTAATTGAAAGATTTAGACCCATAGGATAAAAAAAATTAAATTTTCTTTGCACGTGAATAAATTATTGAATATGAGTTATATATCGTGTGAAATTATAACTAAAGTACTAATATATATAGGATCTAACTCAAATGAAAATCCTTACAAAAATCGAAAAATCTCTACGACTCCCCCAAACAATTTTTGTCAGACTTAAAATTGCAGTATACATACATTTAATTGAATCATCATTCAATGTCGACCACAAGATAATCTATTGCAATTTATGTGCATTGAAAATAATACTTTTTTTCATAAGACAGAGGGCTCAGAAAATTACAATTAAAAAATTTTGGGGTCGAACTCTAAAAAACTTATTTTGATTATTGATTAATTCCTAATGATTAATAAAGATTTTAAATTAATTAATAACACATGTAAAGTAATTTAATAAAGAATAATATATTTGAGTTAAAAAAGTGGACGCGATCGATTAATACATTTCACACATTCACGTTCCTAGCTGGATATATACTCCAAGGCAACGTCTTTGATAACTACTCTTCAGAACATCAAATGAATTTGGGAATGTATTTGGACACCTAACCCTGAGCAGACAGCAGCCAATAATATATGTTTCGCTGTGACTTAATATGCAGTCTTTTGTTTGGATTACAAGTAACTAATTAACTGGTCATTTGTGATGATAAAATTGTCAAATTTATGTAATAGTTCAAAAATTATACACACCAATCAAGCAACAAATTTACGTGCAAGAATCATCAAAGACCCAGAAGAATCTGATAGAGTATGATTTTGAAGGAGGGGTGAATTGGAAGCCTAATTGCAATTAACTGAAATTTTAACTGACTTTTTTTACCAAATTGAAAATATTAAAAGATCTAGTCTCATAAAATGAATAGAAAAAGTAAACATAATAACACAGTAAATTTATAATGGTTCGATAGACTTATATTCACTCCCTAGGTAATTAATATTCACTTAGAATGATGCAACGAACAAATGTAAGTTTCTCTGTGCTTAAGGAAAGAGCACATTCTTGGCAGATATGTGAATTACTAAGTAATGAAATCAAGTATTCCAAAATGGTCATATGATCAAAACAAAATATGAGAAGATCCTCCTCCTCCTAATAATAATAATAA
The DNA here is from genome assembly GCA_018894105.1 of Jacaranda mimosifolia. Lineage (NCBI taxonomy): Eukaryota > Viridiplantae > Streptophyta > Magnoliopsida > Lamiales > Bignoniaceae > Jacaranda > Jacaranda mimosifolia. The sequence goes on along the minus strand of CM032131.1, from coordinate 4,783,825 downwards.
TAATAATAATAATTTACTACAAAAATTATCCAACAACTGAAGATTTGGTGGGTGATTGTGACTTTTGACCAATTCAATTATGCACCTAGTTTTGTTTCAAGTATAGAAGCAACATGTTGACTTTTGCAAGCTCCTTCCACTTTAATTTTACTTTGAAATATACATATACCTTCATTTAGAGTGCGATTCAATTACATTCCATTTCAATTAATATGTTATCGTATATGTTTCATTTCATCATACTAGAAAGCCTACGTAATTCAGTAATAAATTTTTATTTGTAGAAATATTTAATACATTTATCATTTATTTATAAATTATAATAACTAGTTATTTTAATTTGGCATATGAATGTGTGTGCCAACATTTTTGTAGTTCAAAATAAATTAAATTATTTGTTTATTTTTATATATATAGCACTTATTTGAACTTCTAAATAATTAAAATAAGTTACAATAAAATGATATTAGTGGCTATAAAATGCAATAGTGAATTGCAAATGATAGTTACTCTATACATAAGTTTCAATTATGATAATTAGAACAGAATAATGAAGCTAATTTTAAATAATCACTCAAATATACCAAACAAAATTTGTGTTTTATTGTAGATGTAAAGTAGGAAATAAACACTAAATAAAATAAAGGATCTACATTAGAAATGAAGAAAGTTAAAGGTGGTGCATATGCAATATAGTACATACAGGTATAGTTATAAAGTGGAATATTTTTATGAAGAAATAAAGAAATTCATTATCAAAATCAAGTTCGCTGAGAAGGAAATGTGTGAGGGTTTATCACAATGTCCGAAATTATTCCCTGTTCGGCGAAATCAAGGAAATGTTTATTGAGACTCCAGAATTTAAATAATTTAGTGACAGCCCAAAAATAATAACCAAGATCGGGATTCACTGCTTTAAATGTTTCATTAATTTAGTCATGCTGCAAAACTTCAAGCCAAACCTGAGTTTTCCATAACAAATTATAATTACCCAAGGCCTAAATTTCTAAATTAACCATACGTCTGCATCATTTATCAAGGAAGCCAATGTATTACACCTCATCGATAGATAAGGATGATATATATATATATACACGATCTATACTATAAATCTGATATGTCTACCATGTCAAAATTATTTACATTATGTATAAGAGGACCCACGCTCACGGTATCTCTCATTTGTTCAATTTGGAACAAAGAATAGTACTAGGAGAGTAAGTCTGAATGACTTATTGAGGTAATGATCAACATGCATGGACAAAATATAATGATTGAAATACAATATACATATATAAGAAAAACATTGGTTTTGAATACAGATAACTAAAAACACATGCCAAAACAACAAGATATTGAAGAATAGATAGATTTCATGAAATTCGCAAAACAGGGTTGAAGATCAGTATTTCATGTACAATATGTCATGAGCTACTCAACACTGTTCCATACCAACGAAGAGACTTCTCAAGTTTTAATGCATTTCCCAAAAAATCTCATATTTCAAAACTCAAGAATTGGATTAGTTTTAAGGAACCGAGTGCATATGTTTAGTAAACAGACTCAAATTCAAAATTTAGGAATCAATTCAATTTCATAAAACCGGCTATGCCTGAACATTTCACCAAAAATCTTAAATTTCAAAATTCAGGAATTCAATTAGTTGTAGGATGGTCACCAACCTTATGACTCCCAACAATCCATATAACATTACCTATATCGCCTAGCCAAGCAGCCAACTAAGTTAACAACCATTACAACATGAATTGGTAGGACCAATCCTTGCAAATCAAGATCAAGCAACAACCAATCTCCGGTAGTTCGGAGTCAAGATCACAAACTAAATAGGTCTTAGCTGGTAGGCCAGCCACCAATGACCTGATGTTGTCTTGGTTGTGTTTCCAAACTAGTCCCATGGGCCCAAAAAACTTCTCAAGGGTGCCCCTAAGGATATTATAATGTAATCACAAAGAGTCCCACCAGCCAACACAATTTTTACGCCATAATCGCCACATGAAACAAAATAATTTCAAACTCATTTATGGAACCATTATAAAATTAGTAATAGGCCAATCAATCGATCAATAACGGCAGTCAACTAGACGAACTCACAATCAATATAAATTGATAACAGATAGTTAGCAAGACCACTTTACAAATAGCATCATAAATTTTGGTGATTAGGTCGAGAACATATAAGTCAAATCATAATTTTGAGCTTCTAGAAGTTTTATAGTTCAATTGAAAGATTTAAATTCAGTTCAGATGAGAACTTTAGAAAATTCCAAATTTCATTTGATACTTTGCAAAATTCTTTTCAAATAAGAACATTCATATTTAAAAAATATCATTTTCGAATTAGTATTCAAGGACAACCTTTGAGGAAGGAATCATACATAATATTTGACTAGTATCTTAAATCAATACATGAGTTCAGAGATATGTTTAAATAAAACAGTACGAAATAATGAATTGATTGCTCAAACTCAACACAGGGTCGATCAAGCAATAATATTAGAATAAATATTTAGAAATAGATCGGGCATGGACAAACTGTATAGAATGCTTGGTGAATTTTCGGAAGCCCGATAAAAGACTGAGCGCGTGAAAGCATAAGACAAAAGGAATGACTGATCGATTTTCAAACAATATAGAAAGAATTAGGTGATTACGCCAAGGGCCATAAGAAACACACAATAATGTCAAGGGCTATACAACGATATCAAAGTTCATGCAACAACATCAAGAATGGTGCAACAAAAATAGAGCCAAAATAAGATCAATAGTTACTATAGATATATATTCTTTCCCCAGCAAAGAGATCTCATAATATCGAGTATAGACCTTACTTGAGAATATTGAGTAGCAGAGCTTTTTTGAGAGAGCCCGATGGTCGATTTCTTGTTACTTAGATATCCAAAATATTGCATAAGAGATATTAAAATAGTCATTAACTTAATCTCCTAATCTACATCTCCATGAATTGATAATTTTGTTTTTCTTTCACAATTCTTACATATTATTCTATGATATATAAATATGTATAACCCCAATTAGCACTCATCTTATCTCATATAACACCTTCAAATCTCCTTGTATTCTAAATTGAGAATCCTTATAATGTTGATCATAGATTCATTATTAATTGCAGTTGTTATCAATTCCAATCCTAATCAATTATGTCTTAATCTTTACTCACCCACCTTTTCAACATTAAGTACTTATAGTAGTAGTTTTAAATTGAGTTTTATTCTTAATTCATTTGATTCATGACTAATTTACTCAATCAGACTTTATTCATAACCCCAATTCTTATAATTCATCTTTTTTAACTTAATCTATCAACTTTCAAGCTATCAGCTTAATTTGTAGTTTAATACTATCAATGTTAAACTTCTATTCACAACATATATTTTAGAGGTACTCATCAACTTTTTAGGTTCAATTCCTAAATTTGTCTTTTTCTCAATGATCAGAACATGAATTCATATACTTATTTTAGGCCTAATCCTATTTATATTGTTAATCTGAAAAAACCTCTATTTTTCATTCTCACTTAGAAAAGGTACAATAAATATATATATATATATACACACACACACACATACACACACACACACACAAGAGTCCTAGTAAGATAAGATTACTATCAAATCTCTAATAATTATCCTATCAAATCATAGTTATTTGCTAATAAGCTCCTAAAGTATATCCTACATGATATATCCTAATGCTTCCCCTCAAGTTGGAGCATAGATGTTAATCATGCCAAACTTATTACAAATATAGTCAATTCGGGCCCCATGCAATGCCTTTGTGAAGATATCTCCTAATTGCTCTACAGTTTTCATGTGTCTAGTAAATATGATCCCTTGTTGAATCTTTTCATGAATAAAGTGACAGTCGATTTCAATATGTTTAGTTTGTTCATGAAATACTAGATTAGAGGCGATATGAAGAGCATCTTGATTATCACACACAATTTTGCAGGTAATGAATTTTTAAGGCCAATTTTATCCATTAATTGATGAATCCACATTATCTCATACAAAGATTGTGTCATAGCTTTATATTTTGATTCAACACTAGAGTGAGAGATGACATTTTGCTTCTTACTTTTCCGTGAAATTAGGTTTCCCCTAACAAAAATACAATATCCTGTGGTTGATTGTCTGTCAGAATTTGATCATGCCTAATCAACATCTGCGAAGTATTCAATATTTAAATGTATATGATCACTATATAAGAGACTACGTCTACGAGCCCCTTTTAAGTAGCATAAGATTTGTCCTAGAGCTTGAGCTACAATCAGAGAGGACATAAATTGGCTCACAACATTAACTGAATACGTTATATCAGGACGAGTCACAGTGAGATAGTTCAACTTGCCAACTAATCTCCTATGCCTTTTAGGATCCTCAAACAACTCCCCATTTTCTGCTGTAAGTTGGAGATTAGGAGTCATTGGTGCATTACAAGGTTTAGCACCTAGCTTGTCTGTTTCTGCTAATAAATCTTGGACATACTTTCGTTGAGATAGAAAGATGCCTTTCTTACATCTTGTAAATTTAGTACATAAAAAATATTTTAGTAAGCTCGAGTCTTTTATCTGGAATTGAGTTTGGAGAAATGATTTTAAAGATGAAATTCTTGTAGAGTCACTTCCGGTAATAACAATATAATCAACATATACTACTAATAAGATTAGACCAGCTTCTGACTGCTTATAGAATACTGTATCATCACACTTACTCTTTTGTATGCTAAACTGTAGTACTGCTTCACTAAATCTCCAAAACCAAGCCTGCGGACTTTATTTCCAACCATAAAGTGATTTTCTAAGTTTGCACACTTTTCTTGACTCCCCCTAAGCAACAAAGCTAGGTGGTTTCTCTATATAGACCTTCTCTTGAAGCTCACCATGAAGAAAAGCATTTTTAATATCTAGTGGATATAACGGCCAATGATGAATGGTTGCCAAAGAGATGAATTAAAGAACAGATGCAAGCTTCGCCACTGGAGAAAATGTATCAGAATAATCAACCCATAAGTTTGAGCATATCCATTGGCTACGAGACAAGCTTTTAATCTAGCTACAGAACCATCTGGATTAAGCTTCATTGCAAATACCCATTTACAAACAATACTTTTCTTTTGTGTTGGTAAATTCACCAGTTCCCAAGTACTATTACTATCTAATGCTACCATTTCCTCTTCCATAGCAGCTTGTCAGCCAGGGTGGGATATGCCTCACCAATAGTTTTGGGAATAGAAACAAACTCAAGGGATGTGGTAAAACATCAAGATGAAAAGGACAAGTGATTGTAAGAAACAAAGGATGTAATAGGATAGGTACAAGTATGTTTACCTTTGCAAAGAGCAATGGGAAGATCATCTCCATGCTCAGAGGTGGTAATTAGATCTTTCGACGAAGAAGGAACTAGTGGAGGGCATGAATCAGACGTCTCTGTCTATCTAGAATAGACATGGATAATAGGGGGCCGAGCATTGATAGGATTAGGGGATATAGGTTTGACAATGTAGACCAAAAAAATATTTACCTCCTCTAAACACTCATCAACAGGAGAGATTGGAAAACAATGGAGCGGACTCAAAGAATGTAACATCAATTGACACAAAATAATGATTAAGTGTTGGAAAGAAACATTGATACCCTTTCGAAGACAACAATCCCCAAGGAAAACACACTTAAGAGATTTTGGATCTAACTTAGTTAGCTGTGGACGAACATCTCGTACAAAAAAAGTACTGCAAAAAATACAAGGTTTAATGGGAAACAAAGATTTGTTTCCGATTAAAGTAGTGACAGAAATGTCACCATTAAGAACATATGAGGGCATGCAATTAATTAAGAAACAAGTAGAGACAGCATTAGCCCAGAATATCTTTGTTTCCCATTAAAGTAATAAAAGGAATGTCATCATTAAGAACAGATGAGGGCATGCAATTAATTAAGAAACAAGTAGAGACAGCATTAGCCCAGAATTGTTTAGGAACTTTCATTTGAAATAGAAGTGCTCTGGCTACCTTAAGGAGATGCCGATTTTTTCTTTTAGCAATTCCATTTTGGGATGGAGTATCAACATAAGAAGATTGATGAAGAATACCATTTTGTGTCATATACGTGGAAAAAATGTCTGAAAAATATTCTTTGGCATTATCACTCCGCAATATACGCACATGAAGATTAAATTATGTTTTAATTTCAGTACAGAATGCACAGAAAATGGAGAATAATTTTGGACAACTTTTCATAAAGTAAATCCAAGTAACACGAGAATAATCATCAACAAACATAACAAAATACTTGAATCTAGTTTTAGAAACAACAGGACATGGACCCCAAACATCAAAATGAACTAACTCAAAAGGGGATGAAACTTGCTTATTGACACGAGACACGAAAGGTAACCTATGATGTTTGGCAAACTAACATGGCTTACATTCTAAAACAGATAAAGACTGAAATTATGGACGCAACCTGTTTAAAGCCGATAAGGAAGGGTGCTTAATCAACACTGAGCTTCAAATGGGGTCAAGAGATGGAATAAACAAGAGATCGTGGTAATTGGTTCTCAAGGATATAGAGTCCTCTAAACTCATGCCCTTTACCAACAATCTGCTTCGTCATAAGATCCTGAAATAAACAATGATCAGGGAAAAATGAGACACAACAATTTAAGGCTCAAGTAAGTTTGCTGACGGACATTAAATTAAATCAAAACTTAGGTAAGCATAAAACAGAGTATAAAGAGATCGAGGATGTTAGGTTGGATATTCCAGAGCCCATCACACAGAAGGTAGATCCATCAGCGAAAGTAACACTAGAAGAGGATGGGTGAGAATGAAATGAATGCAAAAGGTTGAAGTTACCTATAATGTGATATGTAGCACCAAAATCAATGACCCACTTAGATAAGGAAGAGACAAGGCATGTAGTAGATACTTGACTCAGCAAGAGCAATGACTAAGGAATTGGTGGTTTTCAACGATGCTTGATGTTGTTAGAACCGTGCAAATTCTTCTGCAGACACCATAATAGTTTTCTCAAAGGATGGGGCATTGGTGGAATTTCTTGTTGCAATATTGGCTGCTTGTAGTTTATTCCAAAGTTTGGGGCATGTGCATTTTGTATGACCAGGATCATGATAGTAATAGAAAATGATTTCTCCTGAATTAAGATTCAGGGTTGCCTTTCCATTGTTCTGGATTCTATTATATCATCATGAATTTAGATTTGAAGTTGCCCCTCCATTAATGCGATTACCATTATATCCTCCTCGATTTCCTCCCTTATTGTTTTGTCATTCCATGTCATTACGACTTACAAGGGCTCTATTAGTGATTTGAATAGACTAGGGTTTTTCTATACAAAGAATTCTATTAGAAGCATCATGCAGCGAAATTTTTTTATGTCCAGACAAGATATGAGACTTAGCAGTATCGAATTCCGGAGGTAGACTAGCAAGAAAACTCATCACAACTATTTGTTTTCACTGCTCCTACTAAACTTTCACATTAGGACTAAACGGTAACGACAAATTAAGTTCTTCATAAACACGTTTAAACTCCATAAAGTAAGTTGTTAAAGATCTATCTTGCTTATGATCTGCGCGGTAGAAATCCTTACAAACCTCATAAATGCGAGAAATATTTCCTTTTCCAGAACATAAAAAATCCAAATAATCCATCAATTCTTTAACAAACTCACAGTGATTAATCAAGGTAATTACATCTTTATTAATGGAATTTTGGATTTGTAGAAACAATCGAGCATCATCCCTCATCCACATTTGCCCTGTATCATCAATAGGTGAATCCATAATGAGGTGATCATCCTTATCAATACTCTGTAAATAAACCCGAACTGTTTTGCTCCAATCTAAGTAGTTTGAGCCATTAAGTTTGTGTTCCGTAATCTTTGTTACTACTTGAATCACATCAACAATAATACTTTTATTTCCTGTCATCTTAAGAAAAAAGGAAAACTAAAGCCAAATAATTAAAAATGCTATGAAATCAGCAAATTCACCAAACTGGTTAAAAAGAGACAATAACAGCCCTTTTAAAGCAAAATCACCTTCCACCCAACACAAAATATATACTGTACCACACAAATCCAAAGTTAAAACCAATGAACTTGACAACAGTCAGAAATAATATATGAAACCCATGGTTGCAAAAAAAAATCACCAAAAAAACTGATCAAAACAGAAAGTGGTTTATGGGAATGGCTCTCCCACGTCGAGGCGACGTCGGCGATGAAAACTAGCACCAGAAAAGAGGTGTCACGCGTTCTTACGCATCGGTGCGTAGATGCATTGCGAAAGGTTTAATTGGCGCATAAAGTGCACTCGCTGGGAATTTGACCACCAGATTCTAGGTTCCGGCTAATGAACGTTTGAGCTTTCTCCTAGGATGGGCGGTGTCGACATTTGTATAGTCTAACGAGGTGATCTGAAAATACTCAATCACAAAATTAGGGTTCTAAATTTTATTCTTGTAGGCTCCAGTGCCATGTTAATATGAAAAACCTCTATTTTTCATTCTCACTTAGAAAAGGTACAATACAAAAATATATATATATATATACAAGAGTCCTAGTAAGATAAGATTAATATAAAATCTCTAATAATTATCCTATCAAATCATAGTTATCTGCTAACAAGCTCCTAAAGTATATCTTACATGATATATCGTAACATATATCAAGTCAAAGTTTAGCTTAAATTACATAAATTTTCAAACATATATTATTCATACGGTCAATTCTCATAATTATTTGAATCTCATTTAAATTTTATAATGTCAAAATGAATTCATATATTTGAGTTGGTTAAGCCCTAATTTTATTTGAGACTAGTACACCTTAATCTACAATCTAACTTGATTAAAATCCTGAAAATTAACTGAATAACGAATCGATTCAAAAGATTTTACTCAATTGGGTCAAACTAGGCCTGAATTCAAGCCCAAAAGTAACTCGAACGAACTTGATGTCGAAATCTGAACACCATTACTGTGCCTCATCAGATCATCACCGAACCACCATCGACCATCGTCGAAATTTGGAGCCATCGACACCAGAATTGCCTTGACTAGGAAGATAAAACCTTTTAATCAATTTTGCGATTGGCCATTGTTTGCCCAGTCAATTAGCCCAATATAGCCACAAACCCCATAATGCTGCCATCTTCAAATCACCATTGCTATTTCCTCAAATTGACACCACAAATAGTTTGCCCACCTTAATTTGATCAGAATCCATTTATTATTTTCCTATTCTCATCATTGGAGCACATAAACCCACCACCATGGTCGAAGCTCCATCGCCACCTTTGATATCGAGTTGATTCATAGGTGTTTTTGATGAATTTTGGTATGGATATATTCCTTTCAACCAAAAAAAGACGTTTATGGTGTTAAACTTCATAGTCAGAATCTGAGCACAGAAGTGCCAGGTGAAGCTGAACGTATTTCTGAGAATTAGATGAAGTTGTGGGTTAGTTTTTATATAGAAAGTTATTTTCTATATTTACAAACTAACCCCCAATATTTTTCACCACAATTTTGTTTCGACCCAAACATTTCTAGATGCCTCAATCGGCCTAGAATTTCTTATTCAGCCCCTAAAGTTTCCAATCTCACCCAGCGGCCTGCTAGTGTTTAAGACTTCTACCACTTTGATCCCAATTCTATTTATTTCTAGTCCTAAACTTTTAACAATTATTTTGGAATCCTTTTTAGATTATTTAGTGTTAAATTCAAGACTTAATTTTCTTTTCCAATAATCTATTTTGTCAAATTGTACATATTAATTCTAATTATTAATTTATTTAAAGATATGAAAATTTGGGTGTTACAATTGAAGTAATTTGATTTAATGTTATATTCTAGTCGCTTTTGTTTTGTTTTGTTTTGTTTTGTTTTTAATAATTATGAAGTTCTTAGTAATTATCTGATATTATGATGAATCATCATTTTTTCTTCAGAAATCTTACTTTCATTTTTCTTTTTGAGACAAAAGTTCTTCATTAATAAAGATTATTACAAAGAGCTTCAACAATGAACGAGGGCGGTTTATAAATCCAAACCGCATGATCAATCATAGAACCAGACGCCCTTGCTATGGTATGAGCAATTATATATGCAGATCGTTTAACAAAAGAAACTTGAAGGTGATCTAAACCTTCTTTAAAATTTCTACAATCATCAATAATAAGCCTAAGAGTAAAAGAGAAGTGTTCAGGTCCATTAATCACTTGAACTAATTCTTTCGAGTTTGACTCCACTGCACAATTTGTAATAGCAGATTGCTTGATCAAGTTGAGAGCTTCTCTAATTCTCCAGGCATTCGGCCAAGCAGATATAGAGAATCCCTTGGAAAATTTTACAGCCTGCACCCTCAAATAACCCATCATGATCCTAGGCAATCCACCCCACTCCTATCAAATCTTTAGAAGCTTGCCGCATCTGTATTGACCTTGATCCAACTGTGATCTGGTTTTTCTATGTTGGAGAGGCTAGACATTCCTGATTCATATATAGGGTAAACTTGTATTTTTATACTTGCCTATTTCCATAGGTTTAAGTAAGATTTATCAAATTGAGACATAGCCTCACTTGTCCTTCATCTTTCCAAAGCAAATTATTTCTGTTGTTCCAAAGCCCCCAACAAATCATAATGGCCAGCTCACAAAGTTCCATAGAAGCAGATGATAAGATCAACCTAATCCAATCAGAAAAGAAAGTTGTATTTCCTCTGATAAACCCCAACTTTGATTGAGACCATGATTCTTTTGCCCTCAGACATTCAACAAGGACATGGAAAATAGTTTATTGCGTAGACCTACAAACTGGACAAACTGAATCAACTTCCACATATTTTTGCGGCAAAAGATCTCTTGAAGATAAATAAAAACAAGCATCCCTCCATGCCACGATCCTCACCTTAAAGTGAACTGATAGGTTCCAAAACCTTTCCCAAAAACAGTTTCTGCCCTCAGTTAGATGATCTGATTCCTCAAGCGAGCTCTAAAACTAGTTGTCTTAAGTTTTTCTCAAACTAATAGGGATTTGGAAAATAAGGTCCTTATCTTTCATTAAATATTTCTTTAATTGGTTTAGAATTCCGTTCTTTCCTATCAAAATTCAATAAGTTTGCCATTTGTAGAGTGGCACATGTCTTCAACAAAACAGAGGAAATGTATGGATTTGTAGAATAAGGAAGCTATTGTTCAATAGCAATTTGAATTTTTGTTCCATCTCCCACTTGCCATCTACTTCCATCTCTAATAAGTTTCTAAGTAGCTATTAAACTTCGCTAAACGTAGCTCGTGTTTGAACTGATATCAACCTTCAAAAAAGTGTTTCGGGGAAAGTTTATGGTTTTAAAGACTCTGGCAACAAGTGAGTTTGAATTTGACAGAATCTTCCAACATTGTTTCCCAAGCATTGCCAAGTTAAAGTCGTGTACTCTCTGAAAGCCTAGACCACCACCTGATTTTGGTTTACTCAGATATTTCCAACTATGCCAATTGATACCTCTTCTATTGTTGGAGCCTGACCTCCACCAAAATGCATTCATAAGACTTTCCAACTTATTACATAATTCAATAGGAAGTAGGTACACTTTCATAGTAAAATTTGGGATGGTTTGGGTAACCGATTTCAGTAAATTTTCTTTCCCATCCCTAGACAAGAATCTTTTATTTCAATTTTGAATTCTTTTCCACACCTTGTCACGAATAGAAGCAAAAATTTGTTTTTCTTTCTCCCCATGAAGGTAGGTAAGCCCATATGCAACTATTGATTATCCCCCTCTTGAGCTCCGACTCTTAAGCAGACTTTCTCTTTAGTCTGTAAAGTCACATTATGACTAAAGACAACTTTTGATTTATCTAAATTAATAACTTGGCCCAAAGCTCTCTCATAGTTATGGAGAATGCCAGCAACACGATCAACTTTTAATCTGTTAGCCCTAAAGAAACAAAAAGGAGATGAGAAATACAAGGGGTCCTCGCGCAATTTTATGACCATGGATTAATCCCTGGTTTATATGCTTCCTCAAGGTTGCTGATAGGCCTTTTGCACATAAAATGAATAGATACGAGGACAAAGGGTCCCCTTATCTCAGATCTCATTTAGGTACAATTTGACCTCAAAATTCATTTTCTTTCACAATTCTATAGGAAACAGACTTGAAGCACATACATCAAATCCACCCATCTTCTACTAAAACCCAATTTGAACATGATGTTTTCTATAAAGCACCAATCTATTCTATCATAAGCTTTGCTAATATCAACTTTTAAAGCCATAAAACCTTCCTTTACCTGTATTTCTTCCTCAGTTAGTGCATTGACTCAAATGAGATAAGGATATTATTAGTAATCAATCTACCTGGTATAAAAGCACGTTGAGAATAAAAAATAATATTAAGTAAAATTTTCTTTAAGCGATAATCGGCTAGGACTTTTGAGATAATTTTATACAAGCCGTTAGATAATGAAATCAGTCTAAATGTAAGAAGGGCACTCCTCCAGAATAAGCACAATTGTTGTTTTATTCAAACCCCCAGTAACTGCGCAGAATTTATGTATGATAAGCAAGACTCCACAACATATCTCCCACTATAGACCAGAAGTTCTGAAACAAGCGAGGGTTTATTACATCGATTCCTAGCTATTTATCAGGATATATCTCAAACAAAGCCATTCTAACTTCATGATGAGTAAATTCAGATAACAAGATCTCATTTTGTTCATCCATAACCTTGTGTTGTACATTCTGCAAAATTGGATCCACAACATATTTTGATAAGGAAATGAGTCTTGAAAATACTCCGTCATAACCTGATCCAAACTATTTTCCTAGATCTTCCAAGCCCTATGTGCATCTTTCAATTAGGAAAAAGAATTCCTTTTTCTTCTACCATTAGCCACTATGTGGAAGAATCTTGAATTCATATCCCATTCCTTAAGCTAGAATACTTTAGCCCTTTTGTTTCTAGAAGACTTCCCTTTGATTCATAAACTCAAACAACTTTATTTTTGGTTCCTGGAGCTCCAAAACACTTGAGGTATCCCTTCTTCCATGGAGATAAGCCATTTTCTTTCTAAGACTATCAAGTCAGGATTGAAGACCCTTATTAAAGTTTTCTTCCCATTTATGCAAATCCTGACCATACCTTCCAATTTTTCCTGAATAGGGAGCATTCATCCATTTTCCCATATGTGCTTGACCATCTGGCTATACCTTTTTCCCTTAACAAAGAATTTTCAAATCTAAATCTCTGGCCTCGAGAACAAGTTGCGGGGCCAAAAGTGTCAATCAAAATCGAATAATGATAAGATGAAGTAAACTCAACATTCGAAACTCTGAAATTCTCAAACTTCTTTATCTAGTTTGGTGTTGCAAAGGCTTAATCAATTCTTTCATCCACCCAATTGTCTTCTCCCCTGTCTCTTTTCCAAGTGAATGGATAACAAGTCATTCCTAAGTTAATCAACCTAGTATCATTCACAACATTTCAAAATCCCTCAATCAGGTATAGTGGGTGAGCATTCTTACATTTTTTTTTATTTCGTTAATATATCATTGAAGTCATTGGCACAAAGCCAAGGCATATTTGACTTCGTGGTGAGGAGCTAGAGCAAGTCTTATGATTCCCTTCTTCTAGCAAGTCAGACTAAATGATGTTAGCCTTTTTTGTATATACAATGTCCTGAAGGACCTGAACTGCACATGGGTTGCCCAACCCATGACAATTCCAGTAAAGGGGACTCATAATTCTAGGCGGGCTTGGACCCCAAGACCTACTTATAATAATAAACTCTAGCCCGACTCACACTCGCCTATATTTTCATCACCCCCATGCCACTCTTCTCCATCCTTCGTCGTTTGACAACATTCAAAATAGAATTTCTCTTTGCTAATCCCTTTTTTCCTTTTGATCCACTCAATACCATATCCATACATGCAGTTATTTCACATTTCCGTAATTATCAATTCTTTCCTTCCAAGATCTCTCAATTTTCCTCTTGAAATCATGCCCACGATTTCCTTCCCTGATAAAGTTCCGTGCAAATTCGTGTTTAAGATCAAAATTTCATTAACTGCCGAAGTAACTTCCTCTGATCCGTTTGCCGTTGGCACCTATTCCACCATCTCATTTTTTCCTTCCGGCTGATTTTATCGAAGCCATTTTTCTCCAATTTAAGATGAAAAACGTATGTTTGAAGCCCTCATCCAAGCCTAATAAGCTTTATCAATATATTCCTCAGGAAGATCAAATGCAATTTCACATAATTTTTTGTTGTGTCCCAATTTACCATGATCAACAAAGCAAAAGATGGACAGCTTTTCACATTTGAAATTAACCTAAATTCGCTCCCGTCCTATCTTCTTGATTTTCATTCTCCTCTTAAGAGGTTGTCGAACATTAATTTCAACTTTAATTCTTAAATATGCCTGCTAGACTCCCCCAAAAATATTCTGATCAAATTCAAAAAAAATTCCCACAAAATTCCCAATTTCTTTACAGACACGTTCTGACCTAAAACTAATGGGTAAATGATATACTTGGATACAAAAGGGGCTGTGAAACAGACAAGCTTTTTGAGACTGATCAGATGGTTGTAGATGTTTACATAGCAGAATATGATTGTCGAATGTCCAATGACCATTTTCTAGCATTTGTTTGATTTTCATTCTCCTCTTAAGAATTTGAATTTGTATTCCTACCAAAATTTCACAAATTAAAGAAAGATAACTTTTAATTCAAAAGATAAAAAATTCATAATGAATATTATAAAACTTAGATGTTTGACGAGTGTTAACGTCATTTGATTCAATATTAAGTTGTGGTAATTTTTGATCTATTTATTAATTATATAATAAAATTCTTATTGATTATTTAACATTAGAGTAAATCTTCATTTATAAATTTCAAATCAATAAAAAATAAATTTGAATTTCAGAACTTAAAATTTCATAAGGAGTAATATAGGAAAAGGTGTTTGACCATAACTAAAGTAATTTTGATTCGATTCTAAATTGTAATAATTTAAATTTTTTAATCTTGTGATACTTTTATTTATTTTTTAATTTTATGATATTTTTATTATTTTTTAATTTTGTGACAGATTATGAAGGATATTTTTTATTTTTTTTATTTAAAAGGAATTAATCAAGTTAATATATTAAAAATGGGTAAATTGCCAGCACCCCTCTGGGATAAGCGGAATGAGCAAAAAAAACCCCTGTGAAAAAAGAATATACAAATGACTTCCCTGAGTTTTCATAAATCATGCAGCGTGACCCTTTTGAGCGTTGGTGTGTGCCACGCGCACTTGGATGCGCCTGGTTATCCTTTTGGACGTGTGAAAAGCTTGTTTTACCCCATTCTTCCCCAAATAAATGAAAACCCATTTCTTCCTTGTTCAACTGAACATTGAAAGGTATTAAGTCCACCCCCAAATTTAATTTTTTTGTTTCAAGCAAGATTATTTTGAAGAATGGCGACTTCTTCTTCCAACAGTGCAAGGAACATATTCAGACCTACGAAGCCTTCACTTGACCTGAGGTATGGGAGACATCTAGTATGTAGATGCTTCGTAGAAACTGCTCTTCGAGTGGTTTTGAATGATAGGAAAAACTCGTTTGGTAGGCTTTACTACTGTTGTGCTATCCAACGCTGCAATTTCTTCGAATGGTGTGTGCCACTTCGAGCAACTTGGTCTCCAAGTGGTCTTGCAGTTATTTGTCCCTAGTATTTTGGCATTGTAGGAAGAAAGAGAATTCTTCAAATGTAGTTCATGTTTATTGGCTTTTAATAGCTGTTTTAGTTACAGTTTTGGTTGTTGTTGTAGTATTGAAGTAAAGAGATGAAAAATGTTAGTTTTGCTTATGTTGTTTCTGCAATGTTAAGGCAGTTCATCTAGCTTAGTTTCTTTTCTTGGTTCTATGTTCTCGACAATTAATCAGGAGGTAAATTGCTATTATATAGCTTATGAATGAAATCATAGGGGGGTAAGTTGCATATTTCTGGAAGAAAAAAATTGCAAGAGTTGAGGGAGTATAATGACTTATCCAATCAAAAACCAACAAGACCAAATCAACAAGAAACCAACAAAACCATACACAAAAAGGTTCAAAGTAGTCCCAAGTTTAATAATCTCCAAATTGGTCAAAAGAAGACAAGTGACTCTATTCAATAAAGTGCAATTGGCGTTGTTTAATACATTCCAACCACTTATCAAAATAATTAAAGCTGTCAAATTTGTATAAATATTCCAAACCTAACAAAAGGTTAAAAAAGCATCTTTTCTCTAGAATCCCATGCCCACAGTTATGTACATACAAAATAGACAATTGTTTGACAAAATAAATCTCATTAATAATCTCTCACACCACATCTATAGTTGTTGTGCTCTCTTTCAACTGTATTTTTTTTTTTTAATATTCTGTAGCACCTCATTGACAATTTGTTTTTTCTTTCTCTTGCATAGTTTAGGATCACTTGCAACCACACTAGTAGGTGGAATTGAAGCTGCTCCAAGTGGCCCCCTGGTTGATGCATCAACTGGTGGAGGTGCCTCAGTATTTGGTGCTGTAGCATACCTAGTTGAAGCACCATATCCTTTTTAAGTTGAGATAGAAGCTATTCTTTTTCTTGGTGCACCTTTTCTTCCATGGCTTGTTTTCCCTAGTAAAGCTGCATTTCTAGGACCTTGGTAAGTTTTTCCTTTTCCTCCATAAGTTGTTTGTTTTTGCAACCAAAAAAAAAAAAAAATCTAGCATAAGAAATTAAAACTAACAATGAATGAGACATTTTGCAGTAAGGGTTTTTTTTTTTGCATATTTAGTAAGGATTTTATAAATCATAGGAGGGTAATTTGCCAGTTTACAAAGGATTCATATAGAACTAGCTGCAATTGAAATCAAGCAGGCCAAACATAAACAATAGGACCAAACTTAAATAAACAAGAACTAACCAATGAAAAATATTGACCAGCCAAATCAACAATCATCTAATTTCAGCAATATTAAAGCAACAACCTAAATGATGATTTGAAACCTCAGATTTGCAACAAGCAGAGCAGTATATCAAAGTTATCTAGTCATATAAAGATGTCAAAAGCTGAATAAAAAATAACTTATTGATCTGGAAGACTGTGTTGGGGGTTCAACAATGGAACTCTCCCCTGCATCATTCTGGCTTAGAGGAGGGACTTGAGAATCTTGGTTTATCAGTAGCCAGTAAAATGCATATAACTTGATCAATCCAAATAATCAATAGAAATATATACAATTTGTCAATTTAAGTATAATATCTTAACCTTAAAGAGTCTCTGGCTTTAAGATGAGTGGGATTCTTGCAAGAAGCTTTGTTGTGACTTCTTTGTAGATAATTTTTGCATGCATGCGTAAGTCCCTTCCTTGTTGAAGTAGTCCTATGCAATTCATCAGGACCTCTTCTTCTCACCTTAACTAGTCTCCCAGCTTTAGTTTTGATTTTAAGTGGCTTTAGAGGTACATGGTTAGTTTTATTATACTCCTTAGGCCTAGGAACCCCATGGATCATGTGCTCATATACCTTTATGTAACTCTCCTTTTTGTAGCAATCATCCACATAATCTTCTAATTTCAACCTTCTCTCTAAAATTGCAGTAGAAGCGTGGCAACAAGGATAAGCATTCAGCTGAAACATCTCACACGTGCAAGCTTTTTTATCCAAGCCCACAAGGTATCTATCATCTGGACTGTCAACTTCAAACTCTTTACCCCCACACCATCTAACAATGCAATGCCTAGTCATAATTTGCTGCTTATTAATCTTCTTGAGTATGTTTGGGCATATGCTTCCAGTATATTTCTCCATCCTTGCCCTCTTAGTCTGAATCCTAGTAATTAGCTTGCTTCTGATACTTTCAAACATGCTAATGATAGGTTTGTCACTTGCATCAATGATATAACTGTTAAAAGATTCAGAAAGATTGTTAACTAAAATATCACTTTTGCAGTAAGAAAAAAATGACCTGGCCCAATGTTTAGCTGGAACTTTCCTATGTCACTCCACTACTATCTCAATATTGTCATTCACTTTAGGATCTTCTGCTTCCAATAGCCTCATGTAATGCTCAAATGCTGTTTTCCTACCAGCAGATGCTGCCTTCCAAAATAAGTCCTTGAGCTTAGGTCCACTGAACTTCTTCTTAAAGTTGTCATACATGTGTTTCAAGCAATATCTGTGTTCATTATCTAGAGCCACATCTCTCAATACCTCAATAAGTCCTTTTTGCCTATCAAAGATGAAAGTCCATCTCCTGTCCTTAATATCCTTAAGCATCTCCTTCAAAAACCAAGTCCATGTCTCTCTGTTCTCCACTGGAACCACTGCCATGGCGATAGGAACCATGTTATCATTGCCATCATTTCCTATAGCAACCAAAAGCTACCCACCATATGTAGTCTCCAAAAAATAGCCATCTAGACCAATTATTGGTCTACACTTTTGAAAAGACTTTATCGTGGCATTCAGTGAGAAATACATCATCTCAAATATAGGTGGATCACTGTTTTCAACTTTCCTCAACAAAATCTTGCTACCAAGATTCTTCTCTATAACTGTGGCACAACAATCCCACAACCTCTCAAATTGCTAATCATCCACCCCTCTGATTTCTTGCAATGCATGTCTTTTAGCTACGATCACTTTCTATGTATTCACATTCAAATTGACCTTCCTTTGAATGGTGTTCTTCAACTTCTCAATTGAAACATTGGGATTGTCTCTGATAATATTCTGTACCCTGCTTGCCAAATATCTTGCTTTGGCAAGGTTGTTATGATCTACTCTGGGAGATGTATGAGACCCTGTGATTGTCTTCACTTGAAAAGTTGCACTTTGCATCACTGAGGAGGCATGTATCCTCAAATTGCCTGAGTTGTTCTTGCATTTAGCTGTTACTCTGACATTCTCATATCTAATCCATTCAAGCTCAAAGCCCTATCTCACAACCAAATCTCTCAAAGCCTCTCTAAATACCTTTGCATTAGCAAATTTTATCCCTACCACCATGTTAAAATCTTTCATCTCTTGTCCTTGTCTAAAATATGGATGCTTTGGATCTTTTTCATCTGAACCATCCAGGCTGATGAATTCATCATCTACCCCAGGGTCACTATACCATTCCTCATCCTCTATAATGACCTGGCCTAATGTTTAGCTGGAACTTTCCTATGTCACTGCACTGCTATCTCAATATTGTCATTCACTTTAGGATCTTCTGCTTCAAATAGCCTCATATAATGCTCAAATGCTGTTTTCCTACTAGCAGAATTTTGTGTTTCTTCTATTATTTTATGTTCAGCTGCAGCTATTTCTTTTTCATCATGCACTGCAGTTTGGCTGAAGAGGTTGTGTACTGAAACCCCCAAACTCCATCTCTTCTGGTTGCATACTACCAAAGTCATCTTCAAAATCTACCCCTTGTGTCAATAACCTGATCGTACTATCCTTATCAGTTTCTTGTTCCCTATTTTACATCTTTTGAAGCTCTTCCAAGCTAATCAGATTCCCATGTTCATCCATCACTTGGATTGGGTCTGCTACCTCCTCCACATAGAGCAAAACTGGTAAATCTATACCTCTGTATTGTCTTTGAAGTCACTTATATTATAATCAGGGTAATCATTGTTATTTTCCTCAACCCATGTTCAAGTGAAGATCCAGGTACTCTATAGTAGAAATTGACTATGCCTTTCTTGCATCCATGCTGCACATACAAGTCCCATAGAATATCCAAGTTTAAGTAGTCCAAATCAAATTTTGGAATGTGTATTATTTTTCTCCTCTATATATTAGTTTTGGAGTACGCACAAATTCTCCTCCACTCCATATTTATAATTCATGATATTTAGTCATCTGCATTCATGAACAAACAAAATATTCAATTAGCCACTGCCATA
Organism: Jacaranda mimosifolia; assembly: GCA_018894105.1. NCBI lineage: Eukaryota > Viridiplantae > Streptophyta > Magnoliopsida > Lamiales > Bignoniaceae > Jacaranda > Jacaranda mimosifolia. The sequence continues at coordinate 4,763,830 of CM032131.1, read as the reverse complement.
ATGCATACTAATTAGCCTAAGTAGTGACAGTTAACATTGAGATAATCCAATGTCAATTATCATGACACAATGCTTATAATTAAATGAATATTATATATATGATATTTAAATAAGAAGAACTGTGTACAATCAAACTGGAAGAATAAGACTTCAAATAGGAACATTATGCATTGTAGCACTATGTCAAACATTCCATAAAATAAATTTAAATATTTTAAAATATTTTATTTTATGGATGGTCAATGTAAGTGTTTGTAAGTCTTTTTTCCAGTCAAAGTACTATTGGGACCACTGACATAAGATTTTCATTGGGACTACTAATATTGAAACGCTACAACCACAAGTACAGACAAATTGAAACAACCACACCATCACATAACACCCAATAACATCCACATAATGGAAAAATAAAAGACAAAACTCATGCTGGGGTGCAAAGCATATTATGCCACTTCAAACATAACAAACAAATAATACATCTAAAAATAAAAAAATACATATATAACAAACTTCACACAGAAAAGCCCAAACAAGTACCCTAAGCAAAATACGTGAAGGAGAGAACAAATGCATACCGTGCGCAGGAGTTAAATCACCAGATGCAGTCCCTTCGAAGTCAATGACATCTCTACACCAATCTTCGCCTGCAATCTTCCTTAAATCCACTTTGTATTGCAAAAAAATGTTCAATGTGACGGGGGGAACATCAACATTCAAGCTAGGGTTTTGGGATTTTTAATTTTACGATTTTCGCTCTCATTTTTCCAGTATTTGATTTCAAAATGATCTAAAGAATGAGAGGTGAAAGGTGTTTAAACTTATGCAAGGTCATTTTTGTCCTTTCAATTTTAAATTCGCTAAAAATCCTTCTAAACAGACCGCAGGAGACGGTGAGCGTGATTTATCAATTCTCAGGGAGGAATTTTGCTTATTATAGATAACACAGGGGGGTAAATTGCTACTAGTCCTATTAAAAATAATATACGAGGTAGTTACTCACACTTTATAATAGTACTAGTGATTTGAGCACACTTGATATCTCTGCTTAATTTATTTCATATGGTGGTATTTTTTAAAATTATTTCACTTATTTTATTTGAGTTTATGATAAATAAAAAATATTTAAAAAATAAATACAACATAATATATATGACTTACAAAAGAAAAAGAAATACGAGAGAGTAAGAGAAAAAAATAGAGAAAGAAAAAAGATAAAGTAGGAAAAAAACAATATTTACATTATATATACTATTGAATGGAGTTGATTACTATAACACATTAAAATTATATTTTGATAGTTATTTTAAACTTATTTCACTTTGTAAATGATATAGATATAGATATTAATGGCAGCACAACTCACGTATAATATAAAATGGGATAAACAAGCGGAATCGAAGGGATCGAGTAGACTGAGCTAGGGTGAGTGAAGTCTAATAAACTGAGTTGGATAGAGAAAGAACATGTTGGAGCACAGTGGAAGTAATTTAGGTACGAGATTTAATTTATCAAGAATCCATAAATTACACTCACAAAGTTAATGACAAAAATAATTCCCAACATATAGAAAAATAAAACAGACACAAATTTACATGGTTCAGCAAATTCACGAGAGTTTTCTTTCTTTCACTATAAGAGAATTTCACTAGTATAAGCCAACCCTTGAATTTGACATACCCAAACTCAAGACAAAAAACCCCATTGTACAACCATTCTCATACTACCAAAGAAATACTCACTCAATCCCTTTGTATTGCCCCACTCGTACTCATAATAACTATCCTATAAGTACTATGAGTTCCACGAGTATGCTCTCAAATAATCAAATAAACACATCTATTTATAATAGAAAATTACTAACTACTTTACTTGAACTAGGGAATCTAATACAAGAAGGAGCACTAATTCTAGTCAAACTTGGTCTTTCAATAACCGAACCAAATCTCAATAGTCTCCACCTTGATGAGGTTTCTCTTCTCAACAATTGTTCATGACTCAATTGCAAACCAAATTACATTGACCTTCAAAGATACCACTGCACATGCTGAATTAGTAAGGTCCTAGCACCAACTAACTAATTCCAGTCAATGTACATGTACAGCTTAATATGTGACTTTCAGGACTCCACCTATAGTTACTATTCACAGCTCTTGGAACCCAACTGGCTCAAGGAAATTAGATTCTTCCGTGTATTTAGGATATAGGTCATACCCCTAAAGTACGAACTACTCCAACAACTATTTTGATTTTCACCACTCTAATACCCATGACTCTCCAACTAGAATAATCGCACAAAGACACATTACCTGTCTTCGATGATTGAAGTGAATAAAAAATAATCCTCCCTGGAGCAAACATGCATTATGCATCCAGAATCCAAAATCCAATTATCTCCACAACATTAATGATAATGTTGTCTGCAATACAAACTCAAATTTTTTCCCGCTGTAAATACTTCATATCCATTAGCTTCTCCTACCTTCCCTTCAACACCACTACTAGGCCTTATTGAATTAGGAGATCCTCCACCCTTCCTTGCCAAAGAGTGAAATTCCCTTTGCCATCAAGTTTTTGAACCATGAAGTAATTTGCCAATGACACTGCTCATCCCCCAAAAATTAAATCTCAACTTGCAGCTTCAACCAAAAGCTCCGATACCAATTTGTTGGAGTCCAACGGAAGCAATTTAGGTATGAGATTTAATTTATTAGGAATCCACAAATTACACTTACAAAGTTAATGGCAAAAATAATACCCAACATATAGAAAAATAAAACAGACACAGATTTATGTGGTTCGATAAATTTTGCTTACCTCGACGAGAGTTTTCTTTCTTCCACTATGAGAGAATTTTACCAGTATAAGTCATACCTTGAATTTGACATACCCAAACTCAAGACAAAATATCCCTTGTACAACCACTCTCATACTACCAAAGAAATACTCACTCCACCCCTTTATATTGCTCTACTCGTACTCACAATAACTATCCCATGAGTATTATGAATTCCACGAGTATGCTCTTAAGTAATCAAATAAATACATCTATTTATAATAAAAAATTACTTGATTACTTTATCTAAAACTAGAAAACTTAATACAAGAAATCCTAATTTTAGTCAAATTTGGTCTCTTAATAATTGAGACAAATCTCAACAGAGCAGTCTATCGACTTGAACTGGCTAAGTTGAAACAATTAAGATGCTGACTCTGTGCACCAGCCTGATAATCTGAGTTGAGGCTTGCCCGCTGTACGACTATATAATTACAAATAAAGACGGTTTCTCGTCTGGTTGTAACTCAACTAACAAAGTTGAACTAGCCTGCTAAAGTAGTTACGAAAAACATGATGAAATATCCAAGAATCAGGAACTACAATTTGTGGGATTTGTAGGGTAGGGGGCACTAAGATGCAGAATATAAAATTGGTTTTAAGTATGTGATTTAGCATGTCAAGTGATTCACTTTTGATTAGCACACACCAGCACATCTTTTCCTCGTTCAATAAAAAAATTTAAAATTAATTTAAGTATAAAAAAAAATTTGACTGAGAAAACCTAACGCTCCCAACGAATTATGTTTAGGCATATATGGCTTACATACGACGGGAAAAAGGATGAATGGTGAAGAGTTTAAAGAACATTATATACATATACACAAGAACCAAAAAACTAAGGGCCTGTTTGGATTTAATTTCTAGAGGTATTTTCCTTTTATAGTGAAATGAATAGTGAAAAGTTAGTTATAAATTTGAATTTGAAAATAAAATGTTGTTTGGAGGTTTTGTTTAAAATGTAATGACTATTTAGGGTTGAAAATGAGTTGTATTTAAAAAATATAGTATTTTTATATTAAAAGTCGTGTAAATATGAGTAAGAGAAAATGAAAAGTGATGAAAAGTGAAAATGGAGAGAGAGTGTAATAGTGTATTTTGGAGAATATTTTGAGAATGAAAATATTTGTGAAAATAGGAGAGAAGTTGTTAGTTTTCTGTTTTTATTTTCAGTAAAAAATGAAAAGGGTGTTTGAAAACAAAACCAAACGGGCACTAAATAAGAACTCCTACAAAGAAACGAGATCTAAAGAAAGTTAAAGTAATCATACTAAGGGCATTTTTTTTTTTTATTTTCTGAACCCATTTTTATTTTCTGCTGAAAATGAAAATAGAGAGCCATCAAATTCTCCTCTTTTTTTACAGATATTTTCATTTTCAAATATTTTTCTAAACAAATTCTTATACTCTCTCTCTATTTTTACTTTCCATCACTTTTCATTTTCTCTTACTCATATTTACACGACTTTTAATACAAGACACTACATTTTCAAATACAACTCATTTTTAACCCTATATAATCATTACATTTTAAATAAAACATCAAATAATATTTTATTTTTAAAAACAGTTTTATAATTAATTATTTATTATTTATTTTCATCAAAAAATAAAAATACCTCTAAAAAACAAATTCAAATAGCCAATAAACAAATCATATTATGGTATAGTTAGGATATGTAAAATAAACATTTATTACAATTGATAGGTGGATTTTGTTGGTTTTTGCCCAGTTACGTAAGAATTTTCCTACTTTTGACATGGTGTAGGCTATTCATTGTTGTTTGTTCCCAAAACCGTAAATGCCAATGATGGGGTGCTGACAGTTGACAATGACAGTAGTAGTAGTTGTACACCATCATATCATGTAATAAGTACAAGTATATATATATTTCTTTCTGGGAACTTGTTCCAGATATATCATTCACATATTTCATGTCCTCTCCCGCTGCCATCATTCGCATACTTCCACACCAGATTCTCTTCTGCCTTTGTCAGGGAGGCGACACCGATGTTTTATCCTAAATCACTACAAGAAATTAAGAACATGTTTGGCTGTGCTTCTATTCAAAATTTCAACTTTTAGCACATTTAAAAAGTGAGGAAGTAGTTACTTGACATGTTTTCTTTTTAATATATATTTTAATTCTAAAAGATGAATAAATATTTTATGTCAAATTTAATTTAAGTTGAACTAATATATGATTGGATTGTAGAGTAAAAACGAGAAGAATTAAAAATATAATAAACAATATTTCTAACAAAAATAGATACATGTGGCAAATGAACAACTCATCCCTAGGTTACATATGTGTAAGTGTGTACTACAAGTGTAGTACTAAGTTATTTATGTAGTACACTTCTCAACTACGTTCCAACTCAATTATAAATGCTCATCTTATTCTCTAATTATTCTTTGTCTAAATCCTTAAATAGTGTTAGTAAAAAGGGATCGGGGAGGGGGGAGGTGAATTGATCTTTTCTTCAATTTAATAAACATTCCTTTAAAAAAGTTCTGTAAAAAGTTTGATAAAACTGTTTTATAAGAATCAAAACGGATAAAGTATATAAAAGCAGCAAATAAGATGAACACGATGATTTTTAGTGGCTCGACAAGTCTACCCATTACCTAAGATGTAATCTTAGGATTTTTAACCTGCACCTATATTACTATATTAAATACAAGTGAAGTTACATAAAAGATAAGATATAAGAAATCGATAATAAAAAGCAACTTCATCTATCACAGAAACTTCTAATAGACTGGATGATAGAAGGCAAAAGCAAACTTCCAGAGTAATATCCTGTAGAGTTCTGCACTTTTGAGAAAAGACTTAATACTTCTGACTTGAGATGTCTTCTATTTTAAATAGATGAAGTTAATTTAGAATCTTTTACATCTTCTAGAGATGTCATGTTGTCATATAAAGTTCCAACCTTAACCTCCCTTTCTTGAGTCTAGGTTGCCATATAAAAATTCCAACAATATCTTTCCTTTTATCTTTCTTCTTTGAATATATGGAATTAGCTTTGGTCATGTGGTTATGTAAAACTCTAACAGTAACTTTCCTTCTTTGATTTGAAAGTTGCCATATTGAAGTTCTAATGACTACGTTCTTTACCTGATGCTGGAAGATTATACAGATTTTTCTTCCTTCATTCTAGGCATGAATTAGACAATTATCTTGAATATTGATCCAACAGATATCTTCCTTTAAATAACTCTTCCTTGATTGCAGGTTTCCATGTGAAGTTCCGGCAGAAACTTTCCTTCTTTATTTTCAGAAAATCATGCAGATTTTCACTCTTTTTTTGTATGCATGAATTGGGTGATCATTTTGCAGATATTTTAGAATTGAATCAACATATTTCGTACTTTAACTAGCTCTGCATCATATATCAAAGATAAGGATCATTAATAAAAATCATGTAGCAAAATGATCATTATCAAAACTAATGTGAGGAGATCCTAACAAATAGTCTAAGAACTAATTCTCCGTTATCGGAGAGTTTTAGTTAGATTTTTTTTTCTTTTTTTCTTTTTTGAACTGTTCTAATAGTTTATGGAGCATTATGTTATACCCATTTGAATCTCATATATTTACCAGCTCAAATTTTTAATTATTTCTAAAAATTATAACTTTAAGGGATCGACTGGTTGTCTCCTACAAATTCACAACTTCAAATTAGAAATAAACATATTACTCTCTACCATTTGAGATTTTTAACTTTAAATTCTTTAATTCAAACGAATATCTAGACATTGTTATATATAATTACAACATGTTGACATAACTTGCAATGGAGCTGCAATTTAAGTTTTATTTCATTTCTGGATCAAATGTTTAGCTGTCCACCAGCATTTTTGCTTTGTTCAATGAGTTGGTATGCAGATAGATTTATTTGTTTCAATGCTTCCAAAGAAAGCCTCATCTTTCTTTCTTGTTTTATCCCTTCGAATGGAAGCTAAGAGGAAAACAAATTAACTCAAATATTAGGGTATGTTTTACTTAAATATTTCTCATTAAATTTAAAAAAGTTGATAATTTTTTCTGATGAGTAGTTTAGCAGAAAAAGGCAATCAGTTCAAAATTTTCCAAAAATTACTCATGGAAAAAGAACCCCAAAATTTTCACCAAAATGAATTCAGCCAAGTCCAATAGTAGATGATTTTGGACTAATTCCATATATGCCAAAAACTATTTTTCAATTATGAAAATTTTTAATTTTATCACAAAAATAAATACTTCAAAAGGTTACAAAAAATGTATAAACCGATAAAAAAGAAGAAGAGAAAAATAGATCATTTTGGAAGCTTATACAATTAGGAGAATTGCCAATGTTAAAATTATAATCATGCATTTACGATGTATCTCTTTTTCTTACAATTGTTTCCAATTTTAGAAAATAACAGATTTAATTACTCTTAATATATATTTGTGCGAATTAACGTTTTTTTTTTGTGCGAATTAACTTTACTCTCCATCTGTTATTTGCTGTCAGATTGCCACATTAATTAATTATTACATTCATTATTCTTGAATGGAAACTTATTTATTCTCTATTTAAAAGTGTTGTATCAGCCTTTCACAACTAATTCGCAAACACATTTTTCAAATATATAAAATTTGTTTGAAACTTTTGTTATCTTGAATATATATACATATGTAAATATATAAATTCATGGGTTCTTTTTGAAAAATTGAATGAAGAATAAATTATTTGATTGAATATGGGAAAATTTAGATTTTTTTTCAATATCAAATAATGTGCATTTGGTAGCATAACATTAAATTTTGAAGTTTTAATTTTAAAAAATTATTAATATTCTTAAAATTTTTGAATAACTGAATATGCCTAAAGTCATTTCAAATACTTAAAAATTGAAGTAGAAGGCAATGTACCATTGTACAGCATTACAAATTATTAAACAAAATCAAGAACAAAAATACTAATTAATGAATGATTAAGAAAAGAAAAGAGAAAAAAATTCCAAATAAATGGAAATTAAAAAAAAAAGAAAAATAGAAAAAAGAAAAAGAAAAAGAAAAAGAAAAAGGAAATAGAACACAATAGTGCTTTATGTATGAACCGGCGACCTAAACGCCGCCACCGCCACTCCGAAACCCCCACAAGGGTTTACTCCAATTCCATTATACTTACAGCACTCCGAAAGCACTTCATCCACCGTCGGATCACTGATCTCCTCATCTCCGCCATTGATTTCCTTGGCGGAAATCGCCATATTTTCCGGGGAATCGAATTTCTCCTCTCCTTCTTCATGCTCCTCGCAACATTCCTCGACGGCGTAGTCTAGGGCAACCAGATTGAGCACAAGACGCCCATTGGACCGGTGGGCCTCGAAATACTCGTGACGCCTCACTTTCTCCTCCTTGATCACCAACCTGCCGTCGCTCATGGAGTATCTCTTCATCACAAACGGCATGTGGGGCGACAGATTCTCCATGCGCGCCAGCAATGGGATCGGCGGCGGGTACTCCTTCTCCTGCGCATATCCTCGACTCCGCCGGCGACTACAATTCATTCCAGCGCCGCCGTTGTCTGACGTTGTGCCTGCTAGGTCAGATTTCAAATCAAAGCAACTCTCTATACCAATGTAATCGCCCAATTCGGCGCTGTGCATGGAAATTAAAAAATTGAATGAATCGAAAAATTGGGAAGATTTTTTCTGTTTAGAGTGGTATTATTGTGGGCTTTATAGCGGGTTTGCATGAGAGCTGGGGTGGAGTGCGTGGGGGGCTGGAGCCTGGAGAGTGTTATGTAACAAAACTGAATTAAAATATGGGAGAGGGGGGAATGAGTTGCAGTGACAGCTAAGGATGAAGTTATCAGGAGATAATTGGGTGAGTTTTGGATGTAGGTTTGGATACTAATATTATCTTATTTTAGTAAGTATCTACCACCAATAGAAAAATAAATAAATAAATGGATAAGAAAATGAGAAAAAGGTAAATTATCAAATAAAATTGAAGGATTATAGAAATAATTTAAAATACAAAAATCCAAATATATGATAGATTTACCAATGAAAATCGATATTCATGCAAAAGAATAAATTTTCGACGTCAACAAAATAAGACTACAAGATAGACCCTTTTTTTTTTTTTTTAATTATTATATAAATCTAAAGGCGTGTTATATATATATATATATATATATATGCGCTTTCATTGAATACAAAATGAAGCTTTTTTTTTAATTTAATTGAGAGCTTTTTTTTTTTTTGTGGGGGGAGGGGGGAAGTAAAATGCGTTGATTGAGTATAAAGTAGTTTTACCGAAATTTTAATCAATAATTGTATCAGGTCAACAAATTATTTGTTTATGCAGATATTATAATTTATTCAAAGTCGTATTAATAAAAAATAATGGCAATGGCCAATGAGTAGTCATGAGTTTTAACTCCACCAAGGACAATGGGAAGTATATTAATATTGGACTAATTCCACATGCACAAAATCAAATGATAAGTTTAATAGTTACGTTGATGCGAAAATTTCCTGACATAGAAGGTTGGGTCTCTCAGGACTCCATCTCAATCTCACAAGAATCACAAGGCTCAAGGTTGGTCCCAATCAAGGAGTTCAAGAGTTTTCCATGTTTAAATTTTGAATTGGAAGAGATAGTTAAGACTAATTAATAAAAGTAGAAAGATTAGAAATGAGCATGCATGCCTTTTAAAGGTGTATTTTGGGATGTTTGTAGGAAGAGAATCATGTGTGAAGTCACGCGTTGTCACTTTTTGCTTAAAAGATCGACAGTTGGATATTGAATTGTATTCTAAAATAAAATTAGTCGAGTTCATTTCTTGTGATGAGTTCACTTTGTAAAAAAATCAACAGCCAGATACTCGGTTGTGCTCCACAACAGAATCAAATACAGTTCACTTTCTGTGATGAGCTCACTTTGTAACGAATTGACAGCTGGAATACTCGATTTTATTCCATAATAAAATCAGGTGGATTTCACTTCTTGTGACGAGCTCACTTTGTCAACAAATTGATAGCTGGGGTGCTCAGTTGTGCTCCATAGTGAAAAATCAAGTCCAGTTCATTTCCTGTGATGAGATTACTTTATAAAAAGATTGACAGTTGTGACAGCTAGAATGCTTCGTTTTATATATTCCACCATGAAATTAGGTAGAGTTTGCTTCAGGTGATGAGCTTATTTGGCCAAAAGAACAAGAGTTAAGAATGCTCAGTTATATTCCACAGTTAAAGCAGGTCAAATTCATTTATCTATGGTAAACTTTGCCCAAAATTCTAGTTGGAATGTTTGGTTGCCACAATAAATTCAAATTGAGTTCACTTTCTGTGATGAACTTACTTTGTCAAAAATCAACAATAGGAGTTCTTGATTGTGTTTCACAATGTTTGTCAAGAGTTCACTTCCTGTGACGAGCTCACAAATAATTGGTAATTGAAATCCGCTTACCTTGTGCAGTGATCAAATTAAATAGAATCGGCATGAGAAGACATGAATCTTGACTTATTTAGGCATTAGTTAACAATATAGAAGAGAGTTTGGCCATTTTCTCTTACATCCACATTAAAAAGTCACTTGGCATTAATTATTGATTAACATATATAACAAATTAACTAAATATGAGAGAATTTTACCATCCTCAGTTCATAAAATGCCTAATCAGAATCCTAATTCTCAAATAAATGCCTAATGCTAAAGACCAATTAGTAATACATTCAAATTAGTCCATAAAAATGCACATATTTTCTTATATGAATTAGAGATTTGTTGAACTATTTGTCAATCGGTCAAGACACAAGTCATATAAAATGACCAAATGGATCATAAAAAAATCTACGTACTATTATGCGGTGTCACCTAAGAAAATAAAAAGTGGTGTATAATTCAAAAGACAAATATGGTATGCCTCAAATCTTTATCCACTATTACTTAATGCAAATATCATGTCTCAACAAAATACTACTAATCCACTATTACATTACCTAACAATAGCTACCAAGATTTGAGCTCAAATGCGAATCTCAAATACTACATTGGTGAACAATTCTTTATGAACCCAAAAACAGTAGGGGGGAAAAAAACTTTTTAGTCTTTCATATTTATTTTTAAACAATAATCAAAGTATTTTATATTATATTTAGAAACATAATATTGAATGGAAGTAGTTACTAATTTTTGTAATTAAAAGGTATAGCGGTTGATTAATTAAGGTAAAGTATGCACTGAAGTGCACTATTCAATACATACGCATGTGATACGCTACACATGTATGTATTTACGTAGATATACGGCCAAATGAGATGGCATATACATATATATATATATATATATAGAAGTCTACTGTACACGTGTTCACCTGAAGTGACACGTGGGAGGCCTGAGCATAACACCTGTTGCGGATCTTGGAATCTCAAAGAGGAATATTTATTCCCCTCGCTTACATCATTTCATCTGAGCCTGGCGTCATTCTCGCGTTGAATGCTCAACTGGTTTGTGAGTTAAAATAATAACAATACCAATAGCGAAAATCATTAACTTAACCAAACTGATTGTAATGCTTATTGAAATTTTTAGCATTATTTTGCAATTTGAATGAGAATATCTCAATTTTGAAGATAAAGAATTCTGATAATAAAAATTAGTTAGAGGTATTGATTCTTTTTAATAAAGCCCTTTCAATACTTGAGTTAATCTAAATCATAAATAAATCATGAAAAATTTGAGAGTTCTTAATAATGTTGTTAAAAAAATAATAATAATGATTACTCGTTATCAAACTATTATTAGACTACTACAACTTGTAATGGACAAGTTGCTATTACGTTATTATTACCAAATTATCATCATCTCACAACGGACTTACAATGAATTTCATATCATGGGTAAGAGCATGTAATGATGGCAACTTGTAATCAATAAAGTATCATTAAGTCATCATAATTTATAATGAAAGGGCTATCACCATAATATGAGGGCTTGTAATGAATAGACTAACATCAGTCCTTGAGAAATGAGTTCATCGTAATAAACTTATTTCTTTTTTATCATAATTCATTAGGATTGTATATCAAAATAACCCTTTTACGCTTGACCATCACCAACATTCTATTGATTATAGAAGTCATATCTAATATAATATTTATGTATGAGTAAATTATTTTCAATTGTAATGGAGATGCATATCAACTTGTTCAGTAGTTTATAATACTTCCAAAATGATACTTTTAGATATAATATCTAGAGAAGTTTCCAGATGACGTTCAGGCTATCCCTCTGAAAAAGTCTCCAATTAACGTTCGGGCTATCCCTCTTGAAATGAGTTGAACTAGTCATACTCTATCCATTTTTAACGATTTCTATTCATGTTTTAGACAAGAATTTTCTCTTTAATTCCTCAATCAATTTGAGTTCCTTTTTAATCTTATTGTCTCTCAACCTTCTCCATTAAGTTGAAACTTACGTTATTATTTTTACATGCTATATTCGAGTCCATAGGATTCATATTCTGTTGAGACCCCGGAGGATCTATTGTGGAAACAATGAAATAATAGTAAAGTAATTCGATGTAAAGTGACAACAACATTTAACGTGGTTCGGTGATGTGCCTAATCCAGCCGACAAAGAAAATGAATTTTATTGATCTCAAATCAAAGAGCAAGTACAAACTTAAATCCCACAAATCTCACGAAAACATCTAACACCTTCGTTCTAAACTCCGTCTTGAGAGAATTATTCAAAAGCAGTAAAGAAGCCCTTGTGTTATGTTCGTGATCCTTTCCTGAAAGAAAAAACACTAAATTTATACCCGAAAATGAAGCCCAAGGCCCGTGGGCTTACGTCGCGCACTGGGGCGCACAAAACTTGCGCCCCAGCACACCTTTCTTGCACTAGGGCAGAAATTTTGTTGCGCCCCGGTGCAAAGTTACTGTTCACTACCCGTCGAAGCACACAAATCTTGTGCCGGGGCGCACGACGCATCTTTTTGTGCCCTTTTCGCCCATGTACAAGCCTTGGCGCACCTTACCTTGCGCCCCAGCACGCGGTGTCCTTCCAACATGCGTCGGGGTGTGTTCTCGAGCCCATTTCGACCACTTTGCTACGTTTCGCTGCATTTCTTCCATTCCTTGTCAATTTTACCTCAAATTTCAAGGCAAAATCAACAATCTCCACATTGACTTGAAATTCACATTCATCTTCTTTGTCCCTGCCCCCAATAGGGCCTGTTATCTGAGTCTGCAAACATTAATCAAATCCAAGCAATGCTCGAATTTGATTCCTGGAACAACCTTAGTTAATATGTCTGCCAAATTATCCTTAGTCCCAACTTTGTCAACCAATATGACTCATTAGGACACCATATCCCGAACAAAGTGATACCTCACATCTATGTGCTTCGTTCTCTCATGAAATGCTTGATTCTTTAACAAGTGTATGGCACTCAGACTGTCACAAAATACCTTAGTGATATTAGAAGTCATACCCATATCATCGATTAGCCCCTTTAGCCAAATGCCTTTTTTAACGCCTTCAACCAAAGCCATGTACTCAGCTTCTGTTGTGGACAATGCGACTGATGACTACAAAGTCGCCTTCTAGCTAACCGTACAACTTGATACACAAAACACATAGCCCGTCATGAACCTTCTGCTGTCCAAATCTCCTGCATAATCCGCATCCACATAGCCAATAATTCTTGTAGTAGAATTCGATTGACTATACCTCAAACATCTGCATGTAGAGCCTCTCAGATACCTCATGATTCATTTCACAGCTTGCCAATGAGTCTTTCCTGGCTTGTGCATATGCCTGCTCACAATATTGATTGCATGTGAAATGTCTGGCCTAGTGCACACCATGGCGTACATCAAGCTACCCACTGCACTAGCATATAGCACATTTGACATGTGCTCTACCTCCTCCTCAGTACTTGGTGATAGATCTGATGAGAGCCTGAAATGAGCTGCAAGTGGCGTACTAACTGGCTTGGACTTATCCATCCCAAATCGCTCAAGTACTTTCTCAATGTAATGCTGTTGAGATAAGTACAACAATCCTGCGTGTCTGTCTCGGATGATCTCCATGCCCAAAATCTTCTTTGCACTGCCCAAATCCTTCATCTCAAATTCTTCACTTAACTGAGCTTTTAATTGGTTGATCTTAGATATGTTTCTAGAGGCAATCAACATATCATCAACGTACAACAACAAATATACGAGAAGGCTATCACTGCAAATTTTGTAATATACACAGCAAATTTTGTAATATACACAACAATCAAATTTGCTTCTAGTATATCCTATCTTGGTAATAAAAGCATCAAACCTTTTATACCACTGCCTGGGAGATTGCTTCAGGCCATATAATGACATCTTCAAAAGACATGCTTGATTTTGATTCCCGGGAACAACGAATCCTTCTGGTTGACTCATATATATTTGTTCCTCCAACTTACCATGCAAAAACGCTGTTTTCACATCCATCTGCTCCAATTCCATATCAAACAGAACAACCATGGCAATTAAAACACGAATGGAAGTATGTTTTACAACTGGGGAGAGTACTTCATGAAAGTCAACTCCCTTTCTTTGAGTAAAACCCTTAGCTACCAATCGCACCTTGTATCTAGCATCTTCAACACCGGGAATCCCTTCCTTCTTCTTGTAGATCCATTTGCAACCTACAATCTTCTGCCCTTTGGGTACATCAACTAGCTCCTATGTGCTATTCTTGTGTAGAGACTCCATCTCTTCACTCATAGCTGCAACCCATTTATCAGAATCTGGCCTGAAAATTGCCTCTTTGTATGAGACTGGATCATTTCCTTCAAACTCCTCAGCTGAACTCAGAGTATAAGCTACAAGATTTGAGTAAGCATACCGCTGTGGTGGTTTGATCTGCCTCCTCTCTCTATCGTGAGCCAAGTGATAATTTTGTAGTGGTTCATTTTCCTGCTGTTGATTAGGTGGTAATGTGCTCTCACCAGCTTAGGTGGAATCTCTGCCCTTTAACGCTATATGTAATCCTTGTTGGCACAGGAGGGCGTGAATCTTCATCTTCCACAGCCCAAAGTCGTTCTTTCCATCGAATTTCTCTACCTCGTACTTCATTACTGACATCTGATCCAACCTGCTCCGATACCAGTTTGTTGAGACCCAGGAGGATCTATTGTGGAAACAATGAAATAATAGTAAAGTAATTTGATGTAAAATAACAACAAGATTTAACGTGGTTCGGCGATGTGCCTAATCCACCCGACAAAGAAAAGGAATTTTATTGATCTCAAATCAAAGTGCAAGTACAAACTTAAATCCCACAAATCTCACGAAAACACCTAACACCCTCGTTCTAAATTTCGGCTTGAGAGAATTACTCAAAAGCAGTAAAGAAGCCCTTGTGTTATGTTCGTGATCCTTGCCTGGAAGAAAAAACACTAAATTTATACCCAAAAACAAAGCCCAAGGCCCGTGGGCCTTCATCGCGCGCTGGGGCGCACAAAACTTGCGCCACAGCGCACCTTTCTTGCACTAGGGCAGAAACTTTGCGTTGGGGCGCAAAGTTACTGTTCACTGCACGCCGTAGCCCAAAAATCTTGCGCCGGGGCGCACGACGCGTCTTTTTGTGCCCTTTTTTGCCCATGTACACGCCTTGGCGCACCTTACCTTGCGCCCCAGCGCGCTGTGTCCTTCCAACATGCGTCGGGGTGTGTTCTCGATCTCATTTGGACTACTTTGCTCCGTTTTGTTGCATTTCTTCCATTCCTTGTCAATTTTACCTCAAATTTCAAGGCAAAATCAACATATTCATTTATGTGTTTTTCCATCTCCATCAATCTTCTCATGGAGATCTTCACGTCGCCCTCTTATACATCCTCGTTCCTCTTCAAAACTAAATAGAGACATAACTTTCCACCTCCTGTTCATATTTTTCCTCATCAAATGTTTCTAGATCACTTTATATTCCTTCTGTCGAGAGAGGGGCAGGTGGAGACGACTACATTTCTCTTCTTCATACTCATTCTATCATTATTTTCACATCATGTAATCAACAGTTATGGTTGAGGAGTCAATATTTGTGAGCTTGGAGGGCTCTTCGAGTCAACCTTTCATATCCCTATTTTCTAAATTGTGAGATTGGAGGAGGAGTCATATACTATATATATTTTTTCTGAATTGATTATGTAAATTATAACTAGTAAGTTACATCATCCAAACAACCTTTTACAATAATGACAGTCTATATCTATAGGCCAAAAATTAAGTTATCTGACTTGAACCTGCGCCAACATTCCAAACATTTCGGAATACTAGGGCCTGTTTGGTTTTATTTTTATTTTTAATTTTTATTTCCATCATTTCTAAAATTTGAAAAATTAATTAGTAGAAATGAATTGAAAATGAGTTTGTATTTGGATAGATTGTTAGAAAAGTAATGATTATGTTGGTTTTAATAGGTTGCAGGTGGAGAGAGATAGAAATAATAGAATAAAGAGAGAAGATATATATGTTATTGGGAGAATATATATACGTTATTGGAGAATGTGTTTTAAAATTGATAATAAAAATAATGTTAGGTGAAAATGTATAAAAATTGATGTTTTTTATTTTTGAAATAGTAAAAAACGTGAAAATGGATTGTGGAAATGAAACCAAATAGCCCTACGTCGCATATTCATACTGACTTTCCTGTTGCTATCAAATTGTTCACAAATAGTCTTACTTCATTAACTTCTTTTTAAATCTTATTCTTCTCTTTTCCCTCACTAAGTCCTCATGACTTATCCTCCCGTGTTATTTGATTTCTTTCAAACTGGTAAAGATGGTGAATGAGGTCTTTAGGCTTGAATATATTTTGAAGTGTACTAGACTTTTGGCTGTGTATATAGGTTTCCATGTATGCTAACTTGATTTTGAGATGTTGTGATAGGTCATGAATGATCATGAAGGCCTAAACTTGTATATATATTTGCTGATGTTATGTATTTGGCTATTTTTCCAGAACGTGTTAAGTTAAAGTACTATGCCTTCTTGAAGGATTTGAAGAGAAACTTTGGGCGAAATATTGAGATTGAATTAGTAGTACCTCCGCTTAGGTGCCGTCTTGAGAAGGGGTGCTACAGAGGTGGTATCAGAGCCTAGATAATGTTAGGGTAGTAATGGAAGTTGCTAGCTAACCTTTGATGAATCGATTATTATTGTCTGAACTTGGTCTAATTTGTCAAATGCTTTGTAACTATATTTATAAGATTAAAATTTTGATACTAATTTTAAATGTCATTGTATAATACTAGCAGTAGTAAGTGAGAAGCAGTTAAGGACGGTTTGGGAAAGATAATAGCATCCCATGAAGGTTCTCATATACCCGAACCCCCCCCAAGCAGGTCGGCGAAAAAGAGAGAGACAGTCTGGTCCACAGGTAGCTGCACAGCATATTCCTAGGCAGAGAGCACCAGTTGAGCAACCAACCCTGCCAGAGGAATAAGTCTCACAGACCCCACAGGTTAATCAATCCGTGCAGGCCAGCCAGCTGAACCCATGTTCCAGATGTGGCAACAATTTATGCAGTTTTGTCAGCAGCAAGGACAGGGTAACCGAGCAGGAAATGCTAAAGAGCCTACAGAGGATCGAGCTTTAGAGTGATTTCTCCGATTGCAACCCCCAAAATTCCTAAGGGAACCCGATGATAGAAAAATCGAGATGTGGGTTAATAGCTTGGAAAGGATATTTGGAACTCTGTGATATCCAGATGAGCAAAAGATTCAATATGCCACATTTCTACTGGATGGTCCTGCACATGATTAGTGTCAATTAATTGATCGCAAGTAGATTGCGGAGGGAACTCAGCGAACTTGGGAAAACTTCACCTGGGAGTTTATGGAAAAATATGTACCAGAGGTGACCAAGTATGCCAAGGAAAGAGAATTCATGGAATTAATCCAAGGGACGTCTACAATCAGTCAATATGAAGCTATATTTACCCGACTATTTTGGTATGCAACCCATGTACTGGCTGATGAAAGGTGACTGGTTCGCAAGTTTGTGGAAAGGTTACGACCCAAACTTAGACCGAGCCTTCTCTTATGTGATCTTCCAAATTACAATCGTGCAGTGAGTAAAGCACTAGAGGTAGAATTGGATTTGCGGGAGATTAAAAAGATTGAAGAGAAAGGGTGAAAGAGGAGGTTGCCACCAGGTGGGTAGAACAACTTTGGGAAGAAGCAACCAAAGTTACAGACTGGAGGCGCTAATCAGCGAGTTTATCAGACCAGTGGAGCCCTAAATCCAGCATCGAAGATGTGTGGATTTTGTGGAAGATTGGGTCATGATGAGTCAGAATGTTGGATAAAATAAGGCAGATGTAGATTCTATGGTAGTGATCAGCACCTGATCAAGGATTTCCTAAACCGAAGAAGGCCAGCCCCTGTAGAAAAAGGGAAACAGGTTGCAGGATCTAGTGGAAAGCCAAAGGTCCAAGCACGAGCATATGCTCTAACTAGGGAAGAAGTACCTAATCCCTCTGATGTGGTTGAAGGTACAATTTCTATATCTGGACTTTTTGGAAATGCTTTATATGATCCTGGAGCTTCGCATTCTTTCGTATCTGCAAATATGTCTGAAAAATTAAATATGCAACCTGAAATTATAGCTTATCATATAGAAGTTCAAACACCTTTAGGAATAGGGTTAGTGACAGATGTAATCTATCGAGATTGCCCAATTGTGATTGGGGATAGGGTATATTTAGCCGATCTTATGCAAATGCCTATACAAGGATATGATCTGATCCTTGGAATGGATTGGCTATACAAACATCAGGCATAGGTAAATTGTTACATCAAGTGCCTCACTCTCGGGGATAAGACATCAATACTTACACACCGTCCCACAAATGATACTTCACTAGTACCTATTATATCTGTGCTAGAGGCTAGGAAGATTTTGAGAGAAGGTGGACAAGGATTCTTAGCATATCTCATCAATAAGCCCCGAGATACAGTTAAGATTGAAGAGGTGAAAGTGGTAGCTAAGTAGCTCGAAGTGTTTCCGAAAGAATTGAGTTCGTTACCTCCTAATCGAGAGATAGAATTTGTAATTCACACTCTTCCTGGGGCAACACCTTTTTCTAAGACTCCTTATCAAATGGCTCTTGCAGAGCTCAAATAATTGAAAAATCAACTTTAGGAGCTATTAGAAAAGAAGTTCATAAGACCCAGCACCTCTCCTTGGGGAGGCCCGGTGCTATTTGTTAAGAAAAACGATGGATCCCTAAGGATGTGCATTGATTATAGAGAGTTAAACAAAGTCACGGCCAAGAATAAATACCCTCTACCATATGTGAAAGAATTATTTGATCTTCTACAAGGAGTTACAGTCTTTTCAAAGCTAGACTTGAGACAAGAGTATTATCAATTGAAAATCAAATAGAAAGATATTTCGAAGACCGGATTCAACTCTAGATATGGTCACTTTGAGTTTGTAGTGATGCCTTTTGGTCTAACCAATGCTCTAGCGGCATTTATGGACTTGATGCATCGGGTGTTTCGACCATATCTAGACTAATTTGCAGTCATTTTCATAGATGATATTTTAGTGTACTCAAAAACCAAATAAGAGCACGCAGAACACTTGTACTTAGTTCTCAAAACTCTAAAAGAGCATCAGTTGTATGCCAAATTTAGTAAGTGTGAGTTCTGGATAAAAAAGGTAGCATTTTTGGGGCATGTTATATCACAAGACGGGATAGAGGTTGATTCCTCTAAGATCGAGGCGATAGTCAACTGGAAAAGACCTGAAACTATAATTAAGTTCGTAGTTTCTTGGGGCTTGCTGGCTATTATCGACGATTTGTACAAGACTTCTCCAAAATAGCTGGACTGTTGACTAGACCGACACAGAAAGACCGTCTATTTGACTGGGACAACAGTTGTGAAGGGAGCTTCCAAGAACTGAAGAATATATTAATGTCAGCTCTAATTTTAGCCCTACCAGAGGGATTAGAAGGATTTGTCGTGTTCACCGACGCTTCTAAAGAAGGGTTTGGGTGTGTATTGATATAGAAGAGGTGAGTTATTGCTTATGTATCTAGAAAACTAAAACTGCACGAGGAAAACTACCCAACTCATGATTTGGAATTGGCTGTAGTAATTTTTGCCTTAACAAAATGGAGGCATTACCTTTATGGGGCTACATTTGAGGTATTCACTAATCACAAGAGCCTCAAGTATTTGTATTCCCAAAAGGACTTGAACATGCGACAACGAAGGTGGATGGAATTTCTAGAGGATTACGATTTCTCTATCTATTATCACCTAGGAAAGGCGAATGTGGTGGCAGATGCGCTGAGCTGAAAGGATGAAATAGCCCACCTGTCGAAAAGAGAAACATTAGGAAGTTCAGGAGTAGATGGGATGATCGAAATGAAACAACAAGGCTGGATCACATGAGTGAAAGTATAATCAGAGTTATATGACGAGATATGATGAGCTCAAGCCAATGATAGCTGGATACTGAAACAGAAAGAAGCCATTAAGAATCTTGAAAAACCCGAATTCAGTATAGATGGTCAAGGCATTCTTTTATTCCATCAAAGAATATGTGTACCTGAAGAGATAAAAGGAAAACTACCGGATGAGGTACACAAAGCAAGAATGCCGTACATCCGGGAGGAACAAAGATGTATTAGGATCTAAAAAGGTAATTCTGGTGGAATGGGATGAAGAAAGATGTAATGGAATATGTGCAGAAATGCTTGACCTGCCAGTTAGTAAAAGCAGAATAGCAACGACCATCAGGACTGTTACTGCTGTTTCCTATCCCTGACTGGAAATGGGAGCAAGTAACTATGGACTTTGTGACTGGTCTACCAACAGTTAGAGGAGGATATGACAATATCTGGGTAATAGTAGACCGTTTCACAAAATCAACGTATTTTCTACCGGTCAGAACAGACTACAAGGTTGAAAAATTAGCAGAACTGTATATCAAAGAGATCGTCAAACTATACGAAATTCGATTAGTATTGTGTCCGATCGAGATCCAAAATTCACCTCGAGGCTTTGGAAAAGCTTGCAGAAATACTTAGGAGCCAGATTACAATTTAGTTATACTGCCCACCCTTAGACTAATAGATAGTCAAAGAGAGTTACTCGGATCTTAGAGGATATGCTACGGGCTTGTATTATGGATTTTGGTGGGAGTTGGAGCAGACATCTTCCTTTGAGTGAATTTGCTTACAATAACAGTTATCAGTATGTTATTCAAATGGCGCCATACGAGGAGCTGTACAATAAGAAGTGTCAATCTCCGTTGCATTGGGATTTGGCGGAATATAGAGGTACCATTGACAAGTCTCAGGGAACTGTAATACCTGAACTAATTCAGGAGACTATCGAGAAGGTACAAATTATTAAGCAACGGATGAAGGCTGCCCAAGACCGATAGAAAAGTTATGCAGACAAACGAAGAAAGGACTTAGAGTTTGAAGTTGGCGATCAAGTGTTTCTCAATGTATCACCGAGAAAAAGGCTTAGAAGAATCGAAAAAGGCTTAGAAGCTAAGTCCAAGATATGTTGGACCTTATGAAATATGTGAAATAATTGGACCAGTAGCCTATCGTCTTTTACTACCACAAGATCTAGCAGGGATACACGATGTGTTCCATGTATCTCAACTTCGTAAATACTATCCCAATCTTTCTCACATCATATCACCTGAACACATGCAACTGAAAAGTGATTTGACTTATGAGGAACATCCAGTTCGTATTTTGGATCGACAATACCGAGAGCTGAGAAACTGAAAGATTCCACAAGTGAAGGTACTTTGGCACAACCACAAGTGGAAGAAGCCACATGGGAACAAGAAGATCTCATGGGCCAACAATATCCCAACCTTTTCCAATATTCAGGTAAGAATCTGGGGACCAGATTCTCTCAAGAGGGGGAGGTCTGTAACACCCCTAATTATTTTATTAATAATGTTAATTATTAATTTATTTATTCTTGATATATGAAATTTTATTTAATTTAATTAGTTATAAAGTTTGGGAGTTAGAATTACAATTTTTAAGAATTTAATTAACATATTTTCTTGACTTAAGGGGTTTGCATGGAAGAAACATAGTCAACGGGGGCTAAGGAGCAATTTTCAGAATTTCAAGGACACAATTGAGGAGTGCTCAATACTTTAGAGGATTAAATTGAAAAATCTGAAACTTTAATTTTGCAAAAAAAAAAGCTGGCAGAATTTCATTTTGTTCTCATTTTCCTTTTTTTCTTCTTCTATCTTCCTTCTCCTTTTTCTTTCTCCACTAGCGACCTAGCCCCAGAGACCTTCTCACCGGAAACTATTCACACCACACCACACCACACCATTTAAGCACCTTCCCTCATCCTCCGGCCACACTTATACACACATGCACCATTGGTTGGTATCTCTCCACCGATAGCAAGAAGGAAGAAGAAAACCCAAATCGCGAGTTTCATGGTAGCCGCGACAGGGTGGACTGATTGAAATTCTGGGCGGACAGTTGGAGAGCTCTCAGCACGGAGAACACGTTGGTGGTCTTGCATGGGAGTTTTGCACGGTGGTGGTGATGAGAAAGAATGACCAAAGCTTGGTGGCAGAAGTGAATTTCTTAGTGGTTGAAGCCCGATTCTAGTAGCTGCAAGCTGTAAAACTTAGAACCAAGGGCGGCGTTGAATAGCTCTCATCGAGAGGTTAAGAAAGGTGGTGGTTTTGCAACTTTTCGGCGGCAAGCGACGGCGGTCGGCGGGAGGATAGTTTTCTCCTCTCGACGCGACGAACACAGCTATGTGATTGGATCGTGAATTCGAGGTCTCATTGAGTGGTTCGTGGTAAAGGATTTCGAAGAAAGCTTGTTGTATATATATACATATACAAGCATATGTGTACTTTTTTTATTGAGTTGTATCCATGCCAAGAATAGAAATTTGGGGATGATGATATGCCTATATATGTGTGTGTGTGTGTGTGTTGGTTTCCCAGGCTAAGGAATATTGAATAGTGGACCGGACACATCATGAAAAATGACAAAAATTGGATTCAATAATGGTATTAAGAATTATATAGTATGAGAATAAGTGATATTTGATTTGGGGATGATTATATAAGGAATTTAATTACAATATTGTGGTTTAGAATAATGTTATGGCTTGACCATGACGTTGTGAATTAAGAATGAAATATTATATTGTTTTAGAATCGATAGGAACCGTTGTGGTTAAATCTAATAATGTCGATTATTGGAGGATTTTGTGAAAGATGCTACTAAATCTATATTATTGTGCTATTAAGATAAGTAATGACATTAGAATGCCAGTGATGCAAATTGTTAGAAGTCTATCAAGGTTAAATGAGAAAAATTGACTATGGAATATTATTTTGAATAGGTGACGACATGGCTCCCGCAGAACAGTAGTGGCGACAGCTTCGTTTTGGGATATTGGAGGTGAGGGTCTGCCAATCTGGCACCTTTCTTAACTATCAATTATTTGTGAGAAGCCCCTGTGTGGGTTCTGTTTTGTACCGTACTCTGTTTGTTTGAAATCTAAATTTATGTTTAGAATCCGAATTGTTATTCATTATCTGATTTAAATACCCCTATGAGGGTTATCTTTGATACCGATTCTGTTTTCTGATTGTTCTAGTACCCATAACTTTCTTTACATTGTCAGAATTCTATCCCTTGTACCCTGCAGCCTTGTCGGCTGTCCCCATATAACTTGCTAGCTTCTCACAAGTCTATTATTTGTTAAGAGGATCGTGTTGATCTATAATTCTGTTATGTTGCATTATTGCCTTATGTTATGAATCCTAAATGGCCTTGCCGGCCAGTGTACATTATTGGTTCAACTACGTATCTGTCATAATCATACTGAATGTTTAAAGGTGCAACTTATATTAGTTGGCATTACATTATATTAGCCCATGGGACGCCATGGGCCGGATATCACCCGGAGGGACGCCACAGAGGGGATTTGGGCCCGGGGCTAGGTTCAAAAAGACTGCCGGGCGGAATGGATCGATGGTGATAGATCTCCCGGCTAGTACCTACCTACGATCCAGACTCAATAGGGAGTTGGAGGTAGTAAACTATGAGTGGTGGGATCTGGCATGCGGTTGACCATGCCAATAAAAGAAAGTTATTACCTGTCGAGCTTAGTGCTCGAGCAATGGAGCAATAAGGAAATCTTGTGTATACTGTACCAACATCCGGTACTAGTAACTATACATTAAACTGGGAGTAATAAGGATGGAATGACCAACAGCCTATTAAATTTGATTACATGTGTATTATGTACGTCGTTTATTCATACTGACTTTTTTGTTGCTATCAAATTGTTCACTAATAGTCGTACTTCATTAACTTCTTTTTAAATCTTATTCTTCTATTTTCCCCCACTAAGTCCTTATGACTTATTCTCCCTTGTTATTTGATTTCTTTCAAACAGGTAAAGATGGTGAACGAGGTCTTCAGACTTGAATGTATTTTGAAGTGTACTAGACTCTTGGCTGTGTATATGGGTTTCCATGTATGCTAACTTGATTTTGAGATGTTGTGATAGGTCATGAATGATCATGAAGGCCTAAACTTGTATATATATTTTGCTGATGTTATGTATTTGGTTATTTTGCCAGAACGTGTTAAGTTAAAGTACTATGTCTTTCTTGAAGGATTTGAAGAGGAACTTCATGGCCCTATCATTTTCTATAAGCGAAATATTGAGATTGAATTGGTAGTACCTCCACTTAGGTGCCATCCTGAGAGGGGGTGCTGCAATTGCACTTTTGGGCCCATTGGATAGGGCATTTGGCACTTTTGGTACCAAACTTTTAGGGGTCAACACATGTAGGACCAAATGTTACCATTTTTGGACACTTTTGGGACATTGCCCAACTTGCCATCTAAAAGTTAACGGCAAGTGGCGCGTGACAATCCCGTGCGGGCCATTTTTATTTAAATAAATTGCAGAGAAGCCCACGAAATTTAACTTATTTATAAATAAACCTAGAAAAATTATAATGATCCCTTAATGTTTTCCTCCATAATATTTTTGAAGAATTATCTGCATTCATTAAATATTTGTAGACGTCATTTGAAAATTTATATTAAAATTCAAAAAATCTTTCAAAAGCTGTTTAGATTATTTTTGATATAAAAATGCCCATGGACTTATTTGTAACTTTAACATGGGGTTGTAACTTTAATATTATTTAAACTACTCATAATAAATTTAAATAATTTTATTCGTTAATTTTTTTAAATATTAAATAATCTTTTAATTCAAGTTGAATTAAAAAGATAAAAATTTATGATCATCAATATATCTAAAGTAATTTAATCAAATTGAATTAAACATATTTATTAATTATAAAATAAAAATAAAAATAAAAATCAAATCTATAGCGCACCTACTCGGGTTAGCCCCCAAGCCAAAGTGCTATTGTGTTCAAGCTTGACATATAATCAATAGAAGAGCAAATATTTACGCTAACCCAAAAGATCACTTTTCTGAACGAAATATGTATAATCCAGTATCTTAAGTTCAATATAACATTCACAACATTTCTTATATCATCACATCGATCAGGTGTAAACTATATGCACAATCGCAACACCTAATCTATTACAAAATAAACCGTCTAACTAAAAGCCTGGCTCCTGCTTCTCAATGAGGAATAAGACAAAGCTCGATAGCACGAAACTGTGGTAGCTCAAAACAAGCCAGAATAAAGATAATGAACATTTTTCAAACAATAATAATGAACAAAGTTATTGAAAGTAACCAGTTCATGCTTGTTGGAAATCAGAATCTATACTCATAAAAGCTTGGAACATGTAAAGATTTAGCTGGCTTGTTGGCATCCTTCCTTATTGCTCTTTGATGAACACAAGATAACTTTTTCACTAGCATTTAACTTGAGCCTAAGAACGTTTCTCTTTATCTATAAATTTACAATAGCTTATCACTTGAACATGAAAAATATCTCCTTATCTCTCCATTTGCTCAAGCATACAGCTCGACGTGTAACAACTTGCTTTTATGGCATGGTCGACAACATGCCCGATCCTGCCACTCACAATTTGCTACCTCCAGCTAGTTGTAAATCAGGATCGTAGGTGGGTACTAGCCAAGAGATCTGTCACTGTTGGTCCGTACCGCCCGACCGTCTTTTCGGACCTAGCCCAGGCCCAACTTCCCGTGGTGTCCCTCCGGGTTGAACTTCCCAAGGGCCCCCATGGGTTGAATAGTTTAATGCCAACAAATAACAATTTAAGTTTTAAAGCAGTGATATAAATACTATTCAACAACGGCCGCCAAGGCCTATTCCAATAAACAAAACATAGGAACAGATTAAGAAGGTTTTTGACAAAATTGGGTCTACAAGTCTATTTCAAATATCCTTTTCATAAATATCAAGATCATTTTCAAGAATTGGTAACATATCGGGCATTTTCAAATCAGAAGAACCTCACTGGGTTTGACAATGAACAACGATAACAACAATTTGAACAAATATCAAATCAGCAGAACTTAACGGGTTCAACGATGACTATAGATTAGAACCCTTACAGGGGTAACAATAATTAATAGAGTACGATAATCAAACAATATCAATCCTCATAGGGGTTTATCAGGGAATCGAAAGGTACAAGGGTTCCCAGATTAGCGGATCCTCACCTCTTGTAGTTTCAGCGAAACAAATCTCAACTAGCAATCTATTGATCGCTAGGACCCACTTCTTCTTCACCTAATCAGAGGAATAATCCATAATCAACATTCCTATTCAACACTAAGCCTTCTAGAATTGCATCAAGCATTCTAACATTATTAATTTATAAATCAACATAATGATATAAGTTCAATAGGCACTATCAACACAATCATCCCAATATCACTATTCCTGAATTAGTCACAATAGTCTATATCAGTTCCAAAATAGCATGGTCTCAATCTAAATTACAAGGTCATGATATCATAATCTTATTCCATACAAAATAGTCTAATCCTGCATAATTAATCCTAATCAAATGCCACTTAGTCTCACATTACGAAATCCTTAGTCAATATTTATTAATTCCTAATTTTGGCATTTAGCATGACATTTCCAGGTCCACAAATTTAATATTTCTCCTTGCATTGGAATTATACTCACATATATTTATACCAATCATCCCAACATTCTCATTCTTGTCATACATACATGGCTTAAAATGGAAGGTACAACATAGGCATATATATCAAGGTACAACCAACTAAAGCTTAATCCATAATCCTTTCTTACCCAAAATGCTTATCTAGGCCTTGGAATCACAAACCAAGAACACCATTGCGATTGTTGTAACAAGGAAAAGAAACTGGTCTTGGGTCGCTGGAGCACCGCCGCCGGCCGCCGAAGTGCCGCCATCTGCTGCTGCCAGAAAATCTCGCAGTCACCACCAAAATGCTCCCCTTAAGATCCTGAATCCAAATCCCTAATCAGATTCCAATTTCTCAGCCTAGAACACCCTTAATCGAGCTCTTCAACCACCAAATGGGTTTTTCACCACCATCGATTTCTCTCCGATTTTTGTCGCCATCGTTGCTCCGATCCCTCATGCAAACACACTACTGTGATCCCGTTTCTAAGCTCTTCCCAACTATAGCCTCAAAATTAGATTTGGCCGCCGAAAGTTATAAACCCATTACTCACCATGAACGCTCCTGGGTCCTGCCAGACCCGCCCAGTTGCCATCCCTATCTAGCTTTGAAAAGACTGTAGCTCCTTGTAGAAGATCAAATAATTCTTCCACATGTGGTATAGGGTATTTATTCTTGATTGTGACTTTGTTTAACTCTCTATAATCAATACACATCCTTAAGGATCTGTCTTTTTTCTTAACAAATAACATTAGGGCTCCCCAAGGAGAGGTGCTGGGTCTAATGAACTTCTTTTCTAATAGCTCTTGGAGTTGATTTTTCAATTCTTTGAGCTCTGCAGGAGCCATTCGATAAGGAGTCTTAGAAAAGGCGTTGCCCCAGGAATAGTGTGAATTACAAATTCTATCTCTCGATCAGGGGGTAACGAATTCAATTCTTCCGGAAACACTTCGGGGTACTCAGTTACCACTTTCACCTCTTCAATCTTAACTGTATCTCGAGGCTTATTGATGAGATATGCCAAGAATCCTTGTCCACCTTTTCTCAAAATTTTCTTGGCTTCTAGCACAAATATAATTGGTATTGGGGAAATGTTATTTGTGGAGTGACGTGTCAGTACCGGGGTCTTGTCCCCAAGGGTGAGGCACTTGGTGTAACAATTTACCTATGCCTGATGTTTGTATAACCAATCCATTCCAAGGATTAAATCATATCCTTGTATATGCATTTGTATAAGATCAGCCAGATATACTCTATCTCCAATCATAATCGGGAAATCCCGATACATGATATCTGTCATTAACCCTGTTCCCAAGGGTGTCTGAACTTCTATCTGGTAAGTCATGATTACGGGTTGCATACTTAATTTTTCAGACATAGTAGCATATATGAAAGAATGCGAAGCACCAGGATCATATAAAACATTTCCACTAATTCCAAGAATAGAAATCGTACCTTCAACCACTTCAGAGGGGTCGGGTGCTTCTTTTCCAGTCAGAGCATATGCACGTGCTCAGAATTTTGGCTTTCTGCTTGTTCCTGCAACTTGCTTCCCTTTCTTTGCAGGGGCTAGCCTTCTTTGATTGGGATAGTCCTTAATAAGGTGCTGATCACTGCCACAAATTATGCATTTACATGCTTTTTCCAGCATTATGATTCATCATGGCCTAATTTTCCACAAAAACCACACGTCTTAAGTGCTAGATTCATGGCTCTGCTGGTCTGATAACTTCGCTGATTGACACTCCCAATATGTAACTTTTGCTGCTTTTTCCCTAGAGAAATTCTGCCCACCAGGTGGTAACCTTCCCTTTTTTCCTTTATCTTCAATCTTTTTGATCTCCTATAAATCCGATTCTACCTCTAGTGCTTGACTCACCGCACGATTGTAGTTCGAAAGATCACATGAGAGAAGGCCCCGTCTAATTTTGGGTCGTAACCCTTCCACAAATTTACGAACCTGTCGCCTCTCGTTAGCCAATACATGGGGTGCATACTGGATCAATCGGCTAAATGTAGCTCCGTATTGGCTAACTGTAGATGTCCCTTGGATTAGCTCCATGAATTCTCTGTCGTAGCATACTTGGTCACCTCCGGTACATATTTTTCCATAAACTCCCAGGTGAAGTTTTTCCAAGTTCGTTGAGTTCCCTCTGCAGTCCATCTGCGATTGATCAGTTGCCACCAATCTTGTGCAGGACTATCTATTAGAAATGTGGCATATCTAATCTTCTGCTCATCTGGATATCGCAGAGTTCCAAATATCTTTTCCAAGCTATTAACCCATATTTCGGCTTTTCTGTCATCGGGTTCCTCTGGGAATTTTGGGGGTTGCAATGGAAGAAACCGCTCTAAAGCTTGATCTTCTGCAGGCTCTTCGACATTTCTTCCTCGGTTACCCTATCCTCGTTGCTGACAAAACTGCATAAATTGTTGCCACATCTGGAACATGGGCTTTGCTGGCTGGCCTGCAGCGGGTTGATTAACCTGTGGAATCTGTGAGACCTCTTCCTCCAGTAGGTTTGGTTGCTCAACTGGTGCTCTCTACCTAGGAATACGCTGTGCGGTTGCCCATGGACCGGGTGGTCTCCCTCTCCCACGCCGACCTACTCGAGGTGGGTCAAGTATATGAGAACCTTCATGAGATGCTATTGTTTTCTAATCACCCTTTGTTATTCCTTAACCTACTACTATCAAGATTACCCAAGGACATCCTACGTTAACAACAACATTGTGATCTTTTATATATAATTATGAAATTTTGACAAATTAACGAGGTTCAGTTCAATAAAAGTTAAATTATTAAAAGTCTACATAAGAACTTCTACCATTTTAATCTTATCCACAGACCATCCTTAACCATCAAAAGATTCTCAATCATACCTAAAATAAATCAATGTTCGCCTCTCAATCTAAAGTCCAATATTCATTTTCTGCAAGTGCAACTACAAACTAGTCGACTGTCCTAGATGTAATCCCCTACTTCCAACAGACTCGCCATGTTTCTTCTTGATACCCATTTACCTAGGTCATTACCAAACCTAGGCTCTGATACCACCTCTGTAGCACTCCTACTCAGGTCAGCCCCTGAGCCAAAGCGCCACTCTGTTCAAGCTTGACATACAATCAATAGAAGAGCAAATATTTACACTAACCCAGAAGATCGCATATTTGAACGAAATATGTACAATCCAGTATCTTAAGTTCAAAATAACATTCACAACATTTCTTATATCATTGCCTCAATCAGGTGTAAACTATATGCACAATCGCTACACCTAATCTATTGCAAAATAAACCGTCCAACTAAAAGTTAAGCTCCTGCTTCTCACTTAGGCTGGTTTGAAAAAAAAAAGGAATGACAAAGAGGGAAAATCTTAAGGACTCAGTAAGGAATAAGGCAAAGCAATGGATGGCTGTCTAGAGTCAATAATAACAATGAAGCTCGATAACATGAAACTGTGGAAGCTCAAAACAAGCCAGAATGAAGATAATGAACATTTTTCAAACAATAACAATGAACAAAGTTATTGATAGTAATCAATTCATGCTTGCTGGAAATCAGAATCTATACTCATAAAAAATTTGGAACATGTAAACATTTAGCTGGCCTGTTGGCATCCTTCCTTATTACTCCTTGATGAACACAAGATAACTTTTTCACTAGCATTTAACTTGAGCCTTAGAACGTTTCTCTTTACTTATAAATGTACAATAGCCTTTCACTTGAACATGAAAAATTTCTCCTCATCTCTCCATTTGCTCGAGCACATAGCTCGGCGTGTAACAACTTACTTTTATGGCATGGTCGATAGCATGCTCGATCCCGCCACTCATAATTTGCTACCTCCAGCTAGTTGTAAGTCAGGATCGTAGGTGGGTACTAGCCGGGAGATCAGTCACCGTCAGTCCGTACAGCTCAGCCGTCTTTCCGGACCTAGCCCCGGGCCCAATTTCCCATGGCGTCCCTTCAGGTTGAACGTCCCAAGGGCATCCCCATGGGTTAAATAGTTTAATGCCAATAGATAATAATTTAACTTTTAAAATAGTGATATAAATACTATTAAAAAACGGCCGCCAAGGCTTATTCCAAATTAGGAACATATTAAAAAGGTTTTTTACAAAATTAAGTCTACCAGACCATTTCAAATATCCTTTTAATAAATATCAAGATCATTTTCAAGAATTGGTAACATATCGGGCATTTTCAAATCAGAAGAACCACATAGGGTTTGACAATGAACAACGATAACAACAATTTGAACAAATATCAAATTAGCGGAACTTAACGGGTTCAACGATGACTATAGATTAAGCTCAAACAAATCAAGAACTAATCAGTAGAACCCTTACAGGGGTTTATCAAGGAATCAAAGGGTACAAGGGTTGCCAGATTGGCGGATCCTCACCTCTTGTAGTTTCAGCAAAACAAATCTCAGCTAGCAATCTATTGATCGCCAAGACCCATTTCTTCTTCACCTAATCAGAGGAATAATCCATAATCAACATTCCTATTCAACACTAAGCCTTCTAGAATTGCATCAAGCATTTTAACATTATTAATTTATAAATCATCATAATGATATAAGTTCAATAGGTGCTATCTACACAATCATCCCAATATCACTATTCCTGAATTAGTCTCAATAGTCTATATTAGTTCCAAAATAGCATGGTGTCAATCTAAATTACAAGGTCATGATATCATCATCTTATTCCATACAAAACAGTCCAATCCTGCATAATTAATCTTAATCAAATGCTACTTAGTCTCACATTACGAAATCCTTAGTCAATATTTATTAATTCCCAATTTTGGCATTTAGCATGACATGTCCGAGTCCACAAATTTAATATTTCTCCTTGTATGGGAATTATACTCACATATATATACACCAATCATCCCAACATTTTCATTCTTATCATACATACATGGCTTAAAATGGAAGGTACAACATATGCATGTATGTCAAGGTACAACCAACTAAAGCTTAATCCATAATCCTTTGTTACCCAAAATGCTTATCTAGGCCTCAGAATCACAAACCAAGAACACCACTGCGATCGTCGGAATGGGGAAAAGAAACTGGTCTCGAGTTACTGGAGCACTGCTGCTGGCCTCCGAAGCGCCGCCATCTGCTGCTGGTGGAAAATCTCGTGGTCACCACCAAAATGCTCCACTTGAGCACCTGAATCCAAATCCCTAATCAGATTCCAATTTCTCAGCTTAGAACACCCTCAATCGAGCTCCTCAACCACCAAATGGGTTTCTCACTACCGTCGTTTTCTCTCCGATTTCTGTCGCCATCGTTGCTCTGATCCTTCATGTAAACACACCACTGTGATCCCTTTTCTCAGCTCTTCCCAACTATAGCCTCAAAATTGGATTTGGCCACCGGAAAGTTATAAACCCACTACTCACCGTGAACACTCTCTCTCTCGCCGGAAGTTTCAACCGGGTATGGTGGTGTTGCCTTGGAGTTGGTAAGGAGGAGAAGAAGATGGTTGGTTTGGTTGGTGAATTTGGTTGCCGGAGGAAGCTCACCATGGAAGGAATGGTGGTTGCACTAAAGTGAAGAAATGAAAGAGAAAGTGAATAGTGAAGAATCAATTAAGTCCTTAAGTAATTAAAATAGCATAAAGGTCCTAGTTGACTCGAAAAATACCATTCAAGCCCCTAAGCTTTTCTAATTTACTCAATTAAGTCTTCAAAAATTACAAATTATCCCCAAAAAAATTTTAAAAAAATAATAATATGAAAGAATAATTAAATTTCATCAAATATTGAAAACAAGAAAATTTTAAATTGTATAACCATAAAATTTCGGGATGTTACAAAATCCATCTCTTAATTAATATAATTTTGTTTTTAAACTACATCTCAATAATATTAAAAAATAATCACATCTAAAATAATTTAATTAGATTAAGTTCCCAAACAACACTTCAAATTCATTTTCTACTCATTCATTAATATCTAACCCTCTTATTTTTTGTCCTCCCTATCCAATCTATATATACACATACAATAAATAATTTTAAAATATCAATTTCATCCTATCAACCTAATAAAAAAGTTATTGATATGACATTTTGTTCATTCTTAAAACACAAATACACAAATAATTTTCTCCAATTTATTTTCCCATAACTTTTGGTCCCATAACTTAGGGCCTTTTTCAATTGAGTCCCATTCATTTCGGAATTATCATATTGAGTCCCATAATTTAAAATTTTTCTCACATTTGGTCCCAGCTCCACTTTTCTATCAAATAATTAACAGAAAACACACGTGCAGAGCACGTGCGCCGTCAACAGTGGGTTTTGGAGGGAAATTTTGTCTGGTACTGTTCGCTCTTCATTTTGGAGGGAAAATCAACTATAAAAGAGGGAAAAGATATGAGAAAAAGGAGGGGGGGGGGGGAAATGAAAAATAATTGTAAACTTTTTTAATAATTTTTATAAATTTAAATTTAAGATATTCTAAATTACATGAAATAAATATCTAATTTTTTAATTATTATAAATTAAAGAATTTAATTTTACTGTGTGAAAATTTTCATATATTTTTTTGAAAATTAAATATTCAAAAGTTAAAATATTTCTTTTCCAAACATGATAAAAATTATAATTTATATTTCATAAATTTTCTTGTTTGGAAATTTATTTAGTTATTAACTTGTTATTTTTTATTTTTAGAATAAATTTTTAAATAAATTTTAAACTTTAAGTTATATTTTTTATTTAAATATATTTTAATTATATTTAAATTTTGGAATGATTATTTTATTTTAAAAATTAAATTAAAAAATTATTTTTAATTTTATTATTTCTAAATATAATTCAAAATTAAAAGAATTTAAGATATAATTTATATTTAGAAAAAACTTGTGTAATAAATATAATTTAAAATTATATCTAAATGTTAATTTCGAAACAATCATGGAAAATTTAAAATGTAAAAATTTCCAAATAGTTAATTTTTTGTTATTACAACGAAAACTTTAAAAATAACGAAAATCATAAATTTAAATGTTAATTTATAATGAAAAATTATAAATTTTAAAATTTAAAAATATTTTCAAATTAACTAATTTTAAGAAATAGCAAAAAATTTAACAAGTTAATAGCTAAATAAATTTCCAAACATGAAAAATTAATAAATACAAATTACAAGTTTTCTTATGTTTGGAGAAGAATTATTTAATTTATTTTTTAAATACTTTTGAAGATTTGAAATTTTTTATACGATATGTTCTTTAACGTATAATGTTTAAAAAATTGAATATTTATTTCACGTAATTTATAAATATTTTAAATTTAAATTTATGAAAATTATTAAAAAAAATTATGCTAATTTTAACAACTACATTAATTAATATCGTTTTACAAAGATGAAAAAGCAATTCAAATTTAAATTTAAATTCAAAATTATTTGTAATTTTATTATTTGCAAGTATAATTTAAAATTATTAGAATTTAAAATATAATTTAAATTTAGAAATGACTTGTTTAATAAAATATAATTTAAAATTAATTTTTTTATTAAATTTTAATAAAAATCTCACTTTTGGTCCCATAATTTAGTCCTCGTCAATTTCCCCTCCAAAACCCTCCCATTAACAGTCATGTGTATGGCACGTGCATTTTCCATTAATTATTTGACGGAAAAGGGAAAGTGGGACCAAATGTGAGAAAAATTTTAAATTATGGGACTTAATGTGATAATTCCGAAATGAAAGGGACTCAATTGAAAATGACCCTAAGTTATGGGACCAAAATTGCGATTGTCCCCCTAAAACATAAACAAACAACCATCACATTCCCCAATATTACTTCCCAAAAATTATTTGTCCAAAATATTTTGACGAAATGCTCCAATTCATAAATAAACAAGCCCAAATTTAAAGTAATTTTATTAAATTTATTAATTAATAAAAAAATAAGTTTTCCTCCCCCCAACCCCCACCCCACACCCACCCACCCCGACCACTGGCTGTGGCCAACAGCCAGCCATGGCTTGACCATGGTCGGCCAGCCATGGTTAGATTGCCGCTGACCATGGTCGGCCACGGCAGGGGTGGGGGGTAAGGGTTGGGGTGTTGCATGTATATATGTGTGTATATATATATATTTACATTTATATGATACTTATTTACATATATTTATAGATACATAATATTTTGAAGTGTTTTTTTTTATAGAAAGTTTTGTGGTATTTTTTTTTTGAACTTTTTATAAAAAAAAATTAGTGAGTGTGAGGGTTATTATGATATTTTACATTTTGTGGGGTTTTATATAAGTAGATTAAAATCTGGGGTTGTAGGGTAATTATTTTTTTTTCACATGAGGATTTGATGTTTATTTCACAAATCACATGGGGGTAAATTGCAATGTAGTGTTTGGTTGTATTGAAAAAATTACATTTTCAGTCCCATTGGATGGGAGGTTTGCACTTTTGGTACTTAAGTTGACACTTATAGGACCAAAACTCTAACTTTTTTACCACATTTGGGACAACACCTGAACTTCTGTTAGTGTTCAGGCAAAACCTTTAAATTAAAATTTTGGTTTATTTATAAAAATTCCACAAAATTTGAAATGTCCAATCAACCTTTATTAAAAAAATTTAAAAAATAAAATAAAAATTTAAAAATATATAACAAAATCCTCAAAAAAAATTAAAAATTTTATATATCAATATAAATATCATATAAATATATATAATATCAATATAAATATATAAAAAATAAATATCATAAAAATATATACATATATATATATATATATAACACCCATCCCCCTCTCCCAAACTGTCACCGTCGGCCATGGTAGCGGCTGGCCATGGAAAAATGGCCAACAGCTTGCGGCCTGCCATGGCCAATCAGCCGCGGGCCACTGGCCTGGCATGGGGGTTGGGGGGTGGGTGGGGCTGGTTGGAGGAGGGGGGCAGAAGGAGCAAATATATATATATGTATGTATATATATACATTTTTACTTATTTATTTGTTGTTAATTAATAAATTTTAATGAAATCAACCTAAATTGATTTTTTTTACTTATGTTATTTATTTAAAATTATTAAAGTTATATTGTTAGGATAAAATTTTAGATTTTATTTTTATTTAAATTATTTATTTTGATTAATAAATAAATTTAATTTGTTTATTTATATATACACACATCAAGGTCTCACAGGGTTCAAACTCAAGATCTCACACATTTTGACTTATTTATTTTTTATTAATTAATAAATTTAATGAAATTAGTTTAAGTTAGAGCTTGTTTGTTTATGAATTGGAGCATTTTGTCAAAATACTTTAGCAAAATGATTTTTTGGAAGCGGGGTTGGGGAATGTGATAGTTGTTTGTTTGTATTTTGGGTGGTAGGTGGAAAATGAATTAGAAAAAAATTATTTATTTATTTGTGTTTTAGGAGGTAACAAGATATCATATTAATAACTTTTTTATTGGGTTGGTAGGGTGAAATTGGCATTTTAAAATTACTATTGTTAATATGACATTTTTAGATCTTATATTTATTTTTAAATTATTTATTTTAGTTAATAAATATTTTATATATTTAATAAATATATTCAACTTAAGCTAATTAAATTATTTTACATAGTATAATTTTTTAATATTATTGAGATGTAATTTAAAAATAAAATCATATTTAATTAAGAGATGGATTTGATTTTTATTTTTATTTTATAATTAATAAATATGTTTAATTAAATTTGATTAAATTACTTTAGATATGTTGATGGTTTTAATATTTTTTTAATCGAACTTCAATTAAAATATTATTTAATATTTTAAAAAATTATTAATAAAATTATTTAAATATATTTTGAGTAATTTAGATAATATTAAAGTTAAATCTCCATGTTAAAGTTACAAATAAGTCTAGGGGTATTTTTGTCTGAAAATAATCAAAATAGCTTTTGAAGGATATTTTTTAATTTTAATATAAATTTTCAACTGACATCTACAAATTTGTTAAGGATGCTAACAGTTCTTCAAATATTTAATGAATTATATGGGGAAAAAATAATTTTATTAAACTTATAACTATATTACTAAGTTTATATTACAGTGTCATACGTATTTCAAAATAATTTCAAAATTTTCAACTATATTAAAGTTATACAAGTTGATCAATTTCAAAACAATTTGTGTTAATTAAGTGTAGAAAATTTTCAATAAATGCATGTTCAAATTGTTCACATCAATATATTATTAGTACCGAATATTTTAATTTTTAAAATGAAATTAATTACATGTAAAGACTAAAGTTTTTAGAATTTACAAACAATTTTTTTAAAATCTTTTTGTTCAAAACAATGTCTCGATAAATAATAACAAAGAATAGAATTAAATTTTTAACCCCCATAATAATGCTTCATAATTCAAATCTTTAGTCTATAAGCTGGAATAAGACCAGAGATAGGTTATGATGGAGGCCAATTTTAGGTAGGGAAGAAGAAGAAGAGATTGAAGCTTTCAATACCTAAATGCAATGCTTGCAAGAGGTTTTTGAAGGAATTGCAAAAGAATCTAATTCTGTCCCACTTTCGCACTAATCTATCCTCACACCCACTATATCTACATATATGGTGAGGTTGGTGTGATGCCAAGATGGCATCACACCTTCCTCAAGGTGGGCGGCCAACTTGCATTGCCAAGGTGGTAAATGCAAATTCAAATCCAATTTAAATTTCATGCGCATCTTAATTATATTTGAAATCTAATTTCAAGCTAATTAAAATGCTAATTAAAATGAGCATTTCATTTGAATTCTCCCTCCAAAATTTTTTGTTCTCATTAATTAAATTAAACACTTTAATTTATTTAATTAACCTTTGACTTAACTCTTAAGTCAAACAAGCTCAACTCTTAAGCTTGATTTTGTTAACTTAACTCTTTAAGTTAACTTGACCAATTAATGATCATATTGGCACCAAATAATTAACTCCTTAACTATTGGTCTAATTTAACTTCTTAAATTAATTGATTAATTTAACAATTAAATTAATCAAGCCAAAATTAACCTTCAAAATTGATAGCTTAAAATCAGTCCACTAGGAGATATTTTCTAACACTTAGAAAATTTCCTCCATTAATTAGGAAGCTAATTGGCTTTTGTGTATGACGCAATAGGTTCTACCATTCATTGGACATAGGCTCACAGACTTTTGAATATCATTTTTTTATTTTACCTTAAAACACTTTTAAACTAATCGACTCGATTCAATTAATCTCATTAATTGACGAGTATCCAATATACATGGTCGATGTCTAACCTCAAGCCCATGGAACCCAACTAATTGGTCGAAATGAAGGTTTTGGAGAACCATTATAGCTCGTTCTATGCTAACCATGCAAATACGGTCCTTCCGTCTCCTATCTCTCGAAAGAGGCCTAGGGCAAGATGTTTGGCAGCTCTCCAATAGCCTCGATACTATGTTTCTATTCTTAATATTCGATTCCCTTGTGTGACCTCATATTTGGAAAACCCCTTTTCCAAATTGTCACACCACCTTGCGCAAGGATTTCTTAGAATTGATCATTATAGAATACATAAGAGATGCACTTGCCCTTTACAAAAGCAAGGAGTCAAATTCCATCTTGGATCTCACAAACCTTTATGCCAAGTAGCTCATACCCAACCTCAACTCGAAAGACCCATTAAGTGGTCAAGGAAGAGTCAAAGCATAAGGACTAGGCACAAGATTACCTTGGATCCTTAGGTTAAAGAACTAATAATATGCACTAGCATAAGCTGGAGAACTTGCCACTACCGACTTGCCACTATAGCTATCTACTGGATTCTCCGGTGGGCCTTTAGTGCCTTGTTTTCTAACAAGCATCCACTAACATGCACCCATATCTCATATGGTTGCTCATGGAATGGAGCAATATCTAACTCTTGGATTTATGCATCGTTAGTGCAAGTCTATCCGGATCTTAGATGCCTCGTCTCTTAAGATCCTATGACTTGGAAGTGTAAAAATGGTGGGATCAAGAGGGCGGGTGAATTGATCCTTTTTCCCAACAATTTAACAATTTTGCTCTTCAGAAAAGGTTTTGTGAAAGATTTTATAAAATAGAAGTGAAGATCCAAGTGGATAATAATTAACGCAAAGCAACAAGTAAAAGGAACACGATGATTTATAGTTGTTCGGCAAGCCTACTCCACTACCTAAAATATAATTTTAGGATTTTTAACCTACACTTATATTCGACAAACGTGAAGATACAAAGAAGAAAAGATATAAGAAATTGATCACAATAAGTAAGTTCCTTTATCGCAAAAAACTACCAACAAACTGGAAGATAGAAGGCAAAGGCAAACATCTAACACAACTTCTAGAAAATATCCTACCGAGTTCTGAACTTTGAGAAAAGGCTTGATTAACTTGAGATGTCTTCTTATTTAAATAGACTTTTCTTCTACTGAGGTCTTTCCTTCTTTATGTAGATTACCATATAGGGATTCCAATGGCTACTTCATTTCCTTGCTTCAGATCTTTCCTTTCTTCCACAAAGCCATAATTGGGGTTGACTTTATGTGATTGATTTGGTTGAAATTTTTCCTTATTTGTAGCAAATACAATATGGAACAAGATTTGTTTAACAATATTATTGCAAAGGATTATAATCAAAACATGTTCTGCGGGGATTCCAATAATCTCCCCCTATTTGATGATGATCCTTTTGCATATTCAAGGTGCTCCCCTAAATTTAGGCTCCCCGAGACTATGAGTTGTGGTGCTGAAAACTAATTTCAAAATCCTCAAAACATGTTAAGCATAGTTATTGTAAGATGAGATAAGATTTAATGCTGAGTAACATAATTCATGACACGAGATGTTTAAATAGCAAAATGATGCAATAGTTCAAATATCTATATCCGCTGGACAAAAGTTTTAGCATAGCAATATCACACAACCTGACTCTAAGCAGAAAGCATTAATGTTTAGACATAAATTCTAGCAGAAGTTCCAACAACAATAATGTCACAAAAACTAACACTAAGCAAAAGGCATAACATTAAGACATAAAGTTTTGAGACTTTCAAAACAGAAGGTTATAATTCCAGTTCAAATGACAGAGTAGCCACACAAAATAGTCTTTCTCCCCTTTCGTCATCAAAAAGGAGCTAATGATAGTCTCGGACACACTTTTGGTAACTTTTGTTAAGATCATATACATCATGACAGATATCCGAGATGCGATGATGAAGATGATGAAAATTTTCATCAACAGATGTGGCAAGACCATGGAGGCAGGTGCTGAAGAAAGTAATGTCATTCTTAAGAGAGGTAAGAGTGAGTTGTAGGTCTTCAATACCAAGAATGACAGAAGGAATGGGATTTAGTTTTAAAGTAGCTCCAATAGAAGCAGATGCAAACTTTTTAGCAAAATCAAGGGATACATAGATAGGTGCTTTGCTCTTAGCCCTACAAGAAGAACGGCGAGTGCCAGTGGGAGGTGCAACGAAACCAACATGTCCTTTAAACCAAAGACCATCATCTCTAAATTGAATTTTCATTTTTCGTAAGCGAAGAAGGTCAATAGGTTTCCTCTCCTTAGGATCTTCAATCCAGGATGGTGGGAGAAATATACCCTCAGTGACAAAGAGCTTGGCAAGAATCATTCTATAGGGCAGATTTTTTGAGAGGTGATGCAAGGCATATATCTTATGGTGAAGAATGAGAAAACCAATATTTATGGGTTTGCCAGAAACGCCCATGTACAGCAGAAAAACTATAAGTCGATTCATATCAGTGGTGTGTCCTCCACTAGGAGCAATTGCAGACATGATGGTAAGGTTGATGAGTCTATGGAAAAGAAAATGGTCGATATTGCGTTGATTCAAAGCCTTTTCTTCTCCAAGTTTAGGCAGGTTCCAGTTCCAGAAGAGAGTTTTTTCCTCAGTTAAATCAAAAGCAGGATCAGAACACCACTCTCCAACCTCAAAGAAACAAACCCCATGATTACTTAGACCCAAACATGTATTGATTTTCTCAACTTCAAAGAAAATAGGGCACCCAAAGACATTCGAAGAGATAATGATATTCTGTGAGATTTTGTCCTTTTCGAAAGTGAGATTGGCATAGAAAGACATACCAATAGTGGACATGATGGTTCATCGAGTTCTATAAAGGATTGCCATACAACCCTTTCAATCTAAGAGAGAGCTGGGAATGATGAAAGTGCGTCAAACTGAATGGACCTCCTATGATTGATTTTGTGAGATGATATGTCAGTGGTGAAGGCTTCCACAGTGTGGGAGATAGGAAATTTTATAGATTGAGGTACGAAAGAGAAAGCCCACCTATCAAAGCTTGATAAAGTGAACTTCTGGGATGCAAAACCTAAGGATGTGGAGTGGAGAGGCAGATTAGGAGAAGTTGAGCGGTCTGGTGTGTATTGTAGGAGCAGTTGACAGGAGATTGGAGAATAGGCAGTGGTGTCGTCGATTGCAGGAGTCGATTTAGTGAGAGTTGGAACATCTGACACTGAGCGGTCAAAGCTTTCAGACAGAGAGTCGTACGCCATAAGTTTGGGTTTCATAGTGGCACGAGAGGATTTTTGTAGTTCAGACGAAGAAGTTTGGTGACTGGAGGGTCGTTGTGGGGAAGGGGATGCCATTGATGAAGCAAGAGAAGAAAGTTCTTAGGATTTTCACAATGGAGAAAGAGAGAGAGAGAGGAAATGAAAGGATTTGTAGGTGTTTAAAGTGAAATTAAAGAAGAATGAAAGATTTATTTCCTTTCTTTTATTTCTAGAAGAATTAAAACAGACACACTCCTAAGAATTGAAAGAGAATTAAAACAGACACATTATGGAAATATATATATATATATATATTTTAAATTAAATTTTGTAGGAGAAGAGATTATGCCCATCTGATTTTTAAGAAAAGTGAAATGCTCATCAGAAAAGGCCTTGGTGAAAATATTTGCCAAGTAGAATTTAGTTTCTGCATAATTTATGCAAATAACACCACTGGAAGCATGATCTTTTATGAAATGATGCCTTATTTCTATATGTTTGGTTCTAGAATGATGAACATGATTTCTTGTTATGCTGATTGCACTAGTATTATCACAATTTATAGGTATTTTGAAGAAATTTGTACCATAATCCCAGAGAGTTTGTTTTATCTAAAGTATTTGAGTATAGCAGTTTGCAAGTGCTATATATTCTGCTTCCGTTGTTGAGAGTACGACAACGCTCTGTTTTTTGCTACACTAACTTACCATTAGTTATCCAAGAAATTGACAGGTTCTTGTGGTACTTTTTCAATCAATCTTGCAACCTGCATAATCAGCATCAGAGTATCCAAGAGGACCCCAGATACCGAGGTGAGAAGATCCCTTTAAGTATCTTAATATTCGTTTGACTGCTCAAAGGTGAGATTCCTTTGGACTTGTTTGATACTGGGCACACAAGCTTGTTGAAAATAGGAT
Organism: Jacaranda mimosifolia; assembly: GCA_018894105.1. Classification (NCBI taxonomy): domain Eukaryota; kingdom Viridiplantae; phylum Streptophyta; class Magnoliopsida; order Lamiales; family Bignoniaceae; genus Jacaranda; species Jacaranda mimosifolia. Next base: position 4,721,350 of record CM032131.1, on the reverse strand, counting down.
ATCTGGTCTGCTTACAGTAAGATAGAGTAAACTTCCAATGATCCCTCTGTACATTGTTTCATCAACTCCTTTTTCTTCTAGATCAGCCACCAGTTTGGTGTTTGGTGCCATGGGAATTGATGTTTCTTTGCAGTTTTCCATTCCAAACCTCTTGAGTAGCTCCTTTGTATATTTTCCTTGGCATATGAATTTTTCTATGGAACTTTATTTGATTTGCAGTCCAAGAAAGAAATTCAGTTCTCCCATGAGGCTCATTTCAAACTCACTTTTCATGGAACTTGCAAATTCTTGACAAATAAAATTTTTAGTACCCGCAAATACAATATCATCTATATAAATTTGTACCAGTAACATTTCATCATCAATTTTCTTTATAAAAAGAATGGTGTCAGTGGTGCCCATGGAAAATCCTTTGGAGAGAAGAAAAGTACTTAACCTTTCATACCAAGCCCTGGGAGCTTGTTTTAGACCATATAAAGCTTTAGATAATTTAAACACATGATTTTGAAAGTCATAATTTTCCAATCCTGGTGGTTGTTCAACATAAACCTCTTCTTTAATAAAGCCATTCAAAAATGCACTTTTATCATCCATTTGAAAAAGGGTGAAATTTTTGTAAGATTTATATGCAAGCAACATGCGAATCGACCTTAATCGTGCTATGGGTGCATATGTTTCATCAAAATCGATACCTTCCTGTTGTGAATACCCTGTTGCAACAAGTCTTGCCTTGTTTCTTACCGTAATTCCCTTCTCATCAAGTTTGTTTTGAAAAACACACTTGTTTCCTACGACTGGTCTATCAGTAGGTCTTTCTACCAAGTTCCACACATTATTTTGTCAAAGTGACAAAGTTCCTCCTCCATTGCATCCTTCCAGTACCTATCATTTAGTACTTCATGTAAATCGACAAGTTCTATAAGTGATAAAAGAACAATATTACCAGTATCATGTCCTTTGGCCTTCGATTGAGTCATTATTCCTGCTTCTGGATTCCCAATTATTTTGTTTGTTGGATGACTCGATGTATGTTTAAACTTCCATATCTTTTCTTCTTCTCTTTCATTGGTAGTTTCGTTTGAGATTTCATTAATAATTTTGGAACTTTCTTTCTTAGCTTCCTTCTCTTGTTGTACTGCTTCGATGATGCTATCAATACCTGTGGATTCTATGCTCAAAGTATCTTTGGCAGTAAGAGGATTAGTATCATCAAAGACAATATGTATGGATTCTTGTATGGTTTTTTTCCTATTATTAAAAATTCAATAGGCCATGCTATGAACTGAATATCCCACAAATATGCCTTCATCTGATTTGGAATCAAATTTAGCTTGATGGTCTCTATCATTTAGGATGAAGCATTTGCAACCAAGTACACAAAAGTATGGAATGTTTGGTACTTTACCATATAATAGTTCATAAGGGGTTTTTTTGATGAAAGGCCTGAGAAAAACTCTATTAGTAACATAGCATGCGGTATTTATAGCTTCCCCCCAAAATGATTTTGGCAACTCATATTCATTTAGCATTGTACGTGCCATTTCTTGAAGAATTCTATATTTTCTTTCTACCACACCAGTTTGCAGTGGTGTTTTTTGTGCAAAAAAGTTGTGGGAATATCCATTTTCATCACAAAAAATCATAAACTTATTATCATCAAATTCCGTTCCATGATCACTCCTTATGGCTTTGATGAAATATCCTTTTTCATTTTGGATTTTCTTAGCAAGAGATACAAACGATTTTAGGGCATCATTTTTGTGAGAAAGAAATCGAACCTACGTAAATCATGAAAAATCATCAACGATTACGAAAACATATTTGCTTCCACTTAGATAAGATATTTTCATTGGACCAAAAAGATCTAAATGGAGGAGATCAATGGGTTTTGATGAAGAAATATCATTTATAGGTTTGAAAGAAGTTTTGGTTTGTTTTCCCTTAATGCATACATCACATACTTTGTCTTTGACAAATGCAATTTTGGGAATCCCTTTAATGAGATCCTTTTTAACAAGATGATCAAGCAATTTCATATTTGCATGCCCAAGTCGTCTATGCCAAGTCCAACTACAATCTTCAGATGCTACTAAGCACTCAACATTTTGGCTAGTTAAATCATCCAAGTTAATACAGTAAATGTTCCTGCCTCTATTAGCGGAAAAAATGATTTTGTCTTCCTTCATAACAATGCAATGAGAGGGTTAGAATTTTACCTGATACCCACTGTCGTAGAGCTAGCTGATGCTTAGAAGGTTATGTTTAAGACCATCTACCAGCCAGACATTCTCAATGAAAGTTCCATCCATATTTCCAACTATCCCTTTATTGATGATTTTTCCTTTTGTGTTGTCAGCAAACAGGACATTTCCTCCACTGAAATCATGTAGGCTTGTGAAAAATGATCTATCTCTGGTCATGTGTTTGGAACATTCGCTGTCCAGATACCATTTGTCTTTTTGATTCTTCTCGAGAGGGTCTTGCATTACAATGTGCCGATATTTTAGGTACCCATGTAGTGCTGGGTCCTTATTTTTTAGATTTTGGAATCCACACATATTTAGTTCCAATGTCATTCTTTATCGGACATTTGTAGCAAACATGTCCTTTCCTTCAACAAGTGTAATAGATTTTCTGATTTCTAGTTTCAACATATTGATACTTAGGTTCCCCTAATTTTCTTTTTCCTTTAATGGTTCTTTTCAAGTTGTAATTCTCTTCTAGTAGAAAGGATTTCTCTTTTTCAAGATCTAGAATTTTCCTAACAAACATATTTTTGTCAATTGTATCCTTCTTGATTATTTTGCTATAATTCTGAACAAGCTAAGCCTTTTCATCAAGAATATTTTCTATTTAGTAGTTGAGAGAGTATATTTCCTTTTGAAGTTTAGCTGATTATGTTTGGAACTCCTCGTGCAAACTACCATTTTCACATTCAAAATTACTAGAATTTATCTTGGAAGGAAAAGTTACCTATCGATCAGCCATAAGACAGTTGTCCTCATTGTCGAACTAGTCGGAATCTGAGTTATCCCACGTGATCATCATTGCTCTGGATTTGGAACTTTTCTCGAGTTTGGTATTTCTCTTAAGTTTTGGACAATCGGGTCTTTTGTGACCTACTTCGTGACATTCATGGCAAATAATTTGCTCTAGTCATTGATATTCAGTGCTGTTTCTTCTGGAACTTGATTTGTTGTCTCTTTTGAATCGATTGCTCACCTATGTTAGTCGTTTGAGATGTTTTGTGATCATTGCGATTTCATCATTTAGGGTATCCTCATCCAGATCCCTTGAATCTTCGTTCCAGTCAACTTGTTTTGAATTGAATGCAATATTTTTCTTAATTCTGCCTTTGGAACTTTCTTCTTTTGATAGGAGTGTCATTTCATGAGAGGTAAGTGATCCGATGAGCTCTCTTATTAATAGAATCTCAAGATTTTTGGCCTCATGTGTTGCAGTGACCTTTGGTGTCCACTCCCGAGGTAAAGATCGCAGAATTTTTCAAACTTGCTCACTTTTTGATAGGACTTTTCCTAGAGCAAACATGGAGTTAACTATCTCCATAAGTCTTGCATACATTTGACTGATTGACTCACTTGTTTTACCTAAGATGTTCCTTCATAAGTGACTTGAAGCATATTCCACATCGTTTTTGCACTGGAGCATATGCTGACTTTGTTGTATTCTTTTTTAACCAGTGCACAAGATAATATATTCTTGGCTTTGGCATTCATGGACATCTTTCTTTTGTCTTCTAGAGTAAGTTTTGTTTTGCCTTTAGAGGACATCCCATTGGTAATTGGAACAAGTGGTCCATCAATAATGATGATCCATAGGTCGTAGTCAAGATCTATGATAAACTCTTCGATATGAATCGTCCAAGTTGAGTAGTTTGTCCTGTCAAACAAAGGCAGACGGGTGTATGACTATCCTTCTGCATAAACATCAAAGGTAGATGCAGCTATTAGGATCGATTTAGCTCAAGTTGGTTAGAACTTATTTTTTGAGCTCTAACAGCTCTGTTACCAAATGTAAAATAGGTAGGATCAAGATGGGGGGTGAGTTGATCCTTTTTCCCAATAATTAACAATTTTCTCTTTTGAAAAGGTTTTGTTAAAGATTTTATAAAACAGAAGTAAAGATCCAAATGGATAACAATTAACAGAAAACAACAAGTAAAAAGAACACAATGATTTATAGTGGTTATTCAACAAACGTGAAGATACAAAGAAGATAAGATATAAGATATAAGAAATTGATCACAATAAGCAACTTCTTCTATTGCAGAAAACTATCAACAGACTAGAAGATGGAATGTAAAGGCAAACTTCCAGTATAACTTCCAGAAAATATCCGATTGAGTTCTGAACTTTGAGAAAAGGCTTGATTAACTTGAGACGTCTTCTCATTTAAATAGACTTTTCCTCTATTGAGGTCTTTTCTTCTTTATGCAAATTACGATATAGAGATTCCAACGGCTACTTTCTTTCCTTGCTTCAGAATCTTTCCTTTCTTCCACAAAGCCATAATCAGGGCTAACTGGTTGCTGATTTTGTGTGATTGATTTGGTTGAACCTTTTTCCTTATTTGTAGCAAATACAATATGGAGCAAGATTTTTTTAATAATGTCATTGCAAAGAATTATAATCAAAACATGTTCTACGGGGATTCCAACAGGAAGATCTAAGATCACAACCGTGTGAGCTTATTCCATGGTCATCAAACTAAGTCCCACAGTTAAGAGGTATCTAAGGGCTTTATCTAAATACAAGTGAAGTAATAATGAGCATAAGATGAAGATGGCCATATAAAGAATATCATTCAATCAAGATTATTTTACAAGGAAATAGCTTTTACAAGGCTAATCTAATTGGCTTGCCGAGTACTATTCCAATAATCTCTCACTAGCCCTAAAGCCAATGCCCCATGACCTTGAGACCTATCTTCTCAAGATGTTCTTCAAAGACCTTTTGTGTTAAGGCTTGTGCCACTGCCCCCATTGGATTTCTGATGAGATCTTGGCTCTATGGCTTGTGCCGCTGCCCTATTGTTGTTATAATAGACAACTATTAGATCAACAATGCTAGGTACTATATTCAACTATTGAATGAAGTTTTTCATCCAAACACATTCCTTTGCAGCTTTCGAAGCAGAAATATATTATATCTCCGTGGTAGAATCGGCTGTGGTATCTTGTTTGGAACTCTTCCAACTCACTGGGCCACCATTGAGGTAAAATATAAATCCAGAGGTAGATTTCAGGTCATCTACATCGGATTGGAAACTTCAATACCAAAAACAAGTCCTTAGTCCTTCTCAAGTACTTAAGGATTGCTTTTATGGCCATCCAGTGACTATCATCGGAATTGGATTGGAACCTACTCATAACACTTAGCGAGTGTGCCACATCCGATCTTGTTCATTGAACTACATACATTATGCTACCAATAGCGGAGGCATAAGGCATGTGCGACATCCTTCATTTCTTTTCCTCTGTCTTGGGGGCCATAGACTTGGAGAGACAAATGCCATGTCCTATCGGAAGAAATCTTTTCTTGGATTCTTCTATACTAAACCTCTTTAGTATCTTGTCAATGTACAAGATTTGGGATAACCCTAGCATTCTCTTAGATCTATGTTTATAAATACATATTCCTAATACGTAGGATTCTTCTCCAAAATCCTTCATGAGAATTGTGTAGATAACTATACTTTAGTACACTCTAACATTCCTACCTAATTCCCAATGAAAAGAATGTCATCGACATAAAGCACAATAAATTGTACACTACTCCCACTAGCCTTCTTATACACACATAGTTCATACATATTTTTGACAAAGCCAAAGGATTTGACCGTTTTGTCAAAATGTATGTTCCAACTTCGGGATGCTTGTTTGAATCCATAAATAGATCTTTGGAGTTTGCAAACCTTTTGCTCACTCTCCTTGGATGTAAAACCTTATGATTGCTCTATATAGATTTCTTCTTCAATGTCTCCATTGAGGAAAGCGGTTTTCACATCCATTTGCCGTATCTCATACTCATAATATGCGGCTATGGTAAGTAGAATCCAAATAGACTTAGGCATTGAGACCGGTGAAAAAGTTTTCTCGAAATCGATACCGGGTCTTTGAGTGCAACCCTTTGTCACTAGTCGCGCCTTAAAAGTCACCACTTCTCCATCTACTCCAAGCTTTCACTTATAGATCCACTTGCAACCAACGGGAACTATTCCCTTTGGTGGATCTGCCAAAGTCCATACTTTGTTTGAGTACATGGAGTCCATTTTGGATCTCATGGATTTAAGCTAACGTCGTGAATCTATGTCCAACATAGCTCCTCATAGGTCTTCGGATCGCTATGGGATTGGCCCGTTTCATAAAGAATCCGAACCTTTTGGGTTGCTTCTTGATTCGGTCCGACATTCTTAAAGGTTGTGTTGAGGCTTTTGTTGCTTATTTGTTTCCATCGCTTGTGGGATTTCTTGATCATCTTGAACTTTATCAAGTTCAACGACAATGTCATTTCTATCTAATAGAAATTACCTTTCCAAAAAGATGGTGTTCCTCGATACAAGCACCTTTTGTTATGAGGGATCATAGAAATAGAAACCCTTAGACTCTCTAGGGTATCCCACAAACTTGCATAAGGTGAATCTACTATCCAACTCATCTCCCACTGTCCATCTCACGTAGGTGGGAGATCCCCAAACCTTGAGGTATTGGTAAGAGGGTGCTTTGCCATACCATATCTCATATGGTATTTTGGGCACTGACTTTAAAGATACTATATTTAGTAGCTTCGCCACCGTGTTTAAGGCATATCCCTAAAAAGGATGTAGGCACGTCGAAAAACTTCATCATAGAATGTACCATGTCCAACAAGGTATGGTTTCTCCTCTTGGCTTCGCCATTATGTTGGGGTGTGTCGGGTGGAGTCTATTGAGAGATAATCTCATTCTCTTTTAGATAATCTAAGAATTCGGTGCTCAAATATTCTCCCCTCGATCTGATCAAAGAGCTTTAATACTTAGCCCCAATTGCTTTTCCACATCACTCCTATACTCTTTGAACTTTTTAAAGGCTTCAGACTTGTTCTTTATAAGAAACACGTGTCCGAACTGACTATAGTCATTGGCGAAGGTGATGAAGTAGGAATAGCCTCCTCTCCCACTAACTTTTAGTGGTCCACAAACATCCGTATCGATTAAATCCAAGAAACTTGTGGAGAGCTCCGTTTGTCCTATAGAGGGAGCATTGGTCATTTTTCCCTTAAAAAAGATTCACAAGTAGGAAGATCTTCAATGCTATTAACATTTAGTGTTTTGAGAGCTTCTAACTTGTTCATCCTATTTTTAGAAATATATCAAAGTCTTGCATGACATAAAATGGCATCTTCTTGGTTATCTAACTTTCTTTTACTTGATTAAATGTGCATTAGTAAAGGTTGAGAATCAAGTATGTACAATCCAGTCATCAATGTATGTTGTGCAATTAAAGAATCATTCTTTAATGCTTTCAACATCCTATTCGACATAGAAAAATCAAATCCTTCATTATCAAGAATGGGTATTGAAATAATGTTCTTAACAATAAGGGGTACATAATAAACATGATCAAGTACAATGCAAGTACTCCCCAAGTCCAACTTGATAACACCTTAGAAAGTGGCTGCAACTTTTGCTCCATTTCCTAAGCGGAGGATCATATCCCCTTCATGAAGACTCCTGCTTCTTTCCATCCTCTATAACAAATTACAAAGGTGAGAACCGCATGCGGTGTCAAATACCCATGTGGAAGAATTAGTCATCATGTGCACTTCAATAAAGTACATACCCTTCTCAAGGGTTGCAAGGTAAGCTTTGCAATTTCTTTTCCAATGCCCTTTTTAACCACAATGGGAACAACTAACATCGATTTTAGCTTTCTCTTAACCCTTCCGAAGCTTTTCTCTAGTTGCTTCCTTTTTTATGAAGAACTTTTCTTCCTCTTACCTCCCTTGCTAGGACCTCTAGGGTCCTCTAACTTGGAGGAGGATGTAAGAATAAAGGGGGCTTCTCCTTTCTCATAGTCTCATCTGCGGTCACAAGCATGTTGATCAACTCATTAACAAACTTCTTGCTTGGATATATTGAAGTTCATAACAAATTGATCGTACGATGATGGCAATGACTGTAGGGTCAAATCCATGACCACATCTAACTGTCCAAGCTTCTCGATGATCCCTATCATCTTGAGGTTGTGATCATAGATATTGGACCATTCACTCATTCTTGTCCTAAAGAGCTCCTTGGACAAAGTGAACTTTTCGTGTCTATTTTATAGACCATACAACTCTTGTAAGTGTACATAGATCTCTCGAGCATGTTTCATATGCTCATGAGTCTTTTGAAGCTCGTTGGACATGCAAGCCATCATGACACATCTCACTTGTAGATCATCATATACAAATTTTGTGAATATTTCACATTATGCATAGGTGGCATCATCACCAAGTGTGTCCACGGGACTTTGATAAAGGATGTAAGTCCGCTTTTCAGAGTTAAGAATTATTTTAAGGTTTCTCAACCAATCTTGAAAGTTTGGCGCAGTAAGTTTATTGGTTTCCAAAATTGATGTGAGTGGATTCTTAGCCATTTTGTTCGAAAATTTTGAAAATCTACAAGAGGCAAAAAAATAGTATAGGCATTTGATTGAATTTGATATTAAAACATGTTCATGATCTTTCAAGCATGTTTTCCTCCCATTATTTTATCAAATTCTTTACTCCCAAGAAGAATTCGGGAAATCATATTTTCTAGTGAGAATCAAGATCCTTAGAACTTGCAAGTGGACCCACGACTCGTGAGACATCTATAAACAATCGAAAGGTAAGCAACTTTTACTAATTGCATCTCATGCAACTCTTGATATATTTTGCCTCACTTTTCATGTGGACCTATGAATCATGAGACATCCACACTAATAGGTGTTAAGTCGGACCTACCTATCAAACTTTGATTCGAGACAGGCACCATGACATCCCACGACTCGTGTGACAATGCATGGGCATTCTCAAATAAAATGTGCATCATATTCTAAATATATGACCATGACTTTCCATTATAAGTGTGATCTACAACTTGGGAGACATCACACAAATAATGGTAGCATTGTCATGCCACATACTATTGGTAGAAGGCTTGGATTAATCAAAACTCTTTTAATTTATATCCATTTCGACTTAATTTGAAAAAAAACACTTAGACATTCTAAGTGGAGGGTTTTTGCTCGCAAAGATCTCATCATTTTATCTTCTTATTTAGGTTTTCTATATCCTAAACATGTATCTCATACATTAATAGGATATGGAAAGCATAAATAAGTAAAAGCACCTAGCATGCTCCTACGGTGGGATGACCATGAGCCTAACCAAGTGGTGCACTCAGAGCCATAGGTGCACCACCTAGTTGATTTTAGGTGGGTTGATTAAATTTAGCTATTACATAAGTGTATCCCATGCATTCATGGGTCCTCAAAAGTCTCCATGCCTCCAAGGCATCCTTTGCTCCATGTAACTTTTACATGAAAAAGAAATCATCACTCCTAGTGATTCTACTCTCCTAACATTTACAAGGTAGAAATAAAGAAGCATGCAAGCCCTAATTTAATACAACCCATTTCAACAACTTGAAACAAATAAAATCAATATTAAAGGCTTATGATCATCCTTATTCATTCATCATCCATTCAACAATTAAATGAACAATAAATAAATCTAAAATTAACAATTAATTCTAACAATTAAATGCTTATCTTATAAACAAATAATTGAATGAGCATAACATTTATGCCATAATTGGAAGATTAACTTTAACATATGTCAAACATAATTGTGAGGACTTGCACAACATTTGTACATCTAATATGTGTGGTGCAAAAATATTTCAAGCACAAAAGGAGTTCGAAAATAGGCTCAAAACTCACCAAAATCCCAAGCAAGGGATTGTTGCCCAACCTGGGTGCACGGCTTGGCAGGCCGCACGCATAGTGTGCGCGCAGCGCCCAGGACAACTCTTGTTTTGGGGTTTCAAGGTATGTCAAGCCATTTTTCTACTCAACTTTCATGCACCAATAATTTTAGCACATGTTCCCAACATTTAAACACACAAAATAGATGAATTTCTAGATTCAAAACATCTTTTAAAAGTGGAAATTCAAGTGCTCAAACATGCCTTCAAAATTAGGAAAAAGCTAGAATCATATTCTATAAAATCTTCCAATAAAACTCCAATCAATTTGGATCCCAAAATGACCAAAACTCTTTTGATCAATCATCAACATGATATATAAACATATAACATCAATTAATACGAAATCAACATTTCAACATTAATAGCTATGAATTAAAACATACTAATCATATCAATCAACACTTAAAATACATATTAGCATGCTTTCAATTCATCGATCAAGGAGCCACACACAACATCATCCAAACACTCCAATCCATCATATGAATCGAGAATTTGGTGATAATGATCAATCCATCTCATGAACCAATCATCAACAAAAGTCCAAATCTAAGCATGATTTAGGCTCTGATACCACTTGAAGGCATAAGGCACTAAGATCCAGTTATAAAAATTTCAAAAGCTTAATAAACTAGTTCTTACAAGCTAATTAGGATCAAATCATGCCTAAAATCTAGATTTAGATAGAGTGTTACCTTGAAATGTTAAAATCCAAGGAGAAAGTGGTGAACCTTTCACTAATCCAGAATCTGTCAGAAACTATGCAGCAGTAATGGAGCAATTTTTAAACTCGTCAAAACTCCTCCAAAATTCACAAAAAAAATAATGCAACCTCTCAACACCTTGAAGAAAACACATTAAAAAAATTTCATCAAATATCTTTCTGGATCTCCCTGGAAAAATTTGCCAAATCGGACTCTGTACTAGTGGATATCCAACTATAGCAAACTAACTTGTTTGCCTCTATTGATATGATCCAAACACCAAATAGATCTTTCAAAATCTCTAGTCTATAAGCTAGAATAAGACCATATATAAGCTATGGTGGAGACCGATTTTAAGTAGGGAAGAAAAAGAAGAAAGCAAAGCTTTCAACACATGAATACAATGCTTTCAAGAGGTTTTGGAGGTAATTGCAAAAGAATCTAATTATTTCACACTTTCAACAATGACCTACCGTCACACCCACTATATCTATGTAGAGTGAGGTTGGTGTGATGCCATATTGGCATCACACCTTCCTAAAGGTGGGCGGCCAACTTGTATTGCCAAGGTGGCAAATGTAAATTCAAATCCAATTTGAATTTCATGTGCATCTTAATTATATTTGAAATCTAATTTCAAGCTAATTAAAATGCTAATTCAAATGAACATTTCATTTGAAATTTCCCTCCAAAATGTTTTGTTCCCATTAATTAAATTAAAAACTTTAATTTAATTAATTAACCTTTGACTTAACTTTTAAGTCAAACAAGCTCAACTCTTAGGTTGATTTTGTTAACTTAACTCTTTAAGCTAACTTGACCAATTGATGGTCATATTGACACCAAATAATTAACTACTTAACTATTAGTCTAATTTAACTTCTTAAATTAATTGATTAATTTAACAATTAAATTAATCAAGCCAAAATTGACCTTCAAAATTGTTACCTTAAAATGGGTCCACTATGAGGTATTTTCTAACACTTCGAAAATTTCCTCCATTAATTAGGAAGCTAATTGGCTTTTATGTATGACCCAATAAGTTATACCATTCATTGGACATGGGTTTACTACTCCTTGTGACTTTTGAATATTATATATTCATTTTAGCGTAAAACACTTTTAAACTAATCAACTTGATTCAATTAATCTCATTAATTCAAGAGTATCCAATCTCCATGGTCGATGCCCAACCTCAAGCCCATGGAACCCAACTAATTGGCCAAAATGAATGTTTTGGATAACTATTATAGCTCTATGCTTACCATGCAAATACGATCTTTCCGTCTCCTATCTCCTAAAAGAGGCCTAGGGCAAGATATTTGCCGGATCCCTAATAACCTCAATATTATGTTTCTATTCTTAATGTTCAATTCCCTTGTGTGACCTCATATTTGGAAAATTCCTTTTTCCAAACTATCACACCATCTTGTGCAGTGATTTCTTGGAATCGATCATTATAGAATACATAGGAGATGCACTTACCCTTCACAAAAGCAAGGAGTTAGACTCTATCTTGGATATCACAAATATCCATCCCAAGTAGCTTATACCTAACCTCAACTCGAAAGACCCGCTAAGTGGTCAAAGAAGAGTCAAAGCATGAGGACCAGACAGAAGATTACCATGGATCCTCAGGTTAGGGGACTAATAATATGTACTAGCATAAGCTGAAAAACTTGCTACTACCTACTTGCCACTATGGCTACTTAGTGGATTCTCCGATAGGCCTTTAGTGCCATGTTCTCTAACAAGTACCTACTCACATGCACCCATATCTCATATGGTTGCTAATAGAATGGAGCAATATCCAACTCTTGGATTTATACATCAGTAGTGCAAGTCTATCTGGATCTTAGATGCCCCATCTCTGAAGATCCTATGACTTGAAAGATTTAAGATCACGACTGTGTGAGACTTATTCCATGGTCAAACCAAGTCTCGCAATCAAGAGTGATCTAAGGGCTTTATTCAAATGCAAGTGAAGAAATAATGAGCATAAGATGAAGATGGTCATATAAAGAATATCATTCAATCAAGATTGTTTTACAAGGAATTAGCTCTTACAAGGCTAATCTAATTGGCACGCCGGACACTATTCCAATAATAATATATCCAGGTCCACTAGACACATGTATCCATGCATGGTGTGTATTTATCCAAATCATATCTCAAACCCTCATTCCTTGACATAATACTAGATTTATTAGATAAACGGTACAATACACATGTATATATATAATTTCATTCCAACTCTTATACCCAAGATCTGATTATTGACGTTTCAGAATCAGAAACCAAGAACATTGTCACGATCATCACGACGAGCTGAAGAAACTATCCCAGCTCCGCCGCCTCCATCGGAGACAGTTAAAAACACCACCAAAAAAGATGCCTTTCAGCTCAACTAAGCAAAGCCCCAACTCAATTTTACCATTCGCCGCCAAATTGGAGTCCAATTTTAGTTCAACCGCCCAACACCGTCATCTCTGCCACTGACGGTGGCCCATTTTTAGAACCCAATACACCAAATTGCTCCTTAAGCTAAGCTCTACAAGTTTTTCCACCCAAAATTCAATTTCCATCGTTGCCTCATCGGACCTACCTCTCGCCGTCGCATCTCAGTTTCAAGCTTCCACTCTCCATCGTTCACCATTGAAGTCCAATTGCATGTAGCATCAATCTACTCCTAAAGAGATGGGGAGTGTTTTGGTGGGTTTAATTTTCTAGTTTGGGGCATCGCTAGTGAGGACGTGCCATGAAGCTCCATCGGCCCAAAACTTTGAGCTCAGTTTTCGACCACTACACTAGTGGGTTTTACAAGAAGTTGGTATGGTTGAGTTGCTGGTAAGGAGAAGAAAGTAGTAGAGGTCTTGGTTTTTCGTTTCAAGGTGTTGCCGAAGAGAAGAGAAGATGGACGCGATGAAGAAAAAGAAGGAAATATGGGGGGGGATGAAATTGAAATATTTATTGGGTAGACTTTTGGAAATTCTCAATTGGCCCCCAAAATGTTACCCCAGCTTTCAATTGAGTCCTCCTAAAAAGTAGCCATCATCAATTTAGTCCCTAAACTAAGTTAGTACCTTAATTTCACCCATTTTGCCCAAAATAATTCTATGCAAACCCCTAGAATTCATAAAATGGTCCAATCAAGTCTTCTCAATTTGCAATTTGACCATAAAACTTTCAATTTTCTTGAAATTAAGTCCTTTTTTATTAGTTTTTCAGGCTCTAAAATCCGACGAACCAATTTTTGTGATTTCTAAATCCTTATTTTCTTAAATTCCCAATTTTAGGGGTGTTACATAAGGGTTTTTGCTTGCAAAGATACCATTATTTTATCTTCTTATTTAGGTTTTCCGTATCCTAAACATACATCTCATACATTAATAGGATATGGAAAGCATAAATAAGCAAATGCGTTAAGGATGCTCCTAAGGTGAGATGACCATGAGCCTAACCAAGTGGTGCACTTAGAGTCCTAGGTGTACCACCTAATTGATTTTAAGTGGGTTGATTAAATCATACATTCATAGGTCTTCAAAAGTCTCCATGCCTCCAAGGTCTCCTTTGCTCCATGTAACATTTACAAGAGAAGGAAATCCTCACTCCTAGTGATTCTACTCTCATAACATTTACGAGATAAAAATAAAGAGGCATGCAAGCCTTAATTTAATACAACCATTTTCAACAGCTTGAAACAAATAAAATTAATATTAAAGTCTCATGATCATTCCAATTCATTCAACATCCATTCAACAATTAAATGAATAATAAACAAATCTAGAATTAACAATTAATCCTAACAATTAAATGCTTATCTCATAAACAAGTAATTGGTCAAGCATAACTTTTATGACAATGTAGGAAATTTAACTTTAACAAGTTTTTCAAAGCATTCAAAAGTGTCAAACATAATTTTTAGAGCTTGCACAACACTTGTGCATCAAATATGTATGAATCAAAACACTTTTGAACACAAAAGGGAGCCAAAAATTGAGAGATTCCAAGCCCTAACCAAAACTGGCTGTTGCCTACCCAGGCTAGGCGCACAGGCGCATGACAGGGCCGTGCCAAGCGCGACTGCTGCCGGCCAATGCCCGGTCAAGGCAGGGTAGCCTACCCTATTTTGTAGTTTAGGCCGAGTCTCCTCATTTTAGCTCAACTTTTTGTGCACCAACAAATTTAGAACAACTTCTAAACATGATTTCACACACTATGAATTAGATTTTAGAATTAAACCACCTTTTAAAACTGAAATTTCAAGCTTCCAAAGTTGCTTTCAAAAACAAGTTTAAGTGAAAATCAAATTCTCCTAGAATTTCCTACAAAACTCCAATCAAATTAGATCCAAAAATGACCAAAACTATTTTAGTCAATTATCATCATGCTATATCAACATATAACATCAATTAATGCTAAATCAACATTCCACATTAATAGCTATGAATTAAAACATGCTAATCATATGAATTAAAACTTAAAACACATATTAGCATGCTTTCAATTCATCAATCAAGGAGCCACACATAGCATCATCCAAACACTTCAATCCATCACATGAATTGAGAAATTGGTGATTTTTATCAATCCATCACAGGAATCAATCAATCAAAAAATCCAAATCTAAGCATGATTTAGGCTCCGATACAACTTGAAGGCTTGAAATGTACTAGGATCCACTAAAAAAACTTCAAAAGCTTAAATAAACTAGTGTTTTGCTAGCTAAAAAGGATATAATCATGATAGGGATTTAGATTTAGGTAGAGAGTTACCTTGAATAGCAAATTTCCAAGGAGAAAATAGTGAACTCTTCACCAATCTAGAATCTGCCAAGCAGCGGCGCAGCAGGAAGAAAGAAACTTTTGCCTCGGTTAAACTTCTCCAAAAATCACCAAAATATTCATGTATCCTCTCAACACCTTGAAGAAGAGACTATGAAAAATTCGAATCAAAAAACCTTCTGGATCTCCTGGAAAAAATTTGACAAATCACTGCTTTGTTATACTGGATCTCCAAAGCTAGCAAACCAAATGTTTTGCCTCTATTGAAATGATCCACACACCAATTGAACTTCCAATTTATCCTCACTTTTAGCTGGAGTAAGAAAAGAGAAATACAATGGTGGAGGCTGATTTCAGGTTGGATAAGAACAAGGAAAGCAAAGCTTCAACACATGATGCAATGCTTGGGAGAGTTTCTGGAGGAAAATGTGAGAGATTCTAATCTTCACACTAAAAATGCATATATGGACGATCCTTCACCTCTATATCTAATAGAGGGAGGATGGTGTGATGCCAAGGTGGCATCACACCTTCCTCAAGGGGGGCAGTCACTTGCAAGCATAGGTGGCAAATTCAAATTCAAATCTTATTTGAATTTGTGTGCATTTCAATTACATTTGACATCTAGTTTCAAATTAATTAAGATGCTAATTGAAATGAACCTTTCATTTGAATTTCCCCCCCAAAATGTATTCTTCGCTCTAATTAAATTAAACACTTTAATTTAATTAATTAACCTTTGACTTAAAACTCAAGTCAAACAAGCTTAACTTTTAAGCTCAATTTTGTTAACTTAACTCTTTAAGTTAACTTGACCAATTGATGATCATTTGGCACCAAATAATTAACTCCTTAATTATTGATCTAATTTAACTCCTTAAATTAATTGATTTGTTTAATACTTAAATTAATCAAGCCAAAATTGACCTTCAAATTGAACACCTCAGAATCGGTTCGAAGGAGTAATTCTCTAACTCTTAGAAAATTGCTCCATTAACTAGGAAGCTAATTGGCTTTTGTGTGTAACCTAATAAGTTCTATCATTCATTGGACATGGGCTCATAACTCCTTGTGAATTTTGAATATCTTGTATTCATTTTAGTTTAAAACACTTTTGAACTAATCGACTCAATTCAATTAATCTCATTAATTCAAGAGTATCCAATCTCCATGGTCGATGTCAACCTTAAGCCCATGGAGCCCAACTAATTGGCCAAAATAAATGCTTTTGAAGAACCACTATAGCTCTATGCTTGCCATGCAAATACGGTCCTTCTGTCTCCTATCTTCCAAAAGAGGCCTAAGGCAAGATATTTGCCAGCTCCCTAATAGCCTCGATACTATATCTCTATTCTAAATGTTCAATTCCATTGTATGAACTTATCTTTGGAAAACTCCTTATCCAAATTGTCACACCATCTTGCATAAGGTCTCGGAATCGATCATTATAGAACACATATGAGATGTACTCACCTTTCACAAAAATGAGGAGTCGGATTCCATCTTGGATCTCACAAACCTCCATGTTTAGTAGCTTATGCCTGGCCTCAACCCGAGAAGTCCACTAAGTGACCAAGGAAGAGTCGAAGCATAAGGACCAAGCACAAGGTTACCATAGATCCTCAGGTGAGAGGACTAATAATATGCACTATCGTAAGTTGCAGAACTTGCCACTATCGACTTGCCACTACGACTATCTAGTGGATTCTCCGGTGGGTCTTCAGTGCCTTGCTCTCTAACAAGCACCCACTAACATACATACATATCTCATATGGTTGCTCATGGAATGGAGCAATATCCAACTCTTGAATTTATGCATTGATAGTGCAAGTCTATCCGGATCTTATGAGGCGGAGGATCTTAGATTCCCCGTCTCATAAGATCCTATGACTTGAAAGATTTAAGATCACAATCGTGTAAGACTTATTCCATGGTCACCGAACCAAGTCCCGTAGTCATGAGTGATCTAAGGACTTCATCCAAATGCGAGTGAAGTAATAAAGAGCATAAGATGAAGATGGCCATATAAGGAATATCATTCAATCAAGATTTTTTTATAAGAAAATATCCTTACCAGGTCAATCCTATTGGCTTGCAGGGCACTATTCCAACATATCCATCAAAATTTAAAAATAAAAATTAAAAATCTCCATCGCAAGGAAAAGGAAAAAAATAAAAAAAGAAAGACATTTTGTGACGGAAAGCAAATTAGTCACAAAAATTAGAATTTTGCGAAGGATATTTCCATCGCAAAAAAAAGGAAAAAAATTAAAAATCAAAATTTTTGCGACGGAAAGCAAATCCATCTTCAAAATTAGAATTTTTGTGATGGAAATTTTCCATCGCAAAATGTTAAAAAATTATATAATATTATATATTTAAAGTAATTATTTATTATTTGGTTTTTTTAAAAATATAATATATATTATGTTGTAAAATACTTTATGATTATTAATATATTTATGTAAATAAAATATTTTTTTATTATAAATATAATTAATATATAAGAAATTTATAATGAATTAATATATTTAATTTTAATATACATTTATGAATTCTAACTAAGTGAACGATATATTATCTCATTAGTTTTGGTAAATACGTTATTATGAAATGAAGATTAATTATTATAAAATAATTAAATGCATTAATTTATATAAATTCTATATACAACAACAATAACAACAACAACAACAACAAGATGTTTGAATGTTACTTTACAATGGTTGTATAAGTTTGAGTTTTTTAAATAATTGATAGCTGGTAAGAATAGCATTATGTCAAGTGTTACTTTACAGTGGTTGTATAAGTTTGAGTTTTTTAAATAAATTAAAAAATTATCATTAGTTGATGGTTATTGAATTTAATATCATTTACTCAATTTAAAAAATTCTAAATTTTTTAAATTAATTATTTTCTTGCTTAGAATAAAATATTTTTTATTTATTTATAATACAAAAAATGTGATTTAATCTACAAATTTTTTTTTATCTCCAATTCAAAGTTTATAGTTTGATAAATTTGTCATAAATTTTCTTATGTTTAATAATTAATTATATATACACCACTATATATAGTATTTATTATTATAAAAAAAAGATTAATTATTATAAAATAATTAAATATATTAAAAACACAAGTTCTATTTTAGTAGATGTTTTATAATTCATATTCTGTAACATCCCTAAACTTGGTATTTGGAAAATAAGGATTTAAAAATTAAGATACTAACTTTACAAAAAAAATTTGGGGCTCAAATATAGATATGGAGGACCAAATTGAATGGAAATTTAAAGTTTTGGGGTCAAATTACAATTCGAGGAGAACTTGATTGAACAACATTTTAAAGTTTTGGGGGTCTAAGTGAAAATACTTTAGGTCAAATGGGTTAATGTCATGTACTCATCACTTGGGAGACTTAATTGAAAGGTCGAAATAATTTTGTGGGCCTAACTGAAAGCTGAGAAAAAAATCTTAGGGGTCAATTTGATGTTTTTAGAAATTTGCTTTAAATACGAAACCCCCCACATTTTTCCCTCATTTCCTCCCATGCATCTCTCTTTCCTTCTCTCCAGTGGCTTCCTCCTAACGCAGGCCAAACCTTGAACCAAACTAACCATCGCCTTCCTCTCGACGTAAAGAGCACAACGATGCCAAGTTTGACTCGAACCATTGACGAATCATCGAGAATTGAGCTCCGAGTAGAGCTTCGCGGCAGAGGTGATGGGTGAGTTGGTTTCGGCAGCTAAAGCTCATATTTGAGTAATGGGTTTTATTGGGCTCAACTGTGGCATTTTACATCAAATTAAGAGACTAAATTGTAGCAAGCTAAGAAATTGATAAGGGCTTTTTGATCAGTGCAGTTGGATGCACTGATTGGTGGTGGCAAAATCCGATTCTGGCAACGGCGCACTGAGGAAAACGGCGGTGGCGGTGGTGGTGGCGGCAGCGGCAGCGGCAGTGCTAAGGCAGTTTCTTCACCTCGTCACAGTGATCGTGAGTGCGGGTTGGTTTGTGAATTTGGAGTCTCGATAAGAAGATCTTAGGTAAAGACCGCAATTGGGACTTATACTTTGTACTGTTTATTTTCTCTGAACTTTGTATTATGTCGAAAAGATGTAAGAATTAGATATGGGGATTCAAATATATGCCACGCATATGTATTCATAAAGCTTAGTAGGCTGGGTTATTTAAGAAAGTTGGACTATTATTATTGACTTGGTGTAACGTGTCGAGGTTAATTTTACAAATAAGGACTTGATTTTATTCCTTTGCTAGAACCAATATGATCCTGTAAATATTTATGAAATATCGGTGTAATTATCACATTCTGTAATGATAATGCTGAGGATGAACCTTAAATTACGGTATTAACAGAGTAATTATTGACTTTAAGCTGTTATTCGTATAATTGTAATTATAAGATCGAATGAGGATTCTGACAGTAAACTCGTTCTTTTGGATAGGTGACGAGGAATTTGATCTCGTAGGCTAGTAGACAATGATAGCATTGCTGAGGCTATTAAGGTTAGGGTCTAACCGCTCTCATAATTGACTTGTATAAGTCTGTTTGTTATTTGTTGTATACCCCTATGAGGGTTAAGTTGTTCTTGTTCTGGGAAATAATTGATTCTTGATTATTGAGTTCCATTATTATTTAAACTCTTCATTTTTATCAGTTTATTTTATCATAAACCACTATGAGTGTCTGCCAATCTGGCACTTGATTATACCTATATGTTGTTTGTGGTATACCTCTGTGTTGTAATTGAATCTTGATTCTTGGAATTTGTGATTTAATCGAATTCTGATTTGTTGTCTGCGAAATGATCTGTATACCCTATAAGGGTTTGCTTCCTTGGTTTTGTTTCTGATAAGAATTTAGCATTTCTATTATTGCATCAAGAACTCATGTTGTCTTGCTTGATATTGATTGGTCTGAATTCGTTTTGTTTATCATATATCTGGCCTTATCGATTTGCCTGAATTTGTCCTGTACTTTAATGATTCGTCTTGTCGAAAATCTGTTTGTTGATGTTCAATATATGTACGGAGATATGTTGGCTGAGTGTCGATCTGAGTGGAATGCTTGGAACCACAGTACTGCTAGGGGTTATTCCCTAGGCATCAGCAATCTATCAGGTATGCTTGGATAAGTTTAGTCCGGTCAGAATAAGATGAGCTTGATAGGCATGTTATGTTATGATTTATTGGAATGCATATGATATTCGGGTCTGCTTTACTTTTATTGTATCATGACTATTTGTAATTTGATCATGGAGCATTAAGAATGATGTAGTTTCCTGGTCTAGTTCGGGCTGATGTCTGGGCCAAACGAGTCGACAATGAGACCTCTAGTAGTAAACCAATTGAGTAGGCCGATGTAATACCTCTCGTAGTAAATTAGTTGTACTGGCCTGGCCGTTCGAGCCAACGGTGATAACTCCCAAACTAGTAGCCTGGAATTTGAAATATCTTTGCTCTAGTACATTCATGTCATCTTTTCAATGTCACACTCGTTTATGTTTCGTTGAACTTCTGATTTTGCTATTGATCTATGTGGTTGCTCCTTGTACATCTCTCACTGAGTCCTTAAGACTCACTATCTCTATTATTCTTGATTTTTCCCAAATAGGTTTTGAAGATGGACTTGGATTTCAAGCTTGAACTGGAAATCTACTTTTTGTAATAGATTAATGGTTACGTGTGCTTTTGGATTTTCTTGGATATTATGTTATGCTTAGAGATGTTATGATATGATAAGTTTGAATCCAGTATCTGTGGTATGTATATATTATGTTGAACGTCATGGGATGTATACAGTACTTTTGTGATAATCTATTTAAGTTGGAGTATGTCGCTGTTTTGATGAATTTGAAGTTTTTCTTATGAGCCTATCGTTCTATCTTGTGGGTTATGATTTAAGTTTGAATTGGAGTGGCATATCAACTTAGGGGTTATCCTGAGAGAGGGTGCTACATATTCTATAAGTGAAATTTCATGAAGATATGATTTATGTATGGGTGAAAAGTGTAACACCCCTAAAATTTGGTATTTTGGAAAGTAAAGATTTAGAAATCAAGATATTGATTGGTCAAATTTTAGGGCTAAAAAAATAAATAAGAATGATTTAGTTGCATGAAAATTGAAAATTTTGGAGTCAAATCGCAATTTGGGAAGACTTGATTGAACAACATTTGGAGCATTTTGTGGGTCAAATGGATGGATGTGAGGCACTAAGAAGGTTGGGGACTGAAATTGAAGTGGGTTGAACTTTGGAAGACTCAATTGAAAGCTAAGCAGAAGTTTTGTGGTCAAATTTGGATTGCAGAAAGTTGTTCCTTATATAGCAATCCCCCATCTCTTCATTTTTCTTCACAGAGCACCTCAACCTCCCTCTCCGGAAACTCTCTTAGGCAAGCCCCAGATTGCTAAACTAAGCCATCCAACCTCTTCTTCTCTCCACTAGGACCTCAATTATACCTGATGCATCCCATTCTAGCCGACAGACGATTAGGATTTTGATGTCCAGAGTGAGCTCGCGACGGTGGTGGTGGGTAGCTCATTTCCAATGGATGTTGGACGCAACAAGGTATGTATTTTGATGGGTTTAGCTCAAGGAGCATCCCGATGCTATCAATTTTATGAATTGGCCGATGGTGGAGGAGAATCTGATGTGGCAGCGGCGGTGGCGAGTGAGAGACCCAATTGGGTTTTTTAGCCAATTAAGCGAAGATTCAATGGCAAAAGCTAAAATTGAAGTAGGCGTTGTGTTATTGCAGCTAAGAGGCATCGATTGATAGTGGTGTTGATCTTTTTCGGTGGCGGCAGCAGTGGTGGCAATGGCGTTGAGACATATTCTTCAGCTCGTCGCGATGATCGTGAGTGTGTCATTGGTTTGTGATTCTGGAGTTTTGATTGGGATATCTTTGATAAAGACTTGAGTTTGGGTTTAAGTCTTTGTACCATTTATTTTCTACCGAATCTTGTATATGGTTGAAAAGATGTAAGAATTTGACATATGAATCATGATATGGATCATGCATATGTAATTATATAGCTTTGGGGGCCAAATTTGTGTTATTATATGATATCTTTCGGATAATTAAGATAATTAAGTGAATAAACCTTAATTTTGTGGATTTGAGACCTCAGTGGCAAATTGGGTTATCTAAGGATAATTCAACCATTATTGTCGACTTGGTGTAATGTGTCAAGGTTAATTACGTAAATAAGGACCTGGTTATGTCCCCTTACCGGAACCTAATATGAACCCCGTAAATATTTTCGTAATAACAGCGTAATTAGTACGTTCTGTAATGATAATGCCGAGATAAACCTTAGATTACTATACTAATTGAACAGTTGTTGATTTTAAACTGTTAATAGTAAGATTGTAGTCATTGGAGGTTATTAAGGTCAAATAAGAATTTTGATCGTGGATGTATTCTTTTGGTTAGGTGATGAAAAAGTGGTTCCCACGAACCACTAGTTGGTGACTGTAGTTTTTGGAGACTATAGAGGTGAGGGTCTAACCTCTTAGGTATTTGTTTTGTATGCCCTATGAGGGTCTACCGATTTGGCACTTGTTTATATAAGCCTACTCATTATTTGTTGTACCCCAGTGATGGTCTAACCTCTTGGGTATTTATTTTGTATGCCCTGTGAGGATCTGTCAATCTGGCACTTGATTATACTTATCTATTATTGTGGTTAACCCCTAAGAGGGTTAAACTTGTTTTTATACTGTAACTACACCTTGTTATTGAAATCTATGATTTGTTTGAGATCTTATTTGTTATCCGTTGATTGATACGTATACACTTGTGAGGGTTGTGTCGTTGACTGTGCCTTTAATAATATCTTTTTTTGTCTGTTCTGGCACCCATAACTCTCCTCTGTTATCTGTTATTGTTCTGTTATCTGATTGTTCTATTAACTGATCATTTTGTTATCTGTTATCGTTCTGTTATCAGTTACTATGTGGTTATCTGTTTATCAGATGACATTTTGCCCTGTACCAAGCCGTCATGCTTGGTTAAGTTTGTACCAAGCCATCATGCTTAGGTAAGTTTTGTATCACGCCGTCATGCTTGGGTAAGTTTGTACAAGTTTGTCAAGTTTGTACAAGTCTGTCACGCTTGGGTAAGTTCAGATTGACTGGAATAAGGAGTGTCTAGTACATATGTTTTGTTATGATATGTTGAATTGCAACGGTTAATTGAGTCTGTTTTACCTGACTACCTGTAATCTGATATGTTTGTAATATTATCCTGACTGTAATCTCTTGACATGTTCCTATTCTGACTATTAATTGATGATTTGTTGAGCTGATTATTCCTCAACAGATCCCTACCACTTTTTGTTGAAATTATCTCTCACTAAGTCCTTTGGACTTACCTCGTGTATTATTCATGTTTTTCCCAGATAGGAATTAGGTGATGGGCTTGGACTCCAAGTTGGATCGGCGAATACATTTTGTAATAGAATAGATGTTTGTATATGCTTACAGGTACACTTGGGCATTTTGTTATAACTTAGAGACATTATGATATGTTAGGTTTGAATTAAATATTTGTTGTATGTATATATTATGTTGAACGTTATGGGATCCTTTATGGTATGTACATAGTACTTTTGTTGTGATTGCTTAAGTTGAAGTTCACTACTGTCTCTGATAAGTTTGAAATGTTCGTTATGGGCCTACTGTCTGTCTTATGGGTTAGATTTAAAACTGAACTGGTGGCATTTCAACTTAGGGTTTATCCTGAGTGGGGTGCTACAAAAAGAATAAGTGAAATTAATTAAAATACTGACATGTAAATTTATAAATTGTATACTTGATTAATCAATAAGAGTAGCATTATCTCAAGTGTCATGTCACACAATATAATATTTATTATAATTAGTAATTACATTAATTAAGAATCAATAATTTAACTTATTATATACAAATACTTAGATTTTTTCAATATAAAATTTAATAACACCATAATATTATATATAACACAACAATGTTTGATCACAAAAATGATTTGCGTTCCATGTGTAAATTATCTTTTATATATAAGGTTTCTTAAAAATTCAAAGTTTATAGTTCGATTATTTTCTTTATAATTTTTCTTTTATATTTAATAACTAATTATATATATACCATTATATATAAAAAAAAATTGTATTTTACATGATGGAATTGATTTTTATATTTCAAAATCTCTACTTTTATCT
This sequence comes from Jacaranda mimosifolia, assembly GCA_018894105.1. NCBI lineage: Eukaryota > Viridiplantae > Streptophyta > Magnoliopsida > Lamiales > Bignoniaceae > Jacaranda > Jacaranda mimosifolia. The sequence goes on along the minus strand of CM032131.1, from coordinate 4,696,617 downwards.
TAAACAATGAATAAACTCCATCATTTAATTTTTATTTGTAATTAAATTTCTAAATTTTTTATCCTGTTATCTATAATTCAGTGTATTTTATTTCATACATAAATAACCATATAATGTGCATATTTATATAATAGTAAGTTGTGAAATATCTAAAAATTAAATCATCAATATTAAAAATTCATCATAATATTATTCTTGGTAATATATTATAATATAATCCTAAAACATCATCAACTATTAAAATATAATTTTAAGATTATATATAACCAGTGAGCTTTTAAATTAAATTAGATCTTAAGAATTCTATATTTAAAATCTAAAATTTAGATTTAAAAAATAATATTATAAATAAATTAAAAAATTTTAAAATATACATTAAATATTAAAAAGTTTATTTTACATAAAACCCTAATTCCACCAATATCAACCACCTCTCTCTCTTGTTAACTCAAAGGTAGGTTTTCTTTTCTCCTTCCCTCTTTTTTTCTTCTTCTTTCTTCTTCTTCTTCAATTTTTTTTTTTATATTTTTCAGTAAATGCGCCAGCAGCTTGCTGGAGCTGCTGGCGGAGGCATGGCTACGTGCGGCTGTTGGTCCCGCACAGAGGCTAGCAATTGGTGCTGGCTGCCGTGTGGCTCCAACGATCTCGCGCAATGGCCAACGATCGTGCGCGCGGCCTGCACTCAGTGCTGAGTGTGCCAAGCACCCTGCTAGCTGCACTCAGCGGTCGCTGTCTGACCTTAATTTTTTTATTTTATTTTTTATAATGTTATGATTTTCCATCATAATCTTATATTTTTTTTATATGAAATAATATTATTTTTTCTGTTCAATTCCAGTTTCAGGTTTTGGAAGCTTATCTTTTTTATTATTTCTAGCAAAGTAAGGTATGCTTTTTAATTATGATTTAATAACTTATGTATTAGCTTAAATTTGAATTAAATTTTGTATTTATATTAAATGTTGTTATATTATGTTGCATTTATATTTTCCTATGAACTAAAATTCAATTAAAGTTTGGATTAAGTTAAAGTTTATGTTGTTGTATGTTGAATTACATTAAGTTTTAGTTCAGTTTATGAAATTATAATTTATGGATAAATATGTGCACATGTAAAAAAAATTTAGATTGATAATCACTTATGATATATGTTGTTTTGTTGTGGTTAGAGACATATCAAATATTTTGATTCAATATGCGTGATAATATGCAATAATGTGACCAAATACTGAAAATATTGATTTGTGTTGAATTCTACAGTTCATCTAAAGTGAAATATTGATATTCCAATATGTGCTTAATGACATAGGATATCTCGACTATGGTGAATACTTTCTTTTGTGCATTGAGTTTTTTGGAGCATTTCGAGGTAAATGTTGCTTACCATCTTTTGATTTTACATATTATGTTAGTAGAGTACATTAGAATTGTATATAGTTGGTGAAATTAGGATGGAGGATGGGATGTCTAGAGAAGGGATGGAGCCTTCTCATTTGTTATTGATTGGTTTTTAATTGTTTGTGTAGTGATGATGGATATAAGGAGGATGTTTATGTATGTGCCATTATGTGTTTACGAATATTACTAGTTGTTTTTAAATGAAATAATGCTACTCATTTTATTGAGTCTTGTTTTTCTGGCAATTTGAAGTCTCCTATTTAAGGGAGTTTTTGTTAAAATATATCATTAATCGTATTAAATCTTTGGTCTAATTTTGTGGTAATTACAAAGAAATTAAGAATTGGATTGTCAATGGCTATAGACATTTCAATCCTCAATTTGTTTGTCATATACATCAATACGCCAATAGGTATACATTGCATATTTGCCAATAGACATCTTATATGGTTGAGCACTATACACCAAAGCTTTTATGTTGTCCATATCTATGTTCATATAGTCCATATCAAGTTAAGGGTTACTCGTCTGACTTTTAAATTTAAGTTTCCAAAAGATTTTCGGCGGACAATTCCGTTGGAAATTCTTACATTGGATTTTATTATTCAAAGGCAATTAGAATGATGTGGTTTGAGGAGTTTGAGGTAAGAATTATTTCAGGCATAGCTTATGCTTTTCTTAATTAGATTTCAAAATATATATTTCACTAAGTGTTTAGAATTTTTTTATGTGACTCTTGGTTTATGTTTCTATTTTTCATTATTCTAATTTTATTTTTGTTTTATATTGCAAACTTTGATATCTCAAGGCATTGAAATATAGTATAAGTATTTGTATTAAGTAAGATAAATTTTTTGGCTTTATTTTGTCAATTTATATTTTAGTTAGGACTTGGTTTAGATGGTGGACAATATGGATTATATTAGATTGTGATTTGTATTATATGTTACATTTTTATTGTGATATAAAATTATACTATTAGCTTTGCTATGGTTATTTGATTTTGGTACAAATTGATTAGATTTAGTGTCTAATGATGAGAAGTGTAAAAAACAAATGATGCTTTGGTGTAATCCTTACATTGGTTATATAAAAAGTCTTTTCATTTTTCATTCAAATTTATAGCATATGTGGTTGGTTCATTATTATTATTTTAATTCTGGTTAAAGATAATGAATTGAAATCTATATAAAATTTTCAAGAGTTCATTGTACTTGTTATTTACTAGATTTAAGTTAAAATTATTTGGGTGTTGCAATTTGGACTCATGTAATTTTGAGGCTATGATTGTAATACCTTGGAAGAATCTCTATGTATATTTGTTATCAAGAATGTAGTTTTCTTTATTGAATAAAGATATGAATGTTGTTATTTAGAAAACAACCTACGTGATTTGGATTTATTTTAATAGTTGAAGATCGTATTTTTAAAAATTACAGGTTTAGAATGCTGATAATTTAATTTGATGTGATTTTATTATGTATTGGTTTATGGATGATTAGTAAGTAATGCAAAGAACTATTGATATTGGTTAATTATAGGTTTCAATTTGCATTTTTTCAAGAAAATTTCTTAAATTTTGTGACAAAAATTTCCATCACAAAATTTATTTTTTTAATTATTATTTTTTGCGACAGGAAATTTTCATCACAAATTAGTTAACAAAAATTTTTAAAAAAAGACTTGCAATGGAAGATATATCTGTCGCAAATTTTCAATTTTGCAACGGATTTGTCCTTTACAACTTAGTGACAGATCATTTCCGTTGCAAAAGTGACACCTCAAATTCGGTTTAAAAACCATCGCAAAATGAGATGTTGCAAATCCGTTGCAAAATCTATCGAAGAATGAGACGTCGCAAAATTTTGCGATCAAGGTTTTTGCGACAGATTAAATCTGTTGCAAATCCATCACTAAATGCATTTTTTTTAGTAGTGTTATTAAAATGAATTTTTTATTGCAATTTAATATCATCTATTATATCTATTAAATGTCAAAAAGAGTGGGGGGGGGGGGGGGGAGCTTGTATTGTTGAGATAGTTCTATATATTTATTCCAATGTTAAATTTGAAAGACTTTTATGTAATTCAATCTTTACCGATAATAAGTTAAAATATTAAGCCATCTTACATGATTCCTTCACATTCCAAAACATTTCTGATTATTAAGTCCCACATATAAGCTAGTTTACCAAATAAAAGTTCTCATGATATCAACAAATTTTAGATTTTAGAAATAAGTTTTTAAATTTTCATTTATGACGCTCCACTATTCTGAAAATTTATTTATCGCAACATCAGACACATTTTATACACCCGGCCCTACACTAAAATTATTCTTATACGTGTTGGACAGGTTAAATGTTCTGTCTAGAACTAAACAAAAAGTTAAGAATAACTCGATATGGAAAGGATATTATTTCAATATGAAAATGATCCGGCCGCCAACACAAGAAAAACTTGGTTGCTCTTTTTGTTTGTAATTTTATAATTTTTAAGAATGATCTTAACACAAAATTAAAAAAATATAGAATTAATTAAAAATATATATTAACTTTATCTAAATACACTTTCTCTCTTTTTGAAACTTTGTTTTTCATGGTTTCTTATATCCGACAATAACTACAAATTACATTAACAATGTTCACTGTCAATGACTTTCTTGTTATACATATGCCTATACTTTTATATATAAATTGCCAGTTACATATATACACATACATAAATATGTATATCTAGATACTTATAAATTTCAATGTAAAATTCATATTGGATGTTTTATTAAAGTGTGCATGTGATATCCTAAAATTTTTAAAAACTAGGGAGGTCCATATCCATATCGCGTTGTATTTGAAACGTTATAGAGTTTTATGATCTTATTTTGTTGATTAAGTAACTCTTTTTTTAATAAATAAAATCAATTAAAATAGATTTTCATGATCTTATTTTATAAAAATATTATAATTTAGAAAAAAGATAATCACCATTCACATGATTCCACATTTTATTAATTATTTATAATTAAATCATCAAATCATTACACGATCTCAATACATTTTTTCTGTTCATGACTCATAAATGAATCATCGAAGTCATACATGATTTGTTGTTTTCTAGCCCATAATTAAATTTAGAATTTGAACTAATATATCAACATTTATATAAGCACAAGCAATTGTCAATATTATTTTGGATTTCACAAGTTACATTGATCAGACGTGTATCAAATATGGCAAAGCATACTCCAAAGCAATTTCCTACGACGTTGTCACACTTGGTTTGTTGAGCACTTAAGCATGTGCCGGGAAGAAGAGGTTCAATGGCTATTGCAGCTGCAGAAATAATAAAAACATATAGTTATTCTTTAATATCAAATTTAAAATTTTGCAGTCGACAATATGAATATATATAGATATATATAAGAGTTTGTTTCATTGTATTTTTATTTTTAATTTTCACGTTTCCAATTTTTTAGACCAAACAATCGTCAAGCTAACTTATTCACTAAAAGATTTATTTAATTTTTTTTGTGGTATCTACGGCAAATAAAAATGCCCAGCAATCACAAGATTTGCTTCCTCCTTGATTTGAAAATCTCTATTAATTGGTGAATATCCTAAAATTTTAAAATGCAATTCTCTACTTAATATTCTGTTTAGACCTTTAATTTTCATGATAAAAATAAAAAATGAAAAACACACAAAATAAGTATAAAATATCGTGAAATATTCAATACGATTGGACAAGGTTCTTTTTCTTCAAATAACGTATTCTAGTCAATTGATAGATATCAATTCTCAGATCATTTAAATTCTATTAGCTAGTAATATGGACTGCAATATCCACATATTAATCAATGAAACGGAGATTTAACCACTAAAAGAAAGATGAGCCTTTGAGATCCTTTTTTTCAAATGTAGATAGAATCAATTAGATCTATTTTCGAAATGCTTATCAAAATATTTCTCGATGTCCTCACTGTTCAAGCACGAAAATCAAATCCAGCATCATTTAGAGCAATAATCTTCCGTATCATTTTTCCCGGTTATAGAAATGTAAGACAAGACTACCATCCCAAGCTTTAAAAGTGCAAGAATTTCATATATTCATTACAAGGGAAGAGAAAATTGGTAACTGGAGTAAGGGAAACAAGGAAATTCACAAGCAAAAGAAATGATAAGAACTTTGTTGCCATCTTCACTTACTGGTTGTACTTCTACCCATAAAACCCAATCAGTATACAACTTATATGCATGCTTCCAAACAATAATTCCAATGTGGATTTTCCTTTTTTATGAAATTCATTTTATTATGTCCGATCTTAAGATTTTTTTTGTTGATTGTGGAAAATGGAACATAATTCTAACAGGTTATAAAAAAAAGTAATAGGATCTCCTCCGGGCTATGTTTTGACCAAGACCAATCAAATATCTTTCATTAGTTATGTTTTCTTTAGTAAGTTACTGTTTAGAATTGTTTCCTTGTTTATGCATAAGTTTGGCAGGAGCATTATGGCAAGTGATTGTTGGAAACAGAAAAGAAGGAAAGTTACAGTTGTCAATTGAAAAAGGAAAATGGTAGATTACAGGCTTGTCTATGAATGGAAAATATTGTCTTGTATAATCATTTAAATGAAAAAACATAGCAGGCATCACATATAACTCACAATAGACTCTACAGGCCCTTAGTTGCTTGTAAATAGTTGAGTGAGTGCTTTTGTATTGTAGCAGCCTTTGAGTTGGCCTCGTAGCAATGCAAGTTCCAGCTGATTGGTACTTTGTATCTTGTATCTCCTTATTTCTTATTTATAAAGTGCAAGATAAAACATCCTAAGTGCTATCACTTAGGTTGTGGAGTATGCTTGCTAAACCACTATAAATCTTTGAGTCTCTTTACTGCTTATTAAAGTCTTTTGATTGTTTTGATATTCCAGTTTATCTCATATTATAACTCTTTTATTTACTTATATTGAACTCCATAAACTTTCAAAAAGATTACATATATATTTCATTTTTATTCTTATTGCTTGCTCTATTTTCTTGAAATTATTAATATAGCAAATAAGGTTTTTACCATCTCATGTAAAAAATTCATATAATTGGTGATAAATGGTTTTATTTTTCAAGACGTTACATTTTATTTTATTTTATTTTTTCAATATTCATTCTACGTCACAAATTTATATGGCTTTTTTTTTTTTTAACGAGAATTCTGAGAAAGAAATGTGTAATATCACATTGATTGCAAATATAAGAAGTATAATATGAATTAGGCTGCCCAGAATTCATTAAGTATTGTGCCAGTTCCTATCAGAATTTGTTATTTTGGTTAAGTTTATGGCATTATTAACTAAAAGTTGAAATGATGTTACTCAAAATTGATAATAGATTGCTATAAATAGGGATTTCAATCCTTGTTTGTTGGAAATTGGAAATTGATTATGATATTAAAATATTAAATTAAAAGCCTGCTTTATAGTAATAGCCATAATTTAATAATCATATTATTATGCAAAATCAAGTTTTAATTATTTATAAATAATTATAGCATCCACATGTGTGTGTATATAATTCTCCCAATAAATCTGTTTTTTCATTAAAAGTTATTTTTTTTGGTGAAAGAATGTGTTAGTCGATCACTCTATAGATAAAAACCAACACGGAAGAATTCTAACTTATTATATGTTCGCATAAATTTTTCTATAGAGAATGCATTCGAACTTTTCATATATATGGCATTCGTAAATTTTGTCACATCTTGTAAATAATTCATGACACAAACTTAGGATAAACTAATTAATAACAATGGCAAATATCACTTTAAAGAAAGTAATTATAAATTCAATATTTGCGTTTACATTTACAAGACGGACTCATTGATTATTCAAGCCAAGTATCACGTTACGTCATGCCTCATTTGAACCACTATCTTAAAAAAAATATATGTAGTATCAAGCACTGATACACTAAATCAAGATTGTATCCGTGCCTTTTCTATATTAAATTAAAAATTTTCAATATTTCCAATATTAGGCAAATATTTTGCTGAATTAGATAGAAACCAAATACAGATAAAGGGAAAGTACAGATTGTAAAGATTAAGAATATAATCCATATAACTAAAGATATGCTTTACTTGTCTCCTTGGAGATGCGCTCACTTTGAAAAAAAATTAGTGTTAATTACTTGATTATATTCCACAATAAAATCGTATCAAGTAACTCCCTGTGATATGAGCTCATTTTGTCATTTAAAAAAACAGTCAGTAATTGGACTCCACTATGTTATACAACAAAATTATGTCCAGCTTAGTTCTAATGATGAGCTTACTTGTTAAAAATTCAACAGTTGTGTTCGAAAAGGAGATCAGGTTGAGTTCACTTTCTACAATTATAAGCTCTCTCTCAAAAGATTTAACAACTTTGTATGCTCAGTTGTATTTTGCAACGATATCAAATCAAGTCACTTCTTGTGATGAGCTCTCACTTTATCAAGATATCGATAGTTAGAATAGTCTATTGTGTTACGATGAAATCTAACTATCGAGTTGCTTTGTTGCCATCTTTGCTTCAGTGGTGATACTTCTACCCATACACCCTAGTCAGTATACAAGTTTACAACAACAATCCTAATTTGGATTTACCTTTTTTATGATAAAAATCATATTATATTTCTCTTTAACATGCTTCAGTATGCTGGGGATTCAGGCTTCTTGTCAAAGAATGGATTTTTTTTTTTTTTCATATTGTGCAAAATTAAAAATAATCTTGGTAGAATATAAGGGTAGAATATAAGAAAGATTACATATATCATTTAATTTAATTATCCTTAACCATTGGTCTACTCTTGAATTATTATTGTGGCGGCCCAGCCAGAGATGAATCCTAAGCTAAAGTACCACTAATTCAAACTTAAAACATAATTTCAAAAGATAACTATAGAAGCCAAAATCCATGCAAAACCTCAAAAGATGGTACCTCGATAATAAACCCAAAAGGTCAATCCAAAAGGTGCAAATATGTACATTTCAAAAGTCCGAGTCAAACTAAGCTATTTAAAAATCATCCACAAGTTCAAGGGTCACGATTAGGTGTAATCTATATATTAATCTATTACAAAATACATCCGTACTCAAGCAAACCCCGAGCCCTCAACCTTCATTAAGTCCTATCTAGGAAGAGAATAAAAGATAAAAGAAGGGGCAAGTCCTAAGGATTTAGTGAGGGGTGTGTATGACAAATAATCAAGCAAAAAAAACTGTTGAAAGTGTAACAATCAATAAGCAAAGATTCAGTAATGAGCAGGTCATTTACAATATGAACCAATGACATACTATAACACATGTGATACCACATTCAACAGACTATTGACAACTCCGTCCTTATTGCTCCTAAAACGGTACATAAACAATAACACAAAGTACAAATATAACATAATAGATTTTCCTTATTACTCTATTACCCAAGCACTTGGCTCGATACCCAAGCACACGGCTCGGTAGACATGTGGCATGGCCGGCCGCATGCTAAATCTCGCCACTCCTAGGTAGCTGCCTCCAACTATCTGCAAGTTAAGATCTTAAGTGGGTACTAGTTGGGAGACTAGCCACCATCGGTCTATACCGTCCAGTTATCTTTTTAGACCTAGTCTCGGGCCCAACCTGACCCATGGCGTTCCTACGAGTGGTAACCTCCCAAGAGAGTCTCTGTAGCTCCCCAAGCCGGGAGGCCCCTGCTCCTGTCTGGAGTGCTACATTGGTCGGGATTTCACTAGTAACTTTTTTTTCCTTTTCTAGATAGTCTCAGCACAAAACATAAGTCTATAATAACTCAGATGAGGAACGGACTCATATTCAAATAATAATATCCATGTCAACTAGTCATGCCACGAACTGTAAACTAAATCTGAGTCCCTATAATTTTACAATCACTCAAGAACTCGCATCAAATATCACCAACTCTTACCTATTACATTTCATGAAAAGGTAAAACTGGTAATCTACTGACATGCCTACTATTACATTACAAGCATGTATACATGTCACATTTTTACCGTTTATAAAGATCATGATAACATTATATATACTATCTGCTCTGTAGCTCAAGCTTATAGTACATTCTAGTCCTTAATTTGGGGTAAAGAACAAAAAGAATAGTATAAGGAGAGTAAGTTTGAATGACTTGGTGAGGTAATGATCAAGTTACATGAATTGTAATCACACTGAATATATGGTATAGAATAATGTCAATCTGACGTACAAAAACTACAAGGGGAACAGGTTGTTAAACAGTAGACAGGTTTCACGGGGTCAAAACATAGATTAGAGGAATAATATGTTATGTTTTTACACATCATAAGTTAACTCCACACCATCCCATATCAGCGAAGAGACATCTCAAGTTTTCATAATATTTCATGGAAAACCTTATATTTCAAAACTCAGGAGCTTAATTAATTTTAAACTATCGAATGTACGGTAATGTGTTAAGTTGCAAAAAGCTCAAATTCAAAATTCAAGATTTCATCCAATGTTATAAAATCAACTGTACAAGGGACATCTTTACAGATCCGACCGTGGAACGGCCTTCCTCTTATGACTCCCAATATTTTGTATAGCCAATCTGACCATGGAAAGGCTTGTCCCCTTATATTGCAGCGACGAGCAGCCAATTCGCTAAACTTGTGCAACACAATACGAGGTATTTAACCAATTGTCAGGTTCAGATAAACTATAAAAGTTCAACACAGAAACCGTAGGATGACATAGAATGAAACAATCAACGATTTGAATCTCAACATAAACAAAATCAAGCAACCAGAATATAGTAACAAATATATATGTTCTTTCCCCAACAAAGAAAGCTAATATAAACCTCACCTTGTAAGTGTAGAAGAATCTCTAGTTACATCGACGCTCAAGCCCTTGCTTTCAAGGTTGTTTCGTAACATAACCTGAATCATTATTATACAACTCTTTAATCATAAGCATGTTTATACCTAGCTTTTTTGTTGAGATTTAGTCTTTAACTCTTCCCATCCTGTTGTAACCTCTAATCTTGTATCAATACCAAAATGCCTAAAGATACTTTAGTTTAGAATTCTCAGTTCATCGAGTTGGGGAACATGGTATTAATACTCTTATCTTTATGCTTTCCTAACTATATCAATCCAATTTAATAATTTCCAACAAAATTTGTATCAACTTAAGGCTTGTTTAAACCCATAACAAGATATTGATTTACCGTTTATATCATTTAACATTAATTTATGCATCTAATTTCATCATAATATAACTCAATCATATCAAATTAGGGCTAATAATATGATAAAATTGAAACTTACCAAACTAAATTAAGTCTGAGTTTAAATCCCATCCCAAAATTAGTCCCACAGCGTTCGGAATTAAATCTCAAGTATACTGCCCAGTCACCAGCGAAGCTGCCAGAGAAGCACCGTCAGCTGTCGCTGCCTGAGTGGAAACTGTATGGACTAAAAGATGTACCTCATCGAGCCCGACAAACCCCACAATCAATTTCACCGTCTGCCGCCTCATCGCCGGCAAATTGGATGAAAATCGCCACTAAAACCCTAGCGTCGCCGCAGGCATTTTGCCTCAATTACTCCACCATCGCTCGTCAAAAATCCAATTAAAGGGTACCCAAACGTTCCTCTCAACAAACCAATCAAAACCCACCCAATATTGCATTGTTTCTGCTGCCGGAAGTCAGCAACCCACCACCTCTGCCGCCTTAATCCGCGACCTTAAATTTTCCCAGCAAAATCACCATCGATTTGGTTTATATTTGTTATGGTTGTTATCCTTGAGTTGAGAGGAATCCAACCACAATTTTAAGTTTCAATTTGGAGCTGAAATGAAGAAGAACCGAAGGTGGGAAGAGGTTCGGTCAAGTTTTGAAAATTAGATTAATTTTTGTTCTCATTTATATATATATATAGAAGTATTTTTGGACTTCTTCAATTTGACCCCTCAAATTTTAACCGACTTCAATTAAGTCCCCCAAACTTTGACGAACTTACAATTCCACCACTGAGCTTTAATTCGATACTAAAAGTTTTGTTATTTACACAACTAACCTTCTTATCTTCAATCAATTAAGCCCAAACTGATTTATTTTATATCCCTTCAACTTTTAATCCTCTCACATTAACCCCTAAATTTTATAATTTGGTCAATCAAGCCATTTTCTTATTTGTGATTAAATCGTTCAATTCCCAATATGCATGCCTAAACTTTAAGTGATTTAATTTAAGAAATTACCAAATATAATTTATTTGATCCACACATTATTTTGTTAATACAATCATTTACAATTTATAATCCGAAAGTTAGGGTGTTACAGTCCTCAAGGTGACTTAACATAATGCCAACCAATAATATGTATTCCAAATTAACCAATCATAAACATATATATGAAACAGTTCAAAATGGTACAGTCCGTAAAACATTGACCGGCAAGGCCATATAAACAACATACATAACAATTTAACCAGGAGTACGAAATGAAAGTGGTCAGCAAGACCAAAATATCAATATGAATAGGGGACAACTGGCAAGGCTGTAGGGTATATGGGATAGATAATAGATAGTACAATAGGAGTTATGGGCACTAGAAAGAGTATAATCAAATCCAACAGATAAACACAGGAATTCAAGCATCTAAGATCATTCACTTTCTAGAAGAAAGATATGCTTTACCCTTACCTTGATTCCCACAAAAAATGCTATCCTTATCTTACTGCCCTACGAATCTCGGTTCCTCCTTGTTACCTATTTTAAAAGGGCGTATTTAATGTCAAAATGCTTGTATCATTCTTTAAAAAATATTAAATCATTTATATCTTAGTATCAATTGTTTTCCAATTAATACAATATTTTAGGGCTCAATTCCGAGAATACCGTAAGGGTAACATGCTAATTATTCTAATGACGCTATAATATTTATGAGGGTCTTTTTTGTTCCAATCGATAATCATTTCCTATGTCAATAATTCCTAATTTAACAATTTAAGTCATATATCAACAATTTAGTCAAAACGCGATAATCAATTCATATTCCAATTAATATTTGGCCTTTACAACGTTACACAAAGGTTGAATATAAAATTACATCGATTAAATCTAGCTAATAATAATAATAATAATCCAATCTTTAACATTTCATCTCTATATATCATAACACACAAGATTAGGGTTTTAGTTACCTAATTTAACTTAATTAATCAAATATTATGTATAATTTACAAATTTGGGTCCACTTAACATTATATATATCTATGATGTAACACCCTTAAAATTTGGTACTTGATAGAATAAGGATTTAGAAATCAAGATATCAGTTGGTTAGATTTTAGGGCCCGAAAAATTAATAAAACCTACTAGTGAATCGCTGGAAATTTGAAGCTGAAGGTAAGCTCACGACGGAGGTGGTGCTCGTGATGTCACTGGCTACTGAAGCTTGGATTGGAGTACTAAGTTTTGTTGGGATCATGCAGGTGTCTTCAATTTTGGGAACGGACCACCAGAGCGAGCGAAATTGAAGAAAAACAAGCGTGGTGGCAAGCAGTGGTGCTGTGGAATTTTTGGGCCAATTGAGTAGCTTATTATAGAGGATGCAAAAATTGACTAGGGTGTCTTGCTGGTTGAGCTAAAAGGCATCAATTGATAGTGGTGTTAACCATTTCCAGCAGCGGCTGACGGCGGTCAGCGACGGTGGTGTTAAGGCAGATTCTTCGCCTCATCGCAATGATAGTGGTGGTGTAATTGGTTCATGGTTTTGGAGTCCTAATAAGGATATCTTGGGTAATGACCGAATTTGGGTTTAAAGTTTTTGTACTGTTTATTTTGCTTTCCAAATCTTGTATATTGTTGAAGAAAATGTAAGAATTTGATATGGGAATTAGAATAAAGACCATGCATGGACTATTATGTAGCTTAGTGGGCCCGAATTTGTATTATTATGAGATAATCTTAGGTTAATTGAGATAATTAAGTGATTAAACCTTAATTTTGTGCATTTGGAGCCTAAGAATAAAATTGAAATAATTAAGGAATATTGGACCATTACTAATTCTTTATAACATTGTGGCAAGATCAACTGGATGATTAAGGACCTGATTATATCCCTTTACTGGAACCGATACGAACCCTATGATTATTTCTATAATAATAGCTTAATTAGAGCATTATTTAACGATAGTACTGATAAGACCTTAAAGCTATCGTTTTAATCGAGTAATTAGTGATTTTGGATTGTTAATAATATAATCATAATTATTAGGATCAAATGTGGATTTTGATGATAAATATACTCTTTTGGTTAGGTGACGAAGAAGTGGGTCCCGCGGACCAGTAGACTGCTGATTGTGATTGCATTTTTTGAGGCTATGAAGGTGAGGGTCTAACCTCTTGGGTAATTGCTTGTACGCCCTGTAAGGGTCTGCTAATTTGGCATTTGATTACACCTATCTGTTATCGTGATAAACCGCTATGAGCATTCCTGTTTCGGTACTGTAACTATTATCATTTGTCTCGTCGGTGCACTTATTTACCTGGTATCGCGATACGCTACGGATTTCCCCTAGATATCAGTGATACGCTAGTAATTTCCCCCTGGGTATCAGCGATGTGCTAGGTATTTTTCCCCAAGCATCTGCTCAAACTATTATTGATTCTATTATATGTACGAAGAATTATTGGGGCTCACCATGCAGTTTGCATGGGTATTAGTGATACACTAAGCAGTCCGCTTAGGTATTCGCAACACGCTAGGGATTTCTCCTTAGGCATCATTGAAATGTGCTAGGGATTTTTCCTTAGGCATCAGCAGTACCATATGGTCTATATGGGTATCTGCCATGTGCCAAGCTGTCACATTTTGGTAAGACATGTTGACTGACTAGTATAAGGTGAATCTGATATGGATATCTTGTTATGATTTGTTAGAATGCATATGCTTCGGGTTTACTTTACTTGACTGTTTCTTGACTGCCCGTAATCTGTTCATAGAGCAATAAGGCAGCAGAGCTTCCTATTTGCTAAATTGTTACTGCCTATTTCTTGATATGTATTTGTTCTAACTGTAAATTATTTTATGTTGAGTTGATTCTTCCTTGATAGATCCCTACTATTTGTTCTTAAGATCACCCCTCACTAAGTCCTTTGGACTTAACCTCTCGTATCATTTTAATTTTCTCATATAGGTATAGGTGATGAACTCGAACTTCAAGCATGGATCGGTGAATGTTTTGTATTAGATTAGACGTTCATATGTGTTTTGTGGGTTCATAGGGACATTTTATTATGACTTAGAGATATTGTTTTATGTTAAGACTAAATTCTGACATGAGGCATGTAAATATTATGTTAAATGTCCCAGGATCACTTATGGCATGTATTCCATAATTTTTTATTAAGATTTGGTTTAAGTTGAAATTGTCGCTATCTTTGATAGGTTTTGAAATGTTAAAATGGGCCTATTATTCGATTTATAGCTTTGAGATTAAGACTGAACCAAGTGTTGTCTTAGCTTAGGGATTCTCTTAAGTGTGGCGCCATAGAAGTGGTATCAGAGCCTAGGTTTTTGGTGACATAGGTTAATGTGGGAATGGTTTTTGTGACCATAATTGATGGGTTTACTAGAGATTAAACTTGAATTGGGAATTGATTTAGATGTAAACACTAAGGTTAAGGAAAACCTGAGCGTTGTTGAGATCTGATCCTAGAATGTGATTTTTGGAATGAGAACATTTCGAGTAATAGAGACTGAGCTTGACTTTGGAAATGCTTTAGATGTGTTTACTTGAATTAAAGAGTACTTGAGTTATGATAGGATATGATTTTTGGAATATAAAATTTTGGATAGGAAAATATGAAGTTTGATTATGGAATTAAATGAGGAATTGAATATGATATGAATCTTTGGGATAAGGCTCGACATTAAGGAAATAAAGGGTTATGAACGGGGTGGCCAACCAGTGTATAACCTCTTACTATTGGAGTGTTAGGTATATAAACATATAGTTAATAGTAAGAAAGATGCTGTTGAAATTTTCACATTAGGTGAGCAATATCTATTAAGGTTGAATCTAATGAGTAGATGACTAATTGGGAAAATTTTGTATTCAGTATATAAAGAGTTATTTGAGAAATCAATGTTGTGTGAGTGATATTCATGGAAGTTATATATTCGAGTAAGGATCATTCTAAGAAGGTACGTAGTGCCAGAAGGTGATTACCATGGGGCGAATGAATCCCTGCCATTTGCTTACGAATGAAAATTTGGTTATGTTGATATGCAGGAAAAGGATTATTGTAGGTAACTGTACATTTAAGAAATGCATGATTATTATGACTGAGTGATGTTTTGATTTATGTGTCCAATCAGAATCTGACAGTGTGTCTATAAGGGCAAAGGATAACATGACGAAAAGATAAACACGATAGATAGGATGCCATTAAGAAAAAGAGTGCTTGACACGCATATACCATTATGCCTCGGAGGATATGATTATGTTGACGAGAGATATGAAGATAGGAAATTGAGGCCATATGCTATGGATCTTATAACCTTATTGATGTGCAAATAAGGTTAATAATCTTGGGAATACAGCAGAAACCTTATAGAGGATAGCCACGAAGAATTTCTAGAGTTTTATCCCCTCAATCACTGAAAGGATTAGATAAGTAAATGTAAGGGTTTAAATTAAGGAATAACGAGAAAATTTTGAATTTCAAGTAAACTTGATGAATAAAGGAAATGAGTACCTACCTACTTTTACGAGGAATCTTGCATCACTAATAAGAATCAATAGAACAATAGAACAGCTCGACAAAACCCATCAAGTTTGAGAAATTGGGATATCCTTTTCCCTCATAAGATGTTTAACCCAATGCAAGTGTTTGGGGTTTGTTTAGAATCGAAGTTAAGGAAAGGATACTATTGAATGAGAAACTCAAGAAGAATGTGGGCCAAGAATTGCCCTCTACTTATAATATAGACATTATGAATTAAGACAATATTTTGGGATTGGTTTATAAGGATCTTGTTGGAACCTTTGAATTGCTTAGAATTGAGGAAATAGCCATATTACATATGTGCTTAGGCTATGATCTCACGAACAGTAAGGAAATGATTCTATCAAGGTTATGGACAATTAAGTACGACCAAAAATATATCAAAAGTACAAAAGTTCCTGGAGTTTTTCTTATTGGTACCAATGGTGTATTCAGGGCTTTTGCAATTGATAAGTGCATGGGTGAAATCAACTAAGGAAATGCTAGGTGCATATATGCCTTGTAAAGAAAATGTGGTTAGATGAGAATATCTCATATGCCTTGAGAAAACTTAAGTCATAGGAAAACTATCTTAACTATGTTTAGGATTATTGAGATAGTGGTTGCTTAAATGAAACCGAGATATCATTTAAGAGTAGAGAAAGAGAAATTCTTGCGAATTATGAATTTACTAGTAAGTATGATCTGGGTCACTCTAAGAATTGACAAGCACTTTGGGTTTAGAAATGAAATTACTGTATTTAGTGGTTGGCAAAATAAGTGAAGGTTAGGTATAAGTATCGCAAGGATAAAGGGAAACCGGTAGTTAAGAGTACTACATAAGTTTTGAACATCATAAATAAGTTTGATCCCATATATTTTGACTATATCTCTCAGATGCAAATTAAAGAGCAGTAGATAGATTGTCTGTGACTATATCTAGTATGTTAAGTTAAACTTGACTACCCTCTTAAGGTAAATATCATGTAAGTATGACTTATGGTGTTGTAAGTCATTTGTTGCTATAGCCGCTTTTGTGATCTATAAAATGATAGTATGCACACTGTCAGGATAGAATGGAGAAACTTTTAAGTGAAGGAATATATATGACGATGAGCATGAAGTGCACAGCGGTATTATGGAATCACCAAGGATTTGATAAGGCACATCCTGGTAATGAGAGAAGCCCACCTGTGATTGAGGCAACAAGGAAACAAGAGTGTTATGTGTCCTAGAAGTGGCTTTTCTTGGGCATATCATATCCCAGGATGGGGTAGAGTTTGATTCCTTTAAGATAGAGGCGGTAGTCAATTGGAAGAGACAAGAAAATGTGACAAAAGTTCATAGTTTTCTAGGTCTTGTAGGCTATTAACAAAGATTTGTGTAGAACTTTTCCAAAATAGTTGACATGTTGACTAAATTAACTTAGAAAAGTTAACCATTTGATTGGAATGAGGATCTGAACATGAGATAGCACTGATGGATGGAAATTCTAGAAGACTGTGATTCTTCCATCATCTATCACCCGAAAAGGCAAATATAGTGGCCAATGCCTTGAGTCGAAGGGCTGGAGTGGCTCACTTATTGGCAGCAGAAGCATCAGAAACCCTAAGAACGAGCGTTGTGTTGACATTAATACAGCAAGTAAGATTGCAGAGATAAGTGCAATCCGAATTACAAGATGAAATGCAACGAGCCCTAAGTTAATGATATATGGATAGTAAAATAGAAGGAAAAGGTTGGAAGTTTTGGAGAGTCTGAGTTCAATACCAACAACCAAGGTATTCTTCTGTTCTATAAGAAAATATATGTGCTGGAAGAAATGAAGATGAGATTGTTAGATGAGGCACACAAGTCAAGATAACACGGTGTATCCGAGAGGCACAAGGTGTATCAAGACTTGAAGAGGCAATTCTGGTAGAATGAGATGAAAAAAGATTGTAGACCGAATGACCAAGTATGCTTATTTTCTGCTAGTTGGAACAGTACTCAGATGAGAATCTGAGGACCAAATTCTTTTAAGGGGGGAGGTATGTAACACCCCTAAAATTTGGTATTTGAGAAAATAAGGATTTAGAAATCAAGATATCGGTTGGTCGGATTTTAGGGCCCAAAAAATTAATAAAAAGGACTTAATTGCATAAAGATTGAAAACTTTAGGGTCGAACTGTAATTAGATAAGACTTGATTGGATCACATTTTCAAAATTTTGGGGGTTTGCATGGAATTATTTTGCCTCGAATAGGCTAATGTTATGCACTAAGAAGTTTGGGGACTGAAATTGAAGTAGGTTGAACCTTGGATGACTCACTTGGAGATTGAGTAGAAGTTCTAGAGGTTGAGGTTTTCAAAAGATGTTCTATATATATCAGTTCCCACCCCCATTTTCACTTAATTCTCACATGCGCCCCCCATCAAACTCCTCCAGCAATTTCTTCCCAACAACAGCGAAACCCAACAAATTGTATACCAATTTCTTTCTCTTAACGCAAGGAACAAGTTGGTATCCTTTTCTCCCAAAACCCATCAATAAATTGCTGGGAATTTGAAGTTGAAGGTAAGCTCGCGATGGACGTGGTTGTTGGGACGTCACCGGCCACTGAAGCTTGGATTGGAGTACTGGGTTTTTTTGGGCTCAGCTTAAGGATCATGCAGATGTCTTAACTTTTGGGAACGGATCACCGGAGCGGGTGAAATTAAAGAAGAATAGGTGCAGCGGTACTGTGGCATTTTCTGGCCAATTGAGTGGCTTATCGAAGGCGGATGCAGAAATTGACTAGGGCGTCTTGCTGGTTGACCTGAAAGGCATTGACTGGTGGTGGTGTTAACTATTTCCAGCAGTGGACGGTGGTCGGCGGTGGTGCGGTAGCAATGTTGAGATAGATTTTTCTCCTCGTTGCAACGATTGTGGTGGTGTAATTAGTTCATGATTTTGAAGTCCCAATAATGATATATTGGGTAATGACCGGATTTGGGTTTAAAGTTTTACTACCATTTTTTTTTTTTTGCATTCTGAATCTTGTGCATTATTGAGGAAATTGTAAGAATTTGATATGGGAATTAGAATAAGGGCCATGCAGGGACTATTATGTAGCTTAGTAGGCCCAAATTTGTATTATTATGAGATTTTCTTAGGTTAATTGAGATAATTAAGTGATTAAACCCTAATTTTGTGGATTTGGATCCTAAGAATATAATTGGAATTATTAAGGAATATTGAATCGTTATTATTGATTTAGTATATTATGGCAAGATCAACTGGATGATTAAGGACTTGCTTATATCCCTTTACTAGAATCGATATGAACCCTGTGACTATTTCTATAATAATGGCTTAATTAGAGCGTTCTTTAATAATAGTACCAATAGGACCCTAAAGCTATCGTTTTAATCTAGTAATTAGTGGTTTTGGATTGTTAATAGTATAATCATAATTATTAGGGGAAATGTGGATTTTGACAGTAAATATACTCTTTTGGTTATGTGACAAAGAAGTCGGCCCTGCGGCCAGTAGACTGCTGACTGTGATTGCATTTTCTAAGGCTACGGAGGTGAAGGTCTAACCTCTTGGGTAATTGCTTGTACGCTCTGTGAGGGTTTGCCAATCTGGCATTTGATTACACTTATCTGTTATCATGATAAACCTCTATGAGGGTTCCTTTTTTTGTACTGTAGCTGCATCGTGTTTATTGAAATATGTGAACTGTTTGAGATCTAGTTGGTTATCTATTAATTGATGTGTACACCTCTGTGAGGGTTATCTCTTGATATTGACCTTGACTCCTGCCTATTCTGGTGCCTGGAACTCTCGTCTATTATTTGTTACTATTTTGTTCTCTGTTGCCTTGCCGACGCATTTGTTTATCCGTTATAGTGTTAAATGGCCATGTTGGCTTATTTGAATATGTTTAATGATATTTTATTACCTTGTTAGTATTTCTATATTATTTTTTACTATTGTCATTTGCCTCGTCGGTACACTTGTTTACCTGGTATTAGTGATATACTAGGAATTTTCCCCTAAGAATTTGCGCAAACTATCATTGATTCTATTATATGTACGGAGAGTTATTGGGCCAAGGGCCAGTCCTGGTGAGATGTTTGGTTATGTGGGGCATGCCATGTAGTCCGCATGGGTGATAATGATACGCTAAGTGGTCCGCTTAGGTATCCGCGATACGCTAAGGATTTCCCCCTGGGGATCAGCAATGCGCTAGGAATTTCCCCTTGGGTATCAGTGATACGCTAGGGATTTCCCCGTCGGTATCAGCGATGTGTTAGGGATTATTCCCTAGGCACCTGCGCAAGTTGTTATTGATTTTGTTATATGTACGGAGAATTATTAGGCTAAGGGCCAATCCTGGCAAGATGTTTAGTTATGTAGGGCATGCCATGCAATCCGTATAGGTGTCAATGATACGCTAAGAGGTTCGCTTAGGTATCCATGATACGCTAGGGATTTCCCCTATGTATTAGCGAAGAGCTAGGGATTTCCCCCTACGCATTAGTGGTACGCCATATGGTCTGTATGGGCATCTATCATGTGCTAAGTTGTCACGCTTTGGTAAGACAGGTTGACTGACTAGTATAAGGTGAATCTGATATGCATGTCCTATTGTGATATGTTAGAATGCATATGCTTCGGGTTTGCTTTACTTGATTGTTTCCTGACTACCTATAATCTGTTCATGGAGCAATAAGGCAGGAGAGCTTCCTGTTTGCTAAATTGTTACTGCTTGTTTCTTGATATGTTCTTGTTCTGACTGTAAATTATAATATGTTGAGTTGATTCTTCCTTGATAGATCCTTATTGTTTGTCCTTGAGTTGATTCTTCCTTGATATGACTTACCCTCCCGTATTATTTTGATTTTCTCAAATAGATATAGGTGATGAACTCGGACCTTAGGCATGGATCGGTGAATTTTACATGCCTCATGTTAGAATTCAGTCTTAACATAGGACAACATCTTTAAGTCATAATAAAATGTCCCTGTGAACCCACAAAACACATATGAACATCTAATCTATTACAAAACATGGAATTTTTTGACTTAATATAAGGATAAGGTAGTATTTTCATATTCATATCAAGTAAATAATATATTGAATCATATTAATTTACTTTTTTTTGTCCCCCATAGAGCACTATTACAACTTTAATATTCTAAGGATTTAGTGAAATACTGATGATCAATTTATCCTAATTTCCTTTTTATATGGATAATCAAATGCTTTAGGTAGGGATGATTTTTAGTGGAGTAGCAATACAAACCGTCATATAATTACCATGATGATCGTAAGAACAAATTGAGAAACAAAGGTACATGTGAAATAAAATTCCCATTTATAATTAGTGTATTTTTTTATATTGATTTAAAATACAAAGAAACTTTTATTTCAATGTAATTTCAAGTTGAGAAGGTCACACCATATTAAAAAGTGGTCAATTTTTAATGTGCAGTCCCCAAAGTGACCAAGGAGGTCAAGA
Organism: Jacaranda mimosifolia; assembly: GCA_018894105.1. Taxonomy (NCBI): domain Eukaryota; kingdom Viridiplantae; phylum Streptophyta; class Magnoliopsida; order Lamiales; family Bignoniaceae; genus Jacaranda; species Jacaranda mimosifolia. The sequence continues at coordinate 4,674,938 of CM032131.1, read as the reverse complement.
TGGAGATAAAGCATGTTGTAATTTTCACTTGCAAAGAAAAACCCATATGACTTTTGTAATGTGATTTTGTTTTTATTCATTGAATTTTTGTAACATTTGCAAAAGTTAATATATGTGCTTTTATTTATCAGTAATTCCTTAAATTGTGATTGAATTTTGTCTTTCGAAAAATGCATTCCCAAATATCATACTTTTTAAAAGTATTTTACTACGTTAATATAATGTTATTTTCAGGTGGCTCAATTTTTTAAAACATGATTTCTAAACTTTTGGCTCAATTGTATAGAACTTCAGCCACTTATTAAATGGTTGAATAGCATTCCCATTATACTTATGTGTATGAGATTTGGTGTTCAAGTCCAAATAACATCAAATGTGCATGCATGTGTAAAAAAGGAACATAAAGATTCAAATTCTCAACTTCAACAAATCTTTATTCTCATAAAAGAAAAAAATCAATCAAGAGATGTATCTTTTTTACGATATGTACACTTAAAATTTCTGGCATTTGTTCATCAAAGCTTCAATTTTTTTTTGATTGATAAGACACTTTTCAAACCCTCAAAAAGAAGAACGGAAAAGCAGTTAAGAATTAGGAAAATATTTTGTAATTAAAAATTTACAATAATTTAAAGTTGAATTCTTAAATTTAATGAAGTTTATTTTGACACATTTGTTTTTTGTTTCAAATTTTATTTTGTGTGAACACTCATAATTCACACATAAAGTAATAAATAAATAAAACTCCTGCATTTTTTTAAACAAACAAAATAAATAAATAAATTCGGTGATAAGTATAATAACAAAATGCCCAAAATATAGTGGATAGATGGCACTTGGATAAAAGCGCAACCAAATGTTACAGATTCTTATGATTTTTTCTCCTTTGAATATTGATAACACAATCATATTGTTTTATCTTTTATAGTTAGTATTTAGATATATTAGAATCAGTCACATTATAAACTTAGAGTTCGATCTCTTTTTCTTTTTATTTGAGTTAATTTTTTATTGAGCAAGAAGGATTTATATTATCAATATTGGTATTATTTTTCAATCTTTTTAGACAGTATATTAATTTTTATTGTTTTGGTTTAATTTCTCTAAAATTTATTAAGTTATTTTGGTTTATGGAGAAGTATATGCATCTTTGTTGTAACACCCCTAAATTTGGTATTTTGAAAAAGTAAGGATTTAGAAATTAAGATATTGGTTGGTCAAATTTTAGGGCTCGAAAAATAAATAAAAAGGATTTAATTGCATGGAAATTGAAAGTTTTGGGGTCAAATCGCAATTTGAGAAGACCTGATTGACCAACATTTAGAAAGTTTTGTGGGTCAAAGTGGGAATATTTTGGGTCAAATGGGTGGACGTAAGGCACTAAGAAGGTTGGGGACTGAAATTGAAGTGGGTTGAACTTTGGAGGACTGAATTGAAAGTTGCGCAGAAGTTTTGGGGGCCAAATTTGGATTATAGAAATTTGTTCCTTATATAGCAATTCCCTTCCCCCCCTCCCCCAAATTTCTTTATTTTTCTTCATCAAGCACCTCAACCTCTCTCTTCGGCGACTCTCTCAGGTAAGCCTTGAATTGCCAAAGCAATCCATCCAACCTCTTCCTCTCTTCACTAGGACCGCAACCATACCTCATGCATTTCGTTCCAACCGGCAGACTATAAGGATTTTGAAGCCGAGAGTGAGCTCATGGCGGTGGTGACGGGTAGCTCGTCTTCGGCTGCCGTTGGACACGACCAAAGCGTGTGTTTTGACAGGTTTAGCTCAAGTAGCATCTTGGTGCTATCAATTTTGTGAACGGGCTAGCAGCAGTGGTGGCAAGTGAGAGACCCAGTTGGGTTTTCTGGCCAATTAAGCGGCGATTTGACGGACAAGGCTGAAATTGAAGTAGACGTTGTGTTATTTGAGCTAAGAGGCGTCGATTGGTGGTGGTGTTGATCTTTTTTGGCGGCGATGGTGCTGAGATAGATTCTTTAGCTTATCATAATGATCTTGAGCGTGTCCTTGGTTTGTGATTCTGGAGTTTCAATTGGCATATCCTGGGTAAAGACTTAAGTTTGGGTTTAAGACTTTGTACCATTTATTTTCTATCGAATCTTGTATATTGTTGAGAAGATGTAAGAATTTGATATAAGAATCATAATATGGATCATGCATGTGTAATTATATAGCTTAAGGGGCCCGAATTTGTATTACTATATGATAACGTTGGGATAATTGAGATAATTAAGTGAATAAATTCTAATTTTGTGGATTTGAGACATAAGTGACAAATTGGGTTATTTAAAGATAACTGAACAGTTATTATCGACTTAGTGTAATGTGTCGAGGTTAATTACGTAAATAAGGACTTGATTATGTCCTCTTACCAGAACCCAATATAAACCTCGTAAATATTTTCGTAATAACAGCGTAATTAGTTCGTTCTGTAATGAAAATGCCGAGATAAACCTTAAATTACCGTATTAATCGAGCAGTTGTTGATTTTAGACCATTAATAATAAGATTGTAATCATTGGAGGTCATTAAGGTCAAATAAGGATTTTGATCATGGATTTATTCTTTTGGTCAGGTGACGAAAAAGGAGGTCCTGCAGACTAGTAGTCAATGACTACAGTTTTTGGAGACTACAGAGGTGAGGGTCTGCCAATCTGACACTTTCTTACACCTATCTGTAATTGTGATAAACCCTTGAGAGTGTTAGACTGGTTTTTGTACTGTAACTGCATCTTGATTATTGAAATATGTGAATTGATTGAGATCTCATCTATTATCATGTACCCATGTGAAGGTCTAACCTCTTAGGTATTTGTTTTGTATACCCTGTGAGGGTCTGCCAATTTGGCCCTTGATTATACTTATCCATCATTGTGGTAAACCCCTGAGAAGATTAAACTTGTTTCTGTACTGTAATTGCATCTTGTTATTGAAATTTGTGATTTGCTAGAGATCTCGTTTGTTATCCATTGATTGATGTGTATACCCCTATGAGGGTTGTATCGTTTACTGTGTCTCTAACAAGATCTTTATATATCTGTTCTGGTGCCCATAAGCAGATCTTTGACATTTTGTTATAACTTAGAGACGTTGTAATATTTTAGGTTTGAATTAAAAATCTGTAGTATGTATATATTATGTTGAATGTTATAGGACCCCTGATGGAATATACATAGTACTTTTGTTGTGATTGCTTAAGTTGAAGTTTGTTGTTATCTCTGATAAGTTTGAAATGTTCGTTATGGGCTGCTGTCTGTTTTATGGGTTAGATGTAAGACTGAATTGGTGACATCATAGCTTAGGGGTTATTCTTAGTGGGGTGCCACATTTGTAATTTTATAATGTTTTTTTGTAGATCGATGATATTAACGAGTTTAAATTTTTTTTATCTTTATTGATATTAAGACATGTGATTTGACAAGAAAATTCTTTAATTTTATGTTGTTTATCTAATCAAAGAAATAAGGATCATGTTTTAAATTTATTTTTATATGAAATTAAAATATTATTAATAATTATATTTTTAATAATAATTAATTCGATTCATGCATGGCACGAAATACATGCTAGTAAATAAATATAATTCAATTAATAACTATGTTGAAAATACCATGAGTTCATCTATGTCTCATATGCTTTTTAACACTTCAATTATTCCATTTTATTATGCCAACTTGACATAAATTTTTACAAACAACTAAAACTTAAAATTTTACATATTTTCCATTATTGCTATAAAAAAATTATGAAAAAACTTAAGAAAATTCCCTAACTCTTGAATTATATTATTTTATAAACTCTTAATAATATAGATGCTATGATAAATATGTTTAAGAAATTATTAGACCACGGCCCAATCTACTCAGAAAAGATAAATTTTATTCATCAGATCATGTTTTGGCCAACCGCTAAAGTCTTTTAATAAGTCCTGCTAAATATTCTGTTAGATCCAAAAAATATAACTAAAAATAAGTTGCACCCTCAATGAAAAAATTAAGATGGCTACTAGTTGATTATTCAAGATACACGAGTTGTATTCTCCACTTGTAATTATCTCATATGAATCTTTTAGGTGACATTATAAGATGTATATCTATTCAAATAACTATCTCTAATTTCCATGACTATAGAAAATGAGAGAGCTCACAAAATTTGAAGGTAAATGACCTTTTTTCTATAGTGATTAAAAATTCTCTAATTTTTGTGACCCTTTTCATGATTCATTACTCATTAATTATCGGAGGGCTTTTGTTGCGAAAACTCAATGCTTCTAATCCATTTTTTGTAAATTCTTTCTTTCTCTCTCTCAACCTAAAATAGAGTATTTCCATTTAATCTAGGAATTAATGGTATTGAAAATTTTGATTCGCAACATTAGCATTATTTATGGTAACGTTTAAAATCAAAACTGAACCCTCATCTACTCTACTCTAGAGGCTCCACCCATGATTCATTCAAACTAATTAAGACTTTGAGGTCTGAAACTTTTATGATTTGAATTTTTAGTCAATTACCAATTTGCCATAATCCTGACTAAAAAATCTTGTTAGAAATTCATATAGGATGGCGAAATTCTTAAGGAATTATAGGCATCATAGTTCTCATTATGTTTCCTACATTTGCAATTTATAATGTGATATTACACATTTCCTTTTTTGGAATTCTTAATAAAAAATAAAATAAATGAAACATGCTGAAAAATAAATTCATTTATCACCTACCAACTTTTTACATGACATGGTAAGAACCTTATCTGTTATAATGGTAACACCCCTAAAATTCTAATTGGTAAAATTTAAAAATCATAATCTTAATTTGGGGGGAAAAAATTGGGGGGTCAAAATGTAAATAGGAAAGGATTTAATTGTATGGAATATGAAAGTTTGGGGGGTCAATTTATAATTATTTTGAGTCAACTGGGTCAATGTAGGGCACTCATTGCATAAGGGATTAAATTTAAAATTGAAAGAAAGTTCTGGGGGTCAATCTATAATTAAATAAAATTGTCCTCTAAATAGCAAATACCCCCTGCCCCCCCCTCTTACTCTTCAAATTTTCCGCATGCAAACCTCATTTCTCCTTTCCGGCAACTGCCTCTGCGACACCGGCGAAACTTGAAGATATCCATACCATTTTACTCCTCTCAGCTCAAAGATCACATCAGTACCAATATTTCACAAAAACAACCGATGAAACAACCAAAATTTGAACAAGAAAAATGGGCAGCGACAGTGAGTGGCGGATGCGGTGGTTCGACGGCGGAAGCTTGTGTCTGGAATATGGGTTTTGTAGGGTTCAGCTCAGAGCACAACCTTGTGTCCTCAATTTCCAGCATTGACCACTGGTGGCAGCAAAATTTGGCAAAACGGGCGATGACGAAGGATGCGGAGCAGTGTACTTCAAGCTCTAATCAACGGTCAATTTGACGATGGAGTTAGAAATTGATTGGGGCATTTTACTATACGCGTTGATATGCGTCGATTGGTGGTGGTAGTTAGCAACATATATTTTTACAATAAAAAATAATAAATTTATAAATTATTTTTAATATCATATATATAATTTTTAGCAATAATGGAAAATGTGTAAATTTTTAATTTTTAGTTGCTAATAAAAATTTATGTCAAGTTGGCATACTAGAATGGAATAATTGAAGTGTTAAAAAGCATATGAAACATTGATGGACTCATTGTAAACGAAGTTATTAATTGAATCCAATTATTAGCCTTTTTATTAGTTTTTTTTTTTTTAATGAAGAATCAATTTTATAAATCATTAAATCATAAATATTAATTATAAAAGATTAATCAATAACTTACAACCAACTAATCAACTTTTTGTAATATTGATGAACAATCTATAATCAACTAAATAACTATTATAAATGCGAACTCATGCATACCCATACAATACTCACCTTGGACATTAGGAATCTTAGGCCCCGAGTTTTACTATTTCAACTTTAACTTATTGAAACCTAACCGATAACTTCCTAAAATGAAAATTTTATAGTAATTTCATATCATCTATTATATCTATTAAACGTTACCGGGGGGGGGGGGGGGGGGGAGAGGGGGAGAGAGAGAGAGAATTTGTATTCTTCAGATAGTTCTATATATATATATATTCAATTATTAAACTTGAAGATTTTGTATGTAATTCAATCTTTACCAATAATAAATCAAAATATTAAGCCATCCCATCTTATATGATTCCTTCACATTCCAAAACATTTTTTATTATTGAGTCACACATAAAAGTTCATTTACTAAATAAAAGTTCTCTTGATATTAAGAAATTTTAGATATCAAATATAAGTTTTTAAATTTTCATCTATGACGCTCCAATATTTTAAAAATTCATTTATCATAGCATCAGGTACATTTTATACACCCAACCCTACACTAAAATTGGTATTACACATGTTGAACATGTTAAATGGAACTAAACAAAAAATTAAAAAGAATTCGATACAGAAAGAACATGATTTCAATATGAAAAGGAAATTGCCGCCAACATAAGAAAAACATGGTCTCTCTCTTTTTTATAATTTTATTAAGTTTAAGAGTTATCTTAACAAAAGATTAAAAAAATATATTAACTTTGTCTAAATACACTTTCTCTCTTTTTTGAGCTTTCTTTTGCATGGTTTCTTATACCGAGCAATACCTTACATTAACAATGTTCACTGTCAATGTCTTTCTCGTTATACATATGCCTATATTTTAGTATATACATTGCCATTTACTTATATACACATACATAAATATGTAGATCTGGATACTTATAAATTTCTATGTAAAATTCATATTGGAAGTTCTATTAAAGCGTGCATATGATATCCTAAAAATTTTGAACACTAGGGAATTTCATATCCATATCGTGTTGTATTTGATACATTATAGATTTTCATTATCTTATTTGTTGATTAAGTAACTCTTTTTTTAATAAATAAAATTAATTAATTAGTCATCAATAAATTACTAATGCCACTCATAAGCAATTAGAACATTTACCAATCGACCTTTAATAATTAGTAAACTAAATAATTATTAAGAAATAAACAATAATTTTGTGAAATTTAAACCCAGAAATCTTATAATTAATTTTGGAATTTGAATATTATCACTTGAATCAATATGAAACTAAGAATATTATAATTTAGAAAAAAGATAATCACCACACACACGATTCCACATTTTATTAATTATTTATAATTAAATCATCAAATCATTACATGATCTCAATACATTTTTTTCCATTCATGACTCATAAATGAATCATCGAAATCATACATGATTTGATGTTTTCCTTTAATAGCCCATAATTAAATTTAGAATTCGAACTACTATATCAACATTTATATAAGCACAAGCAATAGTTGCTATTATTTTGGATTTCACAAGTCGCATTGATGAGATGAGCATCAAATATATGCATATCGCAGAGCATACTCCAAAGCAATTTCCGACGAAGTTGTCGCACTTGGTTTGCTGAGCACTTAAGCAAGTGTCGGGAAGCAGAGGTTCAACGGCTATTGCAGCTGCAGAAATAATATCAACATATAGTTATTCTTTAGTATCAATTTTAAAATTTTGCAGTCAACAATATGAATACATATATATATATATATATATATTAGAGTTTGTTTCATTATATTTTTATTTTTAATTTTCACATTTCCAATTTCTTAGACCAAACAATCGTCAAGCTAACTTATCACTAAAAGATTTATTTATATTTTCTTTTTTTGGTATCTACAGCTAATAAAAATTCCGAGCAATCACAAGATTTGCTTCCTCCTTGATTTGAAAATCTCTATTAATTGGTAAATATCCTAAAATTTAAAAGTGCAATTCTCTACTTAATATTCTGTTTGGACCTTTAATTTTCATGATAAAAATAAAAAATGAAAAAATAAGTATAAAATATCGTGAAATATAATTCAATACGATTGCACAAGGTTTTGCTTTCTTCAAATAACGTATTCAAGTCAATTTGAAGAGATCAATTCAGAGATCATTTAAATTCTATTAGCTAGTAATATAGACTGCAATATCCACATATTAACCAATCAAAGAGAGATTTAACCACTAAAAAAAAGACGAGCCTTTGAGATCTTTTCTTTCAAATATAGATATAATTGATCATATCTGTTTTTGAAATGCCTATCCAAATATTTCTCAATGTCCTCACTTTTCACGCACAAAAATCAAATCCATTATCATTTACAGCAATAATCTAGCTTATCATTTTTTGCAGTTATAAAAGTGTAAGACAAGACTACTATCCCAAGCTTTAAAAGTGCAAGAATTTCATATTTTCATTACAAGGGAAGAAAAAATTGGTACCTGGAGTAAGGGAAACAATATTAAAAGTTTAGAAAATTGGTACTTGATAATTTTATTCCAAAATTTTTTGTACAATATTCAATATGTTTAGAACATACCTGTAAAATTGTCTCAATAATTTTTCTTGAAACTTATCAAATTTCTGAAAGTTTCCTGCTAGATTGAGTGGCGAGTCTAAATAGTTTCTTTTTAAAAATTTATTTACCCATTGAAACGAAAGAATTTTTAATTAAAAAATTTTATTATGAAACTTTTGTGTGTTTATAATATTACTGTAAAACCTGAAAGTCTCAAACCCTACATTTCTTTTTCTAAAAATCTTCGAGTATAACTAACGTAGTGCTTGTTGAGTTGGATCACTGTCTTAAATTTAAGGGATTTTCTACCTATGATAATTAAAGCACCTTAATTTATTAATTTTTGTAGAATTAATTTCAAACTTGTCTAGAATAATCTAGTAATATTATAATCCAAAAAGTTTCTATTTTATTTATGAAATATGTTGATGTGCCATGTTAGAAATCTTTCTATAGGAAATGCCCCTTTTTTTTGTGAGACCATTGTAATGCATGTTTCTCTTAGTTCCCAATTTAATTTGGAAAAACTTTAAATAGATAAATTATAGATCTATCGCATAGGTTTTTATAGGATTTTGAATCACCTTCATCTGAGGCATGTAGCAAAATTTATAGTTTAAATACAATCAAGTATCACATCGAAAATTTTTCTAAAAACTGAAAATCTGTTTCAGCACCACTGCTGCCTCTTGAACTCGATTTTTCTCTCTTATGTTAGCCAAATTAGACTACATTATCAGCATAAAAGTTTTAGTACTCTTCTAGATTTTCTAATTTCGCAAGAATCGAGCCAACCAAATATAGAAAGAAAGTTATGAGCAATTCAACAAAGTGTCTGCGAAAGGACAAATTCTTAGTAAGCTTTATGACTGTATATACTAGGCTAATGATATATAAGAAACCTTTTGTTAGTATTGATTTTAGAGTTTCATTGATCATTGTCTTGATTTTTTTGATGAATTTGAGATTAGAATTCATAGATCAAATCAGAATGTTAATTGAATTGAATACTACTCTTATGTCAATAGGTGTTTTGGGACTTAAGGTGTTAGGATTGACCCTCGATCCTATTGTTGAGTACTATGAGTGCCTAAACTTATATATAATATATAATAATACATTTCAAAACCCAAAAGGTTATATACTGTAATGCATTCCATGAAACGTTTTTTCAGCTTTCACCACACTATAATTATATTCCACCGCGCACATGAATTTCAAAATTTTATTTCATGATGCAAGAAAAGCAATCTCTATTAAAGCCATTAATATTATTCAGCATGGTTTTAGACTGGCAGTTAAATACGATGATAAACAATGATGATTGGATTTACAATTACTGTTAGTTAGATCCAACTTAGTCTGGATATGCGAGGGACTTCACCGGGTGGCAGCGGGCTTGCTGGTTGAACCCCAAGCCCCTATGCCCTTATCCTTTCAGCTCACTACAGAAGCTGTTTGAGGCAAAGGTAGGTTGTAGGATGTCCTGGTAAGATCTCACCTAGCCCAGAGTGAAAAGGGATTGTTACAGTGGGAGTCATATAGTTGATTGGGTACAGCAAATACTATTCGATCATCACATTTAATTGTTGGCCTATTAAAAAAGTGTTTACTATTATATTCTTGTTTTACTACTGTACAATGCATGACTATTTTTCTCTGCTTTTCTCAAATGTTTGTCAGTAAGCATTATTTTGATCAAGATATATTCTTGAACTCACATTGCACACACTTGACATTCACTGAGTTCTTTACTCGCACTCCTATAGTTTAAACATCTTTTTGGAAGATTTAGACCCTAACTTAGATAAGGATGCTGAACCCGTTTTTGACAAGAATCAGGTTGAAAGACTTATGATAAGGAATTAGTTGTATTATTAGTATCATTGTCATGTTGAGGATTTAGTTCTTGTATTTTCTTTATATTGTTTAATAACTTCTAGTTAATAGAGGATTGGGAATTTCGCGTTTTTCATGTTTGGATTTATTTGGACTACTAAGAATGTTTGGAGTTTTATCTAAGGTTATGATTTTGATTGGCAACTCATTTGTTGGGATTGAATTTCACACCTCATTACTAGGCCTTATGGTTTGATTTTGGGGTGTGACAAAGATAATATATCATGATAAAAAAATGCTCAATGATAAACACTTGAGAAAAATAGTGAGAAACAGTTATAAACACTTGAATAAGAGTGAGAAACAATTATAAACATTTGAGAAGACAGTGAAAAACAGTTTTGCATTATACAGTAGTAAAATGAAATATAACGGTAAACATTTTTAATAAAGATGGAAGAGAGCTAGATCCAATAAGGGTGATGATAAAGATTAAAATAGAAGAATTAACATCAAGAATTTGGTATGACTTTATTTTGAAATTTGTATTCGTGTTATTTTAGTAGATTAAGTTTTCTACTTAGTAGTTGCTTTGGTTGAAATTTTTATTTGGTAATAGTTAGTTTGTGTATGCTCGGTAAACCAATAATTGAACCAATTGGGAAATGGAAGACAACTAGAAAGACTTTGATTTCGATGCACTGAGAACTAGTAAGATAGTATACCTAGCTTCCTTGATCAATAAACCTAAGGACAACTATTTGACTTTGAGAAAGGAATGCTAAATGAAAGAATGATCTCCTAGGATACTAATTTTATACGACTAGATTTTCTAATGAATGTTTTCTCTTATATTGCTGATTGAATCTAGAAAGGTATCAAAGATAAGAATTGTGGGTCTATTTGTTAGGTGTTTATAGATACTTGAATCAACTCAATCTAATATATATAGTAAGTTATCATTAAAATACTAAGATGTGTCCAGCGAGAAGATACAGGACATTGGTTTCCCGAAAATCGAATTTTGTGACTCCTTTACTACTTCTTCCCAATAGAATTAAGTAAAATGATCAATATATAAATTTTAAGTCTATTTCTTTGGTTTCTATTGCTACCTTATTCACTTTAATCCAATATATAGAGAGAAACATATGATTAAAATACAAATGGTATTGGAGCTATCACCAACTAGAATATTGGGAGCTAAGTGCTATACGGGGCAAAGTGCTACGTGTGTGGGAGCTACCTCTTGACTTTCGAGATAAAATGCTACACACGCGGGAGCCACTTCTTGATCTTGTAGGAGCCACTACTAGAATCCCGAAGCCTAGTGACTAATCTTGAATCTGTGTCACACAGTGATGAGGACGTCGCTTTTTGTAAGGGGTGATTGTGATACTCCATCCCATATAGACTAAATATTGAAAGAGTGACTAATATATAAGTTTTGGTCAAAGAACTCAAGTGTATTCATTAGATATCCCTTTTGGTCAAGTTGATCATAGCCCAACTCTAGGAAGCACATGGTGGGTTTGGAGACAATTCTCCCGTTCAATGGGCTCGCGTGCCTAGGGCGTGACAAGGTGCTTACCATGTCATGTAAAAAGTTGATAGGTAATAAATAATTTTATTTTTCAGCATGTTTCATTTTTTTTTTTTTTTTTGAGAATTCCACAAAAAGAAATGTGTAATATCACATTGTAAATTGCAAATGTAGGAAACATAATGGAAATTATGATGCCTATAATTCCTTAAGAATTTCGCCATCCTATATGAATTTCTAACAAGATTATTTAGTCAGGACTATGGCAAATTGGTAATTAACTAAAAATTCAAATGGGAAAATTACAATTTTAGTCCCTCAACTATTACCCATTTCGATTTCAATTCATTTTGACGTGGGGCTAACATATTTGATTCATTGCACATAAAATTTTCGCACATTTTGTAACACCCCTAAATTTAATATTTTAGAAATTAAGGATTTAAAAATTAAGATACTAACTTTACAAAAATTTTAGGGCTCAAATATAGATATGAATGACCTAATTGCATGGAGATTGAAAGTTCGATGGTCAAATTGCAATTTGAGGAGAACTTGATTCAACAATATTTAAAAGCTTTAAGGGTCAATTAAGAATATTTATGGTCAAAGGGGCGAATGTTAGTCACTAAAATAGTTGGCGGTTAATATGAAGTTCGTTAAATTTCAAAAAGACCAAATTGGAAGCTGAGAAGAAATTTTGGGAGTCAATATGAAATTTTAGAGAGTTACTCTTTAAATAGCATAATTCCACCCCAATTTTCATCTAATTCTCACATGTAATCTCCTTTCCCCTTCTCCAAAAAACTCTACCGGATGACGGCAAAACCCATCAACCTTTACACTAAACTCTTCCTCTCAGCACAAGGATTGCACTAGTACCAAGTTCTCCTTAAACCACTAGGTAGAACATTGGAAAAACAAGCTTAACAACGACGAGCTTTGGAGGTGATAAGTTGCCAATTTTTTACTACTGAAACTCAGAAGTAAGGTGTGGGTTCTAATGGACTCGATGAAAGGAGTCTAATGGTGGTTTTAATTTCCCAATCTGACCGTCGGATAAGGAGAATCGAAGGCGACGACACATGGCGGCGAGACGGTTGTGCTGTGGTATTTTGCTCAAAATTGACCGGTAAGGTGGTCGTGGAAGCAGAAACTAGTTGAGGGGTTTTGTTCTACAGTAGAGACATACCTTTTGGTGGCGGCAGAACCCGATTTTGACGGCGGTGCACGGTGGCGGCGCGGCAGTGGTGCTGAGGCAGATTCTTCACCTCATCATGGTGGTTCTAGTGGTGGTGTTGGTTCATAATGTTGAGACTCCGATAGTAAGATTTGGGTAAAATACTAGTTGATCAAATAATTTGATTCCTAATTTAATCTGATTAAATTGTCAGCTTAAGTTTTAATGTAATAAGTAAGTTGATTGGACCAAGCTATGATTATGGACCAGGCATAGGACATACATGTATGATTATACACATTCAGTTAATCCAAATTTATTATATTATGTGATAATCTTGGTTAAATAAGTTATTTAACTGATGAAAACCTTAATTTTATGGATTTGAGACTTAAGTGGCAATAATTAGGTTATTTAATATAAATGAACTGCTATTATTGACTTGACGTAATATTATGAGGTTAAATTAAGGACCTAATTATATCTCTTTACTAGAACTAATATGAACTCTGTGAATATTTCTATAATAACGGCGTAATCAACACGTTCCGTAATGTTAATGCCAAATGAACCCTAAACTACTGTATAAAGTGAGTAATTATCAATTTTAGACTATTATTCATATAATTTTAAGTATAGGGTTGAATGAGGATTTTGGTTAGGTGACGAGAAGCTAGGTCCCACAGACCAGTAGGCTGTAAGTGCATTTATGAGGCTATTAAGGTGAGGGTCTACCAATCTGGCACTAGCTTACACCTATCTGTCATTGTGATAAACCGTTGAGACGGTTAAATTGGTTTCTATGCTGTAACTGAATCTTGGTTATTAAAATCTGTGAATTGTTTTAATTCTTGTTATTATCTATTATTTGATTCAAATACAACTGTAAGGGTTGTTTCCTTAACTTGGATTCTGTTGAAAATTGAGTACTCCTATTCTGGAGCCAAGAACTTTTGTTGTCTTATTTGGTATCAATCAGTTTGAATTCGTTCTGCTTATCGCTTGTTTGGCCTTGTCGGCTTATTTGAATCTATTTTCTATATGATTGATTCGACTTGTCGGCATACTTTAACCATTCTGTATTTCGTTGGTATGACCTTATTGACATTTGTTATCACTTGTTTTGTTATATAGGATATATTTCATATTTTTGTTCCCAACTATTAAGCTCGGGATGTGCTGTTAAGTTGATCCCAGCTGTTGAGCTCAGGACATGCTGTTAAGTTGTTCCCTGCTGTTATGCTCGAGACGTGCTATTATATCAGGAATGACAAAATAAAGAGAATCAGATATGCGTGATATGTTTTGGTTTATTTTGATTGCATATGATGCTTAGGTTTGTTTTGTTCTGAATGACAAAATAAAGAGAATTAGATATGCATGATATGTTTTGGTTTATTTTGATTGCATATGATGCTTGGGTTTGTTTTGTTCTGATTGTAATCCGATTGTTTGTATTCTGCTCATACAACAATAAGGATGGTGTAGTTTCCTAGTCTAGATCAGGTTATGGTCCAGGCTGAATGAGCCGACGATAATTCCTCTTTAACTGAATTGATTGAGACGACCCCAAACCATTTGAGCTGACGGTAAGAACTCTTAGACTAGTACCTACTTGTTAAGCTCTGACCTAGAGATCCCTATTTGTTGAATTTGATAATGCTTGTATTTCAGATACATTCATGTCATGTTCGCATTATCTTAATAGTTTATGATCTATTGAATTGTTTCCTATTCAACAAAGCCCTTATGATCTATTAACTGAATTTTATCCCTCACTAAGTCCTTTGGACTTATCCTCCATGTATTATCCTTGATTATCTCATACAGGATTAAGCGGTGGATATGGACTTCTGGCTTGGACGAGAGAAAATATGTTTTGTAATAGAACAGGTGTTTATATGTGTATATGGGTTCACTTGAATGTTCAGCTTTGACTTAGAGATGTTGTGATATGTTAAGATTGAATCAAACACCGACAGTATGTATATATTATGTTGAATGTTATGGGACAACTTATGGCATGTATTTAGTACTTTTTTTTGGGTCTGTTTAAGTCAAACTTTGTTGTTATCTTTGATGAGTGTTGAAATTTTATGGGCCTATTAGATTCGTTGTACATGTAGCACCTCATCTCAAGACAGTACCCAAGCTGAGGCACCACCAATTCAATCTTAATACAATTCAAATAAAAACTAGGAAACATGTAATTTAACCATCTCAAAGGAGAACAAGTCATCCTAGCTTAAAAGAACATTTCATAGAGAAAAATATATATTTATCAAATGACTTAAGTTCCATACATACATCCCATAACATTCTTCAAGTAGTTGTCTCGATCAGGTGTTCACTATATACACAACTATGACACCTAATCTATTACAAGATAACATCCAAACCCAAGGCATGAACTCTAGCTTCTCACTTAGTCCTCTCTGGGAAACAAATAACAACAAGAAAGGGTAAGTCCTAAGGACTTAATGAGGGAAAAAAATAAGATTTAAAAGGAAAGTTAATGAGGTACAACTATCGATGAACAATTTAATAACAACAAGACGGAAAATAATAAACAACAATCAAAGACAATTCAGTAACAATAAGAGTTCCAACATAAATCAACATTGTACCAGATACACATGATATCAATTTAACAGATTGTATAGAAACTAGTACCGGACGTCGGTACAATAGGAATAATACTTCCTTATCGCTCCACTGCTCGAGTACTTCGCTCGGTAGGTAATTAACTTATCTTCTACCATGGTCGACAGCATGTCAAATCCCAACACTCACAATTAGCTACCTGTAAGTCAGGATTTTTGGTGGGTTCTAGCCTGAAAGACCTGTGTCCGTTGGTCCATTCTGCTCGGCCGTCTTCCGAACCTAGTTCCCCGGCCCATACCCCCCGTGGCGTCCCTCTGGGTGAAAACCGCCCATGGCGTCCCATGAGTTGGAAACCGCCTATGGCGTCCCATGGGTTGGAAGATAAAATATCAATAGATAAAATTGTAACTTTTTAGATAATAACATGAATAGAACGAAATGCAATCTGAACATCAATATACTGGCTAGCAAGGCCATTCTGGAATAATAATCCAAGCATTCCATTGGAAAGAGTACTCAGCCAATACAACCAATAATCAAGTATGCTGTCAAGGCCAAATAATCGATATATAGAATGAACTTAAATGTACTAACAAGATTTCTTGAGCAACCAACATGATAGAAATTGAACAATTGATGCAGGGTTAGCTGGCAAGGCTGAGGGGTACAAGGAATAAAATCTAATAATATGATAAAAGTTCTAGACGCCAAAATAGATAGAAATTAAAATTTATAACAAACAATAGCCCTCACAAGGGCATTCATATTAGATAACAAATAATATATCAGATTTCAAACAGTCAGAATATGGTACAGGAACAAAAAAACCCACACATGGGCTTATCACGAATAACAAATAATGAGAAAATAAGCTAGATTGGTAGACCCTCACCTCTTGTAGTTTCAACAAAAACAAATCTCAGCTTGTAATCTACTGATCGTCAGGACCCACTTCTTCTTCACCTAATCAGAGGAATAATCCCATAGTCAAAATTCCTATTCTACACTAAGCTTTCTAGAATTGCATCAAGCGTTCTAACATTATTAATTTATCAGTCAACATGATGATATAGGTTCACTAGGTGTTATCTACACAATCTTCCCAATATCAACTATTCCTGAATTATTCACGATAATCTATATCAATTCCAAAATAGCATGATCTTAATCTAATTTACAAGGTCATAATAACATAATCTTAATCCATACAAAATAGTCCAATTCCTGCATAACTAACCCTAATCAAATGCCACTTAGTCTTACATTACAAATTCCTTAGTCAATATTTATTAATTCCCAATCTAGCATTTAACATGACATGTCCAGGTCCACAAATTTAATATTCCTCCTTGCACGGGAATTGTACACCTATGTATATAGCCAATATTCTCATTTTTAGTATAAATACATAGCTTAAAATGGAAAGGTACAACATATACATATAGATATATATATATCAAGGTACAACTTTAGTTTAATTCCAAATTCGACCATCGGAGTTCTAAAACTACAAACCAATTACACAACTATGTTTATCGCATCGAGGAGATCAAATTGACTCTGTGCCATTGTCGCCGTCCAGAGTCGCCAGATTATACCCCCTTGCCACTAAAATGTTCCCCTCACTGTGAGCTTTCCAAATCTTAGCTTAGTTTTCTGTTTCTCTATCGAGAAATGCTCCAAACGCCGCCCCAAAACTCAACAACAGCCTTGCTCCGTTGTGATGTTTTCGCCGTTCTCTGCCATGTAGATCGGTCATGCAGCGCCTCAATAGTGACCACCGAGCTGAGGGCTTCAATATTTACTGCCTAGAAGCTCCTTCGACGCCGCGTCGCCATTGGTCTCACTCATCCGCCGAGTCCCATTTCCTTCTCAAAACTGTGAAGCTGCCAGTTGCTGGGTTTCTGTGTGTGAGTGTGTTAGGGTGGCTAGATGGTAAGGAAAAGAGAAGTGGTGGTGAGGTTGATGGTGCTGATGGCCAAAGCTAGAGCCAGAGATGGTGAAGATGAGAGAGAGATTATGTGGTTGAAGAAAATAAAGGAGAATGGGAAAAATGGAGAAGAAGGAGAAGAATGGCAAATTTTATAAAATCAATTTTTTTATAATTGCAATTTAGTCCCTAGTCTAATTAAGTGAATCAATTAAGTCCTCTAATTAATTAAAATAACATGTTAGTCCTAGTTGACTAGAAGAATACCATTCAAGCCCATAAGTTTTTCTAATTTATTCAATTAAGCCTTCAAAAATTACGAATTAACCCCAAGAAATTTAAATAAAATAACAATATGAAAGAATAATTAAATTTTATCAAATATGAAAATTAAAAAAAAAATTAATTCTATAACCATAAAAATTTCGGGATGTTACAAACCTCTCTCTCTTAAGAGAATCTAATCCCCAGATTCCTACCTGAATATTGGAAAAGGTTGGGATAGTATTGGCGCATGAGATCCTTTTGTTCCTAGGTGGCTTCTTCCACATTATGGTTGCGCCAGAATACCTTCACTTGGGGAATCTTTCGGTTTCTAAGCTCTTGGTATTGCCGATCCAAAATACAAACTGGTTGTTCCTCATATGTCAAATCACTTTTTAACTACATGTGCTTAGGTGATATGATGTGAGAAGGATCGGGATAGTATTTACGAAGTTGAGATACATGAAAGACATCATACAGCCCTGCCAATTCTTGGGGTAATACAAGACGATAAACTACTGATCCCAGTCTTTCACATATTTCATAAGGTCCAACATATCTTGGACTCAGTTTTCCACCTTTTCCAATTCTTATAACCCCTTTTCTTGGTGATACTTTGAGAAACACTCGATCACCCACTTCAAACTCCAAGTCCATCCTCCGTTTGTCTGCATAACTTTTCTATCGGTCTTGGGCAACCTTCATCCGTTGCTTAATAATCTATACCTTCTCGATAGTCTCTTGCATCAATTCAGGTATTACAGTTCCCTGAGACTTGTTAATAGTACCTCTGTATTTTGCCAAATCCCAATGCAACGGAGATTGACACTTCCTACCGTACAGTGCCTCGTACAACGCCATTTGAATAACGGATTGATAACTGTTATTGTAAGTAAATTCAATCAAATGAAGATGTCTGCTCTAACTCCCACCGAAATCCATAATACAAGCCCATAGCATATCTTCCAAGATCCGGATGACTCTCTCTGACTGTCCATCAATCTGAGGATGGGCGGCAGAACTAAATTGTAATCTTGTTCCCTAGTGTTTCTGCAAGCTTTTCCAAAGCCTCGAGGTGAATTTTGGATCTCGATCGGACACAATGCTGATCGAAATTTTGTGTAATCTGACAATCTCTTTGATGTACAATTCTGCTAATTTTTCAACCTTGTAATCCGTTTTGACTGGTAGAAAATATGTTGACTTTGTTAAACGGTCTACTACTACCCATATATTGTCATATCCTCCTCTAACTGTCGATAGACCAGTCACAAAGTCCATAGTTACTTGATCCCATTTCCATTCAGGGATAAGAAGCGGCAGTAATAGTCCCGATGGTCATTGATGTTCTACTTTTACTAACTGATAGTTCAAGCATTTCTGCACATATTCTGATACATCTTACTTCATCCTATTCCACCATAATTGCCTTTTTAAGTCCTGATACATCTTTGTTCCTCCTAGATGTACGGCATGTCTTGCTTTGTATGCCTCATCCAGTAGTTTCCTTTTATCTCTCCAAGCACACATATTCTTTGGAGGAATAAAAGAGTGCCTTGACCATCTATACTAAATTCGGACTTCTCAAGATTCCCAATTGCTTCCTTCTATTTCAATATCTAGCTATCATTAGCCGAAGCTTTTCGTATCTCGTCATATAACTCTGGCGGTACTTTCACTCCTGTGATACAGCCTCGTTGTTTCATTCTAATCACCCCATCTACTCCTGAACTTCCTAGTGTTTCTCTTTTCGACAAGTGGGCAATTTCAGCCTTTTGGCTTAGTGTATCTGCCACCACAGTCGTCTTTCCTGGGTGGTAATAGATAGAGAAATCGTAATCCTCTAGAAATTCCATCCACCATCGCTATCGTATGTTCAAGTCCTTTTGGGAGTACAAATATTTTTGGCTCTTGTAATCAATGTATACCTCGAATGTAGCCCCATAAAGGTAATGCCTCCATTTTGTTAAGGCAAAAATTACTGCAACCAACTCCAAATCATGAGTTGGGTAATTTTCCATGTGTGGTTTTAGTTTTCTAGTGTCATAAGTGATAACTCACCCCTTCTGCATCAACACATACCCAAGCCCTTCTTTAGAAGCGTCGGTGAACACGATGAATCCTTTTAATCCTCTAGAAGGGCTAAAATTAGAGCTGATGTTAATCTATTCTTTAGTTTTTGGAAACTCCCATCACAACTCTTGTCCCAATTGAACGGTCAGTCTTTCTGAGTCAGTCTAGTCAATGGGCCAGCTATTTTGGAGAAGTCCTGTACAAATCGTCGGTAATAATCAACAAGTCCCAAGAAACTACGAATTTCTGTTATAGTTTTAGGTCTTTTCCAGTTTTCTATCGCCTCAATCTTAGAGGGATCAACCTCTATCCCATCTTGAGATATAATGTGCCCCAAAAATGCCAAATTTTTTATCCAAAACTTGCACCTACTAAATTTGGCATACAACTGATGCTCTTTCAGAGTTTTGAGAACTAAGTGCAAGTGTTCTGCATGCTCTTCTTGGGTCCTTGAGTAAACCAAAGTGTCCTCTATGAAAATGACCACAAAGTGGTCTAGATATGGTTGAAACACTCGATGCATCAGGTCAATAAATGCCACTAGAGCATTAGTTAGAGCAAAAGACATCACTACAAACTCAAAGTGACCATATCGAAAGTTGAATCCAGTCTTCAAAATATCTTCCTCTTTGATTTCAATTGATAATACCCTTGTCTCAAATCTAGCTTTGAAAAAACTGTAGCTCCTTGTAGAAGATCAAATAATTCTTCCACATGTGGTAGAGGGTATTTATTCTTGATTGTGACTTTATTTAACTCCCTATAATCAATGCACATCCTTAGGGATCCATCTTTTTTCTTAAGAAATAATACCAAGGCTCCCCAAGTAGAGGTGCTGGGTCTTATTAACTTCTTTCCTAATAGCTCCAGAAGTTGATTTTTCAATTCTTTGAGCTCTACAGGAGCCATCCGATAAGGAGTTTTAGAAAAAGGCGTTCCCCTAGGAAGACTGTGAATTACAAATTCTATCTCTCGATCAGGGGGTAACGAACTCAATTCTTCCAGAAACACATCGAGGTATTCAGCTACCATTTTCACCTCTTCAATCTTAACTGTATCTCTGGGCTTATTGATGAAATATGCCAAGAATCCTTATCCACCTTCTCTCAAAATCTTCATGGCTTCTAGCATAGATATAATTGGTATTAGGAAAGTATTATTTGTGGAATGACGTATAGGTACCGGATTTTTATCCCTAAGGGTGAGGCACTTGGTGTAACAATTTATCTGTGCCTGATGTTTGTATGGCCAATCCATTCCAAGGATCAAATCATATCCTTATATAGGCATTTGAATAAGATCGGCCAAATATACTCTATCCCCAATCATAATCGGGCAATCCTGATACATGATATCTGTCATTAACCCGGTTCCCAAAGGTATCTGAACTTCTATTTGGTAAGTCATGATTTCAGGTTGCATACTTAATTTTTCAAACATAGTTGCAGATATGAAAGAATGAGAAGCATCAGGATCATACAAAACATTTCCACAAATTCCAAGAATAGAAATCGCATCTTCAACTACTTCAAAAGGATCGGGTACTTTTTTTCCAGTCAGAGCATATGCACGTGCTCGAATTTTTGGCTTTTTGCTAGTTCTTGCAAGTTGTTTACCTTTTTTTGTAGAGGCTGGCTTTCCTCGATTTGGGCAGTCCTTGAAAAGATGTTGATCATTGCTACAGACTACACATCTGCCATGCTTTCTCCAGTATCCTGATTCTTCATGGCCTGGTCTTCCACAATATCCACACATCTTTGGAGCTAGATTCATGGCTCCACTGGATTGATAATCCCGTTTATTGGCGCCCCCAATCTGTAACTTTGGCTGTTTTTTTTCGGAGTGGTTCTACCCACCTGGCGGCAACCTCCCCTTTTTTCCTTTATCTTCAATCTTTTTTATCTTCCGTAGATCTAATTCTACTTGTAGTGCCTTACTCACCGCACGATTGTAACTCGAAAGATCGCATGAGAATAGTCCCCATCTCAGTTCTGGTCGTAATCCTTCTATAAACTTTCAAACCTATCGCCCCTTATCTGCAAGTATATGAGGTACATATCGAATCAATCGGCTAAGGGTAGCTTCATACTAGCTGACTGATGACCCTCCTTGTATTAACTCCATGAATTCACTTTCCCTAGCATACTTGGTCACTTCCGGTACATATTTTTCCATAAACTCCCGAGTGAAGTTTTCCCAAGTCTGATGAGTTCCTTCTACATTCCATCTATCTCAATCATTTACCACCAATCATGTGCAGGACCTTCTAATAGAAATGTAGCATATCAGATCTTCTGATCGTCCGAATATCACAGGGTTCCAAATATATTTTCCAAGCTTTTAACCTATATCTCGGCTTTCCTATCATCAGGCTCCCCTAGAAATTTTAGGGGTTGCAACCAGAGGAACCGTTCTAAAGCTTGGTCTTCTGTAGGCTCTTCAACATACCCTGCTTGACTACTCTGTCCTTGCTATTGGCAGAACTGCAGGAATTGCTGGCATATTTGAAACATGGGCTCTACTAGTTGGCCCGTAGCTAGTTGATTAATAGGAAGGATCTGTGAAACTTCTTCTTCTATTTGAGTTCATAGTTCAGCTGGTGCTCTCTGCCTAGGAATACACTATACATTAGCCTGTGGACCAGGCGATCTCTCTCTCCCACGCCGACCTGCTCGAGGTAGGTCAGGTATATGAGAACCTTCATGAGATGCCATTACCTTCTAATCACATCTTGTTCTTCCTTAACCTGCTACTGTCAAGATTACCCAAGGACATCCCACCTTAACAATGAAATTGTGATCTTTTATATATAATTATAAAACTTTGACAAATTAACAAAGTTCAGTACAACAAAAGTTAAATAATTAAAAGTCTACATAAGAACTTCTACCACTTTAATCTTATCCACAAACCGTCCTTAACTACCGAAAGATTCTCAGTCATACACAAAATAAATCAAAGTTCTCCACTCAATCTAAAGTCCAATATTCATTTTCTGCAAGTGCAACTACAAACTAGTCGACTGTCCTAGATGTAATCCCCTACTTCCAACAGACTCGCCATGTATCTTCTTAATACCCACTTACCTAGGTTATTGCCAAACCTAGACTCTGATACCACCTCTGTAGCACCCCTCTCGAGATAGCACCCAAGCTGAGGCACCACCAATTCAATCTTAATACAATTCAATTAATAACTAGGAAACATGTAATTCACTTGATTATGTGCAGAGATGCTTAACTTGCCAGTTAGTAAAAGTATAGCATCAGCAACCGTTAGGGCTGCTACAACTACTTTCGATCCCTGACTAGAAATATGAGCAATTCACCATAGATTTTGTAATAGGTCCGCCAATAGTTCGAAGAGGTTATGGTAGTATCTGGGTGATAGTAGACCAATTAACCAAGTCTACTCACTTTATATATCAAGGAAATAGTAGAATTATATATCAAGGAAATAGTCAAATTACATGGAGTCCCCACCAGTATTGTATAAGTCCGAGATCTAAAGTTAACCTTGAGACTTTGGGAAAAGTCTGTAAGAACATTTGGGAATGAGAATGCAATTTTGTTCTACAGCTCATCCTCAATCAAATGGACAATTAGAAAAGGTCGTTCGGATATTAGAAGATATGCTACGGGCCTATATTTTGGACTTCAGCAAGCGTTGGAACCGATACCTTTGATAGAATTTTCTTACAATAACAATTACTAGTCTACCATCCAGATGGCCCTGATGAAGCATTGTATGGAAGAAAACGTCGATCCCCATTATATTGTGACCTTGAAGAATAGAGAAGCAACGCTGATAAGTCCTTGAGAACTTTAAGGCCAAAATTAATTCAGGAGGCTATTAAGAAGGTGCAGACAATCAAATAGAGAATGAAAGCGGCTTAAGATCAGTAGAAAAAAATATACAAATAAATGGAGAAAGGATTTAGAATTCGAAGTTGTCGATCGAGCATTTCTTAAGGTATCCTTGAGAAAAGGCATCTGAAGGATTGGAAAAGGTAGAAAGCTTAGTCCGAGATATGTTGGTCCTGATGAGATATGCAAAAGAGTCGGACCAGTAGCCTATTGTTTAGTACTACCCCAAGGTTTGACGGTAATACATGATGTTTTTCATGTATCACAACTTTAGAAGTATCATCCTGATCCCTCCCACTTTATTTCACATGAAGACATACCATTGGAAAGTGATCTGACTAACAAAGAGCAATCGATTCGTACCTTGGATCAAAAATTTTGAGAACTTAGGAATTGAAGGATTCCCTAAGTAAAAGTATTATGGCGAAATCAAAACATTGAAGACGCAACTTGGGAGCGAGAAGATTTCATGTGTAACAACATCCTAAACGTTTTCAATGGTCAGGTAAGAATTTTGGGGATAGATTCTTTTAAGAGGGGGAGGATTGTAATTCCCCTAAAAATTTAATTAGTGAAAATTTTAATTAATTAATTATTATTATTATAATAATAATAATAATAATAATAATAATAATAATAATAATAATAATAATAATAATAATAATAATAATAATGATGATGATGATGATGATGATGATGATGATGATGATGATGATGATGATGATGAAAAAAGTTTAGGGGTCAAAATGTAATTAAGGAAAGACTTAATTGAAAAATATTTGAAAGTTTTGGGGTCAAAATGGGATTATTCTTGGTTAACTGGGTCAATTTGAGGCACTAATAAGTTATGGGTTAAATTGACAGTTGATTTAAACTTTTGGTGGCCTAATTGAGAATTGAGATAAATTTTTGGGGGTCAATCTGGAATTTTTGGAAATTTCACTTAAAATACTATTTGTTCTCCCATTTTCTTCATTTCTTCACCATGCCCCCCTTTCTCTTCTCCGATGACCTTCTCCGACAACGGCCAGTTTTGAAAACTAAACCAACCAAAAGCTTTACCTTGTCACCAGGAGCATAATAGTACCACATGCATTCCATTTTAGCCGATGGACCACTAATAATTTGAGGCTAAAAGTGGAGCAGCGATGGCGAATGGCGGGCATAGTGTTGCCAACGGCGGGAGCTTAAGCTGAGTAGTGGGTTTTGTAGCTTTTAGCTAAATGAGCGATTGGGTATCCTTAATTTTCAATTTCATCCACTAGCAACGGTAATATTAAGCAAAATGGGCTACAACGGAGGTGGTGGCGCTGCATGATTTAAGCTACAATTGACATTCAATTCAGTGGCAAAACCAGAATTAACCTAGACATTTTACTGTACTCGCTAAGACGCGCTAGTTGGTGATGGTGGTTCGCGACTCCAGTGGTGGCGGCTGTGAGATAGGTTTCTCATCTCGTCATGATGGTCTTTTGTGTGGCATCGATTTATGTTGATTGAGTTCCGAAACTAAGATTTTGGTTAAAATAGTTTGAATTGGGATTTATGCCCATTAACTTGTATTATTCTTGTTAATTTTGCCAATTCTTGTATTTTGAAACACATGGAAGAACATGACTTGGATCATTGAATGCATACATCGATATATAAAGCTTAGTGGACTCAAATTTTTATTATAATATATAAATCTTGATTAATTAAGCTAAATTAGGTAATTAAAACCCTACTTTTACGTATATGAGACTTAAATGTTAAAGATTGGTTTACCAATAGTTGGATTTGATCATTGTAGTCTTAATCGACTTTTTGGTAATATTGCAAGGACTAATATGACATAGGAATCTGAATTGATTCATTAATTGGAGTGAATATGACCATTGTAGGTATTGTAATGTTAATGGCATAATTAGCATGTTACTTACGATATTTTTGAAATTGAGCCTTAAAATATTGTATAAATTGTAAAAAAATTGATATTAGAATATAAATAACTTAATTATTGTTTAAAAGGTCAAAACAACCACTTTAACATTAAGTACATTCATTTGGATAGGTGACGAGGAGCCGGGATCCGATGGATAGTAAGATAAGAATAGCATTGTTTGTGGAAGTTAAGGTGAGGGTTTAACCTATATGTTATTTTGGGAAATGAACTCTCTTTTTTGTACATGTTCTCTGTGCCTATTCGTTTGTACTTAATTGTATTTGTTCTGGTACCTAGAACATCTTTTGTGACATCTATTATCGGTCCCATATACTCTACAGCATTATCGGCTACCCTAACTCATAATGTAATTGTGGCAGACCGATTTCATTTTATGCTTCTGGTTAAATCGTTCTGTATTATTATTTATATGGCCTTGCCGGCTAAGGTTTACCTATTGTACCATTTAAACTGTTTCACATATGTGTTAATGATTAATTATTTGAATATATATTATTTGTTGGCACGATGTTAAGTCACCTTGAGGACACTCTTAAGGGGTTACCGCTTGATAGGACGCCACGATGCGGGATGGGCCCGAGACTAGGTCCAGAAAGACGATCGAGCAACACGAGCCGACGTGGCTGGTCTCCCGACTAGTCCCTACCTAAGATCCTGACTTGCGGATAGCTGGGATAGCTGTCGAGTAAGTGGAGGGATCTGGCATGTGGACCAGCCATGCCACTGACTGAGCAAAGTGCTTGAAGACAGAGTAATATGGGAAATCTATTATGATTTTGTACTTTGTACACCGTTTGTTACTGTTATCATTATATTTTGGGAGTAATAAGGATCGAGTTGCCAACAGTATGTTAAATTTGATATCACATGTGCTATGTTACATTATTGCGCTTCATAGAGTCTTGATTATTGTTGAACCTGTTGTCGATTGCTGTACTCTCGGCAATTTTTTCTTGTCTATTGTCATATTTTTCCCTCACTAAGTCCTTAGAACTTACCCCTTTTGTTAGTCTTCATTCTCTCCCCAGACAGGACTGAATGAGGATCGAGGATTTAAGATTTGCCCGTGGAATGATTTATTTTCTAATAGATTAGGTGTTATGTATGTACATATAGACTACACCTAATCAATACTCTAAGACATGTATAAGTTATGTAAAGTCTAAAGGTTGACTGTGAGACTTCTAGTACATATGTATTGCACTCTTTGTAGTGATCTTCTGGGATTAGAGTTAAGTTTGCTATCTTTAGGACTCATTTTAATTTTGGCTTTGTGGTTATTTCTAGAATTATGACTTAAGTTTGAACTAGTGGCACCTTAGCTTAGGGATCACCCTGTGTGGAGCGTCACAAGGACAAATTAATCATCAGTATTTCTCTTGATCCTTAAAATATTGAAGTTGTAGCAGTACTATGTGAGGGACAAGCAAAAGTAAATTTATAAGATTCGATATATTATTTACTTGATATAAATATTAAAATACTATCTTATCCTTATATTACGTCAAAAAATTCCGTCTTGGTTGCGAATTTTGCTGCTCACTTAGTTTCTCTGACCGTCTCATTTGTCATCCTTACTCTGTCATATTAACATAAAGAACACATCTTTTTACAATAAAAAAATAATAATTTTCTAAATTATTTTTAATATCATATATAAATTTTTAGCAATAATGGAAAATATGTAAATTTTTAATTTTTAGTTGCGAATAAAAATATGTCAAGTTGGCATATTAAAATGGAATAATTGAAGTGTTAAAAAGCATATGAAGCATTGATGGACCCATTGTAAATGAAGTTATTAATTGAATCCAACTATTGGCCTTTTTATTATTTTTTTAATGAAGAATTAATTTTATAAATCATTAAATCATAAATATTGATTCTAAAAGATTAATCAATAATTTACAGCCAACTAATCAAAATTTTATAATATTGAAGAACAATCTATAATCAATAAAATAACTATTATAAAAGTAAACTATTGCAAACTCATACGATACCTACCCAGGACATTAGGAATCTTAGGCCTTGAGTTTTACTATTTCAACATTAGCTTATTGACACCTAACAGATAACTTCCTAAACAAATTTTTTTGTAGAAATTTAATATCATACTAAACGTCAAAAAAGAAGGAGAGAGAGAGAGAGAGAGAGAGAGAGAGAGAGAGAGTTATATATATATATATATTTGTTTTAAAACTAAATCTGAAGATTTTGTATGTCATTCAGTCTTTATCGATAATAAATCAAAATATTAAGCCATCTTACATGATTCCTTCGCATTCCAAAACATTTTTTATTATTAAGTCACACATAAAAGTTCATTTACCAAATAAAAATTCTCTTGATATTAATAAATTTTAGATATCAGATATAAGTTTTTAAATTTTCATCTATGACGCTCCAATATTCTAAAAATTTATTTAACGTAGCATTTGACACACTTTATACACCCAACCCTAAGCTAAAATTGGTCTTATACGTGTTGGACACATTAAATGTTATGTCCAGAACTAAACAAAAAGTTAAAAAGAACTTGATCCGGAAAGGACATGATTTCAATATGGAACGGACATGGCTGCCAACACGAGAAAAACATACTCGCTCTTTTTGTCATAATTTTATAAAGTTTAGGAGTTATCTTAACAAAAAATTAAAAAAATATATTAACTTTATCTAAATACACTTACTCTCTTTTTGAGACTTTCTTTGTCATGGTTTCTTATATCCGGCAATATCTACAAATTACATTAACAATGTTCACTATCAATATCTTTCTCGTTATACATATGCTTATACTTTTATACATACGTTGCCAATTACATATATACACATAAATAAATATGTATATCTGGATACTTATAAATTTTTATGTAAAATTCATATGGAAAGTTTTATTAAAGCGTGCATGTGATATCCAAAAAATTTTAAAAACTAGGGAGGTCCATATCCATATCAAGTTGTATTTGAAACATTATAGATTTTCATGATCTTATTTTGTTGATTAAGTAACTCTTTTTTTAATAAATAAAATCAATTAATTAGTCATCAATAAATTACTAATGTTACCCATAAGCAATTAAAACATTTACCTATCAAACTTTAATAATTAGTAAACTAAATAATTATTAAGAAAATAAATAATAATTTTGCAAAATTTAAACCCAAAAATCTGATAATTAATTTTGGAATTTGAATATTATCACTTGAATAAGACTTACTGAACACCAATATGAAACTAAAAATATTATAATTTAGAAAAACGATAATCATTGTGGCGCCCCCTCTCAGATTAACCCCTAAGTTGAGATGTCATCAATTCAAACTTAAATCATAATATACAAAGTAACCGACAAGCCCATAAAAATTTTCAACAAGACTCATGTAACAACAACAACGATAGCAATAACATGCTTCAACTAAAAAGACCACTACAAGGGTGTTGTCTACACATGCCATACGTCTCCCAAATAACCTTCAAACACATCAACAGTCTCAAAACATTAACTCCGAGTAGGTGTAGTTGTTATATACAAGCCAAACACTTAATCTATTACAGGTGGATCCTTCGGGCTAAGCCATAAGCCCTTGTTCTTTACTTAATCATGTCTAGGAAAAAATAAAAGATAATAGAAAGGGTAAGTCAGATGGACTTAGTGAGAAGAAGTGCAATGAACAATCAGAAGGAATCTGTTAAAAAAGCAATAGTTGAATTAATACATTTTTTCTATTCATGACTCATAAATGAATCATAGAAACCACACATGATTTGATGTTTTCCTTTAATAGCCCATAATTAAATTTAGAATTCAAAGCAACATATAAACATTTACATAAGCACAAGCAATAGTCATTAATGAGACGTGCACCAAATATTGCAGAGCATACTCCATAGCAATTTCCGACGACGTTGCCGCACTTGGTTTGTTGAGCGCTTAAGCAAGTGCCGGGAAGCAAAGGTTACATAGTTATTGCAGCTGTAGAAATAATGAAAACATATTGTTATTCTTTAATATCAATTTTAAAATTTTGCACTCGACAATATGAATATATATATATATATATTAGAGTTTGTTTCATTGTATTTTTTGTTTTAATTTTCACATTTTCGATTTCTTAGCCCAAACAATCATCAAGCTAACTTATTCACTAAAAGATTTATTTATATATATGTTTTTTTGGGTGTCAACAGCTAATAAAAAGGCCGAGCAATCACAAGATTTGTGTGCTCCTTGATTTGAAAATCTCTATTAATTGGTGAATATTCTAAAATTTTAAAATGCAATTCTCCACTTAATATTCTGTTAGGACTTTTAATTTTCATGATAAAAATAAAAAATGAAAAACACACAAACTAAGTACGACATATCATGAAATATTCAATACGATTGCACAAGGTTCTTTTTCTTCAAATAACGTATTCTAGTCAAATGATAGAGATCAATTCTAAGATCTTTTAAATTCTATTAGTCAATAATATGGATTGCAATATCCACATATTAATCAATCAAAGAGAGATTTAACCACTAAAAGAAAGACGAACCTTTGAGATCCTTTCTATCAAATATAGATAGAATCGATCAGATCTGTTTTCGAAATACCTATTAAAATGTTTCTCAATGTCCTCACTTTTCATGCTCGAAAGTCAAATCCAGTATCATTCACAGCCTTAATCTTTCCTATTTTTGTTTGCAGTTATAAAAGTGCAAAACAAGACTGCCATCCCAAGCTTTAAAAGTGCAAGAATTTCATATATTGATGACAAGGGAAGAGAAAATTGGTACCTGGGGTAAGGGAAACAAGGAAATTCACAAGCAAAAGAAATGATAAGAATTCTGTTGCCATCTTGACTCACTAGTTGTACTTCTACCCATAAACCCCACTTAGTATACAACTTATATACATGCTTCCAAATAATAATTCCAATGTGGATTTTCCTTTTTTATGAAAAATACCTTTTATTACGTCCCGTCTTAAGATTTTTCTTCTTGACTGTGGAAAATGGAAAATAATTCTAATAGGGTATAAAAAATGTAATAGGATCTCCTATGGACATGTTTTGACAATGACCAATCAAATATCTTTCATTAGTTAAGTTTTCTTTAGGAAGTTACTGCGTAGAATTGTTTCCTTGTTTATGCTTCAGTTTAGCAGGAACATTATGGCAAGTGACTGTTGGAAGCAAAAGAGAAGGAAAGTTATGGCTGTCAATTGAAAAAGAAAAATGGCAGATTACTCTATAGATCAAAAACAAATGAGCCATGGAAGAATTCTAACACATTATATATTCGCACAAACTCTCCTATTGGGAATGGCAAATATCACCTTAAAGAAAGTAATTATAAATTCAATACTTGCGTTTACATTTACAAAACAGACTCATTGGTTATTCAAGCTAAGATATGCTATCTTTGTCTCCTTGGAGATGCGCTCACTTTGAAAAAAATTACTGTTAATTACTCGATTATATTCCACAATAAAATCGTATCGAGTAAGTTCCTATGATATGAGCTCATTTTTTCATTTAAAAAAACAATCAACAATTGGACTCCATTATGTTCTGCTACAAAATTAGGTCCAGTTTAGTTCTAATGACGAGCTTACTTGTTAAAAGTTCAACAGTTATGTTCGAAAAGGAGATTAGGTTGAGTTAATAAAAATTATAAGCTCTCACTATCAAAAAATTTAACAACTTTGTATGCTCAATTGAATTTTGCAACAATATCAAATCAAGTCACCTCCTGTGATGAGCTCTCACTTTATCAAGATATCGATAGTTAGAATAGTCTATTGTGTTCTGATGAAATCTAAATATCAAGTTGCTTTGTTGCCATCTTCACTTCAAGGGTTATGCTTCTACCCATACACCCTAGTCAATATACATGTTTACAACAACAATCCTAATTTGGATTTTTTTTTTTTTTATTAAAAAAAATCATATTATATTTCTCTTTAACATGCTTTAGTATACTGATAAATTGGGATTCTTGTCAAAGACTGGAATTTTTTTTACTGTGGAAAAAGGCAAATAATCTTGGTAGAATATAAGAAAAATTACATATATCATTTAATTTGATTATCCTTATCCATTGGTCTACTCTTGAAATTATGACAGATAAGTTCTTACCATGTCATGTAAAAAAGTTGGCAGGTGATAAATGATTTTATTTTTCAGCATGTCTCATTTTATTTTATTTTTCATTGAGAAATCCACAAGAAGAAATGTGTAATATCACATTATAAATTACAAATGTAGGAAACATAATGACAATTTTGATGCCTGTAATTCCTTAAGAATTTCGCCATCCTATATGAATTTCTAACAAGATTATTTAGTCAGGATTATGGCAAATTGGTAATTGACTTAAAATTCAAACTCATGAAAGTTGCAGGCCTCAAAGTCTTGATTAGTTTGAATGAATCATGGGTGGAGCCTCTAGAGTAGAGTAGAGTAGAGTAGATGAGGGTTCACTTTTGGTTTCAAACGTTACCATAAATAATGCTAATGATGCTAATCAAAATTTTCAATACCATTAATTTCTAGATTAAATGAAAATTGTAGCACCCCCACTCAGGATAGCACATAAGTCGAAGCACCACTCAGTTTAATCTTAAATTGAATCTAAAATACAAATCAATAGACCCATAACAAACTTTTCAAACTTATCAAAAATAACAGCAGATTCCAACTTAAACAAACCTTAAACAATCCCGTAACATACAACACCTATACTAAATACATACCACAAAATTTTACAAATTCAACTTATTAGAAGCAACAAAATTTCAAACTTAACAGACTCGATAAAGCAGTAAGTGCATGCCATAATTCACTGTATGCATTAAACAAAACATTTACATTTCTTAAGTCATCCATATCAACATGACATATCACGACATCTCGAGTCCATGCTTAGTAATCATATGATTTTCATATATATATTCAACACCTGATCTATTGCAAAATATACTCATGTCTAGCCTGGAGTCCAAATTCTTCACTTAATCCCTGTTTGAGAGAATCAAAGATAAACGTGGGGTAAGTCCAAAGGACTTAGTGAGGGATAACTATAAGCATAAACATAAGGGATCTGTTGAGTAAGAATCAACTCAACAGACCATAAATCAACAGTCAGGCAGAAACATATCCGAATACGGACAAGCAGTCAAGAAACAAGCGAGCGGTCAAGAAACAATCGAACAATCAGAAATCAATCAGATAAAACAAATCAGATTAAAACCGTATCTTATTCCAATCAAACTAAACTTACCCAAGCGTGATAGCTTGGTACAAAACTTAACTTTACATAAATCGGACTAACTTACCCAAGCGTGATAACATGGTATTTAACTTACCCAAGCATGACAGCATGGTACAAAACTTACCCAAGCACGACAACCTGGTACAAAACTTACCCAGGCATAGCTTGGTACATAACTTATCCAAGCATGCCAACTTGGTATATAACTTACCCAGGCATTACAGCTTGGTACACAACTTACCCAGGCATAACGGCTTGGTACATAACATATTGCTAACAGAAAGAATCAATAACATACCAACAGTATGGACAAATAATAGATAGTCAAATAACAAATAATACACAATCGGATAATAGATCAAACAAATAATAGACAAGATATTATGGGCCAGAACAGACAAATAACATAATTAATCAAAATATAACCCTCACGGGGGTCTACATGTCAATTAACAGATAACAAGTAGATTTTGAACAATTCACAGATTTCAATAAACATAGTTCAGTACAGTACAGAAACAAAAAACCCTCACAGGGGTTTATCCCAATAACAAAAAATTAGAAGAAGTGCCAGGTTGGCAGACCCTCACAGGACATACAAAAATAAACACCCAGGAGGTTAGACCTTTACCTTCGTAGTCTCAAAAAATTGCAACCTCAATCAGCAGTCTAATGGTCTGGGGAACCTATTCCCTCGTCACCTAACCAAAGGAATAAATTCACAATCAAATCTTTATTCACCCTTGATAAACTTCAATAATTGCAGTCTTATTATTAACAGTCTAAAATCAGTAACTACCCAATTAACCTCGTATCATATCCCAAATCAACAATAACAACCTTATTTATCTAATTATCCCAATTGTTTTTGCTTAGGTTCCAAATTCACAAAATTAGGGTTTTCTCTTCCAATTAACTCGATAATTCTTAACATTTCATAAAATAATACAGTCCAAGTTTACCAAATTTATACTAGCACATGCATATACCAAGTCCTAGTCCCATATCATCTCCAATCCCCCTAAATATCATATCAAAAGCTCCAATTTCATCAAATCATATTTTAATCACTTAATTAACTCAATTAATCCAAACTTATCATTTAATAATACATAATCTGGGTCCACTATTCTATGTCATAATCCATGCATGGGAATGTATATATACCAAATCATATCTCAAATCCTCATTCTTGGCATATTACAAAGTTCAATGAAAATAACGTTACATTGCATGTATATGCATATATAATCTAACTCCCTTTTTACCCATGAATTTGCTTAACCAAACCTCAAAACCACGAACCAAGACCACCATCACGATCACCGCGATGAGACGATCAAATTTTCCGGAAGTCACCAAAGCGCCACCGCCGGCCGCCAAAGGGCTGTCGTGCACAGTCACCAGAAATGGGCAACACCATTACCAAAATATGCCTTTCAGCTCACTAAACCAAATGCACAAGTCAATTTTACCGGACTCTATCAAATTGAACACTAATTTCAGCCTAAATCCTTCAGCGCGACCACTCACCGCCATGCGGTTCTTCCTTAATTCCTCCGTCCACGATGGTCCATTTGAGAAGGTGAAGCTACCAGCGTGATCCTCGAGTTGAGCCTGTCAAAACGGTACCTGGGTCCGCCACAAAAAGTCATCGGAACGGCGAAGCCGCTAAACTCTGCCGCGACTGGGTTTTCAGTCTCAATTTTTGGCCATTTCGTTAGGTGGTTCAAGGAGAAACTTATACCGTTGTATTCTACTCGAAGAGATGAAGAGAATGGTATATAATTTCAAGGGTTTCGGTAGCCGGAGTTGTTCGTCGGACAGAGAGGTGTTGATCAGTGCATGGAAGAAGAAAATGGAGAAAAATGGGGAAGAAAGAGTTGACCAAGATATTTAAATCTAATTTTCTGGAAATTACAGTTTCACCCCCAAAATTTTCCTCCAACCTTCAGTTAGATCCTCCAAGGTTTCCAAACCTTTCCTTTTGACCTCAAACTTAGTTAGTGCCTTATTTTGGCCCCTTTGACCAAAAAAATATTCCATGCAAACCCCCAAGATTTATAAAAAGGTCCAATCAAGTCTTGTTTAATTCCACTTTGATCCTAAAACTTTCAAAAAAAATCAATTAAGTCCTTTTTATTTCTTTTTCGAGCCTTAAATCTAACCAAGCAAAATCTTGATTTCTAAATTCTTATTTTCCAAAATTTTGAATTTTAGGGGTGTTACAAAAATACTCTATTTTAGGTTGAGAAAGCAAAAGAAAGAATTTACAAAAAATGGATTAAAAGTTTGGCACCCCACTCAGGATAACCCTTAAGTTAATATGCCACCAATTCAGACTTAAATCATATCATACAAAATAACCAATAGACTCATAAAACAACCACAAACTTCAGACTTAAAACAACTCTACCATATATAGTACCATATACATGCCACCGATAACATTTAAAAAAATCTCATTTCTAGACCACGACTAGGTACAAGCCCAAAGCGTCATCTCATGAAATATAGTAAATGCATGCCATAGATCTTAAATTCCACTCAACATATCACAACATCCCTAAGTCAAAGCATAATGATTAGATGAACCCATATGTACATATAATCGCCTAATCTAACATAAAATAGATCCTCCAGGCCAAGTTATAAGCTTCCTTCACTTAAACCTATCTGGGAAAAATCAAGAATAACGAAAGGGGGTAAGTCCAAAGGACTTAGTGTGGGGAAGTATACAAGCAATCAAACGGATCTTCGAAGAAGCAATAATTCAATAGAATATCAACTGGTATGATATAACAAATGAAACATGAATATGCCAGATTATAAAGATTATCAACTCAACAATTGGAAAACTCTCCGTCCTTGTTGCTCCTTGATCAGAGTACAAATAGAGCAAAACAAACCCAAACATCATATGCAGTCCAAATAAATCAAAGCATAACATACATATCAAATTCTTCTTGTCCCTCTGTAATAGTATAGTAATCTAAGCATGATAGATCAGCAGTAACAGTAATCCAAGCATGACAGCTTGGCAGTAATAGTAATCCAAGCATTACAACTTGATATAGGCACTTGGCCAAATAGTTTCCCCTTGTATGTATCTTTTGATACAACCATTAAACAAGTTGTCGACAAGGCCACACAAATGCTTTACGGTATGCAACAAGTATGCTGGCAAGGCAAAAAAAATAATAACACAATACGATTCAAATATGCAGACAAGACAAATCAACTATATACAGAATAGATTCAGATATGCCGACAAGGCCAAACACTGGTATATAGAGCAATTCAGATATGCCGACAAAGCCAAGCAAACAATATGTAGAACGGATTCAAATTGGACAATAACAGCTAAGTAAAGAATATTTTTGGCGCCAAAACAGATATAATCAATTTTTAACATAAGAAAAATCAAGGAATTCAGTTAATCAAATATGTCCGATCAAAAAAAAAATCACTTCCCAGAAGAATAGATAGATGTATACATGAGAATTACAAAATCGATGGACCTTTATAGGGTATCAGATCAAATGATAGATAAGGGTATACAAGACAAATACTAGATTGGTAGACCATCGCCTTAATAGCCACAGAAATGTTATCATAGTCTACGAATCTGCGGGAACCAGCTCCTTATCACCTAACCAAAAGAACAAATTTACTGTCAAAATCCTCATTTTATAATCACAATTATACGGATAGTAGTCTAAAATCAATTGTTATATAGTTAATACGGTATTTAGGGTACGATTATGGTCATTATCGATAGGGAACACGCTAATTACGTCGTAAATATAGGAATACGAGGTTCATATTTTTCTAGTAAATAGACATAATCAGATCCTTAAATTATATAATTAACTTTGCAATGTTAAACAAAGTTGATAATAATAGCCCAATTATCATTAATAATCCAATGTTTGTCACTTAGGTCTCAAATCCATAAAATTAGGGTTTTTATCATCTAATTAACCCAATTAACTAAGGTTTTCATATAACAATGCAAATTTGGGTCCACTAATCTTATATAAATACACATGCATGTCTCATGTCCGAATCTCATTTCAAATCTTTCTATTTGCTACAAAAATACATGAATTGAACAAAGAATCTCAAGAACAATATTAGTATATTCAACCCTAAATTCCAACTTATATACCAAATCTTGTTATCAGGGCACAATCATCACAAACCAACATTGCATGCACAATCACCGCGACGGGGTGAGAAAACTGCCTCAGAATCGGCACCGCACTGCGATCGTGCACCGCTACTAAAGTTGCTCACCACCACTACTAGTGGAAATGTCTCAGCACCACAAATCTAAAACCCAAGTTAATTTCAAGTTCTGCCGCCAAATTGCTTGTCAATGGGGGCTTCAAAGCCTTAGTGCCACCACACCCGCCATGGTTGTTTCTTCCAAATTCCACCGCCAATGACTACCTAATTTGGAAACCAAAGGTACCTAAACACTCCCCAAGCTAAGCTCTACAAAACCCATACCACAAACCCAAGCTTCCACCGCTACTCCGCTGTGCTCGCCACTCACCTCCGTGACTCGATTTTGGGTTTCAGCTTTTCGGTGATCGATTGGTCAGAACAGGCTAGATGTCGTATCAATAGATTCCGAGGGAGATAAGGAAGGCGTTGGTTGGCTTATTTTTATATTCCAGGCTGTCGCCAATGATGATCGCAAGAGAAGATGATGTTGGTGCGCGGTGAAGAAATATAGAAAATGGGATGGGGGGGAATGCTATTTAAAGACAACTTTCCGAAATCTCAAATTAACCCCCCACAACTTCTTACAGCTTTCGATTGAGTCCTCTGAAAATTTAACCATCTTCCAATTGACACCCAACTTCATTAGTGCCTTAAATTGCTAACTTGACCTAAAATAATTCTATGTTCACCCTCAAAACTTTAAATGGTAAAACAATTAAGTCTTTCCTATTCATATTTTAACTTCCAAAAAAATTTTAAACTAGAAATAAATTTAATAAAACTCACAAAAATAATATTAAATAAAACTTTACCAATTAAATGATTTCTAGGGGTGTTACAAGACGCATTGAGTTTTCACAACAAAAGCCCTCCGATAATTAATGAGTAATGAATCATGAAAAAGCTCACGAAAATTAGAGAATTTTTCATAAATAAAAAAAGATCATTTACCTTCAAATTTTGTGAGCTTTCTTCTTTTCTATAGTCATGGAAATTAGACATAGTTAAATAGATATACATTTTATAATGTCGCCTAAAAGATCAGTAAGTGGAAAATATAACTCGTGTATCTATCTTGAATAATCAATTAGTAGCCATCTTAAATTTTTCATTTCAGGGTGCAACTTTGTTTTTAGTTATATTTCTTGGATCTAACAGAATATTTAGCAAGACTTATTAAAAGACTTTAGCAGTTGGCCAAAACAAGATCTGACAAATAAAATTTGTCTTTGCTAAGTGCACCGGCCTGTGGTCTAATAATTTCTTAAACATATTTATCGTAGCATCTATATTATTAAGAGTTATAACATAACATACTTCAAGAGTTAGGGAATTTTCTTATCTTTTTCGTAACTTTTTTAATAGCAATAATGGAAAATATGTAAATTGAATTATATTTATTTACTAGCATGTGTCTCGTACTATGTACGAATTGAATTAATTATTATTAAAAATATAATATATTAGTAATATTTTCATTTCATATAAAAATAAATTTAATACATGATCCTTATTTCTTTAATTAGATAAACAACATAAAATTAAAGAATTTTCCCGTCAAATCACATGTCTTAATATCAATAAGGATAATAAAAATTTAAACTCCTTGATATCATTGATCTACCAAAAGACAATATAAAATTACAAAGATGCATATACTTTTCCATAAACAAGAATAACTTAATAAATTTGAGAGAAATTAGACCAAAACAATAAAAATTAATAAACTGCCTAAAAAGATTGAAAATGATACCAATATTGATAATATAAATCCTTCTTTCTCAATAAAAAATTAACTCAAATAAAAGGTCAACACTATGTTAAATTATTATTTGAAAAAGTAAACAATACACAAAATAAAAATTAAATAAAAACTATATTCAAATATTACTATTTGATCTTTTTCATGGACCGTTCTCTTTAAATAATCAAAACTAAAAACAAAAGTAAAAGGAAAAAAGATCGAACTCTTAAGTTTATAATGTAACTGATTCTAGTATATCTAAATACGAACTATAAAAGATGAAAAAATATGATTGTGTTATCAATGTTAAAAGGAGAAACAATCGTAAGAATTTGTAACATTTTGTTGCTTTTATCCAATTGCCATCTATCCACTATTTTTTGGGCATTTTGTTATTATATTTATCACCAAATTTATTTATTTTTTTAATGCAGGAGTTTTGTTTATTTATTACTTGAATGTGTAAATGATGAGGGTTCACACAAAATAAATTTTGAAACAAAAAGCAAATGTGTCAAAATAAATTTTATTAAATTTAAGAATACAACTTTAACTTTTTGTAAATTTTTAATTACAAAATGTTTCACTAATTCTTAACTCCTTTCTCGTTCTTCCTTTTCAGGGTTTGAAAAGTATCTAATCAATCAAACAAATATTGAAGTTTTGGTCAACGAATGCCAGAAATTTTAAATGTACATATCATAGAAACATACATCTCTCGATTGTTTTTTTTTTTTTTTTTTTTGCTTTACTGAGAATAAAGATTTGTTGAACTTAAGAATTTGAATCTTTAAGTTCTTTTTTTACACATGCATGCACATTTAATGTTATTTGGATTTGAACACCAAATCTCATACATATAAATCTAAAGGGAATACTATTCAATCATTTAATTAGTGACAGAAGTTCAATACAATTGGCCCGACAGTTTAGAAATCATGTTTTAAAAGATTGAGCCACATGAAAGTAACATTATATTAACTGAGTAAAATAGTTTAAAAAAGTATGATATTTGGGAATGCATTTTTCGAAAGACAAAATTCAATCACATTTAATAAAAGCACATGTATTAACTTTTTCAAATGTTACAAAAATTCAATGAATAAAAACAAAATCACAAAACAAAAGTCACATGGGTTTTTCTTTGCAAGTGGAAATTACATGCTTGATCTCCATCTTGATCTCCTTGGTCAATTTGGGGACTCCACATTAAAAATTGAGCACTTTTTAATATGGTGTGGCCTTCTCAACCTAAAAATTGCATTAAAATAAAAAAAAATGTATAATAAATCAATATCGAAAATACACTAATTATAAACAGGAATTTTATTTTCCATGTACCTCCGTTTGTCATTTTGTTCTTACTGTATTGCTGCAGCACCAAAAATCATCCTTGCCTAAAGCCTCTGATCATCCATACAAAAATGAAATTAGTGAAGTCATATGTAGCCATAGGATCCAATAATCAAAGCATTAAAAATACAAATTAACTAGGCTACACATGATAATAAGGATCTAAACATAACATTGATTCAGATTTGGTATGAAGATTACCTTGTTTTGCTCAAAAACCAAGGAAGCTAGAAGAAAGCTTTTGACTCTTCAAAACTGCCTTCCAGAGGCACAACAGAGTAGTGACCAGATTTCCCCAACCACATGATTTTTGTTTGAGCTAAAAATTTTAATGGAACTCCACAACACCTTGCTGGATCTATAGTCCAAAAATCAACTCAATCAAAACTTGAAAAGGTCCCCCAGAACTGCCTCCAAGTCGCTCCCAGAAACTGGATCTCCAAAAGGCTAGCAATCCAATTGTCTTGCCTCTAATGTTAAGATCCACACACCAATGCAATAACCTATTCTCCTCAATATTATTTGGAGAATATAGAGAAGAAATACAATGATGAATGCTTGATTTGAAGGTAGGAGAAGAAAACAAAGTGAAGCTTCAACACATGAGGCAACACTTGAAGATTGGAGGGGAAAGTGGAGAGAATCTAATTATTCACACTAGCTGCAAGTGTCCGCCCCTCTCCCCCTCTATATCTATATATAGAGTAAGGATGGTGTGATGCCAAGGTGGCATCACACCATCATCAAGGGGCGATCGCCAACGTCGCATTGCAAGTTGGCATTCAATTTGAATTTGAATTTGGAATTTTGTGTTCATTTTAATTTCATTTGAAATCTCATTTCAAATTAATTAAAAAACCACACCAAATGAACTCTTCATTTGAATTTTCCCTCCAAGATCAATTCTCCATTTTAATTTAATCAAACTCCTTTAATTTAATTAATTACCTTGACTTAACTCTTTAAGTTAATTAGCTTAATACTTTAAGCTAGCAATTGTTAACTTAACTCCTTAAGTTAACTTAACCAATTGATAGTCATGTAGCACCAAATAATTAACTTCTTAATTATTGATCTTAATTTGACTCCTTAAATTAACTAGATCAATTTATCAATTAAATTAATCAAGCC
This sequence comes from Jacaranda mimosifolia, assembly GCA_018894105.1. Taxonomy (NCBI): domain Eukaryota; kingdom Viridiplantae; phylum Streptophyta; class Magnoliopsida; order Lamiales; family Bignoniaceae; genus Jacaranda; species Jacaranda mimosifolia. The sequence continues at coordinate 4,633,530 of CM032131.1, read as the reverse complement.
AAAAATGACCACAACATTTGTGTCAATTAGTCAACCTCCAAATTGGTCATGTAGGAACTTTTTTAACTCTTAGAATATTTCCCATCATTGCCTAGGATATGCAATTGACTTTTGTGTGTGATCCATTGGGTTCTACAATTCATTAGACATGGGCTCACAACTCTTTGTGACTTTGGAATATCAAATATTCACTTTAGTTTAAACTCCTTTAAACTAATAGACTCAATTCAATTAATCTCAATTAATTAAAGAGTACCCAATCTCCATTATCGATGTCCAACCTCAACTCATGTAGCGCAACTAGTTGGCCAAAATAAATGCTTTTGGAGAACCATTCTAGCTCTACGCGTACCATGTAAATACGGTCATTCCGTATCCTATCTCCCAAAAAGACGCCTAAGGCAAGATAGTTGTCGGCTCCCTAATAACCTCGATACTATGTCTTTATTCTCAATGTTTGATCCCATTTTATGCCCTTGTATTTGGAAAACTCCTTTTCCAAATTATCATAATACCTTGCGCAAAGATTTCATGGAATCGATCATTATAGAATACATAGAAGATGTACTCGCCATTCACAACGACAAGGAGTTGGATCCCATCTTGGATCTCATAAACCTCCATGTCTAAGGAGCTCATACCTAATCTCCACCCGAATGACCCATTACGTGGCTAGGAAAGAGTCAAAGTATGAGAACCTAAACACAAGGTTACAATGGATCATCAGGTCAAAGGACTAAATATATACACTAGCGTAAGCTGGAGAACTTACCACCACTGACTTGCCACTATGGCTATCTAGTGGATTCTCCAGGTGGGTCTTCAGTGTCTTGTTGTCTAACAAGCACGCACTAACATATACACATATCTCATATGGCAGTATTCATGAAATAGAGCAATATCCAACTCTTTGGATTAATGCATTGTTAGTACAAGTCTATCCAGATCTTATATGCTCTTAGTCTCATAAGATCTTACAACTTGGAAGATTTTAAGATCACAATCGTGTAAAACTTATTTCATGATCACACCCAGTGCATGATCAAGTCCCGTAGTCTTGTGTGATCTAAGGGCTTCAACCAACTGCTAGTGAAGTAAATATGTGCATGAGATAAAGATAGTCATTTAAAGAATATCATTATTACAAGTGAAATAATTTATAACACCAATCTAATTGGCTTGTGAGGCACTATTTCAACAATCTCTCACTTGCCCTAAAGCCAATTCCCCATAGTCTTAAGACATATCTTCTCCAGATGTCCTTCAAAGACCTTTTGCGGTACAGGTTTAGTTAGTGGACTTGTTGTATTCTCTTCCGAGGCAACTCTCTCCACTTGAATGTCGCCTTTATCAACGATCTTTCGGATCAAATGATATCGCCTTAAAATGTACTTAGACGTTGATGAGGTCTTAGCTCTTTAGCTTGTGCTACCGCCCCATTATTGTCATAGAAGACAACGACTGGCTCAGCAACGCTAGGTACTACATCCAACTCTTGGATAAAGTTTTCCTTCCTTTATAGCTAGCTTCTGAAGCTTCAATATATTCTGCCTCGATAGTTGAATCAGCCGGGGTGTCTTGTTTTGAACTTTTCCAACTTACCACACCGCCATTAAGGCAAATATAAATCCAGAAGTAGATTTTAGGTCATCTACATTGGATTGAAAACTGGACTCCAAAAACCCCTCAAGTTTCAATTCTCCATTGCTATATACCAAAAACAATTCCTTAGTCCTTCTAAGGTACTTAAGGATCATTTTAATGGCCATCCAGTGACATTCACTAGGGTTGGATTGGAAACGGCTCGTAACACTTAGAGCATGTGCCACATCTGGTCTCATACATTGAACGACATATATTATGCTCTCTATAGTGCACGCATAAGGTATGTGGCATATTCTTTGTCTCTCGTCGTTAGTCTTAGGTATGGGCCATAGACATGGCGAAACGAATGTCATATCCCAAAGGGAGAAATCCCCTCTTGGATTTTTTCATACTAAACCGCTTTAGTATCTTATCAATGTATGAAGTTTAGCAAAGCCCCAGCATTCTCTTCGATCTATCTCTATAGATACGTATTCCTAATGCATAGGGTGCTTTTCCTAAATCCTTCATGAGGAATTGAGTAGATAACCACACTTTAGTACACTCTAACATTTCTCTTTCATTCCCAATTAGAAAAATGTTATCGACATAAAGTACAATAAACTATACGCTATGCTCACTAGCATTCTTGTGCACATAAGGTTTTTTTACACGTTTTTGACAAATTCAAACGATTGACTGTCTTGTCAAAATGTATGTTCCAATTTCAGGACGCTAGTTTGAGTCCATAAATGGATCTCTGGAGTTTGCAAACATTTTGCTCCCTCCTTTAGATGTAAAACCTTGTGGTTGCTCCATATAGATTTCTTCTTTAATGTTTCTATTGAGGAAAGTGATTTTCACATCCATTTGCCACATTTCATAGTCATAATATACAGCTATGACAAGTAAAATCTGAATAAACTTAGGTATTATGACCGATGAAAAGGTTTCTTCGAAATCAATACTGGGTCTTTAAGTGTAAACTTTTGCCACTAGTTGCGCCTTAAAGGACATGATCTCTCCATCGACTCCTAGCTTTCACTTACAGATCCACTTGCAACCTACAATAATAATTCTCTCCAGTGGATATACGAAAATCCATACTTTGTTGGAGTACATGGTTGTCCATTTCAAATTTCATGGCGCCATGCCAATGTCCTAAGTCTATGTCCAACATAGCTTCCTCACAGGTCTTCGGATCACTATCCGATTGGCCCATCTCATGAAGAAATCCAAACTTTTCGGGTTGCTTCTTGATTCAGTCCGACCTTCTCAAAGGTTATGTGTAAGGCTCTTGTTGCTCATTTGTCTCCACCGCTTATGAGATTTGTTAATCATCTTAAACTTCATCAAGTTCAACAACAATGTCATTTTTATCTAATAGAAATTCTTTTTCCAAAAAATAGGCATTCCTCAAGACAAAACCTTTTGTTCCAAGGGATCATAGAAGCAATAATCCAAATACTCTCTTAGGTATCCCACAAACTTGCACAAGGTGGATCTACTATTCAGCTTGTCTCCACTAACTGCTTCACATAAGTGAGAGATCCCCAAACCCTAAGAGAGTGCTTTGTCATACCACATCTCATGCGGTGTTTTGGGCACTGACTTTGAGGTTACTAAATTTAGTAGCCCCACTGCCGTTTCTAAAATATATCTCCAAAAGGATATGAGCACATTGGTAAAGCTCATCATGGAACGTACTATGTCTAACAAGGTACGACTTTTCCTCTTGGCTATTCCATTATGTTAGGGTGTGCCGGGTGAAGTCCATTGAGAGATAATTCCATTCTCCTTTAGATATTCCAAGAATTCGGTACTAAGTATTCTCCCCCTCGATCCGATCGAAGACCTTTAATACTAAGTGCCTTTTGCTTTTCCATTTCACTCCTATACTCTTTGAACTTTTCAAAGTCTTCGAACTTGTACCTCATAAGATACATATGTCACAATCGACTATAATCATCGGTGAAGGTGATGAAGTATGAATAGCCTCCTATTGCACTAACTCTTAGTGGACCATAAACATCCGTATGGATCAAATCCAAAGGATATGTGGTGTGCTCCATTAGTCCTTCAAAAGTAGCCTTGGTCATTTTTCCCTTCGAACAAGATACACAAGTAAGAAGGTCCTCAATGCCACTAACATTTAGTGCTTTGAGAGCTTCTAACTTCTTCATCCTATTTTTAGAAATATGTCCAAGTCTAGCATGCCAAATTATGGCATCTTCTTGTTATCTAATTTTTTTTTACTTTATTGAATGTGTATAAGTGAAGGTTGAGAATCAAGTATGTGCAATCCGTTATATAATATACCTTGTGCAATTAAAGAACCATTCTTCAATACTTTCAACATCCCATTCGATATAGAAAAATCATATCCTTAATTATCAAGAACAGGAATAGAAAAAATATTTTTCACAAGATCGGGTACATAATAAATCAGGTCAACTACAATGCAAGCATTCCCCAAGTCTAACTTGATTACACCTTGGACCATGGTGGAAACTCTTGCTCCATTCAGAGGATCTTATCCCCTCCATGGAGACTCTTTCTTCTTTCCATACCCTGTAATAAGTTACATAGGTGAGAACCACATGCGGTATCAAATACCCATGAGGAAGAATTAGTCATCAAGTACACTTCAATAAAGCACATACCCTTCTTAGGGGTTGCAAGGTAAGCTTTGCAATTTCTTCTCCAATGCCCCTTCTCGCCAAATTCGCATCGGTTTTATTCTCTTTCTTCTTCTTCACTCCCCTCGAAACTTTCAAGGGTTGCTTCTCTTTGGAGGAAAAACCTTTCTTCCTCTTACCTCCCTTCTTAGGAACCCTAGGGCCCTTCAACTTTGAGGAGGAAACCAGCACAAGACATTTTTCCTTTTTCATTGTCACCTCGGTAGTCACAAGTATGTTCACCAATTCGTTGATCGTCACCTCTTACTTGGACATATTAAAGTTCACAACGAATTGGTCGAACGAATAGGGTAATGACTGTAGGATCAAATCCACGTAAAGGTCATTGTCCATCACAACATTAAGTTGCCCAAGCTTCTCGATGAGTCCAATCATCTTAAGCCCATGATCATGGAGGCTTGAACCCTCAACCATCCTTGACCTAAAGAGCTCTCTAGATAAAGTGAACCTTTCGTGTCCAGTTTGTACACCATACAACTATTGTAGGTATGTATGGATCTCACTTGCATGCTTCATATGTTCATGAGTCTTTTGGACCTCATTGGTTATGGAAGCCATTATGAGGTATCTCGCTTATAGATCATCATCTACAAACTTAGTGAACAATTCACGCTCCTCATTTGTGGCATCATTACCCAATGTGTCCGCCGGACTTTGATCAAGGACATAGGTCCCTTTTTCGGAGTCAAGAATAATTTTGAGATTTCTCAACCAATCGCGGAAATTTGGCCCGATAAGTTTATTAGTTTCCAAAATAGTGTGAAGTGGATTCTTAGCCATTTTATTTTGAAGATTTCAAAAAGAGGCAAAAAGAAGAGTACATGTATATGATTGAATATTGATATTGAAAAAACATGTTCATGGTCTTTTAAGCATATTTTTCTCCCACTATTTTCTCAAATCCTTCACCCCCTAGAAGAATTCGGGAAATCATATTTCCTAGTGAGAATCAAGATCCCAAGGACTTGGAAGCAGACCCCCGTGATCGAGTGCCATCCACAACTAGCCAAAGAGTAAGAAACCTTTGCTAATTGCATCTCATGCAACTCTTGATATATTTTGCCTCACTTTTCATGTAGACCCACGTGACCGTGGGCCATCTACATTACTAGGTGTTAAATCGGACCTGCCAATCAAACTTTGACTTGAGACGACATCACGACATCCCCCTTGATCGAGTGCCAATGCATGGGCATTGTCAAATCAAAGGTGCATCGTATGCTAAGTAGATGCTCACAGCTTTCCTCCTAATGTGACCCCCATGACCAAGTGCCATACAAATTACATTTTGTTTTTAAGGGTTTAGGGTAATTATATTTATTTGAATGCATACAAATAAATCCTGGTTTGACTTCCTATTACTTATTTGCTCCAGGAATAGGGTACTAGTGGCTCTTTGAAATGGCGATTACTTGGTACTAATTCTATATTATTTTTAATTGTGTTTAATAATATTAAAAATATTATATTTATGTGAGGGGAGGGTTAATCGGACAAAGGAATCACTAATCAGTGATTCTGACTAGCGAGATAAAGGAATCACCAGTCTGACTAGCGATTCTTATTTTTTGCCCTTGGTGGTATATATGTATTTTACTGTTTTTTGCCGTTCGTACCTATTAAACGGTAGAGATTTTATTAAACTAATCCAACCATCGAAAACGATCAACTAGGTACAATAAATACTTTATAATATACCAATTATTTATATAATTATAATATACTAAATAAATTTATTTATACACACTAAACGCCTTACTAGCGATCAATTAATCGCTATTGCTACTAGCGATCCTACTTTCTATTGTCTTTAAATTAAATTTTATTATATTAGGCATTCCACTAGCCATTTTACTTGCCTTTTCTCTTTATTTAAATTTATTATATTCATGTTACATACATTAGTCGCCATGTCAAATAGCGAGTAGTTAGTCGCCATTTAGTTAATATTATACCAATTACAATAAAAAAATTTATTGTGTTTCATTAAGAAACATTATATTTAGTTTGCCATTACTTGGTTTTAGTTCTTTTAATTAAAATAATATTATATTCATTACAATTTATTTCTTTATCTGTTTCCTAACAAAAAAATAATAATAATATTATTATATACACATGTTTCCTACTACAAATAATTGCCATTTTAATTACTATTTTCTTTTATTTAAATTTTATTATATTCACTATATTATATTCATGTTATTCATATAATGGTATTTTTAAGAAGTTTCATCTAGGCTAGTGCAACATATAATGGTACTTTTAAGAAGTGTAATTTATGTGGGTGCAGCTAAAATATGAATTATGAATGTCACTATTTTATTTTTTTCATATTAATAAAATGCAAGAAGAAATTAATTAAATACTATAAGTTAAAATTATCACAGGGCTATCATGCCACACATAAATTGCATGTAGACACATATTAAATGGACACGCCACAAAAATGTGTATTAAAATGCGACATAGAATCTGTTACATTATAATATACCAATTATTTATATAATTATAATTTACTAAATAAATTTATTTATACAAACTAATCGCCATGGCTAAAAGCGACTGATTAATCGCTATTGCTACTAGCGATTCTACTTGCTATTTTCTTTGAATTAAATTTTATTATATTCGGCGTTGCACCAGCCATTTTACTTGAATTTTCTCTTTATTTAAATTTTACTATATTCATGTTACATTTACTAGATGCTAAACCAAATACCGAATAGTTGGTCACTGTTTATTTAATATCATACCAATTACAATTGATATTTTTATTGTGCTTCATACCAATATTATATTTAATTTCCCATTACTTGGTTTTAGTTATTTTATTTAAAAAATTATTTATATTCATTACAATTTATTTCTTATTTATTTCTTTATCTGTTTATAACAAAAATATTTAATATTATTATATACAAATGTTTCCTAGTACAAATATTTGCCATTTTAATTGCTATTTTCTTTTATTTAAATTTTAATATATTAATAATAATATGTTATACTAGTGGCCATCTGAAATAGTGTTTCATATTATACCAATTTATTGTGTTTCATAGCAATAAGTAAAATTATATTTTTTTTACTTAAAAAAATTATATTCATTACAATTTATTTATTTATTTACTTGTTTCCTAACAAAAAAAAATTAATATTATTACATACATGTACATTCTACTTGCCCTTTTCTTTTATTTAGATTATATTCATGGAAATAAGATATCGTTATGTCAATTAGCGATTATTTTTGGTTTCATATCCTACAATAATAACTTTTTTGGGTTTTTTTATTACTATTCATATCGCTAGTCAAACTAGCGATTACTTGTTCTTTTTCAAGGACATTTTAGTATTTTCCTCTGCATGACGGTCGTATTCATCTAAGGGTGAGGATTTTCTTATTGTCATCTAATGGTTGTGGACCATCAGGTAGGTACGACACCTCCTTGACAGTAGAAAGCTCCTTGTTTCCTTGTTTATGCTTAAGTTAGGCAGGAGCATTATGCCAAGTGACTGTTGGAAACAGAAAAGAAGGAAAGTTACGGCTATCAATTGAAAAAGGAAAATGGTAGATTACTCTATAGAGAAAAACCAAATGAAGCCACGGAAAAATTCTAACTCACTATATTTTCGCATAAATTATTCTATTGAGAATGCAATTGGACTTATCGTATATATGGCATCCGAAAATTCTGTCACATCTTGTAAATAATTCATGACACAAACTAGAAATAAATTAATTAATAACAATGGAAAATATCACTTTAAAGAAAGTAATTATAAATTCAATATTTGTGTTTACATTTACAAGACAGACTCATTAGTTATTTCAAGCCAAGATATGCTTCTTTGTCTCCTTGGAGATGGGCTCACTTTGAAAAAAATTACTGTTAATTACTCGATTATATTCCACAATAAAACCGTATCGAGTAACTTCTTGTGATATGAGCTCATTTTGTCATTAAAAAAAAAACAATCAATAATTGGACTCAATTATGTTCTGCAACAAAATTAGGTCTGGTTTAGCTCTAATGATGAGCTTACTTGTTAAAATTTAAATAGTTGTATTCAAAAAGGAGATCAAGTTGAGTTCACTTTCTACAACTACAAGCTCTCACTATCAAAAAATTTAACAACTTTGTATGCTCAGTTGTATTTTGCAACGATATCAAATCAAGTCACTTCTTGTGATGAGCTCTCACTTTATCAAGATATCGATAGTTAGAATAGTCTATTGTGTTCCGATGAAATCTAAATATCGAGTTGCTTTGTTGCCATCTTCACTTCAAAGGCTATGCTTCTACCCATACACCCTAGTCAATATACATGTTTATAACAACAATCCTAATTTGGATTTTTTTTTTTATGAAAAAAAATCATATTATATTTCTCTTTAACATGCTTTAGTATACTGGGAAATTGGGTTTCTTGTCGAAGACTGGAATTTTTTTTTTTACTGCGGAAAATTGCAAATAATCTTGGCAGAATATAAGAAAAATTGCATATATCATTTAATTTGATTATCCTTATCCATTGGTCTACTCTTGAAATTATTATGACAGATAAGGTTCTTACCATGTCGTGTAAAAAGTTGGAAGGTGATAAATCATTTTTTTTTTTCAGCATGTGTCATTTTATTTTATTTTTTATTGAGAAATCCACAAAACAAAACAAAAAATGTGTAATATCACATTATAAATTGCAAATGTAGGAAACATAATGACAATTATGATGCCTATAATTCCTTAAGAATTTCGCCATCCTATATGAATTTCTAACAAGATTATTTAGTCAGGATTATGGCAAATTGGTAATTGACTAAAAATTCATGAAAGTTGCAGGACTTAAAGTCTTGATTAGGTTGAATGAATCAGGGGTGGAGCCTCTAGAGTAGAGTAGATGAGGGTTCACTTTCGATTTCAAACGTTACCATAAATAATTCTAATGATGCTAATCAAAATTTTCAATACCATTAATTTCTAGATTAAACGGAAATACTCTATTGTAGGTTGTGAGAGAGAAAGAAAGAATTTACAAGAAATGGATTAGAAGCATTGAATTTTCACAACAAAAGCCCTCCGATAATTAATGAGTAATGAATCATGAAAAAGCTCACGAAAATTAGAGAATTTTGCATAACGATAAAAAAAGATCATTTACCTTCAAATTTTGTGAGCTTTCTCCTTTTCTATAGTCATGGAAATCAGAGATGGTTATTTGAATAGATATACATCTTATAATGTCACCTAAAAGATTGATATGAGAAAATTACAAATGGAAAATATAACTCGTGTATCTATCTTGAATAATCAATTAGTGGCCATCTTAAAATTTTCATTTGAGGGTGCAACTTCACATTTAGTTATATTTCTTGGATGTAACAAAATATTTAGCTACACTTATTAAAAGACTTTAGCGGTTTGCCAAAACAAGATCTGATGAATAAAATTTGTCTTTGTTGAGTGCATCGGCCGTGGTCTAATAATTTCTTAAACATATTTATCGTAGCATCTATATTATTAAGAGTTTATAACATAACATAATTCAAGAATTAGGGAATTTTCTTTTTTTTTTTCGTAATATTTTTATAGCAGTAATGGAAAATACGTAAATTTTTAAGTTTTAGTTGTTTGTAAAAATTTATGTCAAATTGGCATATTGAAATGGAATAATTGAAGCGTTAAAAGGCATATGAAACATAGATGAACTCATGGTAATTTCAATGTAGTTATTAATTGAATTATATTTATTTACTTAGCATGTATCTCATGCTATGCACGAATTGAATTAATTATTATTAAAAATATACTATGTTAGTAATATTTTCATTTCATATAAAAATAAATTTAATACATGATCCTTATTTCTTTAATTAGATAAACAACATAAAATAAAAAGAATTTTCCCATCAAATCAAATGTCTTAATGTCAATAAGGATAATAAAATTTTAAACTGGTTAATATCATCGATCTATGTAGTGTCCCATATTTTTTCCTATTTTAAAATCTTAATTAATTGAGATTAGTCAATTATTTAAGAATAACTAAATCTTATTTATTGCTATTACCTTGGATTCGTATTCAAAGCTAAGAGGAAAAAAAAAGATGAAATAAATAATAATATACAGCAATTATGTAGATAAAGATAGAATTTTCAGCAACTCTAATTCTTATAGAACTTCTAATTTATTAAGTCTACTTCTCCACATCACATTCAAAAAACTTCTTCTCTCTATAATACACATTCAAACCTTCATATTTTCCAGCAAAATAATTTTCCTTAGAAAGTTCTCAACCCATTCATCTCCTTTGAAGAAATCCCAAATGGTAGGGCAAGAAAAAGATTGCCAAGAAAACTCAACATTGTCGACATTTGTTCTCCCTTATTCATAGGTATGATCCCATATTTAAGTCAAAATTATGATATAAATATAAGTTTTGATTAAACTATATCCCATAATATTTGTATTTTGTATGCATTTGATAATTGCAAATTTCAATAGTTGAAGCTCTTAGGTTTTGATTTTCTAGAAAATATATATTGTGACAGATTTACTACTACTTCCCTAGAGAATTAAGCAAAATGATTAACATAAAAATTTTATATCTGTGTCTTAGGTTTCTAATTCCTCCTAAATCACCTCAATCTGATTTACATAGGGAAAGTGATGATCAAAATACTAAGATGTGCCAAGTCTGAAAATACAGGATTTTGATATTTCGAAAATAGATAATTTTGACTCTTTTAATACTTGATCTAGATAGAACTAAGTAATGGGATGAACACAATATTTGTAAATATATCTTTATGTATTTGTTGCCATCTTAATCATTTCAATCCAATATATGGGGAGCAAGTTACGACTAAAATACAAAGGTGTGGCAAAGACAGAAAATACAGGACTTTGATTTTCCTAGAACAGAATATTTTGACACCTTTTGTGTGACACCCCACTCTGGGTAACCCAAAGCTGAGATATCAAAACGTTCCATTCAATAATTCTGAACCTAAAATACAATTCGATAGGCTCATAATTGCATTTCATGCTCATCAGAAATAGTAGCGGATTCAAACTTAAACAAATCTGTAATATACAACACATAACTAAATACAAGCCACCAGATTTCCAATTCAACTTATCAAAAGCAGCGGAATTTTAAACTTAACAAACTAGATAAACTATAAAGTAAAGGCCAAGATTCACGTTCTTACATAATCAAATATTTACAATCCCACAAGTCATCCATATCAACATGACATATCACAACATCTCGCGTCCATACTTAGCTATCATATGATTTTCATATATACATTCAACATCTGATCTATTACAAAACATACTCTTGTCCAGCCTGGAGTCCTAATTCCTCGCTTAGTCCCTGTCTGAGAGAATCAAAATAAGCAGGGGGATAAGTCCAAAGGACTTAGTGAGGGATAACTGTAAGCATAACAGAAGGAATCTGTTGAGGAAGAATCAACTTAACAGACTGTAAATCAACAGTCAGGCAGAACAGATCAGAATACGATTAGACAGTCGATCAGGCAGGCAGTCAGTCAAGCATGCAATCAGTCCGGAAACAATCAAAATCAATCAATAAACAGATCAGATCAATCGAATCAATCTAACAGATCATATCATAACAATCATATCAGTCCCTTAACAGCTCGTCCCGCTTTACAGCTGGGAACAACATATCGGCTCGTCCCGCTTTACAGTTGGGAACAACATATCAGCTCATCCCGCTTTACAGCTGGGAACAACATATCAGCACGTCCCGAGCTTAATAGCTAGGAACAACCTATCAGCACGTCCCGAGCTTAACAGTTAGGAACAACATATCAGCACGTCCCGAGCTTAACAGCTGGGAACAACATATCGGCTCGTCCCACTTAATAGCTGGGAACAACCTATCAGCACATCCCGAGCTTAACAACTATGAACAATATACCGGCTCGTCCCGCTTTACAGCTGGGAACAACCTATCAGCACATCCCGAGCTTAACAACTGGGAACAACATATCGGCTCGTCCCGCTTAATAGCTGGGAACAACCTATCAGCACGTCCCGAGCTTAACAGCTGGGAACAACATATCGGCTCGTCCCGCTTAATAGCTGGGAACAACCTATCAGCACGTCCCGAGCTTAACAGTTGGGAACAACATATCGGCTCGTCCCGCTTTATAGCAAGGAACAACCATATCAGATCAATCGAATCAGTCTAACAAATCATATCAAAACAATCATATCAGTCGCCTAACAGCTCGTCCCGCTTTACAACTAGGAACAACATATCAAATTGGTAACAGATAACAGACAGTCGGATATCATATCAAAAGATAACAGTACGATGGATAACAGATGTCAATCGAAGGATAACAGTAGATGCCCAGGAATAGCCCTAGCACATCGCTCATACCCAGGAATAACCCTAGCATATGGCTGACAAACTGAATACCCAGGGAATAGCCCCTAGCGTATTAGACTTACAAAACGAATACCCAGGGAATAGCCCCTAGCGTATCAAACGTACAGACAATTCAGAATAGTATAGAAGTGCCGACAGGGCAAACAGTAACAGTACTGGACAGTACAGATATCAGAACAAATAGATAGCAGGACATATAACAGAACGAACATATAGCATATGTTAGAAAACGTTCTGGGCGTCAGAACCAACAAAAGCAGAATCAAAACAGAAATAACCCTCACAGGGGTGTCCGAATCAGATAACAGAATATCAAAGATCTTAACAAATCACAGATTTCAATAACAGTACAGTCAGTTCAGAAACAGTAACCCGCACAAGGGTTTATCACAAATACCAATAAACGAAATGAAGTGCCAAATTGGCAGACACTCACCTCCATAAATCTCAGAAGTGCTGTCACGGTCAGCAACCTATTGGTCCGCAGGACCTACTTCGTCGTTACCTATCCAAAAGTAATATTTATAATCAAAATCAATACTTAATTCTATTAATCACAATTATACCATTAACGATCCAGGTTTACTAATTTATCAATTAATAAGGTATCTCATTGCTATTTCAAGGTCATGAACGTAATCCTAATCACGCAATAGGATTAAACTTACATAATCAATTCCTAATCAATGTCATAAAATCTTATAATATAATCCTTAATACTATTATAAGTCCAAATTTTTGGCATTATGCATAAGTCCGGGTCCACTTTATCCATATTCCATAGCATGGGATACCAACACATATATATAGCATATCATCATTCTCAAATTCTATTCTTGGCAAGGATACAAACTCAATAAGGAAATATACATATGCATGCACACACACACACACATATATATATATATAACAACTCTACAATTCTCTACCACAACTACACAATGAGACCTCGGTTTCACAAACCAACCATGCCACTGCGTTCGCCACGTCGAGAGGAAGAAACTGTCCTCCCGCCGCCGCCGCTGCCGAAAAATTTTCAAACTTGGCAGTCCTGCTCCTCTCGAGCTCCTGAGTCCAAATATGCTATCACTTTTCTGTTTTGAGCTTCGAAGCCGCCGGAAAACCCAATTTTCAGCCTTAAAACCAACTTCTCCACCCAACTCCGATCACCGTTTTTCTCCACTTCCACCGAGCCTCAGCCACATGCAACCACCCATAACTCTTCTCCACACCTAGAGCTTTCAAAACCACCCCTCAACAATCCAAAATATTATCAGAAAACAAGAGACCCACTTTACCCGAAAATTAGTCTCCCTCCACCAAAAAAGCTCCGCCGTCCGATGAGCTGCATGTTGGAGGAAATGGAAACAATGTTGGTGGGGAAAGAGATTGGTGGGGTTAATTGAGAGTATGGGGTCGCCGGAGGTAAGGTCACGGTGGTGGTTGACTTCAGTTGAGGGAAGAAGAAAAATGGTGAAGAAGAAAGAAAAGAAAATGGAGAAGGAAAGCTGCCCGTTTGGTTTAAATCCAATTTCTCTATTTTTCAATTTAGTCCTTGAAATTATGAGACTCCTCAATTGTTTCCCAAAATTTTTGAAAATTGCTCCCAAGCCCTCGTTGACTATGATTCTTCCATGCAAACCCCCAAGTCAAGAAAATTTGTCAATTGAATCCCTAAAAATTGAAATTCTCACCCTCAAACTTCCAATTTCCTGCAATTAAGCCTTTGTCTCATTATCATCGAAATATCAAATTTCAAGGGTGTTACATTTTGCTACTTGATTTCGATTTAATTTGGCAATATGGTCAACATAATAACTTAGTATCTGTCTCTTAGGTTTTTATATCCATTTGAATCACTTTAATCTGATGCATAGGGAGAAAGTTATGGCTAAAATACTATGGTGTGGCAATATAGAAAATACAGGACTTCGATCTTCCTAGAACATAATATTGTGAGAACTTTTACTACTTGATTCCAATTTAATTGGGCAATAAGTTCAACATATGAATTGTATATCTATATCTTAGGTTTTTACAGGAATTCAAATCACCTTTAACCGAGGCATGTAGTAAAAGTTACAGCTTAGATACAACCAAGTGTCACATCAAAAAAGTTCCTGAAAATTGGAAATCTGCTTTTGCATCACTGGTGCCTCTTGAACTCGATTTTTCTCTATCATAATAGCTAATTTAGGCTGCATCATCAACATAAAAGTTTTAGTACTCTTTCTTATCTTTGTAATGCCATAAGAATTGAGATAATCAGATATTTAGAAATAAAGTTATGAGCGAATCAACAAAATACGCATGAAAGGATAAATTCTTGATAAGATTTGTGAGTATGTATGTATTAGGCTGGGGACATATAGAAATTTTTTGCTAGTATGGGTTTTAGAGTTTTATTGATCACAGTCTTGATTTCTTGGATGAATTTGAGGTTAGAATTCATGGATCAAATCATAATGCTAGTTGAATTTAATAATACTCTTATATCAACAGGTGTTTTGGGACTTAAGCTATTAGGATCGACCCTTGATCCTATTGATAAGTACAGTAAGTACCTAAACTTACATATAATATATAATAATACCTTTCTAATACATCTCATGAAACTTTTCTTCAGTTTACACTACACTATAATTATATTCCACTACGCACATGAATTTCTTTATTTTATTTCATAATGCAAGAAAAGCAATTTCTTTTAAAGCCATTGATACTATTTCAACTTGATTTTAGACTAGCAGTTAAATACAATAACCAACACTAATTATTGGATTTATTGTTACTACTATTATTACTATTAGTTGGATCCAACTTGGTCTGGGTATGTGAGGCACATCACTGGGCAACAGCGGGCTTGCCAGTTGAACCCTAAGCCCCCATAGCCTAATCTCCCCAACGCACAACATAAGCTATTTGTGGCTTAGGTGGGTCGTAGGATTTTTCGAGGACCTAGGCTCGAGCACTGTTTTGGTAAGGTCACACCTTGCTCGGAGCGATAAGAGACTATTATGATGAGAGTCATAAGGTTGATTGGCTACAGCAAACACAATCTGATCATCACATTTAAGTTGTTAGTCTATGAAACTATTTATTAAATTCTTGATTCGTTACTGCTTGACTGTTTAATGATTTCCACTTAAGTTTTTCTCGAATATTTTCACTGTACAAATCATGTTAAATTCATGAACTCACATTGCACACACTTGGCATTCACTGAGTCTTTTACCCGTACTCTTTTTTTCTTTAACTTTCTTCTGGCAAACCTAGATCCTAACCCTAGTGAGGAGGTGGATTCTGTGTATGATGAGAATGAAGATTGAAGTTCTAATTTGAATTTTTACAGACTAGTATATTTCTCCTAAGCTTATTAGTTCTATTTTATTTATTATGGATTCTATTTCGTTTTAGTTGAGGTTAGGTATTGGTACTTTGAGTTTTTGTGTTATAAAACTAGCTTGGATTTGTTTGAGTTCTTTTATCTAACTTTGTTATTTTAGATTGTTAATATCATTTATTTGGGATTCACTTTCACGCTTCAATACTAGAATACATGGTTTGATATTTTTTTTGGGCATGACAGGATGGTATTAGAGCCTAGGTTTAAAACTTAGGCTATTTTGGGATAAGATCTTCGGACTGTGGAATATGGGCATAGAACTCTTAGGAATTTATTTGAGTATTTAGGCTTTACTACTGAAATGATTAAATCCTTATTTTCTAAAACACCAAATTTAGGGGTGTTACAATCCTTCCCCCTTAAAAGAATTTGGTCCCCAGATTCTCACCTTCAACTGGATGAACTTCGGTTAACACCGATACATATAACACTCTTGTTTCCTCATTGCCCCATGCATATGTGAATTTCTCTCATTATTAGGATATACCTCCTCAATTCCTTGGTGATATTTATCTTGCTAAGATATTGGAAATCTCCTTTTCCCGATTCTTTCCAACCTATCACTTTACTAAGGCATGTGGTGTCACCTTGTTTTTCTAGGATTGACTAATAATCCCATGATATCACTAAGCGTTTTAGGTTCATTGCCACATATCCTTCTCATACTTAAAAAGTTCTCTTGCATGCTTTAGAATTACCTTCGTTCTTGTAGGTCTTTAAACTTTATCTCTCTTCCATTTACCTTCAGATCTACTAGTATGGATCACTGAGCGCTTTAGGTTCATCGCCACATATCCTTCTCATACTCAAAAGTTCTCATGTATCCTTTAGAATTACCTTCGTTCTTGTAGGTCTTTAAACTTTATCTCTCTTCCATTTACCTTCAGATCTACTAGTATGGAGGAATCCCGTGAAGTACTAATTGGAAGAATCCAGAAGTTTTCATACCTTAGATATGTTTGCTAGCCAAATTCATTTGCCCATAACCTTAGTTCTAATAGGTTTAACCCTTACGTTCGATGTGCCAGATACAGGTGTAGCATTTCATTACTCCAATTTTTTTCTAGTCATTCCTTAATTCACATTCCTATGTTCTACTCATCTGATCCTTCCAGTGATTAAGGGGGTAAAATTCTAAAAACTTTTCAAGACTATCCTTTGATGGTTTCTATCACGCTCCTAAGATTCCTAACCCAATTTACTCATCAATAAGGTTATAAGATTCTCTACCTTCAGAATACAATTTTTTACCAATATGGTCATCCATTTATCAAATTCAACTTTAACGGATATCACTCACCTACGCCATAGTTCCAAACAACATTACTATTACCAATAACCATGCGTTTATATGCCACACATACCAGAAGTAAGACGTTACATACTAGTTAGCCACCCTGGTCATAACCCTTCATTTCCTCAATGTCGAGCATTATCCCAAAAGTCCATTTCTAATTCAATCCCACATTCAATTTCACAATAAAACCCCATATTTTCCTGCCCAAAACCCCGTATTTTGAGAATCATATCCTAACATGACTGAGGTATTCTTTAACTCAAATATACACATCTAAAATATTTCTAAAGTCAACCTCAGTTCCACATTCCACAAATCACATTCTAAGATCAGATCCTGGTATAGCATTGGTTTTCCTTAACCCAAGTATTTATATACCAATTCAAGTCTAATCTTTTACAAAGCCATCGATTCTAATCACAACTCTGTAGCACCTCTTCTTGAGATAACTCCTAAGCTAAAATGCCACTCCAATTCAATCTTAAATCATAACCCATAAGACAGTCAATAGGCCCATAAAACATTCCAAAAACCATCAAAGACAACAACATGCTTCAACCTAATCAAACTACAACAAAAGTACTATATACATACTAAAAGTCATCCCACAACATTCAACAAAATATATACATACCACATATCATAATTCAACTTAACATATCACAACATATCAAGTCATAACATAATGTCCAAGTGAACCCATAAACACATATGAACACTTATTCTATTACAAAACATATTATCCAGTCCAGGCCTGAAGTCCATGTCTATTATCAAACCCTTTTTGGGAAAATCAAACATGACATAAAAGGTGAGTCATAAGAACTCAGTGAGGGATGTATAAGGAGCAACCAAATAGATCTGTAAAAGAATCAGTAGTTCAACGGACTATAAAGGATCATGAAATTTAAAAAAAAAACACGATTGTACTAGAACAAAGATACTTTCAAATTCCAAGCTACTAGTTCGGGAGTTGTTACCATCGGCTTGAACGGCCCAACCAGCTCAATCGATTTACTGCGGGAGGTATCATCATTGGCCAACTCAATCGATTTACTACGGGAGGTATCACCGTCGGCTCATTCGGCCTGGACATTAGCCCAAACTAGACCAGGAAAACTACACTAACCTTATTGCTACATAAGCAGAATACAAACGATCAGAATACAATCGAACTAAAGCAAACCCGAATAACATATGCAAACCAACGAATCATAACATAACATGCATATCAGGTTCTCCTTATTCCCACCAAACTGAACTTACCCAAGCATAACGGCTTGGTACAAACTTACCCAAGCATAACAGCTTCGTATAAACTCACCCAAGCATGATAGCTTGGTACCAAGCTCAACATATCTCCGTACATATATCATGTAACATCAAACGGGTTTACTGACAAGGCAAATCAATAACGTACAGAACAGATTTAAGCAAGCCAACACGACCAAGCAAGCGATAAGCAATACGAAATCAACTTATCGATATCAAACAAGACAACGAGAGTTCTTGGCGCTAGAACAAACATGCTAAGTTCTTATCAGAAGCAAAATCAAGGAAGCAAACCCTCACAGGGGTATATGAATCAACTAACATATAACAATCAAAAGTTCAAACAAATCACGGAATCCAATAATCAAGATGCAATTACGGAACGGCAAGAAGTTTAACCCTCATAGGGGTTTTGTTTCAAATGACAAATAGATATAACCAAGTGCCAGATTGGCAGACCGCCACCATAATAGCCTTAGAAATGCAGTCACAACCTACAGGTCCACGGGACCAGCTCCTCGTCACCTAACCAAAAGAATAGGTTCATTGTCAAAATCCTCATTCAACCATATATACTTACAATTATGCAAATAACAGCCTAAAATCGATAATTACTTAGTCAATACGATAATTTAAAGTTCACCTCGGCTTTATCATTACAAAATGTGCTGATTACGTTGGTAACACAGGAATATTATGGAGTTCATTTTCTCTGGTAAAGAGGTATAATTAGGTCCTTAATTACATTTTTAACCTCAATACATTACAGCAAGTCAATAATAGCAGCCCATTTATCTTAAATAACCCAATTATTGCCTCTTAAGTCTTAAATCCATAAAATTAGGGTTTTCATCATTTAAATAACTTATTGAACCAAGACTATTACACAATATTAATAAATCTTGGTTCACTAAACGTATATAACTGTATATGCGTGTCCCATGTCTGGTCCATAATCATAGCTTGGTCCAATCAACTTACTTATTACATCAAAACTTAAGCTAACAATCTAATCAGATTAAATCAAAAATAAGTTATTTGATTAATCGGTATTTTACCCAAATCTTACTATCGGAGTCTCAACACTATAAACCAACACCACCACTGGAACTACGCAATGAGGTGAAGAATCTGCTTTAGCACCGCCGCACTACCCCACTGGCCGCCGTTCGTCACCATGCGCTACTGCCGGAGAAGCTCACCACCACCATTATTAAGGGCATCTTAGTGAGAGAAATAAAATAACCAAGATAATTTCCAAATATGCTACTGAATTGCAGCTCAATTTGTCAAAAAACTCAACTAGGGAATAGCTGCTACAAAAAATCTTACAATTGCTGCTACAAAAGCACCATGGCAGCTGCTGCCGCTGGAGCAACCGCCATGGCCAGATTTACCTTGCGCGAGCGGGGGGAGGGTGGGGGTAGGGGGTTGTTTATATATTATGTATTTGTATATGTTATATATATGTATATTTATATTTATATATGTATATAAATGTAGCGCCCCTACTCAGGATAGCACCTAAGTTGAGGCACCACTCTGATTCAGACTTAAATCTCATACATAATTCTAACAATACACCCATCAAAAAATTTCAAAACTTATCAAAGACATATAGCAGCGGATTTCAAACTTACTAACTCTTCAAAACGTTAAATAAGTCATAATTCAACTTCCTACATTTAACAAAACATATACATGTATCACGTCATCGACATCAATCCTGACGTACTGCAATGCCACTAAATCTAATTACAGCCTTCAAGTGAAGCCTTATTCACTCCAAGTTGGAATCTCATATTCTTCACTTATACTTGTCTAAGAAAATCAAGATAAATGGGGCGGTAAGTCCAAAGGACTAAGTGAGGGATAATTGTAAGCATAACAGAAGGAATCTGTTAAGGAAAAATCAACTCAACAGACTGCAAATCAACAGTCAGGCAGAACAGGTCAGAATACGGTCAAACAGTCGATCAGGCTGGCAGTCGGTTGGTCAGTCAATCAATTCGAAAATAATCAAAAGCAATCAATAAACAAATTAGATCAATCGAATCAATCTAACAGATAATATCATAACAATCATATCAGTCCTTTAACGGCTCGTCTTGCTTTATAGCTGGGAACAACATATCGGCTCATCCCGAGCTTAACAGATGGAACAACATATCGGCTCGTCCCGCTTAATAGCTGGGAACAACATATCAGTACGTTCCGCTTTACAGCAGGGAACAACATATCAGCACGTCCTGCTTTACAGCAGGGAACAACATATCGACTTAATCGAATCAGTCTAACAAGTCATATCAAAACAATCATATCAGTCGCTTAACAACTCGTCCTACTTTATAGCTGCGAACAACATATCGGCTCATCCCGCTTCACAGCTGGGAACAACATACCGGCTCGTCCCACTTTACAGTTGGGAACAACATATCATATCGGTCGAATCAGTCTAACAAATCATATCAAAACAATCATATCAGTCGCTTAACAGCTCATCCCGCTTTACAGCTGGGAAAAACATATTGGCACGTCCCTCTTTACAGCTGGGAACAACATATCGGATCGGTAACAGATAATAGACAGTCAGATATCAGATCAATAGATAACAGTAAGGACGGATAACAAATGTCAATTGAAGGATAACAGCAGATGCCCAGGAATAGCCCTAGCACATCACAGATAAACAGACAGTAGATGCCCAGGAATAGCCCTAGCACATCACAGACAAACGGACGGTAGATGCCCAGGAATAGCCCTAGCACATCACAGACAAACAGACGGTAGATGCCTAGGAATAGCCCTAGCACATCGCTCATACCTAGGAATAACCCTAGCATATGGCTGACAAACTGAATACCCAGGGAATAGCCCCTAGCGTACACGACTTACAGAATGAATACTTAGAGAATGGCCCCTAGTGTATCAGACTTACAGAACATATACCCAGGTAATAGCCCCTAGCGTATCAGACTTACAGAACATATACCCAGGGAATAGCCCCTAGCGTATCAGATGTACAAACAGTTCAGAACAGTATAGAATTGCCGACAGGGCAAACAATAACAGTACCGAACAGTACAGATATTAGAACAGACAGATAGCAAGATAGATAACAAAACAGACATATAACATATGTCAGAAAACATTCTGGGCACCAGAACCAACAGAAAACAAAATCAGAACATAAATAACCCTCACAGGGGTGTCCGAATTAGATAACAGAATATCAAAGATCTTCACATATCATAGATTTTAATAATAGTACAGTCAGTTCAGAAACAGTAATTCGCACAGGGGTTTATCACAAATATTGAAAATGAAATGAAGTGCCAGATTGGCAGACCCTCACCTCCATAATCTCAGAAGTGCTATCACGGTCAGCAGTCTATTGGTCCGTGGGACCCACTTCGACATTACCTATCCAAAAAGTAATATTTAGTCAGAACCCACTTTAAATATCCTAATACAACTTTATAATATAGGTTCTTAACTCCAAATTTGCTATTTATCCCATTAACATAATAACTTAAATGATAACATCGATAATCTCCGAGAATGGCTATAAGACTAGTTTCTTATTCACAAGGTCCACATATTGTTACTAATCATCAATGGCTCAAGATTCCAATAATTCCATTACTATCTAATTTAGGTCCTCAATCCAAGTCCCTAGTTCAATTTCTTATAAATTTCCATAAATTCCAATTATAACCTAGTACAAGGTCCAAATCCACTGTCGTAACATCCTTAGCAGGGGAGAGCTCAACATATATACATATACATATACAATACATCATCATCCTCAAGTTGTTCTTATCATGATTAGAATTCAAATAAGAATATACATACATGCATGTACATACAATTACATATATATGAATTCTTCCAATCTTTACCACAAAAGCACAACGAAACCTCGAATTCATGAAATAATTACGCCACTGCACTCGTCTCGACGAGAGGAAGATTTTATCTTCCCACCGCCACCAAAAAAACTCCCAACACCACTGTCTCGCTCCCCTCGAGCTCCTAAATCCAATGCCACTGACAGTTTTCAATTTTGAGGTTTGAAGCCCCCTAAAAATCAGATTTTCAGCTCAAAACCACATTTCTCCGTCCACTTCAATCAGCGTTTTTCTTCCTCCTCCGGTGTGTCTCAGCCACATGCAACCAGCCAAATCTCTTCTCCTCACCTAGAACTTCCAAACCCACCCCTCAACAGCCTAAAATTCTACCGGAAATGGAGAAAACCACTTCACCCGAAAATTGGCCCTTCCTCCGTTGTGGTGCTCCGCCATCCAAAGTTGTGCATGGTGGTGGAAATGAGGTCAAGGGTGGCGGGAGAATGGATTGGTGTAGTCAAATGGAAGATATGGTGGTCGCCGGTGAGAAGCTGCGGTGGTGGTGACCTTCGGTGAAGAAGAAAGAAAGAAAGAAAAGGGTGAAGAAGAAAGAAGAAAAGAAGAAGGAAAGAAATGGAAAGGAAAACAAGAAGGAAAATGAAAACAATATGTTGCCCGGTGATGGTTTAAAAATAAACTTTCACTAATTGCCATTAAGCCCTCAAAGCATAGACAAATATCCATTCAACCCACAAGTTTGAAGAAATTACACTTGGCCCCAAGTCTTTAGAATATGATCCAACTAGGTCTTACCTAATTACATTTAGACCCCAAAACTTCCAACTTCCTTGCAATTAAGCCTTTGTCTTATCATCATCGAAATATCGAATTTCAGGGGTATTACAATATATATGTATATATATATTTTAATATATATAATTTTAGAGCATTTTTGTACTTTTGTAATGGGCTTTAAGGCATTTTTGTACTTTTCACAATAAGCTTATCAACCAAATTATCATAGGGAAATTTATGGAATTTCACATGTTATCTTTAATGAAAAATAAAAGAAACCCTAACAGCGACTAACGACTTGATTAAATTGTTGGGCGGTGATAAACTTCAGGGGTTTTTTTTTGTAATTTTTGAAAAATCTCAGGGGTGGTAGCCGTAATTCACCCCAATATTAATAAAAGATCTATAATCAACTAAATAACTATTATAAAAGTAAACCAATGCATACGCATACGATACTCATCTAGGACATTATGAATCTTAGGCCAAGGGTTTTACTATTTCAACATTTACTTATTGACACCTAGCTGATAACTTAATAAAATGAAATTTTTGTAGCAGTTCAATATCATCTATTATATCTATTAAACGTCAAAAATAGAGGGAGGGGAGACAGAGAGGGGGAGAGATTGTATTGTTGAGATAGTTCAATATATATTTATTCCAATATTAAATTTGAAGATTTTGTATGTAATTCAATCTTTACCAATAATAAGTCAAAAAATTAAGCCATATTATATTATTCCTTTGCATTCCAAAACATTTCCGATTATTAAGTTACACATAAAAGTTCATTTACCAAATAAAAGTTCTCTTAATATCAACAAATTTTAGATATCATATATAAGTTTTTAAATTTTCATCTATTACGCTCCAATATTCTAAAAATTCATTTATTTTGCATCAGACACATTTTATACACCCAACCCGACATTAAAATTGCTCTTACGCATGCAATAATCGGACTCAACTATGTTTTGAAAAAAAATCAGGTCCAGTTTAGTTCTAATGATGAGCTAACTTATTAAAAATTCAACAACTGGGGATACTCAGTTATGTTCAAAAAGGAAATCAAGTTGAGTTCACTTTCTACAATAAGCTCACATTGTCAAAAAAATTAACAACTTTGTGTGCTAAGTTGTATTCTACAGTGATATCAAGTCGAGTTGACTTTGATATAAAACATAGAGGAATAAATATGCTGTAACACAAGAGATGGAATGAACACTCAAGATGTTGTTTCTTTTTGTTAATTCAAATGCTAAATGCCAAGCCTTTATATAGGCTTTTAAAAATGACAAAACATAGGTGTAAAGATCCCACTAGTAGACCCATTTTCACATGAAGACCACTAAAAGCACAACTCACATAATGAAGAAAAATAGGAAGCAACTACCCATATCATACTAACACTCCTAATCTTATGGAAGTGATCAAACAAACTAATAAACAAAATATTAGACTTTGGTAAATAAAAAAAATAAGTGCTATAGAAATATTCCAACAATCCCTCCCTTAAACTGAAGCTTCAGTTTACATCCAGCTCCGTCGCACAAACGTCCATCAACCTTCTCAAGTTTGAAAGGGAAGTAACCTAGGAGGTTTTGTGAAAATATCCGCCAGCTAATCTTCACTTCTACATTATTCTAGCTCAATTGCTTTATCATTATACAGATCTCTAAGGAAGTAATACTTCATATCAATGTGCTTGCTTCTTTCGTAGCACCAAGTTCTTTGACAACTTGATGGCAGAATTGTTGTCACAAAAAATTATGGTGGAACTTTTTTGCTTGAACTGCAACTCTTCAAGAATTCTCCTTAGCCAAATAGCTTGGCAAGCACAAGCTATAGCAGCAATAAATTAAGCTTCAGCTTCAGTGCTTGACAAAGTGGCAATTGACTGCTTCTTGGAAGACCACGAAACAGCCCTAGTCCTAAGCATAAAAACATAGCCCGAAGTGCTCCTTCTATCATCTTAATCTCCTGCATAATCACTGTTAGTAAAGCCAATCAAATCTGACTTTTCGCCCTTCAGTAGAATAGCCCAAAATCCTCAGTTGCTTGCAAGTAATGAAGGAATCTCTTTGCAGCTAACATGTGCACTTCAGTTGGGCCCTCCATATACCTACTTATAAAACTCGTTGAATACATTATGTTTGGTCTTATAGCAGTTAGATACATTAAGCTGCCCACAATTTGCTTGTAAAGCATGCTATCCACCTTCTTCCCTTCTTTATCTTTGGGTAGCTTCAAACCAAACTCAAGTGGAGTGTCAGTAGGGTTACAATATTTCATCTTGAACCTGTCCAACACTTCCCACATACTTCTCTTTTGGGAAACAAAAATCCTATCATCAAATTGCACTATCTCTAAGCCAGGAAAGTAATGCATCTTACTAAGATCTAACATTTCAAACTCCTCCATTATAGACTTTGTGAACTCATCAAACATGGCACTATCATTCCCAGTAAATATAAGATCGTCAACATATAAGCAAACCATGAGCACTTTTCCACCATCTCTAATTTTGACAAAGAGTGTGTGCTCATAAGGATCGATGTTGAAATTTGCTTTCAAAATGTAAACCTCAATACAACTATACCTGACTCATGGAGCTTGTTTTACTCCATATAGAGCCTCTTTCAGTTTATAAACTTTATGCTCATTACTGATCTTAACATAACCAGGGGCCTGTTCAACAAATCTCTCTTCGTCCAATTTTCCATCCAAGAATGTTGATTTGACATCCAATTGGAAGATAGGCCAAGTATTCTGTGCCACCAATCTGATTGTGTCGTGTTTTGGAACTAGAGCAAAAACTTCTGTGTAGTCAACTTCGTATTCCTGCTTGTATCCCTTAGCTACCAATCTCGCCCTACTTTAGCTTTGTTTTGTAGACCCATTTGACACCAATGGTTTTGTGCCCATTTAAAAGATCAATTAGCTCCGATGTATCATTCTTTTCAATGGCCTCAATTTCAGCATCAATTGCCTTCTTCCACTTTGCTTCTTTTACAGCACTTTCAAAGGTTGTAGGGTCACAATCTGCAAATAATACAGAATAGAAAATTCCATCCACGTCAATCTCGATTACCTCATAGTCTTGTATCTATGCGGATTTTTTTTGAACATAATGCTTCAACTGTTGCACTACTTTATTTAGTTGTTGGTGAAGTTTTAGCAATTTTTAGAGTAGCAATTTCACCAATTTTAGGCATTAGAGCTACTTCCTCAAGTTCATCATCACATAAGACTTGAGTTTGCTGTTACTCAGTCCAATCCCAAGTATTTTCTTCATCAAACAAAACATCTTTACTGGTCAAAATCTTTTTCGTCAATGGATTGAACAGTTTGTACTCCTTGGATATCTTACTAACCCCAAGGAAAACACACTTCTGGCTCTATCATTAAGCTTCTTCCTCTTTGCATCTAGGACATATGCATAGGTAATACATCCATGTGATCTACAGCTGGTTTTCTTCCACTCCAAGTTTCCTTCGGTGTCGAGTGGGACTCCTATTCAAGATATGGATATTATAATTCACATCTTTTGGCCAAAATTCCTTTAGAACTCTTCCTCTAGCCAGCAAGCTTCAAACCATGTTGAAAGTAGTTCTATTTTTCTTCTCCGATACATGATTTTGTTGTGGTATGTAGGCCGTTGTGAACTTTTTTCGAACGACTTAACCCTCACAAAACTCTTCAAAAACTTTGGAGCAATATTCATCACCACAATCAGTTTGGAGAGTCTTAATGGCCTTTCCCTTCTCATTCTCAACACGAGCCTTGATGCTTTTTAATGCACTAAAAGCTTTTGATTTCTCCTGTAAAAAATAAACCAAATTTTTTTGCGAATAATCATTAATGAAGGTAATAAATTATCTTTTACCTCCATTAGAAATAAGGCTTATTGGTCCACAAATGTCAGAGTGAACCAACTATTGAACCTCCTTGGCTCTCTAAGACTTGCCTTTTGGGAACTGAGAGAGATGTTGTTTGCCAACAACACATTCTTCACAAACTTGGGAGAGAACAACAATTTGAGGAAGATCAGTTGTAAAAAATTTGTTGCCATCTCTAGTACTTTCATCTCTTTTGCCTCGGTCTCATCTTCCTCTACCTCTACATTGTCCTCTAAAATTTGAGGAAAGAGTATTAGTAGAAGCTTTCAAAGCTTGCTAAGGCTGAATTCCAATTCATCTTGTGTTCATGGACCAACAAAAAGCCTTGCAATTAATTCACTAAGAGAGAGTGCAACTATGTCTTTTGATTCTTCAAAGACCACAAAATCTTATCCATGATGGTGACATCCTCCATCTTCTCGCCATAGAATCACATCATATTGCTTATCACCATAGTCCTAGCACAATATCTAGTGATAAATTCTCTCTCCTTCATTTGTGGAGTTTCGAAATCCCTCCTCAAGGCTTGAAGCTATCATCGCTTCACTCTAGCAGACCTTGATATTTCTTCTTCATGGAATCCCATATATCTTTAGATGTTTCTTTGTAAAGAATAGTTTTCAAGATATGATGATCAATAGCCTGAAAGAGATCATTCTTCGCCTTCAAATCTTTTAGCTTTCTCACTTCAAACTCTACTTTTTGGGAATTTATCAAAATTTCTCCTGCTGGTGCTCCAATTCCAGACTCGACAATTGACCAATATTATTTTGACCTTAGGAAATTTTCCATCAACATGCTCCAATGGTCGTGGTGACCATTAAAGCGATGAATTGTTGCTTGCAAAAAATCGATCTCTAAGGTCATTGATGATAAAGAGATAGACACAAATCTACGACTTTTTCTAGGTAAACTCTCCCTCAAGGTATTTCCCTCTTTTTCTAGATCTCACCCACTCCAGTACTACTGATATAAAATAGAGGAGAATAAAAATACTGTAACACTAGAGATGGAAAGAACACTTAAGCTACTGTTTCTTTTTGTTAATTCAAATGCTAAATGCCACTTTACAAAATGACAAAACATGGGCGTAAATATCCCACTAACAGACCCACTTTCACATGAAGACCACTAAAAGTACAACTCACATAATCAAGAAAAATAGGAAGCAACTACCCATATCCCACTAACACCTAATCATATGGAAGTGATAAAACAAACTAATAAACAAAACATTAAACTTTAGTAAATAATAGAAAACGTGCTGTAGAAATATTCCAACAGGCTTCCGGTGATGAGCTCTCACTTTGTCAAGATATTGATAGTTAGAATAGTCTATTATGTTCTACAATAAAATCTAAATATCGAGTTCACTTCCTCTAGTGAGCACACAATTTGTCAAAAAACCAATAGTTGAGCTGGTTGGTCATGTTCTGCAATGAAATCAAGTCGATTTCACTTTTTTTTTTTTGACAAGTTTATGTTTTTCAAAAGAACAACAATTACTTAGTTCTATTCCAGAACGACAATGCATCAAGGCTACTTCTTGTGATAAGCTTGCTTTTCAAGAAATCAATAGTCGGAATACTCTATCATGTTCCACAATGACATCAAGTCAAGTTCACTTCCTCTGATGAGCTCACGTCGTCAAAAAATCGACAGATAAAACACTTGGTTGTGCTCCACAAGGAAATCAATTTGAGTGCACTCTCCTGGAAGAGCTTTTTTTGTAAAATTAAGAATCAATAGTTGGATACTCGGTCGTGTTATACTAAACTACATTGATGTAGGAAAGCAACATTGTTAAATCTAAAATTTGTATAAATATTCTTGATGATTTGTAACTGCATCATACTAAAATATGCCAAGAGTTAAAAAGAAGGATAATAATGTAAGAAATAATTTAACCTAAGATTCATATACCCATGAAATCAAGACACCATAAATAGATTTATTTTTAATACATGTTTGAACCATTAGATCAATAATCAAGAATTCCTACAACTGCATGAATGAATGACTAAGCCTTCCTCTCATTCTCACACAAACTAGTTGACAGCTTTAATGGGATAGCAATATCAAAACGTGAAGTGGAGAGGGGACCTAGCCACAATATATATAAGATAAAACCATAGAGAGCCCTTCCATCATGGGCTTCTAAGATTGGGGCTACACCAGTTATCATATCAAGTCTGTTAATGTACAAGGCCTTAACAATATTGGATCAAAATAATAGGCCCTATGAGTCATGTCTCATTAACTGTATTAATTTAGCCCATTTTTATTTTATTAAAAAATAAATCCAATTAATAGAAGTCCACATATTGGAATAAAATTCTTGCATTCTCCCACTTGGACAAATATTAATTGTAACTTTAAAATAAAATAAAAAGTAAAGTTTGATAAAACGACTCTTAGGCTAAATTACAAAAAGATTTTGACTATGACCACAATTTAAAGAAAGTAAATATGGTAATGAGACAAGACTATCAACATAATCCGATCCAGTAAAAATTACTAATATTGGACCATGGCGGTGATTGCATCTTTCATCGACACAAGACCTTCCATGGTCACATGTACCAGTAATCCACCGACATGGATTCAAACATGGTGGTGTAGCAAGAAATAGCATCTAAATGTGAACCAAGCATGTATGCTATTTCATTGTTGGTCTTCTAATTTTCTTGTAAGCTATGAATTTTTAGAACTATATGAAATCCCAAGAAAAATTAATTTTCTTGTAAGATATGGGCCTTTTGAGCAATAGGAAACCCTAAGAAAATCCATGGTTTCTTCCTATAAGACATGGATTTCTAAAACAATAAGAAATCACAAGAAAATTTGACTTTAAAAGAATTCATGTATGAGTTCAAACTGAAATACAATATGGTGTCATTTATGAGACATACCCTACTCTCAAGATCAACACCAAATCTTAAGATTCATATCAAGCAAGATATAACCTCAATGTATGTGCGCACAAATATAATGAATATGTCAACAATACTAAAAAAAGGATCTTGCATTAAATAAAAAACCTAATAAAACAAATGGTTCAATGTAACAAATTCAGCAAAGAAACATATCTCACTTAATCTAGTACAACAAAAGATTCAATTACACCCATGTGTTGTTCTACATGTCTTTTGAAAATAATATGTCTCAATCCCTTGGTCCAAAGATCTGCAAGCATAGGGTCGATATCAACATACTCCATAATAATGGTATCATTATTATTCCTTGAAAAGAACACAACAATAGCATTATCACAACAAATCTTCCAAGCCCTGAAATGAAGTTCTTTAGATTTTTCTCAAATATCTCAAGACTTTCTTAACTGCCATTCAATGTTCTTTTCCTGGACTAGAAATAGCTATATCAGGCCTAGTACAGACTTGCGCATATATTATACTGTCAATAGCTTTAGAGTAAGAACACCTTTCATGGACTCTCGCTCAAGTTTTTTTTTAAGGTACTGTGCAAGGCTAAGTTTATCACCTTTCACTATAGGTACATCTTCAAGTTTATAAGTTTGCATGTTAAACCTAACCGAAACACGATCAATAAAACTCACTTGAGAAAGTCCCAACAAGTCTTGAATTCGATCATGATGGATCTTTATTCCAAGAAGCAAATGATATTTTAACAAGGTCATTCACAGCTATGACATAATATTGGTTTGGTCTCATTAAGCTAATCTAAATCACTACTAGCAAGCAAAATATCATTAATAAAGTACTAAATATATGAATTTACTCCCACTGGTCTTAAGGTAAATACAATGGTCCACCTTACTTTCCTTAAATCCTAATGAAGTTACTATCCAATCAAACTTCAAGTACTACTAATGAGAAGTATGTTTAAGGTCATAAATTGACTTATTTAGCTGACATATTAGGTGTTCCTTTCTTTCTTGATCAAAATCCTTGGTTTGAGTCATATAAACATTTTTATCAAGGTTGCCATTAAGAAAAAACTATCCTAACATCCATTTGGTTGAGTTCCAAATCAAAATGAGCTAATAAACTCATAATATCCTAAAGAAATCTTTAGAGGAAATGGGCGAGAAGGTATCAACATAATCAATTCCAACTCTATAAGTAAAGCCTTTAGCTACAAAGTCTAATCTTAACTCTTTCAATCTTTCCTTTTGAGCTTGACTTAATCTTAAACACCCATATACAACCCATAGTCTTTCGACCTTAGGGCTGATCAACTAATTCCCATACATTATTCACTTTAATTGAGTGAATTTCATCGTTCATAGCAATAAGCCACAAGTCCGATTGAGGACTAGGCACAACATTAGAATAGCTAATAGGATCAACTACAGGACTAATATTGCAATCACTTTCCAAGAGATATACGTAATAGTTATCAGGAATCACTAGACGTCTCGTTTTAGTAGAACGTCTATAAGGCATTTGATGAACATGATTTTGAGGTGGACTAATATTCAAACCAGCCTCCATATTAGCATTAAGTGTCACTACTTGTTCATGAGGATCCTCAATTTCATGTGCAATGGGTAAGGAAAGTGTAATAAATTTAAGCCGCTCATCAACAATTGTAGAATGAGAATATTCACCCTTATCAGGCACATCATGATCTAAGAACTTAGTTGTCTAAGACTCAACTATTCGAGTACCTCATGAAGGACAAGAGAATCTATATCCTTTAGAATGATCTAAATATCTAATGAAGTAGTCACGAGTAGACCTGGAGTTAGTCTTTTCTCGAAAGGGTTATAGATACTAACCTCAGCAAGATATCCCTACACATGAAAATGGTTTAAGTTAGGCTTCCTACCAACCCACAACTCAAAAGTATTTTAGGAACTGATTTGATAGGGGCATAAGGGCATAAGAATATATCCGATAGTTCTTATAGCTTCACCTTAAAGAAATTTATGTAACTCACATTGACTCATCATGCTCCTCATCATTTTAACTAAGGTGTGATTACACTTTTTGACTACACCATTTCGCTTAGGACTCCTAAACATAGTATATTGAGCAACAATTCTAGATTCCTATAAATATTTGGCAAACAATCCCATATATTGCTAGTCTAATCATATTTACCTCTAATACAACCAAAACAAATTTCCTTATCTCCAAAGGTAGAGTAGGAAGAATGCTATCAAGCTTTCTATCATATTTTCAGAAATATGGTCAAAACGCCTATGCCATAATATAGAATAATCATTTTTATTTAGGGGTCTTTTACACAAGAAGAATAAATTTTATTGGAAGCCAATGTCAACATATACAGGCCATTGAACAAAATGCCACAATCAATAACTTTAGTGTCTAATATCAAAATAACCTTCCCTTTGCCAAAAGAGATATCACAACCCAAATTGTCTAGAACAGAGTTAAAAATTAAGTTCTAAGTCAAAGTCGGTACATAATAAATGTTTTCCATAACAAGAAAGGCTATTTATCCACCCTCCCTCTTAATTTTCTCTTCCTTAAAGACACGTTTGGAAAAAAGGTTAAAAATACTATATAACTCATTTTGAGTATCATAGGTCATTTTGATTTGATAAATTCCATAAGAAATTGAGAGCAGCATGAACAATATAGTTATCATGAAAGGGAAATATTAAGATCTTTGAGTTTGAATTAGATATGATCATTTTAGAATATACTCCCCAACCTTGCTAGAATTATTATACTCCATACCCGTCAGATCACTCATAAATTCTCAGCCTCAAACTTAGCAAACATTTGATATTTGTGTCCCATTGCATTGAAAAATTCCCTAGCATTATTAGTCTCTGGAAGTGCACTAACCAAATGCTCTCCAATTGAATTTCTCATAGCTAGAATACTTAGGCGATTGGATCCCTCCCGCTGGACATAAACTCTTTTTGCAGCATCGAAAGCATTATCAATAGGTTGGGGAGGTTAATCTTCCGATGAAGTTAATATCAATATAAGCTAATCCTAGGGCAAACCCTATTTCATGCTTAATCTCTTATAATTTTCACCACTCAACGGTTCAATAGTAGAACCACTATTGTTCAAATTCACAGTAACTATCCAAAACAACAAAAATACAACAAACTACATAAATAATATGCAATTAACAAGAATAAACTTAGAACAATATAGCTTAATTCCTCATAAAGTCCTCGTGAGTCATGACAAACTCCCCTTTGGGCAGAGCATGCCACAAACACAAAGCTTCTTATGCAAGAACGATACAAAGATATACTAATTGTTGACAAGTTGCCTCATTTGGGAAACAAATCTTCTAAATTAATCTATCCCCATCAATATGTTTTACACCAACAAAACCAATTATCATACATATCTAACCCACTTTGGGCAGGTAAGAATGTATAATAATACCAACTTGAGATATGCATGTCACAAATTTTATAAGTCTTAATAGATAGAACAATTTGGTGTAACTATTCACTTTGATCCATAAAATAAGCACATGACCAAGTTTAATAATAAATTTCCCAACTTGCACATACACATTACATATGCAAGAATCCCAAAAAATTGAGTACTAGAACAATATATAATTCCAGGAATTTTATATAAAATTTGTAGCATTCAAGTTGTATCAAAATTTCATTTGTTTGGCTATTAAACATTCCAACTATTTTATTTGGGTTGTCTAAATCTAAGTATTCACAACAGTATCCTCAATATTCTTGGACTAAGTACAAAAGAGTACGGAACTAAAGTTCACATTTTGATAATTAAGGAGCAAATAGATTTAAGTATAACCAAAATTAAAAAATAAGTAAATAAATAAAGGAATTTATAAAGAAATCAACAATAAAAGAAGAAAATATCATCATCAAATATATCTGATATGCATTGAAATCTGAAGTCGTTTCCTTTGGCATAATGTACATAATAAGCCTAAATTCTCCTCTTTCTTTTTTTTAATGTTAAAAGTAAAGCTTTTGATTCTTTTCATTTACTCATCCAATGACAAGGTTTCAAGCAATTAATGCACCTTGCAAAGGATTACTCTAAAATTCATATGTATAAATAAAGGAAAAACATGCAAAATCAGGATACTCCATATAAGATGGGCAAAAGGGACAATGGCAATCAGATTTCCCAATCATAAAAAGGAACAAGGAATTCAAGTTCATATCTTCCGATAACAAATCTAATGAATCCATTCAAGTAGAATTGGCATTCAAAGGCTAGTGCATCATAAAATCCTGATGAGTCAAACGTGTATAAAACCACATAGATTTGAAAGAAAAAAAAATTATATGTTCGTTATTTAATTTTTGTGTGGATGAGAATATTTATCTCATTTTTGGTCAAAACAATTTTCAATACACATACAAAGATTCACAATAATAAAATAAGAGATTTACAAAATATAATCAATAAGATTGAATTATGATTCATAGATATATGATTCTAATACCAATTGTAAGAAATAATTTAACTCAAAATTCATATACCTATGAAATCAAAACATCATAAATAAATTTATACTTGATTCCTGTTTGAACCATTAGATCGATAATCAAGAATTCTTGCAACTGCACAAACTAATGGCTAAGCCTTCCTCTCCTTCTCAAACAAACTATTTGGCAGTTTTAATGGGATAGTAATATCAAAATATGGAGTTGATATGGTACCTAACCACAATATATATAAGATAAAACCCTAGAGAACCCTCCCATCACAAGCTTCTATAATTAGGCCTGCACCAACTGTCATACTAAGTCTATTAAGATATAAGGCCTTAACAATATTGGGTCAAAATAATAGACCCTATGAGTCATGTCTCATTAGCCGTATTAATTAGCCCGTTTTCATTTTATTAAAAAGCAAATTCAGTAAATAGAAGTCCACGTATTGAAATAAAATTCTTACAAATAACCCATCTTTTATATATGTATAGGAGGTGATGAAAGAGTCGGTTGGGCTCTTGATCCAGCTATCTCGTATAATTGCATTAATTAATGTAGCATAATAGACATGCAAGCGTGTCTTTTGATAATAACGCAACGCAACTAGCTAACTAGCAATTGGGAAAGGCAATATGTTGGGCTTCTTGGTGGGAAATTGGGTGGAGCCTCTAAACCTGGCTATGGCTCACGTTTGAACCTAAATATTTCCATAAATGTTGCTAATTATAATGCTTACCGAAATTTCCAGCATCATATTAGTTTGTTGTTTAAATGAAAATATTAATTTTATGGAGAGAAAAGAAAGGAACTTGTGAAAAAATGAATTAGAGGCATTGAATTTCCGCAACAGAGTCCCCAAAGATTACCTAGTAATAAATCATGAAAAAACTAATCAAAAGTTGGAGAATTCTCAATTAATGTAAAAAAAGATTTTCATTAATTAATGTAAAAAAAATCATTTACCTTCAAATTTTATGAAATTGATTTTCTTACAATCATGGAAAGTAGTAGTTATTTAGATAGACCTGTGCATTACATAAAATCCTTAATATGTAGTTCAAGGATGCAATTTTATTTCTAGATACATATCTTGTGAAAATTTAGTAAGCTACGCAAAAGATTTTGACAGCTAGCCAAAATAGTCTTTAACTTGTCTTTATGAATATTTTGGATCGTGGTCAAATAATTTCTTATGCCATTTATCATGGCATCACCATGATTCAAGAGAATAAAACACAATTTTCATAATCCAAGTGTAGTGTCCATATTTTTCTTGTTTATAATCCTTAATTAATTGAGATTAGTAAACTTAAGAAATAATTAAATCATTCAGATTAGAATTAATTTTTTTAAATATTGTTGAAAAAAATAAAGAAATAACAAACTGGCAACTAAGTAGATAAGGATAAAATTTCCAGCACTTTTAGTCCTTGTAGAACACCTAATTTATTAAGTCTCTTTCTCCACATCACATTCAAACAACTTCTTCCTCTCTATAGTGTCCATTCAAACCTTCAGATTTCCAACAAAATAATTTTCCTTTGAAAAGTCTCAACCCATTCCTCTCCATTGATGAAATCCCAAACGGTAGGGGGCAAGAAAAGGATTGCTAAGAAATCTCAACGTCGTCAACTCTTGTTCTCCCTTCTTCGTAGGTATGATCCCATATGTAAACTATGATATAAGCATAAGTTTTGGTTAAACTATATGTCGTAGTATTTGCATTTTGAATGCATTTGATATTTGAGAAGTTTAATAGTTGATGTTGTTAGGTTTGAATCTTTTGATTTTCAAATTCTAGGGTTAGAAGTTTTACATCAGTTCATAGGTCCAATTTCGGTAATTTTATGTAAAAAAATATTTGTATCAAACTAAATGTGTTTAGAGCATATCTGCAAATTTTCAGATTTAAATAATTTCTCTTGAATTTTATAAAAATCTAGAAAATTTCTTGCCAGATTGAGTGGCGAGTCTAAATAGTTTCTTTTTAAAAAATTTACTTACCCATTGAAACAAAAGAACTTTTAATTGAAAATTTTTCATTATGAAACTTTGATGTGTTTTGAACATTACTATAAAATTTTAAAGCTTCAGACCTTATAGTTATTTTTCTAAAAATCTTCAAGTATAACTGCCTCAGTGATTGTCGAGTTGGATCACTATCTTGAATTTGAGGGATTTGCTATGTATGATAATTGAAGTATCTTAATTTATTAATTTTTGTAAAATTAATTTCAAACTTTTCTAGAATAATCCAGTAATATTATAACCCAAAAGTTTTATTTTATTTATGAAATACATTGATGTGCCATGTTAGAAATGTTTCTACAGAAAATGCCTATCTGTTTTCATGAGAACATTTTAATGCATTTTTCTCTTAGGTCCAAATTGAATTTGAAAAAGATTTCAACAAATAAATTATAGATATGTCTCTTAGGTTTTTGCAGAATTTTGAACCACCTTAATCTGAAGCCTTTAGTAAAAGTTATAGCTTAAATACAATCAACTATCACATCAAAAAAATTCCTAAAAAACTGAAAATCTACTTTTGCACCACTGCTGCCTCTTGAACTTGATTTTTCTCTGTCATATTAGCCAATTTAGACTACATTATCAACATAAAAGTTTTAGTATTATTTCTTATCTTTGTAATGCCAAAAGAATCGAGCCAATCGGATATCTAGAAAGAAAGTTATGAGCGAATCAACAAAGTACGTATGAAAGGACAAATTCTTGATAAGTTTCGTGAATATGTATGTAATAGGCTAGTGACATATAGAAAAAAAAAATTTAGTACTGGTTTTAGAGTTTTATTGATCATTGTCTTGATTTCATGGATGAATTCGAGGTTAGAATTCATGGATCAAATTAGAATATTGATTGAATTGATAACTACTCTTATGTCTATAGGTGTTTTGGGGCTAGGGTCGGCCCTTGATCCTATTGATAAGTATAGTGAGTGCCTAAACTTACATATAATATATAATAATATTTTTCAAAACCCACAAGGTTATATACTATAATGCATTTCATGAAACTTTTCTTCAGCTTACACTTCACTATAATTATATTCCACTATGCACATACATTTCTTTATTTCATTTCATGATGCAAGAAAAGCAATTTCTTTTAAAGCTATTAATATTATTTCAGCATGGTTTTAGATTAGCAATTAAATACGATGATCAACACTGATGACTGGATTTGCTATTACAGCTACTATTACTATTAGTCGAATCCTACTTAGTCTGGGCATGCAAGGGACTTCACTGGGAGGCAAGGGGCTTGCTGGTTGAACCCCAAGCCCCCATGGCCTAATCCCCCTAGTTCACATTAGAAGTCATTTGCAGCTGAGATGGGTCTTAGGATTTCTTGAGGACCTAAGCTCGGGCACTATTTGCTAAGGTCGCACCTTGCCTGAAGTGATAAGGATAGGAGTTATAAGATTGACTGGCTACAGCGAACACTAGTTCGATCACCACATTTAATTATTGGCCTATTAAAAAATATTTACCGTTGTATTCTATTTTACTAGTGTATAATGCATAACTGCTTAGCACTATCTTCTTGAATGTTTATAACTGTTTTTCACTATTAGTCAAGTGTTTATAATTGTTTCTCACTATTTTTCTCAAGTATTTATCATTGAGCATCTTTTGATCATGATATATTCTTGAACTCACATTGCATACACTTGGCATTCACTGAGTCCTTTACTCACAATCTATTTTTCTTTAACTTCCTTCTGGCAGAGCTAGACTCTAACCCTAGCGAAGAGGTAGACCCGCTTTCGATGAGAATCAGAACTAAAGTATTTTGGGACTTTTACAGTAGTCTTAGCATTTGATGATGTTAGCTTATTATTTTCTTTATAGATTTTAATTGAAGTTGGAGTATTTTGATTTGAGTTTTATGTTGCAAGATTTATTAAGTTTATTTTGAATACTTGGTGTTCTTTTGTTTAAGATTATGATTTTAGGTTAGATGAACTCTATTTTGGGGATTGAATTTCACACCTCGAGACTAGACTGCATGGTTTGATTTTAGGGTGTGACATAGTGGTATCGAAGCTTTAGTTTTGAACTTAAGCTATGGCAAGATAAGATCCTCGGACTATGGAATATGGGACAAACTCTTAGGGATTGATCTGAGTATCTAGGTTTGACTACTGAATTGAATAATCAAATTTCATCTGATATTGAGGTTGTGAGGAATTGTTGTTAGGTTAGCGAGCTGATTCGATTGAACACTTTTGGTACTTGATGATATAATTTGTGATGTACTATAAGACCTCAATTAGAAAAACTGTAGCACTTAGTAGTTTTTCCTTCTTAAGAATTATGAATCTTTAGCTATCTTGCTTTAAGACTACCACTTGGATTACTTTGTTATATACACATATTTATTTCATTATTGAATTAGGCTTAATTTCATTTTCAGTGTTGAGATAGTGAGTCGAAGTCCACTCAGGTTGGTTCATCATTTAGATGCTTCACCATGCAAAATCATGGTTAAAGGAAGTGAACAATATAACTCTAGCTGAAAAAGACCAATTTACCTTGAAAGGATTACTCAAATCTAATTGTACATCGGCTTAAGGATAATAGGGATCACCATAAAAGGGAACATCTATATAAGAGATGTGATAAGTTAGAAAAATAGCTAGACATTTATTGACAGGATTTAGATCATCGTAGCAACGAGTTACAAAAGTGACATCGCCAAGGATAAATGGATTTTAAATAACCGTGAGAGATCTTAGGGAAGTACAACATTTTTTAATTTATTTTACTGAAGAAAGAGATGAAGAGGATCCAAAAAAAAAATAGAGCTAGCTCTAGTGAAGAGAATGAAGAGGACATTGAGGAAGACTTTGAAGAAGTGAGCTCGAATAAGGATATTGAAGAGACAGAACCAAATGAAGGTAATAGTAAGGATTAGAATAGGAGAATTATCCTCTAGAATTGGATACGACTTTTATTTTAAAATTTCTATTTGTGTTATTTCAGAAGATTAGGTTCTCTACTTAGTAGTTGCCTTGACTTAAAATTCTATTTGGTAATAGTTAGTTTATGTGACCCTGGGAAACCAATAATTGAACCGACTGGGAAATAGAAGCCAACTTGAATGACTTTGATTTTGATGCATTAAGAATGGACAAGATAGGATACTTAGCCCACTTGATCAATAGATCTGAGGACAAGATTAAAATCGATAAAGTGCTTGTGGTCGCAAATTTTTTCCTAATATATTCCCTAGGGAATTAAATTCTCTACCCCTAATCATGAAGTTGAATTTTTCATTGAGTTTCTTTTATTAAAGGCCCCAATATCTAAGGCACCATATAGGCTAGCACTAGCAGCACTTAAAGTACAGTTGCAAGAAGTACTCAAAAGTGAGTATATTTGGTCAAGTTCATATGCTTGTGGAACCCCAGTGCTTTTTCCTTTTTTTCTTTTCTTTTTTTTTTTTTTTTTTTGCATATAAAGAAGAAGGATGGGACTTTGAGGATGTGTATAGATTGGTAAGGCTTGAATAATGTTACGAATAAGAATAAATAACCCTTGCCAAAAAAGATGAACTTTTGATCAATTATAAGGATCTCAAGTCTATTTCAAAATGGATATTAGATAAGGGTACTAAAAACTAAAGATTAGAGAAAATGATATACTTAAGACGATGCTAAACACTCAATATGGTCATTTTGAGTTCATGGTAATGCCATTTGGGTTGACTAATGCACCTGGGGCATTTATGGATTTAGTGCGCTATTTGTTTAGGCCATATCTAAACCAGATTGTGGTTGTTTTGTTGATAACATTGTGGTCTATTCAAAGAGCTAGAAGGAACACGAAGAACACTTCTAGAACATAAACTTTATGTTAAGTTGAATGAGTTTTGGCTTGATAAGGTAGCCTTTTTAGGGCATATCATTTCTAAAAATGAGATCATGGTTTATCAATCCAAAATTGAAGCAACACTAGAATGGAAAAGGCCGGAAATGGTAACTGAGACGAGAAATTTCTTGGGGTTGGTAGGTAGGGGTGTAAATGGATATTAAATGGATCGGATACACTGTTCTCATATTCACATCCGTTTAACTTTTTGAATATTCGGATACAGATGTGGATTTAACGGATATTTAAAAATGATATCGAAATTCGTTTCCATCAGATATCAGTTGGATTCGAATATATCTGTATTCGATTAAAATTATTCAGATGCATTCATATTTTATTAAACTTATCCGTATTCGAATTATTATTTTATATTCATATTCGATGATAATTATTTAAATATCCATTTACGAATACCCAAATACGTAAATCTATGAACCTATAACAAATACATATTTTAATTAATAGAAGGAACTATATAATTTCATTAAAACGAAAGCAGTCAAACAAATAGCACAATTTTTAATTAGTAATTGATTTTATAATTGATTATTAGTACTTATTAATAATAATAATGACATTCAAGTATATTAATGATAAAGTTAACCAACAATAATTATGTTGATTAACTTTATTCTTCAATTTTTTCTCTATATTATAATAATTTTTTAAATTTATTCTTTTTTCTTCCCAATTCTTCACTTATAATTTTTATATATACATATATGGATTATAAGATTTTTATTGAAAAATATAAACAATATATTATTTAATAAATATATATTTGGATCGAATATTAAACGGATCAGATACGCATTTACCATATCTGTATCCATTTATAATCGAATATCTGCTAGTCGAATACGGATAATATCCGTTTTAAACGGATGCGGATAAATTTTGTATAAACGGATATGAATGCGAACGGTAAATGAATTTTCGAATATTCATTTACAGCCCTATTGGTAGGTTACCGCATGAGGTTTGGGATTTCTCAGAAATAGCAGCTCCGTTATTTGGACTAACATCGATGAAAGTGTCGTTTAAGTGGACTAAGAAATATGAGGTTAGTTTTCAAGACCTTAAGATTACATCAACAATAATATTGGCACTACAAGATGACATTAATAATTTTTGGTATACTGATGTATCTAAAGAAGGCTTAGGATATATGCTGATACAAAATGATAAGGTAATAGCCTATACCTCAAGAAAATTAGAACTACACAAGCAAAATTGTCCAACTCATTCAGTCTAGAATTAATTTCTTTAAAAATTGTTAAAAAAAACAAAAACAAAAACAAAAAAAAGTAGCAACTAAGTAAATAAGGATAAAATTTTCAACAATTTTAGTCTCTATAAAACACCTAATTTATTAAGTCTCTTTCTCCATATCACATTCAAACAACTTCTTCCTCTCTAAAATGTGCATTCAAACCTTCAAATTTCTAGCAAAGAAAATTTCCTTAGAAAGGTCTCACTCCATTCCTCTCCATTAAAGAAACCCCAATGGTAGGAGGCAAGAAAAGGATTGCTAAGAAATCTCAAAGTCGTCGGCTCTTGTTCTCTTCGTATGTTTATATGTCATAGTATTTGTATTTTGTATGCATTTGATATTTGCGAAGTTTAATAGTTGATGCTATTAGGTTCTGAATCTCTTGATTTTCAGATTCTAGCGTTTGAAGTTTTACATTAGTTCATGGATCAAATTTCGGTAATTTTATGTCAAAAATTTCCTGTATCAAACAAAATGTGTTTATATAGAAATATCTATAAATTTTCACACTTAAATAATTTCTCTTGAATTTTATAAAAATCTTGAAAATTTCTTGCCAGATTAAGGGGCAAATCTAAATAGTTTCTTTTTAAAAATTTATTTACCCATTGAAACGAAAGAATTTTTAATTGAAAATTTTTATTATATAACTTTGATGTATTTAGAACATTACTGTAAAACTTTAAGTCTTAGACCTTATAGTTATTTTCCTAAAAATCTTCAAGTATAACTGCCTCACTGCTTGTCGAGTTAGATTACTGTCTTGAATTTGAGGGATTTGCATGCATGATAATTGAAGTATTTTAATTTATTAATTTTTGTAAAATTCATTCTCAAACTTTTCTAGAATAACAGTAATATTAGAACACAAAAGTTTTATTTTGTTTAGGAAATACATTGATGTGCTATGTTAGAAATCTTTCTACAGAAAATGCCCGTTTGTTTTCATGAGAATATTTTAATGCATTTTTATCTTAGTCCCAAATTGAAATAGGAAAATCTCAACAGATAAATTATAGATTTTTCCCTTAGGTATTTACAAGTTTTTGAATCACCTTCATCTTAGGCTTGTAGTAAAAGTTATAGCCTAAATACAACCAAGTATCACATCAAAAAAAATCCTAAAAAACTTGAAATCTACTTTTGCACCACTGCTGCCTCTTGAACTCAATTTTTCTCTCTCATATTACCAATTAGACTGCATCATCAACATAAAAGTTTTAGTATTCTTTCTTAGTGCCACCAGAGTCGAGCCAATCAAATATCTAGAAAAAAAGTTATGAGCAAATCAACAAAGTACATACGAAAGGACAAATTCTTGATAAGTTATGTGTGTATGTATGTATTAGGCTAGTGACATATAAAAAAAATTTGTTAGTATTGGTTTTAGAGTTTTACTAATCATTGTCCTGATTTCTTGGATGAATTAGAGGCCAGAATTCATGGATCAAATCAGAATGTTGATTGAATTGAATACTAATATTATGTCAACATGTGTTTTGGGACTTAAGCTATTAGGGTCGGCCATTGATCTTATTGATAAGTATAGTGGGTGCCTAAACTTACATATAATATATAATAATACCTTTCAAAACCCAAAAGGTTATATATTGTAATATCATACCATGAAACTTTTCTTCAGCTTACACTTCACTATAATTATATTCCACTGTGCACCTGAATTTCTTTATTTTATTTCGTGATACAAGAAAAAATTTCTTTTAAAGTCATTGATATTATTTCAGCATGGTTTTAGACTAGTAGTTAAATACGATGATCGACACTGATGACTAGATTTACTATTACTGCTACTGTTACTATTAGTTGGATCAAACTTGGACTGGGTGTGCAAGGGACTTCACCTGGGGGTAGCCAGCTTGCCAGTTGAACCCCAAGCCCCCATGGCCTAGTCCCCTCAGTTCACAATAGAAGTTGTTTGTGGTTGAGATGAGTCTTAGGATTTCCCGAGGACCTAAACTCAGGCACTGTTTGGTAAGGTCGCATCTTGTCTGAAGTGATGAGGGACTATTACGGTGGGAGTCAAAAGGTTGATTGGCTACAGTAAACACTGGTTCGATCATCGCATTTACTTGTTGGCCTATTAAAAATGTTTGTTGTTATATTCCGTTTTACTACTGTATAATGCATAACTACTTTGCACTGTCTTCTCGAATATTTATAAATATTTTCACTATCATTTAAATGTTTATAACTATTTCTCATTATTTTTCTCAAGTATTTATCATTGAGCATCTTTTGATCATAATATATTCTTGAACTCACATTGCACACACTTGGCATTCATTGAGTCCTTTACTGACACTCTATTTTTCTTTAACTTCCATGGTAGGCATAGACCCTAACCCTAGTGAGGAGGTG
Organism: Jacaranda mimosifolia; assembly: GCA_018894105.1. Classification (NCBI taxonomy): domain Eukaryota; kingdom Viridiplantae; phylum Streptophyta; class Magnoliopsida; order Lamiales; family Bignoniaceae; genus Jacaranda; species Jacaranda mimosifolia. The sequence continues at coordinate 4,589,337 of CM032131.1, read as the reverse complement.
GACCAGCTTTCAATGAGAATCAGAACTAAAGTATTTTAGGACTTTTACAGTAGTCTTCGTATTTGATAATGTTAGCTTATTAGTTTCCGTATGGACTTTAATGAAGTTGGAGTATTGTTATTTGAGTTTTATGTTGCAAGATTTATTAAATTTATTTCGAATACTCGGTGTTCTTTTGTTTAAAATTATGATTTTGGGTTAGATGACCTTTATTTTTGGGATTGAATTTCATACCTCAAAGCTAGATTGTATTGTTTGATTTTGGGATGTCACACCAAGAGCTAAGGATTTTGAGACTTTTTTTTTTTTTTTTTTTGGGTAGCGGTTGGGGTGGGGAGTCAGATTCACTAAAGTGATTAATCAACAATCATTAGATTTGTGATTCTTTAGAGCAAGAATGAAAAGAGAGAAATTTTTAATCTTCAGTTGCTTCTAACAATTTATGTCAAGTGAACATTGACGTATTAAAATGGAGGGTAGTTGCAGTATTAAAATGCATACAAATTATGGACTCACCTTTTAATTACATTATCGTTAGTGAATCCATTAACGTTTATTATGTGTTTTTTCACGAGTGGATCTATTACTGAATCATTAAATTATATATATTAATTATAAAAGTTAATCAATCTTTTATCACAGTGAATAGTCTGCAATCAATTAATTATTACAAATGTGATGGACTCAACCTAAGACCTTAGGCAATGCTCGCTACCTCTGATTTTTTTTGCCAAACGTAGTATTTATTTGTGATATACATTAATTTATTATTTATTCAAATAAAAATTTTATCTTTTTAAGAAATATAAAGTACTTTTATCAAAAATTACGATTCAAATTTCAAAAATAATCTACTTTGCATATAGTGTGTGTATATAAATACATTTTGATAATAATGTTAACACATCATAATTAAATCATTACTTTTATTATCATATTTCTATAGTTGTTAATAAAGATACATATGGCTAATGTTACGCTTGATTATCTTACATTTTCTAAAATTAATTAATACAGAAAGCGTTATAGATTCTTGCAAAACTATTTACAATAAATACAAAATATCGTCAGTTAAAAATAAAATTTATATATCTGCATAGCCATTTAACTTTAATACACCAAAATATCAAATAAATAATACCACGTGCACTTCGAAAAAAAATTACAATTAGCTCTTTCTAAAAAAAATTTCACGTAAAGGACAAGTTTAACAGATCTAATAATAAAGTATTCATTATTTAAGAATGATCAATTAAATAAATTAAATTTTACTGAATTATTTTTATTAAATAGTTTGAATCATACAAATAAAATTACAATCACATATAAAAAGTAATGTGACTCGTATAATTTATTTAGATAAATAATTTATATTTTTAAGATCAATCATATTTATGACAGATCAAATAATGACTGCTCCACAAGGTCAGCTTTACCTTCTCCCCAGCCACCCCAGCATATGCACCTCCACCCCGTGGGCGTGTACGTCCACCACCTACTGGGCAACATTATCAATATATCTAATTTACAGCAGACCAGTGACGTCGATTCGATGTCCATCAGAGACCCAAGAGACGGGCTTCGACGTACGACGTACGACGTTGGAGAGCACATGTCGGTCTCTTAGTGCGACTGATTATCGTACTTATTGGAGTGGTCGTGATGTTGCTCATTCATATATATGTAGTCCTACTACCGACTTTATCTATGGTTATGCTTATGTCTTCTTTATGATTATGCTTTTAAAGCTCGTTTGGTTGTCTTAATATTTCATAATAGATACATAATTTAATTTAATTTTAATATTTAGTTCATCTTCTTAAGCTTTTGGTATAATTATTGTCCGACATACATTTAAGGTCAAATTTAGCTTGTATATTAAGGCATTGGAGTGTGATATATATTTCTACCTAAGTTAAAATAAGTTGTAGTTTATCAAATGGGATAATCATGTTAAGCAAACAATCAAAGTTGAATATTAAATTATTTAAAAATATACAAATAAACATTAGATAAAACATATAATAATCCACTATTTATCTTAATCATGAGTACCATGCATAATTCAAATACGCCAAACAAATGAGCTCTTAATATATTGCCTGTAGTATCAATGTTTGCTACCTTGATACATTTTTCAATTATCTATGAGATAACTCATATATTACATGACACTTGGGCATATTTGAGCACATGTCGAATTTCTATATATATTACTCCAACGAAACTAAATGTGATTCCAAGTAAATATTTCAAATTGAAAATCTTCTAAATATGACTTTAGATTTGATTTTATATTTTTAAAAAAATTACAATTGAATAACTCAAAATATAATTGTTCAATTAAATTTTAAAAGTAAAATTATAAATGCAATTTTTAAATTTTGCAATGTAATTATAATTTTGTTTGCTATTGTAAATAAATTTCGACAGTGCATTTTCATAGTTCCTAAATATTGACTAACTACATTAAATAATAACATTTTACAAAAAATGAAGATTAATCCATTCAAAGAAATCAATATTTGTCACATTTTAAAACATATATCTAATTTAGATTTTTTCTTCTGTTTTAAACTTTTGGATACTTTCGAAAAAAATTAAAAAAAAAAAAAAAGATTAACTACATTAGTTAATAACATTTTATGTAAAGTGAGAATTAATCCATTCATACAAATCCAATTTTGTCAAAATTAGTAAACATACTTTTAATTTAAATTTTCAAAAATTATTGGAAACTTTTTATAAAAAATGACTAACTATATATTGTAGCACCCCAGCCAGGATTGAGGCCTAACCAAAAGTACTACCTGTTCAATCTTAAAGCATAATTGAAAAGATAACTTAAAAATACCACATCCTAACGAATAACCTTAAAAGATAGCAGCGAGGGTAAACCCAAAAGACTAACCCAAAGAATGCAGATATGTATAAATCAAAAGACAAAGTAAGACTTAACTATTTACATAGCATCCAAAAGTCTAAGCATAACAATTAGGTGCATCCTAGATAACTCCAGATACATATATATATATACACACACACACACATTACCTAAAACTAGATAAATACAAGTTAGGGAGTAGCCAAATTCAAGTCCTTAAATACATAATCTCCTATTCTGTTACAAACACATGCCATCACCGGTGCATAACTTAGACCATCTTTTTCCATTAGACCCTGTCTGGGAAGGAAATAAGAGACAGCAGGAGGGTAAGTCCTGAGAACTTAGTGAGGGAATAGCATAACAAGTACTCAAGAGAAAAACTGTTCAAAGTAAATCTCACGATAAGCAAAGTACTGATAAGTAGGGATTCGAGTAATGAATTCAAGAAACAATGATACATCATAACATATGTCATATAATATTCAATAGACTGTTGGCAAATTTGACCTTATTGCTCCCAGAACTAAACATAACAAGTAAAATAGGATACAAGTATAGCATAAACAAGTTCCCTTATCACTCTTTTGCTCAAGCACTCAGCTCAGCGTGTAATAACTGGACATATGGCATGGCCGGCCGCATGCCGGATCCCACCACTCGCATACAGCTACCTCCAATTATCTGCAAGTCAGTATCATGAGTGGATATTAGCCGAAAGACTATCATCATCAATTCGTTATGCCCGATCGTCTTTCCAAAATTAGTCCCGAGCCCAACTTCCCATGGCATCCCTATGGGTGTAACTTCCCAAGGGCATCTCCAAAGGTGACAAGATATAATGTCAATAAATAAAACTTTAAACTTATAACCATGATCATAAACATATTTAAATAACATACTCACAGGAAATTAACAATTAACACGGGGTCAGCCGACAAGGCGGTGGGACATATGTGATAGAAAACTAACGACATAAAAGGAGTTCTGGGCACCAGAACGAGTACAATCAAGTTCAGACAAATACACACAGAGAATTTAAACAGTGAAGATCATTCACTTCCCATAAGAAAGAAAAGTTATACCCTCACCTTAGAGCTCCACAAAAGTGCTATCCTCATCTATGGCCCTGTAGATCCTGGCTCCTTATTACCTAATCCAATAGAACGTCTTTAATGTCAAAATGCTTGTACCGTATTCTTTAAGCAATAATTAACCCTTTTATGTCTTAATATCGGGTGTTTTCCAATTAGTATAATATTTAGAGGCTTAATCCCAAAATATCATAAGGGTAACATACCAATTATGCTAATGTCGCTATAGTATTAATGAGGGGCTTATTTGATCCAGGTAGTGTTCAAAAAATTGAGTCATTTATTGAACCGAAAAACTTTCAAGTTCACAGTTCACTGATTCAACCGTTGGTCGGACTCTAATTAAACCTCAATTGAACCATGATGTCATAATTATGTAATATATATTTATATATATTATATATATTACTTGAAAATTAATAAAATGCCAAAATATAAAACATAAAGAGTTTAAATGATATTGTCTAACTTCACAATCCAAATTTCACAATTCATATTATAAATTATCATCACAATTTAAATATCTCAACTCTAAAGTAAAGCTTTTTCTTGTATACAATTTTTTTTTACTTTTAGATAGCTTATGGAGGTGTACCTTAGCCTCAAAACTTTATACTTAGACCAAAAAAAAACAATTAATTTCTTTAAAAATTAAATGAAAAAAATCACTCCGATTCAATTTAACCGTGAGTAGTTCACCTATTTGAATGGTTTTAACAAAATAAGATTTTTTTTTATCTTTCAATTTTATGAGAAAACCAGACCGGTTTGATGGCCGGTCCGATCCAATTTTTTAAACCATGGTTCCATGTCACTAATTATTCTTTACGTCATTATTTTCTAAATTAACAGTCTGAGTCCATAATCAACAATTTAATCAAACGCAAGAATTTTCTCAAATTTCTATTGATACTTGGTCTTTGCAGCATTATACAAAATTAGGGTTTTAATTATATCATTTGGCTTAATTAACCATGGTTAAGCTTATTTTAGCATATCTGGGCCCACTTAGCACTAAGTACAACTACATACATATCCAATGTCTCGATATAATTCATATTATTTCCCAATCATATCAAAATATAGGAAATCATAAGGCAACAAGAACAACATAACTCAAATGGTAGCAAATCCCGTTTCCAAAAAAATTATACCAAAGTTCTTAATTTTGGGGCTAAATCAGCATAAGAGAACACTACGCATGCAATCACCGTGATGAGAGAAACCTACTGTCCCTAAACCACCAGAGTCGTCCCTGTGGGAGTTGCGCATGGCAAAAACAAATCGACGTGTCCCGTTATGCTCAAGAAAACCTCCCAAGTTAATTTTGCAGTATGCCATCAAATTGCCACTCAATTGGCCAAAAAATCGAACTGGGTCTCCCAACGCCACCGCATCCAATTGTCCTCCGACGCTGGTCCATTCGTGAAATTAAAGGTACCAGGTTTTTCTCTGAGCTAAGCCCATCAAAACCCACCAGTAGTCTACCTCCAAAAGTTATCGAAAGCGCCGCATCCATCGTCTTTCGTTGCGTTGAGGTTTCTCGCTCAAATTCTAATTATCTCCATGATATGTTGGTACCAGTTTAATCCTTGAGCTAAGATGAGTGCAATGGTGTGGTTCTTTCAAGTTTTGTCTGCGCCGGAGAGGGCTGGAGGGGTTTGCGTGTGAAAATTAAAAGAAATTGGGGGTGTTTTGCTATTTAAAAGCAAATTTTTTGAAATTCTAAATTGACCCCCGTCCTAAATTTCAACTTTCAATTTAGCCCTCAAGTTATTTAGTGCCTAAAATTGACCTAGTTAACCCAAATTATTTACATATTGGCTCGCAAGATCTTCAAATTTCTTATAATTAAGTCATTTCCTATTTACATTTTAAACCCTAATTTTTTAAATCAAATTAAAATTATGATTCTTTTGTATGATTTTTTTTTTTTGTCTAATTAGAATATTAAGGGTGTTACAATCCTCCCTCTCTTAAAAGAATCTGGTCCCTAGATTCTCACCTGACCACTAGAAAAGCTCAAGATACTGCTGGCGTATGTGATCTTCTCGCTCCTAGGTTACCTCTTCTACGTTGTGGTTACGCCATAGCACTTTCACTTGAGGAATCCTGCGATTCTGAAGCTCTTGAAATTTTCAATCCAAGATGCAGATCAATTGATCCTCATAGGTCAAGTTGCTTTCCAGCAGTACGCCTTCGTGTGAAATAACGTGGGAGAGGCCAAGGTGATATTTTCGATGCTATGATACATGAAAGATGCCATGTATTCCCATTAAGCCCTTAGGTAGTGCCAACCGGTAAGCTACTAATCCAGTGCTTTCACAAATCTCACAAGGGCCAATGTACCTCGGGTTGAGCTTTCTGCCTTTTCCAATCCTTCGAATGCCATTTCTCAGAGATACTTTGAGGAACACTTGGTCACCAACTTCAAACTTTAAGCCCTTTCTCCATTTGTCTGAATAGTTTTTCTGTCGATCTTAAGTTGCTTTAATTTTCTATTTAATCGTCTAAACCTTATAAATGGTTTCTTGTATCAATTTCGTCCTTAAAGTTCCCAAAGACTTATCAACGTTGCTCATGTGCTCATCAAGGTCTCAATTTAGCAAAGATTGACATTTTCTGCCATACAGCGCTTCGTATGGGGCTATCTAAATGGTATACTGGTACCTATTATTGTAAGCAAATTCTATCAAAGAAAGATGTTTGTTCCAACTCCCATTGAAATCCAAAACACATGCCCGTAGCATATCTTTCAATATTCGGATGACTCTTTCCGATGGACATCAACTTGAGCGTAAGCCACTGAGTTGAATTGTAAACTCATCCTAAGGTGTTCTTGCAAACTCTTCCAAAGTCTCGAAGTGAATTTTGGATCTCGATCTAACACAATACTAGTTGGAATTCCATGTAACTTGTTATCTCCCTAATGTATAATTCTGTCAGTTTTTCAACCCGATAGTGTGTCCCAACTGGTAGGAAATGTGCAGACTTTATTAATCGATCCACTATCACCCAGATGCTGTCATATCTTCCTCGAGCTATTAGTAGACCTGTTAGTGCATAGTTACCTACTCCCATTTTCAATCAGGGATTGGAAGTAGGTATAGCAATCCTAATGGTCATTGATGCTCTGCTTTCACTAATTGGCAAGTTAGGCATTTCTACATATAGTCTGCAACATCTTTCTTCATCCCGTTCCACCAGAACTATTTTTTCAAATCCTGATACATCTTTGTGCCTATCGAGTGTACCACGTATCTCACCTTATGTGCTTCTTCCAGTAGTCTTCCTTTTGTCTCTTTAGACACACATATTCTTCGACAAAATAAGAGAGTGCCTTTACTATCTATACAAAATTCAGACACTCCAAAACTTGCAACGACTTCTTTCTATTTCTGCATCCAACCATCATTAGCCTAGGCTCGTCATATTTCATTGTATAACTCTAACTGCACATTTACTCCTGCGATCCAAGTTCATTATTTCATTCTTATCACAACATCTACCCCCCTGACTTTTTGACGCTCATTTCCCTAGCATGTGGGCCATCCCAACTTTTTGACTCAAAGCATCTACTACTACATTTGCCTTTCTTGGGCAGTAGATGATAGAAAAGTTGTAATCTTCTAGAAACTCTATCCATCTTCGTTGTTATATGTTCAAGTCTTTCTGGATGTGCAAGTACTTGAGGCTCTTATGATCAGTGTATACCTCGAAGGTAGCTCCATAGAGATAGTGCTTCCATTTTACTAGTGCAAAAATCACCGCAAGTAGCTCCAAGTCATGAGTTGGGTAGTTCTTCTCATGTTGCTTGAGTTTCCTCGACGCATATACAATAACTTGCCCATTCTGCGTTAGCACACAACCAAGCCCTTGCTTAGAGGCGTTCGTGTAAACAACAAAACCTTCTAACCCTTCGAGAAGGGCTAAAACTGGAGTCGAGGTCAACCTATTCTTCAATTCTTGGAAACTCCTCTCACTCTTCCCATTCTATTCAAATGGCTAATCATTTTTAGTCAACTTAGTCAATAGGCCGGCTATCTTAGAAAAATCTTGTACAAACCTCTGATAATAACTGGTGAGTCCTAAAAAGCTGCAAACTTCGGTGACATTCTCAGGCTGTTTCTAGTTTACTATTACCTCCATCTTAGAGGGGTCGACTTCTACCCCATACTGGGATATGATGTGTCCCAACCAGAATTTACACTTGATGAACTTCACATACAGCTGGTGCTCCCTCAATGTTCTTAAAACCAAATGTAAGTGCTTCGCATGCTCCTCTTTGATTCTCGAGTATACCAAGATATCATCAATGAACATTACCACGAACTTGTCCAGATACAGTCGAAAAATCTAATGCATGATATCCATGAAACCTACTGGGGCATTGGTCAGACCAAATGGCATCACTATAAACTCATAATGACTGTACCAGGAATTGAACCCAATCTTCAGTATGTCTTCTTCCTTAATTTTCACTGATAGTACTGCTATCTCAGATCTATGTTCGAGGAGCTCGTGGATCCTTGTAGAAGGTCAAACAATTCCTCCACATGTGGCAAGAGGTATTTGTTCTTAATGATGACTTTATTCAACTCCTCATAGTTTATGCACATCCTCAAAGACCCATCTTCTTCTCAACGAAAAACACTAGTGCTCCCCACAAAAAAGTGTTGGGCCTTATGAATTTCTTCCTTAATAGTTCCTAGAGTTGATTCTTCAGCTCCTTTAATTCTGCAAGCACCATATGATAAGGGGTTTTAGAAAAAGATGCAGTGTCAGGAAAAGTGTGGATGACAACTCTATATCTCAATTTATGGGTAATGAGTTTAGTTCCTCCTAAAATACATCTGGGTACTCGGCCACTATCTCTATTTTCTCTAATTTAGCTGTGTCCCAGGGTTTGTTGATGAGATATGCCAAAAATCCTTGTCCACGTTCCCTCAGAATTTTCCTGGCCTCCACCGCAAATATAATAGGTATCAGGGAAGTCACATCTGTGAAACGATACGTCGGTATTGGCACCTCTTCTCTAAGAGTAATACACTTGGTGTAACAATTCTCTTGTGCCTAATGCTGGTACAATTAATCCATCCCAAGTATTAAATCATAATTCTAAATAGGCATTTCTATGAGATCAGCTAGATACTCCTTACCTCCAATTCTAACGGGACGTGCTCGTTATATGGTTTCTTTATCAAACCTTCCCCTAAGGGTGTCTGTACTTCTATTTGATAGGTCATGTTCTCGGGTTGTATATTCAATTTATGAGATAAAGATATAGATACGAAGGAATGAATAGCTCTACGATCATATAAAGTATTACCAATAATTCCATAAATAGAAACCATACTTTCAACTACTTTATTTGGGTATAGCGCCTCTTCTCCTATTAGGGCATATATACTTGCTCGGACCTTTGATTTTCCACTGCTCCCTACTACCTGTTTTCCTTTCCCTACAAGCTTTGGCTTCCTTCTATTGGGATAATCTTTGATAAGGTGTTGATCGCTGCCACAAGCTATACATCAACCCTCTTTTTTCCAAGATTCTGATTCTTCGTGACCTAGTCCTCCACACAATCCATATTTCTTTTGTTCCACCTCTCGTGCCATATCTGTGGTCTTACTGTCCTGGCGAGCTCGCTAGATGGCACCCCCAATCTATAAGTTTGGTTGTTTCTTTTTGGGGTTATTTTGTCCACGGGGGACACCATCCCTTTTCGCCCTTTGTTCTCAATTTTTTGAATTTTTCACAATTCTGACTCTACCTACAGTGCCTTGATTACAACACGGTTAAAGCTCGATAATTTACATTTCATAAGGGCTCATCTGATTTATGGCTGAAGTCTTTCCACAAATTTGTGAATCAGTCATTCATCGTCTCCAAGTATGTAGGGTGCGTATTGAATCAATCGACTGAATGTGGCCTCGTATTAGCTTACAGATGATGTACCTTGTATTAGATCCATACTCTATTTCCCTTGCATACTTAGTGACCAGTGGTATACATTTCTCCATGAATTCCCGAGCAAAATTTTTCCAAGTCTACTGAGTTCCTTCCAAGTCCACATGTGGTCTACTATCTTCCACTAATTGTGTGCGGGACCTTCTAGCAGAAATGTAGCACATCAAACTTTTTGTTCATCTAGGTAGTGCAAAGTTCTAAATATTTTCTCCAAATTCTCAATCTAAGTTTTGGCCCTTCTATCATCCGATTCCCCTAAAAATTTTGGGGGCTGAAAGCAAAGAAATCGTTCTAATGCCTGATCCTCTGTGAGCTACTCTGCATTCCCTGCCCTATCAACTTGTCTCTATTACAAGCAAAATTGCATGAATTGTTGCCACATTTGAAACATAGGGCCGGCTGCCTGACCCGCAACTAGTCGTTCTACCAGAAGGGCATGTGAAACTTCTTCTTCTTGTGGTAGTTGTTATTGAGCGGGTGCCCCCTGCCTAAGGACATTTGGCACATTAGCCCATCTACCGGCCAACCTCCTACATTGTTTCAATCAAGCATACGTGGGTGTCCGAAAGCCTTCCTGTGAAGTCATTCTTTTTCTAAACCAGTTTAGATCCCAAGATATTTTTTTAACCTACAAGTTATCAAAGTTGCACAATGATATCTAATGTTATCATTATTTCTTTCTAATTCTTTAAATTTACATATAAAGAATTAAATAGATTCGAGTAGAATTCATTACAATAAGAGTCTAATCATTTGAAAATCAACATAAAAGCTTTCATCACCATTCCGAGTTAGCATTAGAAATTGTTTATAATGGTATGTACAAAGTCAAAATCCAAAAACTAGCAAAGCTAACTATCCACCTGATCGCGAAACAAAATGACAAGGCTTGGGTTAGGGGTTACCCTACTAGTCTAGCTAACATCAGCCTATTACATTCTAATTTTGGTAGCTATAAGCTATTACTACGACACACATACATACATACAGACAGACTTATTTACACATACAAGGAGCCTCAAACTTTGTCTTCCACATCAGTAATATTAGACTATATGTCCTTATCTTCGTCCTTATCCACCAGTTCCTCCCTATTCAACTCTATGTCCATCTTATCGCCATCCTCTTCGAAGTCCAAAAATTCATTCTCTATGTTGATCCCCTACAGCTCCTCAACTAGGGGTTCCTCCTAAAATGGTGGCTCCTACGTGGGGTCCTCCTCAGGATTTTCCTCCAGATCCTCCTTAGGGTTCTCTGCTGGCACATCCTCCGGGTTCCCTTTGGGACCTCTCTCTAGGTTCCTTCCTAGTATCTCTTCAATTCAAATACCCTGGGGGGAGGGATGTACTCCAGAGGGTCCAGCCTTGTGTACTATCCTAATACCGATAATCTGGTCTATGACACTCCCATAGTATGCCAACATCATCCTAACTTCATCCATGATCATGTGAGTCATAGAGATAATTTTTTGATGATCTGCCTCAAAAGTCCCAAAAGTTTCTTCCATCTGAGCCTGTGTCATACAGAGTCTCTCAATCTGACCATCAACTATTCTTACATTTTCACTCTCCTTATCTACTTCATCCATAAGCCTCTCTATAGTATCGCTTCTGAGCCGAGCTATTGTTTCTAAATGGTATCTTTCTGATCGCATCTTCCCAATATCTCATTCAAGTTATAAAAATGATCCTCATGGTTTTGGCATCATTCGAACAACTTTGCCCGCTCCTATTCTAAGGCTCTAATCTTCGCCTCTGGAGACTCTTTACCCTTATCCTTTGTGGGTTTATTTCCTTCTCTATATCTCCATGTAATTTTGCAATATATAAGTTTATCTCATCAAAGTCATACTAGTTAAGTTCTTTCCAAACTTTATTAACCACATAAGGGCTTTTCAATCACACACAAGGTACCCAAGGTTCTATTCTCGTTCTAAAGTCTAATGCTCAATTTTTGAAAGTAAAGACTACAGACTAGTTGGCCGTCCCAGGTATAATCTCCTATCTACTAGTATCGAACACTATATCTAAGAGTTCATACCTTAACTAACCTTTCATCCCACCTACTTGACACAAATCCCATTGATACCCATACACCTAGGTAATTGCAAATCTAGAGTCTGATACCAGCTCTGTAGCATCCTGGCCAGATTGAGTCCTAACCTAAAGTGACACATGTTCAAATTTAAATCATAATTCAAAAGATAACTTAAACGTACCACATCCTAACAAATACCCTTAAAAGATAGCGGCGAGAGTAAAACCAAAAGACTAACCCAAATCATGTAGATATGTATATATCAAAAGATAAAGTCAAACTTAAAAATTTACATAGTATCCAAAATTCTAAGCATAACGATTAGGTGCGTCCTAAATAAGTCCACAGATATATATACAGACATACATACCTAAAACTAGATAAATACAAGTTAGGGAGTAGCCAAATTCTAGTCCTTAAATATATAATTGCCTATTATATCACAAAAACACACATGCCATCACCAGTGAATGCCTTAGACCATCTTCTTCCATTAAACCATGTCTAGGAAGAAAATAAGAGACAGCAAGAAGGGTAAGTCCTAAGGACTTAGTGAAGGAAGAGTACAACAAATAGTCAAGAGAAAAACTGTTGAAAGTAAATCTTGTAATAAGCAAAGTACTGATAAGCAGGTATTCAAGTAACAAATTCAAGAAACAATAATACATCATAACAAATGTCATACAATATTCAACAGACTATTGGCAAATCCAACCTTATTGCTCCCAGAACTAAACATAATAAGTAAAATAGATGCAAGTATAGCACAAACAAGTTCCCTTGTCACTCCGTTGCTCGAGCACGCAACTTGGTGTGCAATAACTCGACATGTGGCATGACCAGCTACACGCTGGATCCCACCACTCGTAGACAGCTACCTCCAACTATTTGCAAGTTAGGATTGTGAGTAGGTACTATCTGGGAGATCGTCACCATCGGCCTGCTCCGTCCGATCATTTTTTCAGACCTAGTCTCGAGCGTAACTTCCCATGGCGTCCCTACAGGTGTAGCTTCCCAAAGGCATCCCCAGATGTGACAAGACATAATGCCAACAGATAAAACTTTAAACTTATAACCAAGATCATAAACATATTTAAGTGCTAGACATGAATAGCATTTCACACAGTATAACAACCGACAATGCCCGTTCAAAGAATGCAAATGATAATAACTCGAAGACACAAGTATAACTTGGTCAGCAAGACCATTTTAAATAACAAATTCACAGAAAAGTAGAAATAAACAAAGGATCAGCGGGTAAAGCTTTGAGGTATATGTGATAAAAAACTGACAACATAAAAAGAATTCTGGACACCAAAACAAGTACAATCAAGTTCAAACAAATAGAAATAGAGAATTTAAACAGCAAAGATCATTCACTTCCTAGAAGAAAAAAATACTAAACCCTCACCTTAGAACTCTACAAAAGTACTATCCTCGTCCTATAGCTATTAGACCCTAGCTCTTTGTCACCTATTCCAATAGAATGTATTTAATGTCAAAATGATTGTACTGTATTCTTTAAACAATAATTAACCCTTTTATGTCTTAATATCGGGTGTTTTCCAATTAGTATAATATTCAGAGGCTAATCCTAAAATATCGTAAGGCTAACATACCAATTATGCTAATGCTGCTATAGTATTAACGTGGGGTTTATTTGTTCTAGGTCACTAATTATTCTTTATGTCATTATTTTCTAAATTAATAGTCCAAGTCCATAATCAACAAATTAATCAAACACAAGAATTTTATCAAATTTCTATTGATACTTAGTCTTTGCAACATTATACAAAATTAGGGTTTTAATTACATCATTTAGCTTGATTAACCATGGTTAAGCTTATTTTAACATATTCGGTCGCACTTAGCACTAAGTATAACTACATATATATCCAATGTCACGGTATAATTCATATTCTTTCCCAATCATATCAAAATGCAAGAAATCATAAGGCGACATGAACAACAGAACTCAAATGGTAGCAAATTCCATTTCCAAATGGATTTTACCAAAGTGCTTAATTTCAAGGCTAAATCAGCACAAGAAAACACTACATATGCGATCATCGTGCAGAGACAAAGCAACTATCTCTAGACCGCCAGAGCTATTGACGCCGAAGTTGCGCACAACCACCAATGATTAACGTATTCCACCATTCTCAATTAAACCCCCAAGTTAATTTTATGTTCTGTCGTTGAATTGCCGCTCAATTGACCAGCGGCAGAGGAGAATTGGAGCGGCATCGAGCAGCAATGTTGGGCGACCTAGTTGCCACTAGCCCATTCGCGAAATTAAAGGTACCAGGTTATTATCTGAGCTGAGCCCATCAAAACCCACTAGTAGTCTGTCTCCAAAATCATCAGAAGTGCCGCGTTCACCGCCCTCCGTCGTGCTGAGGTTTCTCACTCAAATTCCAGCCATTCCGCTGGTTGTCTCTATGATTTGTTGATATCGGTGTAATCCTTGAGCTGAGAGGGGTGCAATGGTGTGGTTGTTTTCAAGTTTTGTTGACGTCGAAGGGGAGATCACCCGAGACGGATGGAGGAGTTTGCATGCGAAAATTAAGGAGAAATGTAGGGGGTGTTTTGCTATTTAAAAGAAAAAATTTTGAAATTCTAAATTGACCGTAGTCCCAAATTTTAACTTTCAATTTAGCCCTCGGGTTCTTTAGTGCTTAAGATTGACCCAGTTGACTCAAATTATTTATAGATTGGCCCTCAAGATTCTTAAATTTCTTACAATTAAGTTCTTTACTATTAACATTTTAAACCCCTTTTTTTTCAAATCAAATTTAAATTATGATTTTTTCTAAATTTTTCTTTCTCTAATTAGAATTTTAGGGGTGTTACAAATATTAATTAATATCATTTTTTTAAAAAAATAAAAAATTAATTCATTCGAACAAATATATTTTTCTCGAACTTGAAAAACATATATTTAATTTACAATTTTTTTAAATGAATTTCAGAATTTTTGAAATTATTTTCCAACTTATAAATGTAATTATATATATATTTTTAATATCATCTATAACACCTAACCTTTAAAACAAGATTTAAACGATAATAAGAAATTAAATTAATTAAATCTCAGGCAATAGCTAGAGGGTAAGGAATTAGACCTAAGTTAATATTAAAAAAAATTAATAGGGGACTTAAAGTGATTACTTAAAATAATTAGAGCTTCATGTGATGGTGGAAAAATATGGGTGTCGATAATTGATAAAATAAAAACTTAATTGCAAAAATTAAAAACTAGGTCGTGGCCAATATGGGTGTAAGAAAAGATTAGGGAATCAATTGAAAAAACAGAGGGATGAATGTTAGGCACTCAGAAGCCAAGGGGCCAAATTTGGAACTACGAAAAAAATTTTGGGGCCACGATGCAATTTAGGAAAAATAAGAAGTATAAAAAGAGGTCCCTTTATTTTGTCTAATTCTCTCAAGCGAGCCTAGCTTTCTTCTCCCAATACCCACCTCACCATTGCTGAAGATACCTTAAACATAACTAGTCATTACCTTCCCCTCATTGAGACAAACATTCTGACACCAAAATTACCCCAAACCACCCTTGGAATTGTGGCAATTGGAGGTTGAAGAGAGTGCATCATGGTGGTGGCTGGTTAGTGGTTTTTCGGCAACAATTTTGATGAATAAAGGGTGGTAGGCCATGGATTTAGTAGGGCAAACAAGATGGTCACCTCAATTTTAGGAATTGACAACTAGAGGCAAAGGAATGAAATGGTGGTATAATGGTGGCGCGAAGTAGACAATGGTGATGGGATTATACTATTCCGGTGGTCAAACCTTCAAATTGGCAAAGAGGGTTTGATGGGTTCAATGAGAATAGCGTATTGATGGCTTCAATTTGGAGAACGAACAACTGGAGGAGAAGCAATTAAGGTGGCGCTACGTGGGGGTTTAATGGTGGAGCTGCGGCAATTTTTGCCAAATTAACTTGGGAAGATGTGGCGTAAGCTGAAATTGACTGAGAGGTTTTCATCTGTATAGCAAGGGGCATTAGGTGGTGGAGACCGCGCATGACTTCGGCAGATGGTAGGATGCGGCTACCGAGAGACAAAACCTCCAAAACGACAATCCGGATGCATACTTGTTCATTTCAGATTGTGAATTTACTCTAAACTCAGTCAATTCGATAAAACTTTGATTAATCGGTTAATTGATTCCTAATTTATTCCAATTAAATTTTTAAGCTAATTTTCGATGTAAACATAAGTTATTTGACCAAAATTGTGATTATAAGCTAAAACGATCGGATATTAAAGTTGATTATAAGTGATGTATGGACCCAAATAGTTAATAAAAAGCTTAGTTATAGTTAATTATGTTACTTGGTGTATTCAAAAGAAATCTAAATTGTATAATGTTTATAAAGACTTATTATTATTAGAAAAATATGTAAAATTCGTAAAGATGATCTAAATTTAGTAATTATGGGCTTAGGATATTAAATTAGATATTATGGGTAAAAATGACATTAGATTCAAAACTAATAGACTGCTCGACTAATATTATTTAAATGCAATGGCCTAAATAGAAGTCGAATTGTGAATTGATTTTAGAATAAAACCTTAATTGGCAAATTGAACCAAATATGTGATGAATCAGATAAAATAACTTAAATTAGTCAAAGGTATTAGGTTACTATAGCATAATATCCTGTCCGAGAACTACACCAAGAATTAGAAGAGTAGAAACATTTTGCATGGAATAAGAGAATTAATATCACTAAAACACATAAGTAATCGTAATTACCCTTAAAGAAATGCTATATATAACGTATTGATACTTATCTTGCATTTATTGAAAATAGGTGACGAGGGCCTGAACTACCCTGATCAGTAAAGGACATCTTGTATGGATGTTAAGACTTAAGGTGAGGTTATAGTTCATGTTATTGCTAGGAAAAGACCACATTTGTTATACGTAGACCTCATTTTGTTGTACATATTGTACCTATTTGCAACCATCTTATGCTCAGGACTTTCCGTTGAGTTTGATGAATTCATGTCTTTTGTACTCCTCGGCTTTGCTGGCTACTTTCCTAGTTGTTATTGATTTTTCCTCAAAAATTTCACTAAGACGATCTTGCCGACCAACCATCTTATTGTGTATCAGGGATCGTTGTTTTACATTGTAGATATAGTCTTGCCGATTGATTGTCTTATCGTGTTTCTGACTTCATTGTTCAACGTTATCATTGAAACGATCTTGTCGTGCTTTGTCTTCCTTTGAACGCGTCATTTTGTAATGTTATTAGGACGGTCTTTCCGGCCGATATGTTATGTGATTTGTATAGTTTTGTTTAGCATTCCAATATGTTCATGATTAGTGGTTTTGAAAATTATTTCTGTTGGCATTATGTTATCTTACCCTTGAGGATGCCCTTGGAAGGTTTGTTATCGTAAGGACGCCACGGGAAGTTGGGCCTAGGACTAGGTCCGGAAAGAAGATTGAGAGAAAAGGACCAGTGGCGTCTCCCGGCTATTAGCCACTCACGATCCTGACTCACAGGTAGTTAGAGATAGCTTCTGCGAGTTGTGGGATCTGGCATGCGGCCATCCATGCCACATGTCAGTAATGTTATGCCAAGCTGATCGCTCGAAGAATGGAGAGATAAATGAGGCACTATGATATGTTTTGTTCCTAATATGTTTTGTTACAATATGTTCTGGGGAGTAATATGGTTGGATTTGACAAACAGCTCTACCAAGTTTTGAAATTGATTCTGTTATATAACTCCTTGTTATGTTAAGCTTTCGTTGTACACGTATCATCTATTCGAAAACATTTTCTATCAATGCATTATTCTGTAAATTTTGATTACCTCAGTTTTTTCATTTTTATTGTCTTAGTTATTTATATATTGATTTTGTTAGAACCCTTTTATCAGTTCTCCCCTTAACCCTATGTATTCGATGACAGTCACACACACCTTACTAAGTCCTTGGGACTTACACCTCTTGTTGTTTCCTAATTCTTTTCCTAAATAGGATCTGATGAAGAGTAGGAGGTTAGAGCATGCTCAAAGATAGATGTACATAGTTTTGTATTTGGTACTGTGTGTATGACCTTTTAGACTTGTAAAATAAGATAGAATATGTAAATTTAACATCTTTGTATTGTATGCAAATATTTTCATGTATCTACGGGTTTTGTAGTTAAATATTGATTGTTATCTAGCGGTGTTTTGAATTAAGAATGAATGAATAGTACCCAAGTTAGGTCCCTTATCCTAGTAGGGGTGTTTGAGCCCTACAAGTTGCATTAGTGTATATAGTTTTGTTACGGGCTTTCAGATGTACATGATCTGAACTTGTTATATAAAATATTATGTATGTAAGTTGCAGCCTATGATGCCTCATCCAGATGTTTATGCTTATGTGGGTTTGATACTGGTGGCAATCGCGGACTTAGATCTATTATGTACTATTGACATATATAGGTAAACTTAGCATTTCGGCATGCACCTTGTCAGGTTGTTAAGACTTCAATGCTAGTAATTGTGTGATGGTTTTGTAGCCCTTGTGGAATAACATATAGTGGAATGTAATAGTAATTTAGAATGAATACTTTTGGGTTATTATGAAATTACTTAAACTGAATATTTTGGGGTGCATATTTTTTTTGAATTAATGTGAATAAGATTGGAGTAGCACCTCGACCCAAAGCAGGCACCTCCCAGGTGGGGCACTACATCATATATTTTTATTACATTATAATAACTAATACTAAAAAAAAATTCATATAAACAATCTCACTCTTACAAATATCAAAACACAAATCTCACAAATAAATTGATCCTCTCAAATACTCTGTATAAAATATCTTACAACCATGCACAACCTCAAATTATATCAACACATCACATCAAACCTAATCATTACATTATTTTCTATAACCGAACACATTTCCATTCCCCATTCTCATTTTGAAACACAATATTTGACCTCACATCTCAAGAACATAACCTCCTATCTCAAGAATATAAAAAATGAGAATTTTCCGTATGGGGCAATTACATCCAAAAGCTAATGGCTCATTCAGATATGTTTTTATTTTAATTTTTTTGTTTCCATCATTTGAAAGTTGTAAAATTAGTTACAATTTTGGAAATGAAAATAAAACTATATTTGGATATTTTGTCTAAAAATAATGATGAAGGTAGGTATAGAGTTGAAAATATAGATGATTTATATGATTTTAATATTTAAAAAGATTCTTTTTAAAATATATACATTATTAATTTCAAAATAAAACTAGGTATTTTATGTCAAATCAAATTGAATTTGATTGATGTGATAGTAAGATTATAGGGTAGGTTTAGAAAGAATTAAAAATAAAAATAAAAAATATTCTTCGATAAATTTTTAATTTCAAATAATAAAAATATTTAAATTTTGATTTGAAAATGAAACCAAATAAACCGTAAACCTTTTGGAATCTTATACCTTGAGGATTCAATACATTGGTGTGTTGGAAATTGGAATTTGGTTATGACATTAACAATACTATTCAATGAAAAGGATGCTTTTTAATAAAAGTCATAATCTAATAGCCTTAATCTGGGGAAAATTCAACTTTAGTCCATCAACTGTTGCGAGATTTTTTTATTCCATTTTGATTTGGAGTTATCACATTTAGTCCACAATTTATTGATTTTCATCACATTCAATCCAATTTTTCGTAATTTTGGTCCATCGGGCTCAAAAATCTTCAATTGAACCTAAATTTTGTACAATCAGCTGCAATCGGGCCGCAAGTTTGGGGCTTTCGTGCCATTTGTCACCCATAGCCACATAAGCGCACACGTAAGCTGCCACATCACCACATCTAAAACTCAACTAAAATGGAGGTAAAGAAAAAGAAAATTGTTGAAACTTAAAAAGGAAATTTTAAAAACACATAAAATATGTTTTCCCCAAAAATCTTCTCACCCCGCTTGTCTCGGCATCAGCTTTCCCATTTTCCCTTCTCCTTCTTCTTCTCTCTTGCTACTGTTCACTATGGCATCTACAAGTTCAAGCTCTTCCAGATCGATGCGGCTAGTTGAATGTTTCTATGGAGAAAGATGCTCGGTGAAGACCTCATGGACCGATCAAAACCCTAGGAGGAGATTTGTGTCTTTTACTAAATATAATGTAAGTATATTTTTGGAATGGGTTGAGGGTTTCATTATCCAAAGTTGGGGATTTTCATAAGTTTTAGTTTTAAAGCTTTTTTTTTTTTCCAAATAAATGGATGTGGATTTTTCGAATGGGTTGATCCACCCATGTGTGCAAGGTCAAAGAATATAATACCCGGTCTCCTCTATAAGATCAATGAATTAGAGGCTGAGAATGCAAAACTTAGGAATTGTGTGTAGAACCTGCAGCATGTGTTCAAGTTGTCTTCTTCAATGGCCTGCATTGTTGCTGTAACTTTTACTGCTGCTGGTGTTGTTTGTTTGAGGGCTTGCCAAAGTTGAAAGAAAATTATGTATATATCTGTTGAAAAAAGTTGGTAGATAGATAACATGAACTATAAGGATGTATGCGATGTTATTGGCTTCCATTTTTTCCTTTTTTTTTTTTTTTTGGTGGTTTTTCTATTTAAAGTTGCTGAAGCAACTTTTTGGAAGCCAATTATTTAAGTATTTATCATTAATTTTCATCTTTAAGATTGCATCCTTAATTGTGTCAATGATCTTTTGTTCTTTTCTTTTTCAATGGGACACACCTTTGCGTGTCAATTTAGCAAATGTAAAGTATGTCTTCCAGACTAATTAAAGTACATATTGCAAATTAATGGGAAGTAAAAAAGAACAGAAGAATATCCTAACAACCAAATATACACCTCCAAATGGAAAGCTTGATTTCATATTAGAACTTAAATAGTAACATTCTGTTCACATAAAAAACTTCCAAATGAGTTTTCCAAAACCCCCCAAAACTTGCCAACATTCCTCATCATATAACCACATCAACAAACTTCCCATGCTCAGCAATTGTATGTACAAAAAAACCACAAATGTATATCCATCAACCAAAAGTTAACAAAAACATAGAGCACTAGTCTTCAACAGTCAAAATGTGTTTTGCATAAAGGACAACTATTTTTTTCTTTCTCATTTCTTCTTTCCCTTTATCTTCTTTTTGCCTTCTATTTTGTCCATAGCTTCAGTGATATCCTCCAATTGGACAAACCTCTTCTTCCCTTGTGCTATTGTCAAACTACTTCCACTTTGAGACATTTGAAGTTGTTGGTACATGGATGGTCCAAGTACCTTCTTTAGGACTTGATTTGCATGGGTTTCCTACATATAAAAATTAAATTTAAATTGTGAATGTTATATTTCATTAAAGTGTAAAAACATTGTCAAATGTGCTAAGGTATATACAACTGCTTTGCCCTTTGCTCTTGGAGATCTCCTAAGTCTAATCCTCTCTTCAGTAACAATTGTAACCTACATAACCTATACTAGATTAGTCACCTAACCTAAGTTTTTTAAATACATTTAAATGAAATACCTTTGATGGACCTCTTGGAGACCTTCTAACAACACTTATGGTAGTAGTCCTAGTTGAACCAACCTTTTTTTTCCCCTGAGTGAAGTAAACATAGTGAAAATTAGCAAAAGTCTTTATGGCAAAACTGAATATAAAAGTTGATCTAACCTTGTCCTGCTACATAGATATCTGTTGATGCCTTACAGTTGCAACATCAGCCCTTTCATTGCCTACTCAAACTAAAAATTAATACAACACTAATTTAATCATTCTTCATATCAAAATAGTTGCTCACCTTGTCCCGCTGGAGCTCCTCTTCTTGACTTGCACTTGCAGCCATGCTTGTAACCTGAAAACATAAAGAAGTAAAAGGTATTTAACAGCAAGCATCTGAAATGTGAATTAAATGAATCACTATTAAAATAATTTACCTGAGATGCTTGAGTACCAAATACATGTTGCAAGTCCTCTTAGTCAGTAGTGAAATCTATGAGTTCATCATCTAGTGGATTTGACTTCAAAGGACATTTCCTTTAATTATGTCTTTACTGCTTGCAAATGCTGCACTTCAAACATTTAACTCTTTTCTTCAATTTTGAACATTGCTCTTCAACTGCAGGCCTCCCTCTACTTCTCTTCTTAGTCCTCAATGCAGGTTCATCATTTTCTTTTTTTTCTGGCTTTCGTGGGCCTTCCTTTCTTCTTTGAGAAGTTTTGAGGAAGTGGAGGTATGTAGATAGTCTTTCCCCAGAGATCTTGACTATTTATACCCATGATAGCACTCCCATACACCCTTTGATTGCATGAAACAGTGTAACAAGGAAAAACATAGGACTTGGGATCCTGTCTTTGATTGCAAATTGCAAAGCAGGCATGAAGGTAAGGAATTCCTGATAAATCCCATCTCCTATATGTACAACTCCACTCCTCCAAATCCACACAATACTGCCCCCCATATATATGAGTTATTTGATAATATGTATCATTAGCTTTTCTAGGGATGTAATCACCCAAATTCTTTACATGATCATTCAAGATTTCATTCACAACAGGACAAAGGTCTTCTCTCCAAGTCCTTGCTTTATCTCTATTTTTTTTGTAACCTTGTCATCAAATACTCTCTTATCCACTCTAGCATAGTTACAATTGACTTTTCTCTAGCATCTAGAATTGAAGTATTGAATGACTCACAGAAGTTGTTCAAGACCATATCATACTTTGGAAAAATACTGAAGTGTGATTTACTCCAATGAGCAGTAGGTTTGTCACTAAACCAATTCATAGCAGTTTGATCAAGCTCAGCCATAACTTGCATATGACCTTTAAACTGCCAAACAGTAATGCTATTGGCAGTTTTCCATAGGATATCTTTGTACTCCATACCCCTAAACCCAACATTCACAAAATTTTTCCACAAATGCCTAACACAAAATCTGAGTTCAGCCCCTAGAAACATTTCATCAAATACCTGAATCAACCCCTTCTGTTTATCATAAATAAATGTGAATTCATTTGGCTGAGTGATATGCAGATCTTGCTTGATAAGAGTCAAAAACCATGACTAGGAAGCCCCTGATTCCCCATCAACAATAGCATAGGCAATAGGGGGTAGGGCTACTTATTAGGGTCAATACCTACAGTAGTGAGGAGAACTCCTTTGTAAAGGCTAGTCAAATGACACCCATCTACCCCTAGAATAGGCCTACATCCGCTAGGAAACCATTTTTCAGTACCCCAAAACAACAGTAGAAGTGTGTGAAAGTGTTTTCCTCCATGCCCAATATGACAATTAACCCAAGATTAGTTCTTCTTAACTTTGCACTATAATCCCAAAGTTTGGCATACTACACCTTAGGATCCCCCTCTATCATTTTAAGAGCCTTTCTCTTAGCTCTATAAGCTTTGGACCAAGAAACACTAACCCTAACATCCATCTCTAGTTCCCTCCTAAACCCCTCAGTTCTTCTCTTTAGATCAGTTTTCATCTTGTTCAAAAACCTCTCAGCTAGATATGCGGCTGAGATATTACCAACATCATAAGTGGGCTGACATATGTGGCAAGCATGCTAAGTGTTAATTTGAAAAGTTGACTCATCCTCAACCTTGTAAGCATGTATTCTCCACTCACACCCTTCACTCTCACACCTTGTATAAACCCTCTCCCTATCATTTATGTTAATCTTGATGTTCCTCATTGATTGAACTGCTTCAACATGAACAGCCTTCCTAAAATCAATCTTATTCTTAAATTTCATTCCTAATTCAAACTTTGGAGTATATCTTCTGTTATAATTAAAAGAAGATGCATGAGAGACATCTTCCTTATCAATATTTGAGTCTAATTCACTATCTATGGGCACATCACTATCCCTTCATCACTGAACTGACTATCACTATCTGAGGCATCTCCTTCTACCTCCCCCCCCCAGACTGCACAATATCTTCTCCAAGCCCCATAAACTCCTCATTGGGATCTACATAAGTATTAAACAGCAAATCATTCTCTAACCCCTCACTTGCTTCCCCATCACTATAAAGAGGATCACTATCACTACCTGAACTGAATTCAACACCACTATCATTCTGAAATAAGCTCCCTGTCTCATACATGGAACCCAACCCCTCAAACTCATTATTAATAGCTTGTTGGTTTTGTGTTTGAGCTTGGGTTTCGCTTTGAGAATGTGTATGGACCTATGTTTGGGATTGTGTTTGAAATATAATTTGAGCAGCAGATTGGCCTTGAGGGATGAGATTGAGATTGATATTGACATTGAGATTGAGATTGAGATTGATATTAAGATTGAGATTGAGACTGGGCTTCAGCATTAGTTCTAGACTTTGCTTCAGATTGGGCTTTGGATTTGCCTTTAGATCGGCTAGCAAATTGGGCTTTAGATTTTTCCTTTGATTGGGCTTCAGATTGGACTTTGTTTTTACATTTACATTGGGCTTCTGATTGGGCTTTGGTTTGAGTTTTTGATTGGGATTTGGATTGGCTTTTTGATTGAGCTTCACGTTGGGCTTCAAGTTGGGAAGTGGATTGGATTTCAGGCTGGGCCAGATTTGCATCAATTTCTATCTCCACATAAATTTTCACTTCCCTATATTTTGTACAAAAATCCCCAATTTTTTTAAGGTCATCATCATCAATGATTTCTTTGAAAGTGCCGATCACCTTTTGGTAGAACTTCCTAGGGGTTCTAAGCTTCAAAGCATCACACAAGAGGTTCACATTCTTGAAATTTAAAATAGATACCAGGTAGTAGTCAAATTTCACTATGTTACCACTTTTATAAACACATGGTGGAGAAAAATCACATTGACCACCATAAAACACTGTAACAATAATTTTTCCGGAGCCTTTATCTGCACATTACAAATATACAAAGGGAAAAAATTGTCACTAAGTGCTTGAGCTACCACACATGCAATATACAATAAATAAACCACCAACCCCACTTGTCAATCCCCTAACACACACATGTACAAAGGTAAAAGCCACATTGTAAACACTAAAGTACCCCACATAGCTGACCCACAAGTCACTTTTACATATGCAAACTAACTAAAAAAACAAACATCATAACAACATACAACCCCACTTCTACAAAAGGCATCAAAAGAATCCAATATAGTCAAAGCATGAACAATAAAGCATTACAAGTACATGAATCATGCTTCGAAAACAACATTTGACTAAAAAACTTTACACTACACATGAGCCCTAGATTTTTTATTTCATTATTTAAACCCTCACTGTGTAGAGGAAGTGGCAAATGTAGGTCTTTAGACGCACAAATAAGCATCTTCAACTGCCCAATGCTTCTCTCCACGACGGCCAACAAAATCGGAGCTCCTCCCACAAACAACCTCCAACATTCTAAGCGAAGAAATACTAAGGTTTTGAGATCGATTAAACAGCTACACGTTTGTTTGTTTGGGGGGTATTACTGATTTAAGGTTTGGATTTTACAAATTTGATGAAAAAATGAAAGAGATTTGGTCTAGGGTTCCTGATTTAGGGGTTTTCTTCAAATTTGCGTTTTAGGGTTTTTTGCTTCAGAGTGGTTTTCAATTTTGGTTTCTTCGTTGGGAAGCTTTGAACTTGAGCGTTTTGTAAGTTTTTGTTTGCAAAATTTTTCATCCACGTTTTTTCTTTTTACAAATTATTTATGCATTTTTAAAATTTCCTTTTTAAGTTTCAGCGTTTTTCTTTTTCTTTTCCTCCATTTTAGTTGAGTTTTAGATGTGGTGATGTGGCAGCTTACATGTGCGCTTAAGTGTCTATGGGTGACAAACGGCACGAAAGCCCCAAACTTGCGGCCCGATTGCAGCTAACTGTACAAATTTTGGGTTCGATTGAAGATTTTTGAGCCAGATAGACCAAAATTGGGAAAAATTGGATTAAATGTTATAAAAATCAATTAATTGTGGACTAAATGTGATAATCCCAAATCAAAATGGAGTAAAAAAAAAAATCTCGCAATAGTTGATGGACTAAAATTAAATTTTTCCCCCTTAATCTTTTACAAGATTATTCATAAATAGTTATAGCATCCACAATTATTTCTCCCAACAAATATAATTTTCCATCAGGAGCTATATAATGTCTCAATACTCCACACAAACACACCTGCCGAGTGGAGTGGCCTTTAATCGGTGGCATAAGTGTCATGCATTCCAACCAAACAAATCCTCGTGCGTGTGTATATAAATATTAAAAAGAAATCTATACAACACAACATGAACAGAAGAATTCGAAATCATTACATATTCTCGTACATATTTCACCAGGGGACCAATGCATTCGAATTGTTATAAACTTGAGAATCACATATCAAAATATTCCCAAGTTGCAAAAATTCCCCAGCATTACTTCTGCACTTGGCAAAATTTCATATGATCACCAATGCAGGAAAATAGACAAGTTTTGGAAACAATATAATTATCAAATCATTCAAAAGCCACAAGAAATTACGATCACATGATTCATTTTGGAAACAAAATGTAAAGAAAAGCTTATCCACCTTAGGATAGGGCAAGTTAGCCGTTGGTGCAGAAGAAGCTATTTGGATTAAAGCTCCTCAAAGGCCAGCAGGTGCCTCTTCTCCAGTTCTAGCTAATAATGAACCATTCAGTTTATCAAGTTTGTTGGAGTACTCCTCGGTTCTCTGGTCTATCTAATCATTCATTCAACCAATGAGATCAATCAGGCCGACTGCAGACCAGCAATGAGAATGGCATGTGCTTAGCTGACGAGCAGTTTTAGTAGCAACGAAAGAATAATTTTTTTTTGAATTTTTGGCAAATATGCAGCTCTGTTAGATAAAGAAAGCAAATACAGATAGAGGGAAAGTTCAAACAGTAACAGCTAGAGATATAAAGAATCAAATAAATATAGAGGGAAAGTTAAAAACGATACAGCTAGAAATATGGTCAAGTTCAGTATTTGCATTTACATTCACAACACCAAGTCTTAACTCACATGTGATTCAGGCTAGGTATCTTAGTGCTTCATGCCCTATTCAAACTACTATGTGAACAAGGACAGAAGTTTCAAGTATCAATATGCTAAATCTCTAGAAAATTCTACATGCTTTTTAAACTTAGATTAAGAATTCAACAACCCCAGCACGGCTTTTGCTATAAGGATATGTTGTCAACTCCTTAGTACTTCAAAAATCTAATATTTCCCTGAAAGGAAAGAGATTCCTTAAGCTTTTGCAAATGTTACATCATTATATGGCTGTGGCCTGTGTTGTCCAATTACTACTGGAAGTTCTTCAGCCCCAAGAGATTACTCTGCGAACCCATATTTCCAATAACC
Organism: Jacaranda mimosifolia; assembly: GCA_018894105.1. NCBI lineage: Eukaryota > Viridiplantae > Streptophyta > Magnoliopsida > Lamiales > Bignoniaceae > Jacaranda > Jacaranda mimosifolia. The sequence goes on along the minus strand of CM032131.1, from coordinate 4,562,010 downwards.
CCATTGCCCACATCCAATGGCATTTAACTTTGACCTCTTCCATTGTTTTAATTTCTGCTTACTTAAAGACTGCACATATTGGTTCTTCAGATCTAACATGGTGATATTCTTTCTTTCCATGACCTTTTGCTTTTATAATTCTGTACCATCATATTTTCTAAGTCCATGTAATTAAACCTATGCTTTTTCCTCGTCTCCTATGTTGTGTCTTGGAAAAAATTGCCGACAACCTAAGAATCTTGATTCTATAAAATTTTGCATCAACGACCAAAAATATCAGCCACATGAAATTGTTATTGTTCATACTATATATTTTGCCCCATATTTTGAGACCCTATTACAAAAATTCTAGTGTAAAGTTGACAGTGTCATAAAAACTCAATCACCAATAAGGGAGATAAGGACATGGAAAAGAGTCAACTGTCAGCTCGGAATAAGGGAGATCCAATCACTGTTTGTAGCTTCTTATCTGATAATACTCAAGGAGGCCTTGTTATCATCAAAATTTTAAAATTATACGTATACTTTCGTCGATAAAACATTCAAAGATAATGGATGTAAACACATGTTGGAGATAGGAGAACGAAAGAAAAACAATAAAAAATAATAGCACAAGTTAATGAATAAAACAGTTCAGGGGAGAGGGAAATTAACAGAAGCTCAGTTATATAGCCAGACAAAATCCTTGTATGCAATTAAACAAGATGAGCAATTACACATTTGGTTCCAAAAAATACATAATCCAGTTCGGCAGACAAGTGGAGTCAAACAATCTTCGAAGACCAGTACATATAGGACAGATTCTAGCAAATAAGAATAAGAAAGAAACCTATTTCTGTTGTATCTCCCACAGACAGACAGCCACAACACCATCCCATGATGTCATGTTGATTTACCTGTTGCCTTTATTGCAGCTCCTTTAGCAAGTTTGATATTACTTTTGCCCCTTCCAGCACTCTTTGCAAAGTAAATTTCACCAACTTCATCTAAATAGGGGGAAACATATTTCCCAAAAAACATCGCATCTGACATCAAGTGCATTGTTCCAAGACTGGGCCAATTTTTAATCAGATTCCTCTTTTCTAAAACCTCTAAAACTTGCAGCCTCGGCCTATACCTTTTCTCAACGCTGTACATAAGTGAAGTTGGGCAGTTCACGATACATGACATATTATACTTCCCCGTCTCAAGCAAAACCTCCGTTATCTTCTTTATCTTCTTCTCTGATACCAAAAACACCATAGGCACACTCCTGAACACTCTCAATATGTCATCTTCCGAAAATCCCAAATTCCTTAAAGTCTCCAACTTGAGCTCCCAAGTGTCACTGTTCATCGAACTAACCACCCGAGCGGCATAAATAAACATTCGGGAATTCCTATCGACCCCCATCTCATCAGCCTTTTCAACAGCTTTCCTCATATTTTCCGGCTTATACAAGAAAAACCGCGGAAATGAATATATGCGGTCAATAATCTGCTCCATGGATATGCCACAGCTCTTCAAGAATTCAACATTGGGTACCAATGTCTTCTGTAAATCTGATACCAAAAACCACGCAGAAAGCCTCAAAACCTTAGCCACTTCCACGTTGGACCCCAACAAGTCCTTCAGCACAGATAATGAAGGGATGAGTCTATTATTCGCGCTGCAATGCAAAATTACCGGTTCTCTTGACACAATTTCAGCAATGTCACCCGCAGAAAAGCCCAAATCTTGGAAAATCTTGATTTTGGGCTTGATAACTTTCTCAAGATTTGCCAAGAGGAATTCAGGCCTATATTTCAAAATCTTCTCCAATTGGGTGTTCGAAAAGCCACTCTCTTTGAAGAACGACAATATTGAATCAGATTTTTCTGGGTTTTTCAGCCGAGTTAAAACAGAGGCAACATGCGACGCCGCTTCAGGAGAGAAACTGTGCTTGTGCATCAAGTATTCAGAAACTGTAGGGGTGTCTAGGGGCTGTTTTTCACTAATGCTGGAGAAATGAATGTTGAATGAAACAGGGGATTTGTATAGAAACGAAGAATTCTTGGTAAACAAACAGGTTAGCCTCTTGCGAACAAGTGAAGCCATCATGATAAAAGATTATGCCTTGAATATTGGGTATAAATCGTTTTTCATTTAACAGGGAAAAAAGATTTCTTGCCTGGGAAAGATGAGGGGTTCTTCCAGTTTGAAAAACTCCCCAAGAGAATGCTTGATTTGTCTGCTCCCCTGAATTGAAGGTTTAGGGTCCATAGCTAGGTAGAAAGCAAGGCAGCTAGGCTCACTGGCAAAAACAAGAGTGGTTTCATTTTGAGGAAATTAACACCCTCGAATCCTCTTAATTATAGATGGGTTAATTACAGTTTGCCCCCTCAAACTATTGTACTAGTTGCATTTACCCCCTAAACTATAAAATGTAACAAAAAACTCCCTCCACAAATGCAAATTACTAAGCTCTATTTGGTTGCGTTTTTAGGTGATTACACCCTAATTAAATATATTGATGATTATATCCTAATTAAAATATTATCAAAATTATTTCAAATTTTACTTAATTAATTGCTATTAATATTATTGATTATAAAAAAATTTTAAAAATAGTTAATTAACAATGCATAATATAATACGTTTATCCATTTGTTTGCTTAATTATAATTAAATAAAGTTTTTTAATTAAAGAATATTATTTTTATTTTATAATTTTTATTCATTTCATCAAATTATTATGCCATAATAATTTTCTTAATTATAAATTTTTAAAATAAATTAAAATTAAATTAATTACAAATCACTTCACACAATCATATATCAATCCTTACAAATATATACGTATACACATCAGTTTTCCATATATATTCACATATGTTTATTAAATTTAAAAATACAATTTCACCGTACAAATCCATAAAAAAGTTACTAATTTGACATCTATAATAAATTTTGCCTTCTGCAAAACAATTTCATTTTTCATGTTTTTCCAAAACCAAACAGTGGGATCATTCCCTAATTTTAAATCTCAAAACACCTTTTATTCAAAACATATTCCAGAATTCACCTAAAAATGCAACCAAACAAAGCCTAGTAGTTTGCATATGTGGAGGGGGGTTTTGTTACATTTTATAGTTTAGGGAGGTAAATGCGACTAGTACAATAGTTTAAGGGGAAAAATTGTATAAATATTTTATTTATTTATACACACGCACGCACATCAAGAGCCTATTCGGATTTGAACTTCTGACCTCCGACTTATGTTGCTGGATACATGTATTCTACATAGTTTGTTAAAATCCAAATGTTAAATTTCATATATATAAGTATAAGAACGATCCCCTAAAAAAGTATGAAGACAATAACATTGAACCAATTTGACCACTCGACAAATTTAACTTTAAATTTAATTAATTATTCTTTATCATATAAATTAATAATTTAAATTACACTTAAAAGTAGAATACTTATTTATGTGACTATTAATTTTTGTTATATTTGGGAAAAGTCAGTACTCTAATTGTGTGTCTATTGGAGAGTAAGTGAACAATTCACACTGACTTGCTTAAAAGATTTTAGTGGAGCTTAGGGTTGTAAACGCATAGGGTTTTACCCTACCCAAGTTCATACCCAAACATTCTCAAAAGTAATACTCATTTACCTACCCTACCCACTTAGACCCATTACTCATTGGGTCTGTGCATTGGGTCTGCTGTTTGGACCCATCACTCTCGGGTCAGGGCTAGACCCTACCCCTTTTTTTTCTTTTTTTTTTTTCAGATTCTATCGCTAATGGGCAGCAAAATTGCTGCTATTTTCCAAAAAAAATTCTTCACTCAATGTATTTGATATATAATTAATATTTCTTCACTCAATAATAGAGGAAAGGTAGGCCTGTCAATGAAATACGTAAGGTATTGCCATATTCAAGTCCATACCCAAATAGTTAGACCCTATGTTTGCCATACCCTACTCAATACATAAACCCAATTAAACTCATACCCTAAAATATCTAAATAATAGACCCTACCCTACCAAACCCAAGACCCATTTGGTCTATGGTTGGGTCTAGTTTATTGTACCAAATTTTTTAATTGTATTTTAATCTAACTAGTTTTTTCATCTTTCCCAAATTTTCTTACTGTTAATCAAAATACTAAAACTACCTAATATTTGAATGCTAGAATAATTTATTAATATTAACTAATTTTTTTGGCATATTTCTAAAATGTTAACTCGGTTTTTTTAAATTAAAAAAGAGTATATATTTAATTTCTTTATGCATACATCAAATTTATATGGTTTGTATGAAAAGAAAGCATCCAAACATCCAAATTGGAATGTGTAAACGAACATGTAAGAAAGAATTTTACTATTTTAGATAAATTAAGAAGTACAATAATTATAAATAAATAATTTTAATTTTTTTATTTTATAATTATTAAAAATTTAAGTATACACTTCAATTATGCCATGATTATTAGTATAAATTAATTTTGATATAACTAATTTGGGTTAACTAGTTAAATTTGAGTATTTGAAAAATGAGTAATTTCAAGGTATAGGATATGTGGATAAATTTTGCATATAAACATAATTACACCCGTTCAATTATTTTTAATATATTTTTCGATTTAGGTTTGACGAAGATGGTAATTAAATAAAGTTCTATGAGTAAAAAAGATTAAAGTTGGGAAGGAGGGAGTTGGAACATGGGTATTTGATATTGGATATTTTTTGGATATTGAGTATTTTACGGATATAGACCCTATCCTTACCCATTCCATTTTTCTTAATGGGTCCTAATAGAGTCCGAATCTCATGTTTATTTATTGGATATGACTATGAGTATTATACTATTATCATGGGTATGGTTAAACCCTACCCATTGACAGGCCTAGTGGAGTTGTGGCAAGAGTGAGTCATCTTAAGGCAATTGCCATTATATAGATTCAAATTTAAATGATCTATCGATACCTAAAATAAATTTTTGATCGTTTTCGTAAAACAAAATGTTCATTATCATATATGAGACGACATTGCTGTATTATAAAAATATATAATTGCAACAAATCAAATTCAATTGTATCATTAAAATGTAACATAGCATAAATACATAAATTCAATTTAGATACTTAAATCAATTAATAGTAGTATAAATTAGTTAATAGTCATGACTGAAAGTTGATTATGTAAGTCATGACTGAAAAATAATTCAAGGCAATTGCTAAACACTGTCCTTTCAGGCCCACAATTTTCAAATGAAGATTTTATCCAAAAATTCTAATTTCAATATAAAAGCTTAAATTCCAATCAATGAATCTAATCGTCCATGTCCCAAAATCATAAAATAAAATGCTAAATAACACCATAAAATAAAAACTACGTTAAAGGTCAATAAAATTTATTACCCCTAGCAAAACTGGCCCATTGAACTCTTCTTACCCAATGATGCATTTTAAATTATTCTGTCAGTATTTTACAATCAACAGCTCAAAGTCAGTAATTATAATGTCAGTATCTTATCCTTATAATAGGAAAAATAGTACCAAGAGTATTTTACATTCGTAATATTATAATATACACATTGTACGAGTTAAAAATTTTATTGAATAACTTACCAAAATGGATGACCTGGAATTTCCATACAAGAACTCCTCATCAATAGAACAAGCTCAAAACTATTGTCTATAGACTATAGATATTCTCAGCTTTCCACATAATGCCGAGTTAAATACAAACCCAAGAATGTTCGGCGAAATCATGCATACCTTTCTTTCCAATACATTGGATAACCAAGATAAAATTAAAATAACCTTAGCAACTGAACAAAAACATGGGTACTATTTGTTCTATGGTATTTCTTTGTCCATTTCACTGATCTCCCGGCAAAGATTTGATGATATCCGAGTCACCTGAAATTATTACCAGAAACACGAAGAATTTGGTTATAACACAGACATTTAACTTATTAAACAGTGTCATCGAAAACATTGGTAGCATACCTGGGTCAATGATACTGAGGCATGACACCCGGAAATACTTTCCACATGCTGTTCCCAGATCAACATTGTCTAAACATAAAACAAAAACCATTGTAAGAAGGAAAGAATAGGAAAGCATTAAGCAGGAAACTGTTTGCACAGAAGCAAATAAGGGAGAATTAGCGGCAAAAGCTGTTTCCAAAAGTTACATAAGTTGAAAGATGGAATCCATAATGGGGCAAGCGACAAAAAGTAAAGCAAATTAACTCTCAAAATCATTGGAACAGTTCAAATATGCTGACATTTTAGATATTGAATCCATAGTATCACATATATATTTTACATTACACATAAAAATGCACACATTACATCTGATTTTCCAATAATGGACAATCAATTTTCAGTAAAACTTTTGAGTTCAAGGACCACAAACTTGCAATGAGAATCGAGAGCATTTCTATGAAATGCAAAAACTGAAACATAACATATAATGAAAAGTATTTGTTAACTTGATCCAGAAAAATAGGGAAAGATGTACCACTAAATGCTCAGGTCTCCCAAATACGCCTGAGAGAATCTTATGAATCTCAACTATATGATATATAGTAGCTCATTCACTAGCTATCGAGTAATTGCAGTAATTACACCAATATAGAACTCAGTCAAAGAGATTGCACATCTAAAAGTAGGATTTGATGGCACAAGAACTTAATTAGTTCATAGTTGCTGAAGGAGAATAACGACTTCAACTGAGATCAACACAATTTGCTTCAACAACTTAAAACTAATCAGCAAGGTACCAGAATATTTAAAGCAATCACACGTCAAAACTAAGTGGTAAGAAAGCTTCCGATATGAAAAAAGCTACACGCAATAATTCGTATAATACAGATACACAAGCCTAGCGTAATTGGACCAGCCTTTTCCATATCTCTTGCTATTTTTGAGACGCTAATCACCTCTGTGCTTCTATTGAATCAAGAAATCAAATAGTTTTGAGTAGCCATCTCTTTGATATCTCGGCCCCTATCCACCCCCTTGAGCTTCTATTAAATCAAGGAATCAAATAAATTTGATTGGCCATCAGCTATCTTTTTGATGCATGCTTAAGGCATTCTCCATATGATTCAAGTAGATATCAACACAGATCTGGATTTTCAAATCATATGATGGGGTTTGCTTCCATTGTGGAATTCCACTGACAATTATTCAAATCCATTAAAATTCACTAACCCAATACTTCTACAAAGAAAAATAATACATCAACCAACATAGAAAACGTGGGAATTAAGATAAGATAAAATATGAAAAGAAAAAAAAGAAAAGAACTCACTTCCATTGTAGTGATGGACACCAACTTTAGCAAGCATGGCATAGTACTCAATCTCAGACTTCCTTAGTGGCGGGCAGTTGTTAGATATCAATATCAATTTACCTATCATATTTATTGCCGAGAGCATACTAAATCATTTTATTGAGCAAATGAAAAATTCAATCTAGACAATAATAAATCAAGAATCTTGACGAAATAAGAATAAAAATGAAACCTTTGGAGCTCCTGAGGGTTTTGAGAACAGTCTTGTAACCAAGAGTGTATTTTCCACTCTTCATCACAAGAGCCAGCCTGTTGTTTATGCTCTCATGGGTCTTTTTCTGCATTTTTCCCAATTTTTAAATCAATGTTTTTTGTCCTCGACATACAATAAACAAGCTAAAAATAATACAACACACACGAAAATATATACATAACATACATATAGGACATTATACATAAATAGAAGCACGTAGAGAGAAAAGAGAAAACAGCCTACCGTCTTCTTGCCGGCGACCATGATGGCAGGATGGGAATAGCAGCGGCGGCGGCCAGGAGGAGCAGACGATGGTGGAGACGATATTATTTGGGTGGTGTATGGCCTTTTATCCTCTAGGGTTTAAGAGCGGGATAGTTGGGTTTGAGTGTATGCTTAAATGGGATTTTGCTGACATAGGCCCAAATTATGAACTTGCGGGGCTGTTGGCCCATGTAAATGTTTAGACTTTAGACATTGTTTTTAAAGAGTTTTGTAGAAAGATATGTTTTATTCGACTAGAAATATTGGCGTAAATTGTTAGTGAGATTTTAGATTTGATTTCCATCATAAGTACAGATAATTATCTAGTATTATTGTAATATAATAGTGGTTATAATAAGTTCCTAATCTTTTGCAATGATGGGGTAGAGAAGTTTGGCAGATGGCATTTGACAGATCTGCATGCTATTCTTCTATCTTTTGATTAAAATAACGATTTATATAAAATAAAATAAAAATAGTAACTATTTATTAAAAATATAGAATCCTACTGAGTGGTCGTACAATGCATATATAAAACTTGACACCTACTTAGTGCTGGAAAGTTGAAAGGAAAATTGTTAGTTGCCTTAAATAGGAACCCTGGTGACTGGCAACTCTAATTGTTTCATAAGGTAATGAAATTTCTTATATTATGAGCAGCAACGTCAACGTGCATGAATTGTGTTCTAATGCCGCTGCTTCATCAAAATTCTTTTTTGCGTAATCTACATGAATGGTTTAATATTGTTGATCATGCCAAACTATTCAGAATTTCTGGATCAAGTAAGTGGCTCAAATATTGTCAATAAGCATAATTTTTAATAAATTATTAGTAATTTGTTTTGTAATAATATAATGATACTTACATTAAAGAATAGCATAAATTCTATTTGACCCTCAAATTAGCACCTCATACTAAAGAGTGCCTTCTTAAATTTTCACTTAACATTTTTGACTTATCAAAATAAGTTATGCAAGAAATGATTCACGTATTAATTACTAAATATCTAATCAAATTTTTTAATTGTTACGTGCATACAATATGTGAAGAAATAATTTAAGAATATGCTTATATATTGTTGAGAAGATTTTAATTTATCTTTTATTTTTGAAGTAAACAATCACGTCTTATACTAAAATGTGTTAATTAGAATACATCTATGGACTATGGCACTAAATTATGTTTCAATAGAGCAATAGAATTGCTCAGAGTAGCCATACATAGTAACAAGCAAAAGTGATGCAGCGGGTAACATCTAGAAGGAAAGAAAAAGAAAAGAAAACAAGTTATTGCACGAATAACTTTAATAAAAGAAAGCCTTTACACGACAGGCCTCAAAACAAAGTAAAAGAACTTTCTCGTAGAGAGAAAATCAAATAAATCTATTGCTCGAGTTGTGTCTTACAGACTACATATATGAGCCTATTTATAGGCCTCTCAAAGAATCCTAGTCCTTTGAAGGATAGGAATATGAAAAATTTATGCTTATCTAAAACTCTTAACACCCTAAAAATAATGTAAAATAACACCTAACTCTCTAAAGATAATGTAAAATTTGAAATAACAAATAATGTAATATTTATCCAAAAAGAAAAAAATGTAAAGGATAAGACTTATTATCTACCAAATATCTCCTGTGTGTAGAAAGTCTTCAAGAAGATCACTTCAACCAAAATTATCTCTATCTTCTGCATCACTTCTCTCCTTCTTAAGAAAATAACTCGTCCTCGAGGTATCTACGTCTTGTGGATACAAAAGCTTATCATATAGATAACAACGATAAAGATCAGCTACATTAAAAGTTCTGAAAATTTGCATATTTTCTAGCAATTCCACCACATAATCATTGTCATTTATTTTCTTCAAAATGTGATATGGCCCATACTTCTTCAGCTGCAACTTATTATAAGTACCAACTGGGAATCTTTCCTTCCTGAAGAACATCATAATTATTGGAATAGTGCCCCGCAGCCAATAAAAGTGGCATGTAAACTATTTCATTGGTGATACAATCTTATTGAATGATATTCTTTATAAATGGTCATGTTCATCTTATGCTTATATTTCTTCATTAGCATTTGGTTGAAGCCCTTAAATCACATTGGATTACGGGACTTGATGATGCACTAGGTGGTGATCATGGAATAAGTCTTACACGGTCGTGCTCTTAAATATCCAAAATCATAGAATCTTATGAGACAAGGCATTTAAAATTCGGGTAGACTTGCACTAACATGCATTAATCCAAAGGTTGGATGTTGCTACATTCCGTGAGCAAACCATATGAGATATGGATATATGTTAGTGGGTGCTTGTTAGAGAACAAGGCACTGGAGGCCTGCCCGGAGAATCCACTATGTAGCCATAGTGGCAAATCGATACTGACAAGTTCTTTAGCTTACATTAGTGCATATAATTAATCATTTGACCTAAGGATCCATTATAACCTTGTGTTTATAAGGTCCTCATACTTTGACTTATCCCTGGTCACCTAGCGGGCCATTCGGGTTGTGATTGGGTATGAGCTACTTAGACATAGAGGTTTATGAGATCCAAGATAGGATCCGACTTCTCGTCATTGTGAAGGGCGAGTGCATCTTCTATGTATTCTATAATGATCGATTCCAAGGAGTCATTGGCCAAAGTAGTATGAAATTTTGGAAAAAGAGTTTTCCAAAGATGTGGTCATAAACCAAAATCGAACATTGATGCATAGTATCGAGGCTATTAGGGAGCCGACAAATATCTTACCCTATGCCTCTTTCATGGAGATAGGAGACGGAAGGACTGTATTTGCATGGTATGCGTAGAGTCATTCGGCCAATTGTTGGGCTCCATGGGCTTGAGGTTGGAAATCAACCATGGAGATTGGGTACTCTTCAATTAATAGAGATTAATTGAATTGAGTCAATTAGTTTAACTAATGTGAAATTGTGAATATTTGATATTCTAAAGTCACAAGAGTTGTGAGCTCATGTCCAATGAACGGTGGAACCTATGGGTCATACACACAAGCCAATTGAAAATCCTACTTGATGAAGAGAATTTTCTAAGTGTTAGAAAGACTACCAGTGATCAAAAATTGAGGGTTACCGTTTATGCAATTTTTAGTCATTTTGGCTTGATCAATTTAATTGTTAAATTGATCTAGTTGATTTAAGAAGTTAAATTAAGACTAATTAAATTAAGTGTTAATTTAATTTGGTGCCACATGACTTTCAATTTGTCAAGTTAACTTAAAGAGTTAAGTTAACAATTACTAGCTTAAAGAGTTAAGTTAGTTGACTTAAAAGTTAAGCCAAAGTTTAATTAAATTAAAGTGTTTAATTTAATTAAAGTGAAGAAATAATTTTGGAGGAAAAATTCAAATGAAGAGCTCATTTGGTGTGGAATTAGAACTTATTTGGATGATATTTCATAAGATGAAATAAAGATTCCAAATGAAATTCAAATTCACAAAAAATTCATATGCAACTTGCAACTTGCTTGCAAGTTGGCATGACATGTGGCGCCCACTCCTTGAGGAAGGTATCACACCATCCTCCCTCTATATATAGATATAGAGGGGGGTAGCCAACACATGCATTTTGCAAACATTAAGATCTAATTGTTAGATCCAAAATTTCCTCCAATTTTGTGATTCTCTCATAAGTTGAGGCTTTACGCCTTCTTTACCTCCCTCCCTCACTTTTTGGCCTTCATCATCCTCTTACTTTCTTCTTAGTTTTTCCAGCTGAACTAGGAAGAAAATGATTGTCCATTGGTGTGTGAACTTTCACATTAGAGGCAGGAAATTTGGATTGCTTGTTTTTGGTGATCCTCTATTCCAGCAATGACTTTTTGGACTCTATTCACTGCCTTTCTGGAATTATTTGGATCTGAATATTTTACTGGACATTCTCCAAGGGGTTGGAAAATTTTTGATCCAGATTTGGCTCAAATTGGAGGTGATTTGCCTGGTCAAAAATTGATCACACCTTGCTGCACCAGAAGCAGTCTGCTTTCGGGAAGAGAAGCACATCTTCAAGTTTTGGTTGGATTTTTCTTGAGATGTAATTATCTGAACTTGATCTATTTTATAGGCTTGGATTAGATCCTTGTGGATGTTTAATTCAAGTTAGATTTCAGTTTTTAAATGTTTTAAATTGGATCATTGGCTTACACCGTCTTTCAAGTGATATCAGAACCTAAATTCATAGTATAATTTAGATTTTCTTTTGATTGATTCATGTGATGAATTAATATAGATCTTCAAATACTTGATCCAAATGATGGATTGGAGTGTTTGAGTGATGATGCTTGTGGCTCCTTTGGTGATGAATAGATATTATGCTAATATGTGTTTTAATTGTTAATTCATATGTTAGCGTAATTTGATTCATGATTAGCTAATGTTAAATTTTGATTTAGCATTAAATGATGTTATATGTTGACATAGCATGTTAAATTTGGCCATCAGTTGTTTTGGTCATTTTTGGATCCAACTGGATTGGATTTAATTGGAGATTTTTGGGAAAATGTGATTCTCACTCAACTTTATTTTTGAAGCATGTTTGAACACTTGAAATTTCAGTTTTAAAATGTGTTTTAGATCTAAAATTTCATCTATATTGTGTGACTTAATATTTAGAAGATGTTATATAATTTTTGGTGCACAAAAATTGAGTTAAAATTGAGATAATTCGAACCATACACCAAAATAGGGCTGCTGCCGCGCCACTGTCAAGCGCTGGCTGGGCAGTGTGCACACCCAATGCGCGCACAGCACCAGGCTGCGTGATCAACATGGGCAGCAGTGCCCGGTTTGGGTGTTGGTGAGTTTTGACTCATTTTTTGGCTCATTTATGTGATCAAAAAAATTTTATTTCACATATAATAGATGCACAAATGTTGTGCAAGTTCTCAAAATTATTTTAGACATTTTTTAATGCTTTTTAAATCTTGTTAAAGTTAATCTCCAGTTGCTGCAAAAATAGAATGCATAAATGTTATGATTGTTTTCGCTTAGCCAATTAATTGTTTATCTGATAAGCATTTAATTATTGAAATTGAATGTCAATTCTTGATTTATTTATTGTTCATTTAATTAATGAAAGGATGATAAATGAATGGGGATAATCATGAGTCTTTAACATTGATTTTATTTGTTTCAAGTTGTTGAAAAGGGTTGTATTAAATTGGGGCTTGCATGCCTCTCAATTCTATCTTGTAAATGTTATGAGAGTATAATTACTAAAAGTGAGGATTTCTTTCTCATGTAATTGTTACAAGGAGCAAAGAAAACCATTGGAGGCATGAAGACCCATGAATGTATGGGAATACATTTTTATAATAGCTAGATTTAATCAATCCATTTAAAATCAACTAAATGGTGCACCTATGGCTCTAAAGTGTATCACCTGGTTAGGCTCATGGTCATCCCACCCTACTTCTTTATGCTTTCTATATCCTATTGACGTATATGATGCATGGCTAAGGATATAGAAAACCTACATAAGGAGATAAAATTGGTGAGATCTTGGCAAGCAAGTTAAAATTCCTCCACTTAGAATGTATAAGTGTTTCAAAATATTAAATCCAAATGGATACAAATTAAAAGGAGTTTTAATTCAAACATGCCTTCTACCAATTGTATATGTCATGATGACGCTACCGATTTTATGTGATGGCACTTGGTCACGGGGATCACATTTAGGAGGAAAGTTGTGAGTATATACTTAGCATACGATGTACCTTTAAATTGAGGCTTCCCACGCATTGGCACTCGGTCACGGGGGATGTTGTGGAGCAGTCTCGAATTAAAGTTTGATTGGTAGGTCCAACTTAACACTTAGTAATGTAGATGTCGCACGAGTAGAGGGTCTACATGAAAAGTAAGGCAAAATATATCAAGAGTTGCATATGATACAATTTGTAAAAGTTGCTTACCTTTCGATTGTTTATGGATAGCACTCAGTCACAGGGGTCCATTTACAAGTCCTTAGGGTCTTGATTCTCACTAGGAAATATAATTTCCCAAATTTTTCTAGGGGGTGAAGAATTTGATAAAATAGTGGGAGAAAAACATGCTTGAAAGACCATAAACATGTTTTCATATATCAATATTCAGTCATATGCTTATATTCTCTTTTTTGTCTTTGATAATTTGTGAAATCTCAAAATTGCTAATAATTCACTCAACGTTATTTTGGAAACAAACAAACTAATCAAGCCAAACTACCATGATTAACTAAACCTCAAAATCGTTCTAGATTCCTAGAAACAAATAGGTGTCCTATATCATGGTGTTCCTTATTCCATGGGGATTAAAGTAGATCAAGAGACATGTGAAATGTTCACGAATTGGGTTGAGGATCGTCCTATCGCATATCTCATTTTCGTATCTACAAACTTCAAAAATCTCAAGGACACAGGAATAGTACCTTAATTTAAGTTTACAAGAGTTGTAACGCAAACAAGATATGATAAGTTCATGTTGTCACAGGAGATTTTTCAAGCTAGGGTGGATGAGAAATCATGTGTCATCGACTACGGTCTAAAAATGATTAGGCTTGGAAAAGCTTTTCAACTTGGACGTAGTGATGGATAATGATCTCTATGAAGATTTGATCCACACATCCCTGTTGAGTTTTATTGATCAAAGTGTTGATCTAGATGGAGACTACCATGACAAGGATAAATCATTGATGCTTGCTTCCTCCTCCAAGTCTATGGGCCCTAGGGGTGCTAGAAAGGGAGGTAAAAGGAAGAAAAGTTCTTCCTCCAAGGCAAAGCAACCTTTAAAGGCATTCGGTGGAGCCAAGAAGATTATAGAGGATATAGTCGATATTACTTGTTTCTACTTTTGCGAGATAGGCTATTGGAAGCGGTATTGCAAGGAATACCTTGCAACCCTTGAGAAGGGTATGTACTTTATTAAAGTGTATTTAAGGATAAATTCTTCCTCATGGATATATGATATTGCGTGTGGTTCTTATCTTTGTAAGTTGTTACAGAGAATAGAAAGAAGAATAAAACGAAGTTATGAAGATATGATCCACCGCCTTGGCTAAAGAGCAAGAGTTGTAGCCAAAGTCGAAGGCGTATAATAAGTTAGACTTAGAGAACTCCATACTTGTATTGGACCTTTGCTATTATGTACCATATCTTATTGAGAACATTATTTCAATTCCCATTTTGGATAGTGAAGGATTTGATCCTTCTATGTCAAATGGGAGATTGAAAGCATTAAAGAATGGGTTCTTTAGTTGGTCATAGTACACTTAACAAAAGATTATACATTTTTGGATTCCTAATCATCACCAATGCACATTCAACAAAGTAAGAAAATTAGATATCTAAGAAGATGTCATGTTATGACATACAAGACTTTGACATATTTCTAAAAATAGGATGAGCAAGTTAGAATCTCTTAAAGCACTAAATGTTAGTAGCATTGAGGGCCTTCCTACTTGTGAATCTTGTTTGAAGGAAAAAATGGCCAAGGCTCCCTTTGTAGGACAATCGGAGTGAACCACTAGTCTTTTGGATTTGATCCATATGGACATGTGTGGCCCATTAAGAGAGTTAGTACGAGAAGAGGCTATTATTAATTCATTACCTTCACCGATGATCACACTCGGTACGAATATGTGTATCTCATGAAGTACAAGTTTGAAACCTATGAAAAGTTCAAAAAGTATCGGTATAAAGTAGAAAAGCAAAAATGACTTAGTATTAAAGCTCTTTGATTGGATCGAGGAGGAGAATACTTGAGTACTGAATTCTTGAATTATCTAAAAGAGAATATGATTCTCTCTCAATAGACTCCACCCAGCACTCCAACATAATGGAGTAGTCGAGAGGAGAAACCATATCTTGTTGGACATGGTATGTTCCATGATGAGCTTATCCAATGTGCCTATATCCTTTTGGGGATGCGCCTTAGAAACATCGCTGAAGTTACTAAGTGTAATACCTTCAAAGTTAGTGCTAAGACACCGCATGAGATGTGGTATGGCAAAGCACCTTTTTATTCTTTTCTAAGAGTTTGGGGCTCTCCGGCTTACGTGAGACAGCTAGTGGGAAACAAGTTGGATAGTAGATCCATCTTGTGCAAGTTTGTGGGATACTCAAGAGAGTCTTTGGGTTATTATTTTTGTGATCCCTCAGAAAAAAGGATGTTTGTTTCAAGGAGCATCGTCTTTTTGGAAAAAAAAATTCTATTAGATAGAAAAGGGCGTTGTTGTAAGACTTGAGGAAGTTTAATATTATCATCAAATCCCACAAGCAGTGGAAACAAGTAGAGAGCTTTACACACAACCTCTCAGAAGGTCGGATCGAATTAAGAAGCAACCTGAAAGATTTGGATTTCTTCATGAGATAGGCTAATCGGATAGCGATCCAAATACCTATGAGAAAGCTATACTGGACGTAAACTCGGGACATTAGCTTGATGCCATGAAATTTGAAATAGACTCCACGTACTCTAACAAAGTATGAACTTTGGTAGATCCACCGGAGGGAATAGTTCCTGTTGGTTGAAAGTGGATCTATAAGCGAAAGCTAAGAATCGGGGGAGAGGTAATGACCTTTAAGGTGCGACTACTGGCAAAAGGTTATACTCAAAGACCCGATATTGATTTCGAGGAAACCTTTGCACCAGTTGCAATGCCTAAGTTTATTCGAATTTTACTTGCCATAACCGTATATTGTGACTATGAGATATAACAAATGGATGTGAAAATTGTTGTCCTCAATGGAAATGTTGAAGAAGAAATCTATATGCAGTAACCACAAGGTTTTACATCCGAAGGGAGTGAGCAAAAAGTTTACAAACTCAAGAGATCCATTTATGAACTCAAATAGGCGTCTCGAACTTGGAACATACGTTTTGATAAGATAGTCAAATCATTTGACTTTGTCAAAAATATGTATGATCCTTATGTGTACAAAAAGGCTAGTAGGAGTAGTGTACAGTTTATTGTGCTTTATGTCGATAACATCCTTCTCATTGGGAATGAGGTAGGAATGTTAGAGTGTACTCAAGCGTGGTTATCTACTCAATTCTCCATGAAGGATTTGGGAAAAACATCCTACGTATTAGGAATACATATCTATAGAGCTAGATCGAAGAGGATGTTGAGGCTATCTCAAACCCCGTACATTGACAAAATACTAAAGCGATTTAGTATGGAAGAATCCGAGAAGGGATTCTTTCCCATGGGACATGGTATTCGTCTCTCCAAGTTTATGGCCCCTAAGATTGTGCCAGAGAGATAACAAAAGTCTTGTATACCTTATACGTTCGCTATATGGAGCATAATGTATGCAGTTCAATGTACAAGATTGGATGTAGCGCACGCTCTGAGTATCACGAGCTGCTTTCAATCTAATCCCTGTGAATGTCACTGGATGGCTGTGAAAACAATCCTTAAGTACTTAAAAAGGACTAAGGACACGTTTTTAATATACAGCAATAGAGAATTGAAACCCAAGGAGTTTTTGAATTCAAGTTTTCAATCCAATGTAGATGACCTAAAATCCACTTCTTGGTTTATATCATTTGATAGAGGCGACATCCGAGTGGAATGGATTGCCTCAAAAGAAAATATAGTAGAACCACTGATTTAACCCCCTAAAAGCAAAAGGTCCTTGAAGGACGTCTTGAGAAGAAGGGTCTTAAGATTACCGGGGGTATTGGCTTTAGGGTAAGTGGAAGATTGTTGGAATAGTATCCCGCAGCCAATAAAATTGGCATGTTAGCCGTTTCACTAATGATACAATCTTGATTGAATAATATTCTTTATAAATGGTCATTTTCATCTTATGCTTATATTTCTTCACTGGCATTTGGTTGAAGCCCTTAGATCACACAAGACTACGGGACTTGGTCATGCACTAGGTGGTGATCATGGAATAAGTCTTACACAGTCGTGATCTTAAGTATCCGAAGTCATAGAATCTTATGAGACAGGGCATCTAAGATTCTGATAGACTTGCACTAACGATGCATTAATCCAAGAGTTGGATGTTGTTCCATTCCATGAGCAAACCATATGAGATATGGGTACATGTTAGTGGATGCTTGTTAAAGAACAAGGCATTAGAGGCCCGCCTGGAGAATCTACTAGGTAGTCATAGTGGCAGGTTTTCCAACTTACGCTAGTGCATAAATTAGTCCTTTAACCTAAGGATCCAATGTAATCTTATTTTTAGGTCCTTATACTTTGACTCATCCCTGGTCACCTAGCGGGTTGTTCGGGTGGTGATTAGGTATGAGCTACTTAGACATAGAAGTTTATGAGATCCAAAATGAAATTCGACTCCTTGTCATTGTAAAGGACGATTGTATCTCCTATGTGTTTTATAATGACCGATTCCAAGGATTCCTTGGCCAAGGCAGTATGATAATTTGGAAAAAGAGTTTTTCAAAGATGAGGTCATAAATCGGAATCGAACATTGAGAACAGATGCATAGTATCGAGGCTATTAGGGAGCCGACAAATATTTTGCCCTAGGCCTCTTTCATATAGATGGAGAAGAAGGACCGTATTTGCATGGTACACGTAGATCTAGAATGGTTCACCAAAAGCATTTATTTGGCTAATTGTTGGGCTCCGTGGGTTTGAGGTTGGACATCGACCATGGAGTTGGGTACTACTCTTCAATTAATAGAGATTAGTTTAACTAATGTGAATATTTGATATTCTAAAGTCACAAGAGTTGTGAGCCTATGTCCAATGAACAATAGAACTTAATAGGTCACACACTAAAGCCAATTGAAAATCCTACTTGATGAAGAGAATTTTCTAAGTGTTATAAAGATTCCTAGTGATTGAAAATTGAGGGTTACTGTTGATGCAATTTTTAGTTATTTTGGCTTGATCAATTTAATTGTTAAATTGATCTAATTAATTTAAGGAGTTAAATTAAGACCAATTAAATTAAGTGTTAATTTAACTTGGTGCTACATGACTATCTATCAGTCAAGCTGACTTAAAGAGTTAAGTTAGTTAACTTAAAAGTTACGTCAAAGTTTAATTAAATTAAAGTGTAGTAATAATTTTGGAGGGAAAATTCAAATGAAGAGCTCATTTGGTGTGGAATTAGAATTTATTTGGATGATTTTTCATAAGATGAAATGAAAATTCCAAATGAAATTCAAATTCACAAAAAAATCACATGCAACTTGCAACTTGCTTGCAAGTTGGCATGACATGTGGCGCCCCCTCCTTGAGAAAGGTGTGATGCCACCTTGGCATCACACCATCCTCCCTCTATATATAGATATAGAGGGGGGCGTCCAACATATGCATTTTGCAAGCATTAAGATCTAATTATTAGATCCGAAATTCCCTCCAATTTTGTGATTCTCTCATGAGTTGAGGCTTCACACCTTTTTCACCTCCTTCCCTCACTTTTTGGCCTTCATCATCCTCTTGATTTCTTCTTAATTTTTCCAGCTAAACTAGGAAGAAAAGGATTATCCATTGTTGTGTGAACTTTCACATTAGAGGCAAGATATTTGGATTGCTTATTTTTGGTGATCCTTTGTTCTAGTAGTGACTTTCTGGACTTTATTTGTTGCCTTGCTGGAATTATTTGGAGTTGAATTATTTCCTTGACATTCTCCAAGGGGTTGGCAAATTTTTGGTCTAGAGTTGGCTCAAATCGGAGGTGATTTGTCTGGTCAAAAATTGATCACACCTTGCTGCACCAGAAGCAATCTGCTTTCGGGAAGATAAGCACATCTTCAAGTTTTGGTTGGATTTTGCTTGAGATGTAATTATCTGACCTTAATCCATTTTATAGGCATAAATTAGATCCTTGTGGAGGTGTAATTCAAGTTAGATTTCAGTTTTTAAATATTTTAAATTGGATCCTTGGCTTATACCGTCTTTCAATAACTTCATCCCCTTCTTCAAAAATTTGGAAACGTCGATGCTTATCAACAACTGCTTTATACTTGGCATTAGTTTCGTCAAGTTTTTGTTTGACCTTTGCTTGAACATCTTGTACTTGTTTCGCCATGTGGGGTGTAGTTATCTTAATCCTAGGATTTGTGGAAGCTTAATCAAGTCCAAAGATTGTCGAAGGCATTTCACATAAACAATAGAAAAGGAAGATTGTTCTGTTGCACTGTGAATAGAATTATTGTAAGCAAACTCAGCTTGGGACAAGGCAAAATTTCATTGTTTTGGCATTTCTTCACATATGCTACGAATAAGATTGCCTAAAGTTCGATTTAAAACTTTAGTTTGCCCATCTGTCTGTGGATGTGCAATGCTACTAAACTTTAATGATGAATCAAACATCTTCTAAATGGACAACCAGAAATGACTAAGGAACCGAGTATCTCTATTTGAAGTTATCGACTTAGGGAATCCATGTGAACAAATAATCTCCTTGAAAAATAGCCTAGCCATACTAGAAGTATCTCGAATTTTCTTGTAAGGAATGAAATGGGTCATCTTTGAAAAGCGATCCACTACAACATAGACAGAATCCATACCTCGCTGAGTTTGTGGCAATCTAAGCACAAAGTCTATAGAAAAATCTTCCCAAATATGTGCAGGGATTGGCAAAGGAGTGTAAAAACTAGTATTTTGAATCTGGCCTTTTGTAATCTGGCATGTATAACAATATTGTACTAATCATCCAACATCTCGCTTCAATTGTGGCCAATGGTATCTTTCTTCAACTTCAGCGATAGTCCTATCTCTTCCAAGATGTCTAGCTAGTTCTCCTCCACGCAAATCTCTAATAACTTTCTCATGCAAGGACGTGTGTGGAAGACAAAGTCTATTACCTTTCATAAGGAAGCCTTAAGAAATGTGGAAATCTTCAGTGGGCTGCTTACACTGGAACTTCTCCCAAATATCTCCAAAATCTTCATCACCTTCATAATTGTCTTTTAAACATTCAAAGCTAATGATCTTGTAGCTAAGGATTGTCAATAATGCCACTCGTCGGATCAAAGCATCTGCTACTTTGTTCTCTATCCCAAACTTATATCGAACTCGATGTGGAAATTTATCCAAAAAAGTTATCCATCTAGCATGCATGTCCTGACTACTTCTTCTTTGGCCTCCAAGGTACTTCAAAACCTGATGATCAGTGTAAAGAATGAACTCTTTTCTAATGAGATAATGCTCCCAATACTTTAAAGCTCGTATAACTACATAAAGTTCTTTATCAAAAGTAGACCACTTCTGTCATGCTTCACTCAGCTTTTCACTAAAGAAAGCCACTGGTCGTTTTTCCTGAGAAAGAACAACTCCAACACCTAATCCGCCATCATCGCTCTCTACTTTAAAGACTTTGTCAAAACTAGGCAAGGCTTGGATTAGAGCACTGGGGAGTTTCTCCTTGATGATATTGAAACTTTTATCTGCATCTTCATTCCACTGAAACTTGCCTTTCTTTAGGAGATTGGTAATAGAAACCATGATTTTACTGAAGTGGTGAACAAATTGTCGATAGAAAGTTGCCAACCCATGGAAACTCCACACTTCACTTACTGTTTTGGGTATTGGCCACTCTCAAATAGCTCCCATCTTATCCTCATCAACACGAATAACATCAACACTAACAATAAACCCCAAGAATAGTAATTCAGACATCATAAAGCTGTATTTGTTGAGGTTTATGTAGAGCTTATTCTGTTGTAAGACAATCAACACTTCTCGATGGTGTAATAAGTGTTTTTCCCAAGAATAGTTGTGTATCAAGATGTCATCAAAGTATACTACAACAAACTTTCCAATAAATGGGCATAATACTTAATTCATCAATGGCATAAAAGTATTAGGAGCATTAGTTAAGCCAAAAGGCATCACCAACCATTCATATAGTCCATCCTACATCTTGAATACAGTCTTCTATTTGTCTCCTGGTCAGATTCTAATTTGATGGTATCCACTGTGAAGATCAATCTTCGAAAAGATGGTTGATCCATTTAATTAATCAAGCATATCATCCAATCAAGGAATGGGAAACTTGAATCCTACTGTGATCTTGTTGATGGCTCTGCTGTGTACACGTATTTGTTAACTTCCATCTTTCTTTGGTGTCAACAAAGCTAGAATTGCACAAAGACTTATGCTTTCCCGAATATGCCCTTTCTGCAACAACTCTTCAACTTTTTCCCGCAAAATCTCATTCTACCTTGGATTCATACAATAGTGTGCTAGGTTCAACAAGCTAGCCCCAGGAATGAGATCAATATGGTGTTGAATGTCGTGCATTGGTAGCAATCCTTTGGTAACTCTTCAGGTATAATATCTTTGAACTCTTCAAGTAACAAATGTATGCATTCAGGAAGTTGTTTCTTTGGCATATCCTTCATAGTAGTCAAGACTCCCATTACTACTAAGCAATGAACTAGTTGAGTTTCTTTACAGGTAGTCTCGAACTCCTTCTCTGAATGAGTTAGTGTTAGGAAAGATTTACCCTCCACTTTAGAAGATTTGACTTCAGACATCTTATTTAGCGGCAACAAAGTCATCTTCACTCCATTTATTTCCAATTTTTATATGTTTTCCTATCCAAAATGATAGGCATTCTTGTCAACTTGCCGAAGTCTACCAAATAGTAAGTGACAAGCGTTGTTGTCTACCACGTTGTAATACACTTCACCTTTATACTTCCCAACTGAGAAATGAACCTTGCACCGTTTTGTCGCTTGAATATTGTGACAGCCTTGATCCACCTAATACTGTAAGGATTTAGATGCTTCTCTATCGCCAGTTGTAGCTTTTCAATAATACTCTTCCCAATAATGTTCTCATGACTACCACTATCAATAATTAAGTTACAAATATTACCATTAATGGTGCATTTTGTATGAAAAAGTTGGTGGCATTGAGTCATGTCTCATTTCTTTTGTGCCAGCATCATCTTTCAAACCACAAAAGTTGACCATCCTCCAAATCTTTTCCATGATCATGACAACTGGGCCTGCATATTTCCTCGTCTTGATCTTCAAGCTCTTCTCCAAATTCACCATGTTCTACGATGTTGATACCCTTCTTCTTGGACAATTGTTAGAGCAGTGTCCTGGCTGATTATAGCGATAGCACTTTTCAGGAATTGGCTTAGCATATGGGTTCTTTTGCAATTGTGTCTGGGTCTCGATCACCTCTAATTATTTACATATTGCTTTGTCATATGCCTTCTTCTCTTGTAAGTTGATATGTTTTTTTCAATTGTTGCCAGTGCTGATTGAAATTGATTCCTCCTAGAATACTCCATCTTCTTATCTTGTATCACATCTCAGCCTTTAAAGCCATATTTCGTGCTTCAAAGATATTTGTTAATATCTGCACGCCAATCTTGTCTTGAATTGCATGCTTCAAACCATTGAGATATCTCACAATTTGTTGACTATCCAACTCTATTAGGTTGTTTTGCTCAGCAGGCCGCAAGAGCTCTGTGGTGTATTCATGCACTGATCTATCTCTTTGGTGACACCATTGATATTGCAAAAATAGATACTGCTCATAATCTGGGGGTCAAAAGCGAGCTTTTAGTAATTGCTTCATCCGGTACCACGTTCGAATTTGACCTTTTCCTTCACGCCTCCTTGTGTCTTATAGACGTTCCTACCAAGCAAAGATAGCTCGTTTAGTTTGTAGGCTACTAGTTTGACTCTGCGTTTCTCAGGGATCTCCAAGTAGTTAAAGAATCTATCTACTTCTGCAAGCCAATTCATAAATTCTTTAAATTTAGATTGCCATTAAAGTATGGGAGATCTACCTGT
Source organism: Jacaranda mimosifolia (assembly GCA_018894105.1). Classification (NCBI taxonomy): domain Eukaryota; kingdom Viridiplantae; phylum Streptophyta; class Magnoliopsida; order Lamiales; family Bignoniaceae; genus Jacaranda; species Jacaranda mimosifolia. The sequence goes on along the minus strand of CM032131.1, from coordinate 4,538,475 downwards.
AGGCAAAAATCTTCATCTCTAGCAGGGCGTTGGATCCGATCTTGCTGATTTCCTCGTCCCATATTAAACAGCTTGATATCTTTATCTTCCTCCTCTTCTAAATTTTCCACATTGGCACAATGATAACATTGATGAATAGGATCACGTCTAACCAGTCGTGGTGCTTGGGCAAATTCCACAACTTCATGTCTTGGCCTCCTATCTATGCTAAGAGCATCTATACGTAAATTCATCTCCTCCAATCTATGATCAAGAAATTCTCTCAATGCACGAACCTTCCCTTACATAGCTGCGGATGTCTGATCTCTATCAACCATTTGGTTATTTTGTGAACCACCAGTTACTCCTACATTAGCCATCAGGAAAGGCCAAACCTGTTCCGATGTCAAACTGATGTAATGGGTAAAGTCTGGAAGGAAAGGAAAGGAAAAGAAAAGAAAAACAAGCTATCGCGCAAATAATTCGAATAAAAGAAAGTTTGTACACGACAAGCCTCAAAACAAAGTAAAAGAACTTTCTCGTAAAGAGAAAACCAAAGAAAACTATTGCCCGAGTTGTGTTTGACAAACTATATATGTGAGCCTATTCATAGGCCTTTCGAAGAATCCTAGTCCTCTGAAGGAATATGAAAAATCTATGCTCATCTCTAAGACTCTTAACACCCTAAAAATAATATAAAATAACACCTAACTCTCTAAAGATAATATAAAAATTTGAGATAACAAATAATGTAATATTTTTCTAAAAAGAAAAAAAATCTAAATGATAAGATTTATTATCTATCAAATATCTCCTGTGTGTAGAAAGTGTTCCAGAAGATCACTTCAACCAAGATTATCTCTATCTTCTACATCAAAAAGTAATACCTACAAATTTTACCCATAGTGACCCTCATTAATTTCTACTATAATAGAATCGTTGGAAGTGTTGATTGCCATCGTAATATCCTCATATTTTTGTATAGTAGAATTGCTCATACTCAATGGTCATAATTAGTATTAAGCATCAATGATGTAAATTTTAGCATGGTACTAATGAAATCACATTTGTTATGTCCTACAGTACAATTCATCAGTTTTCTGTAATACATAAATATAAGTCATAATATAAATTTATTTGCATGACTCATGACTTTCTAACAATTTGATTATAGGCCATAACCTATAATTTGACTATAAATTATGAGGATAATTTATCCATAGAAGTTACAATTTGATAATAACTTGATTACAAGTCATAACGTGATAACAGTTTGAATACAAGCCATTGATAACAGTTTATTCATACAAATTATGATCAATGATAGCTTATAACAAGTTGTAACGACAACTTATGCATGTAAGTCATGACTTTGATGACAATAAGATTATAGCCGTGATAACTATTTGCTCATATAAGTCGTAATTTGATATGGCTCATATAAGCCATAACTTGATATAAGTTGTGGCCTTATGACAACTTAATTATAAGTTGTAACTTGATGGCAACTTGATTGCAAGCTATGCAGATGGTTTGTTCATACAAGCTATGATTTGTTACTAGTTTGTTCATACAAACCTAAACCTAATGATAACTTCATTGTTCACTGTGGTAACAGATTATCCATAAAAGTCATAACCTAATAATTGCTTGATTATAAATTGAAATGATATTCATATAAGTTATAACTTGATGAAAATTTGTCGATCATAAACTGTAATGATAACTTATCCATAAAATTGTATACTATAAATAATTTATCCATACAAGTCATGTCCTGATAATAATTAATTAATTATTAGTCATGATGACAACTTACTTATATAGATTGTAATCTAACAATGATTTATTAATTACAGGTCATGACGACTTAATAATAATTTGTTTATTACAAGTTCTGACGACGGCTTATTTATTCAATGGATTTTCTATATGAACTCAAGAAACTGAGCATATGAATTGCAGTAAGGCTTATTGTTGCTTGCGTATACGATCACATTTAGGAATCACTAGCTTCACTCCTATACTGGACCGTTAGAATCGAGGAAGTGATGAAGCCATAATGAAAAAGAAGTGATAGCTCATTATAACCCCACCTAAAATTAGTCTATTCCCCAGTAGTTATAAGAAATCGAAAGCCTAAGATAAAGCCTGTTAGCTAGCCCAAGAGACAAGGCCCACAAAATTCTGATACAAAATATGTGGGCAAAAAAGACTTGGCTAAAGGGCAAAACTATCAAGCCATAATTAAAGGGCATGCCGGCTGTAGCATGATCTTCATAATCCCTTGTGATGGCATCACGTTTCTACTATTTTGAGGCACATAAGAAGTCGAAAATAGTCAAAGAACTACATATCTTGTGTATTCATTATAAAAAGATTAAATTTCTAAAATATAAAATATGTTTGTGCTTTTCTCTCTACTTTCAAACTATTTTGGAATCATTTTGAATTCTCCATTCATGAGGATATAGAATTTAGAGTTTGCTCAAAACAAAAGAACCCCAATACTTTTGCTCTTGTAAATCATGAACTATATCTCATGATAAGTTAATTTTGTGCAGAAATCAAAAGAAAAAAGATGGTGAAAGTCATAACATGACCTTTCAAAACTTACTATAGAGTGAGGGATTGTACTTATTCTAAAATAGAGCTAATTTAATTTTAGTAATTGAAAAAAGATCACTTCATTACCCAAGTCAAATTTATTGCACTAGGAAGTTAAAAGTGTTTATTGACAATTATGTCTATTCGATTCATTTTCTTGAACTTTTCCAGGCTCATTCTTTTACTTTAATCAATTTACTCCAATAAGTTCTTAAAAATCTTTGAGCTAAGCCATCATGCTCGACTAGACACTTTCAATGCACTTCGAGTGCGTAAGAGAATAAGGAGAAAAAATTCAACTTTTTCTTTCAAATTATTATTATTATTATTATTATTATTATTATTATTGAATTAAGTATTGCATAGTTTTCATTAGGAAAATACAAAATGTGTAACTCATTTATTTTTGTGTCTTTTTATTAATCGAAATAAACTCCTTTCTTTGAAAATAAATTCATATATAATTCTAAAAATTTCGATAAGAATGATGGCGTGTGGAGTGTATTGAGCATTGGCTTTATGCATCGAAAAGTCACAAAGTATGGAAAAAAAGGTTGAATGAAGCATTTGTGAGAAATGATTATATTAAGCGCACCAATGCAATGGTGGTCAAAAGGCACTTTTATTAGTAACATGCATAACACTCACGTGGCTCCTAAAAGGAGCGTCAATCATTGTCACTAAGCTCCACTGGCATCTTAATAATACGAGGATACCTTGTAAAGATATGAATCAATTGTGTCGAGCTAAATAAAATATAAATATTGAAATTTGATTTTAATTTCATTGAATTTATGTTATCAAGTTAGAATATAATTCAGATCCAAAAAAATTGATTGGGGTATTTGGGTTTAGGATTTAGGATTCATAAAACTTATGATAAAATGTAGATTTATACTTGATTTGTCATTTAATTTATAATAAATTAAGTATAAAGAACTTTAGTCAATTGACCTTAACTTGATTCGTTATTTAACCCTAATTGGTCACATGAATTTTCTTTTACTAAAAATAACAAAGTGATTGAGTGAGTTTATAAACTTCGTAAATCATCTTATAAGATATTTAAAAACTTATAAAATGCTACAAAGTGTTTGGTAAAATTTTTTTTAACAAGTTTATAAACTTCTAAAATAAGAATTTAGAATCTTAGAAGTTCTTTCCAAATAAGTAAGGAGTTTACTACCTTATTTTTAGAATTTTCAAAATTTTCTTTAATTTTAATTATATTAATTATAAATTTATCATTACTAATATTTTATAAGTTCTAACTATTATTTAAATACTTTAAGAACTCTTTTTAAAATAAGACATAACAGGTTATAAGCTTTAAAAATATTTTAGAAGATATAGAAGTTTATATAAGATCTTTTAAATAAGTTTAACCAAAACACACCCTAAAATAGTATGTGTAAGCACATGTATTTTTATTTATGTGATATTTTTTTTAACATTTTACACGATAATGACACACATTACAAGAAAACACCACTTCACTAATGAAAAGTCTGTGACAAAAAGGATTCCGTCACAGTTTGGAGACAATTGTGATGGATTTTAATGGATTACTAACGAATTTAAAAAAAAAAAAAGCAAAAATATATTAGTTATGATACTCGTGACAGATATAAAGAGCATATATTAATATAAAAAATTCATCACAAATTTCATAACTCTAAATATGATTCTCTAATCTGTGGTGGAAATGTATCACAATATTAGTTTTGTGATGCACTTTATTTTCATCACAAAATTAATCAGTGACAAAGCATATACTAACGAATTTGTGAAATAAATCCATCATAAAATTCTATTAAATTTGTGATGGATTTATTTCACAAATTCATTAGTATATACTTTGTCACTAATTATTTTTGTGACAAAAATAAAGTACACCACAAAACTAAACTTTTTATGGAGTTTCCTTAACAGATTGAAGAATCATATTTAGAGTAATGAAATTTGTGATAGACTATTCATAGTAATATATACTCTTCATATAACTAATATAATTTTTTGCTTTTTTTTTTTTATTTATTAGTAATACATCAAAAATCCATCACAATTATCTTTAAATTGTGATGGAACCCTCTTTGTCACAAATTTTCTATTAGAAAAAAGGTATTTTTCTTGTAGTGACGTTTAGCAACAGTAATACCTTATTATAAGTGATCTTATCAAGTTTTTATTGTTGTCGAATGTTAAAGAGATAATAACCTTAATCCCGTGAAAATACAAATCAAATTTAATGTTTTAACATTTTGTAAGTCAAACTAATTAACAATTTTCACGCCATAATGACTTGTTCACATGCTATTCATGTGTGACTCGTATTACTTATAAGCTTAGATCGATATATTCACCAATACTTTATCATTATGTAGGCCATATTCATTTAATTACTAATACGTTTATTTTAAAATTATTGGGTTACTTTGATTCAACACAATATTGGATGAGTTAAAAATGAGTGTAGTATTCTTTGTAATTGATATTTCTTAAATTTATAATATGTCATGGAAATTTGACTTCACAAGGTAATAAAAGTATTATCTCACTTGCAATATGTATATAAGGAATTAATTTTGCTTTTGTGAAAAATATATTTCAATAATTCAATAAATGAGAGAAGAATAACAAACATATAAATTGGCTTGATGATACCTTTGATTATATCAATGTGAAACCAAGTTTGATACCATCAAAAGCACTTTGATTGAAGTATTTGAGAGAAGCACATAATCATTGTTTCTCACTAATAATGTTATTCGATAATATTTAAATATATTGCTAGACATGAAAGGCGGTCTATCTTCACTGACGATCTATTTGATAATACTCAAATATGAAAGACCCAACACACATGATATTATTTTAGTATCTTGATAGAAGAGATAGAGAATATTTGAAACGCATTCGACTTTTTTAATGCGAGATAAAATTTAATATTCTCAATATATATTATTGCCAAAGATATTGAAAATTAATATTAAGGTTTCATTGTTTTAATCAAAATAATAGTTTAAGAAATTTCTCTTTTTAAAATGTTAATTTAATTCTGAAATGCTCAAGAAAAAAATTAAAAAACATTGAATTTGAGAATTGGCGTAAAAGTTTAAGCATTTGTTTTGAGTAACCTTTTCTTAACAAGGGCGCAATGTGCTCCGCGTGACACGCGACCTCGAACAACTCGCCCCTTAATTTGAATTTAGTAATTGGATTAGATTTAGTGTTGATTATCTGATGGACACCTATGCGACGTCGCTGCAACTGCAATCACGAGACTATCATTCACCGACCCTCCCCTGGCGCACGCTAACACCTGTACTCTTTTGTTTTCATTCTCACACACACTCTCTCTGTCTCTCACTACTTAAAATATGCTATTGACACACCATGAATAACTATTGACAAATCTGAGGACTAACTACAAATTGACATTGAATACCCACCCCCTCTTTCATTTATATTGTCTTAATTCTATTTTCAAGGATCAACAATTTTCTTTTCTTTAATAACGATTAAATTGGGGGAGGGGGTTTGAATTTTTCGATATCCATTTCGATCAAATCGGTTTTTGATGATTTAGGTGAAAAAGTTTTAGTAATATTTTTTATATTTATAGTTTTAATTATTATTTTAAAAGTAATAATCATATTTTATATAATATTTGTATAAAAAATAAAATAATTAATTTAAGAGGTACCTACTTGAAGTTAGTTAGGGGTGAGCAAAATTCTCCATTAACCGAAAAAATCGATTAACCGACCGAACCGAAACCGAATTTACCAAACCGTTTTGTCCAGTTAATTTTCAGTTCGGTTAACGGTTAATTTTTTAGAAATTTTCGGTTAACGGTGCGGTTCGGTTAATTTTTCATAAAAAATCGATTAAAACCGATTTAACCAAATTTTTATAAATTCCCAAACATTGTGTAGGTTGCTCGATTTTTTCTTTATAAATTATATAAATATGGAAATAAGCATATGTGAACTAAAAATAATAAGGAGTAGCTTTAGATTTATAAAGTTCAGGTTGTATTCTCTTTGAATTGTTTACTAGAAAACTATTTATGCAAATACATTATCAGTTAAATAAAATTTTAATTTTTGAATTGAGTCCATTTAATTCTAGATTTTTCTTGTTGTAATCTAATTGGAAGATATTCAAAAGTTCTTCAAAAACTAGCAAAACAGGGGTAAAAGGTATGACAATTTTTAGGTGTATTACTTACTAATACATGTTACTTGTTCTATAGTATTGAAAGTTATTTATTATGATTTTAAAAATAATTAGATTGCTTGTTTTTACTTGAATCGAAATAATTAAGTTTTTGTTTCAACTATAATATTATATTGTTGAATAATAATATTGAAAAAAAATATCAAATAAAGATTGGTCAATTGGTAAATTATCCAAACCGAACCGAAATTTTTCGATTAATTTTACCGGTTAACCAAAAATTTCGGTGCGATAAACGATTAAATTTTTTTATACATTTTCGGTGAGTTAACCAATCGGTTCGGTCGGTTAATTTACCGAACCGACCGATGCTCACCTCTAAAGTTAGTAGCTCCAAATCCATCCTCCTTTCAATCTCTGGACTTTTGTCAATTTCATTGTATATACACAAAGTGGTCCTAGCAACTAGATGCAAGTTCTATTTATTATATAGTAAAAATATTTATTTATTTTATATAAAAGCATATTTTTTAGTTATTTTTGTATGTGCATGAATTTATTATATAAAGTAGCATAGTTTAAGAAAATGAAATGTGTAAAGTTGGAGAAAGACCGAATAATATAGTTGAAAGAAAGAAAAAGAGAAAATATAATACATAGAAAAGAGAGAGAAAAAAAAAAAGGGAGTATCAGAAATTTATTTTTGGATTATTTTGTTTATGTAGAGTTAATTAATAAATACACTAAAATATGTTAAGCAATTATGCTAGCATATTTTCATACTTTATAAATAGTATAATTAATATATATTTTTTCAAATTTTCATTTTCTAACAATAATGTGAAGGGCAGTTTGGGAACCCAAAAGATTAAAGGGGTGGCAATATCCATTTATTAATTTAATTTTTGTGTCCATGAAAATAATTGACTATTTTCTAAGTCATTTCTTAGAAAGTTAAAAGTAAAATTAAGCATCTTAAACATATGATCACATAAGAATTTAACATAGCCAGAAAAGAATATCTACAAATTAAAAATAAACTCTTCTTTTTTTTTTTTCAAAAATGTATTTTAAAATAAAAGTAAATATATTTTTTTATTCTCAAAAAGTCATCCAATAATATTTCTAATATATATATCCTTTTAAAATATTTCCTCTGAAAAAAAAAGACATTCAAAAATAACTCCAACAACAGGCGAAGTCCTTCCTCAGTACTGGAACTCCCCCATGTAAGCACATTTATGCATATCAATCCAAACCACTTCTGCTCTTCTCAACTACTTTGCTTTACCATCACAGGCAAAACCTGCGGAAGTAAAAAGAAAGCAAACTCTTTAGGCTGGTGACCTGCATTTCTTCGCACTTTTTTCAGAATTCTATGGAAAAAACCCATCTTTTTGGTGCAATTGTAGTGCTATTTCTGGCCATTGATGGTTATGCAGCGAAGCCCATCTACTCTTCGAGGCTGATTCATAGGTTCTCGGATGAAGCGCAGAGTTTGTGGGCTTCAAAAGCCAAGAACGGTGGGGGCAATGAAACGACGTCGTGGCCTGAGCAGAAGAGCTTTGCGCACATGAGAATGCTGTTGGGGAATGATTTGAAGCGGCAAAGATTAAGGCTTGGTGCTCAGAATCAGCCTTTGGTTGCTTCTCAAGGCGGCCAGACTTACAACTACGGCAATGACATGGGTTGGTATGTGTTATTTTAACTTTTATTTTCCTCATATATTCTTTTTTTTCTGATTATTTATTTTTATTTTTGACATTTTAGTTGTGGTTTCAAGCAATGTGGTTTCTAGTTATTGTTTCTCATGATGGGGAAATCGGCTGGGAAAATGAAGAATAACAGGATGATTGTGTGTGGGATTTTATTTTATTCTATTTTTTACATTTGTAGCTCAATTTGATGTTGTTTATATGCTCTCTCTCTCTCTCTCTATATGTGTGTGTGTGTGTGTGTGTGTGTAGTGGGTGGGGGTGGGTTTTGTGTTTTCCTAAATTATGATTTCAGTCTTTGTTTGCTGTTTGGAGATTATGGCTTAAATTCGTTGTGCTTGCAAGTTAAATATAAAATCCCAGGCCTTCAATATGAGTTTTCTTGGGGGTAAGAAGGTTTGAATTGTACATTTCATTTAGTATTTGAGCATTTCTTTGTCTAATACTGCTAACTGAATAAACATTTTAATTTTATCGAATTGTTTAATTAATTGTTATTATTTTCCTGGAGAATTCCAATGTTTACTCGGTTTGGAAAATGAAGCAGTTTTTCATTTGTTTGGTCGTCCATTCCAAGGAAAGTCAAATTGGATGCCACCCAGGGAAATGAAGAAAAAAGAAAAAGTGAGAAATGATGGCAATACAAAAAGTATGGTATAGTCATTCTCAGTCACACCCTACAGGCTGAAGAGATATCACGCCTTTGATTTTTCTCTTTTTGCTTATGCCAAATGTGGCATACTGAATTCCTGTAGATAGAAAGGCGCAACATCGACCTAGGTGACGTAACCTTAAGTGTGAGCATAAAGGGATAGATGGGAAAGAACTCATCAAACTAAATAGGACTGCAATGTCTGGTTCTGATTCGTTTCACTTGTTGCGGGTATTTCCTAGCCACCTATAACTCGTGCCCGGAATTCATTCAAGGTTTTTTTTCTGAAATAGGAATAGTTATGATTTATGTAAAGCAAAAAGAAAAAAATAATTTGTCTTTTGTTTGTGATCGATAGTTTCTGTTTGTTATCTGGTATCATTTATTAATGGAAGTGACATGAAGCCTATTGCCTTCGTCAGCATGCTAAAACCTGGAATAGAAGGAAGAAATGAGAGAGATATTTGTGACGTCCTGCTTATTATTAATGGTTGATATGATACTTCCATGTTTTGTTTGCCGTAATTTCCCATGGTTGGTCCAGCAAGGAACACAAATTTGTTTTCTTACCTATTCTGAAATGTGATTTAGTTTTTTCCTAAGCCAGCACTGGGAGTTAAATTATCACAGAAACGCAAAAGGTATTCCCCAGGCAATATATGGTGTTTATCACTTTATTTTTACAATCTTATAAGTTTGGTGCAACAACATATGATGTTAAAATTGCTAGAGCTGCCTTTTGTACTGTTTAAGGTGGCTGCTCTTTTGACAAATTTATGAATATTTGTCCTCGTTCCTCCTTAATAGTTTAATCTTCAATTTAATTTTTTCTCCTTTGCCATAAGAATTAAGTTTGGGCAGGTTATAAAAGAGAATTCTTTGTCGTGAACTTGAGCTGTTTGGCATAAAAACCTGTGCATACTCTGTTGGCTGATTACAATTGCCTTATCAAAATGATAAAGAACTAAAATCAGCAACATTTTTGGTCCTTAATTGCGTTCTCACTGTTTCTTTTGCTGCATATTGCATGATGTGTGCATACATGGCAATTTTTCTGCAATTATATCAGTGGTTTAATAATCGTGAATCTTGGATTCTATTTTCACCAATGATATACTTAATGTACAATAAAGGGTGATAACTAATAAATTTACTAGAAAGACTGTTGTGAAAGATTAATAGAAGGAAAGACGAGAAGAGGTGCAATGCATTCAACTCAACATGAAGTGGCATACCCAAGGCACATGGTAGTTGAGATTCCACTTGGGTGAAAAGGAAAAATTTCTGTTAAAATTTGCCAAATATCCCTTAATAATGCTTAAATCTGTTCCCCCCAATAGACTTTCCCTTAAATAGTGTCTCATAACTTGTGCCGTTTGTATGGATAATACATTACATACCTCTGGGTTTCCTCTTTGCTGGCGGGAAATTGGAGCCTGGGTAATGGTAAGTAAGAAGAGGATTAGAGTTCATGGACAATATCTTGCTCTGTAGCATGTCAACTGACAATTTCAAGTTTTGCTGCTGAAATTTTGGTTGCAGTGGCTCTCTCTTTTTAGTTAGTCTTTGTAACAACTTCAGTCAGAATTCTAAGTTAGGATAAACATTAACTATTGATCAAAGTATAACCTGTAGATTATCATGAAAGTGCAATCACTGATGGTCTGAGTTATATTTTGTTTCCAGGTTGCATTACACGTGGATTGACATTGGGACACCAAACAATTCTTTCCTCATAGCCTTGGATACTGGAAGTGATATGTTTTGGGTTCCCTGTGATTGTGTAGAGTGTGCTCCACTGTCTTTAAGTTACTATAGCATGTTGGTATGCTATCAGTATCCCACTTCAAATCTTATGGTTTTCTTATTATCACTAATCGTCTTTGTTGAACACATAAGTTCTATGTGGTTTGGCATTAAAGTTCTATAGTTAGGATGCTGTGCATAAGTTTGCTCTTAAGTGAAGTTTGGTGAGTAAGATTATAATTATCGTAATTGGGACCTCAGGAACTTCAAGTGACAAAACGATCTGATATTTTACATTACATGGCAAACTTAATTAGAAATAAGTGGACGGAAAGATCTGTGCTCAAGTTCTATTGCTCTGAGCCTATCAGCAAAGCTACAATGTAATTGGAAATGAGTTGCTGAAGTTTCTTAGAGGCCGTTGGGTTTCATTTTCTAGTGAAAATACATAGTGAAAAGTTAGTTAGAATAGTTGAATTTGAAAATGAAGTTTTATTTGGATGTGTTGTAGAAAATTATAGGTTTATATTAGGTTTAACTAGGTGTGAAAATGAGATGTATTTGGATGTTGGGTGTTTTTGTATTAAAAATTGTGTAGTTTTTGAATTTGAATTGATGATGTGATGTGTGATTGTTTGAAAAAATAATATTATAATTTGAATTTGAATTTATAATATTTTTGTTGTGAATGGTGTATGAGAAGTATTGGGAAGATAAAAAATGATTAAGGTAATGGTAGGGGTTGAAAAATGGATGAAAATGGAGAGAGAATATAATAAAAAAAATTTTGAAAATGAAAATGTTTGAGAAATAGTATAGATAGTGATAGTTTTCTGTTTTCATTTTCAGGAAAAAATAAAAATGGCTTCTGAAAATGAAAACAAACGGCCCATTAGTTTCACTTGGAGGAATCCCTTATTTTACTTCTTTGTTCGCCCAGCAAAAGAGGGCCTTGTCATGATATGTCTCCGATAAATAGCTAGACAATCAGTTCTTTATGGAAATTGATTATGAATGAGAATCCTTGGTAAATGTTACTGGTATACATAGCTGAATGCCTTTCTTAAGGGGGTCAGGTGTCAGTGCTTTGACCTATGAATTGTGACTAGTAACTGATAGCAGGTTTAGCAGTTAATACTTCAGTGATTGATTGGCAGGTGCTCCCTTGTGTTTGGGGCATCTATTATGCAGGATAAAGAACTAGGGGAGTATAGCCCATCCCATTCAAGCAGCAGCAAGCACATACCTTGCAGCCATGAATTGTGTGAAAAGGGGCCTAATTGTAAAACTCCAAAGGGGCATTGCCCTTATACTGTCAATTATTTTTCTGAAGATACGTCAAGCTCAGGATATCTTTTTGAGGATCTCTTGCATTTGGCCTCAGTTGGAGGAAATAAACAGGGAAGTTCTATCCAGGCTTCCATAATTGTAGGGTATGTTTGGCTAATTGATACCCAACTCCTCCAAACTATTTTCCATCATTCTTAAGTGAAGATTTTGTTTCACTTTCTTCCATTGATTGCAGGTGTGGCAGCAAACAAAGTGGTGAGTATTTGGATGGAATTGCTCCTGACGGTCTTATGGGACTAGGACCGGGAGACATTTCTGTTCCAAGTTTGCTTGCAAAGTCGGGGCTCATTCCGCATTCATTCTCATTTTGCTATGACAAGATGTACTCTGGTAGACTCTATTTTGGGGACCAAGGGCCTGCATCTCAAAAATCTACTTCTTTTTTACCATTAAAAGAATATGGGTATGTCATGGTCTTTCTGGTACCAATTTTATTTCAGAGATTAGCCATTACTATATTCATACATGAGCTTCTTACTTCAACTATATTTAGATGCCAATATACACATTTCTATTCTTTAACAATTTGGCTTTGATTTGTAGCATTGCCTACATTGCTGAAGTGGAAAATTATTGTGTTGGGAGTTCCTGTCTAATGCAAACTGGATATAAAGCACAAGTTGATACTGGGTCATCGTTCACATATCTTCCCAGTGAGAGCTATGAACTAGTTGTTTCTGAGGTTGTCTCTATTGACCCCTCAGATTTTGCAATCCATTATTCGATTCAACTTTTCAATTCTGGTTTTCTTGATATGTGAAGTATCTTCTCTATGTTCAGTTTCAAAGACAAGTTAATGCTACAAGAATTAAGACACAAGGATTTGAAAACTGTTATAAGGCTCGGTAAAGCTGCATTTTTTGTGCATTTGCTTAGTTAGATCATCTTTTGCGATAGCTTTATTAGGTAGCTCCTTTTCCTTAGAGCTGATTGTCACTATTCTTTTTGATACAGTTCGCCCAACGTACTGAAAATTCCCAGCATGAAACTTGTATTCTCCATGAATCAGAGCTTTGTAATTGAAAATCCCATGTTCCACATTGCAGATGATCAGGTATGTATTCACATGTTCCTTTCATATTCATGTTAAATAACATACTGTATAATAGTCAAATGCTACCGTACGCTAATTGATCGTTTTGAAAGTAACTCCATGTCCATTCAAACTTTTGCTTAGATGGGATTGATATGCATGTCCAATGTGCTTAATTGCTCTTACAATTAATAAAAGGTTCATTTATGTTTCCTAACTATTTGCATCTATATATCTATATCTATATCTATATATATATATGTATATCTTGTCATTCCCATCCATTTCCAGGATCCAAATAGTGTTGGAATTTGTCAAATGCAGTCTCATATTTTGATTTACAAACACATATAGTTCCAAGTTATTTTATGCTCTATCCTTATTCTATAATTTTGTAATTATTGGGGCTTGTGTGATTAGACATTTCTCACCTGTTATTTGACTGTAACTGCAAAATCATGTGATAGAATGCAATTCTCCTAATCTAATTGATTTTAAATGCATAGTCAATTGTTGATTCTCTACTCAATTTCTGCTGCTACTGCTGTTTATCACTTGCATTTGTTTTGCCAATTTGCATCTAACTTTTGTTATCAAGAAGCAAAGACTCTGGTGTGAGTGCTCTATTCTTGTCGCCTTTTTTCCTTGTCACCTTTTTTCTGTCAAGGAAAGCATTGGGGGAGACGTTTTTCCTTGTGTTATGGTAATGTGAATTCCAAAACAAGGATCATTTCGAGTTGCTATATTCAGATCTTCAATATTTCACTTCCATATTAGAGTTATATATCAATAAGCTTTGACAGTATATCCATAAATAAGGCCAAGAAAGTATTTTTAAATAACTCATTCTGGTGTGATGGAAATTTTATAGGATTGCCATGCTTGGTCTATTGAATGTTTTTCAACTTAGGTGCTACAGATCATTCTTTCGGTTGAATATATAACAAGAAAATGTTCATGCAGGGAGGCTCATATTGTTTAGGCTTACAACCTATAGATGGAGATATTGGCATCATTGGACGTGAGTTGTCTTCTTCTTGTTTCATCCTACATATTTTACCCGCTTGTCTAATACTTATGCCTCTTGCTGGGGTACCATACAAAGCAGACTTGTGAATATTTTCTTGCATTTGAAAATTTGAAAATCGGGATGCTATTTATTATGCCAAAAGACTTTTCCTTTTTGTCATTCGAGCCAAATTTTCCTTGCAGAAAACTTCCTGATGGGTTACCGGTTGGTTTTTGACTGGGAGAAATTGAAGCTGGGTTGGTCCATCTCTGATTGTAAGTAGACTTGCATCTTCAATTTTGCTTTATTTTCTGGAATTAATGATTCTTCTGCTAATAAACCAAAGACTATGACAGAGTAGGAATTATGTGGAGATTACCGCATTCCATAAAAATAATCAAATTATACAGGAAAACATTAAAGCATAGTTTTATAACTTACAATCTGGTAAATTCTGTAAAGCAATGGTGAAAGCCGCACTTAAATTTTGATTATGTTAAAACGGTCATTGTAATAGTGCAAAACGTGCCAAACTGGCTTGTCCACATGACGCGTCATCGTTATTACATCAGGAAAGACATGATATAAGCCTCCCCTCCTGTCTTAATTGTTTTTTGAATTGTTGCTACAAATTTTAGCACATTCCTGGTACTCCGATGAATCGATATTCTACCATACCAGGTCAAGACACTGGTAACGACGGTGAAGCACATTTAACGCCACCTCCAAGTGACGCATCACTGAATCCTTTGCCGACGATTGAGCAACAGCAAAACCATCATGGACGTGCTGTTCCACCTGCTGTTGCAGGTAGAGCTCCTCCAAAACCCTCTGCAGCTTCCCCCCATGTTGCTTCCGATCAGTATTTTAGTATAAGCTCATCGCTACTACTCTGGACTGCATATATAACCTATCTAATTTGAGATCTACTATCGGAATATCTATTTGTAAATCCGTTTTCATTTTCTGCAGACTTGATCATCATTGTATCTACAATAGGCCATTAGAGTCTTAATTTAGAAAAGGTTATCCCATCCCATTTTCACCTACTACTCCCCATTTCAGCTTTCTGCTCCCATCTATCACTTTGTTAGCATTGATCTACTTTCTGGATAGATTGGGACAGGGATTTTGTTTCTTGTAGATAAGTGGCAAAAGAAAATATACTCTGCTGAATGTCGGTCGGATTAAAGGTTCAATGATTTGATCTTGATGCAAAGGCTCGGAACTTTTTGGCTTGTGGCTGCCTTTTGATTCTTTTTCATAAAAGAAAATGGAATTTGATTCTAAAGTATGGGGGAGTATAGTGCTTGCATGTTTTGACTCATATTAGTGGAATGTGGGCTTCATTTTTACCAAAGTGTATTAGTATGGAGTTGTGTGTAGGACCATTTTTAGTTGAAGCACTTTTTTGTTGGAATGTTGGAAGTCTGAATTTCTTTACCAAGTTTATAAGTTGGGATTGGGTGAGTAATTTCTTATGAGGGTTAGGGAGTTTCAATTGTGAGCGATCAAAATTATTTGTGCTCATATGGCTCTGCATACATATTCGATAATATAAATACTTACAAGTTTCGGAATCTCCATAGAAATCAAGAATGTAATAACTTCTTGACGCATGTAATTGGCACAATTTTTTCCAATCAAGATCCTATCCCATCATTAAATCTCTTGTATGCCTTTATCCCGTCCCTTGTCAAAAAGTTGACATGACAAACAAACTCATAAATCATGCACTTTAACTTTAGGACATCATGATTCATGATTATACATACAATTTTTGCATTAGTCCCCAAAGATTTTGGCTCTTGGGATCTGGAAAAATTGTCATGTTTTTAGGCTGTGACAATGATATAGGGGAAAGGGGATTCCAATTTGCGTGAGAACGAATTTTATCCAAAATTTCTCAACTTTGAATAGAACAAAATTTTCAACAGTTTGAAAGCAAAATGTTTCTGGGCCCCCTTCGGCTTTTGGTTGGTATATCTACTATGGATTTAGGGCTGTCGATGGATCGAATTTTAATCCGAATTCGATTTGAATTTGATTCGAATTTTAAAATTTTTATCTAATTAAAATATCTGATGGATCAGATTCGGTTATAAATATTCGAAATTCGAAATAAATGGATCGGATATGAAATTAAGCAATTTGATCAGTTAAAGATCCGAATCTAAACTTTAATATTTTTTATTAAATTAATACTCTTATATATAATATTAATAAAGATATTAAAAAAATCTATATATTATATTGACTTAATATCTATATTACCGTCTATATTATACTATTAATTTAAAAAATAAGAGGAATATTAATAAAATATCAAATATAACAACATATAATAATTCATCTATGTATTAATATAATGTGAAATAAAAATTTAGTATTTAAATATTTAACTTTTGGACTAATATATAATAAAAAATTATTAATAATTCAAATATGACATATATTTACTTTATAAATACAATATTTTTATAAAATTCAAAAAGAAAGAAAAAGAAAAAAATAAACCGGGTTGAATTTTTTAATCAAAATTTGGATATTCATCGGATTCGGATATGGTGCTGATTAACAAAGATCCTATATGGTTTCGGGTTGAATTTGAAAATGAATTTTGACAATCGAATTCGAATTCGGATATGGCAGATCCGATGTAAATCCGACCCGTTGACAGCCCTATATGGATTGATTGATTGATGTTTTTATCAACTTGCATGCATTTAAAAAATTTTCTTTTTTCTTTTTGGTTAAGAATTAAGAATGTATTTTGGTAAACTCATTTAAAAAAAATAAATTATACGACATATTTGAAACTTATAAAATATTAAATTTTCTTTTTTCAATAAGCTATTGAAGCTTTTTAAATGAAATAAAAGTTTGAAGTTTATAAGATGTTAACAATGATAAATTTTGGACAAATTGGATTTTACTCCTGTGAAAATGGAAAAGAGCAAAAAACTCCCCTATGACGAAAAAAAGGCAACCCAAGGCCTTATATTTTTAAAAAAGTAGTGAATTACCTCACTTTGTCTTGCCGTGTAGCTCACACACAGCAATCGCAGTTGGTTTTATGTTTTTTTTGCTGCTGAAATGACAATTTTGCCCTAAATATCAACCATTAAATCCTTTGAAAAAATGTCACGTACCTTAGATTTTTATACTATTTAGTTATTTTTTGATGTTAAATCAATAATTTACTGTAGTGTTTTAACACCGTCAGCTATTTTACTAACGACAAATGAATTTAAAAGAGGGTATTTGAAGATTTTTGGTAGTACGGGGGAGGGTATTTGATACTCTTGAGGGGGGTATTTGAAGTTTTTGAAAGTAAAGGAGAGTATTTGATACATACACCATAGTACAAGGAGGTAAAATGAATTAACCCTTAGAAAATAAGATTTTAATATTAATTGGGGCAATAAAATGATCCCATTTTGACAGTAGTACTCAAGTGAATAGCATATAATTTTCTTATTTTTATTTTTGAGATCCTTTTTTAATTAACGTTTCTTTATCATCTAGTAATTCTTTTTTCAAAAGTACCCTTTGGCTTAAATAATGATGTGACACACTCATTACAATTATCCCTTCTATATATAGATGAAAAGTAAAAGAAAATTAAAATTTTTTATTTGATTCTCATATAAGCGTCAATTCCAAATGGGACATTAAAATAAACAGTTAGTACGAGGCATCCATACAATTGAACTTCGTGCAAGAGTGTAGATTTAATAATTAAAGAAACCAAAGAAACCACCTTTTAACATAAAATATAACTAATTATTTATTGTTATTATCTTAAAAGGTTATTAGGATCACTTGAATTCGAGAATTTAAAATTATCTTATATGAGAAAATCTTCAGCTATTTTGTTTGAAGTATTGGGCATTTCTATTTGCCCAATTCATTTACATGAGCTTTTTCTATTGTGTTCTTTCACTAAATTTCTTAATCAATTTAAACTCATAACTAGTTTGTTGATCATTTTAAACTTTTTATTTCGTTTTTTATTTCATCTTCTTTTTCAATTTCATATATATATACATATATATATATATATGCCACGTGTAAATTGTTAAAAGCATCTTCTCCCTTTTCATAAGGTTCATGTAAATTGGACCAATTTTTGCTTTTTTGAGTGGTTTGCTTGTGGTAGTCACTTTCCTGGAAAATCCCCCATACTAAGTAAGCACCTCGATTTGGTCTTGAGTATTTTTTGAGAGATATATATATATATATTTCCAAATATTTGGTGCCAAGAAGTAAACTAATTTGATCCATATGTAGCATGTATGTGAACAACTAAAACAAAGAAGAATTATGCATCAAACCTCACATATCAACAGGCGGTTTAAATTTTCTATTTCAATTTATGTTTTAATTTTTGTTTCATTTCATGAATATATGATATGTATGTTAAATATTTTTTATATAAATAATTATTTATAATTAAATACATGTGGCATATATATATATATATATCAAGTTGGAACATGAGATGAAATAAAAATGAAATAGAAAGTCTAAAGTGGTCACCAAACTAGTTCTGAATTTAAGTTGATTAAGGAATTTAGTGAAAGAACACAGATAGAAAAAGGAATTTTTTTTAATAATTTCCTCAATAAAATTCCAGATTGAAACATAGAGTTAAAGGTTAATTTTTATTCCAAACATTTTAAATATGGATGAAAGAATTGTAATATTTACTATATATATTATGAGTGTATTATCTCATAATTACTCACATTTAACATCTTATGGCAACTTATTTTAGGATTCAAGCAAAAATATTCAAGAAGTTTTTATAAATTTTTAAGGAGATACTGAATATTGAACGTTCTAGTCACTATTTATGAACTACTATTGTTTGTTACTAACAGTTAATTTTATTAAGTTATCATCTTCGCTTGTTTTTAACTCTTAACTATAATTTCCCAATAAGAGATAAAAATACAACATGTGAATTAGGTGTATGGGTATAAGTTCAAACCTTGATCTAGCAAATGCATTCTAGATCGATAATCAAATTCAAAGAATTTTCATCTAAAATCCTAATCTTACTAAAAAAATATCGACACATTAGTGCTCATAGTGGAAATTGAAAATAAATTAATAAAAAATACTTGTAAGTTGAAAACACAACTTCATTACACATATTCTTCTTCTTCTTCTTCTTTCCTATTTATACACATGCACAGTATCGATCACGTTCGAATCTTTAATTTTATACTTTATGTATGAAACTTACACTACTAAATCAAAATATATCAAAACATACAGTTTATGAATAAGTGAAACTACATACCCTTTGATAGATGTTAACATAAAAAATCCAATGCCTTTAGGAGGCATGGCATTTGTGGCCATATTTGTTTTCTTTAGGGATGGTAATGGGGTGGGTTTGGTAAAATCCAGCCCAATCAAGATTTTATGGACCTGAGTCCCGTCTTACCCCGAACACATATCTAGTGGGTTGGACCCACTAGATCCACCGGATTAGTTTAAAATGTTTAAAAGAATTGAAAAAAAATTTCTTTTAAAAAAAAATAACATCACCATAACTTTCTAATATAAGAAAATAATATTATTTATAAAGAATTTATTATTTAAATATTTATATATGCATATTTTAGTTTTTGAAAAACGATAAATTACAAATATTGTTGTTACTTATATAAACACATTGAATGTGTAAGCTATTTATTATGATAATATTATTATTTTTATATAGAATATATATGTAATATTCACATTTTTCATATACATATATGAAATATATATACACATAATAAGTATAACTAATATATATAGTATTCTAGCGGGGCAGATTTGGTGCGAGTCTGAATTCAAAAATTAAGACTTGAAACTCGCCCCAGCACTCGTTAATGCTTTCAAAATCCATCCCAATCTGGGGTGAATCCGGGTTTTACCCTGATCCATTGCGGTCCCTAGTTTTCTTTGTCCCCCTCTCCTTTTCCGCAATCCCACCGCCCAATCCGCCAAACAATTCATAAACGGACAATCGCAAGTAAACATCTGCCCTTCTCACGTGCCCAAGCCACTTCCAGCTCCATTTGGATAATGCTAATTTTCTTCCCTCGTGTAGCTCTATCCCAGCGTACGATGCCCTTGATTGACACGTGTTGAAATGATCCGACTGCCACATGGCACCAGAAAGATGATATCCGAATCTTCTTACAAGAACATCGTACCTTTTTCTTTTTTTTTTTTTTTTTTTCCTTTTAATTTTTATGTTGTTTTTGTAGTTGAGAAAAACAAATTTATATGCTTTCTGAAACTTCGCGAGTAAGCTAAGCTAATAACTCTGGGCATTGAAAATGTACCACTTTTTTTTTTTTTTTTTTTTTAGTTCAAAGGAAAAAAAATGGATTGGTTTTTATAGATTTAATACGTGTTATGGTGCTTGTTATTCTCCTTGTTTGTTTGGCTTGATTGTGTGTAATACATACCTAATTAAATCTCTTTTAATATTTATTTCAATTGATAAAGGCCCTTGATAAATTTTAGGCCAAATACTATTTATTATTGCTTTTGAAAAATGGATCAAAGGGGGAAATCCTTGATTTGGTATGATAAGAATTACAAAGATCAAATATAGTTTTTTTTTTTTTTTTTTTATTATCTTATTTTCAATTAAACCTTGCTTCTAAGAATGGGGAAGGAAACTGTGAAAAACTTATTAAAAAATATAAATGATATAATAATAAATTTATATATTATATATTAATTTATTTATATATTAATCTCACTAACCAAACATAAAATTAAAATATTCTATCCTAATGAACTTAAAATGTATCCATTTAATATATATCACTTCTAATCACACGATTCCAAGAAAACGAACCGTATATATATATACACACACAACCAATACTCGGATAATATAGGATTTTATCATCTGAGAATATATATACATAGTGTACAGAGCAAATTTCTTGAGTTTAGTGGGATTTTATAGGTTAAAATCTTAAGTAAAAATTTAAACAGTAAATGTCAAACTTCGACAAGGCAACGCACAATGGATTGTTGTATTTTGTTTATTGCCTTACTTTAACAATTTTGACATGCTACTGAACTTGTACATTAAATAAAATCTCAAATTCCAAATTTATTTTTGTAAAAGCAGCTCGTGGTCGAATTTCAAGGTAAACTTTCTAAATTTTTGCGATTTGTCAAAAGGTTTTATTAGCCCAATTCACCAATTATATTTTGTTGCAATATGAATATATTCAATAGTAGAACTACATAAAAATTTTATCCTCTTGAGAAATGCTTTATAATTTGATTTACTAGATGCATTATTATGTGTTATGGATTTTTGTGATTATACCTGTGGTTAGTTTTCTTTTATTATATAATTAAGTTTGACAATAACATTATTTTAATTGGTAAATTTGTGTTATTTATATTTAGAATAGTTCTGAAACTTTAGAACTTTTTACAAGTTTTATAATACAATTTGTTTTATATTGATGAACTACGAACCCAACAATAACATGTCGAAACCAACATGGAACTGGAACTATGCATGCCAATATTATTGTTGAAATTGCGATTTAATTTGAACAATAATTAGGTAATGTTCAACTCAATTTCTGCTCACCTTGTTTTATGTTTTGAAATTTTTATTTTAATTTGGAGTTTTATATGCATTTCACATTATAGATTCTCACCATTTCACAATACAGATTCTCGCCAAATATAATAAGAAAATAAAGATAAAAATAGATTAAGAATATGCACTTGATATTTATATTATATTATGAAATACAAAATAAAAATTAAATTGATATAAAGGATCCAAACAACCTTAACCATTTCTTTCTTCAATCCGATGGAAGCCCTCAATCAAACTAGTTCCTATATATATATATATATATATATACACATCTTTTTTATGCGGATCATAAGACTACGAATCAAAAAAGAGAAGAAAAAGAAGAAAAATACAAAAATCTTGATAAAGTAGTGCACAAAATTATTCCAGTGTTGAGAACCTCAATTTTTTTTAAAATATTTTTTGGGCTCCATATTTTTAAAGATCCCTTTTTGAAGACACAAATTAACATTAACCGGCCTCATACTTTATACAACTTTTACCTTTCGTGTGCCCTAAGTATGAAATTCCCTCAACTGCGCGCTATATAAACAACCCTTCCTTGACAACTCTATTTTCATCAGACAGACAGAAGAAGCACTCAAAAACCAGAAAAGCTGTCGCTATTTTATCTATGCTCCAAAGATTGATACAAAATATATCCTAGCTAGGTAGGAGTACCCTCTTCATTATTAGTCCTATTTAATTTTCTGCTAGTAAAATAAAACCGGTTAATTTTGCCCCCGTCTTTCTTCTTAGGCGTAATAAAACTAGCTCGTTAAGATTGAGCTGAAAAATGGGAGTTGAAGGGACTATTGATTACATATCTGATCTTTTAAGCAAAGCAAAAAAGAAGAAAAAGAGGCAGCTCAACACTGTATCTCTCAAAGTCAGAATGGACTGTGAAGGCTGTGGCCAGAAAATCAAGAATGTACTCTCCAGAGTAAAAGGTACGTAATTAACCCTCCTATCTTATAAACTCAATTGCAACAATTATTACAAGTATGTTTGGCCTGTCCAAAAAAGAGATTATTTTGGTTGTTGTTTTAGGAGCTTATAAGATGGATTCTATCTTGAATTAATGCGGATAAATAAAGTTTTAAGATATCGATTTAATTAAATGATATAGATAATCTTGCTGGCGATGTCTTACTTTTGGAGTTTATATATAAAGTTAGTTTTATGTTTGAATTTTGGCCAAATAGTAGATATTTTATAAGCATATGCACGTGCATGTATGAATCAATGTTTTATACGTTGTTCCAAAATTGTTGCTCTTGAGGCCAAGCAAATTATTTACTTTTTGAATTAATTTATTATATTAATTTTTTTGATAATTTTAGTATTATTCGTCATTTTACATATAACTATTAGTAGGGTCTTTGCATGCGTGCACACACACACATGCATGTGCATATAACTAACTACTAATATTTACATAAAAGTTTTGATGGAATCCTTGTCCATAAAAACTTTCTAATTCCCACAAATGAATAATCATTTTCTTTCTCAACATACCCTCTCTTTGTGGACAACGCATGATACAAAGACAACCGTCAACAATCAAATAATTAGTGAACTTGTGAGAAATATTTTCATAATTAATAACTTACTTTTTTTCTATATAGTGCCAAAGAGAAGACCTGATTTCAAGCATTTTAGATATTTTATCTCAATTTTGTGTTTCATTTGCTATTTCAATTTGTAGATACATGCCAAGTTTATATAATTCACAACCAAATAGATTTTTCAAAAAATATTTAATAAACTTGATCTGAATATCTATAAAATGAAATAGAAGACATATGAATTAAAACAAATTATCTAAATTGAGCTCTAAGTTACCTATATGATAAGCTTTTCGAAAATTTTTCAAAAGAACAATTTCAACAATTCTTTTTATTTATTTAATTACTATGCCAAACACCTACACGCAGGAGCAAAATCGGTGGAGGTTGACTGGAAACAGCAGAAGGCAACAGTGTATGGATTTGTGGATACTAAGAAGGTACTAAAGGCAGCTAAGGCAACTGGGAAGAAGTCAGAGGAGTGGCCGTACGTGCCCTACGAATTGATTGCTCATCCATATGCCGCCGGAGTTTACGACAAGAAGGCACCCCCTAACAATGTCCGGGGAACCGACGAGCCAGGCGTCGCCACTCTCAATCCCGTCGAAGAACAGTATTCCCTCATGTTCAGCGACGACAACCCACATGCCTGCTCCATCATGTAACTTTTCTTTTTTTGGCCTATTGATTAAAATGATCCATGTTAACTTGGACTCGCAATATATATAAATATATTATATATTTGTCGTCCTCCCTCTACCTTTCAATTATATTACAGTATAACAAGAAAACTAAACTTTGTAATAATTGACAACTAATTACACTTATTTGTGTTTAGTGGATACTCCCAATATATATTATCAATTCGGAATTTTAATATTCCACAATTTGACTACAAATCCTAAATGACGACAAGCATATAAATTTTGTTTCAATAACTCATGATAATCTTTGCATGGTTGAAGTTGATTTAAGTTGAAGTTCAGGTTCCAATACAAATTTCAGATTTTGAAGGGAAAAAAACAAAGTAAAAGAAGTTGAAAGAGCACACGTGGTTTTTCTGAAGGCCAATGCCATGGGCGGAAAAAATAATTACTCTCTGAGCTTGTCCTCAAATACAAATAAGTCAAATCTATATCATATATAGCTTTGCCTTCAACAAAACAAAATCACATAAATGGAGTTTCAAACAAGTATAACTCGTTCTTGTTCTTATTCATGATTGTGAAAACCGCAATAACACTATCAAGGGGGGGGGGGGGGGGTTAATAAAAGAGGATATATCATGTATCCTAGTATATAATGCAACATTTTTCTAATCAAACAATAAGGGATATGCATCATCATGATCATTTCTAGAGAAAAACATATATTCCTGACTCAATTTCCAAGCTCATGTCTATAGAACAAAGTTCAAATGTCGATCAGGCATCCTAAACCACAGATGGTAAACCAGAATAGAGTCATACTCCTTAACAATATGCAACAAGTTAGAAGTTTAGGTAACTCTTTGCTATTCCCTTTTCTCCACTATGTAGGATCTCATTGATTGACCCAATCTCTCAGCTGCACAAACCTGCAGAAGTCCAGCCATGAATTGGAGAAGGCGAATTATTAGTCATATAACAACATCATGTCATGGGCTTTGTCTGCATAAACATCCATAAGCATTGTGTTAATTAAAAATAACAACATAAGACACAAAAATCACACCATTTCACCGTCAAACTGCCACTGGAGACAGTGCTGCATTCATGAACTGCAGTTAATCAATAAAACAAACCTTAGTAATGTGTGTTGTCAAAAACCCAGGGCTCATGCACAAAAAGCTCACGACCATTCATTTGAACCAGTCCTGCAGCTATATCCTCTGCACGCTTCCTTTCTGCTTCAGCTTTTCTGGCGGAGGCATCAGCATCCTATAAGAAACAATATGCATAAGTAATAATTCCCAAATTCAAACAAGAGAAACAGTATATAATATTCAGGGTTGTGATATCCCTGTGTAACCTACTTGATGACCTCCCTAGGCTCGATATCTAGTATTGGCAAGGAACATGGGAAAATGGCCTCTCCATCAAAAAGAACTTGTACATTGACATATTCATGTACATCTTATTTCTTTTCATTTAATTATTCCTCTTTCCATTAAGTAAAATATCAAAATCTCTTCATCAGACAACAGCCAGCATAACCTGTTAACTATTCATGGCTGCCGTCTACGGAAGACTAACAGGAAGTGATAGCATATCTTTTTGGTATTTATGTTCAATGCCATTGTCGACTTGCTTGGCCAAAAGTAATGATCTCAAATGCATACATTTTGGAAAGTGCACAACTTAAATACTTGTTATGATTCTATAATTCACTGATGATACTGAAATATATGCACAAATTCCCTCCTTTTGTGTGGCAAATGTTCAAGTATAATTAGGCCAATAGATTTGCAGTTATTTGCTCGACAATATTTCTAGCTGACAATGATATGTCTCTGGCGCCAACTTCATTATGTCTTTATCATATGAAAATACAAGTAAATCAAGATAAATTTTCAATTTCATAAATTTATTGACCAGAACAGCCACTCTTACGATCACAGAGTTGGGCAGCAGGGGATATTATAGTAATGGTTCTGATACTTAGGATTTTAGTAATGGATGGATCCCAGATTGAAGCCTCCACTGTACGAATTTTTAGTAGAGTAATATTTTAGGCAATTTCTAATAAATCAAAAATTCAAATGACAAAATTGTTAGTACAGTACAACATCATTGCTTAATAATTCACATGTTGACTAGTAAGATGCATGTTTGTTTTCCTTTTCCTTTGCTTTTGCAAAATTATCAAAATTTACTTTTCATCCTTCAATGCACAATTATCAACATTCTTCAATATAAAATGATTCTGGCACAGAAGCTTTTCTCTCCTTGCGTGCACATAAGATTTGTCTTATATAGTTTGCAAAGAGAGTATAAATTGCTCTTGCTCATGGAGCTCTATAAGATTTGGAACTCAGATCTGGACCAGCCTTAAGGTCTGAAGAGTGCTATGTTTGGGTTGGAGGGGTCAACCCTTTGAAAAGTATACATACATCAAAAGTATATTGAAGAGGATGCTTCAAATGTACGGCTATTTAAACCGGAAATCTATTACTGCTCAGGTTTGTTCAACCCAAGAAAACCAATACTTATACTTGCTCAGCTGCTCCTTCAATAAGCTAAACTTAGATATTCAGCCCAATTCAAGAGAATAGCCAATAATCATTTCAGGTCAAATACACAGATTCACTCCATTCAGAAAATTAAACATAGGCAATTTCCTTAAATACAAGTGCAAATCTGCCAATAATCATTTCAGGTCAAATACACAGATTCACTCCATTCAGAAAATTAAACATAGGCAATTTCCTTAAATACATGTGCAAATCTGCCAATAATCATTTCAGGTCAAATTCACAGATTCACTCCATTCAGAAAATTAAACATAGGCAATTTCCTTAAATACATGTGCAAATCTTTTGACAGGACGCACTCCATGCAATTTTGGTCCACCTCTCCCTGTAGGTTTAGCCCCAAAACTAACTGCTGTGTCATTTTTACATATTCGCACATCTAGCAGCTCTTCTTGAATGCGCATCACTACTAGATCACATGTACTGCATTTCGACTTCAAGAGTGCTGCATCAACGAAGTCCTAACTATACTTAGTTCTTACTGTATCTTATTATTGCACCAAGTTCATCACATGCTCATCTTAGCACACATCTTGTTTACAAAATTGTCCAATAACAGGCCTCACTTAGCATACATCATGTTTCTTCTTAATCACATAGTGTTTCTTGAATTTAACGAGTTGACCCCTCCAAACCAAATACAATATTCGTTAGACCTGAAGCATACTCCAGACGTTGCCCCCACATCTTACGGTCCATAAGGCCTTGGTAGGGTGGTGGTTGGAAATACAATAGCACTTGTTTGAAGAAAGTGCAAAGCGACGCCTAACTAAACAACACCAATTTAGTAATCTCTGTTTTCGCAAGTCCAGTGAAGACAAAATCTAGCTTCCCCGACACCCATACATTTGGCTCTGTGTGAGTGCAGGCTGGGGGGGGGGGGGGGGAGCTAACCGAGTAATTTATTCAGTTCAACAGGCTTCTGACTGGAATACAATGGGCACATTATTTTACGATCTTTTATGTTTATTTGTACTGTATAAGCAGCAATGAAATTTACCTTTATTTTTAGTTGAAATATGAATACATGCTTTTAGCTGGCCTAGTTTTAGTGTTTTGAGAACAATGAAAATTTTAATTTTAATAAACTTAAGAATTTCAAAAGTTATGCAGTATGAAAAAATTCAGTTCGATATAGTGTCAATATTATTTCAATTCATACAAGCAAAGAAGGATAAGCATGCATACCTAATCGGTTAACGGTTAAAATACGAATTTGTTAACAGCAAAGCCGTAATTTGGTAAGAATTTTATTATCTGAAGATTTTTGAATATTAAAAATTGCATCCCAGAGATAGCATTAGCTCCCAGTTGAACTCAATCATGTTATAGTTCAAGCTCACATTGGAAATAAAATCACACTTAGACCATGTCCAGCATCAATGAGATTAATTCCTAAATTTTTTTACAAACACCAACGAAAAGGCCCAGCATATATCTCCAATTTGCTGGATTGATTTTTTCTAAATTCATCACTTAGAAATCAAGCACCAATATTCAAACAAAGAGACAAAAACGAATGAGTGGCTGTACACGACAGAGAAACATGTATACAAAAAAAGCAGAGATAAACTAACAATACAAAAATAAGCAAAAGAAAAACCCAGGTGGGGGGGGGGGTGAAGAGAGACAAAGAAAGGACCTTCTGACGCTTCCAGGCGACAAATTGAGCTTGTGTGATAGAATTAGGGTTTGGATTTGGAACTGTAGTGGGTTTTACGTGGGTTTCGGCTTCTTGTTGATTTTTCTCAGCTTCTGCACCCATTATTTTCCGATGTCAGGTCAGAAAGTCAGAACGGTCGGCGGCTTTAGCTGGTCCGCAGTGAAGGCTTCTCTCGTTGCCGGCTATTAGAGGGGAGAGAAGTGATTTTAGCTCTTGAAAAAACATATTATGGTGTAATTAAATAAAATATTCATTATTTTATTATCATAACAATTTTTTAATATATTTATTTCAATTTTAAATAAGTAAAAAAATTCTAAAATAAAATAAATAATAGAGAAAAAAGAAGAAAAAAGAAGGAAGTAAATCAAACAAAATTACTTTAGAAATAAAAAAGAAGTAAATAAAACATCAAATTAGTTATTAAGTGCCCGTACTTTTACATTATAAATTTAAAAAAGTAAAATAAAAAATTAAATATTAGAATAATATAAAAAAGAATAAGCAATTAGAGAGGGAGAGGGAGAAAAAAAACTTTATCTTACCATCATATAAATTAAGATTAATAGCGGCAACCAACAAAACAACATACCAAATTTGTTATTAACGTTGAAACACTTTATCTCTATATTATAAATAAAGCATCGACTTATTTTGATATGTTTTCGAGCAATATGTATAAAATGTCTTTATTTTTATCTTTTAATTTTTATAATTACACAAAATAACTGCTATTTATAATTTTACTATTAACCCAATCATTTTATAGTCCCAAAATCATTGACGAAGTTTGTAAACCCCCAGTCCCTGAGTATGAATATTTAAAAGAATCCAAAATTTAATAAATTGAGTCCTAGTGTTGAGAGGCGATGGAAATATAATAATGTTAAGATTGAAATGGGTTTTAGGTAAATCGTACTTAAGTTAATTAGGGTCTTAGTAGGATATTAGAAAATTATGATGATGGAAAAATTAATAAAACTGAATTTGATTGTAAAATCATAAAATTTGATGGGTTAATGTGTGAAAAGAGGAAGCTTTCTCTTGTTGTGAGGAACATATTACTCCTAATTTTGCGTGAAAAATCAGCGAGTCACCGGATAATTGTGATCGAACAGAGCATGTAGTTGAGGTGGCAGATGTTGTTGTTCTAGCGGCTGAAGCTCGTAGGTGATGGGTTCATTGAGAGGATCGTTTTAGTGCCCTCAATCGCAAGTTGTAATGGCCAGTGGTGGAGTAATTGACTCGACAGTAATTCGGTAGTGCTAGGGCTTCATCGGCAGTTTTTCAGTCAATTGACCTGCCAAACGAGGACCAACCAAAAAATAGTTTGTGGACTTTTGATTAGCAGGACGAGGCATGCATACTGGTAGTGGCAGTGTTCGTTTTCGATAGCGGTGCGTGGTGGTTCGGCGCGGTTGCGCTCGGTCACCTTTGATGGTATTCCTGCGACTTCAATATGAGAATTGAATTTCAAACTTGTTCGGATTGATCTCGAGCTATGGATTGGACCCAAACCCAGTCCAATTTGTTAAATTTCAATTAATCGATTGATTAGGTTCCTTGATTTGATTCGATTGGGACTTGATTCAATTAGAATTCGATTGCCTAAACCTAATTTCGATTGAATAAAAATATTAGTCGGAATTCTAATGATGAGTCGATCCTTGATCTTGGGCTAGTGAAGATATAATTAAATTCTACCAAGCCAACTTGATGTAATTTAAAAAGGCAAGGTTGTGAGACCGAGATAAGAATTAAGTACAAAAGTCATGTTGAACAAGAAAAAGAGACTTGAATGTAATAAACTAAGAATATTTGATTTGACTTATACCGTGAACCCTGAAAATACAATATCATGTAAATTACAATTGAACCTAAGTTAGAAAACTAGAAAATTTGGCCATTTGAGAAAAACTAAAAGAACTAGAATTGATAAATTAAGAAAAGTTGATTAATTATGAACTATATCACTAATAATTGAGATAATCATTGGAGTTGAACGAGGTGGACTCGAATATACTATTGAATATTAATTATAGGCCTTAAGTTAGGCTTTCATAATGTTACAAACTAAAGGTGACGATGTTAGCGATCTGCTTAATGACTCGTTAGCTAATAATCGTCACAATCAATTATCTTGAGCATCCCAAGGAAAAGGGGGGACTAAAAGAATGCCAGAATATTAAATACTAAATACTTATGGAGGCACTAAATAAATCTGCCTTATGATTTAGACACTATATGCTATGTTAATTTAGCTTATCTTATATTCGACCTTGTGTTGTCCAGGATATGGGGATGTGAGCAGTTCAAACAATTAAGAAGACCCTTCTGTATTTACCAAGAGACGTTATATATATATATATGTATATTATAAGCATCAGTAAGATTGTCTCTTTCTTGACCTGTTTGTTCGACTGTGATATCATTATATGCCCTTGAAATTAACATTCAACCTTATTTGATCCTTTTTGAATTGTAATCAAAATTACTTAACTGATCGTACCCTTGTTTTAGGTCTAGTAGTGTCATTTCAAGTAATTCTGTCGAAATTTAAAATCTGTCAAACATTTCATGCCATTTTTCTCTCGTTTGATAATTGTTATAATGTCGCATGATATTGTACTTACATGCTTGAGTCATTGTTATGTTTTATTGTTACTTGAGATGGTCTTGCAAACCGATTGATTGATTGTATGCAGGACTTATTGCATTTGATTATTGTGGATTGTAACCTCATTTATTTGAAAATTGATATTGCTGTTGGATTTAATTATTAATGAGACCCTTGGGAAGTTTTAGACCTAAAGGGATGCCATGGGAAGTTGGGCACATGATTCAAAAGATGATTGGGCAATAAGGACCGATGGTGAGGTCTCCCAGCTACTACCCACTATTGATCCTGTCTCACAGGTAGTTGGAGGTTAGTTATTTGTGAGTGAGGGATCGCCATGCGGTCGACCATGCCATATATGTTAATTTTGTCTGAGGCGATCGCTCAGTATTTGGAAGGATAAGGGGATTTGTTCCATAATGATCTATGGGGATATAAGGTTGGAGACCACCAACAGCTCCTAATTACATGTTATTGTTTATCCCATGTCGTTGATTCATTCCTAAACCTTTAATGTTCAGATTTATCAGAATTAGTTCGTGTTGACATGCATTTGGCTCCATTCAAGCGCTTCTATAAGTTATTGAGTAGTATATTTAATTTCTATTAAAAGGGTTTTAGTTGCTTTCTTCTTATTTGATATATAAACATATTGGTATTACACTTTACTAAGTCATTTTGACTTATGCCTTTTGTATTGTTTCTTTTCTTGTTCTTTTCTCAAATTGAGAATCGATTAGTGAGGAGTCATAAGCAAGGTGTATATATATATATATGTATATTCTGCTGCTTTGCGTGAATATTGGATATGGTAAATTTAAGTTCATATTGTAAAAAGAAGCTAAGCTATCTTAGGAAGTTATAAATTGGACACTGATGGGTATAAGTTAAGGTGTTGAGGTGCTAAAGAGTTTACTCTTCTTTACTTTTGGATTCTCACGGAATTTTTGAAAATTATAAAAAGTTTCGAATGTCTTTTGTTTTGAATTTTGCGAATAAGATCGAAGTAGAACCTTAACCCGAAGCAGTTACCTCCCAGTGGGGGTGGGTGACTGGATTGGATAGTTTGGATATTGATCGAATCCCATCGGATATTACTCGATTGAGTCGTTTCTTTTAGAATTTTTTTTTTCAAATTGGGTACTCGATACCCAAACAAAATTTCGGGTCGGATATTGGGTAAGACCTCCTACCGGGTTGCGTAATTCGAATACCCAATGTAAATTTATATATATAAATATATTATAATATATATTATTTTAAAATTTTAATTATAAAAGATTTAAATTTTTTTATATATTAATTATATATACATATATATATATATTATGGCCTCTATTAACAAAGGCCAAATGGGCCAAGGTTTGGTCGCTGTTAGTATATTTAATACAGGTCAGATCCTCATATTTTATTTTTTTAAATTGAAAAAATTATGTTAGCTACCCGAACTCGAATTTGTCGGGTAACCGAAATGTCGGTACCCAACAAGTTCGGATCAATATCGAATAGTTAAAATTGCTATATGATATATCGGATACTTGACCCGAATTACCCAAACTTGTGCTACCCGATTCGAATGCTCACCCCTACCTCCCAATTGTGGCACTACAAAATTTATACAATATTTTCATTTGTCTCAAATTCTTTTCATCTTTCCAACTTTTTGCAATGGGTATGGTGCTCCTATCTATACTATTTTATTACTCTTATTAGTGTTAATAAATACATCTTACATATATTTTGCATGTATGCATATCGATTGTATTCTAATTATTAACTGTGCACACATTGAAGATGCTCATGTTGCCAGTATTAATTAATTATGGGTTTAGGTAGTCAAGTTTTAAGTAGTGAGTAGTAATTATTAATTCTTACAAGCAAATCTAGTTATTCAAAAATAATGTCAAGTCATTAATTAACAATACAAAAAGCATAGAATATTCCATCTTTTAATTTTAGTCATATCTCTTCATTGCTATCCCCTTCTTCCAATTGAGGTTTACTGCAAAGAATATGTATAAGAAGTATTAATTATAGAAAATATGCATACGTATAAATACATATATAATGATAAATTTCATATAGAATGTTACATACACTTATCAAAGTTCAAGAGATTAAAGATCAATATCCTTTATATCAAGATCAACAACGTCAGAGCTATCAGCGACAGTACTCGACTTGACATCATTTTTATTTAGACATAAAATCATAATATTTTCAATAAATTCATCCAATTTCACTTTATTAGGTACTATAACAAATAAACAAGAAAGATAATTAGTTCATAGTTAAATACTCGCCAATGATCAAAACAGCGATATGAAAAAGCTTACTCTTTTGTCCAAAAAGCCAATCTTTACAATAGACTAGTGCTTCAATTATATTTGGCTTCAGTGCTCTCCTTTATTGTTAAGAATCCTTTCACCAGCGCTAGAAGTTGACTCAAATGCAACTATAGAAATGGGTACCGTCAATATTTCCCTTACCATTTGAGCAAGTTCGGGATTTCTAAATGAGTGTGCTTTTTAAAAACTAAGTATATCAAACTTTGTATTTCTTTTAATTCTTGGTTCATCCAAATACAACACCAATTGACTTTTTTTAGCACTAGTGACAACTTTTGGGCTTTGAAATAAGTCAAATTCTTGAAATTATAATTTAAATAAGTTAAGAACATTAAGTGACAAAATGTTAAATTACTTAAAATAATATACTTATTAGTTAAAGTACCTTCAACATATCCATATAGCCCAGTTTGAGAAGTAAAGATATTATCCTCAACCATACCTTGAGAACTAGAAGTTGATGCACTGGAAGTTGACTTAGTAGCATTTTTCATGTACTCATTAAACACAGAAAATATTTTTGCCTTAACATCTTCACATTTTTAGAATCCAACACCATATAATTTGTTGTAATGAAACTCAATAAACTAAATTTTTTACCTTGGATGAAATATAACATCAAGAGCTAATAGAAGACTAAATTCTTTCTAGTACTTGTCAAACTTTTGAAACATTTGAGAGGCAATCTATCTCATGAAACTATTTGTACTTTCAAGCTCTTAGCTTAAAGTCAATTGTATCAAAAGTCCTTGAAGAAAGTATAGATTGAATGTGGGATACTTAACACCAAAAAAAAGATTCATCATGTCATAGAAAAGTTGAAGAAACTTACTCTTTCCACTCTTCCCCACTCCACTCATCAGTTGATGGAAAATGCATGAAGTTTGAGTTAGTCAAACCTCAAATGATTAAAGGCTCAATGATAATACAATGCACACGAAAGCGTCAAATATGTGGAGTTCCATCTCCTCGAAACATCTTGCCTAAGAGGTTTTTCCATATCAAGAGATGTTTATGCTACACATTCCAAAAATTTTGTTTTTTTAACTTGAGAGCCTTTAACATACTCCACACATTCTCTAATTTTATCAATAGAATTGTCAATCTTCTTCAACCCATCTTGCATAATCAAATTAAGGATGTAGGCACAACAATGGATATGTAAGAAATCATCATCACTAACCAAAGAATATCTCGAACTAAGTTGGACCTTTAAAATATCAACAAACACATAATTGGTAGAAGCATTATCTAGAGTAATTGTGAACATTTTTTTCTCTATTCTCCAACTAGCCAACAAAGAATTAATTTTCTTGGACAAACAATACCAGGGTGTGTTGGAGGTATATAAGAAAAACTTAAGATTTTCTTTTGCAACTTCCAGTCAGAATTAATGAAATGTTCAGTTAAAAACAAATAACCATCAATAGCAATTGATGTCCACAAATCTAAAGTAAAGCAAATTCTGTCAGGACAAGCATACAATTCAAATTTAAGTTTAGTTATCTCCATTTTATGCAACTTAAGAACATCTGCATTGGTAGTGTTCCTAGTAAAATGAGTTATCCGAGGCTCCAGATAGCTAAAAATACCCCTAATTCCTTCATATTCAACAAACTAAAAAGGTAATTCATGCATGATTAGTGCTAAAATCACCAATTCTCAAAGCCTCTCTTAATGTTATTATATAGATAATAGCCCCTTTTTATCTTGTTTTAATAAAACTTGACCAATATCACGAGTATATCTTCTAGGACAACCAGAAGTGATATGGCGTTTCAAATTACTTGTACATGTAGACACTATCAGCTTTGTATACTTGTCCATATTCTTTACATTTGCAGCATTTAGGTTCTTTCTCTTTTTTTTTTTTTTAGGAGCAAATCAAAATATGTCATCACTTTGATGTCCTTTTATATTTGACTCTAGAGGCTCTTGCACCAGTTTGTTTTACTTCAACCCCGAAAGATAACATTACTTCTTCCACACTGTTTTCTTCTTCATTTTAATTATCCATATCAACTATCTCAACACTTTCTCTCTTCATTTTAATTTCAGTCGTACTAGAAAAAAATCTAGGATATTTAAAATGACTCAACAAAAAAATATAATTTCCAACAATATTGTAAAATAGAGAAAATAGATATATATTGAACAAAATTAAAGAAGTTTTCACAGATGCCATTTCAGCGCCCTATAGTGTTAAACTGCCTAGCTCAAAGCATCCATTGCACAACAGCTATCCCTATTTAGAGTTATAAAAATAGCACAGAGGAACCAACAAAACTTATATAAACTTTGTTGCAAATATAATTTCATAATCATCATTCATATTAGAATTGGAATAGAACTTTAAAATTTACTTTTAGTGCTTGGTGAAAATCTGAATATAGAATTAGAATTTAATATTTACAATATTTTGAGTAAAGATGAAAAAAAGAATAGAAATGTGAGTTATTATACAGTATCCTTGTAAATAAAATTCCTTCAAAACTAACAAAATTTGAAGGATTTAAATAAATTAACAAAACCCTACAATTCGAATCCCTTTTTATTTTTGTTTCAACTTCAAGCATTGAAAATAGGATTAAAAGTAAATAAACCTACCCATATAGGCCTCGACGAATAGCGGGATTGAGGAAAAAATTGAGGCAATAGATTTTAGATGGTAATGAGAGTTTGGGAGAGAGGAATAGAATTGAAGAAAATGTATAATGAATACTGTACCCCAGTAAAAAATGCAAAATAGTTTTTTTCGTTTAATTTTTGTTTTGAATTTTCTTTTCCCTTTTTTTTTCTTTTAGCTTTTAGTAGTTGTTTTTTTCTTCAAAATTTGGATCAGGTTGGGTTGGGTTATATCGGGTTGAATTGTTGCCCAAAAACCCGAGCCAACCCATAATTTTTGTGATGCTTATTGGGTCAACCCGATATCAACCTACTCAAAAAGACTCAACCTATATCTATAATATCATGTCGATTTATATCATGTTTTCTTATTGTGTTGAAAACTGCCACCCTTATGTGTGGAAAATGCTTATTCACACTGAAAATTATGATTAGAAATCATTAGTATATTCAGTGTCCTATCATTTAATTGTTTTTTCCTATTGAATTAAGTAGGTGGTATGTTATTGAGATTTTTTTCAATTTTTTGGCAGGGATAATATGGTAGACACTTGAGCTAATAAATGAAAGATGCCATTGGATTAACAAAAGATAAAGAAATAGCTATCTCTTTCTTTAAAAATACTTCAATCAATTATCATGAGTTATTTGCTACTCGCACATGGTATCAGAGCCACGACAACATGGTTATGAGATTCTATTCGCTCGATTGCGCACAACTTTCAAACAATTTGATTATTTGATTCTCCTCCACCAGTGGAAGAGATGGCTCAAGCGGTTGATGCAAGATGAAATTGACTTCAAGGAATTGATAATGGCAATCCTTTATTCCTTTAATCATTAGATAATCATGGAATGGTGTTGGTCACCACACCTCAGAATGGTAATAATTTCTTGTCCTGGAGCCAATCTATGAAGTTCTCACTCAAATCTAAGGTGAAGTTGGGGTTTATTAATGGGAAATGTTCGATGCCTGATGAAGAATCGCATAAATACGAGCAATGGATTAGAGTTGATTATATGGTAACCTCTTAGATCCTCAATTCTATTTCAAAAGATATTGTGGAAGCCTTCTTGTATACAACTTCCTCTAAACAGCTTTGGGAAAAAATCGAACAGCGATTTGGTGAGTGTAACGGTCCTTGGCTATATCAAATTCAATGAGAAATTAGTTATATCACTCAAGATAGTCTGCCAGTGGTGCAATACTATTCTAAATTGAAAAAATTATGGGATGAGCTGAGTGTGTTAATGCCATTTCCTGAATGTAATTGTGGAGCTGTGAAGGCTATGGTTGATGCAAACAATTTTAATTGATTGATGCAGTTTTTAATGTGTTTAAATAATTCCTATGATCATGTTAGGAATCAAATATTAGTCATGGAACCTTTTCCAAGTATAAATAAAGCCTATTCTATGATATTAAGAATAGAAAAGCAGAGAGAGGTGAACACTTTATGTACAAATTCAATTGACATTGCAGCTATAATGACAAGAGCCAACTCCTCATAGAAAAAAGAAATTGGTGGTAAACAATTTTACAAGAAGGATCTTAATAAGAAATTAGATAGGCATTGCATACATTATGGAAAAGATGGCCATACAAAGGAGAGTTGTTTCAAGCTAAATAGGTATCCTGATTGGTACAAGGAATTAAGGGAGAAGAAAGCTCAATCCTATGGGAAACAGATGGCAAACTGTGTTGACACACCATTGGAGCGGCAATTTGGCAAAGCTGGATAGAAGAATGTTGAGTGGACATTAACATTGGCTGACCGGGTGCATCAAAAGGTTAGCAAAATCATGAGAGAAAAACAACTGCTGAAAGGAGATAAGATAAACTTTGCCACCTAAGTGATTTTGTAGGTTCGAATATTCATGAAGCTTACAATGCTATTTGTTTGATGGATAAAGACTCTTGGATAGTTGATATGGGAGCCTCAACCCATATATGTTCCAATCTTGACCTCCTAAATTAATACAACCCTATCAAATCACCAACTCATGTTTACCTGCCATATGGATCCACAAAGCCAGTTAAATACATAGGAACAACCAACCTATCACCTAAACTGAGACTTGAAAATATTTTATAGATACCCGAATTCCAGTTTAATCTTTTGTCAGTCAACAAATTGGCCAAATATTCTCAATTAAAATTTACATTCTTTCATAACCATTTCATTTTACAGGCCCTGTAGAATGAATAGGTACTAGCTATTAGAAAAGTCATTGGGAAGCTTTATATCCTAGGCAGGTTTTGTTATCATTCTAATAACCATTGTAAGTCCTTACTGCTTGCTTTGTCTCCTGCCAAAGGAAATTTGCCTCATATTGTGAATAATGTGTCATCTTCCAATTGTATTTTATGGCATAATAGACTGGAGGCACACTTCTATTAACGTACTCAAGCATATACTTGTTGTTGAAAATAAAATAGTTGACAACTACATCCCTTATAGTATATAACCTCTATCTAAATAGACCCGTATCCCTTTTCCTAAGAGTACTACTGGTGCTAAAAAACCAGTTGAATTAATCCATGTGGACCTTTGGGGCCCATACAAGAAACTTACTATGACAGGGGCACATTATGTTCTCACAATAGTTGATGATCATAGCAGAACTCTATGGACTTTTCTTCTACAAAACAAACACCAAAATCTTGGCCATCTACTTCATTTCTTTGATAAATTCCAAACCTCCATCATGAACATTAGAACAGACAATGGGACTGAATTTGTAAATAGTGAAATATCTTCTCTTTTCAAACATCTTTGCATCATACACTAAAGAACCTGTCCCTATACTCCACAACAAAATGGGATTGTGGAAAGAAAATATAGATACCTTTGTGAAATTGCTAGGTCCCTTATGATTCAATCTGGTTACCTTCAAAATTTTGGGGTGATTCTGTTCTCATGGCCACCTACATTATAAATAAGCTTCATACTCCATTACTTGATTGGAAATCTCTCTATGAAAAACTATATAATAAGGTTCCAGATTATCATTTCCTCAAAACATTTGACTCCTTATGTTATGCCACAAATACTTACTTACATAAACCTAAAGCCTTTAGGTATTTTCCTTGGATATTATGTAGGACAAAAGGGATTTAAAGTGTATGATCTAGACAATGGGAGGATATATTGTTCTAGAGATGTCATTTTCCATGAAAACCAATTCCCTTACCTTCAAAACTAACTTAATAAGTCTTTTGGACCCTCTATACCAATTCCCTTCACTTTTGAAGACCCTGAAAACAGTGTTCATAGCCCTACTATATCTCAAAACACCTCTCAAAATCCTGTCCAAGATAATTCTCAAACTAATACTCCTGTCGAGCAAGGCATAAGACAAAGCACCAGAACCAAGAGAAAACCCACTTGGCTTAATGACTATATGCCAAATGTCTCTCAAAGCATCATAAGTAACTCCAATCCAGTAACTTTTTCTAGCTTAGGTACTGAATCAATATCTGTAGGATCATCATTATACACACCCCCTACTTACCCTTACCTAACTAAAAATGATCTGTCTCCTGTATATGTTACCTTCTTGGCTAATACATCATCTGTTAAGGAGCCTGATTCCAACAAACAGGCATACACTCAAGCTGAGTGGATTTCAGCTATGCAAGAAGAATTGAGAGCTCTTGAAGCCAATAAAATATGGGAATTAACTACTCTCCCAATAGAAAAAAGAGTTATAAGATCTAGGTGGGTGTATAAAGTGAAGTTTAAACCAAATGGCACTGTAGAAAGATACAAAGCAAGGTTGGTTGCTAAGGGGTACAACCAAGTTGCTGGGGTTGATTATATAGATAGCTTTTCACTGGTGGCAATGACAGTGAGACTTCTCTTAGCTCTGGCTACTACCAATTCTTGGAGCATCCATCAATTAGACATAGATAATGCCTTATTACATGGCTTCCTACAAGAAGAGGTATATATGCTCCCTCTTGATGGCTATGATAAGGTTGGACCCGGACAAGTTTGTAAGATTCTACGATCTCTCTATGGGTTGAAGCAAGCCTCCAGATAATGGAATGTTGAACTCACCTCTCAGTTATAGTGTTTTGGATTCAAACAATCCTCCCATGATCACTGCTTATTTACCAAAAAAAATGGTAGTTCCTTTTTGGCACTATTGTTATATGTGGATGATGTTCTTGTCACTGGAAATAGAGAAGAAGACATACTAGCAACCAAGGAATTCTTACACTCCAAATTCTCCATCAAGGATCTTGGCCATCCAAAACATTTTCTTGGGGTGGAAATTGCAAGAATGATAGAAGGAACTTATCCTAATCAAAGGAAATACATTCTTAATATTTGAAGGATATTAGACTTCTTGGCTCCAAACCGGTCAACACACTATTTCCTAAAAATCTCAAGCTCACTGATGAAGGAATACCTTACTCAGATCCTGCACAGTATAGAAGATTAGTTAGCAGACTTATATACTTGAACCTCACAAGACCTGACCTCACTTATAGCATTCAACAGTTAAGTCAACCCGTCAATGCACCTACTACCGAGTACTGGAAAACGACTATCTATGTACTCAGATACTTCAAAGGTTGCCCGTCGATGGGCCTCTTCTTTGCAGCCCAAAACAGTCTTCAACTGAAAGCATACAGTGATGTGGACTGCGCTACTTGTACCTCCACCAGACGATCTATAACAGGTTATTGTATCTTTCTCGGCAATTCACTCATATCATGGAAAACAAAAGAGTAGTCTACTATTTCTCGTTCAATGGCAGAAGCTAAATATAGGAGCCTAGCAACGACCGTCTGTGAGCTATAGTGGATCTCATACTTGCTCAAAGATTTTCATGCATCCATTCCTCTACCCACTCCCCTGCTATGTGGCAACAAAGCTACGATACTCATCACTGAAAACCCAATCTTTCATGAACGGACAAAACACTTGGATATCGATTGCCACCTTGTTTGAGATAAATTCAAAGAAGGTTTCATTATCCCTCAACACATCTCTATAAATCTCCAACTCGCAGACATTTTTACCAAGGCAGTTTCTGTTTCTTTTTTCCAGAACATGTTGTCCAAGCCGGGCTTGTGTGATATTCACCAAGCTCCACCTTGAGGGGCGAGATGTACAGATATATCATTTTGCACATATTAATTATAGTCAATAGTCCAACTAGTCAAATTTAGTTTTTAATTGTTAGTTAGCCTTAATAGTTAGTTAACTTAACTAAACGCAGTAAGCTATAAATAGGATGTTAACTCACAGCTTTCTTTCTCTCTCTTACTTGTATAATATTGTAGCCCTAGACATTAACGTCATATTGAGAAGATATTTTCTTCAACTGAAATTCTTCCCTCTATGTGTGTGTGTGTGTGTGTGAAAAATGCTTCAATCAATTATCATGAGTTGTTTGCTGCTCGCACAACCTGCATAATAGAAAATAAAATATAATTAATGAAATAATAATCTTTTATGATTTATGTTGCACCAAGGTATTGATATGGCAGGGAAAATAGGGGAGAGATAAGGATATGGCTTACACCTGCAAGGAAAACATGATGTAATGTCCGAGGTAGGTAGTAGAAAAGAAGATTAACTTTAGATGTTGAAAATTTCGAATGCTCAGTTCATTTGAGTGAACATTATCTACTTGACTTGTTCTAATTGAGCCAAAAGAAAGGATAAAAACGGCATCCATTTCAAGTAACAAATCTTGAATTGGGTATATGCCTTAATTCAACTTATTATGTCTACTTTCCCAATTTCCTTCACTAAAATGGATACTAAAATGCAAAGAAACAAATTTGGCAAGTGTTGGCCAAATTACTTATCAATAGGAGCTTGAAAATTGTAAAGACATTCACTATCACTGAATTTATATGTATTGATAGAAATTTGGAAGCCTTGGAACATGAATCATACACAAATATCGACAACTCATCAATAAAGCATAATAGAAAATGAACATCTTACACTATCAAAACTAGATAATATAAGCTACTAAAGAAATAGAAATAAAAACTACATATCGATGCTATAAACTCATGTTA
Source organism: Jacaranda mimosifolia (assembly GCA_018894105.1). NCBI lineage: Eukaryota > Viridiplantae > Streptophyta > Magnoliopsida > Lamiales > Bignoniaceae > Jacaranda > Jacaranda mimosifolia. The sequence goes on along the minus strand of CM032131.1, from coordinate 4,496,473 downwards.
AATTTTATTCATTTCATTTTTGGGAAAAATAGATCAAGCCAAGTAACTAAAGACTCACAACCTATATAGATTGAGTTCATGCTAGAAATTGATAAAGACAATGTGCGCTCATCCCTGCTGATCCCCTAATTTATTCAATGCTTCAACAACCCATCCCACAAAAACAAAAATATATGAAAAATATATGCATCTATCCAGAAAAGGCTAGTAAAATTCTAATATGAGCTAAATAACAGAGCAAATTAATGTTAACAAACTGAAAAAATAATAAAAGTGAAACTTACCCAGAGGAAAGAGATTGAGGAATGTAATTGATTCTCTTGAAAATTTTTAGCTTTCCGGGCATTGGTACGGATTTAGAGTGGAGAAGAATGAAAAATGAGCTTTGCAATTTGGGTTAACGTATAATAATGAACAAGAAGTTGTAATTTAAGAAAAATTAAAGTGAAAATTGAAAATCCAAACTAACGGAGAAAATATGGAGAAGAATTAAATTGGTCCTTTGGTAAAATTATCCATTTATTTTTTATGGATCCATATGAGGGTAATTCGGGAGTAGCTTTAATCAGAGAATAGTTGCGAAATGGTGGAGGATGATATAGTAATGGGTGGAAACAAGGTCAAAAAAATGGAGAATTCATTGCTAGAAATAATATAAAAATAAAAAATATAAATTCACAGAAAACCCAACTGAATAGGAGACCCCATACAATATCCGTTTATACTAAAAATATTTAAATAATTAAGTGAATACACATGTCAATTAAATAAACAAGACCTAACGTTAAATTTTTACTGTGTGGCCTTTTCTTTTTACAACCTCATAAAGTTCAGCGTTGATTAGTTCCGATATTTGGGCTTTAGACAACTATGTGCCAAAAATTTGTGGTGCTGCATTTTTGAATGGTGGTTCGCGCACATATTTCTAATTCCTTAATGGTGTGGTTCTTGGCTCAAGTACTTAAGTCTACTAAGTGTCTAATATTTTCTAAACAAAATTAAATTTAAATAAATTTAAGCCATTATATTTTCTCAGCTACGTATATTTTCACCATAAGGCCGCACCGTGTGGCTTTTAATTTTAGATTTCTTATTATAATTCTTTTTTGAAGTTATAGAATTAATCTTTTTTATTAACACAAGTACATGCGCACCAAGATTGGTTAGAGTTGAAATATTGGACACCAAACATATGTGTAAGAGTCATGTCACTTGGCTAATTGACTAATCGATTGAAGTTATATAATTTGTGCAATTAAATGAATTTACCGTTCATATAATTAATTCAATATATTTGTCTGAACTCCATAGAGGAGGGCTTGAATTCACAAAAACTTGGGACAATATTCTATAGATATCGACCAAATTGAGACTAGAAACATGAAAAACTGTGGATATCCATCAAAATGATGAGAAAATAAGCATTTTAGTTTTGAAGTTCTAAAACCTGATCAAATTACAGTTATTGATGCTGTGTGTTTATACAAACCTCACATGTGAGATGCATAATATTAACTATTGGAAACACAACACAAATAAATCTAAATTCCTCTAAGTATTTATTGGGGGGGAAAAGGAAAATTTTTTTGAACAAATATCATAGTTATATAAAAAATATATATCTTGCCAAGACTATGAAAAGAATGAGAATGGAAGAATGTTAATAGAGTATATGGACCAAGCAATAACAATTCCCTTGTCAAATATATGCAACAGTCTTCCAAGGAATTAACATTGGTTCACTATGATATTCACTTTTACATGATCCTATGCCAACATCAAGATTATATCATATATAAATTGAAATGCTGATGTTGAACGTAGCCGGATCATTATTTTCACACAATGAAACTGCAGAATAAGTTATTAACAGTTATTAAGACCATTTATTTTGAGACGAGGGGAAGCATCCACAGCATCGGCTACAGATAAGAAAACCCACCCGGATCCAATTTTTTCTATGAACTTTGCTGCTTTCATCTTGGTGAGCACTTGCCACCTCGGGTTAGCAACTGCTAACTGCAAATTCAGTATAAAATGTCAAAAAAAAAAAAAAAAAGAAGAAGAAGAAGAAGAAAGAAAGAAAGACGAAACCAAAAAAATAAAAATAAAAAAGGGCGGGAAAAATAGGCTTGATTACTTCTATCCCTCGTGAAATGAGTTTCTTATACAGTTCCTCCAAAGCATGAATACCTGAAGTGTCAATGTTCATCACATCTGCCACAGCAAACAGGGTCAGTATTTGTGTGCTCGGCAAATATACATCTTGACATATGAGTAATACCAAAATTACTCTTAAATAAGTCCAATAATACCCCAACACTATTGGGGATCGTTTATTCAGATCAGAATCAGAATTGACTCATGACTCAAAAGGTTTCTTCCATTGAACTTAACCTACATGTTTTAAAAGTGTAGACCACATTAACTACTTGAAGTATGGTTGTTGGCTTGTAAGATCATCCATAAACAACTTCATTTCAAATATTTACAAGTATAGAATCATATTTACCGTATTTATTTTTCTCCCAACTAATTTATTTCTTAATCTTAAAGCACTTATTTGAATATGGGAGATTTTTTATTGGAGCAAATCTGGATGATCCTAGCCTCTTTCTGTGCTTTCAAGATAACTAGGTTCGGATTGATCACTAGATATAATTTTGTTCAAAATTACTAACCAAGTAACTAGCTAGAATTAGAAAGTTCTTCTTGAATTTATATATATCACACACACACACAAACAGGTTAGAATGTAAAAATTTAGAATAGTGTAACACTAAATATAGAGATAATCGCAATTTTTGCTGTAAGTAAAGTTAAACATTCATTTTTTAGGATTTCTATTTATTTTGTCTATTAGAGTTCTAAAAAAGAAATTTATTTATTTCTTTATTTAACTTATTAGTTTTATCTTTTCGTTTCACTTTTTAACGTGTTGTTATTAATCCAAATAGAATTTGCAACATAAACTTACTGGTCATGTCAAGGACCATTGCACAAAGCCCTCCTTTAGTGCTTTCTTCCATCTCATTCTCATCAGTTATCCACTTCAGAATCCTGAATCATACAAAAATTTATAAGTTTAAATATATACTTAACAAAAATTTCGGCACTTCAATTAATTTCCTATACACGAATACTCTTGTTTAATTTTGGTTATAATTTCATATATATATATATATATATATTGCATTTGTACCTTTGTCGGATAAAATTAGCATTTGCAAAGCATAGTGTTCCAGAATTAATACGAATTATCAAGATTCCTGGAATTTTGGTGGCCACAGGATATTGAGCAATGTTGCAGAAAATGTCTGTCCCAGGAAGTCTCCCTAGTACTTCTGTACTAGGTTTAATGGAGCTCAGAATTATCTTGGCGAATGAGATGACCACCTGCGCGCGTGCAACAAATGGAATTACACATCAAAGACTTTTTCATGATTAATTAGCTAGGCAAATTAATCCTGCATAGGAAAAATAAATGTAATGACTAATGATATTAATATGATTAAATGTCAAAAATGTTCTATTTATGTATATCAAATATAACATAAGTGATACAATTTATATGACAGGTGCGATATTATTCAAATTTTCTCATATTTGCATGTGGATCCCGAATCAACAAACTCGTGCAAGCTTATTTATACAGTTATGCACTTTTTAAATAGGAATTCATTGCATGCTATACAAGTTTTACCTTTATTCTTTAAAAGCCACATATAGAAGGTCCTTTGAAGAAATAAAACGTTCTCAAGTTCTATTAATTACTCAAAAATCTTTAAAAATTGAGTTATTTGACAACTGATTTGAACGACTACACTCTCAAATCTTGAACTTGTTCTTTTCGAGAGCTAAATCATCAACACAATTTTAATTGAAAAACTCTCCAACTCTCCTAATAATTTTATCATGCTCATGACAAGTCTACTTCTCCATATCATGCTAATAACAAGTCTACCTCTCCATCTCAACCCTTTTTTGTAAATTAAGTCATCTCCACAATTTTAGTTGGAAAAACTCTCGACTCTTCTACGTACTAGTCCAGCTATTTTAATTAGGACATGTAGACCTCTCTCACCTCAAACTTTATTTATGAACTAATGTCGAAAAACCATCGATTCTCCTAATAGTCTTATTATGCTCAAGATAGGCCTATGGCCTACCTTTCTCAAGTCAAACTTTTCTTCATGAACTGACTAGTTGGACTTGAATGAAAAAACTAGTGATTCTCCTAGTAGTCTTATTATGCTCAGGATGAGCCTACCTCTCAAATTGAACGTTTCTTTATGAACTGACTAGTTGGACTGGATTGGAACTTCACATTACAATTTTCAAATATTTTCTTTTTTTTAAATATGAATTTAGACTGTTACGAGAATAAAGGAATATTAACCATTAAAGGTAAGGTAGAAAAAGAAAGTTGCAGTGGTAGCAATAATTTTTGCCCGACTAACATCACTAGCCTTTCTTGAAATGCAAACAAATTGCACGTATGTGGAGAGAAACAACCATCAAGTATTTTGCCCCACTTTTCGTATCCGAACCACATCTTGTACACAACTGCAAAGGTGCTTTCTTTGATTACTTTTCAGTGAAGAAGAATATTGAAGACAAAATTATTGTGACAGATACCTAGATTCATTGAACCTGGACATATTTTGAAATGCTTCATTTATTTTAAAATTTACTACCCCTATTTTCTTTTGAAAATATTCAGAACAAAATTTTATTGCCTAAAATATTTTTTTAAAAAAAAATTGGAATGTACCACTGTCACTATTTATTATATATCCACTAACTTAGGTTTTTCTAATTATCATTTAAATTCTATGTAGGATCAAAATAAAATTTAATTTTAGAACAAAATAAAATTTTAATTTTAATTGTCATCCATGGTCCCTAACTAGAGTTCTCAAAATGTAAAATCTAAGTCTTTTAGCTTTGTCTGGATCTGAAATATAGTGAAGAAAAATAGAAATAAGCCAATCTATTTTTGGTATAGAAGGAGAAAAATAAAATAAATGTGTATATTACTGGGTAAATGTTCAACATCTATAGGCATCGTATCACATTCAATTAACGAAGGAAAGAGATGTAACTAAGGAGACATGACAAAATGGGTGATCTTAAACTCCAAGCTCTCAAATCAGAATCTTAATCCATTATGAGATTAAATAATTATGTGACAGTTATCGATGGAGAATTGCATTCCACAAACACATTTTGTATGCGTTTTCTTTTTCTTTTTTTTTTTTTATAAATTTTTTAATACTCTGCTTGGCCATTAGATTTCACGAGGAAAAATGAAAAATATAAATTTTGGTAATATGTTTTCCCTAAAATCCAAGGACCAAAGAGAGTATAAATGAGGCCCATGCGTGCATTCTTAGTTCTTTTGTTTATTACAAATATATATGCATATATACAAATGCAATGACAGATACCACATAAACATAAGTATGTTAATATTTTAATAGTTTTATGATATAATATGGTTTAGATACGAATGTATCTATATATGATATCATGCAAAGTTTACATGAGTATATGCATATATATATATATATATATATACACACGCTTGCATGCATGTAATTGACAATAAATTTAAAGAAATATTGATGCAAGTAAAACTAAAAATCATTCCAGCGTGCACTATGAAAAAATGACATTAAAAAACTCAAAAATAAATGAAATGTAAATTTAGATGAGGAGAACTAGGTTCTCAATTAGGTTTAGGAACTTCTAAGTTTTCGTGCATTATTGTAATTTTTAAACTTCATAAAATATGAAAGCAAACTTTTTACTAGAAAATTTTTGGTCCTTTTATTCAATTCTAAACATGCCAGCAGCCAGATTCCTACCGATTCTCATATATTTAAGTAAACATTTAACATGCATTCGTAAATATAGGAATAGGATATAAAAATAAAATAATAAATCATAATAAAGGATTCATAATTGATTTAGGTCTTATCCATGACTACCCAAGCATAAGTGATGGAGCCATGGGAGAGACTTCTAGATTCATTGAACCTAGACATCTTTTAAGTGTTAATTAATCATTTCCAGCTAGTGTCACCACCCTAATCAAGTCCATTATGCTTTTAATTATGAAACCCGAAATTTAATGGAGAGGAAAGAAATTGAAATTAGGACTCATATAAAACCAACCTTTTTTTTTTTCTTTTCACTTAATTAAGAAAAATATCAAATAGAAAATATGATTGAACATTATAAGAAACAAATTAATAAATAAACAAATCAATGAATATTTCTTAATAATAATATTCATTCCACCCTTTTATTCTGAAAAAAAGAAATATATATGGCCTAACCTGCCTTTCCACTCTGCATCATGTCCGATTATATTTTTGGCACTTATAGATTAAAATAAGAAAGCGATTTGAGTTCAATACAGACACTTTATTTAATAAAAACTTGTCTGCCACATAATACTGTATCTTTTGATTGATTCAATTATACCTATCAAGTCATTTGATTGATTCAAAATCTATCAAAACTAAGCCAAGTTTGGTGTATTTTTTTGGCTTTAGTGGAGGTCACAGCATTCAAGTCTCAATGAACAGAACATATATACGACACAATATGTGACCTGAGTCAACTGTGGTGAAGGCCTCACACTCAGAGTGTGTCATCTCTACAATTATCAAACTCAATTATAGAATTTTCTCTACAGTGTTAAAATTCCAATTTTGTATCAATCATTTTGGTGCCAATCTTATATGACTGTGCAAATAGTAAATTATCGCTTAAAATATTTTTTGTAGCTCTTTTTTTTTTTTTTTTTAAATATTTTATCTTTTGTTCCATATCATAGATATATTACATGTCTATTATATATTTTTTTTATAAAATAATTAATTGAGAATCAAATACATTTGATGTATATACATCAAATTAAAATAGGATACAAAACAGAATATAAAATAGAAGATTCAAAATAATGTAATTGGATATATATATATATATATATGTATGTATACTCAATTAAATGAATTGTTAGATCATATATAATAATTAATACCACAACTTCACTTTATAATTGATATCATCATATTCTTATCTAATAAATCACAATATATTTTAGTGTATACTTAAGTGGATGATATGAAATTTTTCTATGTAAGAATCAAGTAGACCTTTGGTTGCTAGTGTGAGATTCTTGGTTTGTTCGTATTAGAATAACCTAAACTCATAGCAGTACTACGACTTTCACCGAAAATTTAGACTGCGAGTTTGTAGAGTAACTACGTCTAAAGTGATTTAAAAAAAAAAAAAAGGAAAAGAGAGAGAAAGAGAGAAACAATTGATAAAAGCAAGATTACCGCAACTAGGAGGCCGATTTCCACAGAGCCAAACAAGACACCAATGAAGGTACCAAGGCAAACCAGGAAATCCAGCTTGTCCACCTTCCAGATACTATACGCTTCGTTTACATCAATAAGTCCAGGCAGGGCAGACAAGATAATTGAAGCCAGAATTGCTAGTGGCGTGTAGTATAACAGCCTGGTGAATAACAGCAGGGATATCAGCACTGTAATTGCCATAACAATATTTGACACCACTGTTTCACAGCCTGCACTGAAATTTACCGCGGTCCTGGAGAATGAACCTGCGTGTACACAGGGATGGAACCAGGATTTATATTTAGTAAAGAACTTATGGCACGTAATTCTTAAGTAACATCGAACTTAATCAAAGAATGCCATCGCCATGGCCCAGGCTCGTGAGTCCGTTAGGACATGAAAATTACTATTTTAGATATAGTGAAAATCGTTCATCAGGTAATCATTAAGTAAAATTTAGTTATCATACAGCCTAGGCTCGTGAGCCCGCTGGATGTAAAATTGTTAGTCTAGATTCAATTATAAGAAACATACCACAAACCATTCTTAATTAAAATTGAACTCAAGCAATGAATGCTCGTGCTCAAGAAGCCCTTTAGACATAAAAATTGCCTCAGACAGCAACATAAAATTGTATTAGAAACAACTTTCTCAATAGGAAATATCTAATGGACATAGAACCGCAATTTACCCAATGTTTTTTCTTTTTCTTTTTCCACATGGGACAAGGTATCACAATAGTAATTCGTCTCACCAGTTGCTGTGTAGCAGGAAGTAAAAGATCCAATAATGTTCATAAATCCCATGGCTACCATTTCTTTGTTCCCATCCAGGTGGTACCCTTTAATGGAAGCAAAGGATCTGCCAACAGCAATGGCTTCCTGATACAATTAAAACACTCATCATTGTTATAATTTTTAACTACGAAAATGCACTCAGATGCTAACTAGAAGTGCCAAAAAAAAGTACTATAAACTCACAGTGAGAGCTATAAGTGCACATATCAGTCCAATTTTTGCTGCATCTCCAATATGTGGACTTCCAAATTTCAATTGATGAACTGAGACTGGATTGAGGCCTCCTTTGAAGCGTTTCACGATTTTAACCCCGTGCTTATCGGCCTTTGTTAAGTACACTATTGAGGTGGATAATATGACTGAGAAAAGAGGAGCCATGGCTGGTAACCAGAAAAGTTTCTTGTTTCTTCTTCCCTGCAGTTTCCAGATTAAGGACTAATAGTTGAATAAAACAGTACTGAGAGAGAAAATTATATAAATTGATAAATAGCGGCCGTATATACTTACGATGAAGCGGGTAATTAGGATGAAGATCAGGAATGAACAGCCAAGGACAAAGTTCAAAGGATACCACTGTTAGAACAACAACAAAAAAAAGCTGTCAAGATTTTGAAATTTTACTCACATGCACTAAATATGGAGAAAAAAGAAGTTGAAAGTTTTTCGAAAAAACCAGATTACCTGCTGATGAAGTGCTTTAGCAACAGCGCCAAGCACAGAGACAACATCAGTTTTAGTGGTGAAATGATTAATTCCAAGTAATCCCCTCAGTTGTTGGAGGCCAATTACAATGGCTGCTCCTCCCATGAACCCAACTATTGCAGCATGTGAGAGAAAATCTATAAGAAATCCCAACCTGCAGGTACATATATAAATTCAACAAGTAAGCTACACTAAGGGGACAAAATCTGAAGAAAGAATAACAAAATCCCAGTTCTAAAAGAAACCAGAAATTCCACCTGAATAATCCAAACAGCGCCTGGAAGGTACCAGTTAAAAAGGTGACAGTAAAAACAAGTCTTCGATAGGCCGCAGGATCAGCCGCAGGATCTACCAGTTTTGAGATCATTGCAGACAGAAGAAGTGAAACTACAGCCACAGGACCAATGGCAATCTCTCTTGAACTTCCCATTAGAGCATATATGAAAGGTGGGACAACACTTGTGTCTGAAATATTACACAAATGATCAGTTCAGCGAAAGTATTTTAATTTCTCAAGTAAAATTAATATTGAGCTGATCCCATTTACTTACATAGGCCATATTGAGGATCAAGTTTTGCCAGATTAGCATATCCAATACTCTGCAAAGATTTCCATTTCAAGAAAAACTAAGACCGATCAAAGGATACAGGATATATAATAATCCGGTTAATTCAAAAGAATTGTTAATGAAATAAATTGAAACCTGAGGAATGCAGAGACTGGCAAGAGTTAAGCCAGCCATCAGATCATTCTTGAACTTTGTAGCTTTATAATTCCTTCCCCATTTAAGGATTGGAAACACGTTTTGCAAGAAGAAAACAACTCTTTTAGCCCGAGTTTGATTGGTTTTTGCTTGAGGCAAAAAGGTCTCCTTTATGGAGCTAAAGAGTTCTTGCCATGGGGCTGGCGGGTTGGGGGAGCTGAGCAGCCATTTAGACCTCTCCGAACCGCCGGTGGCGGCGGCGTTGACATCCATGTTCTGTAACTCCATTGTGAAGTTCTCAGCAGGTATGGTGCTCATAGCTCTTTTTGAAGTGTTTGGGTGAACCCAAGGAAGAAGAAACAAAAAGATTCTGCAGCTCACTTTAAATACTAGCCCCATGACATGAGGGCTTTTCAAACGCCACATATCTTTTTCTGTCACACATGTGTCGCATTACTGTCTGCACTAACAGTGTTATAACTTATTAGAGTGGGTGGACATTTATCTTCGTATTACTATATTAATATATATATATATACTGTATACATATATTTATATGATGCGGACGAATTTGGTCTCGGAAGGTCTCTTCAGAAATTTGCAATTGGATAGTGAAGATTGCATGTCTCGGACTCAAGTGTTGGGGACGCCAAGGGCAATAGGATGGGACTGGTCGCAATTCTCTGCTGTCTCTGCAATTCCTCCTATCTTGGAGGGGTCATATAACCGCGAAAATCTCAAAGTCTAGATCTCGTATGTATATTTTCAGCATTTAGTGAATTAAATCGTATTTTCACAAATGACACCAAAATAATCTAATCAATTTATCTTTTACTTGGGCAAATTCTTTGAGCAATGCGTTCTCGAGCTTGAGATCCACAATATTCACCATTTAATTACGAATTTTTGGGAAGAACTCCGGAGACAAAATTACATATATTATTTTGGATTCTTTATTCGAGTTGTGTCTTATCTATATTTCATTTATAGATACATGTCAAATATATTAAATATTTATACAAAAAAATAAGTTGTTGTGGATCACGTATACTTATATAAAGTAAAATAGAAGATGAAACACATTAAAATATATGATCTAATTTTATGTATCATGGCCCCATAGGTAGACCTGACAAAATTCAACCCATACCCGTGGGTATCCAAAAAAATACGGGTAATGGGTCTTGTTTTTCCTACCCAAAAAATTGCGGGTAATTTTACCCGTATCCAATTTACCCACCATCTTTTTGCCCAACCCGCGGGTAACCCGTAATTTTTTTTTATATATTATATATTATGTATACATATAAATATATATTATATATTTATATATATGTATATATATTTACATATAAATATTTTTAATCTAAATATTAATTTTTGATTTCATAAATTAAAAATTTATAGCAAATTAAATTAAATTATATCCTAAAACAACTTATTGTGCATATTCCTATGGATGCAACATCTTCTTCCACAAGAACAACAATGTTTGATTGATATTTAAATTTTCAATTCAAAAAACTTTTGGCATGTAATGGAATTTAAGTTTGAACTTTTGAATGTGATGTACTTTAATATATATATATATATTATATTATATATACATATAAATATATATTATATATTTATATATATTTACATATAAATATTTTTAATCTAAATATTAATTTTTGATTTCATAAATTAAAAATCTATAGCAAATTAAATTAAATTATATCCTAAAACAACTTGTTGTGCATATTCCTATGGATGAAGCATATTCCTATGGATGCAACATCTTCTTCCACAAGAACAACAATATTTGATTGATATTTAAATTTTCAATTCAAAATTTTTTTGGCATGTAATGAATTTAAGTTTGAACTTTTGAATGTGATTTACTTTAAATTTAGTAGATTTTGAATACTTAATATATAAGTTTTAAACTACAATATTATTAATATACTTTTGGTATTTATTCAATTTCATATTTGAAATTTGTAGTCTTTTTTTTTTTCTAGTTTTATTTAGTTAATATTTGAGTAACATCATGTTTATCTTTAAATAATTAAAAAAAAAGAAAAAAAAATCACGGGTACTCGCGGGTTACCCGTTACCCATCCTCATGGGTAACGGATCCCCCACCTCGTACCCAATAAAAAATGGGTAAATTTACCCGTGGGTAAATTTACCCAACCTGTTGGTACCCATCATTGGGTTACCCACGGGTACCCAATTGCCAGGTCTACCCATAGGGGTCATTTTGGATTCTCTAGTCCAACACATGTTTTGTTTTCTAGTTCAATATATGCAAAGTATATTAAATATTTTCTAATTATAAAAATAATGGATTGTAAATCAGATAAACTTGATATATATATGTATAGTAAGGGTTAATTCCCAAATCCCCTGAGGTTTGGCCTAATTACAACAAGATTCATAGGTTTCACGAAATTACAAATACCACCCTAGCGCTAACGGCTGGCCATATTAAGTTAATTAGTTTTATGAATTGTCCATTTTAACCTTGTCCAAAATTAAAAAACAAAAAAGTAAAAAAAAATAAATAATCAAAGACTAAAATGACCCTGACCTACCAAATTGACCAAAGAGCGCATGAAGTGATGGTAAAGAAGAAAGAAAGACAAGCCTCTTCCTTATTCATCTACTTTTCATTGGGTGAAAAAAAAAAGAGGAAAAAATTCCAAAATCTCCCAAAACCGTTTGGCCTACATTCCCAAGCTCAACTCCTTCCACCTGTCATTCTCCAGTCCATTTTGGAAGGTGATAAGAGATCATTGGACTCCCAAGTTTGAAGTCATTTAAAAAATACTAATATTTCAAAGTTCGATAAATGTATGGTTTTTATTTTCAAAATGTGTTGTTTTTGTAGATCTTATTATTATGTTACATATTTCTTCATATTATGTCAAAAATACAACTTTTTTTTTTCTATTTTTTTTAGTAATGTATGGATTCTTTTGTTCTATTTGTGGGTTTTCTTTTCTTTTTTTCTTTTTTTTTATCTTCATTAAAAATGAACTTTATTCAATAGTTTAAAAGTGTTTTAGTTCAGGCATATTAATATATCTCAGTTTTTTCATAAATGATGTGGTAAAACATATGCTATTGGACTGATTTTTCCTATTTGAGAATCTTGGAGTCTACTGTCTTTTCTGAAAGATCAAACCTTGCTATACTGTAATGATTAGAAAACCAGAAGAGAGAATATGTAATGTTTCATTGATTTAAATAATTGGTGTTTTTCATTTTTTTTTTTTTGTTGCAGAGATAGTTCTGGATTTTTTGACATTGTTGTGCAAAATGGGTTCTATGAAGGGGTTCTACCGGTAGGTTTTGATGGGAACAATGGGTTGTTTCCAATTGTATTTGTAGTAGTTAAAATTGAATGCAAAAAGAGTTGGGGGCTTTTCTTTGAGTACTTTAGGGATATACTAAGGGGATTCGATATTAACAAGCCCTAGACCTTCATAACTGATAGATAGAAGGTATTTCTAGATTCTGTTGTCTTTTTGCTACCTAAATGGTTTTTTTGCTATCTGTGTTTGACTTAAATGATTTTTTTGTTAGGTTTATAAAAGTTTGAGGGGGGTAAATGTAATATTATAGGTTTTCCTATCTGCAACTTAGATTATTGTTTGTGAAGTGTGTAAAAACATTAGGGGGTAAACATATGATTATAATTATATAAAGGTTATCATTTTTATGTTTTCGAAAGTTAAAGATTTTCTTTGATATGTCTTTAAAAACTTGTGTGCTATTATCTGTATGCAATTTGATTGTCTTCGTTAGGTTTGTAAAATAGTATGGGGGTGAATATAATATTATGATTACCTCAAGGTTTTTTTCTTATGTTTTATAAAGTTAAAGGTTTTATGTGATATGATCTTTGATTTTTTTATTTCTATTGGCAGGGCCTTATTGAAGCTGCAATCCCAATGCCATAAATAGAAAATATTGTAGGCATATTGATGCTAATTTTAGACAACAATTCTTTGAAATTTCTAAAAAACTACATATTTTCTATTGTTTTGTTGTATTGGGGTGGTCTTTGTTGGATTTGAAAGGCAATTTTTTGAATTTTTATTGGTTATGATTGGATTGTATGGCTATTCTTGTTGCCTAAAATGACAGTATTTATGGAGTTTGGGTAGAGAGTCTATCAATATTTTATAAGTATTTTGGATGATGAATCTGTCAAACTTTGAGTGTTTGAAGGATTAAAATGTAAGTTTTTGATAGTATTTATTGCTAGTTATGCAATGTTAGTCTTTCTTTCAAACAAGTTATGTGGTTTTTTTCAAATTTCAGGGGGTTGTTTGTAGTGTTCCAAAATTTTTATTTATGAAAGAATTTACATATTTAACTTATGTAATCTTCTGATTTTTTTAGGGGGATAAAAATAATGTTGTATTTTATAATTTACCAAATAAAAAATTATAACTTAAAATGTAAAATCAAATATTAAAAAAATAAAAATTATTAGAAAATTTGTCAAACTATCAATTGTAATGGCTTACAAAAATTTAACAAATAAAACTTTATGGTCTTAGAAATATTACAAATAGGTCCAATGATAATTTTTGTCTAAAAAATAACTATAATAGTGACCAAAGGGCATTTCTTAATTTTTATGTAAAATTTTTGATGACATGGCCAATTTTTATTACGGGGGCTAACAGACTTTGAAAAATATAAGACGGGACAAAACATTAGCAGGTATTTGTAATTTCATCAAATCTGTGAATTTTTGGGTAAATAAGCCAAATCTCAGAGAGGATCTGAATAATTAACCCATAAAATAATAGATGAAATATGTAATGAAATAGATAATCTAAACGCTCAGGGGTACTTGTGATAATTAACATGAAATGTATTTACTTGGCAGTTTCTTAAAAGTGTTTACTGGCCTATTCATTGGTAAAAAATAAAATAAAATAAAAATAAAGTAACAAATTCTATCTCGGTTCATTATTCCAATTTACCACTCTACGGCACTATGTGAGATTAGACAGGTTTCATTCCCTTTTGGCCTTTATCATGATTTAGAATAAGCAGTATTTTTCATCCCTTTTTGCCTTTATCATGAATTGGTATATTGTTATTTTAATACTTTCAATCGGGAGTGGGATCCTTAACTGATCTGTTATTCATAATCAATAGTACTGAACTCTTAGGGCGTGTTTATTTTGTTGGATGAGGCATGATGAAAGCCCATATCCTGCCTCATCCCATATTTACTTATTAAGATTTGAGCCTTGTAATAAACCACCAGATCGTATTTCACCTTTGAGGTGTGATAGTTTTATCACATATTTGGTGCTGCAACTTCAAATAATTTCTTATTACGACGCCAATCAAACAATTTAAAAATAATTAAAAATATTAAATATTAAAAATATATTTATGCTTGGAAATAATTTATTTATGTTTGGAAATATATTAAAAATAATTTCTTTACGTTTGGAAAAAAGAAGAAATAATTGGATGTTGTATTGAAATGGAAAAAAATTAATTTCTTTATGCTAAATAGAAAAATATTTGAACTATAGGTACTTTAATCTTTTATAATTTATCCAAGTATTATAATTCATGTTTTTGTAACTATTCTCAATACAATAATTCAATTTTATCATTCATATCTCCCACAAAAGTAAATATAATATAAAAAATATTAAATTATCTTAATCCTACTCTTCATCTTTTATTTCATCCTATCACCCCATATCCCATATCACAAAGTAAACGGGCCTTAATTTATATCTATACCTTACATTTGTGAAAGCAAGGAGACGGAACTCAAATTTACGATTATTTCCTGTATTTCCACTGACCTCAACCAAAAGGTTTTCCAAAATGGAATCTATAGGTAATATATCTGTAAATTGACAGAAGTATAGCTTTTGAATGGGATATATGCATCCACCACCCTTGGGATTTTAGTTTTGGCATCCACATCTTTCCTCATATTTTGCTTTTTCTAAAATTATTCCCTTCCATTATTATTTGACCAAAGATTCTATGAAATTTAATTAAGACCAGACACACCTCCAGTATAATGCAATCCAATTTTAAAAAGTGAGCAAGCCATTTTCTAAAATAAAAAATATAAACAATTGGAAGGGCAAAATTTTCAAACTTATAAACCCTTCCCATATTAATAATGATAAAATAGTAAGTGACAATCAAGTACAGATTCAAAAATGAGACTTTGGCCGGGGGACAAAAAAATTATAAATTATAACAATTCAAACATAAATTTTATAATTTTAAGTTCAATATATATATATATATATATATATTCATTGGAATTAAACATGGCACTCTTTCATATCATAAAAGTTCATCAATGATCAAATTAATATTAAAGCTTTTAACAATATATTTCTCAATGTCAAAACTGTTAGTAATATATATAATAATAACAATTAAACAAACATTTAATCTTATTCTTTTCATAAGAACTAAAAGTACATATAAATTTGGGTTACTTTCAATTCAAAGATACAATAAAATCAATATTTTATAATGCATATAAACAAACACCTAAAATATATTATCAAATAATAAAATGAAGTAATAATATATGTTGTGCTAAATGAAGAAAAGAGATACATAAAAATAATCAACAAATTAAACCGCAGATATATAAAGAAAAACAAAAAAGCTCCTTTTGAAATAATCACCTAGCTTTGTCTCTATATTTCAATCTCATTGAAGTCAAAGAAGAGAGATTTTGATTGTTTTGTAAGTTCCTATAAAAATTTTCTTTGGATAAAACCCAATAAATGTATTTTCAAACAAATAAAATAAAAGAGCCCTAGTGGCCTAATCTAATTGTTTTCACCTAATTATTTAATTACAAATACAGGCCTAAGAAATTATTTGGACTCTAAAAATTAAAATAAGTAAAAATTTAATAAATATTAGGGTTAAATTCATTTTACCCCTTTGTACTATGGGGTATGTATCAAATACCCCCTATACTTCCAAAAACATCAAATACCCCCTCAAAGGTATATGTCATTAGTAAAATAACTGGTGGTGTCAAAATTTTAGAGTAAATTACTAATTTAGTCTCATAAAATAACTAAATAATATAAAAACTTAGGATATGTGATTGTTTTTCCGCACAAGCAGTCTCTATTTTGTTAGTCCCATATGTCCTATATTAGAATGAAGTTATTTAATGTTCTTTTAAAAAAAATTGAAATCATTTAATGTTTTTGTTGCATTGGGAGTTAGACGATGCTTTAGGTCCTAAAATGAAAGTAACAAAATTGAAGTAAGAAACTTAAGCATTATATAGTAAATCACACAGATATTTTGGACATACAAATTTTCAATGATCATATGTATAGAGGGAATATAATTTTAATGCTACATCAGCCAAACAACCGTTATTTTCTAATGGCAAAGAAATTTGAGTGGGGTATTTGAAAGTTTTTGTAGTACGGGTGCCAAGTATAGATTTGTCTATATAGAAAAAAATGCCATGTATCCTATGTTTTTATATTATTTAGTTATTTTTTGAGGTTAAATCAGTAATTTACTATAGAATTTTGACACCGTTAACTATTTTAAAATGAATTTAACCCTAAATATTATTACTAAAATAGAAAAAAGATAATTACTATTAAATTTAGTATAAACATCCTTTTGCGATGAAAATAAAAATATTGCCTTTAATTATACATATTAAATGATAGAAGATTTCATTTTTGTCTATCCTAATGATTTTTACAAATTTAACCTTGAAAAAATAATGTTTAAATTATAACCATTTATAATTAGGGACATGTACCGCCCTTATTCGGGATATCACCTAAGTTGAGGTGCCACTCAGTCCAGACTTAAGTCTCATCCATAATTCAAACAATAGGCCCATGGGATTTTTTTTTTCAAACTTATCAAGGATAACAACAAGCTTCAACGTAAGCAAATCTTAACAAAAGTACAAATTACATGCTATGACAAATCCCATCATTCATCGTTTCATACCTACTACAAACCATAAGTTCAAGTTTTGACATATCACAACATCTCCAAGTTTCAACTTAACATAAAAGTGATTCGTACATAGGTCTAAACACTTATTTTATTACAAAACGTATGTACTTCCATCCAAGCCTGAAGTACAAGATCATCACCAAAACATATATGAGAAAGCGAAGTGATACGGGGGGGGGGGGGATAGAGGAGGGGGATAATTCCAAAGACTTAGTGAGGAATAAACTTAAGAACAGACAGGAGTCAGAATTAGTAACAGATAATAACCCGCATAGGGGGTGAACATATAAGATAACAGATAGCAATCGGGAACTCAACAATTCTCAAATTTCAACAAAACAGATTACAGTACAGAAAGAGGAACCCTCATAGGGGTCATTCCACAAGAACAGATAATTGAGGCCAGAATGATAGACCCTCATCTTTGTAGTTCTCAAATAAAGCAACCATAGTCAGCAATCTTATTGGCCGGCAGGACCTACTTCTTCGTCACCTAAACAAAAGGGTATTTTTATCATTAAAATCCTCCTTTGATTCTTAACACACTTAATCATACTATTAACAGTCCTAAAAATCACTAATTAACCAACTAATACAATAGTTAAGGTCCGATCAAATCTATCGGTACGAAATGCGTTAATTTAGCCGATCACTATAGAAATAGTTACAGGGTTGTTTCGATCCCAATAATAGAATGTAATCTAGTCCTTGAACTTATGATTCCTCATACATCATCTCAAATTAACAATAATAGCCCATTTAACAAGATTAACCTCAATGTCAATACTTAGGTCCCAATTTATTTAAATCCTCAAGTTGGGGTTTACATACTTTAATACACTTAATTAATCCAAGTTAGTATATAATATGTCACAACTAGGTCCACTAATTATATAATAAGTCCAACATGTGATATATTTATATATATACACATATATACCAATCCACATGTCATACTTCAATTCTTGACATAATACAAGTTCATGAACAAAGGTACGATATAAATGCATATATATATATATATATATTCCAATATCATTCCCAACTTCCAACACAAGATGCGATTATGGAGTTTTTGGAATCACAAACCAAGCACATAGGTGCGATTGTTGCGTCGAGGAGGCAAAACTATCTCTCTGCCCCCGTCCCCATTCGACGTCTTCGAAAAATTCAATGCCACTACCTAAAGATGCCTTTGGCCGAGAGCTATTCGATGCCTAGCTCCATTTTCAGTTTCTCCATTGGAAAAAGGCCTCAATCGCTGCCCTGAAACCCTGAAATCTACCTTGCTCCATTGTGAAGAACTCACCGATTTTCGTCTTCGCCACCACGTGAAACATCCACGCAATGACACCACCGTGGTCCCCTAGCTGAGAGCTTCCTAAAACAGGGGCTAGAAGTTTATTTTAGCCACTGTTCTACTAACGTCTGTCGAGGTGGGTTTCTTCAATCTTCTTAGTTTTGGTGATCTTCTGCCCAGAATGCTGTGCTCGTGGTGCCAGATAGTTGCCAGAGGTGTTGAGAAGGAGATGGCCGGTTAGGTTTGTGGAAAGGGCTCGTCTGAAAAGAAATCGCCGGGGGGGAAGGTGTGGGTGAATGCGGGGAAGAAAGATAAGACATGGGGGGAGAGAAATGAAAATTGGGTATCTAAAGAATGAGTTTTTGGATTTTCATTTGACCCCAAAACTTATGCTGCATCTCATTTTGGCCTTTCAGTTTAAAAAAATAATGGAGTTAAGCTCAACAAATTTAAAAGCTTCCATACAAACCCTCTAAGTTTCAAATGTGGTCAAATCAAGTCTGTAATTCTTGAAATTGAGGTTTTCTTAAACATAAATTGACCCTTAAAATTCAATAAAGTGATAAATTATCAAGAATAAAATAATATTCATGAAAATTAAATTCTATAAATACATAAAATTTTCGGGGTGTTACAACCTCCCCCTCTAAAAAGAATTTGGTCCCCAGATTCTCACTTGAATGTTGGAATAGCTCTAGATATTGCTAGCACATGAGGTCCTCTTGCTCCCAGTTTGCTTTCTCCACATTATGGTTGCACCACAACACTTTTACTTGGGGAATCATTTGATTCCTAAGCTCCCAAAATTTTTGATCCAAGTTACGAATTAGTTGTTCCTTGTAGTCAGATCACCTTTCAATTATATGAGCTCTGGTGATATGATGTGGGAAAGATTGAGATAGTATTTTTGAAGTTGAGACACATGAAAGACATCGTGTATCCCTATTAGGTTTTAGGGCAGTACAAGATGATAAGCCACTTGTCCAACTTTCTCACTTATTTCATAAGGTCCAACATACCTCGGACTCAACTTTTCACCTTTGCCAATTCTTCTAATCCCTTTCCTCAGGGACACCTTGAGGAACACTCGATCACCAACTTCAAACTCCAAATTCTTCCTCCGCTTATCTGTATAACTTTTCTGCCGGTCTTGAGTAGCCTTCATTCACTGCTTAATAATCTGTACCTTCTCGACGGTCTCTTGAATCAGTTTAGGCTTCACAGTTCCCAGAGACATGTCAATGGTACCTTTGTACTCTGCCAGATCCCAATAGAACAGGGATTGACACTTCTGTCTATACAGTGCTTCGTATGGTGCTATTTGAATGATAGACTGATAGCTATTATTGTAGGCAAATTCTACCAGAGGCATGTGTCGGGTCCAACCTCCACCAAAATCCAAAACACAAGCTTGCAGCATGTTTTCCAAAATTCGAATGACCCTTCCCGATTGTCCATCAATCTGAGGATGAGTAGCTAAGCTAAATTGTAACCTTATTCGTAGATGTCATTGGAAACTTTTCTAAAGTCTCAATGTGAACTTTAGGTCTCGATCAAATACGATACTGATTGGAATCCTGTGTAACCTGATGATCTCTTTAATGTATAATTCTGCCAGTTTCTCAATCTTATAGTCCGTTCTGAATGGTAGAAAATGCGCAGACTTTATCAAATGATCTACTATCACCCAGATACTATCATAACCTCATCTAGTCTTCGGTAGACCTGTCACAAAGTCCATGGTCACTTGTTCCCATTTTCAGCCAGAGATAGGAAGTAGTTGTAACAACCCTGATGGTCATTAGTGTTCTGCTTTCACTAACTAATAGGTCAGACATTTTTGCACATGATCTGCTACATCCTTCTTCATTCCATTCCACCAGAACTGTTTCTTCAAATCTTGATACATTTTTATACCTACCAGATGTACTGCATATCTCGCTTTGTGTGCCTCTTCTAATAATCTCCTTTTTATTTCTTCAGGCACACAAATTCTCTTATGAAATAGCAATGTGCCTTGACCATTGATACTAAACTCGAATCCTTCAAAACTTCCAACCATTTTTGTTTGTTTCAACATTCACTTATCCTTGGCTTAGGGCTGTCGAATTTCATCATGTAGTTCAAGTTGTACTTTTACTCATGCAACCCAAGCTCATTGTTTTAATCTTAGCACAACACCTATACTAGTTCGTTTTGATATTCTTGCCCCTTGTAGATGAGCCATTCCCGCCTTTCGGCTCAAGGCATCGACTATTCACTTTCCCAGATAGTAGGCGATGGAGAAGTCATAATCCTCTAGAAACTCTACCTATCTATGCTGCCTCATGTTCAGATCTTTTTGTGAATGTAGATACTTGAGGCTTTTGTGATCTGTATATACCTCAAATGTAGCTCTGCAGAGGTAATGCCTCCATTTGGACAATGCAAAAGTAATCACTGCCAGCTCCAGATCATGAGTCGGATAGTTCTCCTCATGAGGTTTTAACTTCTTAGATGCATAAGTGATGACCCATCCTTTCTGCATCAACATGCTTCCCAGCCTTTTATATGAGGCATCTGTATACACCATAGAGTCCTTTAGTCCATCCGAAAGAGCTAAAACTGGAGCTGTAGTTAGGCAGTTCTTCAACTCTTGGAAGCTTCTCTCACACTCTGTGTTCCAATCAAACGATTGGTCTTTCTGGTTTAACTTAGTCAACGGACCATCTATCTTGGAGAAATCCTGAACAAATCTCTAATAGTAACTAGCCAATCCAAGAAAGCTCTGAACTTCAGTATCGGTCTCGAGCTTCTTCCAATTGATAATCATTTCTATTTTAGAGGGGTCCACTTCTAGCTCACCTCAAGTGATTGCGTGACCTAGAAAGGTTACTTTCTCAATCCAGAACTCACATTTATTGAACTTAGCATACATCTGATGCTCTTTTAAAGTTCTTAAAACTATATGTAAGTGCTTTATGTGTTCCTCTCTAGATTTAGAGAATACTAGGATGTCTTCGATGAAGATAACCACAAACTGGTCCAAATATGGCCTAAAGATCCGGTGCATCAAGTCTATGAATGTCGCTGGGGCGTTAGTTCGACCAAACGGCATCACTACAAACTCAAAACGACCATATCAAGAATTGAAAGCCGTCTTTGATACATCTTCTTTTCTGATCTTCAGTTGGTAATACCCTTGTCTTAGGTCCAGCTTGGAGAAGATTCTTGACCCATGCAATAGGTCAAATAACTCATCTACATGTGGCAGAGGGTACTTATTTTTTTTAGTGACCTTGTTCAATTATCTGTAGTTGATGCACATTCTTAAAGACCTATCATTCTTCTTGATGAATAGCACTGGGGCTCCCCAAGGGGATGTGCTAGGTCTACGAAATTTTTTTTCTAGTAACTTCTGCAGTTGGCTTTTCAACTTTTTAAGCTCAGCAGGTGCCATCCAGTAAGGAGTTATGGAGAATGGTGTAGCCTATGGTAGAGTGTGAATAACAAACTTTATCTCTTTGTCAGAGAGGGGTAGTGAGTTTAATTCTTCAGGAAATACCTCCGGGTATTCCACTACTACTTCTACTTCCTTGATCTTGGCTGTGTCCCGAGGTTTGTCAATGAGGCATGCCAAAAATCCTTGCCCATCTTCATTCAAAATCTGCTTAGCTTTTAACGCTGATATAATTAGTATTGGAAAAGCGTTATTTGCCGAAGGGTGTGAAGATATTAAGATCCTTTCCCTGAGTGTAATGCACTTGATGTAGCAATTCATTTGTGCCTGATGATGGTATAGCTAATCCATCCCAAGTATTACGTCATATCCTTGGATTGTCATTCATATTAGATTGGCTAGATACACTCGACCCTTGATCATAATCGGGCAATTCCGATATATGGTATCTGTGACTAACTCTACTCCTGAGGGTGTCTGCACTTGAACTTGGTAGGCCATGGTTTTGGGTTTCAAATTTAATTTTTGAGAAAAATCAACAGATATAAATGAATGGGAAGTAACAAGATCATATAATACTTTACCAAGATTTTTGGAGATAGTAATCACACCTTCAACTACTTTATTGGGTTCCGGTGCATCCTCTCCGGTTAGGGCATAAGCACAGGCGCGAACTTCTATTTTCTTCTTCCTGCAGGTGTTGGGCCTTTTGCTCCTGGGTAATCCTTAAGAAAGTATTGGCTGTTTCCACAATGCAGGCATTTTCCTTGCTTTTGCCAACAATTTGCTTTTTTGTGGCTGGGTGCCCCACAGAATTCACATTGTATCGATGCTTTTTCCTGAGCTCGATTCACTATCTCATCAGTCTTAGGAACTCATTGGGGGTATGCTTCCAACTTGTAGCTTAGGCTATTTCTTGCTAGCGCCACTTGGCCTTCCAGGGGCTGGTCTTCCTTTTCAACCCCTGTCTTTGATTTTTTGAATTTCTTATAGTTCTAATTCATACTGTAGTGCTTTGCTTACCACCAAGTTGAAATTTGGTAGGTCGAAGATAGCTATACCCCGTATAAGCTTCGGTCTTAATCCCTGAACAAACTATTGAATTTGCCGACTTTCATCTTCTAGGATGTAAGGTGCATACTGTATTAACCAACTGAAAGTTGCTTCATATTGACTGACGGACTGGCTTCCTTAGATCAGATTCATAAATTTCCTCTCTCTGGTCTGCTTGACTACTAGGGAAATATATTTGTCCATGAATTTCCTGGTGAAATTATCCCATGTTCGGGGGGTCCTTGAAACGGTCCATCTGCGATTGATCATTTTCCACCAACTTCTCATAGATCTGGCCAAGAAAAATATGGCAAACTGCACCTTTTGTTCATTCGGGTAGTATAGAGTTTTGAATATGACCTCAAAGTTTTCTACCTATTCTTCCACCTTGCGGTCGTCTGGTTCCCCAAAAAGCTTTGGGGTTTGGGAACGAAGGAACCATTCTAGTGTTCAATCTTCAGTTATCTCATTAACTATTCTTGTTTCACCTCCCAGCTGTTGAACCTATAGCCTGGCTCCAGGCCTTTTCCAATTCACGGGGTCTGTAGGTTGACCCACAAAAGGGGCTTGTGAAATCTCTTCTTCTAGTTCAGGTGGCTGATAAGTAGGTACTTCCCACCTAAGGACTCGAGGTGCATTAGCCGGTCGACCAGCTGGTCTTCCTCTATAACATGCTCTTGCTGGAGCGGGTGTAGTAGCACTACCATGAGACGCCATCTCTTACTTTGAGATTTATGAGGTAGTCTCAAGCTTGCAATTATAAGTTGCAAATTAGCACTTTAGCTTTCAAGAATCCTTTAGAATTTCTTGAGCTTTCAAAATTAAAGAAGAGAAAAGTAAATTTAATAAAAGTTCCAATATCTTAAAATAGAAAAGAGAGGAAGTTTGACAACAAGATATGAAAGATAACTTCATTAGCATACTTAGTTAGCAATAGCAAAGTTACAATAGTATATACTCAAATTCAAAGTTGACAAAAATAGTTATGCTAACTATTTGCCTGATCGGATTCAAAATGATTAAGTGAAAGAAAAAAAGAAAGAAAATATTAACTAACGCTATACAATCCTAATAGTAAGAAGTTCTACTAAGTTACTACTACACCAAATACATACATAGAATGCCATCACAGCACCAAATCATCTAACCTAACCCTCCTCATCAGTAATGTTGGACTCAGCATCATCGTTGTCGTCTCCCCACTGATCGAAATCATCCTACATTAGATCTGGGTTCACATCATTGCCATTATCTTCATTATCAATCTCCAACGGTGCTACCACTAGGGGTTCAGAGATAGGATTTGCATCCAGGATCTCCTCAGCTTTGTCTGGATCCTCCTCGGCATTCTCATCTGGGTTATCTTCCAAATCCTCATCGACATTATCTAGGTCCTCTTCTGGATCCTCTTCGATCTGTGCTCTCTATGTGCGCTCAGTTTCTGGAAGGTCTTGCTCCGGCGTTAATCCCTATGCTGACTCCTATAACTTGGTCAATTAACCTACTATAATGGGCTATCATTTGGCTTATCTCGTCCATCACGAGGTGGGGTACCTCTATAGCCTCCTGTAATCCATCTCTAACTCTTAGAATGTAGCCTCCATCTGTTCCCTTATGGTATGGAGTCCTTGTTCCTGCGCCTCTGCTATGCTTATCCGTACGCATTCTCGTTCCATATCTCCTATGAGTTGATCCATGAGATAATCTCTAGCTTCTAGCATTAACCTCAATTGGTATGCCTCCACTCGGTCTCGTATAAGTGACTCACGGTAGTCACTTATCTTGTCTTCCAACGATTGGCACAGCCTCAGCAAGCTCACCTTTACCTCTTCTAAGACTTGAATCATAAGATCCAAAGGTTCTTTACTTGGTCCTTCTACAGGCTCCTTTCCTTTATTGCAGTTGTCCACCATCCTGCTACAATCATAAAATCACATAAATCTATTTCGTTAGTGTCACATAATAAAATCTATATCCTAGTTTCCTAGGTTATATAAGAGTCCACTAATGCTTAAACACTTAAAGTTCATAACCTAACTAACCTAAACAACAAGCTAACTATAAATCTCATTACTGTTCGACACCTAGGTCATCGCTAACCTAGGTTCTGATACCACCTCTATAGCGCCCTCACTCGAGATAGTACTTAAGTTGAGGCGCTACTCAGTCTAGACTTAAATCTCATCCATAATTCAAACAATAGGCCCATGAGAATTTCTTTTTCAAAATTATCAAAGATAGCAACAAGTTTCAACCTAAGCAAATCTTAACAAAAGTATACATTACATGCTATGACAAATCCTATCATTCATTCTTTCATACCTACTACAAACCATAAGTTCAAGTCTTGATATATCACAATATCTCTAAGTTTCAGCTTAACATAAAAGTGATTCGTGCATAGATCTAAACACCTATTTTATTACAAAACGTGCACACTTCCATCCAAGCCTGAAGTACGAGATCATCACCAAAACCTGTTTGAGAAAGCCAACTGATACGGGGGGTGTGGGGAGGGGGATAAGTCCAAAGACTCAGTGAGGGATAAACTTAAGAATAACAGTGGAGATCTATAGAGGAAAATTCAGCTCAACAGATCATCAATTAAACAGTTAGAACATGATAGATCTAGAATTAAGCAGTAACAATAGCAAAATAGGAAGCTCTCCTGCCTTATTACTGTTGGAACATATTTTAGATAGTCAGGATATAGTCAAGTAATAAAAACCCGAAGTAAATGCATTTCAACAGAATATAACAAGTATGCATATCTAATTCGCTTTATACCAGATAGTCAAACAGATTCACCAAGGCGTGATAGCTTGGTACATGGCAGATGCCCATACAGACCGTGTGGCACACCGCTAATGCCTAGGGGGAAATCCCTAGTACATCATTGATACATAGGGGAAATCCTTAGCTTATCGTGGATACCTAAGTGGGCCACTTAGCGTATCACTGACACCCATGCGGACCGCATGGCGTACCCCATATAGCCAAACATTTAGCCCTAATTGAACTCTGGCCCAATAAATCTCCGTACATATAATAAATTATGCTGTGCCCATACGGACCGTATAGCGCACCACAATTTCAGATAAACAAATGTGTCGGCGAGGTAACTATGATAGTACAGAACGGTCAGAATAGTACAGAAATGCTGATAAGGCAGAACGATAGCATAAACAATTCAGATAGCTAACATGGCCAATTAAAGCTAAAATGGATAACAAATGTACCGGCAAGGCAATAGATAACACAACAGGACGCAACATATAATGCAATAGGATGTAATAGATAACAGAATGATATAGATAACAGGCAAGAGTTCTAGGCACTAGAACAGACAGGAATCAGAATCAGTAACAGATGATAACCCCCACGAGGGTGAACATATAAGATAATAGATAGCAATTGGGAACTCAACAATTCTCATATTTCAACAAAACAGATTACAGTACAGAAATGGGAATCCTCACAGGGGTCATTCCACAAGAACAAATAAGTATAATCGAGGCCAGAATGGTAGACCCTCACCGTTTTAGTTCTCAAATAAAGCAACCACAGTCAACAATCTTACTGGTCGGCAGGACCCACTTCTTTGTCACCTAAACAAAAGGGTATTTTTACCATTAAAATCGTCATTTAATTCTTAATACGCTTAATCATACTATTAACAGTCCCAAAAATCACTAATTAACCAACTAATATGATAATTAAAGTTCGGTCAATTCTATCAATACGAAATGCGTTAATTTAGCCGATCACTATAGAAATAGTTACGGGGTTGTTTTGATCCCAATAATAGAATGTAATCTAGTCCTTGAACATATAATTCCTCATATATTATCTCAAGTTAACAACAATAGTCCATTCAACAAGATTAACCTCAGAATGTAATCTAGTCCTTGAACATATAATTCCTCATATATTGTCTCAAATTAACAACAATAGCCCATTCAAGAAGATTAACCTCAATGCCAATACTTAGGTTCCAATTTATTTAAATCCTCAAGTTGGGGTTTACATACTTTAATACACTTAATTAATCCAAGTTAGTATATAATATGTCACAACCGGGTCCACTAACTATATAATAAGTCCAAGCATGGGATATATGTATATATGTACCAATCCACATGTCATACTTCCATTCTTGAGATAATACAAGTTCATGAACAAAGGTACAATATACATTTATATATGCATATATATATATATATTCCAATATCATTCCCAACTTTCAACATAATATGCGATTATGGAGTTTTTAGAATCACAAACCAAGCACACGAGTGCGATCGTCGTACCGAGGAGGCAAAACTATTTCTCTGCCGCTGCCCTCGTCCGCCGTTGCTGAAAAATTCAACGCCACCACTCGAAGACGTCTTTAGCCGAGAGCCATCCAATGCCCAACTCTATTTTCAATTTCTCCGTCAAAAATGGTCTCAACTGCCGCCCCGAAACCTTCAAATCTGCCTTGCTCCGTTGTGAAGAACTCGTTAGTTTTCGCCTTCGCCGCCGTGTGAAACGTCCATGCAACAACACTGCCATGGTCCCTTAGCTGAGAGCTTCTCGAAATGCCTCCCAAAAGTCTGTTTTAGCCACTGCTCCGCTGTCGTTAGCCGAGGTGGGTTTCTTCAACCTTCTTGATTCTGGTGATATTCCACCCGGAATGCTCTGCTTGCGGTGCTAGGTGGTTGCCAGAGATATGGGGAAAGAGATGACCAGTTGGGTTTGGGGAAAGGGCTCGCCCGAAAAGAAATCACCAAGGGGGAAGGTGTGGGTGAGCGTTGGGAAGAAGGAGAAGAAATGGGGGGAGAGAAATGAAAATTGGGTATTTAAAGGGGGTGAGTTTTCAGATTTTCATTTGGCCCCAAAACTTTTGCTGCGTCTCATTTAGGCCATTCAGTTTAAAAAAATAATGAAGTTAAACCCAGCAAATTTAAAAGCTTCTATGCAAACCCTCAAAGTTTCAAATGTGGTCAAATCAAGTCTGATTTATTTCTGAATTGATCCCAAACTTTTTAAAATTCTTGAAATTGAGGTTTTCTTAAACACAAATTGGCCCCCAAAATTCAATAAATTGATAAATCTGCAAGTATAAAATAATATTCATGAAAAATTAAATTCTATAGATATATAAAATTTTCGGAGTGTTACAGGTCACATCTATAAGGACAACATAATAACAATAAATTTTTTATCACAAGTTACATTGACAATTTTTATTAATTATCACTGTAAGTGTGTCACTAATTAACAATTGTGACAAGTTAAAACATTAATTCTTCTCACTATTAAGTCATCTTGTGATAGAATAAATTTTATTGTCACTTTAAAAAGTGACAAAATAAGAACTATCGTTAGTTATATATGTTATTATAGATTGTTAATTTTTACATAGCCGCCTATTTTTTATTATTAACATTATAATTTTTTTGTAGTGTTTATATGTTTTATGCATTAAAATAATATAAAGCTTTTTTTTCAAGAAAAAAAATTGAGAGACCAAAATATGAAGTAATGCAAATGATCTACTA
Source organism: Jacaranda mimosifolia (assembly GCA_018894105.1). Classification (NCBI taxonomy): domain Eukaryota; kingdom Viridiplantae; phylum Streptophyta; class Magnoliopsida; order Lamiales; family Bignoniaceae; genus Jacaranda; species Jacaranda mimosifolia. The sequence continues at coordinate 4,467,546 of CM032131.1, read as the reverse complement.
AAATATGAAGTTAATTCAATTATTGTTTACATGATAAGTTGCATGCCTAAGGTTAAAAGGCAACGTTTTCTTTATTTGTAGAATGCTTGCTGGTGGTTGTGACGTCGCCTTTTGGTATGAATGCGTAGAGATATTAAAGGTTTGGACAAACTATGTGATGCACCAAAAACCGTGTTGTAATTGGTACCATTTGACTTGTGTTATTGGCAAAATAAATAAATAAATAAATAATATTGCTTGAAAAAAATAAATAATAATATAAAAATTATCATCAAAGATATATATTAATTAAGTGACAAAATTTTTTATTGTGTCACAATATGGTTTAATAGTGATAAAAACTAATTTTAAGTTGCCATATTTAATAATTAGTGAGACGTCTATAATAAAAACCTAATGAAGATAAAATTTATTAATATAATTTTTTGACAAAATTTTTGTTATTCTTGGGTTGCCGCTATGGGTCTGTCACTAATTGTTAATATTAACAACTTAAACATTATTATTGAAATTGTTAAGTTTGTAGACATTATTAATGTGACAAAACAAAAATTTATTGTCAAGTAATATATAAGTAGTGATTACTTTTATATAATCATTTATTATTTCATCATTGATTTTTTTCCACTTTGTAATGTATTAACTGTGATTATGATAAGATTTTTACTCTTTTAATACGTATACTTTACCATAATTATTGTTGTCTAATTATGGTACTTATCATCACTATAAAAAATTAGGGTATCAGCTACAGTTAAGTTGTAGTATTGATCATAACTAATGCAAAAAATTAATTACTTTAGCAGCAATATTAACCTAACTAGATTCAAAGTAGATGCTCTCATCATTAACCCTCATTACGATCAATCCGTAAATAATGTGTAGTTAATCTGTTACATTTTGAACGTACAAATTAATAATTTTTATTACTTTGTAATTTAAAAAAATTACATTTATCATAAAAGTTTGTGGTCATAATTAATTTATAGTTATAGTTACAAAATCAATGTAGTACCCCCACTCAGGATATCACCCAAATGCCAGAATACCACTCAAATCAGTCCTATAGCATGCAATAACATATCCAATAGGCCCATAAATTTTTTTCAAAATTCTCCAATAAACCATAATGATCACAACTCACAGCATGCTTCAACTTAATACAATAATATCAGAGTGCGGAAGTTATACTAATACCCCATCATCATTCAAAACAAATATCAACATAAGAAATATCTACATACATACCAAAAGCCTCATGTTCTTCCTGACATATCACAATATTTCTAATAATCCATACATATTAAATGGTGAATTCATATATGAACATACATTCACCAAACTTAATACAAAATGTCAGGCTATAACTCTCAGTCCAAGCCTCCAGTCTCATACCTGTCTGTAAAGAAATAAATGGTACGAGGGTGAGTCATAAGAACTCAGTGACGAATAAGGTAAGACAATAGATGGCTGTCTAGAGTCAATAATAATAATAAAGCTTGATTACACGAAACTATGGAAGCTCAAAACAAGCTAGAGTGAAGATAATGAACATTTTTCAATCATTAACAATTGCCAGGTTGGGATGCTGTAATCGTCAGCTGAAAAGGCCCGGGATCATCTCGATCGATGCAGTTTGGGAGGTATAGAGCATCTCAACCGAACACAGTCGGGAGGGAATACAGACGGCTCAGTTGGCTTGGCTTCAGGCCAATCTACACTGGAAACTCACTCCAGCCTTATTGCTCCACGAACTAAAAAAATTTAAGAGTGCAAACCCAACAGACTATGTATATCAATTAAAAATAATTATGCATATCAGATTATCCTTATGCCTCCTTAATAGTACAATCAATCAACTAATAACAATTCAGTGGCACGAGCATGATAGATGGCAATAACAATAGCACAAGCATGATAGCTTGGCAACAACAGTGGCACAAGTACGATGGCTTGGCAAAACAATAGCACAAGCATAACAGCTTGGCAACAACAGTAGCACAAGCACGACAACTTGGCAAAACAGTAGTATAACCATAACAGCTTGGCAAAGCTCTCGGCCCAAAAATTCCCCTATATCATTTTCAATCAATATTTTGAACGATTAATTGCCAACATGGTAGAATAACTGAATAATGATGCCAACAAGGCAAATCCAAGACATACTGATCAATCAAGGAAATCAATATGATATTTGGCACTTAAAACACCATTTCAACAGGAATGATACAATAACACTATGAAAGTTCATGGCGCCAGAAGAGTAAATCAGTGCATTCAGAACGGTCTTAAAGAAAACATAGGCCACTCGGCCGTATAGTTCAGTTTTCAGAAAAAGAAATCACTTTTCACAAAGCTTCACAGAAGCTAATCTGGACAGTCATTTTCAATAAAACGGAACAAATATCAATCAATTTCAAATCAAGAGAACCTCACATTGTTCAAGAATCAATAACAAGTCACAACAGATATCAATCAGCAGAACCTAACGGGTTCAATGATGACTATAGATTAGGCTCAAACAAATCAAGAACCAATCGGTAGAACCCTCACAGGGGTAGCAACAATCAACAAAGTATGATAATCAAAGCAATAATAACCTTCATAGGGGTTTATCACAGAATCGAAAGGTACAAATGTTGCCAAATTGGCAGATCCTTACCTCATCAACATCAGCAATAAGTCAGAATCCTACTGGTCTTCAGGCCCCAAGTCCTCGCCACCTAATAAGATAATATGATTGAGTTCTTAACTTACCCATTTAGCCTTTATAACACATGCTAATCAATAATTACAATCCAACTTTTTATAACATCCCAAATTTTGTTACCTAAGTCGCAATAATACAAATTTAGGGTTTTTTATACTTAATAAGCCATCTAACCTATAGTTCACATGAAATAATACTATATCGGATTTAATAAACTTAATTATCATGCATGAACATTCCAATCTTATGCATGGCCATTCTGATCGATCATTTCCTTCATTATCCTTTGAAATACAAGGTTTGAATAAGGAATACATGTATACAAATACATGCAAAAAGCTAAATTTTATTTTTGGATAATTACCCAAATATTGAGTTATTGAAAAAGAGAAACGACAATCAGCCTTCATGCATGTCTTTTCCTCGACGAGATGAACACTCTGTCCGGTCACCACTGCCGGCTGCCGTTCGCTACTGCCGGAAACTTTTGAAACCACCACCAAAAGTTTCTACTCAACCTTAGGAATCTAATGCTTCAATTGGTTTTTCAATCCGATACTGGGAAGACCCTCAAATCGCCGGAAAATAGTAGCTTCACCACCAACACCGCCGTGCGGTTTTTGTGGAGTTTCTCCCTCTACAGTGGTCCGTTCAACAATCCGAGAGTACCGAAGTGATCCTTGAGTTGAGCTTGAAAAAATGGTATCGATTTTGGCCATCAAAAGTCACTAGAACAATAATCCATTTTCTCTTACATTTCCGTCGGTCCTCCTTAAGTTTGCCGGTTTTTTTCGCCGGAAATGGCTCAGGTTTGGTGGTTTTTGAGTTCAGGGTGGTTGGGTGATGGTGAATATTGGTTGATATGGGGTGGTTCATAGTGGAGTTCGGTGTTGTTGGTGGTGAAGAGATGGCGTGTATACGGTGGTGAAGATGATGAATGGAGATGGAGGAAATGGAAAAAGAAAAAATACTTATTTTTATTATTACATTTTTTTTCATAATCTCAATTGAGCCCCCAGAATTTCTGCTAGCCACACTTAAGTCCTCCAGTTCAAAACTTACCTCAAATGAGTCCTAGAATTAAATGATGGTTTCACATTAAATCCAATAAAATTTCAAACATTAACCCCTATTAAAAAAAAATGACGAAATTTAATCCTCTAAATATATATTTAAAACCCACAAATTAACAAAATATACATATATATATATGAGTTTAGATATTATCTTAATTATCAATTTTGGCAAAATTCAAAATTATTATTAAAATAAAATTCTAAGGATGTTACAATCCCCTTCTCTTAAAGGAATCTGGTCCCCCACATTCTCACCTGAATACCGAAAAAGACCGGGATATTGTTGGCGCATCATTTCTTTAGGCTCCCAAGTTGCTTCTTCGACATTATGGTTTTGCGAAAGGACTTTTACTTGAGGAATCTTTCTATTTCTCAGTTCCCGAAATTTTCAATCCACAATTCTGACCGGTTGTTCTTCATATGTAAGATCACTCTGCAGAGACACACTAGTGTAGGGAATGGTATGAGAAGGGTCAGGATGATACTTTCGAAGTTGTGATACGTGGAAAACATCATGAATGCCCATCACATCAGGAGGCAACTCTAATCGATATGCTACTGATCTAATTCTTTCGCATATTCGATATGGGCCAATATATCTAGGGGTAAGTTTTCCACCTTTTCCAATTCTTTGAATACCCTTCCTTGGAAAATTTTTAAGTAATACCTGATCACCGACTTCAAATTCCAAATCCCTGCTTCTCTTATCTGCATAACTTTTTTGTCTATCTTGCGCAGTTTTCATTCTCTGCTTAATGATTTGTGTTTTTTCAATAGTCTCCTGGATCAGTTTAAGTCTTATAGTTTCCAAGGACTTATGTTTACTGCTCTTATATTCCTCAATATCCCAATGTAGTGGAGATCGACACTTTCTACCATATAGAGCTTCATACGGAGCCATCTGAATTGTTGTTTGATAACTGTTATTGTATGTAAATTCAACCAGAGGTAGATGTCGATCCCAACTTTTACTAAAATCCAAAACACATGCACGTAACATATCCTCCATAATTTGTATAGTTCTTTCCGATTGTCTATCTGTTTGAGGGTGAACAGTGGAACTGAAACACAACCGCATGCCTAGATGTTCCTGCAAGGCCCTCCAAAGTCTCGATGTGAACTTGGGATCCCAATTAGACACGATACTAACTGGAATTCCATGCAACCTGACTATCTCCTTGATATATACTTTAGCCAATTTCTCAACTTTGTACTATTACCCATATACTATTATATCCACCTTGAACCACTGGTAGGCCTGTTACAAAGTCCATAGTGATTTGTTCCCATTTCCAATCCGGTATTGGGAGTGGCTGAAGTAATCTTGATGGTCGCTGATGTTCTGTCTTTACTAACTGACAGGTTAGACATCTTCGTACACATTCGACAACATCTTTCTTCATTCCGTTCCACCAAAACTATTTTCTCAAGTCTCAGTACATTTTGGTACCCCCAGGATGGATTGCAAACCTTAATTTATGTGCCTCTTCCAATAATCTTGTTCTTAATTCTTTAGGCACGCAAATTCTCTTACGAAACAATAGAGTACCTTGACTATCGGTACTGAATTCTTATTCCCCAAACTTCTTGACTATTTCCTTCTTTTCAAATAGCCATTTATCATTGGTTTGAGCCTACTATATTCTTGCATGCAATTCTGGTTGCACGTTTACTCCCGCAAGCCAAACTTTTTGTTTCATTCTCATCACCCCATCTGACTGTTGAACCTTCATCTTTGTTTCTGTCAAATGAGCTAATCCAACTCTACGACTCAGCGCATCTACTGCCACATTGGCTTTTCCTGGGTGGTATGAAATTGAAAAGTCATAATCCTCAAGGAATTCCACCCATCGTCGTTATCTCATATTCAAATCTTTTTGAGAGCGCTGATACTTGAGACTCTTATGATCAGTATATACTTCAAATATGGCTCCATATAAATAATGTCTCCATTTAGATAAAGTGAATATCACCGCTGCTAACTATAAATCATGAGTTGGGTAATTCTTTTCATGTGGTTTAAGTTTTCGAGATGCATAAGCAATAACACGTCCTCTTTGCATCAATACACATCCCAATCCTTCATTGGAAGCGTCTGTATAAACCACAAAGTCTTTTAACCTATCAGGCAAAGCTAAAATCAGGGTTGTGACTAGCCGAGTCTTTAGCTCTTGGAAGTTCCTTTCACATTCTTCATTCCAGTCAAAGGGTTGATTCTTTTGGGTTAACTTAGTCAAGGGACTGGCTATTTTAGAGAAGTCTTGAACAAATCTTCGATAATAACAAGCTAAACCTAGAAAACTATGAACTTTTGTGACATTCTCAGGTCTCTTCCGATTAGTTATTACCTCTACCTTGGAGGGATCAACTTCTACTCCATTCTGAGAAATGATATGACCAAGAAAAGTTACTCGTTCTATCCAAAACTCGCATTTACTAAACTTAGCATATAACTGATGCTCCTTCAAAGTTCTTAGTACTAAGTGTAAATGCTTTGCATGCTCTTCTTGAGTCTTCGAATATACCAAGATGTCATCTATGAAGATAATGACAAATTAGTCTAGATATGGTTGAAATACTTGATGCATCATATCTATAAATACCGCTGGAGCATTGGTCAAACCAAAATGCATCACCACAAATTCAAAATGACCATATCGGGAATTGATGGCAGTTTTCGGTATATCCTCCTCTCTGATCTTTAACTAGTAATACCCTTGCCTTATATCCAATTTTGAAAAGATTGTAGCCCCTTGTAACAAATCAAATAACTCTTCTACGTGTGGTAGGGGATACTTATTTTTAATTGTGACCTTATTCAGCTCTCTATAATCAATGCACATTCTCAAATATCTATCTTTTTTCTTAACAAACGACACCAGGGCTCCCTAAGGAGAAGTGCTTGGTCTAATATACTTTTTCTCCAACAGCTCCTGAATTTGCTCCTTTAACTCCTTCAACTCTGTAGGAGCCATTCTATAGGGAGTTTTTGATATAGGCTTTGCTTCTGGTAAAGTGTGAATAACAAATTCCATTCCTCTATCAGGAGGTGTTGAATTTAGCTCTTCTAGAAATACTTCCGGATACTCAGCTACTATATCCACTTTTTCTAACTTGGCGGTATCTTGAGGCTTATTTATGAGATAAGCTAAAAATCCTTGTCCACTTTCCTTGAGAATTCTTTTTGCCTCTAATATGGATATTAGTGACAACGATGAAGTTTTACCTAAGGTCGAGTGATTAGATATCGGCATTTTACCTCCAAGAGTGATACTTTTTGTGTAACAGTTCATATGCGCCTGATGTTTACATAACCAATCTATTCCCAAAGTCAGATCATATCGCTGAAGAGGTATATGTATAAGGTTAGCTGAATATATCTCATCTCCTATTAGCACTGGACAATCCCAGTATATTATATATGTGGTCAAACTTTCCCCTAGTAGAGTCAAAACCTCTATTTGATAGGTCATAGTTTCTGGTTGTTTGCTCAATTTTTGAGAAAAAGTAGAAGATACAAAGGAATGAGATGCACCAGGATCATACAAGGCATTACCAAAAATACTAGTTATAGAGACCATACCTTCAACCACCTCATTTGGGTTAGGTGTGTCTTCTCCAGTTAAAGCATATGTACGAGCCTGAACCTTTTGTTTGCTTTTAGAACCCACCATTTATTTCCCTTTAGCTGTTGTGGTCGGGGCTTCCCTTCTAGGACAGTCTTTTAAGAAATGTTGGTTACTGCCACATCTTAGATACTTTCCTTGTTTCATCCAGGAAGTAGCCTCTTCATGTCCCGATCTACCACAATATCCACACTGTCATTGTGTTTCCTTTTGAGTCTGGTTGGGATTTCTGTTAGACTGAGGTACACGAGACAGTGAATTCCCGATCTATAAATGAGGTTGTTTTCTTCCCGAACTGTTTTGTCTTACATGATATGGCCTATTCTTTCGAGTTCTGTCCTCGATCCTTCGAATATCTTGGAGTTCTAACTTTAGTTGTAGAGCTTTATTGACCGCCACATTATAGTTTGGTATATCAAAGAGAGCTAATCCACGTCTAACTTTTAGTCGTAATCCTTGAATAAATTGCCGTTTCTGTCGACTTTTATATTTTAATATATAAGGAGTGTATTGAATCAGTTGACTGTAAGCAGCCTCAAACTGACTAAGGGTTTGCCCTCCCTGTACCAAGTTCATGAACTCTCTTTCTCTAGACTTCTTGACTACCAGCGGAACATATTTATCCATAAATTCCTTGGTAAAATTTGCCTAAGTCCGTTGGGTTCCTGCTGCAGTCCATCTCCGATCAACCATCTTCCACCAACTGCGTCCAGGACCAGCTAATAGGAAAGCAGCAAAACGAACCTTTTGCTCGTCCGAATAGTGAAGAGTTTCAAATATGTTCTCCAGATTATCTAACCACTCTTCTGCTTTTCTGTCATCAGGTTCTCCTAAAAACTTAGGAGGTTAGAATCGTAAGAATCTCTGCAAAGCTCAATCATTAACAACCTCCTGAACTACTCTCGCCCTTCCTCCTCTTACATGCCCACATGGCGGTTGCCTTTGCCCCTCCGAATTTATAGGTTTAGTAGGTTGACCTATAGGTAGCTGACCACCCAAATTTGTCTGTGAAACTTCATCTTCATTCCAAGGTTGCTGATATACATGGGCTTCGCGTCTAGGGTTTCGAGCCATATTAGGTCTCCTTCCAATTGGCCTTCCCCTACGACCCCCTTGTATTGGCACTGGAACATCATTGTTTTCGTGAGATGCCATCACCTTTATTAAATACTCAAGCTTGAATCATCAATTCATGAGTAATTCTCACTCACTAACAAAATTATGAAAATTTCAAAATTTTTAAAAGAAAAACCTGTATAATACCACACACCATATAGTTCATAATAACAGGTGGAAATTTCATTTATAAAATAAGTTAGCATTAGCAATTACGATAGTATGATAAGTCAAAATTCAAAATTTCAAAAAGTTGCTAAGCTAACTATATGCCAGGTCTAAGAAAATAACCGGACTAATGCGAGAGATCACTCATCGCCTACGAGCTACAAGCTCGTACTAACCTGCCTAGGTCATACCTATAATCTATATACATAAAAGTGCCATATCTAGGCCTACTGCCATTTATATACACAAAAGCCCACATCTTAGTCAGAAATACTCAGTCCACATCCTCAACATCAGTAATAACTAACTCAGTGTCCTCCTCATCAACCTCCTCATCATCCATAGGTATCTCTATCTCATCATCATTAGCGAGTGTCATCAACTCCATATCCACCTCATATAGCATCAATATCTCCAAATCCTCATTTGGTATCGGTATCGCTATATCAACATCCTCATCAGGTATCGGTATCTCTACATCCTCATTAGGTATCAGTATCTCTACATCAACATCCTTAGGTGGCTCATCCACCAAAAACTCTAGTACCGGATCTATCTCAGGCTCTTCCTCTGGATCCTCATCATCTCTGTCCTTTACTGGCTCTACTGTAGGTGTCGCAGCCGGGATTCCCTCAACTATCTCCACGATACGTATGCCGAATCCCTGTCCCTGCTCTGAGGTAGGACGTATACCCGAAGGTCCTGCGCTAACATCGATACATAAACCCTACACCAATAACCTGATCAATAGCTCTCCCAAAATGAGCTATCATTCCTCGAATCTCATTTACGTTGACGTGATTCATTTCATGAATTCTCATAGAGTCAACTTGCAACAACTTAAAAGTTTCTTCCATATCCTCACGAATAGACCGAAGTACTTCAATTTGAGCTGAGCATTGCTAAGCCTTTGGTATTCCCTTTCCACATCTTCCATCAACTTAGCCACCAAATAATTCCTATTCACCATAACATACCTCAGATAATTATTCTCAGCCTGGCTGTCTCTCAGATTTTCTCTTATATCATAAAGTCTATCATGAAGATTTTGACATATTTCATTCATCTTTTTCTTTTCAGTTTCTAATGCCTTAATTCTTTTCTTAAGAGACTCAAAACTATCGTTTTCTTCTATAGGTTCCTTGCCTTCTCTTCACTCATTTGCCATCCTGAAATACATAACTTCTTTTGATTAACAACAATTCATTTAAAGGTAAAACTGTAAAACATATTACAATCTTGTCCCAGGCAAAACAATCAAAAAGTTAATTCCTAAAATCCTGTATCAGTATAGCTCAGGTTTTCTAAACCTAAGCTCTGATACCAGAATTGTAGCACCCCCCACTCGGGATATCACCCAAATGCCTGAATGCCACTCAAATCAATCCTATAGCATGCAATAACATATCCAATAGGCCCATAAATTTTTTCCAAAATTCTCCAATAAACCACAATGATCACAACTCACAACATGCTTCAACTTAATACAATAATATCAGAGTGCGGAAGTCATACTAATAGCCCATCATCATTCAAAAAAATATCAACATAAGAAATATCTACATACATACCAAAAGTCTCATGTTCTTCCTGACATATCACAACATTTCTAATATCCATACATATTAAATGGTGAATTCATATATGAACATACATTCACTAAACGCAATACAAAATGTCAGGCTATAACTCGCAGTCCAAGCCTCCAGTCTCATACATGTCTGTAAAGAAATAAATGGTACGAGGGTGAGTCATAAGGACTCAGTAACAAATAAGGCAAGATAATTGATGGCTGTCTAGAGTTAATAATAACAATAAAGCTTGATAACACGAAACTATGGAAGCTCAAAACAAGCCAGAGTGAAGATAATGATCATTTTTCAATCATTGACAATTGCCAGGTTGGGATGTTGTAACCGTCAGCTTAAAAGGCCTGGGATCATATCGATCGATTCAGTTCGGGAGGTATAGAACATCTCAACAGATCACAATCAGGAGGGAATACAGACGGCTCGGTTGGCTTGGCTTCAGCTCGATCTAGACTGGAAACTCACTCCAGCCTTATTGCTCCATGAGCTAAAAAAATTTAAGAGTGTAAACCCAACAGACTATGCATATCAATTAAAAATAATTATGCATATCAGATTATCTTTATGCCTCCTTAACAGTACAATCAATCAATCAATAAAAATTCAGTAGCACGAGCATGATAGCTCGGCAGTAACAATAGCACAAGCGTGACAGCTTGGCAACAACAGTGGCACAACTACAACGGCTTGGCAAAACAATAGCACAAGCATGACAGCTTGGCAACAACAGTGGCACAAGTACGACGTCTTGCCAAACAATAGCACAAGCATAACAGCTTGGCAACAACAGTGGCACAAGCACTAAGCTTGATCAATTGCCTATTAGATATTTGTCTGTTGATCTTGAAACATGTTCAATGTCCATCTACAAAACACATAGCTCTATACAAGCTATAAAATGCAATTACCCCCAGCGAAATATCCTGACTTTAAAAAATTGAGGTGCAATTTTATTATTGCATTTATTGATTAAGCTTAGTATATCTTCTTAAAGTTTATTCTAAATTAAGTATTAGCTTAATGTAGTTAGAGCCACCCCACTGATTAAGCTTAATGTGTGCTTGTATGATCAGGTCATATTCAGTTAATCTAATGAATTGTTCTTGATATTTCCTTGACCTTCAAGATTAAGATCTCAAATCATCAAACCTCTCTCTAATAAATCAACCAACATCATTACAATTCATATCAATGGTGTCTCCTTCTAAATTCAGGGAGTTTCCACATAAATTTGATATATGATTTTGAGGATTATTTTTGTTAGTGATATATGCTTTCATATTATGAGAATAAACTTTTAAAAGGTATGCCAAAGCGAATGGAAAGACAAAGGTGTAAGGGAGACAAAAAAGAATGTAGAGAACAATTTACGTTCGTACGATAATCTAAAAATATTTATTCTTTGGTCATATTTGCTTGATTTGCACTAAAAAGTGGGATTACTTTAAAGACATTAGTATTTCAAAAGAGGGAAATTAGAAATTATTTTGATTTTAAATATATTTAATGAATAAGATATAGCAAGAACATTTTTCAAATTTGAATTATATACGCTATCTTGAAACTTGAATGTGATATTATTGACACATAACATTATTTTAAAATATGCAATATCATTGTTGAAGTACCAATGAAAAGTTCTAGAACAGAGCCAATACTAACTGAATTGTCACTAGACAATGTTTTGATATAATATTACATTATTTGACAATTGTCATAAGACTCCCAAATATCTATCGGCTAACCAGTACACATGTAAACATAGATATGCACACACACCAAAAATATTTATTTCTCACAATATATTCATAAAATTAAACATGATATACTAACTAATAATAATATAAAATGTTAAATTTCACAAAAGCTATAAATTATGGATGGTAAACAAATTGACATGTTTGAAGTCGCATGGGGAGTAGCTTTCCTTTTGCAATTTATAATTGGAGATCTGATAAATAACTATGTATTAACTCTTCCATCTGAATCAATAACTTCTACAGACAAGAATAACAAAAGCATTTGCAGAAAATATAATCCATTTTATGCTAAATTGAGGTTAAGCTTATGTGGAACTACGGAAACTATCTTTGTCAAGTTTTTGCTCATTACAATTTGGAGCATTTAGATAATGGAAACAAACTTCTTCTGCAATTGTGGTTGAATTTGGACAAAATTCGGCCCTAATGGAGTGGAGAAATCAATGAATAAACCATGAAATAATGTTCCTTTTCAAAATTCATCAAGTGTTGTGAACTGATTTTTATGATGCGTGACTTCAATATATTGCTTTCAACTGAAAGAACTTATCCAATATAGGAAGGATACTTCAAAAAAATAGTAACATGTACATATTACTATCATTGGAACAAGTTCTATTATTGGGTATCACTATTTGTATTTGTCATCTTCCAACACTAGAAAAACATGAATGCAGTGCCCTTTCCATTTAGAAAAATAACAATGCGTACACATAGTAGGTGTTTGGCTCGATTTATGTAAAGCATTTTATAAGTTTCTATATTTTTTTTTTGAAACTTATAAAATATTAGATCTTATTTTAAAATAAACTTTTGAAGTGTTTGGATAAAACAAAATCTTATAAGATGTTAGTGACAGTAATTTTACAATTAATATAATTAAAAATTATAAAAATTTATAAAATTTAAAAATAAGTTAGGAGTTCTTACTCTTCTAAGAAAAAGCTTATAAGACTCCAAAATCTTATTTTGGAAGCTTATAAGATATTCTTCTTAAAAATATACGAAGTACTTTACATCTTATAAACTTAACATATTATAAGATATTTTGAGGAACTTATAAACTTAGCCAAACAACATCATTAATATCATTGGGACAAGTTTATTATTGGGTATCACTATTTATATTTGTCATCCTTCAACACTAGAAAAACATGAATGTAGTGCCATTTCCATTCCTCATCCTAATTATTATCATTAATTTATTTTCATCCATGATATTTAATATTATGTACCAATTAAGTCCAAATGTAAAGTGAAATATTAATTCTGATGCTAGGGTCCTTCATGCAGATTCTTTTTCCTTATCAAAATGCTCAACTTAAACATAACATATAATACTAAAACTTTTTTTCTCACTCCAAATATTATAACTTTGTGTTTTATTTTTCTGAGATTAATATTCCTCCATTTTTTTTTCATATCTTCACAAAAATTTAAGATCTAAATAAAATGTTAACGTTTTTTTCACTAAAATCTAGGATCCACAATTAATATAGGTTACAAAAATTATCATCCAATCAATGCAAAATTTAAAGTTTCTGCACCAAACATCATATGGAGTCACCTTCTTGCTCTAAATATAGGATGACAAAATTTTGTGAATTGTTTAAGCTCATCTAGAGAGTTCTATTTTTTTTTTCTTTTTTTTTTTTGATAATTATCTAGAGAGATCAATTGCCAAACAATATCAACCTAAAAAATGTTGATTTAATTTTTTTTTTTTTATGGCTCTTGATAAATCCTATGCCAAACAATATCAACCTAAAAAATGTTGATTTAATTTTTTTTTTTTTATGGCTCTTGATAAATCCTAGTAAGGCCAACAATTCCTAATGCTCTGGTGGGGTTGTATAGTGACATTCGTTGTCTGATAGCAAATGGAAAAGAATTTAATAACTCATAGCCAGGACTTAAAATTTTGGGTGAATTTCAGTACTTTGTACCTGTCAACTATGAATATGAATTCAGATTATGAAATACATTTTTCTTCCCTCCAATCAAATAAAAAAAGATATGTTTTCAAATTTTACACAATTTAAAATATCTGAAATTGTGAATTTAAAATTTTTAATTTTATATGAACTTAGATAATATAAATTGCAATTAGGTTATTAGACCAGCCATATTTAATTGATATAACTAATTTTATATTAAGCAAATAAAATTTATTTAATGAATTAAATTCACTTATAATTATAATAAATAATTTTAGATAATTAATACTTTCAGGAAAAACTAAAAAGCTTTGAACGAAATTGTCACGGCCAAGCTCGCGAGTTCGTTGGACGGATGAATTGCCTTCAAACTCACCAAGTGCATCCTAGAATTGGGCTATGATCAACTTGCTCAAAAGGAATATCCAATGGAAGCATATGAGTTCTTTGGTCAAAGCTTATTTCCAGTCACTCTTTCAATATTTAGTCCATGTGGGATGGGGTATCACAATCAACCCTCCTTCAGAACACGACGTCCTCATTGCGGCGTGACACAGATCCAAGATCAGTCACCAAGCGTTGAAACTCTAGAGGTGGCTCCTACAGGATTAGGAAGTGACTTTCGTAGCACTTTGTCCCACAGGTTCAAGAGGTGGCTCCCACACACGTAGCACTTTCCCCCATATAGCACTTAGCTCCCAATATTTTGTTTAGTGATGGCTCTGATTCTATTTATCATGATCCGAACCTGCGAGCCCATTGGATGTGAGAATTGCCTCCAAAACCCATCGAGTACATCCTGAAAATGGGCTATGATCAACTTGTCTAAAAGGGACAACTAGTGGATGCACATGAGTTCTTTGGCCAAAGCTTATATACTAGTCACGCCCCAAAATCAAACCATATAGTCTAGTCTCGATGTGTAAAACTCAATCCTAAAAATAGAGGTCATCTAACCCAAAATCATAATTTTAAACAAAAGAACACTAGGTATTCAAAAGAAATTTAATAAAACTTGCAGCATAAAACTCAAATAACAACACCCTAACTTTAATTAAAATTCATTAGAAAACTAACAATCTAACATCATCAAATACTAAGACTACTGCAAAAGTCCCAAAATACTTAAGTTCTGATTTCATCAAAAGTGGGTCCACCTCCTCAATATGGTTAGGGTCTAGGTATGCCAGAAGAAAGTTAAAGAAAAATAGAATGTGAGTAAAGGACTCAGTGAATGCCAAGTGTGCGCAATGTGAGTTCAAAAATATATCATGATCAAAAGTTGCTCAATGATAAATGCTTAAGAAAAATAGTGAAAAACAATTATAAGCACTTGAATAATAGTGACAAACAATTATAAACACTCGAGAAGACAGTGAAAAACAATTATGTATTATATAGTAGTAAAACGAAATAAAACAGTAAATATTTTCAAAAGGCCAATAATTAAATGCGATGATCAAACCAGTGTTTGTTGTAGCCAGTCAACCTTATGACTCCTACTATAACCGTCCCTTATCACTCCAGACAAGGTGCGACCTTACCAAACAGTCCCCAAGCCTAGGTTCTCAGAAAATCCTACGATCAACCTCAGCCACAAACGACTTTTGTTGTGCACTAAGGGGATTAAGCAATGAAGGTTGGGGTCCAACTGCCAAGCCCGTTACTGCTTGGTGAAGTCCCTCACACACGCAGACAATGTTGGATCCAACTAATAGTAATAGTAGCAATAACAATAATAGTAAATCCAATCATCAGTTGATTACTAGATTTAACTACTAGTTTAAAAACATTATTAAATAAAAAGATATCATAAAAAACATGTTTTCATTTAACTTGAAACAAAATAAGAAAATTGTATGTGCACAGTGGAATATAAATCATACTGAGGGCTCAACTTTCCTCATCCGCTAATCCTTACAAATCCTTTTTTGAGTGATACCTTAAAAGTACCATATTCACAGTTCTAACTGTCGTTAGGCATAGGCTGTTATCTTACCATTTTGTATCAATACACATCCTAAACTTTCTTTAGAAGCATCGATTTATACCATAAATTGTCAGTACCATCTTGTAGTGCCAATATTTGTGTTGATGTAAATCTTTTCTTAAGCTCTTGAAAACTAACTTTATATTAATCGATTCACTTAAACGACACTTTCTTTTATGTCAGTCCGAACAACGGAGTTGCTATTTTTGTGAAATCCCGAACCACCTACAGTAACCTACCAACCCCAAGAAACTTTTTATCTCAGATACAATTTTTGGCCTCTCCATTCTAGTATTGCTTCAATTTTTGGATGTATCAACCGTGATCTCATCTTGAGAAATGATATGACCTAAAAAGGCTACCTTATCAAACCAAAACTCATACTTATTCAACTTAGCATAAAGTTTATGTTCTCAAAGTGTTTGTAATATTATCCTCAAGTGTTCTTCGTGTTCCTTCTATCTCTTTGAATATACCATAATCTTATTAGCAAAACAACCACAATTTGGTTTAAATATAGCCTAAACATACAGTGCAGTAGTGCACTAAATCCATAAATGTCAGGTGCATCAGTCAATCCAAATGGCATTACGATGGACTCAAAATGACCATATTGAGCGTTCAATGTCATCTTAGTCATATCCTTCTCTTTAATCTTTAGTTGGTGGTACCCTTATCTAATATCTATTTTGAAATAGACTTGAGATCCTTGTAATTGATCAAAAGTTCCTCTATTTTGGCAAGGGTTATTTATTCTTAATTATAACATTATTCAAGCCTTAGTAATCTATACACATCCTCAAAGTCCCATACTTCTTCATTACACCAAAAAAAAAAAAAAAAAAGAAGTTCCTAAAGAGATGAACTAGGCTAAATAAATCCATCTTTGATTAGCTCTTGCAAATATACCTTAAGTTCCTTAAGTTCTACTGGTGCCATCCTATATGGTGTTTTACATATTAAGGTTGTTCCTAAAAGAACCGCAATGGAAAATTTCATTTCCCAGTTTGGAGGTAGTTAAGTTAATCTCTCATGGAATACATTAGGAAAGTTTGTGATTATGATAACTCCATCGATCTTCATCTTATCATTACGTTTATTCATTTGGTAGGCTAGGTAACTTATCTTACCCATTCTCAATGCCTCAAAATCAAAGTTATTCTAGTTGGCTTCCATTCCCCAGTCAGTTCAATTGTCCATTTATCGAGTTCGCACAAACTAACTATTATCAAATAGAAACTTTAAGCCATAACGATTGCTAAATGGAAAATCTAATATATTGAAATAACACATATAGAAATTTCAAAATAAAAATCCTATCTGATTATAGATGATGATTCTCCTGTCCTAATCTTTATCATTGGCCTCATTTGGATCTATTTCTTCAATATCCTCATTTAATTTCACTTTTTCTAAGTCTTCTTCAATGTCCTCTTCATTCTCCTCGCTAGGCTCTTCCTCAACTGGTTATTCTTATGGATCCTCTTCCTCTGACTCATTAATAAATAAGCTAACAAATGTTGAGTTTACCTAAAGCCTCTCCTGGCTATCATAAACACATTTTGTTCTCGATGACGTTGCTCTTTCATCTCATTGCTTTGGTGATCTAGCTCTTGCAGATAGACATCTAGCTATTATTCTAACTCTTCACATCTCTCTTATATTGAAATTGGTCACTTTATGGTGATCCCTATCAACCTCAAGCTAATATAGGATTGGGTTTGGGTGATCCTTTTAAGGTGTATTGAATTTCATAGAAATGGGTTGCTTGCAACTACAGTTATATCGTTCACTACCTCTGACGTTGATTGTCAGGGTGAAACATCTAAATCATGAACTGACTTATGTAGGCTTTAACTCACCACCTTATCGAAATAAGCCTAGATCAATAAAAGAAAATACTGGAGTACTCTAAGCAATCGTTTCAAAACAAGATAGCTAAGCATTCACAATTCTCAAAGGGGAGAAAACTGTTAAATCTTAAAGAATTTCTGATCTAAGTCTCATAATATATCATGAATCCTATCATCAAGTACCAAAAGTGTTCAATCGTATCAATTGACATACCTAATAACAATCCCTCACAACTTTGATACTAAATGAAATTCGATCAATCATTTTAGTAGTTGAGCATAAATACTCAAATCAATTCCTAAAAGTGCTACACACATGGAAGCCACCTCTTGATCCTGTAGGAGTCACCTCTAGAGTTCCAACACCTAGTGACTAATCTTGGATCTGTGTCACGTCCCGACGAGGACGTCGCGTTCTGAAAGAGGGATGATTGTGATACGCCATCCCATAGAGACTAAATATTGAAAGAGTGACCAGTATATAAGCTTTTGCAAAAGAAGTCATGTGCATTCATTGGATATCCCTTTTAGGCAAATTGATCATAGCCTAATTCTAGGATGCACCCAGAGGGTTTGGAGGCAATTCTCCAATCCAATGGGCTCACGAGCCTAGGACGTGACAGAAATAGTAAATTTTGACAAAACCACGATTTGGTAGGTAAAATATCTTAGAATGTAAACTAATTCTATATAAGGAATTTGGCAAAATAGTCCTATAATTTTAGAAGAATACGCGTTAAAGGGTTGAAGTGGCTAGAAGGATGGGATTGTTTATAAAACAACACAAATCTGAACAAGTTGTAAAATTATGTACAAGAACTAATGCCTACCACTGCTTAAAGATTAAGGAAGCTCGCTCCAAAAATTCAAGATTTAAAACTAAGTTTTTGTGCTGCTTCTTTATTGACAGCAAAGTATACAAACTGATGATGACGGTGATAGTAGTAGTAGTAGTAATATATCAATAATTAAATAAATAATATAAATATCAATTTAAAATAATATGAAAATTTAAATACAGATTCATATAGTCAATATATTAATACAAAATATTCAAATAATAAAACTTATGAACTTTCGAATTTAGTTGAGAATACCAATTGAGCATAAACTTTAGCACTTTTAACAAATTAATTTGTTTGCATAATATTTAGGTATATTGATAAATATTCTATATAATTAATTTTTAGGGAAAATTATATATTAGTCCCTAAAGTTTTACTCTAAAATCACTTTAGTCCTCAATTTTCATAAGTTCATCTTTTAGTCTCTGATGTTAGTATATCATTTCATTCTATCCTCAAAATCACTTTTCGGCGGTATTTGGCAGGAAAATTGATCAATTTTCGTACTTTTAAGTGCAAAGTTGTCAATTTAATAAATTGATTTCCACTTCAGTCCCAATTTAAAATTTTATGTTCTACTTTAGTTCCTATGTGACTTTTTCTTTCTTTCTTTCTTTCTTTTTTTTGCCAACAACTACATTTCTTAATATATTTGACAATTACATGATAAAAGTACTAAAATAATTTTTAATTGGCAAAAGTTGTGCCGCATTCTTCCTATTCATTGGAATTATCCATTCTCAAATTTACAAACATCACTCTATGCTGAGGCCATATTGCCCCAGGGTACAGATGTATTTTTATGTTTAGTTGCTGGTTCAACCAATTTAAAATGCATAAGTAATTGATTTAATGTCATAGATATTCATTCTCTTAGAGTGATTGAACAATTGTTTCAAGAACAATTTGAATAGATTGTTGGCATGAATAACAGCGGCCATAGTGGAGGTGCAGCCATGATAGCCTGGGAAACAGAAACCATAGTTGCTATTTTTCAAGGCTATGCGGTGGCCATGGCATCTTTAGAAACAACAGTCATGGACACTATTTTCAGCCACGGCTGTCGTCCGTGCGGGTGACTGGATAGTTAGGTGGGGATAGGGCAATTGGAGGTGGAGGTGGGAATTGGGGGTTGCAAAGGTATAAGGTATAGAGGATGGGTTCGCTGGGGTTAGCTGCCATGGCCAGCAACCATGGGGTGGGGGCAAGGTAGTTGGGGGTGAGGATGGGGGTTACATAAGGTGCGAGGTGCAGGAGCTGTAGGAATGAGTGAGTTTATTATATAAATATAATTATAAAGTACATTTACTGTTGTGCCCCAAAATTAAATCACGTATTCTGGTATCGAAGCGTTAAACTTAATCCCAAAAATAGAGGTCATCTAATCCAAAATCATAATTTTAAATAAAAGAACACCAAGTACACAAAATAAATTTAATAAATCTTGCAACATAAAACTCAAACAACAATACTCTAACCTCAACTAAAATCCATTAGGAAACTAACCAACACCATCAAATGCTAAGACTACTGCAATAGTCCCAAAACACTTTAGTTCTAATTCTTATTGAAAGCGGGTCTACCTCCTCACTAAGGTTAGGGTTTAGGTCTACCAAAAGGAAGTTAAAGAGAAATAGAGTGTAAGTAAAGAACTAAGTGAATGCCAAGTGTGTGCAATGTGAGTTCAAAAATATATCATGATCAAAAGATGCTCAATTATAAATACTTGAGAAAACTAGTGAGAAACAATTAAACACTTGAATAACAGTGAAAAATAGTTACAAACATTTGAGAAGACAGTGAAAAGTAGCTATGCATTATATAGCCGTAAAGCAAGAATATAATAGCAAACATTTTTAATAGACCAATAATTAAATGCGATGATCGAACCAATGTTTGTTGTAGCCAGTCAACCTTATGACTCCCACTGTAATATTCCCTTATCACTCCGAGCAAGGTGCGACCTTACCAAACAATGCTCGAGCCTAAGTCCTCAAGAAATCCTACGACCCGTCTTATCTACAAACGGCTTCTATTGTGCGCTGGGGGGATTAGGCCATGGGGGCTTAGGGTTTCACTGAAAAGCCTATTGCCGCCCAATGAAGTCCCTCGCACACCCAGATCGAGTTGGATCCAACTAACAATAACTGTAGCAGTGACAATAAATCTAGTCATCAATGTTAATCATCTTATTTAACTGCTAATTTAAATTCATGATGAAATAATATCAATGGATTTAAAAGAAATTGCTTTTCTTACATCACAAAATAAAATAAAGAAATTCATGTGCGTAGTAGAATATAATTATAGTATAGTGTAAGCAGAAGAAAAGTTTCATGGAATGCATTACTGTAACACCTCTAAAATTCGGTATTTTGGGAAATAGCATTCGGCAGGTTCATTGCGACAGCGTCTAGTCGGCAGGATAATAGCATTCGGCAGGTTCGTTGTACGGCTGGCCGACAAGAGCCTTCCTTTCTTCAAAATACTCAGAAATGCAAAAAAATTAGGGTTTTAGTGGACCCAACAGTGCGACCAGGCTCTAATCAAACTTAAGCAATACTTGTGCTCGCCGCCTATGCTCGCCAAACCCGAGCTGGGGGAAGTTTTATAACTTTACTTGGCCGTATCCACCGCCTCGATCAGTTCAGTATAGGTATTGACGAGAGGCAGAACTCACCAACCTGTGTATTACTACAGTAAGGCTTTACACGGGCCTGAACACAATTACCTAGAGATCGAGAGGTTTTCTCTCGCCCTCGTTACAGCAGCATAGAAGTTACGACCTTACTCCCAATCTCATGAAATCGTAGTCCTGACCAATCAACCATTGAAATAGGTGTTTTTGAAACCAGATACCTCGGGTCGACTCACTTAATGGGCCATCGAGCTTGGGGAGTTCGACATCACGTTCCAACCGCGAACAGCCATAAAAGCACAGGTCCTAGTTGATTTTATTGTCGAAAGACTCGACCTCCTAGACCAACTCGATCAGGAATCCTCCGTTTGGACTTTATACGTCGACGAATCAGTAACCACATCGAGAGACGGAATTGGTGTTTCTCTTCGCTCCCCACTCGCAGAAGAGTATGATTTTGCAATGAAGCTCGACTTCCCAGTCACTAACAACGAAGCAGAGTACGAAGCTGTCATTGCTAGAATGAACATGGCAGTAATTTGGGGTGTCGAGTAGCTAGCAATGATCATTGACTCCCAGCTAGTGGCCGAGCAAGTCGGAGAGAACTTTGAAGCCAATAAGGTTAAAATGGGCCAGTACTTGGCCGAGGTGAAACGATTATAGCGGTCGTTCAAGAGCTTCACCCTGAGCCAGGTTCCCCGAACAAAAAATGAGCGGGTAGATGCACTCTCAAAATTTGCTAGCTTGACGAAGGGAACTAGGGAAAGAACTATAATGTTCTTGGTGGCCGACAAACCATGTATCCACACCAACGACCAATTGGGAACATTGAAAAGGTAGTGCCCTCCTGGCAGGACCCAATCAAGCTTTATCTAAGCCAAACGACAATCCATGACAACGAAAAGAACGCTCGAAGACTTAGAGCACAGATAGCCAAATTCGCCATCGACGAGCATGGACAGCTCTATAGAAGGTCGATATCCAGACCACCGCTTAAATGCCTAACACCCGAAGAGGCAACGAAGTGCATTACGAGATCTATGCCGACATTTGCAGTAATCATTCAGGAGGTCAATCCTTGGCCTACAAAGTCATACAATACTGTTATTTTTGGCCCATCTTATTGAAAAATTCAGTCGACTTCGCTAGAAAGTGCCCATCGTACCAGCTCCACTTGAACATACCGCACCGACCAACCGCGTCAATGCTAAACGTCTAGATCGCGTGGCCATTCGACCAGTGGGGAATCGACATAGTCGGATCTCTCCTAAAAACATCCGACCAATGAAAATTCATCATCGTAGCGGTCGAGTACTTTACTAAATAGGTCGAAGTGGAAGTAGTTCTAAAAATCACCAATGCGGCCATCAAGAGCTTCATTTGGCATAACATAATCTGCCATTTTAGTTTGCCCAAAGTCTTGATCTTAGATAATGGGACCCAATTTCAAAGTAAGAGCACAAGAAAATGGTGCGAGGCTCTGGGAATATGCCAACACTTTGCATCGGTAGGAAACCCCCAAGCTAATGGTTAAATAGAGTTCACGAATAGAATAATTCTCGACCACCTCAAAGCTCGAATAGCAGGAACAGGAGCAAATTGGGCAAACAACCTCCCAGGGGTGCCGTGGGCATACAAAACCACACCTTAAATAGCAACTGGCCGCAGCCCTTACAGCTTGGTCTACAGCTCTGAGGCGATAATTCCATCCGAATTGGTGCAACACACAGCCCGAGCGATTCATTATAGCCCGATCAGAAACACAACAGAGTGGACCCTTGATCCAATCACCATCGACGAGCTGCGCCACACAGCTTACAACACAATGCAGCGATACCGATCGAAGATGACGGAATGTTAGAATAAGGCAGTTCGACCCCGTAGTTTCAAAGTCGACGGCTTAGTCCTTAAGAAAGTCGAAGTGCGAGAAATATGGGAAAACTCAATCTAAAATGGGAGGGACCTTACTCCGTGGTTAAAGTGTCGAAACACAATGCATACCGACTAGCAGACACACACAACAACGAGCTACCACGACCTTGGAACGCTATAAATCTGAAGAAATTCTATGTTTAAAAAGGTTACTGGCCTCCGTTGTATTTTCTCGTAGAAATGAAAGTTTATGGAAATTCTTGTGAATACCTACTCGCATAAGTTGATTACTTGCTATCGACCACATAGTCGACTAAGCAGACTTCTAGCTGCCAAGACCAAATTGTCGACCCCGTAGTTGACTAAGCAGGCTTCTAGCCACCAAGTCGAGGCTTCATAGCCAAGACCAAATTGTCGACCCCATAGTCGACCAAGCAGGCTTCTGGCCGCCAAGTCGAGGCTTCACAGCCAAGATCAAATTGTCGACCCCGTAGTCGACTAAGCAGGCTTCTAGCCACCAAGTCAAGGCTTAACAGCCAAGACTAAATTGTCGACCCCGCAGTCAACTAAGCAGACTTCTAGCCGCCAAGTCCAGGCTTCATAGCCAAGATCAAATTGTCGACCCCGTAGTCAACGAAGCAAGTTCCCAGCCACCACGTTGAACCCTAAATTTTTAATATCGATTCCACAGTCGCTAAATTATATGAGTTCATTGTTACTTATCTTGTTCAATTAAGCAATCAACGTGATAGATTGCACCCGACCCCGCAGTCGCTAAATTATACGAGTTCATCGTTAATTATCTTGTTCAATTAAGTAATAGATGTGATAGATTGCAACCGACCCCATAGTCACTAAGTTATACGAGTCCATCATTAATTATCTCATTCAATTAAGCAATCGACGTGATAGATTGTAGCTGACCCCGAAGTCGCTAAATTGCACATACATAACATGAATTGAAATATGCGTTGGATTAGGTAATCATGGTTCATTCGACGGCGATCTTGAACTAATTTTACCAAAATTTAACAGCAAAAACATTCGACTACAGCCTTTATTATTTTTAAAAGAGTCATAAAGGAACGCATGTTATTCAACTAAATAAAGATGTTCAAACAACAAAAGGAGCATTTCATCCAATTTCAAAAATCCTAATTACACATATAAAAATTAGTACATCAATCAGAATGAAAAGTACATCAGTGCAACGGCACCAGCTCGACTCAGCGCCCTCATTGTGCCCCCCTCGACCACCCTCCTCAATAACTTGTTTGAGCTCATCGCTCGAAGGAATCATAATAGAAACTACCGCACAATCGCTTTCCCTCAGCTCAGGCATCGCAAAGGCAACAGGAACAGCGGCCGTCGCCAACTGAGAGGGTCCAGCCTCATCAGTCAAAAAGCTCTTATCCAATGGAGGAATGTACGGGGTAACGTCGACCATGCCATCTCGAACCTCGAAGGCAAACTCCTTGGCGATCTCATCCAACTTTTTGGCCACCTCAACTGCCCTCATCTGCACCTCGGACAAGGGCGTGGCAGGCGGAGCCTCTGTAACTCCCTCGACCATAGAAGCCTCTATACCTCCCTCCTCGGCGACACCCTCTTCGTCCTCAAGGTAAGGCTGCAGATGTTCGTCGAGGAGATGGCTAAGGCATTTCCTATCCTCAGGTCGAAAAAAATAGCCCAGAAATTGCAACTGCTTAAGGGCTTTCTAAAATGCACTCCGGGTGTCATCTAAAGAGAACACAATGCTCGCGTCCTGGAACGCCGAGCAGAGCATAAACTATCGTACTACATTGGCAGCTTTCTATAAAATTAAGCTCGAGCTACGTTGAGTGCCGCCTTCTGACCAGCTGATCGACCAGACTCATAGCCGAGCTGCGCATCCACTCTAGCCTACTTGAGCAGCTCATCCATTTTGGTCATTTCCTTAATAGAGGTAAGCAGTTGAGTATCTTTCAATCGGAGCTGACTGTTAAGCTCCTCGACCATCTTAGCCAGCTCCTCAACCCTGGTCTAGGAAGACTCGAGCTGAACCTTTAATATCTCCACATCGCCGCCCTCCTGCAAGTGCTCACGGTCGGCAAAGCCAGCTCCGACCTCCTGTAGAAATGGTAGCCTACCTGACCCATCTGAAAGATAGCACTACCGATGAGAAAATAATATTCGACCGGAGACTAAAGCTCAACAATACAACACATTCGATCAGAGCCTTACCATATTTGAATGATAAGCTAGAGCCTTGAGCTCGGCATCCTGGCTCAGCCCCATTAGCTTTTTCTGGTTGGAAGCGAACAGTCCGACCATGATTACCTTTAGTGGAGCAGCTCCAGTCGGCCCCGCCATCTCCATAGATAAAGAGTTGTGAACAGCCATGCTCGGTTCCATGCCAAACCTCGGTGATGGTAGTCGGGGTAGATGGAACAGCAAGTCATCCCCACATTATCCGAACAAGTCATAGCTAGAGGATTGGCCCAACCTCGTGGCCTTCCCCTTACCCTTCTCAGCGGCTGTCCTCTTCGAAGCAGGTTCTGCCTGCTCGACCATAGCTCTCTTCCCCCGACCCATCGGACTGCTCCTTGTAGTCGCCATGAGTCGAGCAGGTGATGGACTAGGTGAAAGAAAGGGTGTCATCGCCTCAGGCTGAGGTGCCTCAACTACAGTCGCCCCTCAACGAGTTGCTGTCACCAAATAACGTTACTGGTTCCTTTTGATCCTTGCCAAAGCCTCAGCTCTCGCACGGTTCATGATTTCTTCTCGATATGCTAAGCAACATAACAATAAAGGGTTAAAACCTAACAGAAAAATAGATAAATAACAAATTATTGACAGCACAATCTACCTAATTGATCGTTCGCTGGCAATCCTAGCTGGGCTGGCGATAACCCAGCTAACACCAAACTTCTTTCCTCAATAAAAATCGAGGCTTCCACCTGACCAAACTCGACCAGATCCCTAACAAAGGTATTGGGCCAGGTTGGAGTTAGGTTACCTGGTATCTCAACATGCCCCATCCACCAACCCCTCTAGATATTGAAACCCCTAGCGACTCAAACATAAAAGAAAAGTTTTTTCCACTCTTGCCCGTAAGAAGAGGCCGAGGTCACAAGAAATTTACGATAAGGTCTAGCAGTGAGATAATAGAAACCCAACACGCAGTGCTACTCGACTTGTGGGACATTTGAAGATGAAAAAGAATGGAGAAGTTGTCAAAATTGGCAGGCTCGTCGAAAATGTGCATCAGGATGATAAAGCTATAAATAGTTGAAAAATAGTTCGGCAACGGTTGGGTTATACACACTTGTAAAGCCCTAAGTAGGTTGACTACAATACCACCTAAGGGAAACTTAAGACCACACCTAAAAGCATCCTCAAACATAGTTATACAGCCGGCCGAGGGTTGATGCATTCGACCAGAAGATCCAGGTGTTGAAAGCTCAAACTTAGCATGAACATAATACAACTGTCTAATACGCCTCAGATCAGTAGGGGTGATCATAGACACTATTTCACTATAATGGTCAGGGGTAAATAATCAACCACGTGATGGAGGAACCTGACTTGGCCCGGTTCCATCACCCCCGCGATCACAGCTCGAGCTACTGGAACTCGAGTTGTTGCTTGATGAGCTACTCAATTCCGCTGATGAACCCCCAGGCCTATCAAAGTGAGTAGCCTCCCTTTCCTCTCCATGACTACCCTCAGAATCGGACAGATACAACATGATTATAGCAAAGGAACAACGTTAAGGAAAGGAAAGAAAGAGACTTACTCTTTTTCGGTGAACAAAAAGCACTGTATGGTAGCAGCAGATGCAGTTGGCTCAAGGCTCCACCAGATATAAAGGTAATAAAAGTAAAAATGAGTATTTTAACCGCGATGGCGCAAGAATCCAAGCGGTTGTAATAATGCTGTAACCACAATTCCGCGCCATGCCCAGCATAATGTAACCGCTCATTAAATGCACGAAACCTAGGTCAATTTTCAAAAACCCTCATCGATGAGCTTGTGTAACCGCCCAACAGACTACTTCCCAATCCTTCTCATCGATCCTCTCATTCAGCATTCGAAAGTGGGGGGGACTCATGATATAGGGTAGCCCAATGGCTCAAAAACCGCAGGCTTAAAGATGTAGCGCCAGGCCCATCTCATACCCCGGGCCCAATGGTACTACCGATATCAGGTGACTAAATTAACCATCTAGATCGACATCATTCACAGACAAGGCCGCTGGTCGACCGCGGTGTTCGTAAGCCTCTCACGCCATGCGATAACCCATCATAAAGTCAACCGTGCCACTAACCACGGAGTTTGACTTAGCGTGGAATCAACTCTGCCGAATTAAATGCCCTGACAGGTTGCATGCCTCTGCATTAATGGAGCATGCCACCCTAGTACCACTCATGCTGCCGCACTAGGCAGGAGGCAGTCTACAGTGTACTAACTTGCCCATGAAACCTGAAAAGGCAACCACCTGGAATGTGAGTTGACATAATGCCCCTCATGCAAGGACAAAGATCCTTCCTATATGTCAAGGGTATCTCAGAAAAATCCCTATTAAGAGAAGGCTATAAATACCCCCACTCCAGCCTCTCAAAAAGTATGTTATTCTATATCCAAAAGCCCTCACTCTGCTGCTCGTTATATCTGGTCGAATTTATTCTAACTTAAGTGTCGGAGTGCCTTAATGGAGGGCACCTCGGCTAGCCTGAAGTTTGCTCGTGATTGCAGGACTCAGCCCAATTACCTTTACATATCGACCACCCAGGTAGAACACCTCCAAATTTATCATCCGATCCAGCTCAAAATGGATTTCACCCTCATCAATAACTTTCTTGGTTTTGAAAGGTATTATTATATATTATATGTAAGTTTAGGCACTTACTGTACTTATCAATAGGATCAAGGGTCGACCCTAATAGCTTAAATCCCAAAACACCTATTGACTTAAGAGTAGGATTCAATTCAATTAACATTTTGATTTGATCCATGAATTCCAATCTCAAATTCATCTAAGAAATCAAGACAATGATCAATACAACTCTAAAATAAAAACTAACACAAAATTTCTATACGTCGCTAGCCTAGTACATGCATATTTACAAAACTTATCAAGAATTTGTCCTTTTGTACATACTTTGTCGATTCGCTCATAACTTTCTTTCTATATATCTGATTGGCTCGATTCTTATGGCATTAGAAAGTCAAGAAAGAGACTAAAATTTTTATGTTGATAATTTAGTCTAAATTGGCTAATATAAAAGAGAAAAATCGAGTTCATGAGGCAGCAGTGGTGCTCAAACAGATTTCTAGTTTTCAGGAAATTTTTCGATGGGATACTTGATTGTATTTAAACTATAACTTTTACTACATGCCTCAGATGAAGGTGATTCAAAATCCTATAAAAGCCTATGAGATAGATCTATAATTTATCTATTGAAAGCTTTTCCAAATTCAATTGGAAACTAAGAGAAAAATGTATTATGATATTCTTATGAAAACAAACGGGCATTTTCTATAGAAAGATTTCTAACATGGCACATCAACGTATTTCATAAATAAAATAAAACAAATTTGGATTCCAATATTACTGGATTATTCTAGACAAGTTTGAAATTAATTTTATAAAAATTAATAAATTAAGGTACTTTAGTTATCATAAGTAGCAAATCCCTTAAATTCAAGATATTGATCCAACTCAATATGTACTAAGGCAGTTATACTCGAAGATTTTTAGAAAATAAATATAGGTGTTGAGACTTTCAAGTTTTACAGTAATATTATAAACACATAAAAGTTTCATAATAAAAATTTTCAATTAAAAATTCTTTCATTTCAATAGGTAAATAAATTTTTAAAAGGAAACTATTTAAACTCACCACTCAATCTGGACGGAAACTTTTAGGATTTTCATAAAATTCAAGAAAAATTATTTAAATATGAAAATTTATAGGTATGTTCTAAACACATTGAATATTTTACATAAAATTACCATAATTTGACCCATAAACTGATGTAAAATTTCTAACCCTAGAATCTGAAAATCAAAACCTAACAGCAGCAACTATTAAACTTCGCAATTATCAAATACATACAAAAAATACAAATACTATGACATATGGTTTAACCAAAACTTATGTTTATATTATAATTTAAATATGGGATCATACCTACAAAGAAGGGAGAAGAAGAGTCGACAATGTTGAGATTTCTTGGCAATCATTTTCTTGTCGTACCATATGGGATTTCTTCAATGGAGAGGAATGGATTGAAAACTTTCTAAGCAAAATTATTTTGCTAGAAATTCAAAGGTTTAAATGTACATTGTAGGAATATGATAGGAAGAAAGAGACCTAATAAATTAGGTATTCTACAAAAGGACTAGAAGTGCTGAAAATTTTATCCTTATCTACTTAGTTGCTAGTTTGTTAATTTTTTCATTTTTTTTGAAAAATAATTATAATATATAAAATTTAATATTTCTATAATAATTCACTAATCTTAATTAATTAATATTTACAAACAAGAAAAATATGAGACACTACATCTATATATTTATATATATTTGTTAATATATATTATATTATACAAATATAAATATTTACATACAACATAAATGTATTATAAGTTTATATATAATATATACAAAAATGAAAAAATTAGAATAAATTAGAGAAATGAAAATACAAAAGCTAAAAATAATTTTTAAATTTGAAGGGGAAGGAACAAGATATATGAAAATATACTTAAAAAAATTAATTAAATTAAAAATATATGAAATAACTAAGGATAATATATTCTTTATATGTTAAAATTAGTGTTAAATTGAAGCAAATCAGGAGAAGGAGGTGGTGTGCATAATTTTCAAAAACACAAGGGGGGTATTTTTTGCCTTTTTTTTTTATGAAGGCTTTTTTTTTTTTTTTTGCCCTTTTCCATTGGACATGGGTAAAATGCAATTTGCTCTTATAAAAAAAGAAAGAAAGAAAGAAAGATAGAAAAAGTGACATAGAAACTAAGGTGGAATATAAAACCTTAAACTGGAACTAAAGTGGAACATAAAACCTTAAATTGATAATTTTGCCCTTAAAAATATCAAAATTGATTAATTTGCCGGCCAAATACTGTTCGAAAGTGGTTTTGACGATTAGAATGAAATGATATATAAATGTTAGGACTAAATGATAGACTTTTGAAAATTGAGGACTGAAGTGATTTTAGAGTAAAACATTAGGAACTAATTAATGTGATTTATCCTAATTTGTATTTCTAGATTTCAGATCCAATTTTTTCTCATTGATTTACACTACAAAAAACTAGGGCATCAACTACGGCCACTTGTAACTGATGCCAAAAATTCATAGTTTTGGCTATGAAATATATATATATATATATGTATATTAATTTCCATATGGATAATGCATAACTAATTTGTTACACTTTGAAAGTACAACGTTATGGATTGATAATTAATAGTTTTTATTGATTAAAATTAAAAAAATTATATTTGCTACAAAAATTCGTAGCAATATTTTGTAGTTATAGCTACGAATTTTCATAACAAATGTAATTTTTTTTAATTATAAATAATAAAAATTATGAGTAATCAATTTATAGAATTATATGTTCGAAGTATAACAGATTATTTATATATTATCCGCAGAAAAAATTAATATATTTATATTAAAAAAATGATCATCAGTTACAAATTGATCGTAGCGATGGCTAGCTACAAAAGCATTAGCTATAAACTTGTTTATGACAATTTCGTAGTCAAAACTATGAATATTTAGCATAAGTTATGGATTCACTATAGTTAATATCCTACTTTTTTTTTTGTAGTGTGCAATCAAATCAATTATTCATTGATTTTTAGAAACAAGAAAATCATATTGGGACAAAAATAAGAGAAATCATGAATCCTTTATAACACACGAAATATAAGTTTAACCAAACACCTCTAAAGGAACACAACACGTGAATTTGGACTTCAGGTAAAGGCCTCAAGCAAGCAAGAAAAAACAGCATAGTGTTGTCTTTTATAGTGCATAGAGAACTGTTTGCTGCTAGTTCGAATAATTTTCAGTACGCGTGTTATTTAAGTGCAAGCATATCAATAAATAAAAGGAAATAAAAGTAGGCCACTTCAAGTTCATATATATTGAATTATTGATAGACTTTAACCATATGGCATAAATTGGGCAATGCATATTTTAAGGGATTATATATATCCACTCATCTCAAATAGAGCAAGAGTATTACATTGATAGCCCACTAGAAATGCCCACTAGAAATAGATGGGGAAGTGCTCAAAGATTTAACTTCAAAGAGATAGTGAAGGTACTCTCTATGATGTATCAATTGATACGGGCACAAAAACGTCACATTTCTTAAAAATTTTAAAATGAAGAGTAATCCAACATGATTGAACAATATGTATGTGCGTATAAATATTTTGTATTTCCATAAATACTAATGTATATGTACATACATACACATGTAGTTATATAATTGCTAATCATTTTTAATAACACATTGGTGAAATTCTACCACCCATGATATGGAAATGCAAGCACATAATTTTCAGGTGAATATTAAATCTGAGCTAAAGCAAGAAATAAGTATTAATTGAGAATACCTCATTGTTTGAAACTTGTCAATCACTCCATAGGTCGTGTTTCCGAACTATCAAAATTTTCAAAAGATGTCTCATTTTTATTTAATTAATTTATGGCACATAAGTGGCATGCTGGACACGCATTGGAAGGTGTATTGTGTCTGATACAATGTTCAACATCAAATGAATGATTTTTTAAAGTGTTAGTGCATTATAGGATGCTTAATTTATATCTTGTTCAATCTTCATTTTATTGTATATAATATCAAAATTTCTAATTCACGATATTAATTTTATTATTAACTTTATTTGTAATAACAATATAGTATTGTATTGTTCATTATTTTTAAATTTCCACTATACATTTAAAAAAGTATCATGAAATACCTGTAAAGCATTCAATTCTCAACAAAAATAATATTTATCATAAAAGCATGAATACATTAGATGATTCTCTGACCAATGGCTTGTGATAGAAACTAGTTGAAGAAAGGGATAGACGGGAACGACCACTAGGGGTGGCAATTTTCGACACGACACGAACCGACACGATATTATTGGGTTTGGGTTAAGAGTTATTGGGTTGGGTCGATATTGAGTCGACCCGATGAGCAACACAAAAATTATGAGTTGGTTCGGGTTATACGATCACAACCCGATAACACGATAATAACTCTATGTTTTTTTCATTTTTAAGTAATGACTTGTTATTTTTGAACAATTTAACTCTAGATTGATTTGGAAGAATTAATGATTATTATTTACTACGTAAATCTTGACTATTTGATGATGTTGGGATGATTATTAATCATTACGAATTATACTTCTTTGCTGGAATTTGACTTCATTGTTGTTAAAATTAAGTCGCGCAAAACTTTTGGTTTAACATAAAAATTTGTATATTATTGATGTTGTAGAGAAAATTAAATGAAGTCCAATTATCAAATTGCTCTATAGTATAAAAGTTGAGCTGCTAGAGTATAATGTTGATTTTTTTTTTTAAATTTTTTTTGGCATAAGTTGACTTTTCTCAAATTTTTGGTGTAAATTGATTATTTTATTAAGATTCTAGTTGAACATAAAATGTGTAAGTTTTTTAGATGAATTATTAATGAAAAATAATCATATGCTGAAACGGGTTGAGTTCGGATTGACACGAAAACTTTCAGGTTGGATTCGGGTTGAGTGCTTATTGGGTTGGGTTCGGGTTGAACAAAATTTTGTGATATCCTCCTCAACCCGACACGAAACAACCCAACACAACATGATTGCCACCCCTAACGACCACCATAAAAAGAATATCTATCAAGATGATTATGACATTGGATTCGATCATCTTATGATTGGTACATAAGTTTTATGTTGTCATAAATCTGTCGTACCATTCGGATGAGCATTAGAAAACGAATGATATTTTGGACATTACCATATGCACGGTCTTTTTTTTTTTTTTTTTTTTAAGAAAAAGATTTTTAATAACATAAATTGGATTGACTAATTGTCAAAGTGAAAAATGCTTTTCTTCAAGTTGATTGTTTGTAATAAATAGTTCTTTTTCCTAGATGACAATAAAGATGAGAACTGGGGGAAGATGATGACTGATGTCTTACATGGGAGAGCCATCTTATCCATAGTATACCCCAATAGATTTGCATAGGGCTGTCAATGGTCGAATTTAAATTGAATCAGTTATAACCAAATTCGAATATGATTATCAGGATTCATATATGATCTGATCCAACATCCTATAGAATTTTTGTTAGTTAGTATCATATCTAGATCCAATGGATATCTGAAATTCAATAAAAAAAAAATTCGATCCGATTTCATAATTTTTTTTTTCTTTTGAATCATATAAAAATATTATATTTTTAAACTAAATTTACATCATATTTGAATTTTTAAATATGTAACCATTATGTGTTTATTAAAATATTTATATCCCATACCTTGACATGGATTTATAACTTGAGACCTTAATTTTCTTACTTTTTTAATTATAATATAGTTTATTTATATTTTATAAAAAATGTACATCATGTACCTTAACATGGAATTGCAATATATATATATATATATATAATATAGAAATATTTTTAAGTTTTACTTAAATTAGTGTACCATATTATTTTTTGTTCTAATTGATACTATTTGACATTATTAATTAACTATTTGAAACAATATCTTTTAAAATAATAGTATTTTATAATTGAATATAAAAAATAATATACTAATAAATTTATTTTACTTAATTTAATTGAGTGAATATACCGTGCAGAGCACGGGGTTTATGTAAACCTACATAAATGCCTACATAAACCCCGTGCTATGCACGGTATATTCACTCAATTAAATTAAGTAAAATAAATTTATAAATATACAGTTAATTTATTGTGTTTTTATAAATATAATATTATTTTTCATATTCAATTAATAAAATACTAGTATTTTTTAAAACATATGTTCTAAACAATTAACTAATAACGCCAAATAGTATCAATTAGAACAAAAATAATATGGTATAATATTAAGTAAAACTTAAAAATATTTCTATATTTTATACACACACACACACACACACACACACACACACATATATATATATATATAAATTTCATGCTAAAGTATAGGATGTAAATTTCTTTATAAAATATAAATAATGATACAACTATATTATAATTAAAAAGAAAAGAAGAAAATTAAGGTCTCATGTTACAGGATACAAATATTTTAACAAATAAAAATGATAATGAAAAATTAAAATTTGAAATTAGAGAATTAAAGAATTTAAATAATATAACTTACCTATGAATTTTTTGACAGAAATTCATCAAATAGAAGAAAATATAAATCAAAATATAAAATACCGATAGAATATCATGTCGAAAATCTGCTACAAAAGCTTTAGATGAAAGTTCATTAGAATTCTACTAGAAATTGCTTGAAAAAAGTCCACTTTGCGATGAAAATTTTTGACTTTCACTCTAAAAATTCCATTGAAAAATTAGCATTTCCATATAATATTTGTGTTAAATCTGTCCCTTTCATATAAGTATATGAAGTAGAAGAAAATTTTAATTCTTTTATATTATCCCATCAATATACATCTTAAAAAAATAATATCAAATCTTTCCTTTGATAAGATTTTAGATCACGTGCCACAACTTGATTGGTTGCTATCTTATTTAGACTGCAAGATACAAGTTTATTGATTGGAATACCTCAACAAAATTTAAATTTTTTAGTTGTTAATAATTTATCTATTAGTTCATCAAGAAAATAGATTATATGTTCATTTGAATGAAGTTGTTGCTTATTTAAATGAATTCTAAATTTTTTAGATAAAGATGAGTAATTAACAATCAATGGGAATTTTTTAATTTAATTAAAAAATTCAAAATTTGATCAAAATTGCATAATTGTGGATTCTGCACCATTGTGTTATATATAATAGTATATATAAATAATATTATAAATACATATATGTATTGAATAATAATAAAATTTCAATTGATTATAAGAAATTAAGTAGATGTCTCATCTGAACTCGAGAACAATAATCTCTTCCAAAAAGCCTACAAAACTAAAGACATCAAAAGTTAGCGGAACATATATATATTGAATAATAATATAATTCCAATTGATTATGAGAAATTATTTAATAAGATAAAAAAAATTAAGAAATTAACCACAAAAAAATATAATGTGTAAATTTAGTAGATGACTTACTTGAACTCGAGAACAATAATCTATTTCAAAAAGCCTACAAAATTAAATATATCAAAAGTGAGTAGAACACACACACACACACACACATATATATATATATATTGCATAATGCAATTTAATTGATTATAAGAAATTATTTTATAAGATAAAAAATTAAAAAATTAATCACAAAAAATATAATCTATGTAAATTTAATTCCAACTCAACAAACACAAAACAACAATTCTTTTCTGATCAAGACAAAACAAAAATTCAATAATATAAATCTGCATACTTTCTGTTTCGGCAATTCAGAATCATGTGAGTGGAGTCGTGTCATGTAATTAAATTACCTTTAGCAAGATTATCTTACCTTACATATAATAAGATAAATATAGGGCCGTAAATAAATATTCAAAAATTTATTTCCCGTTCATATTTGTATTCGTTTATATAAAATTTATCCATATACATTTAAAGTGAATATTATCCATATTCAATTAGTAGATATCCGATTATGAATGGATATAGATATGGTAAGTACATATTCGATCCGTTTAATATCTGCTCTAAATATATATTTATTAAATAATAAATTATTTATATTTTTCAATAAAAATCTCATAATCCATATATGTATATATATAAATTATAATTAAAGAATTGGGAAGAAAAAAGAATAAATTTAAAAAATTATTGTAATATAGAGAAAAAATTGAAAAATAAAGTTAATCAACACAATTATTGTTGGTTAACTTTATAATTAATATACTTAAATACCATTATTATTACTAATGAGTACTAATAATTAATTATAAAGTCAATTATTAATTATAAATTATGCTATTTGTTTGATTGCTTTCTTTTTAATGAAATTATATAATTCCTTCTATTAATTAAAATATGTATTTGTTATATGTTCACAAATTCACGTATTTGAATATTTGTAAATAGATATCTGAATAATTATCATTGAATATGAATAAGTTTAATAAAATATGAATAAATCTGAATAATTATAATTGAACACGGATATATCCGAATTCGATCAATATTTGACATATACGAATTTGGATATCATTTTTAAATATCCTTTAAATTTGTATCTCTATCCGAATATTCAAAAAGTTAAACGGATACAAATATAAAAATAGTGTATCCGATTTGTTTAATATCCATTTACACGCCTAGATAAATATATATTGGTTATTTGAATGTTAGTGCACAAAATACTTAGTTTCAGTTGTTTTCCTTCTCTCGCACCGCATCTAAGATCACCTATCATCTCCGTACATATACATATAACAAACATAGAGACCCACACTTTATAATGCAATTACATATAACATGTATTAGGTTCCTATACAGAAATTACATATTAAATAGCAAGAAGTAGTTTTTTACTTATCCAAAAATATTATTCGTGAGATGCTTGGAAGACTTGAGGAGAAATACTTGTAATTTGTATGTGTTTTTATTCATCAAATTATATTTGGATTCAACCCATCTAAACATCTTTGATATTATCTCATCAATCATATGAAAGAGATAATATCAAATCCAATTCAATAATTGAAATTTAAAAAAACAAAATCCCTTATTTAATGATTTTTTTTTTTCAAATAAAGTACATTCATATAAGTTAGAGATAAATAAGAATAAATATCTTTAAAAATGGAATATATAATATCAAATTTAATAACAAACAACTATTGAAATTTTTTTAATTTAGTTAAAAATTTAAAAAATCTGAGAATTCAAAATTTGACTAAAATTATGCAATTACAGGTTCCACACTTTCATACTACATATAATAGTATAAATAGGGGAACCCTAGATTTTCATGCCAAGATTCTTATTTTTTTGCCTACAAATAGACCAAAAAATATAATTTTTTTAAGGTTAATTATAGGGACCTCCCCTGAAATTTGGGCTAAATACAGAAACTACCCTAAGGTTTGCGAAATTACAAATACCTCCCCTAGCGTTAACAGTCGTTTAAAAATCATGACAGAAGGTGTGAAATGGCCGTTATACCCTTACTTATTCAGAAAAAATAAATAAAAAAATTAAAAAAATTAAAAATCTTTTCTGCCCCATCTGTGTATGAAGAACATAGTAGGTAGATTTTTTTCCCTCTGTTCATTCACTTCTCCCCCAAAAACACTCATTCCTACTATTGTGCCCTCACTAATGGTGCGTGGTCATTTTCCACCAACAAAACTGACTAGAAAAACTATGGAATAATTCTTGATCGTGCACACCAACTGACTGTATCATAAAGTTTTGGTGGCAATTCACATTTTCAAGCGAAAATGGCTCATAAAGGTATGGACAAGTTTTCTCAAAACTTTTTTTTCCTTAGTTTTATGTTAGATCAAGTTGTATTGTGTGTTGGGTGTT
This sequence comes from Jacaranda mimosifolia, assembly GCA_018894105.1. Lineage (NCBI taxonomy): Eukaryota > Viridiplantae > Streptophyta > Magnoliopsida > Lamiales > Bignoniaceae > Jacaranda > Jacaranda mimosifolia. The sequence continues at coordinate 4,429,632 of CM032131.1, read as the reverse complement.
ATTATATTGTGATTTGAAAGTGGCAGATGACCTATTTTTGTTTCCAAAAAATGTGATTTTTGTGTTTTTTTTTATATAATATTATGTGTTGGAATGTTTGGATTATTGTATCAATTTTTGTTGCTTTTAAAAGTTTTTGAAGTTGTGTATGAAGAAACCCTACCTTTAATCCATGATTTTGTATTTTCTGGACTATTCTATAAACCTTCTATTTTGCTGCATATAATCTATACTAGAATCTGACTAAGGTGGCAATTGCATTGAATTTAAGTTGCAAGGGTTGCATTTGTATTGTTTCAAATCTTACAAGGATGCTATTTGTAATGTTTAAAACATTGTAAGGGTCTTGTAAGTTTTAATATTAATTGAGGGTAGGGGTGTAAATGAGATGAGACAATTCGCGAATGGTTTGGGCTCGACTCAATGAAAGCTTGTATTCGGCTCTATCACACCCCTAAAATTTGGTAATTTGGGAAATAAGGACTTAGAAATCAAGATTTTGATTGGTCAAATTTTAGGGCTCGAAAAATAGATGAAAAGGACTTAATTGTAAAAACTTTTGAAAGTTTTGGGGTCAAAGGGCAATTAAGCAAGACTTAATTGGATCACATTTTAAGAAGTTTTGGGGTTGCATAGTAATTATTTTGGGTCAAAAGGGGCCAAATGAGGCACTATATTAAAATAGGACCAAAAAGAAAAGCTTTGAAGTGTGGAGGACCTAACTGAAAATCTAACCTAAGTTTTGGGGTAAAACTATAATTTTCAAAAGAATGTATTTTAAATATCTTGGTCAACTCCTCCTCCATTTTTTCCCCCCATGCACTGATTCCTTCCTCCTTCTCCAGTGAACAACTCTAGCAACCAAAAACCTTGACATTATATACCAAATTGTTCCTCTCTTCACGGTGAACAAAACATACCCATTTCTTGCCAAACCCACCGATGAAATCCAAAAAATTGAAGGCCAAGATGGCGCACAACGGAGCTTGGTGGGTTTCCACTTTTGGCGACTTCCAGGGGTGGATGAAGGGTAGGTATTATTGCTCTTAGCTCTAGGAACAAGCAGGTGTGTTGGGTGTTGAGTTTCGTCCATCGGTGGCAACTAAATTGGGCTGAAATTGCATAGCAAAAAGTGGTGGTGAAGAACAATCAGAGCTAAAATTAAGCATCAATTTGGCGGCGATTGGTGAAATTGATTAAGGGGTTTGCTTGGTTGAGCTGAAAGGTGCATATTGGTGGTGGTTTTGAACTTTTCCAGCGCCGCGGCAGTGAAGTTGGGACAATTTCTTCAGCTTATTGCAAAGATCATGGTGGTGCTTTCGATTTGAGATTTCAAGGCCTCATTAAGCACATCTTGCGTAAAAGAGTTGGAATTGGATAGTTTGGATTTAAGCTTTGAATCCTTTGAATTTTCTTCAAAGAACTTGTATTGTAGCAAGATTAGAAATTGGATATATGACTTGTGTATATATTTGCACCATACATAAATATACATGTGCTTAGTGGACCCGGATTAGCATTATTTCATGATAATTTTGGGAACAATTGAGTTAATCGGAAGAGAAATCCCTAAATCTTATATTATGTCTAAAACGATGAAGAATTGACATAAGAATTGGACCTATAAGCATGCATGTATGATTTTAACCATTTAACAGACTCAAATTTAGTATATTATGTGATAATTTTGGTTAAAATAAGTGGATTAGGTGTAAGAAACCCTAATTTTTTGAATTTGGAACCTAAGTAACAATTATTGGGTTAATTAAGATCATTAAGCTGTTACTTTGATTTGGGATAATGATATGAGGTTAAGTATGTAATTAAGAACCCGATTGTGTTCTTTTATCGAAACTGGCGTTATTAGCATGTTTTATCGAGACTATCGATTTAGCTAATCAAGTATCAATTTTACACCGTTATTTGTATAAATGTGATTATATGGTCAAATGAGGATCTTTACTGTAGACCTACTATTTGGTTATGTGACGATGAAGTGGGTCCCGTGGACCAGTAGAATAGATTGAGGTTGCAATTTTCTGAGACTACAGAGGTGAGGGTATGCCATTTTAGCCTTAGTTATACACTCTTCGGAATTTGTGATAAACCCATGTGAGGGTTACTATTTCTGTACTGATTGTACTGTGTTATTGAAATATGTGATCTGTTGAGATCTCATTGATTATCTGTTATTTGATCTGAACATCCCTGTGAAGGTTATTTTCTGTTATAACTCTATTTTCTATTTGTTATGGCACCCAAAACTTTTATCTGTCATACGTTATCTGTCTAATCTGCTATTTTCTTGTTCTAATATCTGTACTATTCCGTATGGTATCTGTTGCCCTACCGGCACACCCATTTTATTTGGTATCAGTGCTGTGCTAGGAATACTCCTAGGTATCGTGCATCTGTCAATGATATGCTAGGGATACTCCTAGGTATCTACTGTCTGTCGGTGATATGCTAAGGATACTCTTAGGTATCGTCTGTCTATTAGTGATATGTTAGGGATACTCCTAGGTATCGTCCGCCTGTTAGTGATGTGCTAGGGATACTCCTAGGCATCTACCGTCTGTTAGCGATGTGCTAGGGATACTCCTAGGCATCTACCATTGTCTCATTTATGTGCTAGGGATACTACTAGGCATCTATTATTTATCAAGCTGTCCTGTTTGGATAAGAATAATTAACTAGTATGTATATGTTATTTGAAACTATTCAGATTGATTGTATCCTAACCGTTCGACTGTATCCTGACTGTCTGACTATCCCTTGACTATTCAACTGTTTCTTGATTGTTTGACTGTATCCTGATATATTTCTATTAGATTGTTGAATTACAGTCTATTGAGTTGATTTTTCCTCGATAGATCCCCATTTCATATGATTACAAATATCCCTTACTAAGTCCTTTGGACTTATCTCATTTTATCCTTTATTTTCTTAGACATGATTAAGTGAAGAACTTGGACTCCAGGCTTGGACATGAATATATTTTGTAATAGATCAGGTGTTTAAATGTATATATGGAATCACCTGAATGCAAAGCATGGACTTGAGATGTTGTGACATGCCATGTTGATATTGTTAACTTAAGGAATGTAAATGTTTTGTTAGATATAAAGTCAATTATGGCACATATTTAATAGTTTGTCAAGTTAGTTAAGTTTGAAATTCCATTGCTTGTAATAAGTTGAATTTGATATTTTGTGGTATGTAATTGGTACCTTGAATATTGTAGAACCACCGATGGTTTATATTTAGTACGTATGTTGTATGTTATGGGATTGTCTAAGGCTTGAAATTAATGTTTAGTGAAGTTTGGTTAAGTTGGAATTCGCTGCTATTTCTGATAAGCTTGAAAAGTTTATTATGGGTCTATTGATTGAATTGTGGGTTCAATTTATGATTGAACTAAGTGGCGCCTCATCTTAGGTGCTATCCCGAGTGGGGGCGCTACAAGCTTGATCTTTTCGAACCCGAGCCGAGCCGAGCCGAGCTCAAGCTCGTCGGCCAAACAAGCCGAGCTAAACTCAATAATATTCAGCTCAAAAAGCTCGTGAGCCTAAATGAGATTTTTTATTATATATATACATATAATTATAATCTAGGCCCATGTAATAAAATTTATAAATATAATAATAATAATAATTCAATTTTTTACTTTTGGGAAAATATATAACAAAATTATTTACAAATCTTATAATTATATATTTTGTTTTGAGTCTAAATGAGCTCGGGTTAATTCAAACCTATACGAGTTCGAGCTTGAGCTCATTTAAGTTTAACGAATCAAGTTTTTCTGCTTCTCTATGATGAGAGCTTTCGTCTATTCCAACGAGCCGAGCTTGAGCTTGGCTGTTTAGGTTCGACCAAGCTCAATTCAAGCTCGAGCATGCGAATTAATAGACAAGCCGAGCTTGAGCTTACTGAATTCGGACTCAGCTCGGCTCGTTTACACCCCTAATTGAGGGTGTTATTTATAAGGTTTCTTAGTTGGTTTTCTGATATTATACGTTGCTCTTTATTATAATCTAGGGTCAGGGTCTTGTGGAGACAATTAGTAAATTGGTGCTACACTCAATTAGCAGAAAGTGTGCAAAGCACATCTACTCTAATTTTAGACTTCCCTTTTCTGGAGTTTTGCTGATGAAGTACTTCTGGATAGCTGAAAGAGCTTATCATGAACAAGATGGCCATGTACTTTTGATGGAATTGTGGAATCAAGTGTGGCAATTGCAGTGGAGGTGGGGGCTATATAGATGGTGCAGCTGGAGGAGGTGATGATGCATGTACTGGAGGAGCTAATGAAGTTGGAGGGGTTTTTCATGATTCTGTTGGAGGACATTGATTAATGCTTTATTATCACTATTTTTTGTCATTTTAAACTTGAGATTCATGAACCAAGTACACAACTTTTGCTTGATGTTTTGTGCAATCACTTGATCTTATTATGTGAAGCAAATTTGTGTAGTTTATGATATTTGAATGTCTGATGGATTGTTATGTTTTTTCCTCTTTAAAGGGACCATATTGCAAGTTATTAAATTGACAAGGGAGGGTTAATGTAATGTAGGATTTGTACAATAGGGAGTCTATGTAATAATTCGTTCATATAAGGGTATTATATGTAACTATAAAGTTTACAATAAAAATTTAAATAATAAAAAATTATATTAAATTAAAAGAATAAAGGTTGATATATATTAATTTTAGTTAATATAATAATAATTAATTATTTTACTTAATTAATTTCCAATAGTTACATTAACCAATTGATTTAATTTCTTAAAATAAAGTCCCTTTAGTGCTTTCGGTATTATAAGTAGATCCACATATGCATGACACACATAAGGGTATTTTGTTCCAGTAACAGGGTCAATGGTCAAGTCTAGTCAAACTAAGGTCAAAATTGAATTTTCAAAAAATATCAACATTGATATCAGCAAAAATCGTTAGTTTGACTTACGACTAAGTCTACTTGTTAGACGAAGACAAACCACAGGGGAGGTATTTGTAATTTTGCAAACCTCAGGGATAGTTTCTATATTTAGCCCAAACCTTAAGGGGAGGTCCCTATAATTAACCCTTTTTCTTTTAATATTTTTTACATTGAATAGGGTACTTAAGTGATTTGGAATTGTTGTACCCCGCTTGAGGGATACAGATAGGACTGTAAATAGATATTCGAAAATTCATTTACCGTTCGCATTTATATCCATTTATACAAAATTTATCCGCATCCATTTAAAATTTATATTATCCATATTCAATTAGTAGATATTGGATTATAAATGGATACGGATATGGTAAATGCGTATTCAATCTATTTAATATCCGCTCCGAATATATATTAATTAAATAATAAATTATTATGTTTTTCAATAAAAAAATCTTATAATCCATATATGTATATATATTATAATTGAAAAATTCAGAAGAAAGAAGAATAAATTTAAAAAATTATTGTAATATAAAGAAAATTTTGAAGAATAAAGTTAATCAATATACTTACCATTTGTTGACTTTATAATTAATATAATTAAATGCCATTATTAATATTAATTAGTATTAATAATTAATTATAAAGTCAATTATTAATGAGAAATTATGATATTTGTTTGATTGCTTTCTTTTTAATAAAATTGTATAGTTCCTTCTATTAATTAAAAATATGTATTTGTTATATGTTCATAAATTCATGTATTTAGATATTTGTAAATAGATGTCTAAATAATTATCATCGAATATGAAATTAAAAAAATAATTCAAATATGGATAAATTTAATCAAATATGGATGCATCTGAATAATTATAATTGAATACGGATATACCGAGTTCGATCGATATTCGATGGATACGAATTTGGATATCATTTTTAAATATTCATTAAATCCATATCCGAATATTCAAAAAGTTAAATGGATACGAATATAAAATTAATGTATTCAATCCGTTTAATATCCTTTTATAGTCCTAGATATAGACGAATGGATCGGATCAATTCCCAACTTTTTGTTTTCAAAATGGATTGAGTGTGGATTACATTTGTTGTAATCTAAAAATAAAGGGTTATTTGTGTCAATTTTTAACTTTTTAAAAAATATATAAAAATTATTTTAAACCCATTTAGATTACAACCTAATTTAACCCAACTCACTAACACTTCTAACTCATGAATCTAGTACCATATGACTCTTTAAGTCTTAACGTATAATGATATTATTTATATTTGACTTAGCAATAAAAGAGGACAACCTATCCAAGTACAGAAAACGCAGCTTTTCTCCACATATTTGAAGACGAGTAGTACCTTCGTAAGTTTATCCACAGAGAGAGAGAGAGAGAGAGAGAGAGTATGGGCATGTTCAGTGGTCCCCTCTTGTTAAATCAAGGCATCATTTTCATGGGGGTAGTCTTCAAATGTTGTGGTTTTTGGTCCTTGCTGTATGTAGTGCTCCAGTACGATGCTTCTCTTTTTGAAGGGCCACCCACTAACTTAGATTCCCATGGAATTTGGAAAAGGAGAGATTTACTATTGGATGCTTTCATGCGTGGCATTGCCATATTGGCATAAATAGTTGACTCTTTGTATTTTCTACACTACATCAATAAATTATATAATTCAATATTATAAAATTAATTAAGTACAATCAATATTTCTATGACAAAGAATAGTGCATGCATCAAATACGACACATGAATAAGATGATAATTTAGTGGTAAGCTCCCAAACCTACAAACAATTTGCACTGAATTTAAGTTTTCATCATAGGATACTTGTGTAACGAGCAATTATTTTCTTCAAAAAAAAAATAAAAAATCGCACATCAAATATGAAAAAAGTACCGTAAAAATAGACAACTTTAGAGACTTTTTCTAATACTTGCATTTTGTTTGTTATGGAGTTTTGTTAGGGACATCAGTCTTACAACTTGAACAAAATCCTATTTTTCATATATAATTGTGTACTTCTCTCATTATCCAAGTAATATGTGTAGCATAAGCATTTCAGAGCACCACTTGAAACTTCATCATTTGTAATTGACTCTTAAATTGTTTTGTGATTGTGATGGCCACATTGTATGCAGTTTGAAAAGTTTTACAATAAAAGAAAAATGAATTTGAATTTGTGACGAACTCCACAACTATAGAGTTGGAAAAGAAATAATTCTTTTTTTTTTTTTTTAATGCTTAAGATACCTGACACTAAAAGTGTAATTTGAGATCAATCTTGATGGACCAAAAAACTTTATACCAAAAGGCAAAAAAAGTGAATTTTTTAATCTCTTCCTACTACATCAAAACTTTTAGAATCATAGATATGTGTATTATTTTTTGTTTTTTCGATGATCTAATCTTGTGTCATACTCTGTTAAATAACTTTTTGCTTTCCTTCCCCAAATTCTAATCACAACCTCGTACCAAACTCATTTGATGTCGATAATGAATCACTAGATAACTGTAATTTTATATATTATATACAATTAAAGTCACATTTGGATAGGTCGTGTCATATACACATATATTGAAAAAGTTTAAAATATAAGAAAAATGAATTTGAATTTGTGCCAAACCGAACCTTAGATTTTGAAAGGAATTAGGTTTGGAATGACTTTAGGAATGGAATGAAGTTGGGAAAGAAATGATGTTGATATAGTTTTATCCTATAATTGGTACGTATAAGGAATGAGAAAGGAATAGAATCGTCATTTCCTTCTTGATTCCATTCTAATGATTAGTAAATAGGAATGACCACTAAGAACAGAATAAATTTTTTAAATAACCAAATTATCATTTTGTAAAAAATTATTAAAATAAAAGTATTTATTAGTAAAATATTTTTTTACATATTTTTTTTTTTGAGTGAATTTATAATTATGCAGTTTTAATATTACTTTTAATATTATTCAAATTACATCAATAAATATATGCATTTTATATCTTATTAACAAGTTATATATGCTTACGCAAAAAGGTATAAACATAATTACTTTAAAATTATTATTTTTAAATTTATAATTGAGCAAGCTCTTTTGAATTTTTGATAAAATATAATTAAAAAAATTATAAAATATTCTATAACAAGAGTGCTTTACTTTTTTGTAATAAGAGAGTGATTTATTGTGTAGCGCCCCTACTAAGGATAGCACTTAAGCTGAAGCACCACTCTGATTCAGACTTAAATCTCATACATAATTCAAACAATAGGCCTATTAGAATTTTTTTTTCAAAATCATCAAAGATAGCAACAAGCTTTAACCTAGTAAATCTTAACAAAGGTACAAATTTCATACCATCACAAGTTCATCATTCATCGTTTCATACCTACTACAAACCATAAGTTCAAGTTTGACATCCCATAACATCTCCAAGTTTCCACCAAACATAAAAAGTGATTCCTACACATATTTAAGCACATATTCTATACAAAACATATTTACATCCTTCCAAGCCTGAAGTACGAGATGATCATCAAAACCTGTTTGAGAAAGTCAAGAGATATTGGCGGCGGAGGGGGGGGGGGTAAGTCCAAAGGCTTAGTGAGGGATAACTTAAGAATAACAAAAGAGATCTATCGAGGAAAGTTCAACTCAACAGATCATCGTTTAAACATGCAGAACATGATAGATTCAAAATTAGACAGTAACAATAACAAAACAAAAAACTCTCATGTCTTATTGCTCCAAGATAGATTTCAAACAGGCAGATTTCAGACAAGCAAAACAAACCCAAAGCATTTGCATTCCAAGAAAAGCTACAAACATGTATTGAAAAATCACCTTATTCCAGTCAGACAATCAGTTTACCTAAGCGTAACAGCTTGGTACATGGCGGATGCCCATATGAACTTGTATAGTGCATTGCAGATGCCTAGGGGAAGCCCCTAGCGCACTGCTAAACCCTAAGGGAAAGTCCCCAGCGTGCCCCCACATAACCAAATATTTTGCTCGGATCAACCCTTGGCCCATATTTTCTCCGTACATATGATAGAATTCACAATCATTTGTGTAGAAGCCCATGGAAAAGTCCCTAGCACACCGCCGGTTCTAAAATAAAACAGTACAGAACAAAACAAAACAGAAATGCCGCCAAGGCAACATGATAGCAATAAACAGATTCAGATAAGCTAACATGGACATCTAACGCTGAACAGATAAGCAAATATGCCAGCAAGGCAACAGAGAATGATACAGATCGATATAGATACGAGATAGACAGACAGACAACTGAGATACAGATAATAGATAAGGTTCTGGGCACCAGAATAGACAAAAACAAAATTGATATCAAAGATAACCCTCACATGGGTGTTCAAATAAGATAACGGATAACAAATCAGAATTGATATCAAGAGATAACCTTTACAGGGGTGTTCAAATCAGATAACAAATAACAAATCAGAATTCCAACATATTTCAGATTTCAAACAAACAGAGTACGGTATAGAAACAGAAAACCCACATAGGGGCTTATCACAAATAATAGATAGATAGATAGATAGATAGATAGAAAAGGTGCTAGATTGGTAGACCCTCGTCTCTTGTAGTTTCAGCAAAACAACTGCAGCCCGCAATCTACTGATCGATAGGACCCACTTCTTCGTTACCTAGTCAAAAGAATATTTCCATAGTCAAAATTCTCGTTCAACTCTAATAGCCCTAGAATTGCATCATAAGCATTGTAACATTACTAACTTATTGATCAACACGATGATATAGGTTCAATAGGTAGTATCTACACAAAGTACTCCAATAAATTAATTATTCTAGAATTAGCCACAATGGTCTGTATCGGTTCCAAAATAGCACGATATCTCATTCTTAATTACAAGATCATTATCATATCATCATCCTAATCCACATAACATAGCCCAATCCTTACATAAATAATCCTAATCAATGCCACTTAGTCTCATATTACATAATCCTTAATTAGGTTAGTCACTTAGTACCAATATTAAATCCAAAATTTTGGCATTTAGCAAGATATGTCCGAGCCCAAAAATTAAATATTCTCCTTGCATGGGAATCATGCACACCTCTATATATATGTCAATTATCCATATCATTATTCTTGGCATGAAATACAAGGTTTCCAAAGGTAAGGTACACTATATACATATACATATATATATATATCAAGATACAACCAACTAAATCTAATTTTTGCCACCAGAGTTCCAAAACCACAAACCGATGACACGGGTGCGTTCATCGCGTCAAGGAGTTAAAATTGGCTCTCCACTGCCGCTGCACCGCCGCCACCAGAATAACCCGAAGTCACCCCCAAAATGCTTTTCTCGAGCTCCTGAGTCCAATGCTACTATTAGTTTCCAATTCCGCAGCCCAGATCACCTTCAGTCGAGCTCAATAGCTTCCAAATGGGTCTCTCGCCACCGCGCTCTGATCACCATTTTTCCTTGCCACCGCTACACCAATCACTCATGCAAGGCTATTTTAAGCTTCTCCACACCGAGAGCTTCCAGTTTCTCTGCCCAAAATTAAGTTTTGGTTGTGGCTCCACCATGCCCATCAAGGTCCGCCGCTGCCAGTTTTCAGCTTCCAGTTTCTGGTGACCCACCGCCCGTTCAACCGTGCATGTGGTGTGCGAGTGTAGCCGGAGGTGTGGGGAGCATTTTAATCGAAGTGGTTTGGGAAAAAACAGCCGCCGGATGGAGATCGCCGGTGGTGGTTGTGGTTGGTCGCGGGTGAAGAAGGAAGAAGAAATGGGGGATTCAAATGAAATTTTACCATTTTTATAAAATAATTTTTTCTGATTTTCAGATTTATCCCAAAGGTTTTCAAATAACCCCAATTGAGTCCTTGAAATATTTGAAAAATACAGGTTTAACCCTGTTGACCAAAGTTCTTCCATGCAAACCCCAACGTTTTCAAAAAGTGCTCAATCAGGTCTTGATAAATTCCGGATTGACCCCATACTTTTAATATTTTCAAAAATTGAAGTTTTCTTGTTAACAAGTTGACCCCTAAAATTTAATAAAATAATAAATTAGCAATTATTACATAAGAGTCATGAAATTCAAATATTAAAATTAAATTTTATAAATCATGAAAATTTTGGGGTGTTACAATTGTATAGACCTATAATGTCGGAGCATTGGACATAACCACTTAAATTATTTTTTTTTAAACTACCATAAAAACGAACAATTAACATGCATCAACTCTAAATTCTAAAAATTTTGTAGTGTAAATTATAACTTTGATGTCCAAAAAGTGAAGGTCCTCGGCGGTCAGATTACTTGATAAGTTATGTGGTTGCATGAAATGTGATGTGATTTTCATGTGAGCTATTTGACAAAGGAAAATTAGGAGTTTTACGATGCCAAAAATAAAATGATAATGGTTAGGTTTTATTTCTCCCATATATTCATAGAGAGGTGACTTGTAAAATTTTTGAAAAAAGTAAACTCTCCAAAAATTTAATTAATTTTAAAGTGAAAGAATATTTATTTAGTAAAATTAAATATTGTCAGACACTGATAAAATTATATCATGTGATAATAATTCAACTGGACTTATTTGGAGCTAAAATTATTTTTTTCCTAAGGTCCCTTCGCAAGCCTCAAATTAGAACTCAATGGAAACATACTTGAAGTGCCACATAATGGATATCTTCGGACTCATCAAATAGAAATAAAGGACATATTTTATTTTTTTGAAGACAAAAAATTCTATCTAAAAAAAAAAGAGAAAAATATTTTGGGATTAATTAACTCATACATATTCTTGCAACATATATTTTTTCGTTACATTTAATTTTGGGATTATTTTTAGAATAATTTCCAGCAATTCCACAGAAAATCTTAATACTTTGCAGAGGTAAAAGTTTTGATAGACTTGATTTTAGTACAAATGTGTCTACGAACACTGTATCATGGTGGAGTTGTTCATGCCCTCAAAATCACAACTATTGATGATGTTTGAAATAATAAGTGGGTTGAACATATCTATCTATAATGGAAATTAATCATCCACTTCTAAGTCAAGTTTGAGTATAATTATTGAATATTTCTTTGTCCAATAAATAACTATTATGGAGCCACAAACACATCATATGCACCTCAAACTTATAGATTCTCTTGATAATACTCCCAAAAAGAGGTTAGAAGACCATTCTAGGAATATATATAGATATATATTATTTTCTTACACAAGTCTTATCTAGAAGAGAAGAATCATAATTATTCTTGTCTGTCAATTAGGAAAATGAGTTGAAAGTCCTCCCACGCAAGCGAGGGTTCCCATTCCATTAAAAAATTAAATTCACATTCAAATATGAACACTTAATTGGATCATAACTTCAAAAAATCGTAATACGTTATTAGAAAAAATTGGCCATTCCATTAAAAAATTAAATTCACATTCAAATATGAACACTTAATTGGATCATAACTTCAAAAAATCGTAATACGTTATTAGAAAAAATTGGCCATCAACATATCACTACAATAAAAAATAATATTAGTGACAGTCAACAGACAATATTAAATATTTTCATTAATGATATACACACACACACACACATTTATTTATGATCATAATTTCTATTTTGTTACAATCATAATTTTTATTGTTTAGTCATAATAAGAATTGTGTTTAATTATTTTTATCTAATAGTACTTGCAATAGTGATAGTTGACACTGTGAGTTGACATTTTGTTAGCAATGTTAATCTATTTTCTCATGACACGTGTATGTTTTAAAACACAATATTTATGTTGTATATTCATCATTATAGATTATATCGAAAAGGAAATTATCGAAGACTCTCAACTATGATTATGTATTTTCAAAATAATTGTTAAATGTACCTAAAAAAGTTTGAGCCTAAGTTGAGAATGGCGATAGGGAATGTGCACGAGTGTAATATATGGACGTGACTTGTCCACGCATGACTAGCTACTATATTTAAATTTATCTGATGATGAACTGGATGTACATTGAGTGAGTTTGCATTGCACTTATGAAGATTGCGGTTGGAATTTTGGGAAAAGGCTTCTAGAAAGTTAAAATTTATAGGTTCTAAAGACTTTAAAGAATAGGTAGACATCTAAGAAATATACTTCTTTTCCCTTATAGACTCTAAAACTTTTTTAAGTGATCAGGATTGATCATGAACTAAACTTTTAATGTAGACATCTCAAGCATAAAAAACATATTTCCTTTCCAACTCTAAGGTTGAGTTTTGCACAAATTCAAATTCACGTTTCTTATACTTTGAACTTTTTAAGTGTATCTATAAGTTTTTAAATATATATGTATATATGGAACTTCATATATACATGAGCATATATACAACACATAACTTGTCCATATATGACTAGTACACTTACAGCTATCAAGTGATCGAATAAATGTGGTCGCATCAAGTGATCTTGATTGCAGCTATGAAGGTTGCGATTGAAATTTGAGGAAAGGATTTCAAAAAATAAAAAATTTAATAGGAAAAGAAATGATAATGAATATAATAACTATATAAAGATTTGTAAGAAGTCATTATATTAAGATACGCATCTTTTGCCTTTTGGATTGTAATCTTTTTAAGCTGTCAGTCAAGATTGATCTTGAACTTAACTTTAAATGTAGATATCTCATGAATAAAAAAGAATTTCTTTAACTCTAAAAGTTGAGTTCAGCACAAGTTGAAATTACTTTTCCTTATATTTTATACTTTTTACTATATATATGCAAAACATGAGTATTACGTACATTTATCATTATTTAATACGGTCACACTAAGTAATCTTGCAGTTACAAGGGTTATATTTTTTGTTTGATTTTATTATATGTTTTGGGAGAATGAATTATTGAAAAATGTAAAAGTTATTTTTTGCTATATTTTTTATATTTTGGGGGAAACATTTTTTATTGTAGCAGCCAAAGTAATGTTTTTTATTGGGTTTTGAGAGTAAAAATGGAATTGAGTGATTTCTTTATTTGGAATAATAATAATAATAATAATAATAATAATAATATATTATGTATATATATAATATATATATGTATATATTGAAGAATGCACGTTTTGGAGGAAAAATAGGGATATCTTTGGTTATGTTTTCCAAAACAAACCAAACACTCCCTAAAAGTTACAAACCAAAAGATTGGATTGGATCTCGATGTGACATTGAATCAAATTATGGGAAAAGAAAAGGCAATTAGTAAGACTTGAAAGAGTAGGAAGACATTGCATAAATACAAATATCTTACTTTTTGGATTATAAACTTTTTTGACTTATCAAGATTGGTATTAAACTAAATTCTTATGGTATGATGGGTATGCATGAGTGAGGTGGGAATAGAATGAGTATTCTCAAGTCTATTTCCAAACCCATAATTGGTATAATTCAGAGATGCTAATGTCCATTCCTGTCGGAATTCCCATTTTCAAAATGATGGGTTTGGCCATTCCCTCCTTCCTCCATAGGTTTAGCTAATCCCAATTCATCGGGAATAAACATATATTACTCAAAATTTTAACAAAATACTTTTATATTTAAGAGAAAAAAAATTATCACTTTGTAAACATTTGATATTATATTCCAACTTATTTGATTCCTACCTTTTATTTAATTATATATTTTATTCATATATTTTTAGTAATATTATAAAAATTATTATAAAAATATAAATAATAAATAATAAAAATAAGAATAATGATGCGCATCTCAATTTTTATAATAAAAAAAAAGCTAAAAGTATCATCGACTTAGTCCATGATAATGAAATATATATAGTTTAAAATATTATTTATATCTCCATATCTTCAAATGATTAAAAAATATATGACAATTAATAAATGAAGAGTTGTCCATTCTATCAACAACTTGTCAAATTAAACTTATCAAAAAGTACAATATGTAACACCCCGAAAATTTCATGATTTATAGAATTTAATTTTAATATTTAAATTTCATGAATCTTATGTCATAATTGCTAATTTATTATTTTATTAAATTTTGGGGGTCAACTTGTTAACAAGAAAACTTCAATTTTTAGAAATATTAAAAGTATGGGGTTACTCCAAAATTTATCAAAACCTGATTGAGCATTTTTTGAAAATGTTGGGGTTTGCATGAAAGAACTTTGGTCAACGGGGTCAAAGCTGTATTTTTCAAAGATTTCAAGGACTCAATTGGGGTTATATGAAAACCTTTGGGGTAAATGTAAAAATTAAAAAAAATTATAAAAATGGTAAAATTTCATTTGAATCCCCCTTCACCCACGACTAACCACAACCACCACCGACAATCTCCCTCCGGTGGCTGTTTTTCCCCAAACCACTCCGATTAAAATGCTCCCCACACCTCTGGCTACATTCACACACCACATGCACGGTTGAACGGGCAGCGGGTCACCACAAACTGGCAGCGGCGGACCTTGACAGGCACGGCGAAGCCACAACCAAAACTTGATTCTAGGCAGAGATATTGGAAGCTCTCGGCATGGAGAAGCTGAAAACAGCCTTGCTTGAGTGATTGGCGCGGTGGCGGCAATAAAAAAAAGTGATCGGAGCATGGTGGTAAGAGACCCATTTGGAAGTTGTTGACCTCGATTGAAGGTGATTTGGGCTGCAGAACTGGAAACTGATAGTAGCTTTGGACTCAGGAATTCGAGATGAGCATTTTGGTGGTGACTTCAGGTTACTCCGGCGGCGGCGTAGCGGCAATGAAGAGGCAGTTTTACCTCCTTGATGCAATGAATGCACCCGTGTCATCGGTTTGTGATTTGGAAACTCTAGTGGCAAAACTTTGATTTAGTTGGTTATACCTTGATATATATACGTGTGTGTATATATGTATATAGTGTACCCTACCTTTGGAAACCTTGTATTTCATGCCAAGAATAATGATATGGATAATTGACATATATATAGAAGTGTGAATGATTCCCATGCAAGGAGAATATTTAATTTTTGGGCCCGGACATATCTTGCTAAATGCCAAAATTTGGAGTTAATATTGGTACTAAGTGATTAACCTAATTAAGGATTATGTAATATAAGACTAAGTGGCATTGATTAGGATTATTTATGTAAGGATTGGGCTATGTTATGTGGATTAGGATGATGATATGATAATAACCTTATAATTAAGAATGAGATATCATGCTATTTTGGAACCGATATAGACCATCGTGGCTAATTCTAGAATAGTTACTTTATTGGAGTACTTTGTGTAGATACTACCTATTGAACCTATATCATCGTGTTGATCAATAAATTAATGATGTTAGAATACTTACGATGCAATTCTAGAAGGCTATTAGAGTTGAATGAGAATTTTAACTATGAAAATATTCTTTTGACTAGGTGACGAAGAAATGGGTCCTATCGATCAGTAGATTGCGGGCTGTGGTTGTTTTGCTAAAACTACAAGACGTGAGGGTCTGCCAATCTGGCGCCTTTTCTATCTATCTGTTATTTGTGATAAGCCCCTGTGTGTGTTTTCTATTTCTGTACCATACTCTGTTTGTTTGAAATCTGAAATGTGATGGAATTCTGATTTGTTATATGTTATCTGATTTGAATACCCCTGTGAGGGTTATCTCTTGATATCAATTTTGATTTTTTTTTTCGTTATCTGATTTGAACACCCATGTCAGGGTTATCTTTGATATCGATTTTGTTTCTATCTATTCTGGCGCCCAGAACCTTATATGTTGTCTGTATCTCAATTGTCTGTCCATTTGTCTCGTATCTGTACCAATCTATATTGTTCTCTGTTGCCTTGCTGGCATATTTTCTTATCTGTTCAACTTTCGTTAGCTATGTTGGCTTATCTGAATCTATTTATTGCTATCATGTTGCCTTGACAGCATTTCTATTTTGTTCTGTTCTGCTCCGTACTGTTTTATTTTAGAACCGGCGGTGCGCTAGGGACTTTCCCCTGGGCATCTGCACAAACAGTTGTGAATTCTATCATATGTGTGGAGAAAATGTGGACCAAGGGCCGATCCGGGCGAAATATTTCGATATGTGGGGCACACTAGGGGCTTTCGCTTGGTGTCAACGATATGCTAGGGACTTTCCCCTCAGTGTTGGCAGTATGCTAAGGACTTTCCCCTAGATATTAGCGGTGCGCTAGGGGTTTCCCCTAGGCATTTGTTGTGCACTACACAAGTTCGTATGGGCATCCGCCATGTATCAAGCTGTTATGCTTAAGTAAACTGATTATCTAATTGGAATAAGGTGATTCTGCAATGCATGTTTGTAGTCTTTTCTTGGAATGCATATACTTTGGGTTTGTTTTGCCTATCTAAATTATGTCTGTCTAAGATCTATCTTGGAGCAATAAAGTATGAGAGTCTCCTGTTTTGTTTTTGTTAATGTCTGATTCTAACTCTATCATGTTCTGTATGTTTGAACGATGATCTGTCGAGTTGAACTTTCCTCGATAGATCTCTTTTGTTATTCTTAAGTTATCCCTCACCAAGTCTTTGGACTTACCCTCTGCCCCTATATCTCTTGACTTTCTTGGACAGTTTTTGATGATGATCTCGTACTTTGGGCTTGGAAAGATGTAAATATGTTTTGTAATAGAATATGTGCTTAAATATGTGTAGGAATCACTTTTATGTTTGGTGGAAACTTGGAGATGTTATAGGATGTCAAACTTGAACTTATGGTTTGTAGTAGGTATGAAATGATGAATGATAGATAGAGTTGTGATGGTATGAAATTTGTACTTTTGTTAAAATTTGCTAGGTTAAAGCTTGTTGCTATCTTTGATGATTTTGAAAAAAAAATCTGATGGGCACATTGTTTGAATTATGTATGAGATTTAAGTGTGAATTAGAATGGCGCTTCAGTTTAGGTGCTATCCTAAGTGGGGGCGCTACAATGGTGGTATCAGAGCCTAGGGTAGTGATGACCTAGGTGTTGAACAGTAACGGGATTCATAGCTAGCTTGATTGTTTGGATTACTTAGGTTGTGGACTTTAAGTGTTTAAGTATTTATGGATTCTTATATGACCCAGGAAACTAGGATATAGATTTTATTGTGTGATACTAACGAAATAGATTTTTGTGATTTTTCGATTGTAGCAGGATGGCTGATGACTGCAACAAAGGGAAGGAGCCTATAGAGTGGCCAAACAAGGAACCTTCAGATCTTATGATCAGATTCTTAAAGGAGGAAAAGGCAAGATTGTTGAAGTTGTGTCAATTACTGGAAGACAAGATAAATGACCAGCGTGAGACACTTATACGTGATCGAGCAGAGGTGTACCAACTGAGGTCAATGATAGGAGCTAGGGATTATCTCATGGATCGACTCATGGGGGATGTGGAACGAGAATATGTGTGGATTAGTAGGGCAGAGATACCGGTACAAAGACTCTATACCATAAGGGAGCAAGTGGAGGCTACATTCCCAGAGTTAGAGGCAGATTACTGGAGGACTGTAGAGGTACCCTACCTCATAATGGACGAGATAAGCCAGATGATAGGCTATTATGGTAGGTCAATCGACCAAGTCATAGGAGTCGGCATAGGGATTGATGTCGAAGTAGGACCTTCGAGATTCATTTAGCCCCAAAGCTCGGGCGTGCACAGAAAGCACAGATCAAAGAGGATCCAAAAGAAAACCTAGATGAGAATGCTGAGAAGGATCAGGAAAAGAACCTAGATGAGGATGCTATGAGGATCTGAAAGAAAACCTAGAAGAGAATGCCGATGAAGATCCAGAGGAAGTTGAGGAGATCGCGGATGCAGATCCTATTCCTGAACCCCCAATGGTAGCATTGTTAGTGATTGAGGACGAGGACGATGATGATGATATAGACCCGAACCTGATGTGGGGCCCAGACTCTGTGGGAGGACTTCGATCATTAGCATAAAGATGAACTGAATGTTGCGTCCAACATTACAGATGAGTAGGGTTAGGATAGATGATTTGGTGTCGTGATGGAATTCTGTATGTGTACTTGGTGTAATAGTAACTTAGTAGAACTTCTAACTATTAGGACTGCATAATGTCGGCTAATATTTTCCTTTTCTTTTCCTTTCTCCCAATTATTTTGAATTCGATTAGGCGAATAGTTAGCATGGCCATTTTGAAAACTTTGAATTTCGTACATACTATTGTAACTTTGCTATTGCTAACTAAGTATGCTAATGAAGTTATCTTTCATATCTTATTGTCAAACTTCCTTTCTTTCATGTTTTAAGATATTTGAGCTTGTATTAAATTTACTTTGCTTTTCGAAAGCTCAACAAATCCTAAAGGATTCTTGAAGGCTAAAGTGCTAATTAGCAAATTATAATTACAAGCTTAAGACTACTTCATAAATTTTGATTTGAAAGACAGCATCTCATGGTAGTACTCCTGGGCCCGCTCCAACAGGAACAGATGTAGAGGAAGACCAACTAGTCAACCTATTAATGCATCAAGAATCCTTAAATAGGAAATACCTGCTTATCAGCCACCTGAACTGGAAGAAAAGATTTCACAATCCCCTTCTGTGGATCAACCAATGGACCTCGTGAATCAGAGAAGGCCTAAAGCTAGGCAATAGGCTCGACAACGGGGTGGTGAACTAAGAAGGGTTAATGAGATGGTTGAGGATCAAGCACTAGAACGATTCCTCCATTTCCAGCCCCCAAATTTTTTCAGGGAACCAAACAATCGCAAGGCAGAAAAATGGATAGAAGACTTGGAGGTTATATTCGAAACCCTACGATACCCAGATGAACAAAAGGTATGCTTTGCCATGTTTCTATCACCCGATATAGGAAAAGTTGGTGGAAGATGATCGATCACAAATGGACCACTTCGAGGACCCCCTGTGCATAGTATAATTTCACCAGGGAATTCATGGACAAATATATTCCTTTGGTAGTCAAGCAGGCGAGAGAAAGGGAATTTATAAATCTAATCTAAGGAAGCCAATCTGTCAGTTAGTACAAAGTAACTTTCAGCTGGTTAATACAGTATGCACCATACATCCTAGAAGATAAAGGTCAGCAGATTCAACGGTTTGTTCAGATACTGAGACTGGAGTTTAGACGGGGTCTAGCCATCTTCGACCTACTAAATTTGAACTTAGTAATAAGCAAGGTACTGCAGTATGAATCAGAACTACAAGAAATTCAAAAAATCGAAGACAGGGGTCAGAAAGGGAGACCACCCCCAGGAGAACCAAGTAGTGCTAGCAAGAAACAACCTAGGTTATAAATCGGAGGCACACCCCAATGAGTTCCTAGGACTAATGAGATAGTAAATCAGGCTCAAAATAAGGCATCAGCGCCGTGTGGATTCTGTGGATCAACTAGCCATGAAGAAGTGAATTGTTAGCAGAAGTAGGGCAAATGCCTAAGGTGTGGAAGCAGTCAACATTTTTTGAAAGATTGCCCAGGAAAGAAAAATTCAGCGCTGATAGGAAGAGGGAAGCAAAAAGTTCAGGCCCATGCATATGCCCTAATCGGAGAGGATGTACCAGATCCCAATGAGGTGGTTGAAGGTACGATTACTATCTCCAAAAATCTTGGTAAAGTATTATATGATCCTGGAGCATCCCATTCATTTATATCTATTGATTTTTCTCAAAAATTAAATGTACAACCTAAAACCATGGCCTACCAAGTTGAAGTGAAAACACCCTTAGGAGTAGGGTTAGTCACAAATACTATGCATCGGGATTTCCCGATTATGATCGAGGGCTAATTGTATCCCGCCAATCTAATATGAAGCCTATCCAAGGGTATGACGTAATCCTTGGGATAGATTGGCTATACTACCATCAGGCATAGGTGAATTGCTACACTAAGTGCATTACACTTAGGGAAGGGACCTCGATATCTTTACACCATTCGACAGATAACGCTTCTCCAATACCGATCATATCAGCATTAGAAGCTAGGTAGATTTTGAATGAAGGTAGGCAAGGATTTTTGGCATACCTCATTAACAAACCATGGGATACATTTAGGATCGAGGATGTAGAAGTAGTGGCAAGATATTTGGAGGTATTTCCTAAAGAATTAAACTCACTACCCCCAGACAAAGAGATAGAGTTCGTCATTCACACCCTACCGGGGGCTACGCCATTCTCCAATACTCCATACCGAATGGCGCCAGCTGAGCTTAAGGAGTTGAAGAGCCAACTGCATGAGTTTCTAGAGAATACGTTTATTAGACCCAGCATATTCCCTTAGGAAGTGCCAGTGCTATTCATTAAGAAGAATGACAGATCTTTAAGAATGTGCATCGACTATTGAGAATTGAATAAGGTCACTATCAAAAATAAGTACCCCCTACCACATGTAGAAAAGTTATTTGACCTATTGCAAGGTCAAGGATCTTCTTTAATCTGGACTTAAGACAAGGATGTTATCAATTGAAGATCAAAAAACAAATCCATAAGACAGCTTTCAATTCTCGGTGTGTTCAATTTGAGTTTGTAGTGATGCCATATGGTCTAACAAACGCCCCGGCGGTATTCATGGACTTGATGCACCAAATTTTTAGGCCGTATTTAGATTAGTCTATGGCCATCCTTATCGACGACATCTTGGTATTCTCTAAATCCAATGAGGAACACAAAAAACACTTACACATAGTTCTAAAAACTCTAAAAGAGCATTAGATGTATGCTAAGTTCAGTAAGTACGAGTTCTGGATTGAGAAAGTAACCTTTTTGGGTCACGTAATCACTCGAGGTGGGCTAGAAGTGGACCCCTCTAAAGTGGAAGTGATTGTCAATTAGAAAAGACACAGAACCGTTACCGAAGTTCAGAGCTTTCTGGGATTAGCGGGTTACTATCGGACATTTGTTTAGGATTTCTCCAAGATAGCTAGTCCATTGACCAAGTTAACTCAGAAAGACCAGTCATTTGATTGGAACGAGGAGTGTGAGAAGAGCTTTCAAGAGTTGAAGAACCGCCTAACTACAGCTCCAGTCTTGGCCCTCCCGGACAGACTAAAAGACTTTTTGGTGTATACAAACGCTTCATATAAAGGGCTAGGATGCATGTTGCTATAGAGAAGGCATGTTATCACCTACGCATCTACGAAGTTAAAGCCTCATGAGGAGAACTATCCAACTCATGATTTGGAGCTTGCAGCGATCATTTTTGCATTATCCAAGTGGAGGCATTACCTCTATGGAGCTACATTTGAGCTATATATAGATCACAAAAGCCTCAAATATCTGCATTCGTAAAAAGATCTAAACATGAGGCAGTGAAGATAGGTGGAGTTTCTTGAGGATTATGAGTTCTCTATCGCCTACCATCCGGGAAAAATGAATGTGGTAGCCGATGCTCTAAGCCGAAAAGTGGGAATGGTTCATCTGCAAGGGATAGGAACATCAAAAGGATCGAGTATGGGCGTAGTGCTACGAGTAAAACAGCGAGTTTGGATAGCAGGAGTGAAAGTACAGCCTGTACTACACGATAAAATCCAACAGACCTAAGCCAGAGATGAGTAGATGCTGAAACAAAGAGAATTGGTTGGAAATTCTAAAGGATCCGAGTACAATATCGATGGTCAAAGCACATTAATCTTTCACAAGAGAATTTGTGTACCTGAAGAAGTGAAGGGGAGATTACTAGAAGAGGCACATAGAACAAGATATACAGTGAATTAGGGCGGGACAAAAATGTATCAGGATTTAAAGAAATAGTTCTGGTGGAATGGGATGAAGAAAGATGTAGCAGATTGCATGCAGAAATGTATGACCTATCAGTTAATGAAAGCAGAACACCAACGACCATCAGTGTTGTTCCAGCCACTTCCCATCCCTGACTGGAAATGGGAATAAGTGACCATGGGCTTTATGACCAATCTATCGAAAGCTAGAGGAGGTTATGACAGTATCGAGGAGATAGTGGATAGTTTAACAAAGTTTCACATTTTCTACAAGTCAGGATGGACTACAAGGTTGAGAAACTGGCAGATTTATATATCAAGGAGATCGTCAAGCTACATGGGATTCCAATCAGTATTGTATTCGATTGAGACCTAAAGTTCACATCAAGACTTTGGAAAAGTTTGCAGAGTCATCTGGGAACAAGGTTAGAGTTTAGCTCAGCTGCTTATCCTCAGGCTGACGAACAGTCAGAAAGGGATATTTGGATTTTGGAAAACATGCTATGAGCTTATGTTCTGGATTTCGGTGGAGGTTGGACCCGACATCTGCCTCTGGTTGAGTTTGCTTACAATAAGAGCTATTAGTCTGTTATTCAGATGGCACCGTATGAAGCATTGTACGGACGAAAGTGTCAATCCCCGTTGTATTAGGATTTAGCAAAGTACAAAGGTACCATTGATGTATCTTCGGGAATTATGAAGCTTGAACTGATTTAAGAGATTGTCGAGAAGGTACAGATTATTAAACAACGAATAAAAGCTGCTCGGGACCGATAGAAAAGTTATGTAGATAAGCGAAGAAAGGATTTGGAGTTCGAGGTTGGTGATTGAGTGTTCCTTAAGGCAGCCCTGAGGAAAGGAATCAGAAGAATTAGCAAAGGTGAAAAGCTGAGTCCGAGGTATGTAGGACCCTATGAAATAAGTGAGAAAATTGGACCAGTAGCTTATCGTCTTGTACTACCCCAGAACCTGAACGGGATACACGATGTCTTTCATATGTCTCAACTTCGGAATACTATCCCAATCCTTCCCATATCACATCACTTGAGCTCATGCAATTGAAATTTGATCCGACATACGAGGAATAACCTATTTGTATCTTGGATCGAAAATTTTGGGAGCTTAGGAATCAGAGGATTCCCTAAGTGAAAGTACTGTGACGAAACCACAATGTGGAAGAATCAACTTAGGAGCAAGAGGATATCATGCACCAGTAATATCCCGAGCTCTTCAAACATTTGGGTGAGAATCTGTGGACCAAATTCTTTTAGAGGGGGAGGTTTGTAACACCTTGAAAATTTCATGATTTATAGAATTTAATTTTAATATTTAAATTTCATGAATCTTATGTTATAATTGCTAATTTATTATTTTATTAAAATTTGGGGGTCAAGTTGTTAACAAGAAAACTTCAATTTTTAGAAATATTCAAAGTATGGGGTCAATCCGAAATTTATCAAAACCTAATTGAGCACTTTTTGAAAATGTTGGGGTTTGCATGGAAGAACTTTGGTCAACGGTGTCAAAGTTGAAAACCTTTGGGGTAAATGTAAAAATAAAAAAAATTATTTTATAAAAATGGCGAAATTTCATTTCAATCCCCCATTCTTTCTTCCCTCTTCACCCGCGACCAACCACAACCACCACCACCACTGGCGATCTCTCTCCAGTGGCCATTTTTCCCTAAGCCACTCCGATTAAAATGCTCCACACACCTCCAGCTACACTCGCACACCACATGCACGGTTGAACAGGCGGTGGGTCACCAAAACTGGTAGCAGCGGACTTTGACAGACACGGTGAAGCCACGACCAAAACTTGATTATGGGCAGAGATACTGGAAGCTCTCGGCATGGAGAAGCTGAAAATAGCATTGCTTGAGTAATTGGCGCAGCTGCGGCAACGAAAAATAGTGATCGGAGTAGAGTGACGAAAGACCCATTTGGAAGCTGTTGAGCTTGATTGAAGGTGATTTGGGCTGCGGAACTGGAAACTGGTAGTAGCTTTGGACTCAGGAACTCGAGAGCAGCATCTTGGTAGTGACTTCAGGTTACTCCGACGGTGGCGCAGCGGCAAGGAATAGGTAGCTTTACCTCTTCGATGCAACGAACGCACCCGTGTCAAAATATGTATATGTATTTAGTTGTGGTTTCAAAACTCTAGTGGCAAAATATGGATTTAGTTGGCTGTACCTTGATACATATATATATGTATATGTATATAGTATACCTTACCTTTGGAAACCTTGTATTTCATGCCAAGAATAATGATATGGATAATTGACATATATAGAGAGAGGTGTGCATGATTCCCATGCAAGGAGAATATTTAATTCATGGACTCTGACATATCTTGCTAAATGCCAAAATTTTGGATTTAATATTAGTACTAAGTGATTAACATAATTAAGGATTATGTAATATAAGACTAAGTGGCATTGATTAGGATTATTTATGTAAGGATTGGGCTATGTTATGTAGATTAGGATGATAACATGATAATGACCTTATAATTAAGAATGAGATATCATGCTATTTTGGAACTGATATAAACCATCGTGGCTAATTCAAGAATAGTTACTTTATTGGAGTACTTTGTGTAGATACTACCTATTGAACCTATATCATCGTGTTGATCAATAAGTTAGTGATGTTAGAATGCTTATGATGCAATTCTAGAAGGCTATTAGAGTTTAATGAGAATTTTGACTATGGAAATATTCTTTTGACTAGGTGACAAAGAAGTAGGTCCTATCGATCAGTAGATTGTGGGTTGTGGTTGCTTGGCTGAAACTACAAGAGGTGAGGATAGCCAATCTGGCACCTTTTCTATCTATCTGCTATTTGTGATAAGCCCCTGTGTGGGTTTTCTGTTTCTGTATTGTACTATATTTATTTGAAATCTGAAATGTGTTGGAATTCTAATTTATTATCTGTTATCTAATTTGAACACCCCTATGACGGTTATCTCTTGATATTGATTCTGATTTGTTATTCGTTATCTGATTTGAACACCCATGTGAAGGTTATCTTTGATATCGATTTTGTTCATGTCTGCTCTGGCGCCCCAAAACTTTATATGTTGTCTACATCTCAGTTATCTGTCTATGGGAATGTTTGGTTAAGTTTTTTTTGTGATTTTATTATGTGTTTTGGGAAAATGAATTATTGGAGAATGTAAAAATTGGGTTTTAGTATGATTGTTTATATTTTGAGGGGAGACATTTTTTACTATAGCAGTCAAATCAATACTCACTATAACAAATTACACTTTTAGTAACGAATAATTTTGTTACCATAAAGCTGAAATTCAATACCCAAAATATTGGTAACAAATTTTTCGTTACTTAAGTTTAGTGCCCTAAAGCTCGTCACAAAAGGTTATAGTAACGAAATTTATGATTCGTTACGAATAATGGACTTATGGCGACGAATTGTATCATTACCAAAATATGATATTAGTAACAAAAAAGTGTAGTAGTTACAATAGATTTTTATAGCATAACGAAATATTTAGTTACTAAAACATTGGCAATTTTGTTGCATTTTATTTTTTCGTTACCAATGCATAATATAATGATATTATTTATTTAATTAAGTATAGTTATTAATTGTTTATGTAACAAAATATTTGGTTACAAATAGTTAAATAAATTTTTAATTCAAAAATAAGTATTTCGTTACTAATGGAATAAATAACTAAAAATTTTGTTACTAAATGTGTGCGCATGGGCTCCTGTTTGGGCTGCTTCATATGGATGGGCCATTTGACATCAGGCCGCCGAACTCTGGGCTTGACCCGGGCCATCGCCCACCAGCCCACGGCCCACCAACAAGAGCGCCACAGGCCGACCCACCCATAAGAAGGTAGTAGAAACCAACGCCTTGGGCCACCAGAGCTCAGGCCCAACACTCACACCGGCCCACCCGCAAAGCTTAGCGCCCAAGGCTACCAGGCCCTACCCCCCTGCCGCCAGCACTGGCCCACCCGCAAGGCCCAACGCCCACGTGGCCCAGTGCCAGCACCAGCCCACCCAAGCACAGGCAGGCCCAGGCCCAGCACCCACGCAGGTTCACCAGAACACAGGTAGCCCAGCGCAAGCCCACAGGAGCGTAGGCCCACACGAGCGCAGACAGGCCCAGCACAAATTGATCCCAACTTGTTGGCAGCAGGATTCGATCCCGCAACCATGCCCACCTCAAGCAAGCACCTAACCATCTTGGCTGCATGTCCGAAAGTTAATATTTGCATTTGCTCAATTACTTATTCATCTTTTCCATATAAAGCTCTCAAACAATTTCACATGTTATCAAGCAAACATTATTTTATTTTTAAAAATAAAATAATAATTGTCATTTGAATAAATAAAATAAGAGTATCAAATAGTAAATTCAAAGAAATAAATAAAAAATGTAAGATAATTATATAACATAGCTGCATGAAGCAAAGAAATTTTATTACATATATGTATATATAACTTGTTAGGTAAATGCTTAATATTTTTGTAGAAGAGCTTATAATATAAAATACTTTATTTTAGAAATTTATAAAAAAAATATTTATAAAAAATAATTGGCATTACATATATATAAATATTAAAAAATTGTGAACAAAACCCTTTAAAGTAAAAACAAAGGGCAATCTAACAAGCAAAAGTAGCAATATTATTAATTCCGGCGGTTTAGAAAAATCAGCACGAAGTTATTCATTTAGGGAATGTTATACTAACTGCCGCCATTTATTTTGAATTCCGCGATGGTTTCAAAAAACGGTCACTAAATGGCTAATTCAGTGGCGGTTTGGATAAATCGTTGCTCAACTACCGTCAAATTAATATTTTGCGGCGGTTGAGACAAATCATCACAAAATATGTGCCGCGATTAACCTATTTTCTTGTAGTGTGTGTGTGTGTGTGTGTGTGTATACTATATATGTATATAAGTTTGAATGAAAAATTATATTATATACATAGTTATAAATATTAAATATTATTTAATTAGAAATGAATAAATAGAAAAAATAGATAAAAATAAAAGTAATTTAAATTTTATTGATAAATTTATATATATGTATATTATATATGCGAATAAGTATAAATGGAAAAAGTATACATGTATGAATAATTCGAAAGAAAAGATAAAAATAAAAATTATTTAAAATTTTATAGATAAATTTATATATATATATATATATATGTATAAAATGAGAATATATGAAATAATGAAAAATTTTGATTTTGATTATTTGAAAGGTTAACAAATTTTTTTGTTATTCACTATTTTTTTGTTATTTGCAAAATATAATATGAATATCCAATTATATTTATAAAAAAATTTTGAGAATGAATACAATAATTTGTTTTTTCTATATTTTATTTTACATTATAATTTCATCCTCATATTTTGTCACTAATTCATATTTTAAAATCAATTTTAAGTTTATAATTATTTTATCAATTTACTATGGTTTTAACTTTATATGACTAACGCCAAACTCTTTTCTTCACTTAACTATTCGATAACTAAGTTATGAGTCAAATTAAAAGGTTTCTATTAACTTATATACTAATATTGATTTTAACTTTATAATTATTTTATATATTTATTTTGATTTATTTTACTTTTTTTTATCTTTACTATCATAGTTTTGTCTTAACTTAATTGATTTTTAATCAAAAATTAAAATTAAATAAGATTGTTTTTAAAAAGTAATTGGCATTACATATGTATATATATATATATATATTTAAAAATAGTGGACAAAACCCTTTAAAGTTAAAAACAAACAGCAATCTAATAAGTAAAAGAAATAATATTATTAATTGCGGCAGTTTAGAAAAACCAGCGCAAGTATATGGCGCAATTAACCTATTTTCTTGTGGCGTATATGTATATACACTATATATGTAAATAAGTACGAATAAAAAAATTATATTATACATATTTATAAATATTAAATATTATTTAATTCGGAATGAATAAATAGAAAAATAGATAAAAATAAAAGTAATATAAATTTTATTGATAAATTTATAAATATGTATATTATATTTATGTGAATAAGTATAAATAGAAAAAATAATTATACATGTATGGATAATTAGAAAGAAAAAAGATAAAAATAAAAATTATTTAAAATTTTATAGATAAATATATATGTGTGTGTGTGTGTGTGTGTGTGTGTGTGTGTGTGTGTGTAAAATGAGAATATATGAAATAATGAGAAACAATGATAAATTTATATATATGTATAAAATGAGAAATATATGAAATAATAGAAGAGAGAAATGAGAATAAAAAGAAAAGAAAAGAATTAAAAAAAAGAAAAAATAAATAAAATATGATAATAAAAAGTTATTTAAATTGAATTGTATATATGTGAAATGATTAAGGGTAAATTGATCTTTTTATATTACAATTACATTAAATAGGCAATAAATGTTGGGGGGGGGGGGGAGCGGTGTGCGTGGTTTTATAAAACATAAAGAAGCTTTTTTGTATATATATATTTTTTTTCACATAAGGGTTTGATACTTATTTCACAAATCACATTAAGGTAAATTGCAACTAGCCCAATAAAATTATTACCATTTCAATGGAGCCCTTCGTTTTCTTTTTTTTGCTAATGTAGAGTTTGGTTATATTGGAAAAATTATATTTTTGGTCTCATTAGATGGGGGGGTTTGCACTTTTGGTAATTAAGTTGACATTTATAGGACCAAAACTCTAAATTTTTTAATACATTTGGAATAGCACCTCAACTTCCATTAGTATTCAGGCAAAACTGTTAAATTAAAAAAAATTAATTACTCAACAGCTCAAAATTTTGACTTATTTATAAAAATTTCACAAAATTTGAATTGCCCAATCAACCTTCATTAAAAAAAATTTAAAATATATAACAAAATCCTCATAATTTTTTTTTTATATCTCAATATAAATATCATATAAATATATATATATATGTATAATATCAATATAAATATATATAAAATAAATATCATATAAATATATATATATAATATCCACCCCCTCTCCCCCAATCCCTCACCGCCGGCCATGGCTAGCGGCCGCCTGGCCATTGAAAAATGGCCAGCGGCTAGATCTGGCCACTAGCCGGCCAGGGCCAGGCCTGGGGTGGGGTTGGCGGGGTGGGGGGGTGCTGGTTGGAAGAGGCAGGGTGGGTGTGGGTGGGGGGCGGGGGGAATGTGGAAGAAGGAAGGAAAAAAAAAAATATATATATATATATATATAAATAATTTACTTATTTATTTATTGTTAATTAATAAATTTTAATTAAATTAACTTAAATTAAATTTTTTTTACTTATGTCATTTATTTAAAATCATTACATTATTTTGTTCAAAATAAATAAAAATATTTATTTATTTAAAATTATTAAAATTATATTGTTATGATAAAATTTTAGATTTTATTTTTATTTAAATTATTTATTTTGATTAATAAATAAATTTAATTTTTTTATTTATACACACACACACATCAAGGTCTCACAGGGCTTCAACTCTATATCTCCCACATTTTGACTTATTTAATTTTTATTAATTAATAAATTTAATGAAATTAGTTTAAATTAGGGCTTGTTTGTTTATGAATTGGAGCATTTTGTCAAAATATTTTAGCAATATGGTTTTTTGGAAGTGGGGTTGGAGAATGTGATGGTTGTTTGTTTGTATTTTGAGTGGTAGGTGAAAAATGAATTGAGAGAAAATTATTTATTTATTTGTGTTTTAGAAGGGAACAAGATATTATATCAATAATTTTTTTATTGGGTTGATAGGGTGAAATAGACATTTTAAAATTACTAGTGCTAGTATGATATTTTTAGATCTTATTTTTATTTTTAAATTATTTATTTTTGTTAATAAATATTTTTTTATATTTAATAAATATATTTAACTTAATATAAATAAATTATTTTAGATATGATTATTTTTTAATATTATTGAGATGTAATTTAAAAATAAAATCATATTTAATTAGGAGATGGATTTGATTTTTATTTTTGTTTTATAATTAATAAATATGTTTAATTAAATTTGATTAAATTACTTTACATATGTTGATGATTTTAAATTTTTATTTTTTTAATCCAACTTTAATTAAAATATTATTTAATATTTAAAAGAATTATTAATAAAATTATTTATATTTATTTTGAGTAATTTAAATAATATTAACCTTGTTAAAGTTGCAAATATGTCTTAAAGATAATCAAAACAGCTTTTGAAGGATATTTTTGAATTTTAATATAAATTTTCAACCGACGTCTACAAATTTGTTAAGGATGCTAACAGTTCTTCAAATATTTAATTAAATATATGGGGATAAAAAATAATTTTATTAAACTTATAACTATATTACTAAGTTTATATTATAATGTCGTGAGTATTTCAAAATAATTTCAAATTTTCCAACTATATTAAAGTTATACAAGTTGATCAATTTTAAAACAATTTGCATTAATTAAGTATAGAAAATTTTCAATAAATGCATGTTCAAATTGTCCATATCAATATATTATTAGTACAGAATATTTTAATTTTTAAAATGAAATTAATTACGCGTAAAGACTAAAGTTTTTAGAATTTATAAACAATTTTTCTAAATTCCTTTTGTTCAAAAACAATGTCCTAATAAATAATAACAAAAAATAGAATTAAATTTTAACCTCCATAATAATACATCATAATTCATCTTATAATATAAGATAAAATAAATAATTTTTGTACATACTATTTATACACAAAATGGAGGGAGGAGCAAAAATTTGGAGGGAATAAAAAAATAATAAGGGAATTCATTTTTGGAGGGAAACTTATTTTTTTAAGGAAATATAATATATAGACCAACTAATTCTTAAGAACAATTTGTTCAGGTTTATGAAAGTTAATAATCATTATATTTAATAATATACTTTAAGTTAATACTTTTTTTACACTATATTAAACCACGAAAATTATCTTCATTTTAGCAATTTATATAGTAAAACATACACACAATTAACATATATATGTCTATAAGTTATAAAAATCTTTATAAGTTATAAAAATCTTTAATTGACCAATACAACGATTAAAATACGAAATGTAAAATTAACAGGCCTAACTTCAGGGACCATTTTCTTTTCATTAAGTATTATGGCAAACTAAATTTCTTTGTTTTCTTTTGTTATTCAGGTATGTAACCTTTAACTATTTATTTTAAGGAGTTTTTAGAAATTTTCTAAATAAATATTTTAATAAATTATAATAAAAAATTAAATTGTTAAGCACAAAAATTTATAAGTCCAAATTATATGTTATTTAACTATTTTAACTATAATTGAAAATCATTTAATAATTTAAAAAATTATATGTCAATTCATCATATAAAGCTAAGATAAAAGAAATTAATTTTGCTATAGATTATTTACACAAAAAAAATGGAGGAGCTAAAATTTAGAGGAATCAAAGAAATGAAAAAAAAATCATTATTGTTAGAGGGAATCAATTTTTTGGAAGAAATCAAGTTAAATTATTATGTCAAACTAATAATAAAAACAATTGTTAATATTTTTTATGGGCCAAATTTTGGAGGGAATACAAAGTTGGAGGGAAGCAAAATTGCATTGCCATCCAAATTCATTAAATAAATTTATACATATGTATAAAATAAGAATATATGAAATAATGAGAAATGAGAAATAATGATAAATTTATATATGTGTATAAAATGAGAAATATATGATGAATCTTCTTTAAATTTTATTGAAATTTATATATATATGTATATATATACTACATATGCATATAAGTATGAATAAAAAATTATATTATATATATGTTTTTATAAATATTAAATATTATTTAATTTGGAATGAATAAATAAAAAAATAGATAAAATAAAAGTAATTAAAATTTTATTGATAAATTTATATATCAATAAAATTATATATATGTGAATAAGTATAAATAGGAAAAATAAGTATAAATGTATGAATAATTAGAAACAAAAAAGATAAAAATAAAAATTATTTAAAATTTTATAGATAAATTTATATATATATGTATATGTATAAAATGAGAATATATGAAATAATGAGAAAAGAGAAACAATGATAAATTTATACATATATGTATAAAATGAGAAATATATGAAATAATGGAAGAAGAGAGAAATGAGAATAAAAAGAAAAGAAAAGAATGAAGAAAAAAGAAAATAAATGAGAAATATATAAAGTGCTAGAGGGGAAGGGTAGGGTCTTGTTGTTGTTGTTGTTCTTCTTCTCCTCCTCCTCCTCCTCCTCCTCCTCCTCCTCCTCCTCCTGCTTCTTTTATTATTATTATTATTATTATTATTATTATTATTATTATTATTATTATTATTATTATTATTATTATTATTATTAATTGAATAATTTTAGAATATTTTTTATTTTAATTTTGTTATGTAATCTACAATTATATAGTTAGGATGATAGACTCAAAATTTTATTGTTTAAGTTTTATTTTGTTATATCTGCATTAATAAATAAAATATATTTATATTTAATAGAATTATTTAAGATGTATTTATCATTTTAATGTTATTATGTAATTTTGAATTATATAGATAATAGGATAGACTTAAATTTTTATTGTTTAATTTTTATTTCATTTTTAACTTAACAAATAAAGTCAACAAAATTTATTTAAATTATTAGATATTTTACTATTTTAACATTATTAAATATTTTAACTTAATATTATTAAAATTATATGGCCTAAAGTTATAAGTTAGATTTTAAAAAAAATTTAGATGATAAATTCGTATGAAATAAAATTGAATAAATTTGAAGGATATTTGATATTTTAAATTCTAATGTTTAGAATATTTTTGATTTTAATATTATTATGTAATTTATAATTATATAGTTAGGATGGCAGACTTAAAATTTTATTGTTTAAGTTTTTTTTGTCATATTTGAATTAATAAATAAAATATATTTATATTTAACAGAATTATTTTAGATGTATTTATCATTTTAATATTCTTATGTAATTTTGAATTATATAGATAATAGGATAGACTTAAATTTTTATTGTTTAATTTTTATTTCATTTTTAACTTAATAAATAAAGTCAACAAAATTTATTTAAATTTTTAGATATTTTACTATTTTAAAATTATTAGATATTTTAACTTAATATTATTAAAATTATATGGCCTAAAGTGGTAAATTAGATTTTAAAAAAATTTAGATGTAAATTCGTAGGAAATAAAATTTTATAAATTTGAAGGATATATGATATTTTAAATTCTAATGTGCAAGTTTTAAATTTTTTTTAGAACTCAATTCATTTAATTTGATAATTTAGCAAGTGGGATACATGTGTATGTGTGTTTATATATGTGAATATATATATATATAAGTATATAAATATTTTTCAAGATTTATCTTTTTTTTATCTTTTTACTTTTTTCAATTTTTATGTACCTATTTTTAATTTTTTATGCAAATATCTCTTTTTTTTTGTCTAGTAAAATACATGGCAAGAAGGGGTTCCACATCACATGCCATGTAGGAGAGAGGATGTGACATGGCGCCATGTGGATCGAGCTTGCCGCAAATGAATTCGGGCCAGATTTATCCTCAAACTGCCAAAATTCAAAAGTTAGTGTACCAAAAATATAAAGTCAAAATTTGCTAGTAGGGTATAGTTACGGGACAAATTTTGCATTTTTTCTCTAAATGAAAACTCTCAATTCCTTGAATAATTTACAAAAACGTTATAAAGCCCAATATTTTAAAGAAATTGGCCCAACTCATGGATTATTCACTTCAAATTTCTTCAAGCTCAATCTTTAAAATAAAACTCAGTTCAATAATAATTCACTAAAAAATTGGTTAAGCCCAATTAACAAATTCTTTACATTATTGTGAAGTCCATTTCTTGAACAAAAGCCCAACCCACAAGTATTAGTAAAAAATTTATTTAATATTCGTTTAAAATTAGTAACGAAAACCATTGTTACCATATGTATACAATTGATATTTGGAGGGAAGTTAATTAAAATTTAGTAACTAAAAACTTTGTTACAATACAATTTATTTGTAACAAATATTTTGTTTTTACAAAAGGTACCAAAATTTGTTACAAATATATCTTCTTATATGACGGAAAATGTTATATGTAACAAAATAACATTTTTCGTAATGAATAATTATTTAGTTACGAACATAAAAAATTTAAGATAACAAATTTGAGTTAAAGGTAACAAGACTGATACTTGTTACTAAAAAAATGTTATTTGTAACAAAAAATCAATTTTGTTACAATAAATCTAACATATGTAACGAATTTTACCTTTGTTACCAAATTTTTTGTTACGTGAAGTGTAAATTGTTGTAGTGACTTCTTTATTGGATTTTTTTGGATGAAAATGGAATTGAGTATTTTTTTTATAATAATAATAATAATAATAATAAATATACATATGATGTCTATATATAATATATGTATGTATATTTTGCAAAATGCAAGTTTTAGAGGAAAAATGAAGATATGTTTGGTTATGTTTCTCCAAAATAATTTTAGGGTTTAGGGTTTAGGGTTTTTAATTTATTTTTAATTTTAAAAAATTAATTAAATTATTTTAGATATATTAAATATTTTAATACTATTGAGCATATAATTAACATTTGCCAAAGGTAAGAAGAAACAATTAAGAGAAAATTGTAAGGTTGGCCAAAATCTTCATTAGCACACATAAGGGGGTTCCGTGGCACTTTTTTTTTTTTCAAGAAGAACAATTCTCTCTTCATATTTTTTCTCACAGAATAGTGTTGCTGGGGCAAGTGAGCCAATTTTTCTGAAACATGAGGTACTAAACAGACTCCATTTTTAACATAAGAAATTTTGTGGCAATTTTGAATCACACGGGAGTAATGTGCATTTAGCCCTCGGATAGTCCTATGTCTTTCCTCTTCTATACTTGTATAAATATTGCGTAAGGCATTTAAAATTGAAAAATATAAATATATAGATATACATAATAAATTTAACCATGATATATTTTTATGAAAGAAACTCTACATTGATAATACAAAGATTAGTGGTAAAATATAAATTAGAAATTAATGATTCAAGAAATATTTTGAAAATATACACGGAAATAGGTATCCAATATCCTTGATTTGGCTATCAATTTCAAACAATAAAATAAATGAACTCACCACTACACAAACTACTAGAATTAATTAAGTCAAGCTATTCAGATTGCTCAAACCAATAATTCATAATACATGAACAACATTTTATGTTTCCAGCAAAAGCAGCTACAATAATTCAAGCTATTCAAGCCAATAATAAAAGTGTTTGAACGGTAGCTATGCAGTAGGATAGGAGAGAGGCTAAATAAAATGTACATATAATCAGAAGCAACAATTTAACATAAACTTGAACAGAATAATTTCAGGAACTTCAACAGCAGAAGTCGCAAACCACCAGGATGATAATAAGACAGCATGCAGAAACTTTAATCACTGACAAGCCCCATGCTGTAGGTGGCAATGGGGCAATATCTGTGCGGCCTTTCTACTATCATGTAGGTGTCGTACCTACCTGACGGTTTCCAACCGTCAGATCAGTTTAATAAGATCTTAGCTGTTGAAGAGGTACGAATGGTAGAAAGAGAAAAATAAAAATATAGCCTTGCACGGGAATTGAGAGAAAAGAAGAAATCGTTAGTTTGACTAGCGATTTCTAATGCTGAAAACACCACCAACGGTAAAATAATAGCTAATCAAACTAGCGATTTATTTGTTTAAATGCTACAAATGCCAATAAGTAATAGCTAGTCAAACTAGCTATTTATTTGTCTAATTTTACTATCCACCTCAAATAAATATAATATTTCTTAATATTCAATTAAAATTTAAGTATATTTAGTATAATATTAATTAAATAACAAAGTAATTGCCATTTGAGATAGTGACTAGTAGTGGTGTCTTGCTAGTCAAAGTACCGATTTTTTTAACTTAATTCAAGTATACTTATACCTTAAATTAATCTTATATAGATATAAATAATTTTATAACGAAAGCTAACTAATCGTTCTTTGACATTGCAACTAATGTTATTATGAATAATATTAATATAATAATATTAATGTAAAAATATTAAATAAAAGAAAAACGTAAGTTATTGCTTTGTAAGATGACAATTATGTGAATTAATTTTTACCATAATGAATCACATAAAAAATAAAATATAATGAATATATAAATATTTTAATAATAGAAATTAAACCAAGTAATGACTATCTTATATTGCGAGTAGTTTTTAGTAAGAAATGCATATATTTAAATATATTATTTTTGTATTTAATGAAATACATTAATAATATAAGTATATTAATTATATTAATAGTTAAGAACAGAAAATATCCAAGTATTCGCTATCTAAGACGGCAATTAGATTAAGCATGTAAAGTTTAATGTACTGTCAGTAAATAATTAATTTTTTTTTTCAAGAAACATAACCTATATTTAATAAAGCTACTAAATATAAGTAACTTATCCTTGCGTTTGGCATCCTTTTACCAAAAAAAAAAAAAAAAATTTAAGTCAAAGAGGTTGAAAGAAATAGGAATATCAACAAGGTTTTCATAAGAAGAATAACCTACAAGAAGAATAATCCACGTTTGTAAATAATGTATTGTTTAATTAAATTGTTTAGGTGTTCACGGGAAAAAAAAAGGTTATATTTTGAGAAGAGAAGTATAAAAATTTAAATCATGTGTGATTACTAGTCAATGCTACAATATGTGAGTATCAACAAGGTTTTCATAAGAAGAATAACCTACAAGAAGAATAATCTACGTTTGTAAATAATGTATTGTTTAATTAAATTGTTTAGGTGTTCACGGGAAAAAAAAAAAGGTTATATTTTGAGAAGACAAGTATAAAAATTTAAATCATGTGTAATTACTAGTCAAAGCTACAATATGTGAGGATCTTAACGTGTTTTATAAACTAATTAATGATGAATGAGTATTTTGGAAAAAAAAAAAAATCAAAGCATTAACTAGAAGCTCATTAAAAAATTTATATATCTAAAAGATAAGAAATTCATTGGTATTGCTAAAATATTTTGTGTGCATTAGCCATGGAAAATCTGTTTTGTAGAAATATCGTGTTTTGTTGAAAATTATAAAAACCTTAATTTGAAATATATGTTCCTACTTTATTTGAAGTTACGGCATGTAGACCATTTATATGAATTCCGCCATTGATCTTATCATTATTTTCCAATGGTTTTTTTAAGATCTTAATTGGGAACCACATCCCTAAATAAGTTTCTTAAAATCTAAATTTCATATTATTACTAATTAAAAATGTCAATATTCTACATATAAGATACTATTGTCTTACATAGGGCCTTTAAAATTCTTAACCACCACCAATAAAAATGGGTCAGTATTGCAATACTGACCCATTCAAAATTCTTAACCGCTACCAATACTATTGTCCTCCTACATTTACCTTAACAGCAAAAGCCCATTTCAGATTGGCCTGGGTCCAATTGCTTAGACCCTATCCTAATATTTTAATAAGTTGTGTTTTCACATATATGCAATCCAGCATAAGCCCATTTCATATTGGCCTGGGTCTAATTGCTTGGACCCTATCCTAATATTTTAATAAGTTGTGTTTTCACATATATGCAATCCAACAAACTACTTCTGCATATTTTGTGGTCAAAACTATTTACCAATCATAATAAATTAAAAACATCTAAAAAATCCCGAATTTTTTGTTGCAAAAATTTAAATCATGCCTTTAGCATGTAATTTTAAGTGGTTTATGAACGTAATTAACAATGAATGAGTATTATAAAAAAAATCAAACCATTAAAAATATTATTTAAATTTTGTCATTACATCTTTCACATAACTCATTCAATTTGCACTCTCATATACGCATGTATACATAAATGAAATATTTAAATTTACTAATTAAAACTTTGTAAAAATTATGTTTACAAATTTAATTAATGTACTCGTTGCAAATATTAACTAAATCTAATAAATAATTTATATAGTAAACAACATATTAAATTAATTACACTTTTTATTAAATAATAATGTATTTGTTATATTTAATATGTAAGTATTAATTAAATATTACATTTATGCATTAAATAAATTATTTAAGATGGTTTAATTTGAGAAGATATATAAATTAACCGTCTGTAAAAAAATTAACCTTCATTAAATATTAAAATTTATAAATATTGAAAATTACTATTAAAAATTTACTATAGTGTGATTATTTATTAATCCATTAACTTTAGTAAATTAATATTAATACAAGTAAAGTAATTATCAAAAAAAATAATTATAAATAACAATATATTTTGTTATTGTTACTGAGTTATTGGGTTAGTTATTTAATAAATCATGTATTAAGTAAATACTAAGCTAAACTAAAATAATACATATCATTATTTAAATCTTGTTATGCATATATATATATATATTAATTATATTTTATACTTCATGTATAATTAAATATTACGGTTATTTGTTTAATAAATAATTTAAGGTGATTTAATTTTATATAATATAAAATTATTTATTTATTTAATTTGATGAATCATTCTCAAATCTTCTACATATATATATATATGTATGTATTGTCTTATCTAAATAAATAATGGAGTTTTGTTTATTAATAAATTATAAATAATAAATAGTTAAATAAATATATATTAAGAATAAACAATAAGTAGTTTATAATTAATGTAATATAATTTAATTTTTTTATAAAAGCTGATATGAACAATTATGATATTAGCTGATGTTTTATTATTAAGATATATATATATATATTTATAATTTCATAAATAAATTATATTTATTAATAAATATTTATAAATAATACATATTTATTATATTTATTAATATTTGCTAATATATATTCATTAAAACATACATTTTAAAATAAAACACTAATTGAAGTAGTTACACATCATTTTATTATAATAATATATTTATTAACATATATATACACACACGTCATCTAATTATAAATATACATACACATATAATATGTTACCTTAAAAAATTACTTTCACCCTGTAAACCCTTGGGACTAAGCATCTGATTTGACATGAACAACAACGATGATCTCTTCCCAAGACATAAAGAAACAAACAATTTATTCTCAAATAATTTTTCACATTTCTCAAAAAAAAAAGAAACACTTGGTACATTCTCTAACTTTTCCTCCAAAAAGCCATTCACCAAATTTTTTTCTATGAAATGCCCAAATCATAGGTGAATAGGGCCTATATTATTTGCAAAATGAGGGCGGACCAGGACCAGTCTCTTCCTCCATACAATAAGAGTTAATGAAATTCTCAAATATAGAAATGTAAAAAATAATTAATATAATTGATGTGAAGATTAATAATTGATGAGCAATATATTTTGAAGAAGATTAATTTATTTATTATAGCAAATTAAAACATGTTAAGGTATTTATTAAATGAATAAATTTAATATTTCACTAATAGATGAAATATTAAAAATAAGTAATGCATTGTTTAATTATATAGTAATTTTAATTAATTTAATATGTTGTTGAATAAATGAATTATTTATTATTAACGTAAATAATATTTTATTAAATATAATTCATTATTTAGATAACTAGTTTAACCAAATTTGTAAACATAATTGTTACATATTTTTAACCAGTAAAATTCTAATATTTTCATATATGTAAATATATATATATACACATATTTACGGAGTATCATTTTAATTTTTATATGTAAATTTTCACTATACATACACAATTTTATTAAATTTATACTTTAAAAAAATAATGGAATATTGTTTAAATTAATGTTTATTGGTTGCTAATTTTTATTACCAATGTTTAATTTAGTAATATACTAATATGATATAAATCTACATTATAATCGAAAGTTCGATAAAACAGAAACCTAAACATAGATTATAGTAATGCATAATTGTACACTAATACAACATTGAAACTAAATTGGAAAAAAAAAGTAGAAGAAGAAGCATACAAAGAACAACCTAACATTAAACTTAAATTACAAAAACTTTAACTTAAGATAGTAAAAACAGTAACAAAACATTTATCTTTCATCAGCAGCAACAGAAGCACCATGAGCACCAAGCACGAGCACACTAAGAAGACAATTTTTTTGGCCAACCTCTTCGCCTTTGAGTAGTTGGTTGGGTCGGTTCAACTTCACATTCTTGGCATTCGTCAGCAGTATTTTTTGGAGGACGACCCCTGTCGAGGGTGGAGGCGCTTGTTGTTGAACGGACTTATTCTTCCTAGGTCGGCCTCTCCAACGTGGCGATTCGGAAGTAGGCGGAGGTGATGATGCTTCTTCTTCAGCTCGCATTGAAGATTTGTTAGGCCTACCTCTTCCCCTCCGTCTTGGTTCGTCCACAACTAAGATTAGGTTATCACAACTTCCCAATCTAGGTTCCTCCTCATTCTCCGAGTCGGAGTCTTCCTTCCCAATCATCTGGAGCGGTGCTTTACTAACGACGACCAATCTTTCAAAAATTATATTCAAGTCCTCATAATGGTCGAGTCTTTCTCAAAGTATTGGACAGTAGGAGGCCACATCTATTACAACACAAACGAAAAGGTTTGACCTTATTATAATGTTAAATATTATTTTAAAAAAATCATGAAAAGTAGAATTATACAGAAATTGATTTACTCACCATTTGCAATTTGTCCCTTTGATGTTGTGGTATATAGACAAAATTTGTTTTCATATTGTAAATTGTGCCTTTTGATGCAAACACAATGTTAAAGTAGCCATAATGGTTATATAGCTCTTCATACTTACTACTTGTAACACCCCTGAAATTCGATATTTCGAAAATAATGAAACAAAGGCTTAATTACAAGGAAGTTGGAAGTTTTGAGGTCAAAATGCAATTAGGCAAGACTTAATTGGATCACATTCTAAAGCTTTTGGGGCTAAACTGCAAATTCTAAGGACTTGATTGCACAACTTAGAAGAATGTTGGGGTTTGCATGGAATAATAAAGTCAGCGGGGCCAGAAGTGTAATTTTCTCTAACTTAAGGCTTAATAGAGGTTGCTTAAAACCTTGGGGACCAAATTGCAAATTAAGAGAGTTTAATTTAAAACCCACTAGGCAGAAACATTTTCTTTCATTCTTCCTTTTTCTTCTTCTATAACACTTCTTTGTCTTTCCTCTTCTCCTCCACTGTGAACCACCAGCCCGACGAACCACCACCATCGGCGACCCTTTTTCCTCCAAACCAACCACCTAAACCAACTCCCCTTACCTCCAGCACTCCACCTGCACCCCCACACGCAGCAGAATACTGCTAGAACCGAGCAACAGATAACGGCCAAAACACCACCTCACGGCGAGCAACTGGGTCACTTATTTTTCGGCGTCAAACAAAGCATCTAAAGGGTGGTTTAGCTAGTACACGGCGAGGGGAACAAGGTGGTAGCATTGCATGGCGGAGATACGCGGCGGAGATGATGAAAAATCGACGGCGAAGCTTTAAACTGTGAATGCTTCAGAGCGGGTTTT
Source organism: Jacaranda mimosifolia (assembly GCA_018894105.1). NCBI lineage: Eukaryota > Viridiplantae > Streptophyta > Magnoliopsida > Lamiales > Bignoniaceae > Jacaranda > Jacaranda mimosifolia. The sequence continues at coordinate 4,387,394 of CM032131.1, read as the reverse complement.
GAGGGGTTTTCCGGCAGCTATTTCAGAAACCAAGCGTACCGTTGGAAAGCTCTCAGTGAGAGGATTCTCTGGGTGGTTCCATCACACTTTCCGGCGACGATGGACGGTAGCGGAGAGGCAGTTTCACCTCCTCGGCGCAATAAACACATCTGTGTTATCGGTTTGTGGTTTTGATACTCCAGTAGCAAGCTTTGGTATTTGAATTTACTTGTACCTTTAATATATATATATATGTTGCATGTGTTGTACCTTTCCTAATTTAGCATTGTAACTTACCAAGAATAGGAATTTGGGAAAAGATGATATGTTTATGTACCGTATGTTGATCCCTATGCAAAGAGTATGGAATAAGTGGACCCGGACTTATGAAATGCCAAAACTTGGATTTGAAATAGTATTAAGGATTATATTATAAGATTAAATGACATTTGATTAGGAATTGATTATGTAAGGATTAACCATATTGTGTGATTTAGGATTTTGACCATGACCTTGAAATAAGAATGAGACACTGTATTAGTTGATAAATTAGTGATTCTGGATTATTAATGGTATAATTGTGATTAATAGGATTTAGTATGGATTTTAATTATAAATATTACCTTTTGGTTAGGTAATGACGAAGTGGGTCCCACGGACCAATAGGCTGCTGATTATGATAACACTTCTGAGACTACAAAAGGTGAGGGTCTCCTACTTTGGGTTATTATTTTGGTTACAACTATTCGTTAATTGGTAAACCCTCTGCGGGTCTGCCATTTTGGCCTTGATATATCTATATGTTCTTGTGGCATAACCCCTGTGAGGGTTAATTTGATTGATTGTACTTGATCGTAAATTGTTGACTCGTACTTGCTCGTTACTTGTTATTGACTTGTATACCCCTGTGAGGGTTCACACTTGTTGCAATCAGTTCTGGTTTGTTATGGCGCCCAAAACTCCTGTCTGTCATGTCTGGTACTTGTTTGATCGTACTTGCTTGTTCCTGTTTGAATCGTTATTAGATGCTTTGCCGGCATACTCATTTGTTGTATCCTGATATCTAGCTAGTTGGCTTGTATGTATTTGATTATTGTACTTGACTGGTACTTGTTTGGAGATTGTACTTGGGCCGAGTGCCTATCCTACGCAGAATGCTGGGATACTTGGGAAATGCCTTTGCAGTCCGCTTGGGTGTCCAGGGTACGCTATGCGGTCCACATAGGTATCTGCAATACGCTAAGCAGTTCGCTTAGGTATCTGCTATGCGGTCCACAACCCCCAAGCTAGTACTTACTGAAAGTCTTGAATTTAACAATTCTTGTTTACCGAACTTGTTAATGCCTGTATTCTAAAATGTACCCGTTTACTCGTTAAATTCCGAACTGTTGAGTTGATTCTTCCTCAACAAATCCCTATTACTTATGGTTACTAATATCCCTCACTAAGTCTTTTGGACTTACGCCCCGTGTTATTCATGTTTCTTAGACAGGTTTAAGTAAAGGATATAAACTCCTGATTTAGGTTGGAGATATACTTTTGTAATAGAATAGGTGCTTATGTATGTTATTGAGCTCTGTTGAATGTTAACCTTTGGTTTTGAGACGATGTGATATGTCAGGACTAATGTGAAGGACTTCAGGTCTGTATATGTTATGTTAGATATAAGAAGTTGAATCAAGGAACGTCTTTAAGTGTTTATCGTGTTAATTAAGTTTGAAATTTTTGTTGCTTATGATCAGTTAAGTTGAAATATTTTGGGCTTATTGATTGTATGATGAATTGAGATTTAGGTTTGAACTGGAGTGGCGCCTCAGCTTAGGTGCTATCCCAAGATGGGGCGCTACAGGTGGTATCAGAGCCTAGGTTGTGATGACCTGGGTTCACATGGGAATCAATAATTGTTCTGACTAAATTTGATTGGCCTGCTAGAGATTTAACTTGAATTAGGAGATATCCAGGTGGTCAGTACTTGGGTTAAGGAAAGCCTGAACGACACTAGGACATGATCCTTGGATATGAAATTATCGATAGTAGATGTTAAGCTTGACTTTGGGATTGCTTCATAAGAATGAACAGAGAATTCGTTTTGATACATTTCTTCTATCAAAGCCTAGGTTTGTTGATGAACTTTAGATTGAGCCAGAATTCTGAGTATTTTGTGTAGTTTCAAAAGCTTCTATGTGGTTTTGGAATATTAAGATGAAGTTGATGGGTTGAGATCAGTAAGATGAGTTGCATACGGCAGGATGATTGACGAGTATAGGAAGGGGTGGAACAAGAATACGAAAGTGTAGAATATTCGAAGGAAGTCTATGGAATCCTTTTGCTTATCATAGAATAATTAAGATTTGCGTATCTATAAGTTTGATTTAATCTCATATGATTATTTATTCTTCTCTTATTTTGAAAGCTTGAGAAGTTCGAAAGAATTGGAGATAATTGAGGTATTGGTTTCTTTTTCTATCAATGAGCTCAGACTTCAGAATACTGGGAAGATATTAGACGTGCGATGGCCTCATATGGAAATGATGACATAACCTCTCTATCAGAAACAAGTCGTAGAGTGAGGCCACGGGGTAGACGGGTCATCAGTCGACAAGCTCCTAGGCGTGAAGCACCTGCCCACCCACAACTGATACCTGACGAGGAAGTTTTAGAAACTCCTCCGATGAATCAACTTGCTATAGATCCTTTGGCAGGACCTGTTCATCAAGAAAGACAGAGGCACAGGTAGCCTGACCATCAACCGGCAGATAGAGCAAGGGTGGTAGAAGCAATTACAGAAGACCGAGCCTTAGAATGATTTCTGCGATTTCAGCCCCCGAAATTCTATGTTGAGCTGGATGACCATAAAGCACAGGAATGGGTGGAAGACTTAGAGAACATATTTGGGACCTTGCGTTACCCAGATGAGCAAAAGGTGCGTTTTGCCACGTTCCTCTTAATGAAGTCTGCAAGGAACTGATGGATAATGATCGATCGTAGATGGACAGCTGCGGCAACCCCCAGAACCTTGGAAAACTTTACTCGGGAGTTTAAGGACAAATACCCTTAGTAGCTAAACAGGCAAGAGAAAGGGAGTTTATGGATCTGGTTCAATGAAACCGGTCTGTTAGTGAATATGAGGCTATCTTTAGCAGACTCCTACAATATGCCTCCTATGTACAGGAAAATGAGGTCTTGCAAACTCGACGGTTCATTCAGGGGCTACAGCTAGAACTGAGGCGGGATTTGGCCACATGGGACCTATATAATTTCAACCTGGCTGTAAACAAGGCATTACAGCTGGAAGCAGAGCTTCATGAGATCAGAAAAATTGAGGACAAGGGGCGAAAAGGAAGATCATGCATTGAGGAGCAGAACAACACTGGAGAAAAACAACCAAGGTTACAGGTTGAAAGCGCTACTCCTCAAGCCCATCAAATTAATGAGACAACAATTCCTGACTTAAGAAAGGCCATGAAAGAAATGTGAATTCTATGGATCACATGGCCATGAGGAGTCAGGATGCTGGAGAAAGCAAAGCAGATGCTTGGACTGTGGTAGTGATCAACACTACTTGAAGAATTGCCCCAATAGGAAAGGTCCAGCATCAGCGGGAAAAGGGAAACAAGTGACTAAAGGTTCTAGTTGAGTTCTTGGATGTCAAGGAAAGTCGGATACGATATTTTGGCCTCATAACCTAGATGGAGTTTGAGGAACAATAGGCATATAGGTTATGTATATACTTAATATGTTTAAGTTTTTATGAATCTGTATTTAGTTGCTTTGGAGTGTATGATAAGTTATGACCTCTAGCATGTTAAGTTTGAACTTGACTACTCTTTAATGTAAATAATATATAAGTATGAACTTGTGATGTTGTTAATTGTTTGTTGCTATATTAGTTTTATGGTCTTTTAGATAAGAGCATGCACTTTATCAGAACTCAAATGGATTTTAAGTATTGAGTTGACCTGCAATTAAGGCAATAAGGACTTGAATATGAGACAGTGTGATGGATGGAAACATTGGGAGGTTCTAGAGATCCCAATTTAATACCAAAATCAAGGTGTTTTTCTATTCCATAAGAAGATTATGTGTGCCGGAAGAAAGATTGCTAGATGAGGCACACAAGTCAAGATACGATGCATCTGAGAGGCACGAAAAGGTATTGAGACTTGAAGAAACAATCCCAACAGAATGTAATGGAGAAAGAATATAGATCGACAGACTGAATCTACTCATTTTTTGCTAGTCGGAACAGTACTTGGATGAGAATCTAGGGGCCAGATTCTTTTAAGAGGGGGAGCCCACCCCTGAAATTTGATATTTCAAAAATAATGAAACAAAAGCTTAATTGCAAGGAAGTTGGAAGTTTTGGGGGTCAAAATGCAATTAGGCAAGACTTAATTGGATCACATTCTAAAGCTTTTGGGGCTAAACTGCAAATTTAAAATAATATTAAGGATTATATTATAAGATTGAATGGCATTTGATTAGGAATTGATTATGTAAGGATTAACCGTATTGTGTAATTTAGGATTTTGACCATGACCTTGAAATTAGAATGAGACACTGTATTAATCGATAAATTAGTGATTCTGGATTATTAATGATATAATTGTGATTAATAGGATTTAGTATGGATTTTGATTGTAAATATTACCTTTTGGTTAGGTAATGACAAAGGGGGTCCCACGGACCAATAGGCTGCTGACTGTGATAGCACTTCTGAGACTACAAGAGGTGAGGGTCTCCCACTTTGGGTTATTGTTTTGGTTACAGCTATTCGTTAATTGTTGAACCCCTGTGCGGGTCTACCATTTTGGCCTTGATATATCTATCTGTTCTTGTGGCATAACCCCTGTAAGGGTTAATTTAATTGATTGTACTTGTTCGTAAATTGTTGACTCGCACTTGCTCGTTACTTATTATTGACTTGTATACTCCTGTGAAGGTTCAAACTTGTTGCAATCGTTCTTGTTCGTTATGGCGACCAGAACTCCTGTCTGTCGTGTCTAGTACTTGTTTGATCGTACTTGCTTGTTCCTATTTAAATCGTTATCAGATGCCTTGCCGGCATACTCGTTTGTTGTATCAGGATATCTAGCCAGTTGGCTTGTATGTACTTGATTGTTGTACTTGATTGGTACTTGTACTTGTTTGGAGATTGTACTTGGGCCGAGTGCCAATCCAACGCGGAATGCTGAGATACTTGGGACACGCCTTGCAGTCCGCTTGGGTGTCCAGGGTATGCTATGCGGTCAGCATAGGTATCCGCGATACGCTAAGCAGTCTGCTTAGGTATTTGCTATGCGCTATACAGTCCGTATGGGCACACCAATTGTATACCAAGCTGTCACGCTATGAAAGTACTTGTTTGATTGGTATAATAAGGTGATCTGATATGCATGTCTTAACTCGTTTCATTGGAATGCATATTCTGTAAGGGTTTGCTTGTTCGTACTTGTATCTTGATAGTTTGAAACTTGCTCTTGGATCAATAATGATGGTGTGGTTTTTGGTCTAGTTTGGGCTGTTGTCCAGGCCGAACGGATTAGCGGTGATACCTCCCGAAGTAAACCGATCGAGTTGGTCGATGGCGATACCCCCCGTAGTAAAATGGTTGAGCTGGCCGCACCATTCGAGTTGGTAGTCACAACCCCCGAGCTAGTACCTACTGAAAGTCTTGAATTTGACAACGCTTGTTTACTGAACTTGTTAATGCCTGTATTCTGAAATGTACCCGTTTATTTGTTAAATTTTGAACTGTTGAGTTGATTCTTCCTCGACAGATTCCTATTGCTTATGGTTACTAATATCCCTCACTAAGTCCTTTAGACTTACCCCCCATCCCAGTGTTATTCATGTTTCTCAGACAGGTTTAAGTGAAGGATATAGACTTTTGATTTGGGCTGGAGATATACTTTTGTAATATAATAGGTGCTTGTGTATGTTATTGAGCTCTTTTGAATGTTAAACTTTGGTTTTGAGACGATGTGATATGTCAGGACTGATGTGAAGGACTTCAGGTCTATATATGTTATGTTAGATATAAGAAGCTGAATCAAGGAACGTCTTTAAGTACTTATCGTGTTAATTGAGTTTCAAATTTTCGCTGCTTCTGATCAGTTAAGTTGAAATGTTTTGGGCCTATTGATTGTATGATGAATTGAGATTTAAGTTTGAACTAGAGTGGTACCTCTTCTTAAGTGCTATCCGTAGATGGGGCGCTACACTACTGATCATGTGAATCCACCCGACGAAGAATGCAACATTCTTAAAGGTTTTGAATCGAATTGAATTAGAAAAGTTGGATGAAATTGATTGATGTGACTATCCAAATCATTACACTATTGAACCAATTAAAGAAGAATATGTCATCTTGGAAGACATGATAAATTAAAAAAATTATTACAAAAAAAAGACAAAAAAAAAAAAAAGAAGAAAATTACCGAATTCCCAAAGAATATGAAAAGACACAACTATTTAGCAAATTAATATGTAATTAAAAACTCCCATCCCAATTAATTAGCAAATTGACGTATCATTTAAACGTCCACACTAAAGGACACATTTGTTTTTGTTTTGTGGACCAATTTTTATTTTATGCTGAAACTGAAAACAGAAAGCCAATTTTTTTTTTTCATTTTCTGAGACATTTTTCATTTTCAAAATAGTGATCCATACAAATGCTTACACTCTCTCTTCACTTTATTGGATGCATCACTTTGTATTCTCTCTTATTCACATTTGCACGACTTTTTATACAAAAAACAATATATTTTTCAGATACAACTAATTTACAACGCTGCATATTTATTATATTTTAGATAAAACATTCAAAAAAATTTTATTTTTTCAAGAAAACTTTTATAAATAACTTTTCACCAGAAAATGAAAAAGCTTCCAGAAAAGGAATCGAAATGGCTTGTAAAAATTGTGGAGTATACTTGAATGGGAAATGAATATTCAATTTTAAGTGCATATATGATTACACTAAGATAAAACTGCACAACACAAAAATTCTAAAATGTGGGAAAAAAATATTAAGCGTTAAATTAAACTTTGGCATTCATAACATGATTTGAGTGGCAATAACTTTTATCTCACCACTAATGATGATTTTTTATTCACAAGAACTTTTATCTTGTTACAACGTAATGCAATAGTGACAAAAATTAATATCTTAAGTTGTGACCATTAACAATTAGTTACACCCATATTGAGACAGCTTAACGACAATAAAAATTGTCAAGATTTTCATTGCCACTATCGGTGTGTCAGTAATTGTGTATCCTGACCACTTTAACACTATTCTTGTGACAATTTATTTTCCAAAAATCATTGTGGCGACAAAATTTAATTTTTTTGTCACTTGATATACATATTTAGTGACAACTTTTGTATTGTCACTTACTTATTTTGTCATGAATTATTTATTTTGTTGTAGTGAATTACATTACACATAATTGAAAACATGCTGAATAACAATACAATACTACAAAATTTGACAATTTACTAAAATCCCCATAAAATAAATTTTTATAACTAGAAAACCTATAAAAATAATTTTTCAGGGTAGCAAATTCATTTCACGTTCCTTTTATTCAAAAAAGGTTAAATTTTTAAATTTTCCATGGAATTTTGAATTAAATTACCATGGATTAGTTGGAGAATAAATTTGAAAGTTGTGTTGGTTACATACTCGTAGATTACAAATATCTTCAAAATATATATATTCCTATATGTATGAACAAATGTTTTTGCTATTGTGTAATTTGTCTGAGGAACATATATGTGTGGGTAATGACAATGTGATATGCTAAATTGTGTTTTAATTATGACATGGTGATTGATAGTTTGAGTTTGTATCCATTTTATTTTACGAGACAAAAATAAGAGTACCTTGCATAATTAAGACGTGATTCTAGGATAATATGAATACATCAAATTAGATAAAGTGCAGGTGTATTAATAATTGCTAAAATATGTAATTTGTGTATTTTCATAAATTTAATGATTAAATTAAGTACTCGATATTCTTGTAATGTAGCAATGAAGTTAATCATGTTTTATAAAAGTGTAAAAATATAAATTTTTGTCCAATGTTCTCTCTTCGACACATTATATTTTGTATGAATAGTTCATAACTCTAAATCATTTCTATCTTTTGTATAATATGTGTTGTTTAATATGTCCCTGAATGCATTTTAGTAACATATTATTTGAGTCTATTTTTCATAATATCTATAATAAGAAAAAATTTCCTAGTTGTAGCTGTTAAAAGACAGTTAAATAAAAATAAATCTGTTTCAAATATTCACTTACTTTTGTCGCTTCACAGCAATCTTGTTAAAATTAAAAAGAAGAATTTTTCAGTTGATTTGGCAAGTATCTAAGTTTCCTTTTAACTAAACTCATGTACATTTTTGCCACACAAATACAATGAAAATATGTTAAAGGAACCAACAATTTTTACTCTTCATTTGATTACTTGATTGTGAATACATACCTAAGAATTTATTTTGATTTAAAAACTTAAGTAAGTGTAAATTTAAAAAAATTAATATTAATTTTATCATTAATTAAAAATCCATGAATTTAGTTAAACAAATGTAAGTAAACAATTTTTTTATTTAAGGCCCAATAAGAAAAAAGTTGAGGGATTTTTTGGTTATGTTTTCGTAGGACAAAACTGTTTTGGGAAAGCATAACCAAATACAGCATCATTTTCCCTCGAAGACACTAAATTTAATATTTCCACAAAATACACTCTACTATCTTTCATTATCCCAAAAATTTCTCATTTTTTTCCACATATGGTCTTACATATATAATATGTATACATCATGTACATTGCTTTATTATTCTAACAATAAAAAGATACTCAATTCCTTTTTTACCCCAAAACTATTATTTATTTTTACCCTAAAATTTTCCCATTAATTTGGCTGGTGCATAAAAATTAATTGCTTCCAAAATATAAACAAACATACCAAGTAATCTCATCAAACCAATTGTTAACTAATCCTAGGGCTGTAAATGGATATTCGAAAATTCATTTACCGTTTGCATCAGAATTCGTTTACAGGGCATATTATCCGTATCTATTTAAAGTGGATATTCTCCGTATCCAATAAGTAGATATCCGACTGTAAACAGATACAAATATGGTAATTGCCTATCCGATCTGTTTAATATCCACTCTGAATACATATACCGATATATGTTGGATATATCCGTTTATATATTCGATTATCCAGAATTTAATTAAATTTGTTATCCATATATAATAAATAATATTATATATAATATATTATTTATAGTTTTACAGTATGACATCTCATAATCTATACATAAATGAATACAAGTATAAATTAGTAATTAAAGAATTAATAAGAAAAAAATTAGTACTTAAGGATTATGAAGAATTGATAGATGATAGTGATGATAGTTTAGAACCTACTAAATCAAGAAAAAAAATTGAAAAATCAATATGTGAACGATAATATTGATCAATATAAAATTATTATTGCTTGACTTTAAAATTAATTTATATTAGTGTCATCTTATCAATATTAATTAATTATAAAGTTAATCATTAATTTAAATAATAAATAAATAATGAATAATTAGTTTTTTTTTAGAATTAGATAAAGTAGTAAACTTTTTTGTGACGAATGAAATTTATTAGAAAAAATGCATTTTATTAAAATGATAACGGATTTGGATATGTCGGATATTTGTAAACGAATATTCGTATATTTATAAATGGATGTATCCTAATAATTATAATCGGATACGGATATATTTGCATTCGGTTAATATCCGTCGGATACGAAATCAAATGTTATTAGAAAAACTTCATCAGATGTGGATACAGATATGAATATTATAAAACTTAAACTAATATGGATACGAATACTACATATCTATACCGTTCAATTACATTCTCCAACACAATTTTCACATGCTCCAATGATACATTGACCCAAAAGGCCAAAATACATAATAAAATCACACATAAAAATATTACCTAACATTCCAAGAATGTTTTAAAATTAATGAACGTCAACTGAAAATTTAAATTTTAATTAACGATAAATAATGCATTATATTAAGAAATAAATTGAAATTAACTATTATTAAAATATATAAATATATATATACACACACATATGTACACAAACCCAACAATATAGAGGGGGGAGGTTCGTCCTTGATTAGCAATTCATTTAAAGTGTATAAATGGATATTAAACCGATTGGATACACTGTTTTCATATTCGTATCCATTTAACTTTTTAAATATTCGAATACGGATTTGGATTTGCTAAATATTTAAAAATGATATCCGAATTTGTATCTATTGGATATCGGTCGAATTCGAACATATCTGTATATCATTATAGTTATATGTGTGTATATATGTGTGCATGATGATGGAGCATGTGGACAATGTGAAAGCTAAGTTGAAGTAGGTATTTGTTGCATTAATTTTAGTACTTTTTACCTATTTTCAGTGAAATTCAACAAATTTAATATGTTATCAACAGATGTTATGACACATCTTATCAAAAGCCCATTGACTAATATTTCTTTAAACACGTAATAGACATCTTCCGATCTTGTGAGAAGAACACTTGTCGTTCGCATGTATAAGCATAGGAACAATCGTTTTGCATGGATGACGAAGTAGTGACAGTTAAGAGAGAGGAATAGAAGCTTTGCTAACTTGACCATGGTGATATTTTCATGCTCTTATTATAGCTATGTAAAACATAAGGTTGTGTATTTAATGTGTGTGTATTTTTATTAACATTTAGATACACTGTTATTTTTTGACACACAACCTGTTCTTATGTAGTCATTGGTCAATTTGTATGTTAAGTTGCTACTGTTTAGTTATTGTGTTTCATTACTTTCATATGTTTGAGTATTCGAAATTTAGAACCAAATCCTCATCTCGCATGCCATATGATGCAACTTGCATCATTAGATCCTCTTTATAATTGGACCATTTCAAATTGCTACCTCAAATAGCGAGAGTTGAAATTGTGTACTGCATAAAATCACTAACTATGTTTGGAATTTTGATTCTAATTGCAAAATTTTTATGCAAATTATAATTTTATCCTTGCTGCTTGCTGGATCACGATTGAGAATGGGTATACAAATTGGAGCAGGAGATTGGTAGCATCGCTACCTCAAGTAGCGATATTTTATGGATATGAGCAACAAAATATTGTTAGCAAAATATTATTTCAGGTAAAAGTTTCTTAATTTGTATCAAAAAATGAATCATCAGACCGACCAAATTAAATGGATACTGACACGGTGCTACTGCTACCACAACAAGCTGCATCCTATGGCCGTCATATCAAAAAATTGAATTTTTAATCTGTATCAAAATTTTAGCCACAAAAAGTGATTGAAATATAGTAATTGAAAATCCCTACCTAATAGCATTCCCACCCCCCCCCCCCCAACCCCCAAAAAAAAATTCCCTCCCTAATATGGAGACATTTTATGGATCTTACCAACCAAAAAAAAATGCTTTGTTTGGTTGTGAATTGGGCCAAAAAAAAATAAAAATTCCCTCCCTAATATGGCGACATTTTATGGATCTTACCAAGCAAAAAAAAGGCTTTGTTTGGTTGTGAATTGGGCAGTGGGGTTCAGGAATATGATAGTTGCTTATATGTGTTTTGGAAAAATGAATTGGAATAAAATGGTTTGTTTGTTTGTATTTCGGGGGGACAAGATGTCACATCAATGGCTTTTTTGTTGGGTTTGTGGGGTGAAATGAATATTTTCAAATTGTTTATATATGTGTATATATAGATTGTATGAGTAGTAATATGTGTATATATTTGTGATGATGAAAGAATGTATGGTGCCTTGGGAAATGGTGTGGAGCTGGGAATAGTAAGTATTTTTTAGAATAAATTTTATATTTTGAGAGTGGAATTGGGGAATGTGTAGTGTTTGTTTGTTTAAATTTTGAGAGTTGAAAAATATATTGGGGGTTTACAACCAAACAAAGCCAAATTCGATCGACTTTGTATGAACTTTCTAGTAAAAAAAATTGAGTAATTGGAATGGACATGTAGTAAATGAATTTTGCTAATGCAAATATGACATTTTTGTGGATGGAAATATACAATGTTCCGCCGCTGGATATATATACTTGTTTTAATTTGTATCAAATTTTCAATCTTCAATGTAAGAATAAATGAATTGGACATGTGGTAGGTGACATTTAATGGGTCATGTAGTAGGTGACATTAAATTACCTTGACTTGATGCATCAGGGGTTTACAATTATTCAAACTACTATTACATTGTTGTGCAAAACATATCCCATCCATTTTTATTTTTGGATCAATTCACGGACATTGCCTATCTTCCTTATAAAACCTTCTTAATCGTCATCGTTTTATTTCCATGGATAATGAAAATTACAACATCGATAATGGGCCAACGGATGTATCTAGCACGAAGGTGTATGATGATATAGTTTGCATGCAACGATTCAAGAGTGCAGAGGCAGCAGAGTTTTTCTACATGGGATATACATCTCTAGTGGGTTTCACTATTCGAAGAGAGAGCTTAAAGACGAAGGATGGAGTGATAAAAAATAGAGAATGGATTTGTAATCGCCAAGGTTATCAATGAGAAAATCATAATTTAACTTGGCGACGAGAAGCTAGATCGGAGACGAGATGCGGATGCAATGCTAGTTTTCGTGTAGCCTATGACCGAGCTACCAATGAATATATAGTTACAAGGTTCGAATCCAGGCACAACCACCATTTGGAAGAAAATCCTAAGAGGTCTGATAAGTAACACTCGAGATCCAACATTTCTAAACCATTTCAATAATAATTAGTATAGTAATATCTTTAATTGTGATTAGCAGGGAACTTCTATCTTCTGACAAAACTATGCTTAATCTCATAACTGAAGCTGTGATTCAACCCTATATGGTGTTAGATTTTTTGGAGCAATTAGTCGGTGGACCAGGAAAACTATCATTCAATAAAAAGGATGCTTACAATTGGTTGGACAAAGTGTGACGTCAAAGGATTAAAGGAAGGGATGTGAATGCCTTGCTCGCTTACTTGGTTAGCATGAAAGAGGCAGACAACAACCTCACTAACAACTATACTGTTGATGAGGAAGGATGTCTAACAAGATTGTTTTGGTGTGACGCAATGTCCAAGACAGAGTATGACTTATTCAGTGATGTACTTGTATTTGATAGTACCTACAAAACAAATAAATATCGATTTCCACTCGTTATATTCTGTGGAGCAAACAATCATTCAACAACATCTATTTTTGGGGTAGCAGTGTTGTACAATGAGACTGTGGAGTCTTACTGTTGGGTACTCAACAAATTTAAGCTTGCAATGAGTGGTAAAGTTCTAATATCAATCCTTACCGATCAAGATGCAGCCATGCGAGCAGCCATTCAAATTGAATTTCCAACAGCAACACATAGACTATGCAGGTGGCACATTACAAGGAATGCAAGGCAAAAGGTCAAGGGTTCGTAATTTTGTTCAGGGCTGGCGTATTTGTTAAGGAAAATATGTGATCTAGAGGAGTTTGAGGCTGAGTGGTCGAATTTAGTGCATTTTCATGGTTTAGAATATCATACATGGGTTAATGAAATATATGCAAAACGTTTGCTTTGGAGTGAAGCTTATTTTCGAGACACTTTCTTGGCTAGAATGCGAACCACTCAACGAGCCGAATCAATGAACTCCCTCTTTAAATTGTGCGTAAAGCAAAGCCTCTCATTGACTGGTTTTATGAAACACTACAATTGCACTTTGCAAAAGATAAGGAACGATTTTTTCAACATTCAATCCCATTCAGAAAGTAATTTCCCAGTGGTAAGGGATCACTAATTGAAAATTTACGAAAACAACTGTCAAAATTAGGGGTGGGCGGGGGTCAGGTACCCCCCTTGGGGATACTCACAGTGCGGGTACCCGAGGGCTCGGGTATCATTTTTTGATACCCGATCCCAACCCCCATTTTATGGGGATACCCCCCTTAGGGTCGGGTATCCCCTGGGGGTACCCCCAAAACCCCCACTAAATTTTTATTTTATATTTTTAATAAATTAAAATTAAAATTTTGTTAATTCATTATTTATTTTTATTATGAATCACTTGATAGCACTACAATTCATTATTCACAAATTCTAAATTCCACCTAATATATAATTTTAAAACTTAAATATAAACATTAATATCAAATATATGATATACATCATATATTAACACTTCAATTAAATGTATAATACTTAATAATATAATTATTTTTTTAAAATAAAATGGGGGTACTCAATATAATTTTAAAACTTAAATATAAATATTAATGTATAATATATGATATACATCATATATTGGCACTTCAATTAAATATATAATACTTAATAATATATATATTTTAATAGAATGGGGGTACCCGATCGGGTATCGGGTACCCCACCCCAAACTCGATACCCGCCCTCCAAATTTTTGGGTACCCTTATAAATACCCGTTTGGGTTGGGGGACTAAAAATATCCGATCCGTACGGGAAATACCCGATTGAGACAGGTCGGGTATGGGGGTACCCGAACCCGATGCCCACCCCTAGTCAAAATTGTTGACAAGAAAGATGTTCTTTGTTGTTCGAAGTGAAATTAATGCTGAGCACGGACTTCTTCTGGAGAGTAAAACAATAGTAGGTGAATATGAGCAGAAGCTTATATTTTTAGAGTACACCAAACAGGATGGGAGACGCTACACTGTTCACATTGATAGTGACTCTTGGTAATGCAAGTGTGATTGCTTCATGGTGGAGTTCGAGGGGTTGCCTTGCCGGCACATAATTTCAGCTTGTAAGTGCTTGAATATTCCAAAATTGCCGATCAATGTTATAAATCAGAGATGTCTCATTGAATTTGCTTAAGAAATTCCCATTACCCCTACCAGCAATAGATAAACAACATTTGAGGTTTGCTTAAATTCATAAGGAATTTGTCAACCTTACATATATGTCACCATAGTTAGATTCCCATTTTTAGCATTACCTACGTCGTGTCAAGGACTTGGCAAGTGAAGTTGAAGATGACATTCAAACTCATACAGACTTCCATAATGATGTTTCCACTGAGCAATTGGATGAGTTTGGAGAAAACACACAGAGGGATTATTGCAATCAACATCCAATCCATGGCATTACTAACCCTATTAATCCAAGACATGAGCCCGAGGTTTGCGACCCTGTCAAAATTGTTTCTAAAGGTGGTCTAGGAGCAAAATGACAAAGATGCAGTCATTGTCGGTATGTTTAGTTACTAGTAAAATAAATGTGGTTTATCGTCATCATAGCTCAACAGTTTCACAAGTAAAATACAAAATAATTTTCCTTATAGTTCTATTTACATAATTTAAAGTTTCATGCATTTATCAAACAATAAAAATAAAGATTTAAAGTTTCATGCATTTATAAATATCAAGATGGAGTTCTATATCTACATGCCTTATATTTTTACTGTTGATTGCATGAAGTCTATGATTATACAATATTTGATTTTTTCATTTTATTTATAATTTTTTTTCTATTACATTTAATGGAGAACTTGATCACAAGATGAGTACTTGCCCAAATAGGCAAAACTCCATCAATAGTTATGGAAAAGATGTTTCCAGTAGCTGCTATCATAAGCAAAATCAGCCTACTCGAGGACAAAGTTATTCAAATATTCATACCACTGCAGACACTGCCCAAGTGCATATGCCCATTGGTTCTACAATTAGTATTCCACCTTAATTCGAGTCAGAATCTCAGGTACTTCTATTTATTCATTATCAATTAACTAACTTCTAGTTCAAAACTCTAAAATAATTGTTCCTCTGATACAGGCTAGTACCACTAAAAAAGAACATAAAAATGCCGCTCAAGCCTCATCCTCTCAATTGGCCTATATGTATATGCATCAACAACCATACATCCACACACACCCACCATTTGTAAGACCAAATTCACATAATAATTATTTCATGATCAATATCATAGCTTATTCAGTAATTTAAAATTTCAAGCGCCTAAATTGATGTTTATTACTCAATACAGTTTTCCAAAAACATGGCATACATGTACGCTCCAGTCCACATGTCATCATTGCTCGTCCCAAGGATGTAAGCTCCAGTATATCCTCTATACCCTGAAGTTCCTATGCGGGATGGAGAGAAAGCTATGACTTTCTCCAAATTGCTAAGGGAGCAACTCGAAAAATCCAAATAACTTGCGCGATATGATTTGTTCCAAAAAATGTCTTACGCCATTATGATTAACTAGTAGTTTGATTTAAACATATTATAATTATCTCGACTTGGATTTCGGTAGTTTGTTGAAAATTATTAATCTTTAATTTCAAACATGTATTGCTGCTTTATTTGGAGTTATGACATCTACAACATTTATATGAATTCTGTCATTAACCTTATCATTATTTTCTGATGTCTTTTTTTTTTTTTTTTTTTAAACTTGGTAATTGGGAACAACATACCTCAATAACTTTCTTCAAATCTAAATTTCATATTCAGTACTAAACTATAAATATCAATGTTCCAAATGTAACATACCATGGTCTTATACGGGCACTTTTAATTCTTAATCACAACCAATAAAAATGGGTCAGTATTAATAATAATTGGCCCATTGATAATACTTTACGACTACCAATATTATTGTTCTCTCTTGATTACTTTAACAACAAAAGCCCATTATAAATTTTTATAACCATTTCATATTGGGCCTGGGTCCAAATGCTTGGCACCTGGACAATAGTTTAATAATTGGGTTTTAATATATATATATATATACAATTCTACAGAATATTTTTACATATTTTGGGGTCAACACTATTTACCCATCATAATAATTTAAAAACATCTAAAAAATCCTGAAGTTTTCATATAAAAATTTAAATCAATTGTGTCATTTCCGCAACTACCGATTCATCTATTTCATAATTGCATTTATTTGTAAATAATCAAACCAAATGGGTCGCTACTTCCAACGGTGACTACATTGGAAGATAGTAGAAATGGTTTAATAATTATATATTAGGCAAATATCAAAATTCTCTTTGAATAGCTATTCGGTGTAGCGACAAGAAGATTGAGTAGTTTATGTGAATTCATTCTACCTCCTGCCACAAGATGATTGAATAGTTTATGTATAGATATATTTTCTTCGTGGGCACAAAAAGTTGGGGTGCTATATTTGCATCACCTATTGTCGCTTAGGGAAAAACCAATTCCTCTTCTACAAGAATTAAAAAATCAAATTAAAAAGAAATTTAAACAAAACATCCACATTGCTCCTGAGTCAAGAAATAATTTTTTTTCATTTGAGCGGCTACTCATAGTAGCGATTTATTAATTGGATAGTTAAAATTTAATTGAAAGAGATAGTATAGCAACATATTATTTTAAACAAATATATACATTGGGAAGAGGAGTCCTATTAAATCACTACTCACAATAGTGACTTTTTATTTTTTACTTTTCAGATACTTGCTCTTACCATTTTTTAAAATATTATTGAGCAAAATTTTATTTGTAGGGAAAAAAACGCTTTCTTTTCTATAAGAATTAAACAAGTAAATTTTAAAAAAAATTAACAAAACATCTACATTGCTCTCTATTTAAAAAATAATTTTTTCCACTTGAGCCGCTACTAATAGTAGCGATTCTTTACTTAACAAGTTAAAATTTAATTCAATAAAAAATTGGTAGAGCAACACCTTATTTCCCATAAAGTCGCTACTCATAAGAGCAACTAGTTTTTTTCACCAATACCACCTCCTTAATTTCTTTTAAACAAGTCTTGAGATAAAATTATTTTGTCCACAATCGGTTGCCACTCAAGATAGCGATTTCTTATTGGATTTGATTGAAACAACGTTTTTGCTAGCAAATATTTAAACATATTTAAAGGATTTTATAAATCCTATGATAAATGGTTCGGCAATCAATACAAACTAGAAAATATAGACTATTGCCTATTTTAAAATAATTTTAGTCACCACTCAGAGTAGCTATTTCTTCTCCGCTTTGATTGAAATAATTTTTCTGCTAGCAAATATTTAATCATATTTCAGGATTTTTTTTTAAATTCTAGGATAATTTGTACTGCAATAAGTACAAACTAGATAATGTAGATTAATCTTGATTTTAAAATAATTTTGATCGCTACTCAACATAGCAATTTCTTGTTAGAAATAATATTTCAACCAGCAAATATTTAACCATGTTTCAATATTTTTTTAAACCCTGGGATAAATGGTACGGTAATCAAGATTTTAGCATAATTTTGGTCACTACCCAAAGGAGCGATTCCTTGTTTGATTTGATTGAAATGTTTTTTCTCCCCGCAAATGTTTAACCATATTTCAAGGTTTTTTTAAATCCTAGGATAAATGGTACGACAATCAGTTGAAATTAAAAAATGATTAATCTTGATTTTTTGACAATATTAGTCGCTACTGAAAGTAGCAACAATTTTGTAGCCGGGCTTTTGTTTGCACGATTTTTTTTTGATTCAAAATTTGCATAATATAATTTTTAATACAATAATACCTTTACTCCTAGTCAATGAAGCGACTTTTGTTTATTTTTTTAGCCCATCTTTTCTGCTGCAAGAGTGTTTTATATTTAAAATTTGCATAATGTAATTTTTAATACCATTACTCGCTAGTCAAAGGAGCGACTTTTGTGTTTCTGTAGCTCTGCCAACGTTTTTTGTGGCAACAGTATATTTATAATTAAAAAAATACTAAACATACATTTTTATATTAATATATTATTGTATGAGGGCAATTTTGACAATGTCTCCTCACATGTTGTCCGGCCTTAAATAATGAATCGTACCACAAATTTGAATGAAAATTTTTTATTGACTGACTACCGAACGGTACCTGACGGTAGAAAGCCCCATATCTGTGATCCATTTTAGTGCCCCCAGAGTAAAAAAGTGCACATTATATCTTTTGGGAGTAATTTGAGGCCACAACACTCTTTTTGTTGTTTTTTGATGAACAGTTTTTAAGATATGCCTTCAAATCTCTCCTGCCAAATCTTACCATCATACGTACAGAGAGGCAGCAGGGACATTGTATTCTTTATGTCCAAAGCATGTTCGCAAAGTTTTGCCGCCTTCATTTTGAAACCTTCTTTTAAGCTCTATGGGTACCTAAAAAATATTTTCCATGTGGCTAAATTAATTAAAGCTATATGAATAGAGGATGAATAAAATATAAGAGCAAGTAATACATACTTTATAATTCATTCCATTTTCTAATGGTGTAGTTCGTCCACCATAAGTCCGTCCTGTAAAAGTCAACAACTTTCCTATAATTGAATGCTTCATATATTTCCATCCACGATCTTTTCACACAAACAGCAAAAATGAATTTTATTACCATATATGAAGTTATAAATGTCTCACTATTTTTAATACCTATGAAGCATGGGAACATAAAAGTTGAAGAAATCTTTTCACCCACCACGTAGAATCTGTTTTTACCCACAACAGATATAAGCCCATGCCTAAAAAATGAATAAATAAATTAGATAGCATTATTGCATGTACAAGAATTAATGGTGAAACAAAAATTATTTCTAAATATTTTATGTAATTAATTCTACACTTACCTGGAATTTCAGCATTATCATTACTTGAATCTATAACAAAATAAATGAAAAAATTAAAAATTGTAAATGTAGTTTTTATATAGCAATAATCTTTATGGGAAAAAAATGTTTAGAGTAAAGCAAAATTATAAGTCAACGCATTGCTTGAATTTTCTAAACTGTCATCATTTGTATCTTTGCCTAAATAAGATAAATAAAGCAATGGTTGTAAGTACACTATTTATAAAGGTATATTTTTGGTAAAAGAAATTTAAAAAAATAAATATAAAATTATAATTTATCAAATTACTTGAATTTTCATCGTCAATGTTTATGGGTTTTTCTTGAGTCTCTGTATTTAAATTGTAACATAAGATGCAAGGATTTTAAAAAAATAAAGTTCAAACGAAGAAATAATGAGAATCATTTCAAGTTACCTGCAAAGCTAGTAGATTTTCATATAGAGTAGTTGGCGTACGTCCAGTCCAGGTAATCCAAGCATGAAATTTAAATCAAGCCAGTCTTCTACCTGCTGCATTTCCTTTCATATCATGGATGGATCAAAGTGGTAGATATCTTTGTAAAGAATTGCAAAAAAAAAAAAAATGGTTCAATCATAAAAGCATAGTGATGGACCATTCAAATCAGGCCAACAACAGCCAAAAACATCGTCTCCGTTTGAAGTTTTCAAGATGTGTCCCCTTGATATCTCCTAAATGATTTTTTATTTGAATCTTGACTTTCTTCACAAAGTATGCGTCAATTATCTCCTCCATCTATACATATTTTAGATTTTTATTAACCAAAAGAAATATTATTCTGAATGCAGACTAAATATATAGCTATTATCTTGCATGCATCGGGGACCATCATTGAAATATATTTTTCTAGGTAAAGAAATTCTTTTTACAGTACAAGCAACAATAGGCAGATCAGTAAATTTAAATTTTTACAGGAATAGGAAATTGTAAAACAAAATGTAATATTCCCAAGCAAAATATCGTGCAATGAAACTAACAAAATTCTAAAGTAATTATTGCACCTAGCACACAGTACTCAAGCAAAACTATTTGGAATCTCGCTGTGAGAGCTCAGATTAGTTTAACATTGCACGCAGTAGAAAGATACAAATACATAGATAATTGTGACACCCCACTCCAGATAACCCAAAGCTGAGATATCAACTCAATTCAAACTTAATTTCTGACCTTATAATGCAAACAGTAATTCAAACGCAGTGGAAAATAACATCGACTTAAACAATACTATTAACCATAACATTCGAACCGAAGTTCAAATCTTAAGTATATAGCAAAATATATACACAAAATCAAGGTGCCTCGGTCTATTCTGACATATCAAAACATCTCTATGTACCACCTATCCATCTAGTTATCCATGGGCAAAAGAGAGTCACTAAACTATTACAAAAGAAGCATCCCTACACTTCAAGTCAGAACTTTTCATTCTTAGGCCACTATGTCTGCAAAAGTATTGAAAACGAGGGGGTAAGTCCAATAGACTTAGTGAGGGATAAATATCAAGCAATAATAGAACCTGTCAAGAAAAGAGCATCTCAACAGATCTAGAATCAATAGCAATACAAGTACAATTACAATTTAGCAAGAACAAATGTAGCAAGAGGAAACTCTCCTGACTTATTGCTCCAAGAACATTTCACAAGCAAGGAGAAACGAGTACGAGTAAGCAAACCCTTACAGAATATGCATTCCAACGAAACGAGTAAGACATGCATATCAGATCACCTTATACCAATCAAACAAGTACTTTCATAGCGTGATAGCTTGGTATACAATTGGTGTGCCCATATTGATTGTATGGCACATTGCTCATACGGACTGTATGGCGCATAGCAGAACCTAAGCGGACTGCTTAGCGTATCGCGGATACCTATGCGGATCACATAGCGTACCCTGGACACCCAGGCGGGCTGCAAGGCGTGTCCCAAGTATCCCAGCATTCCACATAGGATTGACACTCGGCCCAAGTACAATCTCCAAACAAGTACAATAAGTACCAATCAAGTACAACAATCAAGTACATACAAGCCAACTGGCTAGATATCAGGATACAACAAGTGAGTATGCCAGTAAGGCATTTGATAACGATTCAAGCAGGAACAAGCAAGTACGATCAAACAAGTACCAGACACGACAGACAGGAGTTATGGGCGCCAGAAAGAACAAGAATGAGCAAGAACGATTGAACCAGTACGATTGAACAAGTACGATTGAACAAGTGAGATTGAACAAGTACGATTGAACAAGTGAGATTGAACAAGTGCGAACCCTCATAGGGGTATACAAGTCAATAACAAGTAACGAGCAAGTGCGAGTCAAACAATTACGTACAAGTACATCAAGCAATTTACGAACAGGTACAATCAAGCAAATTAAACCCTCACAGGGGTTATGCCACAAGAACAGATAGATATATCAAGGCCAAAATGGCAGACCTGCACAGGGGTTCAACAATTAATGAATAGCTATAACCAAAACAATAACCCAGAGTGGGAGAACCTCACCTCCAAAATCTTTGATGGTACAAGTTCTGCAGACTGTCTATTGGTCCTCGTGACCCACTTCTTCGTCACCTAAGCATAATGATGTATATTCAGTTCGAATCCACTTTAAATTCCTAATATATCTTTATCATATTGATTCTTAACTCCAAATTTGCTATTTATCCCATTAACATGATAACTTAAAATGACAACATTGATAAAATTCCAAGAATGGCTATAAGACTAGTCTTGCTACAGTATTCTTAATTCTCATATTGTTTCTCCTATCAATAGAGTCAAGTTTCTTAACCACAAGATCTACATATTGTTACTTAAATCATTAATTGTTCAAGGTCCCAATAATTTCCAATACTATCTAGTGTATGTCCTCAATCCAAGGTCTCAAGTTCAATTTTCTTACCAAATTCATAATTCCAATTTGTAACTTAATACAATGTCCAAGTCCATAATAATATCTTCTTTAGCATGGGAGAGTTCAACACATACACACACACACACACACACACACACACACATATATATATACATGGTACATCATCATTCTCATGTTATTCTTAGCATAGGTACAACATCAATTAGGAATGTACACATGTATGTATAGACATATACATATATATAAATTTTCTTCAATCTTTTACCACAACTACGCAACGAGAGCTTGAATCCATGATCCAACTACGCTACTACGATTGTCTCGACGAAAGGAAGATTCTGTCTTCCTGCCATCGCCGGCTGCCGCTCCCGAAAAATCTCAAATCACCACGATTCTGCTCTTCTTGAGCTCCTGAATCCAATGCCGCCTTCGGTTTTTCGTTTCGAGGTCTATAGCCATCGAAAACGAGCTCAACAACCCAAATATTTTATTTTCTCCGCCGGCTCCGATCTCCAGTGTTCTTTTCCTCACATGCAACCACTTATCTCACTTCTCTTCGCCAAGAGCTACCTGAAACACCCTTCAATCGTCCAAGTTGTCGCCGAAAAAAGCAAACCCAGGTCACCCGCCGTGGAGGTGTTTTCGGCCTTCTTTACTCACGGCGGCTCGTTGGTTTTCAGCCGTGCATGGGTGGAGGATAGTGTTCAGAGGGTGGAGGGAAGCTGTTTGAAGGGGTTAGGGTGGTGGTTGGTGGTCGCCGGTGAGAGGGTCGTCGAGTGGTGGTTCACGGTGAAGAGGAAAAGAAGAAGAAAGGAAAGAAAAAGAGAATGAAGAAACAAGGAAATTTCTGCTGCCTGATTTGGTTTTATTAAAATTGAATTTTCATTTATTACAATTAAGTCCTCAAAACTTAGACAAATTTCCATTCAACCCACAAGTTTGCAAAATTACACTTCTGACCCCGCAGACTTATATACTTCCATGCAAACCCCACAATTCTGAGAAATGTACAGTTCCGCCCTTTTCAAAATTACAATTTGGCCCCAAAATTTTAATTATCATGAAATCAAGTTTATGGCAATACATATGTCGATTACAAAATTTCCAAAATACCAAATAATCATGGAAATTCATAAAATACATTAAAATGAATTATCTAACAATTATAATATTATAATTTAAGAAAACTAGGGGTGTTACAATAATAACCATTATATATCAGATATCTTTAGACTTTTCTGATTTATTTTTCGTGATATTCTTTCTGATTCTGAAAAATAATCACTAATCTATCTATTAAATTTTATGGGCAATGTTAAGTCCCTATTAGTATTAATTTTGATATCATATTTAGAACTTAACAAATAATTATCTTGTTTAAAAATTATAATTCCCTTGCTAATTGATGAAAATTTTGAATTGCAGGAATACAAGTGGAGAAATTACAAAAAGGGAACAAATTGACACAAGTTGGTGAGAATGCTGACAGGATAATACCTCATAATCTAATCAAGGATAAGCAGAAAAGTCTTTTTATTTATTTGAGTCCTATTGTAATTAGAAGACTCTTTTAATCAGTTATAAATAGGCATTTCAAACACTTATCAAAGGGAGATTTGGATTTACTATTTTGGATATTAGAAGTATCGCGAGAATTCGAGATTCGGATAAAGACAAAGTGGAGATCAGATTCGTCTAGGAATAGAGTTTCTTCTTCTCTCTTTGATTTTCTTTTTAATTTTGGATTTGAGACGATGTTTCGTTTTATTCATATTTTGTTTAACAATTCAATCATGAATTAATTCATTATTCTAGGATTATGATAGATTCTTTTGAATATTGATGCATGATTTTCTTCCATTAAATTAGTAACGCTTAAGGTTATTTCTTCTATTATGTGCTTTTTCTATTTGATTGTCTAATCAACAATCAAATGCATCTTTAAATCCTAGAAGAGTCTTGTAAAAGAAAATCTAGGGATTGATTGACAATAAAAGACCTTAAAATTAATCGTTCAAATTGATGAATTAATTAATTTGTGAGTAGGATAGAAATATACTTGCTTGCCCTAGGGAGTTAGTTGAGTGGTACACCATTATTCATAATTTAGTTAATTTACATAGGAATATAGTGAATGGAATAAATTAGAAATTTGACTGAGGGTAATTCGGAAGAACATTGTAATTGCATAAGATTGAAGACTAATAACATGTTATTAATTTCATAGGGAGAAATTTATGTAATCAACTTATTCGATTGATGCAATCATAATTCTAGGCTTCCATATCCTAAAAGAAATCTTAATCAGTACCCTTTTTCTTATTTTCATTAGTTTAGTTTTAATTCCTATATAATTGATTTTGTTTGAATAAAATAAGTGTGTGATAAATTAATAATTAGTATTAAATAATTTAGTTTTTCGTGGGATCGACACTCTTCTCATCACTTTATTACTTGTTGTGATACGTGTACTTATGTTACTATTTGCATTATTTATTTTGCACAACCAACCGACAAAACAAATAATGTGAGAAATAATGCTTTTGAAATTCTTCTGCAAACAACCGTGCGAAGAAGAAGAAGAAACCTTACTGTAGAGCCTTTGTTGCTGTGAAACGCTACTGTCTGTTCAATTTCTCTCTTCTAAAAAGCTACACATCAGGCATTTTTAATTATTATATATATTGACGATTCATTTTTTTTCTTTGCCATTTAACTTTTGTATTTTTGGGTAATGGGCTTTTTGCTACTGGGGCTGCCAACGTATTTAATACATACATGATATTGTTACATAGTTGGGCCAAAAATCTAATTTTAAATGTTTGGGCCTACTAGAAAAGTTAGCTAATATCCATGGGCCTGAATAATTATTGGAAATTGGTGAGTCTATTATAATGTAATTTAAAACTTAGGCCAGCACCTTTATTATAGCATTATACAGTTGGGCTAGAATATTTATTTTAAATTCATAGGCCTAACATCCGCTTTACTTATAGTTCGTTGAGCCAGAACAGTCATTTTAAAATCATAATCTTGTTATAAGATTTTATTATAAAATTTAATTATAAATCTGGGCAAGTTTTTTTATAACCTTACATACTTGGGCCAGAATAGCTATTTTGCTTTAGTGAACCTAATATAAAATTTAAGTATAAATCTATGACCCATAATAGCTGTTTACATCGATAGAATTATTATGAAGTTTGATTATAAACTATAATTATAGAGTTTGGCAGAACTTTTTATTATATTATTAGACATTTGGGGGTGGAATAGCTATTTTACATCCATGGGCTTAATATAAAGTCCAATAAACTTTATAATAATCTAATCCAATAAAGAAAAAAAGAGTCTGGATCATTTTAATACACTATTTTATTCCAAGAATTTCAAATTTTATTAATTTATGGAGTAAAATAAAAATCCTTTATAAGATTTCTTTTTATGTGCTTGATTTAATTTAGTTGCAATATTAAACACAAGAATTACATTAAATAGATGAATATTATAGTTAGATCACATACTCATTAAGACAGTGTCATCTGTTATAATTTTGCAAAGAACCATCCAAATTTAAATTATAAACTATCTTTTTCTGTTTGGCAATAAAAATTCTCAAATAATAGTTGCTCATATTTGAAAAAACTATAGGTCAATTTGTCTTCTATAATAATTGCAATTTGTATCTTTCAAATATTACAATTTCATTTCATTAGCAAGTAATATGGAATTTTATAATAATAAATGTACACCATACAGCTTGTTACCAAATAGTGAATCCAAACAAAATGATATATTTCATTGAAAGGAGCTACCAGAAATACATTAATTACAATAACCTATCCAACAACACGTGCACATTTTTTGACATTTACCATTGAGCACGTGCTCAAAATTCATGTTCCAAAGAAGAACTTCTTGGTCAATACATAACAACCTTTAAAGTTGGTGACAAAAAAACACAACTTACCCACAACAAAAGATTACGCAGTAACCAGACATCTTTTAAAAGATAAATATAAACAAGATGTGTAGTTTGTTAGTCCCTTCAGAGCATTCCCTCAAAAGTTCAAAAAGATGAACTCCTTAGTCCATCAAAAGAAGTTCTTTACTTATCATAAGTTCTTTTAGAAGATTCTCCTATCAAATAGAAGATATTTTCATAGATTACTATTGCTCAACACTCATATATTAAAGAATGTTCTATTAAATGCAATAAATACTCTACATTATACTTGAAGATCTTCTCCTTCGCTTTGGTGCTGGTTTATCACCATCAGAATCATCATCTATATATTATTTTGGCAGAATATTATATTTACTTTAATCATAGGACAACAAATAAGTAAATGTTATCAACACATTCAACACCTTCAGCACACAAACTTTTCATGCTTTTGGGCTTAGCTGGAGTTCGTACAGTAATACTGCTTCCACCCACATCATCACCTTGGTCAATTGTTGGACTGGCCTCATCTTCTTTGTACTAAGTTATTCTCAAAATAGTGTACTATGAATGCAGTCTGTTGTGCCGTGATCTATAATGCTTTTTAGTTTGACAAGAAAAGTAGTGTCCTCAATCATCCTATTCATGTTCTCAACAGATGCAAAACGACCCTATTAAACATGCACTTCCATTTTTAATGAATATATATATATATATATTAAAAACCAAATTTTATGTTCGCATAAGTAACCGCATTGCACATCTCTATTACCATTACTTCCATTCATCTGGATAATTTTTACTGCATGTTCTCCGAACAAAGTTGCCTCCAATACTCCAGTCTCATCAGATATGTTAACAATCAACATTGTTCTGTATTTTCAATGAAATGGAAACAAGCATTTCTTGACTACAAAAATAACACCAGAACAAAATGTGCTTTTATTTGTCTTAACATTGAAATAGTCCGCTCATTACACCTTTTTGTAGTCTATCGGTTAATTGAATTCTACCGGATATGATAGATGGTATTTCTCGCATGCCATGTAATAGAGATTTTGGATTTCATTTGCAATTTGAGCTTTTACCTTTAACTAGAATTTTTCAAGTTGAAAATGCAAGTTAGTGTTTAATCATGACTACATTATAAAAATGCACAAAAATTGCATCTTATTTATTCTTAAGTAATGCTAACATTCTCCATCCGCCCAACATTAGATTTATATGAAATTTTGCAACCATATGTGGAGAAGACTATTGTTTCTTGATCATGAGCTCATCTTGAAGCAAGGCCTCACCAATCAATTTTAGATTGTTTGCTCACCTGTTTTTGAAACAAATAATATTACAAAGGTTAAATTGAAAATTTTTTAAGTTAGCTACAATAGTCAGTATTTGCTCGAATAAAAAAATACACTATGTTTTCAGCTTCTGAGGTTCAAGTATAACCGAATCCACATTGATTGTAGTGTTGGTTGTAGCAAAAAGAGAGACACCTGCAATTTGGTCATGAAATTAATTGCAAGAATTATAATATATAAAACAAAAAGAAAAATATTTTTTACAAACCATAACAATAAGAAACATTTAGATTTCTGGCATAAATAATTGGCATTGCATTTGTTGATGCCATAATCAGTTAACTCTCAGATGCCGCAACATTGCTCTAGAGCGTCAAAATCATTGGTTTGTTCCTAATATTTACAACACAAGATGCATTATGTAACCACTCAAACCAAAATTTTTAAGGAAAAAAAATTGTTGCTAGCCTCAATATACTACAGTTACAGCTGCAAATTAACTACTCTTGATTCATGATGGTAAACTCATCGATTATACAAGATTTGCTTGATCCTCCAATAGTCCTCTGCTCATATTTTTTATAACAACAACCAATATATCTACAATCAAATTAATGTTAGTTATTCTCCATTACTAAAATATTGAAGAATTTAGAAAAACTTACCAACAGTACTTCTATAGTCGCCAGGAGTTAATGATGAGAATTCTGCATAGTTAGAGATAGCAACAAAAGCTAGGATAACATCATCAAAGACTTTGGTTATAATAGTCTTGCAAGTCAAGATCCATTGATATTTATTCCCGTATGTCTCAAAATCTAGATTTGCATCAATCACTCTTGCATTTGAAATGATGTAAGTATCCATCAAAGATAAAGTTCTTTCAACCTAATTAATGTCCAAATAAAAAATCGTTGCAAGAACTCTAGCTCCCTGCATATTTGAAAATGTAAATACTTAGTTATGTATGGAAAAAGGTTAAAAAACATTTTATGTAGTACTTTTTACAAATCAAATACGTAAAATTAAGTAATAGATAGTTAAGGATGACTAACAAACAGAATTATATTCCCTACTGATTCATCCACCAAAGTAACATGTTGATATATTTGAGGACTATGCACAAACTAACTTGAAGTTGTTTTAGACTCCACTAATACTTTTGCTCTCCAACTTCCAACATCTGGTGTGATATCTTCACTTCGCAGCAGTTGTTGTGCCATCCTCAATTGTATCTGCATGAATGAAACAAAATAAGATTAACTTTCTACGTATAAACAATCAATAGCTATACATATAATATATATTTTAAGTACAAAAACAAATTATTGTCAATAAATTTAATCCCACAAAATTTATAAAGAGTAATGTATAAAGAAAGAAAGAAAACAAAACCTCTTTGCATCAATTCATATATCTCCTTATATACAATATTTTTTGTGTATTGTTGGCTATTATTATCCTCATAAGTGGGCTCTATGAGATTTTAATCGAAGATGACTTGTGGGGTCTAGATAATGCAACATACAACTGCCTATGAGAAAATACAGGCTGCGACAAGTAAATGTCAACACAATCTAGTGTTTGCCCTGAGCGTTATTGACAGTCATTATAAAACAAGTCATTGTAAAACAATGTTTTATTGAAATTTTAAAATGTTGAAAAGATGTTGGACACTTTGCTTTGTCTATATATTCTAATGTAATTCATGGAATGAATACATACTTTCCTTTATGATCACCTATTGTTATTTCAACTTCTATATACTTTTCACTTAGTTTACGAAAAATTAATCTTGTACCATTGGAAAAACCTTCAATTGGATTTAATTAAATTCCTTAATAGCATAATAGAACAATTCTTTTTAAAATGAGATTATGTGGAGGCAAATTGCCTAATGTTATTGTACTAACAAAATTTCATATTGTCCTTGATCTTGAGGATTCAAAGCTTTATTGAAACTCACATATTGTTTGGGTTCTCCAGATAACTTATCAATAAGAATATTATTTATCTCTATTGTGCAATCATTTTTGGGAGTTAAAATTGTTCTATTAATTAAATCATAAACATCATATGAACAAGAATTAATAGAAGGGAAAGCAAAATTTATTAACTCATGTATAGATGATTCACAATCAATGAACGGTAGAAATATATTATTTGTATCATAATATTATCATCGTGAACAAAAGGCTCTTTTGCATCACCTACTCTTAATAAAAATTTTGTGAAAGAAAGATCTTCTTTGGCACATATATTTTCTTGCAATTGAATTTTTTTTAATAGAGGCCAAATATTTGAAGCAACAAAACTTGTATTTATCATATATGATTTTGTCCCAAATGATATAATTGACAATATTTGTCGGAATTCACTACCAAACACTACAACCTTTCCACCAAACGACTTATTGTGTTCATATGTAATATCTCTCAACAATCTATCAAATGTTTCAATAATTTTTCTATTTGTTATAGATGCTTCATCATAAATTATTAATTTTGATAGAAGTATCATTCATGCAAGACTTGATTGTTTACTTATTCTCGCTTCTGACTTGTGTTCAAGTTCTATATGAAGTTTAAATCTTGAATGTGCAGTTCTACCAGCTACCAAGAGTGATGTTGCTATACTTAATGTTGTTACAGCTACAACTATATTGCCTTTAGACCTCTCATATGCAAGCAATGCTCTATATAAAATTATTTTCCTATTCCACCAGGACAATCAATAAGAATGAACCAGATTCATTAAAATTAATTTGATCTATAATAGCTTTGAAAGCTTCTTTTTGTTTCTCATTCAATTGTTGTATTGAAAGTAAATAATTAGATGCCACTTGTATACTTTTTCTTATAATTTAATTCTTTAGAAAATCTTTCCTCCTCAGTTAGTCTTTTGAAAATGAGTTAGTCTTTTGAAAATGAGGAGCCAATGAAAATTCATGAATAGATTTTCCCATGCTCAGAAGATAATCATCAATACTGCTCAAAGTTTTTTCTTCGACATCTAATTGTGTCAAATTTCTATTTCTTGAATAATCATCGGATAATACATTAATGAATTTAATAAATAATGTTTTAGGATAAGGTGGAGAACAAAAAACCAATAAAATTACAAACAACTTCCTAAGTGTTGAAGGCATTTGAAAACAAGTTGCTTCTTCCAAACATTATTCAGCATATGAATCAGATTCTAAATACCCTCTATGAAGTACAACTAACCTAAAATGATCATATAACCAATTATTTACAGTGAGTAGATTTTCAATGAAGTAGGTGCTCGAACATTTGACAAAAGAATTTTTAAAAAATGGTGTTCACCCTCAATAGGATCGACTATTGCTATTCTACCTACAACAAGTTGTCTTTTCTGTAATTTCCATCGCCTATCTTTATGTTCCCAAACAAAATATTTAGGGAATTCTTTTTAAAGAAGATTAAGTCTTTTAGCATTGGCATTTTTGCACTCATTGAAATTTTTTTTGTTAACATTGTTGATTGTCCACCTACAAAAAGATTCATCATTATTTCATTCAACGATCTTTTTTGACCAAAACTAATATACTTCTAATCAGGCGAATGAACAGGCAAGACAATGACTATAGGGTACATTTCTATTAAGTTGAAAGAAGAAATATGCCAAAATGCATCAATAGCTGAAATCCATCAACCTTCTTGAAATTCTTTTATTTTATCTATATTATTCACAAAAGATTCATCAACAATATTATAACAAATATGATCATGTCCTTTATAAATGTATTTGTATAAATACTTTATAAGCTTAAAATCAGAGCAAGCTTCAATGTTAATATGATGATAAAATTTAGCAAGTAAATATGGACAATATGGCACAACAAATCTATTATCTAAATAAGTATTACGAACAAAAACTTTCTTTCCATCATTACATCTTTTATAATTAGGATATGTTGTTATTCCATGTGTAGTTGCTTCACTAAAATCCTTCGTATACTTATTTTTGCAAGAATCTTCTCTCATCCAAACATTTTTGGGGATAGCAACACCATAAGGTCCATGCATTATGTGAGAGATAATATATGAATATAACAAATGAAGAACTATCATAGGGAATTTCAGCATTTATTTCATCATATAATTCAGGTGAATTAAGTTTATGATGTTGCTAAAGAATCATAATCCAATGGGCATATGACAACCCTCTTTTTTGATATTCAACTATATACATAGCATTTATATATCTTTTCACCATATCCCTTAGATCTAGTTTCCCAAATCTATGCACTAATGCCATAGCATTTATATATCTTTTCACTATATCCCTTAGACCACCAATGCGAGAAGATGGTAAAACTATCTGATGTCCTATTTTGGTAGGATCATTGACACCATCCACAACTAATGTATCTATTATATCCTATAAAGTTTCAGTTCTAGTATCTGTCTGTTGTTGTTTCATTCTATAATAATCTAAACTTTAGGTTTCAATTTTGATGTAAGAATCTATTGTATACTACTGACTTAATCTTCCACCATGTAATATGCAATTAGAATCCATCTCTTGAATTTGGCATATGTGACATGTATATTCTCGACAAGACACATTCTCTCTTTTCTTCTAATTCTGTAAATACATTGTGACATTGCAATCATAAAATAAACCATCAAAAGAAACACTTTCATTATTGTAAATTATAATTTAGCATAATTATAATGTTTATCTAGTTAAAACAATTATACATTATTCTTCATTTTGCAACAAATCAACAGTAGTTTGGCCCCCCACTGCTGGTGCAACAATGTTTTGACCAAACACAATATGCCCTTCTCTTTCGCAATTGAGATAATTGTTCAATGCCTGCAAGCCAACCAGACTCACCATATTGAAATAATAGTGGATATTGAAATGGACCATAACAACCATAGTGATATAATATTGGGTGTGATTGCTTGTTTGGACCATATACTTTTATGTCTCTATTTAAATCCTCTAGATCATTAGAAGTTTCATCCCATAGAGCTACTACTTGTTGTTTAGTGGGAAGATTATGTGTTTTCTAAATTAAAGATGGATAGGCCCGCAAAACAACCACATAATTGTTTAAACTATCCCATGACCTAAACCATTTGAAAAGATTGATATCAGAATATCCACAAGAGCCCTTAAAAGAATATTAAGAGTATCAGGATCAAGTTTGTAGCGCCCCATTTCGGGATAGCACCTAAGCTGAGGCACCACTCCAGTTCAAAGTCCTTTACATCAGTCCTGACATATTACATTGTCACAAAACAAAAGTTAAACATTTAGAAGAGTTCAATATCATACATTAGCACCTGTTCTATTACAAAAGTATTTCTCCAGCCCAAATCAGGAGTCAATATCCTTTACTTAAACCTATATGAGAAACATGAATAACACAGGGGGTAAGTCCAAAGGACTTAGTGAGGGATAATAATAACCATAAGCAATAGGGATCTATCGAGGAAGAATCAACTCAACAGATCGGAATTTAATAAGTAAACAGATACATTTTAGAATACAGGCATTTACAAGATCGGTAAACAAGCGTTGTCAAATTCAAGACTTTCAGTAGGTACTAGCTCGGGGGTTGTGACTGTCCACTCAAACGGTGCGGCTACCTAAACCGCTTTACTACGGGCGGTATAGCCATCGGCCAGCTCATTCGATTTACTACGGGAGGTATCACCGCTAACTCGTTCAGCCTGGATAATAGCCCAGACTAGACCAGGAACCACACCATCCTTATTGCTCCAACAACAATTCCCAAGCAAACAGAAATGAGTACGATCAAGCAAACCCTTACAGAATATGCATTCCAACGAAACGAGTAAGACATGCATATTAGATCACCTTATACCAATCAAACAAGTACTTTCATAGCGATATAGCTAGGTATACAATTGGTGTGCTCATACGGACTATATGGCGCACTGCCCATACGGACTGTATGGCGCATAGCAGATACCTAAGCGGGCTGCTTAGCGTATCGCGGATACCTATGCGGACCGCATAGCGTACACTGGACACCCAGGCGGGCTGCAAGGCGTGTCCCAAGTATCCCAGCATTCCGCGTAGGATTGGCACTCGGCCCAAGTACAACTCCAAACAAGTACAACAAGTACCAATCAAGTACAACAATCAAGTACATACAAGCCAATTGGCTAGATATCAAGATACAACAAGTGAGTATGCCAGTAAGGCATCTGATAACGATTCAAGCAGGAACAAGTAAATACGATCAAACAAGTACCAAACACAACAAACAGGAGTTCTGGGCACCAGAATGAACAAGAACGAGCAAGAACGATTGAACCAGTACGAGTGAACAAGTACGATTGAACAAGTGCGAACCCTCACAGGGGTATACAAGTTAATAACAAGTAACGAACAAGTTCGAGTCAAGCAATTACGAACAAGTACAATCAAGCAATCTACGAGCAGGTACAATCAAGCAAATTAAACCCTCACAGGGGTTATGCCACAAGAACAGATAGATATCTCAAGGCCAAAATGGCAAAACGTCACAGGGTTCAACAATTAACGAATAGCTGTAGTCAAAGCAATAACCCAGAGTGGTAGAACCTCACATCTTGTAGTCTCAGAAGTGCTATCACAGTCAACAACCTATTAGTCCGTGGGACCCACTTCGTCGTTACCTAACCATAATTATATATATTAGTCAAAACCCACTTTCAATTTCCTAATACAACTTTATCATATTGATTCTTAACTCCAGATTTGCTATTTATCCCATGATAACTTAAATGACAATATTGATAAATTCCAAGAGTGGCTATAATACTAGTTTGCTACAATAATCTTAATTCTCATTTGTTCCCCTATCAATAAAATCAAATCTCTTAACCACAAGATTTACATATCACTTATTCATCAATTGTTCAAGATCCCAATATACAATACTATCTAGTTTTGGTCCTCAATCTAAGGTCTCAAGTTCAAATTTCTTATCAATTCATAATTTCCAATTCATAACTTAATATAAGGTTCAAATCCACTATAATCTCATCCTTAGCATGGGAGAGTTCAACACATACACATATATATACATAGTACATCATCATTCTCAAGCTATTCTTATCATTAATACAAATCAATTAGGAATATACACATGCATGTACATACATATACATATATGCAATTTCCACCAATCTTTTTACCATAACTAAGCAATGAAAGCTCGGATCCACAAACCAACCACGCCACTATAATCATCTCGACGAAAGGAAGTTTCTGCCTTCCTATCGCCGTTGCGCCGCCGCCGCCGTCGTCGAAAGACTCAAAACCACCACAGTCTTGCTCCTCTCGAGCTCTTGGATCCAATGACGCTTTCGATTTTCCATTTTGAGGTCTGTAGCCACTAAAAAATAGCTTGACAGTCCCCAATTTCTACTTTCCTCCGCTAAGCTCCGATCACCTATTTTCTCCCTCTCCGCCGCGCCAAACCTACATGCAACCACTTACTCCTCTTTTCCTCATATAGAACTACCCAAAACACCCTTCAATAGTCCAAAACGTCGCCCGAAAAATGCAAACCTATTTCACCCGTTTCTCAATTCTTTATCCATAACGACGGCTCGCCGGTCCTGGGCTGTGCATGGCTGAAGAAAGGTGGTCAGGGGGTGGAGGAGAGTAGTTTGAGAGGTTTAGGTTGGTGTTTGGTGGTCACCGGTGAGAGACCCGTGGTAGTGGTGGCTCACGGTGAAGAAAGAAATGGTGAAGAAAAGAGAGAAAAAGGGAAGAAGAAAAGAAAGAAATAGAGAAGGAAGGAAACAAGAATTTTGCTGCTCGATTTGTTGGTTTTTGAAATGGAATTTTCACTTATTGCTATTAAGCCCTCAAAGCATAGACAAATTTTCCATTCAACCCGCAAGTTTGAAGAATTCCACTTTTGACGACCGTAGACTTAGGCCCATCCTTGCAAACCTCAAAATTTTCCCATTTGCAATCAAGTCCTTAGAATTTGTAGTTTAGCCCCAAAATCTTTAGAATGTGATCCAATTAAGTTTTGCCTAATTGCATTTTGACCCCAAAGCTTCCAACTTCATTGCAATTAAGCCTTTGTCTCATTATTATTGAAATATCAAATTTCAAGGGTGTTACAGACTCCCCCCCTTAAAAGAATATGGCCCCCAGATTCTCATCCGAATACTATTCTGACTGGCAGAAAATGAGTAGATTCAGTCTGTCGACCTACATTCTTTTTCCATTACATTCTGCCAAGATTGTTTCTTCAAGTCTCAATACCTCTTCGTGCCTCTCAGATGTATCGTATCTTGACTTGTGTGCCTCATCTAGCAATCTTTCTTCCAGCACACATAATCTTCTTACAAAACAGAAAACATCTTGATTTCAGTATTAAACTAGGATCTCTAGAGCCTCCCAAAATTTCCATCCATTACGCTGTCTCATATTCAAGTCCTTATTGCCTTAATCGTAGGTCAACTTAATACTTAAAATCCATTTTAGTTCTGACAAAGTGCATACTCTTATCTAAAAGACCATAAAACCATTATAGCAACAAACGATTAACAACATCACAAGTTCATACTTATTATTATTTACATTAAAGAGTAGTCAAGTTCAAACTTAACATGCTAGAGGTCATAACTTATCATACATTCCAAAGCAACTAAACACAGATTCACAAAAACTTAAACATACTAAGTATATACATAGCCCATGCTCCTATTGTTCCTCAAACTCCGTCTAGGTTATGAGGCCAGAATATGTCGTATCCGACTTTCCTTTGACATCCAATAACTCAACTAGAATCTTCAGCCACTTGTTTCCCTTTTCCCACTGATGCTGGATCTTTCCTATTGGGGCAATTCTTCAAGTAGTGTTGCTCACTACCACAGTCCCATTATCTGCCTTGCTTTCTCCAGCATCCTGACTCCTCATAGCCGTGTGATCCATAGAATTCACATTTCTTTCGTAGCCTTTCTTGAGTCAGAATTGTTGTCTCATCAATCTGATGGGCTTGAGGAGTAGCGCTTTCAACCTATAACCTTGGTTGTTTTTCTCCAGTGCTGTATTGCTCCTCAAGGCATGATCTTCATTTTCGCCCCTTGTCCTCAATTTTTTTGATCTCATGAAGCTCTGCTTCTAGCTATA
Organism: Jacaranda mimosifolia; assembly: GCA_018894105.1. Taxonomy (NCBI): domain Eukaryota; kingdom Viridiplantae; phylum Streptophyta; class Magnoliopsida; order Lamiales; family Bignoniaceae; genus Jacaranda; species Jacaranda mimosifolia. The sequence goes on along the minus strand of CM032131.1, from coordinate 4,350,414 downwards.
ATGCCTTGCTTACAGCTACGTTGAAACTCTGTAGGTCCCATGTGGCCAAATCCCACCTCAGTTCTGGCTGTAGCCCCTGTATGAACCTTCGAGTTTGCAAGACCTCATTTTCCTGTACACAGGGGGCATATTATAGGAGTCTGCTAAAGATAGCCTCATATTCACTAACAGACCAGTTTCCTTAAACTAGATCCATAAACTCCCTTTCTCTTGCTTGCTTAGCTACTAGGGGCATGTATTTGTCGTTAAACTCCCGAGTAAAGTTCTCCCAGGTTCTGGAGGTTGCTACAGTTGGCCATCTACAGTCGATCATTCTCCACTAGTTCCTTGCAGACTTCATTAAGAGAAATACAGCAAAACGCACCCTTTGCTCATCTGGGTAACGCAAGGTCCCGAATATCTTCTCTAAGTCTTCCACCCATTTCTTTGCTTTATAGTCATTCGGCTCACCATAAAATTTCGGGGGCTGAAATCACAGAAACAACTCTAGAGCTCGGTCTTCTGTAACTGCTTCTGCCACCCCTGCTCTATCTGCTGGTTGATGGTCAGGCTGTCCGTGCCTCTATCTTTCTCGATGAACATGTCCTGCTAGAGGATCTATAGCAGGTTGGTTCATCGGAGGAGTTTCTGAAACTTCATCGTCAGGTATTGGTTGTGGGTGAGCAGGTGCTTCTCGCCTAGGAGCCTGTCGACCGATGGCCCGTCTACCCTGTGGTCTCCCTCTACGACTTGTTTCTGATGGAAAGGTTATATCATCACTTCTATATGAAGCCATTGCACATCTGATATCTTCCAAGTATTATTAAGTCTTAGCTCACTGATAGAAAAAGAAACCAATACCTCAATTATCTCCAATTCTTTCGAACTTCTCAAACTTTCAAAATAAGAGAAGAATAAATAGTCATATGAGATTAAATCAAACTCATAGATATGTAAATCTTAATCATTCCATGATAAGCAAAAGGATTCTATAGACTTCCTTTACTCGTCAATCATCTTGCCATATGTAACTCATCTCACTAATCTCAACCTGTCAACTTAATATTCCAAAACCACATAGAAGCTTCCAAAACTACATAAAATACTCAGAATTCTAGCTCAATCTAAAGTTTATCGACAAACCTAGGCTTTGATAGAAGAAGTGTATCAAAAAGATTTCTCTGTTCATTCTTATCTGAAGTAATCCCAAAGTCAAGCTTAACATCTACTATCGATAATTTCATATCCAAGGATCATGTCCTAGTGTTGTTCGGGCATTCCTTAACCTAAGTACTTACCACCTGGATATCTCCTAATTCAAGTTAAATCTCTAGCAGGCCAATCAAATTCAGTCAGAACAATCATTCATTCCCATGAGAACCTAGGTCATCACAACCTAGGCTCTGATACCACCTGTAGTGCCCCATCTCGGGATAACACCTAAGCTGAGGCACCACTCCAGTTCAAACTTAAACCTCAATTCGTCATACAATCAATAGGCCCAAAACATTTCAACTTAACTGATCAGAAGCAGGAAATTTCAAATTTAATTAACACGGCAATCACTTACAGACATTCCCTGATTCAACTTCTTATATCTAACATAACATATACAGACCTGAAGTCCTTCACATCAGTCCTGACATATTACATTGTCACAAAACAAAAGTTAAACATTCAGAAGAGTTCAATATCATACACTAGCACCTATTCTATTACAAAAGTATTTCTCAGCCCAAATTAGGAGTCCATATCCTTTACTTAAACCTGTCTGAGAAACATGAATAACACGGGGGGTAAGTCCGAAGGACTTAGTGAGGGATAATAATAACCATAAGCAATAGGGATGTATCGAGGAAGAATCAACTCAACAAATCGAAATTTAACAAGTAAACATGTATATTTTAGAATATAGGCATATACAAGTTCGATAAACAAGCATTGTCAAATTCAAGACTTTCAGTAGGTACTAGCTCGGGGGTTGTGAATGTCGACTCAAGCGGTGCGGCCAGCTCAATTGCTTTACTACGGGAGGTATCGCCATCAGCCAGCTCAACCGATTTACTACGGGAGGTATCACTGTTAACTCGTTTAGCCCAGACAACAGCCCAAACTAGACCAGGAACTATGCAATCCTTATTGCTTCAGGAGCAGTTCACAAGCAAACAGAAATGAGTACGAGCAAGCAAACCCTTACAGAATATGCATTCCAACGAAACGAGTAAGACATGCATATCATATCACCTTATACCAATCAAACAAGTACTTTCATAGCGATATAGCTAGGTATACAATTGGTGTGCCCATACGGACTGTATGGCGCATAGCAGATACCTAAGCGGGCTGCTTAGCGTATCATGAATACCTATGCGGACCGCATAGTGTACCCTGGACACCCAGGCAAGCTGCAAGGCATGTCCCAAGTATCCTAGCATTCCACGTAGGATTGGCACTCGGCCTAAGTACAATCTCCAAACAAGTACAACAAGTACCAATCAAGTACAACAATCAAGTACATACAAGCCAATTGGCTAGATATCAGGATACAACAAGCGAGTATGCCGACAAGGCATCTGATAACGATTCAAGTAGGAACATGTAAGTACGATCAAACAAGTACCAGACACGACAAACTGGAGTTCTGGGCGCCAGAACGAGCAAGAACGATTGAACTAGTACGAGTGAACAAGTGCGAACCCTCATAGGGAATACAAGTCAATAACAAGTAACGAACAAGTACGAGTCAAGAAATTAGGAACAAGTACAATCTAGCAATGTACGAGCAGGTACAATTAAGCAAATTAAACCCTCACAGGGGTCATGCCACAAGAATATATAGATATCTCAAGGCTAAAATGGCAGAACCTCACAGGGTTCAATAATTAATGAATAGTTGTAGTCAAAGCAATAACCCAGAGTGATAGAACCTCACCTCTTGTAGTCTCAGAAGTGCTATCACAGTCAACAGCCTATTGGTCCGTGGGACCCACTTCGTCGTTACCTAACCATAATGATATATATTTAGTCAAAAGCCACTTTCAATTTCCTAATACAACTTTATCATATTGATTCTTAACTCCAAATTTGCTATTTATCCCATGATAACTTAAATGACAATATTGATAAATTCCAAGAATGGCTATAATACTAGTTTGCTACAATAATCTTAATTCTCATTTGTTCCACCATCAATAAAATCAAATCTCTTAACCACAAGATTTACATATCACTTAATCATCAATTGTTCAAGATCCCAATATACAATACTATCTAGTTTCGGTCCTCAATCTAAGGTCTCAAGTTCAAATTTCTTATCAATTCATAATTTCCAATTCATAACTTAATATAAGGTTCAAATCCACTATAATCTCATCCTTAGCATGGGAGAGCTCAACACATATACATATATATACATAGTACATCATCATCCTCAAGCTATTCTTATCATGAATACAAAACAATTAGGAATATACACATGTATGTACATACATATACATATATGTAATTTCTACCAATCTTTTTACCACAACTAAGCAACGAAAGCTCGGATCCACGAACCAACCACGCCACTATGATCATCTTGACGAAAGGAAGTTTCTACCTTTCTGCCGCCGCCGCCGCTGGAAAACTCAAAACCAGCACAGTCTTGCTCCTATCGAGCTCCTGAATCCAGTGATGCTTTCGATTTTCCATTTCGAGGTCTGTAGCCACCGAAAAATAGCCTGACAGTCCCCAATTCTACTTTTCTCCGCTAAGCTCCGATCACCGATTTTCTCCCTCTCTGCCGCGCCAAACCTATATGCAACCACTTACTCCTCTTCTCCTCACCAAGAACTACCCAAAACACCCTTCAACCGTCCAAAACGTCGCCAGAAAAATGCAAACCCATTTCACCCGTTTCTCGATTCTTCATGCTTCACGGCGGCTCGCCGGTCCTGGGCTATTCATGGCTGAAGAAAGGTGGTCAGGGGGTGGAGGAGAGTAGTTTGAAAGGTTTAGGTTGGTGTTTGGTGGTCGCCAGTGAGAGACCCAGGGTGGTGGTGGCTCATGGCTCACGGTGAAGAAAGAAATGGTGAAGAAAAGAGAGAAAAAGGGAAGAAGAAAGGAAAGAAAAAGAGAAGGAAGGAAACAAGAATTCTGCTGCCCGGTTTGTTGGTTTTTGAAATGGAATTTTCACTTATTGCCATTAAGCCCTCAAAGCATAGACAAATTTTCCATTCAACCCGCAAGTTTGAAGAATTCCACTTCTGACCCCGTAGACTTAGGCCCTTCCATGCAAACCTCAAAATTTTCCCATTTGCAATCAAGTCCTTAGAATTTGTAGTTTAGCCCCAAATTCTTTAGAATGTGCTCCAATTAAGTCTTGCCTAATTGCATTTTGACCCCAAAACTTCCAACTTCCTTGCAATTAAGCCTTTGTCTCATTATTATCGAAATATCGAATTTCAAGGGTGTTACAAAGTTCATATTTTTTCAACACATCAAGATTGACACCATCAGTTGTATTAAGAAAAAAAGAAGTTATAATCTCTTAGGCAATTCTATCAAAGCATTAAATTTTTCAAGCCTGTCATAAACTTGCCAACTAATTTTTAGAGTGTATATGCCTTGATTGCTCCAACAATAATTAGGATCAATCTTCATATCAATAGAAGTAAGAGCCAAATTGTTATTATAGGTATGGACTCTTCTATGAAATTGACAATCAATATCAGAAACATTGTAAATAAATAAATGATGAAGCACGGGATTGCATGTCAAGGGAGCTAATTCAATTTCTCCCAATGAGCAACAAAACTGGGATGCTCTCGGAAAAACCTAAGTGCATTGTAATATTGAAGGCAATTCCCAAGCAACTATGGGAACATTGGATACCCTACTAAAACGATTTTGATTGAACCCTAGCCACACGATGTCCAACTGCAGCATTAGCCTCACACCCACTATTATCTATAATAAACTTATTAAATGAATATTAAAGTAGAAAATATATTTATTAATTTATGAAGGAAATTTAGATGATATTTTTTTTAAACAAACATCTAAATATTTTATTCATAACATAATCCTTGGTGTCCGCGATGTTATTGCTGCTTGTGCTCCCAACAGAACACATAATATTTTGTCCTTGTGTATTTTTTGCTAATTGATGAGTACAATCATGAGTTGGAGGAATTATTTGTTTATTGGATAAAACTTGTTGGCTTCTTATTATAGACAGCTGTCCAGTTATGTTAGCCACGACATTCTTTGGAAAGAAGTACGCCACTTATATTGTTCTCTATGGCTTGCAAAACAAGAGGTTTTTCTTCTGCAGACCTTGATTTATATGCTATATTAGCCTTTCGTTATGTGGTCTTCATTTTTTTGCCCCTTCATCCATGACTAACTACAAAACATACAAGTGTATAACTTTAATCTTGTAGCACAATAAATAAATAAAAAATTGTAAATAACCCACACAGTCTGCACAATGAAAAAAACTCATAGATGATAAATATGTACATGTTCAAATAGCATTATCTTAAAGCAGATACAAAAAGATAATTATACAAAAAACAAGCTAAGAGTTAAAAATAATTGAATAAATAATAGTCAAGCAAACACCACACAAAATTAACAAAGAACGCGTAAAACACACAACCAAGAATTTAAGTGAAATAAAAACAACCCTTTAAAATCAGCAACATAGAACTTAAAACTACACATAATACACCTTAACTAATCACAATTAAAACTGCATCATTAAAAAAAAAAAGATACACAATTAACATAATAAAGCATGACAGGTTAAGAATAGGAGTATCAGATAGAAATGAAATAAATGTAACATTGAATAGAAGAATTAAGTAAAATCCAAACATACTCTAAAAATCAGAAATACTAAACACAAAAATGCACCTATCATACCTCAATCAGGAACACTTTAGTCTGTAAAATAGAAAAATGAAAAAAAAATAGAACATATATTCTAAGGAGTCAGTTGAGAAAGAAAAACACCAACAAACTTAGTAGAATAATAACTAAGGTTGTAAATGGATATTCAAAAATTCATTTACCGTTCGTATTCGTTTCCATTTATACAAAATTTATCTGCATCCATTTAAAGCATATATTATCCATATTCAATTAGTAGATATCCGATTATAAATGGATGCGGATGTGGTAAATGCGTATTCGATCCGTTTAATATTCGATCCGAATATGTATTTATTAAATAATATATTCTTTATATATTTCAATAAAAATCTCATAATCCATATATGTATATATATATAAATTATAATTGAAGAATGGGGAAGAAAAAAGAATAAATTTAAAAAATTATTGTAATATAGAGAAAAACTTGAAGAATAAAGTTAATCAACATAATTATTGTTGGTTGGCTTTATAATTAATATACTTAAATACCATTATTATTAATTAATTATAAAGTCAATTATTAATTAGAAATTATGCTATTTATTTGATTGTTTTCATTTTAATTAAATTATATAGTTTCTTCTATTAATTAAAATATATATTTGTTATCAGTTCATAGATTTACATATTTGGATATTCGTAAATGGATATCTAAATAATTATCATTGACTATGAATATAAAATAATAATTTGAATATGGATAAGTTTAATAAAATATGAATGCATCTGAATAATTATAATCAAATATGGATATATTTGAATTCAACCGATATCCAATGAATACGAATTTGAATATCATTTTTAAATATCCATCAAATTCGTATCCATATCCGAATATTCAAAAAGTTAAATGGATACGAATATAAAAATACTGTATTCGATCCGTTTAATATCCATTTACACCCCTAATAATAACTAATAAATTAACAGATACAGTTGACGACATTCCTTTCTCACTTAGCCACAATTTGAACAATGATTCTAGCCACTCAAACTAAAATATACCATATACATTAGCAACAAATTTAAATCAAACCTCACATACAAAGCAAAGAAGAAAAAGAAACCACATTCAAGAAAGCAATAATCTGAACAAATTTATATAATAATGTAACTACTTGGCTGAAACCACCATCTTGGCAAAAATGAGAAAATATGAAGCCCAAAATATAGCAAAATCAAACTGTATGCTCATTTTTTAAAATTAATGTAACATTCATAAATACAAGGGAACGTGTGAACACATAAAGCACCATATAGTTCATCAAATTCATATTGCAAACAAACTTGTAAAATGGCAATTTTTCCTTCATACACTGTATCTCCACATAATAATTAAACACATAAATCTATACCGAAAAAATAAAAATAAAAAAACTAACATCACCGAACACACAGATATTAGTGAAGCAAAATCTCCTAAAAAAAGTAATATTTATAACAAAACATATGAACAAATCAAGCATATTACACCACATGGAATTCATATTAAAACTAAAACTTCATAATAATAACTTTTTCTCCATATAGCAGTGTAATGCCTTAGAATTTCTCTTCATATTTAATTAATTATTTTATCTTATTTTATTTTTACTTTACGTATTATTAAAAAAAAGGTAATACATACACACATAGATTGCATTAAATTATCACTTGATCAAATAGTGATAACCATTATTTAGGTTCATATATATATGTATATATTATATATTCTATGTTGGAAGAATACGATGTAAATTTACTAGAATTAATATTATATTATTACTAGGAATTGAATAATTGAGACTTTAGGAATCAATAATAAAGACACTAGATTTATGGTAGGATTATTATAGTTCTAGAAAGATTATAACTAGGGTTCTAGTTGAGGTAAACCACTTCTCCCATACTTATAGTCCCTACAATCTAAAACCCTAGCTACACACAAAAAAAGCAGAAGAAAATAGAAGGCTAGCGACAGTGGATATTCATCACACTTTTGATCAAAAATTGAGTTTTCACGATAAGATATTTATGGAGCATCTTGTATTTTCATTAGATTAACTCTTCTCCCTTTATTGTTAATCCATATAATGTGAGCTCAAGAAATTAATGGCCCACAATTGACCAAGGGAGACGTCTTGTTAAGAAACCCATGTTTTCGATTACTATATTACAAAAGTTATGAGCACCTCTTGAATTTTTATGTACAGAAGCAATTTGATATAGATTATAAAACTTGCCATGTGTTTCTCTTAGAATCGTTAACTGTACAATCAATTTATCATAGGAAGAGGTTTTCTCAAAATTACCACATGCCTTGTTCAATGTCCATATACTTTGTATGGAATTTCTTTAGAAAAGGATGGAATTGTTTTACAATGGGACGATTCATTATGATGGGTGTGCTGACATGTTTCCGTTAGTACTACGACACTTAGTAAATAACACTTTTTTTCTTTGTCATTTATTTGCCACATATGAGGGATGCATGTTATTTGGGGGAGATGAATTCTCATTTGATCCCTTTGGAATTAGCTAATTTGTTAGGATTGAGACAAATATTTGGTGAAAAAAAAATGATGAGTCGTAAATTATTTTAGTATCAATTAGGATTATTCGTTCTAAGCTACTATAAGCTTATGGCACCCATAAGGCTAGTTTTAGGTAAATTTTGTGTTGCTAGTCATTTAAATTAGTGATTGATGTGTTTATTAAATGAATCAGGTGACTCAACAATTAACTTGATTGACTCTGAGATAGGTGATTGACATTTAGGATCCATCTTGAAGGTGAGTGCCTATTCCTATGTATAATATATAGTAGTATTTTTCAAAACCCAAAAGGATACATGCCGTAATGTTTCCATGGTTAACGTTTCTTCAATTCACACTACATTATAATAATATTTCACTGCACACACAAAAAAAAAATTCTTATTACGTTTCTAGATGAAAGAAAACATGTTCTTTTATCATTTTTTTAATGTTTCTAGACTAGCAGTTAAATTTGATGATCAACACTGAAGACTGAATTTATTGTTATAATTCATGTATGTTGGATCCAACTTGGCTTGGGTGTGTGAGGGACTTCGCCATGTAGCAGCGGGCTTGGTTGAACCCCAAGCTTCTATGGCCTTATCCCCCCGGCGCACAACAGAAGCCGTTTATGGCTGAGGTGGGTCATAGGATTTCCCGAGGACCTAGGCTCGGGCACTATTTGATAAGGTCGCATCTTGACCAGAGCGATAAGGAACTATTACAGTGGGAGTCATAAGGTTGACTACTTACAACAAATACTGTTTGATCATCGCATTTAAATTATTAGTCTATGAAAATGTATACTGAAGTCTTATTTCATTATTGCTTAAGCGTTTATTGCTTTCCACTTATTTCTTCTTCAATGTTTTCACTAAACCAGTCATATCAAATTCGCAAACTCATATTGCACACACTTGGTATTCACTGAGTTCTTTACTCAAACTCGATATTTTTCTTTAATTTTCTTTTAGCAAACCTAGACCCCAGCCTTAGCGAGGAGGTGGATCTTGCTTATGATGAGAATCAAGACTGAAGTCCTATTTTGGATCTTTGTAGTAGATTAGTTTATTACTTATTAGCCTATTGGTTTTATTTCCTGCTATGGATTTTATTTTGTTTTAGTTGAGGTTAAGTATTGGCACTTTGAGTCTTTATGTTACAAGATTGGCTTGTATTAGTTTGAGTACTTTGAGTTCTTTTGTCTAACATTATGATTTTGGATAGATATTATTATTAATTTGGGATTGAGTTTCATGCTTTGATATTAGAATATATGGTTTGATTTTTGGGCATGACAAGCAGTATATCTAAACATAATAATTTAAACACATAATTTCCCCTCTCTCCCAAAAGAACCTAAATACACAACAATACGAAACACACAAATATTAATAAAGGAACAACTACCAAAACATGGCTACAGCACTTTAGAACCCTCCTGAAAATATCTCCAGAAAGACAACAAACAGCAGGATGACAAAAGACTTAAAATGCCAAGCCACATGTGCACACACACACCAAAAGAAACATCATCCCAAAAAGTTTAAAGGAACACATGATTTGGCAAACATATATCCATCAAAATTGTCCATCAATGGAAGCAAAAAATAGTAAAGTACAGAAGAACAATAAAGAAACTACATGTCAAGATTGAAAGAAAAAAACATAAAGGAGCATACCTCTTCTAAGAACACCTGTAAATACCGAAGCAAAATAGAAGCAAATAACAGAAAAAATGAAATCCAAGCTATACGAAGTACTAGCCATAACCTAAACAACCAAGAAAACAAACAAACAAACCAAACAAAACCAATGTTTCCAACCAAACCAAAAATCTATCGGAGCATAAGAGTAGAGCAGTCTCACAGCATGCCATCAGCTACATTGCAGAGTACGTGAGTGAAAAACTCCAACCCATATAACCAACATCTCTCAAAAGAAACTACATAAGAAAATTTATCTTTTTTCGAATTCCAAAAAATATTACATCCCTAATTTTCATTGATCTATACTCTCTTTTCCTCCAAAAATTACCAATGTCCTATATGAGTCGGAGCAAAGACCCAATATTGTATGACCAAAAGCACTATTATCCCAAGAAATACAACTTTTTCAACCCCAAATCAAGCAGTTTGTACAATAACACTGATGTACAAAACCCTAAACTACACAGCTTCTCTTCTCCCCTCTCCCTCCCACAATCTCAAATGTCGGGAAAAAAGGGCAAAAAAAAATAGACGCACATAGGAATAACCCAATACCACCAACCTACCCATACCTAACCACAAATTATGAAGCACAACTTTTCCTCTAAAAAAACAAAAGAACACTTACTTCTGATTTTTTCATTAACCCGGCAACTTGCCATTTTAAAATAAAAAAAAGCACAAATTACAAAGTAGGAAGCATAACCAAACACAGCAAATCAGACACCGGACGACATTATCTTAGTAGTGGAACAAGAAAAATGAAAAGTGAAAAAGTCAGCCACACGTAGTGGTACTATTGCCATGCATTTGCACGCACACACACACAAACACAAACACAAACACACACACACACATACATATATATATATATATATTAGACTAATATGTATACATGCTCTACTAACTTTTGGCATATTTAATTTTGTAAGCTTTCTGAAATAGATTGTCATTGTCGAGTTAAGCTCAATCATCTATTTAGTTATTTTAAAAGTTTTCTTATATTAATTTAATATGCATTATCTAAGAATTATTATAATAGTTTTTGTTATTTTAAGAATTCCAATTGTTATATCCCTTGTCACACCCCAATCAAAAACATGAATATAATTGTTATTTTGTATTTGTTATATTGGGAACCTGAATTTGCATAGATAATACTTCTGTGATTAATTTCTTAGTTATTTTTTATATTATAAAGTTTCTTATAATCCGTTGGAATTGTATTATTATTCAATATATACATATATTATGAGTTATTAACTTTTAACATATTTAATTTTGTTGCTTTTTGGAATAGATTGTCGTTCCCGAGTTTAGGTCAGTCATCTACTTGATCATTTTAAAATCTTTTTATATTAATTCAACATGAATGATCTATGAATTATAATAATAATTTTTTTATTTAGCATTATAGCAGGATATTCATTGCCCTCTTAAAATATATATTTCTATGGATGCACTCCTAATTTTCCTCTTTTTTACTTTGTTGCTTACTTTATTAGAATGCAATTCATCTTTTAAAGTTAATTTAGGTCAAGAAAATGTCAAAATTTTAAATCACCAATATGATGGCAAAATAAAATTTTCATTTTTCTTCAAATATTTAAATAGCTGATATATTTATAAGATTATAAAAAGCATAAGTAATATATAAATGTAACTATCCAAAAATGATTGATGGATCAAATCTATATTTACATGCATACTTACAGGATATGTTTGTAGTTATCCATAAAAAAATTATATAGCAAGGGGGTTGGATTATGGGCCTAATTTAAAATTAACATTGATTGGTATTAACATGGATAAATCTAATCTCATATGCTATAACCCATACCAACTCCATCAAAAACTTGAATTACTACTTTATATCTGCAATGCCGAGACTACAACTTTGCATGGATAATACTTTTATGGTTAATTTCTTAGTCTTTTAGTTTGAAGAATTTTTTTAATCTGTTGGAATTGTATCATCATCATCATCATCATTGTATGCTCTACTTAACTTTTAACATATTTAATTTGTAGGCTTACCGAAATAGATTGTTGTTCCCGAATTTAGATAATTATATTTGCTTAATTATTATAAAATTTTTTTGTATTAGTCCATATGAATTGTCGATAAATTATTATAACTGTCTTTTTTACTTCTTTCGTTTAAAAAGTGAACAATATATATTGATCCTTTTTTTTATTATTGTTTCTGTTTGACCTTTCGACATTATAGTTAAGATTTGTCTTTTAGAACAAAAGTAAAATTTGTTAATCCCTTGATGATTTACATTATTTTGATTGTGACAAAATTATATTCCTAAAACTATGTGCTAAAAGTATGCAATAGAATTGTGAATATCTTTCCATATTATCTGTTGGAATTTGTTTATGCGCTGGAAGTTACTTTCCATAATTAAAAGATCTTATGAAGATTCTAGTTTGATTCACATCTCTATAACTTAGGAAAGACATCATATCATGCTATAATCATTGATATATCCGCAATTTATGGAACAAATGCATGTTTACTTAAATATCTTGTTTCCTTATTTGATTCCAATGAACACTTACCTCAATAAGATCTTATAGCCATTGGCCATAAGCATATAAATATGAAAATATGCAGCACTGAAAAGTGTGAATCACTTAGTTGGGAAAGAATATTGCTAAGTGTCTTGAGGAGTTGTGTGATACTCTTATACATATTTTGTGCTTAAGTGTTGCTAATTCCTTGCTCTACGTATTTTTTGAGGGACCTTATGGTGAACAAGGTCAAAGGGATCTTGTCTTCGACGGGCCTTCAGAGATGAGGACAAGGTTGTTTGTGTCTTGAAGGACCTAGTGGTGAAGAGGGATGGGAGTCGTACATGCTTTCGAGGGACCCAGTGAAGAGAACAAATCGGTGTTTGGTCGCTCGAAGGACCTCTAGATGAAGAAACTAGTAGAGCAGTACTGTCTGGAATCTTCTGCGATGTTCTTGGTTCCTGTCTAGAAGGAGAGTCTGGAGCTTGCCGTACGGAGTGGCAGCAACTCATGCATCAATCCACAAAGGTTATCCACAGAAATGAATCTAGTAAAAGTTCCATTGGGCCTATTCACAGAACAGCTAGTTTCACTGTGTTTTGGAATTTGCCTTGTCTCGCTTGGGATTCTGGTTTAGTTCTTTGCGAAAAGCTGGTTTTCACCCTGGTAGGGTGTTTTTAATCCTATTACCTTTCTTACTGTCAAATTACTGTGATTACATGTAAAACATTGTCACATATTAATTAATTTGACAGGTTAAAAATCCTAAGTGAAAACTTAGGTAGAGGAGTAGGCTTGCCAAACCTCTATAAATACCAGTGTCCATTTACTACTGTTTTTATTACTTTATCTATTACTAGTCTGACTGGTAGTTGAATTGGTATTTACAAATTTTAGTCAGTAACTAAATTATTTTCCACAAAAGACTTAAACTATTTTGAAAGGCCAAAAAGTATTTTAAGTGATAAACTTCAACTGCATTGAAATCCCTTAGGCCTAATTCACCCCCCTCTTAAGCTTATAATCACTCACAATTGGGCATCAAAGCATTGATTCTCTATATTATGGTGTAACTACCAGAGTAAAAGATCATATAGACACTAACACTCTTGATGTCTTTGAAAAAGGCAATCACGCAACTGGCCTCTACTATTTGATGGTTCCAATTATGCTATGTGAAAAAATCAGATGCAAGAATACATAATTACCCTAGATTTTGATTTATGGAACGTGGTCAGTGAAAGGCTAATGGTTCCAACAAAATTAGTTGACGGACATATGGTTCCAAAGGAGCTACGTAATGTACCAATGATGATAAAAGGGCCATCTCAATGAATGCGAGGGCCAAAAATATTATATCGTGCGCTATCACAAAAGAGGAGTACAATCGAGTTAGTACATGCGCTCAGTAAAGCAAATGTGGGAAATGTTACAAGTAACACACGAAAGTACCAATGAGGTTCAACAAGAGAAGATTGCTCCTCATTCACAAGTATGAAATATTCCAAGTGAAACATGATGAAACAATAAATCTGATATACGCACACTTCATGGAAATTATAAATCCTATGTTCACACTCGATAGAACTATAAATGAGGATGAGCGAGTCTAGAAGATTCTTAGATCACTTCCTAAAGAATAGATGCCAAAAGTTACTGCTATTCAGGAAGCTTGTGATCTTAGCAGATGACCATGGGTGAACTGATTGGATCTCTCACCTTCCATGAGATGACATTATAAAAAAGGATGAAAGTTCGAAAATAAAAGTAAAAAATAATATTATTTTTAATACCGATCGTGATTTCGACTCGGAACTTCAAGAAGACCTTGATGAGGACCAGGTTGAGGATGAAATTGTTATGATTTCCTGGAGATTAAAGCAATTGATAAACCACAAAAAGAAATTTCAGAACAACAAATCAAAACCAAAAAGAACCAGTCTAGAAACTCAAAGTATTGAGTGACCTCGCTGCTACGAATGCAATAAAATTGGACACAAAAAATTAGATTGTCTCTCCTTGAAGAAATATGCAAAACGAACCAAAGCTAAGGTGATGGCAAAGACATGGGATGAATCTAATGGCGAGCAATTTGATAATGAAAATAATTACTTCATGGTAAATAAGTAAATACCTCTTCATGTTCTGATTATGATTCTAGTGACAAAGTTGACATTGATGAGGATGTGCAAAAATTGCTTAAGCTTTATGAAATTTGTGTCAAAATGCTTGTTGATAAAAATAAAGCCTTACAAGAAAAAGTGGATTATTTGTAGGAAGAACTAAATAAGGCTCATAAAGATAAGTTTGAAATGCAAATAGCTAAAAATAAAGAGACCCTTGATGCTGAATGCAAAAAGAAAATGAATGATTTGCTCACTAAAGAGAATAATTCTTTGAAGAAACAAATTGAAAACATGAGTTGTGAAATCAAAAGAAAAATTATTTTTGAAGAATGTTTGCATGCTAAGGATGCTCTAGGTGCATGTTCCACAATGTGTCAAACATACACATATGCTTGTTCCACCTAGAAATAATGCAAAAAAGGATCAAAATTTTAGGGCTTGTTTTTTAGCATTTTGGGCATTTTCTGGAAAATATTTTGGGAGAATGAATTTTTGGGAGAAAATTTGGAGAATGTGTCTAGCGTTTCTTTTTGTTTTAGAAAAATAGGGAAAATGAATTGAGAATGAAGTGGTTGTTTCTTTTTGTTTTGGGAGGAAACAAACTTTACTGTGGAGGTCAAATCAGTTGAATATTTGTTGGGCTTATGGGGGTGAAAGTGATTTTTTTATGTAATGTGTATATATATATATTTATAGTTGAATGATGTGTATGTGTGTGTATATGTGTAATGATTGATATATGGTTGTAATAAAATGATGTGTAATTAATTTAATTGGTGGTTTATTATGAAATTTGTTTTTTTATAAATTTAACAGTAGTAAATGATGTATTACTTGGAAGAAAATACTTATTAAAAACTATTAATTATTTATGAAATCATAATTATATCTTAACTATAAAAAATTGGCTAATACCATAATTATGTCATAATTGTTAATATCGGCTTATATAAAAAATTAATTACGGTACATTAATTATAAACTAGTTACTATTTATTAATTAAAACATAATTGTTTAACTATTTATTACTTTTGATTTATGTACAAATAAAACTTAAATATTGATTTAAATAAAATAATTTATTTAATAATTTATATATGTAACACTTATAACAATTCATCAAGTTGAAAAAATAAATAATTTTATATTATATGAAATTAAATCATCTTAGATTATTTATTAAATAAATAAACATAATATTTAACTACACATGAATGAAATATAAAACATAATTAATATATAAATAAAAAGTATTTAAATAATTGAATAAATTAATTAAAGTGATTTAATAGGTCATTTAATTACTTTAGCTCATTATTTAATTAATACATTATTTAGTAAATAAATTACTTAGTATACTTAAATTTAATTAATTTTATCAATAATTATTTTAATTATATTAATATTAATTTATTAAACTTAATATATTATTGAATAACAATTAAATTTGTTATTATAATTTTAAATAAATCTAATGATTGATAGTTAATGAAGATTTTTTTTTGAAGAAGATTAATTTATCTATTATATCAAATTAAAAATTATTAAATTATTTATTAAATGAATAAATGTAATAGTTAATACATTTAATATTTATCAAATATAACTAAATACATTTTTAATTAATAAGTAATTTAACTAATTAATTTAATTAATTTAATACATTATCTAGTAAATAAATTATTTAGTAATAATATAAATAGTATTTAATTAAATTTAATTATTTTTTCCGTCAATTAATTTAATTAACTTTTAAACACAAGTTTTAAAATATTATAACTAGTAAAATTATATTTTTATATAAATATATATATATATATATATATAGATGAGTAAAGTAAGAGTAATAAATGAATGAGTGATGTGAAAGGAAGAATGGGAAAGTGAAGAGGTAGGTGGGGAAGGTGTGATTTTTAGGGTATAGGGCATTTTGATATTGTTTTAATATGGGTTTTTTGGGTATAAAATTATTGTATTTTAGGAGAACAATTGGAGAATGTGTACACATTTTGAGATTATCATGGGAGTTAGAAAATATTCTGGGAAAATGCTGAAGAACAAAGCCTTAGAAACCGCATGAACCAGAAAAATATTAAACTGGTTTCAACAACTTCCAGAAGAAATTTCAAATCAGTCATGTCAATTATAGATGTCCAATTAAAAAACTCATTGGTACCAAGTTTATTTAGGTAAGAAATTATCTGCTACTAACCATGAAGGACCCAACATAGTTTGGAGACCTAAAATAAACTGATTTCTTCCAGGTTCATGCCAAGGAACATTCCCGGAAACAAATGTGGAACTTAGATTGCGGATGTTCAGGCATATGACGGGGTATGCGTCCATGTTCCTTAAACTTAGCAATTGTTTTGAAGGAATTGTTCTTTATGCAGACAACATAAAAAAACGCATAATAGGTAAAAGTACCATTGGTAAGCATATTGGTACTTCTATTGGTAATGTATAGCTTGTTTATGTCCTTAAGCACAATTTACTTAGTATCAGTCATCTATGCGATGAAGGTTATGAGGTTAAATTTCATCCTTCTCACATTGTTATTAAGCAAAATGAGAAACTGGTTTTTATTGGTACCAAAGATGTAAATGTTTATTGTATAACCCTTGATGATTTAACTTATCAAAATGTGGAATGTTTAACTATTTCAGATGAAGAATGCTAGAAATGGCATAGAAGATTGGTTACGTAAACATGGAACCTATATCTCATGTCACAAAGAAAGATCTTGTCAAAGGGGTACCAAAGTTAAACTTCTCCAAGGATAGGATATGTGATGCATGCCAAAAGGGAAAGCAAATCTGAACATCATTCAAACCAAAGAATGAGGTCACAACTTTTGGACCGCTAGAACTTCTATACAGTGACCTATACGGACTGATGCAAATTGCTTCCCTTGGAGGTAAAAGATATGCATTTGTCATAGTAGATGATTATACTCGTTTTACGTGGGTTTCATTCCTTGCTTATAAAAATGATACTCTAAATGCTTTCATTCTACTCACTAAAAGACTTCAAAATGAAAAGGGTTATTTCATTAAGAAAATTCGAAGTAACCATGGAACTGAGTTTGATGAACTAAACTTTACTTTGTTCTATGAAGAACATAGTTACATTCATGATTTTTTGCTTCTAAAACTCCCCAACAAAATGGGTTGGTTGAAAGGAAAAATTGAATTTTGCAAGAAGTTGCTAGAATCATGCTTAATAAATATGATCTTCCAAAATCCTTTTGGGGTGAAGCTGTAAATATGGCTTGTTATGTGTCAAATCTTGTTTTCTTAAAACCACTTTTAAGAAAAACCCCATATGAATTGTGGCACGGTAAAGTCCCAAATATTTCTTATTTTCGTGTCTTTAGTTGCAAATATTACATTCTTAATGATATAGATTATTTGTCAAAGTTTGATTCCAAAGTTGATGAGGCTATCTTTGTTGGTTACTCAATGCATAGTAAAGCCTATTGAGTATTTAATAAGAGGAAAAGAACGGTTCAATAATCCATGCATGTTACATTTATTGAGAGTAACCCATCTTGTGCCAAGTAAACCTTGAGCAAAGAAGTTGTAGAATTTGAAGAACCAGTCAACATTCCAGACCATGAGCCATCAACATCAAATCAAAAGGAACTGGAATCATTTAAGGAAAAAAATCCCACTATTGAAACTGATTCCAATGAGTCAGTAGAAAGGACTGAACAAAGAACTAGAAAGTTTAAACATGCTTCCAGCCACCCTACTAATAGAATCATTGGAGATCCTCAAGCTGGAATAACTACCAGATGTTTCGCCAAATGAATTCAACGGTGCTCTCATTTCAATAATTAAACCTAAAGATATCAAAGAGACTAAAATATCATTCTGGATTGAAGCA
Source organism: Jacaranda mimosifolia (assembly GCA_018894105.1). Classification (NCBI taxonomy): domain Eukaryota; kingdom Viridiplantae; phylum Streptophyta; class Magnoliopsida; order Lamiales; family Bignoniaceae; genus Jacaranda; species Jacaranda mimosifolia. The sequence continues at coordinate 4,331,753 of CM032131.1, read as the reverse complement.
ATGAAGGAAGAACTGGCTTAGCTTGAAACGAACGAAGTCTGTAAGCTGGTAAAATAACCATCAGACGATCCAGTCGTTGGTATCAATTGGGTGTTCAGAAATAAGCTGGATGATACCAGCAAAATTACCAGAAATAAAGCCAGATTGGGAGCAAAAGGCTACAGTTAGTAAGAGAACATTGACTATGATGAAACATTTGCTCCAGTTGTAAGTTTAGAATCAATTATAATGCTTCTTACCTTTTCATCTCATAAAAAATTTATGCTCTATCAAATGGACGTAAAAAGTGCTTTTCTAAATAGATTCATAAAGGAAGAAGTTTTTGTTAAGCAACCCCTCGGTTTCGAAAATTAAAATTTTCCTCATCATGTTTTTAAACTAACAAAGGCTTTATATAGACTAAAATAAGCCCCAGGGCTTGGTATGATTGATTGAGCAACTTTCTCATAAACAATGATTTTTCTATTGAAATCTTAGATACCAAATTGCTCACTAAGCACCAAGAAAATAGTTCTCTTATTGTTCAAATTTATGTCGATGACATTATTTTTGGTACTACTAATAGTCTACTTTGTCAAGAGTTTGTCAAGAAAATGAAAAAGGAATTTGAGATGAGCTTAATGAGAGAGCTCAACTTCTTCTTGGGATTTCAATGTTGGAATAGTGCCCAGCAAGCAAATTAGATTGGCCTTGTAAAACTATTTTCGTGTAAAATAATCTTGATTGAATGGTGTTCTTTATATGTCCATCTTCATCTTATGCTCCTTATTACTTCACTCGTATTTGGATGAAGCCTTTAGATCACACTAGACTACAGGACTTGGTTATACATTAGATGGTAATTATGGAATAAGTCTTACACGATCGTGATCTTAAATCTTCTAAGTCATAGGGCATCTAAGATCAGGATAGACTTGCACTAATGATGCATAAATCCAAGGTTTGGATGTTGTCTTGTTCCATGATCAATCCCATATGAGATATGGATGCATTTTAGTGGTACTTGTTAGAGAACAAGGCACTGAAGACCCACCAGGAGAATCCACTAGATAGCCAGAGTGGCAAGTCGACAGTGGCAAATTCTCCAACTTACGCTAGTGCATATTATTAGTCCTCTAACCTGAGGATCCATGGTAACCTTGTTTGGTTCTTATGCTTTGACTCTTCCTTAGGCATAAGGTACTAGACATGGATGTTTGTGAGATCCAAGATGGAATCCGACTCCTCACTTTTGTGAAGGGCAAGTGAATCTCCTATATATTCTATAATGATCAATTCCAAGAAATTCTTGCGTAAGGTGGTATGACAATTTGGAAAATGAGTTTTCCAAAGACAAGGTCATACATTGGAATCGAACATTGAGAATAGAGACATAGTATTGAGACTATTAGGGAGCCCATAAATATCTTGCCCTAGGCCTCTTTCGGGAGATAGGAGACGATAGGACCGTATTTGCATGGTAAGTGTAGAGCTATAATGGTTCTCCAAAAGCATTTATTTCAGCTAATTAGTTAGGGTCCATGGACTTGAGGTTGGACATTGACCATGGAGATTGGGTACTCTTCAATTAAAAAAGATTGATTGAATTCAGTTGATTTAGTTTAAATGAGTTTAAACTAAAATGAATATATAATATCCAAAAGTCACAAGAAGTTGTGAGCCTATCTCCAATGAATGTTAGAACCTATCAGGTCACACACAAAAGCCAATTGCATTTCCTAAGTCTTGAATGAACTTTCTAAGTGTTAGAAAATTCACTTCAAAGTGACTGATTTTTGGGGCTGATAAAAAATTGATGCTAACTTGGCTTGATTAATTTAAGTGTTAAATTGATCAACTAATTTATGAGTTAAATTAGACCAATAATTAAAGAGTTAATTATTTGGTGCCATGTGACCATTAATTGGTCAAATTCTCTTAAAGAGTTAAGTTCACTAAATTAAGGTTAAAGAGTTAAGCTTGTTGACTTAAGTGTTAAGTCAAAGGTTAATTAATTAAATAATTTATTTAATTTAATTAATGAGAAGAATAATTTTTGGAGGGAAAGTTAAAATGATAGGATCATTTTAGTGTGGAATTTAATTAATTTAAAATTAAATTTCAAATGTAATTGAAATGCACACAAATTCAAATTAGATTTGAATTTGCCAACTTGCATGCATTGCAAGCATGTGGCAGTCCCCCCTCCCCTTTAAGGAAGGTGTGATGCCAACTTGGCATCACACCATCCTCCCTCTATATATAGATATAGAGGTGAGGGTGGGCGGCTAACACATAATTGAAGTGAAGAATTAGATTCTCACTTTTTCCCTCAATTTTCAAGGTGTTCATTCATGTGTTGAAGATCATCTTCCTCTTCTTCTACAACCCCTAAAATCAGCCACTACCTCTCATCTCTTCTCTCAGTCTCCAGCTAATTGTGAGGAGTGATTCAAAATTCGATTGGTGTGTGGATCATTTCGATAGAGGTAAAACAAATAGTTTGCTAAGCCTTTGGAGATCCACCTATGGGAACAATCACTTGGCGATTTTATTATAGGAGATCTAGAAGGAGTTTTGATATGAAATTTTCATAGTAGATCCATCATAGAGCTGAAGAACTATTGGATTTTTTATTTTTTTTTGAATTTTTGGAGAAGATTGACTCATGCAAAAGTTGTATTGTTTCTACTGCACCACTGCTTGGCAGATTCTGGATTGAAGAAGAGTTCTTCACTTTCTCCTTGGAATTTAGCTTATCAAGGAAATCCTTTATCTAAATCCATTTCATTAGCATGCTTAAATCCTTGATTAACTTGAGTAGCCTAGTTATTTTAGCTTTTGAAGTTATTATATGTGGATCCTAATGCTACTAGCCTTCAAGTGGTATCAGAGCCTAATTCATGCCATGATTTGGATTTTTGATTAATCGATTCATGTGACGAATTGATTAAAATCACCAAATTCTCAATTCATATGATGGATTGAAGTGTTCGGATGATATTGTGTGTAGCTCTTTGATTGATGAATTGAAAGCATGCTATTAAGTGTTTTAAATGTTGATTCATGTAATTAGTATGTTTTAATGCATAGCTTTTTAGCATTAGTTGATGTTATATGTTGATGATTGACTAAAATAGTTTGTGTCATTTTTGGATCCAATATGATTGGAATTTGTTGGAGATTTTTGGAGAATTTGATTCTCACTTGAACTTGTTTTTGAAAGCATGTTTAGAGGCTTGAAATTTCTGTTTTAAAAAGTGTTTTAATTCTAAAATCTCATCTATAATGTGTGAAATCATGTTTAAAAGTTGTTCTAAATTTAATAGTGCACAAAAAGTTGAGCAAAATCAAGGGGTTTTGGCCTAGACCACGAAATAGGGCAGGTTGCCCTACCTCGGCTGGACACTCCACGTGTGCGCCTGCCATGTGGCTATGCGCTCAGCCTGGGCAAGCAGCTGCCAGTTTTGGTCATGGCTAGAATAAATTTATTTTTGGCTCCTTTTTGTGTTCAAAAGTGTTTTGATTCACACATATTAGATGCACAAGTGTTGTGCAACGTCTCAAAATTATGTTTGACATTTTTTATTGCTTTTAAAAACTTGTTAAAGTTAATCTCCTACTTATTGCATAAATATTATGCTTGGCCAATTATTTGTTTATGAGATAAGCATTTAATTGTTGGAATTGATTGTCAATTCTTGATTTATTATTGTTCATTTAAGTGTTGAATGGATGATGAATGAATAGGGATGATCATGAGCCTTTAATATTGATTTTATTTGTTTCAAGTTATTGAAAAGGGTTGTATTAAATTAGGACTTGCATGCCTCTTAATTTTTACCTTGTAAATGTTATGAGAGTAGAATAACTAGGAGTGAGGATTTCTTTCTTATGTAAATGTTGCATGGAGCAAATGAGACATTTAGAGGCATGGAGACTTTTTAAAGACCCATGAATGTATGGAATACATTCATGTAATAACTAGATTTAACCAACCCACTTAAAATCAACTAAGTGGTGCACCTATGGCTCTAAGTGCACCACTTGGTTAGGCTTATGGTTATCTTGCCCTAAAAGCATGCTAGGCGCATTTACATTTTTGTGCTTTCCATATCCTATTGATATATGAGATGCATGGTTAGGACATAGGAAACCTAAACAAGAAGATAAAAATGATGACATCTTTGCAAGCGAAAACCCTTCACTTAAAATGTCTAAGTGCTTTTCAAATATTAAATCAAAATGGATACAAATTAAAAGAGTTTTAATTAATCCATGCCTTCTACCAATAGTATGTGGCATGACGATGCTACCATCTTTGTGGATATACATTCGGCCACGGGGGTCACACTTAGATAGAAAGTTGTGACCATATACTTAGCATGAGATGTACCTTTGATTTGAGAATGCCCATACATTATACACTCGATCACAGGGGATGTTGTGGAGCCCATCTTGAATCAAAACTTGATTGGTAGGTTTGACTTAACACCAAGTAATGTAGAGGTCGTCCTTATAGCAGATCTACATGAAAAAGGCAAGGTAAAATATATCAAAAGTTGCATGAGATGCAATTAGCAAAAGTTGCTTACCTTTTGATTGTTTGTGGATATACATCCAGTCACGAGGGTCCACTTACAGGTCCTTGGGGTTTTGATTCTCACTAGGAAATATGATTTCCCGAATTCTTCTTGGGGGTGAAGGATTTGATAAAATAGTGGGAAGAAAACATGCTTGAAAGATCATGAACATTTTTTTAATATCAATGTTCAATCACATGCTTATATTTTCTTTTTTGCTTTTAAGGATTTTTGAAATCTCAAATATAGCAAATAAACCACTCAACATTTTTGGAAACCAATAAACTAAAAGGGTTAAACTTCCACGATTGACTTAACCTCAAAAATCGTTCTGGATTTCTAGAAGCAGATATATGTCCTATATCAAGGTACTCCTAATCCTATGGGACTATAGTAGATCTAGAGACACGTGAAAAGTTCACGAATTAGGTTTTGGATCTTCCTATCCCTTAGTCTCATGATAGCATCTACAAACTTCAAAAATCTACATCCTTTTTTGCCTCTTGTAGATTTTTGAAATCTTCAAACAAAATGGCTAAAAATTCACTCGCAAGCATTTTGGAAACCAATAAACTTACTGAGCCAAACTTCCAAAATTGGTTGAGGAACCTTAAGATAATTCTTGACTCTGAAAAGATAACATACGTCCTTGTCAAAGTCCCATGAACACAATTGGTGATGACACCACTGACAAGGTTCGTGAAATGTTCGCAAAATTTGTAGATGATGATCTACAAGTTAGATGCGTCATGTTGGCTTTCATGTCTAATGAGCTCCAAAAGACTCACAAGTATATGAAACACGCTCATGAGATCTATACCCACCGGCAAGAGTTGTAGGGTGTATAAACAAGACGAAAGGTTCGCTTTGTCGAAGGAGCTTTTTAGATCAAGGATGAGTGAGATGTCAAATTTTCATGATCACGGACTCAAGATCATTGGAAAACTTGACATGGTCATGGACAACGACCTCTACATAGGTTTAATCCTCCAATTATTACTACAATCGTTCGACTAATTCGTTATGAACTTTAATATGTCCAAGCAAGAAGTTATAATTAACAAATTGGTGAACTTTCTTATGACCTCTGAGGTGACTATGAGAAAGGGGAAACCTCTTATGCTTGCATCCTCCTCCAAGTTGAAAGGCCATAGAGACTTAAGAAAATGAGATAAGAGAAAGAAAAGTTATTCCTTCAAAGGGAAGCAACCAGTGAAAGGTTCCGAGGGTGTTAAGAAAAAACCTAAAACTAATGCAAGTTGTTTCCATTTTGGTGAAAATGGGCATTGGAAAAGAAATTGCAAAGCTTACCTTGCAACCCTTAAGAAGGATATGTACTTCATTGAGGTGCATTTGACTACTAATTCTTCATCATGGGTATTTGATACCGCATGTGGTTCTCACCTTTGTAATTCATTATAGGGGAGGGAAAGAAGAAAGAGTCTTTGTGAAGAGGATATGATCATCCGCCTAGGAAATGGAGCAAGGCGTAATCAAGTTAGACTTGGGGACTGCTTGCATTGTACTTGATTCGATTTATTATGTACCTTATCTTGTTAAGAATATTATTTCAATTTTCGTTCTTGATAATAAAGGATATGATTTTTCGATATCGAATGGGATGTTGAAGGCATTAAAGAATGGTTCTTTAGTTGCTAAAAGTACATTAATTAATGGATTGCACATGCTTGATTCTCAACCTTCACTAATGCACATTCAATTAAGTAAAAGAAAATTAGATAACCAAGAAGATGCCATTCTATGGCATGCAAGATTGGGCATATTTCTAAAAATAGGATGAACAAGTTAGAAGCTCTTAGAGCACTAAATGTTAATGGCATTGAGAACCTTCATATTTGTGGATCTTGTTTAAAGGAAAAAATGACCAAAGCTCCTTTTATGGGACAAACCGAGAGCTCCACAAGTCCTTTGGATTTGATCCATATGGATATTTGTGGCCTACTAAGAGTTAGTGCGAGAGGAAGCTATTCATACTTCATAACCTTCACCAGTTATTATAGTTGGTTCGGACATGTGTCTTTTATGAAGTACAAGTCCGAAGCCCTTGAAAAGTTCAAAGTGTATAGGAATGAAGTGGAAAAGCAATTAGCACTCAGTATTAAAGCTCTTTGATGGATCAAGGGAGAGAATACATAAGCACCAAATTCTTAGATTATCTAAAGGAGAATAGGATTCTCTCGTAATGGACTCCACCCGACATATACCAACACAATGGAGTAGCCGAGAGGAGAAATTGTACCTCGTTGGACATGGTATGTTCCATGATGAGCTTTTCCGATGTGTCCATATCCTTTTGGAGATACGCCTTAAAAACAGTAGTGAAGCTACTAAATATAGCACCTTCAAAGTCGATGCTAAGAACACCGAATGAGATGTGGTATGGCAAATCACCCTCTTACCAATACCTTAAGGTTTGAGATCTCCCGCCTATGTGAGACGGGTAGGGGGAGATAAGTTGGATAGTAGATCCACCTTGTGCATGTTTGTGGGATACCCAAGAGAGTCTATGGGTTATTATTTCTAGATCCCTCGGAACAAAAGGTGTTTGTTTCGAGGAATGCCTACTTTTTGGAAAAGCAATTTCAAATAGATAGAAATGGCGTTGTTGTTGAACTTGATAAAGTTCAAGATGATCATGAAATCCACAAGCAGTGGAAAAAAATGAGTAACAAGAGCCTCATACAAATCTTCTGAGAAGGTCAAACCGAATCAAAAAGCAACCCAAAAGCTTCAGATTTATTCATAAGATAGGCCAATCGGATAGTGATCCGAAGACCTATGAGAAAGCTATGTTGGACATAGACTCAGAACGTTGGCTTGATGCCATGACATCCGAAATAGACTCCATGTACTCCAACAAAGTATGGATTTTGGTAGATTCACCGAAGGAAATAGTTCCTGTTAGTTACAAGTAGATCTATAAGCAAAAGCTAGGATTTGATGGAGAAGTGGTGACTTTAAGGCATGACTAGTGGAAAAAGGTTACACTAAAAGACTCAATATTGATTTCGAGGAAACCTTTTCACCAATCGCAATACCTAAGTCCGTTCTAATTCTATTTGCCATAGCTGCATATTATGACTATGAGATATGGCAAATGGATGTGAAAACTGCTTTCCTCAATGGAGAAATTGAAGAAGAAATCTACATGGAGCAACTACAAGCTTTTACATCCAAAGGGAGTGAGCAAAAGGTTTGCAAACTCTAGAAATCCATTTGTGGACTCAAACAAGCATCCCAAAGTTGAAACATATGTTTTAACAAAATAGTCAAATCGTTTGGCTTTGTTAAAAATGTGTATGAACTATATGTTTACAAGAAGGCTAGTAGGAGTAGTGTACAGTTTATTATGCCTTATGTCGATGACATCCTTCTCATTGGAAATGAGGTAGGAATGTTAGAGTGTACTAAAGCATGGTTATCTACTCAATTCTTCATGAAGGATTTGGAAGAAGCATCCTACGTATTAGGAATACATATCTATAGAGATAGATTGAGGAGGATGTTGGGACTATTCCAAATCCCGTACATTGACAAAATACTAAAGACGTTTAGTATGGAAGAATCCAAGAAGGGATTTCTTCCTATAGGAATTGCATTCGTCTCTGCAAGTCTATGGCCTCTAAGACTGAAGATGAGAGACAAATGATGTCCCATATACCTTATACCTCCACTATTCAGAGTATAATGTATGTAATTCAATATATGAGATCGGATGTGGCATACTCGCTAAGTGTTACGAGTAGGTTCCAATCCAATCCCGGTGAGAGTTCCTAGATAGCCGTTAAAGCAATCCTTAAGCACTTGAGAATGACTAAGGATTTTTTTTTGGTATACGGCAATGGAGAATTGAAAATCGAGAGGTTTTCGGATTTAAGTTTCCAATCCAGTGTAAATGACCTAAAATCCACTTTTGGATTTATATTTTACCTAAATGGTGGCGCAGTGAGTTGGAAGAGTTCCAAACAAGATACCACAACCGACTCTACCACAGAGGCTAAATATATTGCGGCTTTGGAACCTGCAAAGAAAGGTGTTTGAATGAAAAACTCCATTTAAGAGTTGAATGTAGTGTCTAGGATTGTTGAGCTAGTAGTTGTCTTTTGTGACAACAACAGGGAGGTAGCGCAAGCTAAACAACCAAGATCTCGTCAGCGATCCAAGCACATTTTGAGACGATATCATTTGATCCGGGAGATCATTAATAGAGGCGACATCCAAGTGGAGAGAGTTGCCTCGGAAGAGAATATAATAGATTTACTGACTAAACCCCTTACGCAAAAGGTCTTTAAAGGACATCTTGAGAAGATAGGCCTCAAGACCATGGGGCATTGGCTTTAGGACAAGTGGGAGATTATTGGAATAGTGCCTGGCAAGCCAATTAGATTGGCCTTGTAAAACTATTTTCTTGTAAAACAATCTTGATTGAATGATATTCTTTATATGGTCATCTGTCTCTTATGCTCCTTATTACTTCACTTGCATTTGGATGAAGCCCTTAGAACACACTAGACTACGGGACTTGGTTACGTATTAGATGGTAATCATGAAATAAATCTTACACGGTCATGATCTTAAATCTTCCAAATCATAGGATCTTATGAGACATTGTATTTAAGATCCGGATAGACTTGCACTAACGATGCATAAATCCAAAGGTTGGATGTTGCTCCGTTCCATGAGCAATTCCAGATGAGATATGGATGCATGTTAGTAGGTATTTGTTAGAGAATAAAGTACTGAAGAGCCACCAAGAGAATCCACTAGATAGTCGGAATGACAAGTCGGTAGTAGCAGATTCTCCAACTTACACTAGCGCATATTATTAGTCCTCTGACCTGAGGATCTATGGTAACTTTGTGTTTGGTCCTTATACTTTGACTCTTCCTTGGTCAGCTAGCAGGCCTCTCAGGTTGAGGTTGGGCATAAGCTACTAGACATGGAGGTTTGTGAGATCCAAGATGGAATCCAACTCCTCGCTTTTATGAAGGGAGAGTGCATCTTCTATGTATTCTATAATAATCGATTCCAAGAAATTCTTGCGCAAGGTGGTCTGACAATTTGGAAAAGGAGTTTTTCAAAGATGAGATCATACAATAGAATCGAACATTGAGAATAGAAACATACTATTGAGGTTATTAGGGAGCCAATAAATATCTTTCCATAGGCCTCTTTCGAGAGATAGGAGATGCTAGGACCGTATTTGCATGGTAAGTATAAAGCTATAATAGTTCTTCAAAGTAAAGCTATAATAGTTCTTCAAAAGCATTCATTTTGGCCAATTAGTTGGGCTCCATGGGCTTGAAGTTGAACATTGACCATGGAGATTGGGTTCAATTAATAGAGATTGATTGAATTGAGTCGATTTCGTTTAAAGGAGTTTAAACTAAAATAAATATATGATTTTCAAAGGCCACAAGGAGTTGTGAGCCTATCTCCAATGAATGGTAAAACCTATCAGGTCACACACAAAAGCCAATTGCATTTCCTAAGTCTTGGATGAACTTTCTAAGTGCTAGAAAATTCACTCCAAAGTGACCAATTTTTGGGGGTGACCAAAAATTGATGCTAACTTAGTTTGATTAATTTAAGTGTTAAATCGATCAACTAATTTAAGAGTTAAATTAGACCAATAATTAAAGAGTAAATTATTTGGTGCCATGTGACCATCAATTGGTCAAGTTAGCTAAAAGAGTTAAGCTAACTAAATTAAGCTTAAAGAGTTAATCTTGTTGACTTAAGTGTTAAGTCAAAGGTTAATTAATTAAATTAAATTATTTAATTTAATTAATGAGAAGAATCATTTCTGGAAGGAAAATTCAAATGATAGGATCATTTTAGTATGGCATTTAATTAATTTAAAATTAAATTTCAAATGTAATTGAAATGTACACAAATTCAAATTAGATTCGAATTCCTTTTGTATCGTCACTTACTATTTTGTTTTTTTTTTTTCCATGTAGTGTTCTTATATCTAGTATTTTATTCAATTCATATTCTAATAAAGAGTTTGGTTTAAAAAACATTTTTAAAGCTAACTTCTTTAAAAGACATAAAGGGAGCAATTTTTTAATGCAAAATGAAAATGTAAAAGTCAACAATAATGAAATAAGTGAAAGCTTTAAAATTTAAAAGTAAATTCACATTTTTCATGAAATATCATCATATATCTATATATACTATATAAAAAGAAAAGACCCTATACACTCATAAAATTTCTATTTTACACAACACCAAATTGTGTTATATTAATTATATCTTTAAATATTTTTGGTTGGAAAAAATGTTAAGATCCCAAATAAAATTTTACTTTTTTGTGATATGCTACTTATCTGACATGTTTTTTTTCTCCTACTTTCTTTTACTCTCCTATATAATTTACAAATGAACCATATATTCTTCCTAAAATTAATCTCATAATCAACTGCATTAGTTTTTTTAATTGTAATAATAAGTTTCTTGTTATTTATCATTATAATTAGTATAATACTACAATAACATAAATTTATACATGCATGAACAACGTGTCCCGACAATTAATATAAAAATATAGGAAACTCAATTTTATGCCTTTTTTGCATCAGCACTTAAATTCGAAAATATGCTGCTAGACTAGAGAAGAAATTTCAATGCATGACTTAGCTTTTTGATTGAGTATTGAATACATGTAGGGTGCAACTTAGGGCTATTTTTTTTCTTTTTGGGACTCAAACAAACTCTAACAATTTGATTTCTATTTATGTAACTGTTTTGCAAGTAAAGTACGGATTTATTTCATTATGCACAAATTTGTATCCTTAGCTTGAAAGTGTACGATCTTCAAAATATATAACCTATGTGTGAATATATGATGAAATTAAAAAAAAAAAAATCAAACTATCATCTTATAAGGATTAAATTGAAATTGGGTCTAAAAGAAATGGTGAATTTGATTTTATCAAGTTGACAACGAAGGGTATTTCTACCATATTAAAATTGTTGGACAAAATTTATACACAAAACGATAATATATATATATATATATATATTGATAAAAGATATAAGAAATTTCATTAAAATCACAATAAGGAGGGATACAATGTTCCACATAACAAGAAAATGCTATAAAGGAGTACAATTTCCATAGACAAATTATAATCTAGATTAGGCAGCAATGTACTCAGTCAAGTAGTAGGATGCAAATTGGAATGTAGTCAAGGTAGATTTTAGTCCCTTGCCAAAGAGAAATTGATTCCGCTAATGCCAAATAGCCCAACAACATACCAAAGAAGATTAAAAAGGGGAACCTCAAGTTTTTGGAAAGCCAAGCATACACAACTTTCAATATCTTCCTCCAAATTGCAAAGAACATAATGAGGAATGTTTGATAATGCCCAAAGTTGTCTAGAAAAATGACAAGCAAAGAAAAAATGCAAGGAAGTTTCCCTTTCTTGTCACACCACAAAATTAAACCATATATTCTAGTATCGAAGCATGAAACTCAATCCCACATAAATAATATTATCTATCCAAAATCATAAAGTTAGACAAAAAAACTCAAAGCACTCAAATAGATCCAAGCTCATCTTATAACACAAAGACTCAAAGTGCCAATACTTAACCTCAACTAAACAAAATAAAATTCATAATAAATAAAAGTAAAACTAACAAGCTAATGATAAACAATCTAGTCTACTGCAAATATCTAAACTAAGACTTCTGTCTTAATTCTCATCATAAGCAGGATCCACCTCCTCATTATAGGATCTAAGTCTGCCAAAAGAAAATTGAAGAAAAACGTAGAGTATGAGTAAAAGACTCAGTGAATGCCAAGTGTGTGCAATGTGAGTTTGTGAATTTAACATTATTAGTTCAGTGAAAACATTCGATAAGAATATAAGTGGAAAGCAACAAATGGTCAAGTAGTAATGAAATAAGAATTTAGTAAACATGTTTATAGACTAACAATTTAAATGCAATGATCACACAGTGTTTGCTGTAGCTAGTCAACCTTATGACTCCTACCATAACAGTCCCTTATCGCTCTGAACAAGGTGTGGCCTTACGAAAACAGTGCCCGAGCCTAGGTCCTCAGAAAATCCTACGACCACCTCAGCCACAAATAGCTTCTGTTGTGCTTTGGGGAGATTAGGCCATGGAGGCTTGGGGATCAATTGGCAAGCCCACTGCCGCCCGATAAAGTCCCTTGCACACCCAGACAAAGTTAGATCCAACTAACAATAGTAGTAGAGGTAATAGAAAATTCAGGCATCAGTTGATCAGTGAATTTAACTGCTAGTCTATAAGCATTTAAAAATCACAAAAGCACATGTTTTCTTTCATCTAGAAATAAAATAAGAAAATTTTACTTTTTGTGCACAGTGGAATACATATATAGTGCAGTGTAAATTGAAAAAAAGTTTCATAGAATGAATTACTACATATAACCTTCTGGGTTTTGAAAAGTAATATCATGTAATATATTTATAGGTTTAGGCACTCACAATACTTATTAGAGGAATCAAAAGTCAATTTTATCGTATCAAGTTCTTGACCAGCTGCTTACACAATTTAACATTCAACTTAATTAATATCTAATCTATAGAACCATAGTTGCACTCTAATATATACAGTTATGGACATTATTCCTTCTTGAGACTATTAAATCTAAACTCTTCAATAAGGCTAATCCTAAAGATACTCAATTGGTTTGATTTACTCTCTTCTTATTTACGTAAAAGTCTCCAAGTCCATATTTTCATTAGTCGCAGTTTGAGACATTTTAACTAATTTAATAATAGAAATTCTCATTTATTAATATGTGCCATATTATAAAATAGTATATACATATTTATCGTTTCTCTTAATCAAACTTGCACCATGGAACAACTAAAATCAAATAATAGCTATATCAAATTAAATAGCCACATAAGCCACATTATTCTCAGCTTTAGTCCTAAATGAGTTGAAACTTAATTACTCATATCCAATCTATTAGAGAACTAAACTTGGCTAAGACTTAATAGTAGTAGTAAGTATACACTACTCATTCCCCTACATTGATTCCATTTAAAATTATTCATCATGAAGCCTAATGATATCAAACTATAATTTGTAAACAACTGTTTGCATGCCGTTAATGTATACTTTCCGAAATCAGTAGTAAGATGCTTTCCTAGGATTTAAACTATGGCCTGCACATTATAAAAATTATTGACTCAATCTCCACAATTTCCATCAATATAACAAAAGCCCCACTCCATTATCGAATCTAGCCTGGGCCTACATGCATAATTCATTCCATGGCAAGTGATATCTTTTTATGTAAATTTCATCAATTCAAGGAAAACAATTCTTGAGTGGCAATATTATATGGAAAGGAAAAGAAGAATCACTAACCGTAAGCTTCAACATGAGTCAAGCATAGTATCTTGGCAAACTTTTACAACAGCGTCGGTTTCTTCTCTCTTTCTTTCTTCCATCGTTTCCTTTTCTTTTTCCCTATTTATTATTGAATAGTATAATTAGGTTTTTGATCCATGAGAAATATATATATATATATATATATTAGCAGAGTGTTTAATTTAAGATGGACTCTTATTGTTTTCCTTCTAGGACTAAGATAGGCCTATTATAATTTTAGTGCTTTATTATTATTTCTTAAAATCTCAATTATTCAATTCCTAATATCAATGTAATATTAATTATAGTAGAACTATAACTTATACTCCCCAAAATGTGAAATATGTACATTACATAATAATATAGTTATCATTATTTGACCATGAGGCAATGAATTTTTAATTTTTTTTTTAATTTTTTTTTATTTTCTAGCAAAATTTATTTTATGCCTTACTATGACTTTAATTAATAAAATAAAATTAATAAGGTAAAGTAATCAATTAAATATGATATAAAATTCTAAGGCATCACATTTCTTCACCACATAAAATGCAAAGCCCTTGGTATGAACGCCACACTTCTCAAGATTAACACAAATTGGCAAGGCATTAAGACACAATCACCAAGCAAAAATTTTCACCTTTGGTGGTAGTTTATAGGACCAAATGTGTAACTGCGGCATATAACAGTGCTGGAAGATCCCCTCAAATCATGCAAACATCGCCTCGATAAACCACAAGCTAAGAAATAAACACTTTTCATGGTAAATTAACCACTCTTTTGATAATGCCAAATTAGAGTATCCAAACTAGACAAGTCATCCGAAGGGATAGCAAGAATAGATGTAGCATCATTATCATCAAAATTTGCTCAAAGTAAGCCTTCATTCTAAATACCCGACAATATATCAAGGAGATCACACACTTTAGAATCTCTAGATAATGTAGTAAAAAAGGAATATACCCGAAACGATAATTAGTGAGGGGTCCAAAGACCATGAAACAACCAGATACTTTGACCATTGCCAACTTTGTACACATGCCTTCCTAGATAAGATGTTTTGCATCCCAAATGCTCTTCCAAGTAAAAGAATAAGTGGTTCGTTGATTAGTATCCAAGAAGGAGGAATTGGGATAATATCGTGCTTGGAACAATCTGCTGCAAGTAAATAGGGGGTGATGAAACAACCTTCATTCTTGTTTAGCCAACATAGCCATATTAAAAGATCGGATATCCCTAAAACCAAATCCACAATCTTTCTTACTTCTTCCTAGAATGTCCCATCTCAACCAATGAATCTTGTGATTACCTCGGTCACTCCACTAGAAGTCCACCATCATAGATTCAATCTCCACTAGTAAGGTTGCCGACAACTTAAAATAGCTCATGGCATAAGTGAGGATAGCCTGTACCACAAATTTAAGTAAAATCTCCTTACTTGCACAAGACAAAAAAATTTCACCTCAACCCTGCATCTTATGCCATATTCGTTCTTGTAAATATGCAAAAACCTCCTTTTTGATTTACCACCTACAGCAAGCAGCCCGAGATATTTATCATGCTTATCCTCAACCCTCATAGCAAGAATGCTCTAAATGCGTTCTCTGATAACCAAATGTGTGTTTTTGCTGAAGACAATAGTAGATTTCTATAAATTGATATGTTGGCCCAAAGTAGAAGCATAGGTGTCTAGTACATCTTTAATAGTTAAAGTAGCCAATTTTGTCGCCAAACAAAAAATGAGAGTATCATTTGCAAAAAATAGATAGATAACCCTAGGTGTTTGTCGGCATATCTTAACACCCTGAAAAAGTCCTTGTTGTTCTTTAAAAGTAAGAAAATGACTTAAAGCTTCTACACAAAAGAGAAACAGATAAGGCGATAGGGGATCTCCTTGATGGATACCTCTTTGCGGATAGAAAAAACCATACTGGTCACCATTGAGGATCACTGAGTTAGACAGAGAGGTAATGCAATGCATAATAATATTTATAAATCTATCAACAAAACCCTAATCTAGACAGCACACTCTCAGGAAAAGACCATTTCACCTTGTCATATGCTTTATCATGTCTAATTTCATGGCCATGTGTCCTTGTTGACCTCTAGTCCTAGATTTCAAGAAATGATTAATCTCATAAGCAACTAAGACATTTTCGGTAATAAATCAAGAAGGAACAAATGCGTATTAAGTAGTGGAAATAAGATAATGAAAAAAATGGACAAATACGATGAACTATAGTCTTTGAAGCCAGTTTATAAACAACATTGCAGGGACTTATAGGCCAAAATTAACTCATGACTTGTAGCTTTGGGCATTTAGGAATCAAAACAATGTGAGTATAGTTAAACTTAGGAAAATTGACTCCATGATTTAAAACATTAAGGACATAAGTCGTGACACCATTACCAATGATATGCCAACACTTTTGGTAGAATAAAGCAAGCATACCATCAAGACCTGGAGACTTTAGGGGAGACACTTGATTTAAAGCTTGATTAACCTCCTCTGCTATGAATTGTTTTGGAAGTTTTGCATTCACAGTGAGGTTAACACGTTGTTCAATAGACTATAAAATGGCCTCCCGAGCTTTAGCACTTCGATGGTAAGATTAGAAAAGAGAACAAAAGTATTGAAGTACAATAGGTTCCATCTCTTGTGGAGTTGCGCACTACTGACCTTGATTATTCATAAGACCCTGAGCATGATTAAAATGGTGACGTTGTAGACATACTAATTTTAGCTAATGGAGAAGTGACACATGTAAAATAATATGCTAGATATTAATTTAAATTTTCTATTTATTTTTTAGAATTTATTAAATTTAATTCCAAAAGATAAATAGTTAGTTTTAATTAATACTATAGTATTTTTTTTATGCTCAAATCAAATATTGAAAAGTGTTAAAGATGAAGTATCTATATCTATGGACCAATCAAATCAAATATATTTGATATAATCTCTTGATATTGGACATTATCCATTGATGTTTGATATTGTCAAATCAAAGATATTTTATATTATCTCTTGATATTTGATATTATCTCATTATAGACACAACACAAATCTTAGCAAGTGATAAAAACTTTGAAGGAGTATAGCAATTCTCTTTAGCAATTCGAGGAGATCCACGTCGTTCAATGTGTTCTTCGCAAAGCTCATTATACTTTGGCACTTGATTAGAGATTAAGGTGCGAAACCCTCAAATTGACGCTATTTTCTTCAAATCAAATTTAAGGAGATCTACGATGTTCTCCATAGAGCTCATAATACTTTGGCATTTGATTCAAGATTAAGGTGCGAAGTCCTTGAATTAGCATTAATTTCTTCAAATCAAATTCAAGGAGATCAACGGTATTCATGGCATTCTTTGTGGAGCTCATATATTTTGGTGTTTGATTCGAGATTAAAGTGTGAAGCCCTTGAATTGTCATTATTTTCTTCAAATCAAATTCAAAAATATCCACGGCATTCAAGGCGTTCATCGCGGAGCTCATCAAATCAGAGGATTATATTAGAGATTGAATCCACAATTGATAAGCTCGAATTTCATTTTATTTATATAGATTTTTCTTGTCTAGTAATTTAATTTATTGCAAACAAAGAAACTTACGCTTACAAATTTTGGCACGCCAAGTGGGACGATTTCCACCTCTCATCTATTTCCTTCATCAAGACTGAAGTATCAAATGGCTACCAACAAGATTGTAGTATTGAAAATTACTACCTCAAATTCCTCAAGTACTAGAGTAAAAAGTGTTGCCGTCACCACAAAAAGTATGTCCAAAAAGTTGCAATCATCTTCAGATATGGCTCATTCGCTTGTTAAGGAAAAGGTGCTGCCGTATTTTATTGATATGAATGAAGATGGTAGAGACTCAAAGGAATAATCTACATCATCTATTTCCTACTCAACATCAAATTCCTCGAGCATTGCAATGGTGATAGTGACAAGTGCTACAACTTTGGATGAACAAATTGCAAATTTGACTAGGGTCATTGAAGGACTCACGAAGTATGTCCAAAAGTGAGACTTTCAAATCCAAATTGATAAGCAAATTGGACAATCTTGATGCCATATACATGGTGGAGAAATGAATTGAGGCTCAAGATGAAGGCGAAATATTCACAAGGAGACAATTAGCTAAACGTGAAGAGATTACAACGAAAGAACTACAAGTTTCTACTGATGGACTAATTCCCATTGACACATAAAAGTAGTTTACCATGGAAACTATCAAAGACAAGCTTATTGGAAGTTCTAAGTCGTTTATGACTTACTCCAAGCCATGTACTCAAAGGATTGGCAATTTGAAGATGCCAATTGGATACCAACCCCAAAGTTTCAATAATTTGATTGCAAGGGCAACCCAAAGCAGCACGTAGCTCATTTTATTAAGACTTGTAATAATGCTGGGACATATGGAGATCATTTGGTAAAGCAATTTGTTCGATCATTAAAGGCCAACACTTTTGATTGGTGTATTGATTTGGAGGCAAGCTCCATCAATTGTTGGGGGCAATTGGAACAAGAGTTTTTTAATCATTTTTATAGCATTCGAATGACTATCAATGTGATTAAACTCATCAACTCTCGCCAGTGGAAAGAAGAGTTGGTCATTGACTACACCAATCATTGGAGAAATTTGAGCTTTAAGTGCAAAGATCAATTGTTGGAGGCTTCAGCAATTGAGATATGTGTCCAATGAATGAATTTAAATCTTTTTTACATATTTCAAGGAATCAGACCAAAAACTTATGAAGATTTGGAAACTTGTGCACATAACATTGAAACGAGCATGAATTTTGATGAACAAAAAGACTCAAGTGATGTTGATAATGTGGAAGATGTTAGGGACAGTTAACTTTCTCCTTCAAATTACAAATGCTCTTTAATAAGAGCATAAACTGTCAATAATGCTCCTTGATAAGAGCATAAACTATCAATAATGCTCCTTGATAAGAGCCTAAATTATCAATAATGCTCCTAGATAAGAACATAAACTATCTAAAATTCTCAAGTCTCCAAGTCTTCAAATTCAAAACTCAAGTCTTCAAGTTTTCAAATACAAAAATCAAGTCTCGAAGTCTTTAAATCCACAACTCAAGCTTCCATGTCTTCAAGTCAAGGCTCAAGTCTCTAATTCAAGTCCAAGACTCAACTTGTCAAGTGTCTAAATCAAATACTCAAATCTTCAAGTCTTCAAGTCCAAAGCTCAAGTCTTCAAATTCCAAATGCTCCTTGCTATGAGCCTAAACCGTCAATAATGTTCCTAGATATGAGCATAAACTATCTAAAATTCTCAACTAAAATCTTTTCCATGTGCTCCTTGATAAGAGTTTAAACTGTCACTAATGCTCCTAAATACAAGCATAAACTATCTCAAATCTTCAAATTAAAATCTTCTCATTTGTTCCCTAATAAGAGCTTAAACAGTCAATAATGTTCCTAGATATGAGTATAAACTATCTAAAATATTTAAGTTAAAGTCTCCCTATGTACTTCTTGATAAGAGTGTAATCTATTTATCAAGTCAAACTCAAGTAAACTCCTTGACATGAGTATAAATTGTCAATCAAATTTAAGTGATTCCTTGACACGAGTATAAAATGTTTACTCAAGTTAAATATGCTTCTTGATGCACGAGCATAAACTGCATGTTACTCTTGGTCCGCATGAGTATAAGTTGTATACGACACCCCCTCAAAATGATGTTTACTTTGAATGGTGTTTTGACTTGACCTTTTTATTAGGTATATAGATAGATGGGAGAACTTCATCATGAAAATCTCCACATATTGGCTATGCAAAAAGTTCACGAAGATCCCATAAGGAGATGATAGTTCTTGATGGCAGTATAGCTCGAGAAATGCTTGGAGGATATTCTTGCCACAGATATATGTGAAAAAATAAAAGAAAAGAAAAAAAATCTCAAATACTTCAAGTCTTGCTCTTTCATGAATGATTAACAGATGTTTCGCCAAGTCTTGAAGTGGGGGCATTTGTAAACATATTAATTTTAGCCAATGGAGAAGTGACACATGTAAAGTAATATGCTAGATATTAATTTAAAATTTCTATTCATTTCTTGAAATTTATTAAATTTAATTCCAAAAGATAATAGTTAATTTTAATTAATACTCTAGTATTTATTTTATGCTCAAATCAAATATTGACAAGTGTCAAAGATGAAGTATCTATATCCATGGACCTCTCTTGATATTTGACATTATCTTTGATGTTAGATATTGTCAAATCAAAGATATTTGATATTATCTTATCTAAGAGATAATCATCAAAGAAGTTCAAGTCAATCTAGAAGTCTTCCATTAAACGTCTATATAAAGGGGTGACCAAAGTTCATTCTAGACATAATACAAATCCTAGCAAGTGAGAGAAACTTTGAAGGAGTCCAGCAATTCTCTCAAGCAATTTAAGGAGATCCATGGTGGTCAAGGTGTTATTCGATGGAGCTCATCATACTTTGGCATTTGATTGAAGATTAAGGTGCGAAGCCCTTGAATTGAAATTATTTTCTTCAAATCACATTCAAGAAAATCAACGATGTTCACAGAGTTCTTCCTGGAGTTCATATATTTTGGTGTTTGATTTGAGATTAAGATGTGAAGCCCTCGAATTGGCATTATTTTCTTCAAACCAAATTCAAGAAGATCAACGGCATTCAGGGCGTTCATCGCAGAGCTTATCAAATTTCAAGATCACATTTGGAAGGGAAGAATTAGAGGATTAGATTAGAGATTGAATCCACAATTGATAAGTTTGAATTTCATTTTATTTGTATAGATTTTTTTTGTCTTGTAATTTTATTTATTGCAGATAAAAAAATTTGCGCTTACAGATGTGTTATGGCTTTGGAATGGAAAATTTTAGTATTCCGATCGCCTTTCTTTAACCACTACGATTTATAGCTTCGTCTCCGCAAGAGTTCCGCACGATCTAGTAATTCCTCCAATTGGTGTTAGATTCTGCTTGCTTGAGTCGTAGACTTGTCAGTAACTACAACCTTTTGTAATTAAAAAAATTCTACCTGTAGAGAAGTGATCTACCGAGATATACTGCCAAAAGATTTTTGATTCCAATCTAACAGGCCCACTTTGCAATTTTTGATGTCATTCCACACCCTCAAATGCCCTAAATGTTCTTGATTGGAATTCTATGTTTGTTCAATAATCCTTGAGCAATCTATTGAGTGAAGCCACATCGCCTTAAATTTAAAGTTTCGTATGTGAAGTGGAGATGAAGAGGATGAAGCTAGTTGATTGGTTTTTAGAAGAATAACACTGTGATCATAAGACCATGTTTTAATATATTCAACCTGGAAATTTCAAGCCTGACTAAGCCATGAAGGTGATCTAACAAATCTATCTAAACATTCTCAAATGGTATGTGGGTGGATTCTGTTATCACACCATGTAAATGGAGTACCAGAATGACCTAGGTCGTGAAGCCCGGAAGAAGATAAAGCATTATAGAAATCCTAGAATCGCCAATTTAGGACTGGAATTCCTCCTTGATTTTCACTCCAGTGTAGAGTCTCATTGAAGTCCCCAACACAAATCCATAGTAAAACAGATTGTTTTCTAAGATACATCAATAATTCCCATGAGTGTTTGCGCTAGCTAGCCATAAATTGGTGAACCGAAATTGAGAATTGACCATGTCATCATACACCGAGGTATTAATATGATATTTAGAAAAGTTCCACACTATAACATTGATTGCTTTGTCCAAAGTATTCCTAAACCACTAGATTTTCCCTTAAAAGCAGCAAATACTCCAAACATACAAAGCCAATCACGCAACCATTCCATATGCCAAACTGGAGACTTAATTTCCATAAGAAAAATAGGTTGAGATTTAAATTGTCGAATTAAAGATCCTAGCTCCCAAGCTGTCCAATGATGCCCTAAACCTTGACAGTTCTAAAATAAGCAAATCATGGTAACTAGCGGGCTTGCAAAGCAACCTTTCCTAATGAGCACACTGAACTAATATTGACATATTTTGTAAAAGATTTTATTATTTTAGATACGCGTGTGGATATTTCAGATGCTGAAAACATACCAGTACCCGATTGCTTAAGCTTGGTACAGACAGAAAGCCAAGGACGAGACAAATACATAGATGAGGGAGGACATTTAGATCCGACCATGGTGTGCACAATAGTACTTTCAATGGCGAGTGGAACCTCAATCAGATTTAAGGATGCTGAGCTAACCAATTTATTCCCCATATTATGTTTAATAAGACGAAACTAAATCATCTGTTTATTCTGCGACAATAGTGGAAGGGTGAATAACTGCTGCTATACTATTTATATTAGTAATACTATCATCCATGGGTTCATTCTGAGATGGGGAAATATTAACTACTAGTAAGCTCGCAAACACATGAGAAGTTGAGTCTGATCCTACCTCCTTATCATGCATACGACTATTTAACTGATGTTGCATTACCACTGGGTCCAAGCATTCTTGATTTGATATATTGAATGATCTAAAGATGGCTTCACCCTAAGGAATGAAAGCTTAAAGCCTCTAGATAGATCAACTTGTATGCCATTGAAACCACCCATGCCTGTAAAATTTCCTCTAATACATGAAGAGGAAACCAGTCTGGAGCCCCACAAAAAACCCAACACAATAGTGTATACCTAACTGCCAAATTGGGGATCTTTATACTAATCAAAATCTAGCATATATTGTTAGTCACATTCATGCATAATATGACCAAGAACTCCACATATATAGCAAAAATTCGGTAGTCAATAATATTGGAAATATACCACAGATTGAATCCCCAAAGAAGTGGCAATATGTTCAGATGAAGTAATGGTTTGCAGATATTTATCTGAAATCTAATACGGAAGAAATCTAGGGAGGAAACTGGGGGATTGTCGACACCTGAATCCAAAAATAAGATAATTTTGTTACCAATGCATCGTGCAGTATTAACTAATCATTTGTGAAATGGAAGACCTCGAGTTCGCACGTGAAAATCACACCAATCTAGATTAACATGTAAATGATCTTCATCTGGATGGAGTGGTGATAGGACTAACAACTGCTTGTCAAATGACCAAGGGCAACCATTAATCACTCTGTCCTTGTCTCTCAAATGTTGAACATGAAAAACATTCGTCCATTCCCAATTTTCTTCACTTGCAGTCCCTTTCGTGCATTAAAAGTTCTTGTAACCATCTGGCAGAAAGCCTCAAACTTATACATCTTGCTACTAAGAAACCGACCTACCAGTGTTATATTATAATCAAAATAAGGAGAAGACCATGTATCATCTGGTATCACTAGACATTCCCTCTCTGAATCTGTAAGAATGAGAGAGTCCTTCATTAGGTGCCCAACTAATTCCATTGAAATGTGTAGATTTGATAAGTGTACAATGAACAACAGTAGGACCCCCATTTAAAGACAAAAACTTCAAACAATTCCTCTAGGAAGGTAGTCAAACAAGAATAAAACATAGTGACAAACATAGAATTAATGAAGGAAAAGAAAGGTTATAGGGACACCAAATGCACAAGAAACAGATAGATCAAAATGTAGAAATAATAGAGACTATGGAAGAATCCCATAGGAAGATAAATGTCATGAAAACTTGGATCATGTGTAGAGAAATGACAAGGGTGAATTATCCATAAATGTCTAGATAATCTGAGAATGCTTATCAGACATTAGGATCTCCTATGAAGAAGACAGTAACTTCTAAGAAAAAAGACAAAAACTCCAATAAAAGAGAGACCATATTACACCAAAAAAATATTATGTGAATTTGGAAACTTATCCGTAGAAGGATAACATTGAGAAACTGAAAAATATAAGGGAATCAAAGATGAATTATAACCTAATTTTTGCCGTGGAAAAAAATTGGCTGCAAAATCTGGGATTAGCATGCTATTTTTATAACAAGATGGAAGTGACAAAGTTGGTAAAATTAAGATCATAAAAGTAATTACATATGTATTTGAAAAAAATTTTAATTTGCGACATATGATCATTTTGATAAGTCCAACAACATTTTGGTGAAATTTGTTTCTATAATTGAAAATTACTTCATTAGTCTTTTAATTTGGATACGAAAATTATTCTAAACAATTTTTCACTAATTTTACTAAAAAAATATTCATTCAGCTCCTTCCATCCAAATCTATCTTGAACAATTTTTACTGTATTTTATTAAAGTTATTAAATCATCGTATTATCTTGTTGACTAATAAGTAAAGGAAGTTTTAATTATTAATTAACTTCTTTTTCTTCTTTCCAATCAATTGAGTTTACACAACTGTTTTTCCATCTCAATTTGGTTTATTATTTTATTTTTGTCTTTCCTTCTTCTTCTTCATCATTATCTTTTTTTACTTAACCATTTAGAATTGATTTATACAAAAAATAGAATATTAAAAAAATTAAAATATTAAAAAAATGTATAACTAGCGTTCAAAATTTAGAATCATTTTAGAAAACCTAAAGCACTTTAAAATATTTCAATTCACCATCAAATCCTTATCATTAAGAACATTTCATCGAAAGTATTTTTTTTCTTTTATTTCCAACTTGTATCCAATATATAAATATTTCACTTAATTCATGTTATCTTAATAAGCTCCAATATTTTAGCCAAACTCATTATGATAAAGATATACACTTTGACACACACACACACATACAATAAAAAAAAAAACAAAAGAAAATAAAAGCCACTTAGCCTCCAAAAACTCAATTTATGATGTTACTAGATTTGTTAGCTTGGAAATTTAGCCTTAATTTTCAGGATAAGAAAGAAAAAGGAAAAAGACCTCAAAAGAGTAGTCTATTAATTCTCACACAAAGTCTTAAAAGTAATACTATAAAGGACCGTTTACATTAATCAAATGTTCATGTTTGATGGGGTAGCCCATTACACAGGAGTCAAGACATGGCTCGACCACCAAGCCCCAAAGTACTTGATGACAAATCCAGGTCAATCCATTAAGAGGTATTTCAAATGAGGATCCACTTTAGAGGGAAAAAAAATGTTTATAGCTCTATGGCCACAAATTCAAATGCACGAAAGGGACTAATGGATTTTTTCTTGCAAATATTTGTGGATCATTAGTGTAACCTGCTAACATTTAGTAAAAAGAGGTAAAGCAAAAGTTTTAAATTTTACCCGCATGAGAACTAGTTTTTGCAAAATCTATCAAATGATACAATAAGGGAATAAGATGAATTTATTATGATTAATTGTTATAATTTTTAAGAGAAAAATTTCTAAATTTTCATTGCGCCACATACCTTGGAGCTTATATAAATCCAAAGTTGATATTACTACCTTTGAGTGGATTATAAGACCTTTTATTATTTTAGCTCTCCTATAAAATTTCGTGTAAAGTCAATTATATATTGAATCTTCCATATTATGCATTCCTTATTGTATTTTCCGAACTATGTATTTCAATTCTTGTAGTTTGTAGAACGACAAACAAAGTATATATGAAGATGAAATGCTATGGTCATTATCACACCAAGTGAGTTCATTTTATATGATTTTATATGATGTAAGAAACACTATTATTGTTATCGAGTAATGTAATATGTGACACAAACTTATTTTATTTGTTTAAATTTAGATAAAAACCAATTAGCAAATTGCAAAACTAACTCTAACCGCTCTAAAGGTGTCAAAACGAGCCAAGTTGACAAACTCGGACTGGCCCAGCCCACAAAAAATGACATATCAGCTTGGCTTGTTCAAGCCCTTGATATGGGTTGGGCTCGACCAGCCCATGTAAGAGCCCATCCCAGGCTACCATTTGGTAGCTTAGAACTAGCTCGGCCTACGACTCGTGATGGACCCCAAACTAGCCCAGTCGTGGGTAAAGTGGGTTGATTATGGGCTACCTGACTTAGCCCACATATTTAATATATTTAAATTATAATTTAAAAAGAAAAAAAGGAAAAGAAGGTGGACAGGTAGGGATGTTTATGCCAAACCCCTCACCACCTTATTCGGTGGTGCTTTTGAAACAATATAATTGATACAAAAGAATAATGTAAGTATAAATTTTTAAGTTTTTAAAAAAAAATTAAGTGATGCAAAAATATTAAGAATCACATAAATATAAATTTTTTAAGTCTTTCGAAAAAGTATAAGTGTTTAAAAAATTTGAAAAAGTATAAGTGTTTAAAAAAAATATTAAGAATCACATATATAAATATAAAAAATTTGGATTTTTCAAATTTAATTTAATATATTTTTAAAAAAATTGGCCCAACCTGGCCCGGCCAGTGGGTCAACCCGTCTTGGCCCGGTCCATATAGAAACTGGGCAACCTATTTGATGGGACAATTTTGGGCCATATCGTCTTTTTCAGAATTCGGCCTGTCACAGTCTAACCCGCCAGAGGCCAGGTTGTCTCGTCTAGGACCATAACCTTCATGAGCCGACATTAATAGGTGGGTCGGGCCAAGCCACCTCTAAACCTCCCTGCATTGCATAAAATTATACATTTTTTTATAATTAGAAAATAACAATTTGACTTTTTTTAGGTAACATGTTACATAACAATTTGAATTGAAATTAGTAAAATAATCGAACCTCACCATAATCAATAGAAGTTTCATTCCAATGGATAAGTCGGTTGCAAGTTCGAGTTCCATAGAGAATAGTTGGGAAACTAGTTATAATTCTTTTTTAAGAAGGAAAAAGAAAAAAAAAGATTGCGGCAATTTTCTAAATTGAAACATAAACCTGTTTATATCTAAATTGCACACACAAAAAAGATTTTCATAATCTAAAATTTGATGTTCAATTTATGAGCCAAAATTTAATGTCGACTATTTCTTTATCTAAATTTCACAACATTCTCATTTGGTTCATTCGTGCACAATGTTGTATTAACAACTTTATTCAAATTTATTGTGCTCATGCAAAATATTAATATCATTTAACATGTTTACAAATACAGAAAGGTAATTTGTGGTAAAATTAATAAATGTATGTATGAACAAACTTAGGTAATTTTTTTCTTTAAACCACATTGTTCACACAAATTTTGAGTCTGCAAAAATAATTACAAGACAAGAAAAATATGGACAAATTGAATATTTGATTTAAAATAAAAGTGGTTACAATCTCTGAAAATATCTCCATAATGGAAGACTAATCCTCTGATTCTTCTCTTTGGAATTGGATTCAAGGGTTTGATGCTTGTTCTTGAATCGGATACGTGACTTCCTCCTAGATTTGCGAATGAAATCACGAACTTTCTTAAAATCAAGTATTTGTTTTGATATCAAGGTCTTCAGAAATTGGATGCTTTTGAAGAAGATGTGGAACTCTTGTGGTTGCAACACTTCTTCGCAGCAAGAGCTTGAATTGCTTGATGTATTTCTTGGTGAATTTCTTGATGTGTGGTATGTCTCACAACACCCCTTTTTATAGGCAAAAATTAGGGTTTGATAACTTGAAGCTTGAGTCTCCTCTTAGACTTGAATACCACTTGAGATGGGCTTAATTTACTAATGGGCCATATTAAAATTTATTTTGGCCCAATTAGATAATCCCAAATAAATAAGACTTTTACAATTCGTCTTGGATTGACTCATTATATAAAGCCTAAATTTATTATGGACTTTAATTGGGACCCAAATCATTAGCCAATTTATTTGGGCTATCAAATGGTGATTTATCCCAATAAAATTTCAATGTCAACAGATTCCCCCACTTCAAGGATCGGTGAACAACATGCCGAATAGAAGGCAAGATTTGAAGTACTTTCTCCTTGATTTTATTTTCTCCAAAATATTTGGCCATATACGTAATTAACTCAAATAAGAGCTATTAAACCAAATGCGAACATGGGAGGCCCTTATCACTTTCTAACGAAAGAAGGAAAATCCATGCATTTCCTTATCCTCAGCAAGCTCCAAATTCTTTCTTTCCTTTTGATGAATTGGCTGTGTCGGGCCACCGAGTTCTAATGTCCTTGAGTGACTTTACCAACTTTACTGCTTAAAACAGAAGATTAATTTCAACCAATTCACATTTGTCTTCCATCCTCTCTTTCCTTTTTTTTCCTTTTTACGCTGTTTCAGTATTCGCTTAACTGGTTTCCTTTCAAATTTTGATTGCCAATGCTATAAGATATATAAAATCCTGAATAAGTTTCTTCTTTTGGCACCGACAGACCAGCAGTCTCCCGTTATTTGAGAGAAAATTTAGAGAGTCACCTACAAGAAAATGACTCTTATGCAAGAGAATCACACGAAAATTCTTATATAAAGGAAATTCTTGGTTCGTTTTATATTCACAGTCTAGCAAATCTCTTTTCTTTTTTTTTTGGGCAATGATTGTAGACTATATCAATCCCATGATTGACTTTCCTTTCCTATTTTTGTTTCTTCTCCAAGCAATATGAAGATATAGAATATTTCTATTCTTTAGTAATAGCTGAGCATGTATAAGAGAATAACTTTGGTTCTTAATTTCCACTGTTGAGTGTAAAGCAAAGCTATGAATTCCTCTCAACATTTGATTATTTGACTTATGCCAAGTAGATCTCTTGGTGCCTCAAGGTTTAAGCTTTCTATAGGAATTTTGGATATCCCTCACGAGACATGGTACGCAGCTGAACAACTATCCCAAGAGAAGCCATCATTTTGCAAGTTCGAAGAATTTTCATCATACCCATGTTCTGCAATATATTTGGAGTAATAGACTCACTTTATGACACCCAAGCTACTGAAAATTAATTGAAAGTTGATTTTATGTTTCATTTTATGCCTTTGTTAATATTGCTCATCAACCTATATGCCATATGTTTGCTAAATTATCCCAAAGAAGAAGCATGTAATACTCTCTCTCTCTCTCTCTCTCTCTCTCTCTCTCTCACCACAAATTTTCAATCTAAATTATCACCATCTCTTTTTCTGATGTCGACAGTAATCTCCTGAGTTCCAACTTGAACTACAGTTAAAGTCAGTTGAGCTACAAATGCACCTGTTATAGTAACATGCCAAAGCTCTCATTGATAAACAAAAGGACATCCACATTGACTTTCTTCCTTGGGACGGGCGCTGGGCCAATCCAAAGCCACCATACTAAGCCAACATTTCCGTGTATCATCATTGGGGATAACAAGGACACCTTCAAAGTCAAAGTATCACCTTGCGTGTTTGCGAACCAACTGTGGGTGCACAACCTTTCAAGACTGGCTTAGACCACTCCATGTATATTCTTGAATGATTCGATGATGCAACCAAGGAGATAATTGATCAACATTCCGATGTTTTCGCTTATTCCAGGGTCTTATTGTTGAAATCATCACTTAATGACATTGGAGCCATGCATGCAGAGTTCTCACTTCCGAACCACCATCTCAGCATCAATAGAGGCTCATAGAGAATTCCATCATCCAAGTTCGACGAGGTATCCTTTCATATTAGCTATTGGAAATGGACAAAGGACATGCTGGGTCATTATGCAGATGCTCTTCATTAATTTAAGATCTATGCAGTTGTTTGTGCCTCCCTTTTCATGTACGTTTGCAATAAGAACACTTTCTGTAGCTGTTCATGTCTCTCTTTTCGCGTTTGTTTGTAACTGCTATAAAGGACATGCTGGGTCATCATGCTGACACTCTTCATCAAGTCAGGATCTATATAGCTGTTCATGCCTCTCTTTTTGCATTCGCCAGTAGTAATAACATTTTCCAATCATTTTTCAAGTTATGGTGCCCTTCTACAAACACATTACACACTGCAATTGGAGAACTGTCGAAATCTTCATGGACTTTGCGGATTGCCGATACGTAGCGACTTCTACTACAAAGTTGTCCTACCTACCAAGAAGCCACTCGATGTAGATATCTTCCAACCTTCTCTGTCACAAAGTTGCAAATCATTGATTTGTAACATACCATACACTTCCGAAGAATTCCAATGACGTACCTATTGAGATCGTAGAGAAGCTACCCCTCAAGTTATAAAGACTGAAGATGAAAGATGCAGCATCTCGGAGAGCAACTTTAATGTCTTCTTTTGAGGGTGTTTCCAACTACAAAAAGGTTGAGTTGAATTCGATTGCAGAAAGTGACACAAAAAACCTACAAGGAAGTGCTTTTCTTGCACAACAATATCTTTTTGAAGTTGAGGCAGCGAAAATTGAACAAGTTAAGAAGGTAAATAGTCTAACGATAGAAATTCTTCAAACCATCAAGCAGCAAGAAGAACTGAAGATATGGCTTGCCAAATTAAGCAACAAAGAAGAGTTTACAAACTTATCACTTCATGAAGTTGAAGCTCACTCATCCACCATTCAGAAAAAAAGTAGCCACTAAGAGGAAGAAAAGTCTCGAAGTTGGAGAGCACTCCATTTTTTATTGACAAAGAGGCTGAAGCTTTGAAGAGGATGGAGGCATTAATTGAAGAATTTCGCCATGATCTAGCAACATTTAACTTGTTTGCTTGAGCATTTAGCTTCTTAGCATTCTTTTCCGTTTTTTTTAATTGATGTAAAAGAACATTCATATGCAATAAAAGTTCTTTTTTTCCATCAATATTTCACTTTCTTTTTTTTTATGCTCTATTTTCTGCACTTTTTTCATTAACACGAACAAAGCAAAGATCAACCACATGCTTTCAATGATTGAATAATTATGAACTGGCTCAAACTTATGAACAAATTGGCTATCTTTACGACAAACCAAACTTGTTTAAAGGCATGACTGAACTTAGAAAATAAATTCCAAGCTGCCTTTGTACCCCATCAAGAGGATCAAGTAATCACGTAGTTAAAAAAAAAACTTTAGGGAGGGCCGTACACAGTTTATACTCATGTGGGCCAGGAGTATCCATAGCTTAGCCACCCTGGACGAGGTGAAGTATTTCTACATCTTAGCTACACGAAATACTTTCAATGAAGTAAGTTAGCAGTTTATCCACATACATTACCATTGGTGGGTACTATACATAGTTTATACTCATGTGGGTTAGGAGTATCCATAGCTTAGCCACCCTAGACAAGGTGAAGTATTTCTATATTTTAGCAACACGAAATACTTTCAGTGGAATAGGTTAGCAGTTTATCTACATACATTACCATTGGTGGGTATCGTACATAGTTTATACTCATGCGAGTCAGAAGTGACATGCAGTTTAGGCTCGTGCGTTAAGAAGCAAAGTTCTTCATGGATAACAGCGCTTTAGGAACTTGCCATTTATTGGGCCAATGCGTAGTCCATCTTTATCGACCAACTTATAGGCGTTATTTGTGTAAGCTTCTTTAACAACATAAGAGTCATCCCACTTTGATATAAACTTGTTTCCTATTCGATGGGTGATAGGCCACTTAGTTTATTAAATATAGAGATGTGATGATCACTTGAATTTTGATTTGCATCATTTCCATCTTTTTCAGATGCAATATGTTGGACAATGATGCATTTGTCTTTTCTCATCATGTATATCCTGATTGGCTCATTTGGTGCAAATCCTAAGCCAATCCTTGGTTGATCATCGCAAAATCCTTAACTTTGTAACTTTTGTCGTGCTTTGTTGAGGCCATGGATCTTTTTTCGATCAACTCAGGTTTCAACTCCCCTAGCTTATACATATTGGAGAAGTCATATCTAGACTTAGCCAAGAGACTATAGGCTTTTGGGTCAAACTTCCCATGAAACTTTTAATGTTAGGTTCCCTTAGGAGAAAATTCAACTGAGGCATTTAAGTTCAAACCAACAATAGGCATGATTATCTTCTTTCTCAGAACTTGGTAGTCATCAGATCCCATTTTCTTTGTTTGTTCCTTTAATTTTTTAGTGATGCAAATTATGCTTCAGATGACTTCTGCTCTTCTTTTTTATGTGATCGAAGGGTATACTAGAATACAGACAGATAAGGCGCTCATTCAGATTTAATGACTTTACTTGACAAAGTTTCAGTAGTAACCAACCTCATGGACCTTTCATTATCAGACTCTAAAGTCATAAGTTCAATATGCTTTTCCTCGATATGATGATTGCTTGGATTTTTTGATAGCAATGTTTCTTGTATTAAGCTTGAGTCTAGATATAATTTGGCATCTGCAAAGTATGATTCTGCCTTAATAAATGGCCTTGTACCAGCATCAATCTTTATTATCTCACCATTCCTTGAATACTTGAAGCATTAGTGAAGGGTCTATAGAACAATTCTATTTTTGTGAAGTCATGGTCTTCCTAGCAGCGTCAATGACATGAAAAAGTGTATCCGCTTTTAGTTCTCCAATAGTAAGGTCTAAGTGGATCATCCCAACAACTCATTGGCCTCTTTGGTTGAAACATTGAATGGTCAAGCGACTGTGAAATAAATCTTCATTGTGATCCCCAATTGTTTCATAGTAGACTTTGACATGATTTTAACCGTTGATCCCCCATCTATAAGCATGCGATTGACTTTTTGATCTTACATAAATCCAAAAACAAAGAGTGGTCGATTGTGGGGCTTTGATCCTGGCAATAAATCTTTATCTGTAAATGCAATAGCAGCACAACCAGAAATAGAATGCTAGCCCTCCACTTCGCCATATGTAGTAAATGCCATTCTGACATTCTACTCAAAAAATCTCATAGGAAAAAAGTCTCCTAGAGTAACACTGTCCTGGTGACTTCTTTTTAATTTTCTCAGCTTAACATGAAAAGTTTTTGAATCTGCCATTAACTTTGGTTGAGGGCGATTGGTGAGGTGTTGTCTCTTTAAGAGTGATGGATGAAGTTGGTGAACGTATTACCTTTGTCTCTGTCAGTGCGTCACGAGAATCTACTCACCATTATCTTCAATTTTAGAAGCAGAACTTGTATCTAGCTTTTCTTTTTCATCAGTTACTTCGAACAAGACTGGATTGATGCTTCCAAGTTGAGACATGTCTGATGATCCTAGGAGTAGGGAAAGAAAATTTTCCTGGTTGCAAGCAACTTTTGTAACAACCGTTACACTAGCAACATTTGCATCCACTGTATCTTCAGTATCAAGGATTATTTTTCCATCTTTTGCCAATGTCATAATTTTCTCCTTGACCACAAAATATTTTTCTATAGGATGGCTAATAACTCGATGATACTTACAGTATTTCTGGTCATTTACCTTCCCAACTTCATCAGGACGCTTTGGCTTAGGCAACTCGATCATCTTTCTTGCCAACAACTCATCAAAGATTTGCGGGACGCTCAAGTGAGGGAATGGATATTCCTTTTCTTATAATTCTTTCAAGGTCGATTGATGCCTTTCAGTTGGCATGCATTGATTCTCAACCTTTTCACCTCTACTTTTTGTAGAGATTTTGACATGAGTTGCTTCAATTGCCATTGATTTCTTCACAACAGCTTTGGTGGACTCCTCATCCTTTTTCAAGTCCTATTTATCTTTCTTTTAGTAGTTCACTGGAAAAGCAGCTTTATAATTTGCAATGCTCAATTCCATTTCATGAGTGCGAGTAGCCAATTCTTCAAAACTTCGAGGCTTGATTCCTTGAAGGATATAGAGAAGCCCCCAATGCATCACTTGGATACACATTTATATTGCTGAAATTTTTGACAACTTATCCTTACAATTCAAACTTAGTGCATGCCAATAATTGACATAATCAAAGATCGGCTCACCCTTCCACTGCTTTGCACTGGTAAGTTCAATCATACTTATGATTCGATAGGTGCTATAGAAACTATTCAATAATTCTCTTTCCATTTTCTCCCAACTATCAATAGATTCGGGCTCCAAGTCAACGTACCAATCAAAGGCATTCCCTTTAAGCGATCTCACAAATTGATTCCTACGTTGTTGCATGTTTCCATAAAATGGGCAATATTTGTTTCGGGCTGCCTTTTCCATCGAACCGTTGGAGCTTTGGTGGCTGGTAGCTTATCGGCATCCTTAAAGCATCAATCCGCTTAGTGTATGGTTTTGAGTACATGAGCGAGTTTTGCGAAGGTCCATCATATTGAGCCCTGATGGTGTTAGTTATCATATCTTGCAATTGTTGAATAGATAACATAGAAACAGAAGTTGTAGAGTGGTTGGATTTTTGCACAGAGTTATGCCTGAGTGGCTCTTCATCCATTTGTTTATCTTTTCCAACATGGTTCAGAAAGGTTGAATGATTTTGGGCAAACTCCTGAATGTTTGAGTGCTCTAGCTTGCTCGTCAATTGGGCAATTTGGAGGTCTTTATCTTCCACAATCTTCTGAAGATCAACAATGGCTTGAGACATTCGAGCAAGTAGCTCATCCACTGTGATTGTTTCTGTCACCATCGCGGGCAGCACAACGAAAGGAGATGATTTGGAGTTGATCTCCATAGGACTTGCTGAGTTCGAACCATCTAATGCAGTAGTATTAATGATCTTGTCCCTGGTGGAAGATTGATAAGCTGCAGCAACAATATCCATAGTGTCTATCTGATTCAAAATAGTGACTTGATTCTTCTTGGGTGCCATGGAGAGTTTGTAAATGACAATTGGAACTTTGACTCAGGAGAAAGAGATGAGAAGCAAAGATTGTCCCACTGGGCGTGCCAGAAATTTGTTCACACAAATTTCGAGTCTACATAAAGAATTACAAGACAAGAAAAATATGGACAAATTGAATATTTAATTTAAAATAAAAGTGGTTACAATATCTGAAAATATCTCCATAATGGAAGACTAATCCTCTGATTCTTCTCCTTGGAATCTGATTCAAGGGCTTGATACTTGTTCTTGAATCAGATACGTGATTCCTTCCTAGATTTGCGAATGAAATCACAAACTTCCTTGAAATCAAGTATTTGTTTTGATATCAAGGTCTTTAGAATTTGGATGCTTTTAAAGAAGATGTGGAACTCTTGTGGTTGCAGCACTTCTTCGCGGCGAGAGCTCGAACTTGAGAGCTTGAATTGCTTGATGAATTTCTTGATGTGTAGTATGTCTCACAGCACCCCTTTTTATAGGCACAAATTAGGGTTTGATGACTTGAAGCTTGATTCTCCCCTTACGCTTGAATACCACTTGAGATAGGCTTAATTTACTAATGGGTCATATTAAAATTTATTTTGTACCAATTAGATATAATCCAAAATAAATAAGACTTTTACAATTCATCTCCGATTTACCCATTATATAAAGCCCAAATTTATTATGGACTTTAATTTGGGACCCAAATCATTTGCCAATTTATTTGGGCTATCAAATGGTGATTTATCCCAATAAAATTTTAATGTCAACACACATAAAAGATAATGGTGCCATATAAAAAAGTTTGGATTTCATTTTTAAACATCTTAGAAATCTTATTAGTACAAATATTGTAAAATTCTCAATTGACCGCCCCTATGTATAAGTGTCATATAAAATTATAGCTTTTCCAATCATTTCTCAGGTATGAACATTTAGAATTGACAATTATTGTGTAAAAAATTAACATGATATATATTATTGTGTCATAAAGAAGACCTTCACAAATCTAAATATGTCGAGTCAGATTTCAAACATCTAAGTGTAATGTCTAAAATATGTATTACCAACAAAGATTCAAAATTTTTTAGATCAATGTAATTATTTCATATTAGCAACAAAGCTAATAAATCTAAACAATAATAGTAATAACATATAATTAATAAACATATGAACACCAGCAATGTGCATATAGCTTTTAAGACCACATAATAAAATTAATAGTTGTACGTAATGCTTGAAAAATGGCAACCATTTACATGCCATTCTTAGATTTAGAAATAGCCAAAAATTTCCCTTTTCAAGAATTTTATATTTGAATATCTATCTAAACGTATCAACTCCCATGAATGTTGTCGTCTTGCCATCCAAATTATTGGTTTATAATATAACACAATATAAGATTTCAGGTCTAATATTCACACAACGAGGTCCGGAATATGTGGTTTATATAAATTTTTTGAACATACATATAAATATATTAACCGTGTTAATTAGATATTACATAAATTTTTTGATCCATATAGAGTACTCATCTAAATAAAATCGTAAAAAGGACCATTAAATTGAATATTATGTAAAAAATTTCAGCTAGATATAGTTATACAGATATAATATATTATATAAATTTATATAAATTCCAACGAGATCCGGAATATGTGGTTTATATGAATTTTTTGAACATACATATAAATATATTAACCGTGTTAATTAGATATTACATAAAAAATTTGATCCATATAGAGTACTCATCTAAATAAAATGGTAAAAAGGACCATTCAATTGATAATTATATAAAATTTTCCAGCTAGATATAGTTATACAGATATAAATCGGGCTAAATACGGATTACCTCCATGTAAAATTTAAAATTGCCACAAACCTCCTGTGAAAAATAGAAGTTTGATCAGTACCTCGTGTTTCTTTAAAATTGCCTGACTCACCCCATATACATTTTTTGGTCAAAAGAAGACAAAAATGCCCTTCTGAGTGACTAGGAAGATTTTAGGCACTATTACAATTTTTCCTCCATTGCTTCATCATACATTTGGATGAAAGACCCAAAAAAAATAAAAAAAAAGGTTCAAAATCCAACAAATTCCAAAAACCCTCTCTTTCAGCTCTAAGAAAGAAACTTTTTGCCAAACGCAAACCAAGTCATTTTTCTACATTTTATCATCAAGAAATCATCCTTGATCGAAGACATTTGTGGCCCAACAAGAATCTTCGTGGTGACCATCTATTCCAGGTGTGTTGGTCTTTCATTTTCTTCTTCCATTTTTCGAACTGGTATATGCATTAGTGAAAAATGCATTATTTATGTGCAGAATATATGTTTCCAATGATACTATGTGTAAGATAAATGTTGGGTGTTTGTGGGCCAACTTCTTTTTATTTTTTGGGAACTTTCCATGACTGAAAAAACAAACGCAATAAAGACATTTATTATTTTCTTTTTGTTGTGGTGGGCATTTTTTGTTAGTTAATCTGGTCCCCATTTGTAGAATGGGGGGAAGAACTAAACTCAAAACTAAAGAATGACTTCTTTTTTGTTTTTTCGGAATTTTTTCTTGGTTGCTTAAGATTCCTTAAGAGTTGATTTGAGGGTTGTTGTTATTGTTGTTGTTGTTGTTGTTGTTGTTATTATCATTATTATTCTTATCATTATCATTATTATTATTATGATTATCATTATTATTATGATGATTATCATCATTATTATTATCATTATGATTATCATTATTATGATTATCATCATCATCATCATCATCATCATTATTATTATTATTATTATGATTATTATTATTATTATATAAGGTATAAGTGCACTACTGATAGAGTTGACATGGGGGTAATCTAGCCTTTTTGGAAAGTTATTCTTGTGTTTACTGTTTGACTAATGAAGTATATTTTTGGTTTAGGAACACAGAAAATGTAGTTACCCAAACTCATGGGCAGTCCACTAAGAAGAAAAGATTGAGAAAGTCATAAATTGCATATGTATTGGTAGGCATCAGATCAAGGAAAAGAATGTGAAGATCTTAAAGATTGAATCTGAACAGAAGTTTTTTGTTTTTTGATTTGGTTGCTTAATATGTGGTAGTCTTTTTTTTTGCTCCATCTTTCTTTATCTTGCTGTTAATTGGCACAAGTGATGGATAAGCATAGGCATTTAGTTGGTTTTTGCTTGACTTTGATTGTTGATAGTAGTGTATATTGTAAGATAGGCTTTTGCTTTTGCTTTTTTGTTGGTTGTAAGAAATTGATTGATGGATATAGGGAGTGCTCATTGATGCTTTTATAATTTTTGTATGTATAAAGACTATAATAGCAAATGAGGGAAGGATTATACATTATAGAAAATGGTCCAAGTTATCCTTCCAATGTCTCCTTTCCTCTTTTATTATTTTTCAAGAGGTGATGAATATTAATTATTGTATAATATATTTGATGAGGGTGAAATCTGCTTATAACTGGATCAGGTGATAAATTGGAAGGGTTCGACCTGCCTGGTCAATCTATGGATTTAGTTGGACTGAGTCCTGCAATCACAAGCAAACGTCAGACTAGCCGAGGTGCCATTGGCTAAGGCACTCCAACGCTCAAATTAGTATAGAGTCAACCAGATATAACGAGTAGGAGAGTGAGGGCTTTTTGTATATATAATAGCATACCTTTTGTGAGGCTGGAGGGGATGTATTTATAGCCTTATCCCAGTGGCGATTTGTCTGAGATGCCCTTGACATGTAGGAAGGATCTTTGTCCTTGCATGAGGGTTAATGGTTATCTCTTATTTTTATACTATTCCAGGTGACTGCCTTTCTAGGTTTCATGGATAGAATGGTACACTGTAGATGCGCTTCCTCCCTAGTGCAGCAGCATGGGTGGTACTGGGGCGGCATGCGCCATTAATGCGGAGACATGCTACTTGTTAGGGCATTCAATGCGACAGAGTTGACTCTGCGCCGAGTCAACCTCCACGGTCGGTAGCAGGATTGACCTTTCGATGGGCTGGTGCGCGGCGTAAGCGGTGGTCGAGCACCGCGGTCGATGGGTCGACCAGAGGTCTAGTTGTGACCCAGTCGAATGCCCGCCTGCCAGAGCATGACAGGTCGATCTATATGGTCGATTTGGGTCACCTAAAGTCGGTAGCACCATTGGGCCCTAGGGATAAGATAGGTTTGATGCTACATCATTGAGTCTGTGGCTTTTGAACTGAGCCCATTGGGCCATCCCATATCAATATTCTATAAAATCTACCCTATAGTTATAGAGGATTAAAATCATTAGTAAAAGTTGAAAATAATAAGGTGGTCACATGGGATCCGAATATATAATTCTTTTTATATAGGATGGTAACATGACCCTTTTTTGAAGTTATCAAGTTTGCATGGACAATTTCTTTTTTTTTTATTATTTTTATTAGGGGGTTCCATGGCCCTTTTAATTAATATAGGAATTTCACTCAACCAATAACAAAGTTAGTTGACACTTTTCAATTATTCATGGATATTTTTTGGGTTTGGGGAAAATGCACATTACTAAAAGAGAAAAAGAAAAACTAGAGAGAGAGAGAGAGAGTTTTGAAAATTCTGTTCAAAAAAGGGCCTAATAAACTCATCAAGGGCATTTTGGATAATTCATATGCAAAATTACGTCTCTTACTTGTAGTATATGTGCGTTTTCACCATCAAGCGGTTTGTGGCAATTGTGATGAAACACGAGGTACTAATCAAACTCCTATTTTTCACATGAGATTATGTGACAAATTTGAATTTCACCAGGGTTCATCTGCAGTTTCCTCGATTTAAATGCTAAAATTATCCTTAAAAATATTTTCCATCTAAATATAAAATTTACACTACATGTTCAAATATATCAACTCCTATGAATGTTGACGCCATCCTGTCCAAATTCTATCGATTTATAGTACCACATACTATATGGTTTTGTGTCTAATATTCACTCAATGAGGTGCAAAATATGTGGCTTACATAAATCTTCTTGAGCAAGCATAAAAATATATCGAACATATTAATCAGATGCCACATAAAATTTTCCGTCCACTCACATTTATCTGAAAATAGTAGAAAAGACGATTCAATTAATTGTTGTTTAAAGTTTCCATTTAGATATAACTATGCATAAATAAAGACTAAAATTATACTAGAAGTATGTAAATGCATAATAATATTATATTAAAAAGAATAATATGATTTCATATATTCATGGAAAAAAAAAGCCATACTTTAGATGTCCACATCCAATGTTCCTTAAACCTCGGTTGGCAATTGCCAGATAAATTGGAACCTTTGCTTCTGACCTCTAGAGACAACAAAAGGAATAAGAAAATTAACAAACGTGGTCGATTTTTCCACTTCTTTTGGCTTTTGACACACACGTAAATTCTTTGTAAAACAATTTTTTTTCCCTTGAGAAATTGGAGTTCTCTTTGCTCTTTTTTCCGTTACAAGTTAAAATTTTGGGCAGATTGATCATAAAATCAGAAGGATTCCACGATTTTTGCCATTGTTCAACGCTTTTCTGGTTTGGAAAACTGAGATTTGCCAATTATAATAAAGAAGCCACAATCCTTCTACTTTAGAGCATATTTTCCACTCATCTCAACAAATGGCTTTGGCCCAGAAAAATTTTCCCCAGGCTAGAATCAGAATGGGAGATGCAAGCTCTCAGATTCATTGAACCTGGACATATTTTAATATATTGAACAAGTATTCGAGTGCCATCATTCTTGATTAGTCTTTTTCGGGTTTTATTTATCATTGTATTCCCTCCAAGGCCATTGGCTGTGCGCGTTAAAAAGGCAAAAGGTAAGGTTGGTTACAATTTTCGTGTGTTTCTTGGAAAATGTTGTATCACAAAATATTGTAGTCCTATCAAAAATGGAAAACTTGTATGATAGTCCGGTGGCTTTTTGCTGTTGGAGTTGCTGTTGTAATAGAAATTCTATTTTATATATAATTTGTGCAGAGTGGGGTGTGGGGCTGCTTTTCTATGTGCAGCCCACTTTGAATGGTGCTTGGAGAGTTTCTAGGTTAGAATTCTGGAGATTTTTTTTCGTGTAAGTATTTCTTAATTTACACTGGGAATATGCAGTTGATTATACAAATAAGTTTAAATAGTTATTGTTTGGTGTATGTTTTTGAATATATATGTTTTATGACTCTCATCAATGTGGACATTTTTCATTCCCATTATTGCATGTCACCTTTAGTGGGGATTATAAAGTATTTGAATTAGAATTATGACCGCCTGTTGAATATGGGGTGTTGACGATTTTACTAGTCATTATTAAATAATTTCTATATGAATGTGTTTAATTTTTAATTTAATTCTTGGCTCTACTGTATGGAATGACTGAACGGTGGTCATGAAGTAGAATATTGGTCCAATGTGGATCCCACATGGTTTAGTGATAATGTGTCCTCTTGTAGAGCTCTAGAGTAACCATTGAATCTCACATGCCCTGGTTTAATACTCCAATATGGATCCCACATAATATAACCATGAGGAGCACCAAAGACTTACCTGTATTTCAGGGTCGCTTATTGCTTTTTTAGTTCTTCTTCTTCTTCTTCTTCTTATTATTTTTTTTGGGGAGTTTCTTTTTTGGTTTTTTTCTTGGCTGTTGAACTTAATAATAGAGAAACAAGTAGAGACCAAGGAACAATACATGTATTGACTATGGAATGATTTAGACAAGCCGGCTTTTTGAGCTATCTGCTGGGGGTAGATCCACTTCATTTATCAACTAACATATTGCTGCATTTGTTGATGTATGAATCTTCTTATTTTATTTAGGTCTTAAGCAGTTTCAACAATTCCAGTTCAAAATTCATTTGTACGTGTGTTAAAAAAGGCTCTAGGAGCATCACATATAAATTGATTGCTCCAATAGTCAACATTTTATACGCTTGTTGCTAATTATTGAAATCAAGATAATATCGAGAAATTAGTTCCCAGAACTGTAAAACAACAGGCATGTAATAACTTTGGCCTTTGAGAAGTGTTCTACAATTTGGGATATGAAGACAGCCTTAGAAATAGAACTTCCATGCTCGCGACGCCACAATGTCTTTGTTGAGCTGTGCTGCTGTTTCAAGTGTTGCATATTAATGTCTCGTGATTTGGCCACCTGGAACTAAGTGGATTACTCACTTTGTTGATCATGCACTGGCTCTTTTGAATTGAACAACATCTGTATTTTGCGTCAATTTTTTCCATTTTGGCGTTTGGATGAATCTCGAGAGTGATTTTGTTTAATCCTTGATATTGGACTTATTCTCAATTTTTGAAAGCTATAACCATGGAGCAAAATGAGTATCAGTTTGAAAGTCTACAATGTTGGAACCTCTTTTAAGCTGCTGCAAAGAAAGTTTTTGCTTGAAAATCAAACAAGGGTGGAAAAGTTTCTGTCTGCTGTTTAAAGGTCAATGCATCAAACGCAAAGTCTAGCTGCAGTGATGGGTGATATCATTGCTTAAGTAATAGCCAGTGATTAGGCTATCCATCTGTCAACTTGTCAAACTCGAAACTGTTGTTTTTCTTCTCAATCAGTAAGAAAAAGAAAGAAAACTAGATTCATGTCTGCTAATATATTATTTTTGTACCCAGTAGGAAAGTTTGACCTGTAATTTTCTGACAATTATATAAGTAGGAAGATCGAAAGGAATGAACTCTCAGATCATAGGTTTCTCAACCTGCTTTTCCTTGCTTCCATCCATTTTGTCACAGGTAGCTTAACTTTGCTTCAAACAACTGCTAACTTCTTTTAGTATTTCGTGGTAGACGAAATTCTGTCTTTAAATGCAGATTAAATGTGTCAATGCAACTCTTACTAAGAATATATAAATTCTGATGCCACATTATATGGTGACCACTTTCCCCTTAGAATAACTACTGCAAGATTAACTATCTTATTGTCATTTGGTTTCCTTGTAGTCCTAAATATTGATGGGAGGTCATACCGAAGAGTCAGTGGAACCGAAGGAGATGAATACTAGAAGTTCTTCGTCTTCACATCATCGTACTTTGCCATACAAGGTTGGTGTTCCTCCAAAGCAGAAACTGTGGAAGGAGTTCTCTACAACGTTGAAGGAAACATTCTTTTCCGATGATCCTCTGCACTCATTTAAGGATCAACCGAGTTCTCGCAAGTTCATCCTAGGAATACAGGCTGTTTTTCCGATTCTTGA
The DNA here is from genome assembly GCA_018894105.1 of Jacaranda mimosifolia. NCBI lineage: Eukaryota > Viridiplantae > Streptophyta > Magnoliopsida > Lamiales > Bignoniaceae > Jacaranda > Jacaranda mimosifolia. The sequence goes on along the minus strand of CM032131.1, from coordinate 4,289,090 downwards.
ATGGGGTAGAAGCTACAATTTGTCTAAATTCAAAGGTGATTTAATTGCGGGACTTACCATTGCCAGTCTTTGCATTCCGCAGGTACAATATATGCTTACATTATACTACAAAATTCCAACTGATGCTTTGACAGTTTAGTCATATTTTTCTTACTGCTGCAACAGGATATTGGCTATGCCAAGCTTGCAAATTTGGCTCCCCAGTATGGTTTATGTGAGTAACATTAGTAGTTATTATTCATTTTCTTCCTCAGATTGTGCTACTAACTACCAAATACTAATGTTTTTGCATCTGTATCTGTGAATGTAATCAGATTCAAGTTTCATCCCGCCTTTGGTTTATGCCTTAATGGGCAGCTCAAAAGATATAGCTATTGGACCAGTTGCTGTTGTATCCCTACTGCTGGGGACTCTGCTGCAAAATGAGATTGATCCCGTCAAAAATGCTCTTGAATATCGTCGACTTGCATTTACAGCAACTTTTTTCACTGGCATAACACAAGCTACACTAGGCATTCTTAGGTAACCCTTCAATGAATTCTACTCAAATGACATGCTATTATTCGTTTCCATTCTAGCTGTCCAGCAGTCTCTGATGCCACATAACTTGGTTCTGCCCTCATGACAGATTGGGCTTCTTAATAGACTTCCTATCACATGCTGCTATCGTTGGGTTTATGGGTGGTGCTGCCATAACAATTGCACTACAACAGCTCAAGGGGTTCTTAGGCATCAGAAAATTCACCAAGAACACTGATATCATTTCAGTTATGCAGTCTGTTTTGAGCTCGGCCCGTCATGGAGTGAGTACTCCCTCTCCCTCTCTCAGAAATTGAGTTTCAAATTCTGGATGAAATTCTAAAATTAAAGGTTCGAAAGTACAATGCTCATGTTAATTGTGTTTGCAGTGGAACTGGCCAACGATTCTCATTGGAGCAAGTTTTCTGGTGTTTCTTCTATTAGCCAAGTACATAGTAAGATCCCAAGTACTTTTGATACCTAAATTCTATGTATAGAAACTAAATCAACTTGGTCAGCAATTCTGACTTGGTGAGGTTGCAGGGGAAGAAGAACAAAAAATTCTTCTGGGTACCTGCAATTGCTCCCCTGATCTCCGTCATTTTGTCCACCTTCTTTGTCTACATTACCCACGCAGAAAAGAAAGGAGTAGAAATTGTAAGACCTTACCTCATGTTCTTTTCAGCATAAACCTTCTGTTGGGTTTTATTATAAGTATTATTAGATGATCCACTTCAGATGAATCTGGGCGTTGATCACTTAACACGTCTGTCACACTAAGTAATGTAATTTGTTTGTTGCTATATTGTCACATTCAGGTAAAACACATAGAGAAAGGAATTAATCGCCCATCCGTGGATGAAATATATTTTACCGGGGATTATCTATTGAAAGGTGTTAGGATCGGCATAGTAGCTGGGATGGTCGCATTGACGGTAACTTTTCTTTTTCAAGACATTCTGGCATAATCATAACATTTTTGAAGAATCATATGGACCAGTATCTCACACTGTCTAATTTGGGATATCTATCAGGAAGCTGTTGCAATTGGAAGAACATTTGCAGCCATGAAGGACTATCAAATAGATGGAAACAAAGAAATGGTTGCTCTTGGAGCAATGAATATTGCTGGCTCAATGACATCGTGCTACGTTGCTACAGGTAGAAGCTGACTCCTCATAAGCATACATGATTTAAACATGAAAACATTTACCAGATAGACAGATGCATACCATCGAGTAACCGAATGAACTGTATATTCTTCTAACATTATTTGCAGGTTCCTTCTCCCGGTCTGCGGTAAATTTCATGGCCGGATGCCAAACAGCTGTTTCTAACATCGTGATGTCCATTGTTGTACTTCTAACATTGCAATTCATCACGCCTCTTTTTAAGTATACCCCAAATGCCATCCTCTCTTCCATCATTATCTCTGCAGTCATCGGCCTAATTGACTATGATGCTGCAATCCTGATTTGGAAGATTGACAAATTTGATTTCGTTGCTTGCATGGGGGCCTTTTTTGGAGTCATATTTGCCTCTGTAGAGATTGGCCTCTTGATTGCGGTAAGGATTGAGAAAATTTGTAATTTCAAACGAATCATCTCAATCCTAAATAACTGAAACATTCTCTGCTATTGTTATAGGTATCAATATCCTTTGCCAAGTTACTCTTACAAGTAACAAGACCAAGAACAGCCCTTCTTGGAAAAATTCCGAGGACAAATGTTTATCGAAATATCCAACAGTATCCAGAGGCAACTAAGATCCCAGGAGTTCTAATAATAAGGGTTGATTCTGCAATTTACTTTTCAAACTCCAACTATATTAGGGAGAGGTAAATTGAATATCCCATGGCATATAATCAAGAATTGGATTTTCTTTTCTTTTCTTCTCTCTCTCTCTCTCTCTCTCTCTGGCTTGATTAAGGCTGTCAAAGCCACAGAGTTCATCAAGTTGATCTTTTCTACTTCTGCAGGATACTGAGGTGGCTAACGGATGAAGACGAGCACCTCAAAGCTGCTGGTCTTCCCGAAATTCAGTTTTTGATTGTAGAAATGTCTCGTAAGTAAATATTTGCCTTTTCTCGAATGAATCTTGAGCTTTTTTCGGCAGTTCCTTCTGCTGATAGATTAAATTTCTTATCAATATTTCCGTACTTTTTAGCCGTTACTGACATCGACACAAGTGGTATCCATGCCTTAAAAGAACTGCATAAAAGTCTTCAAAGGAGATCGGTTCAGGTAATAAACTGAACTTAATCCAAATCTGTGCCTGTTTTCCAGACATCAATGAAAACTTACCTTAAAAAGCACTTACACTGTTTGAACAGCTTGGTCTGGCGAATCCCGGGCCAGTGGTGATGGACAAGTTACAAGCATCCAAGCTCACAAGTTTAGTAGGCGAAGACAAGATTTTTCTGACTGTAGCAGACGCCGTTCAAACCTTTGCACCGAAGTTGGTTGAGGAGGTCTGAAAGCTGTTGAAGCTAGAGGGAAACTCAGAATCGAAAAGGTTTTTCCTATGTATGTAATGCCAATAACAATAGGCAATAGCCAAAGAGGGGTCATTTTTAACTAAGCAATAAAGGTGCAGGAGCAAGTTGGGATAAGATTAGCTTTTGGTTTATAGTATATTCGAGTTTTACACTTGTTTTGGCTCTAGCTAGAGGCATATCTTCCAATCAAAGAGGCCAACAAAAAGGATGGCCTTTTGGATTGGAGATTTTGGATGTTAACATTGTCCTTCTTGGTGTCTAATGGTATAAATTTTGTATATTCGGTATTTAAGTTGCAGTTATTGTTCATTGCTTGGGACTTGTATTTGGAAATTGCTTGTGCAGAAGTAGGTTGGAGCTCTTATAAATATGACATTTTTTTTCATTTAACCTTTCTATCAAGGGCCTAGTAAGGATTAAGAAAATAATACCCTGAGATAATATATGTTGGTTGATAACATCGAGTAAAAAGTAAAACTTGTAACATTTGAAGTAAAAAAGAATATCAATATAATTTAAAAAAATTTAAAACATGAAATTATAAAATAAACGACTACGTAAATTATTTATAAAGTTAAGTACTTGGGAGATTCTACCTGAACAATCACAACCGTATCATAATTTTAGAATTTAGCTACACATATGGCTTTGTATCGGTTAAATTTATGAATTGGAGATAAGCGATCTCAAACTGCTAAATTCACAGACAATAACCCTCTCCTCCAAACACATATTACAACTTTCATGATACTATCCTCTTCAAAGGATAACTATTCTCAAAATCTCACTTAAGAAGTGTTTAGTTGAAATTTCATTCTAACCAAGTATTCTTATGGTTTCGAAAAATATTTGGGTGAGCATATAAATTCATCAAGAAATTTTTTATAAATATTTAAAAGTCTATAAGATATAAAGATAAGATGTCAAAAATTGATAAATATTTTTAAATTTATTTTTAAAATTTTAACTATATTAATTATAAAAATATTATTGCTACTTGTGCTTCAATAACAAGTAAAGCAATCAAGCTACCTGCTCCCATCATATAGTCCTTTCTGAAAGATGGAAACGTAAATTATTAACTATGTAGTCCATTATTATGAAAATAATTTCCAATGGCTTACCTAAAAATATGGTGAAAAATTGTAAAATAGATTAGGATTTGAAGCAACAATTGTTATAAGAATGGAATATTTTAAATCATTTGCCTGTTAAAAGATTTGAACTAATAGTTCGAGCTTTTCAAAATAGTAATTCTTTTTTTTTTTTTATAATCAAATTTGATTTTATTTTAAGTACTTTAAAATAATTTTAAATAAGAATTTGGGGAATGTTTGGTTATGTTTGCCTAAAACAATAGTGTTTTAGGGCAACATAATCAAATATATCCTCATTTTCCCTCAAAAACACACATTTTTTAATATATACATATATATATATATTATATACATTATATATTTTATTATTATTCTAACATTAAACAAATTACTCAATTTCATTTTCTCCTCAAAAATCTAACAAGAAAAGCATTGATTTGACTGATACAGTAAAAAATATCTCTCTCAAAATATAAATAAACATACTAAAAAACAACTTTCATATTCTGTAATAATTCATTTTTCCAAAATTCATAATAAACAAGTAATAAAATTACACAAAAAACATAACCAAACATTCTCTTAATATTTTACTAGGTTCAAAAATATAGATAAGTGGATTTTTTTTTTTAAATAAAATTTAGCACACTTTGGATCCTACTAAGAATGACTACTAGATTGCGGTAGTTGTTTCATATGCATATGCTAGATTTTACCCAAACATCTGTTGGCATAAGAAACAATGAGTGTCCCAGTGGCACTCCGCTATCTTCTTTCTCAGCTGCATCGCTGCACTTCCCCAACCCTCAAACATTCAATCTTTCCCAAGCTCTCAATCCCACTCCAAAGAAACCTATCATTCCTCTTCTCTACCTCTCACAAACCAACCAATCTTCGGCCTCTTACTACTTCTAAAGCTGCTAAAGGTAAGTATCAGCACCCATCCTCAATTCTTTTGCAAATAAAACATGCATTCTATCGTTTTATTATATATATATATATATATGATTTCAGATTATGAGAAGATTGAATTTAATATAATATGGGATTCATTGACTAGAAGAAAGTTGATATGCGCATTATTATCTGATTCTAGGCAAAACCCACAAGAAATTTGTGTTTTATGTTTGTAGGTTTTGATTTTATTGAAGAAAACACGATGGCAGTGAAGTAAAATGCAAATTTGAAGATTTACCATCTGGTATTTGTCGACAAGAAAAAGTTAATAGATGCATTTTCTGTTAATTCTTGACAAAACCCACAGAATATTATGTATACTACTGAAGAATTCATCTTTTGTTGCTCATAACCTTTTGGTAGAAAAGAAAAAACCATGAAGTTGTCTTTAAATAAATCTGGGATTTAGTTATAATACGAAGTTAATATGCTTATCTTCACATCCCACTCAAAATTTATGAAATTATGATTTGGGTTCTGAAGGATTCAACTTTTTATTGTAGAGAACACGTTGGTACTGAAGAAAGATGAAAGGTTGGGGAATGGAGAAGTGAGCTATCAAGGGCCGGTTTTGAGTTCAAGTACGATTGCTGCTATTGTGACTTCGTTGGGTGGGCCACCAGGTGCGGTGGGGATTGTCCGGTTATCGGGCCCGTCTGCTGTGTCTATTGCTGGGGGAATATTTCGGCCCATGTCGAGAAAGAGGAGAAAAAGTTCTGGGTGGTCGCCTAATAGCCATGTTGTTGAGTGTGGTGTGGTTTTGGATTCTAATGGCAATGTCATTGATGAGGTACTGTTAATGAACTTTTTGCTGAGGATGAGAGATGGGAGGTTTCTGTCTATTTTGATGGTTTTTGGTTCATGCAAAGATTATGCTTGATGGGAAAATGAGTTACTATAGTAACATAGTTTTGCTTTGGGAATGAAAGTATGCCCCCGACACCCTTTACATACAAAAGAAAAAAATGAATTGATATATTTATTGGATATTGGATCTGCCAAGATTGGCGGGGCTCGGACCTGCAGCTTCCGCCTTGACAAGGCGGTGCTCTGACCAATTGGGGAATAAGGGATCTAGTAGGATAGATTGGCGAATTATTGGGAAAAATGTTGTTGAGAGCAAGATCAACAGAAGAGGAAAGTTCATTTTGCTTTTTGATGAATTTATTTGCTTGAAATTATCTAAAGCTAGAAATGTGCGGCTTCTGTTGCTTTGCTTGCTTATTTTTTAATTGAATAAGTAGCTAATAATTTCAGTTTTAATTTGTAAAAGTAGTTTTAGCAATTCTACTTGAAACTATGGGCAATGAGACGCTGAGGCCAATAAGCAAAAGTTTTTACAGTCAACTGAATGTGGATTTTGGATAATGCTTATGTCTGGAATAAAACCATACTTGTTAAATTAAATATGGAGATCTTATTTTTCTATTAGGTTTTGGCAATTCCCATGTTGGGCCCAAAATCTTACACTCGTGAGGATGTGGTTGAGCTTCAGTGTCATGGCAGTGAAGTGTGTCTGTGGCGGGTCTTAAAGGCTTGTCTAGAGGCTGGGGCGAGACTTGCAGAACCAGGTTATTTGTTTCTTCTACTTATATTTTTCTTGAGTGATGCAAAACTATGAACTGTCTTCCAAGTTATTTGACTGAGAATTGAATTTGGGGCCAATAGATAGTCAAAATCATAATGAATTTGGGATTTTAATCTTTTTTCCTGTAAAAAAAATGTAAAAAAAAGTGTAAAAAAAAAAGTGGAAAACAACATTAGTTGTTCAAAATTAGTAGTTCAACTTTGTTTGAAATGATTATGAACAAATTACATTTTCTTTTCCCTGCTAATGAATTCACTTATTGACATGAAATTGACTGTATATGAATATGACACTCCTAGATATTTGGAACAGCTGAAACTAGCATTGACATCCAAATATACCATCTGGTGGACTGTTGAGGGATATTGTGCAATAAGATTTTCCTTTATGTTTCTGTCTTATCGTAAATGTAGTTCGAGTTTTGTGTGGGAGTGGGTGTGGGTGTGGGTGCAGCAGGGTTCCAAATTGAAGTCTAATTGTGTCTCCCTTAAATCTCTCAGGTGAATTTACTCTCAGAGCCTTTTTGAATGGTCGTTTAGATCTCTCCCAAGCGGAGAACGTGGGCAAACTTATATCAGCTAAGTCAACAGCTGCTGCAGATGTTGCATTGGCAGGAATTCAGGTGACTTATAACCCATTTTACTTTTCAATGGATCGCTGGAGTATGGTATAATCTATTATATTGATCTTGTACATTCGAGTAATGCCTGTCACATTGGTTGGCGACATGTGGGCATTCCTGAATCTTCTTTCCCGCAATGACAGGGAGGCTTTTCCTTTATGGTGAAATCACTAAGAGCTCAATGCATTGAGTTACTTACGGAGATTGAGGCTCGTCTGGATTTTGATGATGAGATGCCACCCCTTGACTTCAACTTTGTCATAGATAAGATACATAAGATGTTGCAAGAAGTGGATAATGCTTTAGAAACGGCCAATTATGACAAGCTTCTGCAGTCTGGAGTACAGGTACTCTTTGGAGCCAATATTTCAAATAAATTTACCTTCCTCTGAATAGAAAATGTTTCTGTATATTTTCTAACAGACATGTCTGCAATATATTCTCTTTTTTTTCTTTTTCCTTTTTCTATATCATCACCTTCTCTGTCTTTCTTGTTACTTCAAATTTTTTATTGAGATTATATGTATATCTTTTCTCAAACATCTTGCCTGTAAGTATAAATACTTTAGTAATGGATAAAGGTCTGATGCCACCAATCTCTTGTATTATCCTCATGCTTTTAGACTTCCTAACTTGGGGCTGTGACCTTGTTCATCTTTGTTCAGATAGCAATTGTTGGCCGGCCAAATGTGGGGAAATCAAGCCTTCTTAACGCATGGAGCAAAGTATGTTTTAGAAGCTTATTTCCTAGCATTGGATCTTTGCAGATCACTGTTGCTTTTGCTCCTGTTATTGTTATTTGCATATAACTATTATGATCTGAATATTGCTAATGTGTGCTCTTATTTTCTTCACCTGGGCACAAGTTTCTTGAAGCTACTTGTACAGTAGATTTCATGAGCTGCTTCAGTTTCCTCTTTCCCATATTCAAGAAATTATAGAAACACGCCCCCTCCCCACCCCCAAAGCAACTTATACGATATCAGTTATATTGTGGAATTACTTGTTGTTTCACATTGATGTGAATGTATGAAATAGTTGATAATCAAGTCCCTTAGTTTCATGGTAATAATTTTTGTAAAACTTGTTCTCTATGCTGTTTTCTAGTGAAGATGACTTGATTAGGAAAGAGTCAAAAGACTTTCAGTTTGTGGTATTTTGATTAATCTCTTGTTAGATTGTTATAATCGGATTTTAGCTTTATGCCATTCATTCAGTTAAGAAAGTAGGTTAATAGGCAGTATATACATTTAATAGGACCACTCAAATTTGTTTATATGCTATTCTACCTCAATTTGCTGATTGCAAATGCAATTAACATATCCATTGTTACCTGTCCTTTTTGTTTCACTCCTCAGCTATGCCTAATTTTGTACTCATATATACATTTTAGCATGCAGAGTGAGAGAGCAATAGTTACCAATATTGCTGGCACAACGCGTGATGTAGTGGAAGCCAATATTAGTGTCCGTGGAATTCCTGTCACACTTCTTGATACCGCAGGTATCAGGGACACTGATGACGTCGTGGAAAAAATTGGTAAGATCTTCCTCTGACTCAGCCTTTTATAATTGAATTTACCAAGGTTTAGTGTTGATTGAAACTTGTCATTTTCACCTGCATTACCAATTTGACCTTCTGGCTGGTAACAAATTGTGATATTGGTTCATTTTTCCAATAAACTAGTTGAATTTTCTGATATGATACAAACTGAACAACTTTCCCTCCTCTATGGCATGGTATTAGGCAGCGTGGCCTTGAAGATGTCATCCTGTTGCCTCAGTTGAGGTTCCTAGTTGTAACTGATTCAATGTTTGAATGCCTTCTTGGCTTTCTTGCTTGAAAAACACTACTTTTATTGTTGAGTTGGTAAAATTATGATGAAAACTTGACTTGCTTTTGATATTCTTTAAAGGTGTTGAAAGGTCTGAAGCAGTTGCTACAAGTGCTGATATCATTATCATGACTGTAAGTGCAGCTGAGGGGTGGACTAGAGAGGATGACAGACTTCTTGAGAGAATACAGAGCAATAAGGTATGTAAACTTCTTCCACTAGCTGCTTGAATTCTTTTGTGGTGAGTGCTTATTAAATAGGATCTACGGCTCCTTGCTTTTACTGTCTTTCTTTTTGGCTTTTAAGTCCTCAACGGATGGATTTGGTTTGTGAGTTTTTATGCTCCACAAAGTTGTTTCTTTCTTTTTCTTCTTGTTCTTTTTTTTTTTCCCTCTCCTCTCCTCTCCTTCTCCCTTTATCAGTTTGTTTGCAGTTGCTAGCACTACTTTTACGTTATAAGTATTTTATTCAGAAGTGATGGATTACGAGGTACACAATCTTATTATTTGTATGAAAAATATTATGAGGGAAAAAGGAGTACGCAAACAGACATACTAATGCTTGATGAGCAGCTTGAAAATTTGTGAGAAAAGTATAATAAAAGGTTGTAGTTTCTACAAGGAAGAGGCAATACGAAATGGAATGATTATTACTTATGTCATATATGTCTGCAAATGCTTTCCTTTTCTTATAAGCTGCTATAGGGTACTCTGGAGACCTCAAGATGGTTTATTCCCAGGGTAGCCGATTATTAGAGCCTCCGTTTTTCTTGCTGATTATGTGTGTGATATTTGATTAAGCAAAGAAGACCAACAAAGCTCTCATTCTAACTAATCTTTTCCCAAATCCAGAGTGCATCTTCATCGACTTCTTCAGTAGTTCTTGTGGTCAATAAAATAGACTGCGGTCCATCTTCTTGTGAATGGGTCAATAAACTCTCCAGCTCTTTCAACAAACATGTTTTTACCTGTGCTGTGACTGGTCAAGGGATCTCGGATTTAGAGTCTGCAATAATAGAGCTAGTGGGTCTGAATAACATCCCTGCTGGGGGTCGCAAATGGACTGTAAACCAGGTTAGCCTGCTTCATGGTTTCATTTTTTATTCTCAGTTTAATTTCCACGTAAAATTCATTCTCATGTTCAAATGTCATTTTACTTTAATACGACACCAATTCCTTGTGTTTGTTTTACTTGTATTCATTAATTTGTTGAATGGCAGATAAAAAGACACTGCAAAGAAAACATGAATAACAATACAGGTTAGGGAAAAAAAATAAAAGAGTAGTTGAGGTGTTAAGACTGTCAGTAGACAAGTATTCAATTGATAAAAAATATCTTCTTAAAATGTGGGACATATAGAAATGTCATTTCAAAATGGTTTTAAACAATCCCAAAATATTTGGTGCTCGGACCATAACGTACACAAGATGCTTACAAGCCATGAACACTTTATTTTTGGCATATTTAAAGAATTTCCCGGACTTGCATTTTATTCTTCTGTGCTTTGAGAATAGCTACATGTTGACGGTGCTTGAGGGTATCGTGGTCAGTTTCTGTGGTTCTTATTTCATGAAATCTTCTTCTTCTACCCAGAAGCAGTTCTCAGAACTTTAAAAGACTTATCATCTGATTACTATCTCTTAACATCAAAATAGAAGCTTTATTGGCATAGTTCCTATCTTCCTCTTGTAGAGGACATAATCCTTTATTGAGCTTTACCCACAATTAATCGTGAATTTTGTTCTTGTGATTATCAGAGGCAAAGTGAGCAGCTTGTTCGGGCAAGGGAGGCTTTCCTAAGGCTGCGGTCATCTATCGAGGAAGAGATACCCATTGATTTTTGGACAATTGACCTGAGAGAAGCTGCTTTGGCTCTTGGACAAATAAGTGGAGAAGACATCTCAGAAGAAGTTTTGTCTAGCATATTTGGCAAATTCTGCATTGGAAAATAGTTTACAAAAGATTACCCCGGAAAAGTAAATCACAGACCTATTTTCCCTTTGCATTTGCAGTCGTCATTAGTATATCAAGAACTTCGTTTATCATTTATGAAACTATTCTGCTATATTGTTCAAGAAAAGAAATTGAAATAATTAAATAGAGGAGAAAGAACATTGAAGAACTATAATTTCAAGAGTATTGGTGTTTTGCCCTCATTCTACGTCCTCAGCTTCCCTCGTTTTGATCTTTTCTTCTATTGGAATGTCTCTTCAATTCTGATAGCTGGATTTCCCACTCATCCCTTGATGCTCCTGATTCTGAACTGTCTATATCCTGAGCTTCTTGATCCAGCAGGCTTCTATACGCCTTGTGTAGCTCAATGAACCTGCATTTGGGCTCTTCCCTTATGGATGGATCACAGATGTCAGGATGATAATGAAGAACCATTTTCCGGTATGCTTTCTTTATCTGATCCACACTTACACTTTCTGAATCAAGAGCAAATAGCTCGTTTCTGAAGTCGTTGGTAGCCTTACAAGAAATCACTCTGAATATTTGCTTCCTCGGCATATGAGAAAATGCTATAAAATCAGTAGCATTCTTTAGTGGAGAGCTCTGAAAAATCATACTGGTATCTCAGGCTCCAGATGAGGATTCTTACTTTATTATAGTTCGTGCTTTTGTATGATTCTTGGTTGATATATACATATATATGTATATATATAATGCAGTGCTAGTACATCTAAAGAAGTCTAAAGGCGGTTTCAATTTGTTAGATAGGTGGGTTGCTTCTCGTAATTCTAACACAGCTTTGACCTCCAATAGCTTAGGCATTAGCTTTGGTTTATCCACCATTAATGACTTTGAAGGTGTTCGACAGGGAGTCCAAAGACCTTGGATTTGGAGGTTAATGTTATAATGACAGTTTGATGTTGATATGGCCTTTGGAAAGTAACGGAAGGTTTCTTTCTTTGGAGAAACATTGATAGATCTGAGAAAATGTTTCAAGTTCAATTTCAGGATAATTCGTTAAAAATTTGGAGTAGAAATTGCACTTTCTACCTCAGTGCGGGATTAGGGATAGGGATTAATGCCTTAATAATTTATCCAAAGAGTATATCAATTGCTCGTCAGACAAGACTCGTGGATAATATTTCTTTCAACCTCAGCAAGAATGCAAATACCACATGTTGGATATGTAAACATGCTGCGGTTTAATTTTTTATACAACAAGTCAGAAAAATATGTTTTGATTGTTATTGTAAAAATAAAACAACTGATTCAGCACGGGCAATGATAAAATAACCATCCATGTCGTTGTATTAATAAAAAAAATGACCCGACAATATGTTAACAAAACTGGTTCACTGTATAAATGAGACTTCATAATTGAGTTGGTGGACTTCATAATATCAGGTATGTTCTTTTGTTATATATAATATGGTTACCAGTATTGTAATTTTCAATATTGGTCACCACGAAAAACACAGTTCCACCAGAGTCAGAGTGCATATTGCGAAAAGAGAATTGCAAAAAATATAGAATACGTCAAGAAAATAAAATGTTTGATACTCTGTCAAGGAAAATCATATTAACATAGCATTAGTGTGGTCGAAAAAATGGTTGTCTAAATATATAGTAAATGCATCACCATTGCATTAACTATATGTTACAATAGTATAAATAAATTCATATGCTACTCATGGTCAAGTTATGACATCTTAATAGTGTTGTAGTTTAGTATGACATAAATTGTCTTCTTAGTATAAGCCTAATATGCATGTTAAAATTGTTGGGCATTATTCAACAATTAAATTCTAAAAAAAGTTGATTAATTATTTTTCTTCTGAATCCAATAAGATAAAATGATTGTTAAGTAAAGAAATAAAAAAAATTAAGAATTCAAGCGACATGTTTCATATAATATTATATAATGTCAAAATAAAACATAAAAAATGAAAAATGACAAATGACTTGGGAATGTAATCTTAGGGCGTCATACAAAATATATGTTGTGTTTTGATATCTTGAGATATTCTTAAACCAAGGAACGTAGTAGGACTAATAATAGTTTAGCTAGCGTAGCATCTGTTTGAAACACATTATATACTTTCTTTTAACAAAAAATCGCCAGGCAACGGTTAAGGCAATGATCCCAACATTTAGATTAATGTTGGAAAAAATACATACAATGGAAAGCGTTGTTTCGCGAGCGCAAATAGGGAGTACTACTTCCTGTACGAGGATGTACGAAGAAAGAGCAAGAGAAATGAACAAAAGAGAGCTCTAACATGCACATTGTATAAAGAAGTGAGGTTGGGTAAATGAAGACTCTCTTTTATCCAGACAAAATAACCATCCAACAGATCAAAATTCCAACTTCCAAGCAATATGAAACAAAAAACCATTATCTGAAGACTGAAACAAACATACGTGCAGCAATCCACAGAAGAAATATTTCCTCAAGAAAAGCAACAAGTCGTCCATCATCAGCAAGTTTCCATTAGCACAAGAGTAAGCGAGGATTTCCTTGAGATTTTTGATGTAGTATTACATTATATAGTATATAATTAACAGAACAGAAACAGGTAAACCAAAATTAGAAAATCAAGCAAACAGATGAAAATATAACACAAGGTAGTAAATTAGAACAACAATAGAAATAATAAAAAAGAAAAAATAAAAAAAAGATTGAAAGTAGAAGTAAACTATAAGCCTACTTTGTGTACTGAAGCAAATATATATGGAAAACAGAAAACTACTGTGTCCAAGACTGCACGATTCCCAGTTTGCTTGAGGTTTTATCCACACGCCAATGCTGCCTAAGGACTTCTAATGGACTATTTTCCAAAATGCAACGGCTCCTGATCAATCAAAGGCGGCATTCCTATTGAGTTAAATTTCCATACTTTACTAACCTAAAATCCTTGGATATAGATGTCGTTCATGCTCTCGACTTCAAACCATAAATTAAATGACAACTATGATTAATAATGATAACAATATTATAGTTGTAAAATAATTTTTATCCAAAAAACGGATAACACCCTCGCCCTGCTTCAAGCTGGATGGTGCATGTGGGTTATTCTTGAACCTACTAGTATGTAAGTCTTCCATGCTCCATGTACTTTGGTACTTCCAAGAGATCTAAGCCCTTCGTCAAAATTTAACTCTTATATCGTATTATACTCTTTAACATTATTTTTCAATGTGGGATGGATATACTCCACGCACCTTGATGTCCTTAGTCTATTGCCCATTTTTAGTTTAATTTACTCATTCAATTCTCACTAATTATGGCCTATAACCACTCTATGAACATTTCCGATCTTTAAGAAAAATTTATTAGTATAAATTTCATTAATTTTCATTTCATGAAAATTATTTTATTTTGAATGAGAGTTGGTTGGTCTCTATTGTAAAGCTGCCAAAATTCTAACAATATCAACATATTTGGAATTAGAAATTAAGGGAATACAAGTTTTGCCTAAATTTTATGGGATTATAATCAAATTAATGTAGTATTGGACATTACAATATTTTTGTCCAACATAAATGACCTAGTCACTATGGTCAGCTGGTTAATTACTTTGACTATTTTGTCTATGATAATAACATTCGATTGCATGATATAATCTGGTTAATTTTTTTTCGAAATTTTAGTTGAATAATTTATCTATCACCTATAATTGTAAATTTTGGCCAAATGTCAAATTCTTGGAATTTTGAGTTTTTTAATTATTTTTTAGGAGAAAGACTATACTTGTATCTGGCTACAATCCCTACAGCGATCAGGTCAGTTTTTCTTTGAGAAGAATGTAAGCAGATCCCGAAATTCTAGAACAAGCAGCTTCTGGGGAAATATCTAGATTTCTTAGACGAAAAAAGGGAGCGGGCATAGCTTAGAACTGCTGCCTACCAACAAAGGCTCATTTTTTACAACTCCCAAATCAAAGAAAGAACATCTGCAAATGGTGACCCCGTCCTTGAAAATTTTCCATTGGTTGTTTATTTACTTTTTTATTTCATTCTAATAAGATTAACTCATCTATTATAACTAAAATATCATGTTATGTTTATCCAGAATTGTAATATGGATTTTTATCTCATAAAATGGTTCAAAAAATATCTATAATCATATTTTTATCTCACTAAATAAGTTTATAATTTAAAAAATATTTTATAAGCATCATATTAAGTAATCTTATCACAAAATTCTATCTTATAAATTTAATTTATCACAAATTTTATTATTCTATAATTATTCTTTTTATATTTTATTTCTACATTATTTGTAGTACAATTCTATATTTTTAATTGTAGAACTTCTTTTCCCAATTAGCATAATATAATGATGTTTCTTGTTTCTTTTTAATTAATTTAAAGTTCATTTTGTAATTTTTTTTTATTTTTTTTGGAAACACATCTTTATATTGTTTTTATTTTAAATTAATTAGATACTTTTCTAATATATTTAAATATTTTATCAATGCTGTTACTTTATTATTTTCTCAATATTTATTTAAAAATTAAAGTTCTTATGACCAACTTAGGATTGTAATTTTTATATTACTTAAAAGTATCAGCATACAATATTTTTTTATTTTAATTAATTATATTTTAATACTATTTTTAAATATTTTTATATGTTCATATAATAATTTATATTTGATATTGGATTTTATTTTACTATTATTTAGTTGCAGCTCTCTCGATTTATCTAGATAAAAAAAATTATATATACTTCATAATTGAATAGTGTACCTCAAATAATGTGATGTGATGAAATATTTAAAAATATTATAATTTTATTAAGTTGTTGAAATTATTCCAATTTCTTATCAAATGAATGGATAAATACTATATATTTTTCTATGAAAAAATATTCATTAAATTTATTAGCACTTAATTTATCCATTTCTAATTATGTACATATAAGAAAGAATTTTTTTTTTCATTTTTTATATATAATATCATGTGCTTAACAGTTTTATTTTGATTGGCTGAATATTTACTTATTTATAATATTTTTTATAAGAAAATCATTTTATTTCTCTTTAATAAATAAATTATTTATAAAATTTTTTGTATATACAACTAAAAATCCATATTTTATTGTTAAATAAATACTTTTACACAATTGATATATTTCATATTCTATATTCACTTAGATAATATTAACTACAAAAAATTAAATGAATATACTAAGTAATGATATTACCTAATAAGTATGAGCTTTAATAAATATTAACTTATTTTTTATTTAAAGAGTGAGATTTTTTTTAATTTAATTATACATTTTTATCCAAAAAAGCTTAAATTTTTTCCCAAAAAAGTAGTTGATAACTAAGTTATTTTAGAACAACAACCAATCTTTCATATTTAATATATATATATATGTATATATATATATATTTGGTATTTATATAGATACAACTACATTATTTTTAGTTGAAGTAATACAATTTTGAATTATTTTTCATCAAAAAATTAATTAATAAATAAATAATATTCAATCATTTAATCAAATAAATTATTTTTATTTATTAAATAAATAATTATTTTTTAGACAACTTCAAAAGTAAAATTAAAATACTTAACAATAATAATTATCTCTTAACATCTTGACTACTTAAAAATTTTTACAACTTATTTGTTGCTTATGAAAAAGATAAACAAATATTTATGTAAAATATCAAATCATCACTTCTTTAATAAAGAGTTAGAAGTTTGTGAAATAAATAATTATAAATTAATTGATATGCAAGTCCTCAATTTATCGAAGTCTTTAAAATTCATTTAATTTTATAATAATATTTTTAGATATGACAAATATTTTTAGATAAAATTATATATATAGAATAAACAAATAATTTATTTGAAAATTTGTTTCAAATATAAACAGTTACTTCCTATAACAACTATAAACTTCGAACTTTATTTTTATATTATTAATTTAAATCATTTTAATTTTTAGCAATATAATAATGAAGAACTTATTTTCAATTATTTGAAATAAATTCTTTTATATGGGACATATATATAGTTGACATAGTTAAAACTTTTTAAAAGTTTGATAAATGACCACTTAAATAGCAAAGGATATCAATTTTTATATTTTTCAATATATTTAATTATACTATTTCATAATTATATTGCGTACTTTTATTTTAATATTTTTGCTTATAATAATTCATAACATGGATTAATGATGTGAGATCAAAAAATTTGACTGAAAATAATTATCTATTTAATTATTCGTAATTTTTATATTCTAATTATAAAAGAAACTTATGAAAGATTGTTATTTTATTTTCAACTGAATATTGAAAATTTACTTATTATTTCATTCATGTTCATAATATATGTTGATTGATAATTTCAAAAATAATAAAATAAATACATATATATAAATAAAAATAAATAAACTTTATTAATAAGAATATGAAATATTAAGACATATTTTAGCTTATTAAAAATTGTATGTTACAATCTACTTATTGAATTAGTTATCAAATAATTAATAACCTAATATAAGCTATTTTCATAGATAAAAAAGATCATATATTTACTCTAACAAAAAATATTTAACATTTAAAATTTTCAGATATCATGGAAATTGTATTTATAACTTCCATATTATTAAGAAATCATACAAAAAAGCTTTATATTAGAAAAGAAATTATCTGTTTATTTATCATATCAAAATATGTATGCATAAATATATATATATCTAATTTAAAAAGCATATTTAGTGAAATATTCTGTGCTATTTTTATTTTCTTAATTAATTAATTTTTTTTTTAAAATTTTATTATTTTATTAATTTTTGTATAATTTATAAACTTAGAGGAAGCAATTCTTGATATTCTACAACTTATTTAACTATAAATTATCTTCAAATATAATATTTTTAATTGAAATATCCATATTATTTTATTTCAATAATAATAGATTTTCTTTCATTAAATGTTAAAAATGATTACAATTATTGCAATTCATGTTTTAATCCCATGAAGTAAAACAAATATTATTATAAAATAAATTAGTTCCATCATATAATTATTTTCGGTGCATTGCATTGGGCACATGCTAGTACTTTATATATAGCGCAATAGTGTAAGACCCATAATTATTCAATTTTGGCCAAATGGCAAATTCTTAGAGTTTTGAGCATTTTAATTCATTTAAAAATTTTCATTATTGATTATTATTTCTAACGATATGATTATATCTTACCTTTAATTTTTTTTCTTTCGAAATTCAAAATATATCTATATATCTATACTATCATATATAGCACAACGATGTGGAGCCCATAATTGTGAAATTTTGATCAAATTTTGAATTCTTAGAATTTTGAGTTTTTTTAATTAAATTTAAAAATTGATTTTTAGTTATTGAATTTGATATTATTTATTCCTTTTAAAGATATCTAGTTTTTTGAAATCATTTTCTTGATTAGAACAATATTCTTTATTTATCTTTAATATAAAAAAATAATTGTATTTTATGTACAAAATCTTTTCCATTTCTACTTTCAACATGTGAAAGATTTCTCGATCATTTGAACTTATAGTTGGATGTCTTTCATGATTTTTTTCTTATATTTAATAACTAATTTATATCTATACTACTATATATAAAGTCTTTCAAAAGTCATTTCATTATTTTCTCAGGTTCTAACATGTTTTTTTCACTCTATTCTTTGTGTCCTCTTTATTTTCTAGCATTTTTTTCTTCTATCTCTTTGTGTGCATTTTTAGTTCATTATTCAAGGTGTTTATTGTTTATTTAATTTTATTGTTCACCTCTTTGATTTTGTTTTCTTTTTTTGGTTTATTTTAGGTATATTACATCATGGAAGAGATTTTTTGGATTTTAATGCTATAATTTTCTCTTCAACCTAAATAAAGTTTATCATTTCTTTTATTACTATTAAATTTGTAAACTTTTATATCTTTTTTGTTTACTACTTAGTTTATGTTATCAATTCATTTATTATGACATTTATTAATTTTGCTTAATATTTTTAATATAATTTTATTTTTATTAGTTACATTTTTCTCCTTAATTATTGATGAATTTTATCATTTAATTTTTATTTTATTTAAATTATTATACATTTAGCATCCTTTTACTCATTTTTTGAATCAAGTTATTAATTTATTGTTAAATTTTGTAATTTATTTTTCAATTCGCTTTTTTTTTCCTCATCTAAGTTTATAATTTTATAGGATGAGATCTATTTTTTTGTTTTAATATTTTTAAATTTTATTTCACTTTTTGAATATTTATAATTTTAGAAGTATGCCATTTAATTTTATTTTACATTCATATATTTGTAATTATGTATGTATAAAAATGTATAATTCAAACTCTTTTTTTAAAAATTATATACTACATCAATATATATATATATATATATATTCTTAGATCATTTTTGATATATTTAAAAAAAACTATGAGATGGTTGTTTCAATAGAAAATACACTTATTAACTTTTTAAGTTTATAACTCTATACATTATTTAGTCTATCAAAATATATACATATATTTAATTTTATTTATTTATTTTTCAAATTTTGATTGTTTGAAAGGTTAACAACTTTTTTTGTTATCCACTTTTTTTCTGCTGTTTGCGCCATATAATATGAAAATCCAATTACATTCATATAAAAGAATTGAGAATGAACATAATAATTTACCTTTTCCATATTTTATTTTACATTCTAATTTCATCTTCATATCCTATCACTAATTCCTATTTAAAATTAATTTTGAGCTTATAATTACTTTATCAATTTACTATGATTTTAACTTTGCATTACTAATATCAAACTTTTTTCTTCACTTAATAATTCAATAATTAAACTATGAGTCAAATTAAAAGGTTTCTATAAACTTATATACTATTATTGATCTTAACTTTGTAATTATTATATATATATATTTGTTAATTTTTTAATTTTTTTTATCTTTACTATCATAGTTTTGTCTTGACATAATTGATTTTTAATCAAAAAGTAAAATTAAATAAGATTTTTCTAATACTTGACAACTAATATATTATTTAATTATTTATATTTTAAGTTTTAACTTAATATATAATCATCATCTTTTAATTTTAAAATAATCTTAAAGTATTATAATTAAAAAAATTTTCAAACAACTTTCAAGCCATCAATTTTGTATTCTATATCATTCTCATATATTTTTATTTTTTAATGCAACTATCTGTTAGCTTTTGATTGCATAATATTTTCTTTCTTTCTTTTTTTTAATAAAGCACATAATCATATTCATATATTTTTATTTTTGGATGTTTTAATTTTTTGTTTAACTTCTCATTGAACAATTTTGAAATTTATTTTTTATGACATAATGTATATGAGATGTCCTTATATTTTGCAAACTTATAAATACTAAATTTTAGAGCTTTAAATTTAATTTTACTAATTACTTGATATTTTTGCTATATTTTTATTTCTATATTATTATTTTAATTATATTTATAATTCAATGATTATATAATGTATAGTAATTTTAAAAAAATTTGTGCACAACACGGGAATAATGCTAGTATCAAATAATGTGACAAAATTGAGATTTGAATAGATAGAATCCATTAAGGTTCTTCAAATTGATGAGATTAGATTTCTTCGTAATTAGAATATGAAATTGATAAGAAGAGATTTTGGCATTGAATGTATAGCATTCATTAAGGCTATCAACGGGTCGGATTTGGATCGAATAAGCCATATCTGAATGTGAATTTGATTATCAAAATTCATATTCGAATCCGATCCAAAATTCTATAGGATATTTGTTAATCAGTACCATATTCAAATTCAATAGATATCCGAAATTCGATAAAACAAAATCCGACTTGATTTAATTTTTTTTCTTTTTTTTCCCCTTTTGAATTTTATAAAAATATTGTATTTATAAAGTAAATTTATGTCATGTTTGAACTTTTATTAATTTTTTATTATACATTAGTCCAAAAGTTAAATATTTGAATACTAAATCTCTATTTCACATTATATTAATGCATATATGAACTATTATATGTTATTATATTTGACATTTTATAAGGATTCTCTTATTTTTGAGACTAAAGACTCAATATTAATAGAATAATATAGATGTTAATATAGATATCAGGTCAATATAATATATAGATTTTATTTTACAGGCTACTACATGGCATATTTTGGGGTGAAGCCGTGACTTTTTCTTACGCCCATTGGTTTGAAAACTTCTTCACCTTTTTTAAGAGCGAGGGATGGATATTGGAGGTATATATATATCCACTTGACCCCAACAATATGGGATATCTTTTTAGTGGAAGTTTTATTCTTAAATGAAGAAAGTTCCTAGTCACATGACAGTACTTATATTAGGTCAATCATCCAACACACAAGTTGCATATATACTGTCTAAACTATAACCCATTCGTTAATCTAATAATCACTTGTAATAACTAAAAATTAAACCAACAGCAGAGTCCATAACTACTAATAATTAATTAGTTAACGAGAATTGTCTTATTAAATTTGCACTTCCTCCATCTCAAATTTAATTTTTTTCTATTTTTTTAATGTTATGAAATTATAAGACTTTATTTTGTAATGAGCTTTTCTTTTCCGGGGAACTACTATATCTATTTAAAAAGGGGAAAAAAAAAAGTTAACCCTACATACTCTTTTAACCACAATATATTGCAAAGGTTCAAAAATTTTATATTTGAAACTCTAATTTAAAGTTAAAGCATGCAGGAATTCTTCTTCTTTTTTTTGGGGGGGGGGGGGGGGGGGGGGGGGGGGATCTCAATCTTTGGATAGAGAGCACATAATATGGGTCATTTCCATCAATCACAAATTCAGTATTATTATCACTAAATTTAGGAGTACAATTGAGTCGAACCGAGTCAAGCTTGGATAAAAAATTCATGCTCGAGCTCGACGAGTTTAATATTTTGAACTAGAGCTTGACCTAATGAAAATTCGAGTTCGGCTTGATTAAATTTTAAACTTCCAATTTTCAAGTGATCTTTAAATGGTAGCAAGTTTAGGTTCAAACTTGAAATAAAATACAATAATATGATATATATTATAAAATAAAAGATAATATTAAATTATATATTGGTGCACAAGTTGAATATAGACAGTTCAAGATTGATTTGAAATAAAGATCAAGTGTTTTATTTTGTGAAACTTGTGAGTTAATTTGAATCTAAATCTAAAAACTTGTGTGTCAAAAACTAAATCTAAAAAGAAGGTGTAGGCGAAAGCCCAAATAAACTACAATTATAATATTAAGAATTTTCTACAATACTTTGGTAATTAATGTACACTCCAAAGAAATGCTAGCTAGCTTTAAACTCTTTTGTCAACTCAGTCAACGTATTGTTTTGTTATCTCTGCAATTGCAACTTGCATATGTGTGGGACGGAATTTACGAAAACACCAAAATCAAGTGGTATATATATGATTGACCAAAGAACTTTCCCTTAGTACTTGATAATGAGACTAACACAAACACATGCAGAAGCCTATTCTTTTATATCATCAAAAAATGAAGAAGTTTTCAACCAATGGACACAAGAAAGTTTCATGCTTCAACCCATAATTAATGAGATTCGCGGGAAGCAGCAAACGCCGTGTGTAGCAGCCTATGGTGACCTAAGACAATTCCAAGATAGATTAATGGATGGTGCTGCCACCTCAAGGATGAACAAGTTGCTGGTACTCTATTCTATAAATTCATTCCCATAATCCCAGCCTTCTCATCAATCACCCAAACATTCACACGTACAGTAGAAACAAATTAACCAAATCTCATCAATAATTCCAAAACGTCCTACTAATGGATTCTATCTATTCATACTGCAGCAGCAGCAGCAGCGTTGCTGTAATAGCATCAATCTTGCTCTTACTATCACACAATATTACTGTATGTGAGGCACAACTCTCTCCCACATTTTACGACACTTCATGTCCCAATGCACTTGCCACAATCCGGACCTCCATCCGACAAGCAGTGTCTCGTGATAGGAGGATGGCCGCCTCACTCATTCGCCTCCATTTCCACGATTGCTTCGTCCAGGGTTGCGATGCATCAATCTTGCTAGACGAGACCCCTACCATGCAAACTGAGAAGACTGCATTTCCAAACAATAATTCTGCAAGAGGATATGAGGTTATTGAGTCTGCCAAGCGTGAGGTCGAGAGGATATGCCCCGGAGTAGTGTCCTGCGCAGACGTGCTCACCGTGGCAGCCAGGGATGCATCAGTTGCTGTGAGTATATATATAGAGCGAGAGAACATATTATTTTGATTGATGCACTTTTATTTCTAGCTAGCTATATAAGTTAAAAGAGTTAAATCTGAAATGATAATGATAACAGGTGAGAGGTCCATCATGGAGTGTAAAGCTTGGGAGAAGAGATTCTACAATGGCGGCTAGTCATTCTATAGCGAACGCGGATCTCCCCAGTCCTTTTGTAGGTTTGGATGAGCTCATTTCTGCCTTTGCTAGAAAGGGACTAAGTGCAAGGGACATGGTGGCCTTATCAGGTACTTAAAGATTTGATTTTTAATTAAGATTACAGCATATGATCATCTGTCCATTATTTACTTATAAGCTGATAATATATTTGTATTAACGTGCAGGATCCCACACCATAGGACAGTCACAATGTGAATTTTTTCGTGGTAGAATATACAGCAATGGTACGGACATTGATGCCGGTTTTGCAAGCACCAGAAGGCGCCAGTGCCCCTCAAATGGTGGAAACAGTAATTCAGCGCCGCTTGACTTGGTGACGCCCAATGCATTTGATAACAACTTCTTCAAGAATTTGATGCAAAGGAAGGGATTGCTCCACACAGATCAAGTCTTGTTCAGTGGAGGGCCAACCGACAGCATCGTCTCTGAATATAGTAGGAATCCAAGGACATTTTTGTCCGATTTTGCAAGTGCAATGGTTAGAATGGGAGACATTGATCTTCTCACAGGCCAAAATGGGGTCATAAGGAGGATATGCAGTACCATGAATTAGGTTGCTTTTACTTTATTTGTTTCTCATATCTCTGTTCTTCAATTCATAATCCTTCTTTCTGATTTTGTACTCAATGATGTGTTCATTTTTCATATTTTTAATATACTCGCATTTTTCGATGTAATGCTATATACCGTTCTTTATAAAAGTTTGATATCAACTATTTACTTATTTAACTGTCACTTTATTTTATTTGATTATATACATATATATATTTTAATAAATCTGTAAATTAATATTTTGCACGTTGGGTAAGTGTTGAACCAATTTTTATACAAATTTATTTGTCTAAACCACAACTCTTCCATTATCTTTTTCAATGATAAAAATAACTCTTTTTTTTAATGGAATAATTACAGAAACTATCTTTGAGGTTTGGTGTATTAACAGAAACTCCCCATGTGGTTTGAGAAATTACAATCACATCTGCCGAGGTTTGGTGTCGTCTAACAATGAGGTCCTGTTGTTTGTCAAACTAATGGAAATTGCTGATGTCATTATTGAATTTTTCTAAAATTCCAATTTTACAGTTTAGTTGATTACTTCAGGCTCTTGACTTTGTTGTGGGATCAAAATGTCCTTGTGTTATTTTGGCATATGCCACGCGTGTGTGGGTGTAATTGTAACATTATAAGCATACTAGGGGGATCAAAGTAACAAACTAAAATAATACTTAATATTGCCGTTGGAAATATAAATTATTAATTAACTAATTATAATTTATAAAAATAATTAATTAAAAATATTATTTATTTTTGTTGCATAATTTTTTACTTTAAAAGATTACATTCAACCCCTTTAAGAAATTTAAACATTTCATATACACTCCTGTATATTTAGCTACTTGATATATAAAACCTTTAATGCCTTAACAACCTGCTAGCACATGCCTGAAATAAAAAAATATGCATTCCAAAAGTACAAACTACTGCATCAAAATTAAACCAACCAAACCAAAGTTACATCAGACCTGCATTTGCACTTACACCAACAAGTACAACATTCAGTTTTTAAAAAATACATAACATTGTTAGAAGCAGTCAAATTAATTGTTTTCAAACTACAAAAAAAAATAGCGGTTTGATTCTTCACGTGGAACTGACAAAACAATTAACTAGTTTGAATAGATAACCAAGAACAATATTCAGTTTCAGTAGCCCTTCCATTAGCAACACTACCGTCAGTAACCCCAGCATTTGTAGCACCTCCATCACAGCCTCCAACATCATCAAAACCTCCAACTCCACTTGCATTACCAACAATTGACTCCAAAAGTCCGTCAACTATTGCATAACATCTGTCATCAACAAACAAACTGCCATCTCTTTCTTCAAAAGTAGCAATAGTAGCAGCAACTCCATGTTCAACATTTCCATCAGTAGCGACAGCAGCAAAAGCTCCACTTTAGCATTCCAGCAACTGAAGCTTGTGAACATGGAATTACATAATTCGACCCACCTAAAATTAATAAATTTTTTTTACATAAATAACATCAAATCTTTTTCAGACATTGGACAAAAGTCAGATTCAAATAAGAACAACTTCTAAAACATTACAATTACCCCCTTCTGAACTAAAAATCATGATAAAAAGAACCCTACACATTTTTGAACATTACATAAAACTCAACTTCAACTGACATCAAACTCTAAATCACTACTATTAGTCTCATGTGCACTACAACCTATTTAAAAGAGAACCTTAAATATTTTGATTCATTATTGGAAAAAACTTAGAACTATCAACAAACTTTAAAGCACTATATATAAGTAGTCCTTTGTTAACTAAAAATCATTACAGAAAGAATTCTATACATTTTTTGACATTACACAAAACTCACATTCAAATAATAACAATCTTTAAAACACTACAATAGGTACCCTGTGTACTAAAAACTATTACAGAAAGAACCTTAAATCAGTTTATAACATCAACAATAGTACCTTCTACTACCTTCTGCTTGTTTGTCATGGAAGTCTAGGGTATCTCTGGACCGAAGCCTCTAATAAATTCTTCCAAACATATAAAAAAGAACCTCCAAGAGTCATTGTGTAACGCCTTGACCGGGAGACGCCTGCTCCTGTTCGAGGTGCTACCTACTCTATACCACAAGTCTTCTAAATAATTGAAAATACATTTATCAAAATTCAAAGTATTTGATGTCTACAAATGACATCCATCCGAAATTCAACTTAGAACCAAAATATCACAAGTCACACTTAGCACTTCTACGACCTTAATACCTCATGTGTCACCTTGATTAGTCTACCTTTGTTACTCGATGTAATTATCTGGGGTAAAGAACGGAAGTTAACAACACAGTAATGTAGGTGCGAATGACTTAGTGAGATATATTAGCAATAACAAAAGAACGACAATTTCTCAACAGAATGACAATTTCCTATACAGTATTTGAGAATGACAATTTCTCAACCGTAAAAAAAGATAAGTGAAGAATGGAGTTTTACGGTATATAATGAGGGTCCAAGTTCCTAAATTTATTGAGTTTTACAAGTCTATCAGATTTAAGTTGGATAATCCATTTTCATTCTAACCTACATATAATCTAATCTTTAGATTAAGCTTAACCACATTTCATTCACAACATACTATATTATCGGGCCTAAGAGTATAATTTTAAGTCAATCTTTCTTAATTTACCAAACTTAGGAGCGTAATCAATTTTGTCCAACAATTACAAAATTAATCATCGTCTCGAATGAAATTATATTTTAATAATCTTAATTCAATAAGAATTGAGTTAGAATTGTAAAAATCAATCGAATTAACATTCGATATTTAATTTATCCAATTGGATCAAATCTAGATCCAATCTCAAGCTAGAATTAGTCTAGACGAATTAGAAATTCAAAATTATGCTGACTATCCAAGCGTCGCCATAAGAGGTGGAGTCCACCTCCACCACCAAGGGCATCTCAACGCCAGGAACAAAACGCCCCAATCAATTTCTTGATTGGTCGTCGTTTGGCTACTTTGACCAAGAACTTGTCAGCAAGCCCTAGTGCTGCCGCAATGCCACCACGTCAATTCCTTCATCGCCGATCGCAGTTTCACTAAATTGGCTCCTCCATCACCTTGCCCATGAGCTCGGGTCTAAAACTCACTAAAGCTCGTCCAGCTTTTGCCGCCAGAAGTGGCAGAACCACCGTTGCCTTATCCTTCATAGTGAAATACCCAATGGTTTTCAGTGTTTTGGTATGGTTTGATTCCTTGAGCTTAGGCTAGCTTTCTACGGTGTCATTTTTAGGTTTTCTGGTGATTTTTCGGTGATTCACCATTGGAATGGGTCTTGGACTTTTAACTGCCTTTCGGTTCAGTCCCTAGTCTTTAATTCAGCACTTTAAAGTTTGATTTTTCACACATTGACCCCTGTCCTTTTTAATTTCAGTCAACTAAGTCCAAACTAATTTACTTTAAAGTCCCTAAGCTTTTATTTCTCTCACATTGGCCCCTAAATTTTATAATTTTGGAGAATCAAGTCTTTCTCTCATTTATAATTTAATCCATTGATTGTAAATATTTAATTCTAGATTGTAATTAAATTTAACCCAAAATTAATCTAGCCAAACTTATCGATTTCATATTTTATTTTATTTTAGGATCTCAAAATTTGGGGTGTACGTACACCTTGCAAAACCTTAGTCATATAAATAACAACAATAATACAAAAGGAGATAATTTTTACACATTATATGAAGATTCTAAACAAAATAAACAAAAAAAAGTGAATAATCAAATGTGATAATACCTTTGCTACCCATTTTAATAAAACTCAAAGAAATGCTGCCCCAAAGTCTCAAAATTCAATAGCCATTGCGATCAATCTTCCTCAATGTACCCAAAAATAAGGATCTGGTGGGCAATCGAGGTGTTCATGGGTCATGCAACGGGCTGAACTGTGGCAAGCGAGAGAACCAGATGGATGGATGGTGGGTCTTTTTGAGTGCGAATGACCCTTCTTTTCCTTTTATTTTATTTTGTTTTTACCTAAAGGGTATCGTTGTCTTTTTTATTTTCAAATATTTTAATTCTTTTTTTTAAACTGAAGGGTATAACAGTCTTTTGACTGCTTTCGTCACGATTTCTAAACGATAATTTTTTTCAAGGGTTATTTATAATTTTTCAAATCATAGGAGAAGTTTCTATCATTACACCAAACCTCAAAGGTAGTTTGTGTAATTATCCCTTTTTTAGTTAGTATTACAAAACTAAGGGATGTAGGTAACCTATGTTTTTAAAAATAAACATAAAATATATAGACTAAAATAGATACTTCTTTTAATAATTAAATGTAGGTGATACAAGCTACATGTTGACTTTTTCGTTATTTATTATCATTTTTGAACGATTGATTTACTAACACCCATATATTTTTCAGTAAATCATTAAAAATATTAGGATATAAAAAACAAAAAATATTATAAATGATTCTAAAAATAAAAATAAAAATAAAATAATATAAATGAGATTAAATATACATCTATCAAAATTTAACAAAATAGAGGTGCGAGCTTGTCCTACCTGCTGAATAAAAAGGAAATAATTTTAGGTGTTGACTATATTTACATCTTTTCAAGATAATTAAAAAAAGTCATGAATTTTTTCCACCTCTCTTTAAATTAATTTTTTAAAAAATAGTGAAGACTCCCTTGTGTTACCACACAAAATTAAATATTTCGGACGAGTTTAAGAAAGCTTGCCAAGTGACTGATAAAAAAATTAAATAGTTTAAAAAATTATATATGTTTATATTTTTTTGTATGATATATATAACATGGTTGATAAGATATAAAATAATTTATATAAACAAGAAGATTTACTTTTATATATGCGAAATATTCTAACTTTAATATTAATTACTAACAAATGACATTGTGAATATTCTATATAATACTTAGTCCAGTTACAGATTTGTTGTTAAAATATTAAATTTTATTCCCAACATTACATGTAACTTTTAGGTTCAAGTTTAGTAGCGGGCTAAATCTAAAACAAATTGATAAGTTTTAACCTTTATGGTAAGTGAATCATATAAATCTACCTAGATTTTTCTAAAAGCTTTCAATAGTTATCGAACAAAATACATTCAATTTAATAACTAAATATATATATAACTGAAATGGAAAAATGCACTTCGCCATTTATAAAAAAATTTAATTTTAGCAGTAAAACTCTTCAAAGCATCAAATAGCGACCATCTCCCCTAAATTGTAGAATTATGGCACCTTGCCCCCAAAAGACACCTATATATCCTCAATATATGCTCAAGACCAACAGGTGAATGTGATTGAGGCAAAGTGCTATATATAGCTCTTACAAATTAATGAAAAATCTGTTCAATGGTAAAATTAAATTTTTTAAGAGGTGAAGTGCATTTTACCTTAAAAAGAAATAATGGAGTTGAGTGGGTATTTAGATAACATTATACTAATTTACGCCAAACACTGATCAATTTTATGGACTCAAACAAGAAAATGACAGAATATGATGAGTCAATCATAGAAGAAAAATAAAAACCTATGAAATTGACTAAAAACAAAAAGAATTTTAAAATGAAGTCAAAACAACGAAGTTTTTGATTTATAGATAAGGCGTTAATAATATAGACTAGGGGCATAGGCCCATCTTGTTCTTGCTTGTAAGACCAACTTATTATACGTAAATCATTGATCCATACCTTTTAAAAATGAAAAGTTATAATAATTTGATATTTGTAGTTCACCAAACAAATATGTCACTTCCTGTCATACTTTAATTGGTCCAAATGTTTCCAAAAATATATCATTATTGTTCTATATTAATAATTTTAAAAATATCAAGTGTTCAAGCTAGCGTATGTCTTCTATATAATATGTAATTTAAATTTTCAAACAAAATCATGTTTCATAAAATATCAAAATAATGATTCAAGTGTAATTGCAAACTCTATGTGAAAAAGGATTTAATATTTTAAAACTTTCAATGTTCGCACAAAATCCAGTCCATCAGCATATCAAAAAGGGCCTTCCCTATCTAGAAATTGTAACATCTATAGCATTTTCGCATTCATAACTGTGGGAGGGAAGGTATCTTTTTTATGTTTTGTTTAGTACCAAAATTGAAACTTCTAGGAGGTAAAGTGTATTTTTAGACAAATCGACTAATTTTAAACATTTCAGGAAAAAATAAATTAGATTTTCTTAAGAAATTAATGTTGTGTCACAAAACTTTTTTATTTTCTTTTTAACAATTATGTTGGAGCACACGGAGGAAGCAATTAGGCACAAATTTTAATTTATCAAAAATTTACAAATCACACTCATAAATTTAATGACAAAATAATACCCAATATATAGAAAAATAAAGCAGACACAAATTTACGTGGTTTGGCAAATACCGGCTATCTCCATGAGAGTTTTCTTTCTTCTATTATGAGAGAATTTTACCAGTACAAATCAACCATTGAATTTGACATAACCAAACCCAAGAGAAAAATCCCTCGTACAACCACTCTCATAACTATTACAGAAACACTCACTCCTCCCCGTTGGACTGGCCCTACTTGTACCTCAAAACAACTACGTACCCTATGAGTTTATGAGTTCCATGAGTGTAATGCCAGAAAATTTCATATAGTATTTAATTGATTATTTTACTATATAAAATTTATTTTATTATTATATCAATTAAAGTTATAGTAAGGCATAATATACATTTTGTTAGAAATTAGAAAAATTAACGTTACATTATCTCAAGGTCCACCAGTGACCACTATTATTTTGTATCTTATATATACATATATTCCATATTTTGGGGAGTATAAGTTATAATTTTATTTGGATTAATATTACATTAATATTAGGAATTGAATGATTGAGACTCTAAGAAACAATAATTAATTATAAAGGCCTATCCTAGTCCTAGAAGAAAAATAATAAGAGCCTCTCTTATCTCAAACAATCCCCTCATATATATTTTGCATAGATCAAAATCCTAATGACATCAATAGGTAAAAAAGGAGAAGAGAGAAAAGAGAAGTGGAAGAAGAAAAAAAAATAAAACTAAAGAGGAGGGCGGCTGCCATAATTCATAGGAGCACATCATGTAAATATCTCAATTTAATAAACTTGAATCAACTATGAATTTCATGAATAGAGCAATCATGTAGTAGTGTCAGACATAGTGTTCAAGTTGCATTTGTAGAATTGATTTTCAAAAGTAAAGGGTTTTGTTGATTTTGTTTGGATTACCTCTTGACTGTACCATGGAGTACAAGTAGATTAGTCGTCCTTTTGTCTGATTATGGAATACGAGTTGGATCGGACACATCACCATTTTAAATGCCTCAAATTAATGCATACGGGAGCAAGTATTTGTACTCATTACCTCTATTAATTCTTGGCCATGTAAGCAACCATTGTTTTTATAAAGAATTATGCAATTATGATCTTTGTATATAAAAATATATATTCAACACTAGTGCATCTATGGGGATGATTTATGCCTATTTAAAAGCATGATATCTGTAGGTATTTAATGATTTTTTTTTTGAAAATTTAAATTTTAGGGCTTTATAGGTTGATCACCATAATACTATTCTTCTTTGTCCCTTGATAACTACAATATTTAGGTTTAAGAATATAAACTAACAAATATATATAATAAATATAAAAATAAAATTTGAAATATATTATGATATATGGAATAGTTTAAATTGGCTTTACTAATTTTATTTTATACATATATTTTTTGTCATATTAGGTGTAAACTTGAAATATTATAATCTTTCAAGAAAAACTTTGAAAATTTAATTTATATTTAATTGCTAGAATACTATTAAAATGTCAAGGTAGACTCAAATATTTTTTTTATGATGCCCACAATTGCTCTAGTTCTACACACCTCATCAAAAATCCTAGCATCTTGTTGGTGTAACTATTATGTTTTTTTTCACAACCATAGGAGATCTCCATGTATATATGTATATGTAAGAGTGTGTGAGTGTGTGTGTGTGTGTGTGTGTGTGTGTGTGAATGTGTTAATTAAGAATGAAAGCTCTACTGTCTTGTTGATAGAATATGTTGGCCCCATGGCTTTGATTCTAGTTAGCCTTCTTTTACGCAAGTGTGAGATTCTCCAGATGCGGAAGAAGTTCTTATAATAGGTCTTATTTTACAGGATCTTAAATTTTCTTGAATAGAGGGCAAATAAAAGCAAAGCATCTACAATGAATTTTGTTGGTGCCGATTAGGATTATTGATTTTGAGGCAATACATGCTTATGACACCCTTATAGCTAGTTCTAAGAAAATTTTTATCTTGCTAATCATCTCAATGAATTATTGATGTATCTATTAAATGAATCAGGTGACTCAACAATTGACTCGATTGTCTCTGAGATAGGTGATTGATTTATAGGATTGATCTTGAAGGCGAGCGCCTAAACTTATATGTATTATATAGAATTATTTTTCAAAATCCACAAGGATATATGTTATAATATAATTCACTCATAACTTGTTTTCAATGACACTGCACTATAATTATATTCCACTATGCACATGAATTTCTCTATTTTATTTCGTATGGAAGAAAAGCTATTTCTTTTAAAGTTGTTGATATTATTTCAGCTTGTTTTTAGACTAGTAGTTATATACGATGATCAATACTGATGACTGAATTTATTGTTACTGCTACTGTTACTGTTAATTGAATTCAACTTGGTTTGGGTGTGCGAGGGACTTCGCAAGGCAACAACGGGTTTGCTGGTTGAACCCTAAGCCCCATGGCTCAATCCCCCCAGCGCACAACAGAGGCCATTTGTGGCATAGGTGGGTCGTAGGATTTTTCGAGGATCTAAGCTCAAACACTATTTGGTAGGTCGCGCCTTAGCTGGAACGATAAGGGACTGTTACGATGAAAATCATAAAGTTGATTGGCTACAATAAATATTGGTTTGATCATCGCATTTGATTGTTGGCCTATTAAAAAAAATGTTTCTATTATATTCTTGGTTTACTATTGTATAACCCATACTAATTATCATTATTTTTTTCAAAGGTTTATCACTGAGCATTATTTAGATCATGATATATTTTTTAACTCACATTGCACACACTTGGCATTTACCGAGTCTTTTACTCACACTCTATTCTTTTTTAACTTCCTTCTAGCATACCTATAGCCTAGCCATAGTGAGGAGGTGAATCCTAATTTTGACAAAAACTGGAATTGAAGGTTTTCTTTTTATGATGAGGACTTTGCAGTAGCTTTAGTTTTATTGTTGCGTTGGCAAGTTAGCTCTTCTCCTTGAATGATTTTCTAGTTGAGGGAAGAATGTTGGGCATTTTGAGTTCTATGTTGCAAGAGTTACTTGAATTATTATGAATGTTGGAGTTTTTTCTATTAAAGATTATGATTTTGTGTAGGTGATACTGTTTGTTTGGGATTGAATTTCACACCTTGAGACTAGACTTTATGGTTTGATTTTGGGTTGTGATAGAGTGGTATCAGAGCCTAGATTTTGAGCTTAGGCTATGTCAAGATAAGATCCTTGGACTATGGAATTTGGGCATAAAAGTCTTAGGAATTGATTTGAGTGTTTAGGTTTAAGCATTGAAGAGATTGATCAAATTTCACATGATATCGAGGTTGTGACGGAGTGTTATTAGGTGAGCTAACTGATACAATTAAATATTTCGGTATTTGATGATATAATTCATGACATACTATCAGACATAGATTGAAAAGAATCTAGGATTTAATAGTTTTTCTGTGTTTAAGAATTGTGGATCTTTAGTTATCTTCCTTTAAAACAACTGCTAAGAGTACTTTGACATTTTTCATTTCTCATTGCTAATCTAGGATTATGTTTGTTTTGTACGGTAAGCTGGTAAATCTAAATCCACCTAAATTAGTACATCATTAAGATGCCTCACCTCTTATGATTAGGGTTGGAGAAAGTGAATGATACAATTCTAATTGCAAGCAATTATTGTATGCCAAAAAAAAAAAACTAATAGATAAGATGAGAATTTTTAAACCGATATAAAAAATTAATTAATTAATTGAATGCATGTGTATATTTATGTGTAGTGCTAGATTCCTTTGAAATTAGGCACATATTTTCATTTTATATTTCATTGGTTATAGATCTAGTGATGGAGATCGCATATTCTAAAATGGATCCCAGACATAGAGTTCTTCATGGAAGACCCCAGTTAACGCTTTGTGAAATTAATTTGAGAACGAATAAGAAACCCCTAGATATATTCATACCAACTACCTAGGGGTAGGGAATAGGCAGCTCCATCCCTACTGCCCTAAGCTGCAGTGGAACAATCTCACATAGACCCTTCAAAACCACCAACAACCTAAAGGATCACCACCTCCTACTTTAGCACTTGACCAGTTCTTATGTTTCTAACCATAATGTTTCAACAGGGAGGTTGATGATTGAAATGTTGAACTTGGATGTAGGGCATTGAAAACATCTATAATATACTAGACTACAGTGATGAATAGAAGGTTAATCTTGTCGTATTTCTATTTGAAGGTTCGACATGCTACTGTTAGAACTAAGTAGAAGTCTCACATGACTGAAGACAACTGGAAAGGAGGGAAGACCCAAGGGTAAGGATCTAAACCAACCTTGATAATAGTTTAATAACCCCACACGAAAACTAATTGGAGCCTTAGAATCAACTAATGCAAGAAAAAGGGACATAATGTTTAATTACTATGGACACACTAGACATGCAGATCTTAACGTTGGATGAATTATCATATGACTTGGAAGTGAATGCTCCTATAGGTTCGAGCATATCAATGAATTGGTTTTGTAAGACTTCTAACGAACGTACATGTGGTAGAGATTTCACTAGAAATTTAATCTTACTTTCTATAGAAGGCTATGATGTTAGCTTGGGGATGGATTAGTTATCTAAGTACCATACACCACTTGATTGTCATTCTAAGAGGTTAGTTCGTGTGAGCAGGGGGAACCGATAATAAAGCTGATTGGAAAAGCTAACTAGGATTACATTGATTTTAGCTACTCGAGCTAGAAAGGTGCTAATTAGAAGGGGTGAGATAGGATACTTAGTCAACTTGATTAATAAACCAAAGGATAAGGTTAAGATCAATCAAGTCCTAATAGTCGTAAATTTTTTTGAGGTATTCCCTGAGGAATTAATTTTACTACATCAAGATAATGAAGTGAAATTTTCCATTGAGGTCCTTCCAGGAACAAATCCTAATATCTAAGGCACCATATAGGATGGCATTAGTAGAACTTAAGGAACCTAAGGTACAATTGCAAGAGCTATTCTTAAGTGGGTATATTTGTCAAGTTCATTTGCTTACGACTATTTTTTTTATATAATGAAGAAGGACAAGACTTTGAGGATGTGTATAGACTACTCAGGCTTGAATGATGTTATGATTAAGAATAAATAGCCCTTGCCAAAATAGAGAATCTTTTGATTACAAGGATCTTATGTCTATTTCAAAATGGATCTTAGATAAGGGTACTACCTACTAAAGATTAGAGAGAAGGATATGCCTAAGATGAGACTGAACACTCAAAAGGTCATTTTAAGTTCATGGTAATGCTATTTGGGTTGACTAATGCACCTGGAGCATTTATGGATTTAGTGCACTATATGTTTAGGCCATATCTAGACCAAACTGTGGTTGTTTATGTTGATGATATTTTGGTCTATTCAAAGAGTGAGAAGGAACATGAGGAACATTTGAGAATAGTATTACAAACCCTTCGAGAACATAAACTTTATGTTAAGCTCACTCAGTATGAGTTTTGTCTTGATAAAGTAGCCTTTTTGGGCCATATCATTTCTAAAGATGAGATCATAGGTTATCCATCAAAAATTGAATCAATACTACAATGGATAAGGTCAAAAGTGGTGGCTAAGAATTTTTTGGTATACATTGATGTATCTGAAGAAGACTTAATATATGTGTTGATACAAAACAATAAGGTAATAGCCTTTACATGAAGAAAATTGGGAATATTGTACTATTTAAGGTGTCACTCATAAAAGAATTTGCAAGGTTTGGCAAAGGAAGAAAGTTGAGCCCTTAGCATGTAGGCATTTGAAATAATGGAGCGAAATGTAGTAGTAGCGTATCGAATTCTTCTACCACCAAATCTTACAAGGATGCACAACGTGTTCCACGTGCCACAACTAAGAAATATTGCCTAGACTCCTTCCATATCATTTTTACCATGTCAAAAAGATCTGATGTAAGAAAAAAGACCAATCCAAAATTTAGATCAAAAATTACAAAAGCTGGACACAAGAGAGATCCAACTAGTAAACATTCTCTGGAGGAACCATATAGAGGACATGACGTGTGATAGCGAAAAGGAAATGCGAAAGTATTGCCCAAAACTCTTTGGTAACTTAGGTTAGAATTTGGGGACCAAATTCCTTTAAGTGGGGTGCGATGTAATGCCAGAAAATTTCATATAGTATTTAATTGATTATTTTACCGCATGAAATTTATTTTATTATTAAATCAATTAAAGTTATAGTAAGGCGTAATATACATTTTGTTAGAAATTAGAAAAATTAACATTACTTTATCTCAAGGTCCACCAGTGATAACTATTATTTTGTATCTTATATATATTCCATATTTTAGGGAGTATAAGTTATAATTTTATCTGGATTAAAATTATATTAATATTAGGAATTGAATGATTGAGACTTTAAGAAACAATAATTAATTATAAAGATCTATCCTCGTCCTAGAAGAAAAATAATAATAGCCCCTCTTATATCAAATAATCCCCTCATATATATTTTCCATTAGATCAAATCCTAATGATATCAATAGATAAAAAAGGAGAAGAGAAAAAGAAAAGTGGAAGAAGAAAAAAAATAAAAATAAAGAGGAGTACAACTGCCATAATTCATAAGAGCACATTAGGTAAACATCTCAATTTAATAAACTTGAATCAACTATGAATTTCATGAATAGGGAATCGTGTAGTAGTGTTAGACATAGTATTCAAATTGATGCATTTGTATAATTGATTTTCGAAAGTAAAGGGTTTTGTTGATTTTGTTTGGATTACCTCTTGATTGTACCATGAAGTACAAGTAGATTAGTGAATCCTTTTGTTCAATTATGGAATACAAGTTGGATGGGACACATCACCATTTTAAATGCCTCAAATCAATGTGTATGGGAGCAAGTATTTGTACTCATTACCTCTATGAATTATTGGCCTTGTAAGCAACCATTGTTTTTATAAAGAATTAGGTTATTATGATCTTTGTATATAAAAATACATATTCAACACTAGTGCATGTATGGGGATGATTTATGCCTATTTGAAAGCGTGATATCTGTAGGTATTTAATGATTGACTTTTTTTTTTTTTTTTTTTTTTTTGAGAAGTTAAATTTTAGGGCCTTATAGGTTGGTCACCATAATACTATTCTTCTTTGTCCCTTGATAACTACAATATTTAGGTTTAAGAATATAAACTAACAAATATATATAATAAATATAAAAAAAATTGAAATATATTATGATATATTGAACAATTTAAATTAGCTTTACTAATTTTATTTTATATTTTTTTTTGTTATATTAGTCGTAAGCTTGAAATATTATAATCTTTCAAGAAAAATTTTGAAAACTTAATTTGTATTTAATTGCCAGAATACTATTAAAATGTCAAGGTAGACTCCAAGATTTCTTTTATGATGCCTACAATTGCTCTAGTTCTACGTACAATTGCCATAATACAATTGCTCTAGTTCTACATACCTAATTAGAAATCCTAGCATCTTGTTGGTGTAACTATTACATATTTTTTACAACCATAGGAGATGGCCATGTATTGATATATATATAATATGTAAGAGTGTGTGTGTGTGTGTGCGTGCGTGTGTGTGAATGTGTTGATTAAGAATGAAGGCTCTATTATCTTGTTGATAGAATATGTTGCCCCCATGGCTTTGATTTGGGTTAGTCTTCTTTTACGCAAGTATAAGATTCTCCAGATGCGGAAGAAGTTCTTATAATAGGTCTTATTTTATAGGATCTTAAATTTTCTTGAACAGAGGGCAAATAAAAGCAAAGCATTTACAATTAATTATGTCGGTGTCGATTAGGATTATTGATTTTGAGACAATACATGCTTATGCCACCCTCAGGGCTAGTTCTAAGTAAATTTTTGTCTTGCTAATCATTTAAATGAATGATTGTTGTATCTATTAAATGAATCAGGTGACTCAACAATTAAGTCAATTGTCTCTGAGATAGGTGATTGATTTTTAAGATTGATCTTGAAGGTGAGTGCCTAAACTTATATATGTATTATACATATTATTTTTTAAAACCCAGAAGGATATATGCTATAGTATAATCCACTCATAACTTGTTTTCAATGACAGTGCACTATAATTATATTCAACTACGCACGTGAATTTCTCTATTTTATTTCGTGATGCAAGAAAAGCTATTTCTTTTAAAGCCATTAATATTATTTCAGCATGTTTTTAGGTTGGCGGTTATATATGATGATCAATATTGATGACTGAATTTACTGTTACTACTACTGTTACTTTTAGTTAGATCCAACTTGGTTTGGGTGTGCGAGAAACTTTGCTGGATAGCAGCAGGCTTGCCGGTTGAACTCCAAGCCCTATGGCCTAATCCCCCTAGCACACAACATAAGTCGTTTGTGGCCAAGGCGAGTCGTGGGATTTCCCTAGGACCTAGGCTTGAGCTCTGTTTGGTAAGGTCGCGCCTTACCAGAAGCGATAAGGGACTGTTACAATGGAAGTCATAAGGTTGACTGGTTACAAAAAATACTGGCTTGGTCATTGCATAATTGTTGGCCTATTAAATAAAAAACGTTTCTGTTATATTCCTGATTTACTATTGTATAATGCATGACTACTTATCACCGTTTTTCTCAAATTTTTATTACTGAGCATTATTTTGATCATAATATATTCATGAACTCACATTGCACACAATTGGCATTCACTAAGTCCTTTACTCGCACTCTATTTTTTATCTTTTTAACTTCCTTCTAATAGATATAGGCCCTAGTCATAGTGAGGAGGTGAATCTTGCTTTTGACGAAAACTAGAATTGAAGTTTCTCTTTTTGTGATGAGGACTTTGCAGTAGCTTTAGTTTTATTGTTGTGTTGGCAAATTAGTTCTTCTCCTTTAATGATTTTCTAGTTGAGGGAAGAGTATTGGGCATTTTGAGTTCTATGTTGCAAGAGTTACTTGAATTTTTATGAATGTTGGAGTTTTTTTATTTTTTTTATTTAAGATTATGATTTTGGGTAGATGATACTGTTTGTTTGGGATTAAGTTGCACGCCTTGAGATTAGACTGTATGATTTGATTTTGGGGTGTGACAATGAGTACTTTTCTAACAAGTAATCAAATAAACGCCTCTATTTAAAAGTGCAAACTACTTGACTACTTCACCTAAAATTAGGAAATCTAATACAGAAAGAAATCCTAATTCTAATTAACTTGATCTCCAAATAATCGAGTCAAATCCCAACAAATTAATGTACAAACCTACTGAAATACGTTATTGTTTGCTAGGGCTGGAAATAAGCTAGGCCATGCTACGATTTGGCTTAAACCAGGCTTATTACACAAATGACAAGTTTTAACCTAGTCTATTATCTATGATAGGTTTTTTTTCAGGGTTAAGTATAGCCTTTTTAATTACTTTTAAAGCCTTAACCTGGCCTGAAAGCCTATTTTTTCCTGAAGCTTTATTTATAATTAAATAAATCTAAATTTTTAATATGCTCAAACTTAAAAGTTGTAACTATGCAATAATCGAAATTATAAACAACATATGCATAATTATGAAAGTTCAAATCTAAGAATAAAATAATATCATTTCAAACAAAAAAACAATATTAAAAAACATAAAGGATTTTATAAAGAACTAATTAAAGAAATCAAATACAATTCGCTGAAAATATAAACCAGAACCAATAATAGATCACTTAAAAAAAATGAGAAGAAAGTAATTAATTAAGTTTTCTAAAGAAATCATTACACAAATACCCATCCATAAAATGTTGGTCTTGTCAAATCTTCAATGAGATTTCTTCTTCTTGTTCATAGACCTTTAAAAAAACCTTCAATAGATTCTTCATTCAATCTAGAACAAAAATCATCAATAACTCTTCCTCCTGAACTAAATGTTGATTCCGATGCTACTGTGGAGATAGGAATTGCTAGAATATCAATAGCCATTCCTAATACAATTTTATATTTTCTTAGTTTTTGGTTTTATAAATTTTTTAAGTAAGGTTGAATGATTCATTGCATGATTAATAATAATAATAATAATAATAATAATAATAATAATAATAATAATAGAGACAAAATATTATGTAGAAATATTAAAGTATAAAACAATTCTATTTTTGATATAAATAACAATTTTTCCAAGTTTAGTACAGTCAAAAGTTTTATATAAGTTTTCACTATTAAAAATTAGTAATGAGATAATTATGTTTTATTACTATTGTCAATTAATAATAAATTTATACAAACTTATAATAATAATATTAAGTGACAACAAATTGATAAATGATTTGAAACAATATTTATGTTGTTACCATATTAGTCAATGTATGTATGCGATAGTATTGATAACTTAGATACAATTAATTTATTGCAAGTATTAAACTTATATTATAATTATTATTATATATAAAATAAAAATAATTGTTACTTAACATATTTTGTTATTGAAAAACACTCAACTATTTGATATTATATTATTAATATTGTTTTTTTATATGAAGAAGGAAAAATGAGCTGGCTTGTTAGGCTTTGCCATCTTTTAAAAGAGTATAAGCCTGACCTATTTAGATAAAAAGACTACTTTTTAAGTTTTAACCTAACCTTTTTATTGAATAGGCTAAGCCTAGGTAGGTGATAAATAGGTTAGGCCATATGCCCTGACAAAATAGTCTGACCTATTCTCATCCCTATTGTTTGCAAATCTTAATTACTAGCTAGGCTACCCTGGAAAGTAACACAACAAAATTGGACATAATTATATAAAGACAGGCACAATTAATCACCTCCCCTAAGTACAACAAATTATGAAAACTTACCAAATTAGATATTCACAATAATTTGAATGCCAGTTTTTGATAGGATCCTCTTAATTTGAAATAGCATTAATTGCTTATTAGTCTACAAATAGCAGAAATTAAACCCCAAAACGATGTGCCTCTACCAGTTCTTACAATATCACTAGTACCTGTGGATACTCACACTTATTACCATGGATTTGAAGACCTTTCACACCACCAAGAAAACATTCTATTATAACTTCTTCCCATCCAAGGAAGACGAAGAATCCTTAGACGCTGGACAACTCGAATTGGGACTGGTTGGTGGTCGTCGCACCATGGTGGAGATACGTGATATTTTTCCGCCTCCGACGGTTGACTCCGACAACCTTTGGTGCATTAGAAAAACCCTAAGTCGCAACGAGATTGACTCCGGTAAAATTTTCTTATCATGGAATGATACGTTTGAACATGTACTTCGATGCTGGTCCATTGGTTTGGCCAACCGCATCAGTCTAGGACATAGGGTTAAAGTAGCTATTTGGGATGTTACGACGGAAAGAAAGTGCATCCCTAGAAAATATGAGGTCAATGATGCTTATTTGCAGATGGAGGAAAACAATAATTTTGCCCTCGTGTGCGAGATGTTGATGAAGGATAGGAATTTGAAGGTATACGACGAGATTTCCCTACGCTGGGATTCCAAAAACTCTGTTTTTCTATTTAAATTATTATTTTTGGGACGCGGTAATTTGATTGTTCGAAATATTTAGAAAAAAAATAGATTTTTATGTTTTCGATTGATAGATTGTTTTAATGCATTTTTTGAGTAACAAAGATTTGAGAGTTTCATTTGAGTCTTTACATATAATTAATGTGCAAGTAATTGCTTACATTATACAGAATAATTACATCTTTTTCATTAAAGGCTTGTTTGTTTGGGTATATAGGATTAAGAAGGATTAATATGTTAGTGATACATAAGTTAGAAATGGTATCCAAAACCATATAATCTATTGTTTGCTTGGATTTTAGAAATTAATGATATCATATGCTTAATACTATCTAATATTTGGTTGACAAGATTGCTCAATGTGATTACACATTGTAATGTCCAATATTTCATAACTTTTAAGAAGATAAATTTTCAAAATTTGGCAGAAGACATTGAGGATAGGGTTTTTATGAGGGTAAGAATGTCATTTTCATTCTTTATCAGATCAAATTTGAAAGAATGGAAAATGGATCAGGCCAAGATGGCTTGATCCATAAATCAGCATGGCCCGTGATACCATGTCGGGCAGCAAAAGTATCAGGAGCCATAAAAATGTGAAGCAACCAAGAGATAAAGCTTGAAAATGAATCCATCAATCTATATCCAATGAAGCAAACAAGCCCTAATTGTATTATTTTGCTATTTGTTTTTTCTTTTATAAGGTTTTGTGATAAAAAGGTAGCGCCCCAGAATGATTTGGCTTAATATAATAGGAAATTCCTTCTCCTTCATATTCTTTAAACTCTGATTTGTATTTTAATATACGAAGCATAAATTTTTAAGTGTAAAAAATTATCCTCTGGAATTTTTATTTTTATTTTTGACTAAATTGATCATAGGTTCTCTTATAATATGCATTATTTCAATTTATGCACACAAAAAATAAAATTGCTCAATTTAATGACTTATATTAAACTCGTGCCCCAAATTAGTAATTTCTCTATTGTCACATATGAAGTCAAAATCTTTAAGTTTTGGACCACTTATGATATTGATCAATCCTCTGATATTTTTAATATCAATATTAAACTTTCAAATTTCAATATTTATCATATTATTTGATATTATCTAATTAAATTTTCAAAAAATTGACCTGATTTTATCACAGAATCAAATTTTATTATTGTAGACAAAATACTCAAGTTAATTAACCTGCTGGCCATAGTTAAAAGGTCATTATTGTAGGAAAAAGTATTGTAATATGCAGCTCTACATTAATTTGATTATATGCCCATACAACTTAGGCCAAACTGGTTTTCCGCTTAATTTCAAATTTCGAATATGTTGATGTTGTTAGAATTTAGGCAGCTTCACTATGGACACCAACCCACTTTGATTGGAAATAAAATGATCGTCATAAAAATGAAAATCAATGAAACTTATACTAATAAATTTATCTCAAAAAGAAATTGCTCATATAGTGGTTACAAGCCAAAATTAATGAAAAATTGAATGAATAGATCAAATTAAAAGTGAGTAATATATAGAATATAGACCAAGGACTTACAGGTGGATGAAATGTATCCATCCTAGATTGAAAAATAAAGTTAAGAGTATAATATAAGACTTAGATTTGAACTACAGGATTGAAGCCTTTAAGAGCACCAAAGTGCTTACAGGAGGGAAGACCCACATGTTAGTAGGTTCAAGAATGATCCTATAAGTGCATGTGCGTTGTCCAATTTAGGATGGATGTGGGTACGATCAAATTAATTATAATTTTTTAGACAAAATTTATTTTTAAAATTAGAATAATAATATTATTATTATTAATCATAATTGTTATTTTAGTTTTCTGTTTGAAGTTGAAAGCATAAAGTATACCTACGTTGAGAGTTTCAAGGTCCGTAAAGTTTGGAGGTTCCATCCATTGAAAATGTCATCGTTAATTGAGAAAGAGTTATTGAATTTTGAAAAATTATTCATCAGAAGTCCTCGTACGCTATTAGAAGGCAGATAAGACCTTAAGGAAAATGCATTTCATGCAAGCCTCAACCTAGTAGTTTTCTGTTTTCCATTTTTGCTGCAGCACAAGTAGGCGTGTAGTTTACTTTCTTTTCTGTCTTCTTTTTTCTTTTTCTTTTAATACTGTTTCTATTGCTGTTCTAATTAATTTACTGCCTTGTGTTCTATCTTTTTCTGTTTGCTTGATTTTCGAATTTTGGTTTACCTGTTTTCGTTCTTTTAATTTCATACTACTGTTTATATAAGCATACGCTGTCCACATTTATATTTCCTACAGATATTATGGTGCTATTTGTCTATGCCAAGTCATTAGTTTAATCAGTTTAATTTACCTAGGTTTAAAAATTTCTTAAGATATCGAAACACAACATATATTGTATATATATTCCCAAGCCATTTTGATGTTTTCTTTTGTCATTATATGAAATGTGTCCTAAATTTGAATTCTTAAATTTTT
Source organism: Jacaranda mimosifolia (assembly GCA_018894105.1). Lineage (NCBI taxonomy): Eukaryota > Viridiplantae > Streptophyta > Magnoliopsida > Lamiales > Bignoniaceae > Jacaranda > Jacaranda mimosifolia. The sequence goes on along the minus strand of CM032131.1, from coordinate 4,244,661 downwards.
CTTTCATGTTCTAACAATCATTTTATCTTATTAGATTCAGAAGAAAAATAATTAACCAACATTTTGTAAAATTCAATTGTTGAATAATGCCCAACAATTTTAATATGAATATTAGGCTTATACTATTACAAAACACATTTACGTGGTACTGAAATATCATATGTTACGATGTCATAATTTGACGATGAATACTATATGAATTTATTTAAACAATTTAATATGTAGTTAATGTAGCACCATACTAGGGATATAGCCCAAAAGTCGGAATGTCACTCTAGTTCAAGTTTATATCTTAATTCATAAATAAGCAATATAGTCAATATCCCATCAGAATTTATTTTTTTTCAAAACTATCAGAGGCATATAGCAGCGGATTTCAAACTTAATAACCTCATCAAAATACTAAGTACATACCATTAAAGATCTCATAACATCCAACATAATATATATACATGCCTTTCATAATTTCATTTTTCATATCACAACATTTCTAAGATGAGACTTAGCATTCAAGGGAACCCATATACAATATACACATCCATTCTATAGCAAAATTTCCTTCACCGATCCAAATCCATCACTTGTTCTTGTCTAAGAAAAATCAAAGATAAATGGGGGCGGGGGGAGTCCAAAGGACTTAGTGAGGGATAAATGTAATCATAGGCAATGGGGATCTGTCGAGGATGAATCAACTGAGCAGATCATAGTTTAACAGTTCAAATAGAAACATATCAGGATACAGTCAAATGGTCATGCAACAATCAGACAGTCTGGAAAACAGTCTATCGGTCAGGATACAGTCGAATATCAGAACAATCTTATATCAAATATACCGAACTATACTTACCCAGGTATGATAACCTAGTACAGAACTTATACCAATCGAACTGATTTAAGCTTACCCAGGCATGACAACCTGGTACAGAACTTATACCAACCAAACTGAATCAAAGTTACCCAATCGAACCAAACTAAACTTACCAGGCCTGACAACCTGGTACAGAACTTACCCAAGTATATCAACTTAATACAAAACTTACCTAAGCATATAAGATCAAACTTATACAATCAAACTGAACTTACCCAGGCATAACCACCTGATACCAATCAAACTGAACTTATCTAGGCATAACACCCACTACAACAAAAAAGGATATTAGTGACCGAAAAATCAGTCACTAAATATGCAAAATTCGATCACTAACAGGTTTAGTGACCGATTTAGTGATCAATCGGATCGGTCACTAAAACCCTCATCACTAATTTGTCTCGGTCACTAATTCGGTCACTAATTAGTGACCGACTTTTATCGGTCGCTGATTAGTGACCGATTAGTGACCGAAATGACGGTCACTAATTATTTTAAAAAAAAATTTAAAATATTTCTCTTCAACTTTGCTTCCTCCTAGATTCGAACTCAAGACCTTTGCTATGCTCAAATGAGTAACTGACCACTACACCACATACATTTTCATACATTTGTCTCAATAATATAATATATAATATAAATTAAAAAGTAATTATAATATTCTTATGTATAAGTTACTATTATTTTTCATTTTAAAATTTAACAAAAATAGCAATTATTCATTTAATATTTGTGTAATATTTATTCAATATAATAACGCACTGTATTTTTTATTTATAACTATTACTTTTAAATTTTAGGTATATTTTATCATAATATATTATAAACATATTAAAAATAGTATATACATACTAATATGCATAGTGATAAATAGTTTTTTTATATATAATAAATACTAATATTTATTATTGTTTATAGTAGTAAATAGTTTACACATATATATGGTATATGTATATATACTTATACATACAAATTAATATATAATATTATTAATTATATTATAAATATTTATTTATAACTATTACTTTTAAATTTTAGGTATATTTTATCATAATATATTATAAACATATTAAAAATAGTATATACATACTAATATGCATAGTGATAAATAGTTTTTTTATATATAATAAATACTAATATTTATTATGGTTTATAGTAGTAAATAGTTTACACACATATATGGTATATGTATATATACTTATACATACAAATTAATATATAATATTATTAATTATATTATAAATATTTATTTATAACTATTACTTTTAAATTTTAGGTATATTTTATCCTAATATATTATAAACATATTAAAAATAGTATATACACACTAATATGTATAGTAATAAATAGTTTTTTTTTCTTTTTTTGTATAATAAATAGTTTTTAATAAATACTAATATTTATTACTATTTATAGTAATACATAGATTACACATATATATGATAATACGCATATATGATTATACATACGAATTAATATAAAATATTATTAATTATATTATAAGTATTTATTTACTCATAATACATGTATATATATATTATTGATGTGTATATATTAATTAATTCTCATTTTTTTTCTTTGTATAAGAATATCATTCTTGTTTATTTCTTTGTGTATCTATATATATTAATAAATTAATGTTCAATTATATGGATATTATATAGAAATATTTAGTGGTTATATATTTGTATATGTACGTATATTTTTATATATTTTATATATACATATATTATTATCAAATATATATATGATAATAGAAAACACAATATTTTATTACTTATATAAGTGTTACATAAATTTTATGCTTTCATATTACAAGAATATGCAAAAAATAAAATTTTATATTTGTGACCGGTTATTAATTGAAAAACGTGGTGATCAATTAGTGACCGAACTCTTTATTCGGTCACTAATTAGTGACCGAATTAGTGACCGCTTTGTGTGGTCACTAAATTTAGTGACTGAAAAAAGAGTTCGGTAACTAATTCGGTCACTGATCAGTCACTAATCCGTCACTAATTTTTTTAAAATATTATATTTAAATTGATCACCAATCGGTCACTAAAATTCGGTCACTAAAGCTCATTTTTTTGGTAGTGACCTGGTACAGAACTTACCAATCAAACTGAACTTACCCATGCATAATCACCCGGTACCGTACTTATCAATCAAACTGAACTTACCCAGGCATAACAACCTGGTGCAGAACTTACCCGAGCATGACAACCTAGTACGAAACTTACCCAAGCATAGCTTGGTACATAACTTACCCAGGCATATCAGCTTGGTACATAACTTACCTAGGCGTATCGACTTGTTACATACTTATTACCAACAAAACAATTCAATGACATATCAATCAAACTAACTTACCCAAATACGATAACCTAGTACAGAACTTACCCAAGCATAGCTTGGTACATAACTTACCCAAGTATCATAGCTTGGTACATAACTTATTACTGACATAACAAACCCACGACATACAAGTCGAACTAACTTAGCTAAGCATAATAGCTTGGTACACAACAAATTACTGATAGAACGAATCCATAATACCAATCAATTTCTCACTAGCTAACATGGCCACCTAACGTTGTAACGTATAAACAAGTTGTCGGCAAGGCAATAGATAACGATACAGATAACAAGACAGTAATGGGCAATCTAGCGATATAGAATACAGACAAGAGTTTTGGGAAACCTCACAGGGTTCAAATCAAGAGAACTTCACAGGGTTCGGTAATCAATAGCAACGATAATGAAAATCAAGACAGATATCATATCAGCAAAACTGAATCAGGTTCAAAGATAGCTATGGAATAAGCTCGTACGAAACAAATGCCAATTGGCAGAACCTCATAGGAGTACAACAAATAATAGAGTGCGATAATCAAATTAATATCAACCCTCATAGGGGTTTATCAAGAAAATTGATAGGTACAAAAAGTGCCAGATTAGTAAACCCTCAACTCCGTAGTTTAAGAAAACTACAATCACCGTCAGCAGTCTAATGATCCACGGGTCCCAAATCGCCGTCACCTAATCAAAATAATATTTCACAATCAAAATCCTCATTTGACCATATAATCACAATTACGCAAACAATGACCTAAATCATTACTTAATTAGCTAAATCGATAGCCTCGATAAAGATATGCTAGCTGCACTGATCTCGTTAAAGAAATATATAATTGGGTCCTAAATCATCTAATTGATCTTGCCACAACATACTAAATCGATAATGATGGTCCAATATCCCATAAAAATCCCAATTTATCATCACTTAGATTCCAAATTCTTAAAATGAGGATTTTCTCCGCCTAATTAACTTAATCATCAAGATTATTACGCGATATGACAAAAATCTAGATCCATTGACTTATGAAATTCTATGCATATCTCAATATTAAATCAAATCACGCGTATTCCTTGTTTATACAATATATCGTAAGGTTTAGAGGTATATACATACACATACATACAACTTTAACACATGTTTCTCGTTTTACCCAATATCTTATTTTGAAGCTCCAAATGCACAATCAACTTGCGTGCATGTAATCCTTGCAATGAGACGAAGATTCTATCCTGTCGCCGCCGGCCGCTACCACCGAAAAATCTCAAGACCACCACCAAACTGTACCTTTTAGCTCCCTCAACAAAATGCCCAAGCCAATTTTACCAAAATCCTTCAAATTTAAGCTCAATTTCAGCCTTAATCCTCCAATGCCACCACTCACTGTCGTGTGGTTTTTCCTCAATTCCTCCATCCATGGTGGTCCATTCGGGAAGGTGAAGCTACCGCCGTGATCCTTGAGCTGAGCCCGTCAAAACGGTACCTGGTTCTGCCGTTAAAAGTGGCCGGAATGGCGAACCCGCCAAGCTCCGCAGTGGCTGGATTTTTGGTCTCAAGTTTCGATCGCTGCGCCGGTGGGTTTTAGATGAAAGTGGTACGGTTGTGTTCCTCGTGAGGAGAGGATAAAAATGGTACCAAATATGATATGTTTTCGTCGTCGGTGGAGGTCGCCGGAAGAGAGAGAAAAATGGTGAGGATGATGGCTCGCGGTGAAGAAGACATGGGGTGGAAAATGGAAATTGGAATATTTATAGGGAAACTTTCAGCTTTTCAATTTGGCCCCAAAATTATATAAACTCCTGCAACTGAGTCCTGCTACTTATTCAAATTATGGCTGAACCCTAGTTGACTTAGGGTCTTGCATGAAAACCCCCAATACTTCTCAAATAGTCCAATCAAGTTTTTAAAAATTGCAAAATTACCCCAAAACTTTTAAAAATTTTGCAATTCAGTCCTTTTGATTTTATTTTTGAGCCCTAAAATCCGATTAACCAAAATCTTAATTTTTTAATCCCAATTTTCTAAAATACTGAATTTTAGGGGTGTTATAGTTAATATTGTGCTAGTCATGCATTTACTATATACTTAGACAATAATTTTTATTTTTTGTCACAATATTATTTATATGATTTTTCTTTACACAGAATATCAAAGATTCTATATTAATAGTACTTGTCATATTCTATATTCGTTACAATTCTCTTTTTACAATATAAACTCTCATGGAGCAGTATATTTTTCATGATGATCGATAATAATAATATTGGTAACCATATGATCATATATTTAAGAAAAGAACATATGAACTTGATGTTACTAAAGATAATCAAGTAGGTTATGAAGTTTCGAAGTCTCATTAATTTCTATACTGAACTAATTCGTCAATATCAGGCAGAGTCATTTTTAATTAATATAATGACACGGGAGGTTTATTACTATCCATGCTACTGAATCAATTATTTTATTTTATGATAAGAATCAAGATACATTTTCCTGACCTGCTGCATTAAAAATTAAATCGCAAGCGAACATAAATTCCTCCGTTGACGGGCTTTGTTTACGTATCGAACATGTATCTCCATATTTGCGTTCATGCTGAGATTGTAAGAAAAATTATCATTGCATCTAAATCTACAAGTCTTGTCTGACGAGCAATTGATGTTCTCTTTGGTTAAATTATTGAGGCATTAATCCCTAATCTCTCACCAAGGTAGAAAGCGCAATTTCTCCTCAACTTTTTAAAGAATTATCCTCAAATTAAACTTGAAACAAATTTTCAGATCTATCAATGTTTCTCTACTAAGTCACCCGAATTAATGAATGTAATTCAGAGCTCTAACATGCGGAGGCACCGAAAGTTCAGAGTTCTTCCTTGTAAGGCGCCAAATAAACATCAGAAATGAGCTATGTATCTGCTCTTAATTTCAAAGAGTGCAATTTTGTTGATCAAGTAAAGAATAACCTTCAAATATTACACTTCTTTAAGAATCGTTTTCCCGTCATATATAATATGTTTAGTTGATAGCTTATAATCTATTATACATATTTTCAAGGTCTTTTCTTGAAGAATACAGCAAGATATATAGTGCTATTTTAAACTATATATATACACACACGCATATATATATGAATGAAGAAAATATCCTCACATACTCTACTAGAAAACTGACTTTCACCAACAGAAAAATTCATCGGTAAATTAACACAATTTGTTGGTAATATATTTTACCAATGGATTTACCGATGGGAATTATCCGGTGGCAATAACCCCGCCAGTAAATTTTACCAACAGATTTTAAGTCCGTCGGCATTATTTACCAATGGATTTTCTGATGAACTTTCCGTTGGTAAATTTGGTATCGACATTCGTCACATTACAAACAAAAATTCGTCGGTAAAAATTTACCAACTGATTTTTTGTCAGTAAATTTAGCCTTTTGTTTCATTGATAATCCATTAGTAATATTTATCAATTGATTTCTCGTCGGTAAATTTAGTCTTTATATATATATTTTTTTTGATTAACAATCCATCGGTAAATCCATCAATAATTTTTGTGGGAAAGTTTTTCTTTTTTTTTCGTGTATAATTTTTTAAATAAAATTTTAATAACCTATAACAATTTAATCTACTAATTACTGCTAAATACAACAAAAACTGAAAATACATTAAATATCAATTCTTCATCAAATCACATTTTCAAAAAACTAAAACTTCAACAAACCATTCAACAACTAAATCTACATAAAATGCAAGCCAAAAGTACGAAGTTCACAAAACCGCAAAACAAAACCATAACTTCAAAAAACTAAAACTTCAACAAACTATTCAAGAACTATTATCTTAACTCTTCTCTATCTATGAGTCTTTACGAACTTGATTTTCTCTTCTTATTGAATTGCTCTTTCCAACATCTTAGATCAACTTCTGTCATATAAGGTATCCCTTAAAATACAAAAACCAAAATAAGAAAAAGCAAGAGCAATATATCAAGTCAAAGAATATATATATATATATATATAAAAGAATTAACACCAAAGAATTATTAACAGATTATATATATGCATGTCACATCAAGCAACAATCTAATCTTTAGTGAAAACATTATATTGCCTAGAAATAAAAACCAGAAACACTGGCCAAATATTACAAGTCAATGTATTACAACATAGCCCGAAGAAAGAAAGAAAAACTAAGAAAGAAAATGGAATAGCATTTGTCTGCTTACTCTAGAAGGGTTGGGAGCTTTGTGGGGCTTCTCATTTCTTTGTAATTTCTTATTTTCAGAAAAGGGATTATACACTTAGGCGCCTTTAGCTTTTGTGCTCCTTTATTGCTTCCAACATAGATGATTGTCCGGGCTCTAGTACTTTTCTAAGAACTTCAGGTACTCCAGCAGTATCTCTTAGAATCTGCATTTGGAGGATTCCAACTTATAGTGTATCGCAAGTAATGAGACAAAGAAATGTACTTTAACTTTCAACCAACAATGTGTTGAATCTACATATCAAGAATTTAAATCTTAATATCAATTTACCAAAAACTTCAAATGGAATTGCAAGTACAACTGTTCCTATGGAAGAGAACTAAGACAAAGGTTACCATAATATACTGTTTCTGTTTAAAGGATAACTTTCTTTTTCGTCAAATTTTTTTCCTAGCCCTGCAACCCCTGTAATTTTAGTTGAACATAGGGGAAAATTACTACTTAGTGGGACTTCAACAGGTTGCGAAAAATCAACTGTATTGGTTCTTGGGTAATTTAACTAGCCTTTAGATTCTTGATATCTGGAAGAACAACGGTAAAAACTTACCAAGATCTCTTCATCAAGATAAGAAATCATAAACAGTCTCTTAAATGTCCCATTTGAGGTTGTAAGAAAATGGTAAAAATAAACATAAACAACGAGTGTGAATAAACACTTTGAAATTCTGACTTGCACCTCTGATATCCCAAGAGACCATTTAAATCATAACAAAAGATGCAAGCTTGAAAAAGTGCATTAAAAAATTGAGTACTATTAGTAGCTTGAAATGCTCACCTAGAGGGACCTTTAATCCACCAGCAGGAGGAAGCTGCAGCATTGTCGTTGTAGCAGCTTGACAGAAAGCACCTCTTAGCTATTCAGGTATGGATTCAAGGCTCTGAAAGTAAAGGGGTAACAATATTAATCAATAGAACAAGAATTATTTATGATGATTAATCATAATGGTTATAACATAAACAACTCCTTACGTCTAAATATTTTTCTAGTTGTTCAACCAACTCGTGTGGAAATAGTTCTGGCAAATTGGTGGTTTTCTTATAGAACTTCTCTAGCTAAAGCTCCATGCTTGACTTATTCTTTTTACCCCTCATCGGCTTCCCCAGAGGAGTTTTCAAGTGTTTTGTAGCAAAAGCTTGCACAACCTGGTAAAGATAGAAAGTACATATATAAAAACTTTGAACAAACTTGGCTAAATGATAACAAAATAACCTCTGATGTATCTTGGATTCGATGAAGTATAGAATCAACATGAGCCTATATGGTGGTCCTTTGCAGAGTTAAGTTAAATTCAAAATTGCTATTTCTCAAAAATTTGTTAGCTCTTCACTCAAGATATTCATTACAGAGCGGATGATATTTAATATTTTTCACAAGCCGCAGCTTTTCAAATACACACAAAATACAAAGTTACAGTACTACATCTCAAAGCAGTTGACTAATTTGAGAAGTGTTTGAAAATAGCAACAACCAGCTGCCAAGAGCTAATTCACCACACGTCGCTCATGAACATGACAAGCTTTTTCATATGGTGCACTCAATCCACCCACAATAAAGGCTAGCCTAGCCAATATATGCCCCTGAGCTTGTGATGGTATAGCATGTCTTCTCTCTAACTCAAAAACATAATTGTCCAACCGAATAAGGAGAAAGAAGACATTTAAATATGTTAAATATATTTTCATTGGGTTACATTATTATTATATCAAAGGAAAAAAGAAAATGTATCTTTAGCAGCACATTTGAGTGAACATCTAACAGCATGGCCAAGGACTTACATGGATTGCATGGACAACTAAATGAAAAGTTGATGCAACAAATAATAACTGTGCAACTATTTAGAATGAATCGAAAATAAAATTAACAAATATATTGGCATGGGTAGATGTAGCTTGGTTGGTATAGCTTTGCTCTTGCAATTAGGTTGTTGGAATTACATGTTAGATGACTAATTGTCCAGCAGTAACGATAGTAGATTGGCTTAAACCAGTGTTGAAGCATGCTAGTGAAAGACTCTATAGAGACATGGATGGAATGTCAAGAACATAGAAGAAATAACATATAGAAGGCACCATTCACATCAAGAAGGAAAGAGCATAGTTCACATGGATAGAACCAATAAAGGCTAGTTAAGAGCATCTTTCGCTCATAGAGTTTTCACTAAGCTACAGCCCACAGTACATCATTTTTAGCATTGACCGAGTAGCATGGATTAAAGCACATCCATTGAGCAATAATCATATTCAAGATTGGACAAGTCCATAAGGTATTACAAGGTTTACTAAGAGAAATCAGAAGCAGCTCCACTAAGCTGTGAATGATAACAATACAATAGTATGTGCAAGCCACGATAATGGTCATAGTACCAGCAAAACAACAATTTCTTGTGGTTAAGAAATATGATGTTCAGCACATAGAAAATTGCTAGAGAAATCTGATAGGAGATGATTTAGAATAGGATCATTTTTCAGGATACTGATCAAACATCCACAGAAGACGAAAGCAGAACACGTTTACATAGCTGCATAAGTTGTGGCTAAACTATAAATAATGATTGAAGAATAAACCTACGAAGCTAAAACATGGCTGTTAGCCACTTACTTTAGAGGAATCTTCTCACTTTGATGCTGGAGGAAAATAACTTCATCGTTACTCGTCCATACAAGACTATCATCTTCCATTATAAGGAGTTCTTCAACATCAGCCATGATAGAACAAAGCTGCAATGTAACAATAAATGCTTAGCTGAGAGAAGGATAACTCAATCATGCAGAAGAGTAAGTTTCTATCAAGTACACTAATTAATTATGGACTTATCATGTAAATAATTCATGAAATTAGAAGAGGTATGAGTTTACTCACACTAGGATAACCCCTGTTCCATAAGTTCGATACAGGTCTCCTTGATTCTTCTTTTCTAATCTTAATACTAAAATAATTTACCTTTTATAATGCCTAAAAGATGTAAAATTTCAAACCTGCGCAATTAAATAAAACATCATTATAATTATAAAATTTTCAAAAAAAAAAAAAACGGTGTTGGGAGGATAGCAATTGCTGGCCTCCGCATCGCTAGTGATGGGGAGGCCAGCAGCAATTGGACTTGCGAGTCCAACCGTTGTTGGTTTGCCGGCGACCCCGAAGCTAGTAGTAGCTAGCCTCTCCGTCACGGGAGCCGGCACATATGCGGGCCCCACAACTCACGGGGCCAGTTGCTGCTGGTTCCCAATTTTGCGTTGTAGCGGGCCTCCGCTACCAGCATCTCATCGGCACTTTTGCAAAGGAAGAAGAAGAAAGGAAGAAAAGAGAGCACATGACGTACCTAGTAACTGTTGCTAGTAAATAGTGAAAATTGAATTGTATATTGGACCTAGGGTTTAGTTATTTGTCATTTTTGTATTTTTTATTTTTTATTTTTTTATATTCTATTTTAATAATTTTTATTTAATTATAGTAATTAATTTTTTAATTTTAAAATTTTAAAATTTAAAACATAATTATTCACTAGTTTTTTATTTAGAAGTTAATTTTCATTATAAAATTTAATTTTATATAATTATTATTTAATTATGCTTAATATATATATATGTATATAACTTTTAATTTTTTATTTAATCAAATAATTATTAACAAAAATGTGTTGACAACCATATTAATGAATTATTAACAAATTATTTTTGCTAGTAATTTTACCAACGGATTACCAACAAAGTTATATCTCTCAGAAACTTTACTAACAGAATGCTGATGGAATTATATCTCTCAGAAATTTTACCAAAGGATTGCCAACGGGAGTACACATCTCAAAAATCATATCAACGAATTACTGACGAAATTTACTTCAGTTGGAAAAAAGTTACTGACCCATTACCAACAAATTTTATTTCTTTTGCTAATTTACCAACCGATTACCGACAGATATTTTATCCGTCAATGATTCTGTTGGTAATCCATTGGTAAATTTGTTGGTAGAATTTTTTAAAGTTTGATTTCGATATCCGTAAGTAATTTGTTAGTAATATGTTGGTAATTACCGACTGAATTTATCTGTTGGTAATTTTCCGTCGGTGAAAGTCAATTTTCTTATAGTTATACTAATGGTGACTACAAATGCGATCGAGGAGAAAATAGGTTTTGTGTTAACTTCTTGTTCTCTCACAAATTAAATTTTCAGAACATGAAATCAAGCATTAGTATGTCTATTTGCATACTTTTCTTTCCCTCATAATATTTTTCATACGAATAATAAGCATGCGTCCCTCCCAATCTGTCACCTGCCAATGAAATACTTATAACTTGAAATTAAGCTACTATAATGAATAGAACTGAAAACAAATTGATTAAGGGGGAAAAAAGCCAACTTTATAGTGTAATGAAGAATAATTTTGTTCATGTGATATTATTACTTAGTTTATGATTTAATAATTATATGAAATAATGGAATCTCATCGGTTATTTATGGAAGAGTTGTAATTTATGGTTGTGTACCATTTAATAATATGTAATTATGACTATTTACATATGCACTTATAATTATTGATTAAGAGTTGTAACGTGGAGATATTTTTTATGGAGACACCTTCTCATACTCTATAAATAAGGATTATGGTTTTGCCTCTACCATATAAGATAATTGTACATTTCATCTATCAAAATTATGCAATAAAGAAAGGGGGATTAGAAAGAGAAATCGATATCCTATTCATTCAAGAAACCAAGTGTCGGTATCTACAAATTTTGCATTTATAGAGAAAGGTATGCCCACTTACTAAATATATTTATATGTAGAAAACATGAAGTTATAGGTTTTGAGTTTAATCAATTTCCATGAATGTTTATACATTAAGTATGGTTTAGTGCTTGAAAGACAGTGTAAGCTAAGGATCCAATTAATAACACTTAAAAATTGAAATCTAACTTCATTTACACCTCCACAAGGATCTGATTCATGCTATTAAACTGGATTAAGGTCAAAACATTACCTCAAAAGCAAATTCCAACTGAAATGATGAAGACTAGCTAGATCTCTCCAAAGCAGTCTCCTCCTAGCGCAGTAGGGTTTGAACAACGTTTGCCCAGCCAAATCACCTTGGAATTGAGTGAAATCTAGACCAAAAGATCACCAACATCTTGACAATTCTCAAGTAAAAATTTCAGCTCATAATGGTTTTTTCAAGACCTCCAATGGACGCTCCAAAATTACTGCCCAAACAGAAAATCTCCAAAAGCTTAGCAATCCGAATGTATTGCCTCTAATGATAAGATCCACACACCACTGGAGAATCAAAGGAGAAATGAGGATGATGAAGGCCGACTATCTAGAGAGGGAAGAGATGAAGAAAAATGTGAAACCTCAACACATGAGAGAGTCACACAATTTTGGAGGGAAGAAAAGAATCTAACAATTATATGCAAAATGCTTGCATTCACACACTCTTTTAGCCGCCCCTCTCTCTATATATATAGATGGAGGGATTGTATGATGCTTAGGTAGCATCACACCTCCCATGAGGGGGAGTGCCACTTGCTTGCCAACTTGCAAGCAAGTTGTATGTGAATTTAATATACATTTGAATTTCATTTGGAATCTTTGTTTCATCTCATGAAATGTCATTCAAATAAATTCTAATGCTACACCAAATGAACTCTTCATTTGAACTTTTCCTCCAAAATTAATTCATCACTTTAATTAAGTATTTTAATTAAACTTTGACTTAATTTTTAAGTCAACTAACTTAACTATTTAAGTTAACTTGACCAATTAATAGTCATGTAGTACCAATTAAATTAACCAGCAATTTATCTGCTCTAATTTAACTCCTTAAATTATTTAGATCAATTTAACAATTAAATTGATCAAGCCAAAATGACTAAAAATTGTATTAACCGATTGTTCTCTTATTGTCGGTCAAAGAGGAATTTTTCTAACACTTAGAAAATTTCCTTCATTAAATTGGATTTCCAATTGACTTTTGTGTGTAACCCATTAGGTTCTACCATTCATTGGACATGGGCTCACAACTCTTGTGACTTTAGAATATCAAATATTCACATTAGTTTAAACTCCTTTAAACTAATTGGTTCAATTCAATTAATCTCTATTAATTAAGGAGTACCCAATCTCCATGGTCTATGTCCAACCTCAAGCCCATGGAGCCCAACAATTAGCCGAATGAATGCTTTTGGTGAATCATTCTAGCTCTACGCATACCATGCAAATATGGTTTTTTCATCTCCTATCTCCCGAAAGATGCCTAGGGTAAGATATTTGTCAGCTCCCTAATAGCCTCGATACTATGTTTCTATTCCAAATGTTCGGTTTTGATTTGTGACATCATCTTTGAAAAACTCCTTTTTGAAATTGTCACACTTCCTTTTGCAAGGACTCTTTGGAATCGATCATTATAGAATACATAGGAGATACACTCGCCCTTCACAATAATGAGGAGTTGGATCCCATCTTGGATCTCACAAACCTCCATGTCTAAGTAGCTCATACCCAACCTCAACCCGAACGACCCGCTAGGTGGCCAAGGAAAAGTCAAAACATGAAGACCTAAACACAAGGTTACATTGGATCCTTAGGTCAAAGGACTAATTATATGCACTAGCGTAAGTTGAAGAACTTGCCACTACCGACTTGCCACTATGGCTATCTAGTGGATTCTCCAGGAAGGCCTCCAGTGCCTTATTCTCTAACAAGCACCCATTAACTTGCACCCATGTCACACATGGTTTGCTGATGGAATGGAGCAACATCCAACCCTTGGATTATGCATCGTCAGTGCAAGTCTATCCAAATTTTAGATGCCCTATCTCATAAGATTCTATGACTTGGGATATTTAAGATCACAACCATGTAAAATTCATTCCATGATCATCACTGAGTGTACTGACCAAGTTCCGTAGTCTTGTGTGATCTAAAGGCTTCAACCAAATGCCAGTGAAGTAATATAAGAATAAGATGAAGATGGCAATTATAATGAATATCATTCAATCAAGATTGTATCACAAGTGAAATAGTTTACATGCCAATCTAATTGGCTTGCGGAGAACTATTTCAGCAACTCCCATTTTCTCTAAAGCCAATGCCCCATAGCCTTAAGGCCTATCTTCTCAAGATGTCCTTTAAAGACCTTTTGCATTTAGGGGTTAAGATGGTTGTTCTATTATATTTTTTTCTGAGGCAACTGTTTCCACTCAAATGTCGCCTCTATCAAATGATATCATATATCAAATGATAACACATTTATTTGTGCTTGAATCACTGACAAGATCTTGGCTCAAGTCCAAAGTTGTCTCAAAAGAAAACTATAGATTCATGCACGCTAGGCACATATCCAACTGTTGGATGAAGTTTCTATCCAAACACATTCCTTTACGGTTTCCAAAACCACAATATATTCCACCCTATGGTTGAATCGGCCGTGGTGTCTAGTTTGGAACTCTTCCAACTTACCGCGTCACCTTTGAGGCAAAATACGAATTCAAAATTGGATTTTAGGTTTTCTACATTGGATTGGAAAATAAGGTCTGGAAGCCCCTCGGGTTTCAATTCTCAATTACCATATACCAAAAATAAATCCTTAGTCCTTCTCAAGTACTAAAGAATTGTTTTAACGGCCATCCAGTGACATTTACTTGGGTAGGATTAAAGTATCTCGTAACACTTAGAGCGCGTGCAACATTCAGCTTTGTACATTAAACTATATACATTATGCTCCCCATGGCGGACGCATAAGGTATGTGGGACATTCTATGTCTCTCGTCATCAATCTTAGTGGCCATAGACTTGGAGATACGAAGACTGTGTCTCATAGGGAGGAATCCCCTCTTGGATTCTTCTATACTAAACTTCTTTAGTATCTTGTCAATATACGAAGTTTGGGAAAGCCCTAGCATTCTCCTCACTCTATCTTTATAGATATGTATTCTTAACATGTAGGATGCTTTCCCCAAATCCTTCATGGTGAATTGAGTAGATAACTATGCTTTAGTACACTCTAACATTGCTTTCTCATTCCCAATGAGAAGAATGTCATAGACATAAAGCACAATAAACTTTATACAACTCCCATTAGCCTTCTTGTACACATGAGGTTCATATACATTTTTGACAAAACCAAATGATTTGACTATCTTATTAAAACGTATGTTTCAACTTTAGGACGCCTGTTTGAGTCCATAAATAGATCTTTGGAGTTTGTAAACTTTTTGCTCACTCCTCTTGGATGTAAAACCTTGTGGTTGCTCTTTATAGATTTTTGCACAATGTTTCCATTAAAGAAAGCAGTTTTCACATCAATTTGACATATATCATAGTCATAATATGTGGCTATGGCAAGTAAAATTTAAATAAATTTAGGCACTGCCACTGGTGAAAAGGTTTCCTCGAAATCAATACCGGGTCTTAGAGTATAACCTTTTTCCACTATCACCTTAAAGGTCATTATCTCTCCATCGACTCCCGGCTTTCGCTTATAGATCCACTTGTAACCAACGAAAACTATTTCCTTTGGTGGATCTACCAAAGTCCATGCTTTGTTGGAGTACATGGAGTCCATTTTGGATTTCATGGCATCAAGCCAATGTCCCGAATCTATGTCCAACATACACTATAAGAAAATATGCTTTTTGCTATAATACTTTTTACTTCGCTAAAAATAGTGTAGTAGAAAAGCGTTATTTGTTATGATTTTACTATTGTAGTGTAAGATGCCAAATGTGTGGTAAAAATTATATTAAATACTACATTTCATCTTATCATAGCAAATAATATACTTATTTACTACAATTTTTATACGAGGTGAATGATATTGTGCATTTACTACAATTTTACGTAAACTTTAGCAGAAAATTAATGAATTAACCATACTTTTTTATTAGTGAAGTAAAAACAATGAAACTTGTGAAAATTTGAAGGCAAAGATTAAGATTTTAAATCAAAAAAATTTCACTAGAAAAGAAGAAAAATATGTTGGAAGTAATGCTTAATAAATAATATTCAAGAAAAATTAAAAAATTGCTCTCAATTTTTATTATTAATTAATTAAATTCTAAATTAAAAAATAAAACCCCTAAAAAATTCCTAACTACTCATGGTTTTAATTAATAAAAGTAGAGGTAAAATAAAAAATTCCCTTTAATTTTGATTATTAAAAAATATTTGATTAATTAATCAAATTCTTAATATAGCTAACTAACAAATTTCCTCTAAAACAGTAAGAAAACACCAAATTGGAAGCAAAATAATTTGTCTCCAATAACTCTTATTGTTAACAAAGGTTGATTAAGTAATCAAACACATTTAAATTAGGTAATTATTAACAAAGTGGTCATTGGCTTAGTGGCATCACTTTCACACACATAAGAATTAGGTCAAGAGTTCGAATCCTGATAAGCTCCTAGTATCTGTGTGTATATAAATAGAAAAAGTAAACTCCCAAAATTAATTGGTTTTTACTACATTTACTTGTGGTGATAAATAATGTGAGTATTTACTACACTTTTCAAAGTGTAGCAATTAACTACTATATACTACACTTTTTTTATTATAATAAAAGATAGTGGTGTATTTGATAGCTTTTTACCACACATTAAATTTTTAGTAATTGAAGATAATTTCGTAGCAAAAATCAATTACCACGATTAAAAAAGTGTAGCGAAGTTTTTACCTCGCTCACAATGCCTACGTCTAGAAAAGTGTAGCATAAGCATAGTAATAACTTTTTACTACACTTAATAACTATTTACTACACGTAATTAGAAATACTAAAAAGCATATTTTTTGTAATGTATATAGCTTCCTCATAGGTCTTCAGATCGCTATCCCATTGTCCCG
The DNA here is from genome assembly GCA_018894105.1 of Jacaranda mimosifolia. Taxonomy (NCBI): domain Eukaryota; kingdom Viridiplantae; phylum Streptophyta; class Magnoliopsida; order Lamiales; family Bignoniaceae; genus Jacaranda; species Jacaranda mimosifolia. Next base: position 4,227,328 of record CM032131.1, on the reverse strand, counting down.
TCTCATGAAGGAATCCAAACCTTTCAGGTTGCTTCTTGATTCTGTTCGACCTTTTTAGAGGTTATATGTAATGCTCTTGATGTTTACTTATTTCCACCGCTTGTGAGATTTGATGATCATTTTGAACTTCATCAAGTTCAGTAATAATGTCATTTCTATCTAATAGAAATTTCTTTTTCAAAAAGTGAACGTTTCTTGAGACAAACACATTTTGTTCCGAGGAATCATAAAAGTATTAACCCAAAGACTCTCTTAGGTATCCCACAAACCTGCACAAGATGGATCTACTATCCAACTTGTCTCCCATTAGCCATCTCACATAAGTGGGAGACCCCCAAACTTTTAGATAAGAGTAAGAGGGTGTTTTGCCATACCATATCTCATGCGGTGTCTTTGACACCGACTTTGAGGGTACTAGCTTCGCCGCCATTTCTAAGGCATATCCCCAAAAGGATATAAGCATAGCGAAAAAGCTCATCATGGAATGTACCATGTCCAACAAGGTACGATTTCTCCTCTCGGCTACTCCATTGTGTTGGAGTGTACTGGGTGGAGTCAATTGAGAGAGAATCTCATTCTCCTTTAGATAAACCCAAAATTCGATACTCAAGTAATCTTCTCCTCAATCCGATCGAAGAGCTTTAATACTTAGTCCTTTTTGCTTTTCTACTTTATTCCTACACTCTTTGAACTTTTCAAAGGCTTTCGAACTTGTACTTCATAAGATACATATGTCCGAACCGAGCATGATCATCGATGAAGATGATGAAGTAGGAATAGCTTCTTCTCACACTAACTCTTAGTAGGCCACAAACATCTGTATGGATCAAATTCTAAGGACTTGTTGTTCACTCCGCTTGTCCTACAGAAGAAGCCTTGGTCATTTTTCCTTTAAACAAGACTCACAAGTAGAAAGTTCCTCAGTGCCACTAACATTTAGTGTTTTGAGAGTTTCTAACCTGTTCATCCTATTTCTAGAAATATGTCCAAGTCTTACATGCCACAATATGGCATCTTCTTGGTTGTCTTTCTTTTACTTGATTGAATGTGCATCAGTGATGTTTGAGAATCCAAAAATGTAAAATCCTTTGTTAAGTGTACTATGAGCAACTAAAGAACCCATTCTTTAATATCTTCAATCTCCCATTTGATGTAGAAGGATCAAATCCTTCGCTATCCAAAATAAAATTGAAATAATGTTCTCAACAATATATGATACATAATAATAAGGGTTCAATACAAGTATGGAGTTCCCCAAGTCTAACTTATTATATGCCTTTGGCTTTGGCCAAAACTCTTGCTCCTTTGCCAAGGCAGTGGATCATATCCCTATCATTTAGTTTTATTCTTCTTTATAATCTTTGTAACAAATTATAAAGATGAGAATCACATGTGATATCACATATCCATGAGGAATAATTTATCCTTAAATGCACTTCCATAAAATACATACCCTTGTCAAGGGTTGCAAGGTATTTCTTGCAATACCGCTTCCGATGGCCTTTCTTGCCAAAGTAGAAGCAAGTAATATTGACTACATCCTCTATAATCTTCTTGACTACTCTGAATGCCTTTAATAGTTGTCTTTCCTTACAGGAAAATATTTTCTTTCTTTTACCTCCCTTTCTAGCACCCTTGGGGCCCATAGACTTGGAGAAGGAAGCAAGCATTAGTGGTATGCCCTTGTCATGGTAGTCTCCATCTAGATCAACACTTTGATCAATAAGACTCTGTGAGGATGTAAAGATCCAATCCTCATGGAGATCATTGTCCATGACTACATCGAAGTTGAAAAGCTTCTCCAAGCCTAATCATCTTTAGACCGCAGTCGATGACACATGACGTCACATCTATCCTAGCTTGAAAAATTTGCTTTGACAACATCAACTTCTCATACCTTATTTACTTTTACAACTCTTGTAAACTTGAACCAAGGTACTATTTATGTGTCCATAAGATTTGAAGTTTGTAGATGTCATCATGAGACTATGGTACAGGACAGTCTGTAACCCAATTCATGAACATTTCACGTGTCTTTTGATCTACATTAATCCCATGATTAAGAGCACCATGATATAGGACATTTATCCCTTTCTAGGAATCTAGAACAATTTTGAGGTCAAGTCAAACATGGAAGTTGAGCCCGATTGGTTTATTGGTTTCCAAATTAACATTGAGTGGATTTTCGGCCATTCTTCAGATTTTGCAAATCATCAAAGGCGAAAAAGAGAACATAAGCATGCGATTGAATATTGATATTTGAAAACATGTTTATGGTCTTTCAAGCATATTTTTCTCCCATTATTTTATCAAATCCTTCACCCGTTAGAAGAATTTGAAAATCATGTTTCCTAGTGAGAATCAAGGCCCCAAAGACTTGTAAGTAGACCATCGCCTCGAGTACCATCCACAAATAATCAAAAGGTAAACAACTTTTGCTAATTGTATCTTATACAACCCTTGATATATTTTGCCTCATTTTTCATGTAGATCCCCTTGATGGATGACCTCTACATTACTGGGTGTTAAGTCAGGCCTACCAAGCAAAACATTGATTCAAGACTGTTCCAAGACATCCCTCGCCTCAAATGCCAATGCATGGGAAGCCTAAAATCAAAAGTGCATCATATACTAAGTATGGTCACAGCTTTCTACCTAAAGTATGACCCTCGCCTCGAGTGCCATCACACAAAAGATAGTAGCATCGTCATGTCACATTCTATTAGTAGAAGGCATGGATTAATTAAAACTCCTTTTAATTTGTATCCATGTTGACTTAATATTTTGGAAGCACTTAGACATTCTAAGTGGAGGAGTTTTCTCAGTTGCCAAGATCTCACCAATTTTATCTTCTTATTTAGGTTTTCTAAATCCTAATCCATGCATCACATACATCAATAGGATATGGAAAGCATAAATAAGTAAATGCGCCTAGCATGCTCCTAGGGTGGGATGACCATGAGCCTTAACAAAGTAGTGCACTTAGAGCTATAGGCGCAACACCTAGTTGATTTTAAGTATGTTGATTAAATCTAACTATTACATATGTGTATTCCCATACATTCATGGGTCTTGATGCCTCAACCACGCCAAGGCAAGCCCAAGCGCAAGGCCAGGCCCAGCCCAGCCGGCTGAAGGCTCGGCGGGTAAGTGGGCGGTGGCGGTGGTGGCGCATTTGTGTGTAGGTTAGATTGACCTCCCTATAGGTTCTCTCCCCTCCAAACACTTGAGGTAACTCTCAAGGCCCATCCCTTACCTCCACACTTGAATTATTTATTTTAGCCCACCTTTTATTCATCTTTCAATGTGAGATGGAGTTTCCCGCCTATTTCTTTGGCTTATTCTTTAAGTCTTCTTAGTCAACCATCAAGTAACTCATTTTGACAATTAATTTCTTATTCACTTGAAATTGGTTTTGGCCAATTAATCACATTATCATCATCTACTCGCAACGTAGTTTACAACGATCAATTTCTTAGAAATTAATACTTGAGCCTACTTAAATAGTTAGTCAAAAAAGACCAATTTTGAACAACTGAAGTTCCTTATAATACTTGGTGGCTTGACTCTGGTTCTAATATTCATATTTCCAATATAATGCAGGGATTCCTTTTGATCCAAACCATAAAGCAAAGTGAGTTTGTATACATGGGAAATAGACAAAAAGCTCCAGTTGAAGGAATTGGCACTTATCGTCTAATTTTAGATATTAGGCATTATTTGGATTTGTATCAAACTCTTTACATACCTACTTTTCTTGCAATTTAATTTGTGTCAAAATTAGATAAAGCAGGATTTACTTTTTATTTTGGTAATGGATCTTTCAGTTTATTTTAAAATAATAATATTATCAATTCTGGAATCTTACGTGATAGTCTTTGCAAGTTTAAACTGGATAATCATTTTATTAAGGCTTTAATGACTTTGCATCATAAACTTGGAACTAAACGTAGTTTAGTGGATGAGAAATCTACTTACTTGTGGCATAAACGTTTAAGTCATATATCCAAAGAAAGAATGGAAAGATTAGTAAAGAATGAAATTCTTCCTAAGTTGGATTTCACTGATCTTGGAGTGTGTATATATTGTATTAAATGAAAACTTGCAAGATACACTACTAGGAAAAATGCCACAAGAAGTACACAACTTCTTGAAATTATACATATTAATATATGTGGTCTTTTAGATGTTCCATCTTTTGGTGGAGAAAAATACTTTATCACCTTTATTGATGATGTTTCATGATTTGGATATGTTTATCTATTGCATGAAAAATATTAATCTGTGAATGCTCTTGAAATTTATGTTAACGAGATTGAGAGGCAATTAGAGAAAAAAGTGAAAATTATTAGATCTGATAGAGGGAGTGAATATTATGAAAAATATGATGAATCGGGACAAAGTCCTGGTCCATTCACTAAATTCCTTGAGAGACATGGCATTTGTACTCAGTACCCCATACCACGAACACCAGAACAAAATGATGTAGCAGAAAGGCACAATCATACTTTATTAGAAATGGTTAGGAGCATGTTAAGTCATTCATCTTTACCTTTATCATTGTAGAACCCCTATGTATTTATTAAATAGGGTTCCTAGTAAGGTAGTTTCCAAAACTCCTTTTGAATTGTAGACTAAAAGGTAACCTAGTTTTAAAATTTTGCATGTTTGGGATTGCCAAATAGAAATAAGAATTTATAATCTAAATGAAAAGAAATTAGATTTTAGAATGACCAGTGAGTTTTTCATTAGATATCCAAAGAAATCCTAGAGGTATAAATTTTATTGTCCTAATCATAGTACTAGAATCATTGAGACTGAAAATGGTAGGTTCATTAAAAATGGTGAAACTAGTAAGGAATAGCATAATGTTAGCGTTGAAGAGGATTTCCTTTACCCATAACTTCTAAAGTTTTTGATTCTAGAGTTGTTATACAATCTAATGCTAATCAACAACAAGAGGTAAATGACCAAACACTCTACAATGAAGATGTCAATAATGATCCTGTAATAGAGGAACCTCAATTAAGAAGATCTCAAAGAGAAAGGAGGTCTTCTATCCCTTATGGTATGAGGTGTATCTACAAGAATCAGATATTGACATAGGAATAAATGATGATCCAATTTCATATTCTCAAGCCTTTAATTGTGATGATTCTAATAAATGGGTCAATGCAATAGAAGATGAGTTGAAATATATGGATGACAATCAAGTTTGGGATCTTGTTGAATTGCCTAAAGGTTGTAAAAGCATTGGTTGTAAATGGGTCTTTAAGACAAAGAGAGACTCTAATGGCAATATTGAAAGATATAAACCTAGACTTGTTGCCAAATATTTTACTAATAAAGATGGCATTGATTATAAATAGAAATTTTCACAGTATCTAAAAAAGATTCACTTAAAATCATTTTGGCTTTGGTAGCTCATTACGATTTAGAGCTATACCAAATGGATGTTAAAGTTGTCTTTCTTAATGGGGATTTAGATGAAGAAGTTTACATGGTTCAGCTTGAAGGCTTTTTAGTTAAAGAAAAGGAACACATAGTGTGTAAGTTAAAGAAATCAATCATGGACTTAAACAAGCTTCCTGTCAATGATATCTTAAGTTTAATTATACTATAACCTCTTTTAGTTTTAAAGAAAACACCATTGATCGGTATATATAAAGGTTAATGGGAGTAAGTTAAACACAAGTTACGTGATCAGAATTAACACATATCGTGATAGATCACAAGGATTATTGGGGTTGTCTCAAAAAGCCTATATTAATAAAGTTCTTGAAAGATTTAAGATGGATAAATGCTCAATAGGAATAGTTCCAATTCAGAAGGAGGACAAATTTAATCGTATGCAACGTCTAAATAATGATTTGGAAAAAGAACAAATGAAGAATATTCCTTATGCATCTATTGTTGGGAGCTTAAGGTATGCTCAAACTTGCACTAGACCATATATTAGTTTGCTGTTGGAATGCTTGGTATATACCAAAGTATTTCAAAATGGAACACTAGAAAACTACAAAGAAAGCACTCAAATATTTGCAAGGAACTAAAGATTGCATGCCTACTTATAGAAGAATTGATTGCTTAGAAGTAGTTGGATATTCAGATTCAGATTTTGCCAGATGTGTTGATTTGAGAAAACCCACATTCAGTTATTTGTTCCTATTAGCCGAAGGAGCTATTTATTGAAAAAGTGCGAAGCAGTCTGTCATTGTTGCATCTACCATGGACGCTGAGCTTGTAGCATGCTTTGAGGTTACTGTACATGGATTATGGTTGCAGAATTTTATTACTGAACGACAAGTATTTTAAGGGTGTTAAGCATATGGAGATAAAATACATTACCGTTAAGGAAGAAGTTCAAAAAACAGAAAGTGTCAATTGAATACATTAGCACAAATTTTATGATAGCAGATCCATTAACAAAATGGTGGTCTAAAATATTTAATGAGCATGTTAAAAGAATTGGCATTATTAAATGCCATAGTATGATTAAGTGATTGTAATATTTACTTGACACTTTGAGCTCAATTATAACTTGTTTCTGATTTTTTTTTTCTAAATAGTATACATGAATGTTTTGGAATTAAATTAACAAGTTTAATGGCCTAGTTGATCAATATTAGAGTTAGATCATACTCTATTACGAACCATGATAAGGAAAAGGTTTAGTGTTGTTGTACATGGACGGGACTATATATGCTGAAATAATGATATACAGCCGCCATGACTCATATTAATCTTTTACTTAGTTGTGATATTATGTTAAGACCAATATAATGAGGATTTAATAATTTAATTACGTGCACATTATGTTTTCTTATTAAATCATAAATTATGTCACATTGAGCAAGTGGGAGAATGTAAGAATAATAGTGTTTCATGTGATATTATTAATTAGTTTATGATTTAATAATTATATGAAATAATGAAATCTCATTGGTTATAATTTATGGAAGAGTTGTAACATATGGTTGTATACCATTTAATAATGTATAACTATGACTATTTACATATACAGTTATCAAGTGTTGGTATCTACAAATTTTACATTCATAGAGAAAGGTACACCCACTTATTATATATATATATATGGAAAACATGAAGTTATAGATTTGGGGTTTAATCAATTTTCATAAATATTTATACATTAAGTACAGTTTAATCCTTACATATAGAGCATAAGAGAAAATTCCACAAACCAAATCTATTGACAATATTCATCTAGACTTAAAAGAAAGAATATGAAATGAAGAATAAAGATGTGAATTACATAAAAAAAAAGAAAAGTAAAAGGAAACAATTAACATATAATTAATGGCACTGCATATCCTCCTTATGACCCCATTTTGGCCTGTGAGAAGATCAATATCTCCCATTCTAACCATTGCACTTGCAAAATCGGACAAAAATGTCCTTGGATTCCTACTATATGCAGAGATGATGCTATTCGTTGGTCCTTCACTGAACAAGACTTGATCTGTGTGGAGCAATCCCTTCCTTTACATCAAATTCTTAAAGAAGTTGTTATCAAATGCAGTGGGCGTTACCAAGTCAAGCGGCACTAAATTACTATTTCCACCATTTGAGGGGTACTGGTGCTTGCAAAATCGGCATCAATGTCCATACCATTGCTATATATTCTACCACGAAAAAATTCACATTGTGATTGTCCTATGGTGTGGGATTGTAAAGATTTACATAATTAATAGCTTCCATAAGTTATAGTCAGTTTTCAAGTTTGTTAGTGTGTTAATCTTAGCTGCGTAGTTAGTTAAGGGCATTTTAGTAGTTGACTCCAAAACTAACACGTCTTCTATAAATATATGGGCTAGCTGTAAACTTTCTATATCTTTCATCTCTTTTCACATAAATCATTTTTTTCCTCTCCCCATCCAAATATAAAAAATGAGGTTTTATCATTTCTGCTGTGTGAGCTCTGATACTTGACATGGTATCAAAGCAGGTATCAATTTTTGGATAATCAAAATTGAAAAGACTAAAAATAGAAGAGTCATGGTCGGAGGATGATGAGTTTGGAACCTATTAGTAGGAAGAGCACCTGCTGGAGAAGCGAATCCTTTGCATCTCCAATCGTCAGATCATCCATGTATGAACCTGGTATCAAATCCTCTGACCAAAAGTAATTTTCTCACATGGAGTCGATCGGTAAAGATAGCATTGGGAGCGAAGATGAAATTAGGGTTTATAAATGGGAGATGTGCCATGCCAGAGGAAGAGGCTGAGGAATTCGAGCAGTGGATTCGCACAGATTACATGGTAAGGTCATGGATCCTAAACTCAATTTCAAAAGAAATTGTTGAAGCATTCCTTTACACCACTACCGCCAAAGATTTTGTACCAGCTGCAGAGAGAAATAAATTCAATCTCCCAAGGCAATTAGACGGTGGCACAATATTACACTAGGCTTAAAAAGTAGGGATGGCAAAATAATCCCCAATTTCGTGGTCCCCGCGGGGATCCCCGAATTCAGGGAATTTTTCCCCACGGGGATAGGGATGGGGAAGAAATCCCTCCTGAAGCTATTTCAGGGATGGGGACGGGGATCATACTCCCCACCCTGCGGAGTCCCCATCCCCGTCCCCGTTAAAATACCCTTAATATATGTGTGTGTATATAAATATATATATATATTATTTTTTATACTTTTTAGTAATTTCATATAATTTATAAAAATTTATTAGTCATAAAATATAAATAAATAAAATAATTAATTTAGACTTATTTTTATTCTTAAATTTTTATTTCTAAATTTTATTTGCTCTCTCCTAAATTTTAAACCCTAATTCATACCAATTTGCTTGAAATTACGACTTAGAGCTGCTTTAATCATGTGCATAGAGGTTATTCTTTATTTTTAGTCCATTGTTTGCACACAATAAAAAAAATAAACTAACTTTGGGGATCCGCGGGGGCTCGGGGAATGGGGACAGGGGCACAAAATTCTCCATGACGGGGATTAGGGACGGAGATGGGAGAGTAACTCTCCGCCCCCGCCCCGCTCGGGTGCCATCCCTATTAAAAAGCTTTGGGATGGGCTTCAATGTCTCTTGTCAGTACCACAGTGCACATGCGGGGCAGTGAAGCAGATGGTAGACTATACCTCATCTAACAAACTGGTTCAATTTCTGATGAGGTTAAATGATGGTTACGACAATATAAGAAACCAAAATTTGGTCATGGATCCTCTACCGACGGTGAATAAGGCGTACTCTATGATCTTAAGAGTAGAAAAGCAAAAAGAGGTTTACATAGTTTTTACAGAGAATGTGGATAATTTGGCTATGTCGGTCAGAACCAACAAGGAAGGAAAGGGAATAATGAGGCTCGGGCCTTTAGGAAAGGGAAAGCATGCAATAAACGAGTAGATAAATCAAGCCTACATTGCTCGCACTATAACTATACTGGACATACCAAGGAGACATGTTTCAAGTTACATGGAACCCCAGATTGGTACAAAGAGCTTATGGAAGCAAAGGGTTAGGCTGGACCTAAACACGTGGCTAACTTGGCTGAGGTAGGAGAGAAGTGTCAAGGGGGCAACGAAAGTGCATTGACTGCAGATTTGAGTACTAGAATCTAAAGTCTGATACTGCATGAGCTTAGTAAGATGATGAAAGGGAAAGGAATGGCTGATACAAATGTGGCACACTTCTATGATCCCGCAGGTAACATCTTACACCATTTTGCTTTCAATTATTCAGCTCATTAGAATCTAGTTGTTGGAACATTGATACTGGGGCCTCAAGTCACATGTGTTGTGATATAAACATCCTTCAAAACTTTGAACCTATCAAAACCAAAACAGTAGTCTACTTACCTGATGGCTCAACTAAAAATGTACATCATATAGGAAATGTACATCTCACCAACAAATTGACTTTGGAAGAAACCTTATATACACCAAAGTTCAAATACAACCTCTTATCTGTGAATAAGCTATTAGAAAAGGCCTTAATCAAGTTCCTATTTCATCCCTCATACTGTCTATTGTAGGACCTGGTGACTGGAGAGATTCTGGAAGTTGGAAAAGTTGTTGGTAGACTGTATGTACTAGATATCGGTTGTTTCAATTCGGCTATGCTATCCAAATATTCTCGCCTTCTTCCTCAAAAGTCTTGAACCAAATCAGCCATATCTCATTCTTTATGTAACAATTGCATTGACTCTGAACCTGTAAACAAAAACTCAAATTGTTCCTTGTATCTTTGGCATAGAAGGCTTGGGCACATCTCTATGTCTGTTATGTCTCATTTACAGTTCATTGGAAATAAAAGTGATGCTTCTTTCATTCCATGTGATGTTTGTCAGCTATCTAAACAACAAAGAATGAGTTTTCCAAATAACTAAACTAGATCTATTAAAGATTTTCAGCTCATACATGTTGATCTATGGGGTGGGTACCATATAAGGGCTTTGAGTGGGGCATATTACTTCCTTACAATAGTAGATGATTATAGCAAAGCCACATGGACATACTTGATCTCCCATAAGTCTTAAACCCCGCAAATCCTAGCTCAATTCCTTAAAATAGTGAAAAACCAATTTGAAACTAGAGTCAAGGTCATTAGATCAGACAATGGGACTGAGTTTACTAACCAATCCTACCAGAGTCTATTCTTGAAAAAGGGAATAATCCATCAGAAAACATGTCCCTATACTCCCCAACAAAATGGAGCCATAGACAGAAAGCATAAACATCTTCTACATGTTGCTAGGGCCCTTATGTTTCAAGCCAACATGCCAAAGAAATTCTGGGGGATTTTATCCTTATGGCTACCAATATTATCAATAAACTTCCACTAATATCCTTGAATGGAAACACCTTATGAAGTGCTCTATAATCGGCAACCATCATATGATAACCTGAGAGTTTTTGGCTGCCTTTGCTATGTAACCAACACCCTTCCTCACAAAGATAAGTTTGAGACAAGAGCCATGAAATGTGTGTTACTTGGATATAGCCTAGGACGGAAAGCCTATAAAGTGTATGACTTGTCATCTCATAAAGTTTTAGTATCTAGAGATGTCAAATTTCATGAAGATATTTTTCCTTATAAAGATATTCTTGATCCTGACTGTGTCTCATTACCATATGTCTAGTCTAAAGACTTTACATCCTTAGAAACTGACACCTTAGCCCCAGAAATTAACAATGATATTTGCTCAAATCCCATTCATGATATTAACTACTCTCAGCCTCCCAATGTCCCAAATAACCAAGTAACTCATATGAGACAAAGCACTAGAACCAAACAAAGGCCAGCCTGGTTGAATGACTACATATCTAGTGCAATTCAGTATGACAACACCACTACAGAATCGTATTCATCCCCAGTGTTGCCTGGAAAAACCACATATTCTGTCCGAACTTATCCATATCATATATCCCCTAATATACATCATCAATACTTGGATTTTTTGGCCCATGTATCAAGTGATTCAGAACCAAGTTCCCATAAGCTGGCTTGTCTTGATCCAAGGTGGATAAGAGCAATGCAAGATGAGTTGGAGGCCCTTGAATAAAACCAAACTTGGAGATTAACCGAGCTTCCAGCAAGGAAGAAAGCAATAGGATGTCGGTGGGCGTATAAGATAAAATATCAACCCGATGGCACAATGGATAGTTACAAAGCAAGGTTGGTTTCCAAGGGCTACAACCAAGTTGAGGGAGTTGACTATTTTGATTCATTCTCTCCTGTAGCAAAGCTGGTGATAGTGAGAGTTTTTATGGCCTTAGCCAGTGCAAAGTTATGGCCTATCCACCATCTTGATATTAACAATGCCTATTTGCACAGGCATTTGCATGAAGAAGTGTATATGACACCACCTGAAGGGTATAGCAAGGCAAGACAAGGACAGGTTTGTAGATTGGTGAAATCGTTGTATGGTCTCAAGCAAGCCTCAAGAGAATGGAATCATGAATTGAGTTTACAACTGCAACACTATAGCTTTAAGCAGTCAGAGAATGACCATTATTTGTTTGTTAAGGCTAGTGAGGATTATTTTCTAGCACTTATTATCTATGTCGATGATGTGCTTATAACCGAAAACAATGAACAGGAGATTGCCAAAATCAAGACCTTTTTGGATGACAAATTCACTATCAAAGACTTGGGGTATGCCAAGTACTTCTTGGGGATTGAGATTGCTAGGGGTGCTAATGTAGTATTCCTGAATCAGAGAAAATATGTCTTAGACATATTAAAGGACATGGGGCTCCTTGGTACCAAGCCAACCAAAACCCCACTACCTAAGGGACAACCGATGAGCATGAATGAAGGATCACCATTTTCAAAAGCTAACAGGTATAGAAGGCTGATGGAGAGACTGTTGTATCTAAATATGACATGACCGAATATTACTTATGCAGTTCAGCAGCTAAGCTAGTTTGTTGGAGAGCCCAGGCAATCACACTAGAATGCAGCTCTACACGTTCTGAGGTATGTGAAGGGATGTCCGTCTAAAGGGCTATTTCTTGCAGCTGGTAACAACTTGAACCTCAATGCATATTGTGATGCTGATTCCGCATCTTGCCGTGATAGTAGAAGGTCTCCCTCACGGGCTATTGCATATTCCTATGAGAGTCTCTCATTTCCTGGAAAACCAAGAAGCAAACTACCGTCTCCAAGTCCTCTGTGGAGGCTGAATACCGCAGCATGGCTGCCACAGTTTGTGAGTTACGCTGGATATCATTCGTATTAGTAGACTTTTGCATTTCAATTCAACTCCTAATTCCTCTACACTGTGATAATAAGGCTGCGTTACACATCGCTGCAAACCTAGTATTCCATGAACGAACCAAGCACTTGGAAATTGATTGCCATATTGTTCGAAATCAGTTGAAGCAGGCTTTTATCTCCACCCAACATGTTCCCAGCAGATCCCAGATCGCAGACATCTTCACCAAATCTTTGGGGGCTCCTTAGTTTGAGCACTTGTCCTCCAAGTTGGGTTTGGCAGACCTCCACCAAGACGCTACTTGACTCCAAAACTGACACGTCCTCTATAAATAGATGGCCTAGCTATAAACTTTCTGTATCTTTCTTCTCTTTTCACATAAATCAATTTTTTCCTCTCCCCATCCAAATCTCAAAAATGAGGTCTCATCATTTCTACTGCATGAGCTCTGATACTTGATAGGGATCCTGCACGTTAATACAAATATATTATCGACTTATAAGTAAATAATGGACAGATGATTATATGCTGTAATCTTAATTAAAAATAAAATCTTTAAGTACCTGATAAGGCCACCATGTCCCTTGGCCTTGCACTTAGAACCTTTCTAGCAAAGGCAGAAATGAGCTCATCCAAACCTACAAAGGACTGGGGAGATCCGCCTTCGCTATAGAATGACTAGCCGCCGTTGTAGATCTCTTTTCCCAAGCTTTACACTCCATGATGGACCTCCCACCTGTTATCAATATCATTTCAGATTTAACTCTTAACTTATATACCTGGCTAGAAATATAAGTGTATCAATCAAAATAATATGTGCTATACACACACACACAGCAACTGATGCATCCCTGGCTGCCAGAGTGAGCACATCTGCACAGGACACAACTCCAGGGCATATCCTCTCGACCTCACGCTTGGCTGACTCAATGACTTCATACCCTCTTGCAGAATTATTGTTTGGAAATGCAGTCTTCTCAGTGTGCATGGTAGGGGTCTCGTCTAGTAAGATTGATGCATCGCAGCCCTGGACAAAGCAATCATGGAAATGGAGGCGAATGAGAGAGGCAGCCATTCGCCTATCACGAGACACTGCTTGCCGGATGGAGGTCCGAATTGTGGCAAGTGCACCGGGGCAAGTGGTGTCGTAAAATGTGGGAGAGAGTTGTGCCTCACATACAGTAATATTGTGTGATAGTAAGAGCAAGATTGATGCTATTACAGCAACGCTGCTGCTGCTGCTGCAGTATGAATAGACAGAATCCATTAGTTGGACGTTATTGAATTATTGATGAGATTTGGTTAATTTGTTTCTACTGTACGTGTGTATGTTTGGGTGATTGATGAAAAGGCTGGGATTATGGGAATGAATTTATAGAATAGAGCTTGTTCATTCTTGAGGTGGAAGCACCATCCATTAATCTATCTTGGCATTGTCTTAGGTCATCGAATCTCATTAATTATGGGTTGAAGCGTGAAACTTTCTTGTGTCCATTGGTTGAAAACTTCTTCACTTTTTGATGATACAAAAGTAGAGGCTTCTGTGTTAGTTTCATTATCAAGTACCGAGGAAAATTCTTTGGTCAATCATATATACCACTTGATTTTGGTATTTTTGTAAATTCCTTCCCGCACATATACAAGTTGCAATTGCAGAGATAACAAAACAATACGTTGACTGAGTTGACAAAAGAGTTTAAAGCTAGCTAGCATTTCTTTTGAGTAAAGCATTTGAGTGTACATTAATTACCAAAGTATTGTAGAAAATTCATAATATTATAATTATTCAGGCTTTTATCTACACCTTTTTTCAGATTTAGTTTTTGAGACACTTTCAAAAAAGATATTACTGATAAAGTAAATGATAATATAAGAATTATCATTAAAATATATTTTAAATGATGATGAGTACTTTTTGTGTCATTTATGAGTGACAATAATAGTTGTTATAATTGATAATTAACGACACACAACTGTCAATTGTGACAACTTACACACTATTTTTGTACTATTAAATTTCTAAAAATTAGAATGATAGATTAAAACAAGCATTCCTTTGTCAACCTTTCTCTTGTAGTGACATTAATTCCCTGAAATTTGAATTTTTGATTAAAAAAATAGTCGCTACAATACTATTAGGATGATTGATATATATATATACAAGAATGAAATAGAAATGGAATGGTATTCAAATGCATTCCTAAAACCATATCTTGATAATTTAAAGATGAGAATCTTCATTTTTATGGGAATTGTTATTCTCGAAAATATGAGTTTAGTAATTTCTTCCCTACCCCATAGGTTTAACTACTCTATATTCATTAGAAATGAACCTATATTTTCCTTTGATAAAATTATCCTCCAAAAATAAAAGAATTTGATACTTTTAAAAAAATACTGTATAAACGTTTAATATTATATATGTATCAACTTCTTTAATTATTACTTATTTTTATATAATTTTATATTTTATTTATACATATTTTTTAGTAATCTAATAAAAATATTAAAATATTGAAAATTATTATGAAAATAAAAATAAAAAATAAATAGAAATGAGATTAAATACGCACCTCTAAAAGATTAAAATATAAATTAAATTGTTGAAGCATTGATCATATTCATGCAACTTTAAGAATAGTTAACAAATAAATGAAGATGTGTCTGTGGGTTTTATCAAAATAAAAAGAAAAATAAAAGTATTAAAAGTTATAAAAAATAAAAACAAAAATTAAGTAAATAAGATAATTAGGAGTTTAATAACACGCTTGTCAAATTGGACAATTAGAATGTGTAATGATATATATATATATAATATGAGACTATATTCATAACTCTTTGAAATGATTAAAAATAAATATAAATAGATAAAAAATCATGGATTCTTCAATGATTTTTTTTAAATTAAATTTTAAAAATGTAATAAAGACATTCTAGCTATATAACAGGGCGCCTAATAAGATGAAGAATGTATATATTGACTGATATAATTTAAATAATGTTAAAAGTGATATTAACACTATCTAGTTATATATTTTTAACTAATAATTTTCTTAAAGAAATATATAAAAGTTATTAATGTATAAATATTTTTATTAAATAATTATTCACAAAAGGATAACGATATCGCCATTTTGGGAATAGAAAATAAAAAAAAAGTAAAAAGAAAAAGATCAAAACTCAAGCTTTGACATTTGATCTTTTGTAAAGTATAATTTTATACATGAAAAAGTACTAGTACGTAGTTTTGAAGAGAGGTGTGATCGGAGATCAAAACTTAAATTTTGGGGTCAAATATTGTAAAACGTAGAATTTCTTTGACTTTATGTATATGAAATATTACTTTCAAAATTTAAATTGAAGTTCTATAAATAAAAATTATTACTTTAATTTTGGAATTCATTTAACTATAGCGCGATCTACCCAAACTTTGGCATAATTCTAATTAAAATCTAGAGGTCGACTTGACTTAGGTCTAATAGAGCTGGATTATACTTTTGAATTGTCCAACAAAGCTGTCCTCTCTGGTAAGCTTAGTCTATAGTATTAATTCTAACGAAGCCAAACCAATGCTTATTTTCATTCAGGTTTCTGAAGATTTATCATCAATTCTTCTTTCCGTGGTCTCTTTCTGTGAACATATAATATCATAGGCAATTAATTAGGGGTGTAAATGAGTTGAGTTCGAGCTATCTCGAGTACACGAGTTTAATCGATTTTAATTTCTATTTTAAATCGATATCAAGTTGTCTGTATTTAATCTTGAGGGTTGCGAGGAGTATATAATCTAATTTTCTCTTTTCTTTTATTAATAAATATATATTATATTACTGTTTTGTTTCGAGTTCGAGGTCGAGGTCGAATTCAAGCTTGATATCTAGCTTGCAATGTTTAAAATTCACTTAACAATTTGAATTTAATTAAGTTAAATTCAAGTTTTCATCAAGTTAAATTCAAATTTTGATATTAGGCTAGACAAACTCAAACATGAAATTCTTCCTCAAACTTGTCTCAGCTTCATTACATCCTAATTTGATGATGATAATACCCGACTTATAATTAGGGATTGGATGGAAATGTCCTCTATTATGTGCTCTCTGTCTAAATATTCAGATCCCCTAAAAAATAGGTCTACTTTAAATGAGAGTTTCAAAAATAAAATTTATCGAACTTATGCAGTATTATTATGTTTCATTAGAAGAGTCCGTGGCATTCTACGATTTTATTTTTTCCTTCTAACTAGAAATATATATATTTCATATTTTTTTGGGGGTGTTTTTTTTTTTTCGGTTGGGGGGTGGAGATCATTAAAAAATGAAGTCTTACAATTTCATAATATTAAAAAATTAGAGAAAATAAATTTGAGATGGAGGAAGTATGATTTGATCAGAAAACTTCATTAATTATTAGTCGTTAGACAGTAGCAATTTGTGTGTGGGATGATTGACCTGATCTAAGTGGCATGTCATAGGGAACTTTCCTCAAAAGACATACCACCTTCTTGGAGACAAGTGGATATATACCTCTATAAGTGAAGAACTTTTCAACAAATGGGCATAAGAAAAAGTCATGGCGTCAACCCAAAATACCATGTAACAGCGTATATTGGTGACCTAAGCCAATTCCAAAGTGAAGCTTCCTCATGAGCCAAGTGCATTATGACATCTATAAATTCAGCGCCAACATCCCTTCTTAGTTCTTATCAATATCATACTCACATTCACTACTCCAAATCTCCAATTACAAAGAAATCGATCTCGTCACCTTCAAGAACCACTTAAAGGATTCTATCTATTCATACAGCAGCAGCATTGTTGCTATAATTTTATCAGCTTTGCTCTTGCTATCAAATAGTACGGTATGTGAGGGACAACTCTCTCCTACATTTTACGACACTTCATGTCCCAATGCACTTGCCACAATCCGGACCTCCATCCGACAAGCAGTGTCTCGTGATAGGAGGATGGCTGCCTCACTCATTCGCCTCCATTTCCACGATTGCTTCGTCCAGGGCTGCGATGCATCAATCTTGCTAGACGAGACCCCTACCATGCAAACTGAGAAGACTGCATTTCCAAACAATAATTCTGCAAGAGGGTATGAAGTCATTGAGTCAGCCAAGAGTGAGGTCGAGAGGATATGCCCTGGAATTGTGTCCTGTGCAGATGTGCTCACTGTGGCAGCCAGGGATGCATCAGTTGCTGTGAGTATATATATATATATATAGAGAGAGAGAGAGAGAGAGAGATAACATATTATTTTGATTGATACACTTATATTTCTAGCCAGGTATATAAGTTAAGAGTTAAATCTGAAATGATATTGATAACAGGTGGGAGGTCCATCATGGAATGTAAAGCTTGGGAGAAGAGATTCTACAACGGCGGCTAGTCATTCTATAGCGAACGTGGATCTCCCCAGTCCTTTTGTAGGTTTGAATGAGCTCATTTCTGTCTTTGCTAGAAAGGGACTAAGTGCAAGGGACATGGTAGCCTTATCAGGTACTTAAAGATTTGATTTTTAATTAAGATTACAGCATATGATCATCTGTCCATTACTTACTTATAAACTGATAATATATTTGTATTAACGTGCAGGATCCCACACCATAGGACAGTCACAATGTGAATTTTTTCGTGGTAGAATATACAGCAATGGTACGGACATTGATGCCGGTTTTGCAAGCACCAGAAGGCGCCAGTGCCCCTCAAATGGTGGAAACAGTAATTTAGCACTGCTTGACTTGATGACGCCCAATGCATTTGATAACAACTTCTTCAAGAATTTGATGCAAAGGAAGGGATTGCTCCACACAGATCAAGTCTTGTTCAGTGGAGGACCAACGGACAGCATCGTCTCTGAATATAGTAGGAATCCAAGGACATTTTTGTCCGATTTTGCAAGTGCAATGGTTAGAATGGGAGACATTGATCTTCTCACAGGCCAAAATGGGGTCATAAGGAGGATATGCAGTGCCATTAATTAGCTGTTAATTGGTTTCTTTTACATTTTTTTTTTTTTAATTACATAATTCAGATCTTTATTCTTCATTTCATATTCTTTCTTTCAGATTGTGTAGTTAATAATGTATTCGTTATTCAAATTGCATATGTTTTGATGATGTAGATTGAAAGTAGAGATTTAACTTGAAGTTGTCTTGTTATTTTCTATATAAAAGATATCATACATATAAGTCAAGTTAAACCGCAAATTTAGGTAGCCTTCTTTCCCTGCCATCTTAAGGACTATGATTTTTCAGGGAGGGCATTCAGTGATGCATAATGGAGGAACTTGTTAGGAAGGCTCTCCTCTTCTCTGTTATTCCATTGATCAGTAGGTTCCTATCTACTCTTTCCCTTGATTTGTTGTTCAGCTTAAATTTTTCGTGGTCTCCTCATCAATTCAAATGTACTTCTCTATGCACGTTAGCAATTCAAACAAGTCCATGAACCTCTTGTGGTTGAGGCTCTACTATATATATAATGGCATGCATGGGGGACTTTGTGAAAAAATTCGGATGAGTACTGATTCATGTAATCTTGCTTGGGGCCCCTTTTCCTTCTCCACAATAGTGAACAAGTACGTAGGAAGTGGTCTTGGAGTAGTTTTTATTGAAGAGGTTTTGAGATAGGTGATTGCTCGAAGGTAACTAGTTGAACCATCATAATACTCTCTTACAGAGGTTTATCTCAAAAATCTTGTAGTAAGCTTGATTACTGCATCAATCAAGTTGTATGAGTTTGCCTTTATGTAGAACTTGTCAAGGTGCTTTTTTTTTTCAATAATTTTTGTTTCACTTTTTCTCTTAATTTTGTTCAAGTCATTTTCACTATTAAATTCAAAACAGAAGTGAAATCAAAAAAATATCATACATAGATTGAGTACGCCACTATCGTTATTTTTATTTTTCTTAATAAAAAGTCATGGATTAGTGTGTTTTTTAACGATAATTATCTATCAACTCATAACCTTTACTTATATGAAGCATCAAAATAAATAATTTTGAGTGTGTAAGAAATTACTCAAGCAATGTATTCAACTGTGAGTCATTAATAACTTGGTATTGGATGTATATTTTAAATCACGTCATTAATAATTAGAGTCATTAAAAGTGCAGTTCGATTATTTTGTTTCTTCATACAGTAAACTCATTCTTCATGTGGTGTCTAAGACTAAGACCTGGTTCTTGATGAAACTTTGGGCTAATTACATTTACTTACATTATTTTTTTGGTATTGAATGATTATTTGCGCCTGTAATCTGCTAAACAATTATTCCAACAGGAGATTACTAAAAGTAATTTGATGATTAAATTAATTAATGAGTACTCATGATGCAAGTCTTCAACAAATCAAATTATTTATGCAGAAATCGTAATTCTCTAATAAAGAACATAAGAAAAAGGAATCAGACCAAGTTGAACGTACGTAATTAGATCATTATATTTGACAAAAAGTCTCCCAGCACATAGTTAGAATTTGTTGCATATCCGAAACATGAAAGAAATAGAATAGGTAGGTGTAGGCGTTTAGTTCCCTAACACAAAACTCATTTTACCGATTGCCATACGGCGGCCATTGCGTTTTTGAATGCGAGAAAATTGATATATATGATTAACTGTTAGTGGGCGGCCAACCAGGCAATACTGAGGTTGAACTGTTGTTTCTTTTTCTTGATCCTCTAGAATCACTCCTCCTTCCTCTTCCTCTTCCTCTTCCTCTCCCTCTCCTAAAATAATCCTGGCTCATTGATCCACAAGATGATCCATCCTCAAAAACGTAAAACAATCGGCAGAATTGATTAGGAAAAGATAAATAACCAGAGACTAAAAAACTTATCAGCAAACAAGGGGAAAGACTCGTCACACAGACAAGACTCAAGAGAAATTGGAAAAGACTTGTCAAATGGAAAACACAAATCATTCTTGTTTGAATGAGAATTAATACTTGCTGTGATTACTAGATATTCACTTAATTTGAGAACTAATCCACAGTAAACAATTGATCAGATAGTATTTTCCCTAAATATTTTTGTGTGAGGTTTGGAGTTCCAATTTCAATGACTTAAGGTGCACATATGCATGTATAAATACAAAAAGAGAAAATTATCCAAACTAATCAAATTAATTTAAATTAAATTAATAAAGAAATATTTGGGCCCAAACCCTTGAGAAACCAAGTGAAATACCAAAGTTTGGAGAATACTTTCTTGCATTTGGATTGTGGATTTTAGCTGCAAAAATCTTTCTTTTTTTTTAATTTTCAAGAGAAAAGAATTATTGACTACTTTTCAAACTTTCAAACTTAACAGTGAATAAGATACCTTGAAGAAAATGTGTTGATTATAACACCTTTATTTTGCTATTTTTTCAAGCCCAAAATGATTAACAATCCAATATGTGACAGTTAAAAATGATGAAGAGTTGACCGTGAGATCAGTCCATGGGATCTTATTATTTTCTTTTTGTCTTTTTCCTTGCTTTAGCCAAAGAATTTCATTTCTTGGATTATTCTTATGATTGCTTTAATGGTTTTCTTCTATCTAACTATTGGAAAATTGATTATAAGAGAACTGATTTACTAGTAATAGTGGCATTTTTTTATTTTTTTTTTTGAAGAACTACTAATAGTGAATTTGAAAAGGATCGATTTGTTACTATTAGGGTTGTTCATCGGATAAATTCGATTCGATGAACCCAACAATTCAAATTGAATCAATCTAATTAGTTTGGTTTGGGTCCGGTAATTGGGTTTGATTGGGTAAAATTCGATCAAATTCAATTACATTTGGTTCGGTTCTTGGATTTCATATTCACTTACCTAACTTGACCTGATCCAATGATTTAATTAAAATAAATATTTTTTTAAATTATGAATTTTATTTATATTTATATTCAATGTTCAACTTAGACTTGGATTTGGGATTTTGTATTATTAATTATGGCTTGTGATAAAAGAAGGAGATAATTTATAACAATTATAAATTGTGGCGTCCAGGTGCAATACTATGTGCTTTTGAGTTTTAATAAATATTTTGAGAATAATATGATTATCTTGATAGGATTAATGCTAATATTGTTTATGTAGACCATCTATTCAGTTTTAATTTAGATATAGATGGAGCTTGCCAATTTTTTCCCAAAGAAATTGCAGTCGGTGCTTTCTTCTTCTTCTTCTTCTTCTTCTTCTTCTTACAATTGGACAATTGTTGGGTTTTGGTCATGTAGTACACTAGTTTCAATATTTTACCTACTTAAAATTGAATTTTTAATTATTTCATTAATTGAAAATATATAATCATAATATTATCCAATTTTTGAAAAGATAAAATTAAAAAAAAAAAAAAAAAAGAGATGTACTCAACTACTTGACTTGAACCAGCCCGAACTAAATTGGATTAGTTTGGTTCGAGTCTGGCAATCTAATTCCATGAAACTCAACCCAAACCAACCCGATTAAATTTAATTGGTTCGAACCAATTTTTCTTACAAACCCAACTCAACCCGACTTGTGAACATCCCTAGTAATTACTATAATTCCACTAGAATTGGTTAGACTGGAGATCAGTTTCTCTGTTTTAGGGAAAAAAAATTATTGAAGAACCACCACAAACATGTTTGACAAAAAACTATCCATTTACTAAATATAATTAACTTTATATTAATGCTAATTGTATTTATAAATAAAAAAATATTCAAGTTATTATATTATATAAACTAAAAATAACATAGGCTTAATAATAAGCATACTGAATAACATACAGTATTGATTATTGATTGATTTAAACTCATTGACAAACAATTTTTATGTTAAGACTTCAAAAAAATATGGGGTATGTAAAATTGTCTGCATATTTTATAAGTTTTTAATTATGTTTTAATCATATTATCTGAGTTTTGCCATCTCATACCGAGTAAGACATTTTTTAAATTAAATTAAAACTTAAGAATATAATTATTAGTTTAAAATTTAGTATATCAAGAGGTAATTGTGATTTTATGTATGTTCAAATTATTTCTCTTTTATATAATACTAGTAGTCAATGCATGCATTTTTTGTGCGCATAAAATACAAAAATATGTCAAGAAACCAGCAGAAGATGACAGTCATCCAAACTTCTTCTAGGCAGCCTTGAAATTTTTTCATGAAATATTTTTCTTGTTCATCACTTTTTGAATGAAAAATGATATAAAATTATACCTAAAATAATATAACACTGGACCTGTATTTTTCTCCGAGAAAAAGAAGACCAAAAAGATTAATGACACTTTCGAAGAGAACACAAAAAAAGAAACAAAAAAGAATATATAGAAATCAAATCTGATAGAAAAATGTGGTGCTAGATTTGCATTTTTCTGTACACAAAAAAAGAGGACAAAAAAGTTAATCACACTGTTAAAAAGAATAGAAAAAAATAAAAAAGAATAGAAATCAAACCTGAAAGAAAAATATGGTGCTGGATTTATATTTTTCTCTGCACATAAAAAAAGAACAAAAAGTTATTCAGATAATTAAAAAGAACACAAAAGAAAAGAAACAAAAAATAGAATAAAATCAAACCTATGGTGTAGGCAAAAACGAAGGCAACACCCTTTCACACAACGACAATGAAGTTTTAATTTTTAGTTTTGGGTTTAAGATGTCAATTGGAGGAAGAAATCTAATAACTGTGGGAAGTGGTTTTGAAATGATTTAGTGGATAATATGGAGTATAAAATGGTGGATTAATGGGATTTATTAAAATTATATTTATGACCATATTGAATTGATTGTATTAAGTAATTTCTATGAGGTTAAATTTGAAATATTATAACTTGATATCCAAACCACTGAATTCCTTATTTTGTCCTTCAAAATGAATTATACTTTTTAATATTTGGATAGATTAAGGGACAATTTAAGTAATTACTCAAAAATAATTGTCATATTAGATGCAAAAGTGTTTTCTTTTTCAAAATAGTATAAATAAATAGGTAAAAGATCAAACTAACTGGATTATCATTTTTAAGAAAAATGAAGACTTTTGAATGAATGCGCTAATGATGTATAAATATATTTTAAGATATGTAACAGATTGTCACAAATAGTATACTTACATAAAGTTTTTTTTAGATCAACACTCAAAGTTCATCAATTGCAAGTAAAGCCAAAAATTCGTGGCTCGTGTATGTATTACGTACACGCGTTCACTTGATCTTGAGCAAAAATAAAATAAAATAAAATAAAATCCGATGCATATGTAACACTCTGGATAGTTTACTAGTACGATTCATACAAAGAGAACACAATGATAATAATAATTACTATAAATAATAAATTAAAAAATCAATCTCAGAATCTTTGTTGGGGATAAATTACTATTTAAGAGAGTAGGTATGATGAGGACAGGAAAGTCAAAACAAAGTTAATACCTGTTATCTGACATCCCTTGTTTGAGCAGGTAGGTGGTAGGACACCTTTCTCCAAAACCAATTTAATATTTCAGCTCCAACATGCTCCATATGTGTCTTGTGCATCTTATACATGGAATTGCGATTTTATCCCTCTGCTAAGATTCCTTTTTTTTTATTATTATTATTCTTTAAAAGAAAAAATAAGACATGATAAAAGTGTTAGGTTGATGTTTTGATCCGTTGGTTTAATTTAAGTAGGAAAGTTGAGGTTTTATGTAATACTCCTAAAATTCAGTATTTTTGAAAAATAAGAATTTGAAATTCAAGAAAGTGGTCGCTCCAATTTTAGGGCTCGAAAATAAATAAAATGACTTAATTGCAAGGAAGTTGGAAATTTTGGGGTCAAATCGCAATTTATAGAGACTTGATTGGACCACATTTTGAAAGTTGGGGGTTTGCATGTAAGGTTTTAGGTCAAGCAGGATTCAATCGTAATTTAAATAATTGGCAGGACTCAATTGCATGAATTAATAATTACTTAGGGTTGAATTAGAATATCTCAAAAATGGCATATATATATATATGAAAATTTCGTTTTCACCCCATTTTTCCTTTTCTTCTTACCGCATCACTTCCCTCTCCTCTCGCCGGTGATTTTCTTCCAACAACAGGTTTCTTTCAAACCCAAATCTATAAACCTTCTCCTCTCACTCTCAGCTACACTCGCGCACAACACCATGGTGCTTCGAGCAACGGTTCACCGAAAAATTGGAGTTGAAGCTCGGCAGTGACGATGTGTGATGGGGATGGCGAAGCAGCGGCAGAGATAGGATTCTGGGCAGCATTTTTGGCATATCTAAGCTTAAGGAGTGAGTTGATATAGGGGTGTTCGCGGTTCGGTTTGGATCGATTTTGGGACAAAAGTCAACCGATCCAAACTATATAATGTATATTGGATCGGTTTGGATTGGTTTGACTTTTATTGTAAATCCGATCCAATCCAATCCATTTTAAATCGGTTTGGATTGGATCGGTTAATCGATTTTTCAATTTAAATATTTAATTGAAATATTTGACAAATTACTATTGATAAGTAAACTAATTTAATCAATCAATTTGTAAATTTTATTTAGCTATCATATCACACTAATCTTGTGGAATTAAGTTTTATTATGTAAGAACACACAACTATAAAGTTATAAGTCCACAATAATTATCCCTATATATTTGATTTTTGAAAGTGAAAAAGTCCTAAATTTAGTTTATTTTAATTTATTTGTGTATTTTACAATTAAGATATATATTTTTTATATTATTAGTATATAATTTTGGTTCGGTTTGGATTGGATCGGTTTTTTAGATTAAAACCGAAAACCGATCCAATCCAATCGGTTTTAAGAAAACAAATCCAATTCAATCCAAAAAAGTTCGGTTTTGATCGGTTTTTGATTTTTTGGATCGGTTCATCGGTTTTTTTTTGGATTGGATTGGATTTGAACACCCCTAAGTTGATATCTTTAGATTCTTGAACCATCCACCAGCAATGGCAGAATCGGAGCTTCAGGCAACGACAACGAGTGATACCCAACAAAGTTTGGAGCTTCAATTGACAACTTTCCCGGCGATGAAACTCAAAATTGGTTGTGGCGTTGGGTTCAGGAGGCTAAAAGGCGTCTTGTGGTGGTGGTTTTGTGCATGTCCGACAGTGGACAGTGGCCACGATGCGGCGGCAATGTTGAGGCAAAATTTGCTCCTTGATGCGACGATCGCAGCGATGGTATTGATTGATGAATTCGGGGTCTCGTTGATCGATTCGTGGGTAAAAGAGTTGGGAAAAGTGTTTAATTATATATATACACATGTTGTACCGTATTGCTTCAAATATTGTACTATGTTATAAATGAGGATTATCATATGGATTGTATATATATAATGAGACCATGCATGGTTGGAATTATGTACCTAGTGGGCCCGGATATAATATATTGTTTGGCATCTTTGGTTAATTAAGGTTAATAAGTAAGACAATTCTATATTCATGGGTTCAAGACCTAAGTGGCAATTGTTGGGATTAATTATGAAGAATTAAGCATCTATTGTGACGTTAGGTTGATATTATGAAAAGATTATGTAATTAAGGACTAGTCTATATCCTGATAAGTGAATTGATATAAAAACTGAGTGTTACTTTGGCACTACTAACCTATTAGCCATTATTGGGACGATAGTGCTATTGAAGCTTTAAACTATCATGTTAATAGGTTAATTAGTGAATTTGGATTAATGATAAGCATGATAGTGATGTACTGGGAGTCAAATCTATAATTATACGTTTTGGTTAGGTGATGAAGAAGTAGGTCTCGTGGACCAGTAAATTGCTTATTTCAGTTGATGTATCTAAGATTACGAAGGTGAGGGTCTGCCACTTTGGCCTCGATTATTCTATCTGTACTTGTGGAAAAACCCCTGTAAGGATTAAATTTGCTTGAAGCTGTACTTGCTCATGTTTATCGAAATCTGTACTTGATAGTGTACTTGCTCGTGATCTATTATTCGATTTGTGTACCCCAAGAGGGTTAGTTCTTGTTTCACTCAGTTGAGTTTGTTCTTGTTTGTTCTGGCGCCCATAACTTCCTTTTATCTTGTCTTGTACTTGTCATGATTGGTACTTGTTATTGTACTTGTTTCCATCTTGAATTGTTATCAGATGCCTTGCCGGCATACTTGCTCGTTTGTATCCTGTTATCTAGCCATGTTGGCCTGACTGTACTTGTTGGTTGTTCATGTATTGCCTTGTTAGCAAATCCAATTGCTTGATTGACACTTGTCATACTTGTGTGGAGATAGTACTTGGGCCAAGTGCCAATCCTATGCAGAATACTGGGATACTTAGGACACACCTTGCAGTCCACCTTGGTGTCCACGATACTCTAAGCAGTCCGCTTAGGTATCTGTAGTACGCTAAGCAATCCACTTAGGTATTCGCAATGTGCCATACAGTCCGTATAGGCAAACTAAATTGTATGCCGAGCTGTCACACTATGGAAGTACTTGTTTGAATGGAATAAGGTGAATCAATATGCATGTTTTGTCTTGATCTGTTGAAATGCATATATTGTATGGGTTTGCTTATTCATACTTGTATTTTGATCGCTTAAAACTTGCTCTTGGAGCAATAAAGGTGGTGTAGTTCATGTTCTAGTTCGAGCTGTTGTCCGGGCCGAACAAGTTAGCGGTGATACCTCCTGTAGTAAATCGGTTGAGTTGGTTGATGGTGATACGTCCCATAGTAAAGCGGTTGAGCTGGCCGCACCATTCGAGTCGGCAGTCACAAACCTCGAGCTAGTACCTACTAAAAGTCTTGAATTTGATAATGCTTGTTTATCGAACTTGTTAATGCCTGTATTTTGAAGTGTACTTGTTTACTTGTTAAATTTTGACCTGTTGAGTTGATTCTTCCTCGACATATCCCTATTGCTTATGGATACTGTTATCCCTCACTAAGTTTTTGGACTTACCCTTTCATATTTCTTTGACTTTCTCAAACAAGTTCAAGTGAAGGATATGGCCTCTTGAATTGGGCTGGAGAAATACTTTTGTAATAGAACAGGTGCTTGTGTATGTTATTGAGCTCTCTTGAATGTTAAACTTTGGTTTTGAGACAATGTGATATGTCAGGACTAATGTGGAGGACTTCAGGTCTATATATGTTATGTTAGATATAAGAAGTTGAATTAGGGAATGTCTTTAAGTGCTTGTCATGTTAATTAAGTTTGAAATTTTTGCTGTTTTTGATTAGTTAAGTTGAAATGTTTTGGGTCTATTGCTTGTTTATGGATTAAGATTTAAGTCTAAATTGAATGGTGCCTTAGCTAAGAGGGATCCCGAATGGGGGTGTTACATGTGGTATCAGATCCTAGGTTTTGATGACCTAGGTTCACATGGGAATAAATGATTGTTCTGACTGAATTTGATTGGCCTACTAGAGATTTAACCTAAATTAGGAAATATCCAGGATGTGAACACTTGGGATAGGAGAACTTGAACTATACTAGGACATGATCCTCGGATATGAAATTTATGGATAGTAGATGTTAAGCTTGACTTTGAAATTACTTCATATAAGAATGAGCAGAGAATTCATTTCAATACATTTCTTCTATCAAAGCCTTGGTTTGTTGATAAATTCTAGATTGAGCCAGAATTCTGAGTGGTTCATGTAGTTTGGGAAACTCCTATGTGATTTTGGGATATTAAGATGAAGTTGATGGGTTGATCTCAGTGAGATGAGTTGCATACGGTAGGATTAAATGAATGCCTTCCTATGTAGCAAATGATAAGATATAAATTCCTTTTTCAATGATTTTTTTCTTTTATTCTTCAACCTTCAATACTATCATCAGTAGCTTCCAATATTATCCATATATTGCTAGGATATAAATTGTATTATAAGCATAATTAGATCATATATAATATAAAAAATTTACTTTATATAACATTATTACAATATGTTCAAAGACAAATTAAATCTAGTTAAAGAATATCCAAATAAAGAATATGGAATTTTCCTTACTTGCATCCATCCATCCTTATAAATCCAAGAAGGGTACTTTTGTCCTTCGACAATGACCCGGGAGATGTCATGTGGCCACCGTCAAGCCCTCGCCCCTCGGGGCACAATAACATTATAAGATGAACTTCGAGAACCCAACACTTACAAGTAATTTTCGCCCCTTTTTATTTACCCAGAAACAAAAACACTGAAAAACCAGCATAGTTTCATTTAAACCCCCACCACCTACCAAGCATTGAATTACACAGAAGCAGAAAATCAGACGGAGAAAATGGAAAAGACAACATCAGAGAAAAATAAGGTTACACAAACTCATGTCGGAGAAATACCCTTTTTTCTTCGAACTCCATGCAATTATTTTCAAGAATTCATACGGGCTATACTCAAGTGTCTAGGTTTCGAATCTAAGCCTCAAAATCCTTCTTCAAACGTTAAGGGTGGTGATGAAAGGAGTAGCCAAAGCTCCTCTTCATCGGCCGAGCAGCCCGCGGATCCACCGTCGACGTCCACAGCAGACCCTCCGGCTGATCCGCCTGCGGTGATGGCAAGGAGTGGGGGAGCGCCACCGCCACCGCCCATAAGTGGGGGTCCAGGCCCTCAGACTAATGCAAACACCAGTTAAATTTCTATGAGCACTGCTAGTGTTAATTATTTTCTAATTTTTTTTTTTTTTTTTTTTTTTTTTTTAACCTTGATGTATGATTTGGGTGATGGTTTAGGGTTCATCTCTCTCTGCACACTTTTCTAGACTGGGGTTTGGAAGTTGATATTTGTTTTTCTCTGTTTGTTCTTTAATTTATGTCCACAAACTCGCGCGCGCGCGCGCGCACACACACAGATGTATGTATATATTTATGTGTACGTATATGAATGTTTTTTATGGGCTCTTGTCTAGCTAGTGCATGTAACATGTTGGATTGTGTTATGAAGATACTTATGTTTCTTGATTTTAATGCAATGCCTCTTCTTCTCACTTCTTTCCTAGCTATTTGGAGATGATTATTTGATGCTCAGCTTGACTCCATTCGACTATATTATACTTTGTTTTACTACTTATGTTGTTATATTTGAGTGAAAATTGCAGTTGCTGCTTTTTTATTGTGCGCTGATAGATTCATCATGTGTATATTGTACGTTGGTACTTTTTAAATGACAGATGAGATGGAATAATTATCATTAATTTCTTCAATGAAATTAGAATAGACCAACAAATAATGAATGAATGTTAGGTTGAATGTCTGAACAAAAAAAGAATTCATAACAGTCCAACAAATAATGCTCAATTAAATAAATTTCATGATTGTGTTGGTTGACCAATATTCTGCAATGTTGAAGTACTACCACATATTTTTCTTGAAGGAAAAAAAGTTCAAATTGTGCATTTAGTTTGCATCATAAATAAATGTTGAGTATTTTTAACTTTTCTTTTATAAAGACACTTATTATATATAGCATTTATCCATAAAATAAATCAAAAGTAAAATATGTATTAAAATGGAAAATTTAAAATCACGATAAAATCACCTCACCACATTAATGATTTATAAAGAAGTTTGCTTGATTAATTGACTACAGTGTTGAAGTGGCCCATGCATTATTAATTATTCTGTTTTTGTAAGTTGCTCATTCAATGTGTTGGTTGAAGATTAAATTTATTTATCAAAAGAGAACTTGGTACTTTTTGTATGGAATTTAATTTCATGTCCCAAGAATTTCATGTAATTATACCTGGTTCGATAATTGTGAAAAATAAAATTGATTTGCATGTGAATCACGCTACATACATTAATTAGTATCGCGACTTTTATATATATGTATGTATATATATATATATATTACTGTCAATTATATATGTTGACGTACAGCTGGTGTGCATCTTTAAATTTATCCAACATGCATCTGATTTAACTATACATGTTGTGGGAAGTTCATCCGACGTGATTTATATTATGTTGATGACTAAAATGTGCATTAGTAAATCGTGCACACACAATGTGTGTGAACTCATGTTCCCAAAATACACGTAAACACAGAATATGCATGAACTAATGTCCCCAGGAAAATTTGAACCAAGAAAACAAATTGATCTCCTGGCGACAATGCCAACCATAGTGGACATTAATCTTACACATCATATATTATATGATACAAATAGGCACAAATATAAAACCCTAGGTAACACTAGATAGGGTACCTTACACACATACATATCGAGAGAGAGAGAGAGAGAGAGAGAGTATAAGTGCACATTAGTTTACGATGCTGCTTCGGGGCTAAAATCTTTAAACAGTCCATGGAAAATGTCAGAGCATCTTTGTTTATCTTTTATTTTATAGAAAATCTGATTAATTTTATTTTTAATCACGAAGGATCGGGGACTTTTATTTGCATGACTTCCATTGGTTGACCAAGAGTGCCAGCTAAATCAGTAGACGTTTCATTTAGAAATTGCTGCAAGGTTGATCAATCCAATGTGAGCTTCATCAATGGTTCATGTTTGTGTGTCCAATGTCGTATAAACACTGTGTTGCATGAGAAATTCTGTTAAACTTAGTGCTGTAGGAAGCAAAGAGATAATTAGATTGATACAAATATATAGGCTCAACACTCATCATATGCATGCGTATGCAATATATCCCTTTGGATTCTAATCTATGTATACGTAATTAAAATTATGAAGCATCAGATTCTCCTGTGAAACTTGGTCGCCAATTAATTTTGCATTCTATCTATTTAAATAATCAATTAATTTTATTTACATGGTTTTCTTTGAATAGAAATAATTAAAATTCTCAATATTTTACAATATCTCAATGCACTACTAATTAGTAGCAAAAAAATAAATGACAATGTAGAAATTGTCACTAGTGGCATATATTAAGTGACAATAATTTTTATTTTATTACTAATAATATTTTTAGATAATAATATAGTTTTTATTTTATCACAATATAACTTAATGTTGTAGCAGCATAACCTATAGTGATGATCCAATTGTATGTAACAGGTTTTTTATTATCATTAAAATTTATTTGAGTAATAAAATACAATCTTTTGCCACTTAATGTGTATAATTAGTGATAAATTTTATATATCATTTATTATTTTATCACTACATTTTTTTTTTCTCGTGATAATAATATATTTTCATGAAGAAACAAAAATCTAGACGAGGACAAGCTCTCTAAAAGACATATAAAGAACTTATCAACCATTTTTTTATGTATTGATCAATTACACAGCAGTACAGGATATAAAACAAAATAGCCCAACCAACGATCAGAGATGAAACAAAATAGACGAATGTATGGCTATCAATGAATCAGATTTTAATTCGAATTTAATTTAAATTTTATGATTTTTATCCGATTAAAATATTCAATTGATCATATTCAATTATAATATCCACAATCCAAAACAAGTGCATCATATACGAAATTAAGCAATGCGATCCGTTAAAGATTCAAATCTGAATTTTAATAATTTTTTATTAAATTAATACTCTTATATATAATATTAAGAAAAATTTTAAAATAAAATATATATATATATTAATTATATTGACATAATATAAGAGATACTGATAAAATATCAAATATAATAATAGGCAAAATTGCAATTTTCATCCTGTAACTTTGCATGAATTGGTTTTTCATCCTCTAAGTTGTAAAATTTCAGTTTAGTCTTATAAGTATCAAAAACTTGTCATTTTTAGTCCTTTTTTGGCCGGAGCCAGTGAAATTCGCCGGAAAAGCTAATGGGGCTCATCGGACACGTGCCCATTTGGAGTTTTTGCCTTGTTGGTAGCTGACGTGGCTTGATGAATTGGAAAAAAGATTAAAAATTACAATTTTTGTCTTGTAACTTTACGTATTTTGGATTTTGGTCCTATAAGTTGTAAAATTTTAATTTAGTCCTATAAGTATCAAAAAATTGTCACTTTTAGTCTTTTTTTTGCTGGAGCCGACAACAGTTGCTGGAAAAGCTGACGTGGCTTGCCGAGCATGTGCCCATTTGGCATTTTTGCCTTGTAGGCAGCTGACGTGGCTTGATTAAATGAAAAAATAAAATAAAATAAAATAAAAATGCCAACTATGGATCTGGCCATGGCTGCCTAGCCAGAGGCCTCTTGGCCAAATTTGGCCAGGCAGCGACCATGGTGGCTGGCCTCTGAGGGGGGGGGGGGGATCGAGGAATGTACCATTTTTTTCCTTTCTTTTTTTTTTCTTTTAATTTTCATTTTTAATTTAATTATTTTTAATTTAAAAATTGAAATTAAATTATTTTCACCATTTCATTTTTGTTTTTTAATTAGTAAATAATTATAAATTATATATATATGTGTGTGTGTGTGTCTATATATGTGTATAATTTTAAATTCAAAGTTGTGCTAACTAAGCGAGTTAAAAGAATATTGTTAATATGGTAGATTAATTTTTTTAATTAGTAAATAATTATAAATTATATATAAATGTATATCATGTATATGATATATATATCATAAATATATATTATATATACATATATTTTATTATATATCTAGTTGGCATTTTTTTTTCCCAATTAATCAAGCCACGTTAGCTGCCAACAAAGCAAAAACTCCAAATGGGCATGTGCCTAGCTAGCCATGTCAGTTTTTCCGGCTACTTTCATCGGCTCCCGAGAAAAAAGGACATAAAGTGAATTTTTTTATACTTATAGGACTAAATTGAAATTTTGCAACTTATAGGACCAAAATCCAAAAGGGGGTGAAGTTACAGGACAAAATTGCAATTTTTATTTGCAAAAACTACAAATAGGAACTCGCTTGACGAGTCACGTTAGTTTTTTCAGCGACTTTCGTTGGCTCCGGCGAAAAAAGGACTAAAAGTGACAATTTTTTGATACTTATAGGACTAAATTGATATTTTGCAACTTATAGGACGAAAAACCAAATCGAGCAATGTTACAGGATGAAAATTGCAATTTTGCCTATAATAATTTATAATAGTTCATCTATGTATTAATATAATGTGAGATAGTGGTTTAGTATTCAAATATTTAATTTTTGGACTAATATATAATAAAAAAAAAATTTAATTCAAATATGACGTAAACTTAATTTATAAATATAATATTTTTATACAATTCAAAAGAAAAAATAAATAAATCGGGTTAGATTTTTTGTTGAATATGGTACTGACTAACAAAGATTCTATAGGATATTAGGTCAGATTCGAATATGAATTTTGATAATTAGATTTGGATTCGGATATAACTGATTTGATCCAAAAATGACCCGTTGACAATGTAGCACCCCTACTCGGGATAGCACCTAAGCTGAGGCACCACTCTAATTCAGACTTAAATCTCATACATAATTCTAACAACAGGCCTCATCAGAAAATTTTTCCAAAAATTTCAAAGATAGCAACAAGCTTCAACCTAAGCACGCCTTACAAAAGTATGAATTTCAAATCATCACAAGTTCATCATTCATCATTTTATACCTACTACAATTCATAAGTTCAAGTCAAACATCTCAGAACATCTCCAAGTTCTCACGAAACATAAAAGTGATCCATACACAAGTTTAAGCACATAATCTATTACAAAACATATTTACATCCTTCCAAGCCTGAAGTACAAGGACATCCCCATCAAGAGATATTGGGGGTAAGTCCAAAGACTTAGCGAGGGATAACTTAAGAATAACATAAGAGATCTATCGATGAAGGTTCAACTCAACAGATCATCAATTAAATATACAGAACATGACAAATTTAGAATCAAACAGTAAACATAGCTAAACAGGAAATGCTCGTGCCTTATTGCTCCAAGATAGATTTTAGATAAACAGAATTCAGATAGACAAAACAAACCCAAAGCATATGCATTCCAAGAAAACTACAGACATGCATTGCAAAATCAACTTATTCCAGTCAGACAAATAATTTACCTAAGCGTAACAGCTTGGTATATAGCGGATGCCCATACGAGCCGTATAGCGCATCACTGATACCTAGGGGAGAGTCCCTAGCGTATCGCCGACACCCAAGGAAAAGTCCCTAGCGTATTGTTGACACCGAGGGGAAAGTCCCTAGCGTGCCTTACATAACCAAACATTTTGCCCGAATTGGCCCTTAGCCCACATTTTCATAGTAAACATAATAGAATTCACAACTATTTGTGCAGATGCCCAGGGGAAAGTCCCTAGCGCACTGCCAATTCCCAAAACAAAACAGAACATAACAGAACATAAATGTTGTCAAGACAACATGATATCAACTAACAGATTCAAATAAGCCAATATGGCCAAATAAAGGTATACAGATAAACAGATATGCCGACGAGGCAATAGAGAACGGTGCAGATCAGTGAAGATACGAGACAAACGGACAAACAACTGAGATACAGATAACAGATAAGGTTTTGGGCGCCAGAACAGACAGAAATAGAATCGATATCAACGTTAACCCTCACAGGGGTGCTCAAACCAGATAACAAATAACAAATCAGAATTCCAACACATTTCAGATTTCAAACAAATAGAGTATGGTACAGAAATAGAAAACCCACACAAGGGCTTATCATAATAACAGATAATTAGGAAATGTGCCAGATTGGCAGACCCTCACAGGGTTCGGACAATTAACAAATAGTTGTAACCAAAACAATAACCCAAAGTGGGAGACCCTCACCTCTTGTAGTTACAACAAAACAACCACAGCCCGCAATCTACTGGTTGACAGGACTCACTTCTTCGTCACCTAGTCAAAAGAATATTTCCAAAGTCAAATTCCTATTCAACTCTAGTAACCTTCTAGAATTGTACCATAAGTATTCTAACATTACTAGCTTATAAATCAACATGGTGATATAGGCTCAATCGGTAATATCTACATAAAGTACTCCAATAAATCGATTATTCTAGAATTTATCAAGATGTTCTATATCGGTCCCATAAATAACATGATATCTCATTCTTAACTACAAAGTCGTATCATATCATTATCCTAATCAATCCATACCAAATTGTCTAATTTCTACAATTAATTATTCTTAGTCAAACACCACTTAGTCTCATTACATAATTCTTAATACCATTATTAAATTCAATTTTGGCATGTTGCATGATGTGTCCGGGTCCACTATCAATATTCCTTGCATGGGAATCTTGCATTTTCCACCTCTATATATACATATCAATCATCCATATCATTAATCTTGGCATGAAATACAAAGTCTCCAAGGGTAAGGTATACTATATACATATACATATACATATATATATCAAACATAACTAATTAAATCCAAGTTTGCCACCGGAGTTTCAAAACCACAAACCGATGACACATGTGCATTCGTTGCGCCGATGAGGTGAAACTACCTCTCCGCCGCCGCCGCCGCCGCCGGAGAATTTCAATGCCACCACCAATCTACTCCTTTCGAGCTCCTGAATCCAATGCTGCCTTCAGTTTAACGTTTCGAGGCCTGTAGCCACCAGAAATAAGCTCAACAACCCAAAATTTTCCTTCCTCCGCCATGCTCCTATCTCCGTCCACCATCACTGCCACTGCGTAAAACTCACATGTAACACTTCCATGATGATCTCCTTGCTGAGAGCTACCCAACCCACCTCCTAGAAGTCGGATTTATTGCCAAAAAAGTGTAAACCCACTTGCCCGACATGAATGGTGTCTCAGTCCTCTCATTCGCGGTGGCTCGTTGTCCGTTCAACAATGCATGTGGTGTGCAAGTGTGACCAGAGGCGTGGGGAGTGTTTTGATTGGCTTGGATCGGAGAAATGTGGTCACCGGAGGGAGATCGCCGGGGGGGATGGTGCTTGCTGGAGGAAGAGAAAAGGAAGAAGAAAGGAAAAGAAAAAGAAGAAAAAAGAAAGAGAAGGGAGAAACAAAAATCGTGCTGCTCATTTTTGGTTTTTAAATTCAATTTGCCATATTTGCAATTTAGCCCTTAAAGTTATGCATTCTCCTCAATTGAGTC
This sequence comes from Jacaranda mimosifolia, assembly GCA_018894105.1. Classification (NCBI taxonomy): domain Eukaryota; kingdom Viridiplantae; phylum Streptophyta; class Magnoliopsida; order Lamiales; family Bignoniaceae; genus Jacaranda; species Jacaranda mimosifolia. Next base: position 4,190,672 of record CM032131.1, on the reverse strand, counting down.
CATGAAGTTTTGAAAATATCTCATAAGTCCCCGATAACTTTATTCTTCCATGCAAACCCCTCAATTCCAAAAAATGTACAATTTAATCCTTTTAAAAATTGTAAATTTAACCCCCAAACTTTATAAACTAATTAAATTAATAAAACATCAAAAATCAATAATAAATAAATTAATAATTAACATAATTAATAAATAATTATGGGTGTTACAGAAAACCTAGATGAGTGCGTAACAGGCCCAAATTACTAATCCATTATTACGGGCCCTTCTTTCTTTTTTCTTTTTTCCCTTTTTTTTCGCGCTTAAAATCCTTTTGAATGGCCTTAATTATGGAAGTAGCCCAACATACTTTCTTTAAGGCCAAATTGTTCTTATTGGAGATCAAATTTTCTTACTGCTATTGTAGATATTAACCCCATGATATTAGGGTACTGAGTGGGCATTTGATTCAAAATTTTGGTTTCACACATAAAATATGAAGTTTAAGATTCAAATTTACTGAACTTTTGATATGTTTGTGTAAAAAAAAAAAAAAAAACTCCATGAAATTAGGGTTATTTGGTAAACCAGTGATATATGTTCACTATACAAGATGCAACATTAGACCTAATTCACGAAGTAACCCGATATATATATTGCTCTCTACCTTATTTTACAATTTACAGTGCTCCCATTTCATTTATAGTTATTATGCATCAAAGATTTAATTTCAATAATGATTTATATGTATATCTCTTTCTAATATTGATGGAGTGCAAGTGGAAAAGGTTATTATAGGGATGCTGGCACGCCCCTCAAATCAAACCATATAGTCTAGTCTCAAGGCGTGAAACTCAATCCCAAATAAATAATATCACTTATCCAATCATAATCTTAATCACTAGAATTCTGAGCACTCAAAATAATTCAAGCTAATCTTGCAACATAAAGACTCAAAGTACCAATACTCTAATACTCCACACAAAAAATAAAATCCATAATAGGAAATAAAACTAATCTACTGTAAAAGTCCCAAAATAGGACCTCAGTTGTGATTCTCATCGTAAGTAGGATTCACCTCTTCATGAGGACTAGGGTCTAAGCCTGCCAAATGGAAGTTAAAAAAAGAAAAAAAAAATAGAGTGTGAGTAAAAGACTTAGTGAATGCCAAGTGTGTGCAATATGAGTTCAATATTATGTCCTGATCAAAGATGCTCAATGACAAACATTTGAGAAAAACTGTAACACCCCTAAAATCCTAATTAGTAAAATTTAAAAATCATGATTTTCATTTGATAAAAAAATTTGGGGTTCAAAACGGAAATAGGAAATGACTTAATCGTAAGGAACCTGAAAGTTTTGTGGGTTAATATATAAATAATTTGGGTCAATTGGGTTAAGGTAGGGCACTAACTAGTTCAGTGATTTAATCTGAAACTGAGGAAAAATTCTGGTATCAAATTGTAATTCTAAAAATTGTAAATATAAATAGCAATCTCCTCCTCCCCTCTTCCCCATTTTATCAAATTCACCATATGCAACCTCAGCCATCTTCTCCGCTGACTTTCTCTCCAACGCTGACAAAACTAGAGCACAGCCCCACCATTACACTCTTCTTATCTTAAGGGTCATACCGATACCAATATCTCATGAAGAGAACCAGCAGAACAGCCAAAATTTGGGCAAGAAAGCTCAGCATAACAAAGGTGGCAAACGCGGCGCCTCCAACAACTTTTGGAAGCAAACCACTGTAGGTTTTGACAAGCTCAACTTAGAAAACAACCTCGTGTCTTCAATTTCACGAACGGACTAGTGGTAGAGGAGAATTGAACGCAGCGGTGTGGGGTGACCTAGTTCGATTTTTTGGCCAATTGAGCAATGAATCAACAGTGAAGCTTGAAATTAACTTGGGCATTTGACGATTGGTAGTGGTGGTTTGCAACTCCAATGGTGGCGGGCAGCAGCGCATGGCTGGCCTAGGGGCAGAATCTTCAGCTCGTCGAGGTGATCGCATGCAAGGTGTTTTCTTGTAGTGGTTTGGCTCCAAAAATTAAGTAAATTGTTAAATTCGATTAGAAATGGGATTTGCTACTCTTGAGCTTTTGATTGTTCCTGTTGACATATAATTACATGTATCTTGGTATAATTTAGAATTACATATGAATTGAAACCGAGATAATGGATGCATGGTTGCATATAATGCTAGGTGGACCCAAATTTGTAAAGATAATACTTAACCATTGATTAATTAAGTTAATTTAGGTGATTAAAACTCTAATCTTGTATATAATGATGTAATGGGGCCGAGTTATTAAAGATTAGATTTATCATTAGCTAGATTAATCAGTATAATTATATGTCCTATTTTTGTGTACCGATGCAAGGACTAAATATCAATAGGAATCTGAGTTAATTCTTGCATTTCGACTAAATTGTTGAATTGGGACTAAGATTATTAAATTATAAAATATTGACATAGAAAATGGTTATTGATCGGAACAAATATGTCCCTCGTTAATACTATAGCGTCATTAGCATAATTAGCATGTTACCCTTACAGTATATTCAAAACCGACCATCTAAACATTATACTAATTGGAAAACACCCAATATGAGATATAAATGGTTTAATTATTGTTTAAAGAATATGATACAAGCATTTTGATATTAAATACATTTTATTAGTATAGGCGATGAGGATCCAGGGTTTAAGGGTAGAGGTGTCAAAATGTGTCCTGACTCGGCTCGTTTAATTTTTTAATATGAGCTGGGCTGGATCGATTCGCTTGAAAACCTGTCTCGAGTTGAAATTTTGCAGCCTGGGATCGGCTTGGCCCGCGGTCCGTGAAGGACAGTTGGCTAGCCCAACTTGCGAGCTAAGCGGGTTGGTCGCGAGCTAGCCCGCTTAGCCCACAATATTTTTTAATTTAAATTATAAATTATAAATTTTTAAAATTTAGGAATTTATAATTTATAAATTACAAATTATAAATTCTTAAATTTTTAAAAATTATAAATTTATAATTTATAATTAAGAATGTACAATTTACAATTTATTAATTTATAAATGTATAAATAAATAATTAAGAATTTATAATTTTTAAATTATAAATTAAGAATTAATATAAGAAACATTATTAATAAATTTATAAAAATTATAATTATATATAAATTGAAAAAATAAAAATAAAAAGGGAAAGTAGTCGTTACAATTTGCAATGGCTACTTTACTGTAAAATGCAATTGACCGTTGGCCTAGCCAACGATCACTTTCAGGCCAACGATCAATTTCATTTTACAGTAATTGAAGATTACTCAAAGGTTGTCACACAGTCTTTGCTTCTCCTATTTCCATTTTTTTTTCCCTCAAAAATAACAAATGACCACTATAAATAGTGGTCATTTGTAATAAAAATGTTTCCTATCAAATCTCTCAATTTCTCTCAAATCTCTCAAGCCTCTGAAGCCTCAAGTATTCTAAAATTTTATTTATTATTCTACAATTTCTCTCTAATCTAATAATTTATAAATAAATTATATCTTTTATTTATTTCGTACATATTATTAAATTTATTTGGTATTATTTGGTGGAGCTTTCAATAGAGGTCTATCAATTTGCGACTTCGTGGAGCTGTGAATAGTGGTGTATCAAATTGTGACATCTTAATTGTTATTACGTGTTTTACAGTAACATCTATCCTTTTTTTACAATTTAATTTGTGTGTTAATCTTTGTGAATTTTATTTTTTAATTGTTCATATTTAGTTGATTATAAAAATGAAGAAATTTTTGAATCTTGCTAGTAGTTCTAAAAATAAAAAAAACTAGTAGTCGCTCTACGGCCCCTTCGAGGGTAGACCAACATTCTTCTTTAAATGACCCCTCAATTCTTCTCTCCACTCAACCCGCCAAGTGTAGTACTAGTCATCAATTTGTAGACCCGCCCCTAAGACCTACTACTACCCCTCCCTCTTCTTCTAGTTCTACAGCCTGGTATCATATGGAATGTAATTTAAACACGGAAGAATATAATTTTATTGCACAAACACCCGCATCTTTGCATAATATCGAATCACAAGGACAATATCATCCCACTACTAAAAGAATAGATGAAGAAAACCCCCTAGATGATGATGAAACATAAGCACCCGATGATATTGACACACATAATGATACACATGAGAACAAAAAAAGAAAATTAACTCGTGATGTATGGAAATGTATAGCTATTAGCCTACCTAGTTCGGTGCATTGTAAAATTTGTCATGCAGTTTATGAAAAAGGAGATGGAATGAGTACAATTAAAAGACATTTAGACACTCATCATCTGGGTTGGAATGAAGAGGGTATGGGGGTAGAGGGACAATCACAACTTTATCGAGATGAATCAGACGGGCTACAAAGTTGGAGATATAGTCAAGAAAATATGAGAATAGGCTTATCTATATAAGTTGTACAAAATGAGTTACCTTTTACTTATGCCAAAAATGAATTAGTAACTAGATATAATCAAATGTATTTACAACCAACTTATAAACCCATTTCACGTAACACTTGCTATGATGATGGGTATAAACAATATTTAGAGGAAATTTTAAATTTAACTAAAATTTTTGATAATTTGAAATGTAGAGTTTCTTTTACATCCGATATGTGATTAGATAGAGGCAATTTGCATTATTTATGTGTTACGGCTCATTAGATTGATGATGATTGGTGCATGCAAAAAAGAATAATTAAAGTTCTACAACTTGATCATCCCATACGAGTATTCATATTTATGAAGCAATTAGATATTGCCTTAGGGGTTGGAAATTAATGAATAAAGCTATGTCTATGTCTTTTGATAATGCATCTAATAATACATCTGCCGTAAGGGATTTAGTTAAATTAATAGACCCTTTAGAAAATGGTATTTTTTCCATGTTAGATGTTTTTGTCATATTTTTAATTTATATTGTAAAGATGGTTTACAAAAAATTGATTTTTCAGTAGGTAAAATTAAAAGTGCTTTAACATATATTATGACTTCGTCAGTTAGAACACAAGAATATAAAAGATTTTATCAAGACCGCAGGACAAGATTTGTAATTCCTTACTTAGATACTCAACATAGGTGGAACTCTACATATAGAATGCTTAGTGAGGCAATGCCTTATTGTCATATAATTAGTGAATTTTGTAATAAAGAAATGTTTGATAATTATGGTGAACCATTTTTGCATTATACGGATAGGGATATTGTGGAAGTTCTTGTTCCACTTCTTCAAACATTTAATGATAAAACCAAAATTATGTCCGATCATTTTTATCTAATATCTAACTTGTTATTATATACACTATATGAATTTGCTCAATTATTTGATAATCATAGATATGATGAACATTTAAGTGAAGTAATTTGTGCAATGGAACAAAAATTTCTTAAGTATTATGAAAAAATGCCCTACATACCAATTATTTCAAGTATTTTAGATCCTAGATTAAAGTTAAATATGTGTGTTATACTATTGCAAAAATATAATGATTTTATACTTCATGAGGATTTTAACTATAATGAAGAAAAAATAAGAATTTTAGATCTTTTGAAAATCTTGTATAGTGTTTATAGTCAAAATTGTCGAATAGGACAAATGCATGTAGGTACACAACGACCATCTACTAGCAGAGGAGGAATGTTTGCATCTTTAGATAATTTGATGAATGAAAGATCATCAAGCTCAAGACCTGAAAGTAGCGCTGAGATATCGCTATATTTACAAAATGCATGTGAAGAAGATTATGAAGGATTCAATGTGTTAGAGTGGTGGAAGAATAATGCTAAAGTGTATACAATTCTTTCACGCATTGCTCGAGACGTACTCGCACCTCAAATGTCGATGGTGGCATCCGAGAGTGCCTTTAGTGTGGGTAAGTGCACATTGACCGATACAAGATCGTGGTTAAAATTGATTCGATCAAGTTTTGTATTCTTTGGAAGGATTGAATAGACCAAGAGTATAGAATTTTTTTTTGAGAAAAGTGAAGACCATATTACCTCAATTTGAAGAAGACGATGAAGAATGGCTTGAAACAACATCCACCAGCGCATCTCAACCCGAGAGTGATTTAGATCACTTGAGTGAATAACCGGTTTATCATTGGACATATTTAGATGTTTAGATATTACAAAGAATTGTTTGTTTCTTTTTGTTATTATTATGTACTTTCATTTAGAGGTTTGATCAAATCCACCTATATGTAATTATTTTTTATAAATTAATGATAGGTAGAGGGGTCCATACCAAACCCCTCACCACCTTATTTGGTGGTGTTTTTGAAAAAATATAATTCATAAAAAAAATAATATAAGTATAAATTTCTAAGTTTTTATAAAAACTTAAGTGTTGTACAATATTAAAAATCACATAAGTATAAATTATTAAGTCTTTTTAAAAAGTATAAGTGTTGAAAAAAACATTAATAATCACATAAATATAAAAACTTGAAAATTTTAAATTCGTTTTCAAAAAAAAAAAAAAAAAAAACTCGCGGGCCAACCCGCGAGCCGGCCCGCCTCGTATATAAATTGGGTCACCTATATAGTGGGCTGATTTTGAGTTGAGCTAGATTTTCCAATTTTTGGCCCATCACGGTCTGAACCGTGAATGGCCAGTGAGCCACCCTAGCTCAGCTTGCACTACAAGAAATTTTACTTTTGGTGAGGAAAATATTTGTTACAATAAGTTATTTTTTTGTCACAGTAACTTTTTGTAACGAAAAATCTTCATTACAATATTTGTCCTCTAAAGCTCGACGCTAAAAGTTTAGGTAACAAACATTCCCTTTCGTCACAAATATATTGGTAACAATGGATATTTCGTTACGATATCATTAGTTCTAGTGACAACTATATTGTCACAAAAATATTGACATTCGTTACAAAAGATAAGCATTTGTTACCAATAATCAATTTTAAAATATTTTTTAATATATATTTGTAACAGTAAGTTCGTTACAGATAGTTAATTATGACAACATGTGGTCCTCACCAATACTCACAATTATTAATATTTTATATTTTATGATGAATACTAATTTTTGTCACAAATACTAAATGCGACAACATAGAATCCTTACTAAAACGAACGTTTGACCAATGTTTTTATTTGTATCAAAAGGGTTAGAAACCAATTTTCGAAACCTGAACTAAAATTTTATTGCAACTATCTGGAAGTCCTTACATATAAACATTATATCACATAAAACATGAATATATAGAAAATAAAATTCAAAATAAACAAGTGTCATGCTAAGCTAACAAAAGCAACAACTTAGATCACATAAGCATAGTTGAAATTAAAGATATCATCCAAATTGTTACAAAATAGAACATAAAGAAGTTATAAATATTGTTGCTTTAATGAGACAAAATATAGTGACATGTTTGAAAATGGTATTCATTGAGTGATCAAAATATACTAGTTTTCATATTCATATCGCATTCTCCATTCTTGCACCATTTACTTCAAAAACCTGCAAATATAACCAAAATTTAAATTTATTAAAGGTAGAACCTAGAATAAGTAAAAATAAGCAAGATAACTTGAACAACTCATATCACAAAATTCACAAGCATGGAAAACTTATGCAAAGATATCCACTTCATTATAAAAGATGAGAAACAAAATGCTAAGAACTTGAATGATTGGCTTCAAAATTAACAATATCAGAGCTGTTGAAATTTTTTTGAGACAAAGAATTTTAGAGTATCACATCAAAGCTAAAGTTAACACTTGTCCAAAATAAAATTGCAATAAAGTACCTAGTTGCAAAACAAGTTTCTCAACACAAAGTCTCCAATTTTCTTGCACCACTTTGTCATCTCCTGCTCGTACATAAAGGTAAAGAGAAAATTAAAAAAAAAAATTGAGATACGAATACATGTTTTTAGTTTAATTCAAATGTAAATTCAGCAGAAAATTTCTGCTATTTTTTGGCTGAAAACTGCTGAAAATTCAGCTATTTTCAGCAGAAAAATAGCAGAAAATTTCTGCTAAAATTTTTGCTAAAATTTCTGCTGAAAACAACATGATTTTCTGCTATTTTCAGAAGAAAAAAACAGCAAAAATATGCTGTTCTCTGCATAGCAGATTTTTTTTTTTTTTTCTGAAAATAGCAGAAAATTTCTGCTGAAAACCAAACCAGAAACTGGTTCACAGTCCAGAAACTGGACTATAAACCAAAACCAGTTTCTGGAAAAAAAAAGAAAAGAGAAGAAAAAAAACAGTCCTGTTTCTGGACAGGAAACCAAATCAGTCCAGAAACTGGATTGGAAACCAAATAATGAGGCAGAAAGTATAATAATTCTTATGATTTGAATGTGATACACAAAAATATCATTTTACACTCTTTTTGAGCTTTCAAACATTGAAAGCACTAAATTAATGTCTTTCTTTCCTTGCCTAACTTTGAGGTGCACAATTTCAAAAACAAACAGATCATTCTTGGAAAGTTAACAAAAACAGAGACAATCAACTAGTAAATATCCACATCTTTGATCACTTTAAAAACTACCCAACATCCCTTATCTAGAAATAACCCCCATCCCTCCTCAAATCAGCCCCTACCCATTAGTTTGATATATTATTAATCTCAAAATAGAGCAAAAACAGAAAATAAAAAAAGAAAGGAAAACCCATAAACACTATAATGTATTGAAAAGAAAAAAACAAAACTAAAATGTGCAAGGCATGGAGAAAATGAGGGGGAAATGGGAATAGAAAGATTACCTGACCAAATGAGACACCAAATTTGAGCCAACCTAAAATCGATTGAAGAAAAAATCCAAAAAAAACAGAAAAAAACAAGAAAGGAATTGAGTGATGCCATTTGAAAATAGAAAAGGGGGAAGGAGGAGAAGAGAAAGCAACACACAAACACACATACACACATAGGGGGGGAAGAAACGTACCTGCGATTGCAACCAAGAGAAGTGAAAGAATGAAGACTTATGAACAAATGAAGAAAGTTAGGGCAATAAACTAAAAACCGGGAAGAAGAAGGGAAAAAAAAAAAAAAGAAAGAGAAAAAAAGAGGGAGAAAAATGAGCGCCCATCTTACCGCCAAAAGCAAATTTTTGTGATTAGGTGACAAAGTTAAATTTATTGTAATAAATGTCTTCTTATGCAAAGTATGTATTGTAAATATAATTTTTCTTTTCATTATTTCTGTTTTAAAAATTAAAATTATTTCTGTTATTTTACTTTAAAATTAAAATTATTTCTATTATTTTAATTTATAAATATCATAGTGTTTTTCAAAATATTTAGGACCCGTTTACTTTATGATATGGGGTGTGGAGTGATAGGATGAAATGAGGGATGAAGAGTAGGATTAATACAATTTTATATTTTTTATATTATGTTTAATTTGTGGGATGATATGAATGATAAAATTAAATTATTGCATTGAGAATGTTTACATAAACACGAATTATAATACTTGGATAAATCATAAAAGACTAAAGTACCCATAGTTAAAATATTTTCTATTTAGCATAAAAAAAAATTAATTTTTCTCCATTTTAATACAACATCCAACTATTTCTTCTTTTTTCCAAACATAAAGAAATTATTTTTAATATATTTCCAATCAAAAACTAAATATTTCCAAGCATAAATATATTTTTAATATTTAATATTTTTAATTATTTTTAAATTGTTTGATTGGCTCCGCAATAAGAAATTATTTGAAGTTGTAGTACCAAAGGCGTGATAAAACTATCACACCTCAAAGGTGGGATGCCTCATCCAACAAATAGTCAGCACAATTGCGAGCTGATGGGTTATTATATGGTCTAAATCCTAAAAAGTAAATATGAAATAAGACAAGATGTGGGCTTTCATCCTACCTCATCCAACAAAGTAAACATGCCCTTAATATACTAAAACTAATCGTTATTGACTAATAAAAATAAATTTGAACAACCTAAATAAAAATATTTTATATTATAAAATCAATTCAACAAATTCTTAATTAAGAAATTATTTCTATTTTAGCCAAAAAAAAATTAATTGCTAAATTTTTGAATTAAAAATATTTACATGGATTTTTTGGATATAAAAATTTATTATAAGAATTCTTTTAGTTATTTTATCTAAATAATATCAAGAGAATATATGAAAATAAAAAATATCTTATATTTTCAATTTCATCAAGTTTGGTATAATTAAAATATAAGGCAGCATAAGTTATAAACTAGACAAGTACAAACTTAAACCTAAGGAGACGGGCTTACATATACAGTATTTATTTTTATTTTTATTTTTTTGTTATTAAATGTTGGCTATTTTCATTTAAAAATACTTAGTTATTTTGATAAAGAGAAAGTTTTCATTTTGATTCAGCAAATGAAATTAATGAGAATCTAACCTCTTACCTCAAACTAGTAGTTGTTGCACACGATTCCATGTGTATAAATTTTTTTTGAGTATTATATTTTTTATGCATATTTCTCCTTCGTTATATTATAACTTAATTCATAACAAATACATATTACGTCACATCTCAGTCATGGCTTTTAAGTTTTAAGAATGATATGTATGATTCTTCTAATACTTCAATGAGGATGGATATATGGTTTGGAATAGAGGTATAGCTTTTCTAAGTGTTTGTGACAGTACTTGTGGGAATGATACAATTCTTATAAGTTTGGTGGGTTAGTGGATTTCATAAAAAATATCATTTCAGCCTTACTAATAAAATATTTTTGCAAAAAGAATTGAAAGGATAAATTTGGAATATTAATAACATTGGTATCCAAACTATTTTCATGGATTAAATTTTTCATTTCACTCTTCAGATTGAATTGTCTATTTTAGTTGAAAATTTAAAAATAACTTTCAATTTAGACACAAAACCCTTTCTTTTGATAACAGTTTAGATAATCATCCCAAATTAACTAATATCTATTACATTGGGTTAGGCTCGAATTATCCAATCCAAGTATCCTTCACTAATTTTAATCAAATAGTAATGCTTTTTTACAATGATGAACTTTTTTGTTACAAGTTTTATATTTGTCACTAAAGGAAAAAAATTTCGTGACGATACAACATTATTTGTAACGAATATTTTGTTTTGTCACGTAAAAATAACTTTTTCGTAACAAAACTTTACTTTTTGTAAGGATAATTTCTAATTGTCACTAGAAAGTTACCTTTTGTAACAAAATACTACTTATTGTAACGACCATTTCATTATCGTCACAAAAAAGTAAATGTTTGGTAACGACATTTGTAGTTTGTTACAATAAACATGTTCTTGTGACAAATTAAACTTTTGTTACAAACTTTTTTGTTATCTAAAATGCAATTTTTTGTAGTGTTGGGACTGTGGCGAACAACCAGTTGAATAAGCCAGGCTAGCTTAGCTCGGCTCATTTAACACCTCTATTTAAGGGCTATAGGACAAGGATGGCACTTTTTGTGGAAATTAAGGTGAAGATTTAGCCTTCGTTTCTTCTAGGCAGTGAATGATCTTTGCTACTTAAGTTCTTTGTGTCTATTTGACTGAACTTGATTGTACTCGTTCTAGTGCCTAGAACTCCTTTATGTCATCAGTTTTCTGTACTATATACCCTATAGCCTTGTCGCCTTTCTCTGTATGTGTTAATGTTATGGCCTTGCCGACCAGCTTCATTTCATGCTCCTGGTTAACATATTTAGCATGTTATTCATACGAACTTGCTAGCCAATGTTTTATGAATTATACCATTCCATTCAGTATGACATGCATGTTTCTAATCAATTACTTTGAAGTACGTTTTGCTATTGGCATTAGTCACGTCATCCTTGGGGACGCCTTTGGGACGTTTAAACTCGTAAGGACGCCACGAGTTGTTGGTTATGGGACTGGGTCCGAAAAGATGATCGGGCGAACGAACTGATTATAACTTGTCAGCTATCTACAAGTGGCGGGACCTAGCATAGGGCTGGCCATGCCACATGTCTACCGAGCTGAGTGCTCATGTAACGGAGTGATAAGGAAAATTTATTATGTCAAATTTATATTTTGTTTTACTTGTTATGTTCTGTTTTGGGAGCAAGAAGGTCAAATTTGCCAATAGTCTGCCAAATTTTGTATGACAACTGTTATGTTATATCATTACTTCGTGTCATAAGTTATTGCATGTTCTTTATTTGAATCCTTGCTTATTAATACCTTGTTTACTAATAGTTTGACTTTCAACTATTTTCCCTTGCCTTCTTGTTTCACACTTCCTTCACTAAGTCCTTAGGACTTACCCCTTTCTGCTGTTTCTTGTTCCCTTCCTAGACAGGACCTGATGGAGATTTAAGGATTCGAGGCTTGCCCGAGTTGTGAATGCATTTAATTTTGTAATAAATTAAGTGCTATGTATGTGTATATATCTACGATCTTGACTAGAATATACCTAATCATGATGCTTAGACTTTTGGGATGCTTTGTAAATAGTTAAGTTTGACTTTACCTTTTGATATGTACATATTTGCACACCTTGGGTCAATCCTTTGGGTTTATTTTCACTGCTATCGTTTGAGGTTATTCAGTGGATTTTGGTATCTTTAAATTATCTTTCGCATTATGCTTTAAGTTGGAATAGGTGGCACCTTAGGTCAGGTCCCGCTTCTGGCCGCGGTGCTACAAAAATATTGATAAACAATCATGCATGCAACAGTAAAGCAGGAATATAACAATTAACATTTTTAATAAGCCAACAATTAAATGCGATGATTAAACCAATGTTCGCTGTATCCAGTCAACCTTATGACTCTCACAGTAACAATCCCTTATCATTCTAGGTAAGGTGCGACCTTACTAAATAGTTCCTGAGTCTAGGTCCTCGGGAAATCCGACAACCCACCTCAGCCACAAACAGCTTTTGTTGTGTGCTAGAGGGATTAGGCCATGGGGGCTAAGGGTTCAATCAGCAAGCTTGCTACTGCTCGATGAAGACCGTCACACACCCAAATCAAGTTGGATCCAACTAACAGTAACAATAAAAGTAACATAAATTCAATCATCAATATTGAATATCGTATTTAACTGCTAGTCTAACACCATGGTGAAATAATATCAATGGCTTTAAATGAAACTATTTTTCTTGCATTACGAAATAAAATAAAGAAATTCATGTGCGTAGTAGAATATAATTATAGTGCAGCGTTGCTGAAAATAAGTTTAGTGGATTATACTATAACATATATCCTTTTGGGTTTTGAAACATAATATCATATAATATTTATAGGTTTAGTCACTCACTATACTCATCAATAGGATTAAGGGCCGATCCTAAGATCTTAAGTCCTTAAACATCTACTAGCACAAAAGTAGTATTCAATTCAATTAACATTCTAATTTGATCCATGAATCTACTCTCAAATTCATCCAAGATTCAAGACAATGATCAATGAAACTCTAAAACCAATACTAACAAAGTCTTCATACATCATTAGCCTAGTACATACAAACTCGCAAAACTTATTAAGAATTTTTACTTTCGTAGGTACTTTATTGATTTGCTCATAGCTTTCTTTCTAGATATCCGATTGCCTTGATTTTTGTGGAATTACAAAGCCAAGAAAGAGTACTAAAACTTTTATGTTGATGATGGAGTCTAAACTCACTAATGTGAGAGAGGAACATCGAGTTCAAGAGGCAACAGTGGTGTAAAAACAGATGTTCAGTTTTCAGAAATTTTTTTGATGTGACCCTTAATTGTATTTAAGCTATAACTTTTACTACATATCTCAGATGAAGGTGATTCAAAATCCTATAAAAACCTATGAGATATATCTATAATTTATTTGTTGAAACCTTTTACAAATTCAATTTAGAGCTAAGAGAAAAATGTATTTAAAATGTTCTCATGAAAATAAATGGGCATTTTCTGTAGAAAGATTTCTAACATGGCACATCAATATATTTCATAAATAAAATAAAACTTTTGAGTTCTAATATTACTGGATTATTCTAGAAAAGTTTGAAATTAAATATACAAAAAGTAATAAATTAAGATACTTCAATTATCATACGTAGCAAATATCCCTCAAATCCAAGATGGTGATCCAACTCAACAAGCATTGAGGTAGTTATACTTGAAGATTTTTAGAAAAATAACTATAAGGTCTGAGACTTTACAATTTTATAGTAATGTTCTAATGACAAAGTTTCATGATAAAATTTTCAATTAAAAATTCTTTTGTCTCAATGGGTAAATAAATTTTTAAAAAGAAATTATTTAGACTTGCCACTCAATCTGGCAAGAAGCTTTCAAGATTTTTATAAAACTCAAGAAAAATTATTTAAACGTGAAAGTTTACATATATGTCTTGATATAGAAAACTTTTGACATAAAATTACTAAAATTTGACCCATGAACTGATGTAAAACTTCTAACCCTAGAATCTAAAAATCAAAACCTAACAGCATCAACTATTAAACTTCGCAAATATCAAATGCATACAAAATACAAATACTATGACATATAGTTTAACCAAAACTTATGTTTATATCTTAATTTACATATGGGACCACACCTATGATAAGGGAAACAAGAGTCGATGACATTGAGATCTCTTAGCAATCATTTTCTTACCCCCTACCATTTGGGATTTCTTCAATGGAGAGGAATTGATTGAGAACTTTCTAAGGAAAATTATTTTACTGGAAATTTAAAGGTTTGAATATACATTATAGAGAGGAAGAAGATCTTTGAATGTGATTGGAAAAGAGGTGGAATAGAATAACCCGGTTGAAGCATAATGATCATACGTTTGTAATGCATTGTATGTCCTATAATAGGTTCCATTCTTCTACCCTTTCCCAAAAGTCGATGACTCTTCATAGCTATTACCTTGACACTAAAGAAGAGTTTGACCTAATGCTTTAGTTCTGTCCTAGTTGATCCTGATAAAATCAAGAGCTTCAAGCCAATAAAGACTAAGAAGGTTGACTCAAGAATAAATTGGATTATGAGCTCAATTGTAGAATTCTGATCTAATCATTAAGTACGAAGCGGTGGGAACGATGGAACCTGTGAATGCAAAAGATTTTATTGAACAAATGAATCTTACTGATTCACTAGTCGGGATGGCGAAATGAACTGGAAATCAATTCATCTATTCTGAAAAGTCACGAATAAGCGCTACGACTGAAATAGAGATTAACATATCACATTCAAAGTTCTTCTTCCTCTCTATAATGTATATTCAAACCTTTAAACTTCCAATAAAATAATTTTCCTTAGAAAGTTCTCAATTCGTTCCTCTCTATTGAAGAAATCCCAAATGGTAGGGGGTAAGAAAATAATTGCAAAGAGATCTAAATGTCATCGAATCTTGTTCTCCCTTCTTCATAGGTATGATCCCATATGTAAATTAAGATATAAACATAAGTTTTGGTTAAACTATATGTCATAGTATTTGTATTTTGTATGCAATTGATATTTGTGAAGTTTAATAGTTGATGCTGCTAGGTTTTGATTTTTAGATTCTAGGGTTAGAAGTTTTACATCAGTTCATGGGTCAAATTTTAGTAATTTTAAGTCAAAAGTTTTCTATATCAAACTAAATGTGTTTAGAACATATATGTAAACTTTTACATTTAAATAATTTTTCTTGAGGTTTATAAAAATCTTGAAAGCTTCTTGCCAAATTGAGTGACCAATCTAAATAATTTCTTTTAAAAAATTTATTTACCCATTGAGACAAAAGAGTTTTTAATTGAAAATTTTATCATGAAACTTTGTCGTTAGAACATTACTCTAAAATTCTCTTAGCAATCATTGTCTTACCCCCTACCATTTGAGATTTCTTCAATAGAGAGGAATGTATTGAGAACTTTCCAAGGAAAATTATTTTACTAGAAATTTAAAGGTTTGAATATACATTATAGAGGGGAAGAAGATCTTTGAATGTGATATGGAGACAGAGACCTAATAAATTAGGTGTTCTATAAAGACAAAAGTTGCTGAAAATTTTATCCTTATCTACTTAGTTGCTAGTTTGTTTTTTTTCTTTCTTTTTTCTTTTTATCAGTTTTGATTAGAACAAAAAATAATTCTAATAAATAAGATTTAACTATTTCTTAAATAATTCACTAATCTCGATTAGTTAAGGTTTATAAACTAGAATGGGACACAACATATACAATGTATTTTATTTAGAGATAATTACAAAAAACCTCCCCTGAAGTCTAGGAGAATAACAGAAAATTTTCCTTAGTTTGTGAAATTATAAGAACCTCCCTTGGAGTTTGTTACCGTTTAACAATTAGGTCATGTCATTAGTCAAATTGATGAATTTTGTTGATATCGTCATTGAATTTTTTTGAAAATCCAGGTTTACCCTTCAGTTGACTATTCCAAGGTGTTGACTTCTTTGTTTGACCAAAATACCCTTGTGCTAATTTCGCATGAGCCATGCATGTGTGGGTTATATAACAAGCATAATAGGGGAATTAATATATCACATTAAAATAATCTTTATGTGGTTGGAAACTAAATTTAGTAATTAATTCTAATTTAGTTAATTAAATTAATCAATTAATTAACTAATTATTTGAAATTAATTGGTTAAAAATATTATTTATTTATGTTGTTCTATTATTTTCATGTTTAGAAGAGTACACTATTTTAGAAAATTTCAACATGACACATAACTCCCTTGTACATTTAACTATTTGACATAGAACACTTTTATTTCCTTAAGAACCTACAAGCACATTCCCTTTAGAGCAAAATAAAAGTAGTAAATCAATTTTACTAAGTTTAGAACTGCAAGCATTTAAGCAATCGCACCAAAATGCATGACACACCGAAATTATACCAAACAAGTGCAGCACCAACATATATCTCTATATATAAGATCAAGGATCAATATCATTTTAAATGATTGCATAACATATGTTAGTTGTAGCTAAAATAATTGTTTGATTCTTCACATGGTCTTCACAAAAACACTAGTCTGAATCTCAAAACCAAGAACAATCATTAGTTTTCTCCATCAACAACATCTCCACCAGTAACTCTAGCATCCATAACATCTCCATCATCACAACCTCCAGATCCATCACAACCTTTGACTCCTCTTGCACTAGCAACAATTGAATCCACAAGTCCCATCAAGAATTGTGGGCTTTTGTAGCAACCCAAATATTTCCTCAATGATACCCCAGAGAATTGAAATCAGAAATTTGAATATATGTGCCTGTAACACTTTTAGTTGATTAAATAAGGTAGCAATTCAGTATTTATCTCCATAGAGCTCTATATTTCAACAAAAATAGTAAATATACATGGGCCAGAATTGTTCCCAATAATTAAAATCAAAATCCTATAAACTTTGAAATATTAGAATTAGCCCCATGTGTACTAAAAATCATTACAAAACAACCTTAAATATTTTTAGACATAACCCATAACTTAGATTCAAATAACAACCTTTATACCCAAACATTACAGTAACAACCTTCTATAAGTGCATGCATTACAATAAGCACCCTATGAAATTACAATTCTTACAAATACAACCAAATCAACTTTGATATATTACAAGTATAACATAAAATAGTCTAAAATAGTATGGAAGGTACCTTTTGCTTGTCTATCATGAAAGTCCATTGTATATCTAGACTTAAGCTTCCAATAAATTCCTCCAAGCATTTGAGAAAAACACCTGAGAGTCTATATATTCTGTCTCTACCACTGCAGCTACTAAAGGATAAAGCCCATTATTCTCATATAATCCAACCTCAACTAGGAGCACACCACCAAAAATGTCTCCTATGACAGATCATAAACTATACTAGGTTTTATAGTCCAAAATTTGGATTTTTTTGAATTTAGCAAAATAAAACCAAATAAGCTGTCACATTCATCAAATTATTATACAAAAAACATATTGGAAGACAAAAGCCTAACAGAATGCATTCTTGAAAGGGAAACAAAACCCTAGGCAGTTAAATAACAAAAACTAATGCAAAAAAATGTTATTTTTATATATGACATCAATATTTTAAACAAAATAAACCAAAAAAATTAAGAATTGCACCGAATATTACTTTTAGTACATATTTGATTAAAATTAGAAAAATTGATGCCCAAACAACCCAAAATTCGAAGATCGACAAACTCGACTTTCTTCACACTACCAACAATCAAGATTTTTGGTGGGCAATTGGCATTTTTTACCGGTCATGTAATAGTTGTTCAAAGAAAGAGAGATTAGTGGGTATTTGTGTGTGTGTGTTGAGCTAGGGCGCAAAACAAAACACCTTCTTCCCAAAAAAATAAATAAAGAAAGAAATCAATCTATAAATAACCTATCTGGGAAATTATATTTTGTCCCTAATATTTGTCACTAAAATAGATTTGGTCCCTAGTGTTTCCACACTGACATATTTAATTTTTCTATTTTCAAACAATATCACATATTTTGTCCCTATTGTCAATTCCTCATCAAAAATTGAGGGGCACCTATGTGCTGTTCATAAGGGTAGAAATTAGGGAAAAGATTTCATTTTTTTAGGGGGGAGATGGGGGGTAAAAGCTGCTTATGCGGGGGTTTAGGCACTAACCCCAACCTATGCATTAAGATGAAAATCACTAAGCAAATATACATCAAAGAATAAAAAAAAAAAAAGCAAAAATAGGAAGTATTACTTCCTTTACAAGCAAAGCAAACTTGTTCACCTAATTCTAAAACAAGGATAGCTCAATTCATCTATATGCAGCAAGCATTTAATTTTCTTTGAAAGATTCTCATAACAAAATATTCTCCTTTGCTTGGCTTGACATACATCCTTAGATAAAGCACCAGCAATGGCATTTTCTTCTCTGTAGATGTGACAAAATTTCACATTAAGCTATTGCACAAGTTGCCTAATTCTTTCAACCGTGTGGACAAGGCTCCACTGATAAGAATCGACCTTCTCAATTATATGTTAAACCACAAGTGCATCTCTCTCCAACATTACATTATTGATATTTCTTGTGAAACAAGTCTCCAATCCTATCCTAACTGCAGATAACTCAGCAAAAATATTTGTTCCAACCCCAAGAGGCTCAAAAAATGCAAAAACAACCTTATGTTGGCTGACGCGCAAGATTCTCACTGCACTAGCACTGCCCAGGTTGCCTTGAGTTGCACCATTAGTGTTAAGCTTAAACCAACTTGGAGACAAGCTTGCATAGCGTACTATATGGTAGACTGGTTGGACCTTGGATGGTGGAGAAACATCAAAAGGTGCCGCAATAGAAAAATCCCCACACGAATGCTTCAGTTCAATAATGTTAGCCTTACCTACCATAAAAATATAATGATTGATACGCCAAATCACTCTTTTAGTTGAAATGGTGAGATTCTTATGCTTCTGGTCATTTCTACAACATCAATAAACCAACACACAAAAATCAAAATCTAATTTCTGATATGCTTTTTATAACCCCTTGGCATATTATTTTTCCAAGCTTAAAAGATTGTCGGGATGCTCTGAGTGTTTGGCATAGAAAAATAAAAGAAATCCGCATAATACCCCAAACCTTCTTATCTAACAAGTAACTCAAGAAAAGATTAGCATTGTATCCCATTTCCAAGCAAAATCGACGTTTAGATACCAAAGTAAAGGTAAGAGTAGCGTTAGGATCCATAAATCAAAACTTCATAAGCTTGAAAATAACTAAGCTCCTCAAGCATCTAGGAATCTATCTATGTTATAGATCTAAATTAGGATGAAGAATTATCTCTTGTAGCTCAAAACAAGGAGAAGATCAACTATCTCTCTCGGATCTAGAAACTATCTAGAATCAGCACAGTAGAATGTCGACAACCTTTGCCTGGCAACACTGCTCCAAAAATCATTAAATTAAATATGGAACACCTCCAAATAGGGGAAGCTACTGTAAAAAATTGGAGCAAAAAAGCCTTTCAGATCGCTCCAGAAAAATTCGCCAACTGGAAGCTGCTACAGGTGGATCTCCAAAACTGAGCAAGTTAAGTGTCTTACCTCTATTTATATGATCCACACACCAAACAATCTTCCAATTTCTCCTCACTAGAAGCTGGAGATAAAGAGGAGAAAATGAGGTAGAGGATGCCAATTTTCAAGTTGGGAAGAAGAAGGAATGCAAAGCTTCAACACATGATGCAATGCAAGGAGAGAGAGATTTTAAAGGGAATGCAAGAATCTAATTCTCACATTTTTAGCAATGCTAAATTCTTAATTTTGCTTGCACTCTATATCTATATAGAGAGGGCGGAAGGTGTGATGCTAGTTGGCATCACACCTTTCTCAAGGTGACCGCCCAATGCCAAGTTGGCAAAATTCAAATTCAAGTCTTACTTGAATTTCAAGTGCATTTCAATTTCATTTGGAATCTAATTCCAAATTAATTAAGATGTTACTTTAAATGAATACGTCATTGAAATTTTCCCTCCAAAAAGTATTATTTCCATTAATTAAATTAAATACTTTAATTTAATTAATTAACCTTTGATTTAACTCTTAAATCAAACAAGCTTAACTCTGAATCTTAAATTAGTCAACTTAACTCTTTAAGTCAACTTGTCCAATTGATGGTCAACATAGTACCAAGTTTGGAAGCTATTTAGCTTTTGTGTGTGACCTAATAGGTTCTACCATTCATTGGACATATGCTATCAACTCTTTGTGACTTTTGAATATCTGATATTCATTTTAGTTTAAAACTCCTTTTAAAATAATTGACTCAATTCAATTAATCTCATTAATTGAAGAGTACCCAATCTCCATAGTCGATGTCCAACCTCAAGCTCATGGATCCCTACTAATTAGCCGAAATGAATATTCTGGAAAACCATCATAGCTCTATGTATACCATGCAAATACGGTCCTTCCGTCTTCTATCTCCCGAAAGAGGCTTAGGGCAAGATATTTGCCGGCTCCCTAATAGCCTCAATACTATGTCTCTATTCTCAATGTTTGATTCCCTTATTTGACCTCACCTTTAGAAAACTTCTTTTCCAAATTTTCACACCACATTGCGTAAAGATTTCTTGGAATCGATAATTATAAAATACATAGGAGATGCATTCACCCTTCACCAAAGCAAAGAGTCGGATTCCATCTTGGATCTCACAAACCTCCATGCCAAGTAGCTCATACCCAACCTCAACCTGAAAGACCCGCTAAGTGGTCAAGGAAGAGTCAAAGCATAAGGACCGAACACAAGATTACCATGGATCTTCAGGTTAAAGAACTAATAATGTGCACTAGCATAAGCGGGATAATTAACCACTACCGACTTACCACTATGGCTATCTAGTAGATTCTTCGGAGGGTCTTCAGTGCCTTGTTCTCTAACAAGCACCTACTAACATGCACCCGTATCTCATATAGATTGCTCATGGAATAGAGTAATATCCAACTCTTGGATTTATGCTACGTTAGTGCAAATCTATCTAGATCTTAGATGCCTTGTCTCATAAGATCCTATGATTTGAAAGATTTAAGATCACTGTAACACCCATAAAATTCCATATTTTGGGACAAGAATTAAGATTTTTGGTTAATCAGATTTTAGGGCTTGGAATTGAAAAAAAAAGACTTGATTGCAAAGATTTTGAAAGTTTTGGGGTAAATTTGCAATTTTTAGAAACTTGATTGATCAAAGCTTGAGATTTTTGGGGTTTGCATAGCCATTATTTTGGGTCAAAGGGCTTAATCTCATGCACCCACATTGTCTAAGGACCGAATTGAAGTTTGAGAAAATCTTTTTGGACTTGATTGAAAGCATAGCAAACGTTTTGGGGGCAATCCGCGATTATGCAATAGTTGATTTTATAAAATAGCATTTTTTTCCTTTTTCCCCATTTTTTCTTCCTTTCTTCACCGAGCTCACCCTCCCTTTTCTCTCTCCGGTGAGTTTTTCCGGCGATCTCTACCACCGACGGAAATATCTCAAGTTATATACCATTTTCATCCTCTCCTCATGAGGAACAAATTGGTACCCATTTCTTCCCAGTTTAACTAGCGTATTGGCCAAAATTTGAGCTCCAAGTTTCGGCCATGGTGGAGCTTTTGGTGGGTTTTCTTTTCGATGACTTTTCATGGCGAACTTGGGTACCGTTTTGACGGGCTCAACTCGAGAATCACGCTAGTGCTATCAAATTCTCGATTGGACCACCGTGGACATAGGAATTGGGAAAAAACCGTGGTGGTAAAAGTGATGGTGTTGGGCGGTTAAGGATAAAATTAGAGCTCAATTCGGGGGTAAATGGAAAAATTGACTTG
The DNA here is from genome assembly GCA_018894105.1 of Jacaranda mimosifolia. Taxonomy (NCBI): domain Eukaryota; kingdom Viridiplantae; phylum Streptophyta; class Magnoliopsida; order Lamiales; family Bignoniaceae; genus Jacaranda; species Jacaranda mimosifolia. Next base: position 4,168,400 of record CM032131.1, on the reverse strand, counting down.
TGGGTTGGATTCTTTGAGATGAAGAGCAGCGTTTAGTGGTGGTTTTGAATTTTTTCGGAGGCGGCGGTCCGGCAACTTTTGGGCAGAAACTTCATCTCGTCACAAAGATCATGCAGTGATATTGGTTTAAAGTTTTGAGGTTCGGTTAAGCAAATTCGTGGGTAAAGGGAGTTAGATTATATATGTTTATATATATATATGCATATGTTGTATTATATTTCTTAACCTTGTATTTATATAGTTGTTTTACTTATTGGCCATGCATGGTTTAGGATATCGCATAGTTGGCCCGAATTATGTATTAGTGGATATTAAGTAAGGATTAATTGAGTTATTTAAGTGATTAATTTATGATTTTATGAAATTGGAACTTAAGAAATGATAATTAGGTAATTTGAGATATTATGGACTAAGACTTGGTATAAGCATGTGCCAGTATAAGTTTGATGAATTTGGATTCTATTATATTATTAATGGAAATAATGGGAATTATCGAGTTAATTGGAAGAGAAAATCCTAATTTTATGAATTTGGGACCTATTGGCAATAATTGGGATTATTAAGTTAATTGGCCTACTATTGCTGATTTAGAATATGATATAAGGTTAATAGTAAGATTGTAATTATTGAAAGTTATCGGGGTTGACTAAGGAATTTGATTGTAGATTATTCCTTTAGCTAGGTGATGTAGAAGTAGGTTTCGTGGACCAGTAAGCTACTAACGACGATTGTAGTTTTCTGAGATTACGGAGGTGAGGGTCTGCCAATCTACCACTTCATTTCACTTTTTTGGTATTTGTGATAAACCCCTATGAGGGTTATTGTTTCTGAACTGACTGTACTGTTATTGAAATCCATAATCTGTTAAGATCTCTTTGATATTCTGTTATCTTATCCGGACACCCCTGTGAGATTTATTTCTATTATGATTATGTTTCTTGTTTGTTCTGGCACCCAGAACATTTATTTGATATATGTTATCTGTTTGTTCTGTTATATGTCTTGTTATCTGTCTTGTTCAGATATCCGATTGTCCTATTATTTGACTATTCCGCTATACTGTTTGTTCTGCTATCTGCCTAATATGTTTGTACTGTCTATACTATCTGACTTTTTGTACTGTTAGTTGCCACGCTGGCACATCAGTCTATCTGTGATATGCTAGGGATACTCCTAGGTATATATCATCTGTCTGTGATATGCTAAGGAGACTCCTAGGTATCCACCGTCTGTCTGTGATATGCTACGGAGACTCCTAGGTATCTACCATCTGTCAGTGATATGCTAGGGATACTCCTAGGTATCTACCGTCTGTCCGTGATATGCTAGGGATACTCCTAGGTATCTACCGTCTGTCAGTAATATGCTAGGGAGACTCCTAGGTATCGGCGATGTGTCAGGGATACTCTTGAGCATCAGTAATGTGCTAGGAATACTCCTAGGCATACCGTGTGTTAGTGATATGCTAGGGAGACTCCTAGATATCTACTGTTTGTCAATGATATGCTAGGGAGACTCATAAGTATTGACGATGTGTTAAGGATACTCTTAAGCATCAGTAATGTGCTAGGGATACTCCTAGGCATACCGTGTGTCAGTGGTATGCTGGGAATACTCCTAGGTATCTACCGTCTGTCTATGATATGCTAGAGATACTCCTAGGTATCGTCCGTCTATCTATGTTATGCTAGGGATACTCATGGGTATCTACCGCCTATTTGCGATGTGCTGGGGATACTCCTGGGTATCTACCGTGCGCCAAGTCATCACGCTAGGATAAAACTGACTAAAATGTAAATGTCATTTGGAATTGTCCTGTCTGACCGTATTCTGACTGACTAACTATATTCTGCCTATTAAACTATTCCTGACTGTTTGAATGTATCCTGTTGTATTTCTATTAATTGTTGATTGATGATCTGTTGAGTTGATTTCTTCCTTGACAGATCCCCATTATATATGTTTACAATTATCCCTCACTAAGTCCTTCGGACTTACCCCCATTTATTTTGATTCTCTTAGACATGGATTAAGTAAAGGATTGGACTTTAGGCTGGACATGAACGTTTTGTAATAGATTAGATGTTGAATATATGTATGAAAATCATTTGATTGCTAAGTATAGATTCGAGATGTGTGATATGTCATGTTGACCTGGATGACTTAAGGAATGTAAATATTCTGTTATGTAAGAATGTGAATTATGGCATTTGCTTAGTGGTTTATTGAGTATGTTAAGTTTGAAATTCCGCTGCTTTTGATAAATTGAATTTGAGATTTTGTGCCATGTATTTAGTATATGTGTTGTATGTTACAGGATTGTTTAAGGTTGGGTTATTGTTCTATGATAGGTTTGTTTAAGTTGGAATCCGCTGCTATTTCTAATAAGCTTGAAAGTTTGATTATGGTTTTATTTGGGAAATTATATTTTTGCCCCTAATATTTGTCGCTAAATAGATTTGGTCCCTGATGTTTCAACATTGATATATTTAATTCCTCAATTTTCAAACATAATAACATATTTGGTCCCTACCACCAATTCTTTATCAAAAATTGAGGGGTCACCTATATGCCATTCATATGTGTAGAAATTAGGATGAAAATTTGTTGGAATTTGGTATAGTTTTTACCTAATTACTTTTTTGGTCTAATTTATAAAGGAAGAATGATTTCTTTTCAATGATATAGAACAACCACATAAAAACAATAGAGGAAGTCATTTTCTTCCAAAAGAATTCTCCTAATTATTTTTCTTTTGCAAATTTATACTTGAAAAATAGAAAGTTTCATCAAATATGATATAGGGTTGAGAGTAATTTGTTGGCTCAAAGTCGAATCGGTTTGCAAATCTTCCGTACACCTTTGAGGCCCTGAAATCACAAAAAGCCGTTAGGGATTATTGGAAAAGATCCCAACGAAAACCCTTCACTATTCAAGTCAATATTTGATATAAATAAAATATGAAAAAATAGGGAATAATATTAGGAGTGAATGAAAAGGATTAAGTCATACCTTACAAGTAAAGCGAGTGGGATATTTATATAAGTGGACATTTCCAAATATAGAAAGATGACGTGGATGAATCTGGGTCCTTTATGCTTAGAAAATCCAATTGTTCGAATTTTCTAGGCTATGGATCAAATGGCCTACTTCAACGATGCATGGGGCTTGATTAATAAAGGCCTTTTTTCTATTCTTTGGGTGTTTTGGGCCCTTAGTTACAAGTTAGCATGCCCATCATTTCATGAGCCATCTTTATTCTAAAGCCCAAGTGCAATTTTTGCACCAAGCTAAAGATAATTAGGCCCAATTTATTATTTATATAATTTAGGCCAACTCCATTATTTGGTCCCCCACTTCTCCAAGTTTGAAGTAGGTAAACTAATTTCAAAATTAGTGAAGTATAGATAATAATGCTTTTTGCATTCAAATTTCATGTTGACATAGGTAGCTTTTATTATGGTGTGGGAAATGACTTGACAGCTTCGACAGTGTGGTCCTATTTTTTGTTGTGGCACCTTTTTATTTTCTTTGCTTAATTACTTTACTTTTCCATTTACCTGAGCACTCGTTTTCTTCTTTGGCAACTAAATTTCTATTTAACTCCCTAAGAGACTTCTTTTATTTGTCCAGCTAATATTCCAACAAAGCTTCTCGACATTTCTTCTTTACCCGGTTACACTACATTTACTTAGGTATTATTTTTCTACTTTCTCTCAATTTTTCTATCATGACTTCAAGGGCTCAAAATGATCAAGATAGTAGTGAATTAATGACTAACAATCAAGTAAGCTCTCGAGCCATTGATGCCGGGTCAAGCACGGGTTTGGCCTCAAGATCCCCAAACAACCACGACCTTGAACCACCTATTCCCCATCCCAAGATGAGACATTCCAAATTACGAGCTAGTCAATTTAAACCTTCCTCATCTAAACAAACATTCTTCCTTCACCCATGATGACGCGGCTCGAATCAAATTTCTTATCACATCCCTTGCGAATATAAAATAATAATCCCTCATGGAGAATATTGCATGTATAAGCCCCCTTTATTGTCGTACTTTTTACATAGCGATCTGAGATACGAGTTTGAGATTTCCTTTAGATGAGTGGTTTAAGAGTATTTTTAGAAACTTGGGTGTTTGTTCCTAATTCGACATGCCATATCATATGTGTCATTATCTTAACGACTCATTTCAAGGTTGAACTTTCTTTTGAAAACTTTTGGTCTCTCTATTTCCTAACTTTTTCTACTAGAGGTAGTGATGATAGTTTTCACTATTTGATCGCCTGCTAGGATTGTAGGTTCTTGGACTTCCCACTTTATTAAGTTCATAAAAGGAAAGATTTTTCTTCTTAGAGGCACCTCCCAACCGGCCTTGGCGTATTAGGCATCGATGGGTCAAATCTAACTAGACCCGATTTCTTTAGAACCTACATGGCGAGACGGTTTTGCAGAAAATTAATTGACTATAACATCATTCAATGCAAAAAGTTGCTTGAGGAGAAGGTCATGAGGTTGGTGGTTGACCCCGCCATTAGTTCGACAGGCAAAATCCTTGGGTGAGCTTTACTTTATCTCACATATTCTCATTCTTTGTTAGCTTTTCATACATTTTCTATTTCTAGCCATGATCATTCGCAAAAGCTTATGTTTGAAGAAGATAAGAGAAACAATGATTGCTTGTGGTCTAACTCTACCCAATGAGTCCTCTCATTACTCTTCTCCAAACATAATACTTGTATCTACTCCTGTACCGCTAGTTCACTCAACCACTCAAATGCTATTGAGTTAGTTGAGCCCACCACTATTGTTCCATTCCCCGTAGTCGTGGATGCACGCGTCTCTCTTCATCGGTCACTAGGACATTGTAGTAAAGAGCCTCCCAACCCTGCAAGTGCTATTAATCAAGATGAAACTCAAGCTACCAAGAGACAATGCAGTGAGCTTCCAGATTCAAGATCCAAGGGGCCGTCTTCAGCTAATCCTACTTATCCTCATCTTATGCTACGTACGGATTCAATTCTAGATGCCTTAATAACTCATTCTCAAGAATTAGTAGCCTTGAAGAGTTCGTCTCAAAGACAAGCTCTGCAAGAAGATTTGTGATGGTCTACTCGATCTCGAGGGCACTATTGTGAGCACATAGAGTCCTCTGGCATACCCTTAGTTCCTAATTGGGATTTAACCTCAGAACCTAATATTTATTTACCAATCTTGGGGGAGACCTCGTTCATAATGTATGAAAATTGCTTGCTAACTCGAGAGCAAGTCTCAATTTAGGGAACATCAATTAGTTGCATCAAAGAGCATATTGTCCATAGCTCGATGAGAGTAAGGGTTATTTTATTGTCTTGGTTTATACTTTGGATTATCACTTATGGACTCTTATATACTTATGCAGACTTTGGCCTTCACTAAGCACCTTTCCTTGACTGCTACATATTTTCAAGATAAGGCCACGAGGTTGGGCATAGAACTTGGGCTTTGAGAACCTCAGCTACAAAATCTTCATCTCCATCACATAGTTGGTTCTCACATGTCCGAGTTGAGCTTACTGAAGCAACAGATAGAGTGTGGAGAGAAAGAACATTAAGCTCTATGCCAAAATAGCTCAATTGCAAAAGGACTAGACTCTACCAAAGCAAACTTTTAGAAAGCTTATGATGATGGTAAAAAAGTTGGAAAGATCGAGTTCTTGCAGTTGACCCACTTTCAAGACTTAGTTAAATGCCATCGTTTTGAGGGTGCCTGAGACTTTCTTTTTTCTTTAGCTTTTAACAAGCTCCTCACTGATAAAACTATTACGGAAAATCTTAATAACTTCTATACAAATTGTGATTAGTTGGTTTGCTTGGGTGGTGTGTTCTTTGGTTTTGATCTATAACTTTTTTATCCTACTAAGACTAGCACTTACGAAGAACCTATTAAAGAAGATGACACCACCATAGAGCCTTCCGCCTTTGACTTGGACTTCGTAGGGTTAGTATCCCCGCCATGAGACCAATTCTTCCTTACTCCTACTAACTTGATTACTGATGCTCAATGCTTAAGATCCGGGATAGAGCCAGAATTTTTTATTATGGGAGCCGAAATTTTGAATTACCAAAAATATGATATTTTTTTATTTCATCATATATACTAATCATTCAAAACTGGTAGTTTCAAAACAATCGATTCAAGAAAAATAGAGAAACAAAAAAATATTATTAAGTGATAACAACCCAACAATAAAATTAGGAAATTTAGAGTAAAGTAACTAATCATTAGTACATGACATTTATAAAAAGTTGACAGAATGACATTAACTACAAAATCCACTAAATTTACCAAAACAAATACTAAAAAATATACAAACTATTGATGCATATCTACTAGTCTATTTGTTCAAGTTAGGCATCCTAAATTGAGCTCGATGTTTCTTCAACACATCAAACTCATAAATGATTAAGTCCATGTTGAAAGTTTGAGCAATTTCTTTCTCAATATACACTAGTAATGAACTAGTCAAAAACTCATCTTCCATTTTATTCTGCAATCTCGTCTTCACAATTTTCATACATGAAAAAGCATGCTCTGTTGTTACCATGGAAACTAGAAGAGTCAAAATAAGTCGAACCAATCTATCCACAAGACAGTAATTCATCCCCTTTTCTCGTCCTTGACAATACTTGGCATAAATCTGAAAGTGTTGACACAATTTAGAAATGGAAATTGCATTGAATATCAAGTTCAAAGAGCTCTAACTGATAGTTTATATACAATTTATCTTGATCAAAAAAATCATCGGGATAGAACTTCTCTACAAGTTTGCAAATATTCTTAATATTGAACGATTTATATCCATCTCTTAGATCTAAAGCTGACTTAAGCTAAGCAATTCTGCCTCATTGTCATCAAATCAATAATTCATCTCTTGAAAATTAGAATATGTGGTACTAGTGAATATATCAATTCGATAATGATACTCTAATAGAATTGCCTTTACGTGTTCGACCTCTACCTGATCAACAAGAAGCATTCATGTCGGGAATATTTATATCATGTTTCTCATAGAAAATCTTAACTTTATCAAATAACTCATCCCATCCCTTCTCCCTGAATTTCTAAATAAGTTCCTTTGTGTTGGCAACTATATCTATTGTATTCAAAATATCTTGAGACTTACATTGTAAAATTCTACAAAGATCATCCGTGATTTCCAATAACTCAATCATAAAATGTAAGATAAACACAAATTCAAATGATATCATTACGTCATAAGCTATATATGTTGCTGCTCTTGGAGATAAACCCGTTTTGTCATTTATGATCTCACCTAAAACATGAAGAATAGGATCAAACATATTAAGCCAATAAGAGAATTTAAATGTGAGCCCCGTCGTGTATCTTCTGGATGTGGCATAACCCCAAATTGATTTTTTCCTCTTCCAGTTTCAAGCTCATTATTAGATGTCAGCTTAGCAACCCTAAGAACATGAGTAATTTGCAACTAATCATGGCGTTTAGAAGAAGAATCCACTAAATTCATAATTACAACTGTATGGGAAAAGAAATGCTCAATAGATATGACACTTTGAGCTGTTGCCACTAATATTAATTGCGGTTGATGAGCAAAACAATGAAGATAATATGCATATGGGCACTCATTCAAAAAAAGAGCTTCTAGACCATTCCATTGCCTTTGCATATTACTAGCACCATCATACCCTTGCCCTTGATTATTTTGTATGATAAGATTATTGCAAAAAAGAACACCAGATATCTCATTTTTCAGAGTAGAAGCTTTAGTATCTTCCACATGAACTATATCAAAGAACCTTTTCCCAATAAAACCTTCTTTGTCAAAAAATCTTAAAACAACGGCCATTTAATCCTTTTTTTACTCATCTCAAGATTCATCCACGATAAAGTAGTACTTTGCATCACCAATTTCTTTCCGTATGAATCTTTGAATTCTGCTCACATAAAGTGATAAGATCTCCTTTGCGTATAGTTTCGCAACCTCTATAGAAACCTTGAGTCTCAAACGATTATTCGCAACCAACTCTAAAGATTGTCTGTCTATAATCTTATCAATGTGTTGCAATGGATTCATCAAATCATGACAATACTTCACTACCCTATGATGTGATAAATTAGGCTATTTCCTTCATGGACTTAAAAAGAACAATTTTCCCAGCATTCACCTTTTTCCACGATTGAAATCCATCAAGGATAAATGCATTTGCCCTAAAATACGCAGAAGGCCTGACGAAGAGAAAACATGAAAGGTTATATGTAGCTTTCTTCGAAGAAGAATATTCTAGCCAATCAGAAATAGATTGTACCAAGTAGGTAGAAGCCTCCTACCATGTTTATCCACATATTTCGGTGACTTTTCTAGGATGCCTCGATTGAAGTCACATGTAGCACTGGGATCCAATTATTAAACTCTTTGGTGTTTCTTCAGTAAAAAATTTAGCTTAAAATGGATCTGGCAAGACCTCCAAAGGTTGCTCCAAAGTCACTTCCCAAAATAGAGGATCTCCAAAGGCTAGCAATCAATTATCTTGCCTCTAATGTAAAAATCTATACACTAATGCACAATCCTTTTCTTCTCTATGTTAGCTGGGGAACAAAGAGAAGAAGAGCTTGGATGAAGGCTTGATTTGGAGGTAGGAGAAGAAGAGAAGTGAAGCTTCAACACCTGAGGCAACATTTGAGAATTTTGGAGGGAAATAGAAAGAATCTAATTCAAGCTTGCAAGTCACACATTCAATGAAGAAGGATGGTGTGACACCACACCTTCCTCAAGGTGGCCGCCTACTTGCTCTTGTAAGTTGGCATGTAAATTTGAATCTTGTGTGAATTTGAATTTCATTTGGAATTTTCATTTCATCTCATGAAATGTATCCAATAAATTCTAATTCATCCCAAATAAACATTTCATTTGAATTTTTCCTCCAAAATTAATTCTTCATTTCAATTAAATTAAACATTTTAATTTAATTAACTTTGACTTAACTCTTTATGTCAATTTGCTTAACTCCTTAAGTAAGACATTGTTAACTTAACTCGTTAACTTGACTAATTGATAGTCATGTGGCATCGAATAATTAACTCCTTAATTAATTGGTCTCAATTTAATTAGATCAATTTAATAATTAAATTGATCAAGCAAAAAATTATTACAAGTTGTATCAGTCGGTCAACCTCCAAAATCGGTCATGTAGGAATCTTTCTAACTCTTAAAAAGTTCCCCTTCATCTAGTAGGATCTGCAATTGGCTTTTGTGTGTGACCCATTAGATTCTACCATTCATTGGATATGGGCTCACAACTCTTTGTGACTTTAGAATATCAAATATTCATATTTGTTTAAACTCCTTGAAATTAATCGACTCAATTCAACTAATCTCTATTAGTTGAAGAGTACCCAATCTCCATGGTCAATGTCCAATCTCAAGCCCATGGAGCCCAACTAATTGGCCGAAATAAATGCTTTTGGAGAACCATTTTAGCTTTACATGTACCATGCAAATACGGTTATTTCATCTCCTGTCCCCCGAAAGAGGCCTAGGTAAGATATTTGTTAGCTCCCTAATAGCTTCGATACTATGTTTCTATTCTGAATGTTCGATTCCCCTTTACGACTTCATCTTTGAAAAACTCCTTTTTCAAATTATCATACTATCTTGCGCAAGGATTTCTTAGAATCGATCATTATAAAATACATAGGAGATGTCCTCGCCCTTCACAATGATGAGGAGTCGAATCTCATCTTGAATCTCACAAACCTCCATATCTAAGTAGCGCATGCCCAATCTCCTCCTAAACGTCCCGCTACGTGGCCAAGGAAGAGTCAAAACATGAGCACCTAAACACAAGATTACCATGGATCCTCAGGTCAAAGGACTAATTGTATGCACTAGCATAAGTTGGAGAACTTATCACTACCAACTTGCCTCTTCAGCTATCTAGTGGATTCTCTAGGTGGGCCTTCAGTGCCTTGTTCTCTAACAATCACTCACTAACATGCACATATATCTCATACGGTATTGTTCATGAAACGAGGCAACATCCAACTCTTAGATTTATGCATCGTTTGTGCACATCTATCCGGATCGTAGATGCTCTGTCTTGTAAGATCCAATAACTTGAAAGATTTAAAATTACAATCGTATAAGACTTATTTCATGATGCACCACCCATGTGTGATCAAGTCCTGTAGTCTTATGTGATATAAGGGTTTCAACCAAATGCCAGTGAAGTAAATATAATCATAAGATAAAGATGTCCATTTAATGAATATCATTCAATCAAGATTATATCACAAGTGAAATAGTTTACATATAAATCTAATTGGCTTGTGGAGCATTATTCCAACATTGATAAGGGCTAACAATTAGATAAACACGTCTAATTTCATCTATTTTATCTGTCGAACAATCCCATATGGACTTACGTAATGTAGTATCACATTCAATATGAGGAGTAGTAGCATCCTGGGTAATCTTTTGAACTTTGCTTGGACAAGACTTTGGAATAGAAAATTCATCTTCGGGAAGATTGGGAACTCCAGAAACAAATTTTATTGAAGTCTCATGAGCAGAAGCACTTATGCTATCTTGAAGACACCGTTTTTTGAAATAAGAATCAATTTTCTTGGTACTCATAGTGACCTTATGTGAAAATTTGCAATTTGTAACAAGGAATTTTTTCAATAAATTATGTAAATTACATTAGTGAATTATAACATAAAGTGACTAAAAAATTACAAAATCATAAAGCTATAATCAACAAATGAAATCATGCAATTGACATCCATTTCTCCCCTAAATATTTCAAAAGAAAGATAATGCTAATGTAGCAACATCTATGTATTGATTAATTTAAATCTACTTATAAAATGAGAATACTTCAAATTTTTATTTTGCAATCACCATTGAGACAAAATATGGGTGATAAAATATCAAGCATATTGTGAACAAATAGCCAACAAAAGGAAAGCAAATAAATAGAGGAGGAGGGGGAGAAGAAGAAGAAGAAGAAGAAGAAGAAGAAGAAGAAAGTAGAGAGCTTAATATAGTTATATGTTACTATCAAATACTCCAAGGCAAGTTTTCTTAATCTTTAATAATCAATAAAGATAAATTCATGTGAATGGTCTATAGAAAAGAAATTAGTAAAATAAATAAATTATAAATGATTCTTAATTGAAATAATCTATTGATTTATAAAAAATTAACAACAAAAATAATATTTTTAAAGTTTGTATACACTAGATAATAGGCTTGAATACCTCCACAAAACACTTCCAAAGTAGTTTAAATTTAAAAGAATCTTTAGGGCTTTTGAAGTATGTGAAATTGGAAAAATGAAGAAAAAGAAAGAGAGATGGAGGAGGATTGGAGCTGGAACCGAAAGAGTAGAAATAGAAAAATAGAAAAAAGAAAATTTTGTTTTGTTTGGTTTTTAAAGTACAAAGAAGGACAATGACAAAGTGAATATAAAAGGAAGGGTAATTTTATAATTTGAGGGATAGCAAAATTGTAATATTTTAAAAGTTTTAATATAAAAAATCAAGTTTCAATATTTTGTGGGGAGGCGACTGCCCCTGTCAGCCACCCCTTGCCCCTGTCTCTGCTTAAGATCCCTTTATCCTCTACTGCTTGAAGTTTTTGTTGTTTTGATGGATTGCATATGAGACTTGCAGTCTTTACAAGCTTGAAACATAGTCTAAGAACCTTTTGAGGCTATAGGAAGTTTGTGTTTTGTGATGCAATTATTTATGTACTAGGGACCTTTGGAATTAAACTTCTTACCTTATCATGTATGAAATTATGTTCTATATTATATGTGAATGCTTAGCGTATATGTTTTCAGTTGATATAATAGTTGAAATCATTTTGGACGACCCTTCTTCTTGCAAACGATCTCATCGATCAAAACTACTGATTCTTCGGTGATTGGAAGTGTTGGTGCCTCATGAACAACTGAAAGTTGGCAGTGCTTAGTTGAGTGTGCTCCTTTCTCAGCTCTAAGCGTTGTTGGTAGTGATGTCCTATTCTTATAGTAGATATGACCATGCCCATGTCATACTTGATCATCACGAACTTAGTTTTTCTATCTACTATCTGTCATGTTTGCTCACACATACTGTATTTTTGATGTTTTATATACAACCCATTTAAGATCTAAGCCTATTCCATGATTTAGCGAGTTTAATCTTTCTATCTAATGTACGCGTGATTGGGTTACAATGCAATCATTTTATTTAAATTTCATTAATGTGATCGGTCATGACCATGAAGTCAGGTAAGGCTGACCACCAAATTAGAGGATTGAAAATGAATAAAGCTCTGTAAGGTCTTGTTGACCTATTTCCATGAAGATGACCAAATTTGGCTGTAATATAGACCAATTTTCATCCTTGTTGGTGCGATGTTTTTAACGTCTTCATGGAATTTGAGCCCATATCATACACACCTTCTTGCTAACTTCAACCTGGTTTATTATACTTGGACATCTTCAATTCGGTTGTGAAGCCTATGTCATATGGCTTCCTAGCAGATGTTTATACTATTCAAGTAGTCTTTATTTATGATTTTGTTTGCAATAAGTATCAATAGTATTTGGGACCTTATCATAGTGGTGGGTTATTCTTGATTGTCAACCATTTAAATCTAAACGTGTCCTGAGCTTTCAAATTTATAGGTCTTCTAAGTCAGACATTTAATAGCTTTACCCAAGTTTGCTTTCATGCTAATAATTTCTAATGGCCAAGCATGCTCTAGCAGATCTTATTTAGATCCGCCTTTAGAGCTATAACCTTTTTTTAGACCAGTTATTTTAAATGGATCTTATTTAGATCCACCTTCAGGGTCTTGGTCTTTTCAAACCAATTATTTTGAACGAATCCTATTCAAACTCACCTCTGAGATCATGGTTTTGGGACCAATCATTTTAAAGCATCTTAGTACTGGTTTGAATGGGTCTTATACAGATCCACCTTAAAAAATATGGTCTCTTCGAGCTGATCATTTGGATGGGTTTTATTCTGATCTGCTTTATAGTTTGCTTAACTAATTAGTGAGCTCTGTAAATAGGAATATTATCAGAGAAAATGAGGATTGTTTATTCATCATATTTCGAGTTTGGAGACATTAGTAAGTGAAAAAAAAAAACAAAATACAATTCAAACATAAAGAACAAGCCCTTAAATAAATCAAAATAGTAGGATAGAGTCCATCATATGTAAAATTTATACAAGTGTGTGTGTTCCATGATCTAGGTAGATTTGATCCTATTTGGTTTTGCAGACAATATGATCCTATTTATGTAATCTTAACAACTTTATATGGGCTCTCCTAATTTAGATCCAACTTTCTTACATGCTAAGACAATTAGACCTTTTTAAGCACTAGATCTCCCACCTAGAATCTACTCACCTTGGCCCGCTTGTTACGAGCTCTTTCCATCAATGCCTTATGTTGGAGTATACTTACATAAGCTTTTTCTTTAGCTTCCGGCAATACATTCAATTCAAACTCTCTTTATCTTCTGTTAAGGTCAGGATCATATTAATCCACCCTGTAGGAAGACATTTCTATTTCTGCTGGTATAACTACTTCAGACCTATAGCCAAGTAGAATAAGGTTTGATTTTTTGATGTTCGTGGGGTCGTTTGATATGCCCAAAGGACTCTGAGTAGCTCATCCACCGATGCTGTTTTGCATCCTCCTAACCTTGCTTTGAGATGTTGCAAGAATGTTTTATTCGTCGCTTCGATTTGTCCATTCGATTGGGATGACCTATGAAGGTGAAATTGTGTTGTATTTACAACTCTCGATATCAACTTATCATATTTTTACCTTGAAATTGTGTTTCATTATCCGGACGAAGACCTTAGGAAATTTAAACCTTCACATTCCATATGAAATTCATGATCTCATTCTCTATAATCTTAGCAACTGCTTTAGCTTCCAACCACTTGATGCTCAATTGCTATGATAATAAACTTTTTCTAATTTCGAGCAAGTGGGAGCGGCCCTAAGACGTCGATTCTACATTGATCAATGGGATACATCACAAGCAATGATGTCATGGATGACACCAAGTAGTGTGCTAAGTTAGAATATAGTTGGCATGCTTCGCATTTCCTACTGAATTAGGTAACATATGCTAACAACATTGGCCAAAAATAGCCTTAACTGATTACCTTTTACGCTAGAGACCTCCCACCAGATTGATTACCACAACTATCCTCATGAATTTCTCTAAGGACACATGAGCTTGATTAGGGTTAAGTACCTTAACAATGGTCCTACAAACAATCTCTTATATAATTCTCCATTCATCATCACAAATTTCACAAATCTAGCTTTCAGTTACACCCATTGGGATCATTTGATAGCTTCCTTCTATTAAGTATTGTATTATCTCATCCTTCAACTAAGTTCCTCTTGTTCAACTGAGATGACCTCATCCAATCCTAACGACATACTACTAGCTTGGATTGCTGATTTTTTTGCCACCCAATAAATGATAGTTCAGGTCTTTATAGCCAAGCTAGAATTAGCAAATTTTGATAGGGTGTAGCTTCTAGTTCTCTAACTTTGGAATTTGTAGCAATTGGAAATTTTTAAAGGATTTAGCTAAGCTCTTGACAAAATTTGGATTTTAACTCATTATCTGTTCCTCGCCTCATATGCTTCTTAGAATTGATTAGCCACCAATTGTGAATCGGTGTAGGCAATTAGGTTTTCTACTTAGATCTGAAACCACACGTATTCCTACCACTAAGACTTCATATGCAACCTCATTATTAGTGACATAAAAATCTAGCCTCAAAGCAATCTCAATTTTGACCTCCTTGGGACTTTGCAAGAATGTCACGAACTCTTTGTCTGAGATCATTAGTGACCTATCTACATGCAACAACCATACTTCCATGCATGCCTTAGGGCACCCCTTTATGCGTCATTTCGATCATGAAGTTTGCCAACATATGCGCTTTAATTGTCATTGAGGTTGATATTCGATATCAAATTCCCTTAACTCAATCGGCCACTTGCCATTTGCTCGGACATCTCCTAGTTTGCTAGTATCTTGCCTAATGCTTGGTCATAACTATAAGCATATGTGACTGAAAGTATGGTAAAGCTTTCTTGCGGTAGTTACCAAGACTAGAGCTAGCTTTTCGATACCCAAGTATCTCTTTTCTGCTCTTTGTAATAGTCTATGAGTGTAATACACTGCTCAATGCTCCTTTTGATCAATTTGAATAAGGACATAACTGATTGCTTCCTCTAAAATGGCTAAGCAAAGATATAAAGGCTCACCATCTATTGGTCGGTTAGAAAAAGTAGCGAAGCCAAAAGCCAAATACACTTTCAATAACTCAAATGCTTCTTCGTATTCCAAAGTCTATTCAAATTTTTTTAGTGTTTGTAAGGGTCTTGAAAAAAGGAAGATTTCCATCTGCCGACCTTGAGATGAACCTGTTCAAGGATACCATTTTCCTTATCAACTTCTAAACCTCTTTTAATATTTTAGGTGATGGCATATTCTTGATGATATCTATCTACTTAAGGTTCATTTCGATCCCTCTTTCAGTTACCAAGTAACCCAAGAACTTACCACTTTTGACTTTGAACGTACACTTTGCAGAATTTAGCTTTATACCATATACTTTTAAGATGTTAAAGGTGTTCCATAAGTGATGAACATGATCCTCTTTACTGAGACTCTTAACCAACATATCATTCATATAGACTTCCATGGGCTCTTTGATAAGGTCTTTGAAGATTCTATACACAAGTTGCTAATATGTGGCTCCGATATTCTTCAACTCAAAAGGCATGACACTGTAGCAGTAGATCCTAGTTGCCATCATGAATCTCCTGTCTTCGCTCATGTCCTTCCCGACCATGAAAATTTGGTGATACCTTGTTGTTCATCCATCATACTCAAAATTGTACATTCTGCCATAGAATCCACCAATCTATGAACACCCTCTATTTTCCCACTGCTTTTGGTATGATTATGACATTAGATAACTAGTCCATATATTGTATCTCAATAATGTATTTAGCTTCTAGGAATTTATTTATCTCTTACTCTATGATCTTGTTCCTTTCAAGCTCGAAGCTTATCTTATTTTACCAGATTAGCTTAGCCTCTGGATCAATGTTGAGCTTGTGAACTATAATCTCTACGTCTATAGCTTTGAAGCTCGATGCGCTCCATGCAAAAATATCTGCACTCTCCCCTAGAAAATTAATGACATTTAGCTCTATATAAGGAGGCATCAAGGATTCAATTTGTGTTGTCTTTTCCAGATTCTCATGAAATAAGTTTTATCACCTTATAATTTGAAGGCTCAATTCAATCCCTTTTTTCTTTCCTAGTCTCTCCTATGCTTTGCTCACCTAGATTTCTTCAACGGGGTCTAGCTTATCTCGACCAAATTGATTTGGGGCTCTTTTGGCTTCCTTTAATTTGACAAAAATGTTATAGCAGACTCTAGCAGCCTTGTGGTCCTATGTGGTATCTCCTATCCTTTCCTTTGTTGGAAACTTCATCTTTAAGTAGAATGTGGATACCACTACTCAACTAATTCAATTTGGGTCTTCCCAAGATCATGTTTTATGCAAAAGGGGCATCCACGATCGATTACTTGATCATAATAGTTTTCCACTTTAGCTCTATTGTCAAGGAAGTGGGTGGATCTATCGTCATCAATGACCTGTGTTCTTCTAAACCGTATAAGCGGTGTATGAATCAACTTGATGATGGTGAGATCTACTTCTGTCTTCCTCAACATGTTAAGAAATATAATATCAATAGAATTACCATTGTCAACCAATATCGCTATTGGTGAACAACATAATTTGCTACGTCCATGGTGATAACCATCGAATTATCGTGGGGTAACTGGACCCATTCCAAATCAATATTATCGAAAGTAATTACCTTAGACATTCTTTTTGGGGATAAGATTTAGATTTGCTCTCAGGGTCATGATAAACTCGAGGCCTAAACATATCTCTTTCTTATACTGGATGAGTCCTTATTAGTCGGTCCTCTGGCAATCATGTTGATTACTCTCTCTTGGGGCAAGTTGTCATGGTGTGAGAGGGCCTTTCCCTTTTAGCTTCTTTTCTTTCCGCCTCCCCTGATCTTGACTTCAAGATCGTGACCTACTCCTAAAGTCTAATCTCTCATGACCAAAGCTTTTCATTACAAACTCTTTGAAGTGTCTTTCTCTAATTAACCTCTATCTTTATCCTAGAGTTGGAAACACTCCTTGGTTTCATGACATTTGTGTTTATGGAATTTTGTTTGAATTGCCTCGATTTGGTGTGGTTTTGGATTTCCTAGGCCACTATAGTAGATCTTTGTGTTCAATGTCCATCTCGGCTTAGTGATGTTAGTACGGTGTAGTTACAGAACCAGTGGCACTTTGTGGATCAAGGTCTCTCGCGATCGACTTTTCTCTTTACTAGGTTATCCTTGTCTTTTCCTTGGTGTTCCATTTTCTTACTTACTAGGTAACTATCCACTCGATGTCTTTCATCATATTGGCATCCTCTTTGTGTATATATCTTTCGGCTATCTGCATCAATTATTTTATATTTTGGGGGGGGTGTCCCTAGCTAGCACAGTTGCCAAAGGCCCCTTTTTTAGCTCGTGGATGAGGATATTGGCCATTATATCTACCCGAAGATCAGAGACTTCTAGAATTTCATTATTGAACCTGTTAATGAATGCTTTGAGTGTTTCATTCTCCCCTTGCCTAATGGTGAAGAGGTAAGTTGCTGACCTCCTAACCCTCATTTTATTGGCGAATTGAAAAAGAAACTTTTTGCATATTTGGGCATAGGTTGCATTTGACCTAGCGAGCTATAAGTTCAACCATTCTTGTGCTTGACCACTCAACATGGTTAAGAATATCCTATTGTTGATAGTATCTAACTATCTTTGCAACTGTATAATATTCTTGAAGGAAGTTAAGTGTTCTTGAGGTTCTTTACTGCCATCATATTTTAGAAGATCAGGTATCTTAAATACGGGTTGCAATGTCTTGGTTAATATCTCTAGGCTAAAAGATGAGCACTTCCTTCGCAATGTGAATCCCCCCGCAGCTCGTCTTCTCTCCTTATCCAACCATTTACTTGGTTGCTCCACTTGCTCGCTAAGATCATCAACCTCATTATGCTCTCAGTGTATACTCAACCTATGTGATTTGTCATTTTCTTCCATTGTGCGTCCTTGGGATCGAGGTTTGGGAGCTTGGCTCATAATTTCTCCTGATTCCTCAACTCATTCTTGTCTAACCTTCTACTTCGGGGCAATGTGATGTTCCTTTGGAAACAATTGTCGGGGTCTTATTGGGCTAGGGGCTTGTTGGATCTTGGGTCTAACTAAAGCGAAAGATAATATCCTAGTTTAATGCCTTTCTAATAGCTTTTGATCCCAATCGTCCATAATTTTTTAGGAGACCCGTCAGGGTTATCTATATGAGTTTTCTACTCGAGTTTACTAATGGAGTGGAAGTAGTTGTCATTGGTGAGGTCGAGGGGGTCCCAATCCTCAAGGATATGGTGGTTAAAATGGTTCGTTGTTCTTCAGTAAAGTCGTTCATGACCATAAATCTCAATTAGAGCCTGAGATCACAAGAAGTCGTTAGGGGTCATTGGGGAGAATCCCAACAAAAACCCTCCGACACTCAAATCAACATTTGAGATGAATAAAATATGGGAAGCATGAAATAAATATCAACAGTGAATGAAGTGGAATAAGTCATACCTTACAAGTGAAGTGAGTGGGGTATTTATAAAAGTGCCTTTTCCAAATATTGAAAGATGATGTGGATGAACTTGGGTCCTCCATGCTTAGGAAAATCCAACGATTCAGATTTTTCAGGCTATGGATCAAATGGCCCACTTCAACAATGTGTGAGGCTTGATTGATAACTGCCTTATCATTTCTTAGGTATGTTAGGCCCTTAGCTATAGGTTAGCATGCCCATCATTTCGTGGCCCATCCTTATTCTAAAGCTCATGTATAGTTTCTGCACCAAGCTAAAGACAATTAGATGCAATTCAATATTTATATATTTTGGACCAATTCCATTAAAATAAAATCTTTCAAACACGAGTAAGAGTAATTATTTGAAGTCACTTAACTCAACCAGTAACAAAAGTAGCTCAACTCAAAATTAAAAATAAAAACAAAGTGTGTTTGCTTGTTCTTGCCATGAGAGCTACTACCACAACCCACAAGCTCAAAACTCAGTGTGGAAGAAATCAATTAATATGATGATTAGGGTTTGTGTAATTTGGGTATAACAATTTTCAGTGCTTAGACTTCATAAAATTTGAGCAAAATTTTGACTTTTCAAATAGATAGTTGAATGATATTAACTTAATTTTTGACAAACAATAAATATTAATATAAATTAGCCTCAATTTCAAGTTTCACAAATTGAAAATTTATTTTTGAGAGTGAGGAAAGGAATGGAAGAAAAAAATCGGAAACGATTAGGGATGAATTTAAAAATTCTAATTTCAACTTACATTAAACTCATGGATGTCCCTCATTATTTTTTTTCTTTTAGCGATATAGTACGAATCAAATTTATTAACAAAATAATAAGAATGAAAAATGTAATTTTTCCAAAGTATTTACAATTTCAAAAACTTTGAAGGCAAGTACTTGGGCTACAACGGTAAGGTCCCGTGCGTAGACCATCAATCGTGTAATGGGACCCAAAAAAGTGAATAATAATTTAATCCAATTGCAAGCGCAATAATACTGGAAATAATAATATCGATGTCCCACCAATTAATTTCTGATTTTACTGTATCACTATAATCTTCTTGTTAGTACATCTTGTGTAGAAGTTAAAAATAGAAGTTAAAAATAAGTGGAAAGAAGAGAGAGAGAGAGAGAGAGAGAGAGAGAGAGGGAGAGAGATCTTCTTGCAGCTATTGGGCAAAATCAAATCATACACATAAAAGGAAAATAAAGATTGAAGGGGACCATCTTTCACCCGCTGCATCTAAATCTCTGCTGCAAAAACCCAAATTCTTGTTCAAAAGGGAGAAAAGCTCACATTTATGGTTGAGTTAATAAAGCAAATTGCTTTTCAACAGCCAACGGGAAATACAAGAAAATTGTACTCATAGTTTATCTGGTTTCAAGACTCGGCATCTAGCTAATCTTTCAGGTATCCTCTAATCTACTTCTTTGCTTCATTTTTCTTTTTCTTTTTGTTTTCCCGGGTGGGGTGGTCAAGTTTTCATTTTTTGTTTGAGTTATGTTTTTCTTTTTATTTTTTAAGTTGGAAATCGAAGTGGGTTTTGTTTTCTTGGTTGTAACTTTTGATTCTTTTTTTATTTAGTGTTTTATGTTTGCCGGGGAGTTGAAAGGAAATCGAAGTGGGTTTTGTTTTCTTGGTTATAACTTTTGATTCTTTTTTTCTTCAGTGTTTTATGTTTGCCGGGGAGTTGAAATTTTGCTCAAAGGTTGTGTCTTTTACTATTTGTTGATGGTGTTCCTTTTGTTCTTCAGTAGATCCGTTGGGGAATAAGGCATCTCAATGTGGAAATGGTGAATGTGAATATTTCTTTTGTGGATGTCAATGATTGTTCTTGTCCTTCTGAATTTGTTAATGAAATTGTTATTCCTGTGTAATTTGAACCATTTGAATTTAAGTTTTGATTTTGTTTTTGGGTTATAGTTTCATCATTTTACTTGGTATTCAGACCATTAAATACTTTAATTTGACCCCAAGCTTGAAGAGCAAGATTTTTATTTTAATCTTTTTTGTTTCCCTCTTCTTGTTTTGTGAGCTTTTTTGTAACTTGACTTTCTGGCATTTGAACTTCTCATTTTGCTACCCTGAAATTAGTTGGTTTCTAAAGAAAATTTAGTTGTTAGAACAGATGGGAATGATGACAAATAATATTTGATTGCGACAGCTACTGTGAGTTTTCAGATGCTGATGCCCAGGTCATCATCTAACCAATTATGCTGCATCAACATCAGCTATTTATTTACATAGCTTTGAGAATTTTGTCTTTGGATTGGATGATGTCGTACTCAAAAAGGCTGTTTGGCTGTTTTCACTAATGAATTTGACCGTGGTGTCTTTAGTAGTCTGGTGAAGCAGCTAACTATTCGGATGAGAGTTGGAGTTATGAACGTTAGAGAAAGATTTGGATGTTGATGATGGATGATGAGTAAGGACAAATTTATAGAAAAGATTCTTCCTTTCTCTAATTTACTGGGAGCTAGAGTTGAAAAGATAACTAAGATATACACTTGAAGTTGCGTTCTTGATATTTGTTAATTTTTTATGACATTTTGGTTACATGTGCTGATTTTATAATTTACTGATTTGTTTGATAACTGAATGAGTGTTTCCTGTTGACTTTTTGCTTAGAAGCTGATAACATTTCACGTGGATATGATTTTTGATGAATTTGCATAACTCAATAAATGCCATTTAATGCGCCATTCTCATGGAGAAAACAAATTTTTTTATAATTACTATCAAATGTTTGAGTCTCTGTGTGTGTCATCATTAAGAATCGTAGTTCTGGATATTCTAGCTTAAGAATCAGCATCTGATGAAGTGCTTGGATTTTATCTCAGGGTAACTGCTTTATGAGGAACTGGTAACCACGTTTGTAAAGGCCTGGTTCCTTAATTTTGTGAGCATGGATAAAGTATCCCCTGATTGCCCATACCCTGGATGCTTCTTCTGTGTAATGAAGGAGGGGAACCCAAGCAAGCGCAGAGCAAGTTTATTAAAGTTCTTCAGAGAACTTCCTTCACAGGACGATGATGGTCAGGTTCTTCCTATTAGTGGCCTTTGGAACACTGCCATGGCGCATCCTAATGATCCTGAGTTCATTGAATTGGGAATTTTTGAATGCATGGCGGCACTCATCTGGAAGGGCTTAAAGAACCGACGCTGGCTATCTCACGACCAAAATATTTATATCCCTTACTATGCAGCACATATAATTGGATCATACACGATGAATATGGAAGAATTTGCTGAAATGGCAGTGCATGCTGGGGTTATCTTGGCTTTGGTAGAACTTCTGAGAGGGAGGTTAACTTGGGTTGAACAGAGAGTGGCCGTACGAGCTCTAGGTCACTTAGCTACATATGCTAGCACTTTTTCTGCTATAGCAAGCCATGGCGAGATCTTGGAGCTCTCTATGCAGCTGGCAATGAGTTCTCTGGAAATTGTTTACACTCACTTTTACCAGTATGTTGATAGGCGGCTTAGTTATCACTGTGATCTTCTCACACGTGGCATGGGTGGTGTTGAAATGGAATCGAGGAAGGCAGAGGAATGGGCTAGTCAGCTGCAGTGCTGGTCTCTTCAGCTCATCAACTGTTTTGCTTTCAAACCTGAATTTCTTCCTACCATATGCAAACCAGAATTTTTAGTAAAGCTTCCCGGCATGTGGGGAGGACTTGTTAATGAAAATTCGCCGGCTGGTATTGGATTACTACGAACAATTTGTCATCATAAGCTTGGTAGGGGTCCAGTTGCAAGCTGTCCTGGAATCATAGATGCAATGTGTAACATAGCACGATCATCAGACGACTGGCAATATATGGCAGTTGATTGTCTTCTTTGGTTGCTCCAAGACCCAAGTACCTGTCATAAGGTAATTGCTTTGGTTTGATTATTCTGCCTCCCTTCTTGTTCTACTCATTTGTTGTTTATCGACCATAATCGTTAATGTCCTATTTCTTTATTGAAGAAATGCATCTGAAAATTCTGTTCAACAAATTTAATGCAATAAGGCTTCTTGACTGATATTTTTGGTTAGCCGTCGTTCCCAAAACTCTATGTAAACTAGTGTATCTTTGAGTGTGAATTGGATATTAGAGGACCTAGGATCTGCATTATGTATTGCTTTGCCTTGTGACTTAGAATAAATAGCATTTGACTTTGACTAATCTTACGTAGTCTGGATATTTCATGTCATTTCTTTTGCTTCTTATCCGTATATGCTAATGTCACCTTTCCATTCAATTAAAAAATGATTGCTGGTACGTTCATGAGTATCTCTCAATGAGTAATTGCCATTGAAGTACCGCCATATATAGAAAATATTGCGATTATGCAGAATAGGAATTTCTTGATCTAGCTTATGAATACAAGTATAGCGACCTACCAGAGAAGCAAACAAATGATAGAAAGAAGATTATGTAATAGAAAAGGAGATAAAGTATAAGAATGACTATATGAAAAAGTCGAAACAGGTAATGCGACTAAAGTTACGTTAGTTGCTTTGAATCTATGATGGCATCAAAAGCATCAGTTAGTCGAATCCCAAATTTCAATAAAGGTAGGTATGAATCTCCTGCTTCATGCCTTATACGGGCTTCTTTATAAAATGATACCATACTTGAAGAAAAGAGAAGAAAAATAAAATCTTAAAGTGGTTAAACAGATTAGTTTGGGCAAAAAAACAAAAGAAACCATCAATTCTTTTATACTGGATGTGTTAGGTCCTCAACATATTATATCTTAAAGATACAAATAATTGCTAGAGTATTCATGCAAGTGGGACCTGGCATTGTGTATGGGTTAGGACACCTTTAGATGGATTCTTTTGATCCTGGAATGCTTATTCTGATGACATACTTGCAGATGCCACACACTATCTCATTATAATTAAAAATGGAATGTAAATAAGCACAACAATCAGAAAGAAAACTACTATATAATTGAATTGTCTCTCTTCAAAGGCAAAAAATCCTAAAATGAATTTCTTTTTTAATAAAATAACCGGAACAAGCAATTGCACCATGATTCAGTTGCTCATCATAGTATTCTAAGTAATAGGTAGGTTGGAACAAATATATACTTTCCGACAGTTATTTTTCCCTTGCCACTTTAGTTTTATCTGTAATTAACAACATTATTATCATGCCAAAATTTCTTCTATAACAGTGCCAAGATACTTTTTCACTGTATATATAGCTTAATTATCACCCGATAAGTTTGGATTCTCCATTATTAAGTATAAAATGTGATAATCAAATTTCTGAAATTCCTTCATCATTATACAATTTTCCCTGTTTGGTGTTGAATACATGTATTTAACATGAAAACGCATTCCTAAATATTGAGGTGCCATTTGTTTTGCTTTTCAAAGAACATTTTAATTTTCAGACTATTTGAAAATAAAAAAAACCATCAACTTCTACATATTTTTACTACTGAAAATGCCACTTATTTTCGTTATTAATTTTTAGTCAATCTTACCATGTCGTCCTATTATTGCATCAATCAAATTCAGATTTTATTTTGACATAATACATAAGGTACCCACTATTATTTCAAAACAATTAAAATATACATATATTTTGAAAAAAACATGTCTTTAGGCATAAAAACATATAAAGCACCTAAATTTCTATCCTAGTACCTATCCTATTCATTATTTTGAGCAAAAAACATCCCAATACTTTTGCAACTTTTGAAACCATTGGGAACTGAAAATAGAAATGAAAATAAAACCAAAGAGTCCCTTAATTTTTATTGTTATCTTCTGCTAAAGGGAAATGATCATGAAACAAAAGAGAAATGAAATAAGGTGGCAGCCAGCCATAGTTCTTTCATCACGAACCATTTCATAGAATAGTGGCATATTCTAGATCTATGAGGCTGAATTCGTGAGTTCTAGTCCTAGATTGGCAATTTGCCTAGTGATGTGCATTCTAACCTTCATCTTTGCCGTACCTTGCAGCTGTACTGCTAAGGGGTAATCCATCTGTTATTTTATTCTAGGCTTATGATCTTCCTTGAAACCATAGCTGGCAAACGAAAAAGGAATTCTGCAAGAGAAAATAATTGATCAACTTTGTGTTGGACTATTTCAATTTATATATTGGGCTGTGAAGCATATTGTAGACTGCTAACCACGAACCAATGACTTTCTACACTTCCCATATTATCTGTCTGTTGCTCAGGCCGAGAAGGTTTAAAGTAACAGATGGAATGAGATATATGTTGACGTTTCCATGTGTAAGAGATTTATGTCCGAAGATTGTGATTAGAAAAACAGTGTGTACGCTTCGAGTTTTTTAGATATTAAGTTATTAGATGAGTTGGTTACAGAATATGGCATCAGAGGCCGAGGCAGAAGCAATAGGTCCAAGTCTGAGTCTCACTGCTATCCATTTATAAAAAAAAAGTTTTCACACGCTAGGTTTAACAAAAAGAATATCGCTTGCATGTGAGAGGGCCTATTAGATGTCTCTCATCTCAAACAGCTTAAGCTTTTAGATGAGTCGGTCATTTGAGTATGTTTGATTTTCGTTCTATTTACAAACAGTTCTGTGGATGGATGATTCATCTATTGCCAAAATCCTGACTTCCAGCCCAGTACTAGATTCACATAATGATATTTGAACATGTCGACCATGTTATCAATTTCATTGTTCTGAGGTGACAAATAAAAGACTGAGGCGAATGTTCTGCTGTTATCTTTCTCCAAAACTTCTTTACCTATTCCTTTCTTAATTGTTCAAATTATGCAGGTCAGTGACAAGGTGGTACCTGCACTAATTGACCTTGCTGAAATAACTACATTAGGGGATCACAAGAAACTCGGGGATTCAATTGTTAATGTTCTTGAAGAATATATTCAATCACACGGAACGGGCCGCAACTCAATTAGTAGCCGTGCAAAAGAAGAGGTTGAGGAACTCCTCGCTTCTAGACAAAGATTAAAATGGGAAAAGAATATGCCGAAAGAGGATCTTCACATCAAACACGCAGCTGCTTTAGTTGTTAAACTAGAAGGAAATTCTCTATTTTCGACAGGAGAAATTGCCGGTGCTGCTTCAAAGTATTCAGAAGCATTGGCTTTGTGTCCGATGAGGTCAAAGAAAGAAAGGGTCGTATTATACAGTAATCGAGCTCAGTGTCATCTTTTAATGCAACAACCCTTGGCCGCCATAAGCGATGCTACCCATGCACTTTGTCTCCATAATCCCGTTAACCGTCATGCCAGAAGCCTGTGGAGACGAGCACAAGCCTACGACATGCTTGGATTAGCCAAAGAGAGCCTATTAGATGCTATTTTGTTCATAAATGAGTTCTCCCAATCGAATGATCCTGATCTGTCCTTGAGGCAAAACAAGGTTCCTGATTATGCAGAACGATTAGTCAAGAAACAGATGCGAGCTGCTTGGTTATTTAGAGAGGCTGCTATTAAACATGGAGGCATCCAGTGTGAAGGTGATGCTGGCGATATTTGCGGCCAAGAGACAGATGATTCTGAATGGGAAACAGCAAGCGAAAGTGAAATGGGAAATGATGGGAAGGATGAAATGGGGGAAGATGATTTTGAAAGGAAAGAGAGGCACAATAAAGCTTCAATGAAAGGTACCTTCTTCAACAGATTCTTTTATAAATATTTTTCTGAAGCATTATCCGTACAGTTGGCCAAGACAATTTTCTAGTCAAGTTACACAGAATATCAATATGCACTATATAAACTTTTTGTATTATGTGCTGGCTAAACTTCTTTTCATATTTGTGGGACTCTGATTCCCCGCCTCCTCCCCCCGCTAAACTAACAACAAAAGTCTCATCTATAAAAGACTACATTTGTTGACATCCAAAGTCCAGTTTTTTGCATGCTGCAGTCCGTGGCCTTGTCCGAATGCATTTTTGTATGCGTATCTCAGTAACCTGCTCCCTCTTGCTCTTCTATGCATCTTGGTATATAGAAGTAGAATTCGTTTGAACCGTATCTAACATTGGAATGATGCAGATATTTAGCAGCTTATGGAGGATGAAGCATGATATATGAAGGATGGTCGCAAGCCTTTACCTATGAATAAGCATTGGACATCATCACTTGCACAAGGACTACATAAAGATAAAGACATCAAATAATTGGTGCCCTGTTTCTATGTAGCCGGTTGAAGAGGATCATGTGTGGTTAATGTTTATTTTTTTTCTCTTCTATTTTAGTTATTTGTCTGGTTTGTTGCGTGATTTCAGTGTTATAGTCAAGGAAATGGTGTTCATGGTTTTTAGATGTTTTTGATCTGATTAGTGTGTAATTTTATTTCTTAGTTTATTCTTTTTGCAGCGTGCCATAAATTTTGTGTATATAGGTTTGAAAAACTCTGGGAAATTTGAGGATTATCTTGATTGAGTGATTTTGGTTTTTGCCTCACTGAAATTTGCTTCTCTCTCTCTCTCTAGGTTGTTTGAACCTTTTCATTATTCCGCTATTGCAAGTTCTCCTAGTTTTTTCCACTATTAACTTCTTTGTTTTATATACGAGTAGGGCTGTAAATAGATATTAGAAAATTCGTTTATCGTTCGCATTCGTATCCGTTTATACAAAATTTATCTGCATCCGTTTAAAGTGGATATTATTCGTATTCGATTAGTAAATATCCGATTATAAATGGATACAGATATGGTAAATGCGTATTCGATCCGAATATATATTTATTAAATAATAAATTATTTATATTTTTTAATAAAAATTTCATAATCCATATATGTATATTTATAAATTATAATTGAAGAATTAGGAAGAAAAAAGAATAAATTTAAAAATTTATTGTAATATAGAGAAAAAAGTGAAGAATAAAGTTAATCAACATAATTATTATTGGTTGATTTTATAATTAGGACAAATGTCATAAATGGTTCCTAAAGTTTTAGTTTAGAATCACTTTAGTTTTCAAACTTTAAAACTTCCTTTTTTAGTTCCTAACGTTTGGATTTAGTTTCAATCTAGTTCCTAAGTTAACTTTCCGGCAACTTTTTAAGGGCAAAATTGTCAATTTATAGTTTTATGTCACTTTAGTCCTTATATAAGGTTTTATGTTCCACTTTAGTCCCTGTATAAGATTTTATGTTTCAATTTAATCCCTATTTTACTTTTTTTCTTTTTCTTTTGTTCTTTTTATAAATATATGTGCATGTGTATATATATAATTGATACTAATATTATTATTAACATTAAATAATATATTATCGTATATTAATATCATTTGTGATACTATTATAATTAATAATATTGTGGTGGCATGTGCCATTAATGCGGGGACACGCCGCCTGGTGGAGCATTTAGTGCAATTGAGGGGCTGCTACCTTTCCTTGACCTCCATGGTCGATATGGTCATTTCTGTATGATATCTTCTCTGGTGATCGATAAGGAGTGATCTAGTCCGGGTTAGATCTTATTGGACGAATAAGGGATAACGCCTCGAGTTCGGGTCGACTAGAATTAGGTCGACGAGGTGGTGCCGATGCACTGCCCTGGTTGACAAAACCCGAGGTCAAGTTGTAGTCAATAAGCCGAGCCTATCGACGACTGGGCCGCTGGACGTCACATCACTGTCTTGATCGAGTATCGTTGGGCTGCCCCATATCAATAATAATACTAATAATATTATATAATTATATTATCATAATAATACTATTATTATCATTGATAATATTAATCTTATTATTCTTATGATTAATTATACTAATAATAATAAAATTAATTTAATATTTATTAGTATCATGTATTATTATTATTAGTAGTAATATTATAATAATAATATTTATAATATTATTAATTCTATATATTATGAATATAATTAAAATTATTATAATATAATCTTTATTATTGTTAATATATCACTAATCATACAATTAATATTATTAATTATAATAGTATCACAAATGATATTAATATATTAATAATATATTATCTAATGTTAATAATAATGTATTAGTATCAATTATATATACACACATGCACATATATTTATAAAAAGAAAAAAAGAAAAAGAAAAAAAAAGGAAAAAAGAAAAAGGAAAAAAGAAAAAAAGAAAAAAAGTAAAATAGGGACTAAATTGGAACATAAAATCTTATACAGGGACTAAAGTGGAATATAAAATCTTATATAGGGACTAAAGTGAAACATAAAACAATAAATTGACAATTTTGCCCTTAAAAAGTTGCTGGAAAGTTGACTTAGGGACTAGATTGAAACTAAATCCAAACGTTAGGGACTAAAAAAGAAAGTTTTAAAGTTTGAGGACTAAAGTGATTTTAAACTAAAACTTTAGGGACCATTTATGACATTTGCCCTTATAATTAATATACTCAAATACCAGTATTATTATTAATAAGTACTAATAATTAATAATAAAATCAATTATTAATTAAAAATTATGTTATTTGTTTGATTGCTTTCGTTTTAATGAAATTATATAGTTCCTTCTATTAATTAAAATATGTATTTGTTATAGGTTCATAGATTTACATATTTGGATATTCGTAAATGGATATCTAAATAATTATCATGGAGTATAAATATAAAATAATAATTCGAATACAGATAAGTTTAATAAAATATGAATGCATCTGAATAATTATAATCGAATACGGATATATCCGTATCCGACCGATATCCGATGGATATGAATTTGGATATAATTCCTAAATATCCGTCAAATCCGTATCCATATCCGAATATTCAAAAAGTTAAACGGATACGAATATGAAAACAGTGTACCAATCCCTTTAATATCCGTTTACACCCCTATATACGAGTATGTAAATAAGTTGAATAGGAGGCAAAGTTTAAGCTCAAGCTTGGTTTGGAAGATTTGAGTTCTTTTGAGCTTGTAAATTTAGGTTTCCTTTTTCTCTAAACTTTATATATATATATATATTTCCCCCCCCCCCCCCAAATATATATATATATATATATGTACGTTCCACACCAAGAGTTCATTTGGTGGCTTGAATTCTAAATCTTAGACTTATATGTTCAAAATCGATACTAATTATTGGGCCAACTACTTGTAGATTTAAGAAATAATATTGAGGTCAAGTTTGGTTCATTGATAAATGAATCCATTTGCATAAAAACTCAATCCATACAAAAGCTTATGCGCCTTGAATTAGTGTAAATTGTACCTTTTAATTATTAAATGTAATCTGTATAAATAATTTTTATTAATATTTTTCTTCTTATAGTATGCACATAAAATAAATATATAATCAGGTTCTTTGCAGTACGGATTTATTAAATTAAAATATAATCTTAATCGTTATTATGCTTCTTATGCCGTAAGATTACTCTATGAATTTACGGCTATTCTATAATATGAATTCATTATGATCAATACGATTACTACTATTGTTATTAGGAACGGTAATAGGAATATAGCATAACAAATAAATTTAAACAAATGAATAAAAATGAAGGAACCAGCTATATCTACCTGTCTAGAAAATCAAATTTTAAGATAAAGCACAGTAGTTCTGATTGTCTTAAACAAAACAGAAAGTCATTTCGCAAAGTTTCCAAACTCAGTAAGCAGAATAGGATAAATCGGTTAGTTACACTGATGTATATATTTACACACAGGGACGGCGACAACAACAGTGGAAGATAGGATTGTAGCTTCTAGTGACAATGAAAAAAATTGATCGTTGCTCCCGGATTAGGTGAGTTTTCGCCATAGGCGGTTCTTGGAAGCCGACAGGGACTTCACTTTAGGGAAAACAAAACCTGCCTTCGGAGGATTTCCATCAACAAGAGAATTTTCGTAAATTTCTTTGCACTCCTGAACGACCTGTTTCAAAAAATAACAAATTGTCAAAGGATTTCCAGTTTTCATACCTTACACACATCAAAGGACTCTCAAACAGATTTTTAGATCTTTACAAGCAATCATTTTGGCTCCGAATTTGTTGTTTAAGAAGCGAACTATTAGCATTTTACCTCTTTAGCATCCTTCCTTGGTATGCCTTCTCGTAGCCCTACAATTTTTTCAACAACTTCCGGCTGCATCCACGGAAGCATAAGGGTGATGATAGAGACAATAAGCATGTTATAGTATTTCTTAATCAATTCTACAAGAGGAAAATGAAACGGAAACGAAGTGGTAATGGATATTTCATCGAGCCTCTAATGAAAGATTTGACTTACAGGACAGTCTGGTTGATGTTCAAGAATATTTGTGTATACAAGTGTGAAAGAATCTGGACTCTCTGATGAAGCAAGTTCTCTCAAGTCAGCAAGTACCCTTACTCTATTTTCAACTTTCTGCAATACATAATAATATATTACAAGTTGAAGTTAGAAAGTGGAAATCGAATAGAGAAAATATTGACACAATAATCAAAACTTTCTTCATTCATTAATATTCAGTAGATGATGGGCTAAAGCATGAGCGGTAGCACTGGATATATAGACAGTTAATTGGATTAGTTCGTCTCCACCCAATCTATAAAAACTTCAGGGACCCCTTTTCGTCCTTTCTTCTTTTCACTGATATATTTAGTGCATGAAGAGGATGAGGCCAATTCATTCACATGCTGGACACAAGTATAATAATCATTAGTGCTAATGAAGGAAGAGCCAATGCAATTGGTTAAGTCTATCAGTGATATTAAAAGGGAAGTTTCAGTGGTCGCATGCATGTTTATTTTATAACTCTTTTATGGGGGCAGGGCATTGTTGAATGTGGGGCAGTTGAGGATTCAAGTTCCATTCAAAGTGAAATTGAGCTTACAGAAACACTTATATACTCCCGGAAAAAGTCCATTAGAACTTCTTCATCCAGCTTCATCCTTTCAATTGTCTCCTCTTTGATATAATTTTTCTACAGAGCAGACAAAACAAGGTCAACTTCGTAATAATAAGTCCAAATTGCTGAAATGTCTATTCTCTATGTGAAAAATTATTATGATAGGAACCTGGAGAAGTAGATGGTCAACATAGACTACAATAGTCTCTTCCAGGCAGGCCTCAACAAATCGCCTAAATGATCTTTCTTCAATGTACCTTCACATGCAATGACACACATTGATAAAGGATAAACTAATTGCACACTCCCAAGAAGATGAGAAGTCAGCTAATAGATTTGCAGGTACTTGGACCTATTTAATAGATTTACTCAAACCAGATGGAATAACTTACATCTTGACATCTGTAAAGTAATCACCAAAGGTTGCAACTAGGTATTCGGTTACCTGTCCTTCCAACCAATCTGGAACATCATCGGTAAACAAATCAATAAAAAGCCATGTCTGAAGGCAATTTAGTTTGTTCATTTAATAGCCTGTGTGTGTCTGAAAGTTTTTTCCTCCATATTTTCAAACTTAAATTTTTTCCACCTGCACGCAAAATGGATATCCAGAAGACGCAACTTAATTTAATTCACTTATTAAGATTTCAGAATTTTATCATTTTTGTTTAAAGTTGACTCCTTACCCAAAAGACTCTGTACAATGCACACGTCTGAATTTGCATTCAGAATATGTTAATTCACATTTCAATCCAGTGTCACTTTCATATTATGACTCGTGCAAGTGCAGATTGGCACCACACCATAAGCAGGTAGCAGAAATATAGGATAAGACTGAATGTGTGACCAACTCAAGTAACGACAATCCTGCCTACTTATTTGGTTTAGTTTCTTATATTTTCTGGGACTATCTAGGGGAAATAATTTTCAGGGAATTGCTTTTTCAACAGCTGATGTTTAATCAGTATACTTTTAGCACTTTCAGGGAGTTGCTTTTTCAACTGCTGATGTTTAATCAGAAAGTGCTAAAAGTATACCAAAGCTTAAGCTTCCATACTAGGTCATCTAAAGTACAAGAGATGCCTCTATTAAGTGCATATTGAAGTTACTGCAGAACACTAAGCACTGTACTTGGGGGAAATCCGACAGCTTTTTGGCTGTCAGAAATTTAGATTAGAAGCCTGCTGATTATGTTGTACCTTTCAGGTATCTGAACACTGCTAGCAACACAATAAACCTTTCTCTGTGATGTGGTTGCAACAACGCATATTTTCTGGTGAATGGTTATCTTTGGTTTTCTGACTTTAATAAATAAATTATTTTTTCCTTAAAAATCTTTTCTAAAGAAAAGGGCTATCAAAATCATCTTTCTTCATGACAAAAGAAGTTTTGTTCCTCCATTCTAATCTTCATAAAGTAAAAACTTAAAAAGTGCTCGAGTGAAAAGGTTACAGTACACCAGTTCTTGAGACACATGAAATGCATAAATAAAAAAAGACTACGAATTCTATTCTTCAAATCACTTTCTTAGTGCTACTGCTATACTATCTGATTAAGGTGTGCTGTTGGAAATTGTTCAATTTATGAAGTATTAATTAGACAGATGAGGCAATTAACTAAGCAATAGTTATCTCAACACATTAACAAATTTAATTTTTCTGTTAATCTTACGTGCACATAGACTACAAAATCTGTTCACCAACTCATTCATCTGATGACTTATGTTTAACCTCAATACCGATTTTAGCTCTATCTTGCAAATTTTACTGCAATAAAAGCCATCAGCTGGACTGTAATACCAGAAGTTCTGTTTATGAATCTCAGTAGCATGCATGCACACAAAAGCAAACATATGTAGGGCATGCCGTGAAGACAATTACAGGACACCTAGCGTCAATATACAGTAACAGCATAGTAATTTGTCTCAAGCCCCAAGAGAAGCAAAATACCATTATGTACAATTCTTGTGCTTCATCAATAACAAAGATCCTCTTATTGAAAAAAAAAAAGACACAATAACAGAGATACAATCACTCATTCATGCATTAGTTTGCTAGCAATACTATTAAGGAATGAGTTTAAATAGTATCCACATATTTTCGTAAAAAGAAACTCCAACAATCAGGTGGACTGCAGTAATATTGTATACCTTTCTGATATAGCTTTACAAGTAATTCTTGAACTCCTGGATCTTCAAAAATGACACGAACAGTTTGATGAACAGCTTCCTAACAACAATTAACAATGATCACTTTATGATGATCAAGAAAAACCGAAACAATATCCATGCAGTTAATATGGAAAATGTATAGTAGCAGTTGGAACAACTGACTATTAAAGTAAATAATATAGCCTGTACACATGCTTAGACAGTTGACATATTCCATTAAGGTACACCAGCAGACTGATTGATGAAAATCATACTACTACAATAAAGAACAAATAGCACCATAGAGAGCACCAGCATTCTCAAAGTAGCTTTCATTATCCAATATAAGGAACTAAAGAAACAGATAATGCATGCACTGAAAGCTAAAAATGAGTGCCACCCTGAAAATTACTGTATATAACAAAACTATTATGTAATCTAATACAAATGATTCTGAGAAACAAGAGATAATCTCAAAGTGAAAAAGGAATCAGAAGTTTACCTTCGCAACCTCCAGAAAGCCTTTGCAAGTGTCCTCAAAATTAACCTGTACAAGTGATCAAGAAGCAGTTTTTCGAGAAAGATTAACATTCTTCTTCAGACATATAGTAAGTCCAGGCGTAAAGATAACAGCATCAATGCTTTATTCTCCTAAACATTGTAAATGTTAATAGATTGAATCGAGAATTTCTAGTATGAGATACTTATAATTTGAGGTCTATGCTGTACATCCTCATCATATCAAGTGGGAGGATAATACTGCAGTGACCAGAAGGGTTTTCACCTTTCTCCATTGATCTCTACAACTGCTTCCTCTTCTGCTTCATTTATTACATATGGACTGTGCTTTGATGCCTTTTGTGTTAGTTTTATATCTCCAATTTCTTTGTCAATGGCAACATAGATCACAAGGGGCATTTTGGTATTTAGCTTGCATGTATACCTAGAGAATGAGGCATCATCTTATACAATTAAAATGACTATGATCAGTACAACTGAACAAAACCCCTGTTAATTCTTAACTGTTAAAATTACAAACCAAACACACACATAAGCAGTACTTTAAGTACAAAATAAGAGAGGTTTGTTAAAATGATATCTAAAACTAATAGTTATCTGAGAAATTATTTTCTAGAGTCAAAACTTGCAGTTCTAATTATGGTAACATAATAATCTGACTACTCCAAAAGCACACCAGGGAAGAATGAAAAGGCAAAAAGCATCCTTCTTAATATGGAGAAATCAAAAGTAAAAGAAGAGAGGTTCTAGAGAAGCAAAGGAAAGGGTTCTTTTTGTTAAATATGTGCCCACTGCAGGCGACTATCTCTCCTCTTTCATTCATGTATTGCAGTTTCCCTCACTTCAAAGTTTCAACCTATAAAAGCCAATTGCAAGATAACTTGATCAAGTAAATATCTAAGACAAGCCATTTATTAGTGAAACTGAAGCAAGTTTATCTAGAATGAGCCATTTATTAGTGAAACTGAGTCGTACGAACTCATGCACACTAGACTAAGGTGACTTGTATAACTTCACAATAAGGACACTAAGGAAAAATCTGATATAGCACGAGTATAGAGAATATAATTCATCAATCTAGTGAGGCTCATGAGTTCAACTAGAATGCTTGAGGTGCACCTCCAAAGCTAAGAAGAGACGGATATTAGTATTAGAAGGCAAAGACATAGCAAATTTTGAATTTTCTATTACAATATTATAACTGAGTTCAGGCACTCTGAAACAGGGCAGCGAATGGGGAAAAGTTCTCAGATAATGTTAGTCACCTGCTCGGCATAATTCTGTGGGAGAGCTTCAAGTGTGCTAGAACTTAGCTCCATGGCAAGATCATAGCAGCGAAGATTGTTATTAATC
Source organism: Jacaranda mimosifolia (assembly GCA_018894105.1). Classification (NCBI taxonomy): domain Eukaryota; kingdom Viridiplantae; phylum Streptophyta; class Magnoliopsida; order Lamiales; family Bignoniaceae; genus Jacaranda; species Jacaranda mimosifolia. The sequence goes on along the minus strand of CM032131.1, from coordinate 4,132,784 downwards.
TGCCATGAAGTGATTTTATTAGCAGGAAATAATTAGTACATGGATAACCATGTGTTCTATCACATATTATGTGTTGGCTAATTTACATACCATTGCACATAAAGATTCTAAACCAATTTCAGAAGCAGGTTCTTCCAATTTCTGCCTTTCAGCTGCTTGAAAATCAATCATTACCTGAGACAAGAGAGAAAGAAAACTCTCAACATCTTTATTCATTGTATGTTCTTCGAAAGTCCTTTCCTTTCTTTTTTACTTAATAATGGTAGCTTCTTCTGTGGTTTCTTTTTTCTCTTTGTTTTGGGTTGGGGGGGTGGGGGGGGGAGGGGAGGGAAATAGAAGATGATCATTTAGTGAAATGACTTGAAAATCTGCCAATATATTACCCAAACATCTTTCTTAAGAAACACCAGTTTTGGACGAGAGCATCATGTACTTTTGTGGGGTTCGGAGATCATTGCCACATGGTTGAAAGTGGTAAGAAACAAAACCTTAAAATCTGCAGAAATACTTTACTGGATGGATAAGATTCTACAAGTGTTGGATCACTTCATTATAATTGGGAACCATGTGACATTATATCTTAAATTCCCTTCCGATGAGAAGGAACAACCAATACATTTGCTGGAGTACCTAATGGTTCCTGTTTATTATTCTGCATTATATGCACTTGAGCTGGGATTTTCCATTTTCTTAGTTGTGGTATATTTAGCAAAAGTTTCCAATGCTCAAATTTATAATCTTGTGAAGATGTTTGTTCCACATTTTCTAAAGAAAAATGTCAAATATTTGACCTTTATGGTATTTTCACGTCAGTAAAGCTTACATATTTCGAGAACTTCTCTTACTTTCTAACTATACTATTTTTCCCTTCATAGGAGGAACAGTTTCTTAAATAATATAAGCGAAGACATACCAACTGAAACAGATTGATTGGAGAAGATTCATTCTGAGGTACTGAACATAAGGAGTTGAGGGAAAGTTTAAATAAATTGCTCAAGCCAATTTGAGTTCAAAAGTATTTAAGTGCTTCAACAGAATAAATGTTCATATCACTCCAATGGCTGGAGATAAAAGTCAACAGTATACATGCTTCTGAGAAATTTAACAATGAAAACTGCTGTAAGATTTAAATGATTGAGAAAATGGAATAACCACAAACAATCTTTATATCTTCTATTAGTAATAGATACGGAACGTAAATTAATCAATGCCTAAAGGATACTTTGCCCATAATGTCATCAGGCCAATAGATGAATAATGAATTATATCCAGATAAGGTTGAAATACCAAGAGGGAAGAATCAAAGGGCATTGTGGGATCACTATAAACAAGATATAAAAAGAAACAGCCTTGAGCATGAAAATATATTCCAAGCAGAGTTTTTCTTCTACTGATATAGGTACAGAGAAGAGGACATTTTAATGGCTTCCGAGAAGTAAATGAATTTAGCATTTAGCAATCTAATCAAAGTGAAAAAGCAAGCAAGTAAAACTGGCAAGGACAGCAATAGTAACTAACGAAAACAATATAAGCAATGTCGAACTTAATGAAAAATATGTGAACCTACCTGAATGATGGCCAAAGCAATTCTGTATAACATGACATCAGTGCTATTTTCTCGTACAATTTGTACTTGCTCTCCAAGGATGCGAAACAAATCAACAGCAGCTGGTGTGTACAGCTTTCCTTCATCTGTTTTCTTTGGGGGCTGTACCTTATCAGCCTCAAGTATATTCAAGTACCATTTCTATAGAACAGGAGACCTTCAATTGATTATTGACCAGATAGAGTGGTTTGATATGAATAGAAAGAAACAGAAACGCTCTTTTGTCTAGTTACCCTTGTTGTGGCTTGCATTCGTTCAACATAAGCATTCATAAGGGGATCCATTGCACCACTTTCAGAACAAACTTGGGCTAGAGACTCATCAACACCAAGTCCAATTAGATTTTCTTGGTACTCAACTACCCAGCCAGTTACCTAATATCAGCGGCACACATTCACAATCAGAACAGGGTCCAAGCTAATCTTACCAAGCCAAGACGAAAAGGTCAAGGAATTAATGAAAGCCAAAGCTTAAAGTTAAAAGTTAGAACCAGCAAGAAGGAACAATAAAGTAAATATAAAATCATATATCCATGTTAAATTCTGGTTGCAGAAAAGAATAGCTACTAGCCAAAAATTATATCAATCTAGGAGATCTAGTATTGGTAATTTTCCATTCAGATCTAGGATTTAAAATAGAGAAATGCAGAAGAAAGTCAAGGAATCAAAAAATAAGATTAGGCCATGGAAAGCTTTATTTCATGGTTAATATTTCAATAATTTCCAATATGAGACAAATGTCGCTATTTCCTTCTAGGGGTGATCCATATAAAGATAATCCTTTACCTGGTACATGTCCATGTGTTTTTCCATCTACACTAAAATTAAAATAGTTATGTTACGTATGGACAAATTTTTTTTAAAAGAACAATAGCAGTTCAAATGCACTGGTATGAAAAGTTTGTCCCAGTCGTTAAAGCAATGCCGCACCAAAACTTATTTAGAAAGAAAAAAATTCCAGAGTTTACTTCTCTGTTACACAAACAACTCCCAGCTCCAAAAAACACATACATACAACTAAGAATGAATCCTAAAAAGAGGAAATGTTTATATATGCCCTTGGGCTCTCTCTCTCTCTCTCTCTCTCTCACATTGAATGAAACTTCATTATGTGTTTCTTTTAAGAGATACAATATTTATTACTCAATATTGATTAAATAAAGAAACAGTTGATAAGACACGCAATCAAGCACATAAAGTAAAGTCCAAAGGTCGTTGATTAGAATGGAAAAAGTTGAGATGAATAATTTGCAAGTGGCAGTGAAATGTGTAAGTCAATCATGAAGAACATGCATTCCTAAAAGTATAGCAGAAGTTAAGGAATTATTTTATGGAAGTAATTTAATATATGGTATTAGTTTCAACATCAATAACTGCATGTTCAGATGAAATACCTTTAATATCTCTATATTTGTCAGATCATTAGCTCTGTCACTGAGGAGCCGCAGCCATTGAATAAACCTCTCGGTGTAAAGATTCACCATGAGCTGAAATATTTCATATCTGAAGGAATGGAAATTTGAATATGACGAAGCGACATTGTCACAGAAAAGAAACAAACGAATTAGTAAATCCCTCAGGGGCTGGGTCAACAATCCTAAATAAACAGATTGTTGTCATATCAACAAATAAACATGGCAAACCTAGGAGGAAAGCATGGAGCAACATAGTCGTATATATCTCCAAGTTCTTCACCAATCTGACATTAATCAGAGAAGTTCATGACCATGTGCGATATATATAGGAAAAGCATAAGCCTGAAGGAATTGATGAAGCAATACATGAAGAGATAAGAATTCAAAGTTGCAAGATATGACTTTAACATATGGTCTATGAAGCTCACTAGGTCTAAACATTGACTGGTTTTATAATCAGTAAACTTTCACAAGTTCATTTTTACTATGTTGATAATGAATTTACAGCGATGATTTTGTGAAGCTCGTGCCTGCCATTTATTGGTCCAGCTTGACAATTGGCTATTTAGATATAGTCCCAAGCTACACTAGAGAAAATAGAAGCTTGGTTTGATTTTTTGCAACTAAATGATTTTGAGGTTACTCCTGTGCCACTTGAAGTCTTGAACAACGTGCTAGACATAATGCCAATAAAATTATGCTAAAGAAACAGCAATATTCACTGGTCTCGGTTTGTACATGGATTAGTTATTCAATTTCCCCTTAAACCTTATATAGAAATTTGCCTCAACATTATCAGTGAGATGTTAATACCAATGTGTAAATCATGGTCTATTAAGTATTAATGCAGTGTTTGAATAAATGTCCTATAAATTAGAAAAAAGAAAGAGTAGAAATTATGTCTATTTTTTCAAATATATAGCATTCATAAAGAAAGCAAATTGAAGCTACTTGCTAAAACGCAGAGTATGAAAGCTTCATGGGGGAAAAATGTTGACCAAAAAATAAGTTAGTCATTGATGAAAGAAAGCATATGATATACAATGTCAGACATAATAAACATGATATCATACTGCTTTCTATACCAAAAATGAATCTGGACTTTTCAATTTCTCCTTCTGTTAAAAAAAGCAATAATAATTGATAATGTCCATTAACTATCAAGACATGTCATGACAAGAAGTGAATGAATACCTTTTTAGTCTCCTCTAAAGCTCCTTTAAGGTCCTCAAATACAAGCTGAAAGAAATATAATAATCAGGACAAAGAACTGATACAACATTTTATAAATTCTAGACTATATAAAAGACACATAATAAAACACCAACCTCAGTGAGCAATTGGTTGAAACGTGCTTCAACGGACTTTCTTATTTCCTCATAACATTTATCCTTGTAGCCTTTACCTTGAACCTTCAACTTTTGCTGTGTAAGATTTCTAGAAGAAGCCATAGTAGTTGTAGACTTCCTAAATTAAACCAAAAAAGAAAACCACTAAGATTAACAAAACCATACAGAATTTGTTACAAAACATTAATATGCAAAAAGTGGAGTAGGCAACTAAATCGTGATCAAGTGCCGATGCATTAGTTGGCTGGTTATATACTTGGCATTTCTACGAGGATTTGCTATAGACTCCATTTCACCACCTCCTTCAGCCTCAGCAGCTTCTGTAGCTACTTGTTGATCCAGGATTTCTTGCATTTCAACAACCCTTTCCATTTTAAAGATTAAAGTAAAGAGATGCATTAGCACCTACATGAACCAAGCTCTTATGGCAATGTCCCACTAGATTAGACATACCTCAATGCACGAACTAGTGTTTGTGGGCTGCAGAAGAAAATAACTGCAATAAATGAGCAGATGCAAAAACATACCTAGGACAGTTGTTGAAAACAAAGCACAGAAATGAAGATGTGGAATGGAATGCAAACTGTAATCGAAAAGTTCATTGGATTTGTAAAATATAATATGATTCATCGAATATAACTACTTTACAGACAAAAATTTTCTAAATCATCTTGATGAATTCGTTTATGGATATATATATATATATATGTATATACATAAATATATGCATATATGACAAAGGAGATTATGCAGATGCCATGACAAGTAAAATGCTCTTTCTTCAGGATGATCACACGGGACTCGGCAGCATCAAACAATGTCCACGCTTTTCATGGTGAAGGAACCAACTAGAGATTCATTTGATCTTTTTCCTTCAGTCTGAACACTAAATAAAAAATCCACAATCTTAACCCTGACACTAATATACCAAATTTCTTTAAATCTTTATGCATTCAAATGTCAAATAAGATGCTTGAAAGTAACTAAATATTTCTCATTCGTAATTAAAATGTACAACCAGTTGCGAAACCTTGACACTATCAGGATATTAAAGCCAGCATACAGGGGAACTATATATTAACGAACACCTACTTTGACCTCCTCCACGATAAGTTTAAATTTCTGTAGTAAATAAGGAGCACCCCCCCCCCCCCAACAAACAAGAAAACCCCCTGAAATATTCAACTCGGCTGTTAAGTTCACATCAGGATGTGTAATATAGATATTGATCTACAATCACAAGAATATCCTTCACCTTCTAAGTTTTCAGCTCGTTAACACAAAAATCTTCATGCTCCTGTTGGCTATCAAGACTTTCTAATTGACAAATCATGAAACAGTTGTTACTGAGGACATTAACCTGATCTACCCTGTAGCTCAACTCTAACAGCATGTTGGTCTGGGATCCTTTTATATTTCAGTCTATTATTTTCACTTTTAAAGCATGATATATTAACATATGATAAACCATTCTTGCAAAATACCATGTGCTAACCAGCCTTCTAGTGCCATATATATGAGAAACACTGAAGTTAGTAAACAATAAAACTAGTATTCCAAACTCGTCCCACAATAAGGTCAAGGTGAATAAAGTCCATAGCTAGCTAGACAATTATACCTCTTAAAATCCATCTCTTTCTATACTTATATGTTCTGTTAATAAGTCGTCAATATCAAATAACACATCTGACACTCATCTCTGGATTACTGAGACAGGCTTGATATTTTATTTAGAAAATAAGTTTTTTGGTATAATAAATGGCCACCTCAAGTAAAAGTGCAAACTATTACACAAGACAGCAACTTTTTTTTTTCCCACTTTAGTGTCTTCAACAGCCCTCTCCTGTGCAAACCAAAGTCTTGCCGAGGCAACACATCTACCTGCTCTGCCACATGATCAGATGGCCATCGAGATGAAGCTTAAATTGTTAAACCAAAGAGAAGTTTATTCATTATAACGTCTTCAACATTGTATACAGTACAGCCAGAGAGAAAGTATCTTGTATACCAAACAATCATCAATTTCAATTGTTCATTTACGCAATCAGATTCAGAATACATTTTTTGTCAATCCTCATGTTCTCATACACAACAAAATAAAATAACAAAAAATGGGAATTGCAATAGAAAATCAAACCCACGAAACAAGCATACCTTTCTTTAGCAAGTTTGAAGAAGTTGGAAATATGACCCCATAATGTCTTCTCGAATGTTTCCCATGTGCGATCTATATCTTCAAAGTATTCTCTGTGAAATATTGTACTTATCCCATCACAAAGAAGTAAAAGTGCTCATTTTTGGAAGTATTATGAAAATCATCAAAGCATAAGAAAGTTTTATCTGAGAGAAATGCTTCTGCTATTTTAACAATTTTTTTGAGTAAGGTGTTATGCATATTCTATATTTGTGTTTTAATACCATTAGCATATTACTTTGGTTGAAATGTTTACCTTCTTATTCCATGAAAGATAAACACTCGCAAGATAAAGGATGTAAAAGAAAAGAGATATAATCAACATATCATCAACACCATTATATTTAAGACCAAAGCAGTAAAAGGCTTTTGGTATGCGGCTTAAAAGGGTAAACACTGACATGGTGATACATAGATTGCCAAATTGTCCTCTTCGTACTTGACTAGTCAAATACATTGTTGATCATGATATATTCATTTGCTATGGAAAATGCTTAGTCAAGACATAATTTTACTATATAAAACCATTAGGATAAATGCAGGTAAACTTTCTGACCTCAGCCGACCAACCTCTTCTTCATGAGATGATGCAGCTGCCAATGCAAATCTTCGTTTCCCATCCAGTGCAGTTAATCTCTAAAGTTGATTAAACATAACAGGTCAGTAGTATAGCTTTTGACATTAGATCAGTAATATCCATGCCACAAAATTCTCAACCTCATAGGTGTTGATAAGTTCCTTGTCATCACTCAAAGAATCACGTGCTTCCGCAGCCTCAACATTGATTGACATCATACCTTCCACATCCTACAAAGAACAATGAATTTGATGTTCATATATAGGAAACAACTGAAATTTAAAAAGAGACAAGCATAATCAGAAACTCTGAAAGCACCAACTTCGGAAGGAGAGCCCAAGCTCTTTTAGAGCAGTTTGCTACAGCACAGCTATATGACTGTAAGATGTGAAGTATGAGGAAATGAGTGGGTTCATTTCCAAAACCCATGCTTGATATAATTACTTATTGGGAATGACCATTCTTTGGGGAAATCCCCATTGCCAATTTCTGCTCCAGTTGGATTTGCAAATTCCCAAGATCTTCTTAATGAACTAAAATCTTGAATTTCACTATACACCCTCAAATAAGTTATATTAGATTGATATTTATATTTACATTAAATTTTATATGTTTACTAACGTTTTATTTATTATATTTTATTATATAAAAAATATTATAGCATAAAGACACACACACACACACACACACACACACACACACATACATGTAGATACACAAATATGTGTTAAAATATGCATATATATGTACATATGTATGCCCAAACTCACACGTCCACATAATTTAAATGAAAGTAATCTTTAACATGTTTGATGATGGATACTTTTGTCATAATCCAATTTCATCTGATTCCTAGTCTTCCATAGTAGATACCAAACATGAGAATGGGGCCAACACGAAATCATGATTCTATCCTTTCTTATTCCTTAGGCATATGAAACACGAGATATTTATGTTAAGGTCATTTCCTTTTCCATCTCCTGTCCGTTCTTAAAATGAGACAAATCATACATAATCCAGCATGATACCAATCCCCACCTAAGAGATTTTGGCTAGTGTCCATATTTATGCTAAATAGATGACATAATAAAACATAAAGTACACTCACCTTCAAAGTTGTGTTTAAATTATTCCTTGCATTACTGAGGAGCTTTATCTGATCATGATTTTCAATCAATGTTTGGCATTCTTGACATAACCTGTTATGAAGGCAAATTTTACATCAGCCTATAATAGCAATCAGCCAACACCAGATGGATTCTTTTACCAAGGAATGGAGAGCATTTACAAAGTATGTTACATCATCTTCATACTTTTCTATCTCAACAAAATTCTCTCTGAGCTGACTTATTGTCTTCTGAGACAAGGACAGTGATTCAAGACCTGCTTGTGCCTGCTCAACCTAAATTCAGGTGTTCAGAGAGAAAAATTATACTCAGAAAAATACAACTTTTACAGGCCATACAACCATATGTTCACAGCAAGGTAAAATGAAAGATATTAACTTTCCATAACAGTTATTAAATATGGTAATAAGAAGGATTACAGGCCCAGGATCCATCTATACCTGTTCAGCAACCATTGTACTGAGTTGTGCATCATTCGCCTGATACCAAACCATAATAAAAAATGTTCATCACCGAACATAGAAGTAATGTTCATCATATGTGAGTGAAAGGTAATCAAAAGAAGAAATACAAAGGAATAAAGACGGAAAACTATAAAAAGATCAAACTTCTATTAATCCAACAACACAATAGACACGAGCCGTATTGCTGCCAAAAAATGCTACCTAAGATACTGTATTCAACAAAACAGTGGCCATGGCACGATAATGCTTCATATATCTCTGGCATTTTGTTTCTAATAGTACCATTCAATCAGAACCGCAAGTAAAATGTACATATTGCTTGAGGAAATCAAGATTCCTAAAAAATTGTATTGTTTGCTGCGACAAACTGATAAATTGAGATGATCTGAATGTGACCGAAAAGGGCAACTAGGATACGTCATGCACAAAGATTCAGGCAGTAGAGGGGGACTACACCCCCTAACCTAAGCAACTTTGTTTATGTAACAGAGCAATCTTTTGATCGAAATTAATTTATAATACTTCTAGTAGTAATTCAGTAGTAATTAACATACAGAAAAGAGGAAACAAGAAATTCAATTCACAATCTGATTAGGCCTAGACAATAAGCAGGCACTGAATGACAAATGCTTTTTGAAAAGTTGTTCTAATTTAAAAGCTATAGTTTGAGGAGAAAAAAGAGTAACCTAGACCAATTTTACTAAGATATAGCAAACTTGGGTACACATTATACCCTAAACAAGATTCCAAATTTCTCCCTGTCCACATTATATTTACTACTAAAAGAACCGTACCCCTAATTTCCAACATTGTTAATAATGCTGGTAGTATACCATACAAATTGTACAAAGTATTATCTTCAATTCAAATTTCTCATGTCTCATTAATCCTTTAATCTAGAATTAATAAATTAAGTTGAATAACATAGTAATTGGTATTAGTAAGTGAGACCTAGAACGACAGTTATATACCAAAACTACAATACCCAACTAATAATATAAATTTCTAAATCTTCATCTAGGATCACCAATGTACTGCAAAGGAAAAGAAAAACTTCAATTTCCAAATCTGATCATCCCTGCGTAGCATCAGTACCAAAATTTTGAATATTTAACGAAACAGCAAGCAGCTAGTGATTACCAACAGCTTTCAAAAGTTGTTTTGCCGAATAAACTGCTATTACAACAGAAAAAAAACAAAGGTTTTGAAGAGAAATTAAGTAAGATATAACTAATGGAACATTCAACTACATTTCACCACAAACACGAATTCAAATATCTCACTGTATATATTCCTTTCATTACTAAAAGAAAATCCAATTACAGAATATCCAGAGTCGCTAATCCCATACAAATTCCAATGAACTGATTCCTGATGATCTTCAATTCAAAATTCAACAACGTGGACTTACATGAACCAACACGAATTCACATAGATATTTCATCAATTAAATTCCATGAGCTTATATGCGATGAATTCAACAAACACACCACGAAGTTAACGGTATAAAGGAATGAAATTTCATTGAGAAAAAGCGGAACTCATCAGTTAAAAATAAACAAGAACCTGTTGACGGGCAATGTAATCAGCTTTGATCGAAGCGATGGACTGCAAAAGCTCCGGCAGAGGCAGAAGCTTCGCCACCTCTCTCACCGCCGCCTCCTTCGCTTCCACTCCTAGATCCTCCACCATCATCTTCTTCCCCTCCTTTGTACAGCGCTCAGGTCCTTAGATTTATCGAAATTCTTGAAAAATATGGTCTAACAGGAGAATTGAATTTGGTAATTTACAGTTCCGGTCTCGACTGGACCGCGTAAAGAAGAAAAGAGAATTACACTGTCCGAAGTATCCTTATTTGAGCTAGGACCGGCTATGGTCCAACTCAATTTCGGGTTTGAGCTTCCAATTTGGGATGTGGGCCTTTATCTGGACCAGGATCGGGTATCTCCCTACGGAGTTTCGGGCTTGGGTTTTCAATTCAGACCTCTGGTTGGCCCAATGAAGCCCACTTTGTGTTTCTACTAGTACTTCTTTTTTGGGCTATTCTTTTGCCACTTGAAATTGTATGTTTCCAGAAGCTGGCCCAATGGTGTCTAGGTTGTTTTGACGAATTGTAACATAAAATACAAAATTTTATACAATTATTTCCTGTACTTTCTCTTTATAGTATATCAAAATAAGATTTTATCATATAAAACAACAATTTTTATAGTATTTTTAAAATTAAATGTAAAGACTAAAATCTAAAAAATTAGAGATGGAACTAGTGGTGTAGGTCGCAACGATATAACACTAGAGTACATTGCGGTGCGGAAGAATTATATTTATGTCTTCTAATCATTGGTATATCAATAAAATATATTTACATTTTTAAAATTTATAATTTTTAATTGCTATACTACTGTTAGAATATGATATTGCACGAATTTGTCCCCAAACATGAAGACTCAACTGTTTCGAAATATTGTTCTGCTAGCACGTATATGATAGGAGGTTTAGCCTTGAAAAAGCACCTCGAATTGTAAAATATGAGGGATAACTTATAAATTATTTCAAGCACTTGACTTCTTTTAATATGGGACTTCGGGTATCATCAGAATCAAAATATACATTTTTTTAACATTTCTTCGAAACAAAATGTTGATTCTGCATGAATATACGAATTATTGATTTTTTAAAGATAATGAGATCCAAACTTGTTAACATGCGAAATATTAATTTAGCGCTATCTCTAATGGGGAGTACTACTCCTATTATACTCAAAAGCTCGTGAAAAGATCTGTGTTAATGAGATGGTTAAAACAAAATTGATAATAAATTGGACATATGATGTAATATTCCACTATCTCTGGACTCATTTTCATTTTACAATCTTCCTTTAAGTGAATTAGGTGTAGTCATCAGCATCCATGTACCTGGTTCTGCAGCCATTGGTCTTGTGCATGCAATTTTCGCCAAAGATTCTATCCTTGAAAACATTTCCAGTATTCGATCTTCTTTCAGCCAGTTTTCTGACCACCATAATGGAGCAGATTTGGGTTTGGAATAAGAAACAGTGAGAATTATTGGGGGAGGTGAGTGGTGGATTGGTTAGGGGGTGGAGTTGAAAATTCAATGGTCTTACATCTAATTTTTTTATGAATGTGCTTTTTCATAAAAACTCTCGATTGCAAGGCATTTCCATGTACCAGCAAACTCACCAGTGCCATCAACAATATTCAGGCTTGCATTCTACCTCTGAGGTCCCAACTAATCAAAGCAATGTTAAGTTATATTTTTGTCATTTAATTCATATAATTTCTCCTTATGATTAATATTTAAAAATGCTTAATTGTTAAATTTTAATTTTAATTTTATATTTTGTGAAGCAAATTGAAGATTCGAGCTAAATGCAATTGAAAATCGAGTATTTGACATGTTTGGAGCAGAAATCGTATTCCCAAGAAGACGAGAAATGGAAGAAGAAAATAATTCGAGTGCGGACGTGTCTTGCTTCCCAAGACTTTATGCAAATTTAATTAGGAAGCATTCAACTTCTTTTGCCAATTGTACATTTTTGGGATATTTCAATTTATATTTCTTTAATTAGGAGAATTTAAGTTTCCCTATTCTAGCAGGACTCTTATTAGTTTCTCAGTTGCATTAGGAGTAGTAGACTATTAGGGAACTAGGAATCTTTCATGGAAATCTTTTTCATATCTTTTCATTCAACATATTTTATTTTCCTACGTTTTTCTTCTCTCCATGAGTTGCTAAACTCCTTTTATAGCCTAAGGGATTATCGAAGTTTGGATTCTTCAGTAATTGTGAGATCTAAATAATTAATTCGTATTTCTTATTTCTTGAGTACTTGTTTATCTTCTGTTTTCATTATGATGCTTATTGAATTTAGGGTCCGAATTTGATAGTTTAGAATATTTGTTCTGTCAATTAGAACGTTAAATCCATAATTGTTTAATTATTCTAATGCTTGTGGCAAATAACATAGTTATGTGTAGGGATATGCATGATTTATGTTAGGTGAATAAATAATCTAGTCTAAATGAACCATGCTTGTGTGTGTTTGTTAGCTAGGGTTGGGTCTCTCTAGTTTTTTAATGCTGTTGATAAATTACATCCTAAGAGCATTTATTGGCAAGGAAAATAACTAACGAGCTTCTCTTAGTTATCAAGATAGTAATGAGATATTGGTTATTAGGGCGTTCGAATAACTATAACCAGTTTATTCAAAAAGGGGGGCGGGGGAATTTATCTTTGCATCAATGATCAAATCCGTGAACCAAATTGAGATTTTACCTTAGGCTAGATTTCATTCTCACTTATTTCTTATTTGATTTATTTTACTTTTAAAATTCTAGTTTTTTTTGTTTCATAAAAATCCCCCTACTTTTCTATTTTATTAATAAGTTTGAAAGAAATAAAATTTACTGATCTCTGTGGAATACGATCCTACTCACCACTAATTACAAATTATATATTTAGAGCAGGAATTTATTTTTATTGGATTTGACACCCATCATCAACCAATGATATCTAAAGGTGTCAAATGGGTTGGGATGGGCCAAACCGACCCATCTAACAATGGGGCCGCCATGCGTTTGAAAGGCGATTTTGCGTGGGCCGATTGTCATTTTTTAAAGAAAATTATTATCTATAATAATTATGTAAAAAAGATTTAAAAATTTATATTTATATCATTCTTAATATATTTACAATGCTTACATTTTTAAAACACTTAAAAATCTATATTCATATCATTCTTTATATTTTTGCAACTCTTATATTTTTTAAAATACTTAAAAATTTATATTGATGTTATTCTTAAAAATTCGCTACACTTATATTACATAATCTTGTCTTATCTTACAATCTTGACTATAAACACTATACAAATTTTTCAAAAGAAGGAATTCATCATATTATTGCAATAATACAACACATATCTCTAGCTTTAATTCAGGATATAAAACACTTGCAAGAATCGCCATATAGAGTTTTTTTTATAATGTTTTAGAAATTTATTTTCTATTTGTATAAACTACTTCACTTAAATTGTCATTATATTTATGTGTGTTAAATAATTGAGCAATATAATTTCATTTAATGTATATAATAGCAAGTTAGACATTGGATAAAAATAACCAGACATAATTTTGATTTTGCCATTAATTTTATTTTATTTTTTTGCTTTGGTTGGGGTTGGGGGTGGGGGGTGGGAGGGGGGGGGGGCAAGAACTTCAACAATATCCTAATCTACATCTTTTAGAAATGGTTCACCTTCATCATCGTATATTTCTTTATAATAAAATTCACAAACTAATGGCGATAAGGTATCCCCTCACTAAGCATCCTATAGAGTTCCACATATATTGAGTGTCTAAAGGAATTGCAAATTTTGGCCTACGATTTTGGCTAAAGTCTTTTACATTCTTGTGTCCTAATGGAGAATCCATAATGTGTGTTAAAGCACTTCTAATTTTACTAATCAAATAATTAATTTTTTTGCTAAATTGTCCTTGAAATATAAATAAAGAATATGACAAAAACATCTCACATGAAAGAAAACATCATTTTCTAAAGGCTCTAACAATCTAACTAATTCCCTTACGGTAGATGTATTATTCGTGCATTATCAAAAGACATGAACATAACGTTATCTATCAAATTGTTGAAATTCAATTTTTATTTTTTTTTTGCATGGACCTCTAATAAGCCGTAACACATATATAACTCAATTTTCCTTTATCGAATCACATATCGAATGTAAAAGAAACTTTATATTTCAAACTATCAAAACTTCCACCAAATTTAAAATTTTCGCCTAGTATTGTCTATACCATCATTATAGCAAGTATTATGAGGCATGGGTCTATAAGCTGGTTGTAAATACATTTGGTTGTGTCTAGTTACTAATTTATTTTGCACAACTAATTTAGATAAACCTATCTTCATGTCTTTGTAATTATATCTCCATTTTGTTATAAGCCCAACTCATCTCTATAAAGTTGTGATTGCCCCTTGACTCCAGGCATGCATTCCTTCCAACTTGGATAGACCGTGTTTAAGTGTCTTTGTAGTGCATTTGTCCCACTCATTTTTTAAATTTGTAAATTTTTTGACATATTTGATATTATACAGAAGGGGTGGCCTCATACATTTCCATATTTCACTGGTTAGTTTTCTTTTCTTCTCCTGATATACTTCTCTAGATTCTTGAGTTTTATCATCTTCATTAGCATTGAATGATTGTGTTCATCACCACTTGTGAAGGTTTCCTTATCTATTGCAGCGGTAGAGGGACGAAATGGTTCTTGTGATTCTATATTATATAATGATGTGGTTGTTTAAGCTATCAAACTATATGTTGTCATATTTAAATTACACTCCATAGGATATCGAACTGTAGAACTAGAAGAAGAGGGAGGGGGTAGTTGTGGGTCTTAAGGGATGGTCTACAAATTGACGATTAGTATTGTGACTAGGTAGTTGAGTAGTGGTAGAAACTAGAGGCCACTGAAAGGGAAAGCTCAATCTATCCTTAGAGGGGGTGAAACATAATCATAATTGTTTTGGAGCTAATGGCAAGATTAAAATTTTCTTCATTTTTATAATTAACTAAAATCCAAAAATTAAGAAATAAAACTTGATTAAACTAATATAAAAATTAAATTGCAAAAAAAAGCAAAGATATTACCATAAAAAATTTTTTAATAATGATTGAGAAGTCGCAAATTAATTTAACTCACTTCATCACTCTACCACGCCAATTGCACAAAGAATTCAAATAATTATGTTAAAATGTGAAAATTAATAAATATAATTTATCTAAAAAGAGAAGATATAATTAATGAGCCATTACTTATACTTGGGCAACAGCTACTGACAGTGTAATGGCTACATTGTAGCACAACAACCATAAGAGTAATCAACTGCAAGTAGTCATTGCCCAACAACTATAGCCAATCTACAAATATTTCATTTTGTAGGCTAAGTGGGGTAGCTTGTGAGTCGTTTGCTTGGCCTACAGTCGATTAGGGCCCACGGGCCGCCGGGTTGGGTCGGGTCGATCTAGGCTACCATACAGTAGTCCAATACGAGTTGGGCTAGCTAGTCTTATAATTAGGCTAATTTGGCTAGACCAATCCATCTCTTTTGCACGTCCGTTGACTCGGCCATCGTTGACAACTCTAATAATATCTACAATATTTCTATTCATATGGTATTATCCACTTATAAACAGCTGCACTATCCCATTGTTCTCCATAGCTAGCAACGTTTGAGTGTGAGGCATCTTCAGAGGAGAATATTGTTCAAATCTCTAGAGGAACAATACAACTTGGTCTTTCTCCTCTACTTTAGGTTAAATCTCTAAAGGAACAACACAACTTGGTCTTTTTCCTCTACTTTAGGTTTCTTTGGCTACACCACGTCTTGTTTCTTTTTCTTTTTTTTAAGCTTTTCCCTTATTTCTCCCTTTTCTACACTCTTGGATTCCTCTAAGCTTATGTATTTTTCAACAAAGGCTAGTAGGTTGTCGAAGTCAGTTACTAGTTTCTTAGTTAGGGATTCAAATAAGGGACCATCTTTCAAACCCTACACAAAAGGTATTAGTCAACACCTCATGCATAGTCAAGGGGGTTTTCGATGCGGTCATCCTCATGTCATATACCCAACAAACTAAGTAACAAGTGTTGATATTATTTACTACTTGCGTATTAAAACCCAAGAACATCTATTCAAATTTTGTGAAGAATGTGTAGATCCTGGGGATAGCTGGCTAAACCATATCAACATTGAGCCTCTAGCATCATTAAGAAAGCCCTACACTTTACACTTCTATATATTGATACAACATAGCCAAGTTTTTGAACTCATACAAGTCCTCTATTGGACTAGTAGACCTTGTGTACCTGGAATAATTAAAGCTTGTAATTGGTTGACAACTCATCCTCTAATACTTGATCACCAAGAAGGGTATGTTTCTTAGGTGTTTTAGCCCTTCGTTCATTTTTTCCTCGTCGCCCTCATTTTCCAAGAGTAAGGTCCTATTGAGACTTTATCGGATTCATTTCGCCCCTAAGATAGACCGACACTCTTTTTTTGCCATTCTTTCTATTTCCACTTGTTGCTCCTTTTAGTTCTCTCTATTTGACATCCTTGGGTGGAGCGGAAGAAGTCTTTAGATTAGCATGGTGGAAGCTTTTGTGGTGTATCCAGATCTCCAAGCAGGGAATGCTACATTAATCGTTTTTCCAACCAAGGAGGCAAAGCTTGTCGCAATAATATAGCCTCCTTCTTACCTAGTCACAACTTTCTTGTTTTGAATCTAGCACACTTATGCCTTGTTCCCAATTTTCCACAGATCGTGCTAACTAATGCTTCTAACCTAAAGCCATTTTTTTCTACCTATTGATTAGAAGTTTCCTTCAAATGTTTAAACTTGAATTAGAAGTCAATTAGAGGTACTGGTATTTTTCCAATGATAACTCTTCAATACCAAATAAATTTTCACATTAAAGTAGGAAATCAAATTCACTTTATGTTTTTGTGTGTTCTAGAAGGAAAATTAGTATTTAAAAGTATCCCCCTTACCTACTGGAGAGGACTCTTAAGGTTCTATTTTAATAGCTCAGTTATAAGGCATGTGAGATTGGGATTGAGTTCCCAATTCATGATCTTGAATTTTTTGGGGATCTCCATTATTCATAACCATCAAAGTTAGTTCATCCAAATGTTCCTTTTCAAATGCCTAACTCATCTGTAGTTTGGTGCTTATTTTAGGAATATTTGAACAACTTGATTGGCTTATCTCTAGTAATAGGCAACATAGTCTGCTGGCTAGCCTTCATTTTGGATAGCTTTGCCCTTATTCTTGAATAATTCAGCCAATTAGTTCATCTAGGCCAACTTACACTTGTCTAGCCTTACAACAGATTCTAATGTATTTACTCCAACTCCACTATGCTTTTTTAGGTTATTGTCAAGATAACTTCAACCAGCTTAAACTATTGAGATGATAGCTCAGTTAATTTAGCCTATTACTTCTCATAAATGAAGTAAGGAGTAGCCCAAGGATCCAATTATAAATCTAAAAATAGGCTAAATAAAACTTTTCTACTCCATTCAAGGATCTAATCATGCAGTTAAAGTGGATTTAATGGAAAAAACTAACCTTGAACGCTAAATCCAAAGTTTGATGAGATGACATCAATAAACTCTTCAAAGCTGTCAATACGCGCACAATAGAGAAATGCCAACAATTGATGGACCAAATCAACTCCAAATTGGCTGAAATTTGGTAGGCAGCACCTCAACACACTTTAGAATCTCCAGTTAAAATTTTACCCAAATCTAAGTGCGGCAATGCCTCCAAATCTATCTCCAAACTTTTTAGACAATAGAGGATCTCCAAGAGCAAAAGCTCCCCAAATGTGAATCCTCTAGTGTTATGATCCAGACACCCAAGGATAGCTCAAATCCACATCTAATCAGCTAAAGAACTAGAGGAAGAAGGAGATGATGGCCAAAAATATGGAGAGAATGGTGAGGATGGTTTGAAACTTTAACACATGAGTGAATCACACTTTTTGGAGGGAAAAAGAGAATCTAGCAACTTGTTTGCTAATCACTAAGTGGCCGGCCACCTCCTCTCTATTTATAGAGTGGATGGTGTGATGCTAGTTGGCATCACACGCTCCATGAGATGGTTTGCCAATTTGGAGTTAATTTGACTCTACATTTCATGAGATGAAATGTCTTTCAAATTAATCCCAAAGTAACCTCAAATGAACTCCTTCATTTCAATTTTCCTCCAAAATAAATTCCTCACATTAATTAAATTAACTCTTTAATTTAATTATTCAACTTAACTTATCTCCTTAAATCGTCTAACTTAACTCTTTAAGTTAGAAAGTGTTAACCTAACTCTTCAAGTTGACTAATTAATTGTTATATGGAACCAATTAAATTAAATTCTTAATTTAATTGGTCTCATTTAACTCCTTAAATTATTTTGATCAATTTAATAATTAAATTAATCAAGCCATAATGACTAAGAAATTAGCCAACCGATTTCTCCATAAAAATGGCAATAGTGAATCTTCTAACTCCTTAGAAAATTTCTCCCATCAAATTGAACTTCCTTTAGGCTTTTGTATATGACCCATTAGGTTCTCTCATTCATTGGACCTGGGCTCACAACTTTTGTGATGTATTGAATTTTGAAAATATTCATATTAGTTTAAACTCCTTTAAACTAATAATTCTTTCAATTAATCTCTATTAATTGAAGAATACACAATCTCCATGGTCGATGTTTAGCTTTAAGCCCATGAAGCCCAACTAATTGGTCAAAATGAATATGCTCTTGGTGAACCATTTTAGCTCTACGCTTACCATGCAAATACGACCCTTCTGTTTCCTATCTCTCGAAAGAGGCCTAAGGCAAGATATTTGTCGGCTCTCTAATAGCCTCGATAACTATGTTTCTATTCCCAATGTTCGATTTCTCTTTATGACCTCATATTTGGAAAATTCTTTTTTCAAATTGTCATATTACCTTGCGCAAGGATTTCTTGGAATCAATCATTATAGAATACATAGGATATGCACTCACTCTTCGCAATGATGAAGAGGCGAATCCCATCTTTGATCTCATAAATCTTCATGTCTAAGTAGCTCATATCCAATCTCAACCCGGATAACCTACTATGTGCTCAAGGAAGAGTTAAGGTATGAGAACCTAAACACAAGGTTACCATGGATCCTCAAGTCTATAGACTAATTATATGCATTAGCGTAAGCAGAAGAACTTGCCACTATGGCTATCTAGTGGATTTCCAAGTAAGTCTTTAGTGAACTTGTTCTCTGACAAGCACCCACTAACATGCACGCATGTCTAATATAGATTGCTCAAGAAACTGAGCAATATCCAACTCGTTGGATTTATGTTTCATTAGTACAAGTCTATCCAAATCTTAGATGCCATATCTCTTAAGATTCTATGACTTGGAATGTTTTAAGATTACGACTATGTAAGACTTATTTCATAATCACTACCCAGTTCGTGACCAAGTCCTATAGTCTTGTGTGATCTGAGGGCTTCAACCAAATGCTAGTGAAGTAAAATAAGCATAAGATAAGATGACCATCTAATATGAATATAATTCAATCAAGATTGTATCACAAGTGAAATAGTTTATGCAATACCCCAAAAAATTTATTTCACATTTAATCAATTACTTTATCTTATTTTATCTTATTTATTATTTTAATTAAAACATGTAATGCCTTATAATTCCTTAAATATTTGATTAATTATTTTATCCTATATTTATTTTATTTTATTTTATTTTATTTCTTGTTATAACAGTTAGGAGAACATGTGTGTGTGTGTGTGTGTGTATTTAGCACTAGATTTGTCTAATGTTTAAATAGTGATTCATATATAAATATTATATATAAAGGTAGATATTCTATATTTGAGTAGTATAAATTATAACTCTAATTAAATTAATATTATACTATGTAGGAGTGAAATTATTAAACTTTAGGATCTAATAATATATACTAGAATTAAGGTTGAATAAATATCCTAGTCATAGAAGGAGAACAAATAGAATTCTTAATACGGTACAAAACTTCTTTCATTATATGTATATATATATATAATAAATCCCTAATCTTTCTAATCAACAACACCCAACTCAAACAAAAGGAAAAGAAAAACGGCGGTAGAAAGAAAGAAGAAAGAAAAGGGAGGAAAATCGACTCTGTTGTAGAAATTGCCAAGGTACGATTAAGAGTTTTTTTTCTTTCTTCTCTATTTTTTTCTTTTTTTTGTTTTTTTCTTCTTCCTTTTATTTTTGCTGACCGAGAGCCTTCCATTCCCCCATGAATTTTTCATACAACAACATCAATTTTTCTACTTTTAATTAAATTTCCATAGCCGTCAATTTTAACTAAAAGGCAATTTTGAATTTGCTATCAACTATTACCAGCTGCAATTGTTGACTTTTAATATAAAAAAAATAAAAATAAAAAGATAAAAGAAGGGATAATAGGGAGAAAAATCGAGAAGGTGAGCAACTTTTAGGCATGTGGGATTTTTTTTTTTTATGTTTTCTTTTTTTTTTTTGATGGGTTAAAACAGTGGGTGTGTAATTTTATATATAAGTTTTTATATATGTGGGATATGATGGATTAGTAAATGGATTTTTATAAGTTGATTGACGGTATGACAATATGGTGAATTCTGTTTTTGGCAATATATTCTTTTGCACTGTTGTTTTCTGACTAGAGGCTAGGGACTTTGGTTGATGACTTTATAAATTCAGATTTTTAGTTCCTGATGACAAAATTTGACCGGATTATTGGATTTGGGATATGTCCGCTTGATTGCATTTGGTTGAGATTCTAGAATATATTGAGATAAATTTTTTTATTTATAATTTAGGATTATGAATGGACTTTAATAGTCATAATATATATCTATATATATGTAGTCAAATAATTTAGTATCAAATAAGATTATTGGGTCTTAAGATACTACAGGCTTGTAGTACCCATTAGTCTTAATAAATCCTGTCTAGTTAGTCAGTTAAATTGATGATTGATGAGCTTATTAAATGAATTCAGGTGACTCAACATTTGATTTGGTTGATTCCAATATAGATGGTTGAATTCTAGGATTGATCCTAAAGATGAGTGCCTCAACTTATACATCTTACACGTTATTATTTTTCAAAACTAGAAGGATATATGTATAGTAACGCATGCTGAAACTTCTTTTCAATATACACTGCACCATATATGTATTCCACTGCGCACAAAAGAAATATTTTTCTTGTTCTATTTTTGGATAAAAGAAAATCTATGCTTTTATGACTTTTTTTTTAATACTTCTAGACTAGCAATTAAATTCGATGATCAACTGATTACTATTACTTTTAGTTCAATCCAACTTGGTTTGGGTGTGTGGGGGACTTCACTGGGTAGCAGTGGGCTAGCTGGTTGAACCCCAAACCCCCCAAGGCCTAATTCGCCTAGCACACAACATAAGCCGTTTGTGGCTGAAGTGGGTCGTAGGAATTCTCGGGGAAGCTCGAGCACTATTTTGGTAAGGTCACACCTTATCAGAAGCGATAAGGGACTACTACAGTAGAAGCCATAAGGTTGACTGGCTACAACAAACACTGTCTGATCTTTGTATTTATGTTGTTAGTCTAGGGAAACGGTTTATTAAACTCTTGACTTGTTACTGATTGACTATTTATAAAATTCTTGATTGATTACTGCTTGACTATTCATAAACTTCTTGACTATTACTGCTAGACTATTTTATGAATTCCACTTATATTTTCTTGAACATTTCTACTGTACAAATGATTTTAATTCAGGAACTCACATTGCACACACTTGGCACTCACTGAGTCTTTTACTCAGACTCATTTTCTTCTTTAACTTCCTTTTGGCAAACTTAGATCCTAGCCCTAGTGATGATGTTGAACCTACTTATGATGAGAACCGAAATTGAAGGGTATCTTTTGGAATGAGGATTTTTGCAGTAGCTTTAGCTTTATTGACGTGTTGGCAAATTAGTTCTTCTCCTCTAATGATTTTTTTTTCAGTTGAGGGAAGAATATTGGGAATTTTAAGTTTTTCTATTGCTATATTTATTTGGAGTATTATGAATGTTTGGATTTCAATTGTTTAAGATCTTGATTTTAGATAAGTGATTTCTTTTATTTGGGATTGAGTTTCATTCCTCGAGACTAGACTGTATGATTCAATTTTAGGGTGTGACAGAATGGTATCAGAACTTCAATTTTGAACTTAGGCTATGTTGGGATAAGATCCTTGGACTATAGAATTTGGGCATAGAACTTTTAGGAATTGATTTGGGTATTTAGATTCAATCACTAAAATGATTGATCGAATTTTATTTTATTTAGTATTGAGGTTGTGGAGGATTGTTATTAGGTTTGCCAATTGATACAATTGGACAATTCAGGTACTTGACAATAGGATTCATGACATATTAGGAGACTTAGCATGTAAGTACTTTAGGATATGATAGTTTTCTCCCCTTTGAGAATTGTAAATGCTTGCTATCTTCTTTTTGGATGACTGCATAGTGAACCTTGATATATATATATATATATTTATTGATCTAGGCTTATTTTGATATGATGGTGAGTCAAAGTTCGCATAATTCGATTCCTGATTTAGATGTTCCACCCTGACAATCAAGGTTAGTTTTCTAAAGCTTAGGTTACGATTTTAGATATGAAATAGCCATATGATATTAGGATAAAAACCTTAGGTCGATAATTGAAACTTGTTTGGATTTATTATTATTATTATTATTATTATTATTATTATTATTATTATTATTATTATTATTATTATTATTATTATTATTATTATTTATTTTATTTTATTTTTGAATGAGGAGGATTCGAAAAACAAAAGGGAAGAAGTGAGAATCTTTATCGCAAAGAGTGGGATCTATTTAGGAAGCAGGAGCGAGATCACCATGGAAGGTGAATTGTAAAACTTGGTGTACAAATCCATACATATTGATATATACATTAGATATACTGCCACTAAGGGTTGAGGGTTTCAGTAGGAATTGACAAGGTAAGGATGTGTATGTAAATACAACTTTTTGAAAGTTAACAAAGTATAGTAAACATAGTGCACATGATTGAACCTTATGTTACTTATGGCTACCCCTGTCATGAAAGCGCGAGAGAGTTAATTTACTAGCAGGCAAGGCTTACATCAATAAACTCACAGGAGGATGAACCTTGCAAATCCATTTTAGTTGGACTTGATTTATTAAACTTTTGATACTTCTTAGAGATTTAATTCACTAGAAAATTATATATAATAATGATACCAGAATATTTTTGTGGTCCCTATTTTGAGATATGAATCAACTAGGACTTTAGGTGAACTTAAGATGTCAAATTAGAAGTTTTTGGATATATTTTGGCGTAGAGGATAAATATTTGACTTTTGGAAAGGAATGCTACATAAAAGAATACTCCCCTACAAAATCAGTTTTTCTAATGGATTTTTCTCATAGTTATTGATTGAATCTAAAACGTTTCCAAACACAAAAATTGTGGATCTATCCTTTGGGTGTATATAGCCACTTGAATCATCTCAATATGATATATATATAGAGTAAGTTATCATCAAAATATTAAGATGTGTCCAGTAAGAAGATACAGAACTTAGATTTTTTTTCCCAAAATGGATATTGGTGACAACTTTACTACGTCCCGATAGAATTGTGCAAAATGATCAACATAAAAATTTTAGGTTTGTGTCTTAGGTTTCTATATCCTCCTAAATTACCTTAATCCAATTTATGTAGAGAGTTACAATCAAAATACTAAGATATATCAAGTCTGGAAATACAGAATTTTGATTTTTCCAAAAACAAATAGTTTTGACTCTTTTATTACTTGATCTCAATAGGATTAAGTAACATGATCAACATAAGATTTGTAAATATATCTCTTAGGTATTTATATCTATTTTAATCACTTCAATTTGATAAATAAGGAGAAAGTTATGAGTAAAATACAAAGGTGTGGCATGACAAAGAAATACAGGGCTTCGATTTTCCTAGAATAGAATATTGTGATACCTTTTACTAATATATTTCAATTTAATTTGGTAATATGGTTAACATATGAATTATATATATGTCTCTTAGGGTTATATATCTATATGAATCACCTTCATCAGATGTATATGGAGAAAGTTATGACCAAAATACTAAGATGTGTCGAAGTAGAAAATACAGACTTCGATTGTTCGATAGCAGATATATGTGATGCTTTTTATGGTTTGATACTGATGGAATTAAGAAAAGTGGTCAACATATGATTTGTATCTATGTATGTTAGGTTTCTATATCCACTTGAATCACTATATTCCGACTTACATGGAGAAAGTTATGGCCAGAATTCTAAAATATGTCAAATCAAAGACTTCCTAGACTTGGATTCGAATTTTCATCACACTTATGAATCTTGGACTCGATCTTATTCCTTGATATATTGACTTATTTGGAAAAAGGTGTCAACATAAAACTTTTTGGTCTCTTTCTTAGATTTCCAATATTGCAAGAATCACATCAATTAGGTCTCTAGAAAGGAAGATACAAGCATATCACAAGCAAAGTTACCTACAAACCTAGGGAATTCACTTTGCTACACCAAGATCGTGAAAAGAAATCTTACATTGAGGTTCCAGGAATAAATCCCAATATCTAAGGTATTATATATGATGGTACAAGTAGAACTTGATGTACAATTGCAGGAACTAATTGACAATAAGTTATTTGACCAAGTCCATCTCCTTGGGAACCTTAGTGTTTCATTGTAACGGCAAGTTATGGGACTTTGAGGATATATATAGACTATTGGGCTTCAATAATGTTATGATTAAGAATGGTACCTAAGGCTCAATTTTACACCTCGATGTCAGCTTACTTGGATTGCGACATTAATATAAAAGTTTTAGTTCTTTCTCTTAGTTTTCCAATACCTAAAGGAAATCAAAACTACATGAGCAAAACTATCCAACTCATGACTTAGAGCTAGATAGATGATAGAAGAAGACTTTTGGAATTTAGTGTTGGAGATATGGGGTTTTTAAATTGTCACTCAGAAAAGGATCTGTGATGATTAGAGTAGCAACTCATCGACTTATTTCACTATCAAACTTTATGGAGATACATAATATCTTCTATGTGTCACAACTATGTAGGTATCAATAGGATTCTTAGCTTACCCTAATGAGAATTCTTATTTACATATATATATATATATATATAAAATAAAACCCTAATCTTTCTAATCAACAATACCCAACTCAAACAAAAGGAAAAGAAAAACAGTGGTAGAAAGAAAGAAGAAAGAAAAGGGAGGAAAACCAACTATGTTGTAGAAATTGCCAAGGTACAGTTAGAAGTTTTTTTCTTTCTTCTCTATTTTTTTTATTTTTTTTGTTGTTTTGTTTCTTCTTCCCATTATTTTTGCTGACTGAGAGCCTTCTATTCCCCCATGAATTTTTCATACAACAACATCAATTTTCCTTCCTCTAATTAAATTGCCTTAGCCGTAAATTTTACTTAAAAGGCAATTTTGAATTTGCTATCAACTATTCCTAGCCGCAATTGTTGACCTGTAATATAAAAATAAATAAAAAGATAAAAGAAGGGAGAATAGGGAGAAAAACTGAGAAGGTGAGCAACTTTTAGGCATGTGGTTTTTTTTTTTTTGTATGTTTTCTTTTTTTTGATGGGTTAAAATGGTGGGAGTGTAATTTTATATATAAGTGTTTACATATGTGGGATATGATGGATTAGTAAATGGATTTTGATAAGTTGACTAAATGTATGACAATATGGTGAATTCTGTTTTTTGCAATATATTCTTTTGCACTGTTGTTTTCTGACTAGAGGCTAGGGACTTTGGTTGATGACTTTATAAATTCAGATTTTGAGTTCTTGATGACAAAACTTGACCGGATTGTTGGATTTTGGATATGCCCGCTCAATTGTATTGGGTTGAGATTCTAGAATATATTGAGATAAATTTTCTTATTTATAATTTAGGATTGTGAATGGACTTTAATAATATATATATATATGTAGTAAAATAATTTAGTATCAAATAAGATTGTTGGGTCTTAAGATATTACAAGCTTGTGGTACCCATATGAATTTAGTTAGTCAGCTAAATTGATAATTGATGAGCTTGTTAAATGAATTTAGTTGACTTAACATTTGATTTGATTGATTCCAAGATAGGTGGTTGATTTCTGGGATTGATCTTGAAGGTAAGTGCATCAACTTATACCTATTATATGATGTTATTTTTCAAAACCAGAAGAATATATGTATAGTAACGCGTGCTGAAACTTTTTTTTAATATACATTGCACTATATATGTATTCCACTGCGCACAAAAGAAATATTTTTCTTTTTCTATTTTTGGATAAAAGAAAATCTATGCTTTTATGACTTTTTTTTAATACTTTTAGACTAGCAATTAAATTCGATGATCAACTGATTATTGTTATTGTTACTGTTAGTTGGATCCAACTTGGTTTGGTATGTGAGGGACTTCACTGGGCAGCAACGAGCTAGCCAGTTGAACCCCAAACCCCCCAAGGCCTAATCTCTCCAGCGCACAACAAAAGTTGTTTGTGGTTGAAGTGGGTCGTTGGAATTCCCGGGGACGCTCGCACACTGTTTTAGTAAGATCGCACCTTGCCCGGAGCGATAAGGAACTGCTACAGTGGGAGCCATAATGTTCACTGGCTATATCAAACACTGTTTGATCATTGTATTTAAGTTGTTAGTCTAGGAAAATCGTTTATTAAAGTCTTGACTTGTTACTGCTTGACTGTTTATAAAATTCTTAATTGATTACTGCTTGACTATTCATAAACTTCTTGATTGTTACTGCTAGATTGTTTTATGAATTCCACTTATATTTTCTTGAACACTTCCACTATACGAATGATTTTAATTTGTGAACTCACATTACACACACTTGGCACTCACTGAGTCTTTTATCTCACTTATTTTCTTCTTTAACTTTCTGCTGGCTGACCTAAATCCTAGCCCTAGTAATGATGTTGAACTTACTTCTGACGAGAACGAAAATTTAAGGGTATCTTTTGGAATGAGGATTTTGCAGTAGCTTTAGCTTTATTGCTATGTTGTCAAATTAGTTTTTCTCCTTTAATAATTATTTTTTTCAGTTAAGGGAAGAATATTGGGTATTTTGAGTTTTTCTGTTGCTAGATTTATTTGGAATATTATGAATGTTTGGATTTCAATTGTTTAAGATCTTGATTTTAGATAAGTGATTTCTTTTATTTGGGATTAAGTTTCACGCCTCGAGACTAGAATGTATGGTTTGATTTTGGGGCGTGACAATTTACATCCCAATCTAATTGGCTGTGGGGCAATATTCCAACTATAAAGAGGTAATAGGTGCAAACCTACTTATGATAGTGGAGGGGTTTCAGTTTAACTAGCACTTCGGTGGAGCTTTTGTGACGAACTCATTTAAAAAATTAGGACATCAACTATGGCCAACCTATAGGTGATACTAAAAAGATAACTTAAGTTACAAAATTGATCATAGCTGAAGTGAATATCCTCACAACTAATTCTAGCTACAAGATTTTCTAAATCCATAGCTATTTCATGGATATAGAAATTCCATAGCTAGTCCTTAGCTATATTATTGGCATGCCTATTGTCACATTAAAAGTGTTGGAATTTTTTGTACTTATTTACCCACTGTGCGACAGGATTGCTTGCCAACCCAAAAGTCATTCTCTCATTCACGCACACTCGTGTTTTGAGTGGTAGTTTGAGTTAATGGAATACAAACCAAAAGTAAATAAAAAGCAGCATAGCAAGTTGCTCCATGATCTCAGTCACTAAGCTACTGCTTGGCTTAGTGGCCCTCCCACAATCATGCATTTCTTGGCTAATTCAGTTTAGGCCCTATCCGTTCAACCATCATCCCTAAAATCTTTGAATTAGCCCAATTGTTTTGACTCAGTTAATGCAATATTTGCACTGTCCTGCTCGTAAGGCCCAAAATCTTGAAATCATTTTGACTGGGTCAAGTGTGATGTTGGGGCATCCAAGTCTAGTGCTTGCCACTTGTGCGTGTATCTGCAAGTTCTCTATGCACTTGTTTGGAAGTTTTGCATAATGTTTGAAAATCCCGCGTGCTGTCGTAAAGTCTTTTGCGTAGGTTATCCCTCATGTGTGTGGCACAAACACATGTACTAGCCTACTGCCTGCACACTACTGTGCCCAATACCAACCATCAGTGTAATTGCTCAGCATATTACGCCCATGAATTTCCCGCATGCTGTCCAAAACCAACAATCTTTTCTTGGCATACGTATCCTAGCCTACCTATGTGGCTAGTCTAGTGCTACAATATACTTAGTGCCATACCATGTTGACATCCAATACCTGCTGGGTTGTGAAGGTTTCTTATGCCAAGGTATCTGGCGCACTAAGGTGCTAACATATTCCCTAACCAAATAGAGACCCTCATTAGAGGTGCGGTTCCCTTAGTCATCCAATATTAATCATTGGTCTTTTTAAATGACCACAAGTTCACATTCATTTCCTATATTGCATCCTCCTCTGACTCTCCCTTCCATTGGACTAAGTAATATGTCCTTCGATTTTTCTTACTTTGTCATATGGTCCTGCGATCTAGAATTTTCTCAATGTCCCTAGCATAATCCTACCTGATCACGGATGGGTTCACTTAACCTGCTTCACATATGGGGTCAATATCGTCAAAATATTTCTTTAAGAAACTTACATAGAATGTGGGATGGATTTTCAGTCTGTCCGATAGCTTCAACTAATAGGTAACATTCCCCACTTAGCTCAATAGTTCAAAGGGGCTATCATACTTCGGAATCAAACCACGATGCACTATCTTTGCACTGATTTTCTTCCAAATTTGAAGAGTGAGTTTCAACAAGACATTGTCCCCTACGCTGAACTGCACATGATGTTTGCCCATTTTTACATACTTCATCATTTAGCTTTGGGCTTTAGCTAAACTATTTTTCACTTCATCAATCAATTCTTGCTTTGACCTAGTAAATGGTAAGCAACTAGACACTTACTTCCCGTTTGCTCCACTGCTATTTCATAGTGCACCAAGAGTTGTTGTCCGAGCACCAGCTCAAATAGACTCATGATTGTAGCCTAAGATTTGAGTAAGTTATAATAAAATTGGGCTACATAAAGTGAACGCACCCAATACTTTTGATTGGCTGACACATAGTGCTCTAAGCACTTCTCTACTAAAGCGTTCATCTTCTCTGTCCGACCATCTGTCTAGGGATGATTCGCCATGGAGAACTTCAATTATGTTCCTATCATATGGAACAACGCCCTCCAAAAATGGCCAGCGAAGTAGGTATCCCTAGTACTAATAATGTCCTTTAGAATACTAAAGTACTTAATAACATTTTTAAAGCACATGCATTAGGGGCAACCACAAAAATGCCGTACTTTGAAAATCTATCAACAATAACAAAAGCGAAGCTATACCATTTGATTTTCGAAAACCTGATATAAAGTCCATGGAAGCAGACTACTATGGTCTTTCTGAGAACAATAGGGGCTCCAACAATCCTGCCTCTTTCTTTCTTTTGTGTTTTGTCCTTATACATTTGGTTGAAGCCCTTAAATCATACAAGACTACAGGATTTGGTCACGCATATGATGGTGATCATGAAACAAGTCTCTATGATCATGATTTAGATATTCCAAGTCATATAATCTTAAGAGATAAGACATATAAGATTCAGATAGACTTGCACTAATAATGTATACTCCTAGGAGTTGGATATTGCCCCATTTTATGGACAGTCCATGTAAGATATGGATGCACATTGATGGGTGCTTGTTAGAGAACAAGTTCACTAAAGACTCGCCTAAAGAATCCATGAGGTAGCTGGAGTGACATGTTCGTAGTGAGAAATTCTCTAGCTTACGATAGTGCATGTGATTAGTCCTTTGACTTGAGGTTTTATGGTAACCTTATATTTAGATCCTTGTACTTTGATTTTGTCTCAATCAAGTAGTGGGTTGCTCGGGGTTTAGGTTGGGCATAAGCTATCTAAGTATGGAGGTTGGTGAGTTCCAAAAAGGGATTCGTTTCATTTATTTGTGAAGAACGAGTTGATCCCGTATGTATTATAGGATGTTGGAATCCTTGTGCAAGGTAGTATGACAATTCAAAAAATTATTTTTCCAAAGTTAAGGTCATAAATGAAAATCGAACATCAAGAAAGATACGTAGTTATCAAGGCTATTAGAGAACCAACAAATATCTTGCCCTAGGTCTCTTTCGGGAGATAGGAATTGGAAGGACCATATTTGCATGGCAATCATAAGCAAAATGGGTTCAGCTAAGATTAATTCATCCAACTAGTTGGGCTCCACAAGCTTGTGCTAGGCGTCGGCTATGGAGATTGAGTACTCTTCAATTAATAGAGATTAATTGAACGAATTATTAGTTTAAAAGGGTTTAGACTAATTGGAATATTTAATATTCACTAAATCACATAAAGCTGTGAGCCCATGTCTAATTAATTAGTGAATCTAAAGGGTCACAAACGAAAGCCTAAAGCACTCTAATTGGAATTGGAGAAATTATCTAAGTAGTTAAATAATTATATTGGTCAAGTTTGGAAGAGACCAAGTTGACTAATCAAGAGTTGGTCACAATAGTTTGATTAATTTAAAGTGTTAAATTAACCAAATAATTAATGAGTTAAATTGAACCAATTAAAATAAAGTATTAATTTAATTAGAGTCATGTGACAATTTAATTAGTTTAGTCAACTTAAAGAGTTAAGTTGATTTAATTAAATTAAAGAGTTAATTTAATGAATTGAAGAATCTAATTTTAGAGGGAAAATGAAAATGGAAGAGTCCATTTAAATATTAGGTGGCATTTTAATTTTCAAACTAAAATTAGATTTTAATTAATGGAAATTAAAATCTAACTGAGCATGCAAATTGTCAAGGTGTGAGGAAGGTGTGAAGGATGCATCTAGAGGCATCCATCATTTTCTGGGTCTTCTTTGGATAGTAGCTAAATAACTCCTTACTCCACCACTTCCCAACTAAAACCAGCCTTCTTATCATCTACAACTCTAACCGGCTAGTTAACCCGACACCTTGTAAATACCCCTTACACCCTCCTCATGGCTTGCCACTTGCTTCCATGTTTTCCTCCCAAAATTCTCTCAATTAATTGAGAAAAATAACTTCTCTCATAGATTTTCTTTAGCTATCCCTTACTTCCAAACTTCTCTTCCTTTCTCCATCACATTCCTCCTTCATCTTTATTTTATTTCTAGCATTAGAGTAAGAATTTAGAGTGTGATAGGTGTGTGGATAGCTTTAATGGCACTACATTTGGAGTGTTAGTTCGTTGGTGAACAAAGAAGGGCATTTGAATAAGAGTTTTTCAAGAGGCGTTTCAAAGAGATCCTAACAGCAGTTCATGGCATCTTGGAGGCTGATTTTCACTATTGTAAACTCATGGTTTGAGGTCATTTTGAGGCCAAAAATTGCTGCTCTCGGTGATGAAGGAAAGGGAGGAAAATTCCAAGTGTAGAGGAGTGGGAGATCTTCACTAGAAGAATCTACTGCAGGATCTTCAAGTTGATTTTGTGAAAGTCATCTAAAGATACTTCTTCTTCACCTTAAATCCATAATTATGGCACAATCTAGATCCCTAGATGTAGTGGTACAAGTTGCTTTTGAAGTTTTAATTCCAATGGTGAATTGATCTTTGCCTTACTACTACCTTCACCAAATGCACTGAATCTCTAGCCTTAGCCGTAATCAAGAACTCTATACCTAAGATGCCATCAAAGTTGTCAAGAGGGATAGCCATTAAGTTACATATACCTTGCCAGGGTCCAGTTTTATCTCAAAGGCCTCAAGAAACCAACCTTGCCTCCATGGGATCTTGCAACGTGTCAATCCTTTTCTATAGGCCCTCAATAAATGGTTACATATCTTGAAACTATAGAAAACGTGCCACCGTTTGGTCTTCCAATAGTTGTCCAAGAAATATCTCAACTTGTTGCATTCTCATCTCCAATTTTGAGATTGATTCTTGCATTTAACCTATCATTTTCAAATTTTCGGTAGCAGAATCCAAACGGGCTTGGATACCACTTGTCACAGTAGTTAAAGTGTTAAATCCTTTTTTTTTTTGTAAGTGTTTGCTCACTATGTGGCCAGATTGCTCACCCCATAAACTGTATCTCTCCCTCGCACATGCTTGTGTTTTGAGTAGTAGTTTAAGTGAATGAAATACAGACCAATAGTAAATAAAAGCAACACAGCAAGTTTACGGGATAAGTCCCAACCTTGTATAATATTTCCTCAATTTTCAGTATAAGGAAGTTAAGGGCCCGCACATCATACTAAAACAATCTTGGATGCCTTAAGTTGTAAGTCTCTTGCTTATTTATAGGCAATAAGCTATACCCCAACTGCTAGGGTTTACATGGTTACACATGGCACCCATCTAATTTGCCACTATGTGGCATATGACATAGTTCATCCACAATTGGCCGTATAGTACTTGGAATCCCTTACCAACTATGCCCCATGATCTCACTAAGCAACTGCTTAGCTTTTTGGCTCGTCCATAAGCCTACATTACTTAGCCGACTTATCAGGGTCTTATTTGTCAACCACCGTCCTTAAAATCTCAAAACCTAGCTCAAACACTTTGACTCGATCAATGGAATCATTGGGGCGACATGCCAACAAAGTTTAGAATCTCAAACAATTTCGACTAGAGGTGCAATCGAGCCAAGCCGAGCTGAATTTGGGCAAAATTTTTGAGCTCAAGCTCGACGAGCCTAAAATTTTAAGTTTGAGCTCAACTCGATAAAAATTTAAGCACAGCTTGGCTCGACTAGATAATGTTCGAATTGATAAATGAGTTATAAATAACTGCAGACTTGAGCTTGAGCTCAAGTTTAAACTCGAACTCAAAATAGAAATTATTAATATAATATATATTTATTAATAAAATAAAAAAATAATATTTAATTATATACTATTTTGCGCGCCTCGAGCTTAAATACAGATGGCTCGAGATTAGATTGAATTAGAGGTTGAGCTCGATTTAGATTGACTCGAGCTCGAAGCAGCTCGAACTAGAGTTGAGCTAGCTTGAGATTGACTTGTGAGGCTCGTGAGCTGGCTAGACTTGTTTGCATCCCTAGTTTTTGACTAGGTCAAGGGTCATATTGTGGCGTTCAAGTCTAGAGCCTGCCACTTGTGTGTGCATCTGGAAGTTCCCCATGCATTTGTTTGAAAGTTCCATACAATGTCTAAACATCATGTGCACAGTCTTTTGTGAATGTTGCCCTTTGTGCGCGTGCTTTCCTACTGCTTGCGTGCTACTGTGCCCGACACTAAGCACCAGTGCGAGTGCTTTGCACACTATGCTTGCGAGTTTTTTGCAGATTTTTTGAAACTAACAATTTTTACTTGGCATGCGCAACCGACTTATCTGTGTGCCCCGTCGAGTGCTACAATGTACTTGGTACCGCACCGTGCCAATACCCATTACTTAGTACGTGAAGGTTGTCAGTGCTAGGGTACCCGACGCACTAAGATGCTAACATCTAACATATACTTTCTATATATGAAATAAAGTTTTTGTAGCAATTTCTATTGCCATGCCTAGAAGATTTCAGTAGGTAAGAATTTTTTACTATGCCTACAAGATATACATGCTAAAATATATGAAAACCAATTAAAATACATCTAAAATATAAAAATAACTATTAAATGCAGACATAATTAAGCATTCCTCCAAATTACATTAGTGATCCAATACTAAACAAAACAAAAAAGAAAAAAGAAGGTTATAATAGCGCATGATTTTTAAGATTCCAAGTATATCTCAAATACAAAAATTCTACCAACAAAAATTGTCTTTAGTGCATGAAGCACATCACCAACCATGAACACTGAGGAGTGTGCAAAATAAAAATAGAAAATGAAACTATATAGATGCCAGTTCAAGTTTAAAAAATAAAGTTAATCATAATCCAACATGGCTTCCTTAAATGAAGTCGATAATACCTCTGCCTATTGAGTTATAAGTATAATTGATTAAAGAAAATTGAACTAAAGAAGAAAGCTAAAAGTGACATAAGGCTTTAATAGATAATCACCAAAAACTTCTTAAAACCCACATAAAGTTTTTAAGTCACTTGATAACTGTAACATCTTGCTGCATATTTATCTAAAAGTTGAAAATTGAAAGATAAATAAATTGATCAAATTTTGTCAACGCAAACCATGTTCAGAGTCTATATTAAATAAAAAGAACTAACAAACTAACCTTGAAACTACAAAGAAATCTGTCCTCTGATAGCAAAGGAATTAAATGAGCCATTAGGGAGATTTATTATGTACAATCTAAAGAAAGATTATTCATTTTTCTTACTGTCACTAGCTAAATTTTTTAATTAGGAGAAAATACACTATTCACAACCAACAAGGGTAATGTTCAATTCCCAGAATAGCAATATTATCATATGAATATCTACCAAATGAAACCAACACCAGAACTCAAAACTAGTTGATAATTTTCCTTCCCCTAAAATCAAGGTATTCAAATGTAAATGTGATGTGCATACAATTGGAAGAATAACTAGTAAGAAGTGAAGAAATCTAGACATCTTCCACGTATTTAGATATGAATCTAAACAAATTTACTCAAAATTATATATAATTTGATACATATATCTGATTGGATAACAAAAATAATTGAATTAATTTGTATAGAGCATACATTTGGAAAAAGCCACATCAACCACCAATACCAACTCAAACTAGCCAAACAAAGTTGTTGGAATAGTGCCCCACAGCTAATTAGAATTGACATGTAAACTATTTCACTTATGATACAATCTTGATTAAATGATATTCATAAATAAATGGCCATCTTCATCTCATACTTATTTTTCTTCACTATCATTTGGTTGAAGCCCCAAGATCACATGAGACTACAGGACTTGGTCATGTATTGGGTGGTGATCATGAAATAAGTCTTACACGGTCGTGATCTTAAAACATCCTAAGTCATAGTATCTTATGAGATAGGACATTTAATATTCAAATAGACTTGCACTAATGATGCATAAATTCAAGGAGTTGGATATTGCTCCATTTCATGAGCAATCCATGTTAGACATGGGTGCATATTAGTGGGTGCATGTTAGAAAACAAGTTCACTAAAGACTTGTGTGGAGAATCTACTAGATAGCCGAAGTGGCAAGTCGGTAGTGGCAAGTTCTCCTGCTTACACTAGTGCATATTATTAGTCCTTAGACTTGAGGATCTATGGTAACCTTGTGTTTAGGTCTTCATACCTTAACTTTTCTTTGAGCACTTAGCGTGTCATCCGGGTTGAGATTGGGTATGAGCTACTTATACATAGAGGTTTTGTGAGATCTAAGATAGGATCTGTCTCCTCATTGTTATAATGGGTGAGTGCATCTTCTATGTATTATATAATGGTTGATTCTAGGAAATCCTTGGCCAAGGTAGTATGATAATTTGAAAAAGGAGTTTTCTAAAGATGAGGTCATGAAGAGGAATCAATCATTAGGAATAGAAACATAGTTATTGAGGCTATTAAGGAGCCAACAAATATCTTGCCCTAGGCTTCTTTCGGGAGATAGAAAATGAAAGGACCGTATTTACATGACAAGTGTAGAGCTATAATGGTTCGCCAAGAGCATATTCATTTCGTCCAATTAGTTGGGCTCCATGGGTTTGAGGCTAGACATCAACCATGGAGATTGGGTACTGTTCAATTAATAGAGATTAATTGAAAGAGTTAATAGTTTAAATGAGTTTAAATTGATGTGAATATTTCAATATTCAAAATATCACAGGAGTTGTGAACCTATGTTCAATGAATGGGAGAACCTAATAGGTCATACACAAAAGCCAAAAGGAAGTTCTATTTGATAGGAAGAATTTTCTTAGGAGTTAGAAAATTCACCATTGCCCTTTTTATAGAGGAATCAATTGACTAAGTTTTTGGTCATTTGGTTTAATTAATTTAATTGTTAAATTAACCAAAATAATTTAAGAAGTTAAATTAGACCGATTAAATTAAGGAGTTAATTTAATTAGTGTCATATGTCTATTAATTAGTCAAGTTAACTTAAAGAGTTAAGTTCACACTTTCTAGCTTAAAGAGTTAAGTTAGGTAACATAAAGAGTTAAGTCAAGTTAATTAATTAAATTAAATAGTTAATTTAATTAATGTGATGAATTTATTTTGGAGGAAAATTCAAATGAATGAGTTCATTTGAGGTTAATTTGGGATTAATTTGAAAGACATTTCATGAGATGAAATATAAAGTCAACTTAAATATAAATGCAAGTGAAATTCACATTTTTCACATACAAGTGGATTGCCAACTTGACATACCACCTCATGGAGGGTGTGATGCCAACTTGGATCACACCAACCACTTTATAAATAGAGAGAGGTGGCTGGCCATATTGACAATGTGGTGCTAGATTCCATTTTTCCCTCCAAGAAGTGTGATTCACACATATGTTGAAGTTTCACACCATCCTCACCATTTTCTCCATATTTTCAGTCTCCCTTCTTCTTCTTCTAGTTCTCTCAGCTAATTAGAGGTTGATTGGTGCTCTCATTGGATGTGTGGATTATAACATTAGAGGCTTCACATTTGGGCTCCATGGGCTTGAGGTTAGGGATCGACCATAGAGATTGGGTATTCTTCAATTAATGGAGATTAATTGAATTGAGTTATTAGTTTAAAAAAGTTTAAACTAATATGAATATTTCAATATTCTAAATATCACAAGAGTTGTGAGCCAATGAATGGTACAACCTTATGTGTCACACACAAATGCTAATAGGAAGTTCTATTTGATAAGGATATTTTTTAAGAGTTAGAAAAATTCTAAGTGACCGACTTTATGGAGGAAAAAAGATTGGCTATTTTAGTCATTTTAGCTTGATTGATTCAATTATTAAATTGATCAAAATAATTTGAAGAGTTAAATTAGATCAATTAAATTAAGGAGTTAATTTAATTGGTGCCATATGACTATCAATTGGTCAACTTATGGAGTTAAGTTAACAGCTTCTAGCTTAAAAAGTTAAGTTAGATGACTTGAGGAGTTAAGTTAAGACCAATTAATTAAATTAAGAAGTTAATTTAATTAAAGTGAAGAATAAATTTTGGAGGGAAATTCAAATGAAAGAATTCATTTGGAGTGCATCTAGAATTTATTTGGATAATATTTCATGAGATGAAATGAAGAATCCAAATAAAATTCAAATGCAAGTGAAATTCACATTTCACATGCTCCATGCCTTGCCAAGTTGGCACCAACCTCATTCTACCTCTATAAGTAGAGGATAGGGTGGCCAAAGCAAGGATTTATGCTAGATTCCACTTTTCCCTCCAAATTGTGTGATTCACTCATGTGTTGAAGTTTCACACATTCCTCTTCATCCTCCATCCTCAAAATCGGCCTTCATCATTTCTTTTCTCCTTGGCTTTCTAGTTGACTAAGGATTTATTGGGATTTTCCTATGGTGTGTGGATCATCATATTAGAGGCCAGACAATTAGATAGCTTTGCTCTTTGGAGATCCACTGTAGGGCAGTAACTCTAGAGGCGAACTTTAGTCTCTCGCTGAACTTGTTTTTGTTGAATTTTTTACTGGATCTTCATCAAAGTGTTGGTGAGGAGCTATCCGAATTTCAGCAAATTTGAAGGTGTTTTGATAGAGCAAAAGTTGCCGAGTTGCCATTGCCATTGAGCAATCAAGGTATTTATCTTCTTCAAATCCATTTTACAGCGTGATTTGATTCTTGGGATGTGTGTTGTCAAGTTTTGATTTTTGCTTTATTTCATGGATCATTGTTCTACACACTCCTTAACCACAAACCCATGAACCAATAAATTGATATTATGTAGCCATCCTAAACTCACTATAAAACTTTATCAGGAAAAAACTAAACAGTTATAGAAAAAACTATTATAATTAATTAAGTACATGCTGCGAGTATAAATATAAAAAATATAGCAGAATAAGTCATGTACATAAAGAAAATAAAGTAATTATACTATTATTCTAAAAAAAAAACAACGCATCAATTTAATTATCATAATCGATTTCATCATCATAATTGGAAATTCCATGATCACTTGTGATATTTCATTATCTTCATCTTCATCCCCATTTTGTCTATCCTATTTAGAAATTATATCTTCAAATTCCCACTCCACATCATTTTCTTCATCTTCATCATCTTCATCTTCTACATAATAAGTCGAGCAGGTGCAAGGTTGTGCTAGGTCTTTTACATCAACTTCTTCTAGAACACCACTTAGATCTAATAGAGCATGATCCTTATTAATATCATTACCAATAGTTTTGAGTTCAATAGTGTTAACCCTTTAATTATTTACATTGTTTTGATTATGACAAAATTACATTCCTAAAATATGTGTTGAAAGCATGCAATTAAACTATAAATATCTTTCCGTATTATCTGCTTGAATCTATCTATGTGTTGGAACTTAGTTTCCATAATTAAAAGATCTCTTGAAGATTCTATCCTGATTCACATCCCTATTATTTAGGAAAGAAATCTTTCTTACTGTATTATTGATATATCCTAAATTTATGGTACTAATGCATGTTTACCATAATATGTTGTTTCCTTATTTGATTTCAACTGACATTTACCTAATCAAGGAATTATAGTCATTGGATATGAGCTTATAAATAAGAAAATATGTAGCAAAATCAGTGTGAATCACTTGGTCGGGAAAAGATCTTTGTTAAGTATCTTGAGAAGTTGTGATACTCTCATACACATTTTGTGCTTAAGTGTTGCTAATTCCTTGCTCTATATATGTTTTCAAGGGACCTCGTGGAAACGAAGGTCAAGGGGAGCTTGCCTTTGACGGACCTTGGGGAGACAAGGACAAGGCAGCTTATGTCTCGAAGGACCTAGTGGTGAAGAGGGATGGGAGTCATGCCTACTCTTGAGGGATCCTATGAAGAGAACAAATCGGCACTTGGTTGCTCTAAGGACCTCTAGATAAAGAAACCAGTAGAGTGGTGCTGTCTGGAATCTTCTTCAATGTTTTGGGTTTCAGTGTGGAAGGAAAGTCTAGAGCTTGCCGTATGGAGTGGCAACACTCGTGTATCAGTCCACAGAGGTTGTGCAAGTGAAAATAGCAGAAGATCCCCTGGACCTATTCACAAAGCAGCTGGTTTTGTACTGCTTTAGAATCTGCTTTATCCCATCTGGGATTTTGATTTTTCCCTTTGCGAATAGCTGGTTTTCACCTTGCTAGGGTGTTTCTGATCCTTAACTTTTATTCTGTCAAATTACTATATTTAATTGTAAAACTTTCTTATATATTAATTGATTTGACAGGTTTAAAATCCTAAGTGAAAGCTTAAGTAGAAGAGTAGGCTTGCTGTACCTTTATAAATACCAGTGTCAATTTACTTCTATTTTTACTGCTTTTTTTATTACTGGTCTGACTGGTTGTTTAAGTGGCATATACAAATTCTAGTCAGTAGCTAAAATAGTTTTTTGCAAAAGACTTAAAGCGTTTTGAAAGGCCAAAAAGTCTGCGTGATAAACTTCTGCTGCAATAAAATTCCCTAGGCCAAATTCATCCCGCTCTTAGGCTTATAATCACCCTCAATTGGCATCAGAGCATTAGTTCTCTATGTTGTGGTATAACTACTATAGTAAAAGATCCTATGGCCACTAACACTTTTGATATCTTTATAGAAGGGCAATCGCACAACCAGCCTCTACTGTTTAATAGTTCCAATTATGCTACGTGAAAAAATTGGATACAAGAGTATATAATTTTCCTAAATTTTCATTTTTGGGATGTGGTCAATAAAGGGCCAATGGTTCCAATGAAATTGGTTTGATAGATAGATGGTTCCAAAGGAGCGACGAGAATTTACCAATGATGATAAAAA
Source organism: Jacaranda mimosifolia (assembly GCA_018894105.1). Taxonomy (NCBI): domain Eukaryota; kingdom Viridiplantae; phylum Streptophyta; class Magnoliopsida; order Lamiales; family Bignoniaceae; genus Jacaranda; species Jacaranda mimosifolia. The sequence continues at coordinate 4,092,396 of CM032131.1, read as the reverse complement.
AAAGTCATCTCAATGAATACAAGGGCAAAAAATATTCTATTGTGCGCTCTCACTAAAGAGAAGTACAATCGAGTTAGTACATGTACTACAACAAAACAAATATGGAAAATGTTACAGTTGACCAACGAAGATACTAGTCAAGTTCGACAAGAGAGGATTTCTCTTCTCATTCACAAGTATGAAATGTTCCAGATGAAACCTGATGATACCGTAAGTCATATGTACACGTGTTTCGTGGAAATTATAAATCCTATGTTCTCACTTGATGAATGGATGCCAAAAGTTATTGCTATTCAAAAATCTCGTGATCTTAGTAGGATTACCATGGATGAACTGAGTGGATCTCTCATGTCCCATGAGACGACGCTGTTAAATAAGGATGAAGGTTCGAAAACAAAAGTAAAAATGAACATTGCTTTTATGATTGATCATGATTTCAACTCGAAACTTCAAGAAGATCTTGATAAGGACCAGGTTGTGGATGAAATTGTTGTTGGAATAGTACCTCACAACAATTAGATTCACATGTAAACTATTTCACTCGTGATATAATCTTAATTGAATGATATTTATATAAAATGACCATCTTCATCTTATGCTTATTTTACTTCATTAGTATTTGGTTGAAGCCCTTAGATCACACTAGACTACGGGACTTGGTCATGCACTGGGTGGTAATTATGAAACAAGTCTTACACACACTTGTGATCTTAAAATGTTCCAAGTCATAGAATCTTATGTGATAGAGCATCTAAGATTCGGATATACTTGCACTAACGATGCATAAATCCAAGGAGTTGGATATTGCTTTGTTTCATGAGAAATCCATGTAAGACATGGGTGCATGTTAGTAGTGCTTGTTAGAGAACAAGTTCACTGAAGGCCCGTCTAGAGAATCCACTGGATAGCCATAGTGGCAAGTTGGTAGTGACAAGATCTCCAACTTACGCTAGTGTATATAATTAGTTTTTAGACCTGAGGATCTATGGTAACCTTGTGTTTAGGACATCATAACTTGACTCTTCCTTAACCACTTAGCGGGCCATCCGAGTTGAGATTAGATGTGAGCTACTTAGATATGAAGGTTTGTGAGATATAAGATGGGATCCATCTCCTCATCGTTGTGAAGGGCTAATGTATCTCCTATATATTCTATAATAATCGATTCCAAGGAGTCCTTGCACAAAGCAATATGACAATTTGAAAAAAGAGTTTTCCAAAGATGAGGTCATAAACTGGAATCGAACAATTGGAATAGAAACATAGTTATTGAGGCTATCAGGGAGCCGACAAATATCTTGCCCTAGGCCTCTTTTGAGAGATAGGAGACAGAATTATTGTATTTGCATGGTAAGCATAGAGCTAGGATGGTTCACCAAGAGTATATTTATTTCGACCAATTAGTTGGGCTCCATGAGCTTGAGGCTAGACATCGACCATGGAGATTGGATACTCTTCAATTAATAGATATTAATTGAATGAGTTAGCCGTTTAAAGGAGTTTAAACTAACGTAAATATTTTAATATTCAAAATATCACAATTGTTGTGAGCACATGTCCATTGAATGGAACGTAATGGGTCATTTTTTAAGAGTTAGAAAATCTATTTGATAGAAGGAATTTTCTAAGAGTTAGAAAATTTATTGTGACCGTTTTTGTGGAGATAAATTGGTTGGCTAATTTTTAGTCATTTTGGCTTGATTGATTTAATTGTTAAATTGGTCAAAATAATTTAAAAAGTTAGATTGAATCAATTAAATTAAGGAGTTAATTTAATTGATATCATATGGCAATTAGTTAGTCAAGTTAACTTAAGGAGTTAAGTTGACACCTTCTAGCTTAAAGAGTTAAGTTAGATAACTTAAGGAGTTAAATCAAGACCAATTAATTAAATTAAAGAGTTAATTTAATTAATGTGAGGATATTATTTGGAGGGAAATTCAAATGAAGGAGTTTATTTGATGTGCATTTAGAATTAATTTGGATGACAATTTGGATGACATTTCATGAGATGAAATGAGGCTCCAAATTAAATTGAAATGCATGTGAAATTCACATTTTACATGCAATTGGGTTGCCTAGTTGGCAACACACCTCATGGAGGATGTGATGCCAACTTACATCACACCTCCAACTCTATAAATAGAGGAGGTGTCTAGCCACTTGCTAGAATCATGCTTAGATTCTATTTTTTCCTCCAAAAGTGCGATCCACTAATGTGTTGAAGTTTCACACATTCTTCACATTCCTCTCCACAAATTTTGGCCTACTTTCTTTTTTTATTCCTCTAATGATCTAGTTGATTAGTGGAAGATTGGAGCTTGCCTGGTGTGTCTGGATCATAACATTAGAGGCTTCATGATTGGGGAACTTTGCTCTTGTAGATCTGCTGCGGTGTAGAAAGTGTGGAAAATGTTTTGGGGGCCTTGACGATTTTTGCTTTTGCTGAAAATTTTATTGGAGATCCTTAAAGGTGTTGAGGTGTTGCTGTCCAAATTTCAGCTCAAGCGGAGGTGATTGGCTTGGCAATTGTTGTCAAGTCTTTGCTGCGCTAGGAGGAGACAATTTTGAAGAGTTCACTCTTGTCATCCATTTTTACCGTAGACTTTAGAAATCAAGGTATTTTTTTGCAACAAAATCCATCTTAATAGAATGATTAGATCCTTGGATGAAGTGTAGTCAAATTTTTATTTAGCTATTTTTGTTTTATAACTTAGATCCTTATGCTACACTTATACTTCAAGTGGTATCGGAGCCTAATTCATGCCTTAATTTGGATTTTTGTTTGATTGATTTATGTGATGAATTGATCTAGATCACCAAATATTTGATCCAATTCATCAATTTGAGTTTTTGGTTGATGTTTCTTGTGGCTCCTCAGATGATGAATTGAATTATTGTAACATGTGTGTTTTAAGTGTTAATTCATATGTTGGTATGTTTTTTTATTCATGGAAGATAATGTTAAATGTTGATTTAGCATTACATGATCTTATATGTTGATATAACATGTTTTATTTGGCCTTAAGTTGTTTTTGCCATTTTTGGATCCAATTGGATTGGAGTAAATTGGAGATTTTTGAGGAATGTCGATTCTTACTTGAAATTGATATTTTTAAAGTATGTTTGAGCACTTGAATTTCCACTTTTAAAAGATGTTTTAGATATGAAAATTTGTCTAATATGTGTGATCCTCCATAACATTTTAGTGCACTAAATTTGGACCAAAAGGACCTTGACTCAGTCCTCAACACAGAACAGGGGCTGTCGCGCGCTATGGCTAGGCATTGGCCAAGCAGCAGTACCTGATTTTGGTTTTGAGGTTATTTTATGTTATTTTTATGCTCAAAATTAATCTAACTCATACTAATTAGATGCACAAGTGTTGTGCAAGTTATCAAAATTATATTTGACATTTTTTTGTTGCTTTTAAAATCTTGTTCAAGTTAATCTTCAATTTGGTGCAAAAATGAGATGCATAGTTGTTATGCTTATTTTTGCTAGTTAATTAATTGTTTATGAGATAAGCATTTAATATTGGAATTGAATATCAATTCTTATTTATTGTTTATATAATTATTGAATGGATGATGAGTGTATGGGGGATGAGCATGAGCCCTTAATATTGATTTTATTTGTTTCAAGTTGTTGAAAAGAGTTGTATTAAATTGGGGCTTGCATACCTCTTAATTTCTATGTTGTAAATGTTACGAGAGTAGAATCACTAGGAGTGAGGATTTCTTTTCTCATGCAATTGTTGTAAGGAGACAAGAAGATCATTAGAGGCATGGAGACCCATGAATGTATGGAATACATTTATATAATAGCTAGATTTAATCAACCCATTTAAAATCAACTAAGTAGAGCACCTATGGCTCTAAAGTGCACTAGTTGGTTAAGGCTCATGGTCATCCCACCCTAGGAACATGCTAGACGCATTTACTTATTTATGTTTTCCATATCCTATTGATGTATGAGATGCATGGTTAGGATATAGAAAACCTAAATAAGAAAATAAAATTGATGAGATCGTTGTAAGTAAGAAAATCCTTCCACTCAGAAGAGTCTAAGTGCTTTCAAATATTAAGTCAATATGAATACAAATCAAAAGGAGTTTTAATTAATCCATACCTTCTACCAATAGTATGTGGCATGACGACGCTACCACATTTGTGTGATGTCTTACGAGTCGTGGGTCAAGCTTATGGTGTTAAGTTGTGATCACATACTTAGCATACGATGCACCTTTGATTTGACGCTTCCCATGCATTGTCTCGGGAGTGGTGGAATGATATGGTGCGGTTTCGAATCAAAATTTGATTCGTAGGTTTGACTTAACACCTAGTAGTGTAGATGTCGCATGAGTCATGGGTTTACATGAAAAGTGAGGCAAAATATATCAATGGTTGCATAGAGATGAAATTTGCAAAAGTTGCTTACCTTATTATTGTTTGTAGATGTCTCACGAGTCGTAGGCCCACCATAAGTGCTTTGGGGCCATAATTCTCACTAGAAAATGAGATTTCCTGAATTCTTCTAGAGGGTGAGGAAGTTGATAAAATAGTGGGAGAAAAACATCCTTGAAAGTTCATGAATATGTTTTCAATATCAATTTTCAATCACATGCTTATATTCTCTTTTTTGCCTTTTGTAGATTTTTGAAATCTCAAAATCAAAATGGCTAAAAGTCCACTCAACTTATTTTGGAAACCAATAAACCCATTTGGCCTAACTTTCGAGATTAGCTTAGAAACCCCAAAATTATTCTTGATTTTGAAAATAGGACATATATGCTTAATCCAAGTGTGCCGGACACCATTGATGATGATGCCGATAATGAGGCACGTGAAATGTGCACAAAGTGTGTAGATGATGATCTACAAACACGATGACTCTATTGGAATAGTGCCCCACAATCAATTAAATTTGCATGTAAACTATTTCCCTTGTAATGCAGTCTTGATTGAATGATATTCATATTTTAATGGCCATCTTCATCTTATGATTATTTTACTTCACTAGCATTTGGTTAAAGCCCTTGGATAATACATGACTACGGGACTTGATCACACACTAGGTGGTGATCATGAAACAAATCTTACACAGTTGTGATCTTAAAATATTTCAAGTCGTAGAATCTTATGAGACAGGGCATCTAAGATTCAGATAGACTTACACTTACGATGCATAAATCCAAGGGATTAGATATTGCTCATGAGCAATCCATGTTAGACATGGGTGTATGCTAGTAGGTGCTTGTTAAAGAACAAGTTCACTGAAGGCCGCTCAGAGAATCCACTAGATAGCCATAGTGGCAAGTCGGTAGTGGCAAGTTCTCCAACTTACGCTATTGTGTATAATTATTCCTTAGACTTGAGCATCCATGGTAACCTTGTGTTTAGGTTCTCATGCTTTGACTCTTCCTTCACTACTTTGCAAGTCATCCAGGTTGAGATTAGGAATGAGCTACTTTGACATGGAGGTTTGTGAAATCAAAGATGGGATCCATCTCCTCATCGTTGTGAAGGATGAGTGCATCTCCTTTGTTTTCTATAATGATCGATTTCAATAAATTCTTGCGTAATGTAATATGACAATTTGGAAAAGGAGTTTTCCAAAGATGAAGTCATAAAGGGGAATCGAACATTGGGAATAGAAATATAGTTATCGAGGTTATTAGGAAGTTGGCAAATATCTTGTCCCAGACTTGTTTCAAGAGATAGGAGACGGAAGGGTTGTATTTATATGGTATACGTAGATATAGAATGGTTAACCAAGAGCATATTCATTTCGACCAATTAGTTGTGCTCCATGGGCTTGAGGTTGCACATCGACTATAGAGATTGAATACTCTTCAATAAATAGAGATTAATTGGATTGAATTATTAGTTTAAAGGAGTTTAAACTAATTAGAATATTTCGATATTCAATATATCACAAGAGTTGTGAGCCCATGTCCAATGAATTGGAGAACCTAATAGGTCACACACAAAGGCCTAAAGGAAGTTCTATTTGATGAAGAGAATTTCTAAGAGTTCGAACAATTCATAGTGACCGATTTTGTGGAGAAAACGGTTGGCTAACTTTTGCTCATTTTAGCTTGATTAATTTAATTATTAAATTGATCAAAATACTTTAAGAATTTAAATTAGACCAATTAAATTAAGGAGTTTATTTAATTGGTGTCACATGACAATTAATTAGTCAACTTAAGAGGTTAAGTTAACACCTTCAAGCTTAAGAAGTTAAGTTAGTTAACTTTAGTTAACTTAAGGATTTAAGTTAAAACCAATTAATTAAATTAAGGAGTTAATTTAATTAATGTGAGGAATTAATTTTGGAGGAAAATCCAAATGAAGGAGTTCATTTGAGGTGTATTTAGAATTAATTTGGATGACATTTTATGAGATGAAATGAAGATTCCAAATGAAATTCAAATACAAATGAAATTCACATTTTACATGCAAGTGGCCTTCCTTAGTTGGCAACCTACTTCATGGGAGGTGTGATGTCAACTTGCATCACACCACCTCATCTATAGATAGAGGTAGCCGGCCACATGCTCTTTATTCATGCTAGATTCTCTTTTTCCCTTCAAAAGTGTGATCCACTCATATTTTGAAATTTCACAAACTTTCCTCACATTCTCCACCAAATTTTGGCCTTCATCACTTCTTCATCCTTTCGTGATCTAGCTGACTACACGTTGATTGGAGCTTGCTTTCGGTGTGTGGATCATTCCATTAGAGACTTCACGTTTGGGAAGCTAAGGTCTTGAAGATCCACTGGGTGCAGATTGTTTGAAGGGGATTTTGGAGAACTTGTCGATTTTTGTTTTTGCCAAATTTTTTAATAAATATCCTCAAAGGTGTTGAGGAGGTGCTGTCCAAATTTCAGCTCAATCGGAGGTGATTTGCTAGGTCAAACATTGCTGGTTCTCTGTTGCGCTAGGAGGAGACAATTTTGAAGAGTTCAAACTTGTCTTCCTTCCTACCTTGGATTTTAAGTGATGAAGGTATTTTTCCTAATCCAAATCCATCTTAAGAGCATGATTTGATCCTTAGATAAAGTGTAGTCAAGCTTTGATTTAGCTATTTTTGCTTTATAACTTGGATCATTGTGCTACACTTTACTTCAAGTGGTATCAAAGCCTATTTCATGCTTTAATTTGGATTTTGTTTGATTGGTTCATGTGATAAATTGATTTAAATCTTCAAATACTTGATCTAATTCATGGATTGGAGTGGTTGATTGATGTTTCTTGTGGCTCCTTTAATGATGAATTGAGTTATGCTAATATGTGTTTTAACAGTTAATTCATATGTTAGTATGTTTTTTATTCATGTATGATAATGCTAAATGTTAATTTAGCATTAGACGATGTTATATGTTGACATAGCATGTTAAATTTGGCCTTAATGTGATTTGGTCATTTTTGGATCCAATTGGGTTGGAGTTAATCGAAGATTTTTGAAAAATGGTGATTATAACTTAAACTTGATTTTTGAAGCATGATGGAGTACTTGAATTTCCATTTTTAAAAGGTGTTTTAGATTTGAAAATTTGTCTATTATGTATGATTTAGTGTTAAGAAAGTGTCCTTAATTTTTTGGTGCACAAAAATTGAGCTAAAAATAACTTGACTTGGTCCAAACTACAAAATAGGGCAGCTGCCATGCTGTGGACGGGCGTTGACCAAGCAGAGGGTGGGTGCCGCTCAACTGTGCTCCTAGCCCGGGTAGCAACAGCTAGTTTATGGACAAGTTTTGAGGAGTTTTTGTGTTTTTTGTGGTCAAAATTAATTTAAATCATGCTACATAGATGCACAAGTGTTGTATAGGTTGTCAAATTTATGTTTGACATTTTTTATTGCTTTTAAAATCTTATTCAAGTTAATCTTCAATTTGGTGCAAAAATGAGATGCATAATTGTTGTGCTTATTTTTGCTAGCCAATTAATTGTTTATGAGATAAGTATTTAATTGTGGAATTGAATGTCAATTCTTGATTTATTATTCATTTAATTGTTGAATAGATGATGAATAAATGGGGATGATCATGAGTCTTTATAATATTAATTTTATTTGTTTCAAGTTGTTGAAAATGATTGTATTAAATTGGGGCTTGTATGCCTCTTAATTTCTATCCTGTAAATGTTATGAGAGTAGAATCACTAGAAATGAGGATTTCTTTTCTCATGTAATTATTGCAAGGAGACAAGAAGACTATTGGAGGCATGAAGACACACGAATGTATGGGGATACATTAATGTAATAGCTAAATTTAATCAACCCATTGAAAATCAACTAAGTAGTGCACTTATGGCTCTAAGTGCATTACTTGGTTAAGGCTCATGGTCATCCCACCCTAGGAGTATGCCAAGCGTATTTACTTATTTATATTGTCCATATCCTATTGATATATGAGATGCATGGTTAGGATATAGAAAACCTAAATAAGAAGATAGAATTGTTGAGATCTTTGCGTGCAAGAAAATCCCTCCACTTAGAAGAGTCTAAGTGCCTTCAAATATTAAGTCAAAATGGATACAAATTAAAAGGATTTTTAATTAATGCATGCCTTCTACCAATAGTATGTGGCATGACGACACTTCCACATTTGTGTGTTGTCTCACGAGTCATGGGTCACGCTTATGGTGGAAAGTTGTGATCACATGCTTAGCATACGACGTACGTTTGATTTGACGCTTCCTATGTATTGTCTCATGAGTCATGGAGTGACATGGTGTGGTTTTGAATCAAAGCTTGATTGGTAGGTCTGACTTAACATCTAGTAGTGTAGATGTTGCATGAGTCGTATGTCTACATGAAAAGTGAGGCAGTATATTTTAAAGGTTGCATAGAAATGCAATTAGCCAAAGTTGCTTACCTTAGGATTGTTTGTGGGTGTCTCTTGAGTCGTGGGTCCACTATAAGTCCCTTTGGGCCTTGATTCTCACTAGAAAATGAGATTTTCCAAATTCTTCTAGAGGGTGAGGAATTTGATAAAATAGTGTGAGAAAAATATGCTTGAAAGTCTATAAATATGTTTTCAATATCAATATTCAATCACATGCTTATACTCTCCTTTTTGCCTTTGTAGATATTTGAAATCTCAAAACAAATGGCTAAGAATCCACTCAACATTATTTTGGAAACTAATAAAGTCACCTGGCCTAAACTTTCGTGATTGGTTTAGAAATTTCAAGATTATTCTAGATTCCAAAAAGCGGACTTATGTGCTTAATTAAGTTCGTCGGACACCACTGAGGATGATGATAACGATGATGCACATGAAGCATTCATGAAGTTTGTGAATGATGATCTACAAACACGATGCCTCATGATGGCTTCTATGTCTAATGAGCTACAAAAGTCTCACAAGCACATGACAACCACTCACGAGATCCATTTGCACCTACAAGAGTTATATGGCATGCAAAGTAGACATAAAAGGTTTTCATTGTCGAGGGAGCTTTTCAGAACTAGAATGAATAAGGGCTCAAGTGTCTATGACCATAGCCTTAATATGATTGATTTTATTGAGAAGCTTAGTTAATTGGACGTTGTCATGGACAATAAGCTCTATATGGATTTAATCCTTCAATCATTGCCTAGCTCCTTTGACCAATTTGTTATTAGCTTCAACATGACGAAGTAAGAAGTAATGATTAGTGAGTTGGTCAATATGTTGGTGACTGCCGAGGAAATAATGAAGAAAGACAAGCCTCTTATGCTTGCTTCCTCCTAAAGTCTAAGGGCCTTAGGGGTGTTATTAAAGGGAGGTAAAGGAAGAAGAGTTCTTCCTCCAAGAGTAAGCAACTGTTGAAAAGTTTGGAGGAATCAAGAAAAATAAAGAAGCCAAAGTCGATGCTACTTGTTTCTATTATGGCAAGAAAGGCCATTGAAAAAGGAATTGCAAGGAGCACCTCAGCACCCTTAGGAATTGAAGTGCACTTAACGACAAATTCTTCTAAATGGGTATTTAATACTGCATGTAGTTCTCATCTTTATAATTCCTTACTGGGGATGGAAAGAAGAAGGAGTCCCAATGATGGGAATATGATCCATGTCTAGGCAATGGAGCAAAAGTTGCAGCCATAGTCGAAGGTGTTATCAAGTTAGACTTGGGGAACTCCTATATTGTACTTGATACTTGCTATTATGTACCACTTCTTGTTAAGAACATTATTTCTATTCCCACTTTAGATAATGAAGGATATGATTTTTCTATATCTAATGGGAATTTGAAAGCATTAAAGAATGGTTCTTGAATTGCACAAGGTACATTAATCAATAGATTGTACATTTTGGATTCTCAACCATCATTTTGCACATTCAACAAAGTAAAAGAAAATTTGATACTAAAAAAGATGCCATTTTTTGGCATGCTAGACTTGGACATATTTCCAAGAATAAGATGAACAAGTTAGAAGCTCTCAAAGCATTAAATGTTAGTAGCGTAGAGGATATTCCTACTTGTGAGTCTTGTTTAAAGGGAAAAATGACCAAGGCTCCTTTTGTAGGACAAACGACGTAAACCACAAGTCCTTTGGATTTGATCCATATGTATGTTTGTGGGCCACTAAGAGTTAGTGCGAAAAGAGGCTATTCATACTTCATCACCTTCATCGATGATCATACTTGGTTCAGACATGTGTATCTTATGAAGTACAAGTCTGAAGCATTTGAAAAGTTCAAAGAGTATAGGAATGAAGTAGAAAAGTAATTGGGACTAAGTATTAAAGCTCTTCGATTGGATCAAGGAGGAGAATACTTAAGTACTGAATTCTTGGATTATCCAAAAGAGAATGGAATTCTCTCACAATAGACTCCACCCAGCACACCCCAACACAATGGAGTAGCCGAGAGGAAAAACTGTACCTTGTTGGACATTGTATGTTCCATGATATGCTTTACTAATGTGCCTATATCCTTTTGGGGATAGGCCTTAGAAATGGTGGCGAGGTTGCTAAATGTATTACCCTCAAAGTCGGTGCCAAAAACACTGCACGAGATGTGGTATGACAAAGCAACTTCTTACTCTTTTCTAAGAGTTTGGGGGTCTCCCGATTATGGGAGACAAGTTGGTTGTTAGATCCACCTTGTGCAAGTTTGTGGGATACCCAAAGAGTCTTTGGGTTATTATTTCTATGATCCCTCAGAACAAAAGGTGTTTGTTTCAAGGAATACCACCTTTTTGGAAAAGAAATTTCTATTAGATAGAAATGGCGTTGTTGTTAAACTTGATGAAGTTCAAAATGATCAACAAATCCCACAAGCGGTAGAAATAAGTGAACATCAAGAGCTTTGCACACAACCTCTGAGAAGGTCTAAACAAATCAAGAAGTAACCCAAAAGGTTCGGATTCCTTCATGAGACGGGCCAATCGGATAGTGATCTGAAGACCTATGAGGAAGCTATGTTGGACATAGATTTGAGACACTGGCTAGACACCATGAAATTTGAAATAGACTCCATGTACTCCAATAAAGTATGGACTTTGGTAGATCCATTGGAGGGTATAGTACCCGTTGGTTACAAGTACATCTATAAGTGAAAGCTAAAAGTCAAAGGCAAGACCCGGTATTGATTTTGAGGAAATGTTTCACTGGTTGCTATGCCTATGTCCATTAGGATTTTACTTGCCATAGTTGTATATTATGATTATGAGATATGGCAAATGGATTTGAAAACCACTTTTCTCAATGGAAACATTGAAAAAGAAATATACATGGAGCAACCACAAGGTTTTACATCCAAATGGAGTGAGCAAAAATTTGTAAACTTGAGAGGTCAATTTATGGACTCAGATAAGCATCTTGAAGTTGGAACATACGTTTTCATAAGGCAGTCAAATTGTTTGGCTTTGTCAAAAATATGTATGAACCTTGTGTGTACAAAAAAGCTAGTGGGAGTAGTATATAGTTTATTGTACTTTATATCGATGGCATTCTTCTCATTGGGTAATGAGAAAGAAATATTAGAGGGTACTAATGCATGGTTATCTACACAATTCTCCATGAAGGATTTGGGAAAAGCATCCTATGTATTGGGAATACTTATCTATAGAGATAGATCAAGGAGGATGCTGAGGCTTTCCCAAATACCGTACATTGACAATATACTAAAGAGGTTTACTATGGAAGAATCCAAAAAGGGATTAATTTCTATGGGACATGGTCTTTGTCTCTTCAAGTTTATAGCCCTTAAGACGAACCACGAGAGATATAGAATGTCCCACATACCTTATGCATCCGCTATAGAGAGCATAATGTATACCATTCAATGTATAAGGCCGCATATAGTACATGCTTTAAGTTTTACGAGCCGCTTTCAATTCGAACCTGGTGAATGTCACTGGAAAGTCGTTAAAGCGATCTTTAAGTACTTGATAATGACTAATGATTTATTTTTGGTATATGGCAATGGAGAATTGAAACTTGAGGGGTTTTCAGATTCTAGTTTTCAATCTGATGTAGATGACCTAAAATCCACTTCTAGATTTATATTTTGCCTCAATAGTGGCACGATAAGTTGGGAGAGTTGCAAACAAGACACCACAACTGATTCTACCGTAGAGACAGAATATATTGCAGCTTCACAAGCTACAAAGAAAGGTGTTTGGATAGAAAACTTCATCCAAGAGTTGGATGTAGGGCCTAGCATTGCTGAGCTTGTAGTTGTCTTCTTTTGACAACAACGGAATGTTTGCACAAGCTAAAGAGCTAAAATCTAATCAGCGATCCAAACACATTTAAAGGCAATATAATTTGATCTGTGCGATCATTGATAGAGGCGGCATTCGAATGGAAAGGGTAGCCTCAGAAGAAAATATAGCACATCTATTTAGTAAACCTTTAATGCAAAAGATTTTTGAAGGATATCTTGAGAAGATGGGTCTTAAGGATACAGGGAATTTACTTTAGGGCAAGTGGGAAATTATTGGAATAGTGCCTTGTAGCCCAAGTAAATTGGCATGTAAACTATTTCACTTGTGATACAATCTTGATTGAATAATATTCATACAAAATGGCTATCTTCATCTTATGCTTATTTTACTTCACTAGCATTTGGTTGTAGCCTTTAGATCACACATGACTACGGGACTTGGTCACGTAGTGAATGGTGACCATGAAATAAATCTTACATGGTCGTGATCTTAAAATATTCCTAATCATAGAATTTTATGAGACAGGGCATCTAAGATTCAGATAGACTTGCACTAACAATGCACAAATCCAATTAGTTGGATATTGCTCTGTTTCATGAGCAATTCATGTCAGTGTATATTAGTGGGTGCTTGTTAGAGAACAAATTCACTGAAGGCCTGCCTGGAGAATCCTCTAGATAGCCATAGTGACAAGTCAGTAGTGGCAAGTCCTCCAGCTTATGGTAGTACATATAATTAGTCCTTAGACTTAGGATCCATGATAACCTTGTGTTTATGACCTCATACCTTGACTTTTCCATGACTACTTAGCGGATCATTCGGGTTGAGATTGAGTGTGAGCTACTTAGATATTGAGGTTTATGAGATCCATGATGGAATCCATCTCTTCGGCGTTGTGAAAGACGAGTACATCTCCTATGTATTCTAAATGATCGATTCCAAGGAGTACTTGCGCAAGGCACTATGATAATTTGGAAAAGGAGTTTTTCAAAGATGAGGTCATAAATCAAAATTAAACATTGGAAATGGAAACATAATTGTCGAGGCTATTTAAAAGCCGACAAATATCTTGCCCTAAGCCTCTTTTGGGAGTAAGAGATAGAAGGACCGTATTTACATTGTAACCGTAGAGCTAGAATGGTTCACCAAGAGCATATTCATTTATACCAATTAGAGGCTAGATATCAACCATGGAGATTGGGTACCCTTCAATTAATATTAATTAAATGAGTTATTAGTTTATGCCATGGAACATTCTTGAAAACATAAGCAGTACGTGGATAGCAGATGTTCTAGGCATATGTGAATGTTAGTAAGCTACTAGGATCTAATTATCAAACTTCAAAAGCTTAAAATAACTAGTGTTTATAGCCTCCCGAGGATCTAATCATGCTAGGATTCAGATTTAGTTGGAGTGTTACCTCAAAAAGCAAATTTCCAAGGTCTTAAGGTGAACACTTCACCAATCCAGATTTAGGTAGACTCTGGGACCATGGATAAACAATAGCTTTTGCCTCAGTTAGAGTACTCCAAAAATCATGAAAAAAATAATGAAAAATTTCAACTTCTTGAGGAAGTCTCTGTAAAAAATTCAAAGCAAAATTCAATCTAGATCGCTTGCAAAAAATTTGGCAACTGACTACTTTGTTCTAGTGGATCTCCAAAGCTAGCAAATCAAATGCTTTGCCTCTATTGATATGATCCACACACCGATTGATCGTCCAAATTCCACTCAATTTTAGCTGGAGAAAATGAGCAGAATATCAATGGTGAAAGCTAATTTTTGAGGTAGGAAAAGAAGAGAGAACAAAGCCTCAACACATGAAGCAATGTTTGAAAAGCGAGTTTTGGAGGGAATTGTGGAAGAATCTAATCCTTCATACCTTTTATCATTATGGCTGGTCCTTTGTCTCTATATCTATATATAGATATTGGATGGTGTTATGCCAACGTGGCTTCACACATTCTATAAGAGGGGGGGGGGGGACGATCAAGTGGGGTGCCTAGGTGGCAAATCTGAATTCAAATCTCATTTGAATTTCATGTGCATTTTAATTATATTTGAAATCTAATTTCAAATTAATTAAAATGCTAATTCAAATGAACATTTCATTTGAATTTTTCCTCCAAAATGTAGTCTTCTCTTTAATTAAATTAAACACTTTAATTTAATTAATTTATTCTTGACTTAACTCTTAAGTCAAGAAGCTTAACTCCTTGAGCTTTATTTTGTTAATTTAAATCTTTAAATTAACTTGACCAATTGATGGTCACTTGGCACCAAATAATTAACTCTTTAATTATTGGTCTAATTTAACTTTTTAAATTAGTTGATTACTTTAACACTCAAATTAATCAAGCCAAAAATTGACCTTCAATTTGGCACCTCAAAATCGATCACAAAGGAGTAATTTTCTAACTCTTAGAAAATTGCTCCATTAACTAGGAGGTTAATTGTCTTTTGTGTGTGACTCAATAGGTTCTACCATTCATTTGACAAGGGCTCACAACTCCTTGTGACTTTTGAATATTATATATTCATTTTAGTTTAAAATACCTTTTAAACTAATCAACTCAATTCAATTAATCTCATTTATTGAATAGTACCCAATCTCCATGGTTAATGTCTAACCTCAAGCCCATGGAGCCCAACTAATTGGCCGAAATGAATGCTTTTGGAGAACCATTATAGCTATACACTTGCCATGCAAATACGGTCCTTACGTCTCCTTTCTCTCGAAAGAGACTTAGGGCAAGATATTTATCGGCTTCCTAATAACCTTGATGTTATGTCTCTATTCTCAATGTTTGATTCCTTTGTATGGCCTCACATTTGGAAAACTCTTTTTCTAAATTGTCATACCACCTTGCGCAAGAATTTCTCGGAATTGATCATTATAGAACGCATAGGAGATTTACTTGCCCTTCACAAAAGCGAGAAGTCAGTATCTTGGATTTCACAAACCTCCATGCCAAGTGGCTCATACCTAACCTCAACCCTAAAGATCTGCTAAGTGGTCAAGGAAGAGTCAAAGCATGAGGACTAGACACAAGGTTACCATGGATGCTCAATCAGATGACTAATAATATGTACTAGTGTAAGCTAGAGAACTTGCTACTACCGACTTGTCACTCCGGCTATATAGTGGATTCTTCGGTGGGTCTTCAGTACCTTGTTCTCTAACAAGCATCCACTAACATGCACCTATATCTCATATGGGTGCTCACGGAACGGATCAATATCCAACTCTTTGATTTACGCATCGTTAGTATAAGTCTATCCGGATCTTAAATTCCTCATCTCGTAAGATCCTATGACTTGAAAGATTTAAGATCACGACCATGTAAGACTTATTCCATGGTCACCGAACCAAGTCCCGTAGTCATAAGTGATTTAAGGGCTTCATCCAAATGTGAGTGAAGTAATAAAGAGCATAAGATGAAGATGACCATATAAAGAATATCATTCAATCAAGATTGTTTTATAAGAAAATAGCTTTTACAAGGCCAATCTTATTGACTTGTCGAGCACTATTCCAACAATATGATGGGGGATGCGTTCATGTTCCTTAAGCTTAACAATTGTCTTGCAGGAAATGTTCTCTATGCAGACAACACAATAGGACGCATAATAGGTAAAGATGCTATTGGTAAGCAGAGTGGTACTACTATTGATAGTGTATGGCTTGTCGAGGGCCTTAAACATGACTTTCTCAGTCTTAGTCAACTATGTGATAAAGATTATGAGATTAAATTCTATCCTACTCACTATGTCATTAAGCAAAATGAGGAACTGATTTTTACTAATAAAATTGAAAATGAATAATAAGAAATAACACAAAGATCCAATCTGCTCAAATTCTGAACTTACCAACTAGCCAACTATCAACAAATCCTATGCATGTTTCAACTTTTATCCATTAGTTTGTGATATGAGTAACAATTTCATGTGGAATCATGATACATAGAAGTAGTTATCACTAACAAGCAAATATTAAAGAATAACTTGGAGTAAAGGAAAATATTGTCAGTCTGTGCTTGGGTGCTTTGACTGCAATCATATTATTACGACAAAATAAAGCAAGAGATAAAAACAACATCTTCAACTAACACCGTCGCATATAAGTGCTTGTATTAGGTCTTAACACTTTACAATTAAAAGATATTAATTTCAAATTTTTCTATGGTATTTATTTATTTTGGTGAAAATTTAGTCCTCTTTAGACACAAGGTTTGATTTGAATCTACTTGTTGTGCTTAATTAGAAAATATTTTGATTTTATTGACTTATTTTTATTTTATTTGTATGATAATTTTTTGTTATTTTTCTCAAAGTGTAATTCACACAAACATAAATACACACACACACACACACACACATATATATATATATGTAATTCACTATAAGAACTTGTGCCAATGAAAGTATATATATACAATCAATGTATCACTTTCGAGAAAATTTAATTATAGAGATTCTTATATTCTAAAACATATAGAAAAATCTTAGTTTATTATAATTTTTTTGACCTCTTTATATATCAAATAACAGAATACCATTTTTCTTAGTTCTACACATAGGAATTCTTCTTTCTTCTTTTTTCTTAAATGTAAATGATCACTCATGCATTATAGCCAGATATCAATATGAAAAGTGAACAAACGGTACTAACACAAGCTCACTGGCAATGTCTCAAAGCCTAAGCTAGCTGTAGTTCATTCAACTACAACATTTGTACTGAAGTTATCAAACACTGTTGGTATATAGTCCTAATCTCCCAACAAAAAGGAACAAACATATTAAGATAACCTAAAAGTTTTAAAAATAAAGAGGCAAATAAACTCAAACACAAAGTCCAAGGAAAAAAACCAAAAAATCCCAAGGCAAATGAAAGAAAGATCATTGTTAGCATAAAAAAATATAATGCTTAATTTGTCTCTTCAAAGATAGAAAGTAATCTCAAAACCAATAGATGAATTCCAGTTGTTTATTTTTGTAAGGTTCAGACTCCTTATAAAGGGACTCACAACTATATTCTCAGATCAAAAGAGGTCAAAAGGCAAAAATAGGAGCATCAATTGTCATTCATGAATTCAAAGCACTAGTTTCAAAATCCTAATATTCCCCAAGTTGGCTCATGATCATATATTTCAATATCTTGAGCTAGCCAAAAGAATATTAAAAAGAAAAAACTTCCACATATAGAGACAAGTCCAGATATTCATTTATATAACATAAAAATTTTGGAAGTTGTTGAGAAGATTAATATCATGACAATAAGAAACAATAAAGAACTAATGTCACATAGAAATAGGAACTAAAATAATTTATTTGTTAAAGTAGAAGGGCTATTAACCAATGGCTAATTAAATAACAATGAGAATATTATTGATCGAAGATAGAAGAATTTCAATAACTTAAAATTTCATATTTTGGATGTAAATTGGAATTAGACAAATAGCGACAAATTCTACCCTAGTAGAGTACATACTCATCTTAGAATGCTTACCTGCTAATTGAGAACACTACAATTGAAATCACTTGATTGCACACCTGCTAATAACACAGATAAATAGAATGTGGTATAATGAGAGAGATTCCTATAGTTGTGGTAAAATGAAATAAATTCCTTACTCTAGGTGTAGGCTTCTTAAGCTTTAAAGACTTAAATTGAAGATCTTGCTTATATTCTCTCTTTGCACACTGACATAAGTAGAAAAAAAATATTCAATTAAATTATATTAAAGACCATATTATTAAGAATTGAAAATCTAGTTTAGCATCTAGATATAACATTACCATTTATCATCATCTTGATTCAAATTATCATGATGGAACACACGCAAGGGTGGCAAAATGGACTGTAAATCATGGGTCCAACCCAACCCACATGGTTTTGGGTTGGGTTGGGTTCCAAAGTTTTGAAAATGGGTTGAGATGCGTTGGATTGTATTTGGTTTGGACTCAAAGTGAGTTTAAGTGGGCTAAAAATGTGTTGAAGCAATTAATTTAACAAATTAAAAAATAACTTCAAATTAATAATCACAAATTTATATTATTTTTATTTTCTCATTTTTGTCAAAGTCTCGTAATTTTGGATCAAATATTTAAATTGAAATAATCATCTTGGACTTAGGTTAGTTGTCTTGAATTTTTCTCAAAATATAAATTTTAATATATGAAAGTGATCATAGGAATAATATTGTATCTACTAATTGAAAATAAATTCTAAATTTAATTTGTTGCTTAACTAATATTGCATGTCAATAGTAAAATTGACATACAACTTATATATATTAATTCTTGAAAAATGAAAACTATACAAATTCTTTATTGAAAATTTAATATACGTTTATTGGTGTGAATTTAGGGGTGGAGATTTGGATCGGGTAGGTCGGGTTCGGATAGTTTGAATCGGGTACCCAATTTTTCAGGTAGTAATTTAATTACATGACATTGACCCAAACTAATCAGGTATCCTACACTAGATATTATTTAAAAAATTTAAATAAAAAAATAAAAAAATGGGAAAAATGAACTTTGACTAACAAAGGCCAAGGCCAAAGTTTGGCTGCTGTTAATAGTGGCCAAATTTTGGCCTTTTTCATATATATATATATATACATATATTATGATCTATAATATATATTTATATATATGGTATATATATAATAAATATTCTATATATTTAATATATATAGATATATATATGTATATCTATATATATTAAATATATAAAAATATATAATGTATATATAAAGATAACTATAAAAGATAATTATTATATATAATATATATCTATTTATCTACAAATTAAAGTTGGGTACCCAAACTACTGGATCCGGTACCCGACCCTCAATTTTTTTAAATAAGAAAACTTGGAGTGTCGGTACTCGAATTATCCGATCCGAACGCCCAGCCCTAGGTTTGATAATGGTGCCATTTTCTTCAAAAGGATCAATTTTTTAACAAAATAACTACTGAAATTGTAATTAATTGTAAACATAATTACATATGAAAAGTTAATAAAATAAGCATAATTAATTGTAATTTTATTAGTTTTTGCTAAAATAGAAAATCCTTAAATGATTAAATAAAAATAACAGGTAGGATGCTGGGCTATTACAAAGTTTGTCATTATTTCTATGGGCTATCTATAAATTTTGTTATTATTTCGACATGCTACCTTTAATTGGGCTTTTCTAGATAGTCCCACTTCATTGGTTTGTATTATGTCTTTATCTAGTATCGAATTGTATTATTTAGTGGTAATGAATATATTCAATGGTTGCAATTAGAATGGACTTGTTAGAAATTTTATCCATATAAAAAAAATGATAAAGAGTAAAGTGAATTATATTATACATTTATCACTATTAAAAGAATGATTGACTAACATGTGAGAATTATAAAAACCAAAAGGAAAGCATAAATAATAGGTTATTTTATTTTATTTTTCCTTTTGTATATTTATTAGCTAAGAATTCTGCTACCCTTGCAATAAAATGACTACGGATAGATAACTAATAATTTTGGTTGCTTGTTTTTATGAAAAAATTACATTCGCTACAAAGAATGTGTAGCTCTAATTTGTAGTTCTAACTACAAAATTAATTTTGCAACAAATTTTTTAATAGTGAATACCTAATATTTTTGTAGTGACTTGACTTTGAGCAGTAGCTATGCCTCAAATCAAGCATTTCACAGCAGCAAGGGACTCCTATAATCCCACCCTAGAGATTGTTATGCTGATTGACCTTTCCCTACTTTCTTATTCATCAAACGTTTTTTAGAAAAATGGGAAGATCTCAAGAAGATTTTTTTCATTGGCCAAACTGACATCAAATCTATTATTGGTCTCATATAGGAACTGTGTTTATGCTGCCAAGCTTGATACATTAGGACCATAAGTCTTGACGAGTTGGTCAGCAATTGGTGTGGTTTTGGCTTAGTATTAAATGATTTCAAGCTGTGAACAAGATGTTGATTCAAACCTCCAAAATCTAAGTATGTAACATGGAACTGGTGAGAGGAAAAGAATTAATGAACCAAAAAAAAATAAAAAAATTCAACTTTCGATGTACTATATGTATAACTAATTGCATCACAGTTAAGTTAACAGATGTAGGCAAACTAGTCAATTTTTTTTTTTTTTTTAATTTCATCATATACGATATAACTTATAGAAAAGTAATAGTAATTTAGAAAAGAGGCTAACAAAGAAAGATATATAAATTGGCAGAAATTATATTAAAAAAGAGTAACAAAAAAAATAAAAAAATCGAGAAGTAGGTTTTCTTAAATAATACGTATTTTATTTACTTCAATATTAAAAGAAAATAACTCTCCCAATTGCCAAGTATGTAAAAAATGAAAAGAAAAAAAAAATGAAATTATTTTGGCTTGGATTGATGCCTTATGTAATTCATCAATATTATGGGATTGCAATTGGAAATAATCCTATTAAGTAAGTTGTCCTGGTTTATAAATTAGTTTGAAATCATTAATTATAAAGGTAAATTTAAAAGTTAAATTCATTGAACTGCAAATAAAAATCTCCAAGGCACATTAATAACAATTCCCCTGCTTAAACATAAGTATTATCTCCTATTAAATATAGGGCAAATGGTAGTTCAGTCTTCCAAATTTCATCATTTTAGCATATTTTTATCTCTGAAAAATAATTTAGAGATACTTCGGGCCCTCAATTTATGTTCATACTACCATTGCCTTAGCAACATTTTTAGTGTAGATCTTGATTGAAAACCTTAGCCACCATCTTCAATCTTTTTTTTCTCGTTTTCTCACTTAAAATCTAAGTAAAAGGGTTCATCTCACTCTCTCTCTTTTATTTATACTTTTATCATAGCGAGGACAAAACACACAATAGTCTCTTTGCTATAAAAAATGTCAATTCTATTACAAGAATAATGTGAAATAGTCACGACCGACAACAATAAATGGTTATATAATGCCTGAAACTTAGAGTCTACAATGGTGAGATGATAGTTGGCAAAGAGCTTTTCAATCAAAATTCAATGTGAAAATACCATTTGGGGGATAAAATGTTATAATGAATATAAGTTGGTGAAATGAAGTGCTTTTTACTCTTGAGGATCGAAGTGCTAAAATAGTAAAACTTTTACAAGAGTGAATGTTATTTACCCTTAAACAAAATGTCATATCTCTACATATGATCTTGAAATAAAAAGTCAAAACATACTATTTGGTTTTAGATATTTGAAATTATTTTTCGTGGTAAAACAAAAAATTGAGAAAACTTAGTTTAATAGCACAAGAAATTAAATCAAGAACACCGAAAGTATCAATACAATTAATAATTTTACCTTGGTTTAGTATGAATCTATTGTCAAGTATGATATATAAAAGTTAAATTCATGGAACTTTAACTGAAAAAAATCTTTAAAAACACATCCTCTAATTCAAAAAGTAGTAAACCGATACTATCCTACACTAAACATGCTTAGATAATAGACTTTCTTCCCTTAAGAATTACTCTTTTTTAGTCTTCTTAACTCTATAAATTCCACAATAGGTAGCATTTTCAGTCAAGAAAAGAACTAGATCCCCAATATGTCATTTCTCAAATACATTCACATTTTACTTATCTTAATCTTTGTCAACTCACTCTGTTTGAAAGCTTATGTTCGACATTATTGCTTTGTTGTGAGTGCTGATAATCTTTGTTTGTTGGCTTTATTTTTGCCTCTTTCAAAGGGTTTTAATCTTTGTTTGAATTCTATACACACGCAGATGGATTTACGGCGATTTTCTTTTATTTCCTCAAAGAGATTTTCTTGTTTGAAAACTGTATTGCAGGTCAAAGAAGCTTCATACAAGAGATTATGTGAAAGAAAGAGAATTCTGACAGTAAATGGAAAATTTCCAGGCCCAACTATTAAAACTCACAAGGGAGAAACTATAGTTGTCGATGTTTTTAATAGAGGAAAACACAATATCACCATTCACTGGTGTGAAAAATTTATTGATCCTTAGACCTAGTTTTCATTATCAGCTTTATAGTTAATATTGATGAATTTAAATATGTTAAAAATTCTTGAAACTAATTTTGCAGGCATGGAGTGAAGCAGCCAAGAAATCCATGGACAGATGGCCCTGAATATATCACACAATGTCCAATCCAATCAGGCAACAAATTTAGCCAAAAGGTCGTATTTTCAAAGGAAGAGGGCACATTATGGTGGCATGCACATAGTGGATGGGATCGTGCAACGGTTCATGGAGCTATTATCGTCTATCCGAAACATGGAACTTCCTATCCATTCCCCAAGCCATGTGCAGAAATCCCAATCATTCTAGGTCACCGATATAACTTCATGTTTCCATGTTAAGAAAATTTTATGTTAATTATAGAGTCAATTTTGATCTATATGGTGTATTTTATGTGTATTAGGAGAGTGGTGGAAACAAGATATCATGAAAGTTATGGAGGAATTTGTAGCATCCGGAGGACAACCAAGGGACTCTGATGCATACACCATAAATGGGCAGCCTGGGGAGCTTTATCCATGCTCAAAGCGACGTAAGTACGGGTAGTTTTTTCCTAACATAATGGTGAACATTAGCTCTTCAAAACCAGTTTTGGTCTCAATTGAAAAACATTGCCATTTCATAATAAGACTGGAAAAAATCCTTTTCAAGCTGAGTTTGGTATATGACTAAACTTAAACTTTCCTTTTCAATTTATTTTCTACTAATGTCGAATATTTCATGCACTCACGAGCTTGAATATTGAGATCTAATTCAGATCGGTCTATGTTTTATCCTAGGCGTTTTCTTACGCTATGTGAATAGATTTAGGCTCTAGGTCCAAAACGACATAGTAAGTGTCAATTTCAATGAAAATTCTTCCAAGTTTAAGTTACGAAGGGTCTAAAATCAGAACTAACTTATAAACTAGTAGATTCAAAGCATACCTTTGCATGGCTAAAAGTATTTACAGTTGGTGTTAGTATGAACCCATCGCATCAAGTCCAAATAGTTAGTTTATAAGATGTTGCCACATGCCATTAGGAGGTGGGGTTATGCCACAATTTTGGATGGGTTGGGCTCAACCCATGATAAAAATATAGATACTAATGTGTCGATATAATTCTTGATGGCCATTGGCAGATTAGTTATTTTCTGCTTAAGGTCATATAAAATATCAAAATTAATTTTGTTCTAATGAATTATATATAATAATAATTTATGTTATATCTTATTTGAAAATAAAAAGATTTTTTTATTATATAATTCAATTGAATATTTTATATTCAAACAACAAGAAAAAAAATGTAAATAATCTTTCATTTGCATGGAAAGGGGAGCACAAAAATCCCAACCATGTTAACTCAATTTATTATTTTCTTTATGGATAAATAGGTTTGAGACCTTGCCTATAGCTCCTCTTATCCCTGGCACATAGAAAGAATCACAATGACTTGATGCTGCTAATTGGTAATACGTGGAATATTAGTACTTGTGAATACTTGGTGAAGTTTAACCTTTTCGTTTTCTTAGAAAGTTTCACTAATGTTTCATGGCACATAACAACAACTAATAATGGAATACCCTCCTTGCAGATAACTTCCTAGACTTAACCATTTATGTTTTCTTGTCTTAATTTCTTGATCACAGATACATTTAAGCTGAAAGTGAAGCATGGCAAGACATATCTGCTACGCCTAATAAATGCTGCTATGAATGAAATCCTATTTTTTGGTGTGGCCAAGCACAATCTAACAATTGTTGGAACTGATGCAAGCTACATAAAGCCATTGATAAAGAATTATATAGTTATCAGCCCTGGCCAAACGATAGATTGCCTTCTGCGCACCAATCAAGAACCAAATCAATATTACATGGCAGCCAGGCCATATGTGAATAGTTCTGGAGTCACCTTTGACAACACAACCACCACGGGAATAGTATATTATGGAGGAATCCATAGTCCAATTTCATCATCTAATTTTCTGCCTAATCTACCATCTTATGATGATACTTCTTCAGTTACAAACTTCAGTTTTAGCCTTAAAAGTCTGAATTCTAAATCTCATCCAGCCATAGTCCCTTTGAAAATCAACAAAAGAATTATATCAACCATCTCTGTTAACACATTCCCCTGTCCTCCCTATGAAAAATGCGAAGGGCCAAATGGGACTCACTTGGCTGCAAGCATGAACAACATCAGTTTTGTGAACCCTTCAATCAATATTCTTGAGGCCTATTTCTACCAATTATCTGGTGTTTTTGGGAAACATTTCCCTGATTTTCCACCATTGGTTTTCAACTACACGGCTGATGTTTTGCCCTTGGAACTTCAGATTCCTAAAAGAGGGACGCAAGTGAGAATTCTTAAGTACAACACCAATTTGGAACTGGTTTTCCAAGGAACAAATCTGGTTGCTGGAATTGATCATCCAATGCATCTACATGGATTCAGTTTCTATGTTGTTGGCTGGGGATTTGGAAACTTTGATGAACTAAACGATCCCTTAAACTACAATCTTGTTGACCCTCAACTTCGTAACACCATTATTGTCCCGAAAAATGGATGGATTGCCATCAGGTTCAAGGCAGACAATCCAGGTAAACTTAACTATATATTACCACCATCATCATTAAAAATCATATTGGAATCAGTACTTTATTACAAGACTTTACATTTTCTTGCAACAGGGGTATGGTTTATGCATTGCCATTTTGAGCGCCACTTAACATGGGGCATGGAGACAGTGTTTATTGTGAAAAGTGGATGCGGCCAAACAGAACGTGTGCTTCCCCCACCACCTGATATGCCGCCATGTTGATGCTGCCAAAAATATCTTCTCTACATTCAAGATTATTCTTACTACTTATGAAATTAATTATTACCTGTTTCATTTATTGAGTTAATTGGATTGAATAGATCAATAATTCATGATAATGTAAGGTAAGATATGAATATATATTAGTAAATTTGGTATCCCCATTTTTTCATTTTATAGAAAAAGTTTGCTCTTTACTTAACTTTAAAATAAGAACAAGTCACACTTAATAAAATAGACAATGACGAGAAGGAGAAAGATGAAAGACCAGAAAGCTAAGCACCATTTGTTTGTACTTTTACACAAAATCTTTCTAATTGTTCCTATTTGAACTATTACTTTTGCTAAATGCTTCTCAAATTGATAGTTCTTCCACTAAATAGAAATTATTTCGATTTATATCCTTGAAAATCTACCCCCAGAATATGTTATTCCTAGCTATAATGTTGCATGGCATATATAAAGTTATTTACTCATAATTAAACAAATATGTATAACTAGCATATCCCCAAAATTTATGTGGGAAGAATCAACTTTAATGAGCTGTCCACCATGGTAACATCACCCTTGCATTGATATATGTTGGTCAATTAAGAAACATCAACTTGCCCATTAGAAGTTGATGACATTAGCAAAATGTATTTGTAAGGACATCAACCATTTGAAGATCACTTGAAACATGTAGAAGAGAAATCATTTATCCATAGCTTTTTGTATATTATTGCAATCCATCAATATGCTTGGTATGCTCATGAAAATTTGAATTGGTAGCAATTTGAATAGCACTCGTGTTGTCAGCATCAAGAGGAGTAGGACTATCATGAAGCCAAACAATCTCCAAACAAGGAGAAGACATAGCTCGATATTAGATTCAGTTGAAGATTTTGAAACATGGTCTTATTTCTTGCTCTTCAAAGATACTGGGGTTTTCTAAGGAATCTCCAACAAATATACACCAGCCAATAAAAGAATTGTGAGAATCAAAACATCAAGCCTAATTGACATCACTGAAAGCAACATGGTGATACAAGAACCAATAGGAAATAATAATCTATGACTTGATGAATTTAGGAGATACTAAATGATGCAATGCATTACCACCAAATGTAGATGATATGGAGTTTGTATGAATTATTTGACTTGTTAAACTGAAAAAGAGACATCTAGTTGGTGATAGTAGGGTAATTCAAACTTTCAACTAATTGTCGAAACAGAGTTGGATAAGAAAGAAGATCCTTTTCCCCTCGGTGATACTTAACATTCAATTCCAATAGAGTTTCAATTGAGGAAGATACCTGTAGACCAACCATAGCAATCAAATCTTAAGTATATTTATGTTGATGTAATTAAAAAAAAAAGAATCAATAAGAATAACAATGAACCTCCAATCCTAAGAAATATGTAAGAGAGCCAAGATCTTTCATAAGAGAAAAATTCTTGAAATGCTGCTATAGGCTTATGATCAATATAGAATTAGTCCCTTTAATAACGATGTCATTTACATATACAAGAAGAGTAACACAACCAATAAATGTTTTATGAAGAAAAAATGATGAATCATATTTGCTCTGTACAAAAGAGAATTAGAGAAAACACCAAAACTTTTCAAACTAAGCCAGGAGGTTGTTTAAGCCATACGAAGACCTCTACAACTTACATTTATATGATGACCGAAGTGTGCCCCATTCTTCAATTGTTTACTCGAGATATGCTTGTATCTTGATCGTGACATCAGATAACACTTTTAGTAAAAGCAATCATACATTGACTGACATAAGATCACGATTGGAACCTGATTCTATGGGAACAAACTAGATAAAATTACCATATAAATATCCTCTTTTGAAGAGCTTGAAGTTCTTCTTTTATTACTTTCCACAAATATTCATGCTTGGAAGCTTGTGAATAGCATGATGGAACAAAAATGGTGGACAAGCTTGAAGAAAAATCATACCACTTAGGAGGATGAGATAGATTAATAAAGTATAGGTTCAACAGTAGGCTGAGAAGGAATTTCAAGGCAAGTTCATGAACAATATAAAGTGGTAGATCATTTTCTGAAAGAACTATTTATTCAAGCTTCAAAAAATATTGACCTTGCTATTTTGAGCATGTGTGGGACACTCCTTGGTAATGCCACCTTGATTTTTACAATAATTGCAAAACCTTTTTCTGCAATTGGCAAGAATGTGACCATATTTTTGCAACTATAATATTAAATTTCACTCATATCCCTATTTTTTCCTTTTACTTGACTTGTAAATGCTACATTGATAGTATTCTCTTACTTGAAGGTGTTTTTATGTGAGAAGATGTTGCTCTTCAAGAACTAATTCTCTAAATCAAACATCTAAGAAGGAGAAGGTTCACACCTTTCT
This sequence comes from Jacaranda mimosifolia, assembly GCA_018894105.1. Lineage (NCBI taxonomy): Eukaryota > Viridiplantae > Streptophyta > Magnoliopsida > Lamiales > Bignoniaceae > Jacaranda > Jacaranda mimosifolia. Next base: position 4,064,516 of record CM032131.1, on the reverse strand, counting down.
TGAGAGTAATTAGCAATGCCATGCTCCAATTAAAAATGACCTAAATCTTTGTGCTGATTATAAACCACTTCTAGATAATCCCACATGGCCTTTGTTATCATATATGGCTTTAGGTTAAGAATAATAAGAGGGTTAACTGATATTAAAATCTGGGTCATCACCCAAATGTCTTTGACATTCTATTAAGATAACTTCGTAGGGTTCATAGGAGCTAGATCACTGCGATCTATATGAGCCCATAATTCTTTTCATGTTGCAAAAGGTTGAAATAAAACCTTCCAAGAAAACTAGTTTTTTTAGTGAATGGATCATTAAAAGACTCAAACTCAATTGGAAATCATCTTATTGAACAACAAAAGCAAACCAAAGAAAATATTTTGAGATCAAGAACACAAAAATAACCAAATATCCAAAGTCTAAGAGTCCTAAGCATCTAGCACTAATTCCCAAAAATAGTCAAGAAAATCAAAGCACTAAAAAGAAATACAAACAAAATGGAGATTCAAGAACTATGCTCTTGTAGCATGTCACTTTTGCTAATCCCTCCCAAACAAGAGTTCTTCCCATTAAATAGAAATCATTTAGATTTATATCCCTAAAAACCTGCCCTAAAAATTTGCTATTCCTAGCTATAATGTTGCTCTACATATAGAAAGCTATTTACACATAATTATACAGATATATACAGTTGGAACATTCCTAAAATTTATATGGAAAGTATTAATTCTAATGAACCAGCCACTATCCTAACAAAAACGTCATTTACTCATCTCATTTTTCAGTAGAAAACCTATTTACTTTTATTCTTGTGAGGCATAATATATCATCTTATTATTACATCTACAACATTGTTTAACTTTGATATAAAATAGATAATGGGCCTCATAATTACTCCAGAATTATGAAATATGTATATATGTTCAAAAAGCATGCCTTTCATGCATCCCATTTACTTTTATTCTTGTAAGGCATAATCTATCATTTTATTATTACATCTACAAAATTGTTTAACTTTGATATAAAATAGATAGTGGACCTCATAATTACTCCAAAATTATGAAATATGTATCTATGTTAAAAAAGCATGCCTTTCATGTTGGAATAGTGCCTAGCAAGCCAATTAAATTGACATTGTAAACTATTTCACTTGTGATACAATCTTGATTGAATGATATTAATAATATGACCATCTTTATCTTATGCTTTTATTTACTTCAATGGCATTTGGTTGAAGCCCTTAGATCACGCATGACTAAAGGACTTGGTCACGCATTGGGTGGTGATCATGGATAAGTCCTATATGATCGTGATCTTAAATCTTCCAAGTCATAGGATCTTAAGAGATAGGGCATCTAAGATTCAGCTAGAGTTGCACTAACAATGCATAGATCTAAGGAGTTGGATATTGCTCCGTTCCATGTTAGTGGGTGCTTGTTAGGGAACAAGGCACTGAAGACCCACTGGAGAATCCACTAAATAGTTAGAGTGGTAAGCTGATAGTGGCAAGTTCTGCAGCTTACCTAGTCCAAATTATTGGTTCTCTGACCTGAAGATCCATGGTAACCTTGTGTTTGGTCCTTATGTCTTGACTCTTTGTTGGTCACCCAGTAGGCCTTTCGGTTGAGCTTGGGCATAATTCACTAAACATAGAGGTCTGTAAGATCCAAGATGGAATCTAACTCCTCGTTTCAGTGAAGGACGAGTACATCTCCTATATATTCTATAATGATTGATTCTTAGAAATCCTTGTGCAAGGTAGTATGACAATTTGGAAAAGGAGTTTTTAAAAGATGAGGTCATACAGGAAAATCGAACATTGGGAATAGAAACATAGAATCGAGGCTATTAGAGAGTCAACAAATATCTTGCCCTAGGCATCTTTTGGGAGATAGGAGACAGAAGAACCGTATTTGCATGGTATGCGTAGATCTAGAATGGTTCTCCAAAAGCATTCATTTTGGTTAATTATTTGGGATCAAGGGCTTGAGGTTGGACATTGACCATGGAGATTGGGTATTCTTCAATTAATGGAGATTAGTTGAATTGAGTCATTAGTTTAAAAGAGTTTAAACTAATATGAATATTTGATACTCTATAAGTCACAAAGAGTTGTAAGCCCATGTCCAATAAATGGTAGAATCTAATGGGTCACACAAAAGCCAATTACATTTCCTAACCAATGGAGGAGTTTTCTACTTGTTAGAAAACACTCTCCATAGAGGACGATTTTTGGGTGATTGAAATTGATGTCAAGTTTGGCTTGATTAATTTAAGTGTTAAATTGATCAACTAATTTAAGGAATTAAATTAGAATAATAATTAAGGTGTTAATTATATGGTGCCATGTGACCATCAATTGGTCAACTTAAAGAGTTAAGTTAACAAAATTAAGCTTAAAAAGTTAAGCTAGTTGACTTAAGAGTTAAGTCAAGGATTAATTATTTAAATTAAATTATTTAATTTAATTAATGAGGTGAATATTCTTTGGATGGAAATTCAAATGATAGGATCATTTTAGTGTGGCATTTAATTAATTTGAAATTAGATTTCAAATGTAATTGAAATGCACACAAATTCAAATTTGATTTGAATTTGCCAACTAAGCATGCATGGTTGGCGGTCCCCCCTCCTTAAGGAAGGTGTGATGCCACCTTGGAATCACACCATTTCATTCTATATATAGATATAGAGTAAGGGTGCGACAACCACATGAAAAAGCAAGTGAAGAACTAGATTCTCACTGTTCCCTCAATTTTCAAGGTGTTCATTCATGTGTTGAAGATCACCTTCCTCTTCTTCTTTGTACACTAAAATTGGCCATATTCCTATCAACTCTCCTCTTTTACTCTAGCTAAACGTGAGGAGTAGTATCATTTGGATTGATGTGTGGATCATTTCGATAGAGGCAAAAAAAATGGTTTGCTAAGCCTTTGGAGATCCATCTGCAAGACTAGTCTCTTGTCGATTTTATTCCAGGAGATCTAGAAAACTTTTTGAGCTGAAATTTGTTCTAGATACTTCCTTAAGGTGTTCATCATCTACTGGAATTGTTTCAGCATTTTTGGAGAGTTTTGAATTAGTCAAAAACTATTTGCTTCCAGCTGCGCCACTGTCTGGCATATTATGTGGGAAAAAGGAGTTCTTCATTCAACCTTTGGATTTTTACTTTTGAGGTAACTCTCCAACCAAAATCTAAATCCTAAAGCACGTTAGATCCTTGGTAGCTTGTAAGCACTAGTTTATTTAAGCTTTTTGAAGTTTTTATATTGGATCCTAGTGCCTTACTTGCTTTCAAGTGGTATCACAGCCTAATTCATGCTTAGATTTGTATTTTTTTTGATTGATTGATTCATATGATGGATTGATCTATATCACCAAATTCTCAATTCAATATATGGATTGGATCATTTTGATGATGTTGTATGTGGTTCCTTACTTGATGAATTAAAAGCATTCTAATATTAATGTTGAATGTTGATTTGGCATTAATTGATGTTATATGTTGATATACCATGTGTTGATTGGTCTTAAGTTGTTTTGGTTATTTTTGGATCCAATATGATTGGAGTTTTGTTGGAGATTTTTTGAAAAATGTGATTCTTACTTCAACTTGTTTTTGAAAGCATGTTTCGAGGCTTGAAATTTCTGTTTTAAAAGTTTTTTTAATTATGAAATCTCATCTATAATGTGTGAAATCATGTTTAGAAGTTGTTCTAAATTTTTTGGTGTACAAAATGTTGAGGAAGATTGAGATGTCTCGGCCTAGACCTTAAAACAGGGCAGGCTACCCTGCTTTAGCTGGGCGTTGGCCGGCAGTGGGCGCACTAGGCACTCGCCTGCCGCGCGGCTGTGCACCTAACCTAGGGGGGCAGCAGCCAGTTTCGATCATAGCTGAAATTGGCTCAATTTTTGACTCCTTTTTGTGTTCAAAAGTGTTTTGATTCACACACAATAGATGCACAAATGTTGTACAAGCTCTCAAAATTATGTTCGACATTTTTGAATGCTTTTAAAAATTGGTTAAAGTTAATCTTCAATTGATTGCATAAATGTTGTGCTTGACCAATTATTTGTTTATGAGATAAGCATCAATGGGATGATCATGAGCCTTTAATATTGATTTTATTTGTTCCAAGTTGTTGAAAAAGTGTTGTATTAAATTGGGCCTTGCATGCCTCTTTTATTCTATCTTGTACAAGTTATGAGAGTGGAATCACTTGGAGTGAAGATTTCTTTCTCATGTAAATGTTGCATGGAGCAAAAAAGGCCATTGGAGGCATGGAGACCTTTGAAGACCCATGAATGTATAGGATACATTCATGTAATAGCTAGATTTAATCAACCTACTTAAAATAAACTAGGTGATGCACCCATGGTTCTAAGTGCACTACTTGGTTAGGCTTATGGTCATCCCACCCTAGGAGCATGCTAGGCACATTTACTTATTTATGCTTTCCATATCCTATTGATGTATAAGATACATGGTTAGGATATAGAAAGTCTAAATAAGAAGATAAATGATAAGATCTTTGCAGACAAAAACCCTCCATTTAGAATATCTAAGTGATTTTTCCAATATTAAGTCAAAATGGATACAAATTAAAAGGAGTTTTAATTAATCCATGCCTTTTACCAATAGTATGTGGCATGTCGATGCTACCATCTTTGTGTGATATACATTCGGTCACGGGGGTCACACTTAGGTGGAAAGTTGTGACCATATATTTAGCATGAGATACACCTTTGATTTGAGAACGCCCATACATTATACACTCAGTCACAGGGGATGTTGTGGTGCCCATCTTGAATCAAAACATGATTGGTAGGTTCGACTTAACACCAAGTAATGTAGAGGTTGTCCTTATAGGGGATTTGCATGAAAAAGATGAGGCAAAGTATATCAAGAGTTGCATAAGATGCAATTAGCAAAAGTTGCTTACCTTTTGATTGTTTGTGGATATACATATGGTCATAGGGGTCCACTTATAAGTCCTTAGGGTTTTGATTCTCACTAGAAAATGAGATTTCCTGAATTCTTCTAGGGGGTGAAGGATTTGATAAAATATTGGGAGAAAAATATGCTTGAAAGACCATAATCATGTTTTTTGCAATATCAAATTCAATCATATGCTTATTCTATTTTTCACCTCTTGTAGATTTTTGAAATCTTCAAACCAAGAAAATGGCTAAAAATCCACTCGCAAGTATTTTGGAAACCAATAAACTCTTGGGCCTAACTTCCATGATTGGTTAAGGATCCTTAAAATTATTCTTGATTCTGGAAAGAGGACTTAAGTATTTGAACAATGTCCACCGGACACATTGGTTGATGATGCCACTGATGAGGCATGTGAAGTGTTCACCAAACTTGTGGATGATGATCTACAAGTAAGATACCTCATGATGGCATCCATGACTAATGAGCTTCAAAAGACTCACTAGTATATGCGACATGCATATGAGATCTATAGACACTTACAAGAGTTGTATGGTGTCCAAACTTGACACGAAAAGTTCGCCTTGTCGAAGGAGCTTTTTAGGACACAGATGAGTGAAGGTGCTAATGTCCATGATCACGGCCTCAAGATGATAGGGATCATCAAGAAGCTTGGACAACTAGAAGTGGTCATGGACAATGACCTTTACGTGGATTTCATCCTCCAATTGTTACCCCCTTCATTTGACCAATTCATTATGAACTTAAATATGTCCAAGCAAGAGATCACGATTAATGAATTTGTGAACATGCTTGTGACCGCCGAGGCGACTATGAAAAAGAAAAAGCCTCTTTTAATTAAATAGTTTTTATTCTTATACATGTATAGTCAACATGTTCATCCCAAAAATTAAACATAAACACATCGTCAACATATCCAACCATAAAACTCATAGATTTTTTTTACATGAAAATCAAGTAAACATATTTTTTCAACTTTGAAATGGTTGAAGTTACAAATATAGAATGAAAATATAAACAAACAAGCTCTAAACTTATTATAGAATCTCTATAATGTAAATTATCCCCAATCAAGTAGTAAGAAACTTATTGGCTCTTGTATAGGTTAATTGCTTTCTTTGGGACAACTTCCTCTCAATATTTAAGGTAATTGTTTTCTTAAATTCCTAATTTTATTTCAAGTTGGTCACTTTAACAAGTATTTTCATCTTTAATCCAAATGGGTGTTTCAAAAGAATAATCAAATTGAGTTGATATTTAAGACGACATCAACTTAAATAATTAGTTCTCATGATATTTCTAATTTTATTTTCTTCACACAAACTTTACATGATCAAAGCAATTCTAAAATTAAGAAGTACATATATTAGAAAATTTTTAATAAATAAACTTTTGATGCAACTCTAAATCAATTCTTTGTTATTTTTCAATTACTTCCCTAATTTTTAACCCATTTTCTATCCTTTTTCATGAGATCATGAAGAACGTATTTTTCGTTGAAGAAGTAGGGAATCCCTTGATGTCTTGATCGATGAATGCTTGAGAATTTGGATGAATCTCAAGGAAATATGCCTCTTAATTAATTCTTCTTCTTGACCAGAATGATTTGTTGAATTTAAGGAATTCTGAATTCATAAGATTGACCATGTTTTAAAGATTTGTAGAACTTGAAAAAGTACTTGCAAAGAGACTTGTGATTTCTCTTTCTTTAAGTGTTTGGACTTAGAAAGAACTTTTTGAGATTTGGTTGTCTCTTTCTTCCAGCTGTAAGCTTTTAATGTTTTTTTCCTCCTTAATATACTTGAATATCTTTGATATTATTTGATTAATACATATGAATTAAGAGATAATATGAAAGCTACATAGTGTAATTTGGTTGATCCTTACCCACACTATAAGTTGTAATGCCCCAAATTTGCTGATCTTTCAAATTAAAATAATATTTGAAAATCAGAATATATATATATCTATTTTTTTTGACAAAATAAACCATATGTTGGAGAAATAAGGCTTTGACATATGTTTGATTAAAGTAATTGAGGTTTGTGCGATTCTAATAAAATTTGAGGATTAAAGAGTGATCAAACTAGGACTTAGTTGCCATGAAATTCAAGGATGGTGGGTTAATGGGCAAGAATAAATGTTTAGGGACTAAACTGAGGACCAAAGGGTTGAATAGAATAAAGTCAAAGTCTCTTAGGACCAAATTGAAAGTGGTTGGGAATGTCAAAGGACTAAATTGCAAGGTGGTTAAGTCTTCTAGGCTCAGTCCATAATTTTAGTAAATGTTCCAATACATATAGGGCAACTCTAATTTTATCTAATTTTCAAAACAAAGACCCAAGCCCACCAATGTATGATTGGATGAAAAATAATCGTAAAACTAAAAACTAAAGCCATAAACACCTTCCTCTTGTTAAGACAAACACAATCGTAAACAGGATCCTCAAAAACTTCTACGAATTGACCATAAAAATTTGAGGGCGATGAAGTTGGATTGCATTAATAGCGGTTCCATCACTTTTGATGGTGGAACGGGGCTGAACTTTGAGGAATTTTGGTCAAAAATAGATTGGTAAGTGATTGGTGGTTTTAATTTGGAATTTCACCCAACAACGATGAAGGAATTTTAATGGTGGTGGGACAACAAGGCATTACAATTCTATTGCAATTTTTGGTCAATTGGTTGGCCAAATGATGCATAATTGAATAATTAACTAATGGCTTTAGTTCCTTTTGTCCAGGTATATCTCTTGCTGGTGGCATCTCTCATCTCTAGTATCGACAGACGGTGTTCTCATGGCGGCGCTTCGGCGAGAATTCAGTCAGGGTCTTAAATCTAATTTTGGTCTCGTCTAGACTAATTTTGGACTTTGAGTTAAACCCCAAATCATTCAATTTGGGAAATGTTTTTTAATTGAATGTTATTCAATTGATTTCTCAATTTTAATTACAATTTAATTTAAAACATGATGATAATGTGATATAAGATTGTCATATTATAGTTTCAACTTAAATTAAGAATTAAATTCATATTTTTAAACAACAAAAGATGATCATGGATTGAACTTAGAGACTTGAGGCTTATCGAATCAATTCATACTATTACAATATGCTTAGTTTATTCCGATATATCTATAAGTTAGGAAACTTTATCTTTTTAGGATCTTTATTTATCTTTTTGTACCTGATCCTACTCTCATATACCTTATATATGTGAAATGGGAACTATTCAATAATATGTAGAAAACAATCTTTTCTCTTCTTACATGGCATCAGAGCATGATTTGATATTATAGGGAAAAAAGTCATGCCAAACCCTAGTCGTTGCACCATACGTACCTGCCTAACCCTAGCCGTTGTTGTGCAATCTTCACAACCAAACCTACTACCACCGCTATCGCTGTCGTCGCTGTCTACGTGACCGTATCCACTTGTATCCTTGCTGGTTGCCCTCCCTTTGTGTCATCAGTACACCTTTCATGTCACGTCTAACTTCATGCAGATGTAGTTCCCATCTTTTAGGTTGATCAAACATTTGATTGAAGTCACATGTAGTGTTAGGATCCAATTATTAAAGCATAAAAATGCCAAAATAACTAGGCTACTATTAAGCCGAAGATCTAAACATGCCATAGATTCAGATTTGGTATGAGGATTACCTTGACTTTCAGAAAATCAAAGAAAACTAGGAGTAAGACTTCAACTCCTTGAATCTGCTTCCTAGCAGCACAACAGTTTCCAACCAATATTTGCCCAACCAAACAAACTCTGAATTGAGTGAAACATAGACTAATAGATCACCAACGTCTTGATGATCCTTTAGCAAATATTTCACCTCAAAACAGTTCCAGCAATACCTCCAATGGATGCTCCAAAGATACTGCCCAAATAGAGAATTTCTAGAAGGCTAGTACTCTAATTGTCTTGCCTCTAATGATAAAATCCACAGACCAATGCACAATTCAATTCTTCTCAATGTTAATTGGAGAACAAAGAGAAGAAATGCAAGGATGAAGGCTTGATTTGGAGGTAAGAGATGAAGAGAAGTGAAGCTTCAGCACATGAGGCAACACTTTGGAAATTGGAGGGAAAATGAGAGAATCTAACTCTTTAGATCTAGATTGCTTGTAATTCACACCAAAAAGTGGCTGCCCACTCTCTCACTCTATATCTATATATAGATGGAGGATGGTGTGTCAAGATGGCATCACACATTCCTAAAGTTGGCAAGCAAGTGGCATGTGAATTTTGTGTGCATTTAATTTCATTTGAAATCTTCATTTCATCTCATGAAATGTCATCCAAACAAATTCTAATGCCTCACCAAATGAATATTTCATTTGAATTTTCCCTCCAAAATTAATTCTTCATTTTAATTAAAGTAAATACTTTAATTTAATTAATTATCCTTTAACTTAACTCTTAAGGCAATTTGCTTAACTCTTTAAGCAAGTAATTGTTAACTTAATGCCTTAAGTTAACTTGACCAATTAATAGTTATGTGGCACCAAATAATTAACTCAATTAATTTATCTAATTTAACTCCTTAAATTAATTAGATCAATTTAACAATTAAATTGATCAAGCCAAAATTACTACAAATTGCATCAATTGTCTACCTCCAAATTGGTCATCAAGGAATCTTTCCAACTCTTAGAAAATTCCCCTTCATCAAGTAGGATTTGCAATTGGCTTTTGTGTGTGACCCATTAGGTTCTACCATTCATTAGACATGAGCTCACAACTCTTTGTGACTTATAGAATATCAAATATTTACATTAGCTTAAAATCTTTTAAACTAATGACTCAATTCAATTAATTTTCATTAATTGAAGAGTACCCAATCTTCATGGTTGATGTCCAACCTCAAGCATATGGAGCCCAACTAATTGGTTGAAATGAAAACTTTTGGAGAATCATTCTAGCTCTACGCGTATCATGCAAATACGGTCTTTCCATCTCCTATCTTCCGTAAGAGGCCTGGGGTAAGATATTTGTTGGCTCCCTAATTGCCTCGATTCTATGTTTCTATTCCTAATGCTAAATTTCCCTTTATGACCTCATCTTTGGAAAATTCATTTTCCAAATTGTCATATTACCTTGCAAAAGGATTTCATGGAATTGATCATTATAGAATACATAGGAGATACACTCGTCCTTCACAACGATGATGAGTTGGATCCTATCTTGAATCTCACAAACCTCCATGTCTAAGTAGCTCATACCCAACCTCAACCCAAAAGACCCACTAAGTGGTTAAGGAAAAGTCAAAGCATGAAGACCTAGACACAAGGTTACCATGGATCCTCAGGTCAAAGAACTAATTATATGAACTAGTGTAAGCTAGAGAACTTGCCACTACTGATTCGCCACTATAGCTATCTAGTTTATTCTTTGGGTGGGCCTTCAGTAAGCTTGTTCTCTAAAAAGCACCTACTAATGTGTACCCATATCTTATATAGATTGCTCATGAAACGGAGCAATATCCAACTCTTGGATTTATGCATCGATAGTGCAAGTTTATCTGGATCTTAGATGCCCTATTTCATAAGATCCTATGACTTGAAAGGTTTAAGATCACGATCGTGTAAGACTTATTTCATGATCACCACCCAGTGTGTGACCAAGTCCCGCACTCTTGTGTGATCTAAGAGCTTCAACCAAATGCCAGTGAAGTAAATATAAGCATGAGATAAGGGTGGCCATTTAGTGAATATCATTCAATCAAGATTGTATCATAAGTGAAATTTTACATACCAATTTAATTGGCTTCCAGGATACTATTCCAACAATCTCCCACTTGCCCTAGATCCAAATCCCCATAGTTTTAAAGATCTTTTGCATTTAGAGGTTTAGGCAGTCGTTTTGCTATATTCTCTCATAAGGCAACGGCTTCCCTCAAATGTTGCCTCTATCACTTGATATCATATATCAAATGATCATGCATTTATCTGTGTTTGGATCACTGATGAGATCTGGGCTCAAGTTCAAAGTTATGTTCAAAAGACAACTATAAGCTCATGCATGCTACACATTACATCCAATTCTTAGATGAAGTTTCTATCGAAACATCTTCCTTTGCAGTTTTGAAAATCGCAATGTATTCTTCCTTGATGGTTGAACTAATCATGGTATCTTGTTTGGAACTCTTCCAACTTACCGTGTCGCTATTGTGGCAAAATATAAATCCCAAAGCAGATCTTAGATCATCTACATTAGATTGGAAACTAGAATTCGAAAATTCCTCAGGTTTCTATTCTCTGTTGCTGTATACCAAAAACAAATCCTTAGTCCTTTTCAAGTACTTAAGGATTGTTTTAATAGCCATCTAGTGACTCTTACTGGGGTTGGATTAAAAATAGCTCGTAATACTTAGAGCATGTGCCACATATGGTCTTGTACATTGAACGACATACATTATGCTCTATATGACGGATGCATAAGGTATGCGGGACATTCTTTGTCTCTCATCATTAGTCTTAGGGGTCGTAGACTTGGAGAGACAAATGCCACATCCTATAGGGAAGAATCCCCTCTTGGATTTCTTCCATACTAAACCTCTTTAGTATCTTATCAATGCACGGGATCTGGGAAAGCCCCAACATCCTCCCCAATCTATCTCTATATATACATATTCCTAATACGCATGATGCTTTTTCCAAATCCTTCATGGAAAATTTTGTTGATAACCATGCTTTAGCACACTCTAACATTTCTCTCTCATTCCCAATGAGAAGAATGTCATCGACATAAAGCACAATAAACTGTATATTACTCCCATTAGCCTTTTTGAACACACATAGTTCATATACTTTTTTGACGAAGCCAAATGATTTGACTATCTTGTCCAAATGTATGTTCTAACTTTGGGATGCTTGCTTGAGTACATAAATAGATCTCTTGATTTTGCAAACCTTTTGCTCATTCCCTTTGGGTGTTAAACCTTATGGTTGCTCTATATAGATTTCTTCTTCAATGTGTCCATTGAGGGAAGCAATTTTCACATCCATTTGCCATATCTTATAGTCATAATATACGGCTATGACAAGTAAAATCTGAATAAACTTAGGCATTGCGATTGATGAAAAGGTTTCCTCAAAATTGATACCTAGTTTTTTAGCATAACCTTTTGCTACTAGTCGCGCTTTAAAGGTCATTACCTCTCCATCGACTCCTAGCTTTTGCTTATAGATCCACTTGCAACCAACGAAAACTATTCCCTTTGGTGGATCCACCAAAGTCCATACTTTATTGGAGTACATGGAGTCCATTTTAGATTTCATGGCATTAAGGCAATGTCCTAAGTTTATGTCCAATATAGCTTCCTTATAGGTCATCGGGTCGTTATCCGATTGGCTTGTCTCATGAAGGAATCCGAACCTTTTAGGTTGCTTCTTGATTCGGTCTAACCTTCTAAGAGGTTTTGTGTTTGGCTCTTGATGCTTTTTGTTTCCACAACTTGTGGGATTTTATGATCATCTTGAACTTCATCGAGTTCAATAACAATGCCATTTCTATCCAATAGAAATTACTTTTTCAAAAAGGTGGTGTTCCTCGAAACAAACACCCTTTGTTCTGAGGGATCATAAAAATAATAACCCAAAGGCTGTTTTAGGTATCCTACGAACTTGTAAAAAATGGATATACTATCCAACTTGTCTCCCAATAACCACTTTATGTAAGCAGGAGACCCCCAAACCTTAAGATAATAGTAAAATAATGCTTCTACATTTAGTAACTTTGCTATCATTTCTAATCTGTATCCCCAAAAGGATATAGGCACATCGAAAAAGCCCATCATGGAGCGTACCATTTCTAATAAGGTATGATTTCTCTTCTCAGCCACTCCATTGTGTTGGGGTGTGCCAGGTGGAGTCCATTGAAAGAGAATCCCATTCTCCTTTAGATAACCTAAAGAATTCGGTATTTAAGTATTCTCTTCCTTGATCCAATCAAAGAGCTTTAATACTTAGTCTTTTTTGCTTTTCTACTTCATTCCTATACTCTTTAAACTTTTCAAAGGCTTCAAACTTGTACTTCATAAGATACACGTGTTCAAACCGACTATAATCATCATTGAAGATGATGAAGTAAGAGTAGCCTCATCTCGTACTAACTCTTAGTGGGCCACAAATATCTATATAGATCAAATGTAAAGGACTTGTGGTACGCTCCATTTGTTCCACAAAAGGAGCCTTGGTCATTTTTTTTCCTTCAAATAAGATTCACAAGTAGGAAGGTCCTCAATGCTACTAACATTTAGTACTTTGAGAGCTTCTAACTTGTTCATCCTATTTTTAGAGATATGTTCAAGTCTTGTATGCCATAAAATGACATCTTCTTAGTTATCTAATCTTCTTTTACTTGATTGGATGTGCATTAATGATAGTTGAGAATCCACAAATGTATAATTCTTTGTTAAGTGTACCATAAGCAACTAAAGACCCTATTCTTTAATGCCTTCAATCTCCCATTTGGTATAGAAGGATCAAATCCTTCGCTATCCAAAATGAGAATTGAAATAATGTTCTCAATAATATATAGTACATAATAATAAGGGTTTAATACAAGTATGGATTTTCCTAAGTCTAACTTATTATTTGCCTTCGACTTTGGCCGCAACTCTTGATCCTTTGCTAGGGTAGTGGATCATATCCCCATCACTTGGTTATATTCTTCTTTCTATTTCTTTGTAACAAATTACAAAGATAAGAGCCACATGCGATATCATATATCCATGTGAAAGAATTTATCCTTAAATGCACTTCAATAAAGTACATACCTTTCCTAAGGACTACAGGTATTTCTTGCAATACTGCTTACAATGGCCTTTCTTGCCAACGTAGAAACAAGCAATAATGACTATATCCTCTATAATCTTTTTGATTCCACCGGATGCCTTTAATGGTTGTTTTTCCTTGGCGGAGGAAGTAAGCATCAATGTTATGTCCTTGTCAAGATAGACTCTATCTAGATCAACACTTTGATCGATAGAACTCGGCGAGGATGTGAGGATCAAATCCTCATGGAGATCATTGTCCATCACTACGTCCAAGTTGAAAAGTTTCTCCAAACCTAGTCATCTTTAGATTGTAGTTAATGACATATGACTTCACATCTATCTTGGCTTGAAAAATCTCCTTTGACAACATGTACTTTTCATACCTTGTTTGCTTTACAACTTTTGTAAACATTAACTAAGGTACTACTCATGTGTCCTCGAGACTTTTTAAAGTTTATAGATGCCATTGAGATAATGGGATAGGACGATCCTTAACCTAATCCATGTACTTTTCACGTGTCTCTTAATCTACATAAATCCCCATGGGATTTGAAGCACCATGATATAGGACATTTATAATTTCTTGGGATCTAGAATGATTTTTGAGGTTAAGTCAATCATGGAAGTTAGGCCCAATTGGTTTATTGGTTTCCAAAATAATGTTGAGTGGATTTTTAGCCATTATTGAGATTTCACAAATCATCAAAGGCAAAAAAGAGAATATAAGCATGTGATTGAATATTGATATTGAAAACATGTTCATGGTCTTTTCAGCATATTTTTCTCCTACTATTTTATTAAATGCTTCACCCCCTAGAAGAATTTAGGAAATCATATTTCTTAATAAGAATCAAGACCCCGGGGACTTGTTAGTGGATCACGACTCGTGAGACATTCATAAACAATCAAAAGGTAAGCAACTTTTGCTAATTGCATCTCATGCAACTCTTGATATATTTTGCCACACTTTTCATGTAGACCCACAAATCGTGCGACATCTACACTGCTAAGGGTTAAGTTTGACCTACCAATCAAACTTTGATTCGAGACCGCTCCATGTCATCCTACGACTCGTGTGTCAATGTATGGAAAGCATCAAATCAAAGGTGTATCGTATGCTAAGTATATGGTTACAACTTTCCACCATAAATGTGACCCATGACTTGTGAGACATCACACAAATCTGGTAGCATCGTCATCCCACACACTCTTGGTAGAAGGCATGGATTAATTAAAATTCCATTTAATTTGTATCTATTTTGACTTAATATTTTGAAAGCACTTAGACTTTCTAAGTGGAGAGGTTTTCTTGCTTGCAAAGATCTCACCAATTTTTATCTTCTTATTTAGGTTTTCTATATCCTAAACATGCATCTCATACATCAATAGGATATGGAAAGCATAAATAAGTAAATAAACCTAGCATGGTCCTAGGGTGGGATGACAATGAGCTTTAAACAAGCGATGCACTTAGAGCCATAGGTGCACCACTCAGTTGATTCTAAGTAGGTTGATTAAATATAGCTATCACATAAATATATCCCCATACATTCATGGGTTTTCCTGCCTCCAATAGTTTTCTTCTCTCCTTGCAACAATTACATGAGAAAAGAAATCCCCACTCCTAGTAATTCTACTCTCATAACATTTACAAGATAGAAATTAAGAGGCATGCAAGCCCCAATTTAATACAATCCTTTTCAACAACTTGAAACAAATAAAATCAATATTATAAAGACTTACGATCATCCCCATTCATTCATCATCCATTCAACAATTAAATGAATAATAAATAAATCAAGAATTGACATTCAATTCCAACAATTAAATGCTTATCTCATAAACATTAATTGATCAAGCAAAAATAAGCATGACACTTATGAATCTCATTTTGCACAAAATTGGAGATTTACTTGAATAGGTTTCTAAAAGCAATCAAAAATGTCAGACATAATTTTGAGAATTTACACAACACTTGTGCATCTATGCAGTATGAGCTTGATCACTTTTGGTCAAAAAGGAACACAAAAATGTCTCAAAACTTGCCCAACACTTAAACAATGCTCTGCTGCCTGTGCTGGGCATAGGGCTGGGTAGTAGGTGCGTGCCAGGTGCCCCTACTACCTAACCAGTGCCTAGCCACGGCCTGGCAACCCCCTATTTTAGTGGTTTGGACTGGGTCAAGTTGTTTTTGGTTCAACTTTTGTGCACCAAAAAATTTAGGACACCTCATAAACATCAAATTCCACATTATAGACCAAATTTCAGATTTAAAACACCTTTCAAAAATGGAATTTCAAGTGCTTAATCATGCTTCAAACTTCAAGTTCAAGGAAGGATCACATTCTTCAAACTTCAATCAAATTGGATCCAAAAATGACCAAAACTATTTAAGGCCAAATTCAACATGCTACATCAACATATGCCATCAACTAATGCCAAGTCAAAATTCAACATTAGCAACTATGAATTAAAACATACTTATCATATGAATTAACACTTAAAACACATAATACCATACTTTCAATTCATCAAGCAAAGGAGTCACATACAACATCATCCAAACACTCCAATACATAGGTTGGATCAAGTATTTGGAGATTTAAATCAATTCATCACACGAATCAATCAATCAAAATTTCAAATCATAGCATGAGTTAGGTTCTGATACCACTTAAAGTCACGTGTAGTGCTAAGATCCAATTATCAAAGCATGAAAGTGCCAAAATAACTAGGCTACATATGAAGCCAATGATCCAAACATGCCATAGATTCAGATTTGGTATGATGATTAGCTTTATTTTAAGAAAATCAAAGAAAACTAGAAGGAAGACTTTAACTCCTTGAATCTACCTCCCAGTGGCACAGCAGTTTCCAAGAAACTTTTGCCCAACCAAACGAACTCTGAATTGAGTGAAACCTGGACCAAAAGATCACCAATTCCTTGATGATTCTCCAATAAAAATTTCACCTCAAAAAAGTTCCAGAAAGTTGTCCAATGGGTGCTCCAAAGATACTGCCCGAACAGAGGACCTCCAAAAGGCTAGCAATCCAATTGTCTTGCCTCTAATGATAAGATCCAAACACCAATGCACAATCCAATTCTTCTCAATATTAGTTGGAGAACAAAGAGAACAAATGCAAGGATGAAAGCTTGATTTGTATGTAGGAGATAAAGAAAGGTGAAGCTTCAACATATGAGGCAACACTTGGGAAATTGGAGGGAAAATGAGAGAATCTAACTTTTACATCTAAATTGCTTGTAATTCACACCAAAAAGTGGCCGCCCACTCTCTCACTCTATATCTATATATAGAGGGAGGATGGTGTGATGCCAAGGAAGGTCGCATCACACCTTCCTCAAGTTGGCAAGCAAGTGGCATGTGAATTTTGTGTGCATTTGAATTTCATTTGGTATCTTCATTTCATCTCATGAAATGTCAACCAAATAAATTCTAATGGCGCACACGAAATAAACATTTCATTTGAATTTACCCTCCAAAATTAATTCTTCATTTTAATTAAATTAAACATTTTAATTTAATTAATTATCCTTCGACTTAGCGCTTAAGTCAATTTGCTTAACTCTTTAAGCAAGTCATTGTTAACTTAACTCCTCAAGTTAACTTGACCAATTGATATCCATGTGACACCAAATAATTGACACCTTAATCAATTGGTATAATTTAACTCTTAGATCAATTTAACAATTAAATTGATCAAGCTAAAATGACTCTAAATTGCATCAACCTTCTACCTCCAAAATCAGTCATCAAGGAATCTTTCTAACTCTTAGAAAATTCTCCTTCATCAAGTAGGATTTTCAATTGGCTTTTGTGTGTGACCCTTAGGTTCTACCTTCATTGGACATGGGCTTGTAACTCTTTGTGATTTATAGAATATCAAATATTCATATTAGTTTAAATTCTTTTAAACTAATGACTCAACTTAATTAATCTCCATTAATTGAAGAGTACCCAATGTCCATGATCGATGTTCAACCTCAAGCCCATGGAGCCCAAATAATTATCCAAAATGAATGCTTTTGGAGAACTATTCTAGCTCTACGTGTACCATGTAAATACGGTCTTTTTATCTCCTATCTCCCAAAAGAGATCTAGGGTAAGATATTTATCGACACCCTAATAGCCTCGATTCTATGTTTCTATTCCCAATGCTTGATTCCCCTTTATGACCTCATCTTTGAAAAACTACTTTTCCAAATTTTCATACTACCTTGCGCAAGAATTTCGTGGAATTGAAAATTATAGAATACATAGGAGATGCACTCACCTTTTACAATGATGAGAAGTCGTATCCTATTTTAGATCTCACAAACCTCTATGTCTAAGTAGCTCACACCCAATCTCAATCCAAAAGACCCACTAAGTGGTCCAGGAAGAGTCAAAGCATGAGGACCTAGACATAAGGTTACCATGGATCCTCAAGTTAAAGGACCAAGTATATGCACTAGCATAAGATGGGGAACTTGACTTTGTCGGCTTGCCACTATAGCTATCTAGTGGATTCTGTGGGCAAGCCTTTAGTGAATTTCTTCTCTTACAAGTACCACTAACATATTCCTATATCTCATATGGATTGCTCATGAAATGGAGCAATATCCAACTCTTGGAGTTATGCATCGATAGTGCAAGTCTATCTGGATCTTAGATGCCCTATCTCATAAAATCCTATAACTTGGAAGATTTAAGATCACGATTGTGTAAGACTTATTTCATGATCACCACCTCGTGTGTGACCAAGTCCCATAGTCTTGGATGATCTATGGGCTTCAATCAAATGCCAGTGAAGTAAATATAAGCATATGATGAAGGTGGCCATTTAATGAATATCATTCAATCAAGATTGTATCACAAGTGAGATAGTTTACATGCTAATCTAATTGGCTTGTGAGGTACTATTCCAATATTGATCTTATCTTATGAGAAATAATCATCATATTCTACCTATTCTTTTGTTGCTATCTCGTTCTTAAGCTATCGTCTTAGGTACTCTTCTCTTTGTCCAGTCTCTTCTAGTTGTCGGGCTCTCATGTTTTTACTGTCGGAGTTTCTTTCTTTTTCTTTTCTCATTTCTTCTTTTTCTTTTCTTTTTCTTATGCCTGAATAAATCTTTTTTTATCTTTAATATTATTCATGCCTTTTATTATCATGTGAATATGTTTCTATGGCAATTGGCTTAATTCTTTTTGTTTGATTAAATGCTTGTCTATTTTGACCATTAATTTCTCTATCTTAAATTATTGTTCATCTCTGTCTATTTATATTACCTATTCTTTATGGTCTCTCTACCTAAACAAAAAAGTGCTCTAGGCACAACTGTCAAACTTAATGGTCAAAACTTTATTCTTTGGTCCCAAGCTTTCAAATTATCTTTAGGCTCTCAAAATAAATGAATGCACATTCTCTCATCTCCTCTAGATTCCAAGGATGCATCTTATGTCTTGTGGCAACAAACAGATTATTTTGTTATGAATTGGCTTCTAAATAGAATTGATGAGTTTGTTAGTGCTAATATTATGTTTCTGAGTTCTGTAAGGAGATATTGGATGGCTTGCATGATATGTATTCCCAAGAGAAAAATGTTTCCTAGGTCTTTGAGTTGTATGAGAAACTTTTTTCTATGAAACAAGATGGTCGATCTGTCACTAATTAATTTGCTTCCTTAAAAGGGGTTGCCGATGAACTTTCATTATATCATCTGTAGACAAATTAATTTTGTCCAATTGGAGAGTGACACGGAGAAATGATATGCTAGTTATTAATTCAAAATTTTCTATTTATCTTGGAATTTATTAAATTTAATTTCAAAAGATAAATAGTTAATTTTAATTAATCCTCTAGTATTTATTTTATGCTCAAATCAAATATTGACAAGTGTCAAATATGAAGTGTCTACATTCATGGACCAATTAAATTAAAGTTATTAAATATTATCTCTTGATATCTGATATTATTTCTTGATATTTGATATTATCTTATCAAAGAGATAACTATCAAAGAAGTTCAAGTCAATTTGGAAGTCTTCCATCAAGCATCTATATAAAGGGGGTGATCAAAGCTCATTCAACAGACAACACAAATCCCAACAAGTGAGAGTAGCTTTGAAGATGTTCAAGGCTTTTCACAGAGCTCATATATTTTGCCATTTGATTCGGGACTAAGGTGCGAACCAGATTGGCATTATTTTTCTTCAAATCAAATTTAAAGAGATCCACGGCATTCAAGGCGTTCTTTATGGAGCTCATATATTTTGTCGTTTGATTCGAGATTAAGGTACGAAGCCCTTGAATTAGCATTATTTTCTTCAAATCAAATTTAAAGAGATTCACAACACTCAAAATATTCTTCACGGAGCTCATATATTTTGGTGTTTGATTCGAGATTAAGGTACGAAACCCTCGAATTGGCGTTATTTTTCTTCAAATAAAATTTAAGGAGATTCAAATCAAATTTAAAAAGATCCACAATGTTCAAGGCATTTTTCATGGAGCTCATTAAATTCAATATCATAGTTGGAAGGGAAGAATTAGAGGATTATATTAGAGATTGAATCCACAGTTGATTGATAAGTTTCAATTTTTTTTTTGTTTGTATGATTTTTCTTATCTTTTAATTTTAATTTTGTAGATAAAGAAATTTACGCTTACATCATCCGTTAAAATGTGATGCTCAAACTTGCAAATCTTAGTGGGAAGATTTTTTGGTGGCCAAGTTTTTGTCAGGACTTGATCATAACCTTTATCCCATTCCTGATGATTTGTTAGCTAGTGATAATATTCCTACTTTTTCAAATGCATTGTCTCATGTTCTACGGGTTGCCACTGATGGTTTTTCTGGACCTCAATTCCCTTATACAATTAAGATTTTTGCTATGTCCATTCATAGACGTGGTCGTGGGTCTTTAGGTGGCCATGGGGGATAGCGTGGTAGAGATCGCGGTTCGACTAGATCTCAAGGCAGACATCTTTGCTCTCATTATGGTTGAACCAATCAAGTTTCTAAAAAATGTTGGATTAAATTTGGCAAATCGAATTAGGGTAATGCTATTATAGAATTATTTGTGCCGGAGCCTGATATGGTTACACTAAGCCGAGTAGATTATGAAAAACTTATCAATTCTTATACAGATAACTCTGTGACTTCAGCTTACTCTTTGTCTATTGTTGTCTATCCATCTGTAGGTACCTTTGCCTCTTCTCATGGTGAGTCTTAGCTTTTAGATTCTGGTGCAACAACTCATATTGTTAGTAATAAATCTTCCTTTACCTCTTTATCACCTTCTTCTTCATTATCCCATGTTCGTATTGCTGATAGCTCTTTTTCTCCTGTCTCTGGCTCTGGTATGGTTAAACCTAATGCATATCTCACCTTTGATAATTTCATTTTCGCTCCTAGTTTTTCTGTTAGTCTTCTATCTATTAGTCAACTCACAAAATCCAAAAGTTGTTATGTAACTTTCTTTCTTTCATACTGTGTTTTTTAGGATCTGTACACGAGAAAGACGATTGGTGGCAGTTGTGAGCATGGTGGTCTCTATTTCCCGGACATGTTTAACACTCCTATATATGCTCGTGGTTTCTCTGCATCTATTTCACTTCATTAGTGGCACTGTCATCTAGGCCACGTATCTTTATCTACTTTAAGGAAGATCTACCTATTAAATTGTCTATTTCTATTTTGTAGTGTGAGTCTTGTGAGTTGGGAAAGCATCATCATGCTTCATTTCCATCCAGAGTTGATAAACGTAGTTCTTTCCCTTTTGAACTTGTTTATTCTGATATTTGGGGTCTGTGTCATGTCGCGTCGCGTTTTTTACTGGTTTTAAATACTTTATCACTTTTGTTGATGATTATTCTAGGATGACTTGGGTTTAATTGCTTAACGATGGAAATGAGGTTCTCCATGTGATTACGTCTTTCTATAATGAAATAAAGACTCAGTTTTCTATTGGTATTCTTATTCTTCATACTGATAATGCTTTAGAACTTGTACAAAAGGATGTTTCTATTTTTTTATGGGAATCATGACATTTTACATCAAACAACTTGCCTTCATACTTCTTAGCAAAATGGTGTTGCAGAATGAAAACATCACACGTCTTAGATGTTGCATGTACTCTTCTGACTGAGATAAAAGTACCCAAATATTTTTTGGGGGATGTTGTTTTTACTGTATATTTTCTTATTAATCGCTTGCCTTCTAGTGTTCTTCGTGAGGATATTCCATTTTCTTGTCTTTATCCTGACTACCGTCTATTTAGAGTTATTCCTCGAGTCTTTAAATGTTTTTATTTTGTTTGTGATTTTTCTCAAAGTCGTGAAAAATTGTCCCCTAGGTCAATTAAGGGTGTTTTTCGTGGTTACTCTCACTCTCAAAAAGGGTATCAATGTTATGATCCTATTTCTCATCGATTTTTTACTTCTGTAGATGTTATTTTTTTTAATCTACTCCATACTACTCCAAAAGTCGTTATCCTTCTAAGATTACCTTTCTTCTTTTACCATTGCCTGTCCATTCCTCTTCAACCATCTATTTACCCATCACATTATTTAGCCACTATAGGTGTATTCTTACCGTACTATTACCAGTCTCTTTCCTGCTGTAGATCCCTTATCCTCTATACCTTCCACATATGACAATGACCTTCCATTGTCCTCCAGAAAGGTAAACGATCTTATACTGCATATCCTTTGGCTAAATATCTATATTTTACTAACCTTTCCTCTAAGTTTCATAGTTTCGCTGTGTCTCTTTCCTCAAAATCTATTCCCCAGAATTATTATGAGGCGCCGCAACACCCTAAGTGGAACATGACTATAGATGAAGAAATGTTTACTCTTATTTCTCGAGGGACTTGGGAGCTATGCTAGCCTCCTCCAATGTGATTGTTGTTACTTGTCGATGGGTTTTTACCATTAAGTATAGGATTGATGTGTCCATTGATCGATATAAAGCCCATCTAGTTGCAAAAGGTTTCACTCAAACTTATGGAGTTGACTATCTAAAACTTCTTCGCCAGTTGCTCATCTCAATTCTATCAAAATTTTATTTTCTTTGGCCGTTAACCAAGACTGGCCCATGTATCAACTGGAAGTGAAAAATGCTTTATTGTATGGAGATTTGTACGAAACCAATTTTATAGAGCAACCACAATGGTATGTTGCTCAGTAGAAGAGTCAACATATGGTGTGCAAATTAAAGAAAGCAATTTATGGTTTAAAACAAAGTCCTCAAGCTTAGTTTGACAAATTCAGTTGTGTCATTTGTGATTTTGGCTTTAAGAGGTGCCAATCGAACCATTCAAATGATTGTACATAATGGACGTGCAGGCATTATCATTTTGGTTGTCTATGTCGATGATATTTTAATCTCCAGTGGTGATTATAAAGGCATAAAAAAAACCAAGGCATATTTGCAACAAATCACCAAGGATATGGGACGTCCTAGATATTTTTTGCGTATTGAGATTGTTTATAGCAAATTTGGTATATCTCTATCTCAAAGGAAATATGCTCTTGATTTGCTTCAAGAAGTTGGTCTACTAGTACCAAACTGATCGACACTCCTATAGACTTGAATCTTACTTTCTGGGATGATACTAGTATTTTTTTTATGATAAGGCAAAGTACAGACGACTTGTAGGGAAGTTAATATATTTAACTGTGACTAGACCTGATATCTCTTGTGCAATTGGAGTAATTAGTCAGTTTATGGACAAGCTATGAACTATTCATTGGGATGCTACCTCAGAATCTTAAAATATAATAAGGCCTTCCCTGGAAAGGGTTTTCTATTTAAGAAGCATAGACATGTGAATATAGAAACGTATTCTGATACTAATTATGCTAGTTCTAGAAATGACAGAAAGTCTACCTCTGGCTACTGCAGTTTTATTGGAGAAAATCTGGTAACTTAGCATTGTAAGAAACAAACAACAGTAGCTAGATCCAGTGCAAAAGCCGAATATAGAGCTATGGCACACACTGCTAGTGAAATGTTGTAGCTCAAAAATTTATTAGCTGAATTGGGGTTTAATTTCAGTGATCCTTTATCTATGCACTGTGATAATCAGGCAACCATTCATATTGCTAGTAATCTAGTATTTCATGAAAGGACTAAGTATATTGAAATTAACTGCCACTTTATTTGTGAAGCTTTGATAAGCAAGAAGATTAGCACACCTTTCACTCTATCTTCATAACAAATAGCAGATATATTCACTAAGACTTTAAGGGAGAAACAATTTAATAATGTATGTAACAAGTTGGGCATGATTGATATACATGCTCAAGCTTGAAGGAGAGTGTTGAATATGCTTAGTTTATTATAATATATCTATAAGTTAGGAAAGTTTATCTTTTAGGATCTTCATATATCTTTTGTACCTAATCCTACTCTAATATACCCTATAAATATAAGATGGGTACTACTTAATAATATATAGAAAACAATCATTTCTCTTCTTACACATACCATGAGCCCAATAACACGATATGTTATAAATGAAGTGTTGGAATTAAGTTTAGAAAACTAAATTATGTACACATTTAAATGGAAATTTTAAAAAGTTGGATTTGGTAAGCTAAACAGAGTTGATCAGTTAGGAATTGAAACTATGATAATGTATTGTATGAAGACTAAGATTTAAGAATGAAGCTTGAAGAAAGTAATTAATCATTATCTAAATTTGATAACTTATAATTGAACTAACCCAAGACCTCAGGTTATGAAGACTAGGTGTGATTGGCCCGAATTACATTGACATTCATAACAATCTATATTAAGAATGCCAGGTTATTTGAATAAACAATACTAGCTAAGGTAGAATTTTATACCTTAAATCTCTTAAGAATGCCTTAAACAATAAGCAAAACTATCTTGTGTACGATTATATATTAACAGATGATTTGCATGATTTGAACTAACTAACGCGAAATTGAGAATCTTGTAATTATTAACCTGTTAAACTAAAGAAATTAAAAAAAATTATTATAAAGGAGAACATTGAAAATACTAATTGCTTAACCCGACTGAATAATTGATTTTTGATTTAGATTATAACTAAATTCAAATAACATTTCAAAGATAAAATAAATAATTTATGAATGCATAAAGATTCATTAATATTGAGAAGGTTATAATGAAATGTCAGGATTAAGAACTGAGAAAGATTATTGAATAAAATAAATTAAGCTTTAAAGTTTAATAAGGACACTAACTATATTTATATTTACAATTTAGGAAACTAATCCATTGATAACTCATATTATCTTATATCAGTCTATGAATTGATTAGGAAATAGGGATGTGAGCATCTAGACAATTAAGGAAATCCTTTTCCACTTATTAAGTGAGCTTATACTCAATAGTATGAGGTTTCTTGTTGGGAAAAGAATATATATATATATATATACACATATAATATCTGGGCTATTATTGCCTAGATTTGTGGAGCATTTCAAGTTATTTGAATTTATATGCCTTACATTCAAATGTGCATCAACATAAACGTGTTTTCTGTGGAGGATTAGTATATTATCGGACCTCGAATGCCTAGTTTGATACTATACATCAATATCATATGTTTACCGTAGAGGTGTAGTACTTTATCTCACCTTAAATGCTTGGTTTTGATATTATGTTAAATAATACCATGCTTTGCTATCGTATCGTTGGACTCGTTTGGCATGAGTGTTGCACAAACTACTCGGGTAGCACTGGACTTGCTGAAAGAGGTGTTTAGCTCATGGCCTATTCCCATTAAATGCATAACTAGAGCTGTCATGTTGAGAAGGGGTCATAGGATTGGCAGGATTCTAGGCATTCTACCGATGACAAGGTCACTCCTTGTGTAGAGCAATTTGGTTAATCATATCCAGTGAGATAAGGTTGACGACATCAGTAACTACTAGCCATATCCTGCTCTATTAAATGGCTTAATTTTTATATTACTTAACATCGAATGTATAATAAATTTAATAAATATTATTTCATTGCCCTTATTATAATACCTCACAAAGTCATTCAGACTTAGCTTGTGTGTATTATTTTCTCTGTCCTTGCTTAGATAAAACTAAATGTCAATGAAACCCAACTCACGTAGTACATAAGTTATTTACTTTTTTGAATGCATGTAATTACATAGGCCATAATCTGTTAAGTTTAAGATGTAAATAAGGTTGGGGATTGTAGCAATGCTAAGCACAATTCCTAATGTCTTATTTATAAGTTTGAACTCTATGAAGGTCGTTGTTTGTGAAAATTTCATTATGTGGATTTTGATGAATTTATTTACTTGTAAGGTTCTAGTTCATTTTGAGTAGTGTCTATGCTCAAGGCAAACACCTCCCATTGGGGGCAGTATCAAAGCTAATCACCAACTGGAATATTGGGAACTAAGTACTATGCAGGGTAGGCAAAGTACCACACATGGGGGAGCCACATCTTAAACCTACGAGATGAAGTGTTACACATGTGGGAACCGCCTCTTGAATCTATAGGAACCACCTTTAGAATCTCAACGCCCTGGTGACTGGTTTTGGATTGTCTTATGTCATGCCGAAGATATCGCATTTAGAAAAAAGGTTAAGAAAACCTAAGCAATGTTGGGATAGGATTCTCAAAGTGTGGAATTTCTAGGTTAGAGGAAATTAAACTTGATCTTGAAATTTGAAGTCGACTAGTGTATAATCAATTACTCCTAAGGTGTCAAGCATATGGCTCTTTATGTTTTGGGAGGATAATATTTCAAGGAGTTTCAATGTGTACAACGTGTCTGTGATAAATTCACTCAATAAGCAGATGATTGTTTTGGATAGAGCTTAACTTGATATCTATGAGAAGAATTTGAGAAATTAAATGGAATGGTGAAATGAAAAGACTGCTAGTAGTAGCATGGATAAAAAGGTGTTAGTTGAAGGTAAAGACCATTGTTATGATAAAACATAACATATTATTGAAATTTAAGGATATAAGAAATGTAGCTGAGAAGTGGAGATCAGTATTTAGGAATGAAAAACCTTACCCCAATCTTAACAATAGAAATTTAGGGTCATGAATTATGGAAGTTAGGAGAAGTTTTAAAACATGAATAGGTCTATCCATAAGAATGACTCGTCATAGCATGACTACATGACGGACATGATTGAATAAATGATCTTATTGATGTTATACTAAACCTAGCTGGCTTTTCTAATTTATAAATACACCGATGAAATTATATGTGGAACATGCTTATATATGCAATTATAGGTATTGATTGAACTCTAGAGAATTAAAGAGTTATGAAAATTAATTTAATATTTAAAATATGAACAAGATATATCTCCAAAAATGACCAGTGTATAACCTATTATTTCAGAGGTGTCAAGCACATGACTCTTCGAGTTCTGGAAAAGATTATACTTGGGTAAACATATCATGTACAAATGTGTCTGTGAGATCTTAACTAGATAAACTAATAACCATCTTAAGCACGGTTACATACGGATAATTT
Organism: Jacaranda mimosifolia; assembly: GCA_018894105.1. Taxonomy (NCBI): domain Eukaryota; kingdom Viridiplantae; phylum Streptophyta; class Magnoliopsida; order Lamiales; family Bignoniaceae; genus Jacaranda; species Jacaranda mimosifolia. Next base: position 4,037,256 of record CM032131.1, on the reverse strand, counting down.
ATAAGGTTATTTAGGATGATTAATATTTGGCAAGTACGTATGGTGAGATTTAAATAATATAGTTATCTGGGGATAATAGTGCACGAATAATGGCAGGCAATTTGTATAACAGTGGGCAAGAAATAATGGGTGAATATCTACAGCAGATAAAGTTTAGGAGAATCTTATTGCAACTTTTAAGAGAAAAATGAATCTAGCTATGTGGTGTAAGAACCATATGTGGTAAGTACTGAAAATGGAAAGGGAGAAAACAAATAAGGACATAGAAATCCATAAAAAAGGGTTGGGAAAAATGAGATAAAAGCTTGTTAACAAATAAATCTAGATAAAGAATGAGACTAGTACCTAGAAATAGAATATACATATTAACCTTGATGAGGGAAACTAAGAATCATGATATATGGTGATCCCAGGAATAGCTTAAATATACATAAGAACAATCAATTTTAGCACTACATGTGAAATATGATAGAATACTTGTGCTGTTATTAATGAACTTAGTCAATTTCATCCATCACAGATCAAACAATTGGCTAGATTGATTGAAAGTCTAAATATTCTTGAGAAATGAACTAACCTATACATATATTAGTGGAATCATACGTGAATCTTATGTATAAATAAAATTATTTATTGCATCTTGTATATACTAATCTGAGTTCTGAGTTCTAGGGTATCTTGCCTCATACTCAGATATCTTATAAGTAGCAATCTTGATATTATTAATATTTAAGTTGAATGTTATAGACTAAGCTAACCTGAATTCATTTTATAAAGCTAAAAGTCTTGATTTTTCAGAAAATGACATCAAGAGAAAGTTTTCAGATACGAATGTAATGGCAGACCGATTAGGTTATAGTAAGAAATCACTAATTAATTGAACTAACATGCCAAAAGTCATGATTGAAACATCTAGTTGGAAATATCTTGTGAAAAGCAAAGAGCTAATGCTGAGTTCTCAAACTGACCCCTCAATAATCCCAAGGCATAAGGGCACATGATAGAATCTATGCTGCAATGTAACAGGAATCCTTACCAATTTATTAATGAGGGAGCCAGGCTGGTAACTTTTGAAAGGCTATAGAAGAAATTATGGAAGACTATTTCAAGAAATTCGTTGAGTTTCATCATCCAAAATCTAGGGAGGATCAAATAAGTAAAACATAATAGTATGGAATGTGGAATACGAGAGAATTTGAGTATCGAGCTAACCTAATGACTAGAATAATTAAGTATACTATTTTTCTATTAGGAAGGACCTTGTATTACTGACAGAAATTGACAGAACAATAGTAAGAGCACAATGAAACTCATCGAGTTCAGGAATTAGAATATTTTTCTTGTTGGAATAGTGCCCGACAAGCCAATTGGATTGGCTTTGTAAAAGCTATTTCCTTGTAAAACAACCTTGATTGAATGATATTCTTTATATATCCACGTTCATCTTATGCTTTATATTACTTCACTTGCATTTGGATGAAGCTCTTAGATCACACATGACTATGGGACTTGGTTTGGTGACTATGGAATAAGTCTTACACAATCGTGATCTTAAATTTTCCAAGTCATAGGATCTTAAGAGACGGAGCATCTAAGATCCAGATAGACTCGTACTAATGATGCTTAAATCCATGAGTTGGATATTACTCTATTCCATGAGCAATCTATATGAGATACGGGTGCATGTTAGTAGGTGCTTATTAGTAAACAAGACACTGGAGACCCTCCGAAGAATCCACTAGATAGCCGTAGTGGCAAGTCAGTAGTGGTTAATTATCCCGCTTATGCTAGTGCATATTATTAGTCCTCTGACCTGAGGATCCATGGTAACTTTGTGTCCTATCCTCATGCTTTGACTCTTCCTTGACCACTTAGCGGGTCTTTTGGGTTGAGCTTGGGTATGAGCTACTTAGCATAGAGATTTGTAAGATCCAAGATGGAATTCGACTCCTCACTTTTGTAAAGGGTGAGTACATCTCCTATGTATTCTATAATGATCGATTCCAAGAAATCGTTGTGCAAGGTGGTGTGAAAATTTGGAAAAGAAGTTTTCCAAAGGTGAGGTCACACACAAGGGAATTGAACATTGAGAAAAGAGATATAGTATCGAGGCTATTAGGGAGCCGACAAATATCTTGCCCTAGCCCTCTTTCGGGAGATAGGAGATGGAAGGACCATATTTGCATGGTATGTGTAAAGCTATGATGGTTCTCCAAAATATTCATTTTGGCCAATTAGTTGGGCTACATATGCTTGAGGTTGGACATCGACCATGGAGATTGGGTACTCTTTAATTAATGAGATTAATTGAATCGAGTCGATTAGTTTAAAAAGAGTTTTAAACTAAAATAAATATAAGATATTCAGAAGTCCCAAAGAGTTGTGAGCTCATGTCCAATGAATGGTAGAACCTATTCAATCACACACAAAAGCCAAATAGCTTCCAAAATTGGTAGAACAATTTTCTAAGTGTTAGAAAATTCACTTTGGTGACCGATTTTCAAGGTTCCAATCTAACGGTCAATTTTGGTTTGATTAATTTAAATATTAAATTAATCAAATAATTTAAGAGTTAAGTGAGACCAATAATTAGGGTGTTAATTATTTGGTACCATGTTGACCATCAATTGGATAAGTTGACTTAAAGAGTTAAGGTGACTAATTTAAGCTTAAAAGTTAAGCTTGTTTGATTTAAAAGTTAAATCAAAGGTTGATTAATTAAATTAAAGGGTTTAATTTAATTAATGGGAAGAATACTTTTTGGAGGAAAAATTTAAATGAAGTGTTCATTTAAATTAGCATCTTAATTAATTTGGAATTAGATCCCAAATGAATTTGTAATACACTTGAAATTCAAGTGAGACTTGAATTTGTATTTTGCCAACTTGGCATGCCACTTGGGCGGTCACCTTGATGAAGGTGTGATGCCAACTGGCATCACACCTTCCACCCTCTATATATAGATTTAGAGGGTGTGCACAATTCGAATAAGCATTGCTAAAAGTGTGAGATTTAGATTTTGGAATTTTTGCATTCCCTCCAAAATCTCTTTCTCCATGCATAGCATCATGTCTTAAAGCTTTGCATCTCTTCTTATTCCCAAACTGAAAATCAGCCTCCTCTACCTCATTTTCCCCTCTCTAACTCCATATTCTAGTGAGGATAAATTGGAAGATTGTTTGGTGTGTGGATCGTTTCAATAGAGGCAAGGTGATTGACTTGCTCGGTTTTGGAGATCCACCTGCAGCAGCTTCCGATTGGAGAATTTTTATGGAGCTATCCATAAGAATTTTTTACCCTAATTTTTCACATAATCTTTCTCTGTGTGTTTAGTTGATCCATATTTAATTTCGTGAATTTTGGAGCAGTTTAGCCTGGGCAATCGATGCCATCTTTCTGCTGTGCCAGTTCCAGACAGTTTCTGGACTCGTGAGAGATAGTTGATCTTCTCCTTGATTTTGAGCTACAAGAGGTAATTCTTCATCCTAATCTAGATCTATAGCTTGTATAGATCCTTGGGAGCTTGATTAGCTTAGTTAACTTCAAGCTTATGAAATTTTGATTTATGGATCCTAACGCTACTCTAGCATTCAAGTGGTATCAAAGCCTATTTCATGCTATGTTTTGGATTATTGTTTGATTGATTCATGTGATGAATTGATCAATATCACTAAATACTTGATCCAAATGATGGATTGAAGTGTTTGGTTGATAATGCTTGTGGCTCTATTGCTTGATGAATTGAAAGCATGCTATTATGTGATTTAAGTGTTGATTCATGTTTTAGGATGTTTCAATTCATAGTGATAAATATTAAATGTTGATTTAGCATTTATTGATGTTATATGGTGTTATAGCATGTTGATATTTGATCAAAAGAGTTTTGGTCATTTTTGGATCCAATTTGATTTGACTTGTATTGGAGATTTTGAAGAATATGATTCTAGCTTTCTCTAATTTTTGACGGCATGATTGAGCACTTGAATTTCCTTTTTTAATAGAGGTTTTAAATCTGAAAATTCATCTATAAGGTATGTTTAAGTGTTGAGAACACGTGCTAAAACTATTGTTGCATGAAAGTTGAGTGGAAAATAACTTCATTCACTTGGAAGCCCCAAAATAGGGGGTTGCCAAGCAGCAGCCAGGAATTGGCTGGGCACTGCATGCACGTTGTGCGCGTACGCGTGCGTGCAGCCTACCCATCCGTGCCCCCAAGCTGGGCGGTAGCCCTTGTTTTTTGGTTTTGGTGAATTTTGAGTAATTTTTCCAACTCCTTTTGTGCTTGAAATGTTTTTGCACCACACATGGTACATGCACAAATGTTGTGCAAGTTCTCAAAATGTTGTTTGACATTTTTGAATGCCTTTGGAAATTAGTTAAAATTTATCTTCTAATAATGCCATAAATGTTATGCTTGTTCAATTATTTGTTTATGAGATAAGCATTTAATTGATGCAATTAATTGTTAATTCTAGATTTATTTATTGTTCATTTAGTTGTTGAATGGATGATGAATGAATGGGAATGATCATGAGCCTTTAATATTGATTTTAATTGTTTCAAGTCGTTGAAATGAGTTGTATTAAATTGAGGCTTGCATGCCTCTTAATTTATACCTTGTAAATGTTATGAGAGTAGAATCACGAGGAGTGAGGATTTTTTATTCATGTAAATGTTACATGGAGCAATGGAGGCCAATGGAGGTATGGAGACTTTTGAAGGCCCATGAGTGTATTGGATACAATCATGTAATAGCTAGATTTTATCAACCCACCTAAAATCAACTAGGTGGTGCACCTATGGCTCTAAGTGCACCACTTAGTTAGACTCATGGTCATCCCACCTTAGGAGCATGCTAGGCGCATTTACTTATTTATGCTTTTCATATCCTATTGATGTATGAGATGCATATTTAGGATATAGAAAACCTAAATAAGAAGATAAAATGATGAGATCTTTGCAAGCAAAAAAAACCCTCCACTTAGAATGTCTAAGTGCTTTTCAAATATTAAGTCAAAATGGATACAAATTAAAAGAGTTTTAATTAATCCAAGCCTTCTACCAATAGTATATGGCATGACGATGCTACCACCTTTGTGTTATATACATTCGGTCACAGGGGTAATGCTTAGGTGGAAAGCTGTGACCATACACTTTGCATGAGATGCACCTTTGATTTAGGAACACCCATACATTATACACTTGGTCACAGGGGTGTTGTGCCGCCTGTTTTGAATCAAAGTTTGATTGGTAGGTTTGACTTAACACCGAGTAATGTAGAGGTTGTCCATAAGGGGATCTACATGAAATGGTGAGGCAAAATATATCAAGAGTTTCATGAGATGCAATTAGTAAAAGTTACTTATCTTTAGATTGCTTGTGGATATACATCTAGTCACATGGTCCACTTGCAAGTCTTTGGCGTCTTGATTCTCACTAGAAAATATGATTTCCTGAATTCTTCTAGAGGGTGAAGGATTTCATAAAATAGTGGGAGGAAAACATGCTTGAAAGACCATGAACATGTTTTTAATATCAAATCAATCACATGCTTATACTCTTTTTTTGCTTCTTGTAGATTTTTGAAATATTCAATCAAAAATGGCTAAATATCCACTTGCAAGCATTTTTGAAACCAATAAACTAACCAAGCCGAACTTCCAAGATTGGTTAAGGAACCTTAAAATCATTCTTGACTCTGAAAAGCGGACTTACGCCCTTGATCAAAGTCATATGGATACACTTGGTGATGATGCCACTGACGAACAATGTGAAATGTTCACTAAATTTGTAGATGATGATCTATAAGTGAAGTGTGTCTACATCCATGTCCAATGAGCTCCAAAAGACTCATGAGCACATGAAGCATGATCGAGCGATTTATGTGCACTTGCAAAGTTGTATGGTATACAAAGTAGACACGAAAGGTTCGCTTTATCTAAAGAGCTGTTTAAGACAAGGATAAGTGAAAGGTCAAATGTCCATGATCATGGCCTCAAGATGATTGGACTCATCGAGAAGCTTAGACATTTAGATGTGGTCAAGGACAACGACCTTTACGTGGATTTGATCCTACAATCATTACTACTGTTATATGATTAATTCGTTATGAACTTCAATATGTCCAAGCAAGATGTTACGATTAATGAATTGATCAATATGCTTGTGACCATAGAGATGACTATGAGAAAGAAAAAACCACTTATGCTTGCATCCTCTTCCAAGTCGAAGAGCCTAGGGGTCCTAGAAAGGGAGGTAAGAGGAAGAAGAGTTCTTCCTCTAAAGGGAAGCAACCTGAGAAAAGTTTCAGGAGAGTTAAGAAGAAGGTTAAAGCTGAAGCTCGTTGTTTCTACTGTGGCGAAAAAGAGCATTGGAAAAAAAATTGCAAAGCTTACCATATAGCTTTTGAGAAGGATATGTACTTTATTGAAGTGCACATGACGACTAATTCTTCTACATGGGTATTTGATACTGCATGCGGTTCTCACCTTTGTAATTCGTTACAGGGGATGGAAAGAAGAAAGAGTCTTCATCAAGGGGATATGATCCTCCGCTTGGGAAATGGAGCAAGAGTTGTGGTCACTTTCCAAGGCTTCATCAAGTTGGACTTGGGGAATACTTGCATTGTACTTGATCCAGCTTATTATGTACCCCACCTTGTTAAGAACATTATTTCAATTCCCATTCTTGATAATGAAGGATTTGATATTTCTATATCGAATGGGAAGTTGATGGCATTAAAGAATAGTTTTTTGATTGCTCAAGGTACATTAATAAATGGATTGTACATACTTGATTCTCAACCTTCACTAATGCACATTCAATCAAGTAAAAGAAAATTCGATATCTAAGAAGATGCCATTTTTTGGCATGCAAGACTCGGTCATATCTCAAAGAATAGGATGAACAAGTTAGACGCTCTCAAAGTACTAAATGTTAGTGGCATTGAGGACTTTCCAATTTGTGAATCTTGTTTAAAGGGCAAAATGACCAAAGCTCCTTTTGTAGGACAAACGGAGCACTCCACAAGTCTTTTGGATTTAATTCATATGGACGTTTGTGGACCACTAAGATTTAGTGGGAGATGAGACTATTCCTAGTTCATCACCTTTATCGATGACTTGAGTCGGTACGGACACATGTTTCTTGTGAAGAACAAGTCCGAAGCCTTTGAAAAGTTCAAAGAATATAGGAATGAAGTAGAAAAACAATTAGGGCTAAGTATTAAAGCTCTTTGATCAGACTGAGGGAGAGAATAGTTGAGCACCGAATTCTTAGATTATCTGTAGAAAAATGGGATTCTCTCTCAATAGACTCCACCCGGCACACCCCAACACAATGGAGTAGCAAAAAGGAGAAACCATACCTCACTGGACATGGTACATTCCATGATAAGTTTTGTCGATGTGCCTATATCCTTTTGGGGATACGCCTTACAAACGACGGTGAAGCTACTAAACATAGTAGCACTACAAGAAATTTTATTTTTGGCGAGGAAATATTTGTTACAATAAGTTATTTTTTTGTCACATTAACCTTTTGTAATGAAAAATCTTCGTTACGATTTTTTTCCTCTAAAGCTCGACACTAAAAGTTTAGGTAACAAATATTCCCTTTCATCACAAATACATTGGTAACAATGGATATTTCGTTACGATATCATTAGTTCTAGCAACAATTAGATCCTTACAAAAATATTGACATTCGTTACAAAAGATAAGCATTTGTTACCAATAATCAATTTCAAAATATTTTTTAATATATTTTGTAACAATAAGCTCGTTACAAATAGTTAATTATGACAACATATGGTCCTCACCAATACTCACAATTATTAATATTTTACATTTTATGATGAATAGTATTTTTTGTCACAAATACTAAATGCGACAACATAGATCCTCACTAAAATGTACGTTTGACCAATATTTTTATTTGTATCAAAAGGGTTAGAAACCAATTTTCGAAACCTGAACTAAAATTTTATCGCAACTATCTAGAAATTCTTACATATAAGCATTATATCACATAAAACATGAATATATAGAAAATAAAATTCAAAATAAAGAAGTGTCATACTAAGCTAACAAAAGCAACAACTCAGATCACATAAGCATAGTTGAAATTAAAGATATCATCTAAATTGTTACAAAACATAATATAAAGAAGTTATAAATATTGTAGCTTTAATGAGACAAAATATAGCGACATGTTTGAAAAGGGTATTTATGATAGGATAATTGAGTGATCAAAATATATGAATTTTCATTTTCATGTCACATTCTCCATTCTTGGACCATTTACTTCAAAAACCTGCAAATATAACCAAAATTTAAATTTATTAAAGTTAGAACCTAGCATAAGTGAAAATAAGCAAGATAACTTAAACAACTCATATCACAAAATTCACAAACATGGAAAACTTATGTGAAGATATCCATTTCATAATAAGAGATAAGAAAGAAAATGCTAAGAACTTGAATGATTTGCTTCAAAATTAACAGCATCCGAGCATTTGGAATTTATTTGAGACAAAGAATTTTAGAGTAGCACATCAAAGCTAAAGTTAATACTTATCGAATATGAAATTGCAAGAAAGTACCTGGTTGCAAAACAAGTTTCTCAGTACACATTCTCCAATTTTTTTGCACTATTTTGTCATCTCCAGCTTGTACACAAAGGTAAAGAGAAATTTAAAAAATCTTGAGTTACGTATATATGTTTTTACTTTAATTCAAATGCAAATTTTACCAGAAAAGCTAGAATAATACAATGCACAAAATAACTAATTTAGTACTGACACCAATTTTGCTACAAAATCATTTAGTTATCAAAATATAAGTCTTTTCTAAAATCATGTAGAAAATTTTTGCTGCAGAAATTCTGTTGTTTTCAGTAGAAAACAGCAGCAGAACAAATTTTTTTTATGTTTTCAGTAGAAACAAATAGTTTTCTACTGAAAATTTTGCATACCATAAAATTTTCTGCAGCAGAATTTTCTACTGCAGATTTAGAAATAAACAGCAGAAAATTCTGCTATTTTTTGCTGCAAAAATTTCCTACAACAACATTTTCTACTACTGATAGAAATTTCTACAGCAAAAAAGGTAGAAAATTCTGTTGCAAAATTTGCAGCAACATAAATACCACATGATTAACTCTTTTTGAGAGAACAACTTCTATACACTATAATACCACATGATTAACTAAATTTTTTTAATTGTATTTTCTTTATAAAAGTGATCAAATCAAATCGTAATGAAACGTAAAATGCACAAGAATGATGCGAACAACATAGAAGTATGAACTTACAATTCTTATCTTGATTATTTGGATTGTTTTATTGCATAACTTTCAGCAACATTTGTTTCAGTTCATTTTGACCTTCTCTGAGACCAGCTATTTCTCCATCATAACTTTGAATTAGGACTTGCTGACTTTCAATCATTTCCTCTTAAGATTTAATGCGTGAAGTAGCATTTTGTAATTCGTCTTCCTTGCTACTCAATTTTTCTTTGAGTGCCTTAATCTGTGAAGACTCACATGTTGACCTCTTGGTACACTTAGAAGGCATAACTCTATAAACCAAGCCTTTTTTGTATCCAGCGCGCTTGCCAAATGTCCGCTTTACAATTTCCCTCTCAAAAACTAAACTTTCGCTATTTTCATTTGCTTGATTCCTTAAGTTTTCCATTTCAGCCTATCATTTAGTCATGAAGTCAAGCATATGATATTATATGTGAAGTATACACATATGCTCAATTAAAATAATAATTATATACAATCGAACATACATGTATTGCTGCAGCCTTTTCATTTACAAAAGTACCAATTTTCATGTGATTCCTTGCAAACTTATCCACATAGCTTTGATTTTCCTTTCAAGTTGCCAAAAAAGAGAAAGTTATTAGTAGTGAACATCAACCAAAGAGTCAAATTTATTTGAGCTTTAGTAAGTACATACCATTTGCAATAGCCATGTGTGGAAAGATTTTGAACCTGAAGTATGAGTATATGGTAAGTGTGACCTATTCTCAGCATTAGTTTTGGACCTAGCTTGAATTTACGTATGGAAAAACAAAAGTGAAAACCATACTCAAAATTTTAGGACAATATATATAACTATATTGAAATCTCAAATGAAATATATTAATACCTTGAATTTTTCATTTTCATAATGATCACATAGAACATGCCATTTCTCAAGTGGTATCCAATCAAATGGACTACTAGCCCTTGAATTTTCTCTTGCTGCAATCATCTTTCTATATGATGCTGACAATCGGCCCCTCCAATGTGTATAAGTCCTTTGAAACATGTCTTCCATATACTTCTTGACTACTTCATTAGTTGCCCATCCCTTGATAATAAACCATGACTAAAAGAAATAAAAGTTCAATAACTATATATCCAAATAAATTATTTCCTCATTGATAAGTAAGATAAACATAATAAATAGAATGTCACAACTAAACTCACATCTAGTCCAGCATAGACAGGTAATTTTTTATACTCTGGGATCTCATTCCATTGGCTAATACAATCAAGTTCAGGACTATGCCTAACAACAATTTCAATCGTATTTGCTAGGTGATTAACAAATCGATGTGGCTTCTTGAAACCTTCAGGGAAGTCAATCTCCAGCTACTTACCATCCTAACCACAAATATAAAAAAAATAGTTAGAATTTAGAGCATATAAGATAAAGAAGATCAATATGTACTATAAATATCATTACTTACATTATCAGTAATGGCTTTCTCTATGGATTTGCCTGTGCTTGCTCCACGACCTTGTTTCTTGGTGGAAGTTGATGTTTATCCATCAACAAATATGTAAAGATCATTAATAAATAATTTGCAAGTTAAACTCTTTATCATAGTAATGCATAAGGTATGAATATTTTACCAGTGCAATTTTCTAAGGTTGCTATAGGACTTTCACAATCCATTTCTTGTATATCCTCCTCATGATGTGGAGATCTAGATGAAGTAGGCTGCAAAGGAGATGAAGACGAAGCTGGCAACATAAATGTTGATTCTTGAATGATCAAATATGCTTCTTGGCTTCCAACTTTACTTTTTCTAGTTATCGGGCGATGTAGTGCTACTCCTTAGGCGGCATCTCACTATACAATTATAAAAACATTCAACATCTTAGTATTTAACAATACTGAAACAATGTAAAACCATTGTAGAATGCAATGTTTACTAAACAAAATTAGGAATCACTATTCAAAAAGGTAATCAATTTCATGCCAAAGTTATTCAAGATTGTTGGAAATTAAATCTAGCCATCATCTTTATCTTCATCTTGAACAATGTTCAAATCATTCCCATCCTTATCCTCATCCTCAACATCTTCACAATATTAGATGAGTGTTTCATCTTCTTCATCCATAGACTCATCTTCATCATCATTAATTTCAAATGTTCTTTGTTGGCTAAGTTTTCTTAGAATCTCTTCATCCACAATATAAGGATCAATATCTTCTCTAGCTAAACAAATTGAATCATCATTTTCATTTTCAAGTACTAATATAGCCTTGCTCAACTCATATTGTTGAAATACAGCTTCCGCCTTGTACTCAGCTTCATTGATGTCTTCAACTTCTACTGCTTCATGTTCTACAATATTCCAAAGATGTCTATGATTCACAAGTTGGGCAATCTTCCAATTGCCCCCAAACTTCGTGTCATTAGCATAAAAGCTTGTTGTACTTGATTTAGTAGCACAAATGGATCATCTTCATACCAACGAGACGTTGTATCAATACTTACAAAGTGTTCATCTTTTTGCAAGGTCTTTCTATTGCCACTATCATACCATTCACATTGGAATAATGTTAGCTCAACCACTTTGGTCAAGAAGCCATAGAACTCTATCATATTATTTTTGTGCTCTCCCTCAACAACCAATCCACTATTTTGTGTAGTTCGACGGTCATCCCAATTTTTTGTGTGGAAATGGACCTCATTCATAATGCAACAAGAGTAGAATTTTGTTAGGTATCCTTGAGGACCATTTGCTATTACCCATAATTCATTTGAGACTTCTTCTCAACATTGATGATGCAACAAATTATCTATATGTAACAAACAATAAAGTTAATCGGGACATAAAAGGTTGTGTAATTTAAGATACCATCAAACTTAAATCTTACATAATCTCTAAACCAATTAGGAAATTGCTCTTGATGAGATTTTTGAACATTTCTTTCATTTGCTTTCTCGAGTTCTTCTATATGTTTACTAAATATATCCAATGATAAAAAAGGTTAATAAATCAAATATATTATATGGTGATATTTGTGAAAAATGAGATAAATATATTCTCGTACCTCTTGTAAACATCCAATTCATTGCAATTGTTCAAAATAAAGTTGGGCTATGTCTAGCTCTTTTCGTGAAAGAGTTGCACAATGCCTAAGAGGTCCAAATAGTCTCCTTTTAGTGTGAAGACTGATTCACCTTCTTGATGATCCTCAACACCATCGTCATTTCGCCGAACTCTATTAAACCTTGTTTTAGTTCCATCCACATACATAGACATGAAGGTTATACATTCTCTTACAATAAACCCTTCTAATTGAACCTTCAGGATGTGCTTTGTTAATGACATATCCTTTAAGTGACTTGAGAAACCTAATAAAATAAAACTCAACAAAAAATATAATTTCCAAGTATGGGATAATATAAATTCATTATGTAAATACATGTAAAGAAAAATATTTTAGCACCTTTTAATTGGATACATCCAACGAGAATGAATAGGACCTGCAATCTTTGCTTTTTAGGGCAAGTGAATAGCAAAGTGGACCATGACATCAAAAATTGCTGGAGGAAATATTTTCTCTAACTTACATAAGACAAGAGGAATATTTCTATATCTTCCACCTTTAGTGTCTTTGAGCACAAGATTCTGAAAAATTGACCAATCTCGAATAATGATTTAGTAACATCGTTGCATAGGTATCCTCGAATGCCAACATGAATTAATCGTTGTAAAAGAACATGTCAATTATGAGATTTAAGCCTTGAAATCTTTCCATGTTTTACGCATTTAGAAATATTGGCAGCATATCCGTCAAGAAATTTGACAGATTTTAGAAAGTAACAAAAGCCTTTTTTTCTCACTTGGAGATAAGTTATAACATGCTTTAGGCTTTACAATAGTATTCCCACGCTTTTGCAAGTGCAATTCTTTCCTGATATTAAGGTCATGCAAATCTTCACGTGCTTTTTTAGTATCTTTTTTTTTCCATCAATGTTTAACAATGTGCCCAATATATTATCACATATATTTTTCTCCACATACATCACTTCTAGATTATGTCGCAACATAAGCTTATTCCAATAAGGTAACTCAAAGAAAATGCATTTCTTTACCCAATTTCCTTCTGCTATATCATATTTCCTCTTCCTTTTACTTGGATGCTTTCCTGGTTTGTCGAATATATGCTCCAAGTTGTTCAAATGCAAAAGTACTTCATCCATAGTCCATTCCCGAGGTTTAGAATGTGTTTCAGGCTTACCATCAAACAACTTGCTTTTCCTATACGGATGTTCACTATCTAGATAATGACGATGTCCCATGTAGCATATCTTACTTCTAATTTTTCTCGAATCCATATCACACAAACATGGGCATGCCCCATATCCTTTTGTGGTCCATCTTAATAAATTACTAAGTGCAGGGAATCATTGATTGTCTATATAATTGATGCACGCATTTGGAATGACTTTTTACTACAAGCATCATAAGTTTGAACACCGTCCCATAATTCTTAAGTTCATCTATTAGTAGTCTGAGATAAACATCAATATCTATTCCAAGAGCTCGAGGACCAGGGATAAGTAATGGCATCAAAAAGAATTCATCTTTCATACATTTGTATAGTGGCATATTGTATGGAATAAGTATAACAGACCACATACTGTAGGAATTGCTCATGTTACCAAAGGGATTAAACCCATCAGTAGCTAAACTAAGCCTAACATTACGAGGATCTGTGGTAAAATGAAGATATTGGACATCAAAATCTTTCCAAGCTAGTGAATCTACTGAATGACTCAATCTACCTTCTATATCAATGCGTTTCTCAGCATGCCACCTCACGTCTAAAGTAGTTTAAGAAGACATGAAAAGCCTCTATAATCTTAGCTTCAAAGGGAAATATCGCAAAATCTTGTGAGGAGCCTGTTTTCCTTTGCCATCATTATATTTCCACAGAGGTTCTTGACAAATAGGACAAAACTCTTTATTCTCACTATCTTTCCAAAATAATACACAATCATATCTACAAGTCCCTATCTTCTTGTAACCTAATCCAATTCTGTAAAGAAGCTTTCTAGCCCAATAAGAGATGGTGGCGTGGTATTACCTTCTGCTAACATGTCTTTCATCAATTCCAGTATCATGTTCTTTGCCTTATCAGTTATCCTATTCAACACTTTAATATGTAGTAACTTGACAATGAAATATAATAAAGATTACTTCTTGTAGCCCGGGTATAGTTCACACCTAATATCACTCAATAGTCTATCAAAATTTCTATATCTGATTCTGAATAATGTTCAGGTTGTTTTGCATCTTTCATCTCCCAATCATTTCAAACAATTCATCAGTTGTTTCAATATCATCAGCAGCATCATCATCATGATCCCCAAAATCATTAGTATAACTGTTTCGCATGGAAGAAAAAGAGCGTGGGACTTTATATTCTCTATGATATATCCACTCCTTATACTACATATAAAAGCCTTTCAAGTGAAAGTCTCTTTTAACTTCAAGAAAGCTTTTACGTTTGGTATTTCGACAATCATTGCATGGACAAAGGATCTTATTGTCAGAATATGTAACATTATCTCTTGAAAACTTTAGAAATGATTCCACACCCATAATATAAATAGAACTAAATCTATCCTTTTCACCAATCCAACTCTTATCCATACCTGCACCAAGAAACAAAGTTTTATATCATAAGAAGAATTTATTTAATTAAAAAATATATCAAAATCTAATGAAATGCAAAAGATGTTTAATATATTAAGATTATTTGTAATATAACTAAATTTCATGTTCATAAGCATCACTAATAATAAATTTTGTTTATGTAAACAAAATTAAACTATAATTTCATAAAAAGTGAAGATGAAGGAACTAATACCATAAATAGAACTAAAAAGTAAAGATGCATGGACTGGTTCTATTTCTAGTTCAATTTCCAGAAATAAAACCAGTGGCAATAGTCCAGTTATCCAGTCCAGTTTCTGGACTATAAACCAGTCCAATAATTATTGAGTGCAAACCACTCATTTTCATAATAATCTTAATTTCACTTTTTGAACCAATCAAAAGTTAATATAATCAAAAGTTAGCATGGTTTCTATTGGTAGGTAGTATATTACTGGCTCGCACTAAGCACCAAGCAGGTTCACTTTGGGGAATTCCTACATATGATTATTAGTTTTCTAGAAAATGGCCCTGTAGGAACAACTTTTCCCTATTCCCTATTCAAATTGGACATCAATTCTGTAATACAAAAGATTAGCATGTGGAAAGATCATTCTTTTAGCTTTTCCTTTATTCACACATACACACACACATAGAGTTTGCTATTATATGGAAAAATGAAGGAAAAAAGTCCAACAAGTGAGCATAAGGAGTGCAGTGCTGGCTTTTGACAGTAAAGTAAGAACATAATAAGCATTTATGCTTCAGAACTTTATAAAAAGAAATAGAGTATTTCTTCTTTACAAATGGGCATATACCTTCTGTTTCGTTCCTGCCTAGATTGTGGCTTAGTGATATGGAGTGGTCAAAAGAGTAAATTCCAATATATCAAGCAGATTTATAACACTGCCACACCAACACAAAATTGAAATGTCACTAGCAAAAGGGGATGGATTAATGAATCAGTCACTATGTTTGCTCTCTAACTGTTAAAACTCAGACATGAAGAGCAGAATCAAATTTGTCACGAGGAACCAAACAAGAAGCACACTCCATAGCTCAAGATAGAGTAAGAAGCAAATGATGGTCATAAATTCCAAAAAGAAATTGTCATTTTGGAATCCAATTTTACAAAAACAAAGACAATCAACTAGTAAATATCCACATCTTTGATCACTTTAAACACTTTAAAAACTACCCAACATCCCTCATCTAGAAGTAACCCCCATCCCTCCTCAAATCAATCTCTACCCATTAGTTTGAAATATTATTAATCTCGAAAACAAAGAAAAAATAGAAAAAATAAAACAAATAAAGGAAGGAAAAACTATAAACACTATAATGGATTGAAAATAGAAAAAATGTCAAAACTAAAATGTGCAAGATATAGAGGAAAATGAGGGGGAAATGAGAATAGAAAGATTACATGACCAAATGAGACACCAGATTCCAGCTAGCCTAAAATCGATTGAAGAAAAAATCCAAAAAAAAAAAAAACAGAAAAAAAGAAAGGAAACTGAGTGATGCCATTTGAAAATGAAGAAGTGGGAAGGAGGAGAGGAGAAAACAAACAGACATACACACACACAGAAAGGGAGAGGAACGTACTTGCCTATTGTGATCAAGAGAAGTGAAAGAATGAAGACTGATGAACAAATGATGAAGAAAGTTAGGGCAACAAACTAAAAACTGGGAAGATGAAGAAAGAAAAATGGGCCCCTATCCTTACCGCCAAAAGCAAATTTTTATTATTTGGTGACAAAGTTAATTAAATGTCTTGTTATGCAAAGTATGTATTGTAAATTTAATATTTCTTTTCATTATTTTTGTTTTAAAAATTAAAATTATTTCTTTTTTTTAATTTATAAATATCATAGTTCAAAAATAGTTTTTCAAAATATCTAGGTCCCATTTACTTTGTGACATGGGATGTGGGGTGATATGATGAAATGAGAGATGAAGAGTAGGATTAGGATAATTTTATATTTTTTATATTATGTTTAATTTGTGGAATTATATGAATGATAAAATTGAATTATTGTATTGAGATGTTTATATAAACATGAATTATAATACTTGTATAAATTATAACAGATTGAAGTACCCATAGTTAAAATATTTTTCTATTTAACATAAAGAAATTAATTTCTCTCCATTTCAATATAACATCCAACTATTTCTTCTTTTTTCCAAACATAAAGAAATTATTTTTAATATATTTCCAAACATAAATAAATTATTTCCAAGCATAAATATATTTTTAAGATTTAATATTTTTAATTATTTTTAAATTGTTTGATTGGCGCCACAATCAAAAATTATTTGAAGTTGCAGCACTAAATGTGTGATAAAACTATCACACCTCAAAGGTGGGATGCCTCATCCAACAAATAGTCCGCACAATTGCGGGCTGATGGTTTATTACAGGGCCTAAATCCTAAAAAGTAAACATGGGATAAGG
This sequence comes from Jacaranda mimosifolia, assembly GCA_018894105.1. NCBI lineage: Eukaryota > Viridiplantae > Streptophyta > Magnoliopsida > Lamiales > Bignoniaceae > Jacaranda > Jacaranda mimosifolia. The sequence continues at coordinate 4,019,840 of CM032131.1, read as the reverse complement.
CAAGATGTGGGCTTTCATCCTGCCATCCTGCCTTATCCAACAAAATAAACAGGCCCTTAATATACAAAAACTAATCCTTATTGACTAATAAAAATAAATTTGAACAACTTAAATAAAAAGATTTTATATTATAAAATCAATTCAACAAATTCTTAATTAAGAAATTATTTCTATTTTAGCCAAAAAAATTAATTGCTAAATTTTTGGATTAAAAATATTTACATGGATTTTTTGGATATAAAAATTTATTATAAGAATTCTTTTAGTTATTTTCTAAATAATATCAAGAGAATATATGAAAATAAAAAATATCTTATATTTTCAATTTCGTCAAGTTTGGTATAATTAAAACATAGGTTATAAACTAGACAAGTACAAATTTAAACCTAAAGGGCTTACATATAAAATATTTATTTTTATTTTTGTTTTTGGTTATTAAATGTTGGCTATTTTCATTTAAAAATACTTAGTTATTTTGATATAGAGAAAGTTTTTGATTTGATTCCGCAAATGAAATTGATAAGAATCCAACCTTTTACCTAAAACTAGCAATTGTTGCACACGATCCCATGTGTATATATATTTTTTGAGTATTATATTTTTTATGCATATTTTTCCTTCATTATAATATAACTTAATTCATAGCAAATACATATTACTTCACATCTCAGTCATGGCTTTTAAGTTTTAAGAATGATATGTATGGTTCTTCTAATACTTCAATGGAGGATGGATATATGGTTTGGGATAGAGTTATAGTCGTTTTTCTAAGTGTTTGTGAGAGTTGTGGGAATGATACAATTCTTATAAGAGTTGGGTGGGTTAGTGGATTTCATAAAAAGTACCATTTCAGACTTATTATTAAAATATTTTTGAAAAAGAATTCAAAGGATAAATTGGGGTATTAATAATATTGGTATTCAAACTATTTTCATGGATTAAATTTTTCATTTTACTCTTTGGATTAATGAATTGTCTATTTTAGTTGAAAATTTAAAAGTAACTTCCAATTTACACACAAAACTCTTTCTTTTTATAATAGTTTAGCTAATCATCCCAAATTAACTCATATCTATTATATTGGGTTAGGCTTGAATTATCCAATCCAAGTATCCTTTACTAATTTAATCAAATAGCAATGATTTTTGACAATGATAAAATTTTTGTTACAAGTTTTACATTTATCACTAAAGGAATTTTATTTTTTTTGTGACGATACAACATTATTTGTAACAAATAGTTTGCTTTGTCACGTAAAAATAACATTTTCATAACAAAATTTTACTTTTTGTAGGCATAATTTTTATCTGTCCCTAGAAAGTTATCTTTTGTAACAAAATACTACTTATTGTAATGAGCATTTCATTATGGTCACAAAAAGTAAATGTTTGGTAACAACATTTATAGTTTGTTACAATAAACATGTTCTTGGGACAAATTAAACCTTTGTTACAATTTTTTTTGTTATCTAAAATGCAATTTTTTGTAGTGATACCTTCAAAGTCAGTGACCAAAACACCATATGAGATATGGCATGGCAAAGCACCCTTTTACCATTATCTTAAGGTTTGGGGATCTCCTGCATACGTGAGACGGATAGTGGGAGATAAGTTGGATAATTGATCCACTTTGTGCAAGTTTGTGGAATACCCTAGAGAGTCTATGGGTTACTAATTTTATGATCCCTCAGAATGAAAGGTTTTTGTATCGAGGAACGCCTACTTTTTGGAAAAGCAATCTCTATTAGATAGAAATAACATTGTTGTTGAACTTGATGAAGTTCAAGATGATTATGAAATCCCACAAGTAGTGGTAACAAGCGAGCAAGAAAAGCCTTGTACACAACCTCTACGTAGGGCGGACCGAATCAAGAAGCAGCCCAAAAGGTTTGGATTCCTTCATGAGATAGGCCAATTGGATGATGATCTGAAGACCTACAAGGAAGCTATGTTGGACATAGATTCGGGATGTTGGCTTGAAGCCATGAGATTCAAAATGGACTCCATGTACTCAAACAAAGTATGGACTTTAGTAGATCCACCTAAGGGAATAGTTCCCATTGGTTGTAAGTGGATCTATAAGCGAAAGCTAGGAGTAGATAGAGAAGTAGTAACTTTTAAGGCGCGACTTGTGGCAAAGGGTTACACTAAAAAATTCAGTATTGATTTCGAGAAAACCTTTTCACTGGTCGCTATGCCTAAGTCCATTTGGATTTTACTTGCTATAGTCGTATATTATGACTATGGGATATGGAAAATGGATGTGAAAACCGCTTTCCTTAATGGTGACATTGAAGAAGAAATCTATACGGAGCAACCACAAAGTTTTACATCCAGGGGGAGTGAGCAAAAGGTTTGCAAACTCCAAAGATCCATTTATGGACTCAAACAAGTGTCCCGAAATTGGAACATATGTTTTGACAAAACGATCAAATCGTTTGGCTTTGTCAAAAATGTTTATAAACTATGTGTGTACAAGAAGGCTAGTGGGAGTTTAGTACAGTTTATTGTGCTTTATGTTGATGACATCCTTCTCATTGGGAATGAGGGAGGAATGTTAGAGTGTTCTAAAGCATGCTTATCTACACAATTCTCCAAGAAGGATTTGGGAAAAACATCCTACGTATTAGGAATACGTATCTATAGAGATAGATCTGGGAGGATGCTGGGGCTATCCCAAGCCCCGTACATTGACATGATACTAAAGAGGTTTAGTATAGAAGAATCCAAGAATGGATTTCTTCCCATGTGACATGGCATTCATCTCTCAAAGTCTATGGCTCCCAAAACTGAGGGAGAGAAACAAAGGATGTCTCACATACCTTATGCATCCGCAATTGGTAGCATAATGTATGCAGTTTAATGTACAAGACCGGATGTGGCACACTTGCTAAGTGTTATGAGTAGGTTCCAATCCAATCCTGGTGAAAGTCACTGGATAGCCGTAAAAGCAATCCTTAAGTACTTGAGAAGGATTAAGGACTTATTTTTAGTATATGGCAATAGAGAATTGAAACTATAGGGGTTTTTGGATTCAAGTTTTTAATCCGATCTCAAATCCACTTCTGAATTTATATTTTGCCTCAATGGCGGCATGGTGAGTTGGAAGAGTTCCAAATAAGACACCACGACTGATTCCACCACTGAAGTAGAATATATTGCGGCTTCAGAAGTTGCAAAGGAAGGTGTTTGGATGAAACACTTCATTCAAGAGTTGAATGCAGTGCCTAGCATTGCTGAGCCAATTGTTGTCTTCTGTGACTACACTGGGGCGGTAGCGCAAGCTAAAGAGCTAAGATATCACCAGAAATCCAAACATATTTTGAGGCGATATCATTTGATCTGGGAGATCATTGATAGAAGTGACATCCGAGTGGAGAGAGTTACCTCAAAAGAGAATATAGCAGATCTACTGACTAAACCCCTAATGTAAAAGGTCTTTGAAGAACATCTTGAGAAGATGGGTCTCAAGGCCATGGGGCATTGGCTTAGGGCAAGTAGGAGATTGTTAGAATAGTGCCCAGCAAACCAATTAGATTGGCCTTGTAAAAGTTATTTCCTTGTAAAACAACCATACCCACATTCCTAGAAAACCCCCCACTAATTACACGTAAAAATTTGAGGGCGATGAAGTTGGACTGCAATGGTAGTGATTCCACCATTTCCAGTGGTGGAACGAGGTTGAGATTAAAGGCCTTTGGTCGGAAATAGATGGGTAGTGCTTAGTTTCAATTTGGGGTTTTGTCTGGAGGCGATGAGGAATTTTTGTGGTAGTGGGACAATGGCGCACTAGGGTTTTATTGTAGTTATTGGCCAATTAGCCTACCAAACGATGCACAATCAAATAATTAACTGATGATTTTTGTTCCTCTTAAAGAGACGTACCTCTTGATTGCGACAACTCTCATCTTCAGTGACAGTGCATGGTAGCAAGACTTGGTCCGATTGCACCACTTTGATGAGAATTCTAGCAAGATCTTAAGTCTGATTTTGGTCTCACTTAGACTAATTTTGAACTTTGAATTTGACCCTAAATCTTTCAATTGGTAAAATTTCTTAATCGAATATTATTCGATTAATTTTTCAATTTTAGTTAAAATTTTAATTTGAAACTTGATGATCACATAAAATAGGATTGCTAAATTATAGTTTAAATTTAAATTAAGAATTAAATTCATATTTATCAAGAATGAAAGATAAATGTGGATTGAACTTAGAGAATTGATGATTATCGAATTAATTCGTGCCATGAGCCCTGATAATATGATATGTCATAAATGAAGTGTTGGAATTAAGTTTAGAAAACTAAAATATATGGACATTTAAATGGAAATTAGTTAAAAGGTAGGATTTAGTAAGTTAAAAAGAATTGGTCATTTAGGAATTGAGATCATTGTTATAGTGGCCCACTAAGTCATTTCTACTTACCTTGTGTGCATTATTTTCTCTGGTCCTACTGCAGATAAGAATAAATGGCGATGAGGCCCAACCTACACAGTGCATAAAGTATTTAATTTTTTGAAAGCATATAATTACATAGGCCACAATATGCTAGGTTTATGATGTAAATAAGGTTGGGGGTTGTACCGATGCTACACATGATTTCTAATGTTTTATTTATAAATTTGAATTACATAATGGTCGTTGTTTGTGGAAAATTTATTATATGAATTTTGCTAAATTTATTTACTTGTAAGATTCTAGTTTAGTTTGGGTAGTGTCTTTGCTTAAGGTAGACACCTCCCCTGGGTGGTGCTAAACAAGATGCCATTTTATTGAATAGAATACATCAACTTGTTTTCAACATCATTCGGTTTCTTGATGAAATAAATATTCCAATATTAATTAAAATCAATTGTTAATATTTGGAATTAAATTTGACATATTTCATAATCAAAATAGAAAATTTAAACTTATTACCATATCTTTTAGGATATAAAATTCATACTTTTTTGAAAAAGTTTTATTACCAACAAATGCCCTTATTTCTAGGCTTGATGAAGATGTCTCAAGCACTCAAAAGGGAACTGGAACTTGAAGGACTCCAATATTCTAATCCATCCACTTGATTGGAGAACATTTATTTCAAAGATATAATTGAACTGGAAAGTAAATTTGATGCTGCGTACATACCATCAAGAGGATCAAGTTAAAACCTATGTCACCTGATATTTTTTTTTTATTTTTAAGATATTTTTAACTTGTGTCAAAGAGTTTTCACTTGAATCTAACAACTTGGTTGGCAGTTTTATGTTCATCTAGTAATTTAATTTTGTAAACAATTTATACTCATATTTAGGAGTCATATGAATTTATATTTATGGACATTTTATACTCATGTCAATAAGGTAGTGAGTTTGATAAATATTTCATACTCATGACAAGGAATCCACTTGAATTTGATTGACATTTTATACTCTAATCAATGTGTGGACTTGAATATAGATTGATAGGCAATTTATACTTTTATCAAGGAGTACTTCGAGAGACTTTGTTTTGAATCAAATAGTTTATGCTTATATTTGGGAGTATTATTGATAGTTTAAACTCTTATTAAGTAGCTCTTGGAATTTGGAGATGAAGGTTAAATTGTCTCCAACATTATCATGGGATTCGTATGTGCAATTACTTTTCTACTTGACACAATGCTAGGTTTCATATCATGTGCTCAACTTATTAATTCTTTAAAATTTTTGGGTTTGTTGCTCAAAGAATATAGCATAGTTCCTAATACATCGGTAGGTATACATTCCAATTGCTGAAGTTTAACATAGTTGGTCTTTACAATAAAGATTTAAATTGCTCTAGCTTTCAATAATGTCAATGGGCTAATCAATCCATTGGTGTGTATTTGATACCTCTACCTTGTTGATAGTTTGTTGGGAATTATAGAAGTGATTTAGGAATTCCTTTACCGTTTGTTGTCAACTACCAATAGGCAAGTCAACATATTAGTCAAAATGCATTAATTTCTAATGAAAGCATGAACTATTTCAAATCACTGTTAATACCTACATTATTACAAGTCTCTACAAAATGAGCATGCTATTTGGGGTTGTGCTCCCATCAAATTGTTGAATCTTTAATGGTTGGATACCCTAGTGATTTTCTTAATGCACTAGTTCTCTTAGTATATTGTTTTGAATACATAAAGCTATTTGAAGAATGTCAGCCATAGTCAACTTTCATAGTATTGATGATCATGTCTTACAGCTAGTGAATAGTCACTATAATGGAAATTGCAGAGTAATTGACCTTCAAATAAAGCCATGATTCTATTTCCTTTGAATTATTTCCCCTTAGTAGCATAGCTTGAGAAAGTTACATGATTGCAACTAAATGCTCAAAGATTCAAATGTTGATGATTTATAGTTGATCTCTTTCAAAATTAATGAGCTGAGCTATATGATGAAGTTGTGATGATGGTCTTGCCCTAGTAGATTGGCCAACAACATCATCAATAATCTCTTTCTTGTTTAACGCAATCTTATCCTTCTTAGGAACATACAAAGGCTGTGAATAAACGTTTGATGAAAATGCCAAAAATTCATTCATACAAATTTTATGCAAATAATATAAATATGAAAATGAAGAAACAAATACATTAGAATAATTTTTTAGATAAAATTTAGGAATATAATACAACCCTAATTTCTTTGTAATTATTCAATTAAAAATATTTTCCCTTTATTTTAGACTCCTAATACATACCTTGGATATGCCTTTTAACAGTAGAAGTTTTACATAGTTGATCATCAAATTTGAGACTTAAATTCCTCCATCTATCAATGCAATCAATATTAGGCTTGTCACTCCATTGGTGTGTATTTGGTAGCTCTACCACCATGATAATAGTACGTCAAAAATTGTAGAAGTGATTTAACATTTTCTCCCAACTATTAATGGGTGTATCAACATATCAGTCAAAAGTATTATCTTTAAAGAAAACATGAGTTGTTTAACAAGGAAATCATCATCAGTCACTACATCATTGCAAGTTTCCATAAAATAAGCATTTTACTTGTGGTTGTCATTCCCATCAAATCGTTGAGTCTTTAATGGTTTGGTTTCCTAATAGCATTTTGAATGCATTAATTCGCTTAATATATGGTTTTGAATGCAAAGTAATTTGGAGAATGCCCGTATTCTTATGGTATTGTAGATCATGTCTTGTAGTTGCTAAATAATCATTATAGCAATGGATGTTGCGGAGTAGTTGGACTTTCAAATAAAGCCATTATCCTATGCTTCCTCGAATTGCTTCTCCATAGTAACATGGCTTGAGAGGTTTGAAAATTCTTAGACTTCATTTGATTTTATTTCAATGTACCTTTTTCATTTTCAATACTATGTGGAAATAGAAAATAATCAACTGATACACTTTTCAATAAAAATATATCTCACCCTCAACTTAAATTTTCCATCTCTTCTCTCTCTCTCTCTCTCCAATTTTAGATACTATAATTCCCAACTTTACCTACACTTTGTACAATTATTCTTGTCCCATGCCATTGATCTTTCATTGTTGTCCATCAATGCTCTCACAACATTGTTTTATTTTTTCTAAAATCTACTTCATGTCCATTATTATTTCTCATCTACATGCCTTCCCAAGTTTTTCCCCAAATCCAACTTTGAAATCCACTTCCATAACACATTCCCTTACAACAAAGATTTCCAATCTATCATCTCTGGTAAGACTAGCCGCCTTCCGACTAGTGAAAAGACTTAAGGTAGGAACAAATATTGTACTTGGCCCTTCTTAACTGTAGGTGAGTGAAATGTGATAGATAGGTGGGGATGCAAGAATGGATTCTATAATTCCTTCATCATTCAAACAATATAATTCTATCCAAAAAAATTTCTCTTTTATGAGGTTATCTATTGCTATATTATGTTTTGGATATGTTTTTAAAGGTTTTACTTGTAGATCTAGTTTAATTTATTTTAATTTTTTCAAATTAGAGAAAATATTTTTAGGTATTCTCGTTGGTGTCAATGTTACTAATTCAAAGTATGATTGATGTTGAAAATTTCTTCACCATTATGATTAAATCATATGCATTATTGTGATTTTACATTTTTTTTTAGGTATTTCCTTCCAAATCTAGCAAAAAGTTCTTGTAATTTTTTGCATTAGAGTAAATATGTTTAGGTACTTCCTTATTTTAGAGTTTAGGATTTCAGTATACAAAGTATAATTGATGTTGAAAATTTTTTCACTATTATAATTAAATCATCTATAATATTGTGCTTTAGATTTTTTTTAGAGTTTTTGTTCCAGATTTGGTCAAAAGTTCTTTCAATTTTTTTCACACCAGAGTAATTATTGTTATGTAGTCCTTTGTTTTAGGGTTCATATTTCATCTAAGAACATTGATTGATATTGATAATTTCTACGATGTTATCAGTAACTCTAGTGCACTATTCTATTTTTAGATATTTTTTAAGGATTTTTTATACAGATTTGCTTTAATGTAATTCGAATTTTTTCACATTACAATTTTTATTTTTATGTACTTGTTGGTTACGGTTTTGCTTGTAGTTTTGTATGGTTTGTGGGGTTACTTTAAAGTTAGTGGGTGCATGCTAGTTTCTGTTAAGATAATAATACGAGATGCGATCATATTTGCTATTTCCTGTTCATATTGCGTGTTAATTGAACATGTAGGCTTTTTTCCTATGTTTTATTTGACTATTTTAATCTTCCAATTATATGTTCTTTATTAAGTTTTATATCTGAGTAGGAATAACATGTTTATGGATTCATGTTTAAGGTTGAATTTCATGTTTGCATTTGTATTTTGTTTACGCCGTGCAATTCATTTTTGAAAAGTTTGTTGGTTAAGGTCAATTTCGCATAATCTTTAGTTGAGCTCGAATTTTCTTCTGAATATGACAAGCTTTGTATGTTCTTATTGTTTGAGTAGAATGATTGGAATCGCATTATTTAATTATTATCATTTATGCTTCAAAAAGATTTGATGTGCCTATTCATTCACAAATTTTTTTATCAAATGACATGGCATAATCAGGAAGGAACATTAATGTTGATGTATTATATATAAGCTAATATCTTTATTTCTAAAATTTGTAAAAGATTACCTAGTATCTTTTTCTTTTTACCCAAATTTTTCTTGGAATGTGACAGCATGTGTATGTTCTTATTATTTGAGCAAAATGATTGGAATTACATTGCATGTTATCATTTAAGTTTAGAAAATATTTTATGTATTTATTCATAAACAAATTTTTATTATAAATTGACAAGGTATAATTTGGAAACGAAGTACTATCCGTGTGTAGTTAAAATTTCTTTTTAATGCATGGAAAAGATTACTCTTGTATTCATTTTACATCTGCTCAAATTTTTCTTTGAATATGATCATTTATATATATTCTTATTATTTGAGTAGAATGATTGGAATTGCATTATATGTCATCGTTTATGCTCAAAAAATATTTGATATATCTACTCATTCACAATTTTTTTTTATCAAATGACAAGGTATAATCTAGAAATGAAGTATTACCTCTTTTTAGTTATAAAATCTATTTTATAATGTATGGAAAAGGCCACTCTGGAAAATTTGATGTATCAGTTTATTCACATTTTTGATCAAATGAGAAGGTATAACCTAGAAACAAAGTATTAAATGTTTTTTGTTATATAATCTACTATTTTTATCTAGAAAAGTTTGATGTAATATAATTTGCTAATATGTGTTCATTCAAAATTTTTGTTATCAATGAATAAGTTATGTTATGTACAATGTGATTAGAAAATAATGAAGAGTAAAAAAAATAATCGAATATAAATTATTGTTTTGAATGCCTCTCATTCTTTATGTATAGGATGCCATTATTTTGCATGATGGTTGACTGGATGCTGCTAATGCATGGCTATGTGTGGGCTTTATTTTTATGTTCAAATACATTGATATTACTATTTATTGTATTTTACACTTAAGATTAATACATTCATTGTAGAATCAATTCTTTATGTTCTTTAATATGAAATTATGTATATTAAAACACTCAAAATCTAGGTTAATTTGGCATAAAACAATTCTATTCTAATTATTGTAACATAGACTTGACAAGTAGCATAGAATATGGTATTCTAAATATGAGAGGATCAACAAATGATTTTATAAATAGGAATGAAATAGTTAATATTGTAACAAAATGAACAGTGTATCTAATTAAAGAGGTTATTTATTACAAATAGTTTATAAAAAAAGAATTGATATTGGATTCTTGTTAATATATATCATAACATGACCTATGTGTAATATTTACTATTAACAACACTACCTCAATACACTTTCATATAGAATTAATTTGAATAGATGGCACGAGAATCACAAAGGGCTGAAATAAGGCACTCGATGCAAACCAGGACCTCCCTACTCTTGCAGTCTCTATAAAACTGATGTATGGTCAATATCTAAAAGGACACTTACTTTTCACAACTCTCTCAAACTCAATTTGGGTATAGATTCAAAAAGAGCAACAAAAACGTTCATGACATTACTTTAGGATAGATCAACTTAAAAGTAAGTTTTGTAGAGTATGAATTTTTTGGTGCAAATTTCATGATCTAATCACTTGGCATGCTAGATTTGGTTGGGATAGTGTGACTTCCATTGTAACTGCACATGAGGAGCATTAGGTTATTACTATTGTAAATTTTCACCAAGATGGCACTAACATTATGAGTTATGTGCTCTTCTTTATAAGAAAGTCCTAAGTAGGTTGGTGTTTGGAGAAAGCGACACGACACTATCATTTGTGCATCGAGATATTTCTCGACTTTGTAGCCAATGGTAGTGGTGTAAGATCTTCATCACAACTACCATATGACAGCCATGATGAGTTTCACGTAAATGTCCCGCACCTTGGTAAAGGTAATATTGGACCAACATTCTTTCCAAATCAACCTAATGATGATGGAATTTGTCAAAGACCGCCAAATATGAACCACATACCCATATTTGCAGTCCATCAGCAGAATAAGTCAAATAAATCCAAGAATAAATAGGTGTAATAGAATATGAAGTGTTGCTTTCCCAACTTGAAAAACGGCATTGAATGCCGATTGCTTATATAAACAGGTATTTTATAATCCCCATTGGGAAGTTGATAAACATTGTTGTAGCATGCTAATCAAGAACATTACCAAATTTAGTCCAAATTTCAGTATAGATAGATTGGTTACTGTCAGCAATGCTAATAACATCAACTTAGTTGAAAAAGGGGTAGAGGCATGGCCTTTGATAACCAATCATCCATTGATTTTATAATCACGGAGTTACTGTAGATCTTAGCACCCAAATTGTGGTATGAACCCTCCAACCAACGTACAACTGCAACAACTCGGCATTAACAAAAACTATTGGATTCCATGTATCTATTTCTATCAAAGAACTTAAAAGGAGTCAATATCATAAGTAAAAATCATGGGATGCCATAAAAGGTAGGAAGAATAGGAATATAGCTTCCAACATCACTTATTCTTAAAGCTTAAGATTTGTTCTTGAAGAAGATGTGCTGCCAAAAATTTCTTCTTATAAGGGAAGATGTGCTGCAAAATATTTCTTCTCATGAGGGAAGATGAGAGGAGGGAGAATGTTACGCCCAAAATCTAACCATATAGTCTAGTCTCGAGGCGTGCAAATCGATTCCAAATAAACAATATCGCCTATCCAAAATCATAATCTTAAATAAAGAAAAACTCCAAAATTCATAATAATTCAAATAATTCTTGCAACATAGAAACTCAAGATGCTAAATATTTTTCCCTCAACTGGAAAATCATTAAAGGAGAAGAACTAATTTGCCAACACAACAATAAAACTAAAGCTACTACAAAGTCCTCATCTAAAAAGAAAACCTTCAATTTTGGTTCTCATCATATGTAGGATCCACCTTCTCACTAGGGCTAGGATTTAGGCCTGCCAGAAGGGAGTTAAGAAAGAAAAATAGTGTGAGTAAAAGACTCAGTGAATGCCAAGTGTGTGCAATGTGAGTTCATAAATTTAACATGATTTGTATAGTGAAAATATTCAAGAAAAACTTAAGTGGAAATCATTAAACAGTCAAGCAGTAACAAATTAAGAATTTAATAAATAGTTTCCTGGACTAACAACTTAAATGCAATGATCAAATAGTGTTTGCTGTAGCCAGCCAACCCTATGACTCCCATCGTAACAATCCCTTATCTCTGCAGGCAAGGTGCGACCTTATCAAAATAATGCATAAGCGTCGTTAGGAATTCCTACAACCCACCTCAGCCACAAATGGCTTCTGTTGTGCACTAGGGTGATTAGGCCATGGGGGCTTGGGATTCAACCGGCAAGCTTACTACCTGGTGAAGTCCCTCGCACACCCAGACCAAGTTAGATCCAACTAACAGTAACAGTAACAGTAACAATAGCGGTAACAGAAATTTCAGTCAATCAGTTGATCAATGAATTAGTCTAGAAGCATTAAAAATCATAAAACATATGTTTTCTTGTATCATGAAACAAACTAAAATAGTTTTTGTGCGAAGTGGAATATAATTATAGTGCAGTGTATATTGAAAAGAAGTTTCATAGCACGCATTACTATACATATATTCTTCTGGGTTTTGAAAAGTAACATCATATAATAGTTATGAGTTTCGGCACTCACCTTCAAAATTAATCTTATAAGTCAATCAAGTCAATCGTTGAGTCACCTGATTTATTTAACAAACACATTAATCACTAATTTAAACGACTAGCAAGATAAAATTTACGTAAAAGTAGCCTTATGGGAGCCATAAGCCTATAGTACCTTAGAACAACATTCCTAATTGGTACTAAATAATTTTACTATATGTATTTCTCATTAAAGTCCATTCAAAATCCCAAAATTATAAGTAAAGAAGATTAACCTAAATAAATTTTAGAATTTAATAGCAAATAATTCCTAAAATTCCTACAACCAAAAACAATAAAGAAATGAAAATTGTTCCGAAGAATAACAATAATATATAGCATGTTTAGTAATTTGTCCTATCTAGACTTGTGAAAGGAAAATTCATTAATTTGAAAAGATATGTATACGTATTTATATATATATATGCATTCAAATGCCATTCCTAACAAAACCTCATACCCATAAAACAACTAAAATTGCAATCCATACTTGAACAAAACCAATTAGAATAGCTATATATACATGTATATATACTTATACAAAATTATGCATACACAAAATAACCTATCATATTCCACGTGTGTGTGTGTGTGTATATATGCAAGCGTGTCTACACTAAGCAACCATCAAGGTCACACACACACACACACACACACACATATATATATATATCCGAATATACATATGCCAAGAAAACTTATGGGAAGAAAATCTTTTATTAAAATTTGAACCATTGACCCACTATCCATATATTCAATCATAGGTGTCTACTATTCTAGTAAATGAGTGAGATGCACTATTTTGACAATCAATTCATCTTATACACAAGCATTAAGTTGAGAATTACTATCAACAATTTCCTTAAATCAATGAAATACACCTTATATATGTTGGGACGGCTACAATGTTGCTGCCTACACAGCATGTACAGTTAGTTTGGCCCCAAATTATATCGCTAGGCTCAATCTCCTAGCAATCTTCCAAAGTAGCAGCAAACACCATCATGTCATTCACATTAATCCTATCAGCTTCTGAGCTCTTGTCACGACATTACATTTCAACTTCAACCTTTGCATCTCCTTAAAAGAGATGTGAAATTTGATTCGTTCATTTGATAAAACCAAATTCTCTTCTTTCTCATCCACCAGCATGCATAGCCCCCACCTCTATCCCCAACCATAAACCACTGTATGCAACATCTTGTTTTCTTGTGATAAAACTCCACCATCAAATCCCTTGTAGCTACCACATAACTTCCTATTTCCCTAAATGAATTCGGAGCCTCCTTAAACACCAAGCTCCTTTCCACTGGCTGCCCCTCCATATCCAGGACAATGCCTATATTATCAACCATTGACAATACCCTTGACTCCTTAACCAGATGCTTTAGTTGAGGTACGTTAGAATAATCTGGTAGTGAAAAGACAAGCCCACATCTCCCTTTTATGCAGTTATATAAATATTGCCCAATCTTGGTACCAACAAATATAGAATCATCCACCCACAATAAAGGCATAATAAGGCCATCAAGAACTCCTTAAATCGGTTTCATAATTACCAAAGACCCACTCAAAATCAACTCTACTAATATTTATTTCTTTTCGATCCTAATTGCAAACAAATTGCTGCTATCACTATTGTCGCTATTATATACATGATTTGGTGGACTACCGCCATTAGTATAAAAAGTGGAACCATGATTCTAGCTTAGATATTTATGAGAAAAAGTAGTGACGCCTTTGAAAAGACTAATTCTTTTGGCAGGTCGAGTAAACTGGAGTCAAATAGAAACAAGAACTCATCGGAGTACAACCATAACCTTACAAAGCGGGTGGATCAAACTCATTGACTTTTCACTGTTAGTGTCGAGGAGGGAGATGCATTTGATGAAAGTGATTTCGGGATGGGCACTTTGGGAAATTCGGAGGGAGTACAATAATAGAGTGCTAGAGAGAGTGACGACATAAATCTTGATTTGATCATTGGATGGTTTGGAGAGTGCAAGACTCTTGATCGGAGAGCTATTGGCATCAAGGGCAGATTTCAAGAGACGTTCAAGAATCGTATGAGGCTTGGGTTTTACAGCCGTTGCTAAAATTAAGGTTTTAGGTTCGTAAAAACTACATATATGGAAAAGTAGTTTAATTCAAATAGGACTCTAATCAATTTCCATCTAGGACTAGAATGATCACATTATAATTCTAGTATCTCTATTATTAATTCCTAGAATTCAATAATTCAACTCCTCGTATTAATATAATATTAATTCAAGTAGAATTTTAACCCATCAATCTATAATATATATATATGTATAAAATATTAATTATCACTATTTTATCAAGATATAATTTAATATTATCTATATATTATATATAAATATATTATTTTTGAAAATATAGTTCATGCCTTACTACAATTTTAATTGAAATGATAAATAAAATAAAATAAGGTATATTGATTGATTAAATATGAAATAAAATTATGGGACATTACAGAGAAGGTTGAGTCTCTTGGTGATACATAATTGCTTGTTTGTCTTGATCTCTGATCTAATGGTGTTGACTTATTCTCATTTGAAATGTCCACTATGTTTTGTCCTACATATTTCTACTACTAAACTTGAAGACTTATTTCTAAATTATTCTTTTTGATGTTGTTGCTATTTTTATTTATGTTTAAATTGATGAGTTTATAACTACACATAATGATGAATGTTGTTTAGAACTTTGTTACATTTATTTTTATTATGAACTTGAACATGCGACCACCAAATTTTCACATTACAAGATGCTTTATTTCTGTATACTAGGTGTTCATTATGATATGCGCCTATCATGCTTATTCTGGGAGAAATGCATTATAGAATGTCTAAAGTGTCATAGATTACTTCCAAATGGCTTTATTTAGGAATTATTAACCCGTCAAGCAGTAAAAATAGTATGTTATAGACTATTAGAAATTATTAAAAAGAGTTAATGCTCGCTTTGGTTGATTTCATATTGAATTATTCCTCTTATTCTTTTTAAAATTATAATGTAATTCATATCCTTCAAGTCTATAAAATTAGTTCATTGTCACTAAGTTCAAATGTTTTTAACAAATTATCTTTTCAATTCAAACTTATTTTTTATTATTAATTTTCATACAGTTTAATATGTTTTATAGCTTAATTCATAATATTTAAAGAATTAAATACAATGATTTCATATTAAAAATCATTTCCTCTCATTCAAGACCTATATTTTAAAGTTATTAACTAGTAAATCGAGGACTTTAGAACCTCAAACTAATTGTACAAACAGGAATACAACATTAATTTACCTATTGTTGAATAATTATTTTTTTTCCACATGAATACCTATAGGGATCTTACTATATGATTATGTGTTACACAATTTATTGCTTTCCTAATGTATGAAAACCTCAAAACTATTGACTTATCATTAATATTTATTTTCTCCCACCTAACAACTCACTCGCAAAATGGCAGTACAAAAATTTTCTTATATTACTCTTCCAACAGGCCGTACCTTGCTTCATAACCATACTTTTTGTACATTAATTTTGTGCACCAAATGGAAGGGGATTCTATGTTTGACTCAATCACTCATTCACATGACGAAGTAAATATTCCTGGATCTTACAGCATAGATTCCACTTCGGGCTACTCATCATCATCTAATAATTTAACACCTAACAAAAACATCAAATGAGGATTTCAATTATAGGATGTCAATCATCTTTCTTTCCGAAGTACTGTGTCCATAATACTTCAAGAACAAAGTACCTTGTTACATCTCACGTCTTTAGAGGGCTGACTGGGTATGAAAGCTTCTAGATGGTCATCCCATAAGAGTTAGGAATGCATTGTGAATGCATAAAGAAAGTTCAAATACAATTATATCATTTGTTAGCATAGCGGATTGCTAGAGGAGATGCAATACGCTAGATTGAGTCTTAAGAAGTCTATAGCCATCTTCTTACAAGCAATAGGACAAGGGCACTACAAATGCGATAACTGTAAAAGATTTCAGCATTCTAGTGAAACCATTCATAGATATGTTGGCAAAGTTGTTGGGGCATTTACCTAATTGGCATAGGAGATAATCATACCTCCTTATTTCAGTAATGTACATCCCATAATGCTATATAATCGTATTCTACTCCTTCATTAAGCTGATTTATAGTATTCCATTTAATGTATGAATTATATACTTACGATGAACATAATAAAATTAAATATTATATATAGGACTGAACAGGTGCAATTAATGGTGCATATGTGCCCGTGCCCGCCTTGGAACTTGTGGCCCAACAAAATGCATATCATTGCTGCAAGTCTATAATTGCACAAAATGTATTGGCCATTTGCAATTTGGACTCATTAACTATGTCTATGTTAGGTGGGAAAGAAGTGCCAACAATTCCCAAGCTTGATCCATGCACTTAGGAATGTTCCCAACTTTTCTTTGCCACCACAAGGTGACTATTAATATATATATATATATATACAAATTCTTCTAGTACAACTTTTTCCTCTCTCTTGATTTGTTTTCTTCACTTATAGGAAAATATTATATTATCGATTCTGGGTATTGTAGCCTTCTTTCTTTCCTTTCTCTATATCGCATGAAGTTATCATATGAACCAATTTAGAAGACATAGTTGACAACATTGGGGGTCCTATTGAGCTATTCAACTATAGGCATGCCAAGCTTTGTAATGTGATTGAACATACTTTTGAAATCCTTAAGAATAGGTTTCCAATTCTCAAAGGACGAAACCTAAACTACAAGCTTCATCGACAAGTTCAAATTATTATTGCATGCTACATGATTCACAACTCTATAGGGAAGCAATTTAAACATGATGAATATTTCTTGGATGAGCAATGTTATGTACACAACACTAATGCATATGGTGATGATGCTTGGCATACACAACCATTTCAAATAGAAATATATTGGATGTCTAACTTCCATGACAGTATTGCAAATGCCATGTGGAGGAACTTTGGTTATGATTATGTTTTGGTTGCACCATAAATTTTTTCTTATAAATCATATATTTTGATTTAGTGCAATTGTTGTTTCTTTTTCTTATGGTAGCTACTCATTTGTATAAACTATTGTGCTACAATTTTTCTTCTTTTTTGGTAGTTATGTAATATATTAGAATGGAAAACTAACTCCCATCTTCCTAATTTATGAAAATATGATATGTGTGTGAATTGTAAAAATTGTGTAATGCTGTAGAGATAGTGTTTCACATGTTTTCATATTTGAGCATAATGACTATCGATGAAACACCTTTATGTCCTTGTGAAACAAGGTCAATGGTTTATAGCATAGTAAAAACTTAATCTAACTATGGAAAAATTTCTACCTATCTTTGTTTGGTTCTAATTGCCAGTAGTTTCAGTAGCTTAACAGTTTAACATATAGTTGTGCAGCATATTTAACTACATTGCACGATCATTCAGAAATAAAGACCCGAAATATGCATCAATGCAACTTCATCCATAAATATGTAGCATGTGTACCGCCATCTGGTCAATTGCACTCAATCTTTTATCCATAACTTAAGTACCACACTAGATGTATTACTGCAGAACATTAACACTTGTATGGCCATTTGCCACTGCTTAGGCTTCATCTTTATGTTTGTAGCTATCATCATTATGAAGTTCATATTGTTCTAACCTTTATTGATAGTTGTCTTTAACTAGTAATTGTTATACATGTTTTGTACAAATGTTGGTTTGGTCTTGAATTGGTAGTTGACATTTTTTGAAGTTGTCAGTTTGAATTTGATGTAATGTCCTGTTGCCCAAATTGCTTAAATAAGTTTTTAGGTACATGACTTAATTTATTTAAACGTGGCATCCATATTGGCATACCTAATCTCAATGGTAGCACGGGTAATAGGGGCCTTCCCAAGAGAAGAAATTTCTCCAATATTTCGTTGAGCCCATACACGAGTCCCTTTGATAAAAGCTAAAGTGACTAAGTTTGTACTGTATGAGATAAAGGGTTAGCTAAAACGTAACTTCTCCCATAAGTATAAGATTAAATTTTTGAGATTCAAGTATTGTCAATTAATACAGGAATACAACATCTTCTCAGAAGATCATTAAGATTAAATGAGTATCATATTCACTTGAAAGATGCATTATCTTTGTACCTACCGATCTTCAATGTAATCTTCAGAGGGTAAGAATGTTAATATATGGTGGCTCCAAAAAAATAGTGAACTACTAATGGACTTCATTTTATTTTAAATCCTTTAAACAACATACATATGATGCTATTTAATATACTTTCAATGAAATCATCAAGTTGTTTTTCTTATGTATTGAAAGGGCGGAGGACTAATTTACTAAATGCTCATGTAATGGCCGTTCAATCAGGGCTATTTTGGTCCGAAGCAACCTATAATGCTCGAGCTTTTGCAATTTATAGCTCCACAAGATATTAAGAGCAAAGTAGGTGCACCTTCTAACAACATCTGTATCTCCAACAACTCTGAAGGAGGCAGCGTTAAAGCATTACTTAGAGCACCACCCTATTCTCAAACTCATGCTCATTTGAAGGTTGGAAGAGGTGCTTACTGTATGCAAAAGTCATTAAACTTGGACAACAAAATATGCTAGGAAGTTGGTTTGTGCAATTCCAACCTAGGTGACAATTGTGCCTTCAAGCAGCTCTCTAACAATACTCATGGGGAATTCTACTAATAATCAAGTATAACCAAATTTTACAAGATTGAATCACAATCAAATAGATGTCTCACAGACTTTGATACCAAAAGTGAGCAAAATACAGTAGGATCACATGGCGTACTTAGGATTAAATGTCCAATTTCATGTTGATTTAAATCATGAAGAAGATGATATGGTTACTACCCTATTTTGAATAATTTTTGCTTTGGTAGCTGGTGTAGTATGTAAGGGTTATGGACTTAAGGACATGCTCGATAGAAATGTGGAGGTAGTGTATTATTGCATGAATATAATGTATGGACATTAATTTAAGAGATTGTGATGTTTGTATGTCTTAAACTTCATGTTCCTACTATGTTATGGTGGCCAATTTTACCACAATATAGAACTTTATTTTAATGTTTGTGCCTATTATGTTTCTATATATACATGTTAGGTTGGTGAAAAAGTTTTTTGCTTCTTTATCTCATACCATAATTCAACAATGAGTCTAACTATTTCTTTTCATTACTGTATCATGAAACTCATCATTTAAGGTTCATTTGCTTCAACATAGTTGAAAGTGCATTGATTTCATCTTATAGAAATCCATACTTGATTTTTTCAATTGATTACCTAGACTTTTAAATAGCATTTGTGTGTTGAAATTATTTTATTGGCAGATCAGTCACAATAGTTCATAGAAACTTGACAAAGTAAAGATGCGTTACGCCAAAAATTTCTTCAAATATCTTTCCAAATAAATTATGATTAAGGTCCACTAGTTATATAATAAATATTATTTAAATTTTAATATAATATATTAATTGTATTAGATCAAATCAAATAATTTGAAATAGCATGATTTTTAATTTAAAATTTCTATCATCTAAATATATTTTCATTTTCAGCCTATACAATCATTATTTTCAAACAACTCATCTAAATACTTTTCATTTCCATATCACAATCTGTTAAGTATTTTTCCACAATTTGAAAAGGTTAAAATGAAAATAAAAAATGAAACATATCCAAATGAGTCGTTAGCATTTATGGTCCTTTTTAGACTGAAATAATTTGCACTATTCAAGTGAGTGGTTTATCCATGGCAGTTATGCATTCACCATAGTAGGCATTATGGGAAAAGTTGAAGATTTGGAGTTGATCTCTTTCAAACTTGCTTGACTTGATCAATTCGATGGAGTTCATATGATGATCTTTCCTATGATAAAAAATTGACTTACAACATCATCAACAATCTCTTTTCATAACAATCTAATCCTTCTTGGAAGCCATGAAATGCTACAAATGAACATTCGATATTCCTTGTAGAAGGAAGAGATAATGGTCAAACTTGATGCCTAAAATTTGTTCATACAAATCTTATATACAAATAAGATAGATGTTGAAATGAAGAAACAGATATGTTAGAAGAATGTTATTAAATAAAATTTAAGAATATAATTCAGACTTCTTTGTAATTATTCAATTGAAAAGAAACAACTAGATATCTTGATTAATGAATGCTAAAGAATTTGAATGAATTGTAGGAAAAGACATCTCTTGATTTGTTCTTCTTCTTAAGTAGAATGATATGTTGATTTAAGAATTTTGAACTTGTAAGTTTTGTGCAATCAGCTAAAAGTCTAGTAGACTGTGTTTCGAAGATTTGTCAAACTTGGAAAAGTATTTGTAGAGATGCTCATGAATTCTCTGTCTTCAAAAATTTGGAAGACTGATACCCATTCAAGTTCCATTTATAATAGTGGGGGAACCAGCAAAGATCCTATTTTTGAAAAAACTAAAAAACAAAACAAAACAAAAAAAAAAAAGAATTTGGATGACTTGAGAAAAGCTCTTTGAAACTTGGGTCTCTTCTCTCTTCTTCTATTTATGAGCATTTTGATGTTTTCCTTTTTTCCAACCCTTTTGATAGAATTCCATGACCTCTTCATATACATGTATGAAACTAGAGAGTATGAACTTACTTGAATATCTTTCATGTTAATTAACTCCTTAAATTAATTGATTAATTTAACATTTAAATTAATAAAGCCAAAATTGACCTCCAAAATTGATACCTTAAAATCAGTTCATTAGGAAATATTTTCTAACACTTAGAAAATTTCCTCCACTAATTAGGAAGGTAATTGGCTTTTGTGTGTGGCCCAATAGGTTTTACCATTAATTGCACATGGGCTCACAACTCCTTGCGACTTTTGAATATCATATATTTATTTTAGTTTAAAACACTTTTAAACTAATCGACTTGATTTATTTAATCTCATTAATTGAAGACTACCCAATCTCCATGGTCGATGTCCAACCTCAAGCCTATGGAGCCCAACTAATTGGTCAAAATGAATATTTTGGAGAACTATTATAGCTTTACGGTTACCATGTAAATACGGTCCTTTCGTCTCCTATCTCCCAAAAGAGGCCTAAGATAAGATATTTGTCGGCTCCCTCATAGCCTTGATACTATGTCTCTATTCTCAATGTTTGATTTCCTTGTGTGATCTCATCTTTGAAAAACTCCTTTTCCAAATCGTCACACCACCTTGTGCATGGATTTCTTGGAATAGATCATTATAGAATGCATAGGAGATGCACTCACCATTCACAAAAGCGAGGAGCTGGATTCCATCTTGGATCTCACAAATCTCCATGCCAAGTAGCTCATACCCAACCTCAACCTGAAAGACCCACTAAGTGGTCAGGAAAAGTCAAAGCATGAGGACCAGACATAAGGTTACCATAGATCCTCAAGTCAGAAGACTAATAGTATGCACTAGTGTAAGCTGAAGCACTTGCCACTATTGGCTTGCCACCACGGGTATCTAGTGGATTCTCCGATGGGCCTTCAATGCCTTCAAGCACCCACTAACATGCACACATATCTCATACGGTTACTCATGAAATGGAACAATATCTAACTCTTGGAATTATGCATCGTTAGTAGAAGTCTATCCGGATCTTAGATGCCCTATCTCGCAAGATCCTACGGCTTAGAAGATTCAAGATCACAACCGTATGAGACTTGTTCCATGGTCACCAAACTAAGTCCCGTAGTCAAGAATGATCTAGGGGCTTTATCCAAATGCAAGTGAAGTAATAAAGAGCATAAGATGAAGATGACCATATAAAGAATATCAATCAATTAAAATTATTTTACAAGGAAATAGCTTTTACAAGGCCAATCTAATTGGCTTGCCGGGCACTATTCCAACATCATGTCCTATTTATGGATGGGAAAGTTCTTGGATGCTTCCATCACACCCTCCATGCATGTTGGCCAACTTGCTAAATTGTGCATGCATTTGCATTTCATTTGCATTTAATTAACATTTGTATTTCGTCTCATTAAATGAAATGCTAATTAACTTAAATTCAAATGGACTCTTCCATTTGATTTTCCTCCAAAATTCGAATCCTCAATTTGATTAAATTAACTCTTTAATTTAATTAATTTAACTTAACTCCTTAATTTAATTAACTTAACTCTTTAAGTTAATTTGAGTTAACTTAACTCCTTAAATTAACTTGACTAATTAATTGTCATACAACACCAATTAAATTAAATTTAATCGACCTACTTTTAACTCTTTAAATTATTTTGATTAATTTAACACTTAAATTAATCAAGCCAAAATAACCAATTAAATTAATCAACTGTTTCTCTCTCCAAAATGCCTAGTATGAATTTTCTAACTACTTAGAAAATTCTTCCTATCAAATAAGAGTTTCCTTAGGCTTTTCTGTATGACCTATTAGGTTCATCCACTCATTGGACATAAGCTCACAACTCATTGTGATATTTTGGATATTGAAATATTTGCATTAGTTTAAATTCCTTTAAACTAATAACTCTTTCAATTAATCTCCATTAATTGAAGAGTACCTAATCTACATGGTCGATGTCTAGCAATAACCCATGGAACCCAACTACCTGGATGAATGAATTATATCTTGATGAATCATTATAGCTTATGCTTACCATGCAAATACAATCTTTCCATCTCTTATCTCCCTAAACAGGCCTAGGGCAAGGTATTTATTGGCTTCCTAATAGCCTCAATAATTATGTCTCTACATTCAATGTTCGATTCCCCTTTGTGACCTTAACTTTGGAAAATATCTTTTCCAAATTGTCATACTACTTTGCACAAGGAATTCTTAGAATCGATCATTATAGAATACATAGGAGATGCACTCGTTCTTCACAAAAACAAAGAGATTGATCCTATCTTAGATCTCACAAACCTCTATGCTTAAATAGCTCATGCCCAATCTCACCCCTCTATGACCCGCTATGAGGTCATGGAAAAATCAAAGCATAAGGACCTAAATGCAAGGTTATCATAGATCCTCAGTTCCAAGAACTGATTATATGCACTATCATAAGCTTGACAACTCGCCACTATCGGTGTGCCATTACAACTATCTAGTGGAATCTCTAGGCGAATCTTTAGTGAACTTGTTCTCTAACAAGTACCCACTAACATGCATCTATTCTCACATAAATTGCCCATGAAATAGATCAATATCCAACCACTTGGAATATGGATCATTAGTGTAAGTCTATCTGAATCTTAAATGTCCTGTCTCATAAGATTTTATGACTTGGAATGCTTTACAATCATGACTGTAGGGACTTATTTCATGATCACCATCATGTGTGATGAAGTCCCGTAGTCAAGTATGATTTAAAGGCTTCAACCAAATACAAGTGAAGAATAAAAGGCATAATATAAAGATGGCCATTTAATAAGAATATCATTTAATCAAGATTGTTTCACAAAATGAGTAGTTTTACACACCAATCTAATTGGCTTTTAGGGGCACTATTCCAACAATCTCCCACTTGCCCTAAAACTAATTGTCCATTGTCTTAAGGCCCATTTTTTCAAGATATCCTTCAAAGACCTTTCGAGTTAGGGGTTTAGTCAGTGGATCTGCTATATTCTCGTTTGAGGCTACCCTATTTACTCGGATGTCGCCTCTGTCAATGATCTCATAGATCAAGTGATAAATGCCTCAAAAATGTGTCTGGATCGCTAACGAGATCTTGGCTCTTTTGCTTGTGCAATGACATCGATGTTGTCATAAAAGACAACAACCAACTTTGTAATGCTAGGCACTGCATCTAACTCTTAAATGAAGATTTTCATCCAAACACCTTTCTTTGCAGTTTTTGCAACCGTAATATATTTTACTCAGTGGTTGAATCAGTTGTGGTGTCTTGTTGGGTATTTTTCCAACTCACCATGTCACCATTGAGGCAAAATATAAATCATAAAGTGGATTTAAGGTCATCTTCATCGGATTAGAAGCTCAAATTCGAAACTCTTCAAGTTTTAATTCTCTATTGTTGTAAACCAAAAACAAATCCTTAACTCTTCTTAAGTACTATAGGATTGATTCTACGGCCATCCAGTAACTCTCACTAAGGTTAGATTGAAAGTAGCTTGTAACACTTAGAGCGTGTGCTACATCCAGTCTAGTACATTGAATGACATACATTATGCTCCCAATTGTGGATGCATAAGGTATGTGGGACATTCTTTCTTTCCCATCTTTAGTCTTAGAGGCCATAGACTTGGAGAGACGAAGACCATGTCCTATAGGAAGGAATCTCTTCTTAGATTCTTCCATACTAAACCTTTTCATATCTTGTTAGTGTACCTGATTTGGGAGAGCCCTAACATCATCTTTGATCCATCTCTATAGATCCATATTCCTAATATGTAAGATGCTTCTCCCAAATCTTTTAAGGAGAATTGTGAAGATAATCATGCTTTAGTGTAATCTAACCTTTCTTTCTCAATCCCAATGAGAAAAATATCATTGACATAAAGCACAATAAGTTGTATCGAATTCCCAGTAGCTTTTTTATACACAAAAGGCTTATACACATTTTTGGCAAAACTAAACAATTTGACTGTCTTATCAAAACTTATGTTTTAACTTCAAGATGCTTGCTTTAGTCCATAGATGGACCTTTGGAGTTTGCAAATTATTTGCTTTCTCTCTTTAGATGTAAAACCTTAAGGTTGCTCTATATAGATTTTTCTTTAATGTTTTCATTGCGAAAAGTTGTAATGCCCCTATTTGGGATCGCCCTTAGCTGAGGCGCCACTCAATTCAAACTAGATCTTAATCCATAAACAAGAAATAGGCCCAAAATATTTCAACTTAACTTATCAAAAGCAGTGAAAATTTCAAACTTAATGAAGATGACAAACACTTAAAGACGTTCCCTAATTTAACTTATTATATCTAACATAACATGTACAGACCTAAAATCCTCCACATCAGTCCTGACATATCACATCATCTCAAAACTAAAGTTAACATTCAAGAAAGCTTAATAACATACACAAGCACCTGTTCTATTACAAAAGTATTTCGCCAACCCAAGTCAGGAGTTTGTATCCTTTACTACAACTTGCATGAGAAAGTTAAAGAAATACGGGGAAACGGGTAAGTCCAAAGACCTAGTGAGGGATAAAAATTAGAACAACAATGGGGATCTGTTAAGGAAGAATCAACCCAATAAATCGTCAAATAACATACAGTACTAGAACATATCAAGAAATAGGCAATTGCAAGTCAATAAACAAGCATTAATGGATTTAAGAATTCAAGTAAGTAATAGCTCGGGGTTGTAACTGTCGGTTCAAAAGGCCTAGCATTATCTTAATCGATTCTGCTCGGGAGGTATAGAGCGTCTCAAATGATCATAGTTTGGGAGGAAATAGAGACGGCTCGATCGGCTAGGACAACAGCTTGACTTAAACTAGAAATCTACACCATCTTTATTGCTTCACGAGCAGGATACAAACAATGGGTTACAGTCAAACAATACAAGCCCAAATCATATGCAATCTAATAGGTCAAAACAAAACATGCATATCTTATTCCCCGTATACCAGTCGAACAAATACTTTTGATGTCCAGAGAAATGCCCCTGAGTCATCGTTGAATGTAGATGCCCAGGGAAACGCCCCTGACTTGCTACTGATACCCAGGGAAACACCCATAGTGGTATCAACGATACTTGAGAAACACCCCTAATGTACCGTAAACATGTACAGGTATATCTTAGTATTTTGCTGAGATGGCACTCGGCCCAAATATAATTGTTGATACCCAGGGAAATACTTCTAGCGGTATCGCTAATACTCAGGGAAAAGCCCCTAACGTACCGCTAACATATCTCCATACATATATGACAATTAGCAATTAATAACAAGCACCGATCAAGAGCAAGTATGTTATCCGAACGAACATATAACAGATGATCAGGTAACAAAATGGATAGATAATAGACGAGATATTCTAGGTGCCAAAACAAACAAGAACAAATCACATCAAAATATGATCAGGAATTAACTCTCACAGGGGTGTACAAGTCAATTAACCCTCACAGGGTACAAGTATCAAGTAATTATTAACAATTAACATGCAAGCAAGAGCAAGTCCAATAACAAGAACAAGTACTCAAGCGAGTGCAATTTCAACAATCAAGAACAGGCAATACAATCAAGTTGAACCCGCACAGGGGTCATTCTACAAGAATAGATAGATACAAACAAGGCTAAAATAGCAAGCCCTCACCTCTGTAATCTCAGAAAAGTTGTCGCCGCCTACTGATCTATAGGACCCACTTAATTGTTACCTAACAAAAATAATATGTTCACAGTCAAAATTTACATCCAACCCTAATAGTCTAGTTAGGCCATTAATAGCTTAGAATTGCTGATTAACTGTTAATGTAAAAATTTTATTGCTTAAATGGTACAATTGGCCTAAAATGGCTAATAAAGTTGTTATTGCCAATAATAATCTCGATTTTCATATCAAGTCTAATAACGGAACAAAAACTAGTCCTCAATTACATATCATCCTAAAACTATAATAATAGCTTAATTTCTTTATAAGTAATCCCAATCAATGCTACTTAGTTCTTAAATCCAAGTATTAAGGTTTAATCACTTAAAAATATTGTTTAGTCCAAGTATGGCATGTAATGCAATGCATTTGGGTCCATTAACTATGTAATACTACATGCATGGGAATATATATCTATCATATGTTCATTCTTCATTTGGCATGATACATATGGAAATTGTGTACAACATAAATGAACACACATATATATAAACATAGCCCTTTTCCAACTCCTTTACCCATGTTTGATCAACGAAACTTTGGATTTACGTACCGAGTGTATCGTTGCAATTGGTGCACCGAGGAGAAGAAATTATCTTCCCACCACCGTCGCACTGCCAGAGTAGATCAATTTCACCACCAGAATGTTCCTCTCAACCTCTGAACCTAATGCTGCCACCAAGTCTAAGTTTTGCAGCCAAAATTGCCGCCAAATCACACTTGGAAGCTACTGCACCATCATCCACCACCACCTCCGATCACTTTATTTATGTTGTCGCCGTTATGTCAAATTTCTAGGTAAGGGCGTCAATATCTTCCCAAAGCTGAAAGCTACATGAAATACTGCCCAAAAACTAAACCCAGTCCTTACTTCGCTGTTGCACGTCAACCTTCGGTCCTTAGTTTTCCAGTGGCTCGCCGTCCAAACCACCATGTATGTGATATCAACATGAAGCTGGGAGTAAGAGGAAGGAATTTATCGGTTTAGTTTGGGTTAAAAGCTATCTCCAGAGAGAATCGCCTGAGGGGGAAAATGGGGTTCTCGGTGGTGAAGATGAAGAAAAATTAAGGTAGAATTGAAAATAGAATATATACATATATATATAATGAACTTTTATAACTTTTCAATTTGACCCCAAAAATTTTCTGCATCTTCCAACTGAGTCCATTAGAGTTGGCCTTCCTCTAAATTAGCCCCAAGAAATAGTTAGTGCTTAACATTAGGCCCTTTGACCTAAAATTTCTTCCATGCAAACCCCCAAGAATTTAAATAAAGTTAAATCAAGTCTTGCTTAATTGCACTTTGACCCCAAAACTTTCAAAAGTTTTGCAATCTGGTCCTTTTGATTTTGTTTTCGAGCCCTAAAATCCAACTAATAAAAATCTTCATTTTCTAAATTCCTTTTTTCTAAAATACCAAATTTTAGGGGTGTTACAAAAGCGGCCTTTACATCAATTTTCCATATTTCATAGTCATAATAAACGGCTATGGCAAACATAATCCAAATGGACTTACGCATAGCGATCTGTGGAAAGGTTTCCTCAAAATCAATATCGAGTCTTTGAGTGTAACCTTTTACCACTAATCTAGTGTTAAAGGTTGTCACCTTTCCATCCACTCCAAGCTTTCATTTGTAGATCCACTTGCAACCAACGGGTACTATACCCTTCGGTGGATCTACCAAAGTCCAAACTTTGTTGGAGTACATGAAGTCCATTTAGGATTTCATGACCTCAAGCTAATGTCCTAAATCCATATCCAATATAACTTCCTCATAGGTCTTTGGATTACTATTCATTTTACTCATTTCATGAAGAAATTCAAACCTCCTTTTGGGTTATTTCTTGATTCAGTCCGACCTTTTTAGAGGTTGTGTGTTAGGCTTAGGATGCTATATTATTTCTACCATTTGTGGGATAATATGATCATCTTGGACTTCATCAAGTTTAACGATAACTTTTTTTCTATCCAACAGAAACTCTTTTTTCAAAAAGGTGGCATTTCTTAAATTAAATACCTTTTGTTTTGAGGGATCATTAAAATAGTAACCCAAAGACTTTTTTAGGTATCCCATAAACTTGCACATGGTGGATCTCGCATCCAACTTGTCTCCTACTAATCTCTTAATATATACGGGAGACACCCAAACTTAGAAATAAAAGTAAGAGGGTGCTTTGCCATACCACATCTCATGCGGTGTCTTTGGTACTGACTTTGAGGGCACTACATTTAGTAGCCTCCTCGCCATATAAAGGGCGTATCTCCAAAAGGATATAGGCACCTCGATGAAGCTCATCATGGAACGTACCATGTCCAATAAGGTATTATTTCTCCTCTCGTCTACTTTATTATATTGGGGTGTGCTAGGTGAAGTCCATTGTGAGAGAATCTCATTCTCTTTTAGATAATCCAAGAAATTGGTACTTAAGTATTCCCCTCCTTGATCCAACCAAAGAGCTTTAATACTAAGTCCTTGTTGCTTTTCAACTTCATTCATATACACTTTGAACTTTTCAAGAGCTTCGGACTTGTAATCCATAAAATACGCATGTCCAAACCGAGTATGATTATCGGTGAAGGTAATAAAGTAAGAATAGCCTCCACTTGCACTAACTCTTAGTATTCCACAAACATTTGTATGGCTCAAATACAATGGACTTGTGGTTCACTTTATTTGCCCCACAAAAGGAGCCTTTATCATTTTTCCTTTTAAATAAGATCACAAGTAGGAAGATCCTCTATGCCACCAACATTTAGTGCTTTGAGGGTGTCTATCTTGTTCATCCTATTCTTAGAAATATGTCCAAGTTTTGCATGCCACAAAGTGACAATTTCTTGGTCATCTAACTTTCTTTTATTTCTTTGTTGAATGTGCATAAGTGATGGTTGAGAATTCAAAATGTATAATCTATTACTTAGTGTACCCATAGCAACTAAAGAGCCATTCTTTATTGCTTTCAATTTCCCTTTTGATATTGAAAAATTAAATCCTTTATTATCCAAAATGGGAATTGAAATGACACAAGATTTGGTATAAAGTAACAAGGATACAATATCATCAAGGAGTTCCCTAAGTCTAACTTCACAATGCCTTCAACTTTGCCACAACTTTTGCTCCATTGCCAAGGCGTAGGATCAAATCCTCATTAATTAGACTCATTATTCTTTCCATCCCCTGTAATGAATTACAAAGGTCAGAAGCACATAAGATATCAAATACATACGAGGAAGAATTAGTCGTTAAGTTCACTTTAATAAAGTACATACCCTTCATAAAAGTTGCAAGATATTCCTTGCAATTTCATTTCTAATAGCCCTTTTCACCTTAGTAGAAACAAGCAGCATCTTTCTTCTACTCTTTCTTCTTGTTGATCCCCCCTGACAGTTTTAATGCCTCATTTCCCATCGAAAAAGAACTTTTCTTCTTCTTACCTCTCTTCTTTTGATCCTTAGGGCCTTTAAACTTGGAGGAGGAAGTAAGCATTAACTGCTTGTCTTTTTCCATAGTCTACTTGGTTGTTACCAATATATTAACCAATTTATTGATAGTGGCTTCTTGTTTGGACATACTAAAGTTCATCACGAAGTCAAAAGAGACAGGCAAGGATTGTATGATCAAATCCACATAGATGTCATTATCCATAACAACATCCAAAGTAGCAAGCTTCTCAATAAGCCCAATCATCTTAAGCCCATGATCATGGACACTTGACCCCTCGATCATCCTAGTCCGAAAGAGCTCATTAGAGCACATGTACCTCTCATGTCTCTTTTGTACACTATACAACTTTTGTAGGTGTAAGTAAATCTCGAAAGCACTCTTCATATGCTCATGAGACTTTTCAAGATCGTTGTACATAGAGGCCATCATGAGGCAGTAGGTTTTGAGGTCATTCTTAACCTATTTAGTGAACATTCATGTGCCTCTTGATCGGTATCCTAGCCTACACTGTTGGATAGACTTTGTGTTAGGACATTGGTCTGTTTCTTGGAGTCAAGAATGATTTTGAGGTTTGAAAGTCATGTTGGAATAGTTCCCTGCAAGCTAATTAGATTGGTCTTGTAAACTATTTCCTTCTAAGACCATCTTGATTGAATGATATTCATTATATGACTATCTTCATCTTATGTTCATTATCACTTCACTGGTATTTGGTTGAAGCCCTTAGATCACACAAGACTACGAGACTTGGTCACCTATTGGGTGGTGATCATGGACTAAGTCTTACACGATCGTGATCTTAAATCTTCTGAGTCATAGGATCTTATGAGATAGGGCATCGAAGATCCGAATAAACTTGCACTAATGATGCATAAATCCAAGGGTTGGATGTTGCTCTATTCCATGAGCAATCTTAAATGAGATATGGAGGCATATTAGTGGGCGCGTGTTAGAGAACAAGGTATTAAAGGTCAGCTCGGAGAATCTACTAGATAGCCAAATTGGCAAGTCGGTAGCAGCAAGTTTTCCAGCTTACGCTAGTGCATATAATTAGTCTTTTGACCTGAGAATCCATGGTAACCTTGTGTTTAGGTCCTCATGCTTTGACTCATCTCTGGTCACTTATCGGGCCATTCGAGTGGTGATTAAGCATAAGCTACTTAGACATAATGGTTTGTGAGATCCAAGATGGAATCCGATTCCATGTCTTGTGAAGGGCGAGTGCATCTCCTATGTGCTCTATAATAATTGATTCCAAGAAATCATTGCGCAAGGTGATGAGGTCATAATAGAAATCGAACATTGAGAATAGAAAAATAGTATCAAGGCTGTTGGGGAGTCAGCAAATATCTTGCCCTAAGCCTCTTTTAGGAGATAGGAGATGAAAGGACCATATTTGCATGGTATGCATAGAGCTAGAATGATTCTCGAAGAGCATTCATTTTGGCCAATTAGTTGAAACTCTATTTCTTCTCCTCTTCTCCTACCTCAAATCGAGCCTCTATATCTACAAATCTCCTTTGTGTTTTCTAGCTAACATCAAGGAGATTAGGATCTAGCATTGGTGTGTGGATCATATTGTTAGAGCAAGACATTTGAATTACTTGCTCTTGGAAGATCTACTGTCAAGGTAGTCTGCTTGGTGATTTTTTTCTGGCACTTCTCTATGGCTTTTTAAATCAAATTTTTTTATAGTAGCTTCATAAAGGATTTGAAAAGGCTCTGTAATTTTTTTAGAATTTTTGGAGGAGTTTGGTTTGGGTAAAAGTTGCTGCAAATCCACTGTGTCATTGTTTGATAGTTTCTGGATTGAAGAAGTGTTCTTCATCTTTCCTTTGGATTTTTGCTAATCAAGGTAATTCTCCATCTAAATCTGAATCATAAGCATGTTTAGATCCTTGTTTTCTTGTGTAGCAATAGTTAATTTTAGCTTTTGAAGTTTTAATTATTGGATCTTAGTACTTCACTTGCCTTCAAGTCAATCATGGTAGTTCAGCCCAGTTAGTTTATTTGATTCAAATATGATGCTTAGTGGACTCTTGGTCATGTTTGATATTTCACAAATCTACAAAGGCAAAAAATAGAATTTAAGCATGTGATTGAATTTGATATTAAAAACTATATTTATAGACTTTCAAGCATGTTATTCTCCCATTATTTTATTAAATTCTTGACCCCCTAAAGGAATTTAGGAAATCACATTTCTTGGTGACAATTAAGGTCAAAAAGGCATCA
This sequence comes from Jacaranda mimosifolia, assembly GCA_018894105.1. Classification (NCBI taxonomy): domain Eukaryota; kingdom Viridiplantae; phylum Streptophyta; class Magnoliopsida; order Lamiales; family Bignoniaceae; genus Jacaranda; species Jacaranda mimosifolia. The sequence continues at coordinate 3,987,102 of CM032131.1, read as the reverse complement.
TTTGTGGACCCACGACTCGTGAGACATCCACAAACAATCCTAAGATAAACAACTTTTGCTAATGTATTGCATTTCTATGCAATATTTGATGTGTTTTGCCTCACTTTTCATGTAGACTCACAATTCATGTGACATCTACACTACCAGGTGTTAAGTCGTACCTACCAATGAATCTTTAAATATAAACTCTACAATGACATTCCACGACACATGAGATAATGTCAAAGTGAGTTTTAAATCAAAGTACATCATATGCCGAGATGTGAGCATAACTTTCTTCTAATGAAGTGTCCCACAACTCATGAGCCAACACTAAATTAGGGTAGCATCTCATTTCACCTCCCACTGTTAGAAGACTTGGAAAAATTAAAACTCCTTTTAATTTGTATCCAATTTGACTTAATATTTTGAAAAAACTTAGACTCCTCTAAGTTGAGGGTTTTTCTTGATTTGAAAGATCTCATCAATATTATTGTCCCTTATTTAGGTTCTCTATATCTCAACCATACATCTCATACATCAATAGGATAAAAAAAAAGCATAAATAAGTAAATGCACTTAGATACTTCTAGGGTAGGACGACCATAAGCCTTAACTAAGTGGTGCACTTTGAGCCATAGGTGTACTATGTAGTTGATTTTAAGTGTGTTAATTAAATCCTATCTTTTACATAAATGTATCCCATACATTCATGGGTCTTCAAGGTGAATGTATCTTCAAGCCTCGTTGGTCCTCTTAGCCATCTTTATCTCCTTGCAACATTTACAAGAGAAAAGAAATCCTCACCGCTAGAGTCTTATTCTCATAACATATACAAAGTAGAAAATCAAGAGGCATGCGAGCCCCTATTTAATACAACCCTTTTCAAATAACTTTGAAACAAATAAAACCAATTTAAAGGCTCATGTTCAGCCCCATTCATTCATCATCCATTCAATAATTAAATAAATAATAAACAAGAATTGACATTAAATTCCACCAATTAAATACTTATCTCATAAACAACTAATTAATAAACAAAAATAAGCATAACTCTTTATGCATCTCATTTTTGCATCTAATTGAAGATTAACTCGAATTTGAATTTAAAAGCAAGAAAAAATATCCAACATTATTTCAAATCACTTGCACAACTTGTTTGCATCAAAATTACATGGAACAGTGAAGATCAGATAGGCCAAAACTCAAAATTGCACCAAAACAAATCCCTAGGCGACCTTCTCAGCGGATTGCCACCTTTCCAAGCAAGTAGAAGGCGCGCGCACCGTGAGCCTATGCAGCCTAGCAACAACCCTGCCAGCTAGGTGCCATGGGCACTATTTTGTGCTTTTTCTTATTTTTCCCATTTTCAATCATAGGGCATATCCATGTCATCATTCCACACACATTTTGACAAAATTTTCAGATTCTAAATATTTTAAATATTGAAAATTAAAGTGCTCAAACATGCTTCAAAAATTAAAACTATGTGAGAATCAACATTCTCCAAAAATCTCTAATTAACTCCAATTCAATTAGATCCAAAAATAGCCAAAATACTTTAAAACTATAATTAACATGTTATATCATTATATAATATCACCCAATGCTAAATCAATATTTAACATCATAGGATTCAAATTGAAATCATGTCAACATATGAAATAACACTTAAACACATAATAAAATGAATCAATTCACTAAAATCCAAATTCAAGCATGAAAATGGCTCCAATACCACTTGAAAGATAGAAAAATTGGCATCCAAATATAAAGTCCAAAATAGGCCCAAATATAACCAATCATCTCATCCCAAGGATTGTAATCATGCTCTAAATAAGGATTTAAAGGGCAGAAAGTTTACCTTTGCAATTACAAACAAAGGATTTTAGTAGATCACTCCAAAAATTTCTCTAGTAAAAGATCTACAAGCTCCAATGGTTGGATCTAAAAAATCCCCTTCCAGTGCTCCAAAAATTAACAAAAATGCTAGATCACAACACCACCAAATGACTAAAAATCTGGCCAAAAATCACTGGAATTAGAAATCAATTAATCACCCAACAATGCTCCCAAAATCGGTGCAAGTGATGATCCACCATGGAATTCTAAGTCCCACAAATATTGGACTTCTAATGATAAAGTCCACACACTTTAAGAAAGCACTCAATCAGCCTCACTTTTGCTAGAACAAGAGAGGAAAAAGAAGACGGAGTAGTGGTTTTGGAAGAGAGATGGAGGATAGGATTTATTTGGTGTGAATATTCAACACATGAATTATATCACAATTTGAAGGGAAAATGTGAGGATTGCCAACTAGCACTAAGTGGCCAGCCATATGTCCTATTTATAGATGGGATAGAAGCTATGGGATGCTTCCATCAGACCCTCCATGCATGTTGACCAACTTGCCAACTTGTGCATGCATGTGCATTTGCATTTAATTAACATTTGTATTTCATGTCACGAAATGAAATGCTAATTAACTTAAATTCAAATGGACTCTTCCATTAGATTTTCCTTCAAAATTCAAACCCTCAATTTAATTAAATTAACTCTTTAATTTAATTAATTTAACTTAACACCTTAAGTTAATTAACATAACTCTTGAGTTAATTTGAGTTAACTTGACTAGTTAATTAACATATGGCACCAATTAAATTAACTCTTTAATTTAATTGGTCTAATCTAACTCCTTAAATTATTTGATTAATTTAAACTTAAATTAATCAAGCCAAAATGCCCAATTAAATTAGTCAACAGTTTCTCTCTTCAAAACGCTTTAGAAAACTCTTCTTATCAAATTGTTTAATTAATCAAGCCAAAATGCCCAATTAAATTAGTCAATAGTTTCTCTCTTCAAAACACTTTAGAAAACTCTTCTTATCAAATAAGAGCTCCCTTAGGCTTTTGTGTGTGACCCATTAGATTCATCTATTCATTGAACATGGGCTCACAACTCATTGTGATATTTTGAATATTGAAATATTTATATTAGTTTAAACTCATTTAAACTAATAACTCTTTCAGTAAATCTCTATTAATTGAAGAGTACACAATCTCTATGGTCGATGTATAGCAGCAAGACCATGGAGCCCAACTAATTAGATGAATGAATTATATTTTGACGAACCATGCTAGCTTACGCTTACTATGCAAATATGGTCCTTTCAACTCCTATCTCCCAAAAGAGGCCTAGGGCAAGATATTTGTCAGCTCCCTTCTAGCCTCAATAACTATATCTCTACATCCAACGTTTGATTTCCCTTTATGGCCTTAATTTTGGAAAACACCTTTTCCAAATTATAATACTACATCGAGCAAGGATTTCCTAAGATCGATCACTATAGAATACATTAGAGATGCACTTGTTCTTCACAATAAAGAGGAGATGGATCCCATCTTGGGTCTCACAAACCCCCATCCTTAAGTAGCTCATGCCCAATCTTACCCCGTATAACCCGCTACATGGTTGGGGAAAAGTCAAAGCATAAGGACCTAAACACAAGGTTACCATAGATCCTCAGGTCCAAGAACTAATTATATGCACTATTGTAAGCTTGAGAACTTGCCCCTACTGACGTGCCACTACGGCTATCTAGTGGACTCTCTAGGTAGGTTTTCAGTGAACTTGTTCTCTAACAAACACCCATCAACATGCATCTATATCTTACATAGATTGTGAAAGCAAGTAAGGCACCAAGATCTAATATAAAAACTTCAAAAAGATTAAATAAACTAGTGCTTAAAATCTACCAAGGATCTAACATGCTTTAGGATTCTGATTTTGGTTGGAGAGTTACCTTAAAAGCAAAAATCTAAAGGTTTATTGAAGAAGTCCTTCTTCAAATAGAATTTCCCAAACAGTAGCATAGCTGGAAGTAAGCAATTTTTAATCAATTCAAAACTCTCCTAAATTGTTGAAAATATTTCAGTAGATGCTCAATGTTTTAAGAGAGCTGCTAGAACAAATTTCAACTCAAAACGTCTTCTGGATCTCCCAAAATAAAATCACTAAGAGACTAGTCTTGCAGGTGGATCTCCAAAGGCTTAGCAAACCATTTGTTTTGCCTATATCAAAATGATCCACACATCAACCCAAATCCTAATACTTCTCACTTGTAGTTGGAGAAAGAGAAGAGAGTTGATAGGGATATGGCCGATTTTAGGGTCGAGACAAGAAGAGGAAAGGTGATTTTCAACAAATGAATAAAAACCTTGAAAATGGAGGGAAAAGTGATAATCTAATTCTTCACTTGCTAAAATGTGTGTGCCTCCCCCCTCACTCTATCTATGTATGGCATCACACCTTCCTTAAGGAGAGGGGAGGACCACCAACATGCATGCCATGCATACTTAGTTGGAAAATTCAAATCTAATTTGAATTTGTGTGCATTTGAATTACATTTGAAATCTAGTTTCAAATTAATTAAATGCCACACTAAAATGATCCTATCATTTGAATTTTCGATCCAAGAATATTCTCCTCATTAATTAAATTGAATAATTTAATTTAATTAATTAATCCTTGACTTAACTCTTAAGTCAACTATCTTAACTCTTTAAGCTTAATTTTGTTAACTTAGTTCTTTAAGTTAACTTTACCAATTTATGGACATATGGAACCAAATAATTAACACCTTAATTATTGATCTAATTTAACTATTTAAGTTATTTGATCAATTTAACAATTAAATTAATCAAACCAAAATTGACCTCAATTTTCATAACCCAAAAATAGGTCTCCATGGAGAGAATTTTTCTAACACTTAGGAAGTTCTTCCATTACTTAGGAAATGTAATTGGCTTTTATGTGTGACCCGATAGGTTCTATCATTCATTGAAGATGAGCTCACAATTCCTTGTGACTTTTGAATATCGTATATTCCTTTTAGTTTAAACTTCTTTTAAACTAATCGACTTAATTCAATTAGTCTCTATTAATTGAAGAGTACCTAATCTCAATGGTTGATGTCCAACCTCAAGCCCGTGAAGTCCAACTAATTGGCCAAAATGAATGCTTTTGGAGAACCATCATAGCTCTATACGTACCATGCAAATATGGTCATTCTATCTCCTATCTCCCTAATATTCCAAATGTTCGATTCCGCTTTATGACCTTATCTTTGAAAAACTCCTTTTCTGAATTATCCTACTACCTTGTGCAAGAATTTCTTAGAATCGACTATTATAGAATACATAGGAGATGTACTCGCCATTCACTAAGATGAGGAGTCAGATTTCATCTTGGATCTCACAAACCTCAATGTTTGGTAGCTTATGCCCAACCTAATCCCAAGAGGCCTGCTGGGTGACCAATGAAGAGTCAAAACATAAAGACCCAACACAAGGTTACCATAGATCCTCAGGTCAAGGGACTAATAATATACACTAGCGTAAGCTGAAGAACTTGCCACTTAGACTATCTATTAGATTCTCCGGTGGGTCTTCAGTGCCTTGTTCCCTAACAAGCACCTATTAACTTGCATCCATATCTCATATGGGATTGCCCATCGAATGGAGCAATATCCAACTCCTTGGATTTGTGCACTGTTAGTGTAAGTCTATCAAGATTTTAGATGCCCTGTCTCTAAAGATCTTATGAATTAGAAGATTTAAGATCATGACCGTGTAAGATTTATTCTATGATCACCACCCTGTGCGTGACCAGGTCCCGTAGTCTTGTGTGATCTATACCAAATACTGGTGAAGTAAATATAAGCATAAGTTGAAGATGGCCTTATTATTAATAGAATTCAATCAAGATTGTATCACAAGTGAAATTATTTAGAACACCAATCTAATTGGGTTACTGGACACTATTCCAACAATCTTCCACTTGCCCTAGAGCTAATTCCCCATAGCCTTAAGACCAATCTTCTCAAGATGTCATTCAAAAACCTTTTGCGATAGGGGTTTAGTCAGTGGAACTGTTATATTCTCTTATGAGGCAACTTTCTCCACTTGGATGTCACCTCTATCAATATCTCCCGGATCAAATGATGTAGCCTCAATATGTGCTTAGATCGCTAATGAGATCTTAGGTCTTTCGCTTGCGCTACTACTCCGTCTTGTCACATAACACAACCACTAGCTCAGCAATGCTAGGTAATACATCAACTCTTGAATGAAGTTTTTCATCTAAACATCTTCCTTTATAGCTTCTGAAGCCATAAATATTATGTCTCTGTGGTAGAGTCGGCCATGGTATCTTTTTTGGAATTCTTATAACTCATCACGACACCATCAAGGTAAAATACAAATCTAGAAGTACAATTTAGGTCATCTACGTTGGATTGGAAATTTAAATCGAAAAACCCCTCTAATTTCAATTCTTCACTGCCGTATACTAAAGAAAAATTTCTAGTCCTTCTCAAGTACTTAAGGATTAATTTTATGGCTATCCAGTGACTTTCATAGGGATTGGATTGGAAATGGCTCATAACACTTAGAGAACGTGCCATATTCGGTCATGTACATTAAACTACATACATTATGCTCATAATAGTAGAGGCATAATGTATGTAGGACATTCTTTATCTCTCGTCGTCAGTCTTAGGGGCCATGAAATTGGAGAGATGAATACCATGTCCCAGAAATGAATCCCCTTTTGGATTCCTCCATACTAAACCTCTTTAGTATCTTGTCAATGTACTGGCTTTAGGAAAGCCTCGGTATCCTCCTAGATCTATCTCTATAGATATGTAATCCTAACATGTAGGATGCTTATCCCAAATCTTTCATGGAGAGTTGCGTAGATAACCATACTTTAGTACATTTTAATATTCCTACATCATTCCTAACGAGAAGGATGCCATCAACATAAAGGACAATAAACTATACAATACTCCCACTAGCCTTCATATATGCACATAGTTCATACATATTTTTGACAAAGCAAACAATTTGTCTATCTTGTCAAAACATATGTTCCAACTTCGGGATGCCTGTTTGAGCCTATAGATCGTTCTCTGGAGTTTTCAAACCTTTTGCTATTCCTTATGGATGTAAAATCTTGTAGTTGCTCCATGTAAATTTCTTCTTCAATGTCTCCATTAAGGAAAATAGTTTTTACATCCATTTTTCATATCTCATAGTCATAATATGCGACTATGGCAAGTAGAATCCGAATAGACTTAGGTATTATGACTGGTGAAAAGGTTTCCTTGAAATCGATACCTAGTCTTTAAGTGTAACCTTTTGCCACTAGTTGCGCCTTAAAAATTTCTATTTCTCCATCCACTCCAAGCTCTCGCTTCTAGATCCACTTGCAACCAATGAGAACTATTCCCTTTGGAAGATCTACTAAAGTCCATACTTTATTGGAGTCCATTTTGGATCTCATGGCATCTTGCTAATATCTCGAGTCTATGTTTAATATAACTTCCTCATAGGTCTTTGGATCACTATCCGATTAGCCCATCTCATGAAGGAATTCAAACCTTTCGGGTTACTTCTTGATTCGGTCCAACCTTCTAAGAGGTTGTGTGTAGGGCTCTTGATGTTCACTCATTTCTACCGCTTGTGGGTTTTTATGATCATTTTGAACTTCATCAAGTTCAACAACAATGCCATTTCTATCTAATAGAAATTAATTTTCCAAAAAGTAGGTGTTCCTCGAGATAAATACCATTTGTTCTGAGGAATCATAGAAGTAATAACCTAAAGACTCTCTTAGGTATCCCACAAACTTGAATAAGGTAGATTTACCATCCAACTTATCTCCCACTAATCATTTCGCGTAGGCAGAAAATCCCCAAACCTTAAGATATTAGTAAGAGGGTGCTTTGCCATACCAGATCTCATACAGTGTTTTTGGCATCAACTTTAAAGGTATTACATTTAGCAGCTTTGCTTCCGTTTGTAAAGCGTATCCCCAAAAGAATAGGGGCACATCGAAAAAGCTCATCATGGAACGTACCATGTCTAATAAAGTATAGTTTCTCCTTTCAACTACTCCATTATGTTGGGGTGTGCCGGGCATCCATTGTGAGAGAATCTCATTCTCTTTTAGATAATCCAAGAACTCAATACTTAAGTATTCTCCCCCTCAATCCAATCGAAGAGCTTTAATACTAAGTCCTTTTTGCTTTTCCATTTCATTCCTACACTTTTTGAACTTTTCAAAGGCTTCAGACTTGTACTTCATAAGATACACATGTACAAACCGACTACAATCATAAGTGAAGGTGATGAACTAGGAATAGCCTCCTCTTGCACTAACTCTTAGTGGGCTGTAAACATCTGAATGGATCAAATCCAAAAGACTTGTAGTTCGCTCCGTTTGTTCGATAAAAAGAGCCTTGGTCATTTTTTCCTTCAAACAAGATTCACAAGTAGGAAGTTCCTCAATGCCACTAACATTTAGTGCTTTAAGAGCTTCTAACTTGTTCACCTATTTTTAGAAATATGCCTAAGTCTTGCTAGCCAAAGAATGGCATCTTCTTGGTTATCTATTTTTCTTTTACTTGATTGTATATGCATTAATGAAGGCTGGGAATCTAGTATGTACAATCTATTATTCAATGTACCTTGTGCAATTAAAGAACCGTTCTTTAATGCTTTCAATACACCATTTGATATAGAAAAATCAAATCCTTCATTATCAAGAATGGGTATTGAAACAATGTTCTTAACAAGTTGGGGTACATAATAACAAGAATTTAACTCAATACAAGCATTCCCCAAGTCTAACTTTACTACACCTTGAACCGTGGTGGCAACTTTTGCTCTATTTTTGAGGCAGAGGATCATATCCCTTTCACATAGACTCTTTCTTTCCATCCTCTGTAATGAATTACAATGGTGAGAACCACATGCGGTATCAAATACCCATGAGGAAGAATTATTCATTAAGTGCATTTTAATGAAGTACATACCCTTCCCTAGGGTGCCAAGGTATTCTTTGCAGTTTCTTTTACAATGCTTCTTTTCACCACAGCAAAAACAAGTTGCATCGGTCTTGTCACCTTTCTTTTTCTTAACTCCCCTAGAACCTTTCAAGGGTTGCTTCCCTTTCGAGAGGAACTCTTCTTCTCCTTACCTCTCTTTCTAGGACCCTTAGGGCCCTTTGACTTAGAGGTGGAAGTAGGCATAAGAGGCTTTTCCTTTTTCATATTCACCTCGGCGGTCACAAAAATATTCACCAATTTGTTAATCGCGACCTCTTGCTTGGACATATTGAAGCTCATAATAAATTGGTCAAATAAAGGGGACAACAATTGGAGGGTCAAATCCACGTAAAGGTCATTGTCCATGACCACTTCTAGTTGTCTAAGCTTCTCGATGATCCTTATCATCTTGAAGCCATGATCATGGACATTAGAACCTTCAATTATCCATTTCCTAAAGAGCTCCTTCGACAAGGTGAACTTTTCATGTTGAGTTTTGGCACCATATAACTCTTGTAGGTGTGTATAGATCTCATATGCATGTTGCATATGCTCATGAGTCTTTTGAATCTCATTAGTCATGGAAGCCATCATGAGGCATCTTACTTGTAGATCATCATCCACAAGTTTAGTGAACACTTCACGTGCCTCATTGGTGGCATCGTCACCTAATGTGTCCCATGGACATTGTTCAAATATGAAAGTCCTCTTTTTAGAGTCAAGAATAATTTTAAGGTTTCTTAACCAATCATGGAAGTTAGGCTCGGTGAGTTTATTTGTTTTCAAAATACTTACGAGTGGATTTTTAGACATTTTCTTTGTTTGAAGATTTCAAAAATCTAGAAGAGGTGAAAAAAAAAAAGTATACGTATATGATTGAATTATTGATATTGCAAAAACATGATTATCATCTTCGAGCATGTTTTTCTCCTACTATTTTATCAAATTCTTCACCCCTTAGAAGAATTTGGGAAATCTCATTTCCTAGTGAGAATCAAGACCTTAAGGACTTTTAAGTAGACCCCCATGACCGGATGTATGTCCACAAACAATCCAAAGGTAAGCAACTTTTGCTAATTGCATCTTATGCAATTCTTGATACATTTTGCCTCATCATTTAATATAGATCCCCTATAAGGACAACCTTTACATTACTTGGTATTAAGTCGAACCTACCAATCAAGTTTTGTATTCAAGATGGGCACCACAACATCCCCTTTGACCAAGTGCATAATGTGTGGGCGTTATCAAATCAAAGGTACATCTCATGCTAAGTATATGCTCTCAACTTTTCACCTAAGTGTGACCTCCGTGACTGGATGTATATCACACAAAGATGGTAGCATTGTCATGTCACATACTATTGGTAGAAGATATGGATTAATTAAAACTCTTTTTAATTTGTATCCATTTTGAATTAATATTTGGAAAGCACGTAGACGTTCTAAGTGGTGGGTTTTTGCTTGCAAAGATCTTATCACTTTTATTTTCTTATTTAGGTTTTCTATAACCTAACTATATATCTCATACATCAATAGGATATGAAAAGCATAAATAAGTAATGACCATGAGCCTAACCAAGTGGTGTACTTAGAGCCATAATGTACCACCTAGTTGATTTTAAGTGGATTAATTAAATATTGCTATTATATGAGTGTATCCCATACATTCATGGATCTTCGAAAGTCTCCAAGCCTCCAATGGCCTTCTTTCCTCCATGCAACATTTACATGAGAAATAAATCCTCACTCCTAGTGATTCTACTCTCATAACTTTTACAAGATAGAATAAAATAGGCATGCAAACCCCAATTTAGTACAACTCTTTTCAACAACCTGAAACAAATAAAATCAATATTAAAGGTTCATGGTCATCCCCATTCATTTATCATCCATTCAAAAAATAAATGAACAATAAATAAATCTAGAATTAACAATTAATTCCAACAATTAGATGTTTATCTCAAAAACAAATAATTGGCCAAGCATAACATTTATGCAATAAATTGAAGATTAACTTTAACCAATTTTTAAAAGCATTCAAAAATGTCAAACATAATTTTGAGACCTTACACAACTCTTGTGCATCCAATACATGTGATTTAAAATTATTTTGGTCATTAAAGGAGCCTAAATTTTGGCTCAAAGCTAACAAAACCTAAAACTAGGCGCTGCCTAGCCTGGCATGCACTCAGTTGGGCTGTGACTCATGGTCACTGCCCTGCCATTGTTCATGTCATGGCTCAATAGCTACACTATTTTTGGGTTATGGTCAAGTCAAGCCAATTTTGGCTCAACTTTTGTGCACCAAAAATTTTAGAACATATACTAAACATTAAATCAAACATTATGGATAAAAGTTTCAGATTCAAAACACCTTTGAAAAATGAAAATCCAAGTGCTCAAACATGCTTCCGAAAAACTAGTTCAAGTAAGAATCATATTCTTCAAAAATCTCCAACAAAACTCCAATCAAAGTGGATCCCAAAATGACCAAAACATCTCAAGGCCAATCAAAACATGATTTATCAACATATAACATCAATTAAAGCCAAATCAAAATTTAACATTAATAGCTATGAATTAAAACATACTAATCATATGAATCAATACTTAAAACACATATTAGCATGCTTTTAATACATCAAGTAAGGAGCCACACACAACATCATCCAAATGATCCAATCTATCAATTGAATTGAGAATTTTGTGATATAGATCAATCCATAAAATGAATAAATCAAACAAAAAATTCAAATCTAAGCATGAATTAGGCTCTGACACCACTTGAAAGCAAGTAAGGCACTAGGATCCAATATAAAAACTTCAAAAAGCTTAAATAAACTAGTTCTTACAAGCTATCAAGGATGTAACATGCTTTAGGATTCATATTTTGTTGGAGATTTACCTTAAAAGCAAAAATACAAAGGTTGATTGAAGAACTCCTTCTTCAAACAGAATCTTCCAGACAGTGGCGCAGCTGGAATCAAGGGATTTTTGACCAATTCAAAACTCTCCAAAAATACTAAAAAAATTCTAGTAGATGTCCAACACCTTGAGAAGCTACTGGAACAAATTTAAGTGCAAAATCCCTTCTGTATCTCTTGGAATAAAATTGACAATAGACTGGTCTTGCAAATGCATCTCCAAAGGCTTAGCAAACCATTTGTTTTGCCTCTATCTAAATGATCCACACACCAATCCAAATCCTACAAATCCTCACTTGTAGTTGGAGAAAGATAGGAGAGTTGATAGGGAGATGGCCTATTTTTGGGTAGGGAGAAGAAGAGGAAAGGTGATCTTCAATATATGAATGAACACCTTGAAAATGGAGGGAAAAGTGAGAATCTAATTCTTCACTTGCTAAAACGTGTGTGCCGCTCCCCTCACTCTATATATAGATATAGAGTGAGGATGGTGTGATGCCAACATGGCATCACACCTTCCTCAAGGAGGGGGGACTGCCATCATGATTAGTTGGCTAATTCAAATCTAATTTAAATTTGTGTGCATTTGAATTACATTTGAAATCTAATTTCAAATTAAACAAATGCCACACTAAAATGATCCTAGCATTTGAATTTTTCCTCCAAAGAATATTCTCCTCGTTAATTAAATTGAACAATTTAATTTTGATTTAACTCTTAAGTCAACCAACTTAACTCTTTAAGCTTAATTTTGTTAACTAAGCTCTTTAAGTTAACTTGACCAATTGATGGTCATATGGCACCAACAATTAATACCTTAATTAGTGGTCTAATTTAACTCTTTAAATTAGTTGATCAATTTAATACTTAAATTAATCAAGCCAAAATTGACCTCAATTTTAATCACCGAAAAATGGGTCTCCATGGAGAGAATTTTTCTAACACTTAGGAAGTTCTTCCATTACTTAGGAAATGTAATTAGATTTTGTGTGTGACCCCATAGGTTCTAACATTCATTGGACATGGGCACATAACTCCTTGTGACTTTTGAATATCGTATATTCATTTTAGTTTAAACTCGTTTTAAACTAATCGACTCAATTCAATTAATCTCCATTAATTGAAGAGTACCTAATCTCCGTGGTCGATGTCCAACCTCAAGCCCATGAGCCCAACTAATAGGCTGAAATGAATGCTTTTAGAAAACCATCATAGCTTTATACGTACCATGCAATTACAGTCTTTCTGTCTCTTATCTCCCGAAAGAGACCTAGGACAAGATATTTGTCGGCTCCTAATAGCCTCGATACTATGTCTCTATTCCCAATGTTCAATTCCACTTTATGACCTCATATTTGGAAAACTCCTTTTCCAAATTTTCATTCTACCTTATGTAAGGATTTCTTGGAATCGATCATTATAGAATACATAGGAGATGTACTTGCCCTTCCCTAAGACATAGAGTTAGATTTCATCTTGGTCTTACAAACCTCTATGTTTAGTAGCTTTTGCCCAACCTTATCCCGAGAAACCCACTGGGTGACCAAGGAAGAGTCAAAACATAAGGGCCAAACACAATGTTAGCATGGATCCTCAGGTCAGAGGACTAATAATATGCACTAGCGTAAGTTGGATAACTTGCTACTACTGACTTGCCACTCTGGCTATCTAACGGATTCTCTGGTAGGTCTTCAGTACCTTGTTTCCTAACAAGCACCTACTAACATGTATCCATATCTCATATGGGATTGCCTATGGAAAGGAGCAATATCCAACTCCTTGGATCTATGCCCTGTTAGTGCAGTTTTTCCAGATCTTAGATGCTCTATCTCTAAAGTTCCTATGACTTGGTAGATTTAAGATTATGATCGTGTAAGACTTATTCTATGATCACCAACCAGTGCATGGCCAACTCCCGCAGTCTTGTTTTGTCTAAGGGCTTCAACCAAATATCAGTGAAGTAAATATAAGCATAACATGAAGGTGGCCATATTATTAATATCATTCAATCAAATTTTATCACAAGTTAAATCGTTTACAATGTCAATCTAATTAGCTTGCTGGGCACTATTCCAACATATTACCCGTGAAACAAAGCAATATTCAACCTCTTGGAATATGCATCATTAGTGCAAGTCTATTCGAATCTTAGATGTCCCGTCTCATAAAATTCTCTGACTTGAAATACTTTAAAATCATGACCGTAGAGACTTGTTTCATCATCGCCATAATATGTGTGACCAAGTCTTGTAGTCTAGTATGATTTAGGGGCTTCAACCAAATGCAAGTTATGAATAAAAGGCATGAGATGAGGATGGCCATTTAATAAGAATATCATTTAATCAATATTGTATCACAAAAGGAATAGTTTTACACGCCAATCTAATTAGCTTGTGGGGCACTATTCCAACAATAAATACGTTATATTCTTCTAATTACTAGGTTCCAATCTTTTTATAATTTGGAAAACCAAGAGAGAGTGCATGATGGACTCCATTTATGAAGTAGCTAATATATAGGGAATGACTTTACTTCAAAACAAGTTGAAATTTTTGTTTGTTCACATTGTTTATTTTTTTTATTTTTGCATGTTTTAATATTGAATAAGTGAAAACATATTTGTTTTACCTATTTTCACAAAATACCTTCTATTTTTATTTTCATAATGATAGTCATAATTTTCAATTTCTGTATACATATTTTCTTAGCTAGGGTTCGTATTCTACAACCTTAAAATAACAAAAATCTACTAATTATAAAAGAATTATTATTTGTTAATATGAAGTATGAGACCACAATAAAAATAAATATTTATTTCCATCCGAACTTAATTCAACTTAGTACATGTCAATTCCATATAGTCAACACTTGGTACCACTTACCCAAATATTTTTATCTCTATATAAAAGTAAAAAGAATATGAGATTATATAGTTTCATTTTCATATATAAAATTAAAAAAATTAAAAATTGGAAATGAAGGTGAAACCAAGAAGGTAGGTAAATGTCACACTTAACATCGCATTTATGTAGACACAATAATGTGGTCATCTTCTAGGCAAAATCATTAAGTACTCTCAAAAAATAAAAATTTCTCATTGTTTAATTTCTTTTTGTCTCATTTTCATTTTATTTTATTCTCTCAATCCTTTTTCTATTTTGATTATGATAGTTCTTCTCTTTTTAAAGATGTAAATTAGGAGAATTTCAAATGGATAAATTGACTAATAGATCGAAAAAGATGATAAAATGGAAAAAAATAGAGAACAATGGAGAGCAAGAGTGGAATGGTGGGGAGAGAGAGAAGGGAAAAAGGGACATAGCAGGAGATAACGTTAGGCAGTAAAAAGGAAAGAGGACTAAATGAAGGTAAATGAGGTGTCAGGACCCATAATAATTTGCAAAAATAGGCGAAATTAACCAACACATCCTCAACTGAAGGATCTATGCTATGCCTCAAAAATGGATTAAAAATGATGGAGAAAGTTACCTTAATCATAGAAATGAAAGGCAACTAAGAAGTTCTCACTATGAAATTCTTTTCAAGTAAGGAATTCACTTTTTTCTCCAAGGATCTCCAACTCATCTCAGATGGACAGCAACTCTAGCTACTTTTGCTGAAAAAATTTCCTCCAAAATGACCTTGAAGTGGTAGAAACATAGCAAAAAGGATGCACAAACCGCCGGTCTCGAAAATCGCCAAAATCGGCTTCTAACTTGGAGGATTTGGTTCACCAATCCAAAGCTCCCCAAATGTGAAGCTTCAAAAACTAGTCCACACACCTAAAGCCACTCTCAATCCTCTCTCAATCAACTAGAAAGATGAGGAGAATGAAGGAAGAGTGAGAAAGTTATTGGAGAGAAAAAGTTGCTAGAGGGAATCTGGAGAGTGGTTTCTCTCAACACATGAGAACACCACTTAATTGGAGGGAAAATGCAGCTAGAATTATAGAATAAAGTGTCTGGCCATGAGGGGGAGTGGGACGTATTTATAATGTGAGGTAGAAGCCTATGGGAGCTTCTTTCACATACTCCTCACTTGGCCATCTAGGATGCCACTTGGCTAGTCAAGCTATATTTTTAATTTCCTAAATTAAAAATTCCAACTCACTAATTTTTCCTCCGAAATCATATTCACAAATTAAATTAACTTTTTAATTTAATTAGGTTAACTTAACTCCTTAAGTTAAATAAATTAACTTAACTCTTTAAATGAACTTTGATTAATTAAAATTGTCACATGGCACCAAATAAATTTACTCCTTAATTTAATTAGCTTCATTTGACTCTTTAAATTATTTCGATTAATTTAACGCTTAAATTAATCAAGCCATAGTGACCAATTAATGATTAGTCAACTAGTTCCCTCTCTCCAATAAACTTGATCACTTTAATTATTAACCCCTTAGACAAATTTTTCAATCCAGTGAGACTGTTCTAGGATTTTGTGTGTGACCCTTTATGTTCGCCAATTAATTAGACATGGACTCACAACTCTTTGTTATTTATTGAATATCAAATATTCTGACTAGTCTAAACTCTTTTAAACTAATCACTATTTCAGTTAATCTCAATAAATTGAAAAATACCCAATTTCCATAGTCGATGTATAGCATAAGCATGTGGAGCCCAACCAATTGGATGAATTAATTTAGGGCTAAATTATTACTGCTTATGATTGTCATGCAAATATGGTCCTTCCGTTTCCTATCTCCCAGAAGAGGCCTAGGGCAAGATATTCGTCGACTCCTTAATAGCCTTGATAACTATATATCTATTCTTAATGTTTGATTCCTCATAATGGCCTCAACTTTGGAAAATTTATTTTTCAAAATGTCATATCACCTTGCGTAAAGATTTCCTAGAATTGATGATCTTAGAATACATAGGAGATCAACTCGTTCTTCACAGATAGGTGAAATGGATCCCATCTTAGAACTCACCAACCTCCATACTTAGGTAGCTTGTGTCAAGCCTAAGCCCCAGGTTGCCCACTATGTGGTTGGAGCAAAATCAAAATACAAGGACCTAAATACAAGGTTCCTGTGGAACCTCAAGTCAAAGGACTAATTATATGCATTATTGTAAGCTAGAGAACTTGCCACTACTGACGTGCTACTACAGCTACCTCGTGGATTCTCTAAGCGAGCTTTTAGTGAAGTTGTTCTCTAACAAGCACCCACTAACATGCATCCATGTCTAACATAGATTGCCCATAAAATAGGGTAATATCCAGCCCCTTGGAATATATATCGTTAGTATAAGTCTATCCGAAATCCTAGATGCCCTGTCTCATAAGATTCTATGACTTGTGATATTTAAAATCAAAACCATAGAGATTTATCTCATGATCACCATCATTTGTGTGACCAACTCTCATGGTATAGTATGATTTAAGGGCTTCAACCAAATTGATGTGAAGAAATCATAAATGTATAAGATGAAGATAGCCATTTTATGGAATATTATTCAATCAAGATTATATAACAAGTGGAGTAGTTCCACATGCTAATCTAATTGGCTTGTAGGGCACTATTCCAACAATCTCCCAATTGCACTAAAGCCAATTCCCCATAGCACTTAAGCCCATCTTCTTAAGATGTCTTAAAGACCTTTATTGCTTTTAGGGGTTTAAATAGTGGATATTCTCTTCTGAGGCAACTTTATCCACTCGATGTCGCCTTTATCAATTATCCCACGGATCAAATGATAATACATTTATTTGTGTTTAGATTACTGATGAGATATTGGATTCATTGCTTGTGCAATGGCTCCATTGTTGTCATAATAGACAACTACTAGCTCTTACACCTAGGCACTACATCCAACTATTGCATGAAGTTTTTCTTCTAAACACCTTCTTTTGCAATGTCCGATGCTGTAATATATTCTGCCTCAATGGTAGAATCGATCGTGGTATCTTGTTTAGAAATCTTCCAACTCACCGTACCACATTGAGACAAAATATAAGTATAAAAATATATTAGAGGTCATCTTAATGGGATTGGAAACTAGAATCTGAAACCCCTCAAGTTTTAATTCTCCACTACCGTATATAAGAAACAAATCCTTAGTTCTTCTTAAGTACTTAAAGATTGTTTTCACGGCTTTCCAATGACTCTAATTAAGATTGGATTGGTAGTGGCTATACTTAGAACATGAGCTTGGTCTTATGCATTGGACAACATACTTTATGCTACCAATAGATGATGCGTAAGGTTTGTGGGATATTCTTTTTCTCTCCTTCTTAGTCTTATGGGCCATAAACTTGGAGAGACGAATGCCATGCCCCATTAGGAGGTATCGATTCTTGGATTCCTCCATACTAAACATGTTTAGTATATTGTTAATGTATGATGATTGCGAGAGCCCTAACATCTTCTTTAAGCTATATTTGTAGATCCATTTTCCTAGTACGAATGATGCTTCTCCCATATCTTTCATGGAGAATTATTAAGATAACTATGCTTTAGTACACTTTAACATCTCTTTCTCATTCCTAATGAGAAGGATGTCATCAACATAACACACAATAAATTGAATCGAACCCCCACTAGCCTTTTTATACAGACATGGTTCATACATATTTTTTATGAAGCTAAATGATTTGACTGTCTTATCAAAATATATGTTCCAACTTCAGGATGCTTACTTTAGTCCACAAATAGACCTTTGGAGTTTGCAAACCTTTTGCTCGCTCCTTTAGATGTAAAACCTTGTGGTTACTCCATATAGACTTTTCCCCATCAATGTTTCCATTAAGAATGGCAGTCTTTACATCCATTTGTCAAAATCTCATAGTTGTAATAAACGGCTATGGCAAGCATAATCCTTATGGGCTTAGGCATAGCGATCTATGAAAAGGTTTCCTCAAAATTAATACGGGGTCTTTTAGTGTAACATTTCGCCACTAATTTAGCATTAAAGGTCGTTACCTCTCCATCGACTCTTAGATTATGCTTATAGATCCACTTGCAACCAGTGGGTAACATACCTTCCAGTGGATCTACCAAAGTCCATACTTTGTTGGAGAACATAGAGTCCATTTTGAATTTCAAGGCCTCAAGCCAATAACCCAAATCTATGTCTGACATTCCTCATAAGTCCTAGAATCACTATCCATTTTTCCTATCTCATGAAAGAATTCAAACTTTTTTGGTTACTTCTTGATTTGGTCCGACCTTTTAGAAAGTTTTGTGTTAGGCTGGTTATGCTATTTTGTTTCTATTGCTTGTGGGATAATATGATCTTCTTAAACTTCATCAGGTTTAACGACATAGCTTTTTCTATCTAATGGAAACTCCATTTCCAAAAAGGTGGCGTTCCTTAAACACCTTTTGTTCCGAGGGATCATAAAAATAATAACCCCTATACTCTTTGGAGTATCCTATAAACTTGCACAAGGAGGATCTCACATCCAACTTGTCTCCCACTAGTCTCTTGCCATAAGTGGGAGATCTCCGAACTCTTAGATAATAGTAAGATGGTGTTTTTCCAAACTAAATCTAATGTAGTGTCTTCGAATGAGAGTATAGCAAAAGGATCTATGTAATAAAGCAAAATAGCTAAATCAAAACTTGACTACACTCCATCCAAGGAGATGAGGATAAATAAATAAGGTTGCACTCTTCAAAATTGTCTCTTCATAGCACAGTAGAAATCCGGCAATGTTTGTCTTAGCAAATCACCTCCGATTTGGCTAAAATTTGGACAGCACCTCCCCAACACCTTTGAGCATATCTCGTAAAAATTTCATCTAAAAAAAATTGGCGACTGCTCCAAAATTGCCTCCAATCAATCTGCACCATAGTGGATCTTTAAGAGCAAAGCTATCCGAATGTCTAACCTCCAATGAAATGATCCACACACCCAAGGCAAGCTCGTAACACTCTTTAATCAGTTGGATCACCAAAGGATGAAGAAGAAATAAAGTTGAAAAGTGGAGAGAAGGTGAAGAAAAATGTTCGAAACTGCAACACATTAGTGGATCACACTTTTGGAGGGAAAAAAGAGAATCTAGCATGTTAGTCTTGCATTTGGCCGCCCACCCCTCTATATAAAGATAAGGAGGTGCGATGCAAGTTGGCGTAACACCTCCCATGAGGTAGGGTGTTAACTAAGCAAAACAACTTGCATATGAAATGTGAATTTCACTTGCATTTGAATTTCATTTGGAGCTTTCATTTCACCTCATGAAATATCATCCAAATTAATTCTAAATGCACCTCAAATGAACTTCTTCATTTAAATTTCATTCCAAAATTAATTTTTCACATTAATTAAATTAATTTCTCAATTTAATTAATTGGTCTTGACTTAACTCCTTAAGTCAAGTAACTTAACTCCTTAAGCTAGAAGATGTTAACTTAACCCCCTTAAGTTAACTTGACTAATTAAATGTCATATGACACCAATTAAATTAACTTCTTAATTTAATTGGTCTAATTTAACGCCTTAAATTATTTTGTCAATTTAATAATTAAATCAATCAAGCCAAAATGACTAAAAATTAGCTAACAGTTTTCTCTGCAAAATTGGTCACTAGGAATTTTATAACTCTTAGGAAATTCCCTTCATCAAATAGAACTTCCTTTAGGCTTTTGTGTGTGACCAATTAGGTTCTCCCATTTATTGGACATAGGCTTACAACTCTTGTGATATTTTAAATATTGAAATATTCACATTAGTTTCGACTCCTTTAAACTAATAACTCAATTTAATTAATCTCTATTAATTAAAAAGTACCCAATCTCCATGGTCGATGTCCAACCGCAAGCCCATGGAGCCCCACTAATTGTTAAAAAGTGAATGTACTCTTGGTGAATCATCTAGCTCTACGTTTGCTATGTAAATACAGTCCTTCCATCTACTATCTCCCGAAAAAGGCCTAGGGAAAAATATTTGCAGGCTCCATAATAGTCTCGATAACTATATTTTTATTCCCAATGCTTGATTCCCTTTATGACCTCATAATTGCAAAATTCCTTTTCCAAATTATGATACTACCTTGTGCAAGGATTTCATGGAATCGATCATTATAGAAAACATAGGAGATGCACTTGCCCTTCACAATGATGAAGAGATGGATCCCATCTTACATCTCACAACCTTCATGTCTAAGTATTGGAATAGTGCTCAACAAGCTAATAGGACTGGCCTTGTAAAGCTATTTCCTTGTAAAATAATCTTGATTGAATGATATTTATTATATGGCTATCTTTATCTTATGCTCTTTATTACTTCACTTACATTTGGATGAAGCCCTTAGATCACTCATGACTGAGGGACTTAGTTTGATGACCATGGAATAAGTCTCACATGGTTGTGAACTTAAATCTTCCAAGAGGTATCTAAGATCCGGATAGACTTGTACCAACGATGCATAAATCCAAAAGTTGGATATTGCTCTGTTCCATGAGCAACCGTATGCGATATGAGTGCATGTTAGTAGGGGCTTGTTAGAGAACAAGGCATTGAAGGCCTACTAGAGAATCCACTAGAGACGTAGTGGCAAGTTGGTAATGGCAAATTCACCAACTTATGCTAGTGCATATTATTAGTCCTCTGACCTGATAATCTATGGTAACCTTTTGTCTAGTCCTCATGCTTTGACTCTTCCTTGACCACTTAGCGGATCTTTTGGGTTGAGGTTGGGTATGAGCCACTTGGCATAGAGGTCTGTGAGATTCAAGATGGAATCTGACTCCTTACTTTTGTGAAGGGCGAGTTCATCTCCTATGTATTCTATAATGATCGATTCTAAGAAATCCTTGCACAAGGTGCTGTCATAATTTGGAAAAAGAGTTTTCTAAAGATGAGGTCACATAAGGGAATCAAACATTGGGAATGAAGATATAGTATTGAGGCTATTAAGGAGCTGACAAATATCTTGTCCTAGGCCTCTTTTGGGAGATAGGAAACGGAATGACCGTATTTGCATGGTAAGCGTAAAGCTATAATAGTTCTCCAAAACATTCATTTCGGCCAATTAGTTGAGCTCCATGGGCATGAGGTTGGACATCTACCTTGGAGATTAGGCACTCTTCGATTAGTGAGATTAATTGAATTGACCCGATTAGTTTAAAAGTGTTTTAAACTAAAATGAACATATGATATTCCAAAGTCATAAGGAGTTTTGAGGCCATGTTCAATGAATATTAGAACCTATTGGGTCACACACAAAAGCTAATTAGCTTTCTAGTTAATGGAGCGATTTTTGAAGTGTTAGATAATTTCACTTGTGGACCGATTTTGAGGTGTCCAATTTAAAGGTTAATTTTTAGCTTGATTAATTAAATTAGATCAATAATTAAGGAGTTAATTATTTGGTGCCAAAGTGACCATAAATTGTTCAAGTTAACTTAAAGAGTTAAGTTAACAAAATTAAGTTTAAGAGTTAAGCTTGTTTGACTTAGGAGTTAAGTCAAAGGTTAATTAATTAAATTAAAGTGTTTAATTTAATTAATAGGAAGAATACAGTTTGGAGGGAAAATTCAAATGAAATGTTCATTTGAATTAGAATTTTAATTAGCTTGAAATTAGATTTCAAATGTAATTAAGATCCACATGAAATTCAAATTGGATTTGAATTTGGATTCACCACCTTGGCAATGCAAGTTGGCCGCCCACCTTGATGAAGGTGTGATGCCAACTTGGCATCACACCAACCTCACATTATATATAGATATAGTGGGTGTGAGGATAGGTTATTTGCTGAAAGTGTGAAAGAATTAGATTCTTTTGCAATTCCTTCGAAAACACCTTACAAGCATTGCATCATGTGTTGAAAGCTTTACTCTCTTCTTCTTCTTCCCTACCTCAAATCGGCCTCCACCATTATCATTCTCCTCTCTTATTCTAGTTTATAGTGAGGAGAATTTGGAAGTTTTATTGGTATGTGGATCATATCAATAGAGGCGGACAAGTTAGTTTGCTACGATTTAGAGATCTACTTAAGCAGAGCACCAATTTGGCAAATTTTTTCAGGGATATCTAGAAAGCTTTTTCATCCAAATTTTTTCATGTGTTTCCTACAAGGTGTTGAGAGGTTGCACTATTCTTTTCGTGAATTTTGGAGGAGTTTTAATGAGGTTAAAAATTGCTCCCTTCCTACTGTGCAGTTTCTGGCTGATTCTGGATTTGTGAAAGGTTCACCATTTTCTCCTTGGATATTAGCATATCAAGGTAACACTCTATCTAAATCTAGATTTTAGGCATGATTTGATCCTAGTTAGCATGCAAGCACTAGTTTATTTAGCTTATGAAATTTTTATAATTGGATCCTAGTGCCATACTTGCTTTCACTAAGTAGCTCATACCCAAGCTCAACCCGGACAACCTACAGAGTGGTCAAGGAAGATTCTAAGCACAAGGACCTAAAGAAAAGGTTACCATGGATCCTCATGTCTAAGGACTAATTATATGAACTAGCGTAAGCTAGAGAACTTGCTACTACCAACTTACTACTGTAGCTATATAGTGGATTCTTCGAGCGGGCCTTACTGAACTTGTTCTCTAACAAGAACCCACTACTCTGCACCTATGTGTAACATAGATTGTTCATGAAATGGGGAAATACTTAATCTCTTGGATTTATGCATCATTAGTACAAGTCTGTCCAAATCTTAGGTGCCTTGTCTCATAAGATTCAATGGCTTGGAATATTTTAAGATTGCAACCATGTAAGACTTATTTTATGATCACCACCCAGTGTGTGACCAAGTCTCGTAGTCTTATGTGATCTAAGGGCTTCAACCAAATACTAATGAAGTAAAATAAGCATAAGATTAAAATGGCCATTGAAATATGAATATCATTCAATCAAGATTGTCTAACAAGTGAGATAGTTTACATGCTAATCTAACTGGCTGCATGGTACTATTCCAACAATCTCCCACTTGTCCTAAAGCCAATTCCCTATAGTTTTAAGACGCATCTTCTTAAAATGTCCTTTAAAGACTTTTTGCATTAGGGGTTTTGTTAGTGGATATGCTATATTCTCTTATGAGGCTACCTTCTTCACTCGAATGTCGTATCTATTAATGATCTCACGGATCAAATTATATCATCTCAAAATATGCTTGGATCAATGATGAGAACTTGGCTCTTTAGCTTGCGTTTTTCACAGAGGACAACTATAGGTTTAGCAATGCTAGGTCGCACATCTAACTCTTGGATGAAGTTTTTCATCCAAACACCTTCCTTTATATTCTTCCTCTACGGTAGAATTAGCCGTGGTGTCTTATTTAGAACTCTTCCAACTTATCGCGCCACCATTGAGGCAAAATATAAATCTAAAAGTAGATCTTAGGTCATCTACATTGGATTGGAAACTAGAATCCGAAAACCCCTTGAGTTTCAATTCCCCATTACCATATATCAAAAACAAATCCTTAGTCCTTCTCAAGTACTAAAGGATTGCTTTAACAACCTTCTAGTGACATTCACTGGGGTTGGATTGAAAGTGGGTCGTAACACTTAGAGCATGTGCCACATCCGGCCTTGTATATTGAACGGCATACATTATGCTCTTTATGGCGGACCCATAAAGTATATGGAACATTTTATATCTCTCATCGTCAGTCTCAGAGGCCATAGACTTGGAGAGATGAAGACCATATCCTATAGGTATGAATCCCTTCTTCGATTCTTCCATACTAAACATCTTTAGTATCTTGCCAATGTACGGCGTTTAGGAAAGCCCCAGTATTCTCCTCAATCTATCTCTATAAATACGTATTTCTAACACATAGGATGTTTCTCCCAAAATCTTTATGGAGAATTGTGTAGATAACCATGCTTTAGTACACTCTAACATTTCTCTCTCATTCCCAATGACAAGAATGTCATAGATATAAAGCACAATAAACTGTATACTACTCCCACTAGCTTTTTTGTACACACATGATTCATACACATTTTTTATAAAGCCAAATGATTTGGTTGCCTTGTCAAAATGTATGTTCCAACTTCGGGACGCTTGCTTGAGTCCATAAATGGACCTCTCGTGTTTGCAAACCTTTTGCTCATTCCCTTTGGATGTAAAACACTGTAGTTGCTTCATGTAAATTTCTTCTTCAATGTTTCCATTGAGGAAAGTAGTTTTCACATCCATTTGCTATATCTCATAGTTATAATTTGAGGCTATGGCAAGTAAAGTCCTAATGGACTTAGGCATGGTGATCGGCGAAAAGGTTTCCTCAAAATCAATACCGGGCCTTTGAGTGTAACCCTTTACCACTAGTCGCGCCTTAAAGGTTATGACTCTCCATCAACTCCTAGCTTTTGCATATAGATCCACTTGCAACCAATGGGTACTGTACCATCTGGTGAATTTGCCAAAGTCCATACTTTTTTGGAGTACATAGAGTCCATTTCGAATTCCATGGCCTCAAGCCAATGTCCTGAATCTAGGTCTAACATAGTTTCCTGAAAGGTCTTTGGATCACTATCCGATTAGTCCGTCTCATGAAAGAATCTGAACCTTTCAGGTTGTTTCTTGATTTGGTCCGACCTTCTTAGAGGTTGTGTGCAAGGCTCTTGATGTTTACTTATTTCTATCGCTCGTGGGCTTTTGTGATCATCTTGAACTTCATTAAAGTAAACAACAATGCTATTTCTATCTAATAGAAATTCCTTTTCCAAAAGGTAGGTGTTCCTTGAAATAAACACCTTTTGTTCTGAGGGATCATAGAAATAATAACCCAAAGACTCTTTTAGGTATTCCACAAACTTGCAAAAAGTGGATCTCGCATCCAACTTGTCTTCCACTAGCTACTTGACTTAAGTGGGAGACCCTCAAACTCTTAAAAGAAAGTAAGAAGGTGATTTTACATACCACATCTCATGCAGTATTTTTGGCACTAACTTTGAGGGTACTACATTAATAGCTTTACCGCTGATATAGGCGTATCCCCAAAAGGATATAAGCACATTGGAAAGGCTCATCATGGAACATACCATGTTCAATAAGGTGTGGTTTCTCCTCTCGACTACTCCATTATGTTGGGGTGTGCCGGGTGGACTCCATTGAGAGAGAATCCCATTCTCCTTTAAATAATCCAAGAACTCGGTACTTATGTATTCTCCCCCTCAATTCGATTGAAGAGTTATAATACTTATTCTCTTTTGCTTTTCTACATCATTCCCATACTCTTTGAACTTTTTAGAAACTTCGGACTTGTACTTCATAACATACACATGCCTGAACCGAGTATGATCATCAATGTAGGTGATGAAGTATGAATAACCTCCTCTTGCACTAACTCTTAGTGGACACAAAAATCCATACATATCAAATCCAAAGGACTTGTGGTTTGCTCCGTTTGTCCTACAAAAGGAGCTTTGGTCATTTTCCCCTTTAAACAAGACTCATAATTAGGAAGATCCTCAATGCCATTAACATTTAGTGCTTTGAGAGCTTCTATATTGTTCATCTTATTTTTGAAAATATGTCCAAGTCTTGCATGCCACAAGATGACATCTTCTTGGTTATCTAATTTTCTTTTACTTTGTTGAAGTACAACAATAATGGTTGAGAATCCAAAATGTACAATCTATTGTTTAATGTACCTTGTGCAATTAAAGAACCATCCTTTAATGCCTTCAACTTCCATTAGATATAGAAAACTCATATCCTTCATTATCTAACATAAGAATTGAAATAATATTTTTAATAAGATTGGATACATAAAAGCAAGGATCAATACAATGTAGGAGTTTTCCAAGTATAAATTGATGATGCCTTCAACTATGGCCATGACTTTTGCTCCATTGCCTAAGCATAAGATCATATCCCCACCATTGAGACTTCTTCTTCTTTCCATCCCCTGTAACGAATTATAAAGGTGAGAACCACATGCAGTATCAAATAACCATGAGGAATAATTTATCGTTAAGTGTACTTTAATAAAATGCATACCCTTCCCAAGGGTGCCAAGGTACTCCTTGCAATTTCTTTTCCAATGGCCTTTCTCACCATAATAGAAACAAGTAGCATCGGCTTTGGCCTCTTTTTTTTTTCTTGATTCTCCCCAAACTTTAAAGGGTTGATTTATCTTAGAGGAAGAACTCTTATTCCTTTTACCTCCTTTCTTAGCACCCCTAAGGCTGTTAGACTTGGAGGAGGAAGCAAGTATAAAAGGTTTGTCTTTCTTAATTGTTGCCTCAGTGATCACCAACATATTAACCAATTCATTAATCGTTCCATCTTGTTTTGTCATGTTGAAGTTCCAAACGAATTGGTAAAAAGAGCTAGGCAATGATTAAAGGATCACACATAAAGCTCATTGCCCATGATATCCAATTGACCGAGCTTCTCAATGAGACTGATCATCTTTAGGCCATGGTCACGGACACTCGAGCCCTCATTCATTCTAGTCAAAGAGCTCCTTAGAGAATGAAAACCTTTCATGTCTAGTTTACACACCTTATAACTCTTGTAAGTGCAAATGGATCTTGTGAGCGATTTTCATGTGCTTGTGAGACTTTTGGAGTTCATTGGACATAGAAGCCATCATGAGACATCTTATTTGTAGATCATCATCCACAAACTTTGTGAATGCTTCACATGCCTCATCGATGGCATCATTGCCAATGGTGTCTAGTGGATTTTGAGTAAGCACATGAGTCCTCTTTTCAAAATCTGGAATAATCTTAAGGTTTCTAAACTAATCACAGAAGTTAGGCCCGATAAGTTATTAGTTCCAAAATAACGTTGAGTGGATTCTTAGCCATTTATTTTGAGATTTAAAAAATCTACAAAGGCAAAAAAGAAAGTATGAGCATGTGATTAAATATTGATATTGAAAACATGTTTATGGACTTTTAAGCATGTTTTTCTCCTACTATTTTATCAAATTCCTCACCCTCTTGAAGAATTCAGGAGATCTCATTTCCTAGTGAGAATCAAGGTCCTAAAGACTTGTAAGTGGACATGTTGTGTGCCATCCACAAACAATCAAAAGGTTAGCAACATTTTCTAATTGTATCTCTATGCAACCCTAGATACATTTTGCCTCACTTTTCATGTGACCCACTTGTCGTGTGCTATCTATATTACTAGGTGTTAAGTCAAACCTACCAATCAAACTTTGATTTGAAACTGCACTATGTCATCCCATAGTCATGTGCCAATGCATAGGAAGCATCAAATCAAAGATATCATATGCCAAGTATATGATCATAGTTTTCTACCATAAATGTGACCCAGGTGTCATGTGCCATTATACAAAGATAGTAACATCGTCACATCATATACTACTGGTAGAAGACATAGATTAATTAAAACTCTTTTAAATTTGTATCCATTTTGACTTAATATTTGGAAGCACTTAGACTCTTCTAAGTGGAAGGATTTTCCTGCTTACAAGAATCTCATCAATTTTATCTTCTTATTTAGGTTTTCTATATCCTAACTATGCATCTCATATATCAATAGGACACAAAAAGTATAAATAAGCAAATACGCCTTGCATGCTCATCGAGTGGGATAACCATGAGCCTTAACCAAGTAGTGCACTACTCAGTTGTTTTTAAGTGGGTTGATTAAATATAGCTATCACATAAATATATCCCCATACATTCATGGGTTTTCATGCCTCCAATAGTCTTCTTCTCTCCTTGCAACAATTACACGAGAAAATAAATCCTTACTCCTAGTGATTCTACTCTCATAACATTTACAACTTGAAACAAATAAAATCAATATTAAAGGATCATGATCATTCCCATTCATTCATCATCCATTCAACAATTAAATGAACAATAAATTAAGAATTGACATTCAATTCCACAATTAAATGCTTGTCTCATAAACAATTAATTAACTAGCAAAAATAAGCATAACAATTGTGAATCTTATTTTTGCACCAAATTGAAGATAAATTTGAACAAGATTTTGAAAGCAACCAAAAATGTCAAACATGATTTTGAGAACTTGCACAACACTTGTGCATCTATGTCACATTATTTACATCAATTTTGGTCACAAAAATAACACAAACAAAAAGGCTTAAAACTCATCCACACCCAAATCAGGCACTACTGCCCCAGCCTGGGCGCACGGTTGCATGGCAGGCGGCCTCTTGCTATGCGGCCAGTGCTCTGCTGTGCACAGTAGCTCCCTTGTTATGAGGTTTAGACTGAGTTAAGAAAATTTTGGTGGAACTTTTGTGCACCAAAAATGTAAGAACACTTCCTTAACACCAAATCGTACATTATAGAAAAATTTCTAGATTTAAAACACCTTTTAAAAATGAAAATTCAAGTGCTCAAACATGCTTCAAAAATCAAGTTTAAGTAAGAATCACCATTCTTCAAAAATCTCCAATAAACTCCAATCCAATTGGATCTAACAAATGACCAAAAACATTAAGGCCAAATTTAACATGCTATATCACCATATAACATCATCTAATGCTAAATAAAAATTTAACATAATCATCCATGAATAAAAAACGTACTAACATGTGAATTAACTCCTAAAACACATATTAGTATAATTCAATTCATCATCAAAGGAGCCACAAGAAACATCTACCAAACACTCAAATCCAAGATTTGGATCAAGTATTTGGAGATCTAGATGAATTCATCACATGAATCAATCAAACAAACATCCAAATTGAAGCATGAAATAGGCTCTGATACCACTTGAAGGAGAGTGTAGTACAAAGATCCATGTAATGAAGTAAAAATAGCTAAATCAAAACTTGACAACACTCCATCCAAGGATCAAATCATGCTCTTAAGATTGATTTGGATGAGGATAAATACTTTGATCGCTTAAAATCCAAGGTAGAATTGAAGACAAGGTTGAACTCTTCAAAATTATCTCCTCCTAGCGTAGAAAAAATCCAGTAGCATTTGCCCTAGAAAATCACCTCCGATTTGGCTGAAATTTGGGCAGCACCTCCTCAACACCTTTGAGAATATCCATTAAAAATTTCATCAAAAACAAAAGTCGGCAGGTGCTCCAAAATTGCCTCCAATCAATATGTACTGCAGTAGATCTTCAAGAGCAAAGCTATCCAATTGTCTAACCTCTAATGAAATGATCTACACACCCAAGGCAAGCTCCAACAGGCCTTTATTAGCTAGATCAGGATGAATAAGAGATTAAGGCCGAAAAGTGGAGGGAAGGTGAAGAAAAATGTGTAAAACTTCGACACATGACTGGATCACACTTTTGGAGGGAAAAAAGATTTTCTAGCATGTTAGTCTTACATTTGGCTGCCCATCCCTCTATATATAGATGAAGAGGCATGAATGTGAGATAGGGGGCCAACTAAGCCAGACAACTTGCATGTGAAATGTGAATTTCATTTGGAGTCTTCATTTCATCTCATAAAATTTCATCCAAATTAATTATAAATGCGCCTTAAATGAATTCCTTTATTTGAATTCCATTCCAAATTTAATTTTTCACATTAATTAAATTAATTCCTCAATTTAATTAATTGTTCATGACATAACTCCTTAAGTCAACCAACTTAACTCCTTAAGCTAGAAGGTGTTAACTTAACCCCCTTAAGTTAATTTGACTAATTAAATGTCATATAGCACCAATTAAATTAACTTCTTAATTTAATTGGTCTAATTTAACTCCTTAAATTATTTTGATCAATTTAACAATTAAATCAATCAAGCCAAATTGACTAAAAATTAACTTACAATTTTTTTCCACAAAATTGTTCACTAGGAATTTTCTAACTCTTAAAAAATTCCTTTCATCAAATAAAACTTCCTTTAGGCTTTTGTGTGTGGCCCATTAAGTTCTCTCATTCGTTGTACATGGGCTCACAACTCTTGCGATATTTTGAATATTGAAATATTTGCATTAGTGTAAACTTCTTTAAACTAATAACTCAATTCGATTAATCTCTATTAATTAAACAGTACCCAATCTCTATGGTTGATGTCCAACCGCAAGCCCATGGAAGCCAACTAACTGGTCAAAATGAATATGTTGCCGACTCCCTAATAACCTCAATGAATATGTTTTTCTTCCCAATGTTCGATTCTCCTTTATGACCTCATCTTTGAAAAACTCCTTTTCCAAATTATCATACTACCTTGTGCAAGAATTTCGCAGAATTGATCATTTAGAATACATAGGAGATGCACTCGCCCTTCGCAATGATGAGGAGATAGATCCCATCTTAGATCTCATAAAACTCCATGTCTAAGTAGCTCATACCCAAGCTTAACCTAGACGACTCTTAGAGTGCTCAAGGAAGTGTTAAAACATGAGGACCTAAACACAAGGTTTCCATGGTCCTCAGGTCTAAGGACTAATTACATGTATTAGCGAAAGCTAGAGAACTTGCCACTACCGACTTGCCACTACAACTATCTAGTAGATTCTTTGGGCGAGCCTTCAGTAAATTTGTTCTCTAACAAGCATCCACTAACATGCACCCATGTCTAAAGTGGATTGTTCATGAAACGGAGCAATATCCAACCCCTTGGATTTATGCATCGTTAGTGCAAGTTAATCCAAATCTTAGATGCCAGTGTATGACCAAGTGCCATAGTCTTATGTGATCCAAGGGCTTCAATCAAATGCCAGTGAAGCAAAATAAGAATAAGATGAAGATGGCCATTGAAAAATGAATATCATTCAATTAAGATTGTCTTACAAGTGAAATAGTTTACATGCCAATCTAATTGGCTATAGGGTACTATTCTAACAGTCTTTGGTGCAAACTTTGAGGGTACTACATATAGTAGCTTCATTGTCTTCTTGAGGGTGTTTCTCTAAAAGGATATAGGGACATTGGTGAAGTTCATCTTGAACCGTACTATGTCTAATGATGTACGATTTCTCCTGTCAACTACTTCATTATATTGGGCTATGCCGGATGCAGTCCATTGTGAGAGAATCCCATTTTCTCTTAGATAACTCAAGAATTTGGTACTTAAGTATTCAACTCCCCGATCCAATCAAAGAGTTATGATACTAAGTCCTAATTGCTATTCTACTTCTTTCCTTTACTCTTTGAACTTTTCGAAAGCTTTGAACTTGTACTTCATAAGATACACATGTTTGAACCAAGTGTAATCATTAGTGAAGGTAATAAAGTAAGAATAGCCTCCTCTTATACTAACTCTTAGTGGCCCATATATGTTCGTATAGATCAAATCTAAACGACTTGTGGTTTGCTCCCTTTGTTCTACAAAAAGAGCCTACATCATCTTTTCTTTTAAACAAAATTCACAAGTAGGTAGATCCTCTAATCTACTAATATTTAGTATTTTGAGGGCTACTAACTTGTTCATCCTATTCTTGGAAATATGTCGAAATCTTGCTTGCCAAAGGTATGCATTTTCTTAGTTACCTAACTTTGTTTTGTTGTTTTTGTTGAATGTGTGTTAGTGATGGTGGAGAATCTAAAATGTATAATCCTTTGTACATTGTACCAATGGCACTTAGTTGCATAGTAACAAGGATTCAGTACAAGTTTTAGAATCTTTGAAGTCTAACTTAACTTACACCTTCGATTTTGGCCGTAACTCTTTCTCTTGCCAAGGTAGTAGATCATATCCCCATCACTAAGATTTATTCTTTTTCCCATTCTATGTAACAATTTACAAAGATGAAAACCACATGTACTGTCAAATACCTAAAAGGAATAATCTATTCTTAGGTCCACTTCAATAAACTACTCACCCTACCTTAAAGTTACAAGGTGTTTCTTGAACTTGGCCTTCTAATAACCCAATTTACCTCAATAGAAACAACTTGCATCCTTATTATCCTCAATTATCTTCTTGACTCTACTAGACCTCTTAAATGTTTGTTTTCTCTTCGAAGAACTCTTCTTCTTACCCCCTTTCTTTTTGCCTTTAGGGTCTTTAGAATAGGAATAGAAAACAATCATTAAAGGTTTGTCCTTTTCATGGTTGTCTCTGCCTTAACTAGGGGTGTTTAAAACCAAATCAACCCAAACAAATCGATTAAAATAGCCGAAAAAATTGAAAATCAATAAAAAAATAGATTAAATCGATTTTTTATTTAAAATTTGAAACATTGAACGATTTGATTCGATTTTCGGTTGGCAAAGTGAAAATCAAACCGAACCAATAGTATATTACTAAAATCCCAATTTTTATATATTTGTGATAGACTTGAGTTCAGGGCCATTCCAAATTATATAATTCCAGCTTTAAGGTGAGTGATGTATCTGGTGATGTGGTGGATGATTTGGAGAAGACTTATGATTGAGAAATATTAATTTCTGGCTAATGATGCAATTAAGTAGTAATGCAGATGAGAGATGTTATTTGCATGCTCCTCCTCTATACAGTTTTATTTTTTATTTTTTCTTTTTCTTTTTCTTAAATCCTTTTAGTTTCCATTGCACAAACCATCTTTCATGCAAGCTATAAAATATTAGCCTGGGCTTGTATGATTACAAAAAAGTGGTTTTTATTAGTTTCTTTCACTGCTTTTGTGACAATATAAAATAAAATAACAATTCTCTTGTTGCTTTGGTGTATTTGTCTCTTTAACTTTATACCTTACCAATTTTAAGTTCTGTGATTCTACAACTACATAATGTTTTCTCTTCGACTAAGCTTTCACTTTTTACAAATTAATTTATATGAGAATGTAATGGATTTTGTTTCATCTATACTTGAAAATTAAAATTAAGAAAACCAAAAAATTGAACCGAACCTAACTGAATTTGATTGGTTTGGTTTGGTTCTCCACATTGAACCAAACCAAATGGTTGGTCTTATACCAAAATCAATTGGTTTGGTTTGATTGAGATTTTTCCCAAAATCAAACCAAACCACACCATGAACACCCCTAGCCTTGACCAACACTTTGGTCAGATAAACTTGGCAAAGATCAGAGGATCAAATCCCCTTAGAGATCATTGTTTATCACCACGTCTAAGTAGAAGAGCTTCTCAATAAGCTTAATCTTCTTTAGACCTTAGTCAAGGACACATGACCCCTAAACCATCCTAGCTTGAAAAATCTCCTTTCTACATGAACCTCTCATACCTTGTTTGTTATACAACTTTTTCAAGCAATTGACCAAGGTATGTTTCATATATTTGTGAGACTTTTGAAATTCGTAGGTGCCATCATGAGACTATAAGATAAGAGGAAATCCTTAGCCCAATTTGTGAACATTCCATGTGTCTCTTGATTCGCATGGGATTTAGAGCATCTTGATATAGGACATTTGTGTATTTCTCAGAATCTAGAATGATTATGAGGTTTAGTTAATCATGGTAGTTCAGCCTAATTAGTTTATTGGTTTATAAAATGATGTTTAGGGGATCTTTAGCAATTCTTGAGATTTTACAAATCTATGAAGCAAAGAAGAGAATATAAGCATTTGATTGAATTTGATATTGAAAACATGATTATGGACTTTCAAGCATGTTTTTTTCCTACTATTTTGTCAAATTCCTTGCCCTCTTAGGAATTCAGGAATCATATTCCCTAGTGAGAGTCAAGGTCCAGAGGCATCACTTGTGGACCCATGACTCGTGAGACATCTACTCATGATCTTAATGTAGGTAACTTTTACCAATTGCATCTCTATGCAATCCTTGATGTATTTTGCCTCACATTTTGTATAGACCTATGACTCATGCAAGATCTATACTACTAGGTGTTAAGTTAGACCTACCAATCAATCTTTAATTATAAATTCAACCATGATCATTCCACGACTCATGAGATAATGTCATAGTGAATTTTTAAATTAAAGTGCATCTTATGCTAAAGTAGTGATCATAGCTTTCCTTCAACAATGTGTCCTATAACTCATGAGCCGAAGCAAAATTAAGATAGCATCTCATGTCACTTGCCTATTGGTAGAAGGCTTGAATTATTAAACCAATTTAATTATATCCAATTTGACTTAATATTTTGATGAACTTAGACTTTTCTAAGTTGAGGAATTTTCTTGCTTCGAAGATCTCATCAATATTTTATTTTTGCTTATTTATGTTCTCTATCCTAACCATGCATCACATATAACAATAGGATAACGAAAGCATAAATAAGTAGATAAAACCTAGCATGCTTTTACGAGTGGGATGACCATGAGCCTCAATCAAATAGTGCACTTATAGCCATAGGTGCACTACTTGGTTGATTTCAGGTTGGTTAATTAAATTAATAGATCATATCTATTACATGAATATATCTCAAATATTCATGGGTCTTCAAACGTCCTTGATCCTCTGGGCCTCCTTTGCCTCCTTGCAATAAGTTACAAGAGAAAAGAAAACCTCACTTTTAGAGTTCTACTCTTATAACAATTACAACGTAAAAAATCAAGAGGCATGCAAGCCTTACTTAATACAACACATTCAATCAACATTGAATTTAAACAAAACCAAGTTAAAGGCTCATGTTCATCCTCATACATACATCATCCATTCAACAACTAAATGAACAATAGCTATAATTGACATGCAATCCATCAATTAAGTGCTTATCACATGAACAATTAATTTGAGGTAAAATGCATAACTCTTATGTATCTCAATTTTGCACAAACTTGAAGTGTACACTTATATTTAATCTTAAAAGCAAGTAAAAATGTCCAACATTGCTTTTGAGCAGTTACACAACAACTGTCCACCAAAAGTATATGAAAAAATTAAGTTTAGGAGGGCAAAAATTCACAAAACGGCAAAACAGTTATACCATGGCAACCTTGGGTGGGCCTGCTACCCAGCCGGCCACCCAGGAAGGCTGCACAGGTGCTACAGTGATTGTGTTGCCCAACAAAGGATTAGCTGCGAGGCAGGGATCTTGCCACAAGGTGCATAGGCTACCATTTTGCACTGTTTTTACTCTTTTGCCATCCTAAACCTTATTAACACTTATATAACTCCATTCCATACATTTTATGAAAAAATTTTAGATTATAAACACCTTTAAAATTGGAAATTAAAGTGCTCAAATGGCTTCAAAAATCAAATCTAAGGAAGAATCACTATTCTTCAAACATCTTCAAGAAACTCCAATCCAATTGGATCCAAAAATAGTCAAAAACACCTTAAAGCTATAATCAATGTGTTATGTCAACATATAACATCATCCAATGCTAAATCAACATTTAACATCATAGGTTTTGAATTAACACTCATGTCAACATATGTAAATCACAATTAAGCACATATTGACATATTTCAATTCAACACATCAAGAGCTACATGCATCAACTCCTAAATCTTAAACCCATCAATTAAATCAAGAAATAAGATTCATAGAATCAATTCATCACATGAACCAATCCAATAAATCCAAAATTGCGCATAAAAGTAGCTCCAGCACCACTTAAAGGCAAAAGAGGTGTTAGGATCCATAATAATTTGTAAAAATAGGCAAAACTAACATCCTCAACCCAAGGATCTATTTTG
The DNA here is from genome assembly GCA_018894105.1 of Jacaranda mimosifolia. Classification (NCBI taxonomy): domain Eukaryota; kingdom Viridiplantae; phylum Streptophyta; class Magnoliopsida; order Lamiales; family Bignoniaceae; genus Jacaranda; species Jacaranda mimosifolia. The sequence goes on along the minus strand of CM032131.1, from coordinate 3,950,909 downwards.
TGCCTAAAAATTGGATTAAAAAGGATGGAGAAAGTTACCTTAATCACGGAAATGAATGGCAACTAGGAAGATCTCACTATGAAACTATTTTCAAGTAAGGAATTCACTTTTTTCTCCAAGGTCCTCCAACTCATCTCTGATGGATAAAAACACTACCAACTTTTGCTGGAAAAATCTCCTCCAAACTGACCTTGAAGTGGTGGCAACATAGCAAAAAGGATGCACAAACTGTCGGTCTTGAAAATTGCCAAAATCGACTTCCGGCTTGGAGGATTCGGTTCACCAACCCAAAGCTCCTCAAATGTGAAACCTCAAAAGGTAGTCCACTTACCTAAAGCCAATCTCAATCCTCTCTCAATTAGCTAGAAAGATGAGTAGGATGAAGGAACATGAAGAAGGAAGTATGATGAAGTTATTGGAGAGAGAAAGTTGTTGTAGGGAATCTAGAGAGTAGTTTTTCTTAACACATGAAATCACCACTTGATTGGAGGGGAAAATACAGATGGAATTATGGCATAAAGTGTTCGGCCATGAGGAGGAGGGGGACATATTTATAGTGTGAGGCAGAAGCATATGGAAGTTTCTATCACATACTCCTAACTTGGCCACCTAGGATGCAATTTGGCTACTCTAGTTGCATTTTTAATTTCCTAAATTACTAACTCCAACTCACTAATATTAAATAGACCCCTCCATTTAATTTTCCTCCAAAATCAAATTATTTAAATTAACTCCTTAGTTTAACTGCATTAACTTAACTCTTTATGTTAATTAAATCTAATTAACTCTAAGTTGACTTTAACTAATTAAAATGGCCACATGGAACCAATTAAATTAACTCCTTAATTTAATTGGCCTAATTTAACTCTTTAAATTATTTTGATTAATTTTAACACTTAAATTAATCAAACCATAGTAACCAATTAACAATTAGTCAACCAGTTCTCTCTCTCTCTCTCTCTAATAAACTTGACCACTTTAATTATCTAACCCCTTAGATAATTTATTCAATCAAGTGAGAGTGTTTTAGGATTTTGTGTGTGACCCTTATGTTCACCAATTAATTAGACATAGGCTTACAACTCTTTGTGATTTATTGAATATCGAATATTTCAATTAGTATAAACTCTTTTAAACTAATCACTCTTTCAGTTAATCTCTATTAATTATAAAGTACCCAATCTCCATTGTCGATGTCTAGTACAAGCCTATGGAGCCCAACCAACTAGTTGAATTAATTGAGGGGTGACCCATTACCACTTATGATTGCCGTGCAAATATGGTCCTTCCATTTCTTATATCCCAAAAGAGGCCTAGGGCAAGATATTCATTAGCTCTCTAATAGCCTCAACAACTATATATGTATTCTTAATGTTTGATTCCTCATAATGACCTCAACTTTGGAAAACTCCTTTTTCAAATTTTCATATCATCTTGCACAAAGATTTCTTGGAATCGATCATCTTAGAATACATGAGAGATCAACCCATTATTCATAGAAGAGCGAAATGGATCCCATCTTAGAACTTACCAACCTCCATATTTAGGTAGTTTGTGCCCAACCTAAGCCCCAGGTAACCCACTATGTGGTCAGGGTAAAATCAAAGTAGAAAGACTTAAATACAAGATTACTATAGAACCTAAACTCAAAAGAGATATGCACTATGAAAGCTAGAGAACTTGCCACTACCGACGTGCCACTGCGGCTACCTCATAGATTCTCTAAGTGGGCCTTCAGTGAACTTGTTCTATAACAAGCATCCACTAACATACATCCATGTCTAATATAGATTGCCCATAAAACGGGACAATATCCAACCCCTTAGAGTATGCATCATTAGTGTAAGTCTATCCAAATCTTAGATACCATGTCTCATAAGATTCTATAACTTAGAATATTTAATATCATGACCATAGAGACTTGTTTCATAATCACTATCATATATATGACCAAGTCCCGTACTCTAGTATGATTTAAGGGCCTCAACCAAATGCATGTGAAGAAATCATAAATGCATAAGATGAAGATAGCCATTTTATGGAATATCATTCAATCAAGATTGTATCACAAGAGGAGTAGTTTCACACGCCAATCTAATTGGCTTGTGAGGCACTATTACAATAATATAGAAAAAGTAAGAAATATAATGAAATGGAAGAAGATAGAGGGAAAGGTTTGCAAAGAACATATAAAGAAGAAGATGAAGGGGAAATCACATGAGATAAACTATATTGAAGGGAAATAAGTAAGAGGTGATAATAGTGCTAAAATAGAGAGAGACAAGAGGGAGAGACAAAAGTAGGGAGTGTTGGAAGTATAATTGTAATTGTTCTATGAACTTGAATAAGTGAAGAAAGGTTGGAGAATGGAAAAATCATACATAACTTTGTGTTGGCCTAGAAATTTCCTACCAATTGAGGGAAAGTCTTTATATTTATCAATTGCTTGGAGATTATAGTAGGTTAATATCTTGTATTCAATCTAGTATATAAAGTGTGTACTTTTGAGTAGATTTATATTAAGGAAAAAACTCAAGTAAAAACTCGAGTAAAACCAAGAATTATACGCATTAAATCATCTTTTTTCCTAGAGATTTCAGCATAATTTATTTAGTAAAATTTCTATACTTGTTCTTATCATCTTTAAAATTTTATACCATACTTCCACACAAAAATCTCAATAAATTTGGTATTAGATTGCATCTATTGCAACTGTGTTCAATGCAATTTTTTAGCTTTTAAACTTAAAGTTTTATTCTCAAGATGACATCAAATCCGGTTCCCGCAATGTTCACCTATACCATCAACCAAGTACTGATTTTTGAAGGTGAACTTTATGATTATTGGAACAACCAAATGCAAACTTTATTTATTTCTTAGGATTTTTAAGATGTTGTAGAGAACAAATATGCTGAGCCACCAGAATAAGGTAGTAGTAGCAAGTTGTCTGAGAAGAGAAAATATATATATAAAGAGAATATTTAAAAGATGCATGTACCTCGAGATATCTCTAATAGGGCATAAGCAAGACAATTTTCCAAGAATTTTTGAAACTAAAGGGGTAAAAATTGCTTGGGATATATATTCATAAACAATGTTTTCAAGGAAATGAGAAAGTCATCTCCTTGAAACTTCAATACCTTTGGAGAGACTTTGATAACATGGCAATGAAAAAATGTGAAGATATGCAATACTTTCTCTCTAAAGTTTCAGAAATTGCTAATCAAATTAGAAGTCATTGTGATGTTGTTGAAGAAAATTTATTCATATGGTTCTCAAAAATCTTCCTACCAAGTTAGATTATGCAGTTAGCAGCGATTGAAGAGTCTAAAAATCTTTCTATTTATACTTTTTATGAACTAATGAGTTCTCTTTAAGTGCATGAGGAAAGATTGAATAGGTCATCATATTAACCCATAAGCAAAAATTTCAATCTAAACTTCAAGTTTCAAACAAGAAATATTTAAAATCCAAACAAGTTGGAAGATTGGGCTCTTTCAATAGAAAAGAAAAGGAGCAGACAAAAGTTTCAAAAAAGGAAAACAAAAACAATCTGGGTGCTCTAACTTCTAATGTTGCATTTGCAAAAAAATCAAAACATAAGACAAAGAATTATTTTTCCATATGTAAAAGCTGCAAGAATGCAGATCACTCCTATAGCTATTGTCCAAAATGAACAAGAGTGACAAGGAATAAGCAAATTTCTCCAATGATGAAGGTATGAAATATATGGTATGTTGATAATGGTTGCAATAATCATATGACTGATAATCGAAAGATGTTCATGGAGTTGATTACTAAGCATACTTCTCAAGTAATGCTTGGGGATAGAAAAAGTAAAATGCGAATGATTGATGTCATTGTTGTCCATAGAAAGAGAGGTAATCAAAATTTCATCAGTGATGTTCTTTATCTTCCCAATATTACTCAAAATTTATTGAGTGTTGGATAACTCTTACTGAAAGGATGTTTGGTTTCTTTGATGACAAAAAGTGTAGAATTTTTGACAAGAAAAACAATAGTTTAGTTACTACAATTTAGATGCCTTCAAATAAAGTGTTTTTTTTTTTAATTTGGCTTTGGAAGGGTGCCTCCAGTCAAAGCACCCCCATTCTCATTTATGTATCTCAATTCACTCAGATAAAATCCAAACATACTTAAGGGAACATTTCTTCATAAGCATCGGTTATAAGCGTTTCACACCTATACAGAACTATTACACTAAAAAAGAATGCTTTCAAAGCATACTATAATACAAGAAAGCCTCAAGAGTTTCCAATGCTGTCTAATTACATTAGGCAAAATTACATACAATATATACTGTCGAGCCTACTTCCATATGGCTCCTACGGGTCCTCATCTAGAAAAAGAACATAATCAAATAATACAGAACTATAAGTCCGAATGACTTAGTAAGCTAATAATGAAGAGATGATTCCAACACAAAGAACAATAACAATCAAACAATGAATTTATGAAAGATAATTCAAAATGTTCACAAAGATGCAAGATACATTTCTAGTATAGGGGAAATACATATAGCCGAAAAATTAACCAATTATAATTCAGCAAACAATTTCACTATTAAGTTGTTGGTGGTTCTCTTACCTTGTCACTCCAAGAAAGCAATCATTAGGCATGGCTAGTCGTATGCCTTGTCAACTCATACACAACTACCCCCCACTGGCTATGAGACAGAGTTATATGTACAGAGTGTATGAGTATCAGCCGAATAAACAGTCATCGTCGGTCCCTTCCGCCTGATTATTTTTCAAAGCCGAACCTAGGGCCCATCCCCAAGGGTATTAATTATATTCATGTATATCATGTAATATGTCCAACAAGATTTTAATTAACACGTTAGTTCACCATGATACAAGTAATCAATAACTCAACATCAAGTTTTCCCAAGATAGACATGGTGATGATAGAAAAATATATCTTCTGAAATTTATTTTTCTATGGTCATGCACAATCGCCATTTTCAAGTAAGATCATAAATCATAATCAAATAAAAGTCGTAACGGGTATAAGGGGCGATGTGTGATGAACTTTCAAAAACTATTTATTTTATCAAAACTTGTATAAACTTGAGGTTTGGTACAGGGATGCCACAACTTAAGATGAGTAAGAAATTTAGAGAAGAATAGCACAAGAATCACAGATGAAAGATAAGAGAGGTCCTAATAGACTACCAAGAGATATACAAAGATAAAAGGTCGATATTGTATAGATAAATGATAATTTCTAGTAAAGAAATGGTCAAACAGAATTGATATATTTATTAATATAGGTACACAAGATAAGAAGTCACATCAAGCAAGATTAAGAATTTGGATAATAATGGCTCAAGAGTTTTAGGCAAGAAGAACAACTCAAATAGACTGTCAGATTTAACATAAGAGACAAAGAATAACACATAGTTAACAAGCATCAACTATTGAATCTCAACACAAGCAGAACCAGGTGACACGGGCATAATAAAAAATATTTAGGTTCTTTTCCCAGCAAAGAAAGCTAATATAAACTCACCTAGTCAATTCAAGGATTCCTAACTGTAACAATCCTTAAGCCCTTGCTTCCTAGTCAATCCAAAGTTATATCGTATGATAATATAAATCATTATTATATAACTCTTTGAATCGTATACATGTTTATACCTAGCATCTTTGTTAAGATTTAGTCTTTATCTCATTTCATCCTATCATAACTTCTAATCTTCTTTCCATATCAAAATGACTATGGACACTTTAGTTCAGAATTCTCAATTAACCAAGTCGGAGAACAAGTTATCAATACTCTTATCTTTAGCTTCCCCAACTATATCAATTCAACTTAATAATTTCCAATGAAAGCTATATCATCCTAAGGCTAGTGTTTAAATTTGTCACAAAGTCTAAATTTACCATCTATGTTACTTACTGTTAATTTATGCATCTATTTTCATCATAATATACTCAATCATTTCACATCAGGGCTAATTAATATGATAAAATCAAAAGTTACCAAATTAAACTGGATCTGGGTCTAAATCACATTCCAAAATTACTCATACTATGTCTGCAATTAAATTTCATAGAAACTGCCCAACCCTTGCCGGAGCCGCCACAGTCTACCGCCGCCTGGGTTCAAACTAGCTAGCCTAAAATATGCACCTCACTAAGACCATTAAAAGCCCTCAAATAATTTCTCCATTATCCGTCTTTATACGAGAGAATTGCACTAGAACCAATGCCAAAGCCCTACTACGATGTTATCTTTCTGCCTCGATTAATCTACCGTTGGCTATCAAAACTCCAATTAAAGGGTACTAAAATACTCCTCTCAATGAGCCCATCAAAACCTACCAAATATTTCACCGTTTCCACTGGTGGAAGTTAGCAACCCGCCACCTCTGCCGCCTTAGTCCGCTGCCTTAAATTTTTCCAGCGAAATCATTGTCGATTTGGTCCATATTTTGTATGGTTGTGATCCTTGAGCTAAAAGAAATCCAACATGGTTTTAGTTTTTAATTTGGAGTTGAAACGAAGAAGAACTGAAGGTAGGAAGAGATTAGGTCAAGTTTTGAAAACTAGATAAATTTTTGTCCTCATTTATATATATATATAGAAGTGTTTTTGGACTTCTTCAATTTGACCCCTCAAATTTTAACCTGACTTCAATTAAGTCCCTTGATTTTGACCGACTTATAATTCCACCCCTGAGCTTTAATTCAGTCCTAAAAGTTTTGTTATTTATACATTGACCCCCTAACCTTCTTAATTTTAGTCAGTTAAGTCTAAACTGATTTATTCTAATGTCTTGAAGCTTTTACTTCTCTCACATTAACCCCTAAATTTTATAATTTTTGGCAATAAACCTTTTTCTTATTTATGATTAAATCCTTCAATTCCCAATATTTATACCTAAACCTTAATTAATTTAATTTAAGCAATTATCAAATATAGTTTATTCAATCCACCTATTATTTTGTTAACATAATCATTTACAATTTATAATCCAAAAGTCCGGGTGTTACAATAATAGTGAAGTGATTCATAAAATTTCACTTATGGCACTTGATATGGTTACTTGAAAAACAAGGGACTGTAATTACTCAAAATAAAAAAATACGGTTGTTGGCCTTACACATATTAAAAGAAAAAATCAAGGTTGTGAAAGATGCATCTATAATAAGATGCATAAGCTACCATTTCTTAGAACTCCTTGGAGAACCAAACCTCGACTTAAATTGGTGCATGCCGATATTTATAGTCCTACAAGTGATCAATCATTTGGTAACAAATGATATTTTATGATTTTTGTTGAATATTCTACACGGATGATGTGGTTGTGTTTTTTTCAAGAGAAATCATAAGAATTTTTTGTTTTTCTCTAATTTAAAGATCTTATTGGAAAGTAAAGTAAACGTGAATCAAGATCTTGTGGACTGGTTACGGAGTCCACTCACTTAATTCCTAGAATATTACAAGAAAAATTACATTCAAAGACAACTTACAATTTGGAGAAGCTTGCAATAAAATGGAGTAGCCAAAAGGAAAAATAAAACCATTAATGAAATGGTTAGAAGCGTGCTTAAGGGCAAAAGATTACACAGTAAATTTTGAGCAAAAGCTATTCTCATGGCTATTTATATCCTTAATTGTTCATATAGTAAGGCAATTCCAAATAAAACTCCTTTTCAAGCATGGGATGAAAGAAAACCTATTGTTGATTATTTTAAAGTTTTTTGTCCTGCATTTCACATTCTCATATTTCAGCTTTGTTATCCCTTTTGATGATTTACATTGTTTTGATCATGACAAACTTACTCTTTGAATCATGCGCTGAAAAGCATGCATATTAATTGCTAGAATTTGTTTACATGTTGTCTACTGAATCTGTCATGCGTTGGAATCTACTTTCCATAAATAAAAGATCTCCTGCAGATTCTAGTTTGATTTGCATCGTTGCAAATTAGGAAAGAGATCATGTCATACGAAATTATTGAATCATCCGTTATTTTAGGAATAAATGCTTGATTACCAAAGTTAACTTGTTTCCTTATTTAGTTCCAACAGCAATGAAAGTATGAACCACTAAGTCACGAGAGAAATTGGTTAAGTATCTTGAGGAATTGTGTGATACTCTCACACATGATTTGTGCATAATTGTTGCTAATTCCTTGCTCTATATGTACTTTTGAGAGACCTTATGGTGAAAAAGGTTAAGTGGAACTTGCCTTTGACGGACCTTGGGGAGACGAGGATAAGGTAGTTTGTGTCTTGAAATACCCAGTGGTGAAAAGGGATGAGAGTCGTACCTGCTCTCGAGGGACCTCATAAAGAAAAGAAATCGACGCTTGGTTACTCTAAGGACCACTAGGTAAAGGTACTGTCTGAATTTTTTTGCAATGTTCTTGATTTTGATTTGGAAGAAGAGACGAGAGCTTGCCGTACGGAATGACAGCAACTCGTACATTAGTCCATAGAGGTTGTGCAAGTGAATCTAGCAGAAGTTCCCCCAGGCCTGTTCACAGGCATCTGATTTCACAGTGCTCTGGAATCTGCCTTATCTCATCTGGGATTCTGGTGTAGCTCTTTGCGAAGCTAAAGTGTTTCTAATCCCTTACTATTTATTACTATCAAATTACTATTATTATCTATAAAGATATTGTTATACACTTATTAATTTGACAAGTTTAAAATCTTAAGTGAAAGCTTAGGTAAAGGATGTAAGCTTTGCCACACCTCTATAAATTACAGTGCCTGTTTACTTCTATTTTTATTGCTTCTCTTAATCACTGGTCTGACTGATATCTCAATTAGTACTTACAAATTCCAGTCAGTAACTAAAACTGTTTTTTTGTAAAAGACTTAAATAGTTCTGAAAGGCCAAAAAGTATTTTAAGTGATAAACTTCTAATGTATAAAATCTCTTAAGCCTAATTCACCCCCTCTTAGGCATAGAATCACTCACAATTGGCATCGGAGCATTGGTTTCCTACATTATGGTGTAACTACCAAAGAAAAAGATCCTACGGCTACTAACACTCTTTATATCTTTGCAGAAAGGCAATCACACAATTGGCCTCCACTTTTTGATGGCTCCAACTATGCTACGTGGAAAATCGGATGCAAGAACAAATAATTGCCCTAGATTTTGATTTATGGGACGTGGTTAGTGAAAGGCCGACGATTCCAACAAAATTAGTTGATAGATAGATAGTTCCAAAAGAGAGGCATGAATCTACCAATGATGATGAAAAAGGCCATCTCAATGAATGTGAAGGCCAAAAACATTCTGTCATGTGCTCTCACCAAAAATGAGTATAACTGAGTTAGTACATGTGCTACAGCAAAGAAAATGTGGGAAATGTTGCAAGTGACCCGTGAAAGTACTAGTCAGGTTCGACAAGAGAGGATTGCTCTTCTCATTCATAAGTATGAAATGTTCCAGATGAAACTTGATGAGACCATAAGTCAGAACTATAAATCTTATTTTCGCACTCGATAGAACTATAAACAAGGATGAACAAGTCTGGAAGATTCTTAGATTGTTTTCAAAGGAATGGCCAAACATTACTGCTATTCAAGAAGCTCATGATCTTAACAGAATGACCATAGATGAACTGATTGGATCTCTGACATCCCATGAGATGACGCTGCTAAACCAAGATGAAGGTTCAGAAATAAAAGTAAAAAAAAAATATTGCTTTTAAAACCGATCATAATTCCGACTCAGAACTTCAAGAAGATCTTGATAAAGACCAGGTTGAGGATGAAATTATTCTGATTTCCCAAAGATTAAAGCAACTAACGAACCTCAAAAGAAACTTTTAGAATAGCATATTAAAATAAAAAAGAACTAGTCTAAAAACTCCAAATACCGAGCCACCTCACTGCTACAAATGTAATAAAATTGGACACAAAACCAAATTGTCCCCAGTAGAAGAAATTTGCAAAACAAGCCAAAGCTAAAGTGATGGCAACCACATGGGATGAATGTGATGGTGAACAATTTGACAATGAAGAGAATTGCTTCGTGGTAAATTAAGTAATTACCTCTTCATATTCTGATTACGAATTCAGTGATGAAATTGACATTGATGAGGATGTGCAAAATTGCTTAAGCTTTATGAAATTCATGTCAAAATGCTTGTTGATAAAAATAAAGCTTTGTAACAAAAAGTGGACTATTTGCAGGAAGAATTGGATATGGCTTATAAAGATAAATTTGAAAAAAAAATGAATGATTGGCTCAACAAAGAGAATAATTCCTTGAAGAAGCAAGTTAAAAATATGAGCCACGAAATCAAGGAAAAATGATTATTGAAGAATGCTTACATGTTGAAGATGATCTAGGTTAATGTTCCACAAGTGTCAAACACATACATATGTATGTTCTACCTAGACATAATATTAAGAAAGCCAAAATTTCAGAAACCACATGAATTAAGGAAAAACTAAATTGGTTTCAATAACTTCCAGAATGAATTTCAAACCAGTTCAAAAAATCTATTTTACTTGTGATAGATTTAGTCATGTCAATTATAGATGTTCAATTTAGAAACATATTGGTACCAAGTTTGTTTGGGTAAGAAAATTATGTACTACTAACCATAAAACTAACAACATAGTTTAGAGACCTAAAACAAACTTATTTCTTATAGGTACGTGTCAAGGAACATTCCCGAAAATAGAAGTAGTACTTGGACAATAGATGTTTCAAGCATATGATGGGGGATGCATCTAGGTTTCTTAAGCTCAACGATTGTGCTATAGGAAATATTCTCTATGCAAAAAACATAAAAAGAAGCATAACAGATAAAGATACTATTGGTAAGCAGATTGGTAAACAGATAAAGATTGTTATCTATCTATCATTACTTGTTGCCTCTTATACTGGAATTAGACTGTCTTGATCATGAAATACTTTTATATTGCTGTTTGGTTGGAATTGACCTGCTCTATTGCTGTTTCAATTCGAATTTTGTTGTGCTGTATCTCTTACTCAATCTGTGGGCTCTCGATCTTACTAAGGTGTTCAGAAAGATGTTCGAAATCTTGTCATGACTCAATTTGGTTTCAGTTTGTTTGTTCAGAAATAGTATATCAGTTCACCAGCTGCTGCACAAATTATGTGGCTTTGTAACTCTGATACTGTTTCGCAGCCGAACAAATTTTGTGGTTTCGTAAATGTTGCTTGGCTACTGGTTGTGTGGTTTTCTGCTGCACAGGTTATGTGGTTTCAAAGCCTTCCTTGCATGTTGGAAAGTTGTTGGTTTTGCTTTCTAGAATTTATTGGAAATCTTCTGGATTTCATTATTTGATCTTGTTGCATGACTTTGGTCAATTTGCTTGGTCTGAACACAACATAATGCTTAATTTTGCTGCTGAATTTTATGGGTTCATGTCTTTTTGCTTCTCAATTCTCTGTTGGCTGAAGGAATCAGACTACGAGGGAGAGCTTTGCTTTTGAATTTTTCTGATGGAAGGAGGGATTAGTCCTTTGTCAATTTGGAAGGAGAGTTTCGTGTCCTTTTGCTTCTCAATTTTTCGTTGGAAGGAAAGTTCAAACCGTTCAGTTTGGTGACTGCTGAGTTTGCCTTTGTCTGAATCTGCGCTAATGCGGTACCGAACCTAGGTCAATGTGGTGACTTTTGTAAATGTATTTTGCTGAAACTCACGGAAACATGGAATCGAACCCCTGGTCATCAGGTTCATTCTTTGGCATAAAATCTCGCTGCAAGGTGGGATTGAAGCCTGGTTGCTTGGCTGAAATAGGACTCAGTTGTTGTTCTTCAATTACTGAATTTTTTGCTTCAATGAGGATTCGGACCCTTACCTTTGGCTGCTTTGATTTTGCTAAATAAGCTTTGTAATCAACCACAAAAATTGGACGAAATGGGACTTGAACAAGGCATCCCCTGGCCGAAATGTTTTCAAATGTTTTGACTTTTAATTTGGTTAGTTACAATTTGATGTATCCACTTTTCTTTTAAGAATGATTTTCAGTAGTTGAATTTATTGTGATTTCCCTTCTGATTTCTAATACATGTTAAACCTATTCTAAGTATGAGACCTAATACAATCTACATGATGTTTTCTCTAGCTAAGTATGAGTAACTGCAGCTATCATGAACATTATTGCATCATCATCAACAGCTTTGTTTATTTTTCTTTGTTTTTATACCTTCCCCAGTTCATTTTGTCCAATTCATAAAAAAAGCGAACATTTTACTTCTGTTACGTTTCTTGCTTGAACAAATTTGTAATTTGGCGGACCAAAATTTCATTCTTTTTCTTACTGTTTTCCAGCCTCGAAAATTTTGGTTCTTTCTTGAAGCTTTAAGTTCAAATTAATGTTTTGTCAGATCTTAAAAAAAAAAAAGAAAATTAAAGTGGTCCTTTTGTGGTTGCGTCAAGAAACTCAAGGGAGATGATTAGGGTTGTTAATAGATCGAATTTTAATTCGAATTCGATTTGAATTTGATTTGAATTTTAAGATTTTTATTCAATTAAAACTTCGATCAATCAGATCTAAATATAAATATCCGTAATCCAAAATAAGTGTATCGGATATGAAATTAAGTAATCCGATCCGTTAAAGATCTAAATTCAAACTTTAATAATTTTTTATTAAATAAATACTCTTATATATAATATTAATAAAGATTTTAAAATAAAATCTATATATTATATTAACCTAATATCAATATTAACATCTATATTATGCTATCAATATTGAGTTTTTAGCCTGCAAAATAAAATGAATAGTGATAAAATATTAAATATAACAATGTATAATAGCTCATCTATGTATTAATATAATGTGAAATCGGAGTTCAGTATTCAAATATTTAACTTTTGGATTAATATATAAGAAAAAGTTATTAAAAATTCAAATATAACGTAAATTTACTTTATAAATATAATATTTTTATATAATTCAAAAGGGTTTGGGGCGGGGGGAACAAATATTAAATCGGGTTGATTTTTTTTATCGAATTTCGGATATCCCTTGAATTCAAATATGATATTAACTAACAAAAATCTTATCGAATATCAAGCAAGATTCGGAAAATTAGTAATGTTTTCACTTGAGTTTTCAATATTCAATTTGATCAAATTAGTTGTCATTTTTAGTCACACCCTAAAATCAAATCATGCAGTCAAGATTCTCTATTTTATTTTTTATTTTATCTCCTATTTTTTCTCATAAATATATACCATGTGTATTAAATAATTTAATATAAAAATAAATAATTAAAAATCAGATACACTTGACATAAATTTATTAAGTTGATAATAATTGTCAAACAGATCATGTGACCGAGCAAGCGAACATAACACATCCACTAGGCAATTCAATAGTTAATAAATTCTTACTTTGCAAAATGTATGATGGGTTTGAGTTGTAATTTACTTGATAAATGATCCTTACAATTGCTTTTCTTTTAGCGTGTTAACATAAATTTTACTATAATATTATGCATTCACATGCTTTCTTTTCCGTCTTTGTTTCCTACTTAGTTCTCTCATAAATTTCTTATAGGACAAGCTAGCTGTTAAAAAATTTCACGATCTAATTTTTGAAGAGTTTCTATTACCAAACACAATAGAAATATTATTAAAGTATTCCAACAATATACATTTACTATGCAAAGACGTATATATATTATAAGTATTTATTTATGTATATATAAATATATAGTATATATAAATATATAGTATATATAAGTATAAATAATTGTACATAACTATACTATATATTTATATAATACATATTTATATATAAAAACAAAAAAAATTAGAAAAATGAAAATACAAAAATTAAAAATATTTTTTTAAATTTAAAAATAAAAAAAATGGAGTGTAGGAGATTATAGAAGATAAATGAAAAATATTTCTTCAAGAAAAAAAGATAAAATAAAGATACATGAGAATATATATATATATAAAATAAATAAATTGAATTAAAAGTATATGAATTAATTAAGGGTAGTATAGTCATTATATGTTAAAATTAGTGTTAGATTGCAATAAATAAGGAGAGGAGGGGCAATTTGCATAATTTTCAAAAGAATAAGGAGATTTTTTGCCTTTTTTTTTTTTTTTTTTTTCATAAGGAGATTTTTTGCCCTTTTTTAATTTCACATGCAGGTAAAATGCAATTTGCCAAGGAACAAAGTCATATTGATGACACATAAAATTGGTCTCACGATGAGTAATTGAAGAATCAATAATAATTCTGTTTTAAACAAAAAATAAAACCCTATTAGAGAGACCAAAATTATATGAAGAAGCAAAAATCTACATTGTAATGATTTGACAAAGAACTTATTCAATTGAGGCTGATAAGAAAAAAATGAGGAAGGATCCCATAAATTTTCGAGGATTTATAAGGGAAGTCAAGTCCGAATTAAGAGATCACCAAGCAAAGGAATCAGTCTTTCAAGTGCTATTTAAAGCTCAATGTAATTTTCGTAAACACACTTCAATATTCAATCAATACAAACTTTTCAGTCAATTTTCAAGTACCTTGATTTCGCACCCATTGTGTCCTGTTACCTTGATTTCAATTCTGTTACTTTTCAGTCTACTTAATTTCTTACATTCTTGATTCAGCTACTTATTTGATTTCCTTGCATATTCTTGAATTTACTTAAAAGCAATCATATATATGCTGAATATTTTTTCTGTAAAAAAGAATCCTATAATTATTAATTCCCTATACTTTAGTCAATCAATTATCAATTGAAAGAGAGTCTAGGTTGAAAAGCATTGTTGCATTTAATTTTCCATACTGTTACGCTATAGCATATTAAAGTAGGTGAAATTCACTTTCTAATTTTCGGAGCAAATGATTTCGATAACACACCAAGTTTGACATGTTAATGTTTTCTCTCTATTTTTGTAATTTTGTTTTTATTCTCAAAAGAGGACCGCATGACGGTGATAATATGAAGGGTAGGTGCGTTCTCGTATAGAAGACACAACGTTTGGTAGACTAACACCTTCAGTTATATTTATTTTTTATTTCAAAAAGGATCTTTTTGGGGTCCATTTATTATATTGATTCTTAGACTAAGGGCACATTGGTCAATTGCCCCGGCGGCCATGCTTCAATCAATTTCATTGAATGGTGGTAATTATTATAATCTTCTTTCCTTTTTTCTTTTTTCTTTTTTAAATTATGATGGAAAGAGACATGCCCGATTATACAGTATGACATGATGCAATTAAATATGAATTATGAAAAATTTTGAAAATTTTGATACGACTGCCAAATATTAATTATCTGTACACAAATAATAAAAGTATACATATATATATATATATGCATATATATTACATGGATTAATGTAATTAATAACCAATTCATAAAAAATATTTTTGCGAGTATCAAACAAGACATTTGTATAAAAATATAAACAATTATATATATATATATATTATCCTTAGGTTTTGCATTTGTCATTATTCATTAATTTCTAAAGGTCAATGGCACATTGGTCAATAGTAGTCTGAAGTCTCGACGAGAATCAGTTTGCATCATGCTTTAAGAAGACATATACTTAGTACACGAGCAAAAAATGGCTTCAAAATGCTCAAATGATGCCATTACGTCAAATTAATTGCTGTCCGTAACTTTATGTTTGTAGGTTTATTTTACACTAATGACCTCTCCTTACGATAGAAACAGTATCATTTTAAACGTCCCATCAGTTTGAAAAACACAAAGAAAGGGTGAAAATTCTAGAAGACACTACAAGAGCCGACACGCGAGGACGTATTTAGTCTAAAAAATTGTGGGGGTGTTTGATTTTATTTTGTCAAAATAATTGTATTTTGGAAAAATATGCATCTATCTTTCTCTTAAAATATTAAAATAGTTTTTTTTTCAAAATACCATCTCCTATTTTTCATTATCCCAAAAACTCCTCATTTTCTATATATACATATATATATTATATTTTTTTATTATTTTTATAATAAAAAATATTACTTAATTCTATTTTCGCTCCAAAAATCAAATAACAAAATATTAATTTAATCACTACAATAAAAAAACTATTTTCTTCCAAAACATAAACAAACATGCTAAACTCTGCAAAATATTTTATACCTATTTCTCAAACATAAACAAATATCATCACTATACAAGTATATACATTGATCCAGCTGAACATGTATTTATTTTTGTTAATTAGTTAGCTGTTTAGTTAGTATGCCGAGTAGTTAGTTAGTTATAAACCCTAACAGAATTAGATTCTTCAGCGCATTTATTAGCTTGGTAGTTAGTTAGCATTCTGCCTCAAGATTTGTGTATAAATAACCCTAGCATATATTCATTTTGCATGTTGAATGAATTACATTTTCTCTCTGAATTTTTGAGTTGTCCTCCGTCATGGATTTTCTGCTTGTTGAACAATCACATTTCCCAATCCCGTTCTAAAAAATCATTTTTTGAAAATATATATCATAAACACCCTCAAAATATAATCAAATATTCCCTATAATTTGCTAATTAAATCACGAGAAATTCTAATTCAAATTAATCCAATTTGTTCATATCTAAATCATTTATAGACTAAATTGATTTATAGTATATATGTGATTTGTTTAATAGTAATTCAAATGAAACGACTAGTTACAAACACTACAATTATGCTTACCACATGATTATTATATACAACTAAAAATGCTTTTCGTAAATCAATATATATATATATATATATCAAGTCTTACCCCATATTAAATGAATTGAGAATATTAAATCGATTTATAAATTATTCCCCTCTCACTATAAAAATATATAGTGTCATAGTAACCAAAAAAATAAATGAATAATGTAAAATTATCACTAATGACATATATTATAACTTTTTTTTTATTATTAATAATATTTTTAGATGAAACTAATTTTTATTTTGTTATAACATAATTTAATAGTGATGAGAACTAATGTTTTAAGTTGTCATCATTGACAATTTGTGACAACTGATGATGATAAAAATTGTTACTATAATTTGTGATAAAATTTTTATTGTTATTAATAGAGTACCATTATTAACCACTATATATTCTAGTTACTATTAAATTTGTAAAAACTGTTAAGGTGTATTTGGATGTTGGGTGTTTTTTGTATTAAAAGAAAGAAAGTTTTTGAATTTGAATTGATGATGTGATGTGTAATTGTTTGAAAAAATAATATTATAATTTAAATTTGAATTTGATTTTGAATTTATAATATTTTTGTGGTGAATATTGTTTGAGAAGTATTGAGAATGTAAAAAGTAGATATTGGTAATACTAGGGGTTGAAAATGGTATGAAAATGGAGAGAGAATGTAAAAAGTAATGTTTTGAAAATGAAAATGTATGAGAAAATGATGTAGAAGTTGATAGGTTTCTATTTTTATTTTGAGGGGAAAATGAAAATGGGGTTTGAAAATGAAAACAAACGGGCCGTTAGCTTTTATCTATGATGGCAACAAATTTGCGCATAATTAATATAAAAGATGTAAATGAAGTGATTACTTTCTTACTCATTACTTTGTCCTAATCTCTTTTCTAATCACATCACACTAAGAATTGAAATAAGAGTTTAATAATTCCTCCACCAGATAGGATGGTCAAAAATCAGCAACTTTGAAAAAGCAGCCATTAAAATCACTAATTGTTCAAAATGAAGGCCATTTTTTTCCTTATTTGGTGGTCGCAAATGTTTGTTTTGCTTCCTCTACTTAACTTCTATATGTACTTGAAATATTAGTTAAATAAGTGCTATAAGTAGCTTTGCAAATTTACTTGTCTTGATTTGTGCGATACAAATGTGGTTAGGTGCAGATATGAAGGTTTTCATCCTTCATTTCATGGGGTTTCTTCTCTTTGGTAGTCTTTCACCAATCCATGCAAAGACTCATAGCCACAAATTTGTTGTAAGTACCATTTGAGCTCTAGCATGCATATATATATATATATATGTGTATGCACTATATTTTATAGTTGCTTTTTGTGAACTTTTAAAACATTTTTGTGCATTTGATTACGTAAATGAAATCTATATGGGGCTGTTGGGGCTTTCATTTTCAAACCTATGTGGGTTTGACCTAGATTAATGATTCCGATCAAATTGACCGTAAATCTATCATCTATATACATATACATATATATATATATATATGCTTTGTCCAAAAATATAAGAATAATTTGACCTGATACGAAATTTTATATGAAAGTTAAAAATTGTATATAGTTAAAAATTGTATATTTTTAAAGTTCTTTAAAAGTAATAGTAGAGAACTAGTAGTATTAAAAAATAATTATTTTAATTATATTTGTGGAATAATTTTTTCCTTATGGAATAGATTACTTATTTTGGAATGTCTCAATGAAAAATGGAACGATAAGTGTCTTTGATGTAAGATACATTGCATGCTTATTAAAGGAATCCTCGTTAGCTAAGAATTAACTAATAATTGCTAATTGGAAAAATCTAATATCCCGTCCCACAAATGGTGTAGTATTCCAGATGTAATGCCAATGGGGATTATGTTTCATTATGAGTCACAAAATTGATAATTGAAAGAAAAACTTTGATTTTGTAGCTGTTGGATACTCCATACACAAGGCTGTGCAGCAGCAAGAGCATACTGACAGTTAATGGACAATTTCCAGGCCCAACTATATATGTCACTCAAGGAGATACAATTTTCATTGATGTTATTAACAAAGCAAGGGAAAATATAACCATCCACTGGTATTATATATAGATATACAGTTGTTTATAGATAGTATCATTTGATTTTTGCTAATACATGGTATATTGCTAACATATTTTTTTTTTTTTAATTTTTTCTTTGTAGGCATGGGGTTAAAATGCCAAGATATCCCTGGTCAGACGGGCCCGAATGGATAACTCAGTGCCCAATAAGGCCCGGGTCAAGATTTAATCAAAAGGTCGTGTTTTCGGATGAGATTGGGACTTTATGGTGGCACGCACACAGCGATTGGTCACGAGCCACTGTGCATGGTGCAATTGTTGTGTACCCAAAGAAGAAAAATGACTATCCTTTCCTTACACCTCATGCAGAAATTCCCATTATATTAGGTACAAATTAACATACATTGAATGACCTTTGTTGATCACTTCACCAATTTCAAGAATACACATATTATATTGATACTTCGTCTCTCTAGAATTGAATGTCTAGGTTGGTGTCACTAAAACATTAACGGCTTATTTTTTAGGGTATATATGATTGGACAAGATTCATATACTTATAATGATACATAAGTTAGAAATGGTATCCAATACCATGTAATCTATTATTTGCTTTTATTTTAGAAATTGGTGATATCTCACACTTAACACTATATAATATTTGGTTGGCAAGATTGCTCAATATGATTACATTTTATAATGTCCAAAATGTCCTAACTTGTAAGAAGGTAAATTTTCAAAATGATGATTAGGATTTTCATATGAGGAGTAAGAATGACTTTTTCATTCCTTATCATATCTGATTTAAAAGGATGAAAAATGGTACCATGTCGGGCTGCAAAGGTATCATGAGCCATAAACATGTGAAGCAAACAAAAGATAAAGTTTGAAAATGTATCGATCATGTCTTATCATGTGAAACAAACAAACCCTAATAATCCTATTTTTGTATTAAAAAATTCAGTAAGGAAAATAAAAAGAAAAAGTCAGATGTATAAAAGATTTTTATTATCATTTTCTTTAGTAAAATTCAAAATCCAAACATAGTGCGATGATAAGACAAATATTAACAATATGAATTTTACATATGATTTTACAGGGGAGTGGTGGAAGAGTGAAATACAAACAGTTTTAAATGAATTTGAGCAGAATGGAGGAGACCCAAATAATTCTGATACTTACCTTATAAATGGTCAGCCTGGTGATCTGTATCCTTGTTCAAGACAAGGTTAGTTTTTTTATTTTTTATATTTGTTTGAATCAATTAGCTTAATTTGGTATTTCATCTTATATTTCAAGTTAAATATCTATGAATATATTAATTTTGTTAAAATAATATAGAGTTTTTATTTTATTTTATTGAGACGGACCGCATAAATCTGTACCGATCAATTTTAAAATTTTCCTATTTTCTAAAAAAATGCAGGTACATTCAAGATGGTTGTGGACCACGGCAAAACCTATTTACTCCGAATGGTGAATGCAGCCATGGACACCATTTTGTTCTTCAAAATAGCAAACCACAGCCTAACTGTAGTTGGGACTGACGGCAGCTATACGAAGCCATTGAAAAGTGACTACATCACAATAGCCCCTGGACAAACCATCGACATGTTGTTGGACGCTAACCAGCCACCCAGCCACTATTACATGGCTGCCGCCGCATATACCAGCGCAGGCCCTTATGACAATACAACTACCACAGCCATTGTAGAATACAATGGAAATTACACTCCACCATCATCCCCATTGATCCCATCTCTTCCCCTGTTCAACGACACTCTTGCCTCCACCAATTTCACCAGCCAACTCAGAAGTTTAGCTAACAAAGATTATCCCATTGAGGTTCCTCTGAATATGTCCAACAAGTTTTTGTTCACTATTTCACTCAATTTAAGCCCATGTGTTAATAACTCATGTGCCGGCCCTTTTAATGAGCGATTTTTAGCAAGTTTGAACAATGTGTCGTTCAACTTTCCTAGGATCGACATTCTTCAAGCTTATTATTACAACATTAGAAGGGTTTATGGGAAAAAATTTCCTAGTGATCCACCTCGAATTTTCAATTACACGGCAAATATAATTCCCAGAACCCTATGGGTTCCAGTTAATGCCACGGAAGTGAAAGTACTTGAGTATAATTCAACGGTGGAGCTTATTTTCCAGGGCACAAATATAGTTGCTGGGATAGATCATCCTATGCACTTACATGGCTATAGCTTTTATGTGGTTGGATCAGGATTCGGAAATTTTGACCAAAATAGGGACTCTTTAAATTATAATCTTGTGGACCCTCCTCTGCAGAACACAATCACAGTTCCACGAAACGGGTGGACAGCAATTAGATTCAAGGCCAATAATCCAGGTACATTCTTGTTTTATTTAGAGAATATCGGAAGTGAGTTTTTAATCTTTTTAAAACATATCGAGATCTCTGAAAGTTTATAAAATATTATAAAGTATAATTAATAAAATTAAAAGAAAATTTTATAAGTTTTTAAAATAAAATATTATAATTATATATATATTTTTAAAAAAAGTAAAGAATTTCTAATTTATTTTTAAGATATTAATAATATTTTTTTTAATTTTAATTATACTAATTACTATATTCTTATTACTGGGATTTTATAAGTTCTAAAATTTCATTTTATACTAACAATTTAGAAGTTTTATCTTTGAAATAAACTCAACCATATTCAAAGCTCTAAAAGCTAATAAATTTTTTAAAATAAATTTAATCAAATGCTTTCTAAATTATTAAGTGGAAAGACGTACGGATAATAATTTTGCAGGAGTTTGGCTGTTGCACTGCCATTTAGCCCGTCATTACACATGGGGAATGTTGATGGCCTTCATTGTTAAAGATGGCGAAGGCCCCGCCGCTGAAATGTTGCCTCCACCTCCGGACATGCCGCCGTGCTAAATTAATTCGTGGTATCCAATAATGTTCCTATGATACGTATTCTGGGATTAGCACACAGTCTTTATCGAGGACTAGGACGATTTCGAAGGTTTTGTTGTTTACCTGTTGAAAGGGATAGTTATTGTTAAGAATTTAAATTGTTATTTTCTTCATTTAATAATAATAATTTTTATTTTATTTTATTTTTTTGAGTTTTTGCGCAAAAGCAGCCTGCTCCTAGGCGGGCATTTTTCTTCAGTAATGTTTCTAGTCTTATTACATTTCAATAAATGGATAATTACTATTTATTTAGTAAAATCCTAAATTGAAATATAGCGATAAGAAAGAAGAAGGAAAGGTAATTAAATAATGAAAATGAAAGAAGATAGTAACATCACGCCATCTTTAATGGCTTTTCAACCTCTCTGAACAATTATTTTATTCATTTATTTATATAATTATATGTATTGATGACGATTTCTTTTCTCAAACTAAACTAATCTGCGTCTATCCCATATTTTGATATCTATCAAATTAATTATCTTCATAATTGTATTTATGCAATAATAATTATTTGCAATCCACCAACTCTATAATCCCATTATATATATATTAACATATTCTTTTTAACTTTTATTTTTACTTATGAAAAAAATCAAATAAATATATCAAAATTATAAAAAACTATTAATATTATATAAAAATAAATGTATTTTTATTTATTTTATATTAGAAATTTTTTAACACATACCTATAAAGCATGCGAAAATTGCTAGTTCAAATTATCGGAGAGATGTACTCTAGATACAATTATGGTTATATGGTATAAGACTTAGCACAAAGGTTGATTAGAAATCGTATTGATGGTAGAGGCGGCGGCAACCATGATATTAATGGTGGTGGTGATGGTGGTTGTGCCCAACATGTATTTATCAGAGTGCAATAGAAACAAAAAATAAGGGATATTGGAAATAAGAGTTAATTTATGAAGCACGAATTAGTTGTGAAAAAGATTAGAGAGTTCAAAACTTAAGACGAATATAGTGCCACATCAATATAAAAATAAGTGTATTGCTAATGTCCCATAATTTTCAAATTTAATGTGGATATACTCAATATAAATTATAAACATTTTTTTAATGTGAAAATCGATCATTAAAAAATCAGATAAAATCGAGTAATCCAACAGATTGAACCATTAACATTTTATTGTTAGTTTCAATTTTAAATAAATAATAATAACTTCATAAAAATCATCATATTTTGAGAATTTTTTTTGAATTAATGGAAGTTAAACAATTTGAATTGTTTACAATTTTCGAACCAAACTAATTCATTTCTTTATCTTTTTTCTTTTAATTTGCGTAGGAATTATTATTATTATCATTATTATTTTTTTCTTTTATCTCTGTCTAAAGTTCAAATTATCTATATGGGATAAGGTAGAAGTTATGTACAAAATTTAAATGTCGAGATATCCAAACAAAACTCTAAAAAAATGAAGTTGTTAGTAAATTGCGACTTATTAATTCGAACAACATAATTTAGATTTTTTATATTTTATTTTTAATATTAAATAATATATTATGTAAATAATTATAAACTCAAATCCACTTATAATCTAACTAATATTTAAATTTGCGAACATAAACTAATAATTCTCTCAATGCAACAAAACAATCTAATTTTTCGAATCTTTGTCAAAGTACCCAATATAAATAATAACCAAAATTATGGTGAAAGCATTGGCCGTTGCTTTAAATTGTTTAGGAAGAAATGGCCAATAATTTGGCCACCACGCACTACTAAATGGTTTGTCAACCATTGTATGTCATGATTATCTATTGCATAGTCACGCTTTTCCTTTTATTTTATTTTATTTTTTTGGTGAGAGGAAATGGTAATCTAGAATTAATCAAAAGTCAAGACAAGAGCCTGAGAAAGAACATCTGTTGCCTCTATCTCATTGTGGTATATATGGGTAGAGCTTTTTTTGCTGTACGCCTAACATGAATAAAAGATATTCGACAAGAATGTAACATAAATCATTAGCATCTGAGATGATAGGTCCTATGGAAGAAAACATATCCAAATCTTCCAGAAGAGCTTTAACTACGGAGTGATAGTCTCCTTCAACTTGAATGCAAGGCCACGTAGATCTGGAACATAATTTACATGCTAGAGCTAAAGCTTCTGCGCTTTCAGGAGAAACGAGTACATGCTCAACCTTGGACAACCAGGCCACACAATTTCCTCCAGCATCACGTACGACAACCCCAATATACCAACAGCTCCTAGAGGGTGCTTGGTTAAACTTATTTAAAATATCTTATAAGTTCCTACATTCTATGAGATATTTTTGGAGCTTATAAGATGCTAGATCTTATTTTTAAAATAAGTTGTTGCAGTGTTTGGATGAAATAAGATCTTAGAGCTTATAAGATGTTAATAATGATAATTTTGTAATTAAAATAATTTAAAAATAAATGAGTTTATTGAAATCTTGAAAATAAGTTAGGATCTTTTTACTTTTTTTTTAAAAGAGTTTATAAGCTCCTAATATCTTATTTTAGGATTTTATAACATCTTTTTTTAAAAAAATTACCAAACACTTTTTGATATCTTATAAGCTTTCAAACATTTTATAAAATATTTTGAGGAGTTTATAAGCTCATCCAAACACCCTCCTAATGAAGTGAACATTGCCGCATCAATGTTCACTTTAACACACCCTTCATTTGGTGGTACTCAAGTAGAAACACTAGAAAGCTGCTTAGCAGGAAAAGCCCAGAGGTGCACATTCTTATAAGAGTCAAAGTACGTTTTACCAAAGCTAATAACCTCCTGTGGAGACCAATTTATTCCCCTAAATTTAACATGGTTTCTTCTATACCATAAACACCAACATCATACCAAAAAATATCCGAATGAATCAGCATCCAAATAGGCACTCAATTGTAGGTAGAAAGTTTCAAACCATACGCCAAAACAAAATGTTGTACTTTGGATGGACTTTGCATGACCAAATAAATCTGAAATCCTCATCAGCGTAGCCACTTGAGACGCCGTGAGCAGCCTCAACTTGATGTTTGTTTACAGATACTGCTAGGTGATATGCAGATTGAACCGAAAATATGCCAGATTTGGTGTAATGCCAAATCAATTTGTCTTCATTGTTACAACTTCCTAATGGTATGGACATCACTGTGGTGTTTTTGGGCTTCAGAAAGATAGAATCAATAAGTCTTTTATTCCACACTCCGAGGTCAGGGTCAGTTAACTAAGAAACATTGGCATCAATTAGGAGTACTTTAGGTGGAGAAAAAACCTTGAATGAAGGTTCCTGATGCAATCATCTATCTGACCAAACGTGAACATGCATCCCATTTTCTGTCCTCCATCGAATGCCCTCTCGAAGGAGCTGTAATGATTCCCAAATACGCTTGCATGAGAAGGAGTAAGTGGTCCCCAAAGATGTTTGAAGAACATCCCAATTGGGAAAATATTTAGCTTTGAATAACTTAGAAAACAAGAGATTTGGTTTAGTAAGTAGCCTCCAACTTTGTATTGCCAGAAGAACAATGTCAAACATTCTCAAGTTTCGGAAGCCCATTCTACCTAATTTCTTACATCTAAATCTTCCTGTTTCCTTTATTTGCCCACTAGAAAAACACCATCATGGACTGAATATCCCAGATGAACCCCTTAGGTAATTTGAAACAACTCATGGCGTGCGTAGGCACCGCTTGAGCTACTGATTTCAATAGAACTTCCTTACCCGCTACGCTGCTATTGATAAAGACTTTTCTGACCAGCCACTTACTTTCTTCCAAACTGACTCATGGATGTAATTGAAAACTTCTTTCTTTGATTTTCCGATCACAGTAGGTCATCCAAGATTTGTATCATGTTTATTTACAATCCTTATTCCAAGCATACATTGGATAGATCGCTGCACATGTGTTGGGAGTAATTTTACTAAACACAACTGAAGATTTATCAAAATTCACCTGTTGTCCTGATGCCACTTCATAAGTGTGAAGTATCTGGCGAAGACAGACAACCGCTTCTGGTTTGGCCTGGCAGAATAGCAATATATCATTTGCAAATAGGAGGTGTGAAACTTTTGGTACCTGGCGACAAACAAGACCGTCAATCATTTGTTCTTCTTCCTTTCGGCAAATCAAGGAGCCAAGAGCCTCTGTATAAAACAGAAATAGATGAGGACATAACGGATCACTTTGTCGTAATCCTCAGGTCAGTTGAAAGTGTCCGAATTGATGGCCATTAGTTGCAATGGAATAAGAGACTATTTCCGCATAAGTCATAATGAAATTAGTAATTTTGTCCGCAAAACCCCAACTTCCTCAACATTTGCTGCAAAAACAGCCACTCGACCTTATCGTATGCTTTACACATATCTCGTTTGAGTGCAATATATCCAGATTTCTTTGGCATCATCCGTTTAAGATAATTATTGATTTCAAAAGCCACCAAGACATTATTCGCTATCAGTCGAGATGGAACAAAAACTGATTGTGTCTTCGAAACAACGAAATCCATAAACGACTTTAAGCGATTCACAATCATTTTGATGCAATCTTATAAATACCGTTACTTAAACTAATAGGATAAAACTGACTCACAGAATCTAGCTTTGACGTTTCAGGAATCTGAATGAGATGAGAATAATTATACTTTGCATCAAAACAACCATCGTTTAAAAAATTAAGAACGAACAAGACAACATCGCCTCCAATAATATTCAAATACTTCTGGTAAAAAACAGCTGAGATACCATTCGGTTTTAGGGGTTTGATCGGGCTTACATAGAATAGGGCAAGCTTAACTTCCTCCTCAGTAAATGGTTTCAATAACTCGGCATTCATCTGGTCATCTATCTTTCCGCCCACACATTCAAGAATTTGATTCACATCCTCTTCACATGGACAAGTAGACTGATACAACTATTGGAAATAGCCAAGAACCAAATGTTCAATTTCATTTCGTGACTCACACCATTGCCAAGACCTATCCTGCAAACCTGATCATATCCGGTTGTTTCTATATCTACTTGTGGCTTTTGAGTGGAAGAAACGTATATTACGATCACCATCTTTATCCAATGCATTTTAGCGCGTTGCTGCCACATCAGAGATTCACGGTCAAGTAAACCCTCCAATTCCTTTCGAAGACCAGATTTAATGTTTTAACATCTATAGTTAAAGCTCCTCTTGACATGGCTTGAATATGCTCTTGAACCAGATTGATTCTATGTTTCATGGCACCAGGACCAGTTCTCTGCCATTTAAGAAGCCTAACTCTACACTTTCGAATTGCATCACTAATATCTAGTCTGACTCCATTATATCGGGCTGAATTCCAAGATTGCACCACCACATTTTCACATTCAGGATCTTTAATCCACGAAGCTTTGAATTTAAACTTGCGTATCGCAGGGCATTTCAAAATAGGATAAATAGTATCAATCTCCACCACAATAGGACAATGGTCCGGATTCCTACATGTTAAATGCTTCAACTGATGAAATGGAAACAGTTGCATCCATTCTGATGAGGTGCAAGCCCTATCCAACCTCTTATGGATTGTAAATGAAGCAGGACAATTATTACACCACGTATAAGTGTAACCCCTGTATCCAAGATCATGCAAATCAGTAAGAACATTCTGGAAAGCCCGTGCTCTAGCCAGATTGATACCATTAATACTCTGTTTTTTGAAACACATAATATCTCATTGAAATCTCCAATGCAGATCCAAGGCAATGATAAAGAGAGAGTCAATTTCCTCAAAAGATCCCAAGTAAATAACCTGGAATTCGAATCTGGTTCATCATACATACCAATAAATTGAAATGATGTTAAATCTGTACCTGCTGACATCGACACATCAATATGATGCAATGACTAATTCTGCAAAACAACATTGATATCTTTTTGCCACCATGAAGCTAATTGTCACCACCCAAAATACTAATCCTTCTTCTAATGATCTTGCTTTGCAGATTGAAGATGGTGAGGAAAGAAATCAGCAAGCTGCAAGATGAAGGGAAGATGAAATTTTCATGACCAAATGGGAAGAGTTGCGATTTCAAGAGAAGAAAAGATAGAAGCACGTTTTTGGAATTAGTTGAAGAGGAAATGTCATAATAGTCAAGTGAATTGAAAGTGCCATTAAATAAAACGGTTAGATTAGGAATTTTGGGTATAGCCCTTTAAATAAAGATTCTTTCCCTTCTGGAGAAGAACAGAAAAATTAGATTGGTAAAATTGTAAAGGATACTTATTCTATCAATAAAATCTCTTCCTTTCTATTCAATTCTTGTTCACTTTTATCTGCTATAGTTCTTCTTTTGTCTTTTGTGTTAGGAAATTTATCTCAGAGTGCCTTCAAGAGGTATCCAGAGCATAGGCCATTTTGGGAATTCCTCAAGAAAACACCAAGATCAGTTGACGAGTTATGGCCGAAAGCACCATAATTGGCAATCTAAAAAGAGAAGTCGAAGCCCTTAAAGAACATATTCTGATAACAGCCAATAATCAAGAATGGTTCTTGGAAATCAAGGGAATCATTCAAGAAATACAAGTAATCAAGGAGATGGGCAACTTGTGGAAGATGATTTACCTATCATAACACAATCATCCAGAGTTGAATTTCTGGAGCTCAACTGAGAGCATCTCTAGGGCTGGTTATTTTGGTGTGATAGTTCTTTCATATAGCCAAGACACCCACTCATTTAAGAGTAAAGTTGGCATCCATTCGCTTGGAAGGAGAAGCACTTCAATGGCGCCAAGTATTCGTTAAGTCTAAACTCACCATAGCCCTACCAAGTTGGGAGGAATACATTCAAGCAATTAACGAAGGGTTTGGAGGAGAGATTGGGAAGGACTTAATGATCGAATTGATGCATCTAAGGCAAAAAGGGACAGTTTAAGAGTACTGGAAGGAATTCGATGAGTTGATCAATAGAGTACGATTGGCACCAGGAGATTAACCCCCCAAGAGATGAATGAAAGAAGGGCTAAAAGGCTATTCTTCAATTGTGATGAGAAGTTCATTCCAAGGCATCAATATAGATGCCCGAAAAAGCAGTTGTTTGTGATGGAAGTAAAAGAAGTGGAAGAAGAAACCATTCTTGAGCCAGAAACAGAGGAAATAATGGTGATGGCTGAAGAAATTCATGAACTGGCAAACTTCAACTTATCAACTAACTCATACCATGTTATTCCTTCTTTTCAAACTCTAAAGTTAATAGGTAACAACAAAGGTAAGAATTACATATTCTTGTTCGCACTGGTGCTACTCATAATTTCCTTGACATAGATTATGCACAAAGATTAGGATATAAACTTCAGAATAATACTTTCATTGTTTCTATTGCTGGGAAACAAAAACTTACTAGT
Source organism: Jacaranda mimosifolia (assembly GCA_018894105.1). Taxonomy (NCBI): domain Eukaryota; kingdom Viridiplantae; phylum Streptophyta; class Magnoliopsida; order Lamiales; family Bignoniaceae; genus Jacaranda; species Jacaranda mimosifolia. The sequence goes on along the minus strand of CM032131.1, from coordinate 3,921,870 downwards.
AACTATGTTTGTAGAAATTTTGCATGGAAAGTCCAAGGTATGGAATTTAAAAGTGACATAGTAACTTTACCTTTGGGGAGCTATGATGTTTTGGAGGTTCAGTGGCTAGTGACATTAGGAGACACTCTCTCTAATTTTGAAAAGTTAAAAATGGAATTTGTCTATAATGGAAAGAATGTTGTTTTTAAGGGAAAAAGCAAGCAGGATCTAAATTGATAAATGGGATAAAGATGAGTAAACTATTGAGTAAAAAAGGCCAAATAACCATGGTTTGTTTGGGGGTCATACATAAGACTTAAATCCAAGATTCCATGCTATTTTCAGTTAAGTTCAATGAAGAGACACATAAAACTGAGATAGATGAATTGCTAGCAGTTAATTCAAATTCATTTGATGAACCGAAGGTGCTACCACCTCCTAGAAAGCATGACCACAGAATCCTACTTAAAGAAGGTACCCAACCAATTAATGTGAGACCATATAGATATTCCACCTTGCAAAAGAATGAGATAGAAAAATTTATTAAAGAACTCTTCGAATCTAGGATCATAAGGGAAAGCCACAATCCATATCATCCCCTGTCACATTAGTAAAAAAAAAAAAAAACGACAAAATGTGGCGAATGTGCATAGATTTTAGAGAATTGAACAAACATACTATAGAAGATAAGCTCCCAATTCCCATGATTGAAGAGCTTTTGGATGAATTACATAGTTCTAACTAGTTTTCTAAACTTGACCTAAGGTCAGGATATCATCAAATAAGAATGCATCCCAATGACATTTCCAAAACTGCATTTAGGACACATAATGGTCACTACGAGTTCCTTGTCATGCCATTTGGCTTGACAAATGCACTATCCACATTCCAAAGTGTGATGAACAAAATATTTTTTCCTTATCTAAGGAAGTTCATTATTGAATTCTTTGATGATATACTTATATATAACAAAACTTGGATAGACCACTTGGAACACTTAAAAACCACTTTTGGTATTCTTAGACATAATCAACTATTCCTTAAGAAGAGTAAGTGCCATTTTGGGAATCAACAGATTGAGTACTTAGGGCATAGCACAAATGAAGAAGGTGCGTCGACAGATACTAGTAAGATTAAAGCAATGACTGATTGGCCAAGACCTACAACTCTTAGAAAACTTGGGGGTTTTTTTGGATTAACATGTTATTATAGAAGGTTTGTAAAAAATTATGGGGTTATAGCTAGACAACTGTTTAAAAAACCGGATCGGACCGGCTAGTCGGACTGGTCGAACCGTCAACAGGCCAGCGAACCAATTTGATTTTCTCAAAAAATTGGGAAAATGAAAAAAATGCCATATTTTGTAAAAACCATTCAAACTGGCCGGTCGGACCGGTGAACTGGTGAACTGTTCACGGTTCAATTGAACCGGACCGGTTTTTCAATATAATTTTTAATAAAATTATTATTATTTTTTTTAATTTTTTTTTGGTCTAAGTACAAAGTTTGAAGGTTAAGATACACTTCATAAGCTATCTAAAAGTCAAAAAAACCTTACTTTAGAGTTTAGAATTAACTTACACAATCTCAACTTTAAACTTTAGACTTGATATATTTAAATTATTGTGATCATTTATAATATGAATTGTGAAATTTGGATTGTAATGTTAGATAATATCATTTAAGCTCTTTATATTTTATATATTTTGGTATTTTATTAATTTTTAAGTAATATATATAATATAAATATATATTTCGTAATTATGACGTCACGGTTCAATTGTGGTTCAATTACTATTCGACCAACGGTTGAACTAGTGAACCGTGAACTGGTAAGCTTTTTGGTTCAATAAACGGTCCGATTTTTCAAACACTGAGCTAGAACTCACTGAATTTCTTTAAAAAGATAGCTTTAAATGGATGATCAAGTTGAAAAAGCCTTTCTTGAATTAAAGGTGGCCATGACTAGCATACCGGTTCTTGCATTGCCAGATTTTACCAAAAATTTCGTAATTGAAACTGATGCTTGTAGTCAAGGTATAGAGGGTAAGCCGATAGTCTATTATAGCAAGGCATTAGCTGGAAAGCATTTGATTCTTTCAGTTTATGAAAAAGAAATTTTGGCCATTGTTTTAGATGTAAATAAATAGAGAGCATATCTTGTGGGAAGACACTTTAACATAAAAACAAACCATCAAAGTCTTAAGCATCTTCTTGGCAAAAGGTCTCTACACCTGCACAACAGAAATGGATAGCAAAGCTCATGGGATATGACTACACAGTTTTATATAGGAATGGGAAAGAAAATCTGGCAGCGGATGCACTTTCCAGATAGACACACTGTGATGAAACTGAAGTTGCGTTACATGGCATAAGCTTTGTGCAAACTGATATGTTAGAGAGAATTAAAATAAGTTGGCAACAGGATCCCAAGATTCAGAAAGCTATTGGAGTCATAAAAAAGAATCCTAAGGAGAAACCAAATTACAGTTGGGAAAATGAGATCCTCACTAGGAAGGGAAAACTTGTAGTTGGCAAGGAGCCTGGGCTTATGCATGGCCTTTTGCAATTATTCCATAATAGTACTATTGGGGGCCACTCCGGAATAGACCATACTTTTAGAAAGCTTAAACAGATGTTGTATTGGAAAGGGATGAAGCAGGACGTCTACAAATATGTTAAGGATTGTCAAACTTGCCAACAATTTAAGACTGAGAATGTAGCATATCCAGGACTACTACAACCATTGCTAATTCCAAATAAAATCTGGGAAGAAATAAGCATGGACTTCAGTGAAGGTCTTCCAGTCTCCCAAGGGAAGGATGTGATTCTGATAGTAGTAGATAGGTTGTCCAAATATGCACATTTCATTAGTCTTAAGCACCCCTTTTTAGTGGCTGATGTGGGTCAAGCATTCTTAGAAAATATTTTCAAACTCCACAGGATGCCAAAGGTGATTTTGAGTGGTAGAGACCCCATATTTCTCAGTGCATTTTGGCAGGAGTTCTTCAAAAAGCAAGGTATTGCGCTCCATATGTCCACAACTTACCACCCCCAAACAAATGGACAATCAAAAATAGTAAATAAATACATCGAGAGCTACTTCAGATGTATGATGGGGGACCGAACCAAGGAATAGGCCAATTGGCTGATGTTAGCTAAATGGTGGTACAATACCACTCATCATTCTACCATTAATACTACCCCTTATGAAGCTGTATTCGAATGTTCCCTACCAGTACATATCCCATATGTTACTTTTGATTTCACTTTTGATACTGTGGACAACACGCTATAGCTAAGAGAAGACAAAAGAAACTTGCTCAAGCAACATCTAAGTCATGCTCAACACCAAATGAGATAATTAACTAATAAGAGGTGAACTGAGTGTGTTCTTGTCGAAGGAGATATTGTTTATGTGAAATTAAAACCATATAAACAAACGTCCTTAAAACCACATGGATTTCACAAGCTTAGTCCTAGGTACTTTGGTCCTGATATGGGATAGCCCAAGTGGCTCGGCTTAAACCACGTGGGCCCAAAGGCGCAGTACTAAGCCCATCTTACTTTCAGGGCCCAACGGCGCACTCGACCTAAGTCGACCTCTATGATTGATGATGTACCCAAGTAAATGAGCACTCGACCAGGACTCGTTCAAGGCGGCGGGTCGATAGGTTGACCCGCACTGCTAATCCATACTCAGTACATTATCAGATCGATTTTCATTCTGACCAGAGAGGTTGGCAGAACACAGTACCATCCTTGCTGCATTAAATGCACTGACAGGTGGCATGCCTTCACATTAATGGTGCATGCCGCCCCATTACTGCCTGGCGTGGCAGGTGCATTAACAGTATCCTACCCTATCCCTAAAACTTGGGAAGACAGCCACCTGGAATAGCACATGGATAGGAGATGACTAATTACCCCTCAGGCAAGGACAAAAGCCCTCTCTACACATCAAGGGCATCTCAGGAAAATCCCTAAGGAGAGAAGGCTATAAATACCCCAATTCCAGCCTTTAAAAGGTATGTTCTCATATATACAAAAAACCCATACTCTGCTGATCGTATTATCTAGTCGACCCATATTGACTTGATCCTCGGAGGGCCTAAGCCGATGGCTCCTCGGCTAGCCTGACGTTTGCTAAGTGATTGCAGGATTCAGCCCACCTACATTCGTAAATCGACCACAAAGGTCGAACCTCATCAAAACATCAACTTGGTCCAACATCCAACGGATTCAACCCCCATCAGGTCCCTTTAGAGTTATTCAGAGAGTGGGGTAGGTGGCATATAGATTGGAGCAACCCTCAAATTCAAGCTTGTGTTCTATGTGTCCTTGCTCAAAAGAAAGTTGGGATCACATGTGGCAACGCCATGCCTGCCTTCTATGTTAAATAGGTGTGGACTCATACTCTTAGAACCTGAGATGATACTTGCGAGAAGATTAGCACGAAAAAATAATGGACCAGCTACACAAGTTTTGGTAAAATAGTTGAACGCTTATGATGAAGATAGCTCATGGAAAGATTTATATGTTATTCGTTAACATTTCCCTCATTTTAAACCTTGGGGACAATGTTTAAACTAAGGGAGGGTATATTATCACAACCCAAATACTAATCCTTCTTCTAATGATCCTGCCTTGTAGATTGAAGATGGTGAGGAAAGGAATCAGCAAGCAACTGGATGAAGGGAAGATGAAATTGTCATGACAAAATAGGAAAAGTTGCGATTTCAAGAGAAGAAAAGATAGAAGCACATTTTTGCAATTAGTTGAAGAGAAAGTGTCATAACAATCAAGTGAATTGAAGGAACCGTTAAATAAAATGGTTAGATTAGGAATTTTAGGTATAGTCCTTTAAATAGAGATTCTTTCCCTTATGGAGAAGAACAGAAAAATCAGATTAGTGAAATTGTAAAGGATACTTGTTCTATCAATAAAATCTTTTCCTTTCTATTCAATTCTTGTTCACTCTTATCTGCTATAGTTCTTCTTTTATCTTCTATGATAGAAAATTTATCTCAGAGTGCCTTCATTAATCCACTTAATCGACCATGAGCTTCCACACAAATGCAACGAGATTGAAGGTATCTCTAATCTTCTCTCTAGCTCTTGAATGTAATTTGGTCTCACAAAGAAAGACCAAATAGGGTCTATTTTGGTGAATAAGTTAGCCTAATTCACAAATTATCCAAGGTTCCCCAGACCTTGATAGTTCCAGTTAATCCCGTTCAACCGTTGAAGAAATAGAATCCTCATTTTTTTTAAGTGAGTCACAGTAAACCTTGTTAGAACATGGCCTTTCATCTTCATCGCTAACCAAAACCCCTACTGGCAAATTAGAAATTTTCTAAACAATGAGCTCTTTTACCATTGTTGATTTTGTAATTGGACTAAGAAGAAAATGCAAGCAGAACATCGATCAAAACTTTGGCGGATTCATCAATAGCATTAATGGGTACCTTGGGATTTCCTAAGCTAGAAAAAGAGGGATTAATGCCTAGTGGATTGAGTTTTATGTGTCATCAGCATAGACAACGTATTGGGGAGTTTATTGAGCCCATACCTAGCATTGATTGTTGGCAACAATAACACAACAGTAGTAGAGTCGTGCTCATCCATCACAGATTTTTTTTAGGCTTTGGTCTGGTCAGTTTTGTGGGATGGCCCAGTAGTGTCTTTTAGTGGGTTACTCCATAAATTCTCCTCCAATAAGGCTTCAAATCTATCCTCAACAAAGTTACCCTGAGTTAAGGATATGTTATTGTCTTCACCACAGAATATCTTCCCTTTTCCTTTATCAACACGCCTTGGGACAACAACCTCAAGACGAGTATCACCCTTGTCTTGTGAGGAATCCACAACAGAGCATTTTTTGACACCAACATCTCTAACTGAAGGCACTGGAGAATTATTCAAGGAACCCAAATCCCTAAATAAACTAAAAAAACCTTTGTTGAAACTCAAAGCAGAAATACGCAACCAAGATCTACTGGGTATTTTGACTAATGGAAAACTTAGCATCATACTGCTTGTCACAGTCCCTTCAAACATGTCCTAGCAAACCACATATGTAGCAAAAGTTTGGGAGACGTTCGTGCTAAAAATGGACAACAAGGTTCTGGGTTGGGTTGGGCTCAACATTTTAGAAATGAGTTTGAGCAGGTTGGGCTTTAAATTGGTTGTATCAAATTTGGGTTTAAAATGAATTTTAAGTGGATTCAAAATGGTTTCATTCAAAAAATTTAATTAATTTAATAAATCATCTCATTATGTTGTAAAATTGTATATTAAATAGAGTGTAAAAGGTATAATAATATTACTATGATATTTTGAATTCATTTTTTGGAATAAGTAAATTAAAAAAAATTATTTTCTATTGGAACTATTTTAAACCCAACCCAACCCACAATTCAATCTATTTTGAATATAACCCACTTTCAACCCATCTATCTTAATCTATATAGAACCCAACCCATTTTGAACTTAACCCACATAAGCCCAAATCCAATCCAACCCAACCCAACCCAACCCACTCATTTGCCACCCATAACCCCTAGCAATCATCAACACTCGATGTAATTGTTTCAAAATGTCCAAACACACCATTCAATGCAGAAAATCACATCTGCTTCTTTGAGAGAATTCCATATCCATGTCACAGAAAGGCCCCATGCAGTTTCCAATCATTTTTGCAAACTCTAAAGTCATTTTCCAAATTGGTAAACCGCGACCTTGCACCCAAAAGTCGCAATGATAGATGTTCATAGTAGATGGGTCCATCAAGTTGTTATACTCACCCAACAGTAATAGATGTTTGTAGAGAGACCATGGGCAACCTTGTAAGGCCCTATTTTTTTTTTTTTTATCTCAAACATGATTAAAGATCAGTAGAAGACATGATGCTTGAAACTTCTTGATATGTAGTCCTCTTCCCAGATTCATGATGTTAATAATATTTTGTGAAATGCATCGAAATTGTAAGGCTTTGATGTTAATAACCACCTGATCAACGTCAAATCCAAATTTAGAGTTACTTTATTCCATTTGTCATAAGGGATGATTAAGGTGTTGTTTTCTCCTTTAGCAAGAACAAGGTGCTCTATCAATTTAGAAAGATCAAGATTCATAATTGGAATCACAAGAACTGATTGCCGAAGATGAGTAACACTTAAAATTTAAAATCACCCTCCAAAAATTGGAGATAATTCTCTTAGAGAGAGAGTGATTGATAACTCCCAGAGAGAGACATATTTAGAAAAATTAATACTGTATAGTCACATACTTTTAAGATCATTTAAATTCAAACACTGAAAGTGATATTTCAATTAATTAATCAGTAAATGATAACTATTCATATTTCTTTAGCATCTACAAAAGATAATATTAGTCAATATATAATGGTCTTCGCAGCTATATATTTCACAATATGTGAATTCAAAGTTTCACATTAATTTTAAAATGCTATTAACCCTAAATAGTTTTTTATTACAAGGAGCTGATCAATGTTGCATAAAATTTCAATATTATCAATATCCAGACAACAAAAATCACAAAAAAAGAGAATTATTATGCGGAGCTACTAGAAAAAAGAAGAAGATAAAAGTAATCCAAGTCTTCTTAAAGGTTTAAGAAGTTAAAACATTTTGTCTTGGTTTACTTCGTTTAGATTACTTTTCTTACTAATTGGGATAAACATTCAATCACCATATTAATATTTGATGAATTCGTATTTAACTTAGAAAAATTATATGGTTAAGATAAAATAATTTTAAAACTAGGGTAAAGTGGAAAGTATTTAATTAGTAATCCTTGATAAACCTCCTCATCTAAATTTTTAATCACCTTATAAGCTTGATATTAGTTCAGTATAAAAAATTAAAGCATTAATTACATCTAAGCTATAATCGATGCTAAGAATCCATAATTTTAATTACAAAATTGACTATAGTTGAATCCAAAGCAAATATTTTCGTAACTAATTCTTGCTATATTGATATTATATATTAATTTTTCTATGAACAATACGTATTAATAGAGAATATAATTATGAATTGATAGCTAGTATTTTTATTATTTGTTATTTTAAAAAAATTATATTTACTATGAAGAGTTTGTAATTATAATTTGTAGTTGTAGCTCCAAATTTAATTTTGTTGTCATGTTTTTATGGCGGATACCTAGATTTTTTATAGTATACAAATTAGCATATTGTGGCTAGCAGTTAACTCTTTTTTTATAAAAAAAAAAAAATTCTAATTTCTTTTTAAATGGAACCAGATTGTTTGAAAAATCAAACAAAACTTCCATTTCTTTTTCCAATTTTTCAATTGCTTAAAGAAGGGGTTATTGTTTTTGGTTTGGGGATAGAATTGATGATGATAGGACTTTGTACGCTAAGTAGGTATCCGTGCCTATTTGTGGGTTTGGCATGCAAAAAGTGTCATTCCACTATTACAATTTATATACATTGGAGATTTCTGGGTTTGGTCAGACATCAGATGAATTTGGCTTTTAAGTGCAAACCTACTTTTCATCCTCTATTTCATTTTGTGTTCCATCTCATATTTTAGTGTGATGTATATATGTCAATTGTATTTGATTCTTGATCAATTATTTTTATAAAAAAATATTTAATATACGTGTCATATATCCATACAATGTTATGCCCCAAAATCTAACCATATAGCCTAGTCTCGGGGCGTGAAACTCAATCCCAAACAAACAGTATCACCTATCCAAATGCCAAATATTCTTCCCTAAACAAAAAGATCATTAAAGGAGAAAAACAAATTTGCCAACACGACAATAAAACTAAAGCTATTGCAAAGTTCTCATCACAAAAGAAAACCTTCAATATCGATTCTCGTCAAAATTAGGGTCCACTTCCTCACTAGGACTAGGATCTAGGTCTGCCAGAAGGAACTTAAAGAATAAAACGAATGTGAGTAAATAAATCAGTGAGTGCTAAGTATGTGCAAAGTGAGTTCTTGAATTAAAATCATTTGTATGGTGAAACGTTCAAGAAATATAAGTGAAATTCATAAAACAGTCTAGCAAAAATAGTCAAGAAGTTTATAAACAGTTGAGTAGTAGCTAGTCAAGAATTTTATAAACGGTTTTCCCTAGACTAACAATTTAAATACGATCATCAAACAGTATTTGCTATAGTCAAGTTGACTCCCACCGTAACAGTTCCTTATCGTTCCGGCCAAGGCGCGACCTTACCAAAATAGTATCTGAGCATCCCCGGGAATTCCTACGACCCACCTCAACCACAAACGACTTCTGTTGTGCACTGGGGGGATTAGGCCATAGGGGCTTGGTGTTCAATCGTCTAGCCCACTACTGCCCAGTGAAGACCCTCGCACACCCAGACTAAGTTGGATCCAACTATCAACAACAGTAGCAGTAACAATAACAGTAATCAATTGGCCATGGAGTTTAATCTGTTAGTCTAGAATCATAATAAAAATCATAAAAGCATAGATTTTCTTTTATCTAGAAATAAAACAAGATAAATAATTCTTTTTGTGCGTAGTGGAATACATATATAGTGCAATGTATAAAAAATTTCATAGCATGCATTACTATACATATACCCTTTTGGGTTTTTGAAAAGTAATATCATATAATAGGATAAGTTTAGGCACTCACCTTCAGTATTAATCCTAGAAGTCAATCACTTATCTCAAAATCAATCGAATCAAATGTTGAGTCAACTGAATTCATTTAATAAGTACATCAATCACCAATCTAACTGACTAACTAGACAGGATTTAGTTAGGGATAGCCTTATGGGTACCGAAAGCCTATGGTACCTTAAAATCTAATACTTCCTAATTGATACTAAAATAATTTACTATATATATATGTACATATTTTTCTCATTTGGATTCCATTGAAAACCCTAATTTATAAGTAAAAAGAGTAACCCAAGGTGCTAGTATCTAATATTAAATGAATCGAAATAAAATTCCTATTAAATACAGATACATGGAATAGAAAAGGTATGAATTGCCATATGTCAATAATATTTTATCTAATTCTTTCTTTTAATTTCTGAACTAACAGCCCTCTATGCATTAATTCCCAAAAACTGAACAACCCATCAGCACATAATTAATCTCCAAGATTATGCTTTAAATCACTCTTGAATCACGCGGCCCAGTTAGGTATCAAAGACAACTTGACCTCTCAATGAACGTTATTCATTTTGTTTAACAAGTCAACAATTGAGGCTTTTGTAATTAACAAACCAATACTTGCAGCCGAAAATGTGGTGAATTCAAATTAAAATTAGCCTATTTTTGGTCAAAATTGAGGGCCAAATCTCCAATCAAATTTTGGCATTCTATAATTACAAATTGGGCAATACATGTTAACATAACTATGTCAAATTGACACGGAAAAGGACAAAAAAAAAAAAAAAAGACTTCCCAAACAATTGCGTCTACAAGAAAATACAAATCAAATTCCTTCAGAATTTCTATCTTGCACCCTCGGTTTTCTTCATGTATATGGGAAATTGGGAAATCAATTGAAGTAAGTGCAATCAAAAGTAAGAAATTACCTTTCCTATTCCCACAACCCTGCTACCGATTGTCTGATGTTCCTTGAAGAATTTTTGCTCTGCTAACTACTTCTTCTTATCCCTTTGTTCGTTTCTCTTCGCTTTTGTTTTTAAGAAATTTGATTGTGGCTAGGGTTTTAGAGTGTTGGGACTATATGTGTGGGAGAGTATTTTATTTCAACTGAAACTCTAATTACTAATCTCCTAGGAATAAGATAACCCTATAATTAATCTGACCACTTTATTATAATTCCAAATCTAGTAATAATAAAATTTTAGTATAAGAAAATTATAATATTATTTTTATTTTTGTTTTATCAAATATATATATATGTCATCTTCTAACCGATATGCCAATGATAAATAAATTTAATGAAATTATGGGTAAACATAGGATAAAGTAATTATGAAATTCTAAAGCATTACAACCTTGCCCCCTCAAAGGAATTTGGTCCCCAAATTCTAACCTGAGTTAACGAAAAGTTCTAGATGATATTTTCGCATTTCCTCTTCGCTTTCCCACATTGCTTCCTCCACGTTATGGTTTCTCCAGAGAATCTTTACTAAAATGATCTCTCTAGTGCTCAGCTTCTAAAATTTTTCGATCTAAAATTTGAATTGGTCTCTCTTCATATGAAAAATCCTTTTGAAGTCATAAATCCTTGTGTTTAATAATATGCGACGGGCCTGGGTGATACTTCTTTTGTTGTGAAACAGAGAAGACATTATGTATCCCTATAAGGTTAGGTGGTAGACGAATTCGATAAGCTACTTTTCCTATATAGAACTCTATGCGCCCTAATGCATCTTCATATAGTGATAATCTACCATAGTAAATGAAACTTCTAATAGTGATGAGCTACAGAGTAAGAGCAAGATCTTCTTCTGTGAAGAAGACGACTTACCCGTTCAAAAAGTTGATAGGGCTGTCCCAGAACCAGAAGAATTCGGAGCTCTATTAGAAAATACTGTGAATGAGAACAAAGTAAAGGTAGCTGACCGGTCTAAAACCTTAGAAGATATTGCTTGCAATTTGACAGTCACAAAAAAGACTGAAGAGAGCTCATTGATTTAAGTTGATGGCTCACAAATGGAACGTGTGGGGTAATTGGAAAAGGAAAGTGAGAAACTGCGGTTGATAGAAGTATCAACTGTGGATACCAATGATAACGAGCTAGTAGGAATTCGATAATGTCAAATATATGGATGAAGACCTTGAAAAAGCTAAATTGTTCGAAAATGAGAAAAGTCGAAGTACGTTGCCTGAGGAAGAAGAGTAATCACAAGAGCCTGTAGAGTCACCGTATATAGCTTTGGAAAATATTAAAGCATCTAACTTAGGCCAAGACAATAAGATAACAAGTTCTCCAAAAGAGTGGAGCATAGATGCAAGTTTACAAGGAATAACAAGTGATGATACAGGGAGAAAAAACAATTGGTGCAGTTGACACACGGAAGAAAGTTCTTGAGGTATAGATAAGAGTTATATTAAAAACTGTATCTTTTTGTTATTAAATTAGTTGCCAAACTTAGCAGAGTTGGTGAATGTTTATTCTCTTTACAGAGTTTCTCAACAATTGTTCAAAATAAGGAAATTAAAGAAAAATCTATGATCTCATAAATAAAAAAAATACAAAACATTTGGAAGAAGAAAGTGAAAGAATGAATTCACCACTACGTCTGGCAAAGGAAGCTATTGATCCTGAGTCACTAGCTATACATGATGCCCAAAATGAGGAAGAAGAATTGGGGAAAGCTAAATTATGTGAAAATGAGAAAGATACAGAAGTATGTTGCTGAAGATAGAATCTAAAATTGAGAAACCTAAAAAAATTCCTTGGATGTAACTTCTAAGGATACTAAAGCATTTGATTTGGGTCAAGAGACAGACATAAGTTCTTTCAAGAAACAAGGTTTAACAGATGATAGAATAGTCAATGCAGTATTTTTGTTGCAGAGTGTTGCAACAATTGTTTCGAATGAGACCAAAAAGAGCTCATCTATCCCAGCTGGTGGCTTATGAATGAAAGAAGAGGAACATTTGGAAAAGAAAAGTTAGAAACCATTAGTGATAAATTTTTTGACATAGTACAAAATGATGACAAACTAACTGCAATGGATGAGGTGAAAATCCAAGAAGAGAAGAATTGTTTGAAATGGAGAAAGATACATAAATTGCTTTGCTGAAGGAGGAAGCGCAAATAGAGAAGCCTGTAGAATCATTCCATGCAGCCTTTAAGGATAATAAAGCAAAAGAGAAAGCAGTTGATGCAGTTGATACAAAGGAGGAAACCTATAAGGGACAGATCTGAAATGTTGAAGAGAATTTGGCCTTACAAACTCTATTCATCGGCATACTAGAATCCATAAGCACATTCACTTCTAAGTCATAAGATAAATCCTCCACTTGCAAGTTTATGGAATTCACAAAATGTACATATATAAGGGCGTGAGTTGCACTAGGGTCAAATAAAGGTTTTCCAGAATGTTGGGATATGAGAACCATGCCTTCAACCATAGTAGTTGGATTTGGGACTCCTTTACCCTTGAGTGCAAATACTCTAGCTGAGACTTTTGGCTTGGCATTCTTTGCGTTTCCTACATTGCATTGATTTCCTTTAGCCAAACTCTAATTCACTGGTTGTTGCCTCTTCCTTGGATAGTCGCAAAGTGGTGTTGATCGCTACCACATAATAAACAATAGCCCATCTTCCTCTAATACTGAGATTCGTCATATCTTGAGTATCCACAGTGGCTACATATTATGTCCCTTTTCCTAGCATTGGCTAACCCATAGGTTCCAATTAGTTTGCGAACGGGGTTGTTGAACTTTTGCCGTGGTTGTTTCGCTCCTTGCCCTTAGGTCCTCCCTCTTTGCCAGTTGCTTTTAGCTAGATGGGCCTTCTTTTCAACTTTATTAAAGGCTTCCAACTCAGCTAGTCCGGATTCTATCTTCAAAGCTTTCTCTACTACAATCATGTAGTTGGGTATGTCGATGGGAAGGAGTGCTCTTTGTATGTTAGGGCGAAGCCCCTTCAAAAACTTCCTAACTCTTCTTGGTTCATCCTCCAGCATGTACAGCACATACTTGATGAGTTGTGTATGCTCAGCCTCATACTAGGCAACCGTAAGGTTTCCTTGATGCAGCTAGTTGAACTCATCTTCCCTTTGTTCGCGAACTAACTTCGGAAGGTACTTGTTGTCAACCTCCTTAAGGAAATTTTTCGAAGTTCTAGCAGTTTGTTGTTGTCTCCATCTTGCCTCTACTGAGTTCCACCAGTGACATGCCGGGCCCTAAAAAAGGAATACAACTAGATTAACCTTCTGCTCGTCATTATAATTCAGTACGCTATAGATGTTTCCAATACTCTCAATCCAAAGTTTAGCTTTTCGATCATCGGCCTCCCCACTGAAATGTTGAGGTCGAAAATATAGGAATCGATCAAGTGCCATATCAAGAGGTTGGGGTCCTCATGGTTGTTGATGGTTTTGAAGAGCTTGGGTGAATTGTTGCATTACTGCCACCATTTAACTTAAAGGATCATCACCTGTCGGTGGTGGTTGGGGTAGAGCTTGTTTGCATTCCACCTCTGGAGGGTTGGCAGGAATATGTCTTGAGGTTTCAGGTTCCTCCCTTGATCAACTTTGTAAAGTATTCGCTGGGCGTCTTCCTCGATAAACTCCACGGTTAGGATCTATTCTATAGTATAGTGACTACTATTATTAGTATATACTTAGTTGAAATATGAAACGAAGTGCGAAATAAGGAAAAACGAAATATTTATCATATATTATGACTTCTTAACGTGAATGGATTTGATTAACTTTCAATTTAGTTATTACTATTATTATTCTTCTCAAATAGTAGAATGCATACCTTTCTTCAAACAACTTAAAGACTCGAGAATTTCACTCGATAAAGGAAGAAACAAAAGAAAACTTTAATAACTCCACTAAAGTTTCTTACACAATCATCCTTCATATAAACCCAAAATATTCAATAACAACTAGTAGTTTGTTAGCAGTTTGTTTTATTCATAACAACGACTAACTAGGCAATTAATCTACTAAAATAATGCAAGTGGAAATTCAAAACTATTGCTCTATCAAACTCTAAACAATAATACTCCTGTCTAATCTTCATCCTTTCCTTCACTTAGATCTATCTCTTTAGTATCTTTATTCGAGCCTACTTCTTCTAGATCTTCCTCAGGGTCTTCTTCATTTTCCTCACTAATCTCTTTCTCAGTCGGTCCTTCTTCTTCAAGTTCATTGATAAAATGAGCTAACAAATGTTGAGTTTCCTCAGGGCCTCTCATGGCTATCCTAAACCCATCCTAATCTCGATGATGTTGTTCTTGTAGCTCATTGTTTTGGTGATTCAACTCATGTCGGCAGACTTCTAGCTGTTGTTCTAACTCTTTACATCTATCCTTATAACGAAGGTGTTTTCTTTTATGGTGGTCCCTATCATTCTCAAGCTAATGCACAACTAAATTTGGGTAGTCCTTTCGAGGTGCATTAAATTTCTTTGAAGTGGATTGCCTGCATCTAGGGTTGTACCGCTCACTTCCTCTAACCTTAATTATACGGGGTGAAGCATCTAAATGATGAACTGGCTTGCTTAGGCTCTGACTCACCATCTTATCCTTTAAAACCAAAAGAACCTAATCAATGAAGAAATAAAAAGAAAGAGAAAAACATCAATTCTTAAGAGTTCCAGCCCAAATTCCATATTTTGAGGATCCTATCCTGACATAGCCTAAGTTCAAAAGCTAGGCTTTGATACCTTTCTGTCACGCCCCAAAATCTAAGCATATAGCCTAGTCTCAAGGCATGAAACTCAATCCCAAACAAACAGTATCACCTATCCAAATTATAATCTTAAATAGGAAAAAAAAACTCCAACATTCAAAATAATCCAAATAACTTTAGCAACAGAAAAATTCAAAATGCTTAATATTGTTCCCTCAATTGAAAAATCATTAAAGGAAAAAAACTAATTTGCCAACACAACAATAAAACTAAAGCTATTGCAAAGTTCTCATCACAAAAGAAAACCTTCAATATCGATTCTCATGAAAAATAGGGTCCACCTCCTCACTAGAACTAGGATCTAGGTTTGCCAGAAGGAAGTTAAAGAAGAAAACGAGTGTGAGTAAATAACTCAGTGAGTGCTAAGTGTGTGCGAAGTGAGTTCTTGAATTAAAAATCATTTGTATGGTGAAACATTCAAGAAATATAAGTGGAATTCATAAAACAATCTACCAGTAACAGTTAAGAAGTTTATAAATAGTCGAGTAGTAGCCAGTCAAGAATTTTATAAACGATTTTTCCTAGACTAACAATTTAAATACGATGATCAGACAATGTTTACTATAGCCAGTCAACTTTATGACTTCCACCGTAACAACCCTTTATCGCTCCAGGCAAGGTGTGGCCTTACCAAAATAGTGCCCAAGCGTCCTTAGGAATTCTTACGACCCACCTCTACTACAAACTGCTTCTATTGTGTGCTGGAGGATTAGGCCATGGGGGCTTGGGGTTCAATCGGCTAGCCCACTGCTACCCAGTGAAGACCCTCGCACACCCAAATCAAGTTGGATCCAACTAACAGTAACAATAATATGTTGATCATCGAGTTTAATTTGTTGGTCTAGAAGCATAATAAAAATCATAAAAGCATAGATTTTCTTTTATTTAGAAATAAAACAAGACAAATAATTCTTTTTGTGCGCAGTGGAATGCATATATAGTGCAGTGTATAAAAATTTTTATAGCATGCATTACTATACATATATCTTTCTGGGTTTTTGAAAAGTAACATCATATAATAGGATAAGTTTAAGTTCAGTATCAATCCTAGAAGTCAATCACTTATCTCGGAATCAATCAAATCAAATGTTGAGTCACCTGAATTCATTTAATAAGTACATCAATCACCAATCTAAGTGACTAACTAGACAACATTTATTGAGGGATAACCTTATACCAAAAGCCTGTGGCACCTTAAAATCCAATACTTCCTAATTGATACTAAAATAATTTACAATATATATAGATATGTACATTATTTTCTCATTTGGATTATGTTGAAAACCCTAATTTGTAAGTAAAAAAAGTAACCTAAGGTGCTAGTATCTAATATTAAATGAACTGAAATAAAATTCCTATTAAATACAGATACATGGTATGGAAAAGGTATGAATTGTCATATGTCAATAATATTTTATCTAATTCTTTCTTTTAATTACTCAACTAACAGGCCTTTATGCATTAATTCCTAAAAACAAAACAACCCATCAACACATAATTAATCTCCAAGATAATGCTTTAAATCACTCTTGAATTATAAACCAACGCTTGCAACCAAAAATATGGTGAATTCGAATTCAAAATTAGCCTACTTTTGGTCAGAGTTGATGGCCATTTGGCAAATTAATCTCCAATCAAAATTTGGCATTCTATAATTACAAATGGGGGCAATTCATGTTAACATAACTATGGAAAATTGACACAAAAAAGGACAAAAAAAATAAAAAATAAATAAACTTCCCAATTGAAATTCTTGGTCAACAATTGCAGCTATAAGGAAAACACAAATCAAATTCCTTCAGAATTTCTATCCTGCGCCCCCAATTTTCTTCACGTATATGGGAAATAGGGAAATCAATTGAAGTAAGTGCAATCAAAAGTAAGAAATGACCTTTCCCATTCCCACAACCCTGCTACCGATTGTCTGATGTTCCTCGACGAAATTTTGTTCTGCCGACTACTTCTTTCTTTTTCCCTTTTTCCATTTCTCTCCGCTATTTTTTTTTTTTGAAATTTGATTGTGTGGCTATGGTTTTAGAGTGTTGGGACTATATGTGTGGGAGAAGTGTTTTATTTCAACTGAAACTCTAATTACTAATATCTTAGGAATAAGATAACCCTATAATTAATCTGACCACTTTGTTATAATTCCAAATATAGTAATAATAAAATTTTAGTATAAGAAAACTATAATATAATTTTATTTTTGTTTTATCAAATATATATGCCATCTTCTAGTTGATATAACAATAATAAATAAATTTAACAAAATTATGGGTAAATATAGGATAAAATAATTATGAAATTCTAAGGCATTACATACAATAGAATAGGAGATGGAACATATGTTGAAATAAAGGATTTAAACTAATGCAAATCACCATTATGAAGCAATACATTTGACTGAATGGTTCTAGACTCTACTTTGGACTCATTAAAACCTCATTTTCACATTTTTTTTTAGATTAATTAATTATGCTGACTTTCATTAACCTTATATTTGAATCTAGATTTTAAAGTGGAAAATGTGAATGGATTTTTTTTATTTTTTTATTTTTTGTGGTATTTCAAATGCTGTAACTTTATGCCATAGTATTTGCACTTTTACATTTTTATTCTCTTTTTTCTCACTATTTTCCTTGATCCGAACATAGCATAATAGTTGTCTGAATCACCTTTTTTATTTAAAAGGAAAATTAATTTATCTTCTCAATAGCAGTTCACACAAAAAAAATAAAAAAATAAAAAATAAAAGCATAAATTCAAAAGTGGGAACACTCTGGCGCATTTGTTTTGCTCAGCCCTTTCTTTTATTAAGAAATTTGGACATTCACTGCCAAACTTACTTCTTTATCCTTTACATATGTCCCCATACTATTACTAGATTCCCTTCTATTTTGAATACGCATATCCCTCAATTTATACTTGTAAAATTTATAATATTTATAAAATTTATACCATTGAGTCAAAAATCACTCGATATCTCTCAATCTAAGATCAAAAGTATTATCATGTACTAGTACTCATATAAATTACAATGTTCCTCACTATTTATATTACAATTTATTGCACAATCTAAAACTTTTATGATAAAGTATAAACAAAATATTAATTATTTTTAATATAAATTAACTTTTCTTAATAATTTTAATATAGGATAAGCAAAAGAAAGGTAAGATAAAGTTAAATAATTTAGAAAAAGGGAAAAAAGCAAAATTGAGAGGAAAAAAAGAGAAGATTAAAATTATTATCTTTTAAAGTAGAGTTAATTTTATCAACTTAAATAAATATTATACCAACTAGTTATTATAAAATCCTCATGCTTTATAAATAACATAAATATATTTAATCTTCAATATTCACAACAACATAAAAAAAAACTTGATTATAACACCGAAAAAGTATGGAGAAGTAGGAGGAACCACAAGGTATTACTCATGTTTGTAACAGAGCTCACCACTTAAGAATCGTTCTTAGACACAAGTCAAAGGTTCAAAATATGAATTATATTATTCAAAACAATCTGTTGAAAATGATTACAATAGGTGACCTTATATAGGCACGCTTGAAACAATCCTTCAAGTATATGATGATTTTCAAAGTAAGATAATTTTATCATGGCTTAGAAAATGCAAAAAAGGTACAAGTTTAATTAGGAAATAATAAGAAAGACCTTAAACTAAACATTAATCAAGAAACTAACTTAAAATTAAGCAGCATTAAGCTTGATCAAAAATTGAGTGGTCCTTTGATATTTTTGGAACCAACCACAACAAAGTACCCACCTAGCAATTTTAGTAATTTCAGCATATTCTGTATAGGACATGCTTTCTGAGAACTACCTATTGCATTTGAAATTAGATATCTGTAGTAATCTAATGATATATGGTTTATAATCAAATTTATTTTCAATTAAACCAATTTATTCCGGGAAGTTGAACCAAAATCTATGATCAGTGCCTTGGAAATTCATTTCAAATGCACCAATTTATAAATGATACAACATCGTTAAATATTGTTTTCTTGTACAAATGACTATTGATATTACCCAGACTTGCATCTTCATTTCATAATTCATTTTGAATTATTTTAGTGCTAGATTATTTGGACACTTTTATTCAAAAAAAGGGAAAAACAAAACAAATTAGTATGAGGAGATTTTATTAAAAAGTACCAATGCCTATTCAATTCAAAAAGCAACATTATCAAAAGAGCGAATTGAATTGAATTCCATACACATGTAGATGGATTTAGGGTTATTATTTTTTTTCTCAAAGAGATTTTCTCATTTGAAAACTATATTATAGGTCAAAGAAGCTTCATACATGAGATTATGTGAAAGAAAGAGAATTTTGGCAATAAACAGAAAATTTCTAGACCTAACTATTAAAGCTCATAAAGGAGAAACTATAGTTGTCGACATTTTGAATAGAGGAAAGCACAATATCACGATTCACTGCTACAAAAAATTAATTGATCCTTAGGCCTAGTTTTCATTATTAGCTTTAGAGTTTTTATTTATTTATTTATACACATGCACATCAGGAGTCCATTAGTGCTCGAACTCCTGACCGCACATTAGGAGTACCCTGACCGCACATCAGGAGTCCGTTAAGGCTTGAACTTCTGACCGCACATTATGTGGGAGACTTATGCCACTGGGCCATAGGCCATTCGACATTATTAGCTTTATAGTTAATATTGATGAATTGAAATGTGTTAAAAATAATTGAAAGTAATTTTGCAGACATAGAGTGAAGCAGCCAAGAAAATTCATGGACTGATGACCCTGAATGTATCACACAATGTCCAATCCAACCAGGAAGCAAATTTAGCCAAAAGGTCATATTTTCAAAGGAAGAAGGCACATTATGGTGGCATGCACATATTAGATGGGATTGTGCAATAGTTCATGGAGCCATTATCGTCTATCTAAAACATGGGACTTCATATCCATTCCCTAAGCCACGTGCAGAAGTCCCAATCATTCTAGGTGGCCGATATAACTTCATGTTTCTATGTTAAGAGAATTTTATGTCAATTATAGAGCCTATTTGGATCTATATATATTGTATTTTACGTGTATCAAGAGTGTAGTGGAAATAAGATATCATAAAAGTTATAGAGGAATTTGTTGCATCTAGAGGACAACCAAGGGACTTTGATGCTTATACCATAAATGGGTAGCCTGGGAACCTTTATCCATGCTAAAAGTGACGTAAGTACAACTAGTTTATTCCTAACTGAGCATTAGCTCTTTAAAATCAGTTTTGGTCTCAATTCAAAAACATTGCCATTCCATAACAAGACTTGAAAAAATCTTTTTCAGGCTGAGTTTGATATATGACTGAACTTAAACTTTAGGTTTCAACTTATGTTCTACTAATGACCAATATTTATTGTACGAACAAGCTTGAATGCAGAGATCTAATTTAGATCGGTCTATGTTTTATTCTAGGTGTTTTCTTACGCCATGGGATTAGATTTAGACTTTAGGTCTGAGACAACATAGGATTAGGGTAAGTGGTGATTTAAACAAGAATTCTTTCAAGTTTATGTTACTAAGGGTCTAAAATTAGATGTTATTTATAAAGTAGTAGATCGAAAGCATACCTTTTGTAATAGCTAAAAGCATTTACAGTTGGTGTCAGTATGAACCCGTTGCATCATGTAATGCCCCATAATTTTATTTCGTATTTAATCAATTACTATACCTTATTTTATTTTGTTTATTATTTCAACTAAAATTTTAGTAAGGCATGAACTATATTTTTAAAAAATAAATAAATAAATATTTATATACAATATATAGATAATATTAAATTATATCTTGATAAAATAGTGATAGTTAATATTTTATACATATATATACATATATTTTGTAGATTGAAAGGAATATCTTGAGTTTCATCATCCAAAATCTAGGGAGGATTAGATAAGTAAAACATAAGATATAGAATGAGGAATATGAGGGAGTTTGGGTATCGAGCTAAATTAATGACTAGAAGAATTAAGTATACTAATTTTCTATTAGGAAGGACCTTATATTACTGACATAAATTGATAGAACAATAGTAAGAGCACAACAAAACTCATCGGGTTTGGGAATTAGAATATTTGCCTCATATAAGCTGCTTGACTTATAGTAGAGGTTTAAGTTTATTTAAGATCAAACTCGAGGTGAGGATACCACTAACCAAAAATTCGAGGAGAAAATTTATCAAGAACTACCTTCTTCTTACAATACGGATATTATGAATTAAGGTGGTTTCATTTGGGGTTAACCCATGTTCTTGCAACTTATACAGGTATGATACATAGGATCATATGATATTTGAATCAATTTGCAATAATCTTATTGAAAGAGTTTAGTATTCTTACAATGCAAAGCAAAGGTATAATTCTATTTTTGCTTGGCACTGCCATACTTAGAAGAATATAAATTATATATCAAATTAATAAGTGTGAGACTCGAGTAGGAAATTGAGATACCACAGGACACATAATCCCATGAGAGGAAATAGAAGTTGATCTTATCAAAGTCGGGCTATAGTTAATTAAAGATGACAAAAAAGTATGGCAAAAGTAAAATGTTTCTTAGGCTCTATTTGC
Source organism: Jacaranda mimosifolia (assembly GCA_018894105.1). Classification (NCBI taxonomy): domain Eukaryota; kingdom Viridiplantae; phylum Streptophyta; class Magnoliopsida; order Lamiales; family Bignoniaceae; genus Jacaranda; species Jacaranda mimosifolia. The sequence goes on along the minus strand of CM032131.1, from coordinate 3,899,885 downwards.
TAATACAATTAATGCATTTGGTTTTTCCAATGTTGTAGATCCATTGATTAAAATAGCTTAAAAGGATTAATGATATGAACAAATGGAGATGTACGGAGAATTTTGAAGATTTAAAGGGGCATTAGTCTTTGTGCTATTTCTAGCCTATCTATGGAAAATTAAGAAAATGTCAGCTATACCTATGTCTCGAAAAAGGAATTTGGTTATGGGAGGATGATCCCATCCTTCTTGGGAAAACTTGAGTCATAAGAACAAACTATCTTGCTAACAACATAGAACTTGTTGCAATGATGATTACTTTAATGAAACGGAGACAACTTCTAATAACTGGAAAAAAATCCTTGAAGAATTATGATTGCACTATTACACATTATCTGGATAAGTCTAAGATAATGGCAAACACTTTACGTTGGAAAAACGAACTATTATACTTAACGCCTGGAGAAATGAGGTTAGGAAAAGTATGAGAATCTAGAGACTAGATTCTTTTAAGAGAAGAAAATTTGTAATGTCCCAAATTTGCTAAACTTTCAAATTAAAATAATATTTGAAATCAAAAAATATATTTTGACAAAATAAACCATATGTTAGAGAAATTGGGCATTAATTTATGTTGGTTCAAGTAATTGAAGTTTGTGTGATTCTAATAACACTTGAGGATTAAAAAGTAATCAAACTAGGACTTAGTTGCTATAAATAATAAGGATGGTGGGTTAATGAGTAAGAATGAATGTTCAGAGACTGAATTGAGAACCAAAGGATTGAATTGAATAAAGTTAGTCTCTTAGTACCAAATTGAAGGCTGATGGGAATGTCAAGGGGCTAAATTTCAAGGAGGTTAAATCTTCTAAGGTTGATCTATAAAATATTCTAATATATAAAGGGCAACCCTGAATTTGATCTCATTCTCAAAACAAAGTCCCAAACCCACCCAACATATCACTGGTCAAAAAACAGTTGTAAAACTCAAAACTAAAGCCATAAACAACTTCCTCTTGTTAAGACAAACACAAACATACCCACAATCCTCAAAAACTCTTATGAATTACCCATAAAAATTTGAGGGCGATGAACTTGGACTGCGGTAGTGGTGGTTCCACCATTTTTGGTGGTGGAATGAGGTTGAGCTTGAGGGCTCTTGGTCAGATATAGATTGGCAAGTGATTGGTGGTTGGTTTCAATTAGGGGTTTTATCCAGCAGCAATAAAGAATTTTTGTAGTGGTGGGATGGTGGCGCACTAGAGTTTCATTGTAGTTTTTGGCCAGTTGGCCGGCCAAACGATGCACAATCGAATAATTAACTTATGGATTTTGTTTCTCTCAAAGAGGTGTGTCTCTTAATGGTGGCAGCTCCCATCTCTGGTTATAGTGCATTGCGGCAAGGGTTTGTCCGATTGCAGTACTCTGATGCCAATTCTAACAGGATCTTAAGTCTGATTTTCATCTCACCTAGATTTATTTTGGACTTTGAATTGAACCGCAAATGTTTCAATTGGAAAAATTTCTTAATCAAATCTTATTCAATTTATTTCTCAATTTTAATTAAAATTTTAATTTGAAACTTGATAATAATGTAAAATAGGATTGCTAAATTATAGTTTAAACTTAAATTAGGAATTAAATTCATATTATGAAGAGCGAAAGATGAATGTGGATTGAACTTAGAGAGTTCGAATTAAGTTTAGAAAACTAAATTATATAGACATTTAAATGGAAATTAGCTAAAAGGTTGGATTTTGCAAGTTAAAAAGAGTCTTTCATTTAGGAATTACGATCATTATTATAATGGCTCACTAAGTTATTTGAACTTACTTTGTGTGCATTATTTTCTCTGTTCCTGCCTTAGATAAGAATAAATGGCAATGAAGCCCAACTTACACAGTACATAAGGTATTTAATTTTTTGAATGCATATAATTACATAGGCCATCTGCTAGGTTTAGGATGTAAATAAGGGTGGCGGTTGCAGCGATGCTATGCACGTTTCCTAAAGTTTTATTTATAAGTTTGAAATACATGACAGTCATTGTTTGAGGAAAATTTATTATGCGAATTTTGATGAATTTATTTACTCGCAAGTTTCTAGTTTAGTTTGAGTAGTGTCTCTATTTGAGGTACACACCTTCCCTTGGGGGTGCTAAACAAGATGCCATTTTATTGAATAGAATACATCAACTTATTTTTAACATCATTTGATTTCTTGATAAAATAAATATTTCAATATTAATTAAAATTACTTATTAATATCTGGAATTAAATTTGACACATTTCAAAATCTAAATAGAAAAATTAAACTTATTACCACATCTTTTAGGATATAAAACTTATACTTTATCGAAAAAGTTTTATCCTAAAAAAGGCCCTTATTCTAGGCTTGATAAAGAGGTCTCAAGCACTCAAAAGGGAACTGGAACTTGAAGTACTCCAATATTCTAATTTTCAAAGATATAATTGAACTAGAAAGTAAATTTGGCGCTACACACATACCATAAAGAGGATCAAGTTAAAACTTAGTTCACGTGATTTTTTTTTAAGATATTTTTAAATTGTGTTAAAGAGTTCTTCAGTTGAATCTAACAGCTTGGTTGATAGTTTTATGTTCTTCAAGTAGTATACTAGAATTTAATTTGGTAAACAATTCATACTTAGATTTAGGAGTCATATGAATTTGAGTTTATGGACAGTTTATACTCATGTCAACAAGTGTAGCGAGTTTGATAAATATTTCATACACATGACAAGGAATCCACTTGAATTTGATTTGACATTTTATGCTCTAATCAATGTGTGCAATTGAATATGGATTGATAGGCAATTGTACTTTTATCAAGGAGTACTTTGAGAGACTTTATTTTAAATTAGATAGTTTTTGCTTATATTTGGGAGCATTATTGATAGTTTGAACTCTTGCTAAGTATCTCTTGGAATTGGGTAATGAAGGTTAAATTGTCTCCAACATCATCATATGGTATGTATACGTAGTTGCTTGTCCGCTTACTGCAACGCTGGGTTTCATATCATGTGCTCAACTTAATTCTTTAAAATTTTTGGGTTTGCTACTTGGAGAATGTAACATAGCTCCTAATACATACCCTGGGTGCACATTTTGATAGTTGAAGTTTAATATAGTTGGTCTTTACAATCAAGATTTAAATTCCTTCATCTTTCAATAATATCAATGGGCTTATCAATCCATTGGTGCGTATTTGATAACTCTACCTTGTTGACAGTTTGTTGGGAGTTATGGAAGTGAATTAGGAATTCCTTTATCATTTGCTCTCAACTACTAATAGGTAGGCCAACATATTAGTCAAAATGAATTGTTTTATAATGAAAGCATGAACTATTTTAGATCACTACCAATACCTACATTATTCCAAGTTTCTATCAAATGAGCACGTTGTTTGGGGTTGCGCTCCTATCAAATTGTTGAATCTTTAGTGGTTGGATATCATAATAACATTCTTAATGCATTAATTCTCTTAATATATTGTTTTGAATACGTAAAACTATTTGAAGAATGTTCACCATAGTCAACTTTCATAATATTGATGATCATGTCTTATATCTAGTGAATAATCATCGTAATTGAAATTATGGAGTAATTGACCTTCAAATAAAGCCATGATCCTATTTCCTTTGAATTATTTCTCCTTGGTAGCATAGCTCAAGAAAGTTACATGATTGCAACTAAATTCTCCAAGATTCAAAAATTGATGACTTATAGCTAATCTCTTTCAACGTTGTTGACCTGATCCATATGATGGAGTGATGAGGATGATTTCGCCATAGTAGATTGACCAATAATATCATTAGTAGTCTCTTTCTTGTTTAATGCAACCTAATCCTTCTTAGGAGCCATGCAAAGGCTGCAAATAAACATTTGATGTTCTTTGTAGGGAGAAGAGATGAAGGGCGGAGTTGGTCCAACTAGACATGCCAAAAATTCATTCATACAAATTTTATGTGAACAAAATAAATATGAAGATGAAGAAACAAATACATGGGAATAATTTATTGGATAAAAATTAGGAATACAAGCCCAATTTCTTTGTAATTATTCAATTAAAAATATTTTTCTTTATTTTGGACCCCTAATACATACATTGGATATGAATTTTAACAAAAGAAGTTTTACATAGTTGATCTTCAAATGCGAGACTTAAATTCCTCCATCTGTTAATGCAATCAATTATCAACTTGCCAGTCCATTGGTGTGTATTTGGTAGCTCTACCACCATGATGATAGTACATTAAAAATTATAGAAGTGGTTTAACATTTGCTCCCAACCATCAGTGGACATATCAACATACCAGTCAAAAGTATTATCTTTAATGGAAGCACAAGCTATTTAATAAGGAAATCACCATCAGTTACTGCATCATTGCAAGTTTGGATGAAATAAACATGTTACTTGGGGTTGAATGCATAGTAGTTTGGAGAATGCTCATTGCATTTAGTTTTTAAGGTATTGTTGATCATGTCTTACGGTTGCTGAACAATCATTATAGTAATGGAAGTTGCGGAGTAATTGGACTTTCAAATAAAGCTATTCTCCTATGCTTCCTCAAATTGCTTCTCTATAGTATCATGGCTTGAGAAGTTACATGTTTAAAACTAGATGCTCCAAGATTCGAGTGCTTGAATTTGTCTATTAATAGAGTAATTTGAAAATTCTTAGACTTAATTTGATTTTATTTCAATGTGCCTTTTTCATTTTCAATAGTATGTGGAAATAGGAAATAATCAACTTATACACTTTTTCAATAAACAGATATCTCATCCTCAACTTAAGTTTTCCATCTTCTCTCTCTCTCTCTCCCCCCATTTTTAGATACTTTCCACCCAACTTTACCTGTATTTTGCAAAATTACTCTTCTCCCATGCAATTAATAATTTGATGTTGTCCATCAATGCTCTCGCAATAATGTTTTTGTTTTATTTCCTAAAATCTTCTTCATGTCCCACATTTTTTCTCCTCTACATAGTTTGCCCAAGTTCTTTCCAAGTCCAACTTTGAAATCCACTTCCATAACCCATTCCCTCACGAAAGAGATTTCCAGTCTGTCATCTCTGGAAAGACTAGTCCCCCTTACGACCCGTCAAAAGATTTAAGGTAGGGACAAATATTGTACTTGGGCCCTTCTTAACTTAAGTGAATGAAGCATAATGGATGGGTAGGGATGCAAGAATGAATTCTGTAATCCCTCCTCCGTCATTCAAACAATATAATTCTATCCAAAATTATTGCTATATTATGTTTTGGATATGTTTTTAACGGTTTTACTTCCAGATATGGGTTTAATTTATTAATTTTTTTCAAACTAGGGAAAATACTTTTAGGTATCCTTTTCTGTGTCTATGTTCCTTGTTTAAAGTATGATTAATGTTGGAAATTTCTTCAATGTTATAATTAAATCGTATGCAATATTGTGATGTTACATTTTTAGGTACTTCTTTATTTTACAGTTCAGGATTTCAGTATATAAAGTATGATTGATGTTGGAAATTTCTTCACTATGATGATGCAATCATCTATAATATTGTCTTTCCAGATGATTTTTTAGGGCTTCCATTCCAGATCTAATCGAAAGTTCTTTCAATTCTTTTTCACAATAGAGTAACTATTGTTACATAGTCCTTTATCTTAGGGTTCATATTTCATCTAAGAACACTGATTGATATCGATAGTTTCTACAATGTTATGAGTAACTCTAGTGTAATATTGCATTTTTAGATGTTTTTAAGGATATTCGATGCAGATTTGCTTTATTGTAATTTGAATTTTTTCGCATTGAAATTTTTGTTTTTAGGTACTTGTTGGTTATGGTTTTATTTGTAGTTTTGTGTGGTTTGTGGGATTAGTTTAAAGATAATGGGCACATCCTAGTTTCTATTAAGATAATAACACAAGATGCAATCATATCTACTACTCTATGTCCATATTAAGTGTTAGTCAAACATGTACGGTTCCTTCCTATGTTTTATGTGATTATTTTAGTCTTCAAGTTATATGTTCTTTATTAAGTTTACTATCTAAGTAGGAATAACATGTTTATGGATTTATGTTTGAGGTTGAATTTCATGTTTGCATTTTGTATTTTGCTTACGCAATGCAATTCAATTTTTGAAAAACTTTGTTAGTTAAGGTCAATTTCGCTTAATCTTTAGTTGATCTTGAATTTTCTTTTGAATATGACAGACTGTGTATATTCTTATTGTTTGAGTAGAATGATTGGAATTGCATTGTTTATTACCATTTATGCTTCAAAAATATTTGATGTACCTATTCGTTCACAAATTTTTTTATCAAATGACATGGCATAACCAGCAAGGAAAGTTAATGTTGATGTGTTATATATAAGCTAATATCTTTGTTTCTAAAATTTGTAAAAGATTACCTAGTATCTTTTTCTTTTTGCCCAAAATTTTCTAAGAATATAACAGTCTATGTATGTTCTTATTATTTGAGCAAAATGATTAGAATTACATTGCATGTTATCATTCAAGCTTGGAAAAATTTGATGTATCTACTCATTCACAAATTTTTATTATAAATTGATAAGGTATAATATGGAAATGAAGTACTATTTGTGTATAGTTAAGAATTTCTTTTCAATGTATGGAAAAGACTACTCTTGCATTCTTTTTACTTCTGCTTAGATTTTCTTTTGAATATGACCATTTATATATGTTCTTATTATTTGAGCAAAATGATTGGAATTGCATTATATGTCATCATTTATGGTTGAATAATATTTGATGTATCTATTCATTCACAATTTTTTTTTATCAAATGACAAGGTATATTCTATAAATGAAGTATTATCTCTTTTTACTTATAAAATCTATTTTATAATGCATGGAAAAGGTCACTCTAGAAAATTTGATGTATCTATTTATTCACATTTTGTGATCAAATGAGAAGGTATAACCTAGAAACAAAGTATTATATGTTTTTTGTTATATAATCTATTCTTTTTATCTAGAAACGATTGATGTAATATAATTTGGTATTATGTGTTCATTCACAATTTTTTGTTATCAATTAATAAGTTATGTTATGTACAACATGGTTAGAAAATAGTGAAGAGTAAAAAAAACAATCAAATATGAATTAATGTTTTGAATGCTTCTCATTCTTTATGTATAGTATGTCATTATTTTACATGATGGTTGACTGAATGCTAGTAATGCATGGCTATGTGTGGGCTTTATTTTAAGTTCAAATACACTGATATTAATATTAATTGCATTTTACACTTGACATTAATACATTTATTGTAGAATTAGTCTTTATGTTCATTTAATGAAATTATATACATTAGAACACTCAAAACCACAAGTTAATTTGGCATAAAACAATTATATTTTAATTATTGCACCATAGACTTGACAAATAGTATATAATATGGTATTTGGAATATGATAAGGTCAACAAATGATTTTATAAATAGGAATGAAATAGCTAATATTGTAAGAAAATGAATAGTGCATCTAACTAAAGAGGTTATTTATTACACATCATTTATAAGAAAAAATTATTAATTGTTAATACATATCATAATATGATCTACACATAATATCTACTATTAATAACACTATCTCAATACACTTTCATATAGAATTAATTTGAATAAATGGCACGAGAATCACAAAGGGCTGCAAGGGCACTCGATGCAAAGCGTGACCACCCCACCCTTGTAGTCTCTATAAAACTAATGTATGACCAGTATTTAAAAGGATAATTACCTTCTACAACTTTCACAAACTCAATTTAGGTAGATATTCAAAAAGAGCAACAAAAACGTACAAGACATTACTTTAGGATAGATAAGCTTAAAAGTAAGTTTTGTAGAGTATGAATTTTTCGGCTCAAATTTTATGATCTAATCATTTGGCATGCTGGATTGATTAGGATAGTGCCACTTGCACCGTAACTGTGCCTTAGGAGCATCGGGTGCAGTTGATTATGGTAATTCAATCTTACCATTATCAAATTATTACTACTGTAAAATTTCACTATAATTCTCACCAAGATGGCGCTAACACTATATTTCATGTGCTCTTCTTTATATGAAAGTCCAAGGTAAGTTGGTGCCTAGAGAAGGGACCCGACACTGCTACTTGTGTGCGGAGATGTTTCTCAACTTCGTGGCCAATGGTAGTGGTGTAAAAGCTTCATCACAACCACCACATGATAGAGATGATGAGTATCACATAAATGTCCTGCACCCTGGAAGAGGCAATATTGGGTCACCATTCTTTCTAAATCAATAGAATTTGTCAAAGACCACCAAAATATGAGCTACATTGCCATATCTACAGTCGGTCAGTAGAATAAGTCAAACAAATCCAAGAATACACAAATGTTATGGAAGATAAAGTGTCGTTTCACTAAATTGAAAAATTGCAATGAATGCCAATTGCTTACATAAGTAGGTGTTTTATAATCCCCATTAGTAAGTTGATAAACATTGTTGTAGCATGTCGTATTAAGAACATTACCAAAGTTAGTCCAAATTTCAGTATAGATAGATTGGTTATTATCAGTAATGCTAATAACCTCAATAAAGTTGAAAGAGGGATAGGGCGTGGCCTTTGATAACCAATCATCCATTGATGTTATAGTCATGGAGCAACCGTGGATCTTAGCATCTAAATTGCGATATGTACCCTCCGACCAATGTGTAACTACAACAACTTGGCATTAATAAAAATTGATGGATTCCATGTATCTCTTTCTATCAAAGGACTTAAAAGAAGTCGATATCATAAGGTAAAATCATGTGATGTCAAAAATGATAAGAAAAATTGATGTTTTTCACAAACCTTTTCAATTCAAACTTATCTTTTTATTATTAATTTTCATACAGTATAATAAATGATATTTCCTACAAATATAAAGAATTTATAGCTTAATTCATGATATTTAAAAAATTAAATACAATGATTTCATATTAAAAATCATTTCCTCTCATTCGCCCTATGCTTTAAAGTTATTAAATAGTAAATTAATAACTTCAGCACCTCAAATTAATTGTACAGACAAGAATCCAACATTAATTCACTTTTTGTTGAATAATTATTTGTTCCCACATGAATACCTGACGGATCCTAAAATATGATTATGTGTTACACAATTTATTACTTTCTTAATGTATGAAAACTGCATAACTAGTGACCTATCATTAATATTTATTATCTTCTATCTAACAACTTACTGCAAATTAGTAGTACAATTTTTTTTATATTACTCCTCCAGCAGGTCATACCTTATTTCATAACTATACTTTTTGTATATTAATTTTGTGTACCAAATGGAAAGGGGATTCGATGTCTAACTCAATCCTTCAATCACATGATGAAGTAAATATTCATGGATCTTACAACATAAATTCCACTTCGGATGATGCATCCTCATGATCAAATGAGGGTTTCAATGATAGGATGCCATTTATCTTCCTTTCCTAAGTACTTTGTTCTTGAATTGTCCATCATACTTCAAGAACAAAGTACCTTGTTACATCTCACGTCTTTAGGGGTTGGCTGGGTATGAAAGTTTCTAAATGGTCATCCCATAAGAGTTAGGAATGCATTGTGAATGCGTATGAAAAGTTTAAATGCAATTATATCATTTGCTAGCATAGGGGATTGCTAAAGGAGATGCAATTTTCTAGATTGGGTCTTAAGAAGTCCATAGCCATCTTCTAAAAGGCAGTAGGACAAGGGCACACTACCAATGCAATAATTATAAAAGATTTCAGCATTCTAATGAAACCATTCATAGACATGTTGGCAAAGTTCTTAGGGCATTTACCTAATTGGCACGGGAGATAATCACATCTATCACATCTCCTGATTTTAGTAATGTACATCCCACAATACTATATAATCGTGTCTTCTATTCCTACTTTAAGCTAATTTATAGTATTCCATTTAATGTCTAAATCATGTACTATAATGAACACAATAAAGTTAAATATTATATATAGGACTGAGCCGGTGCAATTAATGGTGTATATGTTTCCGCCTTGGCACTTGCAGCCTAACAAAATGCATATCGTTGTTGCAAGTTTATAATTGCACAAAATGTATTGGCCATTTGCAATCTGGACCAATTAACTATGTCTATGCCGAGTGGAAAATGAGTGCCAACAATTCCTAAGTCTTGATCTATGCACTTAGGACTGTTCCCAATTTTTCTTTGCCACCACAAGGTGACTATTAATATATATGCAAATACTTCTAGTACAACTTTTTCCTCTCCCTTGACTTGTTTTCTTCACTTATAGAAAATATTATATTGTTGATTCTGGGTATTGTAGCTTTCTTTCTTTCCTTGCTCTATATTGCATTAAGGTATCATATCAACCAATTTAGAAAACATAGTTGACAACCTTAGGGTCCTAATGAGCTATTCAACTATAGGCATGCCAAGCTTTGTAATGTGATTGAGTATGCTTTTGAAATCCTTAAGAGTAGGTTCCCAATTCTCAAAATACGAATGCTAAATTAGAAGATTCGCTGACAAGTTCAAGTTGTTATTGCATGCTATGTGATTCACAACTTTATAGGGAAGCACTATAGAGAAGATGAATATTTCTTGGATGAGCAATGTGATGTACACAATCCTAATGTATATGGTGATAATGCTTGTCACCACAACAATTTTAAACAAAAATCTATTGGATGTCTGAATTCTATGACAATACTGCAAATGCCATGTGGAGGAACCATGGTTACGACTATGTTCCATGTTACACCATAAATTGTTTCTTATAAATTGTATATTTTGATTTAGCACAACTATTGTTTCTTTTCTTATGGTAGCTACTAATTTGTATAAACTGTTGTGCTACAATTTTTCCTTTTTTTGGTAGTTATGTAATATATTAGAATTGAAAACTAAGTCCCATTTTCCTAATTTATGAAAATATGATATGTGTGTGAATTGTAAAAATTGTACAATGTTGAAGAGATAGTACTTCACATGTTTTCATATTTGAGTTGAATGATTGTTGATGAAACACCTTTTTGTGCTTGCGAAATGAGGTCAATGGTCTATTGCATACCTATGTCTTTTAGGTTCTAACCACCGGTAGTTTTATGTAAATTAATGGCTTGACATGTAGTTGTGCAGCATATTCAACTACATTGTACAATCATTTAGAAATCATACCCGAAATATGTGTCACATGCAACTTCAACCACACATATGTAGCATGTGGACCGCCATCCGATCAATTGCACTCAATCTTTTATCCATAACTCAAATACACACTAGATGTATTATTGGATAACATTAACACTCGTATGGTCATTTGCTACTGCTTAGGACTTATTGTGATTGTATTTTTCTTCATCTTTATGTTTGTAGCTATCATCATTGTGAAGTTCATTATGTTCTAACCTTTATTAATAGTTCTTTAACTAGTAATTGTTATACATGTTTTGTACAAGTGTTGGTTTGGTCTTGAATTGATAGTTGAAATTTTGAATTTGTCATATTAAATTTGATGTATTGCCATGTTGCCCAAACTGCTTAAACAAGTTTTTAGGTATACGATTTAATCTATTTATATTATTAAAATGTTGCATCCATGTTGGCGCACCCAATCTCAATGGTTACCGAGGGCAATGGGGGTCATCTCAGGAGAAGAAATTCCTCCAATATTTTGTTGAGCCCATACACTAGCCCCTTTGATAGAAGCTAAAGTGATTGAGTTTGTACTAGATAAGATAAAGTGTCAGCTAATAAATGACTTCTCCCATGAGTATAAGATTAAATTGTTGAGATGCAAATATTGTCAATTCATACAAGAATATAACATCTTCTCAGAAGATCATCAAGATCAAATGAGTATCATATTCACTTGAAAGATGCATTATCTATGTACTGCCAATCTTCATCGTAATCATGAGAGGGTAAGAATGTTCATATATGTTGGTTGAAAAAAATAGTGAATTACTGTTGAACTTCGTTTTATTTTAAATCCTTTAAACAATGCACATTAATGCTACTTAATATACTTTCAAAGAAATCATCAACTTATTTTTCTTATGTTGTTGAAAGGGTGGAGGACTAATTTACTGAATGCTCATGCATGGGCTCTTATTAGGGCTACTTTTGGTCCAAAGCCACCTATCTTGCTCGAGCCCTTGCAATTTGTAGCTCAAAAAGATGTTATACGCAAAGTATATGCGCCTTCTTGAAGTAAGGAGATAGGTAAGATCTATAAATTAAAACTAAAATAAGGTAAATTTACTTCTTATCTCCAAACCTAGGATCATTCATTATGCCATAAATCAGGATTTAAAGACAAGAAGACTACCTTTTGATGTATAATCAAGGTGGATGGTGTAGATCTTCCTATGGACTCCTCTAAATCAAGATCTACTTTTTCCTATTCCTTGATCTGTTTTCTCCACACTAAGAACTCTTCAAACAAGCAACTTTTTCTTGACAATATACCTCCTAAACAGTCCCAATATGGTTCAAAAATTGGAGGAAAGAATCTACCCAATGGTCGTTTAAAGTTTCTCCAAAATCGGCCAAGCGGAAGGTTCGATTCTCCAATTCTAAGCTTCCCAACTGTGAAGCCTCCAATGTTGATCCACACACCTAGGAAAGACTCTCAAATCCTCACAAACTTTGATAGAGAAGAGATGAGAAAGAAGATGATGGAGTTTTCATTTTTAGGAGAGAGGTATGAGAGAATATCGTAGGTCGTTACTAAACACATGAGTTGTGCTACCTTGAGAAGGAAGAATGATGATTGGATTGGAACTCCTAGGGATCGGCCACTAATGGTATTTATAGAGTGAGTAGGAAGCTTTAGGAAGCTTCTTCTACATTTATCCACATATGCCACCTAGCTAGATTCAAAATCTAGTTTGGATTGGATTCTAATTTCTCAAATTAAAATTCTATCCTTCTAATTAAAATGGACTCTTCTATTTTATTTCCCTCCATTTTATTTAATCTCCCAATTAATCAAATTAGCTATTTAATTTAATTATTTTTAACTCAACTCTTTAAATTAATTAACTTGACATCTTAAGCTAATTAATTTAACTCTTTAAGTTAGATAAATTAACTTAACTAGTCCTTAAGTTAATTAAAATCAACTTAACTCCTTAAGTTCACTTCTGAGTAATCAAATTTGTCACATAGCACCAATTTAATTAACTCCTTAATTTAACTCTTTAAATTATTTTGATTAATTTAACACTTAAATTAATCAAGTCAAAGTGACTGATTAATAATAAGTCAATATACTCTCTCCATTTTTATGGTAAAAATTGCCACCCGAATTTTCTAACTCCTTAGAAAAATTCATCCTATCAAATATGAGTTTCTTTAGGCTTTTGTATGTGACCCATTAGGTTCATCAATTCATTAGACAATAGCTCACAACTCTTTGTGATATTTTGAATATAAAATATTCAAATTAGTTTAAACTCTTTTAAACTAATAACTCTGTCAATTAATTTCCATCAATTGAAGAATACCCAATTTCCATGATCAATGTCTAGCAACAAGCCCATGGAGCCCAACAAATTGGATGACTGAATTATATTGAGGTAAACTATTATAGCTTACGCTTACCATACAAATACGGTCCTTCAGTCTCCTATCTCCCGAAAGAGGCCTAGGGCAAGATATTTGTTGGTTCCCTAATAACCTCAATAATTATGTTTCTATATCAAATGCTCGATTTCCCTCTATCACCTCGACTTTGAAAAATACCTTTTTCAAATTGTCATACTATCTTGCGCAAGGATTTCCTGAAATCGATCATTATAGAAGACATAAGAGATGCACTCATTATTCACAATACCAAGAAATGGATCATATCTCTGATCTCACAAACCTTCATTCTTAGGTAGCTTATGCCCAATCTAAGCCCCGAATGACCTGTTGCATGGTCAGGACCAAGTCAAAGCTTAAGGGCCTAAATACAAGGTTACAATGGGTCCTCAAGTCTAAGGGCCAATTATATGCACTATCACATGCTCTGAGAACTCATCACTACTGTCATGCCACTATCTACTGGATTCTCAAATCGGGCCTTTAATGAACTTGTTCTCTAACAAGCACCTACTAACATGCATCTATATCTTGCCCATGGAATAAAGTAATATCCAACCCCTTGGAGTATGCATCATTAGTGCAAGTCTATCTGAATGTTAGATGCCCTTTCTCATAAGATTCTATGACTTAGAATATTTAAAATCATGGCTATAGAGACTTATTTCATGATCACCATCATATGCATGACCAACTCCCATACTCTTATATGATTTAAGGGCTTGAACCAAATGCTAGTGAAGAATAAAATACATAAGATGAAGATGGCCATTTTATTAAAATATCTTCAATCAATATTGTTTCATAAGTAAAATAGTATATATATGCTAATCTTAATTGGCTGTGGAACACTATTTCAAGAATCTCCCATTTGCCCTAAGGTTAATTCCCCATTGTCTTTAAGCCCATCTTCTCGAGATGTCTTTCAAAGACCTTTTGCGATAGGGGTTTTGTTAGTGGATATGCTATATTCTCTTATGAAGTTAGCCTTTCCACTCGGATGTCGCCTCTATTAATGATCTCATGGATCAAATGATAAATCTTTATAATGTGCTTGGATTGCTAATGAGATCTTGGCTTGTTTACTTGCGCAATGGCCCTATTGTTGTCACAAAAGACAACTACTGGCTCTACAATGCTAGGCACCACATCCAACTCTTAGATGAAATTTCTCATCCAAACACCTTCTTTTGCGATTTTTGAAGTCATAATATATTCTGCCTCATTGGTAGAATTGGTTGTGGTATCTTGTTTGGAACTCTTCCAACTTATCGTGCCGCCATTGAGATAAAATATAAACCCTGAGGTAGATTTAGGATCATCTTTATAAGATTGGAAACTAGAATCTGAAAACCCTTCAAGCTTCAATTCTCCATTGCCATATATTGGAAAAAAAAAAAGTTCATCTCAAGTACTTAAGAATTGCTTTTATGGCTTTCTAGTGACTTTAATTGGATTTGATTGATAGCGGCTTGTAACACTTAGAGCATGCGCTACATCTGGTCTTGTACATTGAACGACGTATATTATGCTTCCTCTAATGGACACATAAGGTATGTGGGATATTCTTTTTCTCTCATCTTCAATCTTAGGGGCCATAGACTTGGAAAGACGAAGACCATATCCCATGGGAAGAAATCCCTTCTTGGTTTCTTTCATACTAAGCCTTCGTTGTATCTTATCAATGTACAATGTTTAGGAAAATCCCAACATCCTCCTTTATCTATCTCTATAGAACTGTATTCCCAATACGTTGGATGTTTATCCTAAATCCTTCATGGAGAATTGCAAAGATAACCATATTTCCCAATGAGAAGAATGTCATTAACACAGAGCATAATAAACTGTATTGAACTCCCACTAGCCTTTTTATACACACATGGTTTATACATATTTTTGAAAAAAATCAAATGATTTAACTGTCTTATCAGGACGTATGTTCTATCTTCAGAATGCTTGCTTTAGCTCATAGATAGACCTTTGGAGTTTGTAAACCTTTTGCTCACTCTGTTTGAATGTAAAACCTTGTGGTTGCTCCATATTAGTTTCCTCATCAATGTTATCATTGAGGAAAATAGTTTTACATCCATTTGCCAAATTTCATAGTCATAGTAAGCGGCTATGGCAAGCATAATCCTTATAGACCGAGGCATAGCAATAGGTGAAAAGGTTTACTCGAAGTTAATGCCGGGATTTTGAGTGTAACCTTTTGCCACTAGTCTAGCCTTAAAGGTTGTTACCTCTCCATCAACTCCTAGCTTTCGCTTGCAGATCCACTTGAAACCAATGGGTACTTTATCCAATGGTAGATCTACCAAAGTCTATAATTTGTTGGAGTACTTGGAGTCCATTTTGAATTTCATGGCCTCAAGACAGTATTCTGAATCTATGTCCGACGTAGCTTTCTCATAGGTCTTTAGATCATTATCCGTTTAGCCCGTTTCATGAAAGAATCCAAACCTTTCGAGTTCCTTCTTGATTTGGTCTAACTTTTTAGGAAGTTATGTGTTAGGCTTAGGATGCTCTTTTGATTCTATTGTTTGTGGGATAATTTGATCATCTTGAACTTAATCAAGTTCAATGACTGCAACATTTCTATCTAATAGAAACTCCTTTTTCAAAAACATGGCGTTCCTCGAAATAAACATTTTTAGTTCTGAGGGATCATTAAAATAATAACCCAAGGACTCTTTTGGGTATTCCACAAATTTGCACAAGGTGGATCTCATAAATAAGATAGTGCTTTGCCATGCCATATTAGATGCGGCGTCTTTGGCACTAACTTTGAAGGTACTATATTTAGTATCTTCGCCACTGTTTCTAAGAGGAATCCCTAAAACAAGATAGGCATATAAGTGAAGCTCATCATAGAATGCACTGCGTCCAACATTGTGCGATTTCTCTTTTCGGCTACTATATTATATTGTGGTATGCTAGGAAAAGTCCATTGTGAGAGAATCTCATTCTCTTTTAGATAAATCAGGAATTCGGCACTTAAGTATTTACCTCATCTATTCGATCGAAGAGTTTTAATACTAAGTCCTTGTTGCTTTTCTCCTTCATTCATATACTTTTTGAACTTTTCAAAAACTTCAGACTTGTCCTTCATAAGTTACACATGTCCAAACCGAGTGTGATCATTAGTGAAGGTAATAAAGTAAGAATAGCATCCTCTTGCACTAACTCTTAGTGGCCAACATACATCCATATAGATTAAATCCAAAGGACTGGTTGTTCGCTCTGTTTGTCCTACAAAAGGAATTTTGGTTATTTTTCCTTTTAAATAAGATTCACAAATAGGAAGTTCCTCTATGCCACTAATCTTTTAGTGCTTTGAGGGCTTCTATCTTGTTCATCCTATTTTTAGAAATATGTCAAAGTCTTATATGCCAAAGATGGCCATTTTCTTAGTTTATCTAACTTTGTTTTGTTACTTTGAATGTGTATAAGTGATGGTTGGGAATTTAATATGTATAATCCATTACTTAAAGTACCATATGCAATCAAAGTATCATTCTTTATTGCTTTCAATTTTCCATCACAAATTGAAAAATCATGTTCTTTAGAATCGAAGATAGGAATTGAAATAATGTTCTTAATAAGATTAGATACATAATAGCAAGGATCTAAAACAATATAAGAATTCCCCAAGTCTAACTTCACAATGTTAGAATAGTGCCCCACAAACTAATTAAATTACCATGTAAACTATTTCACTTGTGATACAATCTTGATTGAATATTATTCATTATACATGGCCATCTTCATCTTATGGTTATATTACTTCACTAGCATTTGGTTGAATCCTTAGATCTCACAAGACTATGGGACTTGATCACGCACTGTGTGGTGATCATGAAACAAGTCTTACACGATCGTGATCTTAAATCTTCCAAGTCATAGGATCTTATGAGGTAGAGCATCTAAGATCCAGATAAACTTGCACTAATGATGTATAAATCCAATAGTTGGATATTGCTCCATTTCATGAGCAATCCATGTGAGACATGGATGCATATTATTGGGTGTTTGTTAGAGAACAAGTTTACTGAAAGCCTGCCCAAAGAATCCACAAGATAGCCATAGTGGCAAGTCGGTAGTAGCAAGTTTTCCAGCTTACATTAGTGCATATTATTAGTCCTTTGACCTGACGATCCATGGTAACCTTGTGTTTAAGTCCTCATGCTTTGACTCTTCATTGACCGCTTAGCGGGTCTTTTGGGTTGAGGTTAGGTATGAGTTACTTAGACATGGAGGTTTGTGATATCCAAGATGGGATCCAACTCTTATGAAGGGTCAGTGCATCTTCTATGTATTCTATAATGATTAATTCCACGAAATCCTTGCGCAAGGTAGTATGACAATTTGAAAAATGAGTTTTCCAAAGATGAGGTCATAAAAGGGAATCGAACATTGAGAATAAAAATATAGTATTGAGGCTATTAGGGAGCCAATAGATATCTTGCCATAGGCCTCTTTCGGGGGATAGAAGACGGAAAGACCGTATTTATATGGTAAGCATAGAGCTAGAATAGTTCTCCAAAAGCATTAATTTTGGCTAATTAGTTAGGCTCCATGGGCTTGAGGTTGGACATCGACCATGGAGATTGGACACTCTTCAATTAATGAGATTAATTGAATTAAGTCATTAGTTTAAAGAAGTTTAGAGTAATGTGAATACTTTGATATTCTACAAAACAATAGAGTTGTGAGCCCATGTCCAAAGAATGGTAGAGCCTAATAGGTCGCATACGAAAGCCAATTAGGAATTCTACTTAATGAAGGGAATTTTTTAAAAGTTAGAAATTCCATCATGAACAATTTTGAGGAGATATTCGGTTGACTAGTTTTTGGTCATTTTGGCTTGATCAATTTAATTGTTAAATTGATCTAAATAATTTAAAGAGTTAAATAGACTAATTAAATTAAGAATTTAATTTAATTGGTGCCATATGACAATTAATTAGTCAAGTTAACTTAGGGAGTTAAGTTACAAAAACTAGCTTAAAGAGTTAAGCTAATTGACCTAAGAGTTAAGTCAAAAGTTATTTAATTAAATAAAAGCGTTTAATACAATTAAAATAAAGAATTAATTTTGGAGGGAAAATTCAAATGAAGAGTTCATTTGAAGTGCATTAGAATTTATTTGGATGACATTTCACGAGATGAAATGAATATTCCAAATGAAATTCAAATGCATCACAAATTCACATGCAACTTGCTTGTAAGTTGGCGCTACCCACAAGGGTGGGCTAATGCCACCAAAGCATTACACATTTCCTCCATCTATATATAGATATAGAGGGTGGGCAACCAAGGCATGTGATTACACAAGCATTTTAGATCTAATTGTTAGATTCTCCCTTTCCCTCCAAATTTGTATGTGTTGCTTCATGTGTTGAAGCTTCACATTTTTCTTTATCTACTACCTCCAAAATTGGCCTCTTCGTAGCTCCATCTCTTCTTTGTTTTCCAGCTAACATAGAAGAGATTTAGTTTGTCCATTAGTGTGTGGATCATGTCATTAGAGGCAAAACATTTGGATTGCTTGCCTTTTGGAGATCCTTTCTTTGGGCAGAAACTTGGAGGCATTTCTGGAGTCGCTTCCAATTTTCTTATTTGGTTGGGAAAAAGTTGCCTACAAGCTGCTGCGCCAAGGGAGATTGCATTGAAGAGTTCAAGCAAGTCTTCATCTCTTTGGTTGAAATTTACTATCTAGGTGATTTTTTGACCTTAATCAACTTTAGATGCATGAGTTAGATACTTGGGGAGGTGTAATCAAGTTTGATTTTAGTTTTTAATTATTTTATAATTGGATCCTTGGCTTATACCTTCTTTCAAACAATTCCTTCAATCTTGGCAATAACTTTTACGCCATTTTCGAGGCGTAGGATCATATCACCATCTCTAAGTGTCCTTTTTCTTTCCATTCCTTGTAATGAATTATAAAGGTGAGAACCACATGCAGTATCAATACCCGTGAGGAAGAATTTGTAGTTAAGTGTACTTCAATGAATGACACAACCTCCCCAAAGATTGTAAGGTATTCTTTGTAGTTTAAAGAATGACATAGCCTTCCCAAGGATTGTAAAGTACTCTTTGCAGTTGCGCTTCCAATGGCCTATTTCGTCACAATAGAAACACGTAGCATCATTTTTTTCCTCTTTCATTTTCTTAACTCTTTCTGAGGACTTCAATGGTTGCTTCCCTTTCAAAGAAGAACCTTTGTTCTTCTTACCTTCCTTCATTTTTCCCCTAGGGTGACTTGGAGGAGGATGCAAGCATTAAACGCTTCTTCTTTTTTCATAGTTCCCTCAGCGGTAACTAATATGTTAATCAATTCATTAATCATCACATCTTATTTTGACAAACTAAAGCTCATGGCAAATTAATCAAATGAGCTTGGCAATAATTGGAGGATCAAATCCACATAAAGGTCGTTTTCCATAACCACGTTCAATTGAGCAAGCTTCCCAATAAGCCCGATCATTTTGAACCCACGATCATGTACACTCGCCCCTTCAACCATTTTTATCCTAAAGAGCTCTCTCGATAACGAGTATCGTTTATGTCTTGATTGCACTCCATACAACTTTGGTAGGTCCAAATGAATATCAGAAGCATTTTTTATGTTATCATGAGATTTTTGGAGCTCATTAGACATTAATGCCACCATGAGGCAACGGGTTTGAAGATTGTCTTCTACCCATTTTGTGAACGCTTTGTAGGCCTCATCGTCGGCATCTTCACCAAGGGTATCCGGTGGACTTTGAGTAAGTACATATGTTCTCTTTTTAGAGTCAAGAATAATCATGAGGTTTCTTAGCCAATCGCAAAAGTTAGGCCCAGTAAGTTTATTAGTTTCCAATATTACGTTTAGTAGATTCTTTGCCATTGATTGAGATTACAATAAATCTACAAAAGCGAGAAAGAGAATATAAGCATTTGATTGAATATTGATACAGTTAACAAGTTTATAGACTTTCAAGCATGTTTTGCTCTCACTATTTTATCAAGTTTCTTACCCTCTTAGGAATTAGGGAAATCTCATTTCCTTAGTGAAAAATCAAGGTCCAAAGGTATCATTTGTGAACCCACGACTATGAGACATCCACTAATGATCCTAAGGTAGGTAACTTTTACCAATTGCATCTCTATGCAATCCTTGATTCTATTTTGCCTCACCTTTTCATATAAACCCACAACTCGTGCGACATCTTTATTACTTAGTGTTAAGTCATACCTACCAATCACTTTTTAACTATAAGCTCAACTATGATCATTCCATAACTTGTGAGACAATGTCATAGTGAGTCTTATATTAAAGTGCATCTCATGCCAAGGAAATGATCACAACTGTCCTCTAATAAAGTATCCTACAACTCGTGTGCCAACACTAAATTAGGGTAGCTTCTCATGTCGTTTTCCTATTGGTAGAAGGCTTGGATTAATTAAAACTCCTTTTAATTTGTATCCAACTTGACTTAATATTTTATTAACTTAGACTCCTCTAAGTTGAGGGATTTTGTTTTTGCTTTGAAAGATCTCATCAATTTTATCTTTGCTTATTTAGATTTTCTATCCTAACCATACATCACCATACATCAAAAGGATAAAAAAAGCATAAATAAGTAAATAAACCTAGCATGCATCTAATAATAGGATAACTATGAGCCTTAACCAAATAGTGCACTTAGAGCCATAGGTGCACTATTTAGTTGATTTTAGGTGGGTTTAATTAAATTAATAGATCTTATCTATTACATGAATATATCCCATACATTATGGGTCTTCAAGCCTTCTCAACTCCTCTTGGGCTCCTTTTTGGAGATTCGTTGCAACAATTACAAAACAGAAATCCTCACCTTCTAAGAGTCCTATTCTCATAACAATTACAACATTTGAAGCAAGAGGTATGCCAGCCCCATTTAATTACAACCCATTCAAAACAACTTTGAATTTAAATAAAACCAAATTAAAGGCTCATAATCATTCCCATACATCCGTCATCCACTCAACAATTGAATAAATAATAACACATAAATTGACCATCAATTTATCAATTAAAAATTTATCTCATAAGCAATTAATTAGAGGCAAAATTAAGCATAACTCATATGCATCTCAATTTTGCATTAACTTGAAGATTGCACTTAGATTTGATTTTAAAATAGGCAAAAATAACCAAAACTTTTCTAAACACTTACACAACAATTATGCATGAAAAGTAAATTAAATCACAAAAATAGGACCAAAAACAACTCAAAACAACCAAAATAACCGCATCGGCAGCTTGCTACATATGGCCGCCCACCCAGATGTGCGGTAGGCACGCTATGCGCACACCCACTGCGCGCCAGGCTAGGCAGCCTAGGTGACAACGCTTCCTAGGCAACCAAGCCAGCTGTCAAGTCGGCCTTTTCCTTTTTTTTATTTTGTGTTCCAAATTTTATGGACTCTTCCATAACACCTTTTCACACATAATTTGATGATTTTCTGGATTAAACACCCTTTTAAAACAAAGAAAAAAGTATCCAGAATGCATTAAAATTCAAATCTAAAGAAAGAATCATATTCTTCAAAAAATTTCAATTATAATCAATCAGATTGGATCCATGAATAGCCAAAACCCCTTAAAGCTATTAATAAAGTGCTATATCATTATATAACATAATTTTTAATGCTAAATCAATATTTAACATCATAATGTTTGAATAAAAATCATGCCAACATATGAATTAACAATTAAATACATATTGACATATTTCGTTCAAACATATCAAGAGCTACAATCATAGTCTTCAAACTCTTAAATTCATCAATTGAATTAAGGATTTGGAGATTTAGAATCAACCCATCATATGAATTAATTCAAAAATCCTAATTTTGACATCAAGATGGCTCCGATACCACTTGAAGTTAGGAGATAAGTAAGGATCCATAAATTAAAACCAAAATAAGGCAAATTAACTACCTATCTCCAAACCT
This sequence comes from Jacaranda mimosifolia, assembly GCA_018894105.1. NCBI lineage: Eukaryota > Viridiplantae > Streptophyta > Magnoliopsida > Lamiales > Bignoniaceae > Jacaranda > Jacaranda mimosifolia. The sequence goes on along the minus strand of CM032131.1, from coordinate 3,877,303 downwards.
AGGATAATTCATCATTTCATAAGTTAGGATTTAAAGACAAGGAGACTACCTTTGGTGTAAAATCAAGGTGGATGATATAGATCTTCCTATGGACTCCTCCAAATCAAGATGCAATTTCTCCTATTCTTTGATCTGTTTTCTCCACACCAAGAACTCTTTAAACCAGCAACTTTCGCTTGTCAATAGATCTTCTAAACAGCCCCAATATGGCCGAAAACTAGAGGAAAAAATCTGCCCAATGGTCGCCTAAAGTTTCTCCAAAATTGGCCAAGCGGAAGGTTCAATGCTTCAATTCCAAGATTCCCAACTGTGAAGCCTCTAATATTGATCCACACACCTAGGAAAAACTCTCAAATCCTCAGACACTTAGCTAGAGAAGAATTGAGGAAGAAGATGATGGAGTTGGAATTTTTAGGAGAGAGGTATTAGAGAACATCGTAGGTAACTCAACACATGAGTTGTTCTACCTTGAGAGGGAAGAATAATGCTTGGATTGGAACTCCTAGGGGCCGCCACTTGTGGTATTTATAGGGTGAGTAGGAAGTTTCCTCTACACCTTATCTACATATGCCAACTAGTTAGATTCAAAATCTAGTTTGGATTGGATTCTAATTTCTCAAATTAAAATCCTATCCTTCCAATTAAAATGGACTCTTCCATTTTATTTCTCTCCAATTTATTTAATCTCCCAATTAGTCAAATTAACTCTTCAATTTAATTAATTTTAACTTAACTCTTTAAATTAGTTAACTTAACTCCTTAAAATAATTAATTTAACTCCTTAAATTAAATAAATTAACTTAACTCCCTAAGTTAATTAAAATCAACTTAACTCTTTAAGTTGACTTCTAACTAATTAAATTTGTTACTTGAAACCAATTAAATTAACTCCTTAATTTAATTGGCTTATTTTATTTAACTCTTTAAATTATTTTGATTAATTCAACACTTAAATTAATCAAGCCAAAGTAACCAATTAATAATTAGTCAATTTACTCTCTCCATTTCTATGTTAAAAAAACCGCCACTTGAATTTTTTAACTCCTTAGAAAAAATTCTCCTATCAAATAAGAGTTTCTTTAGGCTTTTGTGTGTGACCTATTAGGTTCACCAATTCATTAGATATGGGCTCACAACTCTTTGTGATATTTTGAATACAAAATATTCGAATTAGTTTAAACTCTTTTAAACTAATAACTCTATCAATTAACCTCCATCAATTGAAGAATACCCAATTTCTATGATTAATGTCTGGCAACAAGCTCACAGAGCCCAACGAATTGGATGAATGAATTATATCGAGGTGGACCATTATAGCTTACACTTACCATGCAAATATAGTATTTTCGTTTCCTATCTCCTGATAGAGGTCTAGGGCAAGATATTTACAAGCTCCTTAGTAGCCTCGATAACTATATTTCTATATCAAATGCTCAATCCCCCTTTATGACCTAACCTTTGGAAAACACCTTTTCCAAATTGTCATACTACCCTGTACGAGGATTTCTTGGAATTGGTCATTATAGGATATATAGGAGGTGCATTTGTTCTTCACAACAACGAGAAAACGAACCCTATCTTGGATCTCACAAACCTGTATATTTAGGTATCATATGCCCAATCTAAGCCCCAAGTGACCTGCTGCTTGGTCAGGATCAAGCCAAAGTATAAGGACCTAAATAAAAGGTTACTATGGATGCTAAGTTTAAGGACTAATTATATGCACTATCATAAGCTTTGAGAACTCATCACTACTGACATACCACCATGGCTATCTAGTGGATTCTCAAATCGGGCCTTGAGTGAACTTATTCTCTAACAAGCACCTACTAACATGTATTTATGTCTAACGTAGATTGCCCATGAAATAGGGCAATATTTACCCTTGAAGTATGCATCATTTGTGTAAGTCTATCCGGATCTTAGATGCCCTTTCTCATAAGATTCTACAACTTAGAATATTTAAAATCATGACCATAGAGGCTTGTTTCATTGTCACCATCATATGCATGACCAAGTCCTATAGTCTTATATGATGTAAGGGCTTGAACCAAATACTAGTGAAGAAAAAATGCGTAAGATGAAGCTGTCCATTTTATTAAAATATCATTCTATCAAGATTATCTAACAAGTGAAATAGTATATACATGTCAATTTAAATTAGCAGCGGGACACTATTACAACACTTCTAACACCATTTGTATCTCCAACAACTCTGAAAGAGACAGTGTTCTAGCTTTACTTAGACCACCACCTTGTTCTTAAACTCATGCTTATTCGAGGGCTAGAAGAGGTGCTCATTGTATGTAGAAGTCATCAAAGATACACAACAAAATCTACTAGGAAGCTGGTGCATGCAACTACAACCTAGGTGACAATTGCCCCTTCAAGCAGCTCTTCAACAATATGCATAGGGAATTATACAAATAATCAAGTTGAACTATATTTTGCATGATTGAATCACTATCAAATAGATGTATCACAAACTTTAATACCAATAGTGAGCAAAGTACAATAGTACCACATGGCCTACTTGGGATTAAATGACCAATTCCATGTTAATTTAAATCATGAAGAAGATGATATGGTTACCACCCCATTTTGAATGGTTTTTGCTTTGGTAGTTGGTGTAGTGTGTAAGGGTTATGGACTTGAGGACATGCTCTATAGAAATGTGTAAGTGGTGTGTGCATGAATATATCGTACGAACATTAATTTAAGAGATTGTGATGTTCATATGTCTGAAACTTCATGTTCCTACTATGTTATGGTGGCCAATTTTACCATAATATAGGACCTTATGTTGATGTTTGTGCGTAATATGTATATATATATACATATTAGGTTGTGAAAAAGTTTTTGCTTCCTTATCTCATACCACATTTCAATAATGAGTCTAACCTTTTCTTTTCATTACTATATCATGGAACTCATCATTCAAGGTCCATTTGCTTCAACATAGGTGAAAGTGCATTGATTTCATCTTATAGAAATCTAGACTTGATTTTCTCAATTGTTTACCCAGATTTTTGAATAGCATTTGGGTGTTGAAATCATTTTATTGACATATTGTTCCGACAACAATTCATGAAAGCTGGACAAAGTAAAGATATGTTCCACCAAAAATTTCTTCAAATATCTTTTCAAATAAATTATGATTAAGGCCACTAATCATATAATAAATATTATTTAAAATTTAATATGATTTATTAATTATATTAGATAAAATCAAATAATCTGAAATAGCATTATTTTTAATATAAAAATTTCTAACATCTAAATATATTTTCATCTTAAGGCCTATACAATCATTATTTTCAAACAACTCATCTAATTACTTTTCATTTTCATATCACAAACTCTAACTATTTTTCTACAATTTGAAAAGGCTGAAATGAAAATAAAAAATGAAGTATGTCCAAGTGAGTCATTAGCATTTATGGTCCTTTTAGACAGCAATGATTTGAACTATTAAAGCAAGTTGTTTATCCATGGTGGTTGTCTCATTCACCATTGTAGGCATTATGGCAAAAGTTGAAGATTTGGAGTTGGTCACTTTCAAAGTTGCTCGACTTGGTCCACCTGATGCAGTTTTTATGATGATCTTGCCTCTAATAAAAGATTGACTTACAACATCATGAACAATCTCTTTTCATAGCAATATGGTCCTTCTTGGAAGCCATGAAAAGGCTGCAAATAAACATTTGATATTCTTTCTAGGAGGAAGAGATGATGGTCAAACTTGGTCCAGCTTGGCATGCCTAATATTTGCTCATACAAATCTTACATGCAAATAAGATGAATGTTGAAATGAAGAAACAAATATGTTAGAAGAATTTTATTAAATAAAATTTAAGAATATAACTCGGACTTGTTTGTAATTATTCAATTAAAAATGAACAACTGGATATCTTGATTAATGAATGCTAAAGAATTTGAATGAATCGCAGGAAAAGATGACTCTTGATTAGTTATTCTTCTTAAATATAATGATTTGTTGATTTAAGGAATTTTGAGCTTGTAAGATTTTCATAGTGAGCTAAAAGTCTTGCAGAGTATGTTTTGAAGATTTGTCAAACTTGGAAAAGAACTTGTAGAGATGCTTGTGAATTCTCTATCTTCAACAATTTGGAAGACTTATACCCGTTCGAGTTCCATTAGTAGTAATTGGGGAACCAACAAAGATACTATTTTTTTATAAAAAGAAAAAGGAGAGAGAGAATTTGGATGACTTGAGAAAAGCTCTTTAAAACTTGGATCTCTCCTCTCTTCGTCTATTTATGAGCATTTTGATTTTTTCTTCTTTCCAGCCTCCTTTGATAGAATTCCATGACCTCTTTATATACGTATATAAAATTGGAGAGTTTTAACTTACTTGAATATCTTTCATGCTATCTAATAATTCAAATGATATTGAAGAAATAGTATCAAAAACTTATTTTAGTTTGATAAAGATACCGTGCCACATGGCGCAATTTGGTTGGCTTCTATCCTTAAATCACTAGATACCATTTGATTAGTTGAAATGGCTCAACTTGATATTTGCTAATATTTGATTTGTTGGGAAAAAAAATAAGAAAATTATTATTTATTTTTGAAATTGAATTTGATATATTCCTAGAGATAAATAAAAAAAAAACTAATTACTATATATTATTTTACACAACATATATCAATTGGCCATAAAATTAATATTTTTTCAAAAAGAAATTATGATGAACACATATCACTTTATATTAGAATGATTTTAGAATGATTTCCTCCAATTATAATTATTCTCATGTGCAGTTCACCTGTATAACTAGGTTATATTCTTACCAGGTTCCAAATTTTCTATAATCTGAAAAACCAAGAAAAGGTGCATGAAGGACTCCATTCATGAAGTAGCAAATATATAGGGAATGACTTTACATCAAAACAAGTTGAAATTCTTGTTTGTCCACATTATCATTTTTTTTGTTTTTGCATGTTTTAATATTTGAAAAGTGAAAACATATTTGTTTTACCTATTTTCACAAAATAACATCTATTTTTATTTTCATACCGATAGTCATAATTTTCAAATTCTATATACATATTTTCTTAACTAGGATCCGCATTCTACTAACTTAAAATAACAAAAATCTACTAATTATTGAAATAAATGTTTATTTCCATCCAAACATAATTCAACTTAGTACACATAAAGTAAATAATGAGACTCATGGATTATTATTCCTATATTAAAATATCCTTTTCAATTCCATATAGTCAACACTTGGTACCACTAACCCAAATATTTTTATTTGTATATAAAAGTCAAAAAACCTAAGATCATATATTTTCATTATCATATATAAAATTAAAAAAATAAAATTTGGAAATGAAGGTGAAACCAAGCAGGTAGGTAATTGTCACGCTTAACATCACATTTACATAGCCAAATAATGTGGTCATCTCCTAAGCAAAATCATTAAGTACTCTCAAAAAGTAAATATTTCTCATTGTTTAATTTTTTTTGTCTCATTTTCATTTTATTTTATTCTCTAATTCTTGTTGTATTCTGATTATGATGGTTCTTCTCTTTTCAAAGATGTAAATTAGGAGAATTTTTCAAATTGATAAGTTGACTAATAGATAGAAAAAGATGATGAAATGGACTACAAAAAAGAGAACAATGGAGACCGAGAGTGGAATGGTGGAGAAAGACAGAGGAATAAGGGGATATGGCGGGAGATAACGTTAGGCAGCAAAAAGGAAAGATGAGTATAAGAGAAATGAGAAATACAATGAAGTGGATGAAGATAGAGGGAAGGATTGGCAAAAAATAGACAAAGAATTACAAATATTTAAGCCTCGAAGAAAAATAAGTAAGAGGTGTTAATAGTGTTGAAATGAAGGGAGACAAGTGGCAGAGACAAAAGTAGGGAGTGTTGGAAGTATAATTGTAGTTTTGCTATGAACTCAAAAAGTCAAGAAGACTTGAAAAGTGAACAAAGCTTGGAAAATGGAAAAATCATTCATAACTTGTGTTGGCCAGGAAATTCCCTACCAATCGAGAAAAAGTCTTTATATTTTTTTAGTTGCTTGGAGATTATAGTAGGTTAATATATTGTATGCAATCTAGTTTATAAAGTGTGTACTTTTGAACAGATTTATATTAAGTAAAAAACTCAAGTAAAACTCGAGTAAAAACCTAGTAAAACCAAGAATTATATGCAATAAAATCATCTCTTTTCTAGAGATTTCAGCATCATTTATTTAGTAACAATTTATATATTTGTTCTTATCATCTTTAAAATTTTGTACCATACTTCCACACAAAAATCTCAATACATTTGGTCAGCTATTGCAAATGTGTTCAATGCAATTTTAGTTCTTAAACTTGACATTTTATTCTCAAGATAACATCAAATTCGCTTCCTGCAATGTTCACCTATACCATCAACCAAGTACTGATTTTTTAAGGTGAACTTTATGATTATTGGAGTAACCAAATGCAAATTTTATTTATTTCTTTGGATTTTTCGGATGTTGTAGAGAATAGGTATGTTGTGCCACCAGAATAAGGCAGTAGTAGCAAGTGGTATAAGAAGCAACAAAAAATATATAAGGAGAATATTTAAAAGATGCACGTACCTTGAGATATCTCCAATAGAGTATAAGCAAGACAATTTTTCAAGAATTTTTAAAACTAAAAAGGTAAAAGTTACTTGGGATATATATTCTTAAACAAGGTTTTCAACGAAATGAGAAAGTCATCTCCTTAAAACTTCAATCCCTTTGGAAAGACTTTGATAACATGGCAATGAAAGAAGGTGAAGTTATGCAAGAATTTCTCTCTAAAGTTTCTGAAATTGTTAATCAAATTTGAAGTCTTTGTGATGTTATTAAAGAAAAATTGTTCAAAAGGTTCTCAAAAATCGTCCTACCAAGTTAGATCATGCAATTGCAGCAATTGAAGAATCTAAAAATCTTTCTATTTATACTTTCTATGAACTAATGAGTTCTCTTTAAGCGCATGAGGAAAAATTGAATAGGTAATCGAATTAACCAATAAGCAAGAATTTCAATCCAAACTTCAAGTCTCAAACAAGAAATATTTAAAATCTAAACAAGTTGGAAAATCAGGCTCTTTCTATAGAAAAGGAAAGGAGCAAACAAAAAAAGAAGGAAAACAAATGGATGCTCTAACTTCTAATGTTGCATGAGACAAAGAATTGTTTATCCATATGTAAAAGCTGCGAGAATGCAGATAACTCCTTTAGCCATTGTCCAAAAAGAACAAGAGTGACAAGGAAGAAGCGAATTTCTCCAGTAATGAAGGTAAGAAAAGATATGGTATGTTGATAATGGTTGCAATAATCATATGATTGATAATCGAAAGATTTTCATGGAGTTGATTACTAGGCATACTTCCAATGTAATGCTTGGGGATGAAAAAGTAAAATGCAACTAATGTCATTGTTGTTCATACGAAGAAAGGTAATCAAGTTCATTAGTGATGTTCTCTATCTTCCCAATATTACTCAAAATTTATTGAGTGTTGGACAACTCTTGCTAAAAGGATGTTTGGTTTCTTTCATAACAAAATGTGTAGAATTTTTTTGCAAGAAAAATAATACTTCAGTTGCTATAATTTAGATGACTTCAAATAAAGTTTTTTCTTTTACTATTCCTTTGGAAGGAAAAATGGCCTATAATAGTGAAATGATTCATGAATTTCACTTAATGCACTTGATATGGTTACTTGAAGAACAAAGGACTGTAATTACTCAAAACGAAAAAAAAATAGTTGTTGGCCTTACATATATTGAAAAAAAAACCAAGGTTGTGAAGGGTGCGTCTATAATAAGATGCATAGGCTACCATATCTAAAAACTCTTTGGAGAACCAAACCTCCTCTTAAAATGGTGCATGCCGATATTTGTTGTCCTACAAGGACTCGATCATTTGATAACAAAGGATATTTTATCCTCTTTGTCGAATATTCTCCACGGATGATGTGGTTACATTTTTTGCATGAAAAATCAGAAGCATTTTTGTTTTTCTCCAATTTAAAGCTCTTGTTGCGAAGTAAAGTAAACGTGAAATCAAGATCTTGCGGACTAATTGTGGAGGAGAATTTCCACTCGCTTTATTTATGGAATATTGCAAGAAAAATGGCATTCAAAGACAACTCACAATTTTGAGAAGCCTAAAATAAAGTAGCCAAAAAGAAAACACTGAACCATTAAAGAAATGGCTAGAAGCGTGCTTAAGGGCAAAAGATCACATAAGAAATTTTGAGTAGAAGCTATTCACACGGCTATTTATGTCCTCAATTGTTCATATACTAAGGAGATTCCAAATAAAACTCATTTTTAAGCATGAGATGAAAGAAAACATGTTGTTAATTAGTTTTAAAAAAATTTCTCTGCATTACACATTCTCATATTTCATCTTTAAATAGAGATATATATGATGGGAAATGAGAGAAACTCATCTTTAATTGGCGTAATGATAAGTCAGAGTTACAGATTTTATAATTCAAAGACCAACAAATTGATTATTTCAAGAGATGTAATTTTTGCTACGTAGGCAGCTTGGAGTTGGTTGGAAAAATCTTCATGAAGTTCACCATATTAAGTGAATTTTTGGAGCTATTGATTTGACAAATGCAACCACAACAACAAAATCCAACTTTTAGTCCATCAACAAATACTAGAAAAATACCCTGTGCAAGCACTTCAAGTTAAGAAAGTTTGGATACCTTGGATACCTAATCACCTACAAAGAAGGTATGATCTTTTAGAGATATTTACAAAAGTTGTGATGCTTTTTTCTTTGGTTGCAAATGTTAGGTTTTGATGAAGTTTCAAAAGAAGAAGTTTGGAAAACAGTTATGAATGAAGAAATCAAAAGCATTGAAAAAAAAAAAAGAACTTGGGAGGTCGTGGATTTACCTCAAGGAAGCAATATGATCAATTTGAAATAGGTATTCAAATCCAAGCTAAATGAAGACGGTTCAATCCAAAACACATGCAGAGATTGGGTGCATCAGGTTATTCTCAACAACTCGAATTGATTTCAATAAAACATTTGCAGTAGTGGCAAGTATAGAGATAACTCGCACTATTCTAACACTTGGAGCACAATGGTAGTTAAATATCAACCAATTAGATGCAAAATATGCATTACTTAATGGAGATTTTGAAGAATAAAATTTATGTGCAGCAACCTCAAGGTATGAAATCAAAGAAATGAATGAAAAAGCGTACTAGTTGAAAAATGCTTTTTACATCATAAAACAAGTTTGAAGAGCTTGAAATAATAAAATTGATGGATAATTTTACAAGAATAGATTCCAAAGGAGCCCAAGCAAGCTCACTCAACTTGAAGAATGAAGGTACAAATGATTTTGTAATTATGTGTTTATACGTTAATGATCATTTTTATTTGAGCACTAACATGAAAATGGTGGAAGAGTTCAAGAAAAACTATGATGAAAGAATTTAAGATGACGGATTTGGGACTTATGAGGTACTTCCTTGAAATTTAAGGGATACGATCTAAGGGTGAGATTTTTATCTCTCAAGAAAAATATATTGATAACTTGTTGAAAAAATTCCACATGAAAAATGCAAACTAATGACAACTACATTAGGATTGAACGCGAAGTTGCAACAAGAAGATGGTACTGAAAAAATTAATTCAAAATATTTTAGAAGTCTTTTTCATTTCTTTATTTATCTTATAAATACAAGACCTAATAGAGTTCACTCTATAAGCTATATGAGAGTGATTATAAACCAAAGAGGGGGTGAATTAGGCCTAAGAGATTTTAATGCAATGAAAGATTATCACTCAAAACTTTTTGGCATTTGAAAATGCATTAAGTCTTTTGCAGAAAATAGTTTTAGTTATTGATAGGAATTTATAAATAATAGATAAACAACAAGTCTTATTAATGATAAATAAAGTAGTAAAAACAGAAGTAAATGAATAGTGAAATTTATAGAGGTTTGGCAAGCCTACTCTTCTGCCTAAGCTTTCACTTAAAATTTTAAACATGTCAAATCAATTAATAGATAGGAATATTTTACAAGTAAATACAGTAATTTAACAGTATGAAAGTTAAAGATCATAACACCTAGCAGGGTGAAAATTCGTTCTTCGCAAAGAGCAAAACTAAAATCCCAAACTAGATAAAGTAGATTTCAGAGTACTGTGCGATTAGCTGCTTTGTGAATAGCCCAAGGGAACTTCTGCTAGTTTCACTTTCACAACCTCTGTGGACTAATGCACGAGTTGCAGCCATTAAGTACGGTAAGCTATAGATTCTCCTCTTACGCCAAAACTCAGAACACTGTAGAAGATTCCAAACAGCACTACTCTACTAGTTTCTTCACCTAGAGGTCCTTAGAGCAACCAAGCACCTAATTTGTTCTCTTCATAGGGTCTCTCGAGAGCAGGTATGACTCCCACTCCTTTTCACTACTAAGTCTTTTGAGGCACAAATTGCCTTGTCCTCATCTCCCCAAGGTCTGTCAAAGATAGGCTTCCCTTGCTTCACCGCAAGGTCCCTCAAAAATACAAGTAGCACAAGAAATTAGTAAACACCTAAGCACAATGTGAATAAGAGTATCACATAACTTCTCAAAGCACTCTTAAGATATTTTTCCTGACTTTGTGATTCACGCTCAATAACACAGCATATTATTCTTATTTATAAGCACATGTCCAACAATTATAAATTCTTGATTAGGTAAGTGTCCATTGGAATCAAATAAGGAAACAATATATTATGGTAAAAATCCATTAGCACTATAAATTACAAATGTATCAATAAATGCAGCAAGATTGATTTCTTTCCTAAATCATGAAGATGTGAATCAGGTTAGAATCTTTAAGAAATTTTTTAACTATGGAAAGTAAATTCTAACACATAGACAGATTTCAGCAATTAATACAAAAGGATATTTACAGTTTAATTACATTTTTTAACACAAAAATTAGGAATATAATATTGTCATGATCAAAACGATGTAAATCATCAAGAGGTTGAAAGTCTTCCAATTTTTTATGATGACAATTTGAATAGAGAGGAAATATATCACTTGAGTTCCCCCTATTTCTGTGCCTAGTTTGGCCAACTTGTGTTGCCCCTGTCTATGTGCTCAAGAAACTAGAGAGACAAGAAATACCACTAGATAATAGAAAATAAAATCCACATATTCATACTACAAGCTACCCAATCACATAAAAAATCTCTAGAAGTTTAAAAGTTTACAGGCCCACAAAAAAATTGTTCATCATTCAAGCAAATAGGTCAAAATAAAATAAGTTCCAGCAAATTAGTTCAAACAGCATATTTAATTCAGATGTTCAATTGGAGCCTTCATCATAAAAAAAGGCTCAAGAAATAGCCAAATATGCCCTGATTTTCTCTTTAAGCCTGATAATGCTATCCCAGTTGTGGCCAGTTTTGCAAAGAAGTCGCTTCAGCTTGTAATCAAGAGATTCAAAAATTATTTCTGCTTGGCTAGCAAGAGTTTCAATAGCCTAACCGAGTTCATCCACCTTAGCCTCAAGTTTCTTATCGGATTGGCCCAGAGCCCTTTTGGATTTCCTAACTTGGGTGGTACGAGTGGGATTGAAATCTTCTGACTCAGAGCTAACAATAACTGGATTTTTGGCTTTACAAGGATGAAGAGTAACACTACTAAGAACCTTCCCAATACCTATAAACCAACCATCATTCTCAATATACTAGATTTTCATTTTCCTAAGGCTAGTAAGGTCAAATACTTTACAATCGCGCTCCCCCCTCAATCTAAGCATCAGGCAAGAACACTCCCTCAGTCTTAAAGATGTGTGTGAAGCATGGAATAAGGAAGATTTTTAGCTTGATGGGTGAAAGAGTAAACCATATATTTTAGAATGATAAAACCAAGATTAACCGGTTCTTGCTTGATAGCTTTGTCCATAAGGTAAAGATTTATGAAATTTAAATCAATGGTATGACCACCATTCGAAACCAGAACGGAAAAGACATAACAACTCAGCAACTTATGAAGCATAATATGCTCAATTTTCATTTTATTCAAACCAGCACCACCAAAAAAAGGAGTATTGATTTTCTTCCCAAAAGAGTTGACAAATTTCATCATAAGAAACATCAGAACGAAACATGTCACTAAAGTTAAAAAAATTTGTACCATTATTGGGCAGATCAAGTAAAAAGTTGAACTTGGAGGGAGATAACACAATATTTTCGCCAAAAACATAGGATTCCATAGGGACATCATATTCAAATTCAATAAAGGTGAAATTTGAGTAAAATAGCTTGACCAAATAAGGATATCAATGTTCATCAATTTTCATTAGGTTATCCTATTTCAAACTATAAACCCAGTCAATAGCATCAGATTTTTGCAATGAATCAAATTTGATAACTTTTTCATTAAAACATTTTTTAGCTTCAAAAGAGTGAAATTTTAAAGAGGATGGAAACTTACTAAAATTTCAATCCTTAATGTCTTCAAGATGAATTAGAACATGAGAGTTAGGCTTAGATACATCTTCTTTAGAACTAATAGGTTTTTCAAGACTATCCTGGAAATATCCTTACCACATAGTTCTTCACCACCAATATAGACCGATTTTTCTAAAGTGGAGGATTGACCCTCATCAACGCTGGAATCAGTATACCATTTTAACAACATTGGAGCTTCGGCGGTCTAAATAAGAATAGGTTTAGAAGGGGATGATGAACATTTTTTCTTAGAGAATGAAGCTCTAGCATCTGTTTTAGCATGGTGATTATTGCTTAGGAAGAGAAGAGAGAAATAAAGGAGATTTTGAGAGAGGAACACAAAAAGAGGGTTTCTTTTTGTTTAAAGTGGGAAGAGAAAATGATAGATTTAAGAGGATTTTCAGAAAACTAAGACTTTGAAAAGTGGTGGAAGTTAAGCATATAATGGCCAAAATTTGAGAAAATAAAGAAGGAAATAGGAATGCAGTTAACCATAATTTTGGAGGACTTTCCATAAAAGAGAACTACCAATTTTAAATAGATTTTAATATCTCACTAAAATCATATTTTTATTTTATTCCTAATTTATCTTTAATATTGATAAATTTTCTTTCTTCCAAAGCTTTAGTAAAAATATCCACAAGCTAATTTTTAGTAGAGCCAAAATCAATTGAAATATCACCTTTTATTCAAATGATCATGCAAGAAATGATATATAATTTGATTGTGTTTTGTGCATGAATGCAGGACTAGAATTTTAGAAATGCTAAGAGCACTGAAACTATCACATAAAATAGGCATACAAGGCACATTAATACAAAAATCATGAAAAATACGCCTCATCTATAAAAACTGGGTACAACAATATCCCAAGGTCATGTATTTTGCCTCAATAGTGGATAATACAACTACGCTTTGCTTTTCACTGCACCATGATACCAAGCAATTTTCTAGCAGTAGACAACTGCTACTGGTACTTTTCCTGTCTATCTTACGACTAGCACAATCTGTACCAGAATAGCTGATGAAATTAAAGGATTTAGAATGTGAATACCATAGTTAGATGTTCCCTTAAGATATCTCAATATTCTTTTAACATCATTCAAGTGGGATTCCTTTGGATTAGACTAGAATATAGCATGTAACATGTAGAGAACATAATATCTGGATAGATTGTAGTTAAGTAAAGGAAACTACAAATCATACCTTTATAGACTTTTTCATCTACACTTTTACTGTCTTCATCAAGTTTCAGTCTAGTATATGTACTCATGGGAGTGGTTGTAGGGTTGCATTCACTCATTCCGAACTTCTTTAGAAGATCCTTTGTACACTTTTCTTGTGAGATGAATGTCCCTTTCTGAGTTTGCTTTATTTGAAGTCCCAAGAAGAAGTTGAGCTCTTCTATTAAGCTCATATCAAATTTCTATTTTATTTTCTCAGCAAACTCTTGACAAAGTAGATTATTAGTAGCATCAAAAATAATTTCATCGACATAAATTTGAACAATACGAGAACCATTATCTTGGTGCTTAGTGATCAATGTGGTATCTAAGATTCCAATAGAAAAACTATTGTTTATGAGAAAATTACTCAAATGATCATACCCAACCCTCGAGGCTTGTTTTAGTCCATATAAAGTCTTTGTCAATTTAAAAACATGATAAGGAAAGTTTTGATTTTCAAATCGAGGGGGTTTTCAACATAAACTTCTTCTTTTATGAATTTGTTTAGAAAAAGCAATTTTTACATCTATTTGATAGAGCATAAACTTTTTACGAGATGCAAAGGCAAGAAGCATTCTAATTGATTCTAACCTTGCAACTGAAGTAAATGTTTGGTCATAGTCAATGCCGTCTTGCTAACTGTAGCCTTTTGCTACTAGTCTGGCTTTATTCCAAGTAACTTTACCAGTTTCATCTAGGTTATTTTTGAACACCTACTTGATACCAACAACTGAATGGTCTGATGGTCGTTCTACCAGCTTAAAAATTTCAACCTAAGCGAGTTCTTCTTTCATTGCATCAACCTAGAATGGTCGTTTAGTGCCTCTTTGACATCTTTAGGCTCAGTCATTGAAATGAAGGCACAATTACATTCATCTAGTGGAATTTGTCTAGGTTTGAATCTAGTAGTTATTCCATCTTGAGGATCTCCAATAATTCTGCAGTAGGATGACTGCAAGCATGTTTAAAATTTTGAATTCTTTGTTTAGTCTTTTCTACTGATTCCCTGCAACCAAGTTAAGTAGTGGAATTTGTTTCTTCGGATGATTTTGATTCCTCTTGATTTGAAGTTGACGGCTCAAAGTCCGAAATCTTAACTAGTTCTTCGAATCCTATAATTTCCTTGCTCAAGGTTTTCTTGGCACATGATGGGTTAGTCTCATCAAACGTAACATGCATAGATTCTTAAACTATTTTTTTCCTCTAACTAGAAATATAATAGGTTTTACTATGCATTGAGTAACCGACAAAGATACCTTAATCAACTTTGGAATCAAACTTTGTAAAATAATCTTTATCATTGAGAATGTAACGTTTGCAACCAAAGATACAAAAATAAGAAATATTTGAAACTTTATCGTGCCACAATTCATATTAGGTTTATCTAAAAAGAGGTCTTAAGAAAACACAATTTGACATATAACAAAACGTATTTATAGCCTCACCTTAAAAGGTTTTTGAAAGATCATATTCATTAAGAATGTTTCTAGCAACTTCTTGCAAAATCCATTTTTTCCTTTCAACCACCCCATTTTGTTGTGAAGTCTTAGGAGCGGAAAAATCATGAATGTAACTATTTTCTTAAAAAAACAAAGTAAAATTTATTTCATCAAAGTCAATTACATGATCACTATGAATTTTCTTAATAAAATAATCCTTTTTCATTTTGAATCCTTTTTGTGATTGGAGTAAAAGCAGTTAAAGCATCATTTTTATGAGCAAGGAATAAAGCCCATTTAAAATGCGTATAATCATCTAATATGACAAACACATATCTTTTATCTTGCAGGGAAGCAATTTTCATAGGTCCAAATAAGTTACTTTGTAGAAGTTCCAGCAGCCCGGAAGTTGTGACCTCATTCTTTGGTTTAAAAGATGCTCAGATTTGCTTCCCCTTTTAGCATGCATCACATATCATGTTCAAGGAGAAATTCAACTTTAGTACCTCTTTGATAAGATCTTTGTTTGTGAGATGATATATAAGTTCCATGTTTACGTAGTCCAATCTCCTATGCCATTTCTAGCATTCTTCATCCGAAATAGCTAAGCACTCCATATTTTGATAGGTGCAATCATCAAGGGTAGGTTATACAATAATTATTTCCATCCCTGGTAGCAGTAAAAACTAGTTTCTTATTTTGCTTAATAACAATAGGATGGAATTTAACTTCATAACCTTTGTTAGACAGTTGACTGATGCTAAGCAAGTTATGCTTAAGGCCCTCAACAAGCCGCACATTATCAATAGTAATATCAGTTTGCTTATCAATAGTACCTTCACTTATTATGCATCTTTTTGTGTTGTCTGCATGGAGAACATTTCCTACAAGATAATTGTTAAGTTTAAGAAACATGGACACATCTCTTGTCATATGCCTGGAACATCCGATATCCAATTACCCCTTCTATTTTCGAGAATGTTCCTTGGCATGAACCTGCAAAGAAGATTAGTTTATTTTATGTCCCTAAACTATGTTAGGTCCTTCATGGTTAGTAGCAGATAATTTTCTTACCAAAACAAACTAGGTACTCAATGAGTTTTTCAGTCGGATATTTATAATTAACATGACCAGGTCTACCACAAGCGAAGCAGGCTTTTTGAACTTGTATGAAATTCTTTTTGGAAGTTATTGAAACCAGTTTGGTATTTTTCTAATTTCAATGGTTTCTAAATTTTTAGCCTTTTTTGGTATTATTTCTAGGTGGAACATGCATTTATGTGTGCTTAACACTTGTGAAACATTCATCTAGATCCATTCTAGCATGACAACATTCTTCAACAACTATATTTTTTTTTTATTTCACGACTCATGTTCTCAATTTGTTTCTTCAAAAAATTATTCTCTTTAGTGAGCTAATCTTTCATTTTATTTTTGCATTCAGCATCAAGGGTCTCTCTATTTTTAGCCATTTGCTTTTAAAAATTATCTTTTTGAGCTTTATCTTGTTCTTCTTGCAATTAATCCATTTTATCTTGCCAAGCTATATTTTTATTAACAAGCATATTGACACGAATTTCATAAAGCTTTAGTAATTTTTGCACATCCCCATCTATGTCAATTTCATCACTGGAAGTATAATTAGAACATGAAGAGGTACTTATTTGATTTACCATGAAGCAATTCTCTTCATAGTCAAATTTTTCACCATCAAATTCTCCCCATGTAGTTGCCATCGCTTTAGTTTTTGCTTGTTTTACTTTTTTTTCTCAATCGGGGACAATCTAATTTTCTATGTCCAATTTCATTACATTCTAGCAGCAGTAGCTTGGTACTTTGTGTTTATGGACTGGTTCTTTTCAATTTTGATCTGTTGTCCTAGAATTTCCTTTTGAGGTTCATCAATTACTTTCATCTCTGGGAAATCAAAATGGTATCATCCTCAACCTAATCCTCAGCAAGATCTTCTTAAAGTTCTAATGACAAAATCATGACCGATATTAAAGGCAATATTTCTTTTAGCTTTTGTTTCTGAACCTTCATCTTTATTTAGTAGCGTTATCTCATGGGATGTGAGAGATCCAATCAATTCACCCATGGTCATCTTGCTAAGATCATGAGCTTCCTGAATAGTAGTAACTTTTGGTGTCTATTTTTGGGAAGCGATCTAAGAATCTTTTGAACTTACTCATCTTTATTTATAGTTTTATTGAGTGCGAACATGGGATTTATAATTTCCATGAAACGTGTATACATCTAACTTATGGTCTCATCAAGTTTCATCTGGAATATTTCATATATGTCAATGAGGAACAACAATCCTCTCTTGTCGAACTTGATTAGTACCTTCGTAGGTCACTTGCAACATTTGTCATGCTCCAAATTCGGTACATAACATGGCAGTGCCCCTAAACCCAAAAACTCAGAGACACTAAGCCTCAAATCTGATAAAGCATGCTAAATTTAAAAAAAAAATATTGAATAATCCCCAAAATAAATCGTCACAATGAAAGATAATTCAATTGCTTATCTTAACAATCAAACTTGAATACCTAAGACCTCAAAGAAAATTTCCTAATCAATCTAGCTAAAAAAATTAAAAATCAAATACACCTATTCTAAAAACACCAATCTTTTGTCACCACTCCCAAAAATTGCTCATCTTCCTCATCCTGAACTAAGTTATCTGCAAAATGGTAAATTAATATCTTATGAGCAACACTTTGCACAATAAATAATTCTCCTTCTTCTCCTACTGGATTTGAGTATGTATAAGTATCAAACAGAAGAAAAGAAATCATTAAAGACAAAATATTCACTTTGATTTTTTCTTTTTTAAATAATAATCCAATGAAAAAATTAGGAATCATTTTATCAGAAAAATTTCAGGACATACTTTCAGAATAGTTCAGAACAGGAGTTACATAATTTATCAAAAACTTTCAATTCATTAATTAATCATGCTCAGGAACTCTCGGGATTCAAATTAGTTATCTTGGCCAAGATCTCAACTACAACACCATTAAATGGCTCCAGATGTCTCAACTACAACGTTGTTAAGAGTGGCTTCAAAGGTCTTAACTACAACGGCTTCAGAGATCTTTTACTACTGTAACCCTGTAGCATAGTTATGAAACTTGTTCCTACCAACAGCTTCTCGATTATTCAAACCATAGATCCTTTTTATTATTTATTTCAACAAAGAATATTATGTTTTATGCATGAGTCAGAAAATCTTCATTTTTACATACTCGAATCCTAAAAATAAGTTTTATGCATGCGAAAAAGTTTCATGAATAATTAAATATTTGGAGATGGAAAATTCTACGACAATTAACCCATTAGGTTAAAACTTCAATATGCAAAAATCACCTATTTTTGATGCAAAAATCATACATATGCAAAAAAAATATTTTCATTTTTGATGCAGAAATCATTCATATGCAAAAAAATATATATTTTTAATAGAAAAAGAATAGAAATTTACTTAGTATTTCATGCGGAAATCATTTATGCAAAAAGAATATTTTCAATAGAAGGAAGAAAGAAATTTACTTATACCAAAATCTTAAAATCCAAAGTTTCCCTCATATTTGATCTACCACTTAAGCCTTCTCCACTAATTCTACAATAGAAAAATAGGATGATAGGGATTTTTAAAGAATAAATAGAAAAATTGGTATTTTCTTACCTCTGCGTATGGCTTCTTTATTTTCCATTGCATGGGTATTTATACTACTAGGCTAGGTATTTTCGATAAACTAGAATTCATATCTTATTGAGATAAGAAGGTCACTCTAGTCCTAACTCCTCAGATTTTACTAGATCTCAACCCCAGATGATGATAACTCAAAGTTATGGAGACAATTCTAAAATCCTAACCTTATCAAGATTATGTAGTTGCTAAAAATTCTAAAATCTTTAACTTATCAGGATTGAATAGTTACTGAAATTCCCAAGCTCATGACTAAATATCCGAAATCCTAACTTTTCAATGACTTGATATTCTGAATTTTAGTTGACTATTACTATAGTTTAGTAATTAAATAATAAGTGATATCTATGATGAATTTTCGCATGAAAATATAGTGGTACAAAAAGGAGGTCCCAAGATTTCATATCACTTATATTTATATGATTTTAGCTAACCAATATGATTAGATACCTTATGGGGGTCAAAAACTATCCAAATAGAGTTTTAAAATGGTGGGAAGAGCTTTAGAATTATCCATCTATCTATATATATGAAAATTCCATAAAAATTAATTTTCGTCATCTTTAACTTGATAATCATGGACCTAAACTTGTAATTACTTCATAACAATTTGTGGACATATTTTCTACACCATTAATGGGCTTAATCATAACATAAAATAAACTAAATAGATTGGGCTTAATACATCTAACAAGATATGGACCAAAGATTAATATTTCTTTCATTAAAAAAATATAACCAGGGCTTATATCATGTTGCTAATTCCCTAAAAGAAACCCAATCTTGTAAACTTAATTTGTCTACTACTGATTTGTTCACATACAATTCATATAACTATGGCCCAAGACAAATAACCTTGAATGAAAGACTAATTTTTTAGCTCCAAAATTGATATCCATAGAGTAGCTAACTTAATCGTTAATATAAAACTCGATAAATAAAGTTTCCATAAAATAATTAGCCTGATAAATTCTACATCTTCAATAACAACCAAGCAATCTTTATAAAATTATTAATAATCTAAAGTCTGTATTCTCGAGATTGCAGGTAAAAATCAAGATAAGTGTCTAAAACAGGATCCTTAATAACCCCAAAAAGAATTCAGTTTATATCCCATATTTATTTTCAATTAAGATCCCTTAAATGTTGATTGAGTCCCAAATAAATTTATATGCTCAAATTTCTAGGAGAAGAGCAACCCAAAAATATTAGTGAAAAATCAAAATCAACTAATATTATTTCATTATTCCTACCTCAAATACCGTATCCATACTATAATAATTCCTATAAAGAGTTGGGGTATTACATTCTACCCTCCTTACAAAAGGTTTTGTCCTCAAAACTTTAAGTTTCCCAGATTTCAATACAATCCTAGGTTTGTAAGTAGCTTCTCTTGTGATATACTTCTAACTTCCTTTCTAGAGACCCAATTGATGTGATTCTTGCGATATTGAAAAGCTAAGACCAAAAAGATTTATGTTTACCTCTATCCAAATAAGCCAATATATCAATGAATATAATCGAGTCAAAGATTCCTATATTATAACACATACACGTACATGAGGAGCCCGATAGAGTTTCAACTCCAAACCTCTTATATTATGTGGGAGGCTTATACCATTGAGTTACAAGCCACTCAACTATATATATACATAGAAAGAGATCAAGAGGGAGGGGGAATTGAAACGTTTCAAAACAACAAGATAATTTTAGCTTTGGATAAACTCAAAAGATTTTCGATCAAAAAATAGATAAACAATCCAAAAGGACAATCAATAGTAATAAAAAAGAGCAACAAATAAGGACACAATGATTTATAGTGATTTAGCAAGCCTACATATACCACCTAAGATATAATCTTAGGATTTTTAACCCACACTTTTAGTAAAGATCTAGGAGGCAATACGTGAGATCAAATGAGATAGATCAATGACTTTAACCAACTTCCTCCTTTTGGCAGAAACTACCTAACATAACTTAACAGTGGAAGGCAAAGGCAACTTCCAAGAAATATGTTGCAGCATTTGACCTTAGAGAATAGCTTAATTTGATGCTGACTTATAGTACCCCATGCTTTTATTGTTAATATAAATATTAACTAATTAAGATCAGTTAATTATTTTAAAATAATTAAATCTTGTTTATTAGAATTGTTTTGGATTCTTATTCAAGCTAAAAAATGAAAATGAAAAAGGATGATATAAATAGCACACAAGCAAAAGTGCAGATAAGGATAGAATTTCCAGCAATTATAATCCTTGTAGAACTCCTAATTTATTTAGTCTCCTTTTCTGCATCACATTCAAATTACTTTTCCTTTTTACAATACACATTAAAACTTCAAATTTCTAGCAAAATATTTTCCTTCAAAAGTCCACAACCCATTCCTCTCCATTGAAGAAATCCCAAAAGGTAGGCCAAGAAAAGGATTGCTAAGAAATCTCGACCCCCTCGACTCTAGTTCTCCCTCTTCATGGGTATGATCACATATTTAAATTATAATATAAACATAAGTCTTGATTAAACTATATGTCATAGTATTTGTATTTTTTATGCATTTGATATTTGCAAAGTTTAATAATTGGGCCAAATTATGTTAGAAGTTTAGAAGTTTATGCATTTGACATTTCAGACTCTAAGGTTAGAAGTTTTATATCAATTTTTGGACCAAATTATGGTAATTTTATGTAAAACAATTTACCGAATTAAATGGGTTTAGAACATATCTGCAAATATTCACATTTAAAGAATTTTCCTTGAATTTTATAAAAATTCAAAAAAATTACCCTGCCAAACTAAGTGGCGAGTCTAAGCAGGTTCGATTTTTTTTCCTATCTAAATAATAGTATTTTAAAGTGATAAGTTTTATTAAGAAACTTTAATGTGTTAGTAATGTTACTAGAAAGTTTCATGAACTTGGGCCACATAGTTATTATTTTAAAATTCATCAAATTTAACTGTCTGAGTGCTTGTCTTGTTTGAATTGTTCTTAACTTGAGGAACTTATTACCATGACAACGAAAGTGTTTTTTTTTTTTTTAAATTTTGTATAGAAACTTGAAATTGTTTAAAAAAAGAATAAATAAATATTAGAAACACATATTATTTATTTTAGTTATTGAAAGTTATGAAAATTTATTGCGAATTGTGGCCTAATCCTAGAACAATTTTGATGTCAAAAAATTGTGGTTAAGTAAATGATGTTTCTCCAATCTACAAATCTACATGAATGTTATAGCTTGTTCTAGTTTTTACGTTAATATAAAATATTATTCTTATTTAGGAACAATTACTCATCTATTTAGGCCGTTCTAGGTATTCATCATAAAAATGTTGTATGGGCATTCTCAAACGAGTGTGAAAGTTTAAGCCTTTGTTGAAATGTTCAGTAGATGAAATTAGTTTAATTATCATCATTACTTAGTAGGTTATTGAAGCTAGCCCATGGAAAAGTATTGATCGAATGAGTGTGGTGTATTATGAGTGCTTAAACTTATATGTATTGTTTAGCATTTTTTTTTTTTTTTTTGAGAGCCAAGAAGGATATATGAATAACGTAATCCACTGACAACTTTTCTTTATCCTACACTACACTATATTATATTCCATTATGAAGATGAATTTCTCTTTTATTTTATTTAAAGTTGTAAGAAAAATATATTCTTTTAAAGACATTGATAATTATTTAATCATGCTTTTAGACTAGTAGTTAAATATAATGATTAACACTGATGACTGAATTTATATTGTTACTATTACTGTTAGTTGGACTCAACTTAGTCTAGGTGTGCGAGGGACTTCAACGGGCAGCAAAGGGCTTGCCGGTTGAACCCCAAGCCCCTATGACCCAATCACCTAGCACATAATAGAAACCATTTGTAGCTGAGACGAGTCGTAGGATTTTTTGATAACTTAGGCTAGGGTATTGTTTGGTAAGGTTGCACCTTACCCTGAGCGATAAGAGACTGTCACAGTGGGAATCATAAAGTTGACTAGTTTTAGCAAACATTGATTTGATTATCGTATTTAATGTTGGCCTATTAAAAATGTTTACTGTTATATTCTGTTTTAATATTGTTAATGCATAACTATTTTTCTCAAGGGTTTATAATTGAGCATCAATTTGGTTATGTGATGCTTATGAACTCACCTTGCACACACACTTCGCACTCATTTTAAGTACTTTACTCACACTTTTTTTTCCTTTTTCAAATTTCCTTCTAGTAGACCTAAGCTATAGCCCTAGTGCGGAGGTGGATCCTGCTTTTGGTCAGAATGCTAAGGTATTATTTTGAGACTTTTGTAGTAGATTTTGTATTTTCATTGTATTAGCTAGCTTATTAGTTTCTTTTATGGACTTTAGTTGAGGTTAGAGTATTGGCATTTTGAGTCTTCCTATTTCAAGATTTGCTCAAATTATTATGAGTTCTTGGAGTTCTTTTATTTAAGATTATAATTTTTGATAAGTGACTTCTTTTACTTGGGATTGAACGTTTCATTCCTTGTGCCTAGGCCACATGGTTTGGTTTTAGGGCTTGACGTTACTCTTTTTTTTTTCCCTTTAGATTGACCAATTTCATCCAGGATTTTTTGCATCTTTTAGTCAAGTCATGTTGCCAAATAATATTCCAACAGTAAGTTTCCTTTCTTCACTTCAGGTTGCCATATAAAAATTCCAAGGGCATCTTTCCTTCCCTGATTTCAAAAATTCATGCACGTTTTTATATTAAGTGAAAATCAAGTATTTATGCAGTAAAACCATTTTTTTCAATAATTTTCAGCTTTTATTTACTTGGTAGAAATTTCTAAACTTGTTCTCGTCATCTTTAAACCTTTACTCCGCACTTACGCACAAAAGCCCCAATAGTGAGAGAAGAGATAGGTAAAGATGGGTGACATCAGTGGACAATTGGGTAAGATGGTTAATTAGTTAATTTAGCTAAATACCCTCTAAATTGAGTCCCATTTGGAGAAGACATTCAATAAGATTAGAATAAACATCCAATTATACATGGTTTAAAAGTTGGCATAATGACATTAGAGAGGGCTGAATTGGACCTACTGAAAGAAAACATGGTATTTTGCAATAGTTTGGACCAGCCAAATGGCTAGACTTTACTCCAAATTAATAATATTTTCCTCTAACAAGTATATCTAATTTGATATAATTTGACTAAAATTTATTTCTTTTTTTATTTTTTGGTAAAATTTATCTTATAAGTAAAAGGTGAATAATGAAAGCTAGAATATCACAATAGTCAAAAGACTTTTGAGAATACGAAAAGAGACATAGAAATTTATAGTAGTTCGACGAACCTAGTCTACTAACTAAGTAATAACACTTAGGATTTTTAACCTACAATTTTATAAGAAGAAAAGCAAATACAAGATACAAAGTGCTAAAAGATTGAAACTTGCACTGCTACAAATGCTGACAATATGATAGCAATACACAAGTACTCACTCAACTGTTTGCAAGCAACTAAACGTTTATGAAGTATATTATGAATTATATTCAACA
This sequence comes from Jacaranda mimosifolia, assembly GCA_018894105.1. Classification (NCBI taxonomy): domain Eukaryota; kingdom Viridiplantae; phylum Streptophyta; class Magnoliopsida; order Lamiales; family Bignoniaceae; genus Jacaranda; species Jacaranda mimosifolia. Next base: position 3,852,906 of record CM032131.1, on the reverse strand, counting down.
CTTAATGTGTTTCTCTCTTAAATAGGTTGCACAATAGAGTTTTCCTTTGATAGTCGAGCTTGTAATATGCCATTTTCCTTTTCTAATTGACAGCCTATCTTTCTTTATTTGATTCCAACAGTCACTTGCCATATTATCCCTATTCAAACTTTGATATGAACAAGGAAAAAATTCTAAATGGTAACTTGCCATGTTAAAGAGAATAAAAGAGAAGATAGTTGATTGGTCATTGTCAAAACACATTTAGAGAAGATCCTAATAAACTCCCCCTTTTTGATAATGACCATGCAAGTGTCATCTCCTCCTGTCAAAGGTAACAATAGCTCAAAGTTTAGTTATCACAATATATAATTGCCTCCCCCTGTCTAGAACAGTCATGCATAGCTATATTCTTACAAAAAGTAACATAATTATTCATAATACTAAAATGATAAAAGAGGTAGCAGATGATAATATCCTACAATAAAAGATTTAAAGATAAACTGGTTTTAGACAATAGATAAGCATTTTGTTTGTTTGAGACAAAAGCAAAACAAATAAGTTTAAGTAATCCACAAAAGTAGCATCAAGAGTCATAATCCATCATAACTATCAAATTCATAATCCATCAGAACTTTGGTAATCTCCCCTTTCATCATCAAAAAGCTAAGCCAGTTAATCACCATGAGATCGCTTGCAAAGCTTATGATGAAGATCTTTGATGTCATAGCACAAATCTCCAATACAGTGGTGACAATGACGAAAGTGATCATCAAGAGTGGTTGGGAATTCAGTAACCTGAGTTTTGAGAGAAGCAACAGTATTTGCAAGTTCAGAGAGTTGAGAATGCATCTCAAGAACTTTGGCAGAGAATGTATCAAGAGATGTAAGGAACTGGGCAACTGGTACTTTTGGTGGAGGCTGCCCCTGGTTTGAGGTGATGACACCATAGGCGACTGAGGAGGAATCATGAAGAGAGTCAGGAGCTGTGTAAACATATGTTTTTCCTTTTTTACGATAGGATTTTCACTGAGAGACAGAGGGAGCAACAGAGTGCCCTTAAACCAGACACCATCCTTTTCACTCTAGATTTTCATTTTTTTTAAGACATTGAAGGTCTACAACCTTTCGTTCATAAGGTTCTTCAATCCAAGAAGACGGTAAGAAAATATTCTCCATTTTAAAGATGCGAGTTATGAGCATACCATAAGGAAGATTTCGAGAAGGATGATGAAAAACATGATAAATGTAATGAAGAACCAGGTATCCAATGTTCACAAATTGCACAGTGACTGAAATGTATAGCAGAAAAACAGGAAGTCTGTTTATATCAGTTAAGTGCCCTCCATTGTTGGATATGTAAGATAAAATGGTAAGATTGATCAAACGATGCATAAAGAAGTAATCAATATGAAGTTTATTAAAAGCCTCACCCTTAAACAGTTTATGGGATTTTCCTTCCCAGAACAAAGACTTAACATGAGATAAGTTGAAAGCATTATCAGTACATCATTCCCCAAAGGTAAAAAACTTAACCTTAGAGTCAGACAGTCCTAAGTACTAACTTTATTTAGCAATAGTAAGAATAAGAGGAGTACCGAGAACATTAGAATGAAGAATGAATGAGTGAGTTATCAGATCATCTTCAAATGTGATATTACCATAAAAAAAGTCGAACCCAAAATGGATATGATGGTTCATTGATGCTCATGAAGTCCTTCCACCCCATTCGGTCAACCTATTCAAGCATAGGGAAAGATGGAATTTTGGTGAAATCGATTGCTTATCCCTAATTTATATGTCAATTTTGCATGTAAGAGAAGAAGACATCAGAGGCTTTGGCGATGGGAAATTTGATGCGTGAAGGAACAAATAGAAAGTCCTAGTTGTTAAAACTGGTGTTAGTGAAGTTGTCTGGAGAAGGAATGGGGGATTTGGAAGAGGTTTTTAACATTGGCAATCGTGGGGGAGAAGATAGAAAAGACTGAGTAGCGGGGGCGGAAAGATATGAAGACGACCCTGTAGAGGGCTGGGTATGGTGGGAGGATGGTGTACAGTGGTGTGGTGGTAGAGGTGTTTCGGAATCGCTGTTGGAGATAACAAGGCGATGACAGTAGGATGTTTTGGTTTCTTTAGGAGAAAAAGGTAATAGGGCTACTTTTCGAAGACGTCAGCGGTCAGAACTAGAAGCCATTGTAGAGGACGGTTTGTGAGAATGGGAAGAAGAAGAGGGTTTTCTGCAAAGAGGATAGCTGAGACAGAGTGAAAATATTTTTTGTTTTTTTTCTTGAATGGAGTGAGTGAAGATTTTGTTTCTAAGAAGATAGATAATTTTAAGGAGTAGATTTAGGAATTTAAAGGACTGTAGATTTTTAAAATTGGCAAAGATAGTTTCAGGGATATAAGGAAAAAGAGAGAGAAATAGTTGAAAGGTTTCCCTTTTTTAAAAAAAAATAAATCATGCTATATTTATGTGGGAAAGGAAATAACGCCTAATTTGGATTTTAGAAAGAAAAATCTTTCTTTAGCTTGGGGTTTTGTGAAGATGTTACCTAGCTGATTAGAAGAGGCCTCATCATTTATGCAAACATTCCCATTGGCAACATGATCTTTAATAAAATGGTGGCAAATTTCTATGTGTTTAATAAAATGGTGGCGAATGTCAGCATAGCCACACTCATCACAGAAATTGCTAAAGTCCATATTGCCAAATTCCATACCATGATCACTTCTTATGGACTTAATACTGAAACCTTTTCATTTTGAATTTTCTTAGTAGTGGAATGAAGGATCTTAATGCATCATTTTTATGTGAAAGAAAACGAACCTAAGTAAATCGAGAAAAATAATCCACGATTACAAAGACATACTTACTTACACCTAATGATTGAGTTTTCATTAGACGGAAAAGATCTAGGTGAAGAAGTTCTAAAGGTTTGGAAGTTCCAACATCATTTATTAGTTTAAAAGAAGTTTTCAATTGCTTTTCTTTTACACATGCATCACATACTTTGTTTTTGTCAAAACTCATATTGTGAATTCCTTTTACTAGATTCTTTTTAACAATATGATTTAGTAACTTCATGTTTGCATGACCTAGGCATCTATGCCATGTCCATTTAGGATCTTTAGATGCAACAAGACATTCTACCTTTTGTTTTGATAGATCATTCAAATTTATGCAATAGATGTTCTTGTCACTAGTGGTAGTAAAAAAGGTTTTGTCATCTTTTGAAACTATGCAAAGTGAGGTTTGAACTGTACCTAATATCCGCTGTCACATAGTTGACTGATGCTTAGCAGATTATGTTTTAGTCCTTCTACTAACCAAACATTCTCAATGGAAGTGCCAGTGTTCTTTCCAATGGTTCCTTTTTCGATAATCTTACCCTTGGTGTTGTCCGCAAATAGTACATTTCCTCCGTTGATTTCTTATAGATTTGAGAAGAATGACTTATCTCTTATCATGTGTTAGGAACATCCACTGTCCAGATAGCATTTCTTGTTTTCTTTCTCCACTGGTTCCTGCATCATAAATATTTAGATTTTTAGGTATCCACCTATTAATGGGTTATAATCCGTTAGCTTCCTTGACCTATACGTATTTAGTTCCAATGAGTCTTTTTATTGGGCACTTGTAAGATAGGTGACCAGCATGATTATAGGAATGGCAGGTTCTAAAATTTCTAAGCTTTCTAACAATTGAGGGCATTTTACCTTTGATTCTCCTTTTCAGTGAATAGTTTTCATCAAAAAGTTCACTTATATTTCTTTCTAACTCTTTATTTTTTTGAATTATTCAATTTCTTTCCTCAGTCCCCTTCTTGATAATGTTGTTGTAAGCACGAACTATTTTTGATTTTTCATTTCAAGTTTCTTGCAGTTGATTCTTAAGAGAGTTTATTTCAATTTCTAATGCAGTTAATTGATTACGACGTTCAGCATACAAATTGAAAGAGCTGGTACTTTCACAATCAAACTCAAAAATTTCAGAATCACTTGCGGAATTAAAAGTTATCTGCTTGTCTGCCATTAAATATTTGTCTTGAACGTCAAATTAATTAGAATCAGAATCATCCTAAGTAATTTTTATAGCTCTCGGTTTGGAACTTCGGTCAGGTTTAGGACTTCTTCTGAGTTTTGGATAATCTAGTCTCTTATAACCTGCTTTATGACATTCATGGCATATGATTTGTTATGATTTCTGATATTCATTGTTGTATCTTTTGAGATTGGTTCTTGGATCTTTTCTGAATTTTTCCTTTTACTTGAGTAAGTTGTCGTAATCATCTTGTGATCATGGCTATTTTCTCATTCAATGTTTCTTCGTTAAGATCACCCAACTCTTCGTTCCAATCTCCATTTTCTGCACTGAAGGCTATGTTTTTCTTGCTTTTGCTTTTAGAACTTTCTTTCTTGCTTAGAAGTGCCATTTCATATGAGGTGATAGAACCAATAAGTTCGCTCATGGTCATCTTTTCCAAGTTCTTTGCCTCATGGATGGCTGTAAGTTTTAGGTTCCATTCTTTGGGTAAGGAGAGCAATATTTTTTTGACTTGCTCACTTTCTGATATAAATTTTCCAAGGCAAACATTGGATTTACAATTTTCATAAATTGAGCATACATTTAGTTTACTGATTCACTTGTTTTCATTGAAAACTTTTCAAATTGGTGAGTAAAAAGAGCAATTCTTTCTAATCTTACTTGAGAAGTTCATTCATGAGTGATTTGCAACATATCTCATATCTCTTTTGCTAAAGAGCAAGTGCTGCCATAGTTATATTCTTCATTAACAAGGGCACATGATAGAATATTTTTTGCCTTGGCATTGGTTGAAAGGACTTTATTATCTTTTGCAGTAAGTTCCAATCTACCCTTTGGTGTCATGTATGAATTCATTGGAATGAGGGTCCCATTGATGACAACACTCCAGAGATCATAGTCTAAGACAATGAAAAATTCTTGAATTTTATTTTTCCATGTGGAATAGTTAGTTCCATCAAGCAAAGGGGGACCAGTATGAGATTGGCCTTCTGCATAGATGTCAAAACTAGAAGCAGCCATATTAAGGGGTAACCTGGGTCGGATGCCAATTGAAAGTTTATGGGCTGTAATATAAGTAAAAGGTGAATGATGAAAACTAGAATATCACAACAGTCAAAAGACTTTTGAGAATAAAGAAAAGAGACACAGAAATTTATAGTGGTTCGGCGAGCCTAGTCCTCTACTTAAGTAATAACACATAGGATTTTTAACCTGTAATTTTATAAGAAGAAAAGCACATACAAGATACAAAGTACCAAAAGGCTGAAACGTGGACTGTTACAAAGGCTATCAATATGACAGCAATACACAAGTATTCACTCAACTATTTGCAAGCAACTAAAGGTTTATGAAGCATATTGTGAGTTATATTAAACACTTAATGTGTTTCTCTCTTAACTAGGTTGCACAATAGAGTTTTCCTTCGATAGCCGAGCTTGTAATCTGTCGTTTTCCTTTTCTGATTGATAGCCAATCTTTCCTTCTTTGATTCCAGTAGTCACTTGCCATATTATCCCTATTCAAACTTTGATATGAACAAGGAAACAATTCTAAATGATAACTTGCCATGTTAAAGAGAATAAAAGACAAAATAATTGATTGGTTATTGTGAAAAACACATTTAGAGGAAATCCTAGCTGAAAGAGAAACAATTCTTTTCTTTTCTTTTTTCCTTGGGGGAGGATGGGTGCTATTTTCTATGAACAATGATCAATACTTTACAAAGTTAATCATCCAAGGTCAGATATGTATAATTCACTATAAAAGGCACTTAGCTAATAAATTGACGATCCCTTTACTCTTTGTTTCCACCTTCTAGTAATGTAACATGCCTATTGTGTACTTTCTATGTTCCGATTATGTGTTTAAATTTGACTAGATAAAGAGTTTTGGATAAAAGTTGGAAAAGTAAAAAATTGAAGTAATCCTACAATATCATCCTTAAAAGTAGTGATTGAGGGTTAGCAATACATATCATTACTTTATATAACTAAGATAACTATTTTATGAAGACTTTTAGTTCAAAAAATGAAATTTTATTATTTTAACAAGTCTTAAAATAGTTGGAGTAAATTTCAGAGAGCGTTGTGGTTATACTTTCTTGCAAAAATATTAAAGAAATAATATATATATATATATATGTATATACATGTTAGAAGTTAGTGGACTAGAAGAACGGCTCGAGTCGTTGAAATATCTAGAAGCTCAAAAACTTTTTCAATTTTACTGTATCTCACATGAGTGCATCTACACCTTACTTTGCTTTTGGATTTTTTAGTACCCAAAAACAATAAATGTGAAGCCCAACAGGTAAAGATCCAAGTCTGACAAAAAACTAAAGGAGCAAAGTCATACAGAGGCTAATTTGAAAAAATATAGTGAAAAAAAAAAAAATTACAAAACTACCGGAATTTTAAAAATGTTGCAAAATTAAGCCATGCCTTACCCTATTTTTTTTTTTTTAATTCAATAATCACGCCTCTTAATTCATCCACAATTTTCCGTTCAAGAGGCGTGGCCGGAATTTGGGAATTTTTCTTTTTTTTCTTTTTTTTTTTTAAATTTTTGGTATTGTTTTATATATATATAAATATATATTTTAATTTTTTAATTTTAATGTTTGAATTTTTTTTTTCTTTTGGGAATAATATTAGGGTTGACATAGCATCATTTGTTTTATTTTTATTTTATGTAATTTAATATAGAATATTTTATCTTATATTTAAAATTTTAATTAATTGATTTTTTGAAATATTAAAAATGAGCCATAAAATATAGTATAAATTTTAAATTTTTTTAAAAATGTACTATTTTATAAAATGCAAGTGATTGAAACATATTTTTATAAATTTACTATACTCTATATTTTCTTCAATTGATGCAATATATTAATTCGTGAAGGAATGCTTGTAATATTTGAACTTTGGCCAAAATAAGTATGTAAAACCACAGTATATAATTATATATTAATACATTAATCAAGCATTATCATACTTTTTAATCATAAGTGATGCTTGTAATTTCAAGATATGTTATTATTTTGGGCTAATTTATAAAAATATTGTGAAAAAAAATAATATTTGCAAAATTATCTTAATTCTTGAAAGTTTATAAAAATTATGGTAAAGCCACGCCTTTAGCTATCTTTTCATTTTTTTTTTAATCAGATAATTAAGCAACACAATTGCATTGAAGGCCACGCCTCTTTAGGAATTTCTTTTTTTTTTTATTCCTTTTTTTATGTTTGAATTTTTTTACTTTTAGGAATAACAGCCCTAATATTATTTTATGTAATTTAATATAAAATATTTTATTTTATATTTAAAATTTAATTAATTAATTTTTTTAAAATATTAAAAATGAGACCATAAAAATGTAGTATAAATTTTATATATTTTTTTTTTTATAAATATACTATTTTATAAAATGCAGTGATTGAAGCATGTTTCTATAAGTTTACTGTATTCTATATTTATTTTAGTTGATGTAATATATTAACTCTTGAATGGATGCTTGTAATGTTAGAACCTTGGCCAAAATAGGCATGTAAAACTGCAGTATATGATTATATATTAACATGTTAATCAAGATTTATTATTTATAAATAATATTTTATTTATAAATGACTACTCGTATATATTTCATTTGGATAAGGAGACTCGCGTATCAACAATCATGCAAGTGGAAAATGACATTAATTTGTCAAAATTGTTGGATCCGAGGGCTGGCATAAGTAGTGTGGAGTTGTTCATCGAATTTGAACTAGTACGCCCTAATAATATGCAAGACATGTTATTCCGAGGGGAACATGGATCCTATATGTCATTTTTGATGCAATATCATTTGGGCAGTACTTTTACATCTCAATAAATTCCCTTGGGAGGAAACCAATATGCCATTTAATTTAGTGGCAAATATGGACATACAATTTCACACACATAGGCAGGGATTCCTGACTTGCCTACCAAAACAGATGGCTTTACAAATTTTGGGATTCGTGATATTTATGGTGGTGGTTCTACATCTCATCAATATTCCAACGTTGGTCCTTCTACTTTTCATCAAAATTTTTTGAAGCCGATACCTAAGCCCAAGCACATGTAAGACAACAAGCCCACCGTCAAGCCCAAGCCCAAGCCCGACAATATTGATTCTTCCAACTTTGTAGTTATGTTTTATGTTTTATGTTTTTTCTTTGTATCAAACTTCAAAAATAATAAATTTGGTCGAGAATCTCAAAAATTTTATACAATTGTAATATGTTACATTTCATTTACATACTTAAAGAATAAAACCCATACATTATTTTTTAATTAAATAGTAAGTGTTACATGTTAAACGCATAAAAATTAAATATACCTAAACCCTAAACCCCAATATTCTGGCTTTGTCTTATGGAATAGTTGAAATACAAATTTGGACTTTAAAATTAAGAATAAATAAAAACGATACGTGATATTAATCATTTTCATTCAAGATATATTGGCATTGACAATGACCATTTTTTTCTCTTAATAACCATGTATATCCATGCTAAAAAAATGAATCATCTCCCATTTGAGTTTAATTCTAAAAGACAATATATAGAAATATATATATATATATATGATAAAGTTATGTGAATGGTGGATTTTATAAGTGAAATAGATAAATAGAACCGATTAGGTAAAAATATTATGTGACAGTTTCATATGCCAAAATAATAACATACCTTGAAATTACAAGTATCACTTATGATTAAAAAGTATGATAATGCTTGATTAATGTATTAATATATAATCATATATTGTGGTTTTACATACTTATTTTGGCCAAAGTTCAAACATTACAAGCATTCCTTCACGAATTAATATATTGCATCAATTGAAGAAAATATAGAGTATAGTAAATTTATAAAAACATGTTTCAATCACTTGCATTTTATAAAATAGTACATTTATAAAAACATTTAAAATTTATACTATATTTTATGGCTCATTTTTAATATTTCAAAAAATCAATTAATTAAAATTTTAAATATAAGATAAAATATTCTATATTAAATTACATAAAATAAAGATAAAACAAATGATGCTATGTCAACCCTAATATTATTCTCAGAAGAAAAAAAAATTCAAACATTAAAATTAAAAAATTAAAATATATATATAAAACAATACCAAAAATTTAAACAAAAAAAAAAAAGAAAAATTCCCAAAGAGGCGTGGCCTCTTGAAGGGAAAATTGCGGATGACACGCCTCTTAATTATTGAATTAAAAAAATATATATATAGGGTAAGGCGTGGCTACATACCATAATTTTGCAAAATTTTTAAAATTCCGGTAGTTTTGTAAATTTTTTTTTTCACTATATTTTTTCAAATTAGCCTCATACTGACGACACATGAAATTAGTCTTGTAGCGAGTAATTGGGAATTAATAATAATTTTTTTCTTAAAAAAAATTGAAACCCCGGGAGAGAGACCTAAATTAGATGAAGAAGCAAAAAGATTGTGCCTAATGATTTGTCAAAGAGCTTATTAAGAGGGTGTTTGGGTGAGCTTATAAGTTTGTCAAAATATTTTATAAGATGTTTAAGAGCTTTAAGTTGATAAAAAAAAATTGGTATTTTTTTTAAAAAACAGCTTATAAGATCCTAAAATAAGATGTTAGGGGCTTTTATAAGCTCTTTTGAAAAAAGTAAGGAGACTCCAACTTATTTTTAAGATCTTAACAAGCTCCTTAATTTTTAACCATTTTAATTACAAAATTGTCATTATTAACATCTTATAAGCTCCAAAATCTTATTTTATCCAAACACTTCAATCACTTATTTTAAAAATAAGATCTAACATCTTATAAACTCCAAAAATATCTTATAAGATGTAGGAGTTTATAAGATGTTTAAAATAAATTTAGCCAAACACCCTCTAAATCGAAGTTGATAAAAAAAAACAAAAAAAAAAACAAGAAGGATCCCATAAATCTTCGAGGATCTATAAGAATAAAAAAGCAGAGGAGTCAATTATTCTGGTGCTATTTAATGCTCAATGTAATTTTTGATAATACACTTTAATATTCAATCAACACAACTTTTCAGCCCCTTATTTCAAAAAACGAAGAAAAAAAAGAAAACACACACACACACAAAATTTCAGACAATCAATTAACAATAGTTTTTCTCCATACTTCATGTACTCTGACTTGGCACCCATAGTATCCTGTTACTATTTTCTGCATTCAAGTAATAAAAGTATACTTGATTTCTTGCATTTACTTCGATTTCCTTGCGTATTCTTGAATTCCCTTGCAATCAATCATATATGCTGAATATTTTTATTTTTTTTAAAAAAAAATCTATAGTTAGTTAGGTAAGAAAATTCAGAGGCAGTAATTTCCTATACTTTAATCAATCAATTGAAAAATCTAGGTTGAAGAGCAATTATTGCATTTAATTTTTCAAAATTCTATATTTTTCATTCTGTTGTGTACGCAAACACTTACACAATGTGACAAACGCATATCAAAGTAACTAAAATTCGGAGCAAGTAATTTCGATAACAAGCCAAGTCTGACATGTCAACGTTTTCTCTCTTTTTATATTTTTATTCTCAAAAGAGGACCACATGACTGTGATGATATGAAGGGTAGGTGGGATTTCGTAAAGAAGATAGTTTGGTAGACTAACACCCTCAGATCTTTTCGGGGTCTATTTATTATATTGATTCTCAGACTGAAGGGCACATTGGTCATGCTTCAATCAATTTCATTGAATAGTACTAATTATTAGAATCTTCTTTCTTTTTCTTTTTTCTCTTAAAAATTATGTTGGAAAGAGACATGCTCGATTATACAATATGGCATGATGCAATTAAATATGAATTATGAGAATTTTGAAAAACTTGAAAATTTAATACGACTGTCAAATATGAATTATATATACATAAATAAAAGTATATGCATATATATTATATGGATTAATATAATTAATAACCAATTGACAAAAATATTGTTGGGAGTATTAGAGATGACATTCGTATCAATGTGTGTGAAAATTTGAAAACACTATTTATGAATTATTATAATTTAAAAAAGTAATAACATTAGATACAAGTTAGAGAAGGGACGAAAGTGAATTTAGAGAAGAATTTTAAATCTTTTATTAACTTTTTATCAGTCCTTAACTTTGGATTGAAATTTTTTATCATTTTAAATTTTTTGATATGTCGAATAATGTGTTAGTAATATGTCTAAATTATATCGATGTTATATTAGTTTTTAATAAACACATTGTTGTACCTTACGTTTGTAAAACAATTATATTATGCTAGAAATATATTAGGATATTAGAGAACGGTTAATTAGAAAAAAATTCCTAAACCTATTTTCACTTTAGTGTTCAGTCCCCATTTGAATTTTTACACACTAAACTCCCTACTTTTTTACAAACTTAGAAATCACTCCCCATATCTTTTAGAAAGACACATATATCCTTGTAACTAGAGAAAACAACAAAAATACCTGAGAAATGCGTTTTTCTCTTCAAGAAGAATGCTTTCATATTTTTTTTCCTGAAATCGACGACTTCCCCAAGCAGCCAAACAAAAGGGCACGAAATCGTTCCTCTGCCATTGACGCGAGAAGAAGAAGAGAAAAAAAAAAAAAAGGAAAAAAAAAACACCAAAAATTCTGCCATTTTTTCTGTGACCATGGAAGGAGAAACAGCGGCAACAAGAAGCGAAATACAAAAAGAAGTGATCGAAAGAAACAAATATATGTTTTCTGCATTTACAGTTTTAAATGTCTGTGATTTTTCAGTGTTGTACTTATTTCTTGTCTATTTTCTCATGTTTAGGGTTTTGATTCCCTTTTTAGTTGTTAAACACTTGAACCCAATTGATATATATGATTTTTATTGTGAGATGGGAAGTTTTTTATTTGTACTTGAAAGGCATGAAAGTTGTACTTCACTTTTTTGAGGTTTATACTTCTTTTTACCTGAAATTATATGGTAAAATTATCTGAAAGTGGTAGTATATTATTTGTGGTACAAAACATCCAAGCTTGCAGTACATATTAAGCAAAAGTGTAGTATATAATCTGTGTAATTGCAGTATATTTTAGAAGCAAATGTAGTATAAACATTCAAGCTTGCAGTACACATTAAGCAAAAATGTAGTATATAATATGTGTAACTGCAGTACATTTTAAAAGCATTTGTAGTACAAAATATTCAAAGCTGCAGATTAAATGAAATTATAATATATAATTTGTGTGCATGCAGTATATTTTAGAAGCATCTATAGTACAAAAGCATTAAAGCGTGCAATATACATTAACTGAAAATATAGTATATAATTTGTGTATTTGTAGTACAAAATATTTAAGTCTGTAGTATACATTAAATGAAAGTGTAGTATATAATCTGTGTAAAGAGGAGCAAAACTCATCCGGTGCAAAAAAGAGATCAGAGTTGAGTTGGGGCACCGCATACACTTCGGGTCCTTGTGTATGTGTTGACGAGGATGTCAACGGATCGAGTGGGGGAGAATGTCATGGGTCGCTCATTGGAGAAGAATTGCGACCGTGACTTGAAGGAGCATTATGAGCGGCAAGGCATTGTCGGCTCACCCGATAAGGCGAAAAAGGCCCATGAGCAGAGACTCTTACGAGGTGCGGTTTGAAAAACTGTTTCAATGGCATATTTCTTGAGTTATGAGGATGCTTCCCACCAAGTTTGAAGTCATTCCGTGATCGTTTGAGCACCGAACATTGAAGGCGACCTAGAGCGGTCTTATTGCACGTAGGTAGTGCAAAGATGCATTGAGCAGAGTGTCTTGGAAAAGGAATTTTGTGAAACTGTTTCAGTGGGGTGTTCCTTGAGGTGTTGGCAACGTTCCCACCAAGTTTCACCAGTAGACGGTTCCGTTTGGATAGGAAATGACGAAGATCTTTAGAATACGGCAGTGCAGTGGCAATGCTGTAATTCCAGCTTATTGCGAGGGAAATTACTGTTCCATGGAGAATTGGACGGGGCTGGAATTTTGTGGAGTTAATGTATAAGCCGAGAGCTATCCAACGGTTCAAGCGGCAAGTGATTTGGACACCGGGAGAGGAAGTTGCGAAAATGTAGTACAAAACATTCAAGCCTATAGATTTAAATGAAATTATAGTATATAATCTGTGTACATGCAGTATATTTTAGAAGCATCTGTAGTACAAAAATATTCAAGCGTGCAGTATACATTAACTGAAAATATAATATATAATCTGTGTATCTGCAGTACATTTTAGAAGCAACTGTAGTACAAAATATAGCCTGCAGTATACATTAAATGAAAGTGTAGTATATAATCTCTATAATTGCAGTACATTTTATAAACAAATGTAGTATAAACATTTATGCTTGTAGTTCACATCAGGCAAAAGTGTAGCATATAATCTATGTAACTGCAGTACATTTTAGAAGCATCTGTAGTACAAAACATTCAAGCATGTAGATTAAATTAAATTATAATTTAATATTTGTATACATGGAGTACATTTTAGAAGCATTTGTAGTACAAAAACATTCAGGCATGTAGTATATATTAACTGAAAATGTAGTATATAACATGTGTATCTATAGTACATTTTAGAAGCAACTGTAATACAAAACATTTAAGCCTATAGGGTTTGAATCATACTTTGTATGTACATACATATGTAAATTGAAGCATACTTTGTTTATAATATTATTTTGTATGTAAGTATAATTTTCCATCAAGTATTTATAATATTTTTATTTCAGTACAATATGAGGGAAATGAATTACAAATGTAGAACAAACAAAGTATAAATGGTGTTATGTTGAAGTACACTTCAATTCAATTGAAATCAAGCAGTGAATTTGAGTACAATATGATGGAAATGAAGTACAAATATAGAACAAACAAAGTATAAATTGTGTTATGTTGAAGTACAATTTAATTAAATTAAAATCGAGCAGTGAATTTAAGTACAATATGATGGAAATGAAGTACAAGCGTAGAACAAACAAAGTATAAATAGTGTTATGTTGAAGTACAGTTCAATTAAATTGAAACCGGACAGTGAATTTGAGTACAATATGATGGAAGTGAAGTACAAACGTAGAACAAATAAAGTATAAATGATGTTATGTTGAAGTACACTTCAATTAAATTGAAGTTGGACAGTGAATTTGAGTACAATATGATGTAAATGAAGTACAAACTTAGAACAAACAAAATATAAATGGTGTTATGTTGAAGTACACTTCAACTAAATTGAAATCGAACAGTGAATTTGAGTACAATATCATAGAAATGAAGTACAAACATAAAACAAACAAAGTATAAATGGTGTTATGTTGAAGTACACTTCAATTAAATTGAAATCAGGAAGTGAATTGAGTACAATATGATGAAAATAAAGTACAAATATAGAACAAACAAAGTATAAATAGTGTTATGTTAAAGTACACTTCAATTCAATTGAAACCGGACAATGAATTTGAGTAAAATATGATGAAAATGTAGTACAAATGTAGAACAAACAAAGTATAAATGGTGTTATGTTGAAATACACTTTTTGCAATTAAATAATTAGTCTCCAATAATTGTAGTGATGGTCAAATACAATATTTTGAGATTATCGAATAAGGTGAAGTACGTATTTATATGGGTTATATGATGGATATTATTGTCAAATGCTCATTTATTTACATCTTTGAAAACATAAATATTCTTTACATTACTGCGATTGATAACATTCATTCGTTCAACATTAGTGGTTAACACTTTAAAACTTTAATATTATTTTATTCATATAATAAATATTACACACATTTTTAGAATTTGGTTATTAATTACTGAGACTTAAAAATCAAATCATGGAACAAATTTCAATTCAACAATATTAGTAAAAATATTAAGAAATGGAGTACATAATGGCCGAAATGAAATATGTAATTAATAACCAAACTCTAAAAATGTGTGCAATATTTGTTATATGAATAAAATAATATTAAAGTTTTAAAGTGTTAACCACTAATGTTGAACGAATGAATGTTATCAATTGCAGTAATGTAAAGAATACTTATACTTTCAAAGATGTAAATAAATGAGCATTTGACAATAATATCCACCATATAACCCATACAAATACGTACTTCACCTTATTTGATAATATCAAAATATTGTATTTGACCATCACTACAATTATTGGAGACTAATTATTCAATTGCAATAAGTGTACTTCAACATAACACCATTTATACTTTGTTTGTTCTACATTTGTACTACATTTTCATCATATTTTACTCAAATTCATTATCCGGTTTCAATTGAATTGAAGTGTACTTTAACATAACACCATTTATACTTTGTTTGTTCTATATTTGTACTTTGTTTTCATCATATTGTACTCAATTCACTTCGTGATTTCAATTTAGTTGAAGTGTACTTCAACATAACACCATTTATACTTTGTTTGTTTTATGTTTGTACTTTATTTCTATGATATTGTACTCAAATTCACTGTTCGATTTCAATTTAGTTGAAGTGTACTTCAACATAACACCATTTATATTTTGTTTGTTCTAAGTTTGTACTTCATTTACATCATATTGTACTCAAATTCACTGTCCAACTTCAATTTAATTGAAGTGTACTTCAACATAACATCATTTATACTTTATTTGTTCTACGTTTGTACTTCATTTCCATCATATTGTACTCAAATTCACTGTCCAGTTTCAATTTAATTGAACTGTACTTCAACATAACACTATTTATACTTTGTTTGTTCTACGCTTGTACTTCATTTCCATCATATTGTACTTAAATTCACTGCTCGATTTTAATTTAATTGAATTCAACATAACACCATTTATACTTTGTTTGTTCTATATTTGTACTTCATTTTCATCATATTGTACTCAAATTCACTGCTTGATTTCAATTGAATTGAAGTGTACTTCAACATAACACCATTTATACTTTGTTTGTTCTACATTTGTAATTCATTTCCCTCATATTGTACTGAAATAAAAATATTATAAATACTTGATGGAAAATTATACTTACATACAAAATAATATTATAAACAAAGTATGCTTCAATTTACATATGTATGTACATACAAAGTATGATTCAAACCCTATAAGCTTAAATGTTTTGTATTACAGTTGCTTCTAAAATGTACTATAGATATACATGTTATATACTACATTTTCAGTTAATATATACTACATGCCTAAATGTTTTTGTACTACAGATGCTTCTAAAATGTACTCCATATATATAAATATTAAATTATAATTTAATTTAATCTACATGCTTGAATGTTTTGTACTACAGATGCTTCTAAAATGTACTGCAGTTACATAGATTATATGCTACACTTTTGCCTAATGTGAACTGTAAGCATAAATGTTTATACTACATTTGTTTATAAAATATACTGCAGTTACAAAGATTATATACTACACTTTCATTTAATGTATATTGCAGGCTTAAATATTTTGTACTATAGTTGCTTCTAAAATGTACTGCAGATACACAGATTATATATTATATTTTCAGTTAATGTATACTGCACACTTGAATATTTTTGTACTACAGATGCTTCTAAAATATATTGCATGTACACAGATTATATACTATAATTTCATTTAAATCTATAGGCTTGAATATTTTGTACTACATTTTCGCAACTTCCTCTCCCGGTGTCCAAATCACTTGCCGCTTGAACCGTTGGATAGCTCTCGGCTTATACATTAACTCCACAAAGTTCCAGCCCTGTCCGATTCTCCATGGAACAGTAATTTCCCTCGCAATAAGCTAGAATTACAGCAATGCCACTGCACTGTTGCATTCTAAAGATCTTCGCCGTTTCCTATCCAAACGGAACCGTCTACTGGTGAAACTTGGTGGGAACGTTGCCAACACCTCAAGGAACACCCCACTGAAACAGTTTCACAAAATTCCTTTTCCAAGACACTCTGCTCGATGCATCTTTGCACTATCTGCGTGCAGTAAGACTGCTCCAGGTCGCCCTCAATGTTCGGTGCCCAAACGGACACGAAATGACTTCAAACTTGGTGGGAAACATCCTCATAACTCAAGGAATATGCCATTGAAACAGTTTTTCAAACCGCACCTCGTAAGAGTCTCTGCTCATGGGCCTTTTTCGCCTTATCGGGTGAGCCGACAATGCCTTGTCGCTCCTAATGCCCCTTCAAGTCACGGTCGCTATTCTTCTCCAATGAGCGACCCATGACATTCTCCCCCACTCGATCCGTTGACGTCCTCATCAACACATACACAAGGACTCGAAGTGTATGCGGTGCCCCAACTCAACTCTGATCTCTTTTTTGCACCGGATGAGTTTAGCTCCTCTTTACACAAATTATATACTACATTTTCATTTAATGTATACTACAGGCTTAAATATTTTGTACTACAAATACACAAATTATATACTACATTTTCAGTTAATGTATACTACATGCTTTAATGCTTTTGTACTATAGATGCTTCTAAAATATACTGCATGCACACATATTATATACTATAATTTCATTTAATCTGCAGCTTTGAATATTTTGTACTACAAATGCTTTTAAAATGTACTGCAGTTACACATATTATATACTACACTTTTGCTTAATGTGTACTGCAAGCTTGAATGTTTATATTACATTTGCTTCTAAAATATACTGCAGTTACACATATTATATACTACACTTTTGCTTAATGTGTACTGCAGGCTTGGATGTTTTGTACCACAAATAATATACTACCACTTTCAGATAATTTTACTGTATAATTTCAAGTAAAAAGAAGTATAAACCTCAAAAAGTGAAGTACAACTTTCATGCCTTTTAAGTACAAATAAAAAACTTCTCATCTCACAACAAAAATCATATATATCAATTGGGTTCAAGTGTTTAACAACTAAAAAGGGAATAAAAACCCTAAACATGAGAAAATAGACAAGAAATAAGTACAACACTGAAAAATCACAGACATTTAAAATTGTAAATGCAGAAAACATATATTTGTTTCTTTCGATGAAGTACAAAAGAAAGTATAATTTCAGAAAATAAAAGTACAATTTTAGATAAAGTGAAGTACAATTTCAGAACGCTTGAAGTATAAAGTCCTAGCAACTGCAGTATATTTTGGTTAATCGATAAAAATAACACTTAAAGTATATAACTTCAATAAATCGAGTACAATCTTTGATAAAATGAAGTATAATTTCAGAAAATCAAAAGTATAATTTTATATAGAAGACGTATAGTTTAGGAACACTTCAAGTATAAACTGCTAGAAGTTGCAGTACAATTTTGGATAATCAATTAGTAGAACACTTGAAGTATAAAACTTACATAACAGAGTACAATTTCAGAACACTTCAAGTACAAAACTTTACAAACTGCAGTCCAACTTAGATTTTGTAGAAGTATTACCTTAAACCATCACTGCTATTCTTTGCACTGCTGCTTAATTCATCATTTCGGTTTATCAGGATGTCAACAATGTTCATATTCAATGTCAAATGCAGTAAGACCATATTCATGACACTGTTATCATCAGTCAAACTCACGTACAATCTTTAATGTGGAGCTATGTATTGCAAACTGAAGTGTTCGGCGTTGATTTCACTCCATTCTCTTGAGAGATTAATGTACATGTCCATTAACTTGATTGAACACTCCTACTTCACTACTTGTTGACATTGTCGGAAAAATATAAGAAACCCAGAAGCAACTGAGAAGAAGAAGAAGAAGAAGAAGAAGAAGAAGAAACTCAAAAATGATGAAAATAAAAAGAGAAGAAGACAATGCAGATGTCGAGTTGGTGGTTGTTGGCTCTGACGTTATTCTCGTTCCTGCCGTGGAGCTTGTTGTGTTTTTTCTGTTCTTTCTGTTTCTGGTAATGAGCGTATGATATGATTTACTGTTTGCTTATCGGATGGAGAAGAAGTGAGAAAAAATGAATGAAAAATATGATACTTAAGGGCATTTTTGTCAAATCAAATGAGTAGGGAGTAATCTCTAAAAATTTAACAAAACTAGGGAGTTTGTTCTAACAAAAAACAAGTGGGGACTGATCACCAAATTGGAAAGTGCATTTGGTACTTTTCAATAAGTGTCCCATTAGAGAAATCAATTTTTATATAATATCAAATTTGATATTTACATATAATTAAGCCAAGACAAAACTTTACTAAAGACTGCTAAAATGGAAAAGAAAAGTACAATTCGATTCTTTTTTATCTTTTTTCACTAGGCTTTTCTAGTGCCCCTATGACATATTAACTTAAGAAATGTATCTTTGACTTTTTCTTTCAGTATGCAACAACGCTCAATATTCTTGTTTGAAATCTGCACCTTTCCTCATTCACATAAATAAATTGAAATCTTGCCTTTCCTCATTCACATAAGTAAATTGACATTCTTCTCTATTCATTAGATTAATATGGGTTAAATAGTTTTATAAGAGGGCATTTAGGTAAATTTAATCACGGGTGCAATATAATTTAAAGGGTATCAACAAAAAAATAGGAAAAAAGATCTAGAGCTACAAAAGCTCGTCGACAAAATGATTTCGTAAACTTCTAGAACTTTTTTATTCAAAAATTAAAAACGTAGACATATTGTGGCCTCCTACTTGATAATCCCTAAACTGAAATGCCACTAATTCAAACTTAAATTATAATATATGAGATAACTAAAAGGCCCACAAAATTTCAACAAGTCTCAAAGACAGCAGCATGCCTCAACTTAAAATATACTATAAGGAGTGCCATATATACATGCCAAAAGTCTTCCAATAACATTCAAACATACCAACTGTCTCATGACTTAGTTACAACCAAGTGATGTCTATATATACACATGAATAAACACCTAATCTATTACAAAATAGTTTCCTCGGATCAAGCCATAAGCCCTCATTCTTCACTCATCCTATCTAGGAGGAAAATAGGAAAAACAAAAAAGGTAAGTCCTAAGGACTTAGTAAAGGGAAATACAACAAACAGTGTAAAGGGATCTGTTAAAGAAGCAGTAGATCAACAGGTTATCAACTAACAAGACATTACAATTAGAAACATGAATATGCTAGAACATAAACAATTTCAAATTCAGCAAATGGGAATCTCTACGTCCTTATTGCTCCCTGAACAGAGTACAAACAAAATCAAACAAACCCAAAGCATAATATGCATAACAAATTCTCCTTATTCCTCTTGTACGTTACATAATCTCAAGCATTCTGCTTGGTACGTGATAGAAACTCAAGCATTCCACTTGGCACGTGACAGAAACATCAAGCATTCCTCTTGGTACGTGACAGAAACATCAAGCATTCCACTTGGTACGTGATAGAAACATCAAGCATTCCGCTTGGATTGGCACTCGGCCCAAACAAAATCCCTTGTGTATGTATATGCCAATACGATCCATAAATAATTTGCCAACAAGGCCAAACAATGATATACAGAACGATTCAAATATGCTGACAAGGCCAAACAAACGATATACAGATCAATTTAATTATGCTGACAAGGCCAAACAAATGATATACAGAATGATTCAATTATGCCAACAAGGCCAAACAAATTATATGTGGAACAATTTCAAATAGAAGTACTAACCACGATTTGATCGGCAAGAATCAAAATCAACAAAATAAAAGGGAAGCCCACAAGGCTGTAGGTTATATTGAACAATAATATATACGACAATGAGTGTTCTGGGCACCAGAATGAGTACAATCAATTTCAACAGATGCACAATCAAGGAATTCTTACGAACGAAGAAATTCAAGCAATCAAAGAACATTTACTTCCTAAAACAAAGATAGGCTACCCCTCACCTGAACAACCACATAAATACTATCTCGGTCTACTGTCTTGAGGACCAGCTTCTCATCACCTAACCAAAATAATGGATTTATCATCAAAACACTTGTTTTGACCCTATAACAATAATTAAATGGGTAACATTCTTCTATCAGTTGCTTTACAATTAATACTAATTTTAAAATCCGGTCCCGATATTGTCAAGAGATGACATACTAATTATGCCATTGATATCATAGTACTTACGAGGATCATATTCACTCCGATAAAGGAATAAAACCATATTCCTATCTTATAGTTATCCTTACAACATTACACAAAATCGATTATAACGGTCCGACTATCATTTATAAGCCAATTTGTTACTTATGGTTCAATTACATAAAAATTAGGGATTTAATCATCTAATTAACTAAATTAACCAAGATTTACATATAATAATACAAATCCAAGCCCACTAGGTTTTTATATATACCCATGCATGTGTCTCATTTCCTGATCCATTTCACATTCTACCATTTGTACTACAAAATACAAGAAATGGGCAAAATCTAAAATCAATTTAAGAACTACATAAAGTCTTAAGTCCTATTTCCAAATTGTTTCTACCAAATCTTGATATCGGGGTACAATTGTTACAAACTAACTATATTAGTGAGACCACCGTGACAAGACGAAGAAACTATCCTAAAGCCGCCGCCGCGGGAATAGCTCACCACCACCTCAATTAAAAGCGTCTCAATGAGAGCAACCAAATGCACTAGTTAATTTTATGCTTCATCGCCGAATTCATCCTCAATTAGAGCTCCAAAAACCCAACGCCACCACCTTCGCTGCTACGATTCTTCTCCAATTTCACTGCTACTGGCGGTCTAAACTATAAAACGAAGACACTAAAATGCTCATTGAGCTAAACTCTACCAAAACCACCCTTCAAACACCAATTTTCACCGTCCAAATTGCCGCTCTATCGCTCACCGCCATAGCTCGATTTCAGGCTTTAGTTTCCCATACGATCCACTAATTGAATTTAATTATATGTTACACCGTTGGGTTCTTAGTAAGGTAAAGAAACTTTTGGTTGGGTTAGTTTTATAATATGGCCATCGTCGGAGAAAATCATTGGAGGGGAAGGAGAGAGTGTGTGGGAAAGAATTGAAGAAAATTGGGGAGGGGAAGGGGAGGCGCATTTTATCCCATCTTTAAATTAGACCCTCAAAAGTTCAAATTGACTTCCAATTTATCCCACAACTTAATAGTACCTCGATTTGGCCCAGTTAACCTAAAATAATTCCATTTTGACCCCCACAACTTTCAAATGTGTTACAATTAAGTCTTTCCCTATTTTCATTATGACCCCCAAAACTTTTAAAAAGAATAAAAATAAACAAATAAAATTCATAAAAATAATGATAAATAAAATCCTACCAATTATATATTTAGGGGTGTTACAGACCTCCCTCTCTTAAAAGAATCTGGTCCCCAGATTCTTACCTGACCATTGGAAGAGTTCGGGATACTATTGACGTATGAGATCTTCTCATTCCCAAGTCGCCTCTCCTATGTTATGGTTGCGCCATAGCACTTTTACTTGAAGAATCCTCCTATTCCTAAGCTCTCAAATTTTTTTATCTAGGATACGAATCTATTGCTCATCATATGTCAGGTCACTTTCCAACATTATGCTTTCATGAGAAATGATGTGGGAGGGATCAAGATAATACTTCCTAAGTTGTGATATATGAAAAACGTCATTTATTCTTGTTGAGCCTTGGGGTAATGCTATCCGATAGGCCACTGGTCTAACTCTTTCACAGAGTATTCATAAGGACTAATATACCTCGGACTGAGTTTCCCACTTTTTCCAATTCTTCGGATCCCCTTTCTGGGGGATACCTTAAGAAATACTTGATCGCCGATTTCAAATTCCAAATCTTTGCTCTTTTTATCTACATAACTTTTCTGCCGATCCTGGGCTACTTTCATTTTTGGTTTAATCATTTGAAATTTCTCTATGGTTTCCTGAATTAATTCTGGCTTTAAAATTCCCAAGGTCTTAGCAACACTGCTTCAGTGTTCTTCAAGATCCCAATGTAATGGAGATTGACATTTCCAACCATACAATGCTTTATACGGGGCCATCTAGATGGTAGACTGATAGCTATTATTGTAAGCAAACTCTATCAGTGGAAGTGTCTATCCCAAGTCCCACCGAACTCCAGAATACAAGCCTGCAACATATGTTCCAGTATCCAAATTGTCCTTTCTGACTGACCTTCAGACTGTAGGTGAGCAGTTGAATCATAACCTCATGCCTACATGTCCCTGTGGACTTTCCAAAGTCTCGAGGTGAACTTTAGATCTCAGTTTGACACAACACTGGTTGGAATTTTGTGTAATCTAACTATTTCTCTAATATATAATTCTGCTAATTTTTCAACCCTATATTGTGTTCCGACTGGTAGAAAATGAACAGACTTGGTTAATCGATCTACTATTACCCAAATGTTGTGATATCCTCCTCGAGCTGTCGGTAGACCTGTTACAACGTCCATAATAACCTGCTCCTATTTCCAATCGGGGATCAAAAGTGGTTGTACCAACCCTAACGATCGCTGATACTCTACTTTCACTTGCTGGCACGTTAAACACTTCTGCACATAAAAGATAAGATAATATCAAGTATTAAGAGATAATATCAAGTATCAAGAAATAATATCAAATATCTTTGATTTGATTGGTCCATAGATATAAACATTTCATCTTTGGCACTTGTTAATATTTAATTTGATCATAAAAAAAAAACTAGAGCATTAACTAAAATTAACTATTTATATTTGGGAATTAAATTTAATAAATTCAAAAAAAATATATAAAACTTTAAGTTAATATCTAGCATATTATTTTACATATGTCACTTCTCGATTGGCCAAAAGTAATATATTTACAAATGCCCCCACTTCAAGGCTTGACGAAATATGTGTCAATCATCCACGAAAGAGGCAATACTTGAAGTATTTGAGAATTTTTTTTTGCTTTTATGTTTTCACATACATCTATTGCAAGAACATCCTCCAAGCAGTCCTCGAACTATACTGCCATCAAGAGCTATAATCTCTTTGTGGGATCTTCATAAACTGTATGAATTACCAATACGTGAAGATTTTTATAATAAAGTTCTCCCATCTGCCTGCGTACCCAAATCACAATATAGTTCAAAGTAAACATCCTTTTAAGGGGAGTCTCGTACATAGTTTATATTCATGCCAGCCAAGAATAACATACAGTTTAGGCTCATGCGTCAAGGAGCATATTTAACTTGAATAAATATTTTATACTCATGTGAAGGAGTCCACTTGAGTTTGACTTAATAGACAGTTTACTCTCTTACCAAAGAGTACATTGGGAGGCTTTACTTAAAGATTTTAGATAGTTTATGCTCATATTTAGGAGCATTATTGACAATTTAAGCTCTTATCAAGGAGCATATGGGGATTAACTTGAGAATTTCATATGGTTTATGCTTGTGTCTAAGAACATTATTGATAGTTTAGGCTCGTATCAAGGAGCACATGCAAAGAATTTGAATTTTTAGATAGTTGATGCTCCTATCTAGAAGCCTTATTAACAGTTTAAGCTCTTATTAAGGAGCATATGGAGAGATTTTAAATATTTAGATAGTTTATACTCTTATCTAGGAGTCTTATAAACAGTTTAAACTCTTACCAAGAAGCACATGGGGAGACTTTGAATATTAGATAATTTATGCTTGTATCTCGGAGTCTCATTGACAATTTAAGATCTTAATTAGGAACACTTAGAATTTGGAGACTTGAACTTTGGACTTAAAGACTGGGAGATTTGAATCTTTGATTTGAAGGATTGAAAATTTTGAGTCTTGGGTTGGAGATTTGGAGCCTTGAAGCCTTGACTTGAAGATTTGGAAACCTCAGTTGTAGATTTAGAAACTTGGAAACTTAAGTTTGTATTTGAAGACTTGGAGACTTGAGTTTTGGATTTGGAGGTTTAAAGATATGAGAATTTCATATAGTTTATGCTTTTATCTAGGAGCATTATTGACAGTTTAAGCTCTTATCAATGAGCACTTAGAATTTGGAGATGAAAGATAACTACCCCCAATATCTTCCTCATCATCATCACTTGAGTTTTCATGTTCATCAAAATTCAAGTTCATTTCAATATTATATGCACGATTTGCCAAATCTTCAGAAGTTTTTGTTTTTATTTTTGAAGTATGTAGAAAAAAATTCAATACGTTCCTAGGATACACATCTTAATAGTTGAAGCCCCCAACAGTTGATGTTTATAGTTAAGACTTAAATTTCTCCAACGATTGATGTATTCAATGACTGGCTCTTCTTTCCATTAATGAGAGTTGGTGAGTTCAATCATATTGACTATTCTTCGAGTGATATATAAGCGATTAAGAAACTCTTGTTCTTACTGCCCCCAACTATCGATGGAGCTGGCGTCCAAGTTAGTATATCAATCAAAAGCATTATCATTTAATGATCAAACAAACTACTTGACCAAATGATCTTCATATGTCCCAGCCTTATTACAAGTCTCAATGAACTGAGTCACATCCTACTTTGGGTTGCCCTTGCCATCAAATTGCTGAGTTGGAAGTTGTTATCCATTTGCATTTTCAAATTATCAATCCTTTGAGTATAAAGCTCAGAGTAAGTCATAAAAGATTTAGAACTTCCCTCAAGCGTATCTTTGATAGTTCCCATGATAAACTTCTTCAATGGGCTGATGGAAATTAATCTATTTGTGGAACTTTTAATTCTTTTGTTGTAGTTTCTTCATTTTTGGCTAGTTGTCTCCTTGTAGATATTTTTCTTTCATCATGAACCTTAATTTATTTCCCCATCATACAGTTGGCATCAAGATTGTCAACTTTACTCATCAATTTGGAGATTTGAAAGTCTCGCTCTTGGATATGCTTCATGAGTCCTTCAATAGCTTTCATCAAATTTGCAATTTGTTCCAAGGTTGTAGCACTTGTCACCATCACCATCACCATGCTCGAGGAATTTGATGTTTAGTGGGGAATGGATGTTGCAGATTCTTCCTCTAAGTCTCCACCATCTTCATTTATATTAATAAAATGCAGCAACACCTTTTCCACTGCAAACGAAGAAGTTACCTCTGAAGATGATTGCAACTTTGATATACTTCTTGTGACGATGCCAACACTTTTTGCTTCAGCACTTGAAGAATTTGAGGGAGTAATTTTTGATGCAACAATCTTGTTGACAGCCATTTGATACTTCAATCTTGATGGAAAGAGATGAGAGGTAGAGATCATCTCACTGGGCATGCCAAAATTTGTAAGTACAAATTTTTTTGTCTGCAACAATAAATTTACAAGACAAGAAAAACCTATATAAATAAAATGAAATTGAAATTTATCAATTGTGGATTTAATCTCTAATCTAATCCTCTGATTCTTCCTTCCAAAGATGATCTTGAAATTTGATGAGCTCTGAGATGAATGCCTTGAATGTTATGGATCTCCTTGAATGTAATTTGAAATAACATCAATTCAAGGGCTTCACACCTTAATTTTTAATTAAATGCCAAAGTATAATGAGCTCCGCGAAAAGCGCCTTGAACATCGTGGATCTCCTTAAATTTGATTAAGAGAATTGATAGGCTCCTTCAAAGTTTCTCTCACTTGTTAGGATTTGTGTTGTGTGTGGAATGAGCTTTGATCATTCCCTTTATATAGATGCTTGATGGGAAACTTCCAGATTGACTTGAACTTCTTTGATGGTTATTGCTTTGATAAAATAATATCAAGCATCAAGAGATAATATCAAATATCTTTGATTTAATTGGTCCAGAGAAATAGACACTTCATCTTTGACACTTGTCAATATTTGATTTGAGCATAAAATAAATACTAGAGTATGAACTAAAATGAACTATTTATCTTTTGGAAATTTAATAAATCCAAAAAATAAATAAAAAATTTAAATTAATATATAGCTTATTATTTTATGTGTGTCAAAAATTAATATGTTTACATAGCTACAGTAAAAAATATTTCCTCCCAAAATATAAACAAACATACTAAACTCTCTAAAATATATAATACCTATTTCTAAAATATAAACAAACATTCATCACACTCTCCAATACCACTTTCACATTTTCCAATCTCACTCCGAAAATTCATTTCTCCAATATATATATCATAATCACCCTCAAAACATAACCAAACATTTCCTATAATTTGCTAATTAAATCATGAGAAATTCTAATTCAAATCCGATTTGGTCATACTCAAATCATTTATAGACTAAATTGATTTGTAGTATATATATGTGATCAATTTAATAGTATTTCAAATGAAACGACTAGTTACAAACACTACAACTATTCTTACCACGTGATTATTGAATACAACTAAAAATGTTTTTCGTAAATCAAATATATATATATATATGTGTGTGTGTGTGTATACCAAATTTTACCCCATATTAACTGAATTGAGCATATTGAATCGATTTATAAATTATTCTCCTCTCCCTACAAAGATATATAGTATCGTAGTAACCAAAAAAATAAGTGAATAATGTAGGATTATCACTAATGACATATATTGTAACTTTTTTTAGTAATAACAATATTTTTTAGATGAAACTAATTTTTATTTTATCATAATATAATTTAACAGTGATGAGAACTGATGTTTTAAATTGTCATCATTGATAATTTGTGACAACTGACGACGAAAAAAATTGTATGTATAATTTGTGATATAAAATTTTTTGTCATTAATAGAGTACCATTATTAAACACTACATATTCTAGTTACTATTAAATTTGTAAAAATTATTAAGGTGACAAAATAAAATTATTTTATCACCTAATATATATAATTAATTTTATTTTTTAATTTTTTACTTAATATTTTATTACTAATTAATTTTTTATACTAATGGTGTCTTGTGGCCATTAATGTGTCTATTCATAATGATAAAATCTTTCACTCCGATATGCCGGCGGCCATGGCTGGAGTTTGCCCCCAAAGTTTAGCTTTTATATATGATGACAACAAATTTGCGCATAATTAATATAAAAGATGTAAATGAAATGATTACTTTCTTACTCATTTCTTTGTCCTAATCTCTTTTCTAATCACATCATACTAATAATTGAAATAATAGTTGAATAATTGGAGAAACCCTACTTATTAGCTAATTCCTCCACAGATAGGTTGGTCAAATATCAGCACCTTAAGAAAAGGAGCCGTAAAATCATTAACTTGTTCAAAATGAAGGCCATTTTTTCCCTTTGTTTGGTGGTCGAAAATGTTTGTTTTGCTTCCTCTACTTAACTTCTATATATACTTGAAATATTAGTTAAATAAATGCTATAAGTAGCTTTGCAAATTTACTTGTTTTGATTTGTGTGATACAAATGTGGTTATGTGCAGATATGAAGGTTTTCATCCTTCATTTCATAGGTTTTCTTCTCTTTGGTAGTCTTTCACCAATGCATGCAAAAACTCATAGCCACAAATTTGTTGTAAGTACCATTTGAACTATGTATATATATGCACTATATTTTATAGTTTCCTTTTGTGAACTTTCACACATTTTTGTGCATTTGGTTTATAGTAAATGAACTATGGGGCATGTTGGGGCTTTCATTTTCAAACCTACGTGAGTTGGAGCTAGATTAATGGCTCCGCTCAAATCAACCATAAATCTACCATTTATATGCATATGCATATATATGCGCTTAATTTGTTTAAAAATATAGGAATAACTAAATTTTATATGAAAGCCAAAAATTGTATATTTTTAAAGTTCTTTAAAAGTAATAGTAGAGAACTAGTAGTATTAAATAATTATTTTAATTATATTTGTGAAATAATCTTTTATTCATGAAATAGATCAGTTTTATTTTGGAACATCTCAATAAAAAATGGAGCGATAATTTTTGCAGAGACATAGTGTCTAATTTGATATAAGTGTTTTCGACGTAAGATATATTGTATGCTTTTTAAAGTAATCCTTGTTAGCTAAGAATTAACTAATTATTGCTGATTGGAAAAATCTAATATCCTGTCCCACAAATGGTACTGTAATGTTCCAAATGTAATGCCAATGGGGACTATGTTTCATTATGAGTCACAAAATTGATAATTGAAAGAAAAACTTTGATTTTGTAGCTGTTGGATACTCCATACACAAGGCTGTGCAGCAGCAAGAGCATACTGACAGTTAATGGACAGTTTCCTGGCCCAACTATATATGCCACTCAAGGAGATACATTTTTCATTGATGTTATTAACAGAGCAAGGGAAAATATAACCATCCACTGGTATTATATATAGATATACAGTTGTTTATAGATAGTATCATTTGATTTACTAATGCATAGTATATTGCTAACATTTTTTTTTATTTTTTCTGTCTTTGTAGGCATGGGGTTAAAATGCCAAGATATCCCTGGTCCGACGGGCCCGAATGGATAACTCAGTGCCCAATAAGGCCCGGGTCAAGATTTAATCAAAAGGTCGTGCTTTCGGAAGAGATTGGGACTTTATGGTGGCACGCACACAGCGATTGGTCACGAGCCACTGTGCATGGTGCAATTGTTGTGTACCCAAAGAAGAAAAATGACTATCCTTTCCCTATACCTCATGCAGAAATTCCCATCATATTAGGTACAAACATACATTGAATGACCTTTAATTGTTGATCACTTCACCAATTTCAAGAATACACATATTCTATTGATACTTTGTCTCTCTAGAATTGAATGTCTAGGTTGGTGTCACTAAAACATTAATAATGCTATTTTTGTATTAAAAAATTTAGTAAGAAAAAAAATAGTCAGATATATAAAAGATTTTTATTATCATTTTCTTTAATAAAATTCAAAATCCAAACATAGAGCGACGATAAGATAAAGATTAACAATAGGAATTTTACACATGATTTTACAGGGGAGTGGTGGAAGAGTGAAATACAAGCAGTTTTAAATGAATTTGAGCAGAATGGAGGAGACCCAAATAATTCTGATGCTTTCCTTATAAATGGTCAGCCTGGTGATATGTATCCTTGTTCAAGACAAGGTTAGTTTTTTTATTTTTTATATTTGTTCGAATCAATTAGCTTAATTTAATATTTCATTTTATATTTCAAGTTAAATATATCTGAGTATATTAATTTTTTTAAATTAATATAGAGTTTTTTTTATTATTAATATTATTATTGAGACCGACCGCATAAATCTGTACCGATCAATTTTAAAATTTTCCTATTTTCTAAAAAATGCAGGTACATTCAAGATGGTTGTGGACCACGGCAAAACCTATTTACTCCGAATGGTGAATGCAGCCATGGACACCATTTTGTTCTTCAAAATAGCGAACCACAGCCTAACTGTAGTTGGGACTGACGGCAGCTACACAAAGCCATTGAAGAGTGACTACATCACAATAGGCCCTGGACAAACCATCGACATGTTGTTGGACGCTAACCAGCCACCCAGCCACTATTACATGGCTGCCGCCGCATATGCCAGCGCAGGCCCTTACGATAATACAACTACCACAGCCATTGTAGAATACAATGGAAATTACACCCCACCATCATCCCCATTGCTACCATCTCTTCCCCTGTTCAACGACACTCTTGCCTCCACCAATTTCACCAGCCAACTCCGAAGTTTAGCTAACAAAGATTATCCCATTGAGGTTCCTCTGAATATGTCCAACAAGTTTTTGTTCACTATTTCACTCAATTTAAGCCCATGTGTTAACAACTCATGTGCCGGCCCTTTTAATGAGCGATTTTTAGCAAGTCTGAACAATGTATCACTTGATTTTCCTAGAATCGACATTCTTCAGGCTTATTATTACAACATTAGAGGGGTTTATGAGAAAAATTTTCCTAGTGATCCACCTCAAATTTTTAATTACACCGCAAATATAATTCCCAGAACCCTATGGGTTCCAGTGAATGCCACGGAAGTGAAAGTGCTTGAGTATAATTCAACGGTGGAGCTTGTTTTCCAGGGCACAAATATAGTTGCTGGGATAGATCATCCTATGCACTTACATGGTTATAGCTTTTATGTGGTTGGATCAGGATTTGGAAATTTTGACCAGGATAGGGACCCTTTAAATTATAATCTTGTGGACCCTCCTTTACAGAACACAATCACAGTTCCACAAAATGGATGGACAGCAATTAGGTTCAAGGCCAAGAATCCAGGTAAATTCTTGTCTTATTTGGAGAATATCGGAACTGAAATCTATCGACATATTTGAAAGTTTATAAAATAAATATTATAAAATATTAATTAATAAAATAAAATAAAAAACTATAAGTTTTTAAAATAAAATATTATGGCCATATAATTTTTTTTATAAAAAAATAAGAAATTCTTAATTTATTTTTAAGATATTAATAATTTCTTTAACTTTGAATATTAATTACTATATTCTTATTGATGATATCTTATAAACTCTAAAATTTCATTTTATACAAACAATTTAAAAGCTTATCTATGATATAAACTCTACCATCTTTAAGGCTCTAAAAACATCTCATAAAATAAAAGAGTTTATAAAAATTTTAAATAAATTTATCAATACTCTCTAAATTATTAAGAGAAAAGACGTACGGATAATATTTTTGCAGGAGTTTGGTTGTTACACTGTCATTTAGAACGTCATTACACTTGGGGAATGTTGATGGCCTTCATTGTTAAAGATGGCAAAGGCCCCGCCGCTAAAATGCTGCCTCCACCTCCGGACATGCCGCCGTGCTGAATGTCGTCTCCGCCGTGCTTAACTAATTCGTGGTATCCAATAATGTTCCTATGATATGTATTCTGTGATTAGCACGCAGTCTCTATCGAGGACCGGGACGATTTCGAAGGTTTTGTTGTTACCTGTTCAAAGGGATAGTCACTGTTTAGAATTTAAATTGTAGTTTTCTTCAACTTGTGTCTAGGCGGGCCACCTTTTTATTTCTTTGGTAATGTTTTAAGTCCTATTACATTTCAATAAGTGGATAATTACAATTTATTTTTGTAAAATACTAAAACATAGCGACAAGAAATGAAAAAGGAAGGGTATATAAATAATGAAAATGAAAGAAGATAATAACATCACGCCAACTTTAATAGCTTTTCAACCTCTCTGAACAATTATTTTATTTTATTTATATAATTATATGTATTATTGATGGCGATTTTTTGTCTCAAGTTAAACTAATTTGCATCTTTCCTTGTAACTTTAGATTGCGTGTTGTCTTCCATTTTTTTTTTTTTTTCAAATTTGTGGATTTTAAATAATTTCCCATATTTTGATATTTAGAAAGTTAATTATAATTTATGCTATAATTATTATTTACAATCCACCAACTCTATAATCCCATTATATATATTATCATATTCTTTTTAACTTTTATTTTTAATTATATAAAAAAATTTAAATAAATATATCAAATTTATAAAAAAATATTAATATTATATAAAAAATAGATAAGTATTTTTTTGAATCAAATAAATAAGTATTTTTATTTGTTTTATAATAGAATAATTTTAACACATACATATACAGTACGCGAAAATCGCTAGTTCAAATTAACGCAGAGATGTACTCTAGATACAATTATGGTTATATGGTATACGGCTCAGCACAAAGGTTGATTAGAAATGGTAGCGATCGTAGAGGTAGCGGCAACCATCATATTAATGGTGGCAATGATGGTGGTTGTGGCCGACATGTATTTATAGGAGTGTGATAGAAACAAAAAAAAAAAAACGGGGGGGCAGGGGGGCGGTGGTGGTGGATATTGAAAATTATAGGAGTTAGTTTCTAAAACACGAATTAGTTGTGAAAAAGATTAGAGCGTTAAAAAATTAAGAACGTCAATATAAAAATAAGTATATTGCTGATGTACCATATATCATAATTTTCAAATTTTATGTCGATATACTCAATATAAGTTATATCAATTGTTTTAATGTGAAAATTAATTATTGAACAGTTAAAAAAAAATCAAGTGGTCCAACTGATGGAACCATCGGCCATTTTATTATTCGTCTCAATTTTAAATAAAAAAATAATAATTAATAAAAACCGTCATATTTTGAGAATATCTTTTGAAATCGAAGTTAAATTGCTTGAACTATCCATGATGTATCCGAACCAGGCAAATTTATTTTATTATATTTTTCTTTTTAATTTATATAATAATTAATTTTTTTTTCATTTCTGCCTAAAGTTCAAACTTTCTATATGGGACGAGGCATAAGCTACAAAACTTATATGTCAAAATATCCAAACAAAAGCCTCCAAAATTGAAGTTGTTAAGCTGTAACTTATAAACTTGAATAATATAATTTAGGCTAGCTCAATATATTTTATATTTAATTTGAATGATGAATTTCAATTTGTATCTTGTTCTTGTATAATTATATTAATAGTTTTGACTTTTATATTTTATTTTTTCATGTTAAATAATATATATTATGTAATTATAATCTAAAAGTCAATTATGATCTAACTATTATTTGAACTCGTGAATCATGAAGTAATAATTTTTTTTATTCGATAAAATTATCTAATTTTTCGAATCTTAGTGAAAATATTCAATATAAATATTAACCAAACTTTTGGTTAAAGCATCGGCAATTGCTTTAAATTGTTTAAGAAGAAATGCTAACAATTGGGCCACCACGCACTCATAAAAAGGTTTGTTAACCATTGTATGTCATGATCATCTATTTTATAGTCACGGATTTTTAAGATCATTCAAATTTAAAGACTGAAAGTGATATTATTCAATTAATTAATTAATAAACAGTAATTAATCTTACTTCTTTAACATCTAAATATGACATAATCAATTAATATATAACTATCTTAGCAGCCATATATTTCACAATATTTGAATTCAAAGTTTCATAATTTTAAAATGTTATATCCCCTAAAATAGTTTTGATTACTAGGAGCTCATCAAAGTTGCATAATATAATCAATATCCCGACAAAAAAATCACAAAAACTTAAAAAAGGGAGAATTATTTGCGGAGCCGCTATGAAAAAAAAAAATATCATCGGAGTCTTCTTAAAGGTTAAAGAAATTAAAAGTTTAGATTACTTTTCTTACTAGATCGAAATAAACATTAAATCACGCTATTAAACTTTGATGAATTCGTATTTAAATAAGAAAAATTTATAGTTAAAATAAATAATTTTGAAACTAAGGAAAAAGTGGAGAATAATTAGTAATCCTTGATGAACCTTCTTGTCCGAATTTGGAATCACCTCGTAGGCTTGATATTAGTTTAGTACAAAAAATTTAAGGTATAACTAAATTATAACTCAAGCTAAGAATGTATAGTTTTAATTAGTTATAAAATTGAATATAGTTAAGCCGAAAGTAGATGTTCTCATAGTTACTTCTTATTATACTGATAATTTTTTTTATATATTAATTTTTTTATGAATAATACATATTATTCTATTGCGCTTACAAAGAACATAGTTATAGAATAATAGCTAGTATTTTTATTACTTGTTATTTTAAAGAATTACATTTGCTATGAAAGGTTTGCACTTATAATTTGTAGTCGTAGCTACGAAATTAATTTTGTAATCATGTTCTCATAGCGGATACCTAGATTTTTTAGAGTATATTAATGAACATAGTTTGGCTAGCTAGTAGTTAACTTTATTTTTCTTTTTTTAAAAAAAAAAATTCTAATTTATTTTTAAATGAAACTTCCATTTAATTTTCCAATTGCTTAAACAAGGGTTTATTGTTTTTGTTTTGTGGATAGAATTGATGATGATAGGATTTGGTACGTTAAGTAGGTATCCGTGCCTATTTGTGGGTTTGGTATGCAAAAATTCTCATTCTAATGTTACAATTGTATATGCATTGTGGGTTTGGTGAGAAAGCAGATGAATTTGGCTTTCTCGTTCAAACTACCATTCTAAAGTTATAATGGACTGACACGTCATAAAATTATTTCATATAGTGTCAAATACGTGTCAAAATCAGACACGATCTTAACATGGTCCCGATAGGTGTCGGACGTAGCAATAAGATGTTCGAAAATTAAAATAAAAAAATAAAATCCAACATAGTATCGGACACAGCTACAAGATGTGTTGACACGGTCAGGATATAGCAAGGTTTTTTTTTATCAAATTTTACTAAATTTAAGGGCTAATAAATAATATAAAAACCTTTTAAATGGCAAATGAAGTTAGTTAAAAACTTACTTTGATCATAATATCCTAATAATTTGAATGATTAGACACACTACCAAAAAAAAAAAAAATTATAAGAAAATAGTAACTGATAATTGAAAATTTGGCACTAATTATATATATATATAAGTCGCAAAAATCTTTGTTCTATCACCAATAATATTTTTTACACATTTAATAGTGGCAAAAATTGTATTTAAGTTATCACCATGCATAATTGACAGTAAATTTTTAATAATAAGTATAAATCTTTTCAATTAATGTTATTAGTTATAATTTTTACATTATTACTTACTTTTTTATAATTAATATTATATTTTTTTTGTATTGAAAATTTTCATTATATTATTTACATGAATTTTAATACTTATTCCTATTTAGGGAATTCGTTATTTATTTGAATTTAAAATATATTTATTTAATGTTTAGTGTTGATTTTTTTCACTTTGCTTTGATATATATATTTTATATTACATACATTAATATGATTAATAAATACTTATATAAATATAGATATATATATATATATAATTATATATATTATGATTCTAAAATTTTAAAACTTAATGTGTCGTTGTGTCCATATCGTGTCGTGTCTGTGTCTCCATGTCCGTATCCGTGCATCATAGTTCTAAAGCAATACGTTCAAGTGAATGGTTCTAGACTCTACGACTGTGATTGCTTGTCTAGTTTGATCCCATTTTTTTGTCCATGAAGCATGTTTTTGGGTAAGGCTTTGTTTGGTTGTGAGACCAATAAATTGTCTCCTAAGTCAATGAACAGTGTTGCTCCAAAATATCCAAAAAATTAAACCCCACAAAATAATTTCTATATCTCAAATATATTTGAAAAACAATCTCACAATCTCACAACCATCCACAATCTTACATCATATCAACCTACCACATCACTATAATCATTACATTTTACCTTACAATCAATCACATCATCATTTCCTATTCTCATATCTCTCAAACACCAAAACATTCTCAAAATTTCTAAAATACTAAAACATGAGGTCAAGTCTCATAAGCAATCACAACCTACTCCTCTAGTCTCCACTTTGGCCTCATTAAAGCCTCATTTTCACGTTTTCATTTTTGAGGTTAATTAACGATGTTGACTTTCACTAATAGTTGTCTGAATACCTTTTTTCTTAAAAGAAAAATTAATTTATCTTCTCAACAGCAATTCACACGAAAAAATAAAAAGGGTAAATTCGTGATTTTGTTAAACCCTTTCTTCTATTAAGAAATT
This sequence comes from Jacaranda mimosifolia, assembly GCA_018894105.1. Lineage (NCBI taxonomy): Eukaryota > Viridiplantae > Streptophyta > Magnoliopsida > Lamiales > Bignoniaceae > Jacaranda > Jacaranda mimosifolia. The sequence goes on along the minus strand of CM032131.1, from coordinate 3,816,488 downwards.
CGGACATTCATTGCCCAAATTACTTCTTTACCTTTTACACGTGTCCCCATACTATTTGCAATATTCTCTTGTATTTGAATGCACATACCCCTCATTTTTTTTTTAACTTATTTGTATACAATTACATTGGGTGTTTCAAACTTCTATCCTCATATTATATTTGTGAAACTTATGTTGTTAAGTGAAAAACCACTCGACATCTCTCAATTTAATATCAAATGTATTATCATGTACTAGTAGTCATATTTAGTTATGGTGCCCCTCACTGTTTATATTTTTTACACACTCTATGGTATGATTGGTATGCAGAAATGATGCAGGAATAGAATGGGTATTCACAAGTCCATTTCTAAACTCATAATTGGCATAATTTGGATATGGAAATCCCTATTCCCAAAAGCATGGGTTTAATTATTCCACCCTCCCCCATAGGTTTAGCAATTCACAATCCATTGACAATGAACCTATATTTTCTTTCACAAAATTACCCTCCAAAATTTAACAAAGACCTTTATATTCAAAAAGAAAAAGGAAAAAAAACTTCACTTTGTAAATATTTGATACTATGTTCTAACTTATTTAATTGTTACATGTTTTGATTTAATGATATATTTTACTCATATATTTTTAATTAAAATTAATAACAATATTAAATTATTATAAATTATTAAAAAATAATAAATAAATAAATAAGAATAATTATGCATCGTTCAATTTTCATAATAATAATAAAAAAAAAAACAGAAGCATTATCGACTTAGTGGATGCCTAATAAAAAATTATCTCTATATCATTTAAAACATTATTTATACTTGCATCTCTTCCATATACAAAATCAATAAATGAAGAGTCATAAATTATATCAACGAGACTTTAAATTAAACTTATAAAAAAGTACAATAAAAGTGTTATCACCTTATAACAAAAATGTTAACCACTTTAGTTATAAAATATTTTTATAATTTTTTAATAATATTTCATCAAAAAGTGTAGAAGAGCTTGCAAAGTTATAATTATAGAAAGAGAATTTCAACGGAATTATGTTTATACTATTTTTGCATAAACATATGTAACATAGCTGGTGAGATATAAAATGCATATATTTACTAATATAATTTGAATAACACTAAAAGTGATATAAAAACTACATAATTATAAACTTACCCTACAAAAACTTTTTATAATAATATATAAAAAAAATACTTATAAATATTTTTATTTTAATAATTTTTTAACAAAAGGATGATTTGGTCATTTAAAAAATTTTAGTCCATTCCTAGCCGATTATTACTAATACCAATCATGATATTGGAATCAAGTAAGAAATCCATTCATTCTTATTCCTAGTACATACCAAATATATGATTAGTTATACAAGGACTATTCCCTTCCCACCTTCATTCCATTCCTAAAGTCATTTCATTCCCATCTTAATTCTATTCATGCATACCAATCACCACCTAAAACCTTTATGATAAAATATAACCAAAAAATTCAGTTATTTTTTAATATATATTAACTTTTTGTAATAATTTTAATTTAGGATAAGTAAAAGAAAAATAAGATAAAGTTAAATAATTTAGAAAAAGGGAAAAATATAAAATTGAGAGGGAAAAAAGAGAAGATAAAAATCATTATCTTTTAAAGAATAATTAATTTTATCAACTTAATAATTATTATACCAACTAGTTATTATAAATTCCTTATGTTTTACAAATAGCATAAATATATTTACTCTTCAATATTCACAACAACATAAAAAAAGAACTTGATTATAACACTGAAAAAGTATAGAGAAATAGGAGGAATCATAATGTATTACTCAAGTGTGTAACAAACTCACCACTTTAAGAATCGACGTAATAATTTAGAGCAAGAACAAGAATATTATCCTTCTTAGATACAAATTAAAAGTTCAATATATGAATTGTATTATTCAAAACAATTTGCTAGAAATGATTAGAATAGGTGGCCCTATATAGGCAAGTTTGAAACAACCCTTCAAGTATATGATGATTTTCGAAGTAAGACAAATTTATCATGGCTTACGAAATGCCAAAAAGTTACAAGTTTAATTAGGAAATATTAAGAAAGACCTTAAACTAAACATTGACCAAGAAAACAAGTTAAAATTAAGCACCATTAAAATTGATCAGAAACTGAGTGGTCCTTTGATATTTTTGGAACCAACCTCGAAAAAGTACCCACTAGCAATTGTAGTAATCTCAGCATATATAACTCTTTATAGAAAATACCTTTTGAGAACTGCATGTTGCATTTGGAACTAGATATATGTGGTAATCCAATAATATATGGTTCACCATCTAATTTATTTTCAAATAAAGCAGTTTATTTTAAGAAGTTGAACCAAAATCTATCACAATAAATACCCAGGAAATTCATTGTGAATGCACCACTAGATTAATGATACAATATCCTTAGGTATTGTTCTCTTGCACAAAAGGCTACTCTTCTTACCGAGACTTGTATCTTCATTTCATAATTCATTTTGAATTATTTCAGTGACAAGTTATTTGGACACTATTCAAAAAAAGGGGGAAAAAAAGAAATTAATATGAGGGGATTTTATTGAGAAGTGCTAATACCTAGTTTCAAGTTATGAATCAGTCCTCACACATTATTTTATAGTTTTAACTCGCCATCTCAATTTTATTTTTTGAGTTCACTCTCCACTCACTTAGTTTGGCCAAAATGCCCCTATATATCTTGTTTTCTCACCCTTTTTGCTTTTAGTTTAGCTCAGATACTCTCTCTCTCTCACTCCTCCCCCCCTCTCTCTCTCTATCTTATATGCACAACACTTTCTCTCTCTACGCCTTTCTCCTACGAACACATCAAGGTACTTTTTCTTTTTTTGCTTTTCCGCCATTGACAATTTATTTTTGATGGGTCTTGTGGTGGAGCTTTTGTATTAAGTTATCAAAAAAATAGAGAATAACCTATACTAACAATAGAGAAATTGAGGATTCCTCCTTTTTTTTCCCCTACTGAAAAAGACTTTAGCAGTGCCAACAATAGTTAAGAATTCAACAGCTCAGTGAGAAACAGACAACCAATAGACAAAGGACTTGAAGATGGATTCAAGTAAAGATTTTGGGTTGAAGGGGTATGGTGAGGACGGGGTGGAAATAGAGTTGACTAGAGTGGACAACCTTTGTGCACCTTCAAGATTTCTCTTTATACAATATATGGTCATATTGTGCTAATATTCTTTTAGTTTAGGAAGTAGTCATGAATGATTATTATTTTTCAATTATTGGAATTTGGTGTCATTTTGTAATGTACTCCAAATCAGAAAAATAATACCTCATTTCACAACTAATACTTCTTCTATGTAGATACTTACTTGATAATATGAATGAAGTACTTCGTATTAAGAAATTAGTATTATACTTGTCGTATGGTCTAATTTACCTCAAATATTGGTGAAAACAACATACATGACCATATAAAACAACAAAATTATGTTTTATTCAAGTAATGGTGTGGATAAACACATGTTCAAATGGTTAAGAAAATAATTAATAGTGTCAAGCACCACCATCTTACGTGGTAATTAATTCACTTCGACATCAATGTTAAAGGAAAAAAACAAGGTTTCTTGGTTACAATAATACAACAAGGAATAAAATATTTAAATTGAATGGTATTTAAAATGTATAAAATTGATGATGAAAAATAGAAAAATAATACTTTATCTAGAAAGCCAATACTTCATCTATACAGATACGTACATGATAGCATGAATAAAATTCTTTATTTTAAGAAAATAGTATTGAAACACAGTGTTTTATACTCATTTGTCAAAAGGCCTAAATTACCTCAAATTATTAGTGAAAGCAGCATATAAGAGCATCTAAAATAATGAAATCATATTTTTTTAAGTAATATTGTGAATATGCATACGTGGTTGGACTAATGTAACAAGGTCTGGAATTGCTAAATTAAAAAATATCTAAAATGTTTTATAAAATATTGTAGGAAAATTTAATTTTACCTCTTATCAAATATGGTTGCAGTGGTTTACCCTCCTGTGGAGGAAAAAAAACTTGAAAAAGCTACTTGTCATTTTTAAAATCATGCAATGGACCCCCTTATGAGCGTGAGTGAAACTCACACACGTGTTATGCGAGTTTTTAATGTTTTTTGGTATATAAAAAGACTATTAATACCTCTCATATCATCCATTGGATATTTTTGAAACAATCAACAGTCTAGATTAAATCATATTTATAAGAAAATATAAAATAATTTATATATAAATATATTATATTATATAATGTGCAATTGCCCTTCTGCAAAGATATCAAAAGTGTTAGTGGACATAGGATCTTTTACTCTAATACTTATACCTCAATATAGAGAACCAATGCTCCAATGCCAATTGTGAGTGATTATAAGCCTAAGATGATGGTGAATTAGGCTGAAGAGATTTTAATGCAGCGGAAGTTTATCACTTAAAATAGCTTTTGGCCTTGCAAAATAATTTAAATCTTTTGTAGAAAATAGTTTTATTTATTGATTGGAATTTCTAAATACCAGTTAAACTACTTGTTAGACCAGTGGTAAATAAAGCAGTAAAACAAAAGTAAAATAACACTAGTATTTATAGAGGTTCGGCAAGCCTACTCCTCTACCTAAGTTTCACTTAGGATTTTGAGCATGTCAAATCAATTAAAATGTAAGAATGTTTTACAACTAAGTACAAAAATTTGATAGAATAAAAGTAAAAGGATTAGAAATACTCGAACAGGGTGAAACCAGCTTTTCGCGAAGAGTTAAATCGGAATCCCATATGGGATAAGCCAGATTCCAGAGCACTACGAAACCAACTGCATAATGAACAGGCCCGAGGAACTTTTGTTAGATTCACTTGCACAACCTCTATGGACTGATGTACGAGTTGCTGTTACTTCGTACGATAAGCATTAGACTCTTCTTCCAGACTGGAACCCAGAACACTGCAGAAGATTCTAAACAGTACCACTCTACTAGTTTCTTCACCTAGAGGTCCTTAGAGCAACCAAGCCTCGATTTGTTCTCTTCATAGGGCCCTCGAAAGTAGGCACGACTCCCGTCCCTCTTCACCATTAGATCCTTCGAGACACAAATCATTTTGTCCTCGCTTCCCAAGTCCATCAAAGAAAAGCTCCTCTTGACCTTCTTCACCTCAAGGTCTCTCAAAAATACACATAAAGTAAGGAATCAACAACTCTTAAGCACAAAACATGTATGAGAGTAACACACAACTCCCCAAGACACGTAACAAAGATCTTTTATTGACTTGGTGATTTATACTAAACAATGCTACATATTTTCTTATTTGCAGGCTCATGTCCAACAGCTATAAATCCTTAATTAGGTAAGTGTACATTGGAATCAAATAAGGAAACAAGATATTATGGTAAAAGTCCATTAGCACCATGAATTGCATATTTATCAATAAATACAGTAAGATTGATTTCTTTCCTAAATCATAAAGATATAAATCAAGCTAGAATCTACAAGAGATCTTTTAAATATGGAAAGTGTATTCCAGGGCATGATAGATTTTGGCAGATAATTAAGGAAAGAATAATTATGGCATCTAAATTAGAGAGATTTATTTAGCAAGGTAGAGATGCAAGATTAGAGCAAAAAAGGCTATACTTTTCTAGTATAAAAGATATGAGAATCAATCTAAATGATTTTTTATTAAAAAGGTAAGTCAAATTCAAGTTATTTATGGAAGGCAAATTCTAGATGAGATTTTATGAATAATCTGCAAATTATTTGAAGATAATTTAATATGTCCATGCAGAAAAATCCTCGTTCCTTAAATTATTAAAAAGTTATCAAATGGGAAGAAGATAGTAGAAAAAGGAAAGAAGTCGTTCGTCAATAATTTCATATATTACTTTCACTGAATCTGGCCATGATGAGCACATGTTTAAATTCAAGATCAACAACATGATATTTCTTTCATAAATAAGAGATATGATGTGCTTAATTAAATATAAAGATACGCTATCAAAACCAATGAAAGAAAAGATAAATTCCAGATAACAAAGAATAATTTCCAAACAACAGAAGACAAGTTCTAGTTGATTTTTGGGAACAATGCACATCAATCATGCAACAAACATTATCATAATCAAAACTCTTAAACTCATACAAAATTATCAAAGGGTTAACACAGTCTATGTAGCAAGAGTAGGAAATACACCCAATTCCAATAAGCACGTCATCCTTAGACTCCTTGCAATGTTTTTCTTTCCCTTTATCTGTAAAACTTTATTTCCATTGATTTGGGAAAAATTTATGTCATGAACAAAAGTTAGTCCCACTAAGGAGACGACAATCGTTTGCCCTTTATTCCTCTAATGAAACATTATGAAGTTTTCTACACATCTATTTTTCTATGAACAACAAGTGCTCATCGGAATAACAATTTCGTTGAAGTCTCTAAGTGGCTTTTTCCACAAAAAAACCTCTCTGCCGAGGTCCTGAAATGGTTCTTTCCATAGAAAGACCTTTTTGCTAAAATCCTGAAGGAGCTCATTCTATGAGAAAACCTTTCTGCTACAGTCCTGAAGTGGATCCTTCCATAAATAACCTTTCCATTAGAGTCTTGAAGTGGCTCTGACCATGGGAAAACCTTTCTACTGGAGTCCTAAAATGGCTCCTTTTACGGAAAGACCTTTCTATCAAAGTCTTAATGTGGCTCCTTTCTTGGAATAACCTTTCTGTCGAAATCCTAGCATGGCACCCTCTAAAATAGCCTACTATCGGCTCCACTCATGAGTATGTGGCACACCTTAAAAAGCTCACTATCGACTTCCCTTGGGAGTATGTGGCAATCACTATGGAGAAGCCTTGCTAAGGAATACCTAGGAAGATACCTACGCAATCAAGCAAAGGAAGCCCACCTTGAATCCTCATGAAGAGGATGATGGTGTCATCCCAACACTTGGAGAAAATATAAATAAAAATCTCTAAGTCCAGCAACTTGGCATGTCGTCGTACACTTATTACGATGTCAACCTAAAGAGAAATAAACATATTCATCTTTTTCACAACACTTAAAATCCAAAATCTATCCAGCTTAAGCCTAGAATTAATTTTCCTCACTCGGATGACTTCATTTACATGAGAAGAATTAATGCTGAAAAAAGGGGGCTTCACACAGCCCTAGGTCAATTTTACCATATGGTTACTCTTGCAACTATAACAATCACTTCAAACTCATAAACTTGGTAAAATGCTTATTTAACTCTACCAAATAAATTTTCTAAGTCTCCAAGCAATTGATAAAAGCATCATGCTATCAAAAAGCTTAAAAAAGAAAGAAATAAATAAAATAAGAGAGAAGTCCCACAAGAACGTCCTAAAGCTGACGCCCCACGAGGGTGTCCAAAGATGGTAGCCCACGTGGGCACCCAAGATGCACCATCTCTAGTACTTGATGTTGGCTTCCTCATGCCTCCTACAACTCAATTCTCAAAGAAGAGTGTGAAAAATTAGTAGTCATTCAATTGGCTAAGTGTTTGCAAGATGCAAAATAAATATAAACAAAGAAACCTTATTGGAATCAAATGCGAAAAGGAAAACATGCTAAAGTACTACTCAAGCTAATTGAAAAATTCTAAGTAGTGCTCAATTTCTAAACATAAACTCTACTTGCTATTACCACCATAGACAAAATATCTTTGTTCTTGCATAAAAGCATACTCGGGCTCCTCTAACATAGTCTATACTCTAGCTTAAGGACTTTTCAAACTATCCAACAGTAAGACTAACTGGGACTGTTAGGTCTAACAAGAACAAGTCTTTTGTGGGATATTGTTGAATCTTACTCAAAATACAGTGACAACTTTGGATGGTCTGCTCATAGATCGCCATTATCTCTACCTCCACCATCTCAAGGAACTCGTCAGAAATCTTACACTCCTTGACCGCATCCTTAAAAGTTACATTCATAAGTGCCCTCCTGATGGAAGAATCTAAGAATTTCTCCCCGCTCTTTATCTCTTTTGCAAACTTGCCTTCAAGCACTCATGCTCCTTCAGCAACTTAGCCAATCCTTCATCTTTTTTATTCTACTGCTAAACTAATTTTGCAACTTCCTTCCTAGGATATTTCACCATCACCATAGCTCCCTCAAGCAGGCAAGATATCTATTCTACTAAGCTCCAACCTCGACTTAATTATAAGTTTTGATTTCATAAAGGAAACAATTTAATAGCACTCAAAAATCTAAATCCTATAATAAAGGCACAAGATTTGACAGTACCACAGGCATAAAAGCCACCCAGTATCTGGCTGATACTTTACCATCCAAAGAAAAGGCTCGTGGAAGCCATAATTGCTGGGAGTCTTCTCAAAGGCACTCGGTAAGAGATATTCTCATGAAGGAATCATAGCCACACCAAATGGAAAAACTTTTGTAGCACAAAGTATCATCTTCACAACAAGACCTCCACAAGTCTCACAAATTGATGTAATGTGATCGTACATTCAAAAGGGTCCTTGAAAAGATCCCTCCATAAGGCACTCTAAAAGGCTACTAAGAAACGTAACTTTGTATGAGAACCTATGATATGTTGGGAGCTTAGAACTCTACCAATAAAACTCCTAAGTTATCCACTGAGTGAAAAGCTTCACCAAAAATCCTTAGAGATCTCCGGAGTGCCAAGCTCAACGAAAAACTCTTAAGTTATTTGCAGAGCATAAAGCCCTAGGATTCAAAGTAATTACCAAAGATTGGGACTCTTCTAAAAAGTTCTAAGTCATGTTCAAGCATGTTATTAGGTATCCAAGTGCAATTTCAAGCACCCAAGCGCAACGTTAGGCACCCAAGTACGTTGCTAAATGCCCAAGTGTGCCGCTTGACACCCGACCAAATAAGCACTGCCTCTTCGCACCTTGCAAGCACCATCTCTGTGTACTCTAATCTTAACTTAGTTAGAGACTCTAACCTATATCGTATCTCACTTCTCAACATCCTACTCTCAAGACATGATCATCCTTCAAGTTGATACACCCCGAGAAGTTTTTATCATCTCTAATGAGTTAAATGAAAATTCACAAAGATTAGAGCGAAATAAAACAGAGGGAAATAAGGAAAAGATGCCACTTGAAACTCGTCTCTTAAACCCTAAAAAGATACACTCTTCATAATTATACACTTGAAATTTGTCTAAGTCCTTCGATGAATGCGATGCAAGATATTTCCAAGCCATGAGGTGAAGATAAGGCACATAATTTATCTAAGTCTTTAGATGAATGCAAGACAACTAGCACGACACCTTCTAAAAAAGACAACAAGATAAAGAGATCAATCAAACCTCAAACCTAGGCAAAATTTGAGTAAATGCAAGTTTAGATACCTAACTTGATTAGTGAGATGACCTCAAAAGGCCTCTCAAGTAGGAAATGCTTGAAAGTGCTATGGCCGAGATAAGCCAAAAAAATTCAAAATTAAATAGCAAATCTCGAACCAAAGCAACATCTCCAGGCATATATCATACAACATAAATGGATTAATCAGAGGATACCAACCTGAATCGCTCAAAATCCAAGGAGATGATGGATGATTCTTCCTATCACAGATTTCCGGCAGTTTCTGGCACAGTGGAGAACAAGGAGAATATCTTCCAATTCGGACCTCAAAATGAAATGAGGAAAAATTATTCAGAAAGCTAACTCAAATTAAGATCTTCTGTGGAAAAATTGGCTCAAATATCCATCGGATCACTCCAGAGAAAATCGTGAAGTGGACTGTTCTGCAGAAACCTTTTCTGGAATTGAGTGGCCTCACTTGTGGTCACCTCCAATGCAAGTCCACACACCTTAAAGCAATCCTATAACGTCCAGATCTTTATCTGGAGCAGATCTGGAGTTGTTTGGTGAAGAAGGAGGTTTTTGAGTGAGAGAGAGAATGGATGGAAGTTAGATCTCTACTAACTTTGGAGAGAATTTTGGAGGAAGAATTTAGCTTGCAAAATTCAGAATTTTGGCTAATGAATCTAGATTGATTTTCGGCCACTCCACCTCCCCTTATATAGAGGTGTGAGAAGTGTGATGCATCACACCTCCCAACTGGGGAAAGTATACAGAAAAGACAGTTCTTTTCTATTATATTAAATTAGTATTAGTTAGTGATTTAGATTAGTTAGTGATCCCGGCTTAGTAAGTCCTTTCTTCCGTGATGAACTGTTGGCACCAGTCCTACATTTTGTCTCTATGGGCCGAGGAGAAAAGGGGCTCGGCGTGTACATGAGAGAAGCAAGGAGGTCAACCTCTTTCAAATATACAACATGGATTGCATCACACCTCCCATGCTAAGGGGGGGACCGAAAATTCCAAGGGCATAATTGTAAGTTGGTAATTCCAATATCATGTGGTCTTGCCAACTTGCTTAATTGGAATCCAATTCCAATTAATTCAAATCATATTTGAATTCTTCCCTCCAATAATATATTCTCCTATTAATTAAATTAATCCAATTAATTTAATTAATTCAACTTGATTTAACAATTAAATCAAGCAAACTTAACTCTTTAAGTTTTCTTTAGTTAACTTAACTCTTTAAGTCAACTTCAATTATTCAACTATCAATGTGGCTCAAATAATCAACTCCTTAATTATTTTCCTAATTTAACTCCTTAAATTAGTTGATCAATTTAACACTTAAATCAATCAAGCCATAATTGATCTTGAAATCTCTCTCTCAAAATCGGTCCCTTAAGAGGGACGTATTTTTCTAACACTTAGAAATTCTTCTTTCACCACTTAGAAAAGTTCAAGGCTTTTGTGTGTGACCCATTGGGTTCAACCATTCATCGGACATAGGCTCACAACTCCTTGTGACTTTTGAATATCAAATATTCATTCTAGTTTAAAACTCATTTTAAACTAGTTGACTCGATTCAATCGATCTCTATCAATTGAAAAGTACCTAATCTCCATGGTCAATGTCCAACCTCAAGCCAATGGAGCCCAACTAATTGGTCGAAATGAATGTCTCTGTATGAACCTTTTAAAGCTCTACGCGTTCCATGCAAATACGGTCCTTCCGTCTCCTATCTCCATGAAAGAGGCCTAGGGCAAGATATTTGTCGGCTCCCTAATAGCCTCGATTCTATGCTTCTATTCTAAATGTTCAATTCTGATGTATGACCTTATCTTTTGGAAAACTCTTTTCCCAAACTGTCATACCACCTTGCGCAAGGATTTCTGGAATATGATCATTATAGAATGCAGAGGAGATGTACTCGCCCTTCACAAAGCAAGGAGTCAAATTCCATCTTGGATCTCATAAACCTCCATGCCAAGTAGCTCACACCCAATCATACCCCGAACGGCCTGCTGGGTGACCAGGGATAAGTCAAAGCATGAGGATCGGACACAAGGTTACAATGGATCCTCAGGTCAAAGGACTAATTTATATGCACTAGCGTAAGCAGGAGAGCTTGCCACTACCGACTTGCCACTACGGCTACCTAGTGGAGTCTCTGGTGGGTCTTCAGTGCCTTGTTCTCTAACAAGCACCCACTAACATGCACCTGTATCATATACAGTTGCTCATGGAACGGAGCAATATCCAACTCTTTGGATTTATGCATCGTTAGTGCAAGTCTGTCCAGATCTTAGATGTCCCGTCTCATAAGATCCTATGACTTGGAATATTTAAGATCACGACCGTGTAAGACTTATTCCATGATCACCACCTAGTGATCTGACCGAGTCCCGTAGTCATGTGTGATATAAGGACTTCATCCAAATGCTAGTGAAGTAATATAATGCATAAGATGAATGTGGCCATATGTAAGATATCATTCAATCAAGATTGTCTTTTTAGAAAATAGTTTTACAAAGCCAAAATCATTGGCTTGCCGGGCACTATTTCTAACAAATGCCCAAGCAAAAATTGCTAAGTCATTCGCAAAACGCAAACTTTTAACAAACGTCCTTAACATCCTCTGGGGCACTTATCCTAGTCCTAATAATCTTTTTTTCTAAGTCTCCCAGTAATTTTGCAAAATGTTTAAGTCCATCATTGAATATAGAAGATGATCATCAATCCCAAAAAAATTTCGAAATAGAAAAACTTTGTGACAATGCCTAAGTCCTATGTGGATGTAGAGCCCCATGTAGGCGCCCCATGCAAGCACTTGATAGGTGCCTAGCATAGGCGCCCAATGCTAGTCGATGCTGAAACCCGCAGCTTGGGCGCTCAACGGCACACTGGCGCCCTTAGCAAGTGCGCCAGCATTTGGGCGCTCATTTCCAACATTTTAATTCTTACAGTATAATTCAAAATTTTTCTAAGTCTTGAGACAAATGTAAACTCGAATTTTCCTAAGTTTTGAGACAAATACAACTTCAAATTGAACCTATATTATATTTTTATAAAAATCAGAATCTTCCTACCAGAAATGGGGGTTTAATGATGCTACTAAAAATCGACTATAAGGATAATTTGATAAATTGACTAAAAATAGCAAAAAATCTAAAATTAATTAACTGAGTAAAAGGGCTACAGAGTTGCCACAGAGAAATTGGGCACAAGATTTCATTTGCAAAAATTCTCAAAGTCAAATAACTTTTGAGAAACAGATATCTCTGTAAATACCTTCTAAAGAAGATGAACCGATACTTTACTGTTTTCCAAAAGGACATCGCTTCATCTCCAAGTAAGGTCACATAACTAATGCTAAGTTTGTTTAATGAATAATAAAAATGACTAAAAACACTTTACCCCCTTCATACAAATTATAATTCAAACAATATTTCCAAATTTAATATACAAAATTTCTGATATTTTATTATATGTAAGTCATATTTTGATATTTATAATGTTTGACCACACAATCAATCATATATTATATTGGTACTAACATTATAAAGTGCTGCCTACTGCGGTCGAAGGACTGTAATTATCTACTGAAATAAGCTGGACCAAAGTTGAGGAATACCTGGACCATGGAGCGATAAGTATGTGATCAATCCTTATAATTTCTTTTCTAGAGGCATTTCTGTGCCTAGAACATTTAGATGATTAAATTCAATCATGATGACAGTATTAAAAATATAGTCACACAGAATGCATTAAGCTTTTGACTTCTTTTACCACAAACCATGATGATGCCCTCACTAACAAACCTATGACTAAATTCCCTCTACACTTTCTCACGCCTCTTTAAAATATGTAGGCAACTAGTAATAAATTGAAATACCCCATTTGTAAATTGTATGAAATAAATTATATTGGGATTTCTTTTATAAAATTTGAGAATGGGTGAAATTGAATAGATGATAGTCAAATTAGGGTTCCTAATGAAGAAAACCGTTATATAATAACTAACACTATAGGCAAAACAAATAAATTTAAGAATTTTTTTTTGGTCTTGCAACAGTGAAATCTCAATGAAAATAAAAGATCTTGTAGCAAAAGTAAAATACCTTATATAATCTTTGAGAATATAGGTGAGATTGGAAGTCTCCTTTTATTAGGCAACAACAATGGTAGATGAAAAGTTGGATAAATAAGAGAGAGTAGGACATTGATGACAGTTTTAGAAATGGAGGAAAATGAGAAGAGAAAACATAAAATGAAGATGGAAAATGTAAAAGGGAGATCAAAAAGTGGATGAGCGAGAGAATGTTGGGTTTTTTTTGGTTTCAAATTGATGTCATGGGCATTTTAGTATGTTTGACATAAGTGATGAGTAAACTCAAAGTCCTAAATATAATTTAAAATACCACAAATATGTTCAGAAAATGTCAAGTAGAGAGTGCACACAGAAAAAAAAAAAAAAAAAAAAAACATGTGGGACTGAACCTAAAAGTAGAATTAGGTATGGGACTTTAAGGTCAATTAACCATTAGTACAATAGTGTAAAAGAAATATTGTAACACCCGTAAAATTTGGTATTTTAACGATAAGGATTTAGAAGTTAAGATATTGGTTAATTAGATTTTAAAGCTCGAAAAATAAATAAAAAGGACTTGATTGCAAAAATTTTGAAAGTTTTGGGGTCAAAGTGCAACTAAGCAAGACTTGATTGGATCACCTTTTTAAAGTTTTGGGGTTGCATGGCAATTTTCGAGTCAACTGGGTCTCAGCCATATTTTTCATTAATTAGCAGGACTCGGCTGAATAACTTATTAAAAGCTGAAGGTTAAATTGCAAATACAAAAACCTGGATTTTATAAAAACATTTCTTTTCTTCATTTTCATTCCATTTTTCCTCCATTTTCATCCCCTTCACAGTGTCACTTTCTTCACCATCTTCACCTATGACCTCGGCATCCATCCCCAGCGGCCATCTCAACCACCAAACTCTACCAACCACCACTCATCACTCATAATACCCCATTGCCACCACATGCACACACCCAACACCGGCGAGCCACCACAGTTTTGAAACCAAAAGCTTGATCGCGATGGCGGAGATGCGTTTCTGGTCGGAGTTCTGATAAGCCCTCAGCTTGAAGATCACATTGGTGACCTTGCATGGAGGCCTGATGCGACGGTGGCGATGGAAATGGAAGTTACAGGTGCGGTAGCGAGAAAGTCGTGTTGAGACTGTAGACCACAATTGATTGCCATTTTGGCCTAAAAGCTGGAAACTAATAGGATCATTGGACTCAAGAGGATGAAAATACGACAAACAGTGGTGGTTTTACCATTTTTCGACAGCGGCAGCGCGGCGACGGTTCTAGGGCAGAATCTTCTCCTCATCGCGGTGATCATGGTGGTACATTCGTTCGTGGTTTCGAGGTCTCGATTACGCATTTTAGGGTAAAGATTGGTATTGAGTTTAGGGTCTTTGTACATTTTCGACCATTTATAACTCTTGTGCCTTTCAATAAATGATTCTAAATTGTATCTAGCAGCAAGAATATTACATACATGGATGATGTTGGATTCTTGGACCCGAATTTGTATCAAATTATGATAATTGGGGATTTATTGAGTTATTTGAGTAAGAAAACCTTAAATTTAGAAATTGAGACCTAAGTGGAAATAATCGGGATAATTGGATATCTAGACTGTTTATTTTGATATGGGATATCGATATAAGGTTAAAAATGTAATTGAGAACTAGTTTGTGTTCTGTTATTAGACTTGATATAAAAATTGGGATTATTTTGACATTAACGACTTTATTAGCCATTTTGGGCCGGTAGTACCGTCTAAGCCTCAAACTACTATGTTAATTGATTAATTAGTGATTTTGGCCTATTAATAGTTTAATTATTAGGATTAAATGTGAAGTTTGATTCTGAAAATATTATTTTGGTTAAGTTATGATGAAGTGGGTCCATCAGTTCAATAGGCGGCAACAACTTTTTGGGATTACGAAGGTAAGGGTCTGCCAATCTGGCACATTTATCGTACCTATCTATTATTGTGATAAACCCTTGTGAGGGTTATTGCTTGTTTCTATTCTAGTGTCCAAAACTCTTATTATATTATTTGTTTCTTGTCCTTTGTACCCCACAGCCGTGCCGGTTGACCCCATGCTTTATTGATAGCTTCTTAAAAATATGGTTGCTATTAAAGAGATCTTGTCAATTTAATGTGTTGTCGTATTTTCCTTGTTGATTTACCTTGAAATCCTTGATTGCCTTAGATCCCTTGTGTTATCTGTTATTTATTTCGTAGACCCCTGTGAGGGTTATTTTATTGATTCTTGCTTCTGATATTGTTTAGTACAATCCATGGCCTTGTCAGCCTATTTAAATTCATTCTATATATCAGTTATTTGGCCTTAACGGCATACTTGATTATGGGTTGTATCAGCTGAATGCCAATCCCAGTGGAATGCTTGGATTATTATTCCAGAATGACCTTGCTGGCCAGTAAACTATGTATATTATTGTTCCAGACTCGTACCTTGTTATATTCTTGTTTATTGCTTTAAAAGTTAAATTATTATCTATTGGCATTATATTATATCAACCCATGGGGACATCCTTGAGAAGTTCATCCCAAAGGGACGCTATGGGAAGTTAGGCCTGGGGCTAGGTCTGAAAACATGGCCAGAGGAACGGATCGATGGTGATAGATCTTCAGGCTAGTACCCACCTACGATCCTGGCTCAATAGGGAGCTGGAGATAGCGAACTGTGAGTGATGGGATCCGGCATACGATCGACCATGCCACAAAAACAAATTATCACCCGCCTGAGCTGAGTGCTCAAGCAATGGAGTAATAAGAAAATTTTATTTATGCTATACTGATGCCCAGTACTAGCAATTATAATTCGATCTGGGAGTAATAAGGTTGGAATGACCAACAGCTTGTTAAATTTAATTTCATGCGTTCTACGTATATAGTGGATTCATATTGAAATTCTTGCTTATTACCAAATTTGTTCATATTAACAAGTCTAGCTTATTACCAAATTTGTTTAATGATTGTTATATCTCAATAGCTTTCCTTTGAATCCTATTTTTTTTCTCCCTCACTAAGTCCTTAGGACTTATCCTCCTGTACTAGTTTGATTTTTTTGAGACAAGAATTAGTGATGGACTTGGAATTTTGGCTTGAACATGAACATATTTTGTGATAGATCAAGTGTTTAAATGTATATATGGAATCATTTGAATGTTAAGTTGGATTTTGGGATGTTGTGATATGTCAGGATTGACAATGATACCCTAAAGGTACGTATATGCTTTGCTGAGTGTTAATGAATGAACCATGATATGTATTTAGTGTTTTATCAAGGTCTGTTTAAGATGAATTCCACTATTGTCTCTGATAAGTTTCGAAAAATTTAATTTTGAGCTTATTGCTTGTTTATGGCTTACTATTTAAGATTAAACTAAGTAGCATCTCAGCTTAGGTACTATCCTGAGATGGGGCATTACAGGTGGTATCAGAGCCTAGGTTATCAATGACCTAGGTGTCAAATTGGGTTCATAGCTGACCTTCTATTTAGGTTAAGATAGGATCTGAACTTTGAGTGTTTGTTGTTTATTGAAAGGTTTTATAGGATCTAGGAGAATGGGGAATGAATTTAAATAGTCTAGTGTTAATGAAATTGATTTTGTGATTTCTGTATTGAGGAATGGTTGACAATCATAGGAAAAGAGCCTGTAGATGAAGGAAGCGAGGAGTCTCTAATGGAAAGGATTGAGGTTTAGAACAAGAAAAAAATGAGCTTTCTCAGGATGTGTCGGACACTCGAGGATAGTTTATGCATTCAACATGAGTCGCTCATGCCAAGCCGAGCAAAGTTAGCTATTGGAAAGCGATGTTGGGTTTTAGGGGTTACCTTGTGGAGGGATCATGGAAGACATTGAACAAGAAGGTGAATGGGTTAGGATAACAGTGGCTCAAGTGTAAGGACTTCGTGCCAAACAATCCCAGATGGAGAAAGATCCAGAAGAGAACTCAGATGACGAGTAAGGATCATTCTAATAAGGTAGTAGTGCTAGAAAGTGATTACCTTGGGATAAACAAATTCCTACCAATTGCTTACGGA
The DNA here is from genome assembly GCA_018894105.1 of Jacaranda mimosifolia. Lineage (NCBI taxonomy): Eukaryota > Viridiplantae > Streptophyta > Magnoliopsida > Lamiales > Bignoniaceae > Jacaranda > Jacaranda mimosifolia. The sequence continues at coordinate 3,798,984 of CM032131.1, read as the reverse complement.
TGAAATTTTGGTTATGTAGGTATGCAGAAAAAGGATTATTGTAGGTAGCAGTACATTCAAGAAATGCATGATAATTAGGACTGAATGACATTTTAGCTTATGCAAAAATCGAAATCTAACAGTATGTCTAAGGATGAAGGGTGACATGGCAAAAAGATAAATATGATAGATAGAATGTCATAAAGAAAAAGAGTATCTAACACGCATATATAGTTATGGCACAGATGGTATGATTATGTTGACAAGAAGTATGAGGATAGGAAATTGAGACCATGGGCTATAGAAATTAAGAAATAATCAATGACGAGAGGATACGCTTTCAGGACAACAAGTGTATGGTCCAGTAATCTAAGAATGTCAAGCATGGGGCTCTTTAAATTTCAAAAAGGTGAAATCTAGAGAAATAACTCACGTTTAGACGTACTTTGTGAGATTTTAGAATTATAAGTTGAAGATCCTCCTGAACAAAGTCACATTTGATGATTTGAAAGGTTATATAGATAGAATAATATTGGATGAAATTGTATGATATAACTCAAATGATATAGTTGTCTGGAGAATGGTTATCAGTAATAATGGAGTTGTGAGAAATCATAGTAAATGTTGGAAGAGAAGTGGGCATAACCAATTTGGCACGCATGAAATAATAGTAAGGGTGAGGAAATCAACTAAACAAGAGTTGGGGGAATAAATATGAAGGATGAAGAAAATGTTGTTATTATTGTGGCGCATAAGATTGTGGATGGAGGATAGGGATTAGTGGCATAATGGAATGCAGTTATCTAATTTGAGGATATAGGAGGTGCATAAGAATGAGACTAAGATTTAGAATGGAGACGTGCAGCCTGCCATTAACAAGGGAAATTAAAGATCATGAGGGGTGTCAATCAGGGAAGTGGTCAAAGGCGCACATATATACATATGGGTGACTAGTTAGCTCAGCAAGTGGAATATGATGAACATTTGAATATCACAATGATATATTGGATTTAGTAAGTTCTACCCCCTTATGATTTAAATATCAGATAGGAAGATTGATAGCTTAATATTCTCATGAATTACTTGGTAGCCATTATGACATTATTAATATCTAAGATGCACGATATGGGCTAATCGACCTCGAGCTCGATCTCTAGGGCTAGGAATTGAGATACGATGGGATATGACACTACCAAAACATCCACAAACGTGAATGTGATCCTCTATTGACTAAATCATAGCGAAGGGTCATCAATCGATAAAGCTAAATCACTCGAAGATCGTGATGAGGACGCTTTAAATTAAAAAATCTCATGTGAAGAATTGAAGATAATGTTAGTTCTTATTTCTCCCCTAGTAGTAGATCCGAAGATAGGAAGATTGGTGGTATGAAACTTATTGCAGTGGAAGGACAAACCTTAAAACCCTTTTGATGAGCAAATGAGGTTAGTAATCTGGGAAATACATCAGAGACCATGTGAAGAATAACCTGGAGAAAATTTTAAAGTTTTATTCCCTTGATCACTAAAAGGGTTAGACCAGTAAACTATAGGGATGTGAATTAAGGAATGACGAGAAAATTGGAATATTTAGTAAACTTAATGAATAAAGGAATTGAGGATACTACTTTGAGGATACTACTTAATTTTGGGAAGGACCTTACATCACTAATCAAGATTAGTAGAGCAATAGTAAGAGCTCAGCAAGACTTATCGAGTTTGATAAATTGGGATATCCTTTTCCTCATAAGCTATTTAACCAAATGCACATGTTTGGGGTTTGTTTAGAGTCGAAGTAAAGGAAAGGATATTATTGAATGAGAAACTCAAGGAGAATGTGGGTCAAGAATTGCCCCTTTTTCCTGTAATAAAGATATTATGAATTAAGATAATGTTTTGGGAATGATTTATAAGGATCTTGTTAGAACCTTTGAATTGCTTGGAATTAAGGAATAACTATATTACATATGTGTTTAGGTTATAATCTCCCGAACATTTAAGGAAATGATTTTACCCAGGTTATGGACAATTAAGTACGACCAGAAAATGTGTCACGTATAATGAGATCAACTAAGGAAATGCTATATGCATATATGTTTCATAAAGGAAATTTGGAAATACGGGGATAATCTCATATGCTTTAGGAAAACTTAAGATATAGAATAACCTATTTTGCTTATGTTCCAGATTATTGATATGGTGATTGCTTAAATGAAATAGATATATCATTTAAGAGTTGAAGAAAAGAAATTCTTACTGATGGTGAATGTACTGGTAAATATGCTTTGGGTCAACCTCAAATTGACAAACACTTTGGCTTTGAAAAGAAATTAAAATACTCAGTGATTGGCGAGATAAGTAAAGGATAGGTATAAATATCACTGGGATAAAGGAAAACAAATGGCCAAAGGTTTTGTCTTAGTTCTTGAATGTCAGAAGAGAATCTGATACTGCATATTTTGGCTTCATACCCCAGACGAAGTTTAAGGAATAGTAGGCATATGGGTTATGCCCATTCCTAGTGTGTTAAATTTTTGTGAATCTGTATCTAGTTGCTTGGGAATGTATGATAAGTTATGAATGTTAAGTTTGAATTTGACTACTCTTTTATGCGAATATCATACAAGTGTGAACTTGTGATTATGTTAGTTGTTTATTACTGTAATGGTTTTACTATCTTTTATATAAAGGCATGCACTATGTTAGATCTAAGATGGAGGATATATTAAGTATTAAATTGACATGTGATTGAGGCATCAAGGAACAAGAATGTTATGTGCTTGGTGTTAAAAAAAGTTCACATCAAAATGAGAATCTGGACCAAATTCTTTTAAGGGGGAAGGATTGTAACACCCCTAAAATTTGGTATTTTAAAAATAAGGATTTAGAAATTAAGATATTGGTTAATAAGATTTTAGGGCTCGAAAAATAAATAAAAAGGATTTGATTGTAAAAATTTTGAAAGTTTTGGGGTCAAAGTGCAACTAAGCAAGACTTAATTGGATCACATTTTTAAAGTTTTAGGGTTGCATGGCAGTTTTCAAGTCAACTGGGCCTCAGCCATATTTTTAATTAATTAGTAGGACTCAATTGAATAACTTATTAAAAGCTGAATGTTAAATTGCAAATACAAAAACCTGCATTTTATAAAAACATTTCTTTTCTTCATTTTCATTCCATTTTTTCTCCATTTTCATCCCCTTCACCGTATCACTTTCTTCACCATCTTCATCGGCGACCTCAGCAGCCATCCCTGGCGACCATCTCAACCACCCAACTCTACCAACTACCTCTCCTCACTCACAATACCCCATCGCCACCACAATTTTGAAACTGAAAGCTTAATCGCGCTGGCAGGGGGCAAGTGACGGTGGAGACACATTTCTGGGTAGAGTTCTGAGAAGCCCTCAACTCAAAGACCACGCTGGTAACTTTGCATGGAGGCCTGACGCGGCGGTGCGACGAAAATAAAAGTTGCAGATGCGGCGGCAAGAAGGTGGTGTTGAGACTATGGACCACGGTTGACCACCATTTTGGCCTCAAAACTGGAAACTAATAGGATCGTTGGACTTAGGAGGACGAAAACATGGCAAACAGTAGTGGTTTTACCATTTTCCTACGGCGGCGGCACAACGGCGGTTCCAGGGCAGAATCTTCTCCTCATCGCGGTGATCGTTGTGGTACATTTGGTTTGTGGTTTTGGGGGCTTGATTGGGCGTTTAGGAGTAAAGATTGGTATTGAGTTTAGGGTCTTCGTAAATTTTCACCCATTTATAACTCTTATGCCTTTGAATAAATGATTCTAAATTGTATATAGCAGCAAGATTGTTACATGCACGGATGATGTTGGATTCTTAGACCCGGATTTGTATCAAATTATGATAATTGGGGATTTATTGAGTTATTTGAGTAAGAAAATCCTAAATTTAGAAATTGAGACCTAAGTGAAAATAATCGATATAATTGGATATCTAGACCGTTTATTTTGATATGGGATATCGATATAAGGTTAAAAATGTAATTGAGAACTAGTTTATGTTTTATTATTAGACTTGATATTAAAATTGGGATTATTTTGACATTAATGACTTTATTAGCCATTTTGGGCCGGTAGTACTGTCTAAGCCTCAAATTATTATGTTAATCAATTAATTAGTGATTTTAAACTATTAATGGTTTAATTATTAGGATTAAATGTGAAGTTTGATTGTGAAAATATTATTTTGGTTAGGTTACGATGAAGTGGGTCCTGCAGTTCAATAGACGGCGACAGCTTTTTGGGATTACGGAGGTGAGGGTCTGCCACTATGACACCTTTATCATACCTATCTATTATTGTGATAAACCCCTGTAAGGGTTATTGCTTTTTTCCATTCTGGTGTCCAGAACTCTTATTATATTATTCGCTTCTTGTCCTTTGTACCCCACATCCTTGCCGATTGACCCCATGTTTATTGATAGCTTTTTATAAATATGGTTGCTGTTAAAGAGATCTTGTCAATTTAATGTGCTGCCGTACTTTCCATGCTGATTTACCTTGAAATTCTTGATTGCCTTAGATCCCATGTGTTATCTGTTATTTGTTTTGTAAACCCTTGTGAGGTTTGTTTTATTGATTCTTGCTTCTGATATTGTTTAGTAGAATCCATGGCCCTGTCAATATATTTAAATTCATTCTATATATCATTTATTTAGCCTTGACAACATCCTTGATTATCGGTTGTATTGGCCGAATGCCAATCCCAACGGAATGCTTGGATTATTATTTCAGAACGGCTTTGTTGGCTAGTAAACTGTGCATATTGTTGTTCCAGACTCGTACCTTGTTATATTCATGTTTATTGCTTTAAAAGTTAAATTATTATCTGTTGGCATTATATTATATCAACCTATGGGGACGCCCTTGAGAAGCTTATCCTAGAGGGACGCCACGGGAATTTGGGCCCGGGGCTAGGTCCGAAAAGATGGTCGGAGAAATGGATCGATGGTGATAGATCTCCAGGCTAGTACCCATCTACGATCCTGGCTCAACAGGGAGCTGGAGGTAGCGAACTGTGAGTGATGAGATCTGGCATGGGATCGACCATGTTGTAAAAATAAATTATTATCCGCCAAGCTGAGTGCTCGAGCAATGGAGCGATAAGGAAATCTTATTTATGCTATACCGATGCCCAGTACTAGCAATTATAATTTGATCTGGGAGTAATAAGGCTAGAATGACCAACAGTCTGTTAAACTTGATTTCATGCATTCTACATATATTATTGATTCATATTAAAATTCTTGCTTATTACCAAATTTGCTCATATTGAAAAGTCTAGCTTATTACCGAATTTGTTTAATAATTGTTGTATCTCAATAGCTTTCCTTTGAATCCTATTATTTTTTTCTCCTTCACTAAGTCCTTAGGACTTATCCTCCTGTACTATTTTGATTTTTTTGAGACAGAAATAGGTGATGAACTCGGACTTTCGGCTTGGACATGAACATATTTTTTTAATAGATCGGGTATTTAAATGTATATATGGAATCATTTGAATGTTAAGTTGGATTTTTTCATGTTGTGATATGTTAGGATTGATAACGATAGCCTAAAGGTACGTATATGCTTTGTTGAGTGTTAATGAATGAACCATGATATGTATTTAGTGTTTTGTCAAGGTCTGTTTAAGACGAATTCTACTGCTGTCTCTTATAAGTTCTGAAAAATTTAATTTTGGGCCTGTTTCTTGTTTATGGCTTATTATTTAAGATTGATTTGAGTGGCGTTTCAGCTTAGGTACTATCCCAAGATGGGGCGTTACAAATATTATCATTTCCGTGGATTAGAATTTAAGTCACTCCTCGAGAAATGTTGTTCTAATTTTAGTACCACGTAAATTAATATAACATTTTGTTTGTTTTAGCTAGGAGGGTGTTTGGATAAGTTCCTAAAGTTTATAAAATGATTTTGGGGATTGTAAGATTTTATAAATTTTAGTTTGAAATAAGATCTCAAAGGTTTCGATAAAATAATATTTTGAATTTAAAAGCAGTATAAGAAAATATAATAATAGTGACATAATAAGTGGCAATAGCTTTTATTTTATCACTAATTATACGTTTTAAGTGACAATATTTTTTATTTTGTCACAATATAGCTTAATAGTGACAAAAACTAATATTTTAAGTTGTCACCATTAACAATTAGTGATAGCCTTATAGTGACGACCTAGTGACAATAAAATTATTACTATAATTTGCGACAAGATTTTCATTGTCTATAAGTTGTCATCATATGTGTGTCAGTAATTATTAGTGGTGACAACTTAAACACTATTTTATCACCATTTAGTTGTAAAAATCAAGAAGGTAACAAAACAAATTTTTTTATCACCTAAGATATATAATTAGTGACAACTTTTGCATTGCCACTTACTAGTCTGTCATTAATTTTCCTTTTTCTTGTAGCAAAGGCAGTAATAGTGATATTTCTATAATTAACATAGTGGAAATTTGCAATGTCCCCATCCCACGTAGACTAAACACTGGAAGAATAACTATTATATAAGCTTTGACCAACGAACTTGTGTGCATCCATCGGATATTTCTTTTGGGCAAGTTGATTATAGCTTAATTTCATGATGCATTCATAGTTTTGGAGGCAATAGCGAGTTTGGGGCATGACAAATTGTATCAAGGCCATCACCAACTAAAATATTGGAGCTAAGTGCTATATAGGGCAAAATGCTATGTGTGTGGGAGTCACCTCTTGAACATGTGGGACAAAGTGTTACACACCAAGAGTTACCTTTTGACCCTATAGGAGTCACCTCTAAAGTCCCAACGCTGTGTGATTAATCTTATATCTATGTCATGCTGCGATAAAGACGTCGCATTCTGAAGAGGGGATAATTATAATGCTCCATCCAACATGAATTAAATATTGAAAGAATAATTACTATATAAGCTTTTGCTAAAGAATTCATGTGCCTCTGTTGGATATCCTTTTTTAGCTTAATTTCAAGATGTATTCGATGGATTTGGAGACAATTCTCACATCTAACGGGCTTGTCTTGAGTGTGATAAAATTATAAGAGTTCATTAAAATCTTAAAAATAAGTTAAAATTTCCTTATTTTTTTCTAAAATAACTTATAGGATATTAAAATCTTAATTTGAAAATTTATAAAATATTTTTCTAAAAAAATTATTAAATACTCGATAACACCTTATCACAAAATCCAAAATATCTTCTATAAAATATTTTGAAGTGTCTATAACCTCACCCAAATGCCTTCTCATTCTTGCTTAAATTTGAAGAAAGTTCATTGAAGAGTTGCGCCAAATATGAAATCAAATCAATTTTCTTCAATGCATAGTTATCACTTCATGTCAGGATGACCTAGATGGCTGCTCATTACTCCAGCAGTCCAGCTGCCAAAAATTGACTACTCGTATATTTTGAACATCTCAAAATAAAATTGTTTTTTAAATAAAAAAATATTTCTCAAACTAAACACTTTTTTTTTTTTTTCTTCTTTTTGAAGCACGCAAACTAAACATTAATTAATTAGATAATATTGATTATCAGACCTCTATACATGAACATTTTACTTTTGTCAGTTTTCATCAAAAACTCTGTATTGGATAAAAATAAAGTCGAAAAAGAATATAACATTGGATAAAAAATGTTGAGCAATTAAAATTAACTAGTCAAAGGTGCTTCATATAGATAATGATCTTGATCTACAAAAATGAAATTAACCTAGTATAAAAAGACTTAATTGACATTTTTATATTAATCGTAGCAAAAACCTTCAATATTCAAATAAGTATAGATTGCAAGGATTTTAAAGTAACTGTTCAAATTAAACTTACTATATATAAATGTGAAGATAATATTGAACTAATTGACCATTCGATATATCATCTTTTTAATATGACGCAGCAAACATAAATTGTTAACTTTCTTTAGCTTCCAATCGTTTATATTGAATATTCATTTAAGTATTTATATTTTTCAAGAAGCAGACTCCTTCCATAAGTTCAAATTCTTTATTTTAATTAATATTTTATTTTCTCTAATATTATAAATAAATATTTAATTAAAATTAATTAAATACGTACGACATGCATCTATAAAATAATATATATATATATATATTATAATATCCATTAAATTTGAAGATTGCACCTATGCCAGATACACCCCTACCTCAACCACTTTGGATTCTCTATTCCATCATGTTTCGTCTCCTATTCCAACATGATGTATATATGTCAAATGTATCTGATTTTTAATCAATTATTTTTATAAGAAAATATTTAATACACATGTCATATATCCATAAAATGAAATAGAAAATGAAACATCAATTGAAATAGGGAATCTAGGTTGTGATTACTTGTGATTTCATTTCTCATTTTCCATTTAGGAGAGAGAATAGTGAGATTTTTGTATTTATGAGGTGTAAAACTTTTTTATGAGAGAATGATCGTTTGTAAGGTAAAAGTTTAATGATTACAGTTGATGTAACAAGTAAAAGTTATGAGATGGTGATTGGTTATGAGATTTTTTGTGAGAAAAAGTTGTAAGATGGTGATTGATTGTGAGATATGAGTTAAAATATTGTGTATGTAATAATTTTTATATAATATTTATATATAGGTTTTTATTAGAATAAAATAAAATAAATAAAATATCCTTTAGAATATCCTATAATATATATACTAAAATAAAATAATAAATTTATGTAATGATTTAATTAATTAAATTTTAAGTATATATTGAAATAAATGTTTATATACTTATATATGTGGAAAATAACTTTATGAAATATTTAAATATAATGTGTAAATATAAAGACATATTATGAAATATGTTATTTAAATAATACAATATAATGTGTAAATATAATTATATATTATAAAAATAATTTTGCTTAAATAATAAAACATTATGTGCAAACATAATTATGTATTTGGAAAATAATTTTATGTAAATATTAAAATATACATGTGAATATACATGCGAATAATTATATTATCAAAATAATTATATTTAAATATAGAAATATTATGTGTAAATATAATTATTTATTAAAAATAATTCTATTAAATTAAAATATTATGTACAGATGTAATTACTATGAAAATTATTATTTAAATTTTTTAAATATACATCAAATAACTATATTAAGAAAATAATTAATAATATTTAAATATAAAAATATTATGTGCAATTATAACTACATATTATGGTATAATTTTTTTAAATGTTAATATATACATGTAAATAATTATATTATGACAAAATTTATTTGAATATAAAAATATTACTTATAAATATAATTATATATAATGAAAATAATTTTAAACAAATATTAAAATATTATAGGTATATATAATTATATATTATGAATTAATTATGTAGAATTAAACCTTATGTACATAAGTGTATGAAAAATCGCCGAGTGCGGCATAAGTCTTCCATATAATATGGAAGGTCAGAAGTTCGGATCCGAACAGACTCTTGATGTGCATGTATATAAAAAAAAAAAAAAAAAAGTGTATGAAAAATCAGGAGAAACTTTAAAAAAATTTACTTGAGAAGAATTAATTCATTTTATGAGAGAATTCAAAAAAAAATTCTAAAAGGATAATCCTCACTAATCAAAGATGGAATAAGGAGGAGATGAATATTTTTGAGAGGGATAATTTTTTTTTTTTTTTCTTTAAGTGTTACTTGTCAGATATATCTATCTTCCAAGTCCACATCTAATCACATCTTATGAGAAAATTTTACTTCAAAGGCTTGCTTGTGGAAAAATCTCCCACAAGCAAGCACAGCCTAAACCACACCTCGACATTTCATTCAGCCCTTTAGTCAGCAAATGATTGTCAACAGCCATAAAAATAAATCTTGGCTGGCAATTGGCGTGGGAATTATTAATTGATAAGATCTCCCGCGTGGAAAGTAATAGGAAGACACGACCCCTTTGAAACGACAAAGTCTTTCTCACTCGTTTAATCTAGAAAACCAAAAAGTTGACACGCAAAGGTGCATTCGTTCATAGGTAGGAAGCATAATTATTATTATTATTATGAAGGAAAAACCACATATATAATAATATAAAAGAAGTTCGGATTAAGACGACATAACTTATAGAGCAAACGTGTTCTGTTTTTCCAAGACATTCTTAGAGTATGTATTCAACAAGCAAGCTCAATTGGTCCGTGTCCGTGGCATTGACAAATATATGCACAAAGACAAAAAAAATTAGTTTATCCACCATATATTTAAGTGGACCCACGATTTATGAAAATTATACAACGTACTATTACTTTTTTGATTAATTTTAAGTTTTCAATTTTTTTATTATTTTTTTAGTATTTAAGCTTTATAAGAGATTTTTAAAAAAATTGTCATACAAACAAGGATGACAATGGAGAGAATTTGGGGCAGATTTGCAAAAATCCGAGACTCACTCTGCCAAATTTTCTATGGACCCAAGACCTGCCTGTGGATTGCACCCATTAAATTTGTTGGACCCATTTTTTTTTATTTAAAAAAAAATTATTATTTTTAAAAATTAATATTATCAGAACTTTCAAAAAATAAAAAATTAATTATTTGAAATTATATATACATATTTTAGTTTTTAGAAAATTATAAAATACAAATATTATTGTTACTTATATATGTATATTCAACGCATAAACTATTTATTATGACTATAATATTACTTTTATGTAAAATATATATGTAATAGATAAATATAAATACGCATTACACTAATAGATTTATAATAAATAAAATTACGTATATAATATTATAGTAGGATAGATTTGGGGCGAATCCAAAATTTAAAACTAATATCGAAGAACTGCCTTGAGATTGATTTATACTTTCAAGACCTACCGGCTTGCGATGGGTCGGGGATGGGTTCTGTAGGACGAAGATTCATTGTCGTCCATATTAAGAGAGTGCATAAGCTTGTAAGCTCGTCAAAATATTTTATATTTTTTAAAATTTATAAGATATTATAAAATGTTTGGTAAATTCTTTAAAGAAAAATGAGTTATAAGTTTTCAAAATAAAATATTAGTATCTTATCAATCATTTTAAAAAATTAAGGAGCTCTTTATTTACTTTAAAAATTTAACCATACTCCCATAAGTTTAACCATGTTAACTATAAAATTCATCATTACTAACATTTTATAAGTTTTAAAATTTTATTTTATTTAAATACTTTAAAAGTTTATTTTTAAAATAAGACATTATTTTTAAAATTTTAAAAATATATTATTGAATGTGGAGCTTATAAAATGTTATAAAGATCATCATAAAAAAGAATTAGAGGGAAATTCAAAAACTTATGGGATTTTATCTATTTTGATTTTCTATTTTTTATTGACTTAAAATAATCTATTTGTGAATGTAATGGTATGACTAGGCCTGTAAATGGGTAGGGTATTACCCTACCTATGTCCAAAATATCAAACCCATACACATACACATACCCATATTTATCAAAGATAATGTAATGGGTATGAGTAGAGTTTATACCCATAAATTACTCATGTACCCATACCCCATAAATTACTCATTATTTTATACTTACATTTAATCAATGAACATAAAAATTGTCTATATTGAAATCAAATTTATAGTAATAATAAACTTTTTTTATATAAAAGTTACAAAAATATGTGAATGACCAGTAGGGGTGGGAATAGGCTAAGCTTTGTTGTAAATAGGTCAAGCCTGTTGCATATTTGGTAAACTTAAGCCTAGCCTATTATCTGATATAGGCTTTTTTTAAAGACCTGGCCTAACCTTCTTAGATTTTTTCAAAGCCTAGGCCTGACCTGAAAAACCTATTTTAGTTAAGATTTTAATTAGGTTTAAATTTTATATAGGCTGGGGCTTTTAATTGGCTAAGGCCTTAGTAGGCTTAAGAATTTGATAGGCCTTAATAGGCCTAAAAATTTTATAATTTATACTAAGCAAAAATTATTGGCAATTATAATACATTTATCTTCACAAAGAGAAAAGTATAATGAAGAATTATTATAAGTTAAACAAAAAATTTGAAATAAAAGGGTTGTTTATTAATTAAGAACATAATATATAATTATATCAAATTAATAAAATTAATTAATATAAATATAAAAGCAATTATATAAGTATTATAAATAATTATATATATTATTGATATGGGACAGCCCGGCAGGCCCAGCCCAATAACACTCAACTAGGACAGGAGCCTTAATCCCAACTCGTTTTAGACCAAGCAGATGTTCGACCGCCACTTGACCTCTGGATCTCTACTCGTTGTAGCGAATATTAGCATTCTTGATCGACCAGGTTACGGTCGATAGCCTCCTTCAGGTGGTCTCAATCCTTCGACTAGAATGATGTAGCTTCAACCAGAATGAACTTGGTGACCAAGCTCCTAGGTGACATTCTCGCTGGTGTGCTCATCTAGACCAAAGGGGTTGAGGAAAGACGAAAACCATTCGGCCACATTGAATGCCTTGTCAGGCACCATCCTGCCGTATTAATGGCGCATGCCACCAACAGTACCACTTTTTGCAATCGTGTCAGGCTAGGGAGCACTTCCAGTGTACCATCTTATCTTAGGTGGTTGGAGGCAGTGCCACCTGGAACAATACACAAGCTAGATAAGACAAACAAGTCCTCAATCAAGGACAATAGACCTTCTTGCACAACAGGGGCATCAAGGACATGTCAACCACCATGAGAAGGCTATAAATATCCTATCACAACCCTTCAACAAGGTATGCCATTTCTTATCTAGTGCTTCTACTCCACTGCTCATATCTTTAGTCAATCCTTACTAATTTGAGCATCAGAGTGCCCTAGCCGATAGCACATTGGCTAGCCTGACATTCGCTGTTGATTGCAAAACTCGACCCTGATTTACTAAAGGCTCATTCCTCGACCCCCCTTAGGTCGATTTCATATAATCTCAGCCCAGTACACTAATATACGATATTCTCCCTCATCATTTGGCGCCGTCTATGGGAATCTTAGAGTCCGCAATCGAGAAAATGGTTAACACTGGGCGAGCCACTCCAAAAAAAGGGAAGAACAGAAGGTTGCCAACCCTTTCTCTTTGACCTCAACTAGAACCAGATTTGCCACCTAACCGGAATAGGTGGTCACCCTAACCATGCCACAATTGATGCAACTTATAAGCGAGCAAATCTCTGCTCAAATCTCACCTCTCTTGAATTGGCACACAGTCCCGCCTAGGCCAGCAGCCAGTGCTATACCCCAGCCTATTCAGTGCGAAGAAAGGCCTGCCGGAGAAAAGAGGGTTAGACCAAAGGTTCGGCGACCACCCATTCAACGAGATGATAGTCCCTAGTGATTCTTGAGAGAGGAAATTCAACAACACCCCTGCGAAGAAGTAGCGAATTTTTCCGACTATGGCGTTCAACCAATTCGAGCCCAGCAGCGCCATAGGGTCAAGCACATGAGGCAGCAGACTAATAGGAATCTCACCCAGGCTGACCGAGAAGAATAGGAAGAAGTCTCCTACCAAGTTCAACAGCTCACCAGGCAGCTCGAGGAGATCTCAAGAAGAAATACTGAACGGAACCATAAAAGAGTCCAGAGGTCTCGATGAGAGAGAGAATCCTCGTTTATTCAGGATATTATCAATGAGCGCATTGCTGTTGATGCCAAGGTGCCCACAGGACTACCTAAGTATGACGGCTCGTCAGACCCAAATGAACATTCGTTGCAATTTGAAAACATGATGCAGCTGCATGGGCACAATGAACACATCCTTGTGAAGATGCTTGTAACCACTTTCTAGGGCATTGCACTCGACTAGTTTGTCAAGCTAGAGCCAGCATCTATTTACTTATACAACCAATTGTGTGACAAATTTCAGCACTAATTTGCCAACCGAAGGAAGGCGAAGATCCGCCACGCCCAGTTGCATACAATTAAACAGAATGAGGGAGAGTTGCTTCGAGATTTTTTCACCAAGTTCAATACTGAGGTTTTGAAGATTGATCGACCTTGCAGAGAGGTATATGACTCATTAGGATATGAACAGATTAAAATATGGCAATCTTGAGGCCAAGAAGAGAAAAACCAAAGAGAAGGATGACTGCTAGAACAAAAAAGGACATCGATCCCGTATCAAGCGTTTCCAAAATTATACTCCACTCAATCTTTCGAGAAAAGAGGTATGGGTGGAGTCAACCAAAACCTCTTCGGTTGAAACTATTTTTCAGCTGTCTACAAGTGTAAAGTTAATTTTTTTTTTCAGATGCAGACCTGTCGCACATCGAAAGTCAGGGAGTGGACAATAAATTGGATTGCCCCTTGGTCGTATTTGTAGAAATTCTAACTTTGAGGTTAGGAAGATCCTGGTCAACAATGGAAGTTCAGTAAATATCATATTCTTGTTGACCTTGGAAATAATGAAATTGGAAAAGTTGAAGTTTAAGCCAGTCAGAACACCTCTGGTCGGATTCGAAAAAACGAAAATCATACCTGAGGGATCTATCAACCTCTTTACATCATTTAGGGAAGCTCCTTAGAGGAAAACCCTTATGATCAATTATCTAGTCATTGACACTCCTTTTGTATACAATGCCATAATCGAACGACCTACTCTAAATGACTTCTGCACCATTATTTCGATCTATCACATAAAGGTCAAGTTTTCGACCACCGCCGGCACATGAGAGCTCTTGTGTAACGTCAAGGCAGCATGGTGTTGTTACACAATCTCAGTTAAGGCCACAGAGCAAAAGAGTCGACCAAAGCTAGGATCCTTAGGGGACGCCATAGTAGCGAATCCCAAGGAAGGTCAGTCGAGCAAGAAGAGAAAGCTCAAAGAAATCAGAATGGAGCCCATCGGTAAGCTCAAGACAATCAAGTTGGATCCTAAAAACGCCAACATGACCATCAGAATTAGTATTGATTTGGGGAATAGCATTGAGGGCCTCATGGTCAATTTCCTCAGATAAAACATTGACGTTTTTGCTTATAAGGCTTCCGACCTCCAGGGAATTGACCACAGCATCATAGTCCATCATTTAAACATGGACCCCTCATATAAACCAGTGAAGCAGAAGACTAAGACCTTCAATGCTGAGCAATGCCAGATCATCGAGAAAAAGGTTAACAAGCTCTTAGAGGTAGGATACATTGTAAAAATTCAATATCTGAGTTGGCTTTGTAATAGAGTCCTTGTCCCTAAGAATGAGGGTAAATGGCACATGTGTAACGATTTCACTGATTTGAATAAAGCTTGCCCTAAAGATCCTTATCCCCTGCCTCGAATAGATTTACTAGTTGATTCTACTGTTGGTTGTGAGTTATTGAGTATGATGGATGCATTCCAAGGATATTACCAAATTTTTATGGCCCCTGAAGATAGGGAAATACGTCTTTTATCGTCCCTAATGGGGTATACTATTTTCTGATCATGCCTTTTGGGCTCAAAAATGCAGGTGCGACGTATCAGAGGATGGTGAACTTTATGTTCAAGAATGAGATAAAAAAATCTATGGAGGTCTATGTCGACGACATGATCGTCAAAATTAAAAAAGAACATAATCATCTGATCGACCTCAAGCACACATTTTCAATACTTAAAGCATTTGGCATGAAGTTCAACCCCAACAACTGTACCTTCGGGGTGCGAAGAGGTAAATTCATAGGATACATGGTCAGCCAATGGGGCATTGAGGCAAACTCAAAAAATATTCAAGCTCACGCCCCCTAGAATAGTTAGAGATGTGCAGCGTCTGGTCAGAAAGATCACAGCTCTGGGGAGGTTTATTGCCTGATTAGCTGACAAAAGCTTACCATTTTCAAGATTCTGAGAAACGCAAAAAAGTTAGGTTTTTAATGGTTGGGGCAATGCGACCAGGCCCTGATCGAGTTAAAACATTATCTCTCTTCTACACCTATGTTGGCCAAGCCTAAACTGGGAGAGATTTTGCAACTATACTTAGCAGTATCATAGGATTCTATAAGTTTCGTCTTGGTGTCGATCAGAGATGGTTCTCATCAGCCTATCTATTATAGTAGTAAAGCAATGCAACGTCTTGAGCACCACTATCTTGAGATCGAAAAATTCGCTCTTGCCTTGGTCATAGTAGCTCAAAAATTGAGACCCTACTGTCAATCTCACGCCATCATTTTCCTGATGAACCAACTTTTGAAGTAAGTACTGTCAAAACCTAATACGTTAGGATGACTAACCAAATGGGCAATTGAGTTGGGTGAATTCGACATCACAACCCCGAACCGCTGTAAAGCACAAGTTTTAGCAGACTTTGTTGCCGAGTGACTTGACTTACCCGACCAAAACGACAGCAACTCCCTTGTATGGACACTACACATTGAAGGGTTGGCGACCTCCTCTGGATGAGGGATTGGCATCTCGTTATGCTCGCCACTTGCAGAGGAATATGATTTTACAATCAAGCTTGACTATCCAATAACTGACAATGAAGCAAAGTATGACACCCTTCTCGCTAGCATGAGGATGGCAGCTGACCATGATGTCGAGCAGCTAGTGGCCATCATCGACTCCTAGCTAGTCGCGGAGTAGGTCGAAGGGAACTTTGAAGCTAAAGAGTCTACAATGAGCAAATACCTGGCTGAGGTAATGAGGCTATAGTAGTTGTTCAAGAAGTTTTCCCTTAGCCAGGTTCTTCGATCGGGGAACGAATGTGCTAACGCACTTTTGAAGTTCGCAAGCTCGACAAAATGGATGAGGGACAAGACAATAACTTTTCTGGTCGCAATGGAGGCCACAATAGGTGCCCCTGAGAAGTATTTGGTGGGGCAGATCGAAGAAGCTCTTCCCTCCTGGTAGGATGACATAAAGGCGTACTTCAGAGAAGGAATAACCCTCGAAGACAAAGGGGAAGAGCGTAAGCTCAGGGGTCAAGCAGCTAAATTTGCACTCAACAAGCATGGTCAGCTTTACCAGAGGTCCATATCAGGACCCCTACTGAGGTGCCTAACTCTATTCCAGGCTAGCGATGTCTTGTACGAAGTTTATGCAGGTATTTGTGGCAATCACTTCGAAGGGCGGTTACTGGCGCATAAGATCTTCAAATACGGATACTTCTAGCTAATGCTACTAAAAGACACTATTGACTTCACCAGAAGATGCCAATCCTACCAGCTCCACTCGAACATCCCATATCAACCTACTTCATTGATGGTAAATGTACAGATCACGTGGCCATTCGACCAGTGGGGATTGATATAGTCAGATCTTTTCCAAAAATGATAGGTTAAAGGAAATTTATGATCATTGTTGTCGAGTACTTTATGAAGTTGGTCAAAATAGAGGTTGTACCTAAGATAATTGACGTCGCCATTAAGAGTTTTATATAGAAGAATATTGTCTGCCATTTTGGTCTCCCCAAGGTCTTAATATCAAACAACGGAACACAATTTTAGAGCAGAAAATGAGGGCTTGGTGTGAAAACCTCGGGATTCACCAGCACTTCACTTCAGGAGGGAATTCCCAAGCTAACGGTCAAACAGAGGTCACGAATAGAATCATGCTCGACCATCTCAAGGCTTGACTGGAAGAAATTGGTGCATGTTGGGCAAATGACCTCCCGGGCGTACTATGGGCATTTAGAATAACTCCCCAAACAGACACAGGTCATAGCCCTTATATCTTGGTTTATGGATCAGAGGCAATCATCCCAATAGAACTAATTCAACATACATCTTGAATGATCCATTTAAACCTAATCAGAAACACTTCAGAACGGGAACTCGATCTGGAGACCATCGATGAGCTATGATGGCAAGCTTACTCTACGATGCAGAGATATAAGTCGAAGATGGAGGAGCACTACAATAAGGGAGTTTGATCGAGAACTTTCAAAGTAAGCGACTTTATCCTCGAGAAAGTCAAAGTGTCGAAGAACGTGGGAAAGCTTGACCCAAAGTGGGGAGGGCCCATACTTAGTGGTCAAAGTAGCAAAGCACAATGCATATCAACTTACAGATATGTATAGTAATGAGTTCTCTCGACCATGGAATGCAATAAACTTGAAAATTTCTATGTGTAACAATGCTCAAAGCCCCCATTGTACTGCAAACCTCTCTAAAAGTAATAAAACTACGCCCATTTGTACAATACTCTGCTCATACCACAAGATAGAGGTTTCTTGCCCAAATTAATGAATGACTCAATCGTTCAGAGTCGACCCCGTAGTCAACATCGGTTACAAACCGCAAGATAGAGGCTTTCAGTTTAAGTTAACAAACGACTCAATTGTTTGGAGTCGATCCCATAGTCGACATCGGTTTCAAACCACAAGATAGAGACTCCAGCCTAAGTTAACAAACGACTCAATCATTCGGAGTTAACCTCGTAGTCGATATCGATTCCAAACCGCAAGATAGAGACTTCCAGCCCAAGTTAACGAATTATTCAATCATCCACAGTCGACCAGAAGTTCGCTTCTAGCCAAGACATTTAGACTATTCAGCTATAGTAAACAAATAAATTAATTGCCTACAGTCGACCCTGTAGTTGGAAGTAAATGATTTGATCGCTTATAGTTGACCACATAGTCGAGCAGAAGGCTTCTAGCCAAGATATTTAGGCTCATTAGCCACGGTAAATAAATAGGTTAATCATTCATTCTCGACCTCTCAGTCGACCAAGAACCCAATTCAAATGCGAAATCAAAAACATGTAACTCATGCACTAAAAATGTTAATCACTTCTTGATGACAATAATCGACTATGGACTCAGAATGGCTCAGCTTGTCATAAAAGCTTGAGATTGATTCCGACACAAACTGATCGACCTTAACATCTCTCATTTTGCCATCCGAGGTACGACCTATATTGACTCAGAAGTTGACAACAGATATCCCAAATGCCCTAACTTGATATAAACGTCTTGGATCATTTCAATTACTTTTGCGTCGATTAATTATTAAACTGACCACGAACATGTTTAATTCCTTTATTAAGGGATTGCGTTACCTAATTCTTCTTCCAAGGTTGAGTTGTTTATGTCGGTATTTATTAACAATTGGCATTCAACCTCAACAAAGCATTAAAATAAAATCAAAATAAATTACACATTGATCTGTCAAAATCAAACACTTATATCATCCAAAAACAGCAACCCAACAAATACAAGTACATCCATTCAGAAAGTTGCAAATTTAAAAAGCTACAAAAGAACGCTTCGCAGGGTGACCAAGCACATAAAGCCCATGACCACAAGGATTACTCGACCTAACCCCTTTAGCTCGTGTAGGGCTATCCTCATCCTACTCTGGACGCTGAGAGGGTCCTGCTTCATCGACTAGGAAAGGATGTGGGCTGGGGGGAAAATAGTCAGCCACGTTAACTTTGTCATCCCGGATGTTGAAAGAAAAATCATTGGGAAAGTTGAATTCAATGGTCACCGCCTTGATCTTGGTTTGATGGGCAGGAACAACAGTGGGCATAACAGGTGGCTCCTTAGCTGGAGAAACCTCATCGGCCTCGTCGGGATACATGCACAACTACTCATCGAGCGTATAACTCAAGCACTCATTGTCTTCCACGTTGAACTAGTAACCAAGAAACTCCAACTGCTTGACGGCCTTGTCGAAGCCATCCTTAGCATCGTCGAGAGAGAAGACAAGCTAGTATCCATCAAAGCAGATGTCAGCATGAATTGCTGAACAGCCTTCTGCTGGACGTTGGGCAGCATCCTACTAAACTCACGCTGAGCAAATTGTAGTACAGCCTCGTACCCCTAGGCTCGACCATTATCATAGTAGGATTGCCCTACTACTTGGGCCTTCTTGAGGAGCTCCTCAGCTGCACTCCTCTCGCTCATAGTCGTCATCAGCTCAGCATCTTTTGCCTCAAGCTTTGCTTCTTTCTTCTCCAACTACTTCGTCAGTTAATCAACCTCCATTTGGGCAGATTCGAGTGCCACTCTAATCATTTCTATTTCATTGTGTCCCTCCCATATTTGATCCACCTGGTCAAGAACCAGTTCCAACCTCCAAGACATATGGTAGCCCAGCTGACCGACTTGCAAAGACAATGTTCTTTTCAACATAAGCAAAACACCCGAATCATTCAACAACAAGTATTACTGAACTAAAATCTTTACCATATTGGTGTGATAAGCCAAGGCCTTCATCGCCGACTCTTCTCCATCATCTTGTGCTTGTCAGACGCGAACAGACCAGCCATCAAAACCTTCATCGGTAAGGACCCAGTCTCTCTTGCCGTCATCATAGACATAAAGTTATGGACTGCCAGTTCAGTCCCAAACCGCGGCGAGGGTAGTTTAGTTAGGTTGAAGAGCTCCCCATCATCTCGATGCCCAAAGAGATTGAATCTATTTGCTACCCTGGCCTTCCCTTTGCCTTTGTCGGCCGCCGTCTTCTTTGGGCTGGCCCCGCCTGTTCAGTCACAGGCCTCTTTCCTCAACCAACGAAACCATCGCTCGGTGGAGCCGCCGGTGCAACTGGAGCAGTTACAACAATAGGTTGCACCATGATCGGTGCGATCGTTTCTCATTGAGCCCCCACGACACCCTCGATTCCTCTTCGCACGAGCAATAGCTTGGGCTCGAGTTTGACTTATTATCTCTTCTCGATCTGCATGACAACAAAACCAAAATATATAAAACTCGACTAAATGATAGAGACACAACAGTAGAGAGAAATGCATGTAACTATCTACATAATCGAGCATCTGTGGGTAGGTCGAGTTGGGTGGGCTACAAGCCCACTGACATTAGATTTTTCTCAATATAGCCAGATGCCTCTATATGACCAAAACTCGACCAGATCTCGTACAAAGGTGTTTGGCCAAGTTGGAGTTTGGTTCCCTAGCATTTTGTCATGCCCTCACATCCAAATCCTAGGGATATTGAAACCCACTCCCTCAGGAGCCCGAACATTAAAGTACTTAGTTTTTCGATTTTGGCCAAAGGATGATACTGGGGTTGCCAAAAAATTTCGATGATGGTGAGCAGGTCGGGCGATAAAAGCCCAAATCCTCAGTACTCCTCGACTTATGAGACACAGGGAAGTGAAAGAGACTGCTGAAATTGGCAAAAGTGGGAGGTTGATTGTGGACGTGCATCAAAACTATGAAATTGTATATGGTTGAAAAACAATTGGGGAGAAGTTGGGTGATGCAAACCTGAAAACCCCTCAGCATGTTGATTATTGGCTCGGCAAGGGGGAATCTAAGCCCACATCGAAGGTCATATTCTAATACAATAATGTAACTAGTGAATGGTTGATGCATCCTACCCCAAGACCTGGGACAATTAGCTCGTAACCTTGGGGAATGTGATATACCTGCCTAATGATATTAAGGTCCACCTCTTTCACCTCTGACCTAATCTCATTGTAGTGATTAGGGGTAAACAACATACTACGAGACACTGGGGGTTCGCTCGGGTTGGCCTCGACCTCAGTGGCAACCCGTTCATTGCTAGAACTACTGGAGGTCGAGCTATCACTTGATGAGCTATCAGAATCGCTAGTCGAATCATTCTCATTGTTGGTCGGAGCCCTATCTGACCTAGTCCCCTCACTATTGCTCCCCCGGTTACCCTCATCACTGCTAAAAATCCTCAGCATCATTACAATTTTATTGCATTTAAGATCAAAGAGCAAAGCACACTTGGAGGTATTGAAACACTTGTTGGTTTGGCTATCTAGAAGCGAAATGCAGAATGCAGTAAATTGCTATGATCGATCTCATGCAAAGCTATAAATGTAAAAATGGAGATTTTTACCGTGCCTATTTATAGGCTCCAATGCTCGGAACCCTAAACGGCAGCAATTATTACACTATCTCCACTTGACGCTTCGCATGACCCAACGTAACAGATGCATTAAATATGTCAAAACCTTAGTCAACCTTGTAAAATCCTCTTTGACTCTGGGAAACCTCAGTCGTTTTGATTGAACTCTAGTAGATTCTTTCCAACAGCTGGTCAGGAAGTCAGCTACTCTCTGTTCCTTCTTGTCGACTTGCTCAATTAGGACTCGGGAGTGGGGAAAGGGACTCATGATATGGGACGGCCCAGTAGGGCCAGCCCAATAACACTCAAGTAGGACATAAGCCCTAAGCCCAACTCGTTTTGGACCAAGTAGACGTTCGATTGCCACTAAATCTCTGGATCCCTCCTCATTAGGGCCAATATTAGCATTCCTGATCGACTCGATTATAATCGATAGCCTCATTCAGGTGGCCTCAATCTTTCGACCATAATAATGTAGCTTCGACCAGAATAATGTAGCTCCGACTAGAATGAGCCTGGTGACCAAGATCCTAGGTGACATTCCCATTGGTGTGCTTGTTTCGACTAGAGGAGTCGAGGAAAGACGAAAACCCTTCGGCTGTATTGAATGCCTTTTCAGGCGCCGTTCTGCCGCATTAATGGCGTGTGCCACCAATAGTACCACCTTTTGCAGTTGTGTCAGGCTAGGGAGCACTTCCAATGTACCACCTTATCTTATTTAGCTGGAGGCAGCGCCACTTGGAACAGTACACAAGTTGGATAAGACGGGAAAGTCCTCAAGCAAGGACAATGGCCATTTTTGCACAATAATGGCATCAAGGATATATCAACCACCATGAGAAGGCTATAAATACCCCATCACAATCCTTCAGCAAAGTATGCCATTTCTTATCTAGTGCCTCCACTCCACTACTCATATCTTTAGTCGATCCTTACTAACTTGAACGTCAGAGTGCCCTCGGTTAGCCTGACATTTGTTGTTGATTGCAGGACTTGACCTCGACTCACTAGTAGCTTAATGCTCGACTCCCCCTTAGATTGATTTCATTTAATCTCAGTCCAATACACTAATATATGATATTCACCCGCATCAATTATAATATAATTAAATTATATAGGCCGGCCTGATAGGCTTTATAGGTTTTTTTAAAAGTCTACACCTAGCCTTTTAACTAAATAGATTTTTTTCAGGGTCTAAACCTGGTCTTTTATTAAATAGGCTAGGGCGAGCTAGGCCTCAAATAGGGTAGACTGTAGGCTCCCGACAGGAGACCTAGCTTATTCCCATCCCTAATAAATAGTAACAACTACACAATTTTCTTCATAAAAAATTAAACTAAATTAATAAAATTAATAAAGTTATTATATTGGGATAGCAATTTTTTTTTCTTTCAAAATTGGAATAGTAATAGCAACAGTTGAATATTTTTTATTAATAAAATTAATAATATTAAAATTAATAGTGAAATTATAAATATTTTTTTATAAAAATAGTTAATAAAATTAATTTTGGTAATGAATAAACTTTTTTAATAAAAAATTTATTAATGAATGAAAATTTTAAAATAAAGATTAACTCATTTAAATTTAATAATTACATTAAATTAAATATAGATTTATTTTTATTTTTTGTTATTGTATGCCAAATAAATATTTTTAGTATGTATTGAGAAAGTTAGTGTATACATTAAAAACATAAGTCCAATAAATTAGACCCGATGGGTCTTGTGTTAGATAGGGTAGAGTAGGGTCAGTGTCTCATTCTTTTGGATATTTTAGGATATGATAGAATATATAATATTTTTATTTGAATATTTTAGGATATAAGTGTGATTAAGGTGATGCCCTACCCATTTATAAGCTTTGATATGAGTTTTATATATTGGTTGGCAGGCTGTCAGACTAATTGATCAAATAAAGACTAAAGTCGGCTAAGATGATTGGAGTCCCATTGTACCGTATAAAATGGCTTTTGCTTGACAAATCCAAGATACAATGCCAATTTTTTTTTCTCCATTTAAGCTGTGTTTTTAAAGTCGTAATAAAAAATATGTAAATATTAATGACAAAATAAAATCATAGTTTTGGAAGAGAAGTACAAAGAAAATGAAAATAAATGGAGGCATTATTGATTAACATATATTACATTTGGACTTAAAATAGTGATTAATGACAAAACTGAAAAAATTTATTATAATTATGTTGTGGCTACCTCGCTTCCACCTCTTATCGCTTTTCATAATCTCGTAATTTTCGTTTTTCATGTCTTGTCAAGATTTTTGTCACGAGGAAGTATTTAAATTATAGGGTTGAAACTCGATATATATCTTAAATTAATATAATTAAGTGTCACTGCAAGAAAATTGGTATTTAGTAGCATTAATTTAGTGACATTTTATTATATAATGACACAAAAAAGTATTATGGTGATAGTTGTAAAAGAATGCCACTATAAATTAATATTTGGTTGCATTTGATTATTAAATGACAAATAAAATAGTGACATTTGATTGAAAATGCTAATATAAATGTATTTCAAAAATATTTAACTAGTGTCACTAAGTCTTTTAGGAAAATGCCACTTATATATGTAGTTATAATGTCATTTGAAAAAAATGTCATAAAGAATATAATGGCATTAGTTTAGTGGTATTTATAGTGTAATGACATACAAAAGTAATATAGTGATAATTAGAAAAAAAAATGTCACTATAATAAAATATTTAGTGGCATTTGATTTTTAGATGACATATAAAATAGTTGCATTTGATTAAAAATACCAAAACAAATATAATTTAAAGGCATTTAAGTAGTGACACTAATTTTTCTTAAAAAATGTCACTCATATTTATTTATGGTGTCATTTAGAAAAAATACCACAAAATATTTAGTAGCAATAACTTAGTGACATTCGGTAGTGCAATGACACGCAAGACTAATATGGTAATAATTATTGAAAAATGTTACTGTAGTACAATATCTAGTGGTATTTGATTAAGAAACTGACAAAAAATTAGGAACATTTGATTGAAAATGCCAACATAAATATATTTGCAAGGGATTTAAGTAGTACTATAATTATTTTTAAAAAAATGTCACTCATATTTACATATGGTATCATTTATAAAAGATACTGTAAATTATTTGGTGGCACTAATTTAATATCGTTTTACAATATTGTGATGCATTAAAGTAATGATAGTACTTAAAAATGTCACTATAATATAATGCTTAGTAGTAATTGATTAATAAATATTATAAAAATATAATTTTATTGAAATTATTAATATAGCTAAATGTTAAAAGCATTTAACTAGCAATACTACCTTTTTTTTTTTTTCTAAAAAGAAAATATAACTCATAATTTAGTTATGGTGTGATATGAAATAAATATCACAAACAAATAGATAAAATATATATAGTTATTAATAACTGTAAAATATATAATGTTATCTTATCATAATGCAATGATTAAATTAACTATTTAATATAATTTTAGTGTACTGACTAAATTAACCATATTTTTCATGAAGTATTAAAAATTTAAGTTTTTGCCCATTTTTTCTCCTCACCTATACATTGTTTTTTTTTTTTTTTTTTTGAATATTTTCTATCTCTAGATTTAATGTCTCAAAATTTTTCAAATATATTATTTAATATAATAATTTTGAGTATGTATTTAAATAGTTGAGAAAATGTGGTTTTAAAGTATAAAAATATAATAGTATTTTTTAATATCTATAATGAACATTTGAAGGGTAACTTAAAGATAAACTCAAATCTTTCCAAGTAAATTGTTGTAGATTCGAGTCTTTTATAGAGCAATTGGAGCATGTTGGAGTCTCATATATGAAGTATTAAAATAAGATGTCACTCAAAAGAATCTTTTTTGCCATTTAATTTACCATATTATTTAATTAATTTTCATGGCATGTTAGTATGTCATCTCAAGGAATCTTTTGTCACATTTTAACATTATGATATGTATTTTTTGTAGCACGTTAGCATGTCATTTAAAAGTATATATATCTTTGTGACATTTTAACATGCCATTTAAACTGTATTTTTTTTTTTATGGCGTGATACCTTGTCATTTAAAGGAACTTTTGTAGCGTTTTAACCCGCCACTATATGTAATTTTCAATGGCTTATTAGTATGTCATTTAAAATAATTTTATTGGCATTTTACCATATTATTTAATGCATTTTTTCGTGACATTTTAATGTGTCATTTGATGCAATTTATGTTTCATTTTATTAATACCAAAAAAAAGTAATCTAATGACACTTATACCTTTAGCTATACTGCTATGAGTGGCACTTTTAAAAAATAAATATAAAATTGTCACTATAATATTATTTAAGTGGTATTTTTAGTGTCTTTAATGTTTTATTTTGTTGCAGTGTGTGTTTTATATTTGATTCTTATTTAAATAGGCATTAATGTATTTTAATAATAATATTTTTGCTCTAAAACTATATATTTTATGTAGTTAGTTTGTGATATTTTAAGATAATGAATTATATGTTTTATTTTACTCCATTGATTTTTATTTTTATTAATTATTCTACAACGTGCTTCATAGATGACAAAATATTGATAGATTACTTAATTAAGATTAATCCTTTTTATGTAAACTTAATGAGATAATATTTGCTTTTTCCTTTTTGTCATATAGAATCACCATGAAGGGATAGAAAGCAATTAAGTAGCAATTAGCATTAAAATTTCTTTCTTCGTTTCAAGAAAAATATGATTTTTTTTAAATGAAAGTTTCTTCTTCAAGCTTTTTTTTTTTTTTTTTTTTTTTTTTTTGAGATTTTACATTTTACATAAAAGAAAAGTCATTTGAAGAAAAGGAATCGTCAAAATTTGACTTTCGCTTAAAAATAAAAATGCGATATCTTTTATGAAACATAGGTATTATATATTTAATATATAATGATTTTGGTTAATATATAATAATCATAATAAAAGATTTCTTTAAGGAACAAAAATATAGTTGGAGAGTAGCTACTGGTCAACACGTGGATCTCACCTTTACATATTGAGATTGGGGTTCAAACTTGAAGAATCTGAAGAAAAAAAAAAAAAGAAAGAAAGAAAAAAGGGTTTATTACCCAAACTCTCTTGAGGTTTGGCCTAATTACACAAAAGTCCATAGGTTTTACGAAATTACAAACACCCCCTGATGCTAACGGCCTGTCGTTAACTTGGACGGCTTTTGTGAAATGTTCAGTTTACCCTTGGCTGAATTTAAAACAAAAAAGCGAAGAAAGGGAAATGGACAAATATTAAAATGACCCTAACTTTTCAAATTGACTAAAACGCCTATGAAGTGGCAGTAAAAAATGGAAAGACAATCATCTTCCTCATTTCATTCATTCTGTTGCTTTGGAAAAAAGGAAGAGAACTCCAAAAACTCTCCAAGTTGTACAAAACAATTGACCTACATTTCCAACACAAAACTCCTTCCTAAATTCATCATTCTTCACTTCATTTTGGAAGGCGATAGATGGCCGTTGGACTCCCAAATTTGAAGTTGTTTCAAAAATACTAGGATTTCAAAGTTGGATAAATGTATTATTCGTATTTCCCAAATGTGTTATTTTTGTTTGATCTTATTATTAGGTTACATATTTCTTCATATTATGTAAAAAATACAGCTTTTTTTAATATTTTTATCATAATGTATGGATTTTTTTATATTTTTTGTGGGCTTTCTTTTTTTTTTTCATTAAAAATAAACTTTATTCGACAATTTAAACGTGTTTTAGTTCGGGCATATTGATAAATTTAATTTTGTTCATAAATGGTGTGGTAAAACATCTGTTACTAGACTGATTTTATCTATTTGAGAATGTTGGAGTCTATTGTCTGTTATGAAAAATCAAACGTTAGTATATTTTAATGATTAGAAAACCAGAAATGGGGATATATATGTAATGTTTCCCTAATTCTAATAATTGGCGCTTTTCCTTTTTTTTTTTTTTTTTTTTTTTCTTTTTGTTACAGAGATGGCTTCTAGATCTTTTGACATTTTTCTGCACAATGGGTTCTGTAGAGGGATTCTACTAATAGTGGTGGGTCTTGATGGGAATAATAGGTTGTTTCCAGTTGCATCTGTAGCAGTTGAAACTGAATAGAAAGAGAGCTGGGGGTTTTTCTTTGAGTGCTTGAGAGATATGCTTGGGGGATTCGATACTGACATGCTTTGAACCTTCATGACTGATAGACGAAATGTATTCCTAGATTCTGCTATCTATGTTTGACTTAAATGATTTTTTTGTTATCTATGTTTCACTTAAATGATTTTTTTGTTAGGCTTATAAAAATTTAAGGGGTAAATGTACTATTATAGGTTTTCTTAAGTATGTTCTCTGTTTGCAACTTAGATTGTTTGTTCGTTAGGTGTGTAAAACATTGGGGGGGGGGGGGGTAAAGATAAGATTATAATTATATGAACGTTGTCCTTTTTATATTTTCCAAAGTTAAGTGTTTTCCTTGTTATGTCTTTAAAAACTTTTAGGTTTTCCTAAGTGTTATTTGTATACAAGTTTGATTGTGTACTTGTTAGGTTTGCAAAATAGTAGGGGGATAAATGTAATGTTATGATTACCTTAAGGTTTTCTTGTTTATGCTTTATAAAGTTAAAGGCTTTCTTTGATCGATCTCTGACTGTTTGATTTCTATTGGTAGGGCTGTATTGAAACTATTAGTGAGCTTGTTCCCAGTGTAATAAATATAAAATATTGTGGGCATATTTATGCCAATTTCAGACAACAATTTCCCGAAATTTGTCTGCTAGAATTTGTGAAAAACTATTATGTTTCCTGTTGTTTTGTTGTATTAAAGTGGTCTTTGTTGGATTTGGAAGGCTGTTTTATTGAATTTTTATTAGTTATGATTGGACTGTATGATTGTTTTTACTACCTTGAGTGACAGTGTTTATTGAGTTTTTGATTATTTTATAAGTATTTTGGATGATGAATTTGTCAAACTCTGAATATTTAAAGGATTGAAATGTAAGGTTCTTATAGTATTATTATTGGATATGCAATATTAGTCTTTCTTTCAAACATGTGATGTAGTTTTCTGCAAATTTCAAGTGGGCATCTGTAGTGTTCCAAAATTTTTATTTAGGAAAAAAATGTCATATTCAACTTATGTAATCTATTGATTTTCTAGGAAGGTAAAAGTAATGTTGTATTTTCCAATTTACCATATAAAAAATTATAGTTTAATATATAAAATCAAACATAAAAAAGTCAAAAGTATTAGAAAATTTGTTAAACTGCCAATTGTAATGGCTTATAGAAATTGAACAAATAAAACCTTATAGTATAAAAAATATTACAAATAGATCAAAGGGTATTTTTCTCTCAAAAATAACCATAACAATAGCCAAAGGGCAATTCTGAATTTCCGGATTTTCATGCAAAATTTTTGATGGCGTCAACAACCTTTTTAATGGAAGCCAACAGACTTTGAAAAATATAAGATGGAACAAAATATTAGGGGATACTTGTAATTTCATCAAACTTGTAGATGTTTCGGGTAAATGGGCCTAACATCAAGAGGGTTTGGGTAATTAACCCCTCAACCACCACCACCACCACCACCACCCCCCCACCCCCAACCCACCAAAAAAAAGAAAGAAAAAAAAAAGAAAAGAAAAACCTCCTTTGAGGGTAGAATACAAGCAAAATATGACTAAACGTGGTCGCCAAGGTTAGATTAATCATGAATTAGAAAATGATAAGTTCACATTAAACCAAAATCTTGACAAGTATTGAATAAGTAATTAATACACAAACTAGCCAATTAATATATACTATATTTCAACATCTTGGTTAACAATTTTAAGCAACTAATCCCACATGTGGCAAAAACGATCTGCAAAACCTAAGAATACAAGCAACCGACGATCGAACTTAATAAATTCATTTTACTAATTAACATTACAGTGTTCTAACATGTTATAATCTAAATATTACAATTTCATTGCGTGTCGAATGAATATTTTAATTATAGGCCACCTCATAGTTCATTGATAGCTGTCTTTTTCATGTCAATCTCTGTCAACCATTAGTAAGGAAGCAAAAAAGCCGACCAATTAATCCTCCACCAGTTGTGATGGGTCAAAAAATCAAAGATTTGAAAATAACAATCCAAGCAATTAAGTTTTCAATTGATTTTTTTGGTACATTTTAGAGATTGGATTACGATGGAAGAGACGTGATAAAATAATTCTACTTCATCTTATATGCCCAAGACTAAATCAACCTTACGTTCTTCTAAGACTTCCATCCTTTCTATATATATATAACGTTAATTGGAGAGACTTTTTCATTAAGACATCATAAGTATAGCTAAGTTTATGACAAATTTTTGGGGGGGGGGGTGGATCATATTTTTCTTGTACGTAGATGACGTCGTTAATTATGAAGATAGCAATCTTGCATGTTTTAGCAATTTTCCTCTTTGGTCATGTGATTCCTAGCCATGCTATGACCCATCACCATAACTTTGTGGTAAGTTTCTTACTTATACTTTAATTTGGTTCATGAATAATTATAAGTAGTTGTACGATGTTATAAACATTAATGCATACCATCATCTAAGAGTAACAGTGTCTAATTATAAGCTTATTTTTTCCTATGTACAAATTAGCATCATTATGGACCAATTGTTATGTTAGATATCTAGCCATTTTGTGGAGTTGTGGTTGTTATTTAAACCTTATCACAATGTTTGCTTTTACTTAAAAACAAAGGAAATATCATCAAAAAGATAAGGAATATGGTACCAGGAATCTATAGTTTAAGCATAAAGAAAATTAACCACTAAAGATTTGCTTGCAAAACTAAAGGGTTCTATCAGGACAGAGCTAGAAGGGGGCCGGTGGGAGCAGCCGAACAGTATTTCTTCTCAAGTTTATATTAGATTATATTATACAGATACATTCTTATTAAAGTTTAAATCTTTTTACCGATAAAAAATAGTAAATTTGTTGTTTGTATTTTATAAAAATTTAAATTCCTGACTTGCATGCTTGTTGTTGGCATTGCAGGTGGCTGATACTCCATACAGTAGGCTGTGCAGCAACAAGAGCATATTGACAGTAAATGGACAATTTCCAGGGCCAACTATATATGTCACTGAGGGAGACACAATTGTCATTGATGTTTTTAACAGGGCAAAGGAAAATATAACAATTCACTGGTAACTAAAGCTAAATTTCTCTCAAATTTTGTATAATTGTTATAGTATGATCAACCAATAAAGCATAAATTGTTGAATTTTTTCGTATCATTTGTACTTTATTTTTGGTAGGCATGGAGTGAAACAGCCAAGGTATCCATGGTCAGATGGACCAGAATACATAACTCAATGCCCGATCAGGCCCGGCACTAGGTTTAATCAGAAGATCGTGCTGTCCGATGAGATTGGGACTTTATGGTGGCACGCTCATAGCGATTGGTCGCGAGCCACTGTACATGGTGCACTGATTGTTTATCCCAAGAAAAAAAATGATTATCCTTTTCCAGTGCCTGATGCAGAAATTCCAATTATATTAGGTATATACATATATAGATTGTTTTCTTTTTCTTTTTTAAATTTGAGAAAAATAAGAAATTTGATTGAAGTTATAACACAAGAAAGGTTTAATGTAGGGGAGTGGTGGAAAAGTGATATACAGGCTGTTCTTACTGAATTTCTGCAAAATGGAGGGGATCCAAATAATTCTGATGCTTTTCTTATTAATGGGCAACCTGGTGACTTGTACCAATGCTCAAGACAAGGTTTGTTTTCTTTCTTTCTTTATTTATTTTTTTATTTCATTATATTTTTCATTTAATAAGTTTGTTTAAGAATGAAGCAGTTTGGGGAAAAGAAGATACATAAACAATTTTCTGCTCAAAATATTGAATATTCTTATTTTGGATTTGAAATGTTGACAAATGATAATCCGTTTTCTTCTACTACTTTTAAAAGAGCAAGTGTATAAATATGCCATAGGCTTGTAAATGAACCTTACCTAGGCCCAAAATGTCAATACCTATACCCTACTCATACACATACTTATTAAAGATAATGTAATAGGTATGGATAGGGTCTATACTCATAAATTACCCATGTAACCATATTCAAAAATTACCCATTACTTTATACTTAAATTTAACCTGTAAACCTAAAAATTATTTATGCCCAAATCAAATTTATATTAATGATAAACTTTTTATATAGAAAAATTACAATTATGTGAATGTACAGTAACAACTAAATAATTTTCTTCATTAAAAATTAAACTAAATTAATAAAATTAATAAAGTTAATATATTGGGATAGCAATTTTTTTAAGAAAAAAATTGGAATAACAGTAGCAACAATTGAACATTTTCCATTAATAAAATTAATAATATTAAAACTAATAGTGGAATAAATAATTTTTATAAAAAATTTAATAAAATTAATTTTGTTAAAGAATAAAGTTTATTAATATAGAAATTAACTGTTTTTATAAACTTTAATATAAAAAAAGTTTTTGCTTTTAAACTGTTTTTATTAACTGTATGTTTTTATTAACTGTTTTTTAATTATATTAATTTAATTAGCAAAAGGTTTAACTGTTAATTATATTAATAAAGTTTAACTATTATATCAATAAAATAGTTAATTTAATTAGCAAAAAGTTTAAAATTAACTAATTTAATTTAATGATTAAATTAAATTAAATATAGAAAAAAATTATTTTTTGTTATCGTATGCCAAATAATATTTTTGGTATATATTGAGAAAATTAATATACACATTAAAAACATAAATGTAATAAACTAGACCCAATGGGTCTTGGGTTAGATGAGGTAGAGTACAATTAGGGTCTCATTCTTCTGAATATTTTAGGATATGATAGAATATAGGGTATTTTTATTTGGGTATTTTAGGATATGGCTGAGGGTAGGGTGACACCCTACCCATTTACAGGCCTAAATTATGCCATAATTTACTTTTTCTTTGTAAATTTTAATTTAAACTCATGTTTCAATGTGGGACATGGAGGTCCTTTTAACATCTTCGACAAATAGGAAAAGAAACTACCTATTTTCTTTCTTTTTCTGGGGGTGTACGTGTACATTGTGAGGCTAGGGGCAAAAAGATGAGGGGAGAATAACTTAATTAAGTCCATATTTTTCTAGAAGTTGATAAAAGAATTTTCTTCTATTATTATAACTTCTAATTATATATTATCCATGCGTCTTGATAAGAATCTCTCCATTTGATTACAGCGATGCTACACCCAAAGAAAAAGAAAAGTCATGATAGTGACACTATCAACAAATAATATTTTCCTAGAAGATGACTGTAGTGTTTTTATAGTAATTTATATGTCTCTCTTTCAAGTTTCATAGACTCGATTATTCAAAAAATCTAAAGATATTTTTGAGTTTGAGTTTTTCTATTTTATTATAAAACTCTTAGAAATAACAAATTAAAAAATATTTCCTGGACTTTTCTAGATATATAAACTATCTATTTGAGAAATATTTATATACATCCACTTTAAATAAAATATTAACTAATATATATCATATTACATCGACACAATGCAATTTCGTTGTCAATATAACTTAATCCTTCATTGTTTCAAATTTTCAAATTCACCTGCGATAACTATATATAGGACACGAATATGTACCTAATACATTTCATCCAATTTATTTTTTAAATATATTTTGTTATAAAATATCCATAATTACTCTACGGCACGAGCTATACAATTAATTTTATCACAATATTATCAATGTCTGATGTAATTTAATTAATCGTTAGCATTTTAATATTTTCACATTGAATACACATAATAATTTTACCAGCATAATCCACTGCTCTGACAACGAAAAGGGCAAAGCATATTTTTGTTCTCCCCTTGCAACATCTATATCTATACATCCTTCTCTAAACCATAACTATTACATTTCATTTATTCCTTCAATTTCTTTTGTTATCTATTGTTTTTATTTTTTATTTTTTTATAAGTAATATGTAAAAAAGATCTTCATCTCCATCTTCGAATCAATATTCATATCATCCACGCAAACAATTAATGCAGATACATTCAAACTGACGGTGGAGTACGGCAAGAGATATTTACTACGAATGGTTAACGCAGTGATGAACAACATTATGTTCTTCAGGATCGCCAACCATAGCATCACTGTTGTCGGATCAGACGCCGCCTACACGAAACCATTGAGAAGCGATTACATTGCCATATCCCCAGGACAAACCATGGACATGTTGTTAGAGGCTAACCAACCTCCCAGTCACTATTACATGGCCGCCAGGGTTTATGCTGCCGCCGCAGATTTTGACAACACTACCACGACTGCTATAGTCGAGTACCGTGGAAACTACACTCCTCCCTCTTCTCCATCACTTCCACCTCTTCCCGACTTCAACGACACACAGGCATCGGCCAATTTCACCGGACGACTCAGAAGCCTGGCCGATAAAAACCATCCTATCGACGTGCCATTAAACGCTTCGACTATACTATTCTTCACGCTTTCCGTCAACCTACGGCCCTGTGACAATAACACCTGTGCAGGGCCATTCGGGGAAAGGCTTTTAGCAAGTGTGAATAATATAACCTTTCAGCAGCCTCGAGTTTCTATTCTTCAGGCTTACTATGATCGAATAAGGGGCGTTTATGGAGACGATTTTCCTAGTAATCCACCTCTGGTTTTTAACTACACGGCGGCTGTTATTCCACAGGACCTGTGGAGGCCCGCAAATGGGACAGAAGTTAGGGTTCTTGAGTATAATTCGACAGTAGAGCTTGTTTTCCAGGGCACAAATACCGTGGCCGGCATAGATCATCCGATGCATTTACATGGACATAGCTTTTATGTTGTTGGTTGGGGGTTCGGGAATTTCGACAGAGACAGGGATCCTTTGAACTATAATCTTGTCGACCCTCCATTCCGAAATACTATTGCAGTTCCTGTAAGAGGCTGGACAGCGATCAGATTCAGGGCAAATAATCCTGGTAAATTTGACTTCTACCAAGCCTTTCACCTTGAATCCTGAAAATCACAAAAAGAAAAGGAAAAAAAAAAAAAAAATCTTCGATAGGAAATTTCATAGATAAATTTTAGAAAATCAAATTCATGGAATCCTTTTGGAGAGGCATATACAGGGTACACAATTTTTTTCATCATTCCTAGTACTACCATTATTATATTTAACTGA
Organism: Jacaranda mimosifolia; assembly: GCA_018894105.1. Classification (NCBI taxonomy): domain Eukaryota; kingdom Viridiplantae; phylum Streptophyta; class Magnoliopsida; order Lamiales; family Bignoniaceae; genus Jacaranda; species Jacaranda mimosifolia. The sequence continues at coordinate 3,763,946 of CM032131.1, read as the reverse complement.
TTGATATGTGTTACAGGTGTTTGGTTATTGCACTGCCATTTAGAGAGGCATATAAGTTGGGGCATGGAGATGGTATTTATTACTAAAAATGGAAGGAACCCAGATGAAAAAATGTACCCTCCACCTCGAGATTTCCCAAGATGCGGATGAGATTAGTAAGGCAAAACGGGCATCACAATATAGTAATTTATCTAGTAGTTATCAGGTAGACATGATGGAAGAATTATTTTGAAGATACATTTGGGCACGATCTGAGAACACATTCGGGCACGATCTGAGAACACAGTCCGTTTTGCGGAGTTGCTGATGCTCAAGATAAATCTTATTTGAGCAGGAATATACTTATTTGATTTGGTTGAAGGTGTTTTATAAATAACTTATTTTTTCCCTTGTTTATAGGGAAATATATTTGTTATGTTTCTTGGTTGATAAACCATGAGATGTAAAAATTAAAATTAGGCACATAAACAATAATGTATTTGTTTTAAAGAAACTTATGGAGTTTGTTAATTTCCTATAGTTCCTAAGTTATTTTCTTTTGTATATTTCAATGTTATATTTGTAGTCCGTTGATCCATATATCGCACTTGGAATTGAATCATTTTAAATTTTTTCCAAATTAATTTGTACATGTACAACTTAATTTTAATCAGTCTATTTTTTTCACCAATGTAGTGGCACCACTCTAACATTTATATAGGTGTTTATTTCCTTTTCTTTTTCTCCTTCCATCCCAAGCTCTAAATATTTTTTCCTCCTATCAATTTCTTGTTTTTCTCTTTCGGTCTTCTATCCCCCCCCCCCCCCCCCCTTTCTTAGCCATTTTTCTATTTTTTGCCTTTTCTTCTTTCGTCTCATATTTTACACTCTTTTTCCTTTCTTCCCGATTTGCTCCACTTTTTCATCATCTTTCTTTTTGTTATTTTTTTACTTTTTCCTTTTCCATTTTCGTCTTACCATGCTACTCCATTTTTATTTTCTAATTTGTTCCTAATTTCTTTTGTTCTTCCCCTTTCTTCCCTCTCTTTGTCCTTTTCTCTCTTTCTCATTTCTTTCTTCCGTTAGAAAAAGAAATATGGGAGAAGATGATTCTTAAAATTCACTTAATTTAGAATGCAAACTACAAGCATATATGCAGGCGTAAGAGGAGATCTTTGAACTTTAACTAAATTTCAAGTGCATGAACAATCTTACCTAAAAATCTGAAAGACGTCTATGCAGTCATCTTCTTGCACTACTTAACAATTCAAATGACTCATACATTTAGACAAACTATTCAAATTACACATCTCCACATTCTCACTTAATTTGAAATTTTCTTTTTACTTCAAATCTTGATCTTAATCTACGAAAATTTTCGAACTTTAGGGGTTCTATAAAAATTTCTGCAATGTGATATTAAGTCTTCACATACTAGAGCTCCACTTCCTTTTCTTCAATGCTTTCTTTAACAAAATGATTCCTTGTGTCTATATGCTCACTTCAATCATGATATACTAGTGATATGACATTAAGTCCATAAGGGTAAAAGAGTAAAAGAATTAAAAAAAATCTCAATGGATCGAAAGAAGGTAATTAAATAAAAAGTGGCAGAGAGCCCAAAAATAATTAAGCGCTTGAAAGAAGATAACAAAACCCTGATGGGCCGAGCCATCAAAAAATAAAGTATAAATATTAAGCCCCAACGAGAACTTAGGTAGAAGATATTATTCACAAGAGTTTGTAAAATTTCCAAAACATTCAAGAGTTGAGAACTCTTTGTGTTGTGTTTCGGAGGAAAGAGCCTTCCAGACTACTGGAAAGATTAATTGTGATCCATTTCCATACATCGTCTGTAACACCCCTAGAAATGCCTTATTTTAATATTTCATATTTTGTATAAATTTTATTAATTTTATTTAATTTTCAAAAGTTTTATAGGTTAATGTGCGATTAGATAAGGCTTAATTAGGTCTTTCTTTGGAAATTTTAGGACTAATGTGAAAGACTAACAAAATTAGGGGTCAATTGAACTTAATTAGAACCTTTAGACCCAATCAAAATCTAACCATAAATTCTGGGGCCAATCTGTAACTAAGAAAAGGTCAAATAGATAAATAATCACATTTTCAACTTCATCCTCATATTTCTTTCTTCCCCACCAAACACCTTTCTTCTTCTCTCTCTAGCGATCACCTCCAGCCACACCTCAAGCCCAAAACAGAATCGACCAACATCTTCCTCTTAACTTTAGGATCACATTGACACCACATACAGGCGGAGATGACTGGCAGACCACCGTGAAAAGCTTGACTGAAAACAGGCAATGGCGGAGCTCAATGGGAGCATCATTCTGGTGACGTTCTGATGCGACCAAGGAGTGGGCTTTGTAAACCTCCACTTCAGGAACCCAGTTAAGGTTTTAGATTGCAAAACGAACCACCGATGGTGATGGAATCGAGCTCAAACCAGCGCAGCAGCATGAGGTGGTGGAGTAGCTTTTAAGCAGAAATTAAACGGCGATTCAAAGGAATTTGGTAAAATTGAACTGGGGGTTTGCTTGGTCTAGTTGAGATGTAGCTCCGAGTGGTGGTGGTGGTGGAATTTTTTGGCCGGCCAGCGGCGGTGCAGAGGCAGTTTTCTCGCCTCGTTGCAACGAATGCATGTATGAAGGCTGATCATCGAAATTCTGCTTCAATAGTGAGATTTGGATAATTTATCAGAAGAAAATCATATTTACTTGCATGTATATGTATATGCGTTCCAATCTTCATAATACCTTATATAATCAAAGAAAATGTATAAATTGATCAAAAAACACAACCATGCATGAGAAATAAAGCATGCATGAATGCTGCTTGAGCTTAAGAACTGAAATGGTATTATTTCATGTGAACCATAGGTTAAATAGCTAAATAGGTGATAAAACCTTAATTTTACATAATCATGATCTAATCGATAAACTTGGATCTTTAATGATAGTTGAGTTATTATAAACAATATGGTGAAACCTTATAAGGGATTTTGATGTAATTTAAGGATTCGACTATATTATCCTTACCAATTTAATAATGAGTTTCGGATATATTTTTTGTAGTAACGGTGGCTATAGTCTATTTCATGTTGAGATAAATCAAAATAAATTCTAAATCATTGTAGTCACAAAGTAACTGTTGATTTTAGATTCCTAGTGATATGACTGTAATTATAGGATTAAATGAGGTTTTAATTGTAAACCCACCTTTTGTTTAGGTGCTGAGGAGTTGGATCCTATAGAGCAATAGGCCTTAATTTGCATTTCGTTAAGGTTATTCAGGTGAGGATCCACCGATCTGGTAATTGTTTTGGTAAAGCAATTGCATTGTGATTAAACCTTGCGAGGTTCCATTATTCTAATACCTATTTTTGCTACCATTATTGTCATTAGTTAACTGCTGAACCCTATGAGGTTCTACTGTCTTGATCATTGCCTTGTGTACCCTTGTGAGTAGGGGTGTAAACGAGTCGAGCTCAAGCTCGAGCTTGCCAAAATTGCAGGCTTGAGCTCGAGCTCGAGCTCAAGCTCAAAAATACTGAGCTCAAGTCGGGCTCGAGCTCGAGCTCGAGCCGGCTCATCAGAAAATTTTAAATTAAATAAAAATATTAAATTATTAATATATCATAATTATTTAATAATAATTAATAAAATAATTAAAATTATTATTATAAATTAAATATATATGAAATTATAATAATTACTATAATGATTTAAATTATAATATATTATAATTATTGATAAATTATTAAATTATTAATATATTATAATTATTTAATCATATATATAAATATTTAAAATTAGAAAAAAAAAAGTAAATTATTAATACATATTAATTAATATATAATAAATATTTAAAATTAGAAAAAGAAAGTAAATTATTATATATATTAATTATTTTATTAATATATAAAAAATATTTAAAAATAGGAAAAAGCTCATGAGCCGGCTCATGAGCTTTTGAACAACTAGAGATGAGCTCGAGCTCGACTCATGTTAAAGTTCGAAAAACTCGAGCTTGAGTCGAGCTATAATCGAGCCCACTCATGAGCCGGCTCGATTCATCTTACACCCCTACCTGTGAGGGTAATTGGCCATCACTATTGGAATTGATTATTTTTCGTTGATTGAATTCTATGAACTAATTGGACGCACCTATGAGGATTTATTTCCTAAAATTGTTCTGATGACAAACTGCTTGTCCTGTTCTGACCATGAACTTTCATTGTATTGTTTGTTGTGTCCTGATTGAAGTCGTCTTGCACTATAATTGTCTTTGCATTGTTGGCTATCAATTCATTGAACGTACTGTTATTATTTTTGCTTTGTTGGCTAACGGTTGATTGAATGTACTGCTATTGTTTTTGCCTTGTTGGCCATCGATTGATTGAACGTATTGATTTATTGATTGTACTGAAAGATTTGTATAGGAGAATTGATGGGCCGAGTGCCTTGCCAAGCTGTTATACTTGAGCTACTGTTATTGCCAAGCTGTCATGCTTGAGCTATTGAACTGAACTGAACTAATCTGTTACTGTACTGTTATGAAGGTACAAGGATACTCTGATATGCATGTTGTATATGATTTATTGACTTGTATATGTGATTGGGTTTGTTATTCTTGAATTGTATTCTACTCAAGGAGCATTAAGGCTGGAGTGAGTTCTCAGTTTGGATCGAGCTAATATCCCAGGCTAACTCAGGCTAACTAGGCCGTTTGTATTTTTTCCCAACTATGATCGGTTAAGATGACCCTAAACCTCTCAACCAGGATCGATCGAGATGATATCAAGCCTTTTGAGATGATGGCTACAGCATCCCGACCTAGCTTTTGCTAGTAGTCTGACCCCTTGATTGTTCTTTGCTGGCATAACTTTATTTCTCTTATGCTAAACTGCCAGTGATTATTGTTGTTAAGTCTCCGATTCTTCAAAGATTGTACATTGGTTTACATTATTCCTCACTGAGTCTTTATGACTCACCTCGTGTATTATTCATTTTTATTCAAATAGGTGTGTGATAGGGAACAATGAGGACTGTCAGATTTGATTAGAGTTTGTTGTATTAGTGTTTAAGATTGTATGTACATATGAATGCACCTTCGGATGTTTTATTTTAGAGATATTGTAATATATCATGATGAATATTAGACTTATGGTATGTATGAATCGTGATATTAGTGACGATATTTTGGTTTGAATGATGTTAAGCTATTAGTATGGTATATAGCACTCTGATATTAATTCTGTATTAAGTATAATGCATGCTACGTATTGATGAATGTTGATGTTCTTGGAATTTTGTGAAAAATTTATAAGCCTATCGGATATGTTGTTGCATGCTAATAAGACTGAATTGAGTGGCATTCCGCCTTGCGGGCTATATCTCAAGTGGGGTTCCATAGGCGTGGTATCAGAGCTTGGGTTTTGGAAACCTGAGCTATATTGGGACAAGATCATAGGATACGACCCTTTTGGAGTTCTGCATATATATGTTCAAGAAATTTTGAGCAATTTAGGATTTAAGATAAATTTGAATTATTGAAATTGATAACGGAAGTTATGTACTATAGGATGGCTAATGGTCATACGGAAGGGAAAGAACCTGTAGTTGATAAGGAAAACGTGGACTCTTTGAAAGAAAGAATTAGGGTTTTGGAAGCTGAAACAACTATTTTCATGCTATGTGTGGGACCATACAGGATTGTAGAATGGAATCAAGTCATCTAAAGTAGGCAATTGGGGCAGGGGATTTTATGCCTGATAGACTGATGGAAAGTGTGGAGAGAGAGAAAATCTGAGTAGGAATTGTCGCACATCATGCTGAAGGACTTTGATAGATACGTGGTCAGATGGAAGAAACATTCTTGTTAATAAAATTTGAGTATAGGAGGTCAGTGGACATTTCCCACCCAGTCATGGAGGAGATTAAGAGGATGATGACCCATTATAGTGAGGCCATAGATCAGGTCATCGGTGTTGGTATAGGGATTGATATCAGTGCTGGACCTTCTAGAGTTCATCCCTTTCATGGACCAGGATACAGACAAGGCATTCACATTGAGGAGCCCGGGCAGCTTCTAGTGAAGGAGCCCGAGGATGTTGTAGGTGAGGACCCATAAGAGGAGGATCCTGAGATGGTTCTGGTGTAGGAGTTTCTGGTGGATGAGCCACCTGATGATGACATGGCGGTGCAGGAGTTTCTGGTGGATGAGATACCTAATGATGACATAGTTATACTCGAGCTTTTGGTGTATGAGCTATCTGATGATGATGACATGGTTTAGATATAGATGAGGATGACGATGACACTGAGTCAATCATCACAGATGCAGAGGATTTGGATTAGGTTACATGCTACTGTACATATGATGTAACTATGTATATAGAATAACATAGCTATTAACCACTAGGTTATACTCTATTGGCTAGGTTACTTAGATATGGGTAATGCCCATGTATTAGCCTTGTCAATTTTTTTTTATGACCAGGCAAACAGTTAGCATAGAATTTTGAAATTTTGAATTGTAAATACATGGATGCAATCCACTCACGCAAACTCGGATATATATATAAATGGAATTTTACCTCGGTTATTAAACATTCTTGAATACTATATGATTTGTGTAGTTTGATAAATTTATTTGTTATCCGTATTTCTTTTCGTCGATTAAGAATTCGAAGGAGTTGTTAATATTGAAATATCGTTTGCAACACAATGATCGCAGGTTTAAGACATTAAGGAAATCTAACTTGTCATGGCATCACGTGAGAGTGTTGATGCTCCAGCTCTGACGAGAGCAGGCCGTAGGGCAAGACCGGTTGGTAGGAGAGCCAATGCACCCTGAAACTTTGGATGGGGAATGCCTGCCTATCAGCAGCCATGGCTTGATGAAGAGGGTTGACAATCTAATTCATTGGATCCGCCAGCCATGGATCAATCTATTGAGCATGGAGACTTAGAAAGACAATGGGATTGGCAACACAGCCCGACTAGGGGAGGCAGAGCATTGACAGATAATGAAATTGCTGATAGTCAAGCACTCGAACGATTTTTACTTCTCCAACCCCTAAAGTTTCTTGGAGAGCCTGATGACAGAAAGGCTGAGATGTGGATTGAAAGCCTGGAGAAGATATTTGGGACCCTGGGGTACCCTAATGAGTAGAAGATCTGATACGCTACTTTTATGTTAGAGGGATCTGCTCATAGTTGGTGGAAAATGATCAATAAAAAATGGACCGTTGTAGGAACTCTCAGAACCTGGGGGAATTTCAATTGAGAATTTATGGATAAGTATGTCCCTCTGGTAGTCAAGCAGGCGAGGGAAAGAGAGTTTATGAGCCTGATTCAAGGGAACCACTCGTCAATTAATATGAAGCTGCATTCAGTCGGCTAATCCAATATGCTTCTTTTATGATGGACAATGAGGGCATATAGACTTGGAAATTTGTACAGGGATTGCGACTAGACCTCAGATGAGGACTGGTCACTTGTGATCTGCCAAACATAAACATGGCAGTAAGCAGGGCACTGTAGTTGGAGTCAGAACTACAGAAAATTCGCAAAATTAAAGACAGAAACCTAAAAGGGAGGTCATATCCCGGAGGGCAAGGTAGTGCAGGAGGGAAGCAACCCAGACTACAAATTGGAGGTACTCCACCTCGAGCACCGCAATTTGGTGGGCAATGAATCTGGTTCCAGGAATGGCACAGAAATAGTATGGATTATGCAGAAGGTCAGGATAAGAGAAAACTAAATGCTGGAAGAAACACGGCAAATGCATGGGCTGCGGCAGTGGTCAGCACTTCCTATGAGATTGTCCTAAGAGGAAAGGACCAACACCTGCAGGTGGAAAATGGAAGCAAGTAGCAAGTGGAAAAGGAAAGCAGAAGGTGCAGGCTCGTGCCTATGCCCTAATAGGAAAGGATGCACCTGACCCAAATGAAGTGGTCAAAGGTATGATCTCTATCTTTGGAATTTTTGGTAATGCCTTGTATGACCCCAATGCATATCACTCTTTTATATCTACCCCTTTCTCCTAAAAGTTGAATAAGCAACCCGAAACTATGACATATCAAGATAGAAGTTCTGACACCATTAGGGATAGGATTAACAATAGATACTATATATCGAGGATGCCCGATCACGATAGGGGATGAGATATATCCAGTCGATCTAATACCGATGCCTATTGAAGGATATGATTTGATTCTTAGGATGGATTGGCTGTATAAACATTAGGCACATGTTAATTGTTACAGCAAGTACATTATGCTCGGAGATAAGATACCAATATCAAACCACTATAATGCTTTCTTGCCATCACTTATATCCGCGCTAGAGGCCAGAAAGATTTTGAAGGAAGGTGGATGAGGATTTTTGGCATATCTTATCAACAAACCCTGAGACACAACCAAAATTGAAGAGATAGAAATAGTGGTTGGTTACCCTGAAGTATTTCTAAAAGAGTTAAATTTATTGCTTGTGGACAGGGAGATAGAATTTGTCATTCATACTCTCATAGGAACCACATTGGTATCCAAAACTCCATACAGAATGGCACCAACAGAGTTGAAAGAACTGAAGGAGCAACTTTAGGAACTGCTGGAAAAGAAGTTTATAAGGCCTAGCACTTCTCCTTGGGGAGCCCCAAAATTATTCGTTAAGAAGAATGACGGATCCTTAAGAATGTACATCAATTATAGGGAGTTGTACAAAGTTATTATCAAGAATAAATACCCCATACCCTATGTGGAAGAACTGTTTGATCTATTACAAGGATCTACAGTCTTTTCAAAGTTAGATTTGAGGCAGGGATATTACCAGTTGAAGATTAGAGAAGAGGATCCTAAAGACTACCTTCAATTCTCGATATGGTCACTTTGAGTTTGTAGTAATGTTGTTTGGTCTGAAAAATGCTTCCATGACATTTATGGATCTAATGCATTGAGTATTTTGACCATATTTGGATAAGTTCATGGTTATCTTCATTGATGACATCCTGGTATACTCGAAATCCCAAGAAGAGCATGTCGAGCACTTACACTTAGTACTCAGAATTCTGAAAGAGCATTAGTTATATGCTAAGTTCAATAAGTGCGAGTTCTGGATAGCTTTTCTTGGACATATTATCTCCTAGAATGGGGTAAAAGTTGATCCTTCTAAGGTAGAGGTGATAGTTAATTGGAAGAGACCTAAAAACTTGATGGAGGTTCATAGCTTTCTAGGTCTGGCTGGCTATTATCGGAGGTTTGTGCAGGATTTCTCTAAACTAGCTGGCCCAATGACTAAGTTAACTCAGAAAAATCAACCATTTAACTGGGACAATGATTGTGAGAGAAGTTTCCAAGAACTGAAGAGTAGATTGACAACAGCTCCAGTTCTGGCCCTTCCAGAAGGATTAGAGGATTTCGTGGTAGATACAGATTCTTCTATGGAAGGACTTGGATGTGTATTGATTCAAAAGAGGCGAGTCATCGCCTATGTATCCTGGAAGCTTAAGTCACATGAGGAGAATTATCCCACTCATGACTTAGAGCTAGCTGTAGTAATTTTTGCACTGTTAAAGTAGAGACATTCTCTCTATGGAGCCACAATTGAGGTATACACAGACCACAAGAGTCCTAAGTATTTGAGGTCACAGAAGGATCTAAATATGAGACAGCACCGTTGGGTGGAATTTCTTGAAGATTATGATTTCTCGATATCTTACCACCCAGGAAAGACAAATGTGGTAGCAGATGCACTGAGCCACAGAGCCGAAATGGCTTACATATCAGGAACGATAGTGACAAAAATTCTAAAGACAGATGTTGTAGTGAGATTAAGGCTGAAAGTTTGGCTTGCTGGAGTAAATGTCCAACCTAAATCGTATGTAGAAATTCGGCGAACTCAAGCCAATGATAGTTAGGAATTGGAGTAGAAAAAATTGGTTAAGAAGTCTAAGGAATCTGAGTTCAATATCGATGACCAAGGTACTCTTCTATTCTGTAAAAAAATCTACGTGCCTAAAGAAATGAAAGAAAAACTATTAAAGGAGGCACATAAGTCGAGGTTCACGAAACATCTAGGACATACGAAGATGTATTAGGACTTAAAAAAGCAGTTCTAGTGGAATGGAATGAAGATGGATGTCATAGACTATGTGCGAAAATGCCTAACATGTCAACTAGTGAAGGTAGAGCATTAGCGACCAGCAGGGTTGCTCCAACCACTCCCAATCCCTGATTGGAAATGAGAGCAAATTACCATGGATTTTGTATCAGGCTAGCCAACAACTCGAGGAGGATATGATAGTATTTGGGTAATAGTAGACAGACTAACCAAATTTGCTCATTTTCTGCTAGTCGAGACACAGTATAAGGTTGAAAAATTAGTAGAGTTATATGTGAAAGAAATCATCAGACTGGACGGAGTCCCAGTCAGCATTGTATCTGATCAAGATCCAAAGTTTTCTTCAAGACTTTGGAAAGCTCTGCAAGAGCATTTGGGGACAAGGTTACATTTCAGTTCTACCACTTATCCTCAAATGGATGGACAGTTTGAGAGGGTCATCTAGATACTAGAGGATATGTTGTGGGCTTGCATCTTGGATTTTAGTGGGAATTGGAGTCGACATCTACCATTGATCAAATTTGCATATAATAATAACTACCAATCCACTATCCAAATTGCTCCATATGAAGCACTGTATGGCAGAAAATGTCGATCTCCATTGCATTGGGATCTTGAGGAATACAAAGATAACATCCATAAGTCTCCAGAAACTATCAAACCAGAGTTGGTTCAGGAAACTATTGAAAAGATTCAGATCATCAAGCAAAGAATGAGAGCCGCTCAAGATCGTCAGAAGAGTTATGCAAATAGGCGGTGAATGGATTTGGAATTTGAAGTGGGTGATCATGTATTTCTCAAAGTATTTTCGAGAAAGGGCATTCAGAGGTTTGGCAAAGGCAAAAATTTGAGACCAAGATATGTTGGACCCTACAAGGTAAGTGAAAGGATTGGGCCAGTAGCGTACCGCCTAGCGCTACCCTACGATGTGATAGGCATTCATGATGTCTTTCACGTGTCACAACTTCAGAAATATTATCCTGACCCTTCCTACATAATCCCTCAAGCCATCGTGCCATTGTAAAGTGATTTGGCATATGAGGAACAGCCAGTTAAAATTTTAGATTGAAAGTTTCAAGAGTTTAGGAATTGGAGGATTCCTCAAGTGAAAGTTCTCTGGTGCAATCACAATATTGAAGAAGCAACATAGGAATCAAAAAATCTCATGCGCCAATAGCATCTAAAACTTTTCCAGTATTCAGGTGAGAATCTGGGGGCCAGATTCCTTTTAAGATGGGAGATCTATAACACCCCTAGAAATGCCTTATTCTAATATTTTGTATTTTGCATAACTTTTACTAATTTTATTTAATTTTCAAAAGTTTTATGGGTTAATTTACAATTCGATAAGGTTTAACAAGGTCTTTTTTTGGAAATTTTGGGACTAATGTGAAAGACCAACAAAATTAGGGGTCAATTGAACTTAATTAGAACCTTTGGACCCAATCAAAATCTAACAATAAATTCTAGGGTCAACCGGTAATTAAGAAAATGTCAAAAAGATAAATATTCACATTTTCAATTTCATCATCACATTTCTTTCTTCCCCACCGAACACCCTCCTTTTTGTCTCTCCGACGATCACCTCCAGCCACACTCCGAAACCCAAAACAGAACCAACCAACATCTTTCTCTCAACTTCAGGATCACGGTGAAACCACATGCAGGTGGAGACAACCGACGGACCACCATGAAAAGCTTGACCGAAAAGGGGCAATGGCAGAGCTTAACGAGACCAGCGTTCCAGCGACATTTGGACACGACCAAGGAGTGGGCTTCGTAGACCTCTGCTCCAGGAACATAGTCGAGGTTTTAGATTGCAAAACAAGCCACCAACGGCGATGGAATAGAGCTCAAACCAGCGTGATTGCATGAGGTGGCAGAGAGGTGGTGGTGGAATTTTCTAGCCGGCGGTGGTGGCGGCGTAGAGAAATTTTCTCGACTCGTTGCAACGAATGCATGCACAAAGTCTGATCGTCAAAATTATGCTTCGATAGTGAGATTTGGGTAATTTATTGGAAGAAAACCATATGTACTTGCATATATATGTATATGCGTTCTAATCTTCATAATACCTTGTATAATCAAAGAAAATGTGTAAATTGATCGGAAAACACAACCATGCATGAGAAATAAAGCATGCATGAATATTGCTTGAGCTCAAGAATTGGAATGGTATTGTTTCATGTGACCCATAGGTTAAATAGCTAAATAGGTGATAAAACCCTAATTTACATAATCATGACCTAATCAATAAGCTTGGATGATAATTGAGTTATTATAAACAATATGGTGAAACCTTATAAAAGATTTCAATGTAATTTAATTATTCGACTATATTATCCTTACCAATTTAATATTGAGTTTTGGATATATTTTCATAATAACGGCATGCATAGTTTATTTCATGTCAAGATAAATCAAAATAAATCCTAAATCATTGTAGTCACCGAGTAACTGTTGATTTTAGATTCCTAGTGATATGCCTGTAATTATAGGATTAAATGAGGTTTTAACTGTAAACCCATCTTTTGGTTAGGTGCTGAGGAGTTAGATCCTATAGAGCAGTAGGCCTTGATTTGGTTAGGTGCTGAGGAGTTATTCAGGTGAGGATGCACCGATTTGGTAATTATTTTGGTAGAGCAATTGCATTGTTATTGAACCCTATGAGGTTCCATTGTTCTATTACCTGTATTTTCTATCGTTATTGTTATTGGTTAACTGCTGAACCTTGTGAGGTTCTATTATCTTGACTATCATTATCGTTTATTGTTGATTTTTGGACCCTGTGAGGTTCTATTGTCTTGATCATTACCTTATGTACCCCTGTGAGGGTAATTAACTATCATTATCGAAATTGACTATTTTTTGTTGGTCAAATTCTATGAACTGATTGAATGGTATTTGTTACCGATCAAACACCTATGTAAGCGTTTGTTTCCTAAAATCGTTCTGATGATAAACTGACTATCCTGTTCTGGCTATGAACTTTTATTGTCTTGTTTGTTGTTGTCTTGATTGAAATCATCTTATATTGTCATTGTCTTTGCCTTGTTAGCTTCGATTGATTGAACATACTATTAATATTTTTGCTTTGTTGGCTATCGATTGATTGAACGTACTGTTATTGTTTTCACCTTGTTGGCTATCGATTGATTGAACGTACTGATTGATTGATAGTACTGAAAGATTTGTATGGGAGAATTGATGGGTCGAGTGCCTTGTCAAGTTGTTATGCTTGAGCTACTGTTATTGCCGAGCTGCCATGCTCGAGCTACTAAACTAGTTGTTTACTGAGTTGAACTGAACTGATTTGCTACTGTACTATTATAAAGGTACAAGGATACTCTAATATGCATGTTGTATATGATTTATTGACTTGCATATGTGATTGGGTTTGTTATTCTTGAATTGTATTTTCCTTAAGGAGCAATAGGGCTGGAGTGAGTTCCCAATTTGGATCGGACTGATATCCCAGGCCAACTGAGCCGTCTGTATTTCCTCTCGACTATGTTCAGTTGAGATGACCTTAAACCTCCCGAGTAGGATTGATCTAGATGATCTCGAGCCTTTTGAGTTGACAGTTACAGCATCCCCACCTAGCGTTTGCTAGTAGTCTGACCCTTTGATTGTTCTATGCTGGCATAACTTCGTTTCTCTTATGCTAATCTGCCAGTGATTACTGTCGTTGAATCTCTGATTCTTGAAAGATCGTACATTGCTTTACATTATTGCTCACTGAGTCTTTGCGACTCACCTTAATGTATTATTCATTTCTATTCAGACATATTTGAGATAGGGAACAATGAGGATTGATAGATCTGATTGGAGTTTCTGTATTAGTGTATAAGAATGTATATACATATGAATGCACCTTGGGATGTCTTGTTTTAGAGATATTGTAATATATCATGATGAATATTAGACTTATGGTATGTATGAATCATGATATTGGTGATGATATTTTAGTTTGAATGTTGTTGGGCTATTAATATGGTATATAGCACTCTGATATTAATTCCGCATTAAGTATGAAGCATGCTACATATTGATGAATGTTGATGTTCTTGGAATTTTGTGAAAAATTTATGGGCTTATCGGATATGTTGTTGTAGGCTAATAGGACTGAATTGAGTAGCATTCTGCCTTGCAGGCTATATCCTGAGTAGGGTGCCACAGCGTCATTTTTGGACAATATATGGAAACTTTGAGGGACGAAGAAAAAATATTAAGAACATAGATGATATTTAGAGCTTGTAATTCTAACAACCAAGTAGTTCCAAGATTGGAGAACATAGAGAACCATCAACTTGAAGCATAGTCATCTCCGGTGCTCAGCATCTACAAATCAAAAACTAAAGTTTTTGATCCCAAAGTGCAGTAGACACCGGAGGAGTTGCCACTACTTTCCAACGATCCCACTCTACAGTTGACCCAGGAGACATTGAAGATCCTGTTGGGGGAATGCTACTGTCTAAATTAAGGCAAAAATGGTCGCTTAATATGTGGAAGACCGCCGCCTCTAAGAACAACAGTAGTCCTCTTGCTGGAGCCGAGGGGCTTTATTCTCCCCGGAGTGAATTGACTTGAGAACCAATCCTGAGCAAAGTGTTGCTCCTCTTTCTCTATCTCCATAGGTAGACACTCATTCTTCCTTTTAGGAAGATTCTTCCTAGTGATTACCTATTGTAACCAAAGTCCATACTTATTCACTAGTGTTGCAACTCTCAAGAGAAGCTGGGAACCCATAGTTACCCCTGTCCATTGCTCTCCCTTAGTGCAACCCATTAGCTCTAGCCATTTTATTGGAGGCACTCTCTTTAGGGATGAAGATAGCTGAACTCTTGGAGTTTGATGGCATAACGGACGTACAAGAGCACTTGAGCAACTTTTTGATGAGGATAGAACTCTAAAACTTGAATAAAGCAGCATACTACAAGTTATTCTACAACACACTTACTAAGTGAGCTTTGGCGTAGTTCAACTAGATGCTAGAGGTATCCATCTTGGACTAGAACCTACTGGAGCAGTGTTTCCTCCAAAACTTATCCATCAACCAAAGATACCTAAAGATGGTAGCCTTCTCATGTATTGTTAAGTAGAATGATGAAAAGTCCTTGGAGAATCACCTCAATGGCTTTGTCCATGCAGCTCACAAGATCCCCAACATCAATCAATAACTCTAGCCGAACATCATCCAGCGAAACTTTAAATACTTGAAATTTTAGGAGTTGATGGTTGGAATGCCTTTTAGTACTCCAAAAGAACTCTTGATATGCATTGTGAAATAGGGAAATTGCAAACGTAATCTCCTTTGAATTTTTGCCAGCTACATACTGCTTATCATTCCTAATGCAGAGATTCTGTTTGTAGCACCACAACACGTCCTTACATAGCACCTCTTTAGAAGACAATAGGGGGACCTAAAAAGTAAAAGTCTGACAAGTGGTGATACTTCCATTGAATGGCAAACATACCACAAAATAGTGTAGGCACTTAAGCGAATAGATTGAAAATTGATCTAGAAGGCACACCTCAAAGAGGATGTGGCAAATAAGCCATTCAATCTTAAGAAAGGCCCAACAATAAGAGAAAATGAGGTCCAATAACCATGGCCTGATGAACGATGAATGTTTAGATTCCAAGGACCTTAGTATCAACATGACTTGGAGAATCTCCCTATAGTTAGCATCATCTCGGTGATCTCAAGAGGACCAACTAGAAGGGACTTTACCAATGTAAAGAAGACATTAGTGCAATTGATGAGACAAACGCAAGCTCACACCGCTGATTCTGTCCTAGCTAGGAACTTTTGAAGTATGTCCTTTACGCCCAGCATTACCTTTGTAAAGAGGATCTGGAGGCCAGATAAAGAAAACACGGGAATGCATTGGTGATCTTTGCATCCCTCACTAACTACAAGGTGAAGAAGATCTTGGTAGATGGCTGCAACTCAATTTATATCCTATTCCATAATGTGTTCTCTAACCAGGAGTGGATAGCGCACAGTTGTAGAAAATCAACAGGTTCACTGGCAACATAGTAAAAGCGTTAGGACAAGTGTCAGTACCTCTCTTTTGTTTATACTAGTATGAATGATACACAAGTAGTTGGATATGGTTATTTGTGTTCCCAATCATTTGCACACATACTATCACTGCCATTACTTGAAGAAAACATGATGTTAATATACTAGAGGATCTTATGAGTTGTTTCACTAATTGAATTGATGTAAATTCGACAAAAAGAAAAGCAAGTAAAAAAATACGCCAAATAAGTACAAATCAAGGTGAATTAAGTACAAAACTAGCAAAATCAATTACAAAAAACTAAAAAGGGTATTTTTTTTTTCTCAATTTACAGTATCATTCTTAGTATATAAGAGAATAAGCTGAACTTGTCTTAATTTGGTAATTGCATGATTATTAAACCATGATTTATTAGTCCTACTGATATAGTCATGAAAAGTTCATTACTTTTCGATGGTAGTGTCAAAAGGATACATTTACCTCATTCATCAATAGTTTATATTATTATGAATGAGAACACAAATAGTTTGATATGTCTATTTGTGTTTCAATCATTTGTACGTGTACTATCAGGACCATTACTTGACGAAAACATGATTTAGTGCACTAAAGGGTCTTATGTGTTGTTTCACCAGTCAAATTGAGATAATTTGGCCAAAGCAAAAACAAGTATAAAAATATACCAAATAAGTATAGAGCGAGGTGAATTAAGTGCAAAACTTGAAAAATCAAGTATAAGAAAACCCAAAAAAGTACTTTTTTCTCGATTTACAGTATCATTCTTATTACAAAGAGATTAAGTTAAATTAGATTAGCCATTGCATAATTATCAAATCTTGGTTTATTAGTCCTAGGATTGATATAGTCATGAGAGGTTCATTAGTTTGATGGTGGTGTACATTTATTTTATTCATCAATGGTTTATCCTAGTATGAATGAGAACACAAGTGGTTGGATGTGGTTATTTGTGTTCCCAACAATTTGTGCACATACTATCATGATCATTACTTAAAGAAAATATGATTTTATTTCATTAGAGGGTCTTCCATGTTGTTTTATCCATCAAATTGAGGTAAACTCGTCAAAGGAAAATCAAGTACAAAAATACACCAAATAAGTACAGAGCAAGGCGAGTTAAGTACATAACTTGAAAAATCAAGTACAAACAGTAAAAAACTAGCACATTTTTCTCAATTTATAATATCATTCTTAGTACGTAAGAGATTAAGTTGACTTTGTCTTAATTTGGCCATTTCATGATTATTAAATCATGATTTATTAGTCCTATGATTAATATAGTAATGAGAGGTTCATTGATTTTTGATGGTAGTATTGAAAGAATATATTTTTCTCATTTATCAATGATTTGCACTAGTGTGAATAAGAACACAAGTGGTTGGATGTGGCTATTTTTGTTCCCAACAATTTGCATCGTACTATCCGACCATTACTTGAAAAAAATATATATGATTTTCGTGCATCAGATGGTCTAATATGTGTTTCACTCATCTAATTAAGGTAAATTTGATCATGCTTATATCCACAGGCACTCCAATGGAAGGAAATGAGATAATATTCATACTTTTTTGCTCAAACGATGACCTTAGCAACCAATGCAAACTGAAACACACACACACACACACACAAAAGGTTTTGGATTTAGATAATATTAGCATTAATTCAAGCTTCTTTGCAGATGTCCCAAGTTCTTCTTTACCGTTGAATGAATTAGCAAAATACGTAAAGTTTTGTTTATACAGCATGTATATCCTCTTTTTCATATATTCACCAACTTTTTGTACTAGTCTCTTCATGTTTTTTAGCTTGCAGATCTTTAAGTACTAGTCCCAACTACTTTTGAAGATAGTGTTGGTTCAATAAATGATCTTGATAATGACATGAAAGTTACCTATAACACTACTAATTCTAACGAGAGACCAAAGGTAACATTACTCGATATTGTAAATGAGAATGCTTTTACCGAGAAAGATTATCCCAAACAGACATTTGAAGCTCCATCTTAGCCCACTCCCATTGTTGATGCTTCTAAGTTTTGTCCTCGAGTCATAAAGACTAAAGCTGAGCAAATAGTAATAAAATTCTATTGGAAACTAATATGTCAAAAAATTATGAAAACTCCATTTGAGCAGCTTCTGGGGATAAAACCAATAATTGATGATTCGATCATAGAGATGACATTTATAATGGACATATCATCTTTGGAGAACAATTTGAAATCTTTCTTTGAAGTTGTTTCCAACAGTACAAAAGTTAAGTCAAATTCAATTCAAGAGAAACACAAGAATCCTATGAGAAAGCATTTTCTCTTTCATAATAGGATCTTTTGAAGTCAAGGCAATAGAAAATGAAAGAATTAAGGAGGTGGATGCTCTTAAGGATAAACTTCTCCAAATCATCAAGCCGTAAGAAGAGCTAACGGCACAACTTGCCGAGTTAAGCAATAAGGATGAACTTAAAACCTCATTACTCCATAAAGTTGAAGAAAACTTGTCAATTATTCAAAAAAAGTGGTCATTAAGAGAGAGAAAATCTCAAAGCTTGAGAATACTCCATTTTTTATTGACAAAGACGTTGAGGCTTTAAAGAGAATGGAAACACTACTTGAAGAATCTCCCAAGGGTCTAGTAGATTTTGATTTACTCGCATGAGTATTTAGTATTCTTTTTCTTCTATTTCTTTTTTTTTTTCATCACTGATATAAAATAACAATTGGCTACTACATATGCAAATAAAAATTTGTTCTTTTTATAAACTCTTCTTGTGCTTTCCTTTTTCTTTTCTTTTTTTCTGTTTATTTAGTATTTATTTGTTCTTCATATTGACATCAACTTCAAAAAATTTCACTGCATGCCTGAGTGGAATAAAAAATGAACTTGCTTAAGCTTGTGAATAAAATTGGCTACCTCATGAATAGACCAAATTTATCTTAATAAGCAAGACGAACTTAAGATTAACTAAACTTGGTAAGCCATCCAAACTTATTCCAATAATAAGATTGAACTTAGTAAACCATCCAAACTTGTCCCAATAATATGATTGAACTTAGTAAACCATCCAAACTTGTCTCAATAATATGATTAAACTTGGTAAAACATTCAAACTTGTTCCAATGATATGATTGAGCTTGATAAGCCATTCAAACTTGCTACAAAGATATGATTGAGCTTGGTCAATAGTCTAAACTTATTTTAGTGATATGATTGAACTTGGAAAATAACCCCCAAGTTGCTTACGCATTCCATCAAAGGGATCAAATCATTATGTCGTTCAAAGTAAACATCCTTTTTGAGGAAGATGTCATACACAGTTTATAATCACGCAGGCCAAGAGTATCCATCGTTTAACCACCTTGGACTAGTGGGGCATTTAATATTTTAACCACATGAAATACCTTTAGTGGGTAAGTCAGCAGTTTAATCATTTGTATTATCTTTGTTAGGTACCATACACAATTTATGCTCATGTAGGCTAGGAGTAACATGTAGTTTAGGCTCGTGCATCAAAGAGCAACATGCAGTTTAGACTAGCGCATTAATGAGCAAACTTCTTTATGAATAATATTGCTTCAAAAACTTGTCATTTATGGAGCCTATATGCAGTCCATCTTTATCAACCAATTTGAAAGCACCATTGGTGTAGACTTGTTTCACCACATATACGCCATCCCACTTTGACAAAAATTTACGTCCACTTTGCTGGATGATGGTAGTGAGTCTTTTCATAGAAAAAACCAAATCTCCAACTTGAAAAGATTTCAAACAAACTTTCTTGTTAAATGTCCGCGCCTTGTGTTCTTGACAACATTCAGGTAGTTGTTGCACTATAACTCTTTTTCTCATCCTACGCTTCTAACTCCATGAGTTGAAGGCGAACATTGTCTTCAGCAGTAAGTCCTTGAATTGCTATAAGAAATGAGGGTATTTGACTTTCAAGAGGGAGAATAGCTTCAACTTCATAAACCAGTAAATATGGAGTAGCCTGAGTAGTGGTCCAATAAGTTATTTGATATGCCCAAAGAGGTTGCCCAATTTTTTCATGCCAATCTCTCTTTGGTTTCAATATATTGCATAAAGTTTTATTGAACACCTCTGCTAGACCATCTACAGCAGCTTTATACGTTGAGGAGTTGTACTACTTAAATTCAAATTTTGTGTTGAGTTTGTCCATTAACTTGTTGTATAAAGGCTTCCTATTATCAGTAATGATGTAATGAGGCACTCAATACTTGAAAATCAAACTATAACAAATAAACTCAACATTAGTTTATTTCTTCACTTTCTTAAGGGGAATTTCCTCTACCCACTTAGACAAATAGTTCGTACTCACCAATATGTAAGCATAACTAGCTGACAACTTATGAGTAATGGGTCCTAAAACGCCAAGACCCCATGTATCAAATGACCATGCAGCAACTGTGGGATGTAAGGCATTAAGAGGCTGATGTATAAAGCTAGCATGCATTTGGCAGGCCTCACACCTTTTTGCATAACTTTATAATCTTTAACCATAGTAAGCCACTAGTAGCACATCTTCTTAATTTGAAAGTAAAGCTCAAGACCTGACTGGTACGATTCGTAAACTCTATAATGTGCTTCAACCATGGCTTCAATTGCTTATTCACCACTTAAACAAGCACTAGTAAGTGCCTAGAATGTGCTTCAACTATGGCTTCAATTGCTTATTCCCCACTTAAACAAGCGCTAGTAAGTGCCTTCATAAAATTGATGATATAAAGTGTAATTGTATAGGATGAAATGATATGACCTTCGATGCACTTCTATCTTATGATGAGAATCTTGCAGCAATTTTTCGTACTTTAGATAGTTAATCAATGATGTCCTCCAATTTTCATCTTTACAAACTGAGACTAATATTGTATTTGTATCCTCATGATCAAGCTAAATGGGTGAAGGCACAATCTATCTATTGCACACCAGGATGTTTGTCGTTTCTTCTTTTGAAGAGCCAAAGTAGTAGCCTAGCTAGCCTGTGCATCTGCCATCCTACTTTCCTTCCTCAAGATGTGAAACACTTTCAAATTTCTTCAATAGCTAAGAGGGTAATTGAAAATAATGGATCAAATTTTCTTTTTTAACTCCGTAGTCATATAAAAGCTTAACCAATTTTACTCACCATAGACCTCAACTTCTAAAATCTCCATCTCTAGTGCCATTTGAAGCACAATAATCAAAGCTTGATATTTTGCAACATTGTTAGAGCATAATTCATTTAACACAACAAAGTGAATTAAAACTTGTCTTTCTAGTTAAATAAAGATGATTCCTGCCCCTACTTTAGGCCTGTAAATGGGTAGGGTATCACCCTACCCATACTCATACCCTAAAATACCCATACAAAAATACCCAATTTTTACCCTACCCTAAAATACCCAAAAGAATGAGACCCTAATCCTACCCTACCCTAACTAACCCAAGACCCATTGGGTCTAGTTTATTAGACTTATGTTTTTAATGTATACACTAATTTTCTTAATATATACTAAAAATATTATTTTGCATATGACAACAAAAAATAATTTTTTTTCTATATTTAAGTTAATCATTAAATTTAAATTAATTAATTTTAAACTTTTTGCTAATTAAATTAACTATTTTATTAATATAATAGTTAAACTTTATTAATATTATTAGCAGTTAAACTTTTTGCTAATTAAAAAAAAATACAGTTTAAAAGTAGTTAATTAAAACAGTTCATAAAAACAGTTTATTAAAAAAACAGTTTCTTACAAAAAGTTAATAAAAACAGTTTATTAAAAAAACAGTTAATAAAAATAGTTTATTAAAAAAACATACAGTTTATTAAAAAAATAGTGAATAAAAACATTTTATTAAAAAAATACGGTTTATATACAGTTTATTAAAAAAATAGTTAATAAAAACAGTTTAAGAGCAAAAACTTTTTCTATATTTAATTTTATAAAAAAAGTTAATTTCTATATTAATAAACTTTATTCATTAGCAAAATTAATTTTATTAACTGTTTTTATAAAAATATTTATTCCATTATTAATTTTATTAATAAAAAGTGTTCAACTGTTGCTATGCTATTTCAAAATTTTTTTTAAAATTGCAATCTCAATTTATTAATTTTATTAATTTAGTTTAATTTTTAATAAAAAAATTTATTTAATTGTTACCGCTCATTCACATATTTATAATTTTTATATATAAAAAGTTTATCATTAATATAAATTTGATTTCGGTATAAACAATTTTTAGATTCATAAATTAAATTTAAATATAAAGTAATGGGTAATGTATGGGTATGGGTACATGGGTAATTTATGGGTATAGACCCTACTCATACCCATTACATTTTATTTAATAAGTATGGGTACGGGTATGACATTTTGGGTCTGGGTAGGGTAATACCCTACCCATTTACAGGCCTACCCTACTTCATCAAAGAACATTGTCCATGCTATAGGAAGTAATATTGTAAAGATCTAAAATAATTGCCAAAATTAAAGAAAAATTATACTTGCAATATCGCAAACCAAGGATCTTATTTATGCCATAATTGAGGATTTATATCAAGAGAAAGTACCTTGATAAGAAAAACTTGAATCAAGATGGATATCTTCCACTAGAACCTCTATTATAGAGGATCAACCACTTCTTTCTCTAGGATCTCTTCTCCACACCTTAGACCACCAAGGGTAGCAACTTTTGCTCAAGGAAAATCCTCCAAATGAGGCAAAAACAATAGTAAAAACCATGCAAGAGCACTAAGGCTGCCCGATCAAAATTATCCTCCAAAAATCACCTACAATTGAAGGATCTTGCTCACCAACACTTAGCACTCCACTTGTTGTGCCTCTAAAGTTGATCCACACATCTAGATTACTTAATTTCCTTATTCAATATGCTAGAATATGGATGAGGAATAAGAATAAATAAGTGAGATGGTGTGAGAAAGTTGGAAGAGAGAGAGGATGGTTGGAGAGAATCTAAGGAAGAGGTTTTTCTCAACACATGGAGTAACTTCTTTTGGGAGGGAAAAATGGAAGCATTAGCCAGCCATGATGTGTAGTTGATGGTGTATTTATAGTGTGACTTGGATGCTCTTAGAAGCATCCATCACACTATCCACACATTGCCAACTAGCAAGCGCACTTGCATGCTTCGTTGGCTTTTAATTTCTAAAATTAAAATGCCAACTCATTATTTTAAAACAGACTCTTCCATTTTAATTTTTCCTTCAAAATTAGATTCTCTTGCTAATTAAATTAACTCCTTAATTTAATTAGATTAACTTAACTCTTTAAGTTAATTAAATCAACTTAACTCCTTAGGTTGACCTTGACTAACTAAATTGCCACATGACACTAATTAAATTAATTCCTTAATTTGATTGGCCTAATTTAACTCTTTAAATTAATTTTATTAATTTAAAAATTAAAGTAATCAAGCCATTGTGATCAACTCTTAATTAGTTAATTTTGTCTCTTCTAAATTTGACCACTTTAATTATCTAATTCTTTAGATAATTTCTCTAATCTATCAATTAGAGTTATCTAGGCTTTTGTGTGTAGCCCTTTAGGTTCACCAATTAATTAGACATTGGCTCACAGCTCTTTGTGACTTATGAAATATTAAATATTCCTATTAGTCTAAACTCTTTTAAACTAATCACTTTATCAATTAATTTCTATTAATTGAAGAGTACCCAATTTCCATAGTTGATGTCTAGTACAAGCATATGGAGCCCAACTAATTGAATTAATTAATCTCAGGTGAACCATTACCACTTACGATTGTCGTGCAAATATGGTCCTTCCATTTTCTATTTTTCGAAAGAGGCATAAGGTAAGATATTTACCAGTTCCCTAATAGCATCGAGAACTATGTATCTATTCTTGATATTCAATTGCCTATTATGACCTGAACGTTGAAAAACTCATTTTTCACTGCACAAAGATTTCTTGGAATTAATCATCATAAAAATACATAGGAGATCAACCCATTCTTCATAGATGGGCAAAATTGATCCCATCTTGAAACTCACCAACCTCCACACTTAGCTAGCTTGTGCCCAACCTAAGCCCTGAGCAACACGCTACGTGGTCGGAGCAAAACCAAAGCACAATGATCAAAATACGAGGTTACCGTGGAATCTTAAGTCAAATGACTAATTATATGCACTATCGAGAGCTAGGGAATTTTGTACTACCGATGTGCCACTCCAGCTACCTTGTGGATTCTCTAGGTGAGTCTTCAATAAACTTGTTCTCTAACAAACAGCCACTAACATACAACTATGTCTAACATAGATTACCCATGAAATGAGGTAATACCTAACTCCTTGGAACATGCATCGTTAGTAGAAGTCTATTTGAATCCTAGATGCTCCATCTCACAAGATTCTATGACTTGAAATATTTAAAATCACGATTGTAGAGACTTGTTTCATGATCACCATCATATGTGTGACCAAGTCTCATAATCTTGTATGATTTAAGGGCTTCAACCAAATGCATGTGAAGATAATCATAAATGCATAAGATGGAGATGACCATTTTATTGGATATCATTCAATCAAAACTGTTACATTGAGTAGTTCTACATGCCAATCTAATTAGCTTGTAGGGCAATATTCCAACACATGCAATCAAGATCTCAGCAAAGAGGGCATCTTTATCTAGTAGTTCATCAAATAATTCCCACTATGGAGAAATTAGGTGATTAGCTAGGAAATTAGTAAGAGCTTGTCCTTTAAAAGCATTTTGAGGCATATATGGGATCTCATACTATTTGAATAATATAGACCGCTTAGCCAATGTTCGTGAAAGCACCAGTCTTGACATCATAAACTCGACAGGATCAACACATGAGATGAGCAAGATGAAGTATGCCTTAGAATAATGCTTCAATTTCCTAATTGCAAAATAATCAAGGTAAAACTTCTTGATAGGGGGATATTTCTCATCCTCAGTTAAAGCTCTACTTAGATAATATAAAGCTTTTTCTTTCCTTTTTCATTTTCTTATGTCATGAAAGCACCAATCGACTGTTCTTATGTTACAATGTGTAATATCAATAGTTTTCCAAGTACAAGAGCTCCCACAATTGGTGGATTCATGATGTGCTTCTTCATGCTCTCAAAAGCGTTTTCACACCCTTTATCCCATAAAAAAATGAGCATCTTTCTTCATCAGGTGGTTAAATAGTTGGCATCTTCCCACCAGATTTGATATAAACCTCCTTATGAATGCAAGATTGCCTTGTAAACTATGTAATTCCTTAAGATTGGTGGAAGCACCTTCCGAATAGCATCAATTTTTGTAGGATCAACTTAGAATTCCATGATGGTAAACTATGAAGTCGAGGAACTTGCCAAATGTAACACCAAAACCACACTTGAGTGGGTTCATCTTCAAATTGTATTTCCTCATTTGATCAAATACCACACAGAGATCTTCCAAGTAATTCTCTCTTTCTTGGTCTTGACCATTAGATCGTCAAATAGAATTCTACCTTTGTACGTAGCATATCATCAAAAATATTATGCATAGCTCGGTGACAAGTTGTACCAGCATTCTTAACCCAAAAGGTATTACTTGCAACAGTGAATACCCTTCGAAGTGTAAAAAGTTATGCACTCCTAATCTTGTGGTGACATTCTAATTTGATTATACGTAGAAGATCCATCCATAAAAGATAAAGCTTCATATCCAATGGTTGTGTCAACTATAAGCTTGATAATAGGTTTTAAAAAAATAATACTTTGGACATGCGTTATTCAAATCTCAAAAATAATAAAAAAAATGTGTATATTGGCCATTCTTCTTCTTAATTAGTAAAATGCTAGAGATCTAGGTTGCATATTTAATTTTTTGATAAATCCTATATAAATATACTTGTTGACTTCAGCTTTAACAAGAGGAATGAGCTTTGGGTGGAGCACTCGCTGCAACTATTCTACTAGGCGTAGTCCATGTTTTATGCCAAAGTGACGAATTGCAACTTTTGGTCTAACTCTGGTATTTCTTCATACATCCAAGCAAAGACATCATTATGCTCACTTAAGATTTTGAAATATTGTTCCTCTTTTTCAAGATTCAAAAGCTTGCTGACAAATACAGGATGGGGCATCTATCATGCTAAGGTTTAACTCCTTGAGTTCATCAATAGTTGCCAACACACCATTTTCAAGTTGTAGAAGAGCTTTTGGAACTTTATCTTTAGAAATTTCTAAATCAAAGTCTTCATCAATAGTGATATGGTTACATATGTGTAACTAATCATTTTCTTCATCATATGACTGCTCGATCTCAAGAACTCTCAATCTTTGGAACGTAATACTCCACTTAAATGCTCCATTTGATTTTAATACTAGGACATCCATCATTTTCCATGCTAGTAGTATTTGACTTGTGTGAAATTGCTTGCCACCAACCTATTGAATTCTTCAAAGCATGGATCATTTGCTACATGATTCGATTCCTCTTCAGCACTTGAAAAATTCGAGCTAATAATGATTTCCATTTCATCTTTATTTGCATCACTATCTTTGCATAAGTGTCTTATGTTACGTTACTTTATCTTCACAGGTTTATCTATGCTAATAACTAGAACTGCAAATTTGGCTCCATGCAATTAAGGTAAGTGAAAAGTCTAAACTTTAGTTTTTGACTCCACTTTGTCAGTATCATCGTCAATATTTTTTTTCCTTACTTTTATTGCAACATTATTCCTGAGTCGATTGAAAACATAATTTCTTAGACATAGCTTGCTTTGACTATCAACACCAAGTCTTTTAAAGACAAAAGGATGAGTAGTCAGAACACTAAGACAATCAAATACGGTAACTCAAGGATTATTCTATTTTTCTTCTTCTTATTTCATATCATCTTTTGCAGAAATATGTTGGACATCATCGTATTTATCTTTTTTCATCACACGTATCTTGACTGCTTTTGCAAGCTCAAATCCCAAGTGAGCCCTCGATTGTTCAACATAAAATTCTTGTCTTTTTAGTTTCTATTGTGCATCATTGAGTCCATGAACTTTTTCTCCAATTAGCTTAGGTATAAGCTCACTTAGATTGGATGGATTAGCAAAATAATAACCAGACTTTTCAAGCAGCCTATACGTCATTGGCTGAAATGTCCCCTTGAGTTCTTTGTGAAAAACTCCTGCAATAGATGATCTGTTATGGGTTGATGGGCTTATGCCAACAATAGGTATGATTAATTATTTCTTCAAAGTTTAATAGTCATTTAACTATACCATCTCTAGTGAGCTTTAGGCAGTCATTTGACTGAATGCATACTTCAAGTGGAACTTGTTCTTTTTCTTGACATGACTATGGGGTACATTGAAAATTTTGTAAGGTAGACCTGTCATTAGAGTTTCACTTTTTACGTTTTGAACCTTGGTAATTCTTAATTTATTCTAGTTTTTAGGACAAACTTGTCTTCCTTCAATGAGGTGGTTGCCTAGAGCCTTTTTAGGTTTCACTTCATTTATTGAGTCAGAATCTAGATAGAGTTTAGCATCAATAAAGTATGATTCTGCATTAATAAATAGCTTTACATTCGCATCAACTCTCATAACTTCTCCATTTTTCGAATACTTGAGCATTGATGAAGAGTAGAAGATATTACCCCATTCTCAAGAAACTACGGCCATCCTAAAAGCAGATGATAGGAAGGCCTTGCATCAATGATATGAAGCAAAATACCTGCTTTCTGACTCTCTAATTGTGAGGTCTAGATGAGTCATATGAATAGCTCGTTGGCCACATTGATTGAAACCTTAAATAGTTAGACGACTGCATGAGAGTTCTTTAACAGAGATTACTAGCTTCTTCATAGTTCTTTTCAATTTGACATTGATGGTAGATGTTCCATCAATGATATGCAATTAATTTTATATTCCAGCATGAATCCTAAAACGAAAAATGGCCTATTGTGGCATTTTGATCCCAACAAGAAATCTTCGTCTGTGAAGCGATTGTGGTGCAACAAGGAGTGGAGTGTTTCTCTTTAGCTTCAAAAGACATATCATTCACTTCTTCAACTCTTTGATCAAAGAATGCTATTGGAAAATAATTTTTTACAGTCACTTGACTCATTTCATAGCTTTCCAATAGATTCCCCAACTTACTATTTATAGCTTCTAAACATTTCATCATCCTTGGTTGTGGGCATCTAGCCACATGCGAGACCTTTAATGTCAATTGAAGAGATTGATTAACACATCGTCTTTTCCTTCATTGGTGCGTCATTAGAATCTATTCAATATTATCTTCGACTTTAATAATAGAACTTGTCTCCAACTTAGTCACTTCATCTACCAATACAATTACTAGATCTAAACTCCCAAACTAAAGTATAGTTAATTCCCTCATGGGTGTAGATAAGAACAAAACAACATTTTTGGTCTGCATACACATGTGGTGTTTGGTAGTGCTACAACACTAGTAAAGTAGTAAGCTTTGTGCCAACAACATCCGCAGTATCAAGGATTCTCTTTCATCTCTTGCCAATGCCTTAATTTTATTCTTGAAAACAAAGCATTTCTCTATTCTCTATTGGATGACTAGCAACCTGGTGATACTTGCAATATCTTGGACATCACTCGTCCAGCTTCTTTAGGATGTGCTAGTTTTGACAGTTTAATCAACTTTCTAGATAATAATTCATCAAATATGTGAGAGATATTGGTGTTTAAAAATGGAAACTCCTCTTGAATTTCCTTCATTGTTCACTTGCCGATTAATGCACATTGATCTCTAGTTTTTTTAGCAATCTTTTTGTCTCTCATTAGAATTTTGATAGAAGCTGTCCTGATTGCCATAGATTCTTTAATAGTAGTCTCAACATGTTTTTCGCTTTTCTTTAGGTCTTTCTTTTTCTTCTTCTAATCTTCAACAAGAACTCCAACTCCATGATTAACAATGCTAAGTTCCATATTGTGGGCATTGGTAGCCAATTCTTTGTAAGTGCGAAGCTTGATTCCTTGAAGAATGTAGAGAAGTCCTCAATGCATACCTTGAATTCACATCTCTATCGCAGATGTCTTTTAGAGTCTATCCTTGTAGTTCAAACTTAGTGTACACCATTAGTTGATGTAGCCTACTACTAGTTAGTTCTTCCACTATTTTGTGTTGGTAAGTTCAATCATGCTCACAGTCCAGCGTGTACTATAGAAGCGATTCAAGAATTCTTTTTTCTTTTGATCCCAACTATCGATGGATTCAAGTTCTAAGTCAATGTACTAATCGGAGGCATTTCCTTTCAATGAACACATGAACTATTTCACAAGAACATTGCCATGAGTCCCTACATTATTGCATGTCTCGATGAAATGAGCCACATGCTATTTTGGATTTTCCTTTCCATTAAAATATTAGAACTTTTGTGGTTGTTATCATATTGGCATCATCAGTAAGTTAATTCTTTTTGTATAATGCTTTGAATACACAAGAGAGCTTTGAGAAGGCATGACATATTGAGCTCTAATGGTATTGGTGATCATGTCCTGCAATTGTTGATCAGACAGTGTGGCAATAGAAGTTGCAGAGTAATTAACCTTTTGCTCAGTTTCTCGCTTGTAGGGCATCTCCTCAGTTTGTTTCTCCATCAATGCATGGTTAAAGGAAGAACGATGGTTGTAGCTAAATCCTCTAAGATGAGCATGCTCCAGCTTGTTCATGAATATTGTGCAATTTGTAAATCTTTATCTTCCACAATCTTTTGGAGGTTAGCTAATGCTTGAGCTATCAGAGCAAGTTGTTCATCTACAGTTATCACTGTAATTGTTGTAACCAATGACTCAGTAAAACATAATGTCTAGGGATTTCTCTTCCTTGGACATGTAGATTCTGAATCATTAGATGGAGCAAAATCTTGTCCCTAGCCACGATTTGATTAACAACATCGGCAGCAAAATCAATAGCATATTTCTTGGCCAAGGTGAGTTGGTTCTTTTCAGGTGCCATTGAATAATTGCAATTATCTTCAAAATTCAATTAGCAGAAAGAGATCAGGGGGTAGGATCGGTCCTATCGGGCATGCCAAAAATTTGTTCACACCAAAGTTCATTATTTGCAAAAATTAAATCACAAGACAAGAAATAATGGACAAATTCAGTTTTTATTAACTGAAAAAGAAGAATTACAATTTATTAGAGAAAATAAATCCCTAATAAAACTAATCCCCTGATTTTTCTTCCTATATATAATCCAAGAGCTTGGACTTATAGTGCAATAATCTTTTGCTTGATAAAGGAGCACTATAAAATTTCTTTGAGATCAAACCTTGACTCCGAATCAGAGGACTTGATGATTTGATGCCTTTACGAGGCATAAAATCTTCGTGGTAACAATACTTCATCATAGCAGAAACTTAAAGTTTGAAAACTTGAGTCTTGGACTTGAAGCTTTGAAGATTTGGAACCTGGACTTGAGGATTTGAAGACTTGAATATTGGACTTGATGCTTGAACTTCCAGAAAGTGGATGCTCGTAGTTGTGAGTATGTATGTACATGTAAGTGAGTATGTATCTCCAATCAACCTCGATCATCGCCTCTATATGGGTGTTTAGCATAGACTCCCAAATGATTTGCACTTCTTTATTAGTTATCATTTTTATGCGTATATTAAGAGATAACATCAAATACTCTTGGCCACATATATAGATATGCTACGTGCCGCAACTTGGTTAGTCTTAAATTCTAGACTGCAAGACTTCATCCGATTGGTTGTGACACTTCACCATTGGCACTTGTTGATATTTAATTGGAGCTCAAAATAAAAACTAGAATATTGATTAGAATTACCTATTTATCTTTTGAAATTAAATTCAATAAATCTCAAAATATAAATAGAAAATTTTAAATTAATAACTAATGTATTATTTTACATGTATCACTTTTAATTAGCCAAAAAGTAATTGATCAACATTAACTATTGCTTATTTTGTGTGGATATAGAAGTCGTAAGATAAAATTTAGTAACATTTAATGAGATGAATATCAATATAATTAAATTTTAGTCTATTTAGCTATAATCATGATCTAGACACACATAAAAGCATACAAAAAAATGAGCTTTAGTAACCGCACATTGCACTTACTGATCGATTAGTGATTGTTTTAAATATAATATTTTAAAAAAATCATTGACCGCTTAGTGACTGATCAATAATTTTGTCATTAATTAGTGATTGAACTTTTTTTCAGTTTTTCAGTCACTAATATTAGTGACAGCGCAAAACAACCACTAATTCGGTCACCAATTAGTGAGCGAACTCTATTTTCAGTTACTAATATTAGTGACCGTATGAAGTGGTCATTAATTCAATCACTAATTAATGACCAAATTACTTTTTGGGTCACTAATTTTTGGCCAAATTTTCTTCTGGTCATTGATGCGGTCATCGATTACTAATTAGTGACTGTGTTTTCAGTCAGTAAGCGGCTATAAATATAAAACTTTATTTTTTACATATTCTTGTAATATGTAAGTTTAAAATTTATGTAATACCTATACAAGTAATAAAATATTGTGTTTTTGTTATAAATATATATATATATATATATAAGTTTTTTATAATAATATGTGCATATCTAAAAAATATGTAAGTATACAAATAAATATATAACTATTAAATATTTCTATATCATATCCATATAAATTGAATGTTAATTTATAAGCGTATATGTAGATAAACAAAAAAATAAATAGGAATAATATTCTTATTCTAAGAAAAAAATGAGAATTAATTAATACATACATTTCAATAATTTATATTATGAGTAATTACATACTTATAATATATATATATTAATATGTATTTTTTAGCATGTGTATGTATACTATATATGGGTAAACTATTATTGCTATACATATTAGCATGTATATACTATTTTTAATGTATTTATAATATATTAATAATTGTTATTTTTGTTAAATTTTAAAATGTAAAATAATAGTAACTTATTTATAATTAAAATTATTTATAATATTATAATTCTTTTGTGATTTATAAATATGATAAATATATTATATTGTTGAAATAAATACAAGAAAATGCATGTGGTGTAGTGGTCAGCAACTCATTTGGACAAGCTTAAGGTCCTGAGTTTGAATTCAAAAGGACGCAAAGTCTAGAATATGACTTTTTTGACCTATTAAAATCAGTGTGGTCACTAGTCAGTAGGCGGTACTCGCTTCGTAGCTAGCCTCATCGAATCCAACTGGTTAGAAGCTTTATCTTGGCACTTTTTTTGTTGGTAGTGCTAGCTCTAAACTCTTTGAAAAAGGCAATCCATCTGGCTTGCTTGTGAAACTGGGGAGTTAGACAAGTCAAGCATCTGACTAGTCCATGGGCACTATCTCCGAGTAATACTAGGCCAGTCAATTGAGCTTAGAGACAATGCATCTTTACCTGGGACTAGCTTCCCTCTTTGCTTTCCTTGCAATGACTGGTTGCTAGTAATCGCCTAGTAACATACACAAAATTTTCAAAATTTTTTAAATAATTGGCTGACACTAATTAGTAATTGATTAGTGACTGATACAAATTAGTGATGAGAGTTTTTTTGACCGACCTAACAGTCACTAAATCAATTACTAAACCTGTTAGTAATCGATTTTTGCTTATTTAGTAACTGGTCAAACGGTTACTAATATCCTTTTTTTTTTTGTGCTATATAGTTGTCAAAATGCGCTGGCATTAATGTAATTTTCTTATTATGCATGTCTAGCTGTCATATGTAATACAAATTATCCGCGTACATGTCAAATTTTTGAACAAAAAAAAGTTCAAATATTCTTCACATGGGCTGCATTATTTTGATAATTTTAAAGGTCTTAGTTGCATTTATTTCGGATCACAAAAATATGGAGAAAAATACGGAAAAACCAAAAGGGAAGAAGAAAACAAAAAGGAGGAAAGCAACCTGTTGAAGCAAAGAGAAAAAAGAAATGTAATACCGTCACATCCATGCCAAGAAGTTTCACATCCATTCTATTCATTGAAAAAAAAAAAACAAAAAAAAGAAAGAAAGAAAAAAGAAAAAGGAGTTTCACATCCATTCTAAATCACCTGTATACCTTTCCCTTATTGTGTCCCATCTTACTAATTATACGATGAGGACTATATTTACTAATTATTATTTGTTTGCCTCAACATTCAATTATTACATTAATCAATATTTTCTTTACTACTTAACAAAAACTTATTAAGATTTGGGTTTCTCATAAATAATCAAAAGAAAATATTCTAATCAAAACATAAGACTCACAAGTTAATAAAATTAGCTCAAGGATAATTTTGTACAAGAAACCTAAGATCTTAATTATACTTGGATTTTTTGACCTTTTTTTCTTTTTTTTTTTTTTTTTTTTGGGTTCCCTATCTATTGCACTAAGCAACAAGAACAATTACAATTAGGATTCACATAAGAAGAAAAACAAACACACACATGCAACTTAGAGTTGCATGGCTGTTGCATAAACCTATATCATACATACAATTGATCAACAAAAATTTGACATAAACTTATTAGTCTCTAATTTTACGGATATTAATAAAATCTTAAGTAGAAGTTAGAATACGACCCACATAATCAATTATGATTTCACACCTCAAGTCATTTCTAAAGATCGCCTATTTGAACTCATATATCGAGGAAAAGATTTTATTTTATTTTTTAGTAATCTTGTTTAGATCTTAATACTTCCTTTTCTTCCCTTTTCTCTTTTCCTTCCTTTCCCCTATTCTTGCTTTTATTGTATATTCCCATTTATTATTAATAATAAATAAATATGCTGCAATAAAATATGTAAATAAATTTAAAAAATAATCTTGGGCTGCCTAGCAATTTGTGAGTTGCTTATAATTTGGTTAGAGCAAAATTCTTGAAGAAACTGAAACTTCAATATTTTGAGTTCAAATCGAATTTTGATTTGTGAAATTTGCTAGCCGTTGCCTAGAGCATTGAAGAAGTAGAGCATTAATTACAGAAAAAAGGGAATAGAGAAGTACTTGAAATTCGTTTTAGAAAAAGGAAAAGAAAAGAAAACTTCAAATCCAAACTAATTCTGTCCTTTCCTGATATGAAAAAATGCTGAAGAAACAAGGAATGCGATTTCACATTATGTAAATTGCAGTCGCTGTTCCGGAAGAGCAGGGCATTTAAGGCGTGCGAACAGTTCCGGCTGCTAAATATCTAAAGACACTGATGGCAATCCAGATTAATAATTTACGTATCCCTACCAAGGCGAGGCAGAATTTTCACGTTAATGTTTGAATAAATTTATTTAAATATAAAATGTTATAGATTTTATTTTTAAAACAAAATTTTGTATTATTTCATAAAAAGAAGTTGTAGAACTTCTATAATATTAATGATAATAATAATTTTATAATTAATATAGTTAAAATTTAAAAAAGTTTAAGAATCCTTTTAAGAAAAACTTATAACATTCTAATATATTTGTTTTAAAATTTTAAAACTCCTCTCTTTGAGATAGGTTTAAAATATTTTATAAGTTTTCAATCATCTTATAAAATACTTAAATAAATTTATAGGTTGATCCAAACACCCTCTAAAAAGAAATGCTACAATTAATAAATAGAAATATCTCTTTTGATTTTTGTTAGGATTCAATGAAGAAAACTTTATGCTACTTTTTCCAGAATTATACTTTTTTCCTAAATAAATAAAATATGTATAAAAATTAATATTGGACAGAAGAATATTTACCCTATAAAATTTATGGTATAATTTCAAATATTAATGTATAGCATGCGCCTGATACAATGTGTCAAAAATAATTTTTGTTATTGAAATACATTATTTTCTAATAATATATTTTACTTCATCTCATTAAAAAGATAAATAATATTCTTTTTAATATTTAAAAAAAACTGTTTCTGAATAACATAATTATGTTATAAAATGAATATTCCATTTTAAGAAATTTGAAATTAGTTTATGTAGGCAATTCATAAAGCATTAAGACCTCTGAATTTATAAATTACACATAAATTTTTAAAATAATAAAATTTAAAAAATGAAAAAAATAAGAAAAAAGGAGTTGAACATTTTTAACATATATATATATATATATATGTGTATGTGTGTGTGTGTGTGTGTGTGTATATATGTGTATATATTAATATGATGAATACGCAAATCAAAATTTTTAAAATATAAAATCTTTTAGTATAATTTCTTGATAATGTCAAGGTCATAGTTACAATTTTCATTGCACTTGAAGTTTTAAAAATATTAATTATTTGTTAACAAAGTAAATATATAATCTTTTAGTACTTAATCTATAAAAAACAACTTATATAATGATCACCAATTTAGTATATGTTTGAAACATACAATATATATTTAGAATCTAAAATATTTCATGTAACTTCGATAAGTAAATTATATTCATAAATTTTTGTATGTGGGAATCTTTTATTATTTTAAAAATTATCAGATAACAAATAATTATGTAACTGATCATTAAAAGAATAATAAATTTTCAGTTTCCATCTCATGAATAAATATGAACATACTGAATTTTCTTAATCTAACACTAGTCACTGGCTATTTAAGAGGATACTATTCAATTTTTTAAAAATTTTCGACCAGGCTAACCATGTATTTCTGTCCTCTGTAAAAGATTTGCTTCAAATAATGAAGCATAAATTTTCCATCATTGGGTTGTTGAAAATTAGAACAGTTTTAGTTCAAAATTTTGTCAATATAAAAATAAAATTGAGAGTTTATAAATGTTATTGGTTATATCTTCTTACATTTGAAATAATTTTTATATTTCAATTACATTATTAGTTATATTTCATATATATCGTTTTAGTCTAAAATATTTTGCATATCTAATAGAGATTATCCCTAAAATTATTAAAATTTAAAAGTTTTGATAGATCTAGTACTTACATATCAAGTAATGTACGTAATTATTCAATTATTCAATTTTCAAATATTTTTACTCAAAAAAGTAATGATTTAATATTCTGTTTTGTAAAGTTTATCATAATCATGGTTATTAAGCCTTTTTTTAATTTATTAAATATGAAAAGTTAATTTGGTTATTTCGGCACAACTTAAGATATCAACTATTTTGTTTAGATAAATCTCGAAATTCTTTGGATAAAAATATAATTAAATTAAAAAATAAAAATATGAAATTTAGATAAAATATTAAGCTCGATATTTTGTTTAATTAGATTATCCACTTTTGAGCATATACTTGTTAGATAGTCTCAAGTGTTTATTTCATATATTTATTTTTTTATCATGCCCAGGCACGAAAAATTATTTTGAATAATTGAAAGTATTTAAGTATAATTATTAAAATATGAAATATATATTAATTGTGTATGATATGGCAAATAAGATCCTAAAGGCAATAAAGTAAAAGCCAAATAAGGGGCCTACTTAAATAAATAGATAAGTGAAAAAAGGGCCAACGAGCCAAATAAATCAAGGCCACTAAGATGGGCATCTAAAGTCAAGTGGGTTGAAGCTGATTAAGGACTTAGTCAATATAAAAATCGATTCTCAAAGCCCCCAAAAATGTGTAACTAATCATTTGCTAACTCAAGCTCCAATACTACGCCATGCATTCTAAAAGTAGAAGACAAACTCTTATTGATTTTTAGAAAGGACCTTACTCCATTTTTGTTCAGCATTATTTTGGCATCATCTATAGGGACTTCCTTCCAAATAAGGAACGCCTAAGGATGTAGATAAGATTTAGAATTCAAGACTCCAATGCTCTAGTGGCACCTCGAGGAAAGAATGCATAATGCAAGATCGGATGCGTAGTCCTGTCCGGCAGCTAAACACGTGCCTGACACACACCCACCAGTATAGGTGACACCTGGGTAATAGGATCCACCCTCTGAAGGACCAACTATGTAGATTACTTAAAAAACACTATTAGCACTGTTGGACACCTCTGTGCAAGATGTGTTGACTAGTACATTAGCGAGCATCGCCCCTAGAAAGCAACTCTAGTCCTTTGATTGGAGTAGGAAAGCCTTACCATTTCAAGAGAGGACAGAATGTAGGATGAATGAGGGATGAGGCATTGCCCCTCTGCTATATCAACAAGTTTGATGTGCAATCTGTTTTTCGAGTTGAACAATCATAGTGATTACTTACCTCAATTGGATTCCCAACTCACTATGCTTTCACTCAACACTCAAGAGCCGCAAGAAGTGAACACCTTCCCTTGGCTATCCAACTCACTATGCTTTCACTCAACTTACTATGGACTTCAATGCACAAGCAACCTCCAAGAACACTTAGACAATTTTCTGGTGTGAATGGAGTTGTACGACTTGCGCAAAGCCACTTACTGCAAGGTACTTCACACCATGCTTATCAAACGCATTCTGAACTTGTTCAACCAAGTGCTCGCTGGATCCATCATCGGTTGGAAATAGATGGCGCAACACTTTCTTCATAATTTCTCTATCGGCCACGAGTAACCTAAGACGGCATCCCAACTGTCTATAATCAAGTAGAAAGATTGAAAGACCTTGAGGGACTACATCAATCGATCATCCAAGCGATGCATGAGATCTTGCATATTAGTTAAAAGCTCTTACTCAGTATTATCTAATAAAACTTGAAGTGTCAAAATTTTTGGAAATCCGTAGATGGGAAGTCACTGGTCACCGAGTAAAGAAGTACATCTAGATTGAGGAGGCGATTGCCCTTATAGATGCCAACAGATGCAAGACATAAGAAGAAACCCACTATAAGAAATCGAAGGTTGTCGATGCAACCTTCCCAAATCATTCTCCAAACTCATTCCCCTAACTACTCCAAAGATGGATATCCATGTTGTTGTTGAGCAACAAGGCTTAAATCAAGCATCCTCCAAAGTTGGCAGACAACCCCAAGAGGCAAAACTCCAAAAAATGGTGTCGCTTTTTCCATAACCGTGGATATATTATTGAGGAGTGTTGCAACTTGAAGGATGAGATAAAAAAGATAATCCAATATGGAATCTAAAAGAATATACGGCCTAGAGATAGGATAACCCCAAAAAATGGTCCAAACTAGGAAAAAATGCAAACCACCAGCTCACCTAGCAAAAGTCGGGTTCGAGGCAAAGGCAGCGTAAACATGACACTAACAACCTGTCCACTATTAGCTCATCTTAGTAATTTTAAGAGCCCCTACAGGAGGTGCTCCTCCGATGCAAGAAAAGTACTAGCAAGAATAGCTAGGCAAATACAAGCTCACATTATGGGGCCCAACATTGGACATATATAAAGTGTATCCCTAACTTTCCCAACATCACCTTTGGCGATGAAGACATACAGACGTAAAAAATCAAACACAATGACAAGCTTGTTATCTTAGCCCCCCCTCACTAACTTCTAGGTAAAGAAAATCTAGGTCGACAGAGGGAGATCATCAGACATCATTTTTCATGACGTATTTCTCCAACTCAGCATAGACAATACCCAATTGCAAAAAATCAGCACCCTTTTAGTAGGATTCACTAGCAAGACTGTAGAAGCACTGGGAGAGATCTATCTCCCCTTTTTCTTAGGCACTCATCGCCCAAGAGCCATAAAAATGGTGAAGTTCCTAGTAGTCAAAGCCTCGTCTGTTTATAATGTTATACTGGGAAGGCCTACCTTGAACTTTTTCAAGGGACAATTTCGACCTATCACATGAAGATGAAGTTCCCTATTCACGGAAGAACTGGAGAAGCAATTGGCGACCCGCGCACTGCCAGAGAATGGTACGCCAATATTCTAAAAGGAGTAAATATCCCTGCTACAAGCTAGACAACTTTGACGAGTACTGCAAGAACAACTTAGGAGATTAAGGCAAAGCTTTGGCCTTAGAAGTAAATATTATAGCAATACCTTACTGGATGATGATCCCTAAGAGAAGAAGTCAGAAGAAGTCAATGCAGTACGAGATCGCACTTGAAGTTTGTCAAGGAGAAAGATACCACTAGCAACAACCTAGCCAATGCAATAAAAACTAGGGACGCCCCCTAATATTTACTTCAGTTGATTAAATATTTACTTATATTTGTAATATTTTAATAAAAGTATTTCATTTCTCTTTCAATAGATAAATAAACTATATTAAATTATAAAAATGACGTATTTGTATATAGAAACTTCAAGATTCATTACTAAATAATTTCTCATATTTTAGCATGTTGAAAAGTGATACACAAAGTAGGCAAACTAAGACAATCTGATTAGTGTAAGTAAAAAATTGAATAATTTAACTAAACAAAAATATTGAAGTTAATTTTTCACCAAAAAGTTAAGGTTTTTTTAATTTTTAATATAACTATAAGAATAGTATAAAAGTTTATCTAAACAAAATAGTTGATAATTTAAGTGATGTTGAAACAAATAAACTAATGTTTCATCGAATAATCTTTTTGTGTTTTATGAGATGTAATCACTTTAGTTTCATTGAAGTATACGTTTTTAAATTTTAGTTACATTTAATTAATTAATTGTCTCCTCAACAAATAATAGTTTTAAAGATATACATAATTTTTTAAAATATTTTTAATTCAATATATTTGACAAGTAAAAAAAATGACTTAGCAACTATAATTTTTTTTATATATATTATAATTCGTATTATGAAATCCAATTATTATTATTATTATTATTATTGTTGTTGTTGTTGTTGTTGTTGTTGTTGTTGTTGTCATCGTCGTCGTCGTCGTCGTTGTTTATTTATTTTTTGTGAAAGAATTTAAAATTTGATAAATGAATAATTTAGTATTGATTGATATGTATATCATAAGGACCTAAACTCATTCAGAGTTTTCCAATTTAAAGTTTTTTTAAGATAATCTCTTTTAAATATGCAAAATATGTTTAGATAAAGTCATATATAAAAAAAATATAACTAATATTTTAATTTAAATCTAAAATATATTATAAATATGATGTATTACTTCTATAACCTCTCAATTTTATTTTATATTATAATATTTTTCAACTAAAAAGTTTTAGGACCAGTTCTTTACCATTTTCATAAAATATTTTTCAACTCCCAAAACAATCCCAAAATATGCATACATTCTCCTAAAATACAAAAAATTTATATCCAAAAAACTCCTCCCAAAACAATCTCAAAATACCCTACACCCTAAAACCATACCTAGCCCCTCATTTTCTCACTTTACCTTTTACATCACTCATTCATTTATCACTCTCTTATTTCACTCATCCACACACACACACACACATACATATACGAAAATATTAAAATTTTGTTAGTTATAAAATTCTAAAACTTATGTTTACAAATTTAATTAAAGTAATTGTCGAATTTAATTAAATATTATTTATATTATTACTAAATAATTTATTTACTAGATAACGTATCAAATTAATTAATTAAATAATGTATTTAGTTATATTTAATATTTAATCTATTAATTAAATATTACATTTATTCATTTAATAAATTATTTAAGATGTTTTAACTTGATATAATAAATAAATAAATCTTCTTCGAAAAACTTAATCTTCGTTAAATATTAATCTTCACATTTATTCAAAATTATAATAAAAAATTTAATTATAGTGTGATATTTATTTAATAATCTATTAAGTTTAATAAGTTAATATTAATATAATGAAAGTAATTATCGAGAAAATTAATTAAATTTAAGTAAAAATTGTTTAATTATTTACTAGGTAATTTATTTACTAAATAATGTATTAATTAAATAACGAGTTAAAGTAATTAAGTAATGTATTAAATTAATTTATTTAATTATTTAAATAACTTATTATTTATATATTAATTATGTTTCATATTTTTACGTATAATTAAATATTATGTTTATTTTTTAATAAATAATTTAAGATGATTTAATTTCATATAACATAAAATTATTTATTTTTTAATCTGGTTAGTTGTTATGAGTATTATATATAAATTATTAAATAAATTATTTTATTTAAATCTATAACTAAGTTTTATTTGTACATAAATAATAAATAATAAATAGTTAAATAATTATATTTTAATTAATAAATAGTAATGAGTTTATAATTAATGTAAAGTAATCAATTTTTTTATATAAGCCGATATTAACAATTATGATATAAGCCGATTTTTTATAATTAAGATATAATTATGTTTTGATAAGTAATTAATATTTATTAATAAATATTTTCTTCCATATGATACATCATTTGCTAATGTTAAATTTATAAAAAATATAAATTTCAAAATAAATCACCAATTAAATTAATTACACATCATTTTATTACAACCATATATCAATCATTATACACACACACACAGAAACACACACACACACACACACACATCATCAAACTATAAATATACATACATACATTAAATAAAAAAATTATTTTCACCTTACAAACCCAACAAAAAAGCAACTGATTTAACATTTACAGTAAATTTTTCTCCTCTCAAAACACAAAGAAACAAACAATTCATTCTCAAATCATTTTTTCTATTTTCCCAAAAAATAAGAAACACTTAATACTTTTTCCAATTTTTTTCTCAAAATATTTTCCAAAAAACACCAAAAACATAAGAGAACAGAGCCTTAGCTTTTCAAAAATAACACAATGATAGAAAAAATCCCAAATTTTTTAAGCAAATTTCTTCCAGCATACATAAATATAATGTTGATGTAATTAAAATTTCAAAAGCATAATAAATAAATGCTTAAGATAGTCAATGACATAATTTTATATTTTTTAGTAAATTTATTTGCACATTTTTTCGATACTTAGGTCTATACTTCCATATACACATTTTTGTATACATTCATATACACATTTTTGTTTAATAAGTATATACAAATAAATATTCTATATATACACAATATTTGATAGGAAGAATATTAGATGAATAAATTTTTATTGAAACTAAGAATCGTATTAAATCGTTTGTACATGTTGTCCTTAACGTAATATTGAAGCATATTATATGTTATGTTAAAACATTGAAAATTAATTATTATCTCATAATAATTTACAATAGTACGCAAAATATGTTTATTTGATAATCTTCAGAAATAATAAAAAAATCCATAAACAAAATCAAATAAAATTTATTGTATTGAAAAATTATTAATATTTTAAATCATTCATTATTATAAAAATTGTTATTATGATCTTTGCATCATTAACGAGATTATACTTCTGATTTTTTTATTTTTTTCAAAAAAATATTTTAATTATATATCTTATTAATTTCTATTAATAGACATTTTAATGATGAGACAAGAGAACACTTTATAAATTATTTAAAAAGTCTATTGAAAAATAAAACTTTATGATTTATTTAATTCTCTATTATCTATTCAAGTTCTTTATTATTCATCCATCAAGCTAAACATCTGAATCTCAACTATTTGTTGAATTAGAAAATGTGCTTTTCGAAGCTCCGAGAGAAATAAAGAGAAAGAAGTCCAAAATAATATAATATATCTCTAACTAAAAAAATTACAAATAATTGTAGTTTTATTCTTAGTTTAATTTAACAAAATTTGTTTTGGCATAATTAATTTTTATTTTCAATATTTATTTTATTTGCAAAATTTTCTTGTGCATTCATGATTCAAACGTGTAAAAATAAATATATAAAGAATTTGGATTTTTTCTTAAATAAGAAAATAAAATTTGTGGTAGATACGATCGACCCAAAAAAACAGTAGACATGTGAAACCTGCACAAATAATAATAGGTCAAAGAAAATAATAGATTAAAAATGATCACATGCACTTATATATATTTTTCTTTCTTTGGATATTCATAAGTGAAAATCATAATTCTTCTAATTTTTATTACTAATATTTTGACAAATCAGAGAGTTAGAATATCATAAAAAGATTTCAATTTTTTCCTTTTATTTGTATTTTTAGATTAGATAATTTAAATAAGAATGATTGTGAAAGGTAAATACTAATATCCGATCATATTCTTTTTCATATATATAAATTAATTTTTATTTTGTATAATGTTTAATTACCTTTTAAAAAAGTTTAATATAATTTTTACCTTTTACTTGAGTTGATGCAGTAAGTTTTTATGTTCTCAATATTTTATCATTTTATATCTTTTCAAGCTTTGTAATTTTATTATTTTGTTTGAGTTGTTTTAAATTCATTGAGTTGTTATTTCTTATGGAAAACAAGTGCTTTTGTATTTTTAGATCGTGCCTTTATAAATATGATGATATTGTGACAGACATAACTTTCAATTATTTTTTATATTTATACATTTTGATTTTGTGAAAATGTTTAAATTTTGTAGTATTTTTCTTATTAAAAAATACATCATGAAGTAAATTTATTTTTACTCAAAATTAGAATAATTTATAAATTATATTTTTAATTATAATTAATTGAATTTGTTCATAGCACATAACACATGCTAGTAGTGACATATTTTATAAAGGCACCTGTTCATTACACAAATATTACAAATATAATATAGAAATATTAAGAAGACAACAACTTTAATGAATGAATTAATTATTTT
The DNA here is from genome assembly GCA_018894105.1 of Jacaranda mimosifolia. NCBI lineage: Eukaryota > Viridiplantae > Streptophyta > Magnoliopsida > Lamiales > Bignoniaceae > Jacaranda > Jacaranda mimosifolia. The sequence goes on along the minus strand of CM032131.1, from coordinate 3,720,231 downwards.
TTATATTTTTAAAGCTATTGTTAAAGTGGTAAATTTTTTATTTTTTTTAATGGAATAAAATTTTAAGATTAAATTTCTATAATTATAAATACAAAAGAAAAATATTGACAAATAATTATTTTAGAGGGAAAATAAGTTAATTGCATTAATATATATTTAAAGACATCTATCACAAATTTCCTACTCCGGCAATTTACACTAATTATTATTATTATTATTTTTTTTTCATGTTAGATTACAAGAGCTTTCAGCAGTCATTTATCAGACAGGGATAACTGTAAATGATTTATTCTCATCATTCACTTACACTAATTATTACTCACACATGGATTCAATTCTCACATCGTCTCGAGTTTCACATGTTTGACGCAAATTAACGAAGAATAGACCAACATAATAATTATGACATTTTCTTTAAAGTACTCTAGTCAATTAATTTATTCGTACCGACAATGAAATCGATCTTTTATTTTTGATTGAATTATCAATTGGCCTCGTTTGGTTTCATTTCCATAACTCCTATTTTCATTTTCTATTATTTTTCAAATAAAACACATCATATTTTACCTAATTTCATCTAATATTATTTTTATTTTCATTTTAAAAATACATTTTTTAATAACTTATATATCTTATCACAATAACTTATATATCTTTTCTCTCTATTCCATTATTTTTACTCTTTCCACCTACAACCTACTAAACTCAAAATAATTATTTTTTAAAAAAAATAATTTGTTCAAATACAAATTCGTTTTCAATCCATCTCTATTAATTAATTTTTCAAATTTTAGAAGTAATAAAAATAAAAATTAGAAATTGAAATAAAACCAAATGGGACCATAAAAGTGAGACACCTGCCGCCTCAAAAGTCGAGAAGATGCCTTCACCGTCCTAGCCATGTCTATTTCAAAGAAACCCCCACTGGAGATTGTACAATAACGTACCCTTATCATTTTGATCCACGAAAGCAAATTTCCTTTCAGTTCACGCATAACATCCAGTTATCTACAAGATAAAGTCAAATATAATACTCTCAACTTTTTACTAATTTCTAACTTGACCAAAATATGGGGTCAAAAAGTAATATTTTGAGTTCGTTATCATAAGTTCACGATAAAAAAAATATAATATTAGTGACAGAAAAATAAATGACAATAAAAAAATTATCATTATATATTAAGCTGTAATAACTTTTAATTTGTTATTAATAATATATCTTAAGCAACAAATTTTTTTAATATTTTGTCTATATCTTTGATCCTACAACTTTGTCCATTTTAAGATTTTATCCCGTAACATGCTGAATTTCAAATTTAGTCTTATATATTTCATAAAAATTATCATATTTAACTAGATTTCAAAAGAAATTCATAGTATGATGACTAAAATTGACGACACGACACACTAAAACAATGACATTTCATGCTTGATTTTGCATGTCACAATATGACTTAATGATTGTTGCTATGATAATCAGTGACACATAAATACTAAATTTGTAATAAAATTTTGTTATCATTAGGGTGTCACTATATGTCTATTACTATTATTATCATTTGATTTGTAATAATGTCAACTTAAATACTATTACTATCACTATTATGTTTGTAAAAATCATTAGTGTGGTAAAAACAAAATCTTTCATCACTAATTAATTTATATAATTTGTGATAATTTTTACATTGATGCTTGCAATTTTATCTCTAATTTTTATTTTCGTTGTAGTAGTCATAGATCCCATGGCTTTAACCAATTCTTATTGTCAAACGTAAATTTAAAATTTTATCAGTGGCTGTTTGCCTGATGATCAATATGTATTATGTACTCATGTATGTGTAAGACGACTCTGCTAGTAGCCAATATATAAGTATGATTAGTTAGCATGAGAAAATACTTATTATAGGGCTAACAAATTAAAATAACAATGTGATCTAATGCCATGAGAAAATTTAAAGATACATACATATATATAAATAAGGTAGAGGACTAAATAAATCAAAGAGGTACCTAACGAGACCAAAAGCTGACAGTTCCATAGTTATGGGGCTTGGAAAATAATTTTCTGAATTAACAACCACTTTTACAATTAATTCACGAGTTATGATCACTGGGATAGATTAATATATATTTATGGCCTTGTCTCTTTATCCACCCCAACATTAAATATTGTTATAGGATTTATAATTGCATAGTGTCAAACATAAATACTAAATTATATCCGTCGCTATCTGATCTCTGTCTTAAAAATATATAGAAAGAATTGGGCATTTTCTTATATGTTGTTGAAACTGAAGTTTCATTTAAAACAGTAATCAGCATTAATTCATGTCTATCCAAATGACTTAATAAACTATACAGACATACATATACATATATATATATATATGCATATATGTTTCACATGGGCGGCATTACTTTGATAATTGGTACATGCATGTTTTATTTACATTAATTATGTTTGTTGTCTGATCACCAATATGTGAAGAAAAACACAGAAAAAACAAAAAGGAGGGCAAACACTTGTTGAAGTAAAAAGAAGAAAGAAATGTAATTGGTATTGGCAGTGATATGGTTGCAAGTTGATCCATTTTTAGTAGGTGGCATCATGGCATGGAAGCCCAACAACTACATATATATAAGATAAAAAACTACGACTACAAGAAATTGAACGCAACTAGCTTCTATATGCTCAATATTCCAGTTAATGGAAATATTGAATTCTATTTTATTATTTTTAATTGCAATTGACTAATTGATTATAAGGATCCAATGACTTTGATTCAAATGAAAATATTTATTATAAAAAATAAATAGAGTGAGTATGGTCACCCCTGTTCTAGGCGGCCCTGAAATTGAATCAATGTTATTTGCATTAATTCAAACTCAAGCAATTTGGGTACTTAAAATCACAAGATCCATTTATTATAAAATATTCTAGCAAAAACTTTTTACCATTGCAAAAAACCATGTTTAAATATATATATATATGTGTGTGTGTGTGTGTGTGTGTGTGTGTTATTTTTTTCTGTATGTGAAGCCCTATTGACATCTTTGGCATATAAAGTATAGATGGATTCCTTTGTCTTAATCTAAATCACTAGCAAAAAGCTGCTTCTCTAAATTGAGAGACCCAATTAAGAGGGTGTTTGTCTAAACTTATTTAAAACATCTTATAAGCTCCTATATCTTATAAGATGTTAGATCTTATTCTTAAAATAAGTTATTGAAGTATTTGGATAAAATAAGATCTTGAAGATTATAAGATGTTAATAGTAGCAATTTTGTAATTAAAATGATTAAAACGAAGGAGCTTGTTAAGATCTTAAAAATAAGTTAAAGTCTTTTTACTTTTTTAAAAAGAATTTATAAGCTCCTAACATCTTATTTTAGGATCTTATAAGCTCTTTTTTTAAAAAAAATTTACCAAACACTTTTTATCAACTTATAAGCTCTTAAACATCTTATGAGATGTTTTAAAGAGCCTATAAGCTCACCCAAACACCCTCTAAATTTCATATCCGATTTCTTATCATTCTTTTACAAAAATCCACATCCAATTCCGTAAATTTCCCACCTTTATGTCTCTAAATTCATAAATATTTTAAAATACTTACATGATTTGTAATTCCATCTCTAATTTTAATTATCCATTTCAGATTCTGTAACCTTGTCGATCTATCATTCATAAAGAATTTCTCTCTAATTTCATCTCAAGTGAATAAGAGTGGATTGGGAGGAGTTAAGTTGAGAACATACTTGGATAATTTCAAGGAAGTCATACCTAGTAAGATTCGGGAGTGTAGCACATCTAATGCTTGTTATTGATGCAAATTTTGTGTTATATATGGAGATGCTAAGACTATCTAGGAGATACACATCATTTAGTCTCTAAAGTTGTGGAATGCCATATAGTTATTTGATTCAATCATATTACCTTCACTCTTGTGTGTGTGAGTTTTAAAAATTGAATTTTAACAAACTTTTAATTTATGTGCATTTGTATATATATATATATATAAAAGAAAAAGGGTGTGGAATGTTATACCATGTTGGATGTATAAGATCGAGGCCTAGAGAATAAATTATTTTACCCTTAGGGCAATGTTGTAAATCTACAGCCATGTGTGGGCCACCCACATCAACATCCACGCAAACTTGAAATACAAGAAAGTTTCACAATCAACGTAACAGGACTTCTATATAACCTATTTTTCTTTATTCATGTAATCATTTTCAGTCTACTAGTCACAATTATTATATATCAAGCGTTTTTTCCTTTGTTACCAAGAGGAATTTTGTCTTGATTGAATATGCTTTGTCAAAATACTTTTAAATCAAAACAACAAAGATCAAATTCCATGTGATCATTTCATTCATACGAGCAACTTCAGACATACATGTGGTGGATATAATTAATATGACAATATATTTTCACAAGTATTAGAACATTCTCACCTATAAATATTGGACCATTTTCTCCAGCCTGGAGAGCAACACATGAAAAAAGATAAAACAATACAACCAATAGAATTAGGAAGATTATTGAATCACTCATTTTCTGCAAGCAATGTGGCTTATTACAAAAGTTTTCATCTTGCATTTCATATGCATTCTGCTGCTTGGTGGTGTAACATCAGGCCAAGGATTAGCCCGTCGCTACAAGTTCGTCGTAAGTTAATTAATTTAATGTCATTCTTTCCCAAAAATTTTGCACAGTGGCTGGGAGCTAATTATGCTTTCATTTTAATTAATTAAATTTGCAGCTGAGAAGTACTTCATACACAAGGCTTTGCACCAGCAAGACTATTTTGACTATAAATGATCAGTTTCCAGGGCCAACTATACATGCAAGAAAAGGAGATTTAGTCATTGTTGATGTCCATAACCGTGCCGGCCATAACATAACCATTCACTGGTAAAATGAAATTCTGTATTACCACAATTTATAAGTTAGGCACATACTATTTGTCAGAAATGATTTGTTAATTTGATCTGCAGGCACGGAGTGAAGATGCCAAGGTATCCATGGTCAGATGGCCCTGAGTATGTCACGCAGTGCCCAATTAGTCCCGGTACAACATTTAGGCAACGAATTGTGCTATCCGACGAGGAAGGAACTCTATGGTGGCATGCCCACAGTGAGTGGTCGAGAGCTACCGTCTATGGTGCACTCGTTATTTTACCCCAAAGGAGAAAGCCCTATCCTTTCCCCAAGCCTTATGCAGAAGTGCCCATCTTATTAGGTATGCATGATATAGTTTGAGTTTATAATAAAAGGAGAAATTGAGAAGGTTTTATATAAGCTTGTATTTTAATTCCGACATAGGTGAGTGGTGGAATGCTGATGTGCAAGCGGTTATGGAGGAATTCCTTGCCAATGGAGCTGATCCTAATGTTTCCGATGCTTTTCTTATAAACGGTCAACCCGGTGATCTATATCCATGCTCAAGACAAGGTTAGTATATAGATAGTATCTATCTATATGATATCAATTTGGGAAATAGTGTCTAGTCTTGCGTCACATTTATATGAGCTTGGATTGAACCATCTGTATTCGAAATCCAACAAAAAAGTTGGGATCGTCGGTATTTACTCAATAAAAACCCTTCAATGCTCAAGTCAATATTCAAAAGTAGGACTATAAGAATGCTATAATAGATTTTAAGACAATAATTATAATAATATACATGTAAAAATTGAAATATGTATATCTATAGATGATTGTTTTTTACAAGTACATACATATGATTGAGATGGCTTAACCAAAGATATATAATTTAATTGGTAATAAGGTCGAAGTATAATACAATGGCCATCCATGACCCTTTAGATATAATATATATATATATATATGTTATTTGATTAATTAACAATAATCATAAAGTTTTTTGTCTTTTCCTCATTATAAATCTTTGACTTCTTGGCATTCAAATACAGACACGTTCAAGCTGACAGTGGAATTTGGCAAGACTTACTTGCTCCGAGTGGTTAATGCAGTAATGAACAACATTATGTTCTTCAAAATTGTAAACCACAATCTCACTGTTGTTGGATCAGATGCGAGCTACACAAAGCATGTGAACACCGATTATATTGCCATCTCCCCTGGACAAACCATTGACTTGCTGTTGGAAGCCAATCAGCCACCAAGTCACTATTACATGGCCGCCAGGGTTTATGCCAGTGGAGGAAATTTTGACAACACAACCACAACTGGAATTATAGAATACAGTGGAAACTACACTCCACCATCATCACCATCGCTTCCAACTCTACCCGATATCAACAATACTCTTGCTTCCTTCAATTTTACTAGAAAACTTAAAAGTGTGGCTAACAAAACACATCCGGCCAACGTTCCTGTAAATGTCGACACAATCTTATTCTTCACTCTTTCAATCAATTTACGCCCATGTGCTGGAAACTCCTGCCAGGGGCCATTTCAGGAGCGATTCTTGGCAAGTGTGAACAACATAACTATGCAGCTACCGACAATCGCAATTCTTCAAGCTTATTATAATAACAACATTAGTGGAGTTTATGATCCTGATTTCCCTGATAATCCACCTTTTCCTTTCAATTATACCCAAAATTTTATTCCCCGAGACCTGTGGAGGCCTGAGAATGGAACTAGAGCGAGAGTTCTTGAATATAATTCGACAGTGGAACTTGTCTTCCAAGGGACAAACACAGTAGCTGGCATTGATCATCCTATGCACTTACATGGATATAGCTTTTACGTGGTTGGATCTGGTTTGGGGAACTTCGACAAAGATAATGATCCTAAGAATTATAATCTTGTTGACCCTCCTCTAATGGAAACAATTGCAGTGCCAGTAAATGGGTGGACAGCAATAAGATTCAGGGCAGACAATCCAGGTTAATATAGTCGCATTAGTACTATATATGATCAATTGCTTATTTTAATGTTTACATCATTCAACCTCATTTTTCACAAACACGGAACTTGCAGGAGTTTGGTTCATGCATTGCCATTTTGAGCGCCATGTAAGCTGGGGAATGGGAATGGCATTCATTGTTAAGAATGGCAAAGACCCTAATGCTCAAATGCTGCCACCACCACCAGATATGCCTCGCTGTTGATCATGAAGCAAAATCATGTGAATTTCTATTAAATTTTGAATAAGGTTGAAGATATATATATATATATACACACACACACACACACACGTCGGAATTTCTTTTCTCTTCTTTAATGCTGTGTTGCTTCTACTCTTGGGCACGACCTGAGAACACGATCTGAACAAGGGTGCGAGGAGTTGCTTACCAGATAAGCCTAATCAGTCGAGTCTGGAATACGCATATTTTATTTGGTTGAAGATGTTTGAATAATTGTTTCTTACCCTCGTCTATAAGAAAATAAATTGTGAAAATTTAGCGTCAATTACTTATGGTGAATAACTTAGCTCACCAATCTTGAAGTTTATTATTCTTGATAACTTGTATAAAAATAAAAAAATGGAATCATGAAAATTGAGTTCAATTTGAGTTACATATATTTCTCAAAGGGTACATCTACAACGATACAGCTGAAGAAGTGTTTTGTAATATACTTATAATAAATTTCATTCTTCTGAAAAAAAATCCCTCTTATACTTATGCTATCAGGGTTGCTTTTTTGACAGCAGCGTGTTCCCACATCCCTTTCTTGGGCATAGTCAAAAACCTTAGCTAGCAACTGAGGTTTCAACTGATAGCTTCAAGCTCACCTAATTTGGTTCTACTTTCTTGTATTTTAACTAGCACTCCATCAAATATATTAATTTTTGAATTAGTTACTTCAGAGAGAGCTGTTCTTTTAATTGCTCGTAATCATCCCTTCCCCATGAGATCAATCAACCCCTTGTTTTTCCCTATGAGATCAATCAACCCATTGTTTTATTTGAATATTGGCTCTTTCTAATATCTAAATAAAAATATCATTTTCTCCCACAATTAATAATGAGTATTTGCATGTTGAAAATGAGTCCATAGAATATGGTCATTCTCACTTATTATTAATTTAACTAAATTTAAAGAAGCTTAATTCTATGAAACTTTAACTTGATCATTTCCTGTATTTCCTCCAGCATCGTTCATATCCCTTTGTGTCTACCTGTCTATCTCTCCCTCATGCATTTCTCCTTCTTATTATCCCTTTCTTCTTTATTGTCACTTTCCTCTATTTTTATCCCATTGTATTCTCTCTCATCTCTTCTTTCTCTTCCTTAGTATCATTCTCTCTCTCTCTATTGATAATTGGAGTTCTTTAACATTAAAATTACAGTTCTTAATGGTCTTACATATAACCTAAACTGATGATTAAAAAGTTGTGATATTATCATGAGATTAGTGGTATGACTGGAGAATAAGGTCATTAGTTTTTTAACTCATTTTTTTGGTCACTAATCCCACTATATACCTACTTATTATTAATCTACTAACAAATTACTTTATTGGCTACTACAAGTTCTCATGTAACTTCTATAATTATTCTTAACTAATTCTTACTTAGGTTATGGAGGCTTTCTACACCTTTAAATAGGAGCAATTTCTTTTTGCAATGGTTTGAACAAAAACGAAAAATAGCTAGAACTAGTGGTATAGACTTGAGCATAAGAAGAGAGCGAATTATGCTACTCCGACCCTTTCCCATACAGGGGAAATATCATAAGGAATGATTGCTTCCTGATCCTGTTAGTTCAATACTTGCATCACCTCAAACAGGTTATTGATTAGTAGCAAGACAATAAACAATGTAAATTGCAGTAATCAATAAGTAAGCAATGAGTGATAGAAAAGAATAAAGAAAGTAAAGAACACAAGGAACTTAGAGAGCTTTAGACCAAACGATCCCTACTGCACTGCCTAAGTTTTGAAACTTGGGATTTCGGAAAAAGTCATTATAACGATTTTTTTTATAGTAATATCTAATATGTTCCATAGATTTTTGTGGGAACAATACTAATCTAGATTTTTTTTCAAGAGCAATCCTAACATGGACTTCTCCAAGAGCAATCCTAACCCAGTACTTTGTAGTACAGAAGAACCGAATGTTGGCTTTTACTAACTCAATAAAAAATCTAGACCTTTATGACACAGAAGGACCAAACCTTAATTTTTGAGGGTACAATAAAAAACTTAACCTTTCACATGGCTAAGGTTGAACTTTCATACAATGCATCTTAAGGAAACAAATTCCTTCAGTACTTAGATTTTATGGATTAGTCTTAACCAAAATAGTCAATCCAAGGAAACAAATTCCTTCAGCACCATGACTTTAAGAATAAGTCTAAACCTTACAGAATATTCACAGTGAGAGAAGAGGTTAAGCTTATAAAAAGTTTATTACAACAATTTTAGTACAACACTCAATCTAGAAGATATGAAGAAGATGAGGTTTTAGCTCATAAACTTGAGAGATTTTTCAATGTAGCTTTAGAGAACTTGAATGTGGGTGAATGCACAAGCTTGGATATTTCTGTGGAGTCTTTGTTTAGTATTTGAAGGTCATCTTAGAGTATTTATAGGCAAACTAGAAGTTTGTGGAAGTTACTCACAAGTATGAACTCTTTTTAGACTTTCTCTTTTTGTGTAAGACAATCTTCGCTTCTCAGTTTTGACTTCATGCATCTTCAATTTCCATGCAAGTGAGTTGTCTTCACAGACCGCCTTCTCTAAAGCTATTTCAAATCTTAAATTCAAATTTGAAACTTGAACGCTGAGGTTTCTAAGTCATTTTTTTGCTGGAAACTTTAATTCTTTAGCTTATTCTACCAATAAGCGTTAACTACTTCTGGTCAACTAGAATTCACTCATTCTTCCAGAACTATCTTCTGAATTTTTGATTGGATATAAACCATTGATTTATCCCTTTTTATGTATCAATCATCACTTCAAGAAATCACTAATAACAAGAGTTGGTTTGTTATCATCAAAATATATGATTGGACCAAAAGGTCAACAATATCTGTCTTTTATTAATGACAAACAACTAAATATTCCAAAAAGAATTTTAACCAAATAAGCGTAAAGGAATACTTACAGAGCTTTTTTCAAGGAATCCAATATCTCTCACTAGACGACAGATTTTCTTCATCTTTGCTCCCCTTAAATTTATAATAGAACAACTAGTTTCTTGGGAAACCTTTGAGAAAACAACTCAATTATTGTATTATATCATTTTTTTTATTTGAGAGCTATGATCAATTCAATAGTTCGATGATCCAATTAAGCACAATATCCTAGTAAGCAGAGCATCTGGAATCATTAACTTAGTGAGACAAAGCATGAGCATATCATCGTCAAAATTGTAGTATCATAGCCTTATCAAATGAATTTCTCAATTAATTCAAAGCTTTTAGAGAAATCAAAATATTTGGAGTAATCAGAGTATAAATTTCCTCAGAGCAAATTGTGATATCTAGAGCCAAAAGATTAATTTTAGAACATAATTGATATATGTCTCTAAGTGCAAGATATCAAAAAATCATAGCATAATGTATCATGATGCATTAAAGTGAAAAGAAAAAAAGAAGAAGAAGTTATTTGATCATAATTTATTAAAATAACCTATCAGAGCATCAGAATTTCATCCAAAGCATATCATAAGCATCACGTAATAATCATACTAAACCATTTGTAAGACTTTCAATCTTATTAAACCAAACAGATAGAGATATTGAACAAGTAGAGGATAATATCTAACATTAAACTATTAACACACCCAACATTTAAGAATAGAGAATATCCAGCATAAAAGAAAAAGTAAAATTATCCAGTTAAAAAAATAGTCAACCTTGGTGTTCACAACTTTAAGAAGGGTAAGCATTGTCTCTTTTTTGTCATCAATCTCCTTCATTAGCTCCTCCTCCTTCTTAAAGTCCTTATCATCCTCACTTGAATTCTCAGATTCAGCTTCTTCTTTCTCTTGTGTTTTAGTATCCTCTTCCACAGGCTTTCTTTTTCCAACCACCTTGTGTTTATAAATGATTAAGGGATCCTCATTTTGTGTCCCTTAGTCACCTTTCTTCCTCTAATAGAACCCCTTTTCACAAAAATTGTGGTGTTCATCATTTGTTTCTACATCTTGCTCCTAAACTCTTTCATATTCTCAAGCAATTCAACTTTGAACTCCTCGAATATTCTTGTAAAGAGCATCCCATACGCTAATACCTTGGCCTTGTTTGTAAAATAATATATGATGTTCTTGATAATGAGGTAGCCCAAGTTTACCTATCTACTTAAAGTAATATTTATCAAACAAACTGTCATGAAATTTATATTGATTGTATGGCTGAGCCCAGTGTAGCATAAAACAGTATCAAAAATCTTTGGTGAAGCATTTTATTTTCGATATTTATTCCATTATAGGCTTGTCCACCAACATATTTGTCAAATCCTTTGCCTTTCCAAATCATCTTTGTAGAATCCTTGTTAAAGTAATCTTCATTACACCACTCCATCTCAAAACACTCGTACCTATCATTTTCACAACCTAAAATCTTACAAGTTTCTGAACCATTAGTTTTTTATATGGGTTCCATTCATATACAACTCAACCATGGGATTTTCTTTTTCCTTACTGGGGGCCATATTCACAAGTAACTTAAGAACTAACTCAGGTTAGATAAAACTCCTCAATTTTCATCCGAATCCATTCCTGCTTTCTTAATCATCTCATGTAATTTAGTATTAGAGATAAGAGAAGTTAATTGACCTGTTATATTCGACTTTCTTTCCTTTATATTTATTTTAAAGTTCAATTAGGCAATCTTCAGTTAAGAAATGCTTCAAAAATAGCTTTTCTTCCTCTTTTGAATCACCACTTCCTTTTTCTTAAAATTGTTCCTTCTATTTCACTTTTTCTTCACTACGAGTTGACCCTTTTTCGCTAACAGATCTCTATGTTTCTCCTTCAATTTTCTTACTTTTGCTCTTATCAAAACAACTCTTTGATTCGGTTTAGTCGCGGTTTCAAAGACGATTTCCTTCAATTTTCCTTTTGTTGGTGTTCCTTCAGATTTTTTTGGATACAAAACTTTCAATTAGGCTGGTGAGGGCTCAGGTTCCTCATCGATATTCAAACTCTTGATTGGTTTTGATAGTTATGGTTATCTAATAGGTGAACGGACGGTTGATTTGGCAATAGCCTTTCTCTTGGCTCTGCCCATTTTTTTTTTGTGAAGATCGAGAGAGAATGAGAGAGGGAGAGAGAGTGCAAATGTTCGAATTAAATGAGTGAATGATGTGTTGTGATTCAAATTGGTTTTCTTAATAAGTCGTGGGGCAAAATTATAAATATGCATGTAGGTAAATCATTTTAACCATTGGGTAAAAGAATGTAAAGTCAGTTTTTCCTTACCAGTGACCATTTAAGGTTTGCTGGCCAATAATAGTTACTAAGACATACTAATAAGATAAAATTTGAATTATGAATTCAAAACAAGCAATTGAAAAGACTAATCAATTTTCAACAATTTTCCCGCACAAAACAATTTAAACTTAAAGTGTGTATCCCAACATAGTGATTTTTACCAATAATGCAGTTCTTTATATATTTCTTTCTGTGATTTGATTGATTTTCACTTTCCCCAGTCGATTTTGAATTTTGCCAAGCAATCTTTAGTGAAGGGATTGGTGAATATGTCTGATAACTGAATTTAGTGCTCACAAGACGTACACATATATCTCCTTTGTTCACATAATCTTGAATAAAATGATGTTTTACTTTAATATGCTTAGTTCGAGAATGGTGGACTAGATTCTTGGTGATGTTTATAACACTCGTATTATCATGGTATATAGGAACATTGCTAAACACCAATCCATAGTCATATAAAGTTTGATTCATCTAGAAAATTTGTGCATAGCAATTGCCTAATGCAATATATTCAATTTCAAAAGTAGAAAGAGATTTTTTTTTTTTTTCTTACTAAACCATATAATGAGACTCTTTCCTAAGAATTACCACATGCCATTAGTAATTTTACGATCAAATTTGCATCCAATATAATCAGCATCTGTGTAACCAATAATTTCAAATTCTTTGCATGATGGATAACATAAACTACAATCAATAGTTCCAGTAAGAATTTGAATATGCATTGAACAACAATTAAATAAAATTCCTTAGGATTAAATTAAAATCGAGCATACCTGCAAGTAGCAAACATGATGTCAGGTCTACTGGCAATTAGATATAAAAGACTACAAATTATACCTTGATACCTTTTCGTATCAGTTGTTTGCTAGCTTCATCTTTATCAAGTTTAATTGTTATGCTCATATGAGTCAATGCTTTCTTACAATTGTTCATCCTAAACTTCTTTAGTAGCTCCTTGGTATATTTGGGTTATCAAATGAAATTGCCTTTTTTAGACTATTTTACTTGTAAACTAAGGAAGTAGGTAGCTCGTCCATGAAGCTCATTTCAAACTCTTCCTTCATCTACTTAGTAAACTCTTTACATGAGTGATTGTTAGTTGCTCCAAATATGATATCATCAAGATAGATTTGCACAAGCAATATATCATCATTATGACTTTTATGATAAATAGTGTAATATCAATTGTACCTATTGAGAATCTTTTGATTATCAAAAACTTACTCAAACTTTCATACTAAGCTTGCAGGCTTGTTTCAAACCATAGAGCGGTTTGCTGAGTTTGTGGACATGTTTAGGAGGTTCTTCTACCTCAAAGCTAGGAGGTTGTTTAACATAGACCTCTTTATTGATGAATCTATTCAAGAAGGCACTTTTAATGTCCATCAGATACAAAGTGAATTACTTGTGAGATACAAAAGCAAGTAACACTCAGATAGATTCTAATCTCGCAATTGGTGCAAATGTCTCATCATAATCAATTCCTTCTTCTTGACTATATCCCTTGGCGACTAGTTTAGCTTTTTTTTCTAGGAGGTTTTCCATCTCGTTGAGTGTATTTCTGAATACCCATTTTGTTCCAACAACTGAATGGACATTTGATCTCTCAACAAAATTCCAAACCTTGTTCTTTTCAAATTGTGCTAGCTCCTCTTTCATAGCATCTACCCATAATTTATCATTAAGGGCTTCTTTAATACTTGTTGATTCGATGATTGATAGAAAAGCATAGTTTGCTTTTTCTTGTCTGGAGGATGATCTTGTCCTTATTCCATCTCATAAGTTGCCTATAACTTGTGATACAGGATGATTTGATACTTAATGGGATTTTCTTACTATTGTAGTTCTTACGTCATCCATCTCTTTGAAAGTATTCTCTTTTGGTTGTTTGGAATGAGAGCTTTCTTCTTCATTGATTTTGATTTCAGTCCTTACTTCCATTCTTTTTTTATTCATTGCAATAGGGGGAATAACATCTTCCTTATCTTTGCTCAAGTGTTCCTTGGCTTCAAAAGGGTTAGTTTCATCAAAAGATACATGCCTAAAGACCTTATATGCATAGACTATTAAAATACTTTCTTCCTTTTGTTATAGACCTTGTATGCCTTACTAAGCATGGGGTACCCATTATACACTTTGAAATCAAAATTTGCAATAGGATCATGATTATTTACAATAAAGCATTTGCAATAAAAACGTTCAAGTATAAATGTTAGGAATTTTGCCTCTCCATAATCCAAAAGGGGTTTTATTCAAAATAGGTCTAGTAATAACTCTATTAGACACATAACATGCAGTATTCTCAACTTCTACCCATAATAATTTAGGACAATTGTATTCATTAATCATTGTTCTAGCCATTTCAATCCGCACACGATTCTTTGTTTCAACAACACAATTTTGCTAAGGATTCTAGGTGCAACAAAATTTTGAATGTATCCTAGTTGATCACAAAAAGATGCAAAGTTATACTCATCAAATTTAGTATCGTGATCAATTCTAGTTTCGCAAAAAAATATCCTTTTTCGTTTTGCAACTTCTTAGTGAGAAATATGAAAGCATTTAATCCATTATTCTTGTTTGCAAGAAATATATCCCATGTGTATTTAGAATAATCATCAACAATAACAAAAGCATACCTTTTGCCTTTGATAGTGCCTATTTTCATTGGACCAAAAAGGTTTAAGATGTAGTAATTCCAATGGTCTAGAAGTACTTACCATATTTTTTACTTTAAATGAGGACTTTGTTTGCTTTCCTTTCTGACATGCATCACACAATTTGTCTTTCATGAATTTTAGCTCAGGAACTCCTTTGACAATATGTTCCTTGAAACTCTGGAGATAAGTTACATATTAACATGTCTAAGTCTTTTGTGCCATATCCAACTTGGCTCTTCAACTGTTAAACATTTCATGTTTTGATTTGAGAGACCACCATGGTAAGTGCAGAATACATTCCTTCTGTTAGTGCAATAAAGATTGGTTTTTTATCCTTTAGTACAGTGCACTTGTGAGGTTTCTAGTCGACGCAATAGCCAATACCATTAGTTGACTTATGCTAAACAGGTTGTGCTTTAGTCCTTCAACTAGCCATACATCGTTGATAATCATGGAAGAGTCTTTTCCAACTTTGTCAATTCCAATAATTTTTCCTCGGGTGAATTACATTCCAAACCCTTTGAGGTTTGGCCAAATTACCAAAAAAATCCTTATTATTCTGAAAATTAAATTAACCCCCTGAACTTTGAAACTAAAATGTAATACTGATGAAAAGTGCAAATAACCAAAATGCCCTTCCATTAAGAATTGAAAAAAAAAGAGAAAAAAATGGAAAAATTGATAGAAATATTAAAAGATAGAAACACCCTTGGACCAATTTGTAATATTTTTAAATTTGTGAAGATTTATACGTTTATACATTTTTATCACCTTAAACTTTTTAAAAATTTAAATTTATCCCCTTAGAAAATATTATTTTAATAATCTTGCAAAATAAAAATAAAATAAAAAATTTATATTATATATAATATAACTTTAATAATTTTAATAATTTTAAATGTAACTTACAATAAATTTATCTTATACAATATAACTTCATAATTTTAAGAGTGAATTATTTTAATAACTTTACTAAATTTAGATTTAATTATATTACTTATTAATTAAGTAAAATAAGTAAAATAAAGATAAAAATCTATCATTTTAGATAATCATAATCTTAATAATTTTAAATTACATACTCAATAACTAAAATAATAAAAATATCTAATATAATTAATTAAATTTTGTTAGTTTTTTAATTAACAATAAAATAAGTAATTAATTTTAAAAAAAAAACTATCATTTTAACAATGTAATCTTAAATTCTATATTTAATAATGCTAAATTATAAATACATGTAAATTAATTTAATTAAATTTATTTATTAATTAAGAACTAAATATGTTAATATATATTAATTAAGAAAAATAAGTATATATTAAAAAGAAATAGGCAGCAACTTCTCCTTCGCCATGGCCGCCTTTGACCCCTCAACCCCTTCTCTTCATCTTCCCTAACTCCCCTAAACCTTCTCTCAGAATGGAGCCATGATTGGGGCTAGCCCGTATTCTCCCTACCCTCTTCAGTTGATCCCCCCATGACCTTCTACCATGTTCAAGTTTGCCCCATCCTTTCCCCAACCTTCTGCTTGCCATGGCCATGGCTAGATGGCTAAGCCAGATCTAGCCAACATAGATCTAGCCATGGCCAGGCGAGCAGTGTAGTGTGGTGTGGTGAGGACGGGGATGAGTAAATATGTATATATATATGTGTGTGTGTGTTAGTTATATGTATTATTTAATCTATATTATTTATATGTGTGTAAGATATATATATATATATATGCATCTATATTCACATATATATGTATGTATATATTTTCATGCATATGTTTATTTATATGTATAGATATATGTATATTTATAATTATTTTAAATATTACATAACAAAATTATTATAAATACAACCTTAAAATTCTTAATATCTTATAGTAAAGTCCTTAAGGGTATTTTTATCCCCCCAAAAATGGTTAAAAATGGTCAAAATTGAAGTTAGTCGGCATAAGGGCAATTTCAGAACTTCACCTATTTCTTTAATGGTGCATAGACAGATCCCTAATAGCGAGTAACGGTTGGACTATATTG
Organism: Jacaranda mimosifolia; assembly: GCA_018894105.1. Taxonomy (NCBI): domain Eukaryota; kingdom Viridiplantae; phylum Streptophyta; class Magnoliopsida; order Lamiales; family Bignoniaceae; genus Jacaranda; species Jacaranda mimosifolia. The sequence continues at coordinate 3,703,156 of CM032131.1, read as the reverse complement.
TTAACGACAGTAAACATTAGGGCTGGGGTATATGTAATTTTCAAAACAACGAGGATTTTTTCATAATTATGTAGTTCACTATTTTTCCTCGAGTATTGTCAGCAAAATTAACATTCCCAAATTTAATTTGTTGATTTCCAAAGATTTTATTGGATCACCAATCATATGTATAAGGCACCATTGTCCAGGAACCATTTATTTCTAGTTTTAGAGCATCTTGAAAAGTCCTGCAATCAAAGAGTTGTTTTTTGAGTTTAGGTATCAAATGTTCTTCGGGTCCTTGAGGGTTAGCCAACTTAGATTTCAATACCCATTCATAATTGGCTTTTGCCTTTTCCTTCTTGATTGAGAATGACTTAGTCTTGTGACTATCTTTCCACAATAAAAGGAAGTAATAGAAGTTTCTCCAATTTCTTAAAGTTTCTATCATAACCAATTCCAACTTTACCCAAAGAAGTATTTTGTGTACCAAGTAACTTATTTAAGTTATCTCTTCCCATAGTAAACTTTCCAAGATTCTTTTCTAGTTCACGAATTTAGTTTTTCAATAAGAGATTTTCTTCTTCGAGAGCTTTACAATTGCAATCAATCATTTTTTTTCCTTTCAAAGAGGATTTTTCCTTTAGAAGAGCATCAGTCTCAGCATTGGCAGTAGATAAAGAAAGCATTAAATCATTGATTTGATCCTTCAGAGAAAGATTTTCAGTTTGGATAACTTCTACCTCAATTTCAAATGCATATTATTATTGATTCTTTTCTCAAAAGCTTTGTTTTCAACAGAACAATGTTGAACAATTTTCGTCAAGAGATCATTTTTCATAGCTAAACGTTCTAAATACTTTTTACATTCCTCAATAGCAACATGAAATTCATCTTCAAAATCATCATCACAGGTAATATCATAGTTAGAGTTAAAGTCAGAATGTTCCTTAGTTTGTTGCATAAAGTAAACATTTGTGAATTCACTATTTGATCATTCCTCATCTCATTCCTCTTCATCAACATCCCATGTAGCTTCCATAGCTCTATGTTGCTTCTTCTTCTTGAAAGCTTTCTTTAACTCAGGGTAATTTGGACGAACATATCCAGGCTTGTGGCATCCATAGTAGGTAACTAATTAAAAGATTTCGGTTGATTCTCTCTTTTTCTAAGCTTGCATCCTTCCTTATTTTTTAAAAAATTTACTTTCTTTTGTTGAGGAACTTTAATCTCCTCGTAATGGGCATAATTTCTTCCTCATTCTCATCATTGTTGTAAGTATTATCTTCCTCAGATTGATCTTCATTTGTTTTCTTAAATGCAATATTATTTTCTCTTTTGCTTTTAGCAAGCAACTCCTTGGCTAGCATCATTATTTCATGTGATGTCAGTGAACCAATAAGTTTAGACATAGTTAGTTTAGTTAGATCCTTTACTTCCTAGATTGTTGTAACCTTGGGTAACCATTCTCTAGGCAAAGACTTTAGGAGTTTCCTTACTCTCTCTTCTTTAGAGAATGCTTTACCAAATGCATTGAGAGGATTGATAAGTTCCATAAACCTTGAATATATTTGCTTGATGTTCTCTTTAGACCTCATTGTAAACATCTCATATTTATGTACCAAGATACTAATCCTTTCAGTCCGAACCTGATTCATTTTTTTATGAGTAACATACTGCAAATCCCACATTTCTTTGGCATTTTAACTAGAGCCTAGTCTATTGCATTCTTCCTTTGTGAGAGAGCATGCTACGATGTTTTCAACTTTGGCATCAAGAAAAATTTATCTCTTATCTTCAGCATTATATTCTGACCAAGTTTTGCTCCTTAGGCTATTTTCATCTTCTATGGTTGGAATGAATGGTCTACTGGTAATGATTGTCCACTGATCAAAATCTTGAGCAATGATATATTTTTGCATTTTTTTCTTCCAGCTAGGATAGTTTGTTCCATGGATAGAGACAACTCTATTGTGAGATAAACCTTCTGCATGAAGTTTTGGGGTAGCCATATCGAATCTTACACTCAAGTTGTGAAGCTCTCACATGTAGAGAACCTGCTTTGGTACCAATTTTGGTATTGAGTTAACCAAAATAGGAGGGTGAATTATGCTACTTCGACTTTTTTTCGCACGGCAGAAATATCAACAAGAATGATTGCTTCATGATTTTGCTAGTTTAATACTTGCAGCACTCAAAAAGATTATTGATTAGTAGCAAAACAATATACAATGTAAAATATAGTAGTCAATAAGTAAGCAATGAGTGATAGCGAAGAACAAGGCAAGTAAAGAACATAAGAAATTTAGAGAGCTTCGGACCTAATGATCCTACTGCTCTACCTAAGCTTTGCAACTTAGGATTTTGGAAAAAAACACTATACCAACTTTTTTTATAAGCTGAAATCTAACCTATTACATAGATTTCTACGGGAAAAATTCTAACCCAAATTTTTTTCGAGAGCAATCCTAACATAATCTTTTACAATATAGAAGGACTAAACCTTAGCTTTTACGAGCTCAACCCCAAAACTCAGTCCTTTATGGCACATAGGACTAAACTTTGACTTTTGAGGGTACAGTAGAAAATCCAACCTTTTAAATGACTAAGGTCAAACCTTCAGATAGTGCATCCTAAGGAAATGAATTCCTTTAACACCCAAACTTTATGGATTAGTCCTAACCAAACAGTGCATCCAAAGGAAATGAATTCCTTCATACATAGTACAATTAAAAAATAATGTGACTCCAATTAACTCAATGTGGTGCCATTACTTTTAACTTATTGATATAAAAAAAATGGAAAAAGTTAACCTTGTATTTGTTTTTGATTCCTAGAATATGCATCATGTTAGTGGAAAACTTGTACATATTCAACATATACAATTCTAATGTTTCTTGTCTCTTTCTTGTTTTGGGGGGAGATGAAGTGTGGTTAAGAAAGTTGTTTGGCCTTAATTGGAACGTAATCCCCAAACAAAACAAAAGAAAAAGTTGTTTGGTCTTAATTGGAACGTAATTGTCAACATAACAGAAGAAAAAGTTGTTTGGTCTTAATTGGAAAGTAATCCTTAAACATAATAAAAGATACCCCAAAAAAAGATTGATAAACCCGACAAAAGAAATCCAAAGAAAAGATTGATATATGGACTGCATATGTAATCCTCTATCCAAAGAAAAAAGAGATTGATAATTGGATTGCATCGTAGTACCACATTCAAAAAAGAAGAAAGATTGATAATTGAAAAAGTTTAGCTTGATAACTAGTACTACATATAGGTAATATTTTCCAAAGAAAGTTGGTGTTTAGCTTGACAATTGATGCATATGCAAAGATTCTTCCTATTTAATTCAATTCCTATGAAGAAAAAATTTCACCAATCAAAAACAAAGTTGAAATTCTATGTGAGCTACTTGCATATATATATATATATGTGGTGTGTAGGAATATTTGAAGAAGAATATCAAAATTAAACTTTTCAAGCATCCTTGCCATTAATTACTCTGCTGCAATCACTGATTTCCTCATGGCTTTCACACCCTCTACTGTCCCATTGCCAACAACTAATCCTTCCACATCTTCATCTCCAGCTTACATCGATATTGAGGTGGATGTAGAAGAGATTCAACCTGCAACATCAAAAAATAGTTCTGATGATTCTACCATTTTGAATTAAAGTTTTCTTCTGATGTGGACTTTTGGCCGAGAATTGTTAAAGTCTCGTTCTTAGTTGGAACTATTCTCATACTTTTGATTTTTCCAATTCTATTGGCTTTCGGTCGAAGAATGTCCTAAGCAAATCTTTGATGCGAAATAAAATTTTAGTTTCCAAGGAAGGAAACTCAAAGTTCAAAAGAATATCAAAAGCAATAAATGCAACCCCTAATTAGAGTCTTGAGAAGATTTATATATTTATTGAAAAGGTGTAGTACAATGAGATTGTTAATATCGATACAGGTAAAGCTAATTTAGCATTGATCGGAACAGATATTGAGAAGATGACAGTTTTCTCAAATGCAAATTCATATAACTCCAATAATCAAGATTGACTAGGAGCAACTTTATGTAAGTGTTAGTTTGTGGTGTATATGTGTGTATATATTCATTTTGATTAGTTGTTTACTTGTGCTTTTAACATGTTCAAGTCGCTACAAAAGAAAATCATTATTTTCAAGGCCAACTGAAGTCATTATCATTCGCATGATTATCACACTTTAGATTATTATTTCGTCCTTTCTAATATATAATGCAGGTAAATTATGTGCATTTTTTCAATCCTTAAGTTCCTTAGAACCACAACGGGGCATCTCAACTGGAACCTTATTTTGTCTCTTCAGTTAAATTTTTACTATTCTTAAACATGTGTAGTGGTCAATGGAGAAGAATTTTTTGGCTAAACATTTGATCATTATAAATGCCAATTAAAACGATTGTCATTATCATTATCATGATTATCACATGTTACTATATGATTTGGAACTTGAACATAAAAACTTAAAAATTTTACTCTACATGAAAATATAGAAATGTTTATAATCCTCATTGGGAATACTTTATGTAAGAGCGTAGACAATATTTCTTGGTTATAAGGTTGAGTAGATAAGTTGACATGAAAAAATAGAACTAGATTAGTCCTCTGTAACTGTATGTCATGAAAGTATCAAATTAGTTCATGATGTTATTATGTAATGGAAGTTCATTCATTAACAGAATGAAATCCAACTATTGATGTTGTAAAAATTAGTTAATCATCATGCTCATTAACATGATTCTCAGAGTTTGACAATTCATATAAAAAAATAAATATAAATACATAGTACAGTTAGAAAATAGTGTGACTCCAATTAACTCACTGTCGTGCTATTACTTTTAACTTGTTGATATCAAAAAAATGGAAATAGAAAACCTTGTTCTTGTTTTTGCTTCCTTGAACATGAATCATATAAGTGGAAGACTTGTACATATCCAACCTATGCAATATTAGTGTTTCTTGTCTTTTCCTTCAGTTTAGGGGAGAAGAAATGGGGTTAAGAAAGTTGTTTGGTCTTGATTGGAACATAATCCCCAAATATAACAAAAGAAAAAGTTCTTTGGTTTTTAATTGGATTGTAATCCTCAAACATAACAAAAGAAAAAGTTGTTTGGTCTTAATGTGAAAGTAATCCTTGAAAATAACAAAACAAATCCAAAAAAAAAGATTGATAAATCTGACAAAGGAAACCAAAGAAAAGATTGATATATGGATTGCATATGTAATCCTCCATCCAAAAAAGCAAAGAGATTGATAATTAACTGCATATGTAATCCCCCATCCAAAGTAGAAAAGAGATTGATAACTGGACTACATATATAGTACCACATCCTGAAAAGAAAAAAATATTTATAATTGAAAAAGTTTATCTTGATAACTGGTACTACATATAGGTAATCATTTCCAAAGAAAGTTGGTTTTTCACTTGATAATTGTTGCATATGTAAAGATTCTTCCTATGAAATTCAATTCCAATGGAGGAAAATTTTCACCAACCAAGAAGAATGTTGAAATTTTGTGAGGGTTACTTGCATATATATATATGTGTGTGTGTGTGTGTGTGTGTGTATTGGAGATATTTGAAGAAGAATATCAGAATTCAACTTTTTAAGCATCCTTGCCTTTAATTACTCCACTGCAATAACTGATTTCCTCATGGCTTTCACATTCGCTTCCGTCCCTTTACTAACAACTAATCCTTCCACATCCTCATCTCTACCTTACATCAATATTCAGATGGATGTTGAGAAGATTCGACACCCAACATCAGAAAGTAGTTATGATGATTCTACCATTTGTAGTCATCCAGAACCTCTTGAATTGGGGCTACCTTCTGATGTACACTTTTGGCCGATAATTGTTAAAGTTGCAGTCAAAGTTGGAATTATTCTCATACTTTTGATTTTACCAATTCTATTGGATTTCGATTAAAGAACGTTTGAAACAAATCTTCAATGCAGAATAAAATTTCAATTTCCAAGGAAAGAAACTCAAAGTTAAAAAGAAAATTCAAAGCAATAAATGCAACCCTTAATTAGAGTCCTGAGAAGATTTGTATATTTATTGAAAAGAGGCAGTGCAATGAGAATTTTAAGATCGATATAGGTAAAACTAATGTAGTACTGATCGAAACAGGTATAGAGAAGACAACAAGCTTCTCAAATGCAAATTCAAATATATATATATATATATTCATTTTATTAGTCGCTTGCTTGTGCTTTTCACATGTTTAAGTAGCTACAAAAGCATAACATTATTTTCAAGGCGAATTGAAGTCTTTATCATTTTCATGATTATCACATGTTAAAATATTAATTATATATGATGCATTTAAAATATGTGTATTTTTTCAGTCCTTAAGCACCTTAGAACTACGATGAGGCATCCCAACTAGAACCTTATTTTGTCTTTTTAGCTAAAATTTTAACTATTCTTAAACACGTACGGGGGTCACCGAAGAACAGTTTTTGGCCAAAGATTTTACCGTTATAATACCGATCAAAATGATTATCATTACCACTCTCAAGATTATCAAACGTTACTATATAATTTGGAATTTGAATATAAAAACCTAAAATCTTACTCAACATAACAATGCAGAAATGTTTCTAATCCTCATTGGGAATACTTTATCTAAATGCATAGGTAATACTTCTTGGTTATATGGTTGAGTTAGATAATTTGACATGAACATGAAGAACTAGGTTAGTCCTCTATAACTATAAGTTTCGAAAGTATCAAGTTAGTCCATGATGTTATTATGCATTATAAGTTCATTCCTTACCAAAATGAAATCGAACTATTGATGTTGTAAAAATGAATTAACCCTCATGCTCATTAACAAGGTTTTCAAAGCTTGAAAGTCCATGCCAAAAAACAAATATAAAATACATAGTACAATTAAAAATAATGTGACTCCAGTAAACTCAATGTAGTGCCATTATTTTTAACTTGTTGATATAAAAAAAAAGGGAAAATCTAACCTTGTATTTGTTTTTTATTCCTTGAACATGCACCATGTAAGTGGATTACTTGTGTATATTGAACATATACAACATTAATGTTTCTTGTCTTTTTTTCTTTTTGGGAGAGACGAAGTGGGGTTAAGAAAGCTGTTTGGTCTTAATTGGAACATAATCCCTAAAGATAACATAAGAAAAAGTTCTTTGGTCTTAATTGGAATGTAATCCTCAAATAGAACAAAAGAAATTGGTCTTGATTCAAAAGTAATCCTCAAACAAAATAAAAGAAATCCAGAGAAAAGATGGATATATCTGATAAAAGAAATCCAGCAAAAAGATGGATATGTGTACTACATATGTAACCCCCCATTCAAAAAAGAAAAGAGATTGATAATTTACTGCATATGAAATGCCCCATCTGAAAAACAAAAGCGATTGATAATTGAACTGCATGTGTAGTGCCACATCCAAAAAAGAAAAAATATTGATAATTGAAAATGTTTCGCTTGATAATTGGTACTACATATAGGTAATATTTTCCAAAGAAGGATTGTTTTTGCTTGATAATCGATGCATATACAAAGATTCTTCTTATGTAATTCAATTCCCATGAAGAAAAAATTTCACCAATCAAGAAGAAAATTGAAATACTATGAGGGTTACTTGTGTTGGAATAGTGCCCAGCAAGCAAATTAGGTTGGTGATGTAAACTATTTCACGTGTGATACAATCTTGATTGAATGATATTAATAATATGGCCATCTTCATCTTATGCTTATATTTTCTTCACTGGCATTTGGTTTAAGCCCTTAGATCACTCTCGACTACAGGACTTGGTCACGCACTGGGTGGTGATCATGGAATAAGTCTTATATGGTCATGATCTTAAATCTTTCAAGTCAAAGGATCTTAAGAGACAGGGCATCTAAGATCCGGATAGATTTGCAATAACAATTCATAAATCCAAGGAGTTGGATATTGCTCCATTCCATGCGCAATCCCATATGAGATATGGATGTATGTTAATGGGTGCTTATTTCGGAGCATGACAATGAAGACCTACCAGAGAATCTACTAGATAGCTGGAGTGGCAAGTCGGTAGTGGCAAATTCTCCCGCTTATGCTAGTGCATATAATTAGTCCTTTGACCTGAGAATCCATGGTAAATTTGTGTTTAGGTTCTCATGCATTGCACCTCCTTAGTCACTTAGTAGGCCGTTACGGTGGTTATTAGGCATGAGCTACTTAAACATGGAGGTTTGTGAGATCCAATATGGAATCTGACTCTTCGTATTTGTGAAGGACGAATACATCTCCTATGTATTCTATAATGATGGATTCCAAGAAATCCTTGTGCGAGATAGTATGATCATTTGGAAAAAGGAGTTTTTCAATGATGAGGTCATAAAGTGGAATTGAACATTAGGAATAGAGATATAGTATCGAGGCTATTAGGGAACTGACAAATATCTTGCCCTAGGCATCTTTCAAGAGATAGGAGACAAAAGGACCTGTATTTGCATGGCATGTATAAAGCTATGATGGTTTTCTAAAAGCATTCATTTCGGCCAATTAGTTGGGTTCCATAGGCTTGAGCTTGGACATTGACCATGAAAATTGGGTACTCTTCAATTAAAGGAGATTAATTGAATTGAGTCGATTAGTTTAAAGGAGTTTGAACTAAAATGAATATATTATTAGAATAGTTCTCGGCAATCCAATAGGATTGGCCTTGTAAAGCCATTTCCTTGAAAAATAATCTTGATTGATTGATATTCTTTATATGGCCATCTTCATCTTATGCTCTTTATTACTTCACTTGCACTTAGATGAAGCCCTTAGATCACTCTTGACTACGGGACTTGGTTTGATGACCATGGAATAAGTCTCACACGGTTGTGATCTTAAATCTTCCAAGTCATAGGATCTTATGAGACGGGGCATCTAAGATCTAGATAGACTGGCATTAACGATACATAAATCCAAGAGTTTTATATTGCTTCATTCCATGAGCAATCGTATGAGGTGTGAGTGTATGTTAGTGGGTGTTATTTAGAAAACAAGGCACTGGAGGCCCACCGGAGAATCCACTAGATAGCCGTAGCAGCAAGTCGGTAGTGGTAATTTCTCCAGCTTACGCTAGTGCATATTATTAATCCTTTGACTTGAGGATCCATAGTAACCTTTTGTCTGGTCCTCATGCTTTGACTCTTTCTTGACCACTTAGTGGGTCTTTCGGGTTGAGGTTGGGTATGAGCTACTTGGCATGGAGTTTTGCGAGATCCAAGATGGAATTCGACTCCTCACTTTTGTGAAGGGTGAGTGCATCTCCTATGTATTCTATAATGGTCGATTCCGAAAAATCCTTACGCCAGGTGGTGTGACAATTTGGAAAAGGAGTTTTTCAAAGTTGAGGCCACACAAGGGAATTGAACATTGGGAATAGAGACATAGTATCGAGGCTATTAGGGAGCCGATAAATATCTTACCCTAGGCATCTTTCGGGAGATAAGAGACGGAAGGACCGTATTTGCATGGTAAGCGTAAAGCTATAATGGTTCTCCAAAACATTCATTTTGGCCAATTAGTTAGGCTCCATGGGCTTGAGGTTGGACATCGACCATGGAGATTGGGTACTCTTCAATTAATAAGATTAATTGAACTGAGTCAATTAGTTTAAAAGTGTTTTGAACTAAAATGAATATATGATATTCAAAAGTCACAAGGAGTTGTGAGCCCATGTCCAATGAATGGTGGAACCTATTGGGTCACACACAAAATTCAATTAGCTTCCTAGTTGATGGAGCAATTTTCTAAGAGTTAGAGAATTTCTCCTAGTGGACCGATTTTGAGGTGTCTAATTTAAAGGTTAATTTTGGCTTGATTAATTTAAGTGGTAAATTAATCAATTAATTTAAAAGGTTAAATTAGATCAATAATTAAAGAGTTAATTATTTGGTGCCGAAGTGACCATCAATTGGTCAAGTTAACTTAAAGAGTTAAGTCAAATGTTAATTTATTAAATTAAAGTGTTTAATTTAATTAATGGGAAGAATACATTTTGGAGGGAAAATTCAAATGAAATGTTCATTTGAATTAGCATCTTAATTAGCTTGAAATTAGATTTCAAATGTAATTAAGATGCACATGAAATTCAAATTATATTTCAATTTGCATTTGCCACCTTGGCAATGCAACTTGGCATCGCACCAAACTCACCCTATATATAGATATAGAGGGTGTGAGGATAGGTCAGCTCTGAAAGTGTGAAAGAATTAGATTCTTTTGCAATTCCCTCCAAAAACACCTTGCAAGCATTGCATTCATGTGTTAAAAGCTTTGCTCTCTTCTTCTTCTTCCCTACCTCAAATCGGCCTCCACCATTATCATTCTTGTCTCTTATTCCAGCTTATAGTGAGGATAATTTGGAATTTTTTTTGGTGTGTGGATCATATCAATAGAGGTGAACAAGTTAGTTTGCTACGGTTTGGAGATCCACTTGAGCAGAGCACCAATTTGGCGATTTTTTCCAGGGAGATCCAGAAATATTTTTGATTCAAAAATTTTATTGTGTTTCCTCCAAGGTGTTGGGATGTTTTAGTATTTTTTTCGTGAATTTTGGAGGAGTTTTAACAAAGTTAAAAATAACTCTATTCCTACTGCGTTGTTTCTGGAATATTCTAGATTGATGAAAAGTTCACAACTTTCTCCTTGGATATTAGCATTTCAAGGTAACTCTCTATCTAAATTTGGATGTTAGGCATGATTTGATCCTAGTTAGCATCTAAGAACTAGTTTATTTAACTTCTGAAGTTTTTATAATTAGATCCTAGTGCCTTACTTGCTTCATATATGATATTCAAAAGTCACAAGGAGTTGTGTGCCTAAGTCCAATGAATGGTAGAACCTATCAAGTCACACATAAAAGCTAATTACATTTTCAAAGTAATGGAGTAATCTTCTAAGTGTTAGAAAATTCCCTTCATAGAGATCGATTTTTGGGTGATTGAAATTAATGTCAATTTTGGCTTGATTAATTTATTAACTTAATCAACTAATTTAAGGAGCTAAATTAGACCAATAATTAAAGAGTTAATTACATGGAGCCATGTGACCATCAATTGGTCAAGTTAGCTTAAAGAGTTAAGTTAACAAAATTAAGCTTAAAGAGTTAAGCTAGTTGACTTAAAAGTTAAGTTAAGAATTAATTAATTAATTAAATTAAATTATTTAATTTAATTAGTGAAGAGAATATCCTTTGGAGGGAAAATTCAAATGATAGAATTATTTTAGTGTGACATTTAATTAATTTGAGATTAGATTTCAAATGTAATTCAATTACACACAAATTCAAATTAGATTTGAATTAGCCAACTAAGCATACATGGCATACATGTTGGTGGTCCGCCTCCCCCCTTGAGGAAGGTGTGATGCCACCTTGACATCACACCAACCTCACTCTATATATAGATATAGAGTGAGGGGATGACACACACACAATTTAGCAAGTGAAGAATTAGATTCTCAATTTTCCCTCCATTTTCAAGGTGTTCATTCATGTGTTAAAGATCACCTTTGAAGAATATGATTCTTACTTAAGCTAGTTTTTGGAAGCATGTTTGAGCACTTGAATTTTCATTTTTAAAAGGTGTTTTGAATCTGGAAATTCATCCATGATGTGTGATTTAATGTTTAGAATGTGTTCTAAAATTTTTGATGCATAAAAGTTAAGCCAAAATTGGCTTGACTCGGCCATAACCTAAAAATAGGATAGTTGTCGAGCCAGGTGCACACGCTGGCAGGGCAGTGACCTAGAGTCATAGCCTAGCCGCATGCACGCTCGTCCGGGTAGCACTTGGTTTTAGGTTTGGTGAGTTTTGAGCCATTATTTAGGTTCCTTTGATGACCAAAATAATTTTAAATCACATGTATTGGGTGCACAAGAGTTGTGCAAGGTCACAAAATTATGTTTGATATTTTTGAATGCTTTTAAAAATTGGTTAAAGTTAATCTTCAATTTATGGCATAAAAGTTATGCTCGGCCAATTATTTGTTTATGAGATAAGCATTTAATTGTTGGAATTAATTTTTAATTATAGATTTATTCATTTAATTGTTGAATAGACAATGAATGAATGGGGATGATCATGAGCCTTTAATATTGATTTTATTTATTTCAGGTTGTTGAAAAGAGTTGTATTAAATAAAGGCTTGCATGCCTCTTTTATTTTATCTTTTAAAAGTTATGAGAGTAGAATCACAAGGAGTGAGGATTTCTTCTCATGTTTATATTGCATGGAGCAAAGAAGGCCATTGGAGGCATGGAGACTTTTGAAGACCCACGAATGTATGGGGATACACTCATCTAATAGCTAGATTTAATCAACTCACTTCAAATCAACTAGGTGGCGCACCTATAGCTCTAAATGCACCACTTTGTTAGGCTCATGGTCATCCCACTTTAGAAGCATGCTAGGCATATTTACTTATTTATGCTTTCCATATCTTATTAATGTATGAGATGCATGGTTAGGATATAGAGAACTTAAATAAGAAGATAAAATGATGAGATCTTTGCAAGCAAAAACCTTCTACTTAGAATGTCTAAGTGCTTTTTAAATATTAAATCAAATTGGATATAAATTGAAAGGAGTTTTAATTAATCCAAGCCTTTTACCAATAGTGTATGCCATGATGATGCTACCATTTTTTGTGTGATGGCACTTGGTTAAGAGGATTACACTTAAGAGGAAAGCTGTGAGCTTACACTTAGCATGAGATGCGTTTTGAATAAAAAATGCCCATACATTGGCACTTGATTACGGTGGATGTTGTGGTGCCCGTCTTGAATCAAAATTTGATTGGTAGGATGGATTTAACACCTAGTAACATAGATGGCACATGTTTACGTGGGTCTATGTGAAAAATAAGGAAAAATACATCAAGAGTTGCTTGAGATGCAATTAGCAAAAGTTGCTTACCCTTCGATTGATTGCAGATGGCACTCGGTTATCGGGGTCCACTTGCAAGTCATTGGGATCTTGATTCTCATTAGGAAATGAGATTTCCTGAATTCTTGTAGGGAGTGAAGGATTTGTTAAAATAGTGGGAGAAAAACATGCTTGAAAGACCATGAACAAGTTTTTGCAATATAAATAATTCAATCATATGCTTATATTCTTTTTTCGCCTCTTCTAGATTTTTGAAATCTTCAAACAAAGAAAATGGCTAAAAATCCACTCACAAGTATTTTGAAAACCAATAAGCTAACCGGGCCTAACTTCCATGATTAGTTAAGGAACCTTAAAGTCATTCTTGACTCCAAAAAGAGGACTTACCGTCCTTGATCAATGTCTGCTGGACACATTGGATGACGATGCCACCGATGAGGTGCACGAAGTGTTCGCTAAACTTGTGGATGATGATCTACAAATAAGATGCCTTATGATGGCTTCCATGACTAATGTGCTTCAAAAGACTCATGAGCATGTGAGATCTATAAACATTTACAAGAGTTGTATAGTGTCCAAACTTGACACAAAAGGTTCGCTTTGTCGAAAGAGCTCTTTAGGACATAGATGGGTGAATGTGCTAATGTCCATGATCACGGCCTCAAGATGATAGGGATCATTGAGAAGCTTCGACCACTTGATGTGATCATGGAAATGACTTTTATGTGGATTTGATCCTCCAATCATTGCCCCTTTCGTTCGATCAATTCATTATGACCTTCAATATGTCCAAGAAAGAGGTTATGATTAACAAATTGGTGAACATGCTTGTGATCACTTAGGCGACTATGAAAAAGGAAAGGCCTCTTATGGTTGCTTCTGTCTATAAGAAAAAGGGCCCTAGGGGTCCTAGAAAGGGAGGTCAGAGGAAGAAAAGTTCCTCCTCGAAAGAGAAACAACCCTTGAAGGGTTCGGGGGGAGTTAAGAAAAAGAAAGGTGACAAGACTAATACAACTTGTTTTTACTATAGCAAAAAGGGGCATTGGAAAAGAAACTGCAAGGAATACCTTGGCACTCTTAGGAAAGGTATATACTTCATTGAAATGCACTTAACGACTAATTCTTCCTCATGGGTATTTGATACCGCATGTAGTTCTCATCTTTGTAATTCGTTACAGGGGATGGAAAGAAGAAACAGTCTATGTGAAGGGGATATGATCCTCCGTCTCAAAAATGGAGCAAAGGTTGCCTCCACGGTCTAAGACATAGTAAAGTTAGACTTGGGGAATGCTTGTATTGAGTTAAATCCTTGTTGTTATGTATCCCAACTTGTTAAGAATATTATTTCAATACCCGTTGTTGATAATGAAATATTTGATTTTCCTATATTGAATGGTGTATTGAAAGCATTAAAGAATGATTCTTTAATTGCTCAAGGTATATTGAACGATGGATTATACATACTAGATTCTTAACCTTCACTAATGCATATTCAATCAAGAAAAAGAAAATTAGATAACCAAGAGCATGCCATTCTTTGACAGGCAAGACTTAGACATGTTTCTAAATATAAGATAAACAAGTTAAAAGCTCTCAAAGCACTAAATACTTGTGGCATTAAGGAACTTCCTACTTGTGAATCTTGTTTAAAGGGAAAAATGACCAAGGCTCCATTTGTAGGACAAATGGAGCGAACCACAAATCCTTTGGATTTGATCCATATGGATATTTGTGGCGCACTAAGAGTTAGTGCGAGATGAGACTATTCCTACTTCATCACCTTTATTGATGATTATAGTCGATTCGGACACGTGTATCTTATGAAGTACAAGTCCGAAGCTTTTGAAAAGTTCAAAGAGTATAGAAATAAAGTGGAAAAGCAAAAGGGACTTAGTATTAAAGCTCTTCGATCGGACTGAGGAGGAGAATACTTAAGTACCAGTTCTTGAATTATCTAAAAGGGAATGGAATTTTCTCACAATATACTCCACCCAGCATATCCCAACATAATGGAGTAGTCGAAAGGAGAAACAGTACATTGTTAGACATGGTATGTTCCATGATGAGTTTTTTCGATGTGCCCACATCCTTTTGGGGGTACGCTTTAGAAATGGCGGCAATGCTACAAAATGTAGTACCATCAAAGTCAGTGCCTAAAACACCACATGAGATGTGGAATGGCAAAGCACTATCTTACAACTACCTTAAAGTTTGGGGGTCTTTCGCATACGTGAACAAACAGTGGGAGACAAGTTGGATAGTGGGATACTAAAGAGAGTCTTTATGTTACTACTTTTATGATCCCTCGGAACAAAAGGTGTTTGTTTTAAGGAACGCCTACTTTTTAAAAATGAATTTCCATTAAATAGAAATGGCGTTGTTAATAAACTTGATGAAGTTCAAAAAGATCAACAAATCCTACAAATGGTAAAAACAAGTAAGCATCAGGAGCCCTGCACACAACCTCTTAGATGGTCGGACCAAATCAAGAAGCAACCTGAAAGGTTTTGATTCCTTCATGAAACGGGCCAATCGAATAGTGATCCCAAGACTTATGAGGAAGCTATGTTAGATATAGACTCAGGACATTAGCATGATGCGATGAGATCTGAAATGGACTTCATGCACTCCAACAAAGTATGGACTTTGGTAGATCCACCAAAGGGAATAGTTCCCATTGGTTATTTCCTTTGGTTGCAAGTGGATCTATAAGCGAAAACTTGGAGTTGATGGAGAGGTAGTGACCTTTAAGGTGCAACTAGTAGCAAAAGGTTATACTCAAAGACCCAGTATCAATTTTGATGAAACTTTTTCATCGATCGTAATGCCTAAGTCTATTCGGATTCTACTTTCCATAGCTACTTATTATAACTAAGAGATATGTCAAATGGATGTAAAAATTGCTTTCCTCAATAGAGATATTGAGGTGATCCAAGCATATATTGAGGCAATCCAAGCACACATTGAGGTAATATCATTTGATCCACGAGATTATTGATAGAAGCAATATCCGAGTGGAGAGAGTTGCCTTGGAATAAAATATAGTAGATCCACTAACAAAACCCCTATGCAAAAGGTTTTTGAATGACATCTTGAGAATATGGGCTTTAAGGCTATGGGGAATTGACTTTAAGGCAAGAGGGAGATTGTTGGAATAGTGCCCAGCAAGCCAATTAGATTAGCATTGTAAACTATTTCACTTATAATACAATCTTGATTTAATGATATTAATAATATGGCCATCTTCATCTTATGCTTATATTTTCTTCACTGGCATTTGGTTGAAGCCCTTAGATCACTCTCGACTACAGGACTTGGTCACGCACTGGGTGGTGATAATGGAATAAGTCTTATATGATCGTGATCTTAAATCTTTCAAGTCAAAGGATGTTAAGAGACAGGGCATCTAAGATCCGGATAGACTTTCACTAATGATGCATAAATCCAAGGAGTTGGATATGTTGGAATAGTGCCCAACAAGCCAATTAGATTAGCCTTGTAAAAGTTATTTTCTTGTAAAATAATATTGATTGAATGATATTTTTTATATGACCATTTTCATCTTATGCTCTTTATTACTGCACTTGTATTTGGATGAAGCCCCTAGATCACTCATGACTACGGGACTTGGTTCGGTGACCATGGAATAAGTCTCACACGGTTGTGATCTTAAATCTTTCAAGTCATAGGATCTTATGGGATGCGGCATATAAGATATGGATAGACCTGCACTGATGATGCATAAATTCAAGAGTTGGATATTGCTCAATTTTATGAGCAACTGTATGGGTGCATGTTAGAGAACAAGGCACTAAAGACTCTCTGGAGAATCCACTAGATAGCCATCGTGGCAAATCGATAATGGTTAATTCTCCCACTTACGCTAGTGCATATTATTAGTCCTTTGACCTTAGGATCCATTGTAACTTTGTGTTCGGTCCTCATGTTTTGACTCTTCCTTGACCATTTAGTGGGTCTTTCGGATTGAGGTTGGGCATGAGCAACTTGGCATGGAGGTTTATGAGATCCAAGATGGAATTCAACTCATCGCTTTTGTGAAGGAAAATTGCATCTCCTATGTGTTCTATAACAATCGATTCCAAGAAATCCTTGGGTAAGGTGGTGTGACAATTTGAAAAAGGAGTTTTCCAAATGTGAGGTCACACAAGGAAATTGAACATTAAGAATAGAGACATAGTATCAAGGCTATTAAGGAGCTGACAAATATCTTGCCCTGGGCTCTTTCGAGAGATAAGAGACGGAAGGACCGTTTTTGCATGGTACACATAGAGCTATGATGATTCTCCATAATATTCGTTTGGCTAATTAGTTGGGCTTGAGGTTGGACATCGACCATGGAAATTAGGTACTCTTTAATTATTGAGATTAATTGAATTGAGCCGATTAGTTTAAAAGGAGTTTTAAACAAAAATGAATATGAGATATTCAAAAATCACAAAGAGTTGTGAACCCATGTCCAATGAACAGTAGAACCTATTGGGTCACACACAAAACTAATTAGCTTCCGAAATTGGTAGAGCAATTTTCTAAATGTTAGAAATATTCACCATTTTATGTGATTTAAGTGTTGATTCATGTTTTAGCATGTTTCAATTCATAGTTATTAATGTTGAATGTTGATTTGGCATTAATTGATGTTATATGATCATATAACATGTCATTGATTGATCAAAAGTGTTTTGGTCATTTTTGGATCCAATGAGATTTGAGTTTGATTGGAGGTTTTTAGAGAATTTGATTCTCACTTAAACTTGAATTTTTGAAGCATGATTGAGCACTTTAATTGTTAAATGGATGATGAATGAATGGGGATTATCATGAGCCTTCAATATTTATTTTATTTGTTTCAAAGTTGCTGAAATGTGTTGTATTAAATTGAGGCTTGCATGCTTCTTAAATTCTACCTTGTAAATGTTATGAGAGTAGAATCACTAGGAGTGAGGATTTCCTATTCATGTAATTGTTGCATGGAGCAATGGGGACCTTTGGAGGCATGGAGACTTTTGAAGACCTATGAATGTATGGGATACACTCATGTAATTGCTAAATTTAATCAACCTACCTAAAATGAACTAGGTGGTACACCTATGGCTCTAACTGCACTACTTGGTTAGGCACATGGTCATCCCTCCCTAGGAGCATGCTAGGCGCATTTACTTATTTATGCTTTCCATATCCTATTGATGCATGAGATGCATGTTTAGGATATAGAAAACATAAATAAGAAGATAAAATGGTGAGATCTTTGCATGCAAAAATCCCTCCACTTAGAATATCTAAGTGCTTTTCTAATATTAAGTCCAAATGGATATAAATTAAAATATTTTTAATTAATCCAAACTTTTTACCAATAGGGTATGCCATGATGATGCTACCGTGCGATGGCACTCAGTTACGGGGGTCATACTTAGGAGGAAAGATGTGAGCATACACTTAGCATTAGATGCAGTTTGACTTGGGAACGCCTACACATTGTCACTCAATTATGGGGGATGATGTGGTGTCCGTCTTGAGTTAAAGATTGATTGGTAGGTTTGACTTAACATTTAGTACCATAGATGGTGCACGGTTACGTGGGTCTATGTGAAAAGTGAGGCAAAATATATCAAGAGTTGCATGGGATGTAATTAGAAAAACTTGCTTACCTATCCATTGCTTGTGGATGGAATCGATTGCGGGGGTCCACTTGCAAGTCCTTGGGATCTTGATTCTCACTAGGAAATATGATTTCCTGAATTCTTCTTGGGGGTGAAGAATTTGATAAAATAGTGGGAGGAAAACATGCTTGAAAGACCATCAACATGTTTTAATATCAAACTCAATCACATGCTTATTCTCTTTTTCGCCTTTGATGATTTGTGAAATGTCAAGAATGGTTTAATGTTCCACTCAATATTTTGTTTTTGGAAACCAATAAACCAATCGGCCAAACTTCCACGATTAACTTAACCTAAAAAATTGCTCTAGATTCCTAGAAGCGAATATATGTTTTCCATCATGATGCTATTAATCCCAAGGGGATTAATGTAGATCAAGAGACATATGAAAAGTTCACAAATTGGGTTTAGGATTGTCCTATCCCATAGTCTCATGGTGGAATCTACAAACTTTAAAAGTCTAAAAGATACATGAATAGTACATTGGTTATAGTTTACAAGAGTTGTAAAGCAAACAAGGTATGAGAAGTTCATGGTGTCCAAAGATATTTTTTTCAAGCTAAGATGGACGTGAAGTCATGTGTCATCGACTGTGGTCTAAATAAAATTAGGCTTGGAGAAGCTTTTTCTACTTAGATTTGGTGATGGACAATGATATCCATGAGGATTTGATCCTCATATCCTCACCGAGTTTAATCGATGAAAGCGTTGATCTAGAAGGATACTAGCATGACAAGGGCAAACCTTTGACACTTATTTCCTCCTCCAAGTCTATAAGCCTTAGGGATGCTAGAAAGGGAGGTAAAAGGAAGAAAAGTTCTTTCTCTAAGGGAAAATAACTATTAAAGGCATTCGAAGGAGTCAAGAAGATTATAGAATATATAGTCGATATTATTTGTTTCTACTTTGGCTAGATAGGCCATTGGAAGTGGTTTTGCAAGGAATACCTTGCAACCCTTTGGAATGGTATGTACTTTATTGAAATGCATTTAAGGATAAAATCTTCCTCATGGATATATGATATCGCATGTGGTTCTTATCTTTGTAAGATGTTACAAAGAATAAGAAAGAAGAATAAAACTTAGTGAAATGGATAGGATCTACCGCCTTGGACAAGGAGCAAGAATTGTGACCAAAGCCAAAGGCGTATATTAAGTTAGACTTATAGAATTCCACTTTTGTATCAGACTTTTGTTATAATGTACCATGTATTGTTTAGAACATTATTTCAAATTCCTATTTTGGATAGTGAAGGATTTGACCCTTCTATATCAAATGGGAGATTGAAGGTATTAAAGAATGGGTTCTTTAATTGCTTATGGTACACTTCACAAAGGATTATACATATTGGATCCTCAACCATCACTATTGCACTTTCAACAAAGTACAAAAATTAGATATCCAAAAAAATGCCATGCCATGACATGCAAGACTTGGGCATATCTCTAAAAATTGGAAAAACAAGTTAGAAGCTCTCAAAGCACTAAATGTTAGTGGCATTAAGGATTTTCTATTTGTGAATCTTGTTTAAAGAAAAAAAAATGACCAAGGCTCCTTCTGTAGGACAAACGGAGTGCTCCACAAGTCTTTTAGATTTGATCTATATGGATGTTTGTGGACCACTAAGAATTAGTAGAAGAGGAGGCTATTCCTGCTTCATCACCTTCACCGATGATAATAGTCGGTTTGGACACGTGTTTCTTATGAAGAACAAGTGCAAAGCCTTTGAAAAGTTCAAAGTGTATAAGAGTGAAGTGGAAAAATAATTGGCGCTAAGTATTAAAGCTCTTCGATTGGATCGAGGGGAAAAATACTTGAGTACCGAATTCTTAGATTACCTAAGGGAGAATGAGATTCTCTTACAATGGACTCCAACCAGTACATCCCAATATAATAGAGTAGCCGAGAGAAGAAATCGTACCCTGCTAGACATGGTACGTTCCATGATAAGCTTTTTCGATGTGCCTATATCCTTTAGGGGATACGCCTAAAAGATGACAATGAAGTTACTAAGTGTAGTACCTTCAAAGTTGGTACCCAAAACACCATAAGAAATATGGCATGGCAAAGTACCCTTTTACCAATATATCTTGGTTTGGGGATCTCCTGCCTACATGCGACGGACAGTAGGAGATAAGTTGGATAGTAGATCTACCTTGTGTAAGTTTGTGGGATACCCAAGAGAGTCTATGGGTTATTACTTATATGATCCCACCCACGGAACAAAAGGTGTTTGTTTCGAGGAATGCCACTTTTTTAGAAAAGGAATTTCTATAAGATAGAAAAAGGCATTGTTGTTGAACTTAGTGAAGTTCAAAATGATCATCAAATCCCATAAGCGGTAGAAACAAATATATGTCAAAGAACCTCACACACAACCTCTGAGAAAGTCAGACCGAATCAAGAAGCAACCCAAAAAGTTCGGGTTCCTTCATGAGGTGGGCTGATTGGATAGCTATCTGAAGACCTATAAGGAAGTTATGTTGGACATAGATTCGGGATGTTGGCTTGAAGCCATGAGATCCGAAATGGACTCCATGTATTCAAACAAAGTATGGACTTTGGTAGATCCACCAAAGAGAATAGTTCCCGTTGGTTGCAAGTGGATCTATAAGCGAAAGCCTGGAGTAGATGGAGAAGTTGTGACTTTTAAGGCGCGACTAGTGGCAAAAGGTTGCACTCAAAGACTCAGTATCGATTTTGAGGAAACTTTTTTACCGATTGCTATGCCTAAATCTATTCGGATTCTACTTTCCATAGTCACATATTATGACTATGAGATATGACAAATGGATGTGAAAATCGCTTTCCTCAATGGAGCATTGAAGAAGAAATCCATAGGAAGCAACCACAAGGTTTTACATTCAAGAGAAGTGAACAACAGGTTTGCAAATTTCAGATATCCATTTATGGACTCAAACAAGCATCTCAAAGTTGGAACATACTTTTTGACAAAATGGTCAAGTCGTTCGGCTTTGTCAAAAATGTGTATGAACTATGTGTGTATAAGAAGGCTAGTGGGAATAATAATATACAGTTTATTGTGTTTTATATCGATGACATCCTTTTCATTGGGAATGAGGTGGGAATGTCAGAGTGCAATAAAGTATGGTTATCTACACAATTCTCATGAAGGATTTGGGAGAAGCATCCTACGTATTAGGAATATGTATCTATAGAGATAGATCTGGGAAGATACTAGGGCTATCCCAAACGCCGTACATTGACAAGGTACTAAAGGGGTTTAGTATGGAAGAATCCAAGAGGTGATTCATTCATGTGGGACATGGCATTCGTCTCTCCAAGTCTATAGCCCCTAAGACTGAAAACGAGAGATAAAGGATATCCCACATACCTTAAGCCTCCGCTATTGGTAGCATAATGTATGCAGTTCAATGTACAAGATTAGATGTGGTACACTAGATAGCTGTTAAAGAAATCCTTGAGTACATGAGAAGGACTAAGGATTTGTTTTTGGTATACTTGCAATGGAGAATTGAAACTCTCAGGATTTTCAGATTCAAGTTTCCAATCTGATGTAGATGACCTAAAATCCATAATCTAATTATGGATTTATATTTTGCCTTAGTGGTAGAATGGTGAGTTGGAAAAGTTCCAACAAGATACCATGGCCGAGACCACCACTGAGGTGAAATAATTTGTGGTTTTGGAGACCACAATAAGAGGCGTTTGGATAAAAACTCCATCCAAGAGTTGGATGTAGTGCCTAGCGTGCATGAGCCCACAATTGTCCTTGGAATATAATTTTGGACTTTAGCCAAGATCTCATCAGTGATCCTAACATGGTAAATGCGTTATCATTTGATATATGATATCATTTGATAGAGGCGACAACTGAGTGGACAAAGTTGCCTCAAAAGAGAATTTAGTAGAACCAATGTCTAAACCCCTAAAAGCAAAAGGTCTTTGAAGAATATCTTGAGAAGATGGGTTTCAAGGCCATATGGCATTGGCTTTAGGGCAATTGGGAGATTGTTGGAATAGTGCCTAGCAAACAATTAGATTGGCCTTGTAAAAGTTATTTCCTTGTAAAACAATCTTGATTTAATGATATTCTTTATATGGCCATCTTCATTTTATGCTTTTTATTACTTCACTTGCATTTGGATGATGCCCCTAAATCACTTATGACTACGGGACATGGTTTGGTGACCAGGACATAAGTCTCACATGGTCGTGATCTTAAATCTTCCAAGTCATAAAATCTTATGAGACGGGGCATCAAGATCCAGATAGATTTGCATTAACGATGCATAAATCTAAGAGTAGGATGTTGCTCCCTTCCATGAGCAACTATATGAGATACGGGTGCATGTTAATGGGTGCTTGTTAGAGAACAAGGTACTGAAGACCCTCCGGAGAATCCACCAGATAGCCGTAGTGGCAAGTCGGTAATGGTTAATTCTTCCGCTTATACTAGTGTATATTATTAGTCCTCTGACCTTGGGATCCATAGTAACCTTGTGTCTGGTCCTCAAGTTTTGACTCTTTCTTGACCACTTACCGGGTCTTTTGGGTTGAGGTTAGGTATGAGCTACTTGGCATGGAGGTTTGTGAGATCCAAGATGGAATCCGACTCCTTGCTTTTGTGAAGGGCGATTGCATTTCTTATGTGTTTTATAATGATTGATTCCAAGAAATCCTTACGCAAGGTAGTGTGATAATTTGGAAAAGGAGTTTTCCAAATGTGAGGTCACACAAGGGAATCGAACATTAAGAATAGAGACATAGTATCGAGGCTATTAGGGTACCGGCAAATATCTTGCCTTAGGCCTTTTTTTTTAAATAAGAGACGGAAGGACCATATTTGCATGGTACGCATAGAGCTATGATAGTTCTCCAAAATATTCATTTCGGCCAATTAGTTGGGCTCCATGGGCTTGAGGTTGGACATCGACCATGGAGATTGGATATTCTTCAATTAATAAGATTAATTGAATTGAGTCGATTAGTTTAAAAGGAGTTTTAAACTAAAATGAATATAAGATATTCAAAAGTCACAAAGAATTGTGAGCCTATGTCTAATGAATGGTAGAACATATTAGGTCACACAAAAAACAAATTAGCTTCCAAAATTGGTAGAGCAATTTTCTATATGTTAGAAATATTCACCCTTTGGTGACCGATTATCAAGGAACCAATTTAACGGTCAATTTTAGCTTGATTAATTTAAGTGCTAAATTAATCAACTAATTTAAAGAGTTAAATTAGACCAATAATTAAGGAGTTAATTATTTGGTGTCATATTGAGCATCAATTGGTCAAGTTGACTTAAAGAGTTATGTTGACTAGTTTAAGCATAAGAGTTAAGCTTGTTTGATATAAGAGTTAAATCAAAGGATAATTAATTAAATTAAAGTGTTTAATTTAATTAATGGGAAGAATACTTTTTGGATGGAAAATTTAAATGAAGTTTTCATTTAAATTAGCATCTTAATTAATTTGGAATTAGATTCCAAATGTAATTGAAATGCATATAAAATTCAAGTAAGACTTGAATTTGAATTTGCTAGCTTGGCATGCCACTTGGGCAGTCACCTTGAGGAAGGGGTGATGCCAACTAGCATCACACCTTCCACCCTCTATATATAGATATAGAGGGTGAGAAAATTCAAATATATACATTACTGAAAAGTGTGAAGATTAGATTCTTTGCATTCCCTCCAAAACTCTCTCTCTCTCTCTCTCTCTCTCTCTCTCTATGCATTGCATCATGTGTTGAGCTTTGCATTCATTCTTCTTCCCAACCTAAAAATCGGCCTCCTCTACCTTATTTTTCTCTTCTCTAACTCCAGCTTCTACTGAGGGTAAATTGGAAGAATGATTGGGGTGTGGATTATATCAATAGAGGCAAGGCGTTTGACTTGTTGGTTTTTGGAGATCCATTGCAGTTGCTCCATATTGTAGGGGTGAGCAAAATTATCCATTAACCCAAAAAATAGATTAACCAATAGAACGAAAATCGAATTTACCGAACTATTTTGTCTAGTTGATTTTCGATTCGGTTAACAGTTAATTTTTAGAAATTTTTGGTTAACGGTGCGGTTCAATTAATTTTCCATAAAAAATCGATTAAAACTAATTTAATCGATTTTTTATGAATTCTCAACCATTGTGTAGGTTGCTTGGTTTTTTTTTTTTTTAAATAAATTATACAACTATGGGAAGAAGCATATGTGAACTAAAAATACTGAGAAGTAGCTTTAGATTTATAAAGTTCATGTTGTATTCTTGTTGAATTGTTTATTAGAACACTACTTAAGCATATAATTTCTCAATTGAATAAAGTTTTTATTTTTGGATTGAGTACATTTAATTCTAGATTTTTCTTTTTGTAACCTAATTAGAAGATATTCAAAAGTTCCCCAAAAGCTTGCTAAACAGGGGTAAATGTATGACAATTTTTAGGTGTTCTACTTACTAATACATGTTACTTGTTCTACAGTATCAAAAGTTCTTTACTATGATTTTAAAAATAATTAGATTGCTTGTTTTTGCTTGAATCCAAATAATTAAGTTTTTGTTTCAACTACAATATTATGTTGTTGAATAATAATATTGAAAAAAAATCACATAAAGATTGGTCAATTGGTAAATTATCCAAACCGAACCAAAATTTTTTAGTTCATTTTACCGGTTAACCAAAAAATTTGGTGTGATAAACGGTTAATAATTTTCATACATTTTTGGTGAACTAACCGATCGGTTCAGTCAGTTAATTTACCTAACCGATCGATGTTCACCCCTACTAGATTGGCAAATTTTTCTGGAGCAATCCAAAAGGCTTTTTTACTCCAATTTTTCACAATACTTCCTCAGTGTGTGGAGGTGTTCAAGTTTTAATTTCGTGATTTTTGCAGCAGTGTAACCGGGGGTAAAGGTTGTCGCCTTTTCGCTGTGCTGATTCCAGATAGTTTCTGGATCTGAGAGAGATAGTTGATTTTCTCCTTGTTTTGAGCTACAAGAGGTAATTCTTCTTCCTAATCCAAATATATAGCATGAGTAGATCCTTGGTCGCTTGAATAGCTTAGGTATTTCCAAGCTTATGAAGTTTTGATTTATGGATCCTAATGCTACTCTTGCCTTCAGGATATTGCTCCGTTCCATGGGCAATCCAATATAAGATACATATGCATGCTAGTAGGTGCTTGTTTGGGAACAAGGCACTAAAGACCTATATGAGAATCCACTAGATAGCCGAATTGGCAAGTCGGTAGTAGCAAATTCTCTCATTTACGCTAGTGCATATAATTAGTCCTTTGACCTGAGGATCCATGTCAACTTTATGTTTAGGTCCTCATGCATTGATACCTCCTTAGTCACTTAGTAGGCCGTTTAGGTGGTGATTGGGCATGAGCTACTTAAACATAGAGGTTTGTGAGATCCAAGATGGAATCTGACTCCTCGTCTTTGTGAAGGGCAAGTACATCTCCTATGTATTCTATAATGATCAATTCCAAGAAATCCTTGTGCAAGGTAGTATGACAATTTGGAAAAGAAGTTTTCCAAAGATGAGGTCATAAAATGGAATCGAACATTGGAAATAGAGACATAGTATCAAGGCTATTAGGGAGCCGACAAATATCTTGCCCTAGACCTTTTTCGGGAGATAGGGGACAGAAAGACCGTATTTGCATGGCACACGTAGAGCTATGATTATTCTCTAAAAGCTTTCATTTTGGCCAATTAGTTAGGTTTCATGGGCTTGAGGTTAGATATTGACCATGAAGATTGGGTATTCTTCAATTAATGGAGATTAATTGAATTGAGTCGATCAGTTTAAAGGCGTTTAAACTAAATGAATATGCGATATTCAAAAGGCACAAGGAGTTGTGAGCCCATGTCCAATGAATGGTAGAATCTATTGGGTCACACATAAAAGCCAATTACTTTTGCTAAGTAATGGAGGAACTTTCTAAGTGTTAGAAAATTCTCTCCATGGAGACCAATTTTTGGGTGATTGAAATTTAGGTCAGTTTTGACTTGATTAATTTAAATGTTAAATTGTTCAATTAATTTAAGGAGTTAATTTAGACCAATAACTAAAGATTTAATTACATGGGGTCATGTGACCATCAATTGGTCAAGTTAGCTTAAAGAGTTAAGTTAACAAAATTAAGCTTAAAGAGTTAAACTAGTTGACTTAAAAGTTAAGTCAAGAATTCATTAATTAAATTAAATTATTTAATTTAATTAATGAGGAGAATATCCTTTGGAGGGAAAATTCAAATAATAGAATAATTTTAGTGTGACATTTAATTAATTTGAAATTAGATTTCAAATGTAATTCAAATGCACACAAATTCAAATTGATTTGAATTTGCCAACTAAGCATGCATGCAATGCATGTTGGTGGTCCCACTTCCCCTCTTCCCTTGAGAAAGGTGTGATGCCACCTTGGCATCACACCATCCAGCCGTGTCCTTATCAACTCTCCTCTCTTTCTTTAGCTACAAGTGAGGAGTAGTAGGATTTGGATTGGTGTGTGGATCATTTCGATAGAGGCAAAACACTTGGTTTGCTAAGCCTCTGGAGATCCACCGGCACAACCAGTCTCTTTTCAATTTTATTTCAGGAGATCCAGAAATAGTTTCATGCTGAAATTTGTTCCAGAAGCTTCTTCAAGGTGTTGATCATCTACTAGAATTTTTTCAGTATTTTTGGAGAGTTTTGAATTGGTCAAAAACGGCTTGCTTCCAACTGTGCCACTGTTTGGCAGATTCTGCTTGAAGAAGGAGTTCTTCAATCTACCTTTGGACTTAAGCTCTTAAGGTAACTCTTCAACCAAATATGAATCCTAAAGCACTTTTAGATCCTTGGTTGTTTGTAAGCACTAGTTTATTTAAGCTTTTGAAGTTTTATTATTGGATCCTAGTGTCTTACTTTCTTTCAAGTGGTATCGAAGCCTAATTCATGCTTAGATTTGGATTTTTTGTTTGTTTGATTCTTGTGATGGATTGACCTACATCACCAAATTCTCGATTCAATTGACGGAATAGAGCATTTAGATAATGTTGTATGTGGCTTCTTGATTGATGAATTGAAATGATGCTAATATGTGTTTTAAATGTTGATTCATATGATTAGTATGATTTAATTCATAGCTATTAATGTTAAATATTGATTTGGCATTAATTGATGTTATATGTTGATATATCATGTGTTGATTGGCCTTAAGTTGTTTTGGTCATTTTTGTATCCAATTTGATTGAAGTTTTGTTGGAGATTTTTGAAGAATATGATTCTTACTTGAACTAGTTTTTGGAAGCATGTTTGAGCACTTGAATTTCCATTTTTAAAAGGTATTTTGAATCTGGAAATTCATCCATA
The DNA here is from genome assembly GCA_018894105.1 of Jacaranda mimosifolia. Classification (NCBI taxonomy): domain Eukaryota; kingdom Viridiplantae; phylum Streptophyta; class Magnoliopsida; order Lamiales; family Bignoniaceae; genus Jacaranda; species Jacaranda mimosifolia. The sequence continues at coordinate 3,675,204 of CM032131.1, read as the reverse complement.
ATGTGTGATTTAATGTTTAGAATGTGTTCTAAAATTTTTGGTGCGTAAAAGTTGAGCTAAAATTGGCTTGACTCGGCCATAACCCAGAAACAGGGCAGCTGTCGAGCCAGGCACGCACGCTGGTAGGGCAGTGACTAAGAGTCACAGCCTAGCCGCATGCACGCATGCTTGGCCGGCCAATGCCTAGTTTCAAGTTTGGCGAGTTTTGAGCCATTATTTGGGTTCCTTTGATGACCAAAATAATTTTAAATCACATGTATTGGATGCACAAGAGTTGTGCAAGGTCTCAAAATTATGTTTAACATTTTTGAATACTTTTAAAAATTGGTTAAAGTTAATCTTCAATTTATGGCATAAAAGTTATGCTTGGCCAATTATTTGTTTATGAGATAAGCATTTAATTGTTGGAATTAATTTTTAATTATAGATTTATTCATTTAATTGTTGAATAGACAATGAATGAATGGGGATGATCATGAGCCTTTAATATTGATTTTATTTATTTCAGGTTGTTGAAAAGGGTTGTATTAAATAAAGGCTTGCATGCCTCTTTTATTTTATCTTTTAAAAGTTATGAGAGTAGAATCACTAGGAGTGAGGATTTCTTTCTCATGTTTATATTGCATGGAGCAAAGAAGGCCATTGGAGGCATGGAGACTTTTGAAGACCCACGAATGTATGGGGATACACTCATGTAATAGTTAGATTTAATCAACACACTTAAAATCAACTAGGTGGTGCATCTATGGCTCTAAGTGCACCACTTGGTTAGGCTCATGGTCATCCCACCTTAGGACCATGTTAGGCATATTTAATTATTTATGCTTTTCATATTCTATTGTTGTATGAGATGCATGGTTAGGATATAGAAAACCTAAATAAGAAGATAAAATGATGAGATCTTTGCAAGCAAAAACCCTTTACTTAGAATGTCTAAGTGCTTTTTAAATATTATGTCAAATTGGATATAAATTAAAAGGAGTTTTAATTAATCCAAGCCTTCTACCAATAGCGTATGCCAGATGATTCTGTCGATTTTGTGTGATGGCACTCGACCACGGGAGTTACACTTAGGAAGAAAGCTATGAGCATACACTTAGCATGAGATGCATTTTTGAATCAAGAATGCCCACACATTGGCTCTCCATTACGAGGGATGTTGTGGTGCCCGTCTTTATGCAAGTGTCAGTTTGGGGGAGGAGGTGTATTCATTTTGATTACTTGCTTCCTCGCGCTTTTAACCTGTTTATGTAGCTGCAAAAGCATATCATTATTTTCAAGGCTAATAGAAGTTATGATCAGTCTCATGATTATCACACATTAGAATATTAGTTCGTCCTTTCTTATATATGATGCATGTAAAAAATGTGCATTTTTTTGGTCCCTAAGTATTTAGAACTACGACGAAGCATCTCAACTTGAACTTTATTTTGTCACTTTAGTTAAATATTTATTGTTCGTAAACAAGTGCATAGGTCACTGGGGAAGAGTTTTTGGCTAAAACTTTGGCCATTATAAATACCAATCAAAATAACTATCATTATGATTCTCATGATTATCACACGTTACCATATGATTTGGTACTTGAACATAAAAAATTAAAAATTTTACTCAACATAATAATGCAGAAATGTTTTCTACCCTTAATGGGAATACTCTATCTAAGAGCATAGACAATATTTTTGGGTTATAATGTTTAGTTAGATAAGTTGACATGAACAAGAAGAACAAGATTGGTCCTCTATAATTGTAAGTTCCAAAAGTAAGAATTTAGTCCATCATGTTAATGCGAATTGGAAATTTCATACATCAACAAAATGAAATCTAGCTATTGATGTTGTAAAAATTAATTAACCTTCGTGCTCGTTAGCAGGGTTCTCATAGTTTGACTATTCATACTAAAAAATAAATATAAAATACATAGTACAATTAGAAAATAGTATGACTCCAATTAACTCAATGTGGTGCCATTATTTTTATCTTGTTGATGTCAAAAAAATGGAAAAAAGCCAACTTTGTATTTGTTTTTGATTCCTTGAACATGCACCATATAAGTGGAAGACTTGTACATATTTAATCTATACAATTCTAATGTTTCTTATCTTTTTCTTGTTTTCAGAGGAGATGAACTGGCGTTAGGAAAGTTGTCTGGTCTTAAATGTAATGTAATCCCCCCCCCCCCCCAAAAAAAAGTTTTTTGGTCTTAATTGGAATATAATCCTCAAACATAACAAAAGAAAAAATTGTTCGGTCTTAATATGAAAGTAATTCTCAAAAATAACAAAAAAAAATCCAGAAAAAAGATAGATAAATCTAACAAAAGAAATCCAGAGAAAAGATTGATATATGAACTGTATATGTAATCCCCCATCGAAGGAAGAAAAGATATTGATAATTAACTATAATTCCCCATCCAAGAAGAGAAGAAATTGATTATAGGGTTACATGTGGAATACCGCATCCAAAAAGAAAAAAGATTGATAATTGAAAAAGTTTGGCTTGATAACTTGTACTACATATAGGTAATCTTTTCCATAGAACTTTAGTATTTTAGCTTGATAATTGATGTGAATGCAAACAATCTATGAAGAAAAAATTACACTAATCAAGAAGAAAGTTGAAATTCAGTGAGGATTAATTGCATATATATATATATATGTTGGAGATATTTGAGGAAGAAAATTAGAATTCAACTTTTCGTGCATCCTTGCCTTTAATAACCTCGTTGTAATCATTGATTTCCATATGGCCTCTACATCCCTTTCCGTTCTCTTACCAGCAGCTAATCCTTCCACGTCTTTCATCTCCACCATATATCGATATTAAGGTAGATGTTGAGGAGATTCAGCACCCAGCATCATAAAGTAGTTCTGATGATTCTACCATTTCTGATCATCTTGAATTGAAGCCTCATGAATTGGATATACCTCCTAACATAGACTTATGGCTGAGAATTGTTAAAGTCTCGATCGTAGTTGGAACTATTCTCATACTTTTGATTTTGCCAATTCAATTGGCTTTCGATCGAAGAACGTCCAAAACAAATAAATCTTCAATGTAGATTAAAATTTTCAATTTCCAAGAAAGGAAACTCAGAGTTCAAAAGAATATCAGAAGTAATGAATGCAATCCCTAATCAGAGTTTTGAAAAGATTTGTATATTTATTGAAAAGGGGCAGTATAATGAGATTGTTAAGATTGACACAGACAAAACTAATTTAGTTGATTGAAACAGATGTAGAGAAGACGACAATCTTCTCAAATGCAAATTTATATAACTCCAATAATCAATATTAGCCAAGAGAAACTTCATGTAAGCCTTAGTTTGTGGTGTGCGTGTATATATTTATTTTAATTAGTCACTTGCATGTGGTTTTAACATGTCTAAGTAGCTACAAAAGCATGTCAATATTTTCAAGGCCAACTGAAGTCATTATCATTCTAATGATTATAACACAATAGAATATTAATTCATCCTTATAGGATGTATGTAAATTATGTGCATTTTTCCAGTTGTTAAGCACCTTAGAACATAGACGAGACATCTCAACTAGAACCTTGTTTATCTCTTCAATTAAATTTTTAACTATTCTTAAACATGTGCAGGGGTCACTATAGAAGAGTTTTTGGCTAAAGATTTGACCATTACAAATACCGATCAAAATGATTATCATTATCATTTTCATGATTATCACACATACTATATGATTTGGTACTTGAACATAAAAACGTAAAATTTTTACTTAACAATGCAAAAATGTTTATGATCCTCATAGGGAATACTTTATTCAAGAGCATAGGCAATATTTCTTGGTTACAAAGTTAAGTTAGATAACTTCACATGAACAAGAAGAACTAGATTAGACCTTTGTAACGGTAAGTTCCAAAAGTGTCAAATTGGTCTATGATGTTATTATGCATTTGAAGTTCATTCACTAACAAAATGAAATCTAACTATTGATGTTATAAAAATTAATTAACCATGATGCTCATTGAGAAGATCCTTGGAGTTTGATAGTTTGTATCAAAAACTAAATATAAAATACATAGTACAATTATAAAATAATGTGACTCCAATTAATTCAATGTGGTGCCATTTCTTTTAACATATTGATATAAAAAAATGAAACAAGCTAACCTTGAATTTGTTTTTGATTCCTTGAATATGCACCATATAAGTGAAAGACTTGTACATATTCAACCTATACAATTTGAATGTTTGCTATCTTTTTCTTCCTTTTGGGGGAGATAAAGTGCGGTTAAGAAATTTATTTGGTCTTAATTGGAACATAATACCCAAATATAACAAAAGAAACATTTGTTTTGTCTTAAATGGAACATGATCCTCAAACATAACAAAAGAAAAAGTTGTTTGGTCTTAATGTGAAAGTAATCCTAAAAAATAACAAAACAAAATCCAAAAAAACGTTTGATAAATCTAACAAAAGAAATCTAGAGAAAAGATTGATCTATGAACCGCATATGTAATCCCCTAAGAAAAGAGATTGACAATTGACTGCATATGTAATCCTCCATCCAAAGAAGAAAAGATATTGATAATGACTGCATATGTAATCCCCCATCCAAGAAGAAGAGGAGATTGATAATTGGACTGCATGTATAATCCCCCGTCCAAAAAAGAAAAAGGATTGACAAAAGTTTAGCTTGATAACTGGTACTACATATAGGTAATCTTTACCTAAGAAGGTTGGTTATTAGCTTGATAATTGATGCATATGCAAAGATTCTTCCTATGTAATCAATTCCTATGAAGAAAAAATTACATCAATCAAGAAAAAAGTTGAAATTCTGTGAGGGTTACTTGTATATACATATATATGTATATATTTGAGATATTTGAAGAAGAATATTAGAATTCGACTTTTCGAGCATCCTTGCCTTTAATTACTCCTCAGCAATCATTGATTTTCTCATGGCTACCACATCTTCTTCCATCCTCCTTCCAACTGCTAATCCTTCCATATCTTTCATCTGCACCAAACATCAATTTTGAGGTGGATGTTGAGGAGATTCGACACCCAACATCAGAAGGTAGTTCTGATGATTCTACCATTTCTGGTCATCTTGAATTGGAGCTGCCTCCTGATATAGACATTTGACCAAGAATGGTTAAAGTCTCTGTCGTAGTTGAAACTATTCACATGCCAATTCTATTGACTTTTGGATGAAGAACATCCAAAACAAATCTTTGATACAAAATAAAATTTTCAGTTTCCAAGGAAAGAAACTCAAAGTTCAAAAGAATGTCAGAAGTAATAAATGCAACCCCTATTAAGAGTTTGGGAAGATTTGTATATTTATTGAAAGGGGGCAGTACAGTAAGATTGTTAAGATCGACAGAGATAAAACTAATTTAGCATTGATCAGAATAGGTATAGAGAAGACAACAATATTCTCAAATGCAAATTCATATAACTCCAATAATCAAGATTGTCTAGGAGTAATTTTATGTAAGTGTTAGTTTCTGGTGTGTGTGTTTGTGTGTGTATGTGCGCATGCGTATATTTATTTTGGTTAGTTGCTTGCTTGTGTTTTCAACATGTTCAAGCAGCTACAAAAGCATATAATTATTGTCAAGGCCAACTGAAGATATTATCTTAGAATAACTATCACACATTAGAATATCAATTCATGCTTTTTTTATGTATCATGCATGTAAATTAAGTGCATTTTTCTAGTCTTTTAGTACCTTACAACTACAACGAGTCATCTCAACTTGAACCTTATTTTATCTCTTCAATTAAATTTTTACTATTCTTAAACATGTGCAGGGATCACTGGAGAAGAGCTTTTGTCTAAAGATTTGACCATTATAAATACTGATCAAAATGATTATCATTGTCATTCTCATGAATATCACACGTACTATATGATTTGGTACTTGAACATAAAATAATAAAAAATTAACTTAACATACCAATGCGGAAATGCTTCTGATCCTCATTAGAAATACTTTATCTAAGAGCATAGGCAATATTTGCTAGTTATAAGGTTGAGTTAAATAAGTTGACTGAACAAGAAGAACTGGCTTTGTCCTCTGTAACTGTAAATTCCAAAAGTATCAAATTAGTCCATGATGTTATTATGCATTGGAAGTTCATTCACTAACAAAATGAAATCGAACTATTCATGTTATAGAAATTAATTAACCATTATGCTCATTGACAAGAGTCTTGGAGTTTGATAGTTCATATAAAAATAAAAATAAAATACATAGTACAACTAGAAAAAAAATGTGACTCCGATTAACTCAATGTGGTGACATTACTTTTAACTTGTTGATATAAAAAAAATAGGAAAAGCTAACCTTGTATTTGTTTTTGATTCCTTGAACATGCACCATGTAAGTGGAAGACTTGTACATATTCAACGTATATAATTCTAATGCTTCTTATTTTTTTCTTTTTTCTTTTTTCGGGAGAGATCAAGTGGCGTTAAGAAAGTTGTTTGGTCTTAATTGGAACATAATCCCCAAACATAATGAAAGAAATAGTTGTGTTGAGAATTGGATATTCCTAATTTTGGTCCAAAACTCAAGGGAGTGAATTAACAGCAAAGAAGAAAATATTTTGTGCATAGTGAATGAAGAGATAGACATATATCATTCATTGATTGAAGCTGATTCTCTATACTAAAAATTTGCTTCCTGATTTTTATGTGCTTTGCTTTTCCTACTATAATTATTTAGTTGTTGTTCCTTTGCCATTATTTTAGCCTTTTGCTAGTCCTTTTCCTTTTATTATGGATTCATTATCTTGTATATATAGTTGTAACTATTTTGATGTATAACAATAGAAAACAATTCCATGATTCATAGAATTCTTTCATGGTATCGAGAGTAGGTTAATTGTTCTTAAACGAAGGTAACATTTTCAATTTATCATGCTTAAGTTTCAGAAGCAGACTAATCAAGAAGGAGATGATGGAAGCACCGACAGTTACCAAAGCAACATCAAGCAAGGGCGAGAAACCACCACATTACTTATTGAGCAATTTTGATAGGCTGGCTGACCAACTGCTTACACACCCACTAAAGGGGTCGAACTACTCAACTTGGAGAAGAGCTATAACAAATGCTTTGATGTCAAAACACAAAATGGTATATGTAGACGTAAGACTTCCAAAGCCTCCAAAAGGTAATCCTTATGAAAAAAATTGGATTACTTATAACTTGATAGTAATGTCTTAGATTCTAAACTCCTTAAATGAGGAACTACATGATAGTATAGTTTATCATGACACAGCCCATGGTATGTGGAAGAGCTAGAGAAGTGATCTTCTCAAGGAAGTGGCCCCAAAATTCAAGAAATTAAGTAAGATATAGCAAACACTCATCAAGAAGATTTGACTATCTCAACATACTATGCCTAAATAAAGAATTTATGGGAGCAACTTACTAGCTTTATGGAATCACATAAACCAAGGTGTAATGGACACACTTGTGGTCTTACAACAAAAGAAAAAAAGAGACTCCACCAATTATCATGGGCTTGAATGATTCTTATGGAGTTGTTAGGTCCAATCATCTACGCAAAGATCTATTGCCAAACTTGTCAAATGCCTACTCTTTGCTAACATTAGAAGATTTGACAATCAAAAGACTCGTTGTAGAACCAACTGCTTTGAAGGTGAATGCTATTAGTTATAAAGGAAAGGATCAAAACAAGAAACTGAGATGTGATCATTGCAAGAAAATTGGTCACACCAAGGATAATTGTTTTGAGATAATTGGATATCCAGCAAATTAGCAAGGTAAGAAAAAAGGAAAACCCACAGCTCATGTAGCCATCTCAGAACTGAAAGGGGCAAAATAATCAACAACCTCTATACCCAACAAGCCTATCATAGGAGCAATTTGATCAACTTGTGGCTTTATTGGCAAGAGAGAAATAGGCTACACCAACTGTAAATTTCATTAGTAATGTTGCTAATAAAAGAAAACTTAGTGGAGTGGATCTTGGATAGTGGGGCATCTAATCATATAGTATCTAATGAAAAACTGTTAAAGAAGAACATAAGACCAGAAAAACCTATTAGGGTATCTTTACTTAATGGGGAAGCAACCAAAGTGAGCTTAACATGAAATGTTGAAATCGGTTCTAATATTTGCTTGAAAAATATTTTATGCTTACTTAATTTTAGCTATAATTTAGTCGCTGTCAATAAGTTGACGAAGGAGCTAAGCTGCATTGTTATCTTTCTTCCTAATGGTTGCATTGTGCAGGTCCTTATCACCAAGAATATGATTGGAGCAGGTAAGCTAAAGGGGGATCTTTACGACTTTGACCAAGAAGCAAGGGCTCGTATTAATGTTACAAAATCAAATGTGCTGATGGAGTTTATGCATACGAGGCTCGGGCATATTCCACGTACAAGATTAAAGTATGTTCTTGGTAATAAAATTTCTAATGGTAATAAAGAAATAAGACCATGTGATGCTTGCCATAAAGCAAGGCGATGTCGAAATGTCTTTGCTACAAGAAACAATAAATCCAAGATTGTTTTTGATCTAGTTCATCTTGATACATGGGAACCATATAGCACTAACACGTATGCTAGTTATTTATACTTTCTTATAATTGTTGATGACTAAATTCATATCGGGGAGTTTCAAGAAATTCTTGGCAGATCAGGGAATATTTCACCAAATGACATGTCCATATACGTCTCAGCAAAATGGTGTGGTGGAGAGGAAACATAAGCATCTTCTTGAGGTGGCTCGTGCCTTAAGGTTTTAGTCTAATAGTCCATTACGATGTTAGGAAAAATGTGTCATGACTATAGCACACTCGATCAATCTCTTACCAACTCCATGTTTGTAAAGGAAATCTCCATATGAGGTATTATTTTAAAAAAAAAAAGCCGTCTTATGAGTATTTACGTGTCTTCGGATGTTTGTGCTATGTTTTTAATAAATTGAATCCCCTTGATAAGTTTGAGTGAAGATCAAGACGTTGTGTATTCTTAGGATTCACTCTGAGAAAGAAGGGATATAAAGTTCTTGAGCTAGAAATAAGGAGAATTCTGGAATTAAGGGATATGATCTTTTATGAAGATATATTTCCATTTCAAAATGAAAAGCTTGAAAAGTGAATCAAAATTGAGAATCCAATTGTAGTACCTCGAGTTTATGAATCTTTTGATGAATTAGGCTAAGAAAGTGCAGTCACTCTAGAAGAAATAAGTGTTGAAATGGACATGGATCCTAAAAATAAAATAGTTGCAGAAAATCAAGATAAATCCATAATGAAAAAACCAATCAATTGGCTAGGCCATCAACAGAAAGAAGACTTCCTCAACAGCTCGAGGATTATATTTTAAATTGTTCCAGAAAGGAAGAATCCCCAAGAAGTAAGCCCTTCCTATGGTCACACCTCAAAATATTGATGGTAAGGATGCTAAATTTACATCTATTTATAACATTTGGAATTCTGCAAATTTTCCTGCTAACAGTTCAAAATGTGAAAGTATTGAGATAGAGCCTAGTAGTTTCAAAGAAGCAGCACAAAGCTCAAAATGGCAAGAAGCAATGAGTAAAGAGTTGAAAGCTTTAACTGAAAATAATTATTGGAGTCTTGTGCAACTACTTAAAGGGAAAAAACAATAGGATCGAAGTGGGTGTTCAACATAAAATATAATCTTGACGGGACAATGGAAAGACATAAGACCAGGCCTATTGCAAAGGGATATAGCCAAGTTGAAGATCTAAACTACAATGAGACCTTTGCACCAGTAGCCAAGATTGCAATGGTTAAATGCCTCATTACTGTTTTTGCCATTAAAGATTGGGAGTTGTATCAGCTTGATGTCAACAATGCATTCTTGGATGAGAACTTGGATGAAGAAGTCTACTTGAAAGTGCCACAAGGACTCTACAGTGGAGAAAAGGGAATGATCTACAAGCTCCACAAATCTTTGTAAGGCTTTAAACAAGCTTCAAGACAGTGGTTTGGAAAGCTTTCTAAAGTTTTAGTAGAGTGTGGATTCGAACAAAGCATTTATGATAATTCTCTTTTTACTATGTCCAAAGGAGAAAGTAAATTAACGGTATTAGTATATATGTTGATGACTTAATAGTTACAGGAAATGATAAAGAAAAATGTGAACAAATCAAGAAGTATCTGTAAGGGTGTTTTCAAATCAAGGATTTAGGACTGCTAAACTATTTTCTTAGGCTATAAGTGAAGAGAACTGCATAACGAGTTTATTTGAGCCAACACAAGTATGCAGAAGACATTATTGCTGAAGCTAGACTACCAGATGCTAAGTGTGCTAAAACACTAATACCACAACAACATGGTCTTTTTGCAGATATCGGTAACCCTATAGAAGATGCATGGGCTTATAGATGATTAACTGGGAGGTTGATATTCCTAACTCTAACTAGGAGAAATTTATCATATCAGGTCTATCTACTCAGCTAATATTTGAAGAACCCAAGCAAACTACATATGGAAGTGGCAAAGTAGTTTGTTCGGTATATAAGTAAGGCACCAAGTTAGGGAATATTTTATCCAAAGACAATAATCTTGTCTTAAAAGTATATTATGATGCTGATTGGGCCACTTGTGCTACTACAAGAAGGTTTGTATTAGGTTTTGTGACCTTTCTTGGAAATGCACCTCTAACTTGGTGATCAAAGAAACAACCTACAATAGCTTTGTAATTTGTAGAAGCAAAATAAACAGCCATGGCTAAGGCAACAAAGGAGATTGTTTGGTTGGTTAATTTACTAAAAGATATGTTCATCGAAGTGCTAAGGCCAATTAACTTATAATGTGATAATCAGTCAGCTATGCATATTGCTTCTAATCCAGTTTTTCATGAAAAGACAAAGCATATAGATCTATATTGTTTTTTCATCAGAGAAAAGGTCCAAGCTAAGCTTCTTAACTTAACTTTTGGGCCTTCTCACCAACAATTAGCTGATATCTTCACCAAAGGACTTAGAATTGATAATCCATTTTCCTTTGGCAAGCGATGATATGATTCATTCCCCATCCGATTGAGGGATGTTGTTGAGAATTGGATATTCCTAATTTTAGACCAAAATTCAAGGGAATCAACTGACTGCAAAGAAGAAAATATTTTGTGCACAGTCAATAAAGAGATAAACATATATCATTCATTGATTGAAGCTGCTTCTCTATCTAGAAAATTTGCTTCCTAATTTTTATATGTTTTCATTCTCCTACTGTAATTATTTAGTTGTTGTTCCTTTGCCATTGTTTTAGCCTTTTGTTAGTCTTTTTTCTTTTATTGTGGATTCATTGTCTTGTATATATAGTTGTAACTTTTTTGATGAATAACAATAGATAACAATTACATGTTTCATAGAACTCTTTCAGTTGTTTTGTCTTAATTGGAATGTAATCCTCAAATATAATAAAGGAAAAGATTATATACATACATATATATATGTATATGTTGGAGACATTTGAAAAAGAAAGTTGAAATTCTGTGAGGATTACTTGTATATAAATATATATATATATGTACATGTTGGAGATATATAAAGAATAATGTTAGAATTCAACTTTCAATATAAGTTGGAAGTTTCATTCATTAACAAAATGAAATCCAACTATTGATGTTGTAAAAATTAATTAACCATCATGCTCATTGACAAGATTCTCGGAGTTTGACAGTTCATTTTAAAAAGTAAATGTAATATACATAGTACAATTAGACAATAATATGACTCCAATTAACTCAATGTGGTGCCATTAGTTTTAATCTGTTGATATCAAAAAATGGGAAAAAGCTAACCTTGCATTCGTTTTTGATTCCTTGAACATACACCATGCAAGTAGAAGACTTGTACATATTCAACCTATACAATTCTAATATTTCTTGTCTTTTTCTTCTTTTGGGGGAGATGAAGTGGGGTTAAGAAGGTTGTTTGGTCTTAATTGGAATGCAATCCCCAAACATAACAAAAGAAAAAGTTGTTTGGTTTTACTTGGAACGTAATCCTCAAACATAGGGGTGTACATTCGGTTTTAACCGACCGAACCGATCGGTTCAGTCGGTTAACCGAAACTTTCGATTTTTTGCAATGCAGAACCAAACCGTCTTCGGTTTGGTTCGATTTTTAACCGAACAAGATCGGTTCATTTTTTGTTTTTTTTTAATTTTTTTAATTTTTTCAGTTTTTTTGGTTTTTTCAGTTTTGGTTAAAACCGAACTGGAAAAAAAAATAAGAAAGAAAAAAAGAAAGAAAGAAAGAAAAACTTGTTTTTTTACCAAGAAAGTATTATAAAAGTTTGTTTGACAAAAGTAAGTTGGTTTAATTAAAAATTTGAGTTGGGTAACTTATTCTTTTAGTACCAAAAAAATTATTTGATAAAAGTATATTGATAAAAATATTTATTTTTGGGTGAAAATATTGATTTAGATTACTTTTTTTTCTATATTGAAAATATTTGTTTTGATAAAATTATAATTTATCTATTCTAAACAAATACATTTAAAATATTATAAATTTAAGAAGATAAATAAATATTTTAATTATTTTATGTTATAAAAATTTTAGTATATTCATTGAGTATGCTAAAATTGCTAGCTTATAATCGCCAAGGCAGATGCACGCAATTTTTGTATATTTAAACCCTAATTGCTAAGATCGAATAGCGAATTAAATCTTAAACTCAATCTACTAAACTTAAATAGCTAATTGATCCAATGACATCATAATATAGATTGCGGATTTGTAAATTTTGTAAAAAATACAATTATAACCTTATTAAATCATCATTTCTAAAAGATAATTATGAAATATTGATAAAGTTTGTATCAAAACTATCTTTTTTTATGTTGAATTTTCTAATTTATCTTTCAAACTATATTGTCAATTTTTGTTGTTGAAATAATTAAAAGGACAAATTATGTAAATGAACAAAAATAACTTCTATTTTAGATACAAAACGGTCTTTGTTTTTATAATAATATAGATAAAATCTTTATTGGTCAGCAGATACAATGTACTACTAGTACTACCACAGGAATAGCGGAATAGGATTCAATCCCTTATCCCTTAGTTTGCAATTTAAGTTGAAATTTTAATTTTGCTCATCAACATACCCTATAATATATATAAGTTTAATTAATTAATTAATTTTCTTTTAATATAACATTTTTTGTTGTTTAAATCATAATCATCTATTGTTTTATATATAATGTGTATTAGTTCATATAATAAAAAAATTATGCAATTGTACCATTTGAGTTTAGAAAAAAATATCATTTTTTTTCTCTTCGTATTATAACTATTCATGTTTTTATATATCTTTATTATTTATAAAACATAGGGTTTTTAATAACTATTTTGATATATTATTTACTTATTTTTTTCCCAATTATTTCACTTTATCAAAAAAAAAAAAAAAATTATTTATCCCAAAAATTTTTAAATACATTAACATTTACATTATTTAAAAATTTATATTTATTTATCTTAGACTTAAAATATTTAATAAAAAATGTGAAATAAAACTTAAACTAGGAGTGATTGAATAATAAAATTTTGTATATAAAAAAAAAAAAAGTTTCAATTTTTTCGGTTCGGTTAACCGAACCGAATTGGTTTTTTTGGTTTTTTGGTTCGGTTTCAGTTAACCGAATAAAAAAAACCGAAAAAACCGAAAATCGAACCGAACTGAGTTCAGGGTTTTTTGGGTTTTCGATCGGTTCGATCGGTTTTGGTTTTTTTTTTAACACCCCTACTCAAACATCACAAAAGAAAAAGTTGTTTGGTCTTAATGTGAAAGTAATCCTTAAAAATAACAAAATAAATTTAGAAAAAAGATTGATAAATCTGATAAGTGAAATCTAGAGAAAAGATTGATATATGGTTTGCATATGTAATCCCCCATCCAAAGAAGAAAGGATAATGATAATTGGATTGCATGTGTAATACCACATCCAAAATAGAAAAAAGGTTGATAGTTGAAAAAGTTTAGCTTGATAACCGGTACTAAATATAGGTAATCCTTTCCAAAGAAGGTTAGTTTTTAGCTTTATAATCGATGTATATGCAAAGATTCTTCATATGTAATTCAATTCCTATGAAGAAAAAATTACACCAATCCAAAAGAAAGTTGAAATTCTATAAGTCTTACTTGCATATATATATATATATTGGAGATATTTGAAGAAGAATATTAGAATTCAACATTTCAAACATCCTTTCCTTTAATTACTCCATTGTAATCACTAATTTCCTCATGGCTATCATATCCTCTTACGAACCACTAATTCTTCCACATCTTCATCTCCACCTTACATCTATATTTAGGTGGATGTTGAGGAGATTCGACACCCAACATTAGAAAGTAGTTTGATGATTCAACCATTTCTAATCAACTTGAATTGGAGCCTCTCGAATTGGAGCTATCTCTTGATATGAACTTTTGGCCCGGAATTGCTAACGTCTCGATTGTAGTTGGAACTATTCTCATACTTTTGATTCTCCCAATTCTATTAGCTTTTGGTTGAAGAATGTTCGAAACAAATCTTCAATGCTAATTAAAATTTTTAGTTTTCAAGGAAGGAAGCCTAAAGATCAACAGAATATCTAAAGCAGTAAATGCAGCACCTATTCAAAGATTTTGGAAGATTTGTCTATTTATTGAATAGGGGGCAGTACAATTAGATTGTTAAGATTGACATAGATAAAACTAATTTAGCATTGATCACAATGGGCATAGATAAGACGACAATCTTCTCAAATGCAAATTTATATAACTTCAATAATCAAGATTGGCCCTGAGCAACCTTATGTTAGAGTTAGTTTGTGGTGCGTGTGTGTGTATATTTATTTTAATTAGTCATTTGCTTGTGCTTTTAACATGTTTAAGTAGCTAGAAAAGCATATCATTATTTTTCAGTTCAACCGAAGTCATTATCATTCTAATGATTGTTACATGTTAGAATATTAATTCATCCTTTTTTATATATAATGCATGTAAATTATGTGAATTTTTCCAATCCTTAAGTACCTTAGAACTACAGCGAGGCATCTCAACTGGAACCCTATCGTGCCTCTTTAATTTAATTTTACTATTCTTAAACATGTGTAGAGGTCACTAGAAAAGAGTTTTTTGGCTAAAGATTTGACCATTATAAATACCAATGAAAATGATTACCATTATCATTCTTATGATTATCTCATGTACTATAAGATTTGGTACTTGAACATAAAAACATAAAAACTTTACATAACATAACACTGCAAAAATGTTTTTGATCCTCATTGGTAATACTTTATTTAAAAGCATAGTCTGTATTTCCTGATTATAAAATTGAGTTAGATAAGTTGACATGAACAAGAAGAACAAGATTGGTCCTCTGTAACTGTAAGTTCCAAAATTATCAAATTAGTCCATGATGTTATTATGAATTGCAAGTTTCATTCATTAACAAAATGAAATCCAACTATTGAAGTTATAAAAATTAATTAACCATCATGCTCATTGACAAGATTCTTGGAGTTTGACAGTTCATATAAAAAAATAAATATAAAATACATAGTACAATTAGAAAATAATGTGATGGCAATTAACTCAATGTGGTGCCATTAGTTTAACTTATTTGAAGGCAAGAGTAGCACTAGGATCCATAAATCAAAACTTCATAAGCTTGAAAATAACTAAGCCACTCGAGCTCCCAAGGATCTACTCATGATATAGATCTGAATTAGGATGAAGAATTACCGCTTGTAGCTCAAAAACAAGGAGAAGATCAACTATCTCTCACGAATCCAGAAACTGTCTGGAACTGGCACAGCAGAAAGACGGCAATGTTTGCCCAGGCTAAACTAATCCAAAATTCACAAAATTAAATTTGAAACACCTACACACATAGGGTAAGATACTGAAAAAAATTGGATCCAGAAAGCCTTCTGGAATGCTCCAGACAAATCACCAACCGAAAGCTATTGCAGATGGATCTCCAAAATCAAGCTAGTCAAGTGCCTTGCCTCTATTCATACAATCCACATACAAAACAATCTTCCAATTTCTCCTCACTTGAAGATGGAGTTATAGAGGAGAAAATGAGGCGGAGGAGGCTGATTTTCAGGTTGGGAAGAAGAAGGAATGCAAAGCTTCAACACACGATGAAATGCATGGAGAGAGAGATTTTGGAGGGAATACAAGAATCTAATTCTCACACTTTTCAGCAATGATTCATTTGAATTTTGCAAGCACTCTACATCTATATATAGAGGGTGGATCGTGTGATGCTAGTTGGCATCACACCTTCCTCAAGGTGACTGCCCAAATGGTGTGCCAAATTGGCAAAATTCTAATTCAAGTCTTACTAGAATTTCAAGTGCACTTCAATTTCATTTTAAGATGTTAATTGAAATTAACACTTCATTTAAATTTTCCCTCCAAAAAGTATTCTTCCCATTAATTAAATTAAACCCTTTAATTTAATTAATTAACCTTTGATTTAACTCATAAATTAAACAAGCTTAACTCTTAAGCTTAAATTAGTCAACTTAATTCTTTAAGTCAGCTTGTCCAATTGATGGTCAATATGGTACCAATAATTAACTCCTTCATTATTGGTCTAATTTAACTCTTAAATTAGTTGATTAATTTAACACTTAAATCAATCAAACCAAAATTGACCGTTAGATTGGAACCTTGAAAATGGGTCACCGAAGGGTGAATTTTTCTAACACTTAGAAAATTGTTGTACCAATTTTGGAAGCTATTTGGCTTTTGTGTGACCCAATAGGTTCTACCATTCATTGAACATGGGCTCACAACTCTTTGTAACTTTTAAATATCTTATATTCATTTTAGTTTAAAACTCCTTTTAAACTAATCGACTCAATTCAATTAATCTCATTAATTGAAGAGTACCCATTCTCCATGGTCGATGTCCAACCTCAAGCCCATGGAGCCCAACTAATTGGATGAAATGAATATTCTTGAGAACCATCATAGTTCTACGCGTACCATGCAAATACAGTCCTTTCGTCTCCTATTTCCCGAAAGAGGCCTAGGGAAAGATATTTGTCGGCTCCCTAATAGCCTCAATACTATATCTCTATTCTCAATTTTTGATTCCCTTGTGTGACCTCACATTTGCAAAACTCCTTTTCCAAATTATAACACCACCTTGTGCAAGAATTTATTGGAATCGATCATTATAGGACATATATAGGAGATGCACTCGCCCTTTACAAAAGCAAGGAGTCAGATTTCATCTTAGATCTCATAAACTTCCATGCCAAGTAGCTTATACCCAACCTCAACTTGAAAGACCCGCTAAGTGGTCAACGAAGAGTCAAAGCATGAGGACCAAACACAAGGTTTCCATGGATCCTCAGGTCAGAGGACTAATAATATGCACTAGCGTAAGCGGGAGAATTGACCACTACCGACTTGCCACTACGGCTATCTAGTGGATTCTCCATAGGGTCTTCAGTGCCTTGTTCTCTAACAAGCACCCACTAACATGCACCCATATCTCATATGGTTGCTCATAGAACAGAGTAATATCTAGCTCTTGGATTTATGCATTGTTAGTGCAAGTCTATCCGGATCTTAGATGCCCCGTCTCTTAAGATCTTATGACTTGAAAGATTTAAGATCATGACCGTGTGAGACTTATTCTATGGTCACCGAACCAAGTCCTATAGTCATATGTGATCTAAAGGCTTCATCCAAATGCAATTGAAGTAATATAAAGCATAAGATGAAGGCAGCCATATAAAGAATATCATTCAATCAAGATTGTTTTACAAGGAAATAACTTTTACGAGGCTAATCTAATTGACTTGCTGGATACTATTCCAACAAGCTCCTACTTACTCTAAAGCCAATGCCCTATGGCCTTGAGATCCATCTTCTCAGGATGTTCTTCAAAGACCTTTTGCGCTAGGGGTTGAGTCAATGGATCTGCTATATTTTCCTCCGAGGCAACTCTCTCCACTTGAATGTCACCTCTATCAATGATTTCCCAGATCAAATGATATCGCCTCAAAATATGCTTGGATTTCTGATAAGATCTTGGCTCCTTAGCTTGTGCTACCGCCCCAGTGTTGTCACAGAAGACAACAATTAGCTCAGCAATGCTAGGCACTATATTCAACTCTTAAATGAAGTTTTTCATCCAAACACCTTCTTTTGTAGCTTCTAAAGCCGTAATATATTCTACTTCAGTGGTGGAATCAATCGTGGTGTCTTGTTTGAAGCTTTTCCAACTCACCGCGCTGCCATTGAGATAAAATATAAATCCAGAAGTGGATTTGTGGACATCTACATTGGATTGGAAACTCGAATCCGAAAACCCCTTTAGTTTCAATTCTTCATTGTCATATACCAAAAACAAGTCCTTAGTCCTTCTCAAGTACTTAAGGATTGCTTACGGCTATCTAGTAACTCTCATCGGGATTAAATTGAAACCTACTCGTAACACTTAGCGAGTGTTCCACATCCGGTCTTGTACATTGAATTGTATACATTATGCTACCAATAGCGGAGGCATAAGGTATGTGAGACATCCTTCATTTCTCTTCTTCAGTCTTGGGGGCCATAGACATTAAGAGACGAATTCCACGTCCTATAGGAAGAAATCCCTACTTAGATTCTTCCATACTAAACCTCTTTAGTATCTTGTCAATGTACAGGGTTTGGGATAGCCCCAGCATCCTCTTTGATCTATCTCTATAGATACATATTCCCAATACGTAGGATACTTCTCCCAAGTCCTTCATGTAGAATTGTGTAGATAACCATGCTTTAGTACACTCTAACATTCCTACCTCATTCCCAATGAGAAGGATGTCATCGACATAAAGCACAATAAACTGTATTGAACTCCCACTAGCCTTCTTGTACACACATGGTTCTTACACATTTTTGACAAAGCCAAACGATTTGACCGTTTTGTCAAAATGTATGTTCCAACTTCGGGACGCTTGTTTAAATCCATAAAATTAAGGATCTCTAGAGTTTGCAAACCTTTTGCTCACTCTCCTTAAATGTAAACCTTGTTGTTGCTCTATATAGATTTCTTCTTCAATGTCACCATTGAGGAAAGCAGTTTTCACATCTATTTGTCATATCTCATAGTCATAATATGTGGCTATGCCAAGTAGAATCCGAATGGACTTAGGCATAGTGACCGATGAAAAGGTATCTGCAAAATCGATACTAGGTCTTTGGGTGTAACCTTTTGCCACTAGTCGCACCTTAAAAGTCACCACTTCTCCATCTACTCCAAGCTTTCACTTATAGATCTACTTGCAACTAACGTGAACTATTCCCTTTGGTAGATCCACCAAAGTCTATACTTTATTTGAGCACATGGAGTCCATTTTGGATCTCATGGCTTCAAGCTAACGTCTTGAATCTATATCTAACATAGCTTCCTCATAGGTCTTCAGATCATCATTTGATCGGCTCATCTCATGAAGGAATCTGAACCTTTCGGGTTACTTCTTGATTCGATCTACATAGAGGTTGTGTACAAGGTTTCACTTGCTCACTTGTTTCCACCGCTTGTGGGATTTCATGGTCATCTTGAACTTCATCAAGTTCAACAACAATGCCACTTCTATCTAATAGAAATTGCTTCTCTAAAAAGTAGGCATTCCTCGAGACAAACACCTTTTGTCCTGAGGGATCATAAAAGTAGTAACCCATAAACTCTCTAGGGTATCCCACAAACTTGCACAAGGTGGATCTACTATCCAACTTATCTCCCACTGTCCATCTCATGTATATAGGAGATCCCTAAACCTTAAGATAATAGTAAGATGGTGCTTTGCCATGCCATATCTCATATGGTATCTTGGGCACCGACTTTGAAGTTACTATATTTAGTAGCTTCGCAGTCGTTTGTAAAGCGTATCCCCAAAAGGATATAGGCACATCGAAAAAGCTCATCATGGAACATAACATGTCTAACAAGGTACATTTTCTCCTCTCGGCTACTCCATTGTGTTAGGGTGTGCCGGGTGGAGTCCATTGAGAGAGAATTCCATTCTTCTTTAGATAATCCAAGAATTCGGCGCTCAAGTATTCCCCCCTCCATCCGATTGAAGAGCTTTAATACTTTGCCCTAATTGCTTTTCTACTTTATTCCTATACTCTTTGAACTTTTCAAAGGCTTTGGATTTGTTCTTCATAAGAAACACGTGTCCGTACTAACTAAAGTCATCGGTGAAGGTAATGAAGCAAGAATAGCCTCCTCTCCCACTAACTCTTAGTGATCCATAAACGTCTGTATGGATCAAATCCAAGAGACTTGTGGAGTGCTTCGTTTGTCCTACAAAAAGAGCTTTGGTCATTTTTTCCTTTAAACAAGATTCACAAGTAGGAAGGTCCTCAATGCCACTAATATTTAGTGCTTTGAGAGTTTCTAACTTGCTTATCCTATTCTTAGAGATATGACCAAGTCTTGCATGCCAAAGAATGGCATCTTCTTGGATATTTAATTTTCTTTTACTTAGTTGAATGTGCATTTGTGAAGGTTGAGAATCAAGTATGTACAATCCACTTATTAATGTACCTTGAGCAATGAAAGAACCATTTTTTAATGCCATCAACTTCTCATTCGATATAGAAAAATCAAATCCTTCATTATCAAAAACGGGACTTGAAATAATGTTCTTAACAAGGTGGGGTACATAATAAACTGGATCAAGTACAATGCAAACATTCCCCAAGTTCAACTTGATGATACCTTGGAAAGTGGCCGCAACTTTTGCTCCATTTCCTAGGTGGAATATCATATCCTCTTCACAAAGACTCTTTCTTCTTTGCATCCCCTGTAACGAATTACAAAGGTGAGAACCGTATACAGTATCAAATACCTATATAGAAGAATTAGTTGTCATGTGCACTTCAATAAAGTACATACCATTCTTAAGGGTTGCAAGGTAAGCTTTGCAATTTCTTCTCCAATACCCTTTTTTGCCACAGAGGAAACAACTAGCTTCGGTTTTAACATTTTTCTTAACTCTCCCAAAACTCTTCTTGGGTTGCTTCCTTTTCGAAGAAAAAGTCTTCTTCCTCTTACCTCATTTTCTAGGATCTCTCGAGCCCTTTGACTTGGAGAAAGATGCAAGCATAAGAGGTTTTTCCTTTCTCATAGTCACCTTCGCAGTCACAAGCATATTGATCAATTCGTTAATCATAATATATTGCTTGGACATATTGAAGTTCATAACGAATTGATCATATGATAATGGTAATGACTGTAGGATCAAATCCACATAAAGGTCGTTGTCCATGACCACATCTAACTGTCCAAGCTTCTCAATGAGTCATATTATCTTAAGGTCATGATCATGGACATTAGACCTTTCATTCATCCTTTCCCTAAAGAGCTCTTTAGACAAAGCGAACCTTTCATGTCTACTTTGTACACCATACGACTCTTGCAAGTGTACATAGATCTCTCAAGCATGCTTCATGTGCTCATGAGTCTTTTGGAGCTCATTGGACATGGATGCCATCATGACACACCTCACTTGTAGATCATATTTACAAATTTCGTGAACATTTCACATTGTGCGTCAGTAGCGATATCACCAAGTGTGTCCATAGGACTTTGATCAAGGATGTAAGTCCACTTTTCAGAGTCAAGAATGATTTTAAGGTTCGTTAACCAATCTTGGAAATTCAGCCCGGTTAGTTTATTGGTTTCCAAAATGCTTGCGAATGGATTTTTAGCCATTTTGATTGAAGATTTCAAAAATCTACATAAGGCGAAAAAAGAGCATAAGTATGTGATTGATTTGATATTAAAAACATGTTTATGGTCTTTCAAGCATGTTTTCCTCCCATTATTTTATCAAATCCTTCACCCCCTAGAAGAATTCAAAAAATCATATTTTCTAGTGAGAATCAAGATCCCAAAGACTTGCAAGTGGACCCCCGTGACCGAATGTATATCCACGAGTAATCCAAAGGTAAGCAACCTTTGTTAATTGCATCTCATGCAACTCTTGATATATTTTGCCTCACCATTTCATATAGATCCCCTGATGGACAACCTCTACATTACTCGGTGTTAAGTCAAACCTACCAATCAAACTTTAATTCGAGACGAGCACCACAACATCCCCCACGACTGAGTGTATAATATGTGGGCGTTCCCAAATCAAAGGTACATCTCATGCAAAGTGTATGGTCACAGCTTTCCACCCAAGTATGACCCCCGTGACCAGATGTATATCACAAAGGTGGTAGCATCGTCATGCCATATACTATTGGTAAAAGGCTTGGATTAATTAAAACTATTTTAATTTGTATCCATTTTAACTTAATATTTGAAAAGCACTTAGATATTCTAAGTGAAGGGTTTTTGCTTGCAAAGATCTCATCATTTTATCTTCTTATTTAGGTTTTCTATATCTTAAACGTACATCTAATACATCAATAGGATATGGAAAGCATAAATAAGTAAATGCATCTAGCATGCTCCTAGAGTGGGACGACCATGAGCCTAACCAAGTGGTGCACTTAGAGCCATAGGTGCACCACCTAGTTAATTTTAGGTGAGTTGATTAAATCTAGCTATTACATGATTGTATCCCATACATTTATGGGCCTTCAAAAATCTCTATACCTCTATTGGCCTTCATTGCTCCATGTAACATTTACATGAAAAGGAAATCCTCACTCCTAGTGATTCTAGTCTCATAACATTTACAAAGTAGAAATTAAGAGACATATAAGCCTCAATTTAGTACAACCCATTTCAAGAACTTGAAACAACTAAAATCAATATTAAAGGCCCATGATCATCCTCATTCATTCATCATCCATTCAATAATTAAATGAACAATAACTAAATCTAGAATTAACAATTAATTCCATCAATTAAGTGCTTATCTCATAAACAAATAATTGAACAAGCATAACATTTATGCCATTATTGGAAGATAAACTTTAACCAATTTACAAAGGCATTCAAAAATGTCAAATATAATTTTGAGAACTTGCACAATGTTTGTGCATCTACCATATGTGGTGCAAAAGCATTTCAAGCACAAAAGGAGTTGGAAAAAATACTCAAAACTCACCAAAACATCAAAGCAAGGGTTGCCACCTGCCCAGCCTGGGCAGGCAGCGCACCTGACGTGCGCGCAGCGCCCTAGCAGAGGCTTGGCAGCCCCCTATTTTGGGGTTTCGAAGTGAGTCAAGTTGTTTTCCACTCAACTTTCATGCAACAATAGTTTTAGCACATGTTCCCAACACTTAAACACACATTATAGATGAATTTTCAGATTTAAGACCTCTATTGAAAAAGGAAATTCAAGTGCTCAATCATGCCTTCAAAAATTAGAGAAAGCTAGAATCATATTCTTCAAAATCTCCAATACAACTCCAATCAAATTGGATCCAAAAATGACCAAAACTCTTTTGATCAAATATAAACATGCTATATCACCATATAACATCAATAAATGCTAAATCAACATTCAACATTTATCACTATGAATTGAAACATACTAAAACATGAATCAACACTTAAATCACATAATAGCATACTTTCAATTCATCAAGCACTAGAGCCACAACCATCATCAACCAAACACTCCAGTCCATCAGTTGGATCAATTATTTGGTGATATTGATCAATTCATCACAAGAATCAATCAAACAATAATCCAAAACATAGCATGAAAAAGACTCCAATACCACTTGAAGGCAAGAGTAGCGTTAGGATCCATAAATCAAAACTTCATAAGCTTGAAAATAACTAAGCTACTCAAGCTCCCAAGGATCTAGTCATGCTATCGATCTATATTAGGATGAATAATTACCTCTTGCAGCTCAAAAACAAGGAGAAGATTAATTATCTCTAACGAATCCATAAAGTGTCTAGAACTAGCACAGCGGAAACACGACAATGGTTGCCCAAGCTAAACTCCTCCAAAATTCACAAAATTAAATCTGGAACACCTCTACACATAGGGGAAGCTACTAGAAAAAATTGGAGCAAAAAATCCTTCTAGAATGCTCCATAAAAATCGCCAACTAGAAGTTGCTGCAGGTGGATCTCCAAAACCGAGCAAGCCAAGTACCTTGCCTCTATTGATACGATCCACACACCAAACAATATTCTAATTTCACCACACTAGAAGATGGAGTTAAAGAGGATAAATTGAGGTAGAGGATGCCAATTTTTAGGTTGGGAAGAAGAAGGAATGCAAAGCTTCAACATAAGATGCATGGAGAGAGAGATTTTGAAGGAATGCAAGAATCTAATTCTCACACTTTTCGGCAAAGATTCATTCAAATTTTTCAAGCACTCTATATCTATATATGGAGGGTGGAAGGTGTGATGCTAGTTTTAATCACACCTTCCTCAAGGTGACTGCCCAAGTGGCATGCCAAGTCGGCAAAATTCAAATTCAAGTCTTACTTGAATTTCAAATGCATTTCATTTTCATTTGGAATCTAATTCCAAATTAATTAAGATGCTAATTTAAATAAAAACTTCATTTAAATTTTTCCTCCAAAAAGTGTTCTTCCCATTAATTAGATTAAGCCCTTCAATTTAATTAATTAACCTTTGATTTAACTCTTAAATCAAACAAGCTTAACTCTTAAGCTTAAATTAGTCAACTTAACTCTTTAAGTCAACTTATCCAATTGATGGTCAATATGGTACCAAATAATTAACACCTTAATTATTGGTCTAATTTAACTCCTAAATTAGTTGATTAATTTAACATTTAAATTAATCAAAATCAAAAATTGACCGTTAGATTGGAACTTTGAAAATCAGTCACCAAAGGGTGAATTTTTCTAATACTTAGAAAATTGCTCTACCAATTTTGGAAGCTATTTAGCTTTTGTGTGTGACCCAATAGGTTCTACCATTCATGAGACATGGGCTCACAACTCTTTGTGACTTTTGAATATCTTATATTCATTTTAGTTTAAAACTCATTTTAAACTAATCGACTTAATTCAATTAATCTCATTAAATGAATAGTACCTAATCTCCATGGTCGATGTCCAACCTCAAGCCCATGGAGCCCAACTAATTGGCTGAAATGAATATTCTGAAAAACTATCATATCTCTACGCGTACCATGCAAATAGGGTCCTTATGTCTCCTATCTCCCGAAAGAGGGCTAGGGCAAGATATTTGTCAGCTCCCTAATAGCCTCAATACTATGTATCTATTCTCAATATTCGATTCCTTTGTGTGACCTTACCTTTGGAAAACTCTTTTTCCAAATTGTCTCAACATCAAAGAGTAGTTCTTATGATTCTGCCATTTCTTATCATCTTGAATTAATACCTCTTGAATTAGAGATGTTTTATGATGTAGACTTTTGGCTGACAATTGTTAAAGTTTCAATCCTAGTTAGAACTACTCTCATAATTTTGATTTTGCTGATTCTATTTGCTTCCTGTAAAGAAAATGTCCAAACCTAATTTTCGATGCAGAATAAAAATTTTAGTTTCCAAGGGAGGAAACTCAAAGTTCAGAAGAATATCAGAAGCATTAAACATAGCCCCTAAATGAAGTCTTGAGAAGATTTGAATATTTATTAAAAGGGGCAATTCAAAGAGATTGTTAAGATCGGTACAGGTAAAACTAATTTAGAATTGATCAGAATAGGTATAGAAAAGGCGACAATCTTCTCAAATGCAAATTCTTATATATAACTCCAATAATCAAGCTTGCCTAGAAGAAACTTTATGTAAGTGTTAGTTTGTGATGTATGTATATATATGTCTATTCATTTTGTTTAGTCGTTTGCTTGTGCTTTTAACATGTTTAAGTTGCTACAAATGCATATCATTATTTTCAAGGCCAATTGAACTCGTTATCATTCTCATGATTATCACACATTAGAATATTAATTCATCCTTTTTCATATATGATACAAGTAAATTATGTGCATTTTTCCAGCTCTTAATTACCTTAGAATTACAACGAGGCATCTCAATTAGAGCCATATTTTGTCCCTTTAATTAAATTTTTACCATCCTTAAACATGTGTTGGGGTCACTAGAGAAGAGTTTTGGCTAAATATTTGACCATTAGAAATACTTATCAAAATTATTATCATTATCATTCTTATGATTATCACACGTACTATATGATTTTGTTACTTGAACATAAAAACTTAAAAATTTTACTTAACATAACAATAATGAAATGTTTCCAATCCTCATTGGGAATACTTTGTTTAAAAACATAGGCAATATTTCCTGGTTAAAAAGTTGAGTCAGATAAGTTGACATGAACAAAAAATACTAGATTAGTCATTTGTAACTGTAAGTTCTGAAACTATCAAATTAGTCTCTAATGTTGTTATACATAGGAAGTTCATTCATCAACCAAATGAAATCCGACTATTGATGTTGTAAAAATTAATTAACCATCATGCTCTCTAACCAGATTAATAAATATAAAATGCATAGTAAAATTAGAAAATAATGTGACTCCAACTAACTCAATGTAGTGCCATTACTTTTAAATTTTTGATATCAAAAAAGGGTAAAAGCTAACCTTGTATTTCATTTTGATTCCTTGCACAAGCCCCATAGAAGTGGAAGACGTGTGCATATTCAACCTATACAATTCTAATGTTTCTTGTCTCTGACTTCTTTTCGGGGGAGATGGAGTGGGGTTAGAAAGTTGTTTGGTCTTAGTTGGAACATAATCTCCAAACATAACGAAAGAAAATTTTGTTTGGTCTTAATAGGAATGTAATCCTCAAACATAACAAAACAAATCTAGAAAAAAGATTGATAAATCTAACAAAAGAAATCCAGAGAAAAGATAGCTATATGGACTGCATAAGTAATCTCCCATCCAAAGAAGAAAAAAGATTGATAATTGACTAAATATGTAATCCTCCATCCAAAGAAGAAAAAAGACTGATAATTGGATTGCATGTGCAATACCACATCCAAAAAAGAAAAAAGATTTATGTTGAAAAAGTTTAGCTTGATAATTGGTACTACATATAAGTAATCTTTCCAAAGAAGGTTGTTTTTAGCTTGATAATTGATGCATATGCAAAGATTTTTCCTATGTAATCAATTCCTATGAAGAAAAAATTTAACCAATCAAGAAGAAAGTTGAAATTATGTGAGGGATACTTTTATATACATATATATACTCTATGTGTGTATGTGTATGTAGGAGATATTTGAAGAAGAATATTAGAATTCAACTTTTCGAGCATCATTGCATTTAATTTCTCTACTGCAATCACTAATTTCCTCTTGGCTTCCAAATCCTCTTTCGTCCCCTTACCAACAACTAATCCTACCACATCTTCATCTCAACCTTACATCAATATTGAGGTGGATGTCGAGGAGATTTGACATCCAACATCAAAAAATAGTTTTAATGATTTTACCATTTCTGATCATCTTCAATTGAAGCCTCTTGAATCGGAGTTGCCTCTTGATGTAGACTTTTGATCGAGAATTGTTAAAGTCTCGATTGTTGTTGGAACTATTCTCATACTTTTGATTTTGCCAATTCTAATGGCTTTTAGTTGAAGAACGTCCAAAGTAAATCTTCAATGTAAAAAAAAAAATTTAGTTTCCAAGGAAGAAAACTCAAAGTTCAAAAGAATATCAGAAGCAATAAACGCAGCCCCTAATTAAAGTCCTGAGATATTTGTATATTTATTGAAAAAAGACAATACAATGAGATTGTTAAGATCAATACAAATAAAACCAATTTAGCATTGATTGGAACAGGTATAGAGAAGACGAAAGTCTTCTCAAATGCAAATTCATATAACTTCAATAATAAAGATTGCCCACCAGCAACTTTATGTAAGTATAAGTTTCTGCAGTATGTGTGTATATATATTCATTATGATTTGTTGCTTGCTTGTGCTTTTTGTTGGAATAGTGTTCCACAAGCCAATTAGATTAGCATGTAAAACTACTCTGCTTGTGATACAATCTTGATTGAATTATATGCAATAAAATAGTCATCTTCATGTTATATGTTTATGATTTCTTCACATGATTTAGTTGAAGCCCTTAAATCATACAAGACTATGGGACTTTAACTTAGATAGTGGGCATCTAATTGTTAGCATCCCATTATTCCCTCCAACCTCCTTACTTTTCCCCTCCATTTTCGAGCCTTCTCTTCTCCTTTTTCTCTGCAAATATCTCCAGCCATATTGTAGAGATTAGGTCCTAGCTATGGTGTGTGGACTATGTCATTAGAGGCTAACCGTATGGTTGCTATTTCTCTTGTTTGGGGCAGTTTCTGGTAGCCATTTAGACTGAGTTCTGGGAGGCCTTTTCATGTCCTATTTTGGTTGATTTTTTCCCAAAAGGCTAAGTCTAGCCAAGGGAAAACCGGTGGTGATTATGTTGTGCCAATGAGAAGTTTCTTCAATGATTGAAGAGAGTTTTTCTTGCTCCTTGAATTTTCTATTGTCACCAAGGTATTTTCCTCTTACAAAACTAATTCCTATGCATATCTTGATCCTTGGGGATGTGTGTTGGCTAGTTACATTCATTTTTTGTTTTGAAAATATTTGGATCCTAGTGCCATACACACCTACAAGTGGTATCAAAGCCATATTCGTGCAGAGATTTAGGTTTTGCTTGACTTGGATGATTGGTTCTTGTGAAGAATTGATCTACATCACTATGTACTCAATTCATATGATAGGTTGGAGTGTATGGATGATCTTATTTGTGGCTTCTTGATTAATAGATTAAATCATGCTATTATGTGTTTCAAATGTTAAATCATGTGATGAGTATGTTTTAATTCATTTTGACTAATGTTGAATTTTAATTTGGCATTAGTGGGTGTTATTTGTTCATATAGCATGTTGTGACTGGCCTCAAGTTATTTTGGTCATTTTTCAGTCCAATGAGATTAGATATATTTGGAGATTTTTTAAGAATATGATTCTTGCTTAAACTAGTTTTTCAAGCATCTTTGGGCACTTGACATTTCTATTTTATAAGGTGTTTTAATTTGAAATTTTTAGCCATGCTGTGTGTTTTGTTGTTTAGAAGTTGTTCTAAAATTCTTGCTGCACAAAAGTTGAGCCAAAAATGGCTTAACTCGCTCATGACCCCAAAAACAAGGGAACTACCGACACTTGGTAGCACACAGCAGGGCAGCGGCCAAGAGCTACTACCCAACAGTGTGCAAGCCGTGGTCAGCAGTGCCCGATTGGGTTTGGGATAGGTTTTGAGCTTTTCTTTTGGTCCCTTTCATGACCAAACTTATTTTGAAACACACATAATGGATGCACAAATGTTGTGCAAGTTTTCAAAATTGTGTTGGACACTTTTTGGTTGCTTTTAAACTTGTTAAAGTTGATTTCCAGTTGTGGCAAAAATAAGATGCATAAATGTTATGCTTGTTTTTACTTGACCAATTATTTGTTAATTTGATTAGCATTTAATTGATGGAATTGAATGTTAATTCTTGATTTATTTATTATTCATTTAAGCGTTGAATGGATGATGAATGAATGGGGATGATCATGAGCCTTTAATATTGATTTTATTTGTTTCAAGTTGTTGAAAATAGTTGTATTAAACTAGGGCTTGCATGCCTCCTTTATTTCTATCTTGTAAATGTTATGATAGTAGAATCACTAGGAGTGAGGTTTTCTTTCTCATGTAAATGTTACAAGGAGCAAAGAAGACCATTGGAGGCATGAAGACCTATCAATGTATGGGATACACTCATGTAATAGCTAGATTTAATCAACCCATTTAAAATCACTTAGTTAGGCTCATGGTCATCCTACTCTAGGAGCAGGCTAGGCGTATTTATTTATTTATGCTTTCCATATCCTATTGATGCATGAGATGCATGATTAGAATATAAAGAACTTAAATAAGAAGATAAAATGATGAGATCTTTGCAAGTAAAAACCCTCCACTTAGAATGTCTAAGTGCTTTCAAATATCAAGTCAAAATGGATACAAATTAAAAGAGTTTAATTAATCCATACCTTATACCAATAGTATGTGGCATGATGATGCTACCATTATTTATGTGATGTCTCATGAGTCATGGGTCACACTTATAGTGGAAAGCTGTGACCATATACTTAGCATGAGATGTACTTTGATTTGAGAAAGCCCATGCATTAGCACACGAGTCATGGGATGTTGTGGGCCTATCTCGAATTGAAGATTGATTGGTAGTTACGACTTGACACCTAGTAATGTGGATGTCTCACGAGTCGTGGGTCTATATGAAAAGTGAGGCAAAATACACCAAGAGTTGTATGAGATACAATTAGCAAAAGTCGCTTACCATTGGATTGTTTGTGGATGTCTCATGAGTTGTGGGTTCACTTGCAAGTCCTTAGGATCTCGATTCTCACTAGGAAACAAAATTTCTCGAATTCTTCTAGAGGTGAAGGATTTGATAAAATAGTGGGAGAAAAACATGCTTGAAAGACCATGAACATATTTTTAATATCAATATTCAATCACATGCTTATACTCTTTTTTTGCCTTTTGTAGATTTTCGAAATCTCTAAAATCTAAATGGCTAAAAATCCACTTGCAAGCATTTTGGAAACCAATAAGCTAATTGAGCCAAACCTCCATAATTAGTCAAGAAACCTTAAGATAATTCTTAACTCTGATAAGAGGACTTATAGCCTAGATCAAAGTCCTACGGACGCATTGGGTGATAACGCCACTGATGAGGATTGTGAAAGGTTCACAAAATTTGTAGATGATGATCTACAAGTTAGATGCCTCATGTTGGCTTCCATGACCAACGAGCTTCAAAAGATTCACGAGCATATGAAACATGGTTAGAGAGGTCTACTTGCATCTACATGAGTTGCATGGTGTAAAAATAAGACATGAAAGGTTCGCTTTGTCTAGGGAGCTCTTCAGGTCAAGGATGAGTGAGGGGACAAGTGTCCATGATCACGGGCTCAAGATGATTGGACTCATATAGAAGCTTGGACAACTTGATGTGATCATGGACAATGACCTCTATGTGGATTTAATCTTCCAGTCGTCGCTCTCATCGTTCGACCAATTCATTATGAACTTTAATATGTTCAAGCAAGAAGTTACGATTAATGAATTAGTGAACATGCTTGTGACTGCTGAGGTGACTATAAAAAAAGAGAAGCCCCTTATGCTAGCTTCTTCCTGCAAGTTGAAAGGCACTAGGGGCCCAAGAAAGGGAGGTAAGAGGAAGAAGATTTCTTTCTCGAAAGGGAAGCAACCCATGAAATGTTTCGGGGAGTTAAGAAAAAGTTTAAAATTGATGCAAGTTGTTTTCACTGTGGTGAAAAAAGGTACTGGAAGAGAAACTGCAAGGTTTACTTGCCACCCTTGAGAAAGGTATGTACTTTATTGAAATGCATTTAACAACCAATTCTTCCTCATGGGTATTCGATACCGCATGTGGTTCTTATATTTGTAATTCGTTATAGGGGATGGAAAGAAAAAAGAGTATGCGTGAAGGGGATATGATCCTCTGCCTAGGAAATGGAGCAAGAGTTGCAGCCATGGTCCAAGGCGTTATCAAGTAGACTTGGGGAATTTTAGTATTGTACTTAATCCAGTTTATTAGGTACCGAATCTTGTTAAGAAAATTATATCAATTCCTATTCTTCATTATGAAGGATATGATTTTTCTATATCGAATGGGATACTAAAAGTATTAAAGAATAATTCTTTAATTTTTCAAAGTATATTGATTCACGGATTATACGTACTTGAATATCAATCTCCACTAATGTACATTCAATCAAGTAAAAGAAAATTAGATAACTAAGAAGATACCATCCTTTGGCATGCAAGACTTGGACATATCTCTAAGAATAGGATGAGTAAGATGGAAGCACTCAAAGCGCTCAAAGTTAGTAGCATTGAGGACCTTTCTATTTCTGAATCTTGTTTAAAGGGAAAAATGACCAAGGTTTCTTTTCTAGGACCTTTCGGAGTGCTCCACAAGTCCTTTGGATTTGATCTATACAGATGTTTGTGGCCCACTAAGAGTTAGTGCGATAAATGGTTGTTCTTACTTTATCACCTTCATCGATGATTATAGTCAGTTCGGACACGTGTATCTTATGAAGTACAAGTCTAAAGCCTTTGAAAAGTTCAAAGAGTATAGGAATAAAGTGGAAAAGCAATTGGGACTTAGTACTAAAGCTCTTCAATCGGATCGAGGAGGAGCATATTTAAGTACCAAATTCTTAGATTATCTAAAAGAGAATAGGATTCTCTCACAATGGATTCCGCCCTGCACACCCCAACATAATGGAGTAGCCGAGAGGACAAACCGTACCTTGTTGGACATGTTACGTTCCATGATAAGCCTTTTTGATGTACACCTTAGAAATGACTACGAAGTTACCAAATGTAGTACCTACAAAGTCGGTGCCAAATTCGCCACAAGAGATATAGTATGGCAAAGCACCCTCTTACCACTACCTTAATGTATGGAGGTCTCCTGTTTCTGTGAGACAAACAGTAGGGATAAGTTGGGTAGTAGATCCACCTTGTGCATGTTTGTTGGATACCCAAGAGAGTCTATGAGTTATTATTTTTATGATCCATTGGAACAAAGGGTGTTTGTTTTGAGAAACATCCCCTTTTTGGAAAAGGAATTTCTATTGGATGGAAATAGCATTGTTGTTGAACTTGATAAAGTTCAAGATGATCATCATATCCCACAGGCAGTGGAAACAAGCGAGCAACAAGAGCCTCACACATAACCTCTGAAAAGGTCGAACCGAATCAAGAAGTAACCCGAAAGGTTTGAATTTCTTCATGAGATGGACCAATTGAATATAGATCCGAAGTCCTATGAGAAAGCTATGTTGGATATAAACTTAGGACATTGGCATAAAGCCATAAGATCTTAAATGGACTCCATGCACTCCAACAAAGTATGGACTTTGGCAGATCCACCAAAGGAAAACATTCTCGTTGGTTGCAAGTGGATCTATAAGCGAAAGCTAGGAGTTAATGGTGAGGTAGTGACCTTTAAGGCAAGATTAGTGGCAAAAGGTTACACTCAAAGACCCGGTATTAATTTCGAGGAAACCTTTTCACCGACCGCAATGCCTAAGTCCATTCGGATTCTACTTGCCATAGCAGCATATTAGGACTATGAGATATGACAAATAGATGTGAAAATTACTTTCCTCAATGGAAACATTGAAAAAGAAATCTATATGAAGCAATCACAAGGTTTTACATCCAAGAGGTGTGAGCAAAAGGTTTGCAAACTCCAGAGATCCATTTATGGACAGGATAGACAAATTGTTTGGCTTTGTCACAAATGTGTATGAACCATGCGTGTATATGAAAGCTAGTAGGGGTAGTATATAGTTTATTGTGTTTTACATCGATGACATCCTTCTCATTGGGAACGAGTTAGGAATGTTAGACTTTACTAAAGTATGGTTATCTACATAATTCTCCATGAAGGATTTAGGAGAAACATCCTACGTATTAGGAATACGTATCTATAGAGATAGATCAAAGAGGATGCTGGGGTTTTTCCAAATCCCGTACATTGATAAAATATTAAAGAAGTTTTGAATAGAAGAATCCAATAGGGGATTTCTTCACATGGGACATGGCATCCATCTCTCCAAGTCTATGGCCCCCAAGGCTGAAGCCGAGAGATAGAGAATGTCCCACATACCTTATGCCTTTGCCATTGGAAGCATAATATATGTAGTCCAATGTACAAGATCAGATGTGGCACATTTGCTAAGTGTTACAGGGATGTTCTAATCCAATCCCCCTAAGAGTCACTGGATAGTCGTTAAAGCAATCTTTTAGTACTTGAGGAGGACTAAGGATATGCTTTTGGTATGCGGCAGTGGAGAATTGAAACTTAAGGGGTTTTCAAATTCTAGTTTCTAATCCAATGTAGAAGACTTGAAATTATTTCTAAATTCATATTTTGCCTCAATGGTGGGGTGGTAAGTTGAAAAAGTTCCAAACAAGACACCACGGCCGATTCTACTGCGAAGGCAGAATATATTGCAACTTCAAAAGCAGCAAAGAAAGGTGTTTAGATGAAAAACTTCATTCAAGAGTTGCATATGGTGCCTAACATTGTTAAGCCAGTAGTTGTCTTCTATGACAACAATGGAGTAGTAGCAAGCTAAAGAGCCAAGATCTCATCAGCAATCCAAGCATATTTTGAAGTGATATCACTTAATTCGAGAGATCATTGATAGAGACGACATTCAAGTGGAAAGAGATTCCTCATAAGAGAATATAGCAGATCCACTGACTAAACACCTATTACAAAAGGTCTTTGAAAGACATCTTGAGAAGATGGGTCTCAAGGTCAGGGGCATTAGCTTTAGGGCAAGGGGAAGATTATTGGAATAATGCCCTGCAAGCCAATTAGATTGGCCTTGTAAATTTTTTTCTTGTAAGATAATCTTGATTGAATGATATTCATTATATAACCATCTTCATCTTATGCTCATTGTTTACTTCACTCATATTTGGATGAAACCCTTTGATCACATTAGACTATAGGACTTGACCACACATTAGATGGTGATCATGGAATAAGTATTATATGATCATGATCTTAAATCTTCCAAGTCATAGGATCTTACAAGATAGGGCATTTAAGATCCGGATAGACTTGTACTAACGATGCATAAATCCAAGGGTTAAATATTGCTCCGTTCCATGAGCAATCCAATATAAGATATGGATGCATGTTAGTGGGTGCTTGTTAGATAACAAGGTATTGAAGGCCCGCCCGGAGAATCCACGAGATAGCCAAAGTGGCAAGTCAGTAATGGCAAGTTCTCTAGCTTACGCTAGTTCATATTATTAGTCCTTTGATATGAGGATCCATTGTAACCTTCTATTTGTTCCTTATGCTTTGACTCTTCCTTGGTCACTTAGAAGGCCACTCAGGTTGAGATTGAGCATAGGTTACTAAACATGGAGGTTTGCAAGATCCAAGAAGGAATCCGACTCCTCGCTTTTGTGAAGGGCGAGTGCATTTCCTATTTGTTTGATAATGATCGATTCTAAGAAATCCTTGCTCAAGGTGATGTGAAAATTTAGAAATGTGTTTCCAAAGATGAGGTCACTTAGGGAATCGAACATTGAGAATAGAAGCATAGTATTGAGGTTCTTAAGGAGCCGACTAATATCTTACCCGCCTCTTTTGGGAGATAGAAGTTAGAAGGACCGTATTTACATGGTACGCATAATGCTGGAATGGTTCTTCAAGAGCATTCATTTCAGCCAATTAGTTGGGTTCTACGTGCTTGAGGATGGACATCGACCATGGAGATTGGGTACTCTTCAATTAATGAGATTAATTGAATTGAGTCGTTTAGTTTAAAGGAGTTTAAACTAATGTAAATATTTGATATTCCATAAGTCATAAGGAGTTGTGAGCTCATGTCCAATGAATGGTAGAAATCTAATGGGTTACACACAAAAGCTAATAGCTTGACCTATTGAGAGAAGGAGAATTTTCTAAGAGTTAAAAAATTCAAGATTGAATTTGAATGAGGCGTAAATTGTAGTCATTTTG
Organism: Jacaranda mimosifolia; assembly: GCA_018894105.1. Taxonomy (NCBI): domain Eukaryota; kingdom Viridiplantae; phylum Streptophyta; class Magnoliopsida; order Lamiales; family Bignoniaceae; genus Jacaranda; species Jacaranda mimosifolia. The sequence goes on along the minus strand of CM032131.1, from coordinate 3,639,660 downwards.
ACTCGATCAATTTAAATGTTAAATTGGTCAATCTAATTTAAGAGTTATATTAAGATCAATTAATTAAGAGTTAATTAATTGATGTCACATGGTTATCATTTGGTCAAATTAATTTAAGAGTTAAATTAATTTTGACTTAAATTAATTTGACTAGCTTAAAGAGTTAAGCACTTTAACTTAAGAGTTAAGTCAAAGGATTATTGATTAAATTAAAGTGTTTAATTTAATTAAATTGGAGAGTTGATTTTGGAGAATATTATTAAATGAAGGGTTCATTTAATATATAATTAGAATTCATTTCGAAGACATTTCATTAGATGAAATGTAAATTCCAAATGACATTCAAATTCACATCAACACTAATTCTTATTGGCCACCTTGGCATGGACACTTGGCACCCTCTCCTTGAGGATGGTGTGTGACCACAAACCATCCCACTCCTATATATAGATATAGGAGGAGAGGGGGCGGCTAGATGGTGAAGAATTGCTAGGTGTCAAATATTCTCCCAACAAACTTGGATAGTGAGCATCTAATTGTTAGCATTCCATTATTCTCTCTAGCCTCCTTACTTTTCTCCTACATCTTTTAGCCTTCTCTATCTCCAGCCATATTTTAGAGATTAGGACCTAGCTATGGTGTGTGGACTATGTCTTTAGAGGCCAACCATTTAGTTGCTATTGTTGAACCAGATTCTGGCAACCATTTGGACTGAGTTCTAGAAGGCCTTTCGGTGTTCTATTTAGGCTGATTTTTGGACTGTTGTTTCATCAAAGTGTAGTGACATTCTAGTAAAGTTTTCAGCACAAAAGGAGAAGTCTAACCAAGGGGAAATCGGTGGTAATTCTACTGCAACAGTGGGAAGCTTCTTCAACGGTTGAAGAGAGTTTTTATTGCTCCTTGAATTTTTTGTTGTCACCAAGGTATTTCCCTCTTATAAATCTAATTCCTATTCATGTCTTTATCCTTGGGGATGTATGTGGGCTAGTCATATTCATTTTTTCTGAAAATATTTGGATCTTAGTGCCATACACACCAACAGTTGAAAAGGTTTGATATCCAACATTTGAAAGTAATTCTGTGATTCTACCATTTCTAATCATCTTGAATTGGAGCTGCCCCATAATGTAATCTTTTAGCCGAGAATTGTTAAAGCCTCGGTCATAAGTGAAACTATTCTTATACTTCTAATTTTACCAATTCTATTGGCCTTCGATCAAAGAACGTCCGAAATAAATCTTTGACACAAAATAAAATTTTCAGTTTCCAAGGAAGGAAACCTAAAGTTCAAAATAATATGAAAAGCAATAAACACATCCCCTAACCAGAGTCTTGAGAGGATTTGTATATTCATCGGCAAGAGGTAATACAATGAGATTGTTAAGATTGATACAAATAAAACTAATTTAGCATTGATCGGAACAGGCATAGAGAAGACGACAATCTTCTCAAATGCAAATTCATATAACTCCAATAATTGAGATTGGCGAGGAGTAACTTAATGTAAGCATTAGTTTATGGGGTGTGTGTGTATATATATTCATTTTGATTAATCGCTTGCTTGTGCTTTTAGCGTGCTTGAGTAGCTACAAAAGCATATCATTATTTTAAAGACAATCAAAGCCATTATCAATCTCATGATTGTCACACATTAGAATATTAATTTGTCCTTTCTTATATATAATGCATGTAAATTATGTGCATTTTTCTAGTCCTTAACCACCTTAGAACTACAACGAGGTATCCCAACTAGAACCTTACTTTGTCTCTTTAGTTAAATTTTTACTACTCTTAAGCATGTGCAGGGGTCACCAGAAATAAAGTTTTGGCTAAAGATTTGACCATTATAAATATCTATCAAAATGATTGTCATGATCATTGTCATGATTATCACACATTACTACATGATTAGGAACTTGAACACAAAAGCTTAAAAAGTTTACTCAACATAACAATGCATAAATGTCTCTAATCCTCATTACGAATACTTTATCTAAGAGCATAGGTAATATTTCCTTATGTATTGCTCACTGGTAAATAATTGGGGTTAGAATTTTCATTTCTCACACTAATTTCCTTTTTGTTTTTTTAATTTCATTATCTGAGTAAGAATTAGGAATTCCACGTCCAACTCATCCTAGAATAGGCATTTTGGGGAAAAGGTTAAGTTAAATAAGTTGACATGAGCAAGAAGAACTAGATTAGTCCTCTGTAACTGTAAGTTCCAAAAGTATCAAATTAGTCCTTGATGCTATAATGCATTGAAGTTCATTTATTAACAAAATGAAGTTCAATTATTGATGTTGTAAAAATTAATAAGCCATCATGCTCATTAACAAGAATATTAGAGTTTGCAGTTCATATGAAAAAGTAAATATAAATTGCACAGTACAATTAGAAAATAATGTCACTCCAATTAGCACAATGTGTTGCAATTACTTTTTACTTGCTAACATAAAAAAAATGGGAAAAGCTAACTATGTATTTGTGTTTTATTCCTTCAACAAGCACCATGTAAGTGGAAGACTTGTTCATATTCAACAAATACAATTCTAATTTATCTTATCTTTTTCTTCTTTTCAGATGAGATAAAGTGGGGTTAAGAAGGTTGTTTAGTCTTAATTGGAATGTAATCCTCAAATATAATAAAAGTAAAAGTTATTTGATCTTAATTGAAACGTAATCCTCAAATATAACAATAGAAAAAGTTGCTTGGTCTTAATTGGACTGTAACCTCAAACATAACAAAAGAAATCCAAAAAAAAAGCTTGATAAATCTGACAAAAGAAATCCAAAGAAAAGACTGATATATAGATTGCATATGTAATCCACCATCCAATGAAGAAAAGAGATTGATAATTAACTTCATATATAATCCGCCATCCAAAGAAGAAAAGTGATTGATAATTGGGCTATAAGAACAGTGCCCACAGCCAATTAGAATTAGCGTGTAAATAGTACATCAGTTGTGAGATAATCTTGATTGAATGATATTCTTTTATAAAATGATCGTCTTCATATTATGTTTTTTTTATGTTTCACTTGCATTTGGTTGAAGCCCTTAAATCATATAAGACTATGGGACTTGGTCACACATATGATGATGATCATGAATAAATATCTAAGGTAATGATTTTAAATATTCCAAGTCATAAAATCTTATGAAAAAGGGCATCTCAGATTTGAATAAACTTGCACTAACAATGCATACTCCAAGGGGTTGGATATTGCCCCATTTTATGGGCGCAATCTATGTTAGACATGGATGCATATTTGTGGGTGCTTGTTAGAGAACAAGTTCACTAAAAGGCCCACCAGGAGAATCCACTAGATAGTCGTAGTGGTACGCTAGTGGTGACAAGTTCTCAAGGTTACGATAGTGCATATAATTAGTCCTTTGACTTGAGGATCCATAATAACCTCGTGGTTAGGTCCTTATGCTTTGACTTTTCTTTAACCACGCAGCGAGTTATCTGGGATTGAGATTGGGCATAAGCTACTTAAACCTGGAGATTTGTGAGATCCAATATGGGATCCGTTTCCACATTGTTATGAAGGATAAGTGTATCTCCTATGTATTCTATGATGATCTGATCCAAGAAATCCTTACGCAAGGTAGTATGATAATTTGGAAAAAGGTGTTTTCTAAAGTTGAGGTCATAAAGGAGAATTGAACATTGGATTTAGAGACATAGTTATCGAGGCTACTAGGGAGCCGACAAAAATCTTACCCTATGCCTATTTCGAGAGATAAGAGATGAAACGACCGATTTGCATGGTAGGCGTAACCTATAATGGTTCATCAAGATATAATTCATTTATCCAATTAGTTGGGCTCTATGGGCTTGTTGCTAGACATTGACCATGGAGATTGGGTGCTCTTTAATTAATAAAGATTAATTGAAAGAGTTATTAGTTTAAATGAGTTTGAGCCAATATGAGTATTTCAATATTCTAAATATCACAATGAGTAGTGAGCCCATATTCAATAAATAGATGAACCTAATGGGTCATACACAAATGCCTAAGTAAACTCTTATTTGGTAGGATGGATTTTCTAAAGAGTTCGAAAATCATAAGCCAAGTGGTTTTATCCTAAGGAGAGAAAAACGGTTTGACTAATTTCAATTGGTCATTTTGGGTTGATTAATTTAAGCGTTAAATTAATCAAAATAAATTAAGGAGTTAATTTAATTGGTGCCATATGTCAATTTATTAGTCAACTTAAGGAGTTAAGTTAACTCTAGTTAACTTAAATAGTTAAGTTAATTAACTTAAGTAGTTAAGCTAAATTAATTAAATTAAGGAGTTAATTTAATTAAATTGAGAATTTAAGTTTTGGAGGGAAATCAAATGGAAGAGTCCATTTGAATTATGCAAGTTGGCATTTCATTTCATGAGATGAAATGTAAATGCAAATGCAAATGCACATTAAATCTAAATTCAAATTCAAATTGGCAAGTTAACAAGTTGGCACACAGGCATGGATAGTGTGATGAAGCCTCATTTCCTATAAATACATGTGGCCGGCCACTTGGTGTAGAGATTAAAGTCAAGTTTAAAGTTAATCCTCAATTATGTGCAAAAATGAGATAAATAAAGAGTATGCTTATTTTTGCCTATTAATAAATTGTTTGTGAGATAAGCATTTAATTGGATGGATTGAATGTCAATTCTTGTTATTATCCATTTAATTGTTGAATGGAAGATGGATAACGAATAGGGATGAACATAGAGATGCAATTAGCAATAGTTGCTTACCTTAGGATTGTTTGTGGATATCTCATGAGTCGTGGGTCCATAAATGATGCCTTTTGGACCTTGATTCTCACAAGAAAATGTAATTTTTTGAATTCCTTAGAGGGTGAGGAATTTGATAAAATAGTGAGAGAAAAACATGCTTGAAAATTCATAAACATGTTTTTTAATATAAAATTCAGTCACATGCTAATGTTCTCTTTCTAGATTTTGTAGATTTTTGAAATCTCAATCAATGGCAAAGAATCCACCAAGTGTTATCTTAGAAACTAATAAACTAATTGGGTTGAACTACTGTGATTGGCTTCATAACCTCAGAATCATTCTTGACTCCAAAAAAAACATATATGTCCTAACTCAAAGTCCACTGCATACCATAGGCGATGATGCTAATCAAGAGGCCTGTGAAACGTTCACAAAATAGGTAGAGGATGACCTCCAAACATGTTGCCTCATGATGGCCTCTATGTCTAACGAGCTTCAAAAGTCTCATGAGCACATGAAAAGTACTTCCGAGATACATTTACACCTATAAGAGTTGTATGGTGTACAAACAATGTATAAGAGGTACATGCTTTCGAATGAGCTCTTCTATGCCAGGATGATTGAGAGATCTAGTATCTATGATCATGGGCTTAAAATGATTGGGCTTATTGAGAAGCTCGCTACTTTGGAAGTAGTTATGGACAATAACCTCTGTGTGAACTTGATCCTTCAATCCTTGCTTAGTTTGTTTGACCAATTCATGATGAAGTCACGATTAATAAATTGGTCAACATGTTGGTAACCACAAAGGCAACAATGAAAAAGGATAAACCTTTAATGCTTACTTCCTCCTCCAAGTCTAAAGGCCTTAGGGGAAAGAAAAAAGGAGTTATGAAGAAGAAGAGTTCTTCTTCATAAGGAAAAGAGGTGTGAAAGCTGTCTGGAGGGGTCAAGAAGAAAAAGGAGAACAAGAAGGATGCCACTTATTTCTATTGTGGCGAAGGGCTATTGGAAATGAAATTGTAAGGAGTATCTTGCAACCCTTGGAAAGGGTATATACTTTATTGAAGTGCACTTAACTATCAATTCTTCATCATGAGTATTTGATACCATATGTGGTTCTCACATTTATATCTAAGTGATGATGATATGATCCTATGCCTTGGCAATTGAGCACAAGTTGTGGCCAAAGTTGAAGGCGTTGTGAAATTAGACTTGGAGAACTCCTTTATTGTATTAGATCCTTGCTTTTACGTACCAACTCTTGTGAAGAATATCATTTCAATTCCCGTTTTGGATAAAGGATTTGATTTTTCTATCTCAAATTAGAAATTGAAAGCGATAAAGAATGATTCTTTAATTGCAATGAGTACATTAATAGATTATATATTTTAGATTCTCAACCATCACTTATGCACATTCAACAAAGTAATAAAAGAAAATTATATAACCAAAAAAATGCATACCTTTGGCATGCTAGACTTAGACATATTTTCAAGAATAGGATGAACAAGATAGAAGGCCTTAAAGCACTAAATGTTAGTAGCATAGAAGATCTTCCTACTTGTGAATCTTGTTTAAAAGAAAAAATGACCAAGGCTCTTTTTGTAGGACAAACGGAGCATTCTACAAGTCCTTTGGATTTGATCTGTATGAACGTATGTGGGCTACTAAGAGTTAGTGCAAGATGAAGCTATTCTTACTTCATTACCTTCATTGATGATCACATTCGATTCGGACATGTGTATCTTATGAAGTACAAGTCTGAAGCCTTTGAAAAGTTAAAAGAGTATATAAATGAAGTAGAAAAGCAACAAGGACTTAGTATTAAACCTCTTCAATTGGATCGATGAGGGGAAACTTAAGTACCGATTTTTTGGGTTGTAACACCCCTAATTATTTCATTATTTATGCTAATTATTATTTTGTGATTTATGTTAATTGTCATATTATTTCATTCTTGATTTATGAAATTTCATTTAATTTAATTAATTTATAAAGTTTTGGGGGTTAGATTTATAATTTTGAAGAATTGAATTAACACTTTTTGAAATCTAAGGGGTTTGCATGGAAGAACCATGGTCAACGGGGTCTAAGGGGTAATTTTTAGAACTTCAAGGACTCAATTGAGGATTGTTTCAAAATCTTTGGGGTTAATTTGCAAATTACAAAACTTCAATTTTACAAATTCTGGCATATTACATTTCATCTTCATTTTTCCATCTTTCATTTCCATCATAACTTCTTCTCCACCCACAACCATCACCCCCGATGATCTTACACCGGTGACCCTCTTTTCATCAAACTAAACTAATCAAAACCCTTCCCTTACCTCCGGCCACACCTTTCACCCACATGCACTACCCAATGCCACCGAGTTAACCCATTTTTTAGCAAACCCAAAAACTCACTGCGGCGGCAGGTGGGAGTTCATGGCGGGCAGCGATGGGGTAAGGCCATTCTGGGCTATATAGCTTGAAGCTCTTGTTACACGAAATGATTTTATGGTGTTTTATAGGAGTTTAGCACGGCGACAGGTGGTGGAAGAAAAGTTACAGTCGTGGCGGTCGAAAGGTGGTGTTGACGGTTTTGTCTTTGGTTGAAGGCTATCCAAGCTTCAAAACTGAAAACAAATGGGAGATTTGGACTCAGGAGGAGAAAAGGCGAAGAATGATGGTGGTTTAGCAAATTTTCGACGGCGACGAGCAGCAGCAGACGACGGCGGGAAGACAGTTCTCTCCCCTCGACGCGACGAACACAGCCATGTGTTTGGTTTGTGAATCTGAAGTCTCGTTGAGTGGTTCGTGGTAAAGGATTGGAAGAAAAAGTCTTGTTGTATATATACATATATATATATGCATATGTTGTACCTTACTATTAAGCTTGTATCCATGCCAAGAATTGGAATTTGGGATGAATGATATGCCTATATATGTGTGTGTGTGTGTGTTGATTTCCATGCAAAGGAATACAGAATTGTGGACCTAGACTTATCATGCAAAATGCCAAAATTTGATTAAGTGATATTTGATTAAGGTTAAGTGATATTTGATTAAGGTTAATTATGTAACGAATTGAATCATAATTGTGTGGTTTAGGATGATGATATGGCATGACCATAACCTTGTAAATAAAGAACAGGAGATCATGTTATTTTGGAATCGATATGGACCGTCGTGGTTAAATCTAGTAATGTTGATTTATTGGAGAAATTGGTAAAGGCTATTAAATCTATATCATTGTGTTAATAGATAAGTTAATGACATTAGAATGCTTGTGATGCAATTTCTAGAAGTTTTATCAGGGTTAAATGAGAAATTTGACTATGGAATATTATTTTGAATAGGTGATGACAATGTGGGTCCCACAGAGCAGTAGATGGCGACAACTTATTTTGGGATACTGAAGGTGAGGGTCTGCCAATCTGGCACCTTTTCTTAACTATATGTTATCCATGATAAGCCCCTGTGTGGGTTTTCTATTTTTGTACCATAATCTTATTGTTTGAAATCTGAATTATGGTTGAAATTCGATTTATTATTCGTCATCTAATTTGAACACCCCTATTAGAGTTATTCTTTGATACCGATTCTATTTTATGATTGTTCTAGTGCCCAGAACTTTCTTTACATTGTCAGAATTCTATCCCTTGTACCCCGCAGCTTTGCTGGCTGTCCCCATATAACTTGCTAGCTTCTTACAAGTCTGTTTTTTGTTAAAGGGATCTTGTCGATCTATTGTTCTGTTATGTTACATTATTGCCTTATGTTATGAACCCTAAATGGCCTTCCCAGCCAGTGTACATTATTGGTTCAACTACGTACATGTCATAATCATACTAAATATTTAAAGGTGAAACTTATATTTGTTGGCATTACGTTATACAAACCCATGGGATGCCATGGGCCGAATATCACCCAGATGGATGCCATGGGAGGGAGGGGGTTTGGGCCAGGGGCTAGGTCCGGAAAGACGGCAGGGCGGAATAGACCGACGGTGACAAATCCTCTGGCTAGCACCCACTTACGATCCTGACTTACAGGTAGCTGGAGGTGGCGAACTATGAGTTGAGGGATCCGGCATGTGGTCGACCATGCTATACAACAAACTGTGACACGCCAAGCTGAGTGCTCGAGCAACGGAGTGATAATGAAATTCATGTTTAAACAGTACCGATGCTTGGTACTCACAATTATGATTTCATCTAGGAGTAGTAAGGACAGAATAACCAACAGCTTGTTAAATTTGATTACATGTGTATTACGTACATTGTTGACTCATGCTGACTTTCTTGCTGTTATCAAATTGTTCATCGCTAGTCGTACCTCATTAACTTCTTTCTAAATCTTATTCTTCTATTTTCCCTCACTAAGTCCCTGTGACTTATCCTCCCTTGTTATTTGATCTCTTTCAAACAGGTAAAGATGGTGAATGAGGTCTTCAGGCTTGAATGTATTTTGAAATGTACTAGACTCTTGGCTGTGTATACAGGTTTCCATGTATGTTAAGTTGATTTTGAGATGTTATGATAGGTCATGAATGATCATGAAGGCATAAACTTGTATATATTTTACTAAGTATTTGGATATTTTGCCAGAACATGTTAAGTTAAAGTACTATGCATTTCTTGAAGGATTTGAAGAGAAACTTTATAGGCCTATTGCTTGCTATGAGCAAATTGAATTGGTAGTACCTCAGCTTAGGTTCCATCCGGAGAAGGGGTGCTGCATAGGTTATCTAAAAGAGAAAGGAATTCTCTCACAATGGACTCCCTCGGCATACCCCAGCATAATGGAGTAGCCAAAAAGAGAAATTGTACCTTGTTGGACATGGTATGTTCCATGAAGAGCTTCACCGATGTATCTATCTCTTTTTGGGGATTCGCCTTTACAACAACGGTGAAGACACTAAACATAGTACCTTCAAAGTCAGTGCCAAAGATACTACATGAGATATGGAATGGCAAAGCACCCTCTTATTCCTATTTATGAGTTTGGGGGTCTCCTGCATACGTCAATGGGCTAGTGGGGGATAAATTGGATGTGAGATCCATTTTTGCAAGTTTGTGGAATACCCAAAAAAGTCTTTGGTTATTATTTCTATGATCTTGCAAAACCAAAGGTGTTTGTTTCGAGGAATGCCACCTTTTTGGAAAATGAGTCTTTAGTGGATAGAAAAAGTATTATCATTGGTAGAAACAATAGAGCATCGAGAGCCTAACACACAACCTCTGAGAAGATCGGATCGAATCAAGAAGCAACCCAAGAGGTTCAGATTCCTTCATGAGATGGGGTAAACAGATAGTGATCTGAAGACCTATGAGGAAGCTATGTCGAACATAGATTTTTTACATTGGCTTAGGGCCATGAAATTTGAAATGGACTCCATGTACTCCAATAAAGTATGGACTTTGGTAGACCTATTGGAGGGTATAGTACCCGTTAGTTGTAAGTGGATCTACAAGCACAAGCTAGGAGTTGATGGAGAGATGACAACCATTAAGGCTAGACTAGTGGCAAAAGATCATATTCAAAGACCCAGTATTGACATTGAGGAAACTTTTTCACCAGCCGCTATGCCTAAGTCTATTAGGATTATGCATGCCATAGCCATTTACTACAACTATGAAATATGACAAATTGATGTAAAAACTGCTTTTCTCAATGGAAACATTGAAAAAGAAATCTATATGAAGAAACCACAAAGTTTTACACCCAAAGCAAGTGAGCAAAGGGTTTTAAAACTCCAAAGGTCTATCTATGGACTAAAGCATGTTGGAATAGAGCTCAGCGAGCCAATTAGATTGGCCTTGTAAAAGTTATTTTCTTGTAAAACAATCTTGATTGAATGATATACTTTATATTTCAATCTTCATCTTATGATTTTTATTACTTCACTTGCATTTGGATAAAGCCCCTAGATCACTTATGACTACGGGACTTGGTTTAGTGATCAAGGAATAAGTCTCACATGATTGTGATCTTATATCTTCCAAGTTATAGGATCTCATGAGATGGGGAATCTAAGATTCGGATAGACTTGCACTAATAATACATAAATCCAAAAGTTGGATATTACTCCATTCCATGAGCAACTGGATGAGATATAGGTGCATGTTAGTGGGTGCTTTTTAGGGAACAAGGCACTGAAGGCCGATTGGAGAATCCACTAGATAGCCATAGTGGCAAGTTTTCCAGCTTACGCTAGTGCATATTATTAGTCCTCTGACCTGAGGATCCATGGTAACCTTGTGTCTGGTCTTTATGCTTTGACTCTTCCTTGACCACTTAGTGGGTCTTTCAGGTTGAGGTTAGGTATGAGCTACTTGGCACGGAGGTTTATGAGATCTAAGATGGAATCCAACTCCTCGCTTTTGTGAAGGGTGAGTGCATCTTCTATGTATTTTATAATGATAGATTCCAAGAAATCCTTATGCAAGGTGGTGTGACAATTTTTAAAATGAGTTTTCCAAAGATGAGGTCATACAAGGAAATCGAACATTAAGAATAGAATCATAGCATCGAGGCCATTAGGGAGCCAACAAATATCTCGCCCTAAGCCTCTTTCGGGAGATAGGAGACGAAAGGATCATCTTTGCATGGTAAGTGTAGAGCTATAATGGTTCTCCAAAACATTAATTTCGGCTAATTAGTTGGGCTCCATGGGCTTGAGGTTGGACATCGACCATGGAGATTAGGTACTCTTGAATTAATGAGATTAATTGAATTGAGTCAATTAGTTTAAAAGTATTTTAAACTAAATTGAATATATGATATTCAAAAGTCAAAAGAAATTGTGAGCCCATGTCCAATCAATGGTAGAATCTATTGGGTCACACACAAAAGCCAATTAGCTTCCTATTTGATGGAGAAAAGATTTTCTAAGTATTAGAAAAATATCTCCTAGTGGACCGATTTTTAGGTGCCAATTTTGAACGTCAATTTTGGCTTGAGTAATTTAAGTGTTAAATTAATCAATTAATTCAAGGAGTTAAATTAGATCAATAATTAAGGAGTTAATTATTTGGTACCAATATGACAATCAATTGATCAAGTTAACTTAAAGAATTAAGTTAACAAAATTAAAGCTTAAGAGTTGAGCTTGCACTACAACAAAAAAGAGGTGTTGTTACAGTTTTTTTCCTTACATTTTTATAAAAGTGTAACTATAAATATATTTTTGTTACACTTTTAAAAAAGTGTGGTCTTAGTTAGTATTGCTCAATTTTGATAATTTCTTTTCCCCAAAAAACGCTGTCGTTTGATCCGGGCGATAAGAAAAGCGCCATTTTTTTGGCTGAAAAATACATTGAAATTAAAATCTAAAAAACACTCTCTCCTAACCAGAGCCTTTTGGACGTCTTCTCTCCCGGAAAAACCCTTGGTCTCAAATCAGAAAGCTCCTGTCCGTCTTCTTCATGTAGAAAGCTTCAAAATCCTCACTTCTTACGCCTTTTTCTTGTCAAAACCCTCAAAACCTATATTGATTTATCAAAGCTTTAAACCTTTTCATCTCATAACAGAGTAGTGCAGATTTCATTCTCCAATATCTTGAGAAAATTTCATTCTTCCGAACCCAACTGGAGCGGCGATGGAGTAGTGGATACCGACAACCAAACTTAGGTAATCTCTCTCTCTCTCTCTCTCTCTATAACTTTTTTCTGAAGCATATATATAATACCCTGACATCTCTAAGCCAAATTATGTAGCCCAATGTGGAATTCCAGCCTGTTTTTTTTTTCTGTGAATGTGAACGATATGGACTTAATAGAAAAAAAAAAACAGAAACTGCAACATTCCTCTATTGTTTTGTTGCTGAATGACACAAGTCTACAATTAAGAGTTGATTTTCTCCTTTGCTAGTATTGTCCCTGTGTTTCTGCTGTTGCCTTACTGCTTTTCAGCTTGTCTCAGATTCTGAAGAAGATTGGGCAGGCTTTATCAGGAATTCAGTGTGGCCTTGCTCATATTTTTGGTAAGTAATATTATTAAATTATAATTATTTGCAATGCCAATTCTTGTTGTTATGCTAGTTACTTCAACTGTTAGATAAATTTTAGCGTATGAGTCCTCTTGTGGTTTGATTTGGCACATAAAATGAATTATGTAACTTTGTTAGTATTGAGGCCAAAATTTCTGTAAAGAAAAAAAGTAAAAGAGTAGCACAAGCACCCATATATAGCATGGAAATAACCTATAGAAGGGAGATCATAATGTTTCTGGAGATGGAGAGCTGAAATCTGATAATCTAGTCACAGGATAAAGGCTGGTAGAGTTAATAAAAGTAAATAATCTCACACAATGATGTCTCAGTTGACAGTCTTTGCCTAATAAGCAAACAAAGAAAATAATTCATTACATTACCTCTTTCTCATGCAAAATATTAAGATGCTCATGGCAAAGGCCATTTATGAAGCAGTAAATCTCATTTTGTTCCCTAATGAAATTGATTTATTATGCTAAAAACTGCCTCAAAGGAGTAACATATGGGAATTGAGGGCCAAAAGAAGAAAAAGAGAATCTATTGTTCTTGGTCCTCAATTGGGGGGGTAGGGGTTCTTCATATGTGTAAATTAAAAAGAAGAGGGATCCTACCGCACCAAAGGTATTTGTTCTTGGACGAAGATGATTCTTAGTTCTTAAAAACTCTCTGCTGAACCTTTTCTTTTGGATAGGGAAAGAAGGATCACTCTTACTAACCTGAAAGAGTCAAGAAAATTAATTAAGTGAAACAAAAAGTTCTATGATCATTACAGATTGAAAGAAAACAACAATATTGAATGGTCTATAACAAACATTAAGGTAGAAAATTACAACAACCAGGTTAGATTGTGCATGGGTTGAATCTTCTATTATGCACTTCCATGGCACTTGCCACTGATGTTTTGCCTTATTTGTTAGACCAGCTTGACTTTAAATACCATTCTCAGATACTTTAAGGTGTTCTTTTTGGTATTGCCACTGGAAACAGCCTACCAAAATGACTGAGAAAACTTTGGTTAATTTTTTCTCTATATTTGCTGTTTGAATTCATGCTTATTTTGTGAGTATTTGATGCTGTCAGTGTTCTCCATATATTTATTGTGTCATGCTTATTCTTTAATGCAGTCATTTTTCCAAAAGATTCAATTGATCTATAAAGTTGATATTGCAGTGATTTTCTTCTATTCTGAAATTGCTCACTGGATTGAATGGCTGTAAATTTCTCATGGTTGACGTGCTTTCTCATTTGCTATACATATGCTCTTAGAAATACAGATTCGAGCAGAAAGCTCTTTCTTGTTTAGTATAATCTAACAACTTCATTAGCACCTACCTTTTTCCATCCACAGAGTGGTTCAACCTGATCATCTTTTTGGATCTACTGAGTAGAAAGGCTGTGATCTTTGCCCCTGTTCAGTTTGGAAGGTGATCCTTGTCCCTGTTATTTGTAAATTAGAAAAATTATTTTGGTTCTCATGGCATGTCAGATTTGGTTTTTTTGATTTAATAAGCTAGTACTTTTACATATAATCTTTGAGCTGAAGGCATATGAGAATAATTATTATTGATAAATAATATCTGAAGATCTAAACAATTCTTACCTTAGCTGAAATATGCAAATTTGTGGTGTCTTAAGATAGATTGATGCTGGTTTACCTTGATGTTGCTAGAATTTGTTCATTTTACCATGAAATCTGGCAATTTTGTTTCTCTTAAAAAATGTGGCTGGACTTTTGGAAGCTGATTTGAGAATAGGTTCTATGATCAGTTTGTTTATACTTAAGCTCCTGAACCTGTTGCAATTTTGGGTAGGTTCTTTTGGGATATTTGTTTCAGTCCAGTTGCTGCTGCTTTTTGTTCATATGATCTGTTTCTATAGTAATATTTGTTACCATAGGAGAGACCATTTACCTTCATTTCTTCAATGAATGATGGGAAGCCACCAATTGTCATGATGTCATAAAACCAAGCACAAATCCACCACAGACTGTGATGCTCTCTGTGTGACAGCAACTCTTTTGAACAGCAAGTCTGTGGATATCTTGCACTTCTGTTGGTTTCAGTAGCTACAAAAGTATGCAAGGCTTTTTCTTGCAACAAATTTTTGGGGAAAAAACAACAACAACTATAACATACTAGTTCAAGAGTTATCTTTTGTTGTTGCTCTTCTTTCCTTTTTCTTCATTTAAATGCATTTGAGATTTGACTCTGTCCTGAGACATTCTTGCTTTTCCTGTCTTTGTCCCAAAAGCTGAGATATGACGATACGTGTCAATTAGTATTTTTGTAATGGTATTAATTGGAAATTTGAGGGTTATGACTTCTTAACTAAAGAACATAAACATGTAAGGATTCAAGAATTAACTTTAATGTAGCTATGGATGCATTATACCCTGTCATTTGCTTAAAACTGTTATGCAAAGCTTCTTAATCAGCAGATTAATTGCATTATGCTCCTTCTTGACTGTGTACAGGATTACAGGAAAGCTGGAAATCTTTCGTATGCTGAATTTTCAAACTTAATTGACGCATTTGGCAATCAACTGGCTGCTACTAAGGTTAGCATCTGAAATTTTAGTGTCGTTCCATTTTCTATCTGAGCTTTTCAGACGAGCAGTGTGCATGATTTATTGCTACATTTGGCTGCACCATATAGAATATTTTATAAATTTCTTAAAATACTTTAAATCACTTACAATCGCATGCCAAAAAGGGAAATTGCTGAAATTTAGTAATTCTCCTTTTGATATCTAATATTCCCGAACGTGTTCCAAGTTAAAAAAAATAAATAAACAAACAAAACAAAACTGTGTGTATAGCATTTAAACTTTTGCCACTAATGAAGTATTTAAAGTACGTATAGACAAGAAAATCATTGATTGAGAAAAGGGAATAAATCATTTTAAACAAGAAAAAAATTAATGAAAATAATTTCTAAAGATATGCAAGAGTTAACATTGCTTTAGCTTCTCCATTCGTAGTTTTAATCTTACACTAACAATTTTTTAAGATATTAATGATTCTTTGTTGTGTTTTCTTCATCATAGATGGTGAGAACTCGAAACTTGAAACGAGCATTGTTAGAAGAATCCTTGAGTCATGAGTTGGAAAATTCTCAATCCAATGGTACCTCAATTTCGAGTAAGTTACAAAAGTATTGAGAATTGAACTTTTAGATATTTTTTGTACAAATAGTTGCCAATTTGTATGATATATTAATTGTACAATTTGTATATTTGTTCAAATTGTATTATAGGTTATATCTAAATTCTTATTAGTTGTTCATAATAACTTTTATATATTATATAAGTTCTCTTCATTGATGTCAATTTCATGAATATTTCTAACTATTGTTATATATCTATTTTGTACGAGTGAACCAGCTTAGCAAAGTGCAGTGGACTCATTACTTTTACTTGGTCTAGGATTCTGAATTCCTCTTCATTGATAGTAATTCGTGTGCCTTCAAATGGATAAGAGTTGGATGAACCTTTCTAGGACAAACAATGCATACAGAGTTGGAGTGAACCGATTTTTAGATTTTGCATTTAGAAACTCAAATATTCCAGGAATAATACTGTGTCCTTGCAAAAAGTGCAAGAATGGAATATGCAGAAAAAGAGAAGTTGTACAAGAACATTTAATTTGTGAAGGTTTCATAAGAGGCTATACCCAGTGGGTGGCGCATGGTGAACTTCATGTCAATAGTCCAGCTTCAATGCATTTTCGCAGTAGTGATTATGCATCAGATGTGAATCATTCAGATGACATGCAAAGTCTATTAAATGATGCATTTGGGATGCTTAATGAAGATTATGCCATAAATTATCCGGGACACTCTGAAAATGAAAGGCCTAGTGCTGAGGTCGAAAGATTTTACAAGTTGATAGAAGATTCTCAACAAGACCTATATCCAGGTTGTAAAAAGTTCTCCAAGCTTTCATTTCTCATAAGAATGCTTCACATTAAGTGTCTTGGAAATTGGACAGACAAGTCTTTTAATATGCTGATTGATTTGTTAAATGAAGCTTTCCCTGAAGGTGTCCAACTACCAAAGTCTTGGTATGATGCAAAGAAGTTTTTAAAAGAATTAGGAATGAATTATGAAAAAATTGATGCTTGTCAAAATGATTGTATGTTATATTGGGGGCCTGATGAGTGGAGAAATGAATGTAAAACATGTAATCATTCAAGGTGGGTTGATAAAATAGGAGGCAAAAGTGTTCCATTCAAGTCTTTGTGGCATTTTCCTTTGACACCGAGATTACAACGGTTGTTCATGTCATCGAAAATAGCATCTTTCATGACATGGCATGCTGAAAATCGTTCTAAGGATGGTAATATGAGACATCCGGCTGACTCTCCTGCCTGGCATACTTTTGACTACAAGAATATTGAATTTGCAAAGGACCATCGCAATGTCAGATTGGGGTTGGCTTCAGATGGATTTAACCCATTCAGAACCATGAATGTTAATCATAGTACATGGCCTGTGGTTATGATACCATATAACCTACCTCCTTGGATGTGCATGAAAAAATCTTACTTTATGTTATCATTGCTTATTCCTGGCCCGACTCAACCTGGAAATGATATTGATGTATACCTGCAGCCTTTGATAAAAGAGTTGAAAGAATTATGGGATGTTGGTGTGGTGACATATGATGCAGCAAGAAAGCAAAATTTTCTGATGCGGGCTGCATTAATGTGGACCATCAATGACTTTCCTGCACATGCATATTTGTCTGGTCATACGACTAAGGGTTATTATGCTTGTCCACTTTGCCACACAAAAGTGTCATCTTTACGGTTGCACTTTTCTAAAAAAGAGTGCTACATGGGCCATCGTCGTTTTTTGCCTTATAATCATCCCTACCGAAAGGATTCAAGGTCCTTTGATGGTACAGAAGAATTAAGACATGCTCCTCCCCTATTAACAGGTTCTATGGTACTTGATGAGTTGAAGTATTGTGATCCAATTCAATTTGGAAAGCTAGCCATGACAGGTAATCCTGAGTTGCCTAATGGTTGGAGAAAATAAAGTATATTTTTTGAGCTACCATATTGGAAGGATAATTTGGTTCGTCATAATCTCGATGTCATGCATATTGAGAAGAACATATGTGACAGTCTTCTTGGAACTTTGTTGGGTTTACCAGGAAAATCAAAAGATCATTTATGTGCCCGTATGGATCTGCAAGACATGGGCATTAGACCAAGTCTTCATCCAAAAGAAGGGGAGTCCAATAAAACTTATTTACCTGCGGCCTCATTTGCACTGAATAAAAAAGAAAACGAGATATTCTTCAAAGTCCTAAAGAAAGTAAAGGTTCCAGATGGATATTCATCTAACATATCGAGATGTGTTAAGTTGAAAACACTAAAACATTTTGGGTTGAAAAGTCATGATAATCATATCTTAATGCAACAACTACTTCCACTAGCTTTGAGAAAAGTTTTGCCAAAATCGGTGCGCTCTCCTCTGATTCGATTATGTAGATACTTTAGAGATTTATGTTCTAAAGTTCTTCAGCCTGGGCATTTGATCAAAATGGAAAGGAATATTGCAGAGGTATTATGCCAACTGGAAATGATCTTTCCACCTTCATTTTTTGACATTATGGTGAATTTATCTATTCATTTAGCTACCGAAGCTAGAATTGCGGGCCCGGTTCATTATCGTTGGATGTATCCAATTGAAAGGTACATGTGAGGCTTATTTATTAGTAGTACTCTATTCAATTTCTTCTTATGATTTCATTTTAATAATAGAAAATTCTTAATCTCATTAGGTATTTGTCTACTCTAAAATCATATGTTCGAAACAGAAGTCGCCCAGAGGGTTCAATTGCGGAAGGTTATATAGTAGATAAATGTCTCACATTTTGTTCTATGTATTTATCTGATAATATCGAGACAAGATTCAACCGGACTGGAAGGAATGATTTTGTTAATGAAAGTCCTAGAGAAGGGTTTGATATTTTTTCAATTCCAGGAAGGATAGTTGGAAAGACAAACAGTATAAGGTTGGATGAGAACATATTAGCACAGGCACATAGATATGTATTGTTCAATTGCAAAGACATCGAGCAATATGTCAAGTAAGTTGTCTTAATACATGATTATTTGGTTTGACCAAGTGATTTGTCATAAATATAGTTTGATATTTGCAGTGAACATAAGACCATAATTATCAATGGGAATCCTTCTGCATCAGAGCATGAAATCCATCGTACCCATAGTGAAACCTTTACATCTTGGTTCAGAGACTATGTAAGTTGTTAGTGGGGTTAATTTTTTAATATTTTGATATGTTGAATTGTTTTAAGTTAAAGGATTCATGTTCTCTCTCTCTCTCTCTCTCTCTCTCTCTCTCTTTTTTTGTATTTTTTTTTTTAGGTTCAAGGCATGCAATTGGATGATAATGATGTCTGTTCAAGAGATTTGAAGTTGTTAGCTAAAGGGCCTAATATGATTGGAAAACGATTTAGTGGATTCATGGTCAATGGATTCAGATTTCACACAAAAGATCGTGAAAAAAACAAAAAGACTCAAAATAGTGGGCTTATGATAAGAGCATGGACTTCAAGTTTTGCAAGTAGGAAAGATAATCATCCTATATTGAGCGAGTTGAATTACTATGGAGTTGTAAAGGATATGCTTGAGTTAGATTACTTAGATGGGCGAAAAGTTGTGTTGTTTGATTGTGACTGGGTTTCGAAAGGTTCGAGATTGAAGCAAGATGATGAAGGATTTACACTGACCAACTTCACAAACGTCAAACGTCATAACGAGCCTTTCATCCTTCATTCCCAAGCAAAACAAATTTTCTATGTTGAAGACCCTGTGGAGAATAAGTGGCAGCTTGTGCTGAAAGCAATAGCTAGAGATTACTATGATATGGAAGAAAAGAATGAGTCTGAGATGGAACAATGGGGTACAACACAACTACCTGATGATGACGAATATGTTGTTTTGGTGAGGGAGGACATTGGTGGAACCAAAGTTGATATGCCATTATCAAAGATCCAAGAGTTGATACGACAGAGGAAAGAATTAGAGATGTTATAGCGGATGAAGGCCGCTAATATAACATGATTTCTGAAGTTATCGATAGTTGTTAGCTTTTGTTTGGTATTTAATTAGAACTTGAATCATGTAATGGGAATCCTATTTTATGAGCTCAAGTTTGAAATTATCTTTATGCATTTTCATCCGTGTCGAATTAAATTTTGAAACAGAGAGCCTTTATTTAGCTCTCATTTGTTCCAATCTATTTATCTTTTTTAGAACTAAATGAGGTTATGTTACTTATGACTTATTTTTTGTGATTGCAACAGAGAGGACTCAAACTGGGCATCCCAATAATAGAAACACGCTACCTCAAGCTAACCGGGGAGAGGAAGAACAGGAGCATCAATCACATAATTCTCCATCACATGAAGTTGAAACAAGTAAGCTCCTAATCTGAATGTAGTTTTAGATCTAATAGCAATACATAATATAATGATATATGTACTTAATATATCATTATTTACTTGATCATTGTAATAGTTGGCTTGCAAATATTTATATCATTATATCTTCAAACAGGTGAAGAAAGCAAACAAAAAAGCACAAGAGGACCCACTTTGATGCCAAAAATTTGGGGTTTACTTCCTGGACAAAAGCTTCAAATTGAGTGCAATGAACATGGTCAGGTAGTCCATAGCCATCGTTCAGATTATGCTAATTTTTTAGGTGTGTTGGCTAGGATTGGCACGTATTGTCCAATTGACGTTTTTGATTGGCGAAAAGTTCCACAATCTAACAAAAATGAGCTACTAGGCATAGTGAAGGTAATTTACTACACAATTTCTAAACATTTATTTATTTAAATTTTTAGTTATTGTTCTTCATTATTGCATTCAAATGCTAACACTTCAAATGTAGTCAAAGTTTGTCTGTCCTCCTGGAATTGATACGGATATCTTGGAAACAATTGGAACCAATTGGAGGAATTGGAAGAAAGAGTTGAAAGAAAAGTACTTTGACCCTAACTTACCATTGGAAGATCTAATAGACATACCAGAGACTAGGGTCATTCGAGAGCAATATAAAGGACTTGTTATGTTTTGGTTATCCGAAAAGGGAAAGGTAAAGTATAGGATAATATTTTTTCACAAAAAAATAGTCATTCTTTTTTAAGTAATAAATTTTTTTTTACATTTTTCAGAAAGCAAGTATGAGGGGAAAGGAAAGTAGAAAGAAAAAGACACTAAATCACACTACGGGGAGAAAGTCTTTTGCTCAAGTTCGAGCAGATGAGGTATGGATTACAACTTTAATTTATCTTAGAGAAATATAGAGTATGATGTTAATATATGTTGAATTAGGAAAAAAAAAAGGGACATCGTATTTCTCGAGCAGATACATTCAGCCTGTGTTATCCAGTGGAAAAAGGGGGAGATGCTGGGCAACTAAGGGTAAGAGTTATAAAACATAAACTCAAATTTAAAGTAGAGTGGACTATAATCAATTTGACTTTTACTTTATAGGATCAGATGCAAGCAATCACTAATGAACTTGGAGAATCAGAAGATGTTGTTTCCCGAGATGATGTTTATGCCAGAGTTGTTGGCCCAGAGAAGCCTGGACGAGTACGAATGCTTGGTCGAGGGGTGACACAACAAGATGTATTTGAGGAGATACCTTCTCGTAAAAGTTGCTTTCGAATGATTCAAATACTTCAAGAAAGGTTAGATAAACTTGAGCAGAACAAAAATGAAGTTAATGTAACTAGTGGCCCGTCATCTGAATCCTACGAAGCCTATGAAGATAGAAATTCAACCCCAAATTCAACTGATACCCGTCGACCTCTTCGGGTAAGTAACAAATTTAAAGATTGGGTATCTGCAAATATAAAGTTGATAGTAGATACTTAAAATACAATCACTTCCATAAATTGCATACAAAATTTGTTATTATAAATAATGTTGCTTTTCGAAGATTATGACTTACTACTTGTAAATTTAATTTTAGGTTAACTGTTCAGTTTCACTTTTGAGTATCATGGATCGGCAAGAAATTGTGGCCAAGGGATATTTGAAAAGCATGGATCCTAGCACAGAGGTTGGTGGACAAGTGTTGGGGAAAAATTATTATGAAGTTCACTTAAATGTGGCAGTGAAGGGAGATGAGGATTTAGTGAGACCTTACATGCACTTTAGCACCATTGCAGATGCTCAGGGTCTATCTGTTGCTTGGCCAATACCATTGGTAAGTTCTCTTAAATATGAATATTTTATATTTTACTAGAGATTCAAAATTTGTTTCTACTTTTGTTACTTTCACATTTTATATGTGAAGAATAGTGACATAGTGTTTGTGGCATTGTTATGATAAAAATGAATCTTAGATGTTTAAACTTGATACTCTTTCTGTTACTAGATATGATCATGTTTCCTATAAAATGATTTTGTTTTTTTGGAACTTTGAAAGAGTATAGTTGGCAAAAATATGACGATTATCAATCTTATTTTGATAAATTTCTTATTGTAGCTTGTGGAACTTGAATGTATCAGTTGCAACTTGATAAATATGAACATGTTAGTGTTCTATGGAAATTGGGGATAAGATTGAGAAAGTTAGGCATATTAAGTTGTTTTAAATTTCATTTTTTTTTGGTTTACATAGTTATTTTTGCATTCTGTTTAACTTGTATTTTTCTACTTTGCATACAGGTGGTTCGGAGTGGAGCATGATTAATATGATGAAGTTGCTGGGTCTTCTAGATAAACAAGCACATATGAGGTTTTATTTGAATGGTCCATCTTCAACCACCATATTATTTTGTCTAGCATATTGGGCTATTAAGTTAGATGTTGGATTAATTACTTTGTGATGGTATTTTCAAGGAGCTTTTTGTGGATATATAGCTCCTATTTGGATGAAATGGATGGATTGTTTTGATTAATTTGGTTTGAATGAAAGATGTAAACACTATCTTTTTGGTTTGAATGCAAGGTTAGTGTTACAATCACAAACTGTAAGAATGTATATCTATTTTTGCACTTTAATGTCTGGTAAAATTTCGTGTAGCAATAGATGTCTTCTATTGCACTTTCATATGTGGTGAAAGTTCACAGCATTGTAGCGCTATATCCTATTGTTACACGTTGAAATGAAGCAGTTCAGTTTTTATTAATCAGTTGAAATCTGGTGATTGCAATTTTATGTTACATATAGGAAGCATGGTTATATGTCCTTGGCATTGCAGTTTTATCTGTAAGTAATTTTAGTTCTTTTAACAAACAAAAATGTGGTGATTTTTATTTTATGCTACAGTTAATAAGTGTAATCATATATGTCTTACGTTACACATTAAAACATAAGTAATCAGACTTCTAGTGATAAATTAAAATGTATCATTTTCTATTTTATGTTACACTTACAAAGTGTGATAATATAGGTATAATATTACGGTTTATAATGTAATTTTAAGTTTTTAACTAATTTTTCAAAATGTTAGACCACGCGGATAAGTGTGGTGTAAGATTTCTATTCTTACATTTGTGTATGAAATCATAGCTTTTTCAAGCACCACGCTTATAAGCGTGGTGTGACGAATAGACCACGGTGGATAGCGCCACGCTTACAAGAACCGTAGTATATGATTAAGTGTGGCAGTAGGCTATTTATTATTACACATAAAAATGTGGTTATAGCCTATTTTTGTTGTAGTGTTGTTTGACTTAAGAGTTAAGTCAAAGATTAATTAGTTAAATTAAAGTATTTAATTTAATTAATGGGAAGAACACGTTTTGGTGGAAAAATTCAAATGAAGTGTTCATTTGAATTAGCATTTTAATTAACTTGAAATTAAATTTCAAATGTAATTAAAATGCAAATGAAATTCAAATTAGATTTAGATTTGCATTTGCCACCCTGACAAAATGCAAGTTGGCCGCCCATTTTCCTCATGGAAGGTGTGATGCCACCCTGGCTTCACACCTTTTAGCATCTATATATAGATATAGAGAGAGAGGGCTGATTAATATGTCAAAAGGTGTGAAGAATTAGATTCTCCACTATTCCCTCCAAAATTCCTTGCAAGCAGTACATTCATGTGTCGAAAGCTTTGCTCTCTTCTTCTTCTTCTTCCCTACCTAAAATTGGCCTCCACCATAGGATGTCTCTAGTCTTATACCAGCTTATAGGCTAGAGATTTTGGAATATCTATTTGGTGTGTGGATCATATCAATAGAGGCAAACAAGTTAGTTTGCTACGGTTTGGAGATCCGCTTGCACAGAGTCCAATTTGACAATTTTGTCCTGGTCGATCTAGAAAGCTTTTTTATCTGAAATTTTTACTGAGAGTTCCCCAAGGTATTGAAAAGCTCAAGTAATTTGTTCGTGATTTTTGGAGGAGATTTGATGCTGATAAAAATTGCTCCATTCCTGTTGCGCATTTTCTGGCAATTTCTAGATTGGTGAAAGGTTCACCACATTCTCCTTGGATTTTGCATTTCAAGGAAACACTCTATCTAAATCTGAATTTTAGGCATGATTTCATCCTAGTTATCATGTAAGCACTAGTTTATTAAGCTTTTGAAGTTTTTATAATTGGATCCTAGTGCCTTACTTGCTTTCAAGTGGTATCGGAGCCTAGATCTTGCTTAGATTTGGATTTTCTTTGGATGATTGATGCATGTGATGGATTAATCTAGATTACCAAATTTTCAATTCATATGATGGATTGGAGTGTTTGGTTAATGTTGTGTGTGGCTCCTTAATTGATGAGTTGAAAGCATGTTATGTTATGTTTTAAGTGTTGTTTCATGTTTTAGTATGTTTCAATTCATAGTGATAAATGTTGAATGTTGATTTAGCATTTATTGATGTTATATATTGATATAGCATGTTGTTGTTTGATCAAAAGAGTTTTGGTCATTTTTGGATCCAATTTGATTGGAGTTGTATCGGAGAGTTTGAAGAATATGATTCTAGCTTTTTCTAATTTTTGAAGGTATGATTGAGCACTTGAATTTCCATTTTTTAAAAGAGGTTTTGAATCTGGAAATTCATCTCTAATGTGTGTTTAAATGTTGGGAACATGTGATAAAATTGTTGGTGCATGAAAGTTGAGTGTAAAAATAACTTGACATACCTTGAAGCCCCAAAACAGGGGCTACCAAGCGCTGGCCAGGTGACGCATGCATGCTGTGCACGTGGCCTGCCTAGCCGTGCGCCCAGGCTGAGCGGCAGTCCTATCCTTAGGGTTTTAGTAAGTTTTGAGCCTATTTTCCAACTCCTTTTGTGCTTGAAATATTTTTACACCACACATAGTAGATGCACAAATGTTGTGCAAGTTCTCAAAATTATGTTTGACATTTTTTAATGCCTTTGAAAATTGGTTAAAGCTAATCTTCCAATTATGACATAAACATTATGCTTGTTTAATTATTTGTTTATGAGATATACATGTAATTGTTAGAATTAATTGTTAATTTTAGATTTATTTATTGTTCATTTAAGTGTTGAATGGATGATGACTGAATGGGGATGATCATGAGCCTTTAATATTAATTTTATTTTTTTCAAGTTGTTGAAATGGGTTGTATTAAATTGAGGCTCGCATGCCTCTTTATTTCTACCTTGTAAATGTTATGAGAGTAGAATCACTGGGAGTGAGGATTTCCTATTCATGTAATTGTTGCATAGAGCAATGGAGACCATTGGAGGCATGGAGACGTTTGAAGACCCATGAATTTATGGGATACACTCATGTAATAGCTAGATTTAATCAACCCACCTAAAATCAACTAGGTGGTGCATCTATGGCTCTAAGTGCACCACTTGGTTAGGCTTATGATCATCCCACCCTAGGAGAATGCTAAGCACATTTACTTATTTATGCTTTCCATATCTTATTAATGTATAAGATGCATGTTTAGGATATAGAAAACCAAAATAAGAAGATAAAATGATGAGATCTTTGCAAGCAAAAACCCTCCACTTAGAAAGTCTAAGTGCTTTGCAAATGTTAAGTCGAAATGGATACAAATTAAAAGAGTTTTAATTAATCCAAGCCTTCTACCAATAGTATATGCCACGATGATGCTACCGAATTTTTGTGATGGCACTCGAAGCAAGGGTCACACTTAGGAGGAAAGCTGTGAGCATATACTTAGCATATCATGCACTTGTGATTTGAGAACCTCCATGCATTGGCACTCGAAGCAAGGGATGACATAGAACCATCTCGAATCAAAGTTTGATTGGTAGGTATAACTTAACACTTAATAATGTAGATGCACTCAAAGTGGGGTGTCTACATGAAAAGTAGGGCAAAATATATCAAGAGTTGCATGAGATGCAATTAGCAAGTGTTGCTTACCTTTCGATTGTTTGTGGATGGCATTCGAAGCAAGGGTCCACTTGCAAGTCCTTAGGATCTTGATTCTCACTAGGAAATATGATTTTCCAAATTCTTCTTAGGGGTGAAGAATTTGATAAAATAGTGGGAGAAAAACATGCTTGAAAAACCATAAACACGTTTTTAATATCAACTTCAATCACATGCTTATTCTTTTTTTCACCTTTGAGGATTTGTGAAATCTCAAGAATGGTTTAATGTTCCACTAAATGTTTTGTTTTTGGAAACCAATAAACCAACCGGGCCAAACTTCCACAATTAACTTAACCTCAAAAATCGTTCTAGATTCCTAGAAGCAAATATATGTTTTCCATCATGATGCTCTTAATCCCAAGGGGATTAATGTAGATCAAGAGACACATGAAAAGTTCATGAATTGGGTTTAGGATTGTCCTATCCCATAGTCTCATGGTGGAATCTACAAACTTTGAAAGTCTCAAAGACACATGAATAGTACCTTGGTTATAATTTACAAGAGTTGTAAAGCAAACAAGGTATGAGAAGTTCATGGTGTCATAGGAGATTCTACAAGCCAGATATCCAAGAAAATATCATGTAACACTTGGACATATTTCTGAAAATAGGATGGATAAGTTAGAAGCTCTCAAAGCACTAAATGTTAGTGGCATTGAGGATTTTCCTACTTGTGAATCTTGTTTAAAGGGAAAAATGACCAAGGTTCCCCTTGTAGGACAAATGGAGCGCCCTATAAGTCTTTTGGATTTGATCCATAAGGATGTTTATGGACAACTAAGAGTTAGTGAGAGATGAGGCTATTCCTACTTCATCACCTTCACCGATGACTAAAGTCGATTCGGACACGTGTTTCTTATGAAGAACAAATTCGAACCTTTGAAAAGTTCAAAGAGTATAGAAGTGAAGTGGAGAAGCAATTGGCACTAAATATTAAAGCTCTTCGATCAGATCGAATGGAAGAATACTTGAGCACCGAATTCTTGGATTATCTAAGGGAGAATAAGATTATCTTTCAATGGACTCCACCTGGTACACCCCAATATAATGGAGTAGCCAAAAGGAGAAATCGTACCTTGTTGGACATGGTGCACTCTATGATGAGCTTCTTCAATGTGCCTATATCCTTTAGGGGATACACCTAAAAGACGACGGCAAAGTTACTAAGTGTAGTACCTTCAAAAGTCAGTGCCAAAATGCCATATGAGATATAGCATGGTAAATCACCCTCTTACAAATATATCAAAGTTTGGGGATCTCCCGCCTACATGAGACGGACAGTGGGAGATAAGCTAGATTATAGATCCTTCTTGGGAAAATTTGTGGAATACCCTAGAGAGTCTACGGGTTACAACTTCTATGCTCCATAAAAAAAAAGGTGTTTGTTTCAAGGAACTCCACCTTGTTGGAAAAGGAATTTCTATGAGATAGAAAAAGCATTGTTGTTGAACTTGGTGAAGTTCAAGATGATCATCAAATCCCACAGGTGGTAGACACAAATATATATCAAGAATTCTTGCACACAACCTCTGAGAAGGTCAGACAAATCAAGAGGCAACCCGAAATGTTCGAATTCCTTCATGATATGGGCCAATCAGATAGTAATCCGAAGACCTATGAGGAAGTTATGTTGGACATAGATTCGGGACGTTTGCTTGAAGCCATGAGATCCAAAATAGACTCTATGTACTCAAACAAAGTATGGACTTCAGTAGATCCACCTAAGGGAATAGTTTTCGTTGGTTGCAAGTGGATTTATAAGCGAAAGCTTAGAGTAGATAAAGAAGTGGTTCCTTTTAAGGAATGACTAATGGCAAAAGGTTACACTTAAAGATCCAGTATCGATTTTGATGAAACCTTTTCACCGGTCACAATGCCTAAGTCCATTTGGATCCTACTCGCCATAGTCGCATATTATGACTATGGGATATGGCAAATAGATGTGAAAACCGTTTCCTCAATGGAGATATTGAAGAAGAAATCTATATAAAGTAACCACAAGTTTTACATCCAAAGGGAGTGAGTGTAATGCCCAAAATTTTGCTTCTTATTTAATCGATTTATTTGCCTTAATTTACTTTATTCACTTAATTTTTATTGAGGTATATATATAGAAAGTAATAATTTCCTCATAATAATATTATAATTGTTGCTAGAAATAAGTAATTGAGATCCTAGGAATTGAAATAAAATAGTTAGTTTAATTATAAGATATTTCTAACCCTAGAGAGAGAACTATAATCAGAGTCCCAGCTGTAATTAAACACTTAGTCCACATATATAAGTCTCATACTCTAAAACCCTAGCCACATACACACACACACACACACACACACAAAATAAGGAGAAGAACGGCGGAAGAAAGAAAGAAGAAGTAAAAGGGAGGAAAACTGGCACCATAGAGAAATTGCCTCGGCACAGTAAGAGGTTTTGTTTTCGTACTTCTCCATTATTATTCTTCACCCCATTATTCTGCTGATCGAGCCTTCCATTTCCCCTATGTCTTGACTATTAAGAATTCCAGGGCCTTTTCTTTTAATTATTCATTGTTGCTTGTCTTCATGGTACATAGCCGCAAATTTTGACCCCCTATGAATCAATTTTGACCTTATTTCAATTCAAGGTTGCTTTCTGGGTCTTTTAATATATATATACGTGTATATATATATAGTGAAGAATATTTTAGTACTAACTAGGATTGTTATGTTCTAGATATCATATGTCTATGGTACTCATAAGGCTAGTCCTATGAGTTGTCTTTTAAATTGGTTGAATGGATGATTGAAGTATTTAATAAATAAATCAGGTGACCCAGTTGTTGATACGATTGACTCTGAGATAGGAGATTGACGTCTAGGATTGATATCAAAGGTGAGTGCCTAAACTTATAAATACTATATATTTTTATGTTTCAAAACCCAGAAGGATATATGCTATTATGTAATTGCTCATGAATTGTTTTCAATTTACACTGCACTATATATTCCACTGCGCACAAAAAGAAATCCTTTTTCTTGTTTTATTTTCGCACAAAAAGAAATATTTTGCTTGTTTCAATTCTAGAAAAAGAAATCTATGCTTTATGATTTTAATGCTTCTAGACTACCAATTAAATTCGATGATCAACTGTTTAATGTTACTGTTACTGTTACTGTTAGTTGGATCCAACTTGGTCTGGGTGTGCGAGGGACTTCACTGGGCAGCAGCGGGCTAGCCGGTTGAATACCAAGCCCCCATGGCCCAATCCCCCCAGTGCACAACAGAAGCCGTTTGTGGCTGAGGTGGGTCGTAGGAATTCCCGGGGACGCTCGGGCACTGTTTGGTAAGGTCGCACCTTGCCCGGAGCGATAAGGGATTATTACGGTGGGAGTCATAAGGTTGACTGGCTACAGCAAAACTGACTGATCATCGTGTTTAAGTTGATAGTTTAGGAAATTATTTAACAAAGTTTTGATTTGATACTGCTTGATCGTTTATAGATTTCTCAACTGTTACTGCTAGACTGATTTATGAGTTCCTTTTTATAATACTCGAAAATTTCCACTGTACAATAATTTTAATTCAAAGAACTCACCTTACACACACTAGACACTCACTGAGTCTTTTGCTTACACTCCTTTCTTTTCTTTTAACTTCCTTCTGGCAGATATAGATCTTAGTCTTAGTGAGGAGGTGGATCCTGCTTTTAATGAGAATCAAGGGTGAAGACGTAATTCTGGATTTCAGTAGACTAGTATAATTTCCATTAAGTTCATTAGTTTTATTTATTTGCCATGGATTTTATTGTGTTTAGCTCTTGAAGAATTTTGACACCTTGAGTTTTGAGTTGTGAGTTACAAGGAATTGGATGAGTTCCTATTTAACCTGATGTTTTGTATTGTTAATTTCAATTTTATTTGGGATTAAATTTCACGCTCAATTTTGGTATAAATGTGGTTTGATTTTGGGGCGTGACAAATGGTATCAGAGCCTAGGTTCTAAACTTAGGCTATGTCGGGATAGGATCCTCGGACTATGGAAGTTGGGCTTAGAACTCTTATACAGTAATGTCCTCTTTGCTCGTGACCTTGTGGTTTTTTTTGTATTGACATAGGTTCTTTTGTCTTTGAAGGATAAGATGGTAAGTCAGAGCCCACGTAAGTCAGTTCATCCTTTAGATGCTTCACCCCGCGTGATTAAGGTTAGAGGAAGTGAGTGGTTTAATCCTAGATGCAAGCAAACTACTTCAAGGAGATTTAATGCACCCCGAAAGGATTACCCAAATTTAATTGTGCATCAGCTTGAGGATGATAGAGACCACCATAAAAGTGAACACCTTCGTTTTAAGGATAGATGTGAAGAGTTAGAACAACAGCTAGAAGTTTGTCGACAGGAGTTGGTTCGCCGAAACACCGAGTTACAGGAGCAACGTGGTCGGGATCAGAATGGGTTTAGGATAGCCATGAGAGGCCTTGAGGAAACCCAACATTTGCTAGCTCGTTTTATCAATGAATTAGAAGAAGAAGGACCAACGGAGGAAGAGCCCGGTGAGGAAAATGAAGAAGACCCTGAGGAAGATTTAGAGGAAGTAGGCTCAAATAGAGATATCGAAGAGATAGATTCGAGTGGAGGAAATGATGAAGATTAGAACAGGAGTATTATTATTTAGAGTTTGACAAAGCTTTTAGTTTAAACTTCCGTTTGCACTATTTTAGTAGATTAGTGGCTTATATAGTAGTTTTATGAATAAATTAATTAATTAATATATAAATAAATATTTCTTTTATTTCCTCTTTTATCTAGTGAACCTCTTGAGTTATTTAAAGAAGTATGCGAGCTACTATTAGAGAAGAGCCATAATAGTAATAATTGAATTGATAGTTAATCAAATCCAATTAGTTACTAATAAATAAAGGATATGTGTATAGACGATGTTAGGAATTCATAATATATGATAAATATTTTCACCTTACCTTATTTTACACTTTATTTCATATTTCAATTAAGTATAGCCTACTAATAGCAATCACTTTACCATAGAATGGATCCTAACCATAGAGTTCGTCGAGGAAGACGCCCAGCAAATGCTTCACGAAGTCAATCAAGGGAGGAACCCGAATCCTCGAGACATGCTCCTACCAATCCCCCAAACGTAGAACACAGACAAGCTCCACCCCAACAACCACCGACAGGTGACGATCCTTTAAGTCAAATGGTAGCGGCAATGCAACAATTCACGCAAGCTCTTCAGAACCATCAGCAACCAGGAGGGCCTCACCCTCCTGATATGGCACTTGATCGATTCCTACGTTTCCGACCTCAACGTTTCAGTGGGGAGCCTGATGATCGAAAAGCTGAACTTTGGATTGAGAGTATTGGAAACATCTATAGCGTACTAAATTATAATGACGAGCAGAAGGTCAATTTAGCTGTATTCCTTTTTGAGGGGCCGGCACGCCACTGGTGGAACTCAGTAGAGGCGAGATGGAGACAACAACAAACTGCTAGAACTTGGGAAAATTTCCTTAAGGAGTTTGACAACAAGTATATCCCAAAGTTGGTTCGTGAACAAAGGGAAGATGAGTTCCATCAATTGCAGCAAGGAAATCTCACGGTGGCTCAATATGAGGCTGAGCATACACGACTAATCAAGTATGTGCCATACATGCTAGATGATGAGCCAAGACGAGTTAGAAAGTTTTTGAAAGGGCTTCTCCCTAACATACAAAGAGCCCTTCTCCCTATGGATATACCCAACTACACGACCGCAGTACAGAAAGCTTTGAAGATAGAATCGGGACTAGCTGAGTTGGAAGCCTTGAATAAAGTTGAAAAGAAGTCCCGTCCAGCTGATGCTAACTGGCAAGGAGGGAGGAACCAAGGGCAATTAACAAAACAACCACGACAGCAGTTCAACCACTCCATTCGCAAACCAGGTGGGACCTCTGTGCCAGGCAATGCTGAGAAAAGGGACAAAATGTGTAGCCATTGTGGATACTCAGGACATGATGAATATCAATGTTGGAGGAAGATGGGCCGTTGCCTAGCATGCGGTAGCGATCAACACCATATCCGCGACTGTCCAAGGAAGAGGCAACAATAGGCGAATCAAAGTTCAGCTAAGGGAAATCAACGTGGCCCAGGAAACTCAAACAATGCCAAGCCAAAAGTCTCAGCTAGAGTATTTGCACTCGAAGGCGAAGAAGTCCCATATCCAACTACGGTGGTTGAAGGTACAGTTCTCATATCCCAACCTTCGGGAAAAGCTCTATTTGACCCTAGTGCAACTCACACCCTTATTTCTGTACATTTTGCGAATTCCATAAACTTGTAAGTGGAGGATTTACCTTATAACCTAGAAGTGAATGCTCCTATGGATTCTAATATGCTGACGAATAGAGTTTGTGAGGCCAAGTACTTTTCAACATTTCTGATCTGTCCCCCATGGGTTTCCTCCTTTGTATCAACGGCACCAACTGTTTTCTCTTCTGTTTTAATATACTCAAAAGCTGCATGGAATGATTCTACAGGCTTCCCTATATGCGTTTCCTTCTTCAGCAAAGCATTTCCTGTATCTCTTTCCTTTTCAAACAATTCTTCTCTTCTTGGGTTTTCACCCTCAATTTTCACCTAATCCATTTCAGTTAGCTTGTCATCATTGCGTACTATGTTAAAATTTTTATCACCAATGGTTTTTAACTTTCCTTTTCCAAATGTTCCTCATCTTTCATTTATAAGCCACCAGCTAGGGATAGATGAGCTCTTTTTGGTCTCATTCGAAATAATTGTTGCAACGTTTCGCAACAAGAACACTGAATCGACTATTCTATCATCTGTTAAACCTTGCTTCTTGAAAGAACTTGTGTTTGTCTCTTAACCCAAATCAGATGCTTCAGCATCCTCAGAAGCTACATCTAAGGAATTTTACATTTTTTTTTTTTTTTTTTTTTGGCTTCCTAATTTCAGATTCTATTCTCAGCTACATACTTCTGTATCTTTCTCATTTTCACATAATTCAGCTTTTTCGAGGCCTTTGTCCTTATCTCTGACATTATCAAATCCCTGCTGGCTTGTTACCATTGGTAGCCACAGTTGATACTTCTATCAACCTCAGTTTCTCACTTTCCTTTTCCACTTACCCCACACGTTCCATTTGTGAGCCATCAACTTGAATCAATAAGCTCTCTTCAGTCCTCTCTATGATTGCCGGATTGCAAGCAATATCTTCTAAGGTTTTAGACTGGTCAGCTACTTCCCCTTTGTTCTCATTCCCAATATTTTCTAACAGAACTCCAGATTCTTCAGGTTCTGTGACAGCCCTATAAACGTTTTGAAAGGGTAAGCCGTCTTCTTCACAGAAAGAAGATCTCGCTCTTGCTTTGTAGCTCATCACTATTAGAAGTTACATTTACTATGGTAGCTCATCACTACTAGAAGTCACCTTGCTTCCTCGTTTGTGAAGAATATGAAGATGTATTAGGGCGCTTAGAGTTCTATATTAGAAGAGTAACTTATTAAATTCATTTACCACCTAACCTTACGGGGATACATAATGTTTTTCGCGTTTTGCAACTGAAGAACTATCACCCAGACCCCTCGCATGTTGTTAAGCACGAGAATCTACAGCTTCAGAAGGATTTGACATATGAAGAGAGATCGATTCAAATTTTAGGTCGAAAATTCAGAAGCTGGGCACTAGAGAGATTCCACTAGTAAAGATTCTCTGGAGAAACTATAACGTGAAGGAAGTAACGTGGGAAAAACGAGGAGGAAATGCGAAAATATCATCCCGAACTTTTCGCTGACCCAGGTTAGAATTTGGGGACCAAATTCTTTTAAGGGGGGTGGAATGTAATGCCCAAAATTTTGCTTCTTATTTAATCGATTTATTTGCCTTAATTTACTTTATTCACTTAATTTTTATTGAGGTATATATATAGAAAGTAATAATTTCCTCATAATAATATTATAATTGTTGCTAGAAATAAGTAATTGAGATCCTAGGAATTGAAATAAAATAGTTAGTTTAATTATAAGATATTTCTAACCCTAGAGAGAGAACTATAATCAGAGTCCCAGCTGTAATTAAACACTTAGTCCACATATATAAGTCTCATACTCTAA
Organism: Jacaranda mimosifolia; assembly: GCA_018894105.1. NCBI lineage: Eukaryota > Viridiplantae > Streptophyta > Magnoliopsida > Lamiales > Bignoniaceae > Jacaranda > Jacaranda mimosifolia. The sequence goes on along the minus strand of CM032131.1, from coordinate 3,605,442 downwards.
AACCCTAGCCACATACACACACACACACACACACACAAAATAAGGAGAAGAACGGCGGAAGAAAGAAAGAAGAAGTAAAAGGGAGGAAAACTGGCACCACAGAGAAATTGCCTCGGCACAGTAAGAGGTTTTGTTTTCGTACTTCTCCATTATTATTCTTCACCCCATTATTCTGCTGATCGAGCCTTCCATTTCCCCTATGTCTTGACTATTAAGAATTCCAGGGCCTTTTCTTTTAATTATTCATTGTTGCTTGTCTTCATGGTACATAGCCGTAAATTTTGACCCCCTATGAATCAATTTTGACCTTATTTCAATTCAAGGTTGCTTTCTGGGTCTTTTAATATATATATACGTGTATATATATATAGTGAAGAATATTTTAGTACTAACTAGGATTGTTATGTTCTAGATATCATATGTCTATGGTACTCATAAGGCTAGTCCTATGAGTTGTCTTTTAAATTGGTTGAATGGATGATTGAAGTATTTAATAAATAAATCAGGTGACCCAGTTGTTGATACGATTGACTCTGAGATAGGAGATTGACGTCTAGGATTGATATCAAAGGTGAGTGCCTAAACTTATAAATACTATATATTTTTATGTTTCAAAACCCAGAAGGATATATGCTATTATGTAATTGCTCATGAATTGTTTTCAATTTACACTGCACTATATATTCCACTGCGCACAAAAAGAAATCCTTTTTCTTGTTTTATTTTCGCACAAAAAGAAATATTTTGCTTGTTTCAATTCTAGAAAAAGAAATCTATGCTTTATGATTTTAATGCTTCTAGACTACCAATTAAATTCGATGATCAACTGTTTAATGTTACTGTTACTGTTACTGTTAGTTGGATCCAACTTGGTCTGGGTGTGCGAGGGACTTCACTGGGCAGCAGCGGGCTAGCCGGTTGAATACCAAGCCCCCATGGCCCAATCCCCCCAGTGCACAACAGAAGCCGTTTGTGGCTGAGGTGGGTCGTAGGAATTCCCGGGGATGCTCGGGCACTGTTTGGTAAGGTCGTACCTTGCCCGGAGCGATAAGGGATTATTACGGTGGGAGTCATAAGGTTGACTGGCTACAGCAAAACTGACTGATCATCGTGTTTAAGTTGATAGTTTAGGAAATTATTTAACAAAGTTTTGATTTGATACTGCTTGATCGTTTATAGATTTCTCAACTGTTACTGCTAGACTGATTTATGAGTTCCTTTTTATAATACTCGAAAATTTCCACTGTACAATAATTTTAATTCAAAGAACTCACCTTACACACACTAGACACTCACTGAGTCTTTTGCTTACACTCCTTTCTTTTCTTTTAACTTCCTTCTGGCAGATATAGATCTTAGTCTTAGTGAGGAGGTGGATCCTGCTTTTGATGAGAATCAAGGGTGAAGACGTAATTCTGGATTTCAGTAGACTAGTATAATTTCCATTAAGTTCATTAGTTTTATTTATTTGCCATGGATTTTATTGTGTTTAGCTCTTGAAGAATTTTGACACCTTGAGTTTTGAGTTGTGAGTTGCAAGGAATTGGATGAGTTCCTATTTAACCTGATGTTTTGGATTGTTAATTTCAATTTTATTTGGGATTAAATTTCACGCTCAATTTTGGTATAAATGTGGTTTGATTTTGGGGCGTGACAGTGAGCAAAAGGTTTGCAAACTCCAGAGATCCTTTTATGGACTCAAATAAGCATCCCAAAGTTGGAACATACGTTTTGACAAAATGGTCAAATCGTTTGGCCTTGTCAAAAATATGTATGTATGTGTGTACAAGAAAGTTAGTGGGAGTACTGTATAGTTTATTGTGCTTTATGTCGATGATATCCTTCTCATTGGGCATGAGGTAGGAATGTTATAGTGTACTAAAGCATGGTTATCTACACAATTCTCCATGAAGGATTTGGGAGAAGCATCCTACGTATTAGGACTACGTATCTATAGAGATAGATCTAAGAGGATGCTGGGGCTATCCCAAACCCCGTACATTGACAAGATACTAAAGGGGTTTAGTATGGAAGAACCCAAGAAGGGATTTCTTCCCATGGGACATGGCATTTGTCTGTCCAAGTCCATGGCCCCCAAGACGAAGGAAGAGAAATGAAGGATATCTCATATACCTTATGCCTCTGCTATTGGTAGCATAATGTATGCAATTCAATGTACAAGACCTGAGTGGCACACTCGCTAAGTGTTACGAGTAGGTTCCAATATAATCCCAGAGAGAGTCACTGGATAGCTATGAAAGCAATCCTTAAGTGCTTGAGAAGGACTAAGGACTTATTTTTGGTATACGACAATGGAGAATTAAAACTATAGGGGTTTTTGGATTTAAGTTTCCAATCCAATATAGATGACCTCAAATCTACTTTTGGATTTATATTTTGCCTCAATAGCGGCCCGGTGAGTTGGAAGAGTTCCAAACAAGACACCACAGCCGATTCCACCACTGAAGCAGAATATATTACGACTTTGGAAGATGCACAGGAAGGTGCTTGGATGAAAAAACTTCATTCAAGAGTTGAATGTAGTGCCTAGCATTGCTGAGCCAGAGGTTGCCTATTGTGACAACATCGGGGTAGTGGCACAAGCCAAAGAGCCAAGATCTCATAAGAAATTCAAGCACATTTGAGGTGATATCATTTGATCTGGGAGATCATTGATAGAGGCAATATCCGAGTAGAGAGAGTTGCTTCAGAAGAGAATATAGTAGATCCACTGACAAAACCCCTAACGTAAAAAGTCTTTGAAGAACATCTTGAAAAGATGGGTCTCAAGGCCATGGGACATTGGCTTTAGGGTAAATGTGAGATTGCTGGAATAGTGCCCAGCAAGCCAATTAGATTGGCCTTGTAAAAGCTTTTTCCTTGTAAAACATTCTTGATTGAATGATATTCTTTATATGGCCATCTTTATCTTATGCTCTTTATTACTTCATTTGCATCTGGATGAAGCACCTAGATCACTTATGACTATGGGACTTGGTTCGGTGACCATAGAATACGTCTCACATAGTCGTGATCTTATATCTTCCAAGTCATAGGATCTTACAAGACGGGACATTTAAGATCCGGATATACATAAATCCAAGAGTTGGATATTGCTCTTTTCCATGAGCAACCATATGAGATATGGGTGCATATTAGTGGGTGCTTATTAGGGAGCAAGGCACTGAAGACCCATCGGAGAATCCACTAGATAGCCGTAGTGACAAGTTCTCCAGCATATGCTAGTGCATATTATAAGTCCTCTAACCTCGGGATCCATGGTAACCTTGTATCTGATCCTCATGCTTTGACTCTTCCTTGACCACTTAGCGGGTCTTTCGAGTTGAGGTTGTGTATGAGCTACTTGGCATAAAGGTTTGTGAGATCCAAAAAGGAATCCGACTCCTCACTTTTGTGAAGGGCGAATGCATCTCCTATGTATTCTATAATAATCGATTCCAAGAAATCCTTATGCAAGATGGTGTGACAATTTGGAAAATGAGTTTTTCAAAGATGAGGCCACATAAGAGAATCGAACATTGAGAATAGAATCCTAGCATTGAGGCTATTAGGGAGCCGACAAATATCTTGCCCTAGGTCTCTTTTGGGAGATAAGAGATGAAAGGACCATATTTGCATGGTATACGTAGAGCTATAATGGTTATCCAAAACATTCATTTTAGCTAAGTAGTTGGGCTCCATGGCCTTGAGGTTGGACATCAACCATAGAGATTGGGTACTCTTTAATTAATGAGAATAATTCAATTGAGTCGATTAGTTTAAAAGTATTTTAAACTAAATTGAATATATAATATTCAAAAGTCAGAAGAAGTTGTGAGCCCATATCTAATGAATGGTAGAACCTATTGAGTCACACACAAAAGCCAATTAGCTTCCTATTTGATGGAGAAAAGATTTTCTAAGTGATAGAAAAAGGTCTCCTAGTGGACCGATTTTAAGGTGCCAATTTTCAAGGCCAATTTTGGTTTGATTAATTTAAGTGTTAAATTAATCAATTAATTCAAGGAGTTAAATTAGACCAATAATTAAGGAGTTAATTATTTGGAGTCAAAATGACCACCAATTGGTCATGTTAACTTAAAGAGTTAAGTTAACAAAATTCAAGCTTAAGAGTTGAGCTTGTTTGACTTAAGAGTTAAGTCAAAGGTTAATTAATTAAATTAAAGTATTTAATTTAATTAATGGGAAGAACACATTTTGGTGGAAAAATTCAAATGAAATGTTCATTTTAATTAGCATTTTAATTAACTTGAAATTAGATTTCAAATGTAATTAAAATGCAAATGAAATTCAAATTAGATTTGCATTTGCATTTGCCACCTTGGCAAAATGCAAGTTGGCCGCCCCTTTTCCTCATGGAAGGTGTGATGACACCCTGACATCACACCTTTTAGCATCTATACATAGATATAGAGAGAGAGGGTTGATTATTATGTCAAAAGGTGTGAAGAATTAGATTCTCCACTATTCCCTCTAAAATTCCTTGCAAGCATTAGATTCATGTGTCAAAAACTTTGCTCTCTTCTTCTTCTTCTTCCCTACCTAAAATTGGCCTCCACCATAGCATGTCTCTGGTCTTATTCTAGCTTATAGGCTAGAGATTTTGGAATATCTATTTGGTGTGTGGATCATATCAATAGAGGCAAACAAGTTAGTTTGCTACAGTTTGGAGATCCGCTTGCACAGAGTCAAATTTGACAATTTTGTGCTGGGAGATCTAGAACACTTTTTTATCTGAATTTTTTACTAAAAGTTCCCCAAGGTATTAAAAAGCTCCAGTAATTTTTTCGTGATTTTTGGAGGAGATTTGACGCTGATAAAAATCGCTACATTCCTGCTGCACGTTTTCCAACAGTTTCTGGATTGGTGAAAGGTTCACCACATTCTCCTTGAATTTTGCATTTCAAGGAAACATTCTATCAAACTTTGCCTTACTTGCTTACAAAGCAAGCATCCCGAAGTTGGAACATACGTTCTGATAAGACAGTCAAATCGTTTGGTTATGTCAAAAATATATAGGAACCTTGTATGTATAAAAAGGCTAGTGGGAGTTTGATTTAGTTTATTATACTTTATGTCAATGATATTCTTCTCATTGAGAATGAGAGAGAAGGGTTGAGTGTACTAAATCATGGTTATCCTCATAATTCTCCATGAAGGATTTAGGAGAAGCATCCTACGTATTAGAAATATGAATTTATAGAGATAAATCAAAGAGGATGTTGGGGCTTTCCCAAATCACGTAAATTGATAAGATACTAAAGAGGTTTAGTATAAAAGAATCCAAGAAGGGATTCATTCCCATGGGACATTGTCTTCATCTCTCCAAATGTATCGCCCCTAAGACTAAAGACGAGAGAGAAAAAATGTCCTACATACCTTATGCATCCACAATAGGGAGCACAATATATGTCGTTCAATATACAAGACCAGATGTAAAACTCGCTCTAAGTGTTAGGAGCCACTTTCAATCCAACCCCAGCAAAAGTCACTGGACGACCATAAAAGCAATCTTGAAGTACTTAAGAACTAAAAATTTATTTTTAGTATACAGCAATGAGAATTGAAACTTGAAGGATTTTCAAATTCTAGTATCCAATCCGATTACAGTGGCCTTAAATCCACCTATGGATTTACATTTTGCTACAAGGTGGTGCGATAAGTTGGAAAAGTTCCAAAAAAGACACCTCAACCAATTCTACTACTGAGGTGGAATATAATGCGGCTTCAGAGACTGCAAAAGAGGGTGTTTAGATGAAAAACTCCATCTAAGAGTTGGATGTAGTGCCTAGCATTGCAAAGTCAATAGTTGTCTTTTATGACAACAGAGCCATTGTGCAAGCAAAAGAGCCATTGCGCAAGCAAAAGAGCAAAGATCTCATCAGCGATCCAAGCATATTTTGAGGCATTGTCATTTCATCCATGAGATCATTGATAGAGGCGACATCCAAGTAGAGAGGGTTGCTTTGGAAGAGAATATAGCAGATCCACTAACTAAACCCCTATTGCGTAAAGTCATTAAAGGACATCTTGCGAAAATGGTCTTTAAGGCTATGGGAAATTAGTTGTAGGCCAAGTAGGAGATTGTTGGAATTGTGCCCCACAGCCAATTACAATTGGGGTGTAAATACTACTCCAATTGTGAGAAAATCTTAATTGAATGATATTCTTTTATAAAATGGTTGTATTCATATTATGCTTTTTTTATACTTGACTTGCATTTGATTGAAGCCCCTAAATCATACAAGACAATGGAACTTGGTCACACATATGATGGGATCATGAAACAAATATATAAGGTCATGATTTTAAATATTCCAAGTTATAGAATCTTATAAGAAGAGGCATCTAAGATTCAGATAGACTTGCACTAATGATGCATACTCCAAAGGGTTGGATATTGCCTCGATTCATGGGCAATCTATATTAGACATATATGCATGTTAATGGGTGCTTGTTAGAGAACAAGTTCACTGAAAATCCGCCAAGAGAATCCACTAGATAGCCATCGTGGCACGTCGGTAGTGGCAAGTTCTCAAGCTTCAGATAGTACATATAATTAGTCCTTTGACTCGAGGATCCATAGTAACCTTGTGTTTAGGTCCTTATACTTTGACTTTTTCTTGACCATATAGCAGGTCATTCGAGGTTGAGATTAGGCATGAGCTACTTAAATATGGATGTTTGTGAGATCCAAAATGGGATCCGATTCCTCATTGTTGTGAAGAATGAGTGTATCTCCTATGCATTCTATGATGATCCATTCTAAGAAATTCTTGCACAAGGTAGTATGACAATTTGGAAATGGTGTTTTTCAAAGTTGAGGTCATAAAAGGGAATTAAACATTGGATGTAGAGACATAGTTATTAAGGACATTAGTGAGCTAACAAATTCTTACCGTAGGCCTCTTTCAGGAGAAAAGAGACGAAAGGGCCATATTTGCATGGTAGGCATAAGCTATAATAATTCATCAAGATATAATTTATTTATCCAATTAGTTGGGCTCCATGGGCTTGTTGCTAGACATCGACCATGGAGATTGGGTGCTCTTCAATTAATAGAGATTAATTGAAAGAGCTATTAGTTTAAATGAGTTTAAACTAATTTGAATATCTCAATATTCAAAATATCACTATGAGTTGTGAGCCCATGTCCAATGAATGGATGAACCTAATGGGTCATACACAAAAGCCAAAGGAAACTCTTATTAGATAGGAGGGATTTTCTAAGGAGTTACAAAATCATAAGCTAGGAAGTTTTATCCTAAGGAGAGAAAAATAGTTTGACCAATTTTAATTGGTCATTTTAGCTTGATTAATTTAAGTGTTAAATTAATCAAAAATTTTAAGGAGTTAAACTAAGCCAATTATATTAAAGAGTTATTTTAATTGGTGTCATATGACAATTAACTAGTCAACTTAAGGAGTTAAGTTATCTCTAGTTAACTTAAAAGAGTTGAGTTAATTAACTTAAGAAGTTAAGTTAAATTAATTAAATTAAAGAGTTAATTTAATTAAATTGGGAATTTAAGTTTTGGAAGGAAATCAAATGGAAAAGTTCATTTGAATTATGCAAGTTGGCATTTCATTTCATGAGATGAAATGTAAATGCAAATGCAAATACACATTAAATCTAAATGCAAATTCAATTTGGCAAGTTGGCACACATGCATGGAGAGTGTGATGGAAGCCAATTCTCTTCTATAAATACATGTGGCGGGCCACTTGGTGCAGAGATTGAAGCTCTTCACATTTTCCCTCCAAAAGGTGGTATAATTCATGTGTTAAATAACCACATCCTAGATTCCCTTCTCCTTCTCCCCTTCTCCAAAACCGTCCACTCCTTTCATCACCATCTTCCTCTCATCTCTAGCAAAGTGAGGTTGATTGAGAGCTAATCCTAGGTGTGTGGACTAAGCATTAGAGGTTCAACACTTGGGGCACTTAAAGTTCGTTGGTGAACCATTTTGTGGCCGAATTTTGTGCATCATTTGGATGATCAAAGACCTTCAGTTTCCAGTGAATTTTGGCCAGTAACTTGTTGTTTTGTGGTGAAAAAGTGTACAAGTTTTGCTAAATTTTGGAAGCTTGGAAATAGAGAAATTAGATCAAGGTGTTGGAGCTTCTAGATCTTCCTTTGGAAGAGTCTTTGAAAAGATCTAGTTGATTCCTTTGTTTTCATCTACAAAGGTAATTTTTATCCTTCTGATTTTAATTTTTGGCATGTATTTGGTCCTTGGGAAGGAGATGATTAGTTATATTTTGCCTTTCTTGGTTTAATTTTATGGATCTAAATCTATCTCTCTCTCTTTCATGGGCTGCATGTGTAATACCACATCCAAAAAAGAAAAAATATTGATAATTGAAAATTTTTAGCTTGATAATTGGTACCACATATAGGAAATCTTTTTCAAATAATGTTGATTTTTAGCTTGATAATTGATGCATATGCAAAGATTCTTACTATGTAATTTAATTCCTATGAAGGAAAAATTTCACCAATCAAGAAAATAGTTGAAATTCTATGAGGGTTACTTGCATATATATATATATATATATAAGGGTTAATTATACTGGATATCTATGAGGGTTAATTAATTTTTACTTGCATATGAGGGTTACTTACAATTTCTATAATTGTAAGTTCCAAAAGTATCAAATTAGTCCATGTGTTATTATACATTGGAAGTTCATTCATTAACAAAATGAAATCCAATTATTGATGTCATAAAAATTAATTAACCATCATGCTCATTAACACAACTCTCAAAGTTTGACAGTTGATATAAAAAATATATAAAATACATAGTGCAATTAGAATATAATGTGACTCCAATTAACTCAATGTGGTGCCATTACTTTTAACTTGTTGATATCAAAAAGATGGGAAAAGGTAACCTTGCATTTGTTTTGGATTCCTTGAACATGCATCATGTAAGTGGAAGACTTTTCAGTATTCAATCTATACAAGTCTAATGTTTCTTGTTTTCTTTTTCTTTTTGGAAGAGATGAAGTGGGATTAAAAAAGTTGTTCGGTCTTAATTGGAATGTAATCCCCCAAACATAAAAAAATAAAAAAAAAAATGATCTTAATTGGAACGTAATCCTTAAACATAACAAAAGAAAAAGTTATTTTGTCTTAATTGGAAAGTAATCCTCAAACACAACAAAAGAAATCCAGAGAGAAGATTGATAGATGGACTGCATGTGTAATCACTCATCCAAAGAAGAAAAGCAATTGATGATTGGACTGAATGCGTAATACCACATCCAAAAAATAAAAAAGATTAATACTTAAAAAAATTTAGCTTGATAATTAGTACTACATATAGGTAATCTTTCCCAAAGAAGGTTGGTTTTTAGCTTGATAATTAATGCATGTGCAAAGATTCTTCATATTTAATTCAATTCCTATGAAGAAAAAATTTCACCAAACAAGAAGAAAGTTAAAATTCTGTGAGGGTTACTTGCCTATGTATGTGTGTGTGGAGGAGATATTAGAAGAAGGAAATCAGAATTCAACTTTTCAAGCATCCTTGCCTTTAATTACTCCACTATAATCACTGATTTCCTCAGGGCTTCCACATCCTCTTCTGCCCCCTTACCAACAACTAATCGTTCTACATCTTCATCTCCACCTTACACTGATATTGAGGTGGATTTTAGATTCAACATCCAACATTAGAAAGTAGTTCTGATGATCTTACCATTTCTTATCATCTTGACTTGGAACTATGTCCTGATATAGGCTTTTGGCTTAGAATTGCTAAAGTCTCAATTGTAGTTGGAACTATTCTTGTACTTTTGATTTTGCCAATTCTATTAGCTTTCGGTCGAAGAACATCCAAAACAAATCTTCGATGCAAAATAAGATTTTCAATTTCCAAGGAAGGAAACTCAATGTTCAAAAAAATAACAAAAGCAATGAACGCAACCCCTAATCAGAATCCTGAGAAGATTTGTATATTTATTGAAAAGGGGCTGCACACTGAGATTGTTAAGATCAATATAGATAAAGCCAATTTAGTATTGATTGAAGCAAGTATAGAGAAGATGATAACCTTCTAAAATGCAAATTTATATAACTCCAATAATCAAGATTGGCCATGAGTAACTTTATGTAAGCTGTAGTTTGTGGTATGTGTATATATATTCACTTTGATTAGTCACTTGCTTGTGCTTTTAACATGTTTAAGTAACTGCAAAAGCATATCATTATTTTCAAGGCTAACTAAAGTCATTATCATTCTAATTATTATCACGCGTTAAAATATTAATTCACCCTTTCTTATATATAATGTATGTAAGTTATGTACATTTTTCCAATCCTTAAGTGGCCTAGACCTACGACGAGGCATCTCAACTAGAACCTTATTTTTTCTCTTTAGTTAAATTTTTACTATTCTTAAACATGTGCAGAGGTCATCAGAGAAGAGTTTTTGGCTAAAGATTTGACCATTATAAATACCGATCAAAATGGAGTCGCCATTGAGAACTATAAGCAACAATATGCTATGCCAATTAATGTGTCCACCCCAAGTTCATGAAATAATCCATAGAGTTTGAGGAACAATGGCCCATTATTGATGCAATATTTATATAGATTTTACAAGCTCATGAAGGCCCATGTCAAAAGCATCAAGCCTATTATAGAGTATTAGACCCTCCATCCTAATTCCGTGTAATTAGGCCTTTATTGTACTTAATTCATGAATAAAAATAAAAGTACTGTTCATATTTTTCTATTGCTCTCTTATTTTGGTTTGTCTGGCCGAAGATGAAATCCCAAATATCTAATACCTCCTTAAGGACCCGCGTCACAAGTGTCTTTAACTAAAAGATCATAATACATTTTTTTTTGGTAATTTAATCCAAGCTTTAATTAGGCAATATGATTAAAAATATAAATTCAAATTTAAAGGGCAATATAACAAAACTAATTGAAATTTCACCCAGAGGACAAAAAAATCAATCAACCAAAATAAGATCTTACCTTAATAAAAGAAACACCTTCCCCACCCCCCTCAAACAAAATAAAAAAGAAAATAAAAGAAAAATGATTAAATATTATCAAAGACTAATCTTGTCCAAACTTCAAATTAACTACCACTGATAAAACTATTGATCCGAAGTGCATTCTTTTTCTGCACCATTTATACCCTCTTGGGATATCAAAAGTTGTTGTTCAATTCTACCCTTGTTTGAGAAGCCTTAATTCCTAAACATAATTGGAATTCTATTCTTCTTCCTAAAAGTTGCTTAAAATGAAAAATTCTAAAATTGGAAAATGCTAATGAGTAATTATTCTGAAAAATAATATTTTGATCCTACAAATGTTCTCTATGAATATGGCTCATTATGTTACCTTTGCAATGTCCTTGGTTCTCTATATAAAAACTAGTTTATTACAAGGTTACAAACATATATACAAGTACATAAGCTTCATATGGTTTCTAAACTTAATTATACATAATTGATCTCTTTTCTTTAATTTGATACATGTGAAGGCCTTTCATATCATATTTTAAATTATGAAAGCAAATAATGCCAAGATTCTCTCATTCAGAATAATTCCTCTAAGCCTAGAAAATAACAACTTACAAAATTGGACAAATTTTGACATGAACAAGAAAAATCAAATTACCTTGCAAGAAATGTTGCAGAAGCAAAAATAATTGTCATGTTTAGCTCATTTCCACAGTGGGAGAAGAGGTCAAACTTATTTAAGGCTTATTACAACAATTTCAGCATAACTCTCAATCTAGAAGATATAAAGAATATAGGTTTTTAGCTGATAGAATTGAGAGATTTTGGTTGTAGCTTGAAAGAACTTGAATACATGTGAATGCACAAGCTTAGATATTTCTACAAAGTCTCTCTTTTGAAATTTAAGGCCATCTTGGAATATTCATAGGTAAACTAGCCATTTATGGATGTTACTCACAAGTATTGACTATTTTTAGACTTTCTCTTTTCGTGTAAAATAATCTTTACTTCCCAGGTTTGACTTTCTACATTTTCCATTCGTGCAAGTGCACTATCTTCACTGACTGCCTTCTCTAGAGTCTTTTCAAACTTAAATTTAAATTTGAAATTTGAGCATGCAGGTTTCCAAGTCATTTTAGCAAGGAAAGTCAGACAGTTCAAGTCAAAAGATATCTATTAAAATCAAAGTTAACCTCATTATTCATAGCATAATTGACAAACTTCCACATTCATGAGAGGAATTTTTGAAAAGTATGAGCCAAGAAAAAAAATCTCTTGAGACATTGAAAAAGCTAACACATGTGGAAGAAGAAGCAAGGGCTAAGATGCACTTGTGCAACTAGTTAAGAGCACTTCACAGCCTATAACAATATAGGTAAATTTAACTTCTTCAAATAATGGTACATTGAAAGCTTGCAAGATACCTTATTCTTGGCCAAAAATAAATTTTCTAAGAAAAATTATGGCAGACCTCCCAAGAAAAATATTTGTTACAACAATCAAACACAATACAAAAATTGAAGAGTATATTATTTCGATAGCAAGAGTGTGCATATCGCTTGATTTTGCAAATATAAAAAAATGTGAGATATATCAACAAGCAAACATAACTAATGAGCCATTCGTGATGGTGATAACTAACCTAAACATGGTTTAATTTTTTGATGGGTGGTGGATGAATTCTAGTGCAACCTACAATATTTGCTATGACAAAGATTGGTTTCAAGCCTATACCCCTCTTAAGGAGCCCAATAATATTATTTTGGGTTTTTTCATACCATTCAAGTGCATGGAATGGAAGAGGTTGAGTAGAAATTCACCTCAAGAAGGGTTTTTTAACTTTGAAACACGTGTTGGATACTCCTAGTAAAAGAGGATCTTGAAAAATACAAGGCTTGTAGTAAAAAAAAAAAATTACTAAAAGATATTATCTTCTTATTAAAAGAAAAAAAAATTACTAGAGTTAATTCACATAGATGTTTGTGAACTTGGAGAAATTTTAATTCATGGAGGATTTAAATATTTTGTCATTTTTATTGATGATTTCTCAAGTATACTTATATTTAATTGATAAAAGAATAAATATAATGTGTTTGAAATGTTTAAAGATTCATTATGAAGTGGAAAATCAATTCAGTAAGAAAATAAAAATAATTAGAAGTGATAAAGGCCTGGAATATATTTAATAAATTTAATTCTTTTGTTAAATAATTGGAAATAACTCATGAAATTACTCACCATAATCTCTCACATCTAGTGGTGTAGCTGAAAGCAAAAGAAACAAGGTTAGTTGATTTGACAAATGCCAACTTATTAAGTCTTTTGCACTTTTAAATCTTTGGATAGAGCTATTTTAACAGCTTGTTATGTGTTAAATAGGGTGCCATAGAAATGATAACATTAACACCATTTTGAGTTATGGAACATAAGCTAAAAAGAGGCATAAAATGAAATTCTTTTTTGAAATCTTTAGGATCTATCAAATCAAAAAGATCTTCCTCTACGACGGGCTCAGCGAAAGCGAAGTGATATTTTTATTTTCATTTTTTTGGCTGCATGTATTTTTATTTTCCTTTTTTTTTTTTTGGGAGGAGATTGTAGGTTCCTAATGATAGTGTAACTCCGTAGTTTATAAATCACATTTTGACAGACAGAAATGGAAGAGGGCATTAAACGGATAACTATGTCGTACCCACTAGGACACAAAATTTCATGAAGCCAACTTATGAGTTTTTTTCTTTTCTTTTTTTTGAAAAAGTTCTATTATTTTTATATCCTTAAAATAATATTTGCACTTTCAGTTTTAAAACCTATGTTCATGTAGTACTTGTTGTATGACAAATGTGCAAATTATCCAACTAACTCAGGACTTCACTACCACAATTAATCGAGATAAACAAATGCCTAACGTATGATCTTCTTAATGCAATATATGATATGGGATATGGGCCAATGACGAGATTCAGTTTGATCATATTAACAAGATAATGCTAAAATGGTTATTAGATCGAAATGATGCTGAAACATCAATTTCAATCGTGTATGGTGAAAATTTTAATTTGTTTGATACTGCAGTGCATCAAGCCCTGGGAATTCCAGCTTCAAGAGAAAACATCAAGCTAGATTCAAGCTCTAGGATTGGTTTAGAAAAGTACCACAATTTATCTAATGTGGTTAGAGACAAAATAAGCATAGTGAATCTGGCCAAAAGCCTTAGAGAATGCAGAAGTGCGGACAGCAGTTTCAAACTTATATACTTCCTAATGTATCTAAAGCTGTCTAATGTAACAAAAATGGTAACTAACTTGAAGACCGAGGAGAAGGATCACTCATCTACTGCCCCAACTACTCAAGGAACCACAGATGGTTTGTCCAAGTACTATGTTTATGATGGTTTGGCTATTTTACCCACCACAATATATAGCAGCAAGGATCAACTAACTTTCTTCAAGAGTCCTACATTTCTCTAACGACGATGGATCATATGGGTGCAATAATGCAGAAGAAAGGTCAGAAAATTTAAATGGAATGAAGATCCGTCTAGTCAACCCGCTCACAGATGGATCTTACATAATCAAATATCTGTGCAGAAACAGCTTTGAAATAAAGTAATGGTATATTTTTCTATTCTCAATACGTAGGGCTATAATGGATATTCGAAAATTTATTTACCGTCCGCATCCGAATTCGTTTATAGGTCATATTATCCATATCCGTTTAAAGCGGATATTATCCGTATCCGATTAGTAGATATTCGACGGTAAACGGATACGAGTATGGTAATTGCATATTCGATCCGTTTAATATCTACTCCGAATATATATCCGTTGGATATATTCATTTATCCATTATCTGTATCCGATAAATAATATTTAAAAATTATTATATATAATATATATTCTAATTAATTTTTCATGTATTTTAATATATAAATAATATTTAAAAAATTATCATGTATAATATATTATACATAATAAATTATTTTTATTTTTTCAATATGAAATCTCATAATCTATATATAAGTATAAATTAGTAATTAAAGAATTAATAAGAAAAAATTAGTAGTTAAAGATTATGATGAATCAATATATGGTAGCAATGATAATGAAACCACTGTTAAACCAAAAAAAAAATTGAAAAATTAATATATAAATAATAAAGTTAATCAATATAAAATTATTGTTGCTTAACTTTATAATTAATATATATTGGTGTTATTTTATTAATATTAATTAATCATGAAGTTAATCAATAATTAGAAAAAATGAACTAAATCAAGAATAATTAACTTTTTAATTCTAAAATAAAATATTAAAATACTAAAATTATTAACTAAATGTTATTCGTGTCTGACAAAAAATATTTAAAAATTATTATATATAATATATATTCTAATGTTTCATGTATTTTAATATATAAATAATATTTAAAAAACTATCATATAATATATTATACATAATAAATTATTTTTATTTTTTCAATATGAAATCTCATAATCTATATATAAATAATATAAGTATAAATTAGTAATTAAATAATTAATAATAAAAAATTAGTAGTTAAAGATTATGATGAATTAATAGATGGTAGCAAGGATAATGAAACATTGTTAAACCAAAAAAATTTGAAAAATTAATATATAAATAATAAAATTAATCAAAATAAAATTATTGTTGCTTAACTTTATAATTAATTATATTGGTGTTATTTTATTAATATTAATAAATCATGAAGTTAATCAATAATTACAAAAAATGGACTAAATCAAGAATAATTAAATTTTTAATTCTAAAACAAAATATTAAAATTCTAAAATTATTAACTAGCTAAAGGGACATTAAGAAGGTGTTTATCTAAACTTATTTAATAAGTTTTATAAACTCTTACATCTTATAAGATATTTTTGGAGTTCCTGCATTTTATAAGATATTTTTTCCAAACTTATAAGAGGCAATATCTTTTTTTTTAAAGTAAATTCTCAAAGTGTTTGGATAATAATATCCTGGAGCTTATAAGGTATTAATGGTGATAATTTTATGATTAATATAATCAAAATTAAGAGAGCTTGTTAAGATCAAACATTTTATAAAATTAAGAGAGTTTGTTATGAAACACTTATTGACATCTTATAAATTATCAAACATCTAATAAAATATTTTGAGAAGCTTATAAACTCACCAAAACAACTTCTAAATGTTTTAGAATATCTAACTATACTCTATAGGGCACGTTTGACTGTGGATATTGCATAATAGCGTCAATTGTAATGGGGCCAAATTAGGTGGGATTGCACTAGTCAACTTTCATGTTTGATGTGTAAATTGTCGGGCCAATAAGTAGCCAACACAATCCCTCCTTTTCTACAATCAGCTGTTTGATGGTAGCTACAAATATTTTATGGACAATTTTGCCTCTACACAATAAAGGCCCTAATAAGTCAAATCTGTAATCAAAAAGCAAACTGCCTCCCTTATCAGCAATCGTCTTCCCTAATCTACTATAGTTGAAAATGAGCAACTGCCAAAATCGTCCACCCAGATTGTTGTTTTCTTATCTTTGTTCACAACGAGCCATTGCTCGAATGATATATGTTGTTCATTGTCCGTCTTTGTTGGCTTTAGGAGTAGCGAAATCTTCTCTATTTGTGCTTCCCGGTAAATCCTGACGTTCCTACCTTTTACTTTTTTTTTTATTTCGCCTGAATGAAGATAGGTTTGATTATTATTGTTTTATTTAAGTAAGTCTATGCGTATTTGGTCCTAAAATTATGAAAACAAAATCATATGGGTAGAGATTAATCTTAAGCTCAAGATAGAAATTGAATTTTATCGTGTTTTGCCGAGAGGGGAATTACTCTAAAAAAATTTATGATGAATCTAAATACATGATTCGGCTTATCAGGTTTCTGGAGCAAATGAGGTTAAAAAAAATGTTTTTACTACAATCTACCAGATTTCTGTTAGTCAAGGTAAGCTGTTTAAAAATTGGTAAATAACATGCTTGATAGAAGAAATATTGATATCATGCAACTATTGACCTATTTTTCAGCCCAACTACAGTCTATAATCTCCAATGCATTATATGATCATTTAGTAATACTATAATAGAGGCTTGGGTAAAATTTTGTATCATCCACAAGTATATTAATATTGTGCAAATGTGACGTTTGAGACAGGTATTGGGTTGCCTGCATCTGAATTTCACAATTGCTGCCAATTGGAGACAGGATCTAATATAGGCGTTAGCGTGTTCAACTATAATCTTAAGGTTAGTAGGTTGATTCGTTTGTTTTACCCAACTCTTCAAAAGGAATGTGTGTCATGTTGAAAGATCTTTCATTTCCCATCTGCTTAAAACTGTTATGTAGGGTGCAATGATTCTAAGGCCATCTCCTCAATGCCCTTATGGTGGAGGTCAAATGGTGCTCCGTCAATGACACATAGCATAGAACCTTGGTACGTGGTTTTACAAATATCGCAAGGGAAATAATCATGACGGTTGCTTCATATGGTGGGATGTGTACCAGGGGCTCCCGTTGGAGTATTCTTATGGAGACAATCTATCCCAAGAAGCATATTCACGACCTCCCAGTCCAAGTGCATATGTTTTGACTCCGCTAGTTTGCAAAGGATCAAAAACACCTAAAGTGGATGCCTTGACCACACAGAGGAAAGTGAAAGCTCACGTACAGGTCCTTCTATGAAAAATTCTTTCTTTGAACGTCCTGAGACATTTAATCTTCCAACTCATAACTTGAATTCTGCCATGATATTTGGTGGTTGTCTTGGTTATAATTATGTCATGATTGTTGCATTTGTTGCATTACTTGTGAGATTGCTGATTGGAAAGCTTTTTTTGGGATGTCCTTTAGCTAAGCCTGGTTAATGATGATGGCATGTATGTAATACAATGCTTTATATTACAACTAGACCTACGGGCACCTTGTATAAGGTTATGTTATCTACATTTATGCTATGTTAATATGTATCGCTTTGACCTTCAGTTCTTCTACGTAGTAGGTAATGTTTGTGATTCATTTCTACTTAGGCTGAAACAAGTAATTTTAATTATATCATGTATTCTAGGGTGCTTGTTTATATTTCCTTAATGATGATATTGATGTTTAAAGCACTAGTGTCTTCATCTAGTATTTTTTTGGTCCATTGTGCCTATGTTTGTCGATTATGCCGTGTATATAACCTTTATTGGAATCTGATATAACTTTTTTTTTCCTACAAAGACTTGCCTCTACTGAGTATATTTTTTTGTTTTTGTTCTTCTCTTTAGGGGTGTACATTTGGTATTGGCAAATTTACATCATGTTGTATGTTTGGTTTAGAGTACAAATTTTGGTAAAGTAGCATTGTCTGCCTCAATGTCACAGAACTTTTACGAAGCATAAGCAAGGAAAATGCTTAATTTTTTGACCATCAATCTGTCCAGCAGTATATAGTGGACATATAAATTAAAGAAACATGAATTTAGACTTGAATCTAAATAAGATTTCAACATAAGAAGGAAACAAAGACAACCGACAGAGACGGATGGTTTTTATGACCTCAACACGTCGCTATGATTTGCATTAAGCAATTCATTAATTTGTCTGAAATTATCTTTAAGCTTTTGCATCTGCACCATGGGACCATTTAAAAAGGCCGAAATGAGAAAGAAATAAAATATTTAGTACTAAATATGAGGGGGGGGGAAATGAAAGCAAGATACCCTTTTATTTTCAAAGCATAAACAATTCTTTCAGAAAAAGGGGCAAGCCTTCTGTTCCATAGTGAACCATCTAAAAGGCCAGTTAGCCTTCTCTCAATTGTTGGAACACTGCTTGTTGACTTGTTTCCTTAAGCTACCAAAGAAAATTTAATTTTAATAATTATACATTACTCAGTTTGATAAAAATATTTCGACAAAGTGTATATAAATGTTAAAATTATATATTGATTAACGTTATAAATAGCATTTTAATGCTATTCGAAGTTGATTTTTAAATTATTTTTTCTCAAATTTATATATCTTGTATTTAACTTCTTGCAAAGATGCTATTTTTATCATTTTTTTTATTATTTGCCAAACTCATGGTAATTCTTGAGTACGTATGGCTTTTTATTTATCTAAAAATTGGGGATTTTACCATATAATTTTTTTCAGTGGATAAAAGTTTATTAGTGCTGATGTTTAAATAAAAATTTACAATACCCAGCAAAACTATAATAAAATTACAAATTATTTACCAAATTAAATCAATAGCATAATTGACGAGAAAATAGTTTGAAAAGTATGACTTTCTTCCTAAAAAGCCAATATGGGATACACATAAATTACATGTTTTGACAAAGATATATATATATATATTTAAAGAAACATACTTTGGACAATTAATGTGGACAAAGCATCATTGGCTTTCATGTGTGCCCTCTACAACTAAATTACATGTTTTGACAAGGATATATATATATATACACAGAGACTTTGGAGAATTGATGCGGACAAAGCATCATTTGCTTTATGTGTGGCCTCAACTTCAACTATGCTATGATAATGCCGTCCAAACACCATAGGCCACGCCCGTGAGATTCACTGACATATAGAACCATGCAAACCCTCACATTTTGCTTCTGTCAAGTTCTTAGCGTGTTTATTTTCAGCCTTGCACCAGAGGTGTATGCAAAATCCTGTGATTTCATGTTTCATCTTCAGCTACTATTTGCCATCATATTTGACTACCTGAGCACTCAATGTGAAAGTATACCTTGTGTCAGTGCCCAAATGATACACTTGAAATGCCATACGCATTATAAAACCTACTATATTTCTCATTCAGTGTTGGAACTCCTCTATAACTGTTCATACTACCCAAATAATTTAACATACATAACAGAAATGGTTCCAAGAAAGCCCCGCACTCAGGAACAAGTTTGATATACCACACCATGGGACAAGCAAATTGACAAGGAGTTCATCAGTCGACCAGTGGAGTATGCTTGTTTGGATAGGAGTCTCTCGGCCTCACCGATGTTGATGTCATCCGATTTGCGCATTCATTATGTTAATCTAAAATTTAGGACCAGCTTGAAGTACAAGGATGGTAGAATGTATTTAAGGTACTACAGCACAGACACAACGTCTTTGGGTTTTTAATTTCTCTAGCCCCAATAACTTACGGTGAGGAGTTGAATATAGTGCAAGCCGAAGCTTGTATCTGGGACTATATTACCGTGGCAATATTTAATTTGCGCATTATTTGGGTGTGTAAGAATATTTAATTTTTTTTTTTTTAGCATTGTAGAAGTTCCCAGTATCGGAGGCATACATGATGAAATGAAAGGCTCAGCGGTCAAAATTATGTGACATCTTTGGCCCGCCTAAGCCGATTAATCTATATGGGGAGACCAACGTAATTCAAATTTTTGATGACAGCAAAACTAGCATAACTCCGATCGCGAACACCAATGCGACAATTATGAATGCTATCCCGCCAAATGTCAATATGAACCCTTTAACATCTTTTTTATGGAGTAATTTGGAGAAAGTTTATGGC
Organism: Jacaranda mimosifolia; assembly: GCA_018894105.1. Classification (NCBI taxonomy): domain Eukaryota; kingdom Viridiplantae; phylum Streptophyta; class Magnoliopsida; order Lamiales; family Bignoniaceae; genus Jacaranda; species Jacaranda mimosifolia. The sequence continues at coordinate 3,584,888 of CM032131.1, read as the reverse complement.
AATGATGATATATCTGAAGACTCAATGAAGTTCACTGATCCGAATATGCCTTCAATTCCAGTTGTCAATCCTTTCTCTTACCAGAACAATAGATTGTGGATTTAAGAAAAAGATCGGGAAATACCTGGTTTGTTTAAGCCATCCCCGACAGGCACTCCATCGAGCTCCTACGCGTCTTCCTCAAAGAAGTGATGCATAACATTTTCAAGCATTTTTTCTTTGTGGACATTATAATCGTCACTGTTTGTGGTTATGTACCCTGTTCCTGGTGTGTTTGAATAAGCGGCAATAGCATTAACTAGCTATAGGTTAGTGTTAGCCGCTGCTATTATGTTCGTTCGTGTGTCTCTCTATGTTCTGTTATTTTTTAATATTATTTTCTCCATCTAAATTTTATCATATGCGAATTTTATTTTAACAAGAAGATTTTTATAAATCTCAAACTACTTATATGGTACAAAAAAAAATTATAACATGTAAGAAATACTTGATTGCCTTGACTAAATTATCTCGATGATTAGTAATCTATGGTCATAATTATAAATTAGCCAACCCTACCAAATTAAATGCTTTCTTAATCTAGGTTTTGACTTCAACTTCTTCTTCAATGAAAGCTAGCATAACTTGTTAAGCAGGATGACATGATTTGATGCGACACAACAGCTACCTTCATGTACCTAGAAATTAAATAGGTTTGACATTTGCAATTATTTTATTTATTTATTTAATTTTAATTTATTAAAACAGACAATTTTAGTGTTCTAACTCAAGATTGAATCAAACAACCTAAACACCAACCACTAAATCAAAGTAACATTTGCAATAATCGCAACAGGCACCACATATCCAGTGTATTAAACATAATACGCTATACAGTCACATGAGTGATAGTTTTGGGCATTATCCTAAACATGATTAGAAGCAAGAAATTTCTAAGTTTTGACGACACAAACCTATAAGAACATGGGGAATCCTGACTCTAACATACAGTAAGGTACTAGACCAACTTTATACCAACCAATTATAGCCTGAAAAGATACCAACCAACCATATATAGTTGCATATCCCCATCATTGGAACAAGTACTCTAAAAATCCAAAAGAAATGCCTCCCACATCATAACATTAACTTAGAATGATTATGGCAGTATATATAAGGAAAATGTACATAACCAGATAGGATTAGACGAATATATCGAGCCCTGCCCCCTTGTTCATCCCCCAAAATACATCCATATCAATTTTGTTCTGAGCAAGATGATGAGTTGCCTTGACTTGGTCATCCGAAGACAAATCTGGGATTTTAGCAATGGCTTTAAATAGAGATGTTCCCATTGTAGAATCCAAATCAGGAGCCGAGGATGCCAGTTGGAGAAACTTATCAGCAATAGTTCCAAGAGTTGTTTTGGTGTCTTCGAGTATGCTTCCCACCGCATTCTCAAAATCAATGATTACTGGATCAATCCTCTTTCGCTTACCAGATAAGGATGCCTTCTTCTTGGAACCAAAGCCAGATGGTGGAGTAGTCGATACAGCATCATATTCTGTACTAATACCTATATCAGTTGCACTAGTAGGCTCAACATTATCAGCTAACTTCTCTCCGTCATTAGTTTGCGAACCATGCAATAGCTCTTGAACAATATCTGCCACATCAAACGACTAACCCCTAGTAGCCCTGTCATTTCCAAAGATCTCTACCCAACTGTTGTACCATGGATGAGGCTTCCCTCAAAGCTTTGCTGCATCAGGTTGCACCTAACGCAACATTTTAATAATTATCTACAGTATTAATAGGATAATGTAATAGTATTGGTACATATCACAAAAAGAGGATATGGAAAAGAGTAAAGTTTGTATCTTGACATACTCAGCCCAAACTGCTTCAAACTCCACAATGATCATATTGGTATTGGGATCTATACATGCTCTACCATCTCCACTAAGCCCAATTATGCCCTTTAGAGTCGAATACTTCTTCTTCCAAACTTGCAACTTAGATTTTATATGTTTAACAAGAATTCCACTACCCGGAGACTTGTCGGCCATCATTGACTCTAGTCTCACCATATAGCCGCCCTTGAATGAGCCATCACATTTCCAACCACCTGCTCGCAAGTGTTTTAATGCTTGTATCAAAGCCTCCTTCTCTTGATGAGTCCAGAAACGTCGTGGGCCAATGGAAGTCTTATTTGACCTATCAATACTGTGAGAAGAGCAACCATTTTGTGCCATGACCTGTCTCATTAAAGAATAAAAAAATGGTCAAACACAAATTATTGAAAATGAGTATTTCGCACATTACTTAGTTTCATTATACACCTCAAAATGAAAACCACCTGATGCAATCATACGTAATCAAACACACAATAAAGCAACAAGTTTGAGCAAACTAGTTAAAGTTGTACATCCAAAACATGTCATAATTCAACACAAGTACATATAAGAAAGGACGTATGTAGTCATTAAGGTTTGTAAACATGTTAAATACTAAAGTCTATACTATTTAAGATCCTAAGATACGGTGCGAGCCCCTCTCCAAGAATGGTACATATTAGCGGCCAGGGAATCACGCCAATTGCTCCACTTAGAGGATGTCTCAATTGTGTCAACATGATCAACATCCCCCAACTCAGGGCCCCCATGGAATTCATGGAAAGTGTCTTCCAAAGGGTCAATGGACATATTTGTGCGGATGTAGTTGTGAAAAAGTGCACAAGCTAAAATAATCATGGTTTGGGTTCTAATGGGATAAAAAGTAGTGCTCCTTAAGACTGCCCACCGTTCCTTCAGAAGTCCAAATGCCCTCTCAATTACATTGTATGCCCTAGTATGCTTCATGTTGAAATATTCACGTGGGTTCTGGGGTGCCATTGCTCCATCGCTCCAATCATCAAAGTGGTATCTAATGCCCCGATATGGAGTTAAAAATCCTTCACAGTTGATATACCCAGCATCACATAAATAGTAATTTCCTACAAACCATAAACGAAGTTAGCTTACAAGGAATGTGGGTAGCAAACAAGATAGACAAAGAACTTTACTATGCATATAGTGACATCACACCAATTGGCACTCTAAAGCCATTCAGTTTGTTAACCGCTACTCATAACACTCTGTTATCTGCACCAGATCCCTCCCATCCAACAGGCATATATATGAAGTTCATCTAATGATTGCAAACCCCAAGAACATTCACTACAATGTCACCTTTCCTAAACCGACAGTGTGTTTGTTCGCTTGCTGGTACATGCACCTCAATATATGTGCCATCGAGGGTACCAACACACCCTTACAAATTAAAATAATGCAATTCAAATGAGTATCGAACACATATTATGTTATCATGATTACATATACCCAACTGTTATGTACACTTACCTTAAGGCATCTCCATGTTTCATTAGTACAATCATCTTAGACAGGTTGAGGTTCAACAAGGAGCAAGGGACTAATTTTGATAACTGCTTTCAAACATTGTTTGAAAGACTTGCTAATTGTATGGCCGGATCTCTTAAAGTCGTGCTTCACAATCATATTCTTTTTATGATGTGCTAGGATAGAAAGAAAAACTACGACTTTTTCACGGATGCCAACAACTTTTTTGTTTTTCAACCCCCCTACGTGCTCCATCAAATAACAAAGCCTCCAAAAGGCATTTTTATCCATACGCAAATTATTCAAACATGCCTAATCATCTAATTCCACAATCTCTCAAACTAGGCCTGTAAATGGGTAGGGTGTTACCCTACCCAGGCCCAAAATGTCAATACCCATACCCACACTTATTAAAGATAGTGTAATGGGTATGGGTAGGGTCTGTAACCATAAATTACTTAGGTACCCATATCCAAAAATTACCCAGTACTTTATACTTAAATTTAATTTATGAACCTAAAAACTATTTATATCCAAATCAAATTTATATTAATGATAAATTTTTTATATATAAAAATTCCAAATAGTGAATGAACAGTAACAACTAAATAATTTTTTTAATTAAAATTTAAACTATATTAATAAAGTTAATATATATATAAAGTAGCAAAAAAAATTTTAAACAGGAAAAGCAATAGCAATAGTTGAACATTTTTAATTAATAATATTAAAATAAATAGTGGAACAAATAATTTTTATAAAAACAGTTAATAAAATTAATTTTGTTAATGAATAAAGTTTATTAATATAGAAATTAACTGTTTTTATAAAATTAAATATAGAAAAAAGTTTTTGCTTTTAAACTGTTTTTATTAACTTTTTTTTTAATTATATTAATTTAATTAGCAAAAAGTTTAATTATTAATTACATTAACAAATTTTAACTATTATATCAATAAAACATTTAATTTAATTAGTAAAAAGTTTAAAATTAAATAATTTAAATTTAATGATTATATTAAATCAAATATAAAAAAATTATTTTTTGTTATCGTATGCCAAATAATATTTTTAGATATTGAGAAAATAAATATATACATTAAAAACATAAGTCCAACAAACTAGACCTAATGGGTCTTGGGTTAGATAGGGTAGGGTAGGATTAGGGTCTTATCCTTTTGGGTATTTTAGGGTAGGATAGGATTAAGGTCTCATTATGTTAGGTATGGTATGGGTATGGGTATGGGTATGGGTATGGGTAATACCCTACCCATTTACATGCCTATCTCTCAAGTGTTTTGATTGATCTGGCATCTTAGAAATCACACTCCACTGTCTTTGGACCTGACTCCATCTATGACCACACTTTGTCTATGACCAAGACTTCCATAATGTATAATGAAAGCTTGATAAAGCAAACAAATGCAAATAATTCTTCGCACCAAAAACATGTAAATCCACATCAAAATATGGATTTTCGTATTCCAATCCATGCAGTTTGCCTACAACAAATCTAAAAGGAGCAAAAGTGAATGCATTATATTGGATGGATGTCAAACATAAAGTCCGACATGTAGGTATTACATGGGAACAATGATACAATAGCATTTTTAGTGCCATTAGTCAAATATATCCCTTGTACTGTTATTGTTAGGAAAAGAAAAATTAATATTCAAGTTTGGATTGTTAATGTAATGATTATAGGCCATATATATCTATTATAAATGCACATAGGGTGGAACAAACCGAAAGAGTGGAAATTGACCTTATTGACTCATGATAAAGTTTGAAGCTAATCATGGGGCAGTTGTCAACAGTGTTTCTATTTTCACAGCAAGTAGAATTTGATTGTTTACATCTTGGTAAAGAAGAAAAGTTCGATATACATAGAAGGCCGCTATGTCAAAGGGATAGTTTTACAGTTGACCATTAATGTCACTTTAGATTTGAGATAATCCTAATCAAGTGTGATTAGGATCACTTTGAAGTAACTTCTCCGAATGTGAAATAGCTTTTGAAATCAAATTAGAAAACAATTCTTAAATCTCAAGATCTATAATAACGTAAATTGAAATCTAATGAACCACGTAATTCTTTGGATAGTGTTATGTGACATCTCAAGTGCTAATGAGATGTATGTCATTATGTTTGGCCTATGTGTGTGTATGGATAAAAATTAAAATTGAAAAGGAGAGAAAAGTTTGACTTTCTAAGTTTTGAGAAAAAAGGGAAAAAAATGTCTAGCTCTATTATTAAATAGAGAGCTAATTTGCATTTCAAATATATCAAATTCTTTTTAGTTGACATCTCCAACGATCGACCTATTCATCAACCTAGTTATTCATAGAGAATTTTTTTTCTCAATCCGTCTATATAAGGTGATGAAGGTTGAAACAATTATGTACAATGATCACTCAAAAAAATTACATTGATTCATTAATCAATCATAATACTATGAAAAAAGTAACCATATATGGCTAGAAAGCTTCACATCTTCAGCTGCACATATGGCTTATGTATGCTGCACCGTTTATCAATAGGCTACCTTAATACAAAAGATGATGTTCTAAACGAGGCATATATCAAAAAATGAATGAACTCCTCATAGATCGAAATCAGTAGCTATAGGCATAATTAATCTATGTGATGTGCAAAAATGCCACTACTAAACAAAGAGTGGAAGTTCTACTGAAGTTATGAAAAAAATAAGAGAACTCATTACTGGGTAAGAAGCAATAGGGTAAGACTTCTTGAGATGTAGCCCACCGTCACTGGCAACTATTCGAAACACCTACAGGAGGAACGATGTGCACAGTACTCCTCAATTTATGGAAGGTGTTGTTCAGTAAAACCACAAAAAAAAACACGTTAGATGAAGAAGAAAAAACGGGATAGGGGTTCTGAAATACTAATAACCAAAATCGAGAAGGAGAATGAGTGTTTGCTGCTACAGGATTATTTCCACAAAATGGGGGCATTTAATCGCAACAAAGACATCATCAAATTTGAGGAGATACTAGGGCTCGATGAACAAAGCTCACGCAAAAATATAGGATTTTTCTATTTGGTTTGAATTTGGGGAAAGTGCATGTTTGATGGTACTAATTATTTGAATGTAATGAGAGCTCTTAATCGCAAGGAAGACATCATCAAAATTGGGGAGGAATTAGGGCTCGATGAACCAGTCATGCGCAGAGAAAGGGAATTGAATTTGGGGTGGAGTCTGAACTTGGGGTGGAATCTGATGAACGATTCAGCATTAGGGCAAGAAAGGAATTAGCCAGAGGAAAGCAATGCCATAAATGTAATATCCTGCTGCCAACCACCTTACACCCTCATCCACAACTACCTAATCTCAACCCTGGACCTCTGATTTGAATAATGGCTAATATGTGCTACAGTGCCGAGCCCCTTCAAATTTGTAGAGTGGCCTGCAAAATTAGTAGCTCACATCAGACAAGGGATTGCTGTACATTACCCTACATTAAGCATGCTATTACGTGGTATCAAACGTGCCCTATACATATAAGATAACATGAACATATCATTTCATAATTTTATTTTGTAGACTTTAGAAAACTAATAAAATTTATCTAAATATAAAACTTAAACTTTGAATCCTAAAATCCCACAACTCCATAAATTTTAAACTCCAAAACATTTATGATAGAAAATATTTTTAATGATTAACTTTACTATATCCACATATCTAGAATTAAATGTCAATATTCAATGGCCATTGTAAAATTTAATTTTTTAAAATTATATTAAAATATGATATTAAAAAAATTAAGTATCAAAATATTAAGATATGAATCAGAGCCATATATAACAAACTAGTAAATAATTAATTTTTGAGTTTAAAAATTTTTTAAATTAAAAAATTAATTACTATAATAAAATTAAAATTATCAAAATAAAATATAAAAAAATAAAAAATACAAAAGATAAGAATGACCAAATCACTAAGCCCTACGATATACATTTCAATTGCAATTCAGTCGCCCACAATAGACATACCAGGTACTCTTACTCTCTTTTCTTCCATTCTTCTTCTTCACCCCCACCTCAATTTTTTTTTAATGTAAGCATCTTGCCTGCAAAAGCACTAGCGAGATGCTCCAGGCAGCAGCTGCTGCTGCTGCTTCTTTTTTTTTAATCTAAGCATCTCACCGGCAAAAGTGCCGGCGAGATACTCGTAGTGGAAGCCGGGGGGCCTCCTTAATGGAGAGGCCAACAGATCTACTGGATCTTGCCATGGGAGGCCAGCAGATCTACTGGCTCTCGTAATGGGAGACCAACACCTCACCGCGAGCCAGCAACGACTGCTACCCAGCCAGGCAACTGCTGCTACTGCTCTTTTTTTTTCTTTTGAAATCACCCCTACTTTTTCTAAATCTTTCAAATCTTCTTAGAGCTGCATTTTGTTTAATTGTTTGTTTGTTTCCATTTTAAAGCAGCTGAAGAGATAATAAATGTTGGGACTAAATCACCTGGTAACATTCGCATGTAATTTGATTTATTATTAAGTATATTTTGAGTTAATTATTATCGTTTAAAAAACCCACAAATAATTTGCACTTTTTGGGTGAAGTAATGGAAACACTGAAAACCCGATTGAATGATGTGATTATCTATTCTGTAATTACAATGTAAGTTTTTGTAGATTCGATTATTTTTTAAGATGGGTTTTGATGTTTCATAATATCTTGGTTATTGAACTATATAATGTAGAAACTTCTGGACCACTTTGTGCTAAAATGTTTATAAATGTTCACTCTATTGATTGCTGGAGATACTGGGCCTTGGAATTTGTTTAGAAAAATAGTTTTTGAGAATATTCATGCTTTATGAATGTAGCATTTTCAACTATGTTGCTAGCTTTTGTTTATATGCTATCATGTTCTTAAGGTTGTTTTATGTTTGATAAGGGAAACTAATTCTTATTTGAATTATTAACTGATCCTTGCAGAAAATGGATGAAGATTCGTGATATCCAGTTCCCAAGATAAGGAATATATTAGTCTAGCAGCAAGCAGCAAGCAGCACACAACACAAGTCATTTGATTTTTTAGGCGTGTTATATGGTATATGGCAATTAATCTTACTCTTGCAATTCAATTTGTGTCGTAAATTTGAAAGTTATGATTTTGTCTAAGCTTGCAATTTAACTGCACAAGATGAGTGAAATTCCAAATATAAGAAGGAAAAATTGTGTGTTACGAAAGATATATTGAGTTCTCATGCTGCTATTGATATCTACATCTCCATTTTTTATTCATTTTTAAAGATTTAGCAAATTTCATTGATAATTGATTATAAAAAAGATGGTAATCAAAATTTTGGATAAGGTGCAACTAAATAGGGGCGATGTGGTTAAGGGACCATACTTCCAATTTTAAGAGATAGCTTGCATCAGAATGCCTTTGGAGTTTTTTTTTACCTCATTCATTATGATTTTGGTTTAAGCTCTTCATGCATGTTTGCCATTGATATCAGTCTCCATTCTGACTGAACATGTATTGATCTTTCCAATTGGTTCTAAATTCTAATGCAATTTATCTTTAGAGATGGCTAGTTCTGTGTCCCATATTATTCTCATGTATCACTCCATTTTGTTCTTTTATTGCAAATGCATCAAAATCCTTTGGCTTTTTCACTTGTCTTCAATTTCATAAGCTCTACAAAAGCAAAGCTTCTTACATGATTCTTGATTTAGTTAAATCTCAGACATGGTAAGAGTTTTTCACGACCACCTATGAGGTTTCATTCTCTTCGCCGTCATCGAAGTGAGAGCCGAAGCTTTAGCCAAAGTCGTAGTTACAAGTTATTATTATTTCTCAGATATTTTTAACATTTACTTTGAAAATGTGATTAAATTCCTTTAAAATTTTATTATTTTTCCTTCTTTTCTTATTGTATTTTTTATAATTATATTGATGTTTTATTTAATTGTGCAGGTTTGAAATTTTGCATCTTTTGAGCATTGTAAAAGGTAAATTATTTTTATTAGTGTTTAAGTTATGATTATATGAATTGTGTTTATGAATTACATAGTCAATATTTTGAATTATAATTATATTTATAATGCTTTTTTATTATATATTGCTAAATATTACACGTTTGATTTATTTCTTATTTTTTTATTATTCAACTTGTTTTTGAAAAAGAAATTGCTGATGTACGTTACATACTGCGTATTTTCCATCTTCTAGTGCTTCTACGCATCTATTATTAAGGACACTGAAAAAGATTGTTATTTTTTATTTGATTTTTAAGGAGATTTGTATGCACATTTGATCTTCTGAGTATGCTAATTTGATTGTTTGTTGTTGTTTTTTTATAGATTTTATTATGCTATTTATTTGATTACCTTTTTTTAATGAAATTTATTAGAAAAAATATGCATTTTTGGATTCGGATATTCGAATATGCGTAAACGGATATTCGGATATTTATAAATTGATAATCCTAATAATTATAATCGAATACGGATATATCCGAATTCAGATAATATCTAACGGATACAAATTCCAATGTTATTAAAAAATATCCATAGGATACGGATATTATAAAACTTAAATGGATACGGATACAGTGTATCCGTACTATTTAATATCCATTTACAGCCCTAGTAAAATGTTGCATTTACTACTGATTGGATTATCCCTAGTTCTAATACTTGAATATCAATGTCATAGTTTAAGGTACTATTGAGTAAAATCTTTGTTGACACTTATACCCAATTTTATGAGTTGAATTGAATGTATTTTGTCGATTAAATTAGTGGCAACATCATTGTTGATTATGAATTTTGACACCTCACATGGAGAGAGATCAATAGCCCGAAACCAAAGGAAAAAATCTTGATAGCGTAAGATAGTTGTGACATGCCATCCACTTTCACTTATATGCAAATTAATATGCATGACCAGGTTTTCTTCAAACCTTTTTCTTCATTTCAGGTAATAGACGTCATTGCATACATGAAAACATGTGATATGGTAAAGGAAAATCCATTCACACCAATTTGATGTTTTCCAACCATTTTATCTGTACGTTTTATATCCAAAGCAATAAACACTAATAAAAATGCAACTTCTCATTAACTAATACTTCTCGTTACTAGTATAGCGAATGCTCTTACAAGAGAATCTTGATGAAAACTATACAGTAAGAAAGTTTTGCACAGGAAAAGAAACTTTTGTAAATTATATAAGGCTTTGTGAGGAATTACTTATTTCAATGAGCGATAAAAACGATCACTATATTTTGCTTCACTCAATTACGTGATAAGATAATTCAAGTTTGGGATTCTACACCAGTGCAAACAAGGAAGGAATTATAGGGCTGGCCTCACCAAAGAAATGGTTACTACATATTGAGTTTGTGTAATCTTCCTTCTAGAGGATTGACCAAGAATAGGGAACAAGCTAAACTGTTGTACATGGTATGCAAGTTGAACGTTTGGATGAGATATTTCACAAATGGCAACTAGGGAGTTACCAATTTCACAACATACATGAAACTTTAGATTTTGAAAGTCTAGACTGGATATCATTGGAACAAACTATGTATTATTTACGAAATTTTTCATCTTTTCCATAACTAGCTTAATAGTTATTTGTAACATAATAGAACTTGTTGTACATTTATGATTGTAGATATGTGTGTCTATTGTTGATGTTCAAAGATGGATTCAAAAATTCTTAGATGGTGCAATATTTTTACATTATTTTGCCTTTTTTGTCATGTCAACCATATACATTTAACAAAATTTACATGCCCATCACATTTAGGCTAATTCTAAGATTGCAAGAGAACAATTAACTATTTGCTTATACAGAAGGATAGAGAATCGAGTACCACGGGAAATAAATAAACAAGTATGAAAGTGAGTACATCTATTTATAAGCAAAACATATCAGTTGTCTTCTCTTTAAAAGGACTTTCTCAAACTTACATTGTAAGTGCTTGGATTCACTACAAGTTTGAAGATATTCAGTGGATAATCACATATTGCGATCAATGTATTAGGTCGGACTCTACAAATTTTTTGTAATATGAATGTTTTATTGTATTTTTTTCTAGTCAAATTAAATGGTAGTATATTGGATATGCGAGTCTTCTAGTTGATATATAATGTTATTTAGAATTGTGTTGCAGTAAGCCTTAATTGATGAATCTAAGAATGTATTTTTGTTCTTGCTAATAAGTGTGTCTTGGGACTTGTTGATCACCATCTTTTCTATTGTAAGTTTGTTCTCTGATCTTTACTCTTTTCTTCTCAACCATTCAATTATAAAAGGTTGCCCACATATTGCACCATTGTAACCACTTCTAGAGGAAATGATGCATTGTTTTACTGTTATGTACATGGAGTCTCATTTTCTCACAGTTTTCATGCATATATGATGTAGCATGATTTTTTTATGCATTAGACTAGATCATTCATTTTAGTTCTTAATATTGTATTCTCGACCATTCTTGATAGTACAATGAAAAAGATTTGTGCAACTTTCCCAAAATGTGAAATGGAAACATTCACAATGCTCTAGCAATCAACCAACATACATAATGTAAAAATACTAACAGCAAAATGCTACATCAATTACTTTGTAGCAGTGTTTTTACTCAACCATGGCTTCCTAAGTTTTCATCCATAAATCCTTCCACCAAAAATAAGATATAATTACCAAAAATAAAACCAGCACCCAAAGAAAAAAGTATCTTATAATTACATAAAGGTAAACCTATTTCAAAATAATATGAAAAATAATCAGTAACATTCATTTTTACAACCAAGTTTATGAATAGAGCACGTGATAGAAGAAAAAAAGGTAAAAGAGTCCAATGTCAATTATTTAACCAACATCCCAATGTTACTTCACATAGTACAGAGCTTCAATGTTCTTTACATAATAGAAATATTTTCCTAATCTTCCAAATTTGATTATGGGCAGGCATTAATACCATAGGGAATACATTTTCTAGATAACTTCTATTAAGTGATCCAAAATCAAGTTGAAAACATTCAATTTTGATGTATAGATCAAATAATATTTCAGGAATAAACCAACATATGGAATGTAATAACACTAATGCCAAAGTGCTACACTAATTACTTCGCAGCAACATTTTTACACAACTATAGTTTCTAGCTTATCATCCACTATCTGCATCAATTACTTTGCAGCAACATTTTTACTCAGCCATAGCTTCTAGCTTATCATCTATTATCTTATTCCATAAAAAATAACATATAATTTCTAGAAATAAAACCACCTCTTAGGCAAAAACTCTCTTATAATCACATCAAGATCAACCAATTCTAGAGCCTGCTGGAAAATAATCAGGATCATCAAATACACCAAGTTGCTAAAAGGAGTAAATTGTAGGTTATCATGTATTGACATAATTCAACCAAGTCATTATTGATTAGTTCAACTAAGTGATTCAAAATCAAGTCAAAAAATTCAATTTCAATTGGAAAATTTTCATCACTAACATTAGTTGTTGCAGCTTTACTCCCCCAAGAATTCTAGCTTTACATATATAATCTTATCCCATCAAAAATAAAATAACATATAATTTCTCAAAATACAACAATTCAAACAAAGAAAACTCTTAAATAATGTATGGATCAATGAATTCCATTTCGAAAATGAAAATTATCAAAAAAAAAAAAAACCACATCCTACATCAGTTTTTGTCACATTGACCATCATTTCAATTTTACATATGAAATTCAAAATTAGAAAAAAGGTACACAACATCACATTTCACATTGTCCATTATTTCTTATACTAACAGAACCATTCAACTACAATAACCCCACATTATTGTCACAATTAGTTAGCATTAGAACTTTAAGTGAATCTTACTTTCACACTTTTCAGCTTGAATCACATCCCATCAAAACATAACAAATAATTTCTAAAAAATAAAATATAGATAAGACCCACATACGGATCAACCTATTCCGAAAGGAGAAGATAAACAGCAAATTTCATTCTTTCCAACCAATTTCACAGTTATTGGTTGTTTTATGTCGCATAGGATAGGGATGCCACCGATGATAGCTTATTGGCGTTGTGTAGTAGTGATTGAGGTGTCACTGGTGGAAACCTGACCAAAACCCACCAATAGCATTCTTAATTCTTTCAAATTACTTGTGGAATAGGGGCAGAATTCAAATATACACATCAATCTAGGGGGTAAAATCAATTTGGAGAATGAAGAAATTTGTCTTATCCCAATGATTTTGTCAAAGTTCTTCAATTTGGTATCAAAATTTGGGAATGAAGAGGGTTTAGGGTTCTTTGCCGATTTGGGGTTTAGGGGTTAGAATGAAGTAATTTTAATTCATTATCTAATAAAAAAATAAGTCTTATTTTTATTAATTAATTAAGGTTAGGCTAGTCATTTTAATGTGTGTACTAAAAGATAAAGATATTTATGCCTTTTCTAATGCTTTTGCATTGATCGAATATCTTTCTCCAGAAGAAAAAGAAAAAAACGTAGATCAAGATTTAAAGATGTCTTTTCAATTGTTGGATTCTTTTGGCTTTCTATTAGGGTTAAACAAATGCCCTGAATGATATGCAGACCCTTGAAAGTATCCTAGTTTGGAAGTTAGGATAGCCTCTATAAAAGGCAATGAGCATCATGTTGCTTAATTACCTAAGCCCAACTAAAGTAAGTAGTATGATCGAGGAAGGAAAGAGCTCTAATTTTAAAAGGAAACAAAATCTAGAAAGCATATAAAGTTTTTTTTTTCTTTTGATTTCCAAGGTTAAGGTATGTTTTTCAATTTTTCAATTTACCATCATGCCCCATTACTTTTCTCCGTAAGTATCATCTAAATTAACCATCAAAAGATTTTCACCGGGCTAAAACCCTATGTCCTAAAATAATGTAAGACATTGTTATATTTCTTATTACAAAATTGAGAACTCATCACATAATGAATTATATATAAATTTAAAATTTTAAAATCATAAAATTATGAATTCAGAACAGAGGAAAGACAATTGGAATGGTAATGTTAGCTTTCAATAATCCATAATAGTTGCATCACAAGTAAAAAAAACACAACTGTTCAGTTTTTGTTTTTAGAAAAGAAGAGAATCAGATTGTAACTTTCTCTAGATTTATTGTCAATAATTTCTGCACTAGTTCAATTTTAGCATCATTCATTTGCACCTCTCTTCTATTGGAAACTTCTTGAACCTTTACTTTCATTATGTGCTATTATAGCTACATGTACTTATTCACCTTCATCTATGCATGGCATATACCTATGAGAGAAATTATGTTTGGGATAGCAGTAAAACAACCTTCCAAAACTTATTGTCATATCAAAAATCACCATAATTATTCTTTTTCTTCCACAATACCTAGAAGACATTTGTGTTTGTAATATTTCAACCCTACCATGCTAGAAGAGTACTTAAGCAAGTCATTTTTAAATGACAAATACAATAAATATTGTTCGTCTAACTTATATACAAAGGATAACTATAAAATTTACACAAACAATTCACTACAACAAACTACATTTCATGCAACAAAACTTTAGTAACAGAGGCAAAATTTGTTACAGATGTTACATTTATCGTAACAAGATTGAATTTTTGTTACTATAATATTTGTCTTGAGTAACAAAGTGAAAATCTTGTTACCTTCAACTAAGATTCGTTATGTTAGATGTTTTGTATTTTGTAACTAAATAAGTATTCATTATGGAAAATATAATTTTTTTACATATAATATTTTCTGCCATTTAGAAAAACTTATTTGTAACAAAATTGGGTACTTATTATAACAAAAAAATTATATTGTAACAAAAAAATTTGTTACTAAAGTTATATTAATTTTCCCTCCATAAAATATGTAACACCCCTAAAATTTAGTATTTTGGAAAGTAAGGATTTAGAAATCAAGATATTAGTTGGTCAAATTTTAGAGATTGAAAAATAAATAAGAAGGATTTCATTGCATGAAAATTGAAAGTTTGGGGGTTGAATTGCAATTTGAGAAGACTTGATTGACCAACATTTGGAAAGTTTTGTGGGTCAACGTGGGAATATTTTGGATCAAATGGGTAGATGTGAGGCACTGGGGAGTTGGGGGACTAGAATTGAAGTAGGTTGAACTTTGGAGGACTCAATTGGAACCCAAGCAAAACTTGTAGGGATCAAATTGTAATTTTCGGGAATAGCCCCTTTATATAACATTTCAGTTAACTTCCACATGCAAATCATTGTTCCTCCCTTCAGTAAACCCTCCTTAGCGACTGGCAAATCACCAAATTGACCATACCCCAGCCTTCCTCCCAGCTCAAGGAGTAAACCTATACCAAATTTGCACCAAAACCACTAGCAGCTCACCAAGAAACTTGGAGCCGAAGGTGGCGCATGGAAGCGGTGATAGGTCTCTCAACTCTAGCAACTGAACTATGGATGTGAGTACTGGGTATCATTGGATTCAGCTCAAGGAAGAAGTTAGTGACTTTGGACTAAAGATTGGTGCGGTGGAGCCGGTTGAATTGAAGAGAAACAGCCACGATGGCGTGTGGTGGCGCTAAGTGATCGGAGGTGAAATTAAGGCCCTTTCCAATGGCGAAACTTGAAATTGACCTAGGATTTGTGTTATTTGAGCTGAACGGCTTCGAATGGTGGTGGTGTTGACCATTTTCGGCGGCGGCACGACGACAGTGCTGAGGCAGAGTCTTCGCCTCATCGTCATGATCGTGGTGGTGTAATTGGTTTGTGATTCTAGAGTTTCGATTGGGAAATCTTGGTTAATGATCGGCTTTGGATTTAAAGTTTTTGTACCATTTATTTTACTTTCCAAATCTTGTGTATTGTTGAGGAAGATGTAAGAATTTGATATGGGAGGTAGAATATGGACCATGCATGTGAAATTTTATAACCAACTAGATCCAGATTTGCATTATTTTGGAATTAATTGAGTTAATTGGAAAATTAAACCCTAATTTTGTGGTCTTGAGACCTAAGTAATAAAATTGGGTTATTAAGGATTATTGGACTATTATTATTGATTTAGTATATTTTCACAAGATTAACTTGATAATTAAAGACCTGATTATATTATCCTCTTATCGAGTTCGACATAATTAGCGATTCCTTAATGATAGTGCTAAGCAAACCCTAAAATTACCGTATTAATCAAGCAGTTGTTGATTTTAGACCGTTAATAGTAAGATTGTAATCATTGGAGGTTATTAAGGTCAAATAAGGATTTTGATCATGGATTTATTCTTTTAGTTAAGTGACGAAAAAGTGGATCCCACAAACTAGTAGTCGATGACTATAGCTTTTTGCGACTACGGAGGTGAGGGTCTAACCTCTTGAGTATTTACTTTGTATGCCTTCTGAGAGTCTGCCAATCTGACATTTGATTACACCTATCTGTCATTTGTGATAAACCCTACGAGGGTTTCTCTTGTTTATGTTGTATAAATGCATCTTGTTTATTGAAATACGTGAATCATTCAGAATATTGCTTGTTATCTATTAACTGTTGGTATACCCCTGTGAGGGTTACTTTCTCGAAGTTGTTCCTAATAAGAATTTAGCATGTTTGTTCTGGCGCCAAGAACTCACACTATCTTGATCAGTTTGAACTCATTCTACTTGTTGTACGTTTGGTCTTGTTCAGTTTATTTGAGACTATTCTGTAAGTTATTGATTCGCCATGTTGGCATATTTAGACTGTATGTTTTAAGTTATTAATTAATGTAGTTGGTAAAATTGTCTTAAAATTTTCAATAATTTTCATAAATTTAAATTTAAAATATTCTAAATTACATGAAATAAATCTTCATTTTTTCAAACATTATACACTAAAGAACTTATTGTGTAAGAAATTAAAAATATTCAAAAGTATTTAAAAAAACCTAAGTTAAATAATTCTTTTCCAAACATGAGAAAACTTGTAATTTGTATTTATTAATTTTACATATTTGAAATTTTATTTTGTTATTAACTTGCTAAATTTTTTGTTATTTCTAAAATTAGTTAATTTGAAAATAAATTTTAAAATTTATAATTTATAATTTTTTATTATAAACTAATATTTAAATTTATGATTTTTCATTATTTTTAAAGTTTTCATTGTAATAGCAAAAAATTAACTATTTGGAAATTTTAAATTTTAAATTTTCCATCCTTGTTTCCAAATTACTATTTAAATATAATTTTAAATTATATTTTATTAAACAAGTTTTTTTAAAATCAAATTTAAATTCTATTAATTTTAAATTATATTTAGAAATAATGAAATTAAAAATAATTTTTAACTTAAATTTTAAAATTAAAATAACCATTCCAAATTTTAAATATAATTAAAATATATTTAAATTAAAAATGGTATTTAAATTTTAAAATTTATATCCAAATTAACTAATTTTTAAAAATAACAAAACATTAACAAGCTAATAACTAAATAAATTTTTGAACAAGAAAAATTATGAAATATAAATTATAATTTTTATCATGTTTGGAATAGAAATATTTAATTTATTTTTTAGAAAACTTTTGAATATTTAGTTTTAAAAAAAATGAAAATTTTTACACAATAAATATAAATTCTTTAATTTATAATAATTAAAAAAATTGGATATTTGTTTTATGTAATTTAGAATATCTTAAATTTAAATTTATAAAAATTATTAAAAAAATTATAATAATTTTCCCTTTTTTTGCTTTTTCTCATTTTTTTTTTCTCTTTTATAGTTGTTTTCCCTCCAAAATGAAGAGTGAACAGTATCAGGCCAATTTTCCCTCCAAAACCTAGCTATTGACGGTGCACATGCTCTGCATGTGCGTTTTTCGTTAATTATTTAACTGAAGAAGGGAGGTGGGACCAAATGTGAGAAGATTTTTTAATTATGGGACTCAATTGAAAATGACCTTAAATTGTGGGACCAAAAATGCTATTTTTCCTTATTAGCGTCGTGTCTATAAATGGATGGATGTGCTTACTTTTTTCTTTATTGAAGGAATGACTATAAATTATTTATATTTAGAATGTTAATGTGCTTCAAATTTGAATTTATTCAGCAATTTCATATCCAAATTAAGCTGTTGAACAGGGGAAAATGAACACTTTTTGTAGCAAAAGTAATATTGTCATAAAAAATTTTTTGTCACTTTTCTTAATTGTAACAAACTAATTCACTCATTGGTAACGAAATTTTATTTATCTATAATGAATTATTATTAATTCACACGAAATAATTATTTATTCTTAATCAAGAAATTAATTACTTGTAATGAATACATTGTTTATTTGTAACAAAATATTATAATTGTATAAGTCAAAGGTAGCGAAACATTCAGTTATATATCTTAATGTAACAAAACTCTTAATTTGTCTCTTTCATAATGAAATTGTTAGTTATCTATTCCATTAGTAATGAGTTGCTTATTTTCGAATTAAAATATTATTTTACTAGTCATAACCAAATATTTTGTTATATAAATAATTTGTAACGATACTTAACTAAATAAATAATATTATTATATTATGCAATAGTAACGAAAAAATAAAACACAACAAAACTGTCAATGTTTTAGTAACTAAATATTTTTTTATGCTATTGAAATCTATTGTAACTAACTCTTTCATTACTAAAAGTGTAATTTGTTGCAACTATATTTTAGAATGGCTATATTTCCAAAACAGTATTACATTTGTTTTGTTTATTAATTATAAATACGTTAAATTTGCACCCTTTCCAAGTTTCAAAACTTAAGGGCAGTGATTTGAAAATCAGACCGGACCGGTGACCAGTGGCCAGTCCAGTTCGGTTGAAGCCTAAAAATCGGTGGTGGTCAAAATTAGTCAAAACTGGTCAAAACCGGACCGGTTCAACTAGTTCACTCTCTCTTTTAATTTTTATTTTTGAAAAAAAAAAGTAAAATAAAAACAGAAATTGTGAGTTGAAAATGATGATTAAAGATTTTGAACATGTAATTTTTTGAAACATGAATTTATGTTCTTGAAATTTAATGACGTGGTAGTTATATGTGAATATTTATGTTTAATTTGTTGTTTTATTTTGTTTAATCTCTCTTAAATTGTGTTGAATATTTAGCGTAGAAAAATTTATTTTTACTTGGAGTTGAAGTATGAAACGAATGATTACTTAAATTAATATGAAATATTATTTTTTATTTATTTATAGTTGACTAATTGTGAAATAGTATTATTTTCTAAAAAACGTACTTAAAAATAAGCAAGTTTAAATTTTTTTCAAATAATATTCTTTCTATATCAATTGAAAGTTTTATTTTTTGGTAATATTAAATATTATATATATTTATAAAACTAAATACATTATTGCGTCATATCAGTTCGACCAGTGGTCGAACTGGTTGAACTAGTAACCAGTAAGGTCACCGGTTCATTGTCCGATACAATTTTGAAAACATTGCTTAAGGGTATTTTAGTTCATAAATTATGACAACTATTGGTATTGGTCAAACTGGTTGAATCAATAACCAGTAAGGTCATCGGTTTATTGTCCAGTCCGATTTTGAAAACATTGCTTAAGGGTATTTTACTTCGTAAATTATGACAACTATTGGGCTAGAGGTGAAATAGAAAATTCACTCAATTTTTGGCTTGTTATACTATTTTCCGTCTAAAACCTAGCTAATGATAGTTTGGTAAGCACTGCTTTTTAAATAGAAAGTTTTGATAATTATGAAAGTTATAAAGAATGAGTTGATAATTTCAATATTTTTTGAAACAAATGCAACAGCAATTAGGTACCTTTAAATATTTGATAATACGACTAGCCATTCAATAACTATTGCTAGAAAGAGGTTGGGGAAACTATTAAAAGGAGATCATTGTGGACCAAATCGAATTTAAATGTCACAATTATTTTATTAACAAGGAAAAAATAAAAGACAACAATAAGTTTGTCCTGTTCAATTTGATGAATACAAATTCTGTAATTGAAAAGAAATCCAAACAAATAAATAAATGAAATCTTGTAGAAATTTCCCTATAAATAGAGAAAGAAACTCAAAACATCTTCAACAGGACAACGATCAATTTGAAACTTCTGATTATATATTTGCTTTACGGTCAGCACTGAGGCATATCTGGTGGTGGTGGCAGCATTTTTGCATTTGGGCCTTTGCCATTCTTCACATTAAATACCATTCCCATTCCCCAGCTTACATGGCGCTCAAAATGGCAATGCATGAACCAAACTCCTGCAAGAAATTAGAAATCATGAAACGAATTCGAAAACAGAGACAGATAAGGCTATAATTAACAAATGAAATAAGCACAAACCTGGATTGTTCGCCCTAAATCTTATCGCCGTCCAGCCATTTCTCGGCACTGCAATTGTTTCCATCAATGGAGGGTCGACAAGATTATAGTTCAGAGGATCCTTGTCTTTGTCGAAGTTTCCAAATCCAGACCCAACTACATAAAAGCTGTATCCATGCAAGTGCATGGGATGATCAATACCCGCCACAGTGTTGGTCCCTTGGAAAACAAGTTCCACTGTGGAATTATACTCGAGAACAATCACATCAGTTCCATTTTCAGGCCTCCACAGGTCCCGAGGGATAAAATCTTGGGTATAATTGAATTGAAGAGGTGGATTAACAGGGAAATCAGTTTCATAAACTCCATTGATCCCTCTGTAATAAGCCTGAAGAATGTCAGCTCTTGGTAGCTGCAATGTTATGTTATTCACACTTGCCAAAAGTCGCTCCTGAAATGGCCCATCGCATGAGTTACCATCGCAGGGACGTAAATTGATTGAAAGAGTGAAGAACAACGTATTGGTGATATTCAAAGGAAGGTCGACAGGATATTTTTTGTTTGCTAAGCTTCTGAGACGATTGGTGAAATTTGTTGATGAAATTGTATCATTGAACTCTGGAAAAATTGGAAGCAATGGGGATGATGGTGGGGTATAATTGCCTCTGTATTCTATAATCCCTGTTGTGGTTGTGTTTTGAAAATTTCCAGCACTAGCATAAACCCTGGAGGCCATGTAATAGTGACTCGCTGGCTGATTAGCTTCCAATAATAAGTCAATAGTTTGTCCAGGGGAGATGGCAATATAATCAGTATTCACATGCTTTGTGTAGCTCGCATCTGATCCAACAACAGTGAGATTATGATTTGCAATTTTGAAGAACATAATGTTGTTCATTACTGCATTAACCACTCGGAGCAGATAAGTTTTGCCAAATTCCACTGTCAGCTTGAATGTGTCTGCATTTGGTTGGCACTTATTAGTAAAAGATCAATAATGAAAAGAAAGAGAAGTACTAGTATTAGATATATAGATATGTACCAACCTTGTCTAGAGCACGGATATAGATCACCAGGCTGACCATTTATAAGGAAAGCATCGGAAACATTAGGGTCGCCTCCACTTGCAAGAAACTCCACCATAACCTCCTGCACATCGGCATTCCACCACTCTCCTGTATTGCATAATTGTCCAACTTTAATTAATTTAGTACTTGAATCTTATCCCTTTAATTTATTCTTTTGATCATTAATTAGCAATATAAGTCACCTAGCAAGATGGGCACTTCTGCATGAGGCTTAGGGAAAGGATAGGAATTTTTCCTCTGGGGTAAAATAACAAGTGCACCGTACACGGTGGCTCTGGACCACTCGCTGTGAGCGTGCCACCACAAAGTTCCTTCCTCATCAGAAAGCACAATCCTTTGGCTAAACTTTGCGCCTGGCCTGATGGGGCACTGCGTCACATACTCGGGACCGTCTGACCATGGATACCTTGGCATTTTCACTCCATGCCTGTAATTGAATAATTAACGTATGAGTTTAACATCATCATAGAACTAATTTCTATTATATATATATCTTACACATAGAAAGTAATGTTACAAAATTGAGAAATTTATACCAGTGAATGGTAATATTATGACTAGCGCGATTATAAACATCGACAATAACTAAATCTCCTCTTCTTGCATATATAGTTGGCCCTGGAAACTGTCCATTTATGGTCAGGATGGTCTTGTTGGTGCAGAGCCTGGTGTATGAAGCATCTTTTAGCTGCCAAATTCAAAATGGAGGATCATTATATATAGTTTGCTTCAAAATATGTATTATGAAATTAAGTCGTTGCTGATGGAAATTAATGTTTAAATTTCAAGACATCACTAAACTTACCACAAACTTATGGCGACGAACTGCAGCGCGTCCTGGTAGTACGCTGCAAAGAAGAATAAAACATATAAATTGCAACATCAAATTAGGCTTCATATTCTGTTATGTTGTTTGTCAAATGTACGATATCTCTCTTTCGATTGTATGTAGTACTCTTTAATCTAGAATGTTGTTCTCTCTGTTGTTCTTCGCATTGGAGCAAAATGATCTAGCATTTATAGTGCTGTGGGAATAGTACATTTTCTTGGGTTTGAATATCTTCCGTAAAGAAAGTCGACGCCTGATTTTTGTCTTTTCCATTTTTATTTTTTTTTTTTGACACGTTAATCATTGGAGGATTAAGGTTGTCCTGATGGATAAAGTTTGATTTTCAAATACACTGAATTTGACCACCCACAGACAAAGATTGAGGAATTCATGTACGCATGGCCACGAATCTTCCTTTCTCAACGGGTGAAAGTCACCTCTTGTGATAATTAATCATATGAAACTTTCCTTGAATGGTTTAGTTGGCTATCCACTTTGGATGATAGTGGATTTGAGTCAAATTGGAATCTGTTCTGAATCTTTATTAATAATATATATACATATATATATATGTGTGTGTGTGTGTGTTTTTCTTTTTCTTTCATTGTACACGTACTATTCTTTACTATTTTGTGTCTAAATTGTTAGTCTCATTCATTAAAAAGAAGGCAATTTTCGTTCAAGTAGGCAGCTGTTATGCTCTATAATTTAACCTTTATGGCTTTATTATTGGTTAAAAGGATTTTGAAGGTGACTGTATATTCTTTTTATAGCCTAAACTACTTTTACAAGAAAATTTATATTTGTCATTATATAACTTTGCTCATTTTGGGAATCTATAGAATAATTTGTCTAATTTTAAATTTAGTGTGCATGTTTTATAAAATTGTTCCATTTAATTCGATTCATTGAAAATTCATAATTTGGTTGGAATTAATTATGTGGCTCGGCAAAATGATGGCATGGCATATTTGACTGATGATATGACCAAATTTTCAATGTGCAACATTATATGTATGTTAAATTATGAATTTTTAGCAAAATCAAGTTAAATGTGATAATTTTATAGAACATACAAAATTAAATTTGAAAATTGACAAATTACATAATAATATTATAAAATGGACAAAAATTATAATATGAAAAATAAAATTTTGCTCTTTATTTTCACATGTATGTGCTTTACTTTGGGAGTTAAAATAATGGTCCCTTAAAATCTTTATTTAATTACTAAACATGTGCATGCATGGTGTAATTTGAAAAGGAAGTTTTGTTGTAGAATTTAAACCGTCAACTCAATTTTCTAAGGCCAACTTTGACAAAAGATTATGATTGCAACTTTTTTCTTTATTATAAAAGGTCAATTGGGACATTTAAAATGTGATGGTGCAGTATTTTTAAAATGTAAAGAAAGTTTCCATGTATTGTTTAGTTGGTTATCCACTTTGGTTGGCATGTGGATTTTTCTTTGAGGAAGGGTGCAGCTAGCAGCTTTGAACAATATGCAAATAAAAAATTATTTTTAACTAATGTGGTTAAATTAAATGTTTGGAGCTCTAATATGCGAGAAAATGCTAAAACTCTCTTCTCCAGTCAAGTTTGCAGAGTTCTATTTTTATTTTTTTAACACACGCGCGCGTATCGAAGCTCTAATTCAGAAGAAAAGCTACATCCTCATACTTAATCAAATCATCTATCTTAAAAAAGAGACTACATTGGATGGTAATAAATTTGAGTCAAATGCAAACCTATTTTGAATATCTACTAATAATATATTCATTTTTATTCTATGAGAGATGCCTATTTTTTGTTGTCAAAATAGTTTGCCGCATTATTTGAAAGAAACATTAATTTTCGTTTAAGTCCCTATAGTATTTACTATTGGTACAAGGCTCTTTTGAAGATATTCTTCTAAAGCTAACACTATATTTGCATAAATAGTTCTTTTTTTTTTTTTTTTCATTTGACACATGCCACTATAAATTTTTTTTATGTTGGTGACAAACTAATACGTGACAATACAAAAATTATCACTAATGACATATATTAAGTCACTACAATAAAATTCGTCATTGATCTAACGAACTCCAATAAATTTCTAACATAACGATAAATTCCGACAGTTATCTATGGAATTTTTATTGTCAAAACTCTCATTGCAAATTCATTACAACCGTTTTCCGACTGAAGTGGTCCATTTTGTGACGAAAATTTGACCATGTGAAACAAGTAAATTTTCATCTATTTTTTGACGGGCCTTTCCGTCGGAATTCTTTTCCAACGCTTTATTATCAAATTTTCGATGGAATATTTATACTTTTATTTATTTTTCATTCTATTCTGTCGCTTTTTGGACGAATTTTCTTTGAAAAATTATTAAAAATATTATTTATTTATAATTATTTCCCTAGGAATATTGATGGGTTTCCATCGAAAATTTATTCTTTTTAAAATTATTTCTAAAAATTTAATTTAATTACATCTGTGACTTGTTGATACGTATTATACCTAAAATAACATACACTTATAAAATAAATGGAATAATAATTTAAAATAAAATGTAATTTTATAAATATAAGTTATAAAAGTTATAATTCTTCATTACAAATCCCCCCCCACAAAGAAAAAATCCTATTTACTAACACCAGCATCGTCATCACTAGGGGTGTTCACAGTTCGGTAAACCGGCCGAACCGAACCGAAATCGAAAATTCGGTTTGTACCGAACCGAAAATTTCGGTTCGGTATTCGGTTATTTTTTTAAAAAAAATTCGGTATTCGGTTCGATTTTGATTTTTTGTACCGGTTAACCGAACCAAACAGAATTACTGAATTATTAATTAATAAATATATATATTAATTAACAAAATATATTAATATTAATATTAATATTAAAAATTAAAAAATTCGGTGTTTCGATTTTTAACCGAACCAAACCGAAAAAAAATTCGGTTTTAACTGAACCGAACCAAATAGTTCGGTTCGGTATTCGGTACGATATTTTGGTGTACCAAAATTTCGGTTCGGTTCGGTTCGGTTTGTGCAAAATGAACACCCCTAGTCATCACCGAAGTCAAAGTAGTCATCCTATTGCTGCTGGTGGTGGTCATGCTCACCTTGTCACGGTAGAAGCAGTTGCTGGTAAGGCT
This sequence comes from Jacaranda mimosifolia, assembly GCA_018894105.1. NCBI lineage: Eukaryota > Viridiplantae > Streptophyta > Magnoliopsida > Lamiales > Bignoniaceae > Jacaranda > Jacaranda mimosifolia. The sequence goes on along the minus strand of CM032131.1, from coordinate 3,559,126 downwards.
TGGGGGCGATGATGGAAGGGGATGACCGAAACCTGACTGAGCATCCCTTTGCATGACCAACTGAGCAATCATATTTTATATCGCGCTGAACTACTCAGTTAACATGCTCTGCATATCCTACAGACCAGTTTGCAAATCGACTTGCAGACGAGCCTCCAAACATGCCTCCAATTAGGTTGTAGTTGATGCACTAGCCTCTTCCTGAGGCACGTTGGTGTAGGAAGGCTACTGCCGGTAGCTCATCTCATAAACCCGCCCCTTCTTGTTGGGACCACCCATAGTCCATAATGTAACTTGAAACTGATGGATCTTTGTATTGCTCCCAAAACCCTCTAGTTGAGACTGGGACAACAGCATCTGCTTGAAGCTTTCCTATAAGGTATAAAATTAAAAAAAATGAAATATAATGTAATTAAAATGATTTTATCCATATGTAATAAACTTACAATAGCTCTCCTTGCCTTCTCGTCCACCCAGTTCTTATTTGCTTGCCTCTAGTAGGTATGGGCAAAAACCTCCTCTACTATCGGAGGCCTCTGCAACTCCCGAGCCTACATAGAAAAAAAGAATAAACATAAAACTAAACTATAATAAATTTAAGAAAAAAATTCGGCAGAGCCTTCCCTAAAATTCGTATTTACTAAAAAATAAAAGCTCAACAAAGACCAAATAAATGATAACATATTATCAACCAAACAAATGAATAACAAATGGGAAGGGCACCAACCCTTCCCCCATCAACCTTGTCATGCAAATATTGTAATCAATTTAACAAACATTAAGAAAGTAGACTAAGTTTAGTAAATACTAAAAGTTAGAAAACTTACTAAACACTTGACATGTGTCTCGATGGATATACTCCCTCTGGTATAGAGGGATCCACCGGTCTTAGAAGCCCCATTCTTCTTGGCTTGCATGGACTTCTTTTGGAAATCTTGGGATTGCTTGTCTTTCGGGCATGTTCATACATGTCACTTAATTGATGACCCCTTTTAGCATCGAAGGCCTCTGAAAATGGTCCTTTTTCTTGGGGTCCCAATGGACATATCTTTGTGAAAGAAAATGAAATAAGTTAGAAAAGAAGCTAAGTCTAAAAGTAAATATATTGCAATAACATCCATTTACCTTCCACTCCTTAAACATCAAATCTCTAAGGGTCTGGGGGATATCTGACCAGGTCTTATAGGGCTCATGTACCTTGCACTTGATCACTCTCATCAAGAACTTAGTACCGTCTAGAGAGGGTGTATACCTACTTAAAGTAATCCTTAACATTAATATATAATTATTGAAACAACAACAAAATAATATTATATAACAATTCGAACACACTCGTAGTGTCCCTTGGGATGAAAGTATACCCTGCCAGAACTGTGGGATGGGGGCTCTGATCCCGCCTTGCCAAATGTCCAGCCGGTTGAAGAATCGACTACTGGTGATGCTGCTGCTGCTGCTGATGTGGAATCGTCAAGTGGAGTAGCAGGGGATGGTTGAGTGCCAAATGGAGTAATACATGGTGATGGAGTGCTTGCAGGTGAAAGGAATTGTGACTGGGACAAACAATGCTGTTGTAGGGTAGGTGTGAGGAACGACATGTGGATGACCTCACAACAGCAGAAGAGAACGAGGGAGGAGTACTGTGGAGATGTGTGGGAGGAAGGCCTGGGGCAGGCGTAAACTGATGACTAGCCAATGAAATGGTGGGAGACTAGTTGGCTGGCAAGTGTGTCTAATATGGGTTGGGGAATTCGTCCCCCTACCTTCTGGGCCAGAACCCCGATCTTGACCAATGGTAGAGGGACGGAAACTAGACTGGTCTGCCATCTATAAAACAAAAGCAAACATCACATATGAACAATAATTAATATTATTATGACAACTTAATATTTACGTACATCAAATGCATAAGATGGAATTTAGTTTCGTAAGCTACCTTGATTATTTTGGATAGTCTAAATTATCCTATAATATTTTTTTGAATATTCAGCCTCAATAGTATTTCTGTATAATCTCAACATTAATTATCATTTCCTAAGTTACATTGGCTATTTTGGATAGTCTAAGTTGACCTATAAGTTATCTTAGACTCAATTATAAACTATAAGGCCTTGTTTGCTTTGAAGGATTGTGTGTGATAGATTCATAATCCATGCGCTCCAGCCTCTTGGTTGGTGTATCTGAGCCCATGATTGATAAGTGGCCTAGTAGTTATTATTATTAATCCTATTATGCATCCCATGTTAGTAGCATGATTTGTAATCTTAAGATTAGAGACCTCAAATAAGTGTAGAGGGATAAAGAAGAAATTGTGGTAAAAATTAGAGGTTAATAATAAACCAACATACTAATATATAAAACTAACATACTAACATTCCCGAACTAACAAATTAACAATATCAAACCTGAAGGCAAGTGAGACACTAGGATCCAATAATTAAAACTTCAAAAGCTAAAATCAACTAGTGCTTCACAAGCAAATAAGGATCTAAACATGCTTATGATTCAGATTTGAATGGAGAATTACCTTGATTAGCAAAATTCAAAGGAAAGATGAAGAACTCTTCTTCAATCCAGAAGCTGTCAAACAGTAGTGCAGCAGATTTGGAGCAACTTTTGCCTGATCCAAACTCCTCCAAAAAATCTGAAAAATTTTCAGTAATTTCTCAACTTTTTGATGAAGCTACTGTAAAAATTTCAGATCAAAACTCCTTATGGATCTCCTGGAATAAAATTGACAAGTTACTGCCCCGACTAGTGGATCTCCAAAGACTAGCAATCCTATTGTCTTGCCTCTATCAACATGATCCACACACCAATGCTTTTTTCCAATTTCTCCTCAATATTAGCTAGAGATAGAGAGGTGAAATGATAGGTAGATGGCTGATTTAGGGGTTGGAGAAGAAGAGAGAAGTGGAGCTTCAACTCATGAGGTAACACTTGAAGGAGGGAAAAAATGTGAGAATCTAATTCTTCACATGGATTGCATAGTGCCGCTCACTCTCATCTTTATATCTATATATAGAGGGAGGATGGTGTAATGCCAAAGGTGGCATCAAACCTTCCTCAAGGTGGGGGACCGCCCACTTGCTTGCAAGTTGGCAAATTCAAATCAAATTTGAATTTTATGTCCATTTAAATTACATTGGAATCTAATTTCAAATTAATTAAAATGCCAAACCAAATGAATCTTTCATTTGAATTTTCCCTCCAAAATAAATTCCTCTCATTAATTAAATTAAACACTTTAATTTAATTAATTAATCTTTGACTTAACTTTTAAGTCAATTAGCTTAACTCTTAAAGCTAAGGATTGTTAACTTAACTCTTTAAGTTAACTTGATCAATTGATGGTCATGTGGCACCAAATAATTAACTCCTTAATTATTGGTATAATTTAACTCCTTAAATTAGTTGATCAATTTAATAATTAAATTAATCAAGCTAAAGTTGACCTCAATTTTCGATCACCCCAAAATCAGTCACTTTGAGTGAATTTCCTAACACTTAGAAAAATTCGTCCGTCAATTAGGAAATGCAATTCGCTTTTGTGTGTGACCAGATAGGTTCTATTATTCATTGGACATAAGCTTATAACTTCTTGTGACTTTTGAATATCATATATTCATTTTAGTTTAAACTCCTTTAAACTAATTGACTCAATTCAATTAATTTCTTTTAATTGAAGAGTACGCAGTCTTCATGGTTGATGTCCAACCTCAAGCCCATGGAGTCCAACTAATTGGCCAAGATGAATGCCTTTGGAGAACCATTATATCTCTACTCACACTATGCAAATACAGTCCTTTCGTCTCCTATCACCCAATAGAGGCCTATGGCAAGATATTTGTTGGCTCCCTAATAGCCTCGATACTGTGTCTATATTCCCAATGTTTGATTCTACTTATGACCTCATCTTTGGAAAACTCCTTTTTCCAAATTTTCATACTACCTTGTGAAAGGATTTCTTAAAATTGATCATTATAGAATACATAGGAGATGCATTCACCCCTTACAAAGACGAGGAGTTGGATTCCATCTTGGATCTCACAAACCTCCATGTCTACGTAGCCCATGCCCAATCTTTACCCGAACGGCCCGTTAAGTGACCAAGGAGGAGTCAAAGTATGAGGACCTAAACACAAGGTTACCATGGATCCTCAGACCAGAGGATTAATTATATGAACTAGTATAAGTGGAAGAATTTGTCACTACCGACTTACCACTATGGCTATTTAGTAGATTCTCCAGGCGGGCCTTCAGTGCCTTATTCTCTAACAAATACCCACTAACATACATCCATATCTCATATGGGATTGCTCATGGAACGGAGCAATATCCAACCCTTGAATTTATGCATCGTTAATGCAAGTCTATCCGGATCTTAGATGCCATGTCTCATAAGATCCTATGACTTGGAAGATTTAAGATCACGACCGTGTAAGACTTATTCCATGATAATCATCCTGTGTGTGATCAAGTCCCATAGTCTTGTGTGATCTAAGGGCTTCAACCAAATGTCAGTGAAGTAATAATGAGCATAAGATGAAGATAGCCATATGGTGAATATCATTCAATCAAAATTATATCACAAGTGAAATAGTTTACAATGCCAATATAATTGGCTTGCGGGACACTATTCCAACAAAACCAACAATCCAAAACATACTAGCAAATTCAATTCTAAATTAAATATATTAACAATTAATCATACTAAACTAAATAACAATTCTAAACTAAACATGCTAACATTCCCAAACTTACATATCAAACTAACAAATTAACAATATCAAACCAGGAATTCAAAACATACTAACAAATTCAATTCTACACTAAACATGCTAAAATTAATCATACTAAACTAAATATACTAACATTTCCAAACTAAAATATCAAAAAAATAAATTAACAATATCAAATCAACAATAAAAAACATACTAACAAGTTCAATTCTAAACCAAACACACTAACAATTAATCATATAAATCATTCCAAATTAACATTATAGCGTACCAAACTAACCAAATAAATAAAGATAAAACATTAGGAAAAGAATAACTTACTGAATAAATGGAGGAACGATGAGTGACTGAGATGGGATATGATGCGATGGCAGTGACAGGGTGGAGGAGCTTTGGGCGTGGAGAAGGGAGGAGCAAAAAGAATGGAAGGGAAGAAAGAAATGAGAAGAAGGAGTGGCACAAGATCTGATTTTATTTAGTTTTCCGGCGGAATGTTTCGAAAGAACCTTTGTTAGAAAACAACTTTTTTTAAAATAAAAAAATACAAATTTCCGACAGATTTTCCGTCGAAAATATCCCTTGGCAAAAATTTCCAATGGACTTTCGAAGGAATATCTATTGGAAAATATTCATGCCTTCTCGCGCCAAACCCCCTTCAAATTTATAGATGGTTTTCCTTTAGATTTCTGAAGAACCAACTCTTCGTTATGAATCTGTCGGAAATTCATTGAAATTTTTCAAAGATCAATTTCCAATGGAAAATTTCATTGGAAAAACAATGTTTTTTATAGTGAATGACAATAGCTTTTATTTTGTCACTATTAATATTTTTTAAGTGACAATAATTTTTATTTTGTCACAATATGGGTTAATAGTGATAAAAAAAAAAACTAATGTTTTTAGTTGTTACAAATGATAATTAGTGACTCCCATATGGTGACAACTTACTTTCAATTTCACTAGAGTTTGCGACAAGATTTTCATTGTCACTAGGTTGTCACGTAGATGTGTCACTAATTGTCGATGATGACAAATTAAGTACTATTCTTGTTACTATTTAGTTTGTAAAAATCATCAAGATGAGAAAATAATTTTTTTTCATTTAATATATATAATTAATGATAATTTTATGTTGTCACTTATTGTTTTATCACTAACTTTTTTTTTTTCTTGTAGTGTGCACACGCACACTCGAGATTCATTAGAATTTGAACTCATTATAAAATTATAATATTAATGATAAAAAAGTGAAAAATATAAAAATGATCATGAATAACATATATCGAATGACAATAGCTTAATTTGTTATTAATGATTCTTTTAAATGATAATAATTTTTATTTTATTACAATATGGCTTGATAGTAATAAGAACTTATATTTATCACCATTAACAATTAATGATACACTTATAGTGACAACCTAATGATAATGAAAATCTTGCCACTTGTTATTAAGTTATTATTAATTAATGATAACTTAATAACAACACTATTCTCGTTATTATTAAATTTATAAAATTATTAGGATGACAAAATAGTATTTTTGTTCACCTAATATATAGTTTGTCACTATTTATTAACTCATAACTCATTTTTTAACTCAATTTTTCTCATTCAATACTTTAATAATTTTGACATTTAGCTACACTAAAACATCTCCTTAATGAGACAAATTAATTTATTTAGGTGCCAAAATTCTAACAACTATACATTTTTTATGCGTATCTTCGAAATTTACATGCACAAGTTTCTTATTGCATTTATCGCGGAATGAAAGATGCGCACTCATTGTTTGTAGGGCTGTAAATGGATATTCGAAAATTCGTTTACCATTCGCATTCGTATCTGTTTATACAAAATTTACCCGCATCCGTTTAAAGTGGATATTATCCATGTTCGATTAGTAGATATCCGATTATAAATGAATACGGATATGGCAAATGTGTATCCGATCCGTTTAACATCCGATCCGAATATATATTTATTAAATAATATTTTGTTTATAATTTTCAATAAAAATCTCATAATCCATATATATATATAAATTATAATTGAAGAATTGGGAAGAAAAAAGAATAGATTTAAAAAATTATGTAATATAGAGAAAAACTTGAAGAATAAAGTTAATCAACATAATTATTGTTGGTTAACTTTATAATTAATTTACTTAATGCCATTATTATTATTAATAAGTATTAATAATCAATTATAAAGTCAATTATTAATTAAAAATTATGTTATTTGTTTGATTGCTTTCGTTTTAATGAAATTATATAGTTTCTTCTATTAATTAAAATATATATTTGTTATATGTTCATAAATTTACGTATTTGGATATTCGTAAATTGATATCAAAGTAATTATCATCGAATATGAATATAAAATAATAATTCGAATACAGATAAGTTTAATAAAATATGAATGTATTTGAATAATTATAATCGAATACGGATATATCCGAATCCAACCGATATCCGACAGATATGAATTTGGATATCATTTTTAAATATCTGTCAAATCCGTATTCGAATATTTGAAAAGTTAAACGGATACGAATATGAAAATAGTGTATCCGATCCGTTTAATATTCGTTTACACCCCTAATTGTTTGTCAATATATTCTTGTTTAGTAACATATGTCAGATCAAAACTAAGAATTCCTAATGTGATTGATTCACTGGATACAGTACTGTAATGCCTTAATATTAAACTTTGAGGGCAAATATTATAAAATTAGTAGAAAATCTACAAAAGACAAAAATAAAAATAATATATCTATATTTTTTCGTCAGTTTTTCTTTAATTTCATAAATGTTGAGCGAAGAATTATTGGGTGAAGAATCTTTATTTTTAAGAATGACAATTCAAGAAGCAACATCCCTTAAGTTTAACATTTTGATAATATATAAAATTCAGCAATTCATTTTCCTTAATTAGCTAATTCCTATTCTATTAACTATAAATTTCTATCATATATGCCTGCCCCGCTGCCTCATCCCACACATGGGCTATGTGAGAACTAAAAACTGCAGAGTTTCATATCATACATAATTCAATAAAACTCAAAAGACTAGGTAAGTTGGCATAATGAAAGTAACTAATATTAATTTGGACTTTAATTTTATTCCGAGTCTATAACAGACTCATGCCATGTTTGCTTGTACCTGAGTGTATATACTTGAATGAGTTTTATTATGTCACTATTTCAATTTATAATATTATTACATTCTCATCATAATTCATAGGGTAAATTACATCCACATTTCCTAAGGTTTGGCCTAATTACAAAGAAACTCTCGTTGTTTCAAAAATTACATTTACCCCATGATGTTTGTCATCATCCAACATTTTACTCCAGTCGTTAGTCTCCTCCAGTGTGATGCCCCACTCGGCCAAAACACTACTCAATTCAATCTTAAATTGAACCTACAATTCGATCAACATGTCCATAACATTCAATCTTAATTTACCAAAAGCAGCGAAAATTTCAAACTTAACTGACTTGTCAAACCATTAAGTAAATGCCATGATTCACTTTCTTACATTTAGTAAAACATTTACATTCCTTAAGTCATCAATATCAACATGACATATCACAACGTCTCAAGTCTAGGCTAAATATTCAAATAATTCCATATATACATTCAAACACCTGTGCTATTACAAAACATAATGTCCTCCAGTTCAAGCCAGAAGTCTGCATCCATCACTTAATCCTGTTTGAGAAAATCAAAGTAATATGGGGGATAAGTCCAAAGACTTAGTGAGGGATAATCGTAATAGTAACAATAAGGATCTGTCAAGAAAAAATCAACTCAACAGATTATCATTAATTAATCAAACAAGAGCATATCAAGAGATTACAGGCAGAATACAATCAGACAAAACAGATCCAATAACAGGCAATCAAGAAGCAGTCGCGCAAAACAGACATTTTGAATTCCAAGATTATTAAAGAAACTAGCTTGGGAGTTGTGGCTGTCGGCTCGAATGGCCCGGGATCGTCTCAATTGGATCAGTTCAGGAGGAATGGTCCATCCCAACCGAATTAGTTCGGGAGGAAATACAGACTACTCATCTGGCCTAGACAACAGCCCGATCTATACCAAGAAACTTTTGCAACCTTGTTGCTCCATGAATGAAATACAAGCAATCAGAATGCAGTTAGAATACGAAACAGAACATGTCGATCAGATTTCCTTATCTCACGAGTGTTGGGCTTACGGCTTATCCCATGCACCTAGCAGGGATTAACGTTCCAGGGCTTACAGCTTATCCCATGCACACTGTAGAGATTAACGTCTTGTTACTTAAACAAGAATTTAGGGCTTGCGGCTTATCCCACGCACTTTGATGGGATTAATGTCCCAAAGTTTACGGCTTATTCCATGTTCACACAGCAGGGATTAATGTCTCGAAATAACAGTACAGACAGATAACAGGGCTTACGGCTTATCCCATACTCAGACAGCAGAGATTAACATCCCAAAATAACAATACGGACAGATAACATACAATTAAATAACAGATCGAACAGATAACAGACAGTCAAATAACAGATCGAACAGATAATAGACTGGATGTTCTAGTCGACAATTACAGATGGTAAACAATGCCGGCAAGACAATAAAGAACAATACAGGATGGTCAAATAACAGTACGGATAGATAACATATAACAATCGAAGGTTTTGGGTGCTAAAATGAACAAATGATAGAATCAATCAGAGCATGATCAAGAAATAACCCTCACAGGGGTATACAAGTTAATTAATAGAAAACAAGCATATTCTGAACAAATTCACAGATTTCAAGAAACACAATTCAATACGGTACAGAAATAGGAAACCCTTACAGGGGTTTATCCCAATAACAGGTAAGTAAAAGAAGTGCCAGGTTGGAAGACCCTCACCTCCATAGTCTCAGAAAACTACAACCTTAATCTTTAGTCTGCTGGTCTACGGGACCTACTCCTTCGTCGCCTAACCAAAATTCTCATTCAACCATATTAATCACAATTATTATTTGTAATCTAGAATCACTAACTACTCGATTAATAATGACTTTAAGCTTTAAACTACCGTATTAATAGAGATGAGGTCATTATTGGCCCAATTCGTCAACACCACCACGATCACCACTACATTATTGGCCCAAAACGGCTAATAACGTCATTATTGCCAAAATAATCCCAATTTTCATATCATGTCCACGGAACATAAACTAGTCCTCACTTACATATTTAGCCTTATATCGGTATCCCAAATCAAAATAAATGGTCCAGATATCTTAATTACCTCGATTATTTTTATTTAGATCCCAAATTTCTAAATTTTAAGTTTTCTCACTCAAATAACTTAATAAATCCTAAAATATCATATATTGATACAAATCCGAGTCCAAGAATCCGAACAACATCGATGCATATAATATTCTCATTACTAGATACACTTTAGAATCATTTCATCCAAAAATATAAGAATTTTAAACGGATTAAAATGATATAAGAAATCCGAATACCGATCATTACCCCAAAATGCTTAATCGAAACCTCGAAACCACAATTCGTCAACACCACCACGATCACCACAACGAGATGAGGTTACTGACTCAGAGCCATCACCGCTCGCCTGCCCGCCGTCGCTTGTAAAGACCAGCTCCACCACCAATCGAAGCCTTTCAGCTCAACTAAGCAAACTCCCCAAACAATTATTCCAAATGCCATCGGATTGGAGCTCAATTGCCTCCTGAAACTCACTGCACTAATACTCTCTGCCGCACGATTTTAGCTTAATTCCGTCGCTGTTGTGATCTATTTCAAAAGCTGAACCCACGGTTGTGATCCTTAGGTTGAGGGCTTCAAAACTCACCCTTGGGTTGCGTCAAACCATCGCCGAAACGCTGCGCATGATAAGCTCGTCATTGCCCATTTTCAATCTTCATGTTTCTGGTGGCTCGTTAGAGAAAGGTGTGTGCATGTGGTATGCTTGGAATCCGAGGAAGAAAAGGAGTAAAGAGTAAAGTCGTCAGACTGGTTTTGGGTTTTGGGGCGTGCCAGTGAGAATCACCGACGAGATGAGGGATGGTGTTTCGGTGAGGAAGAAAAGAAAAGTGAGGGCAAAACTGAAAATCCTCTATTTATAAAATTAATCTTCCATATTCACATATTTACCCCCAAAAGTTTTAGTCAACTTTCAATTAAGTCCTCCAGAAAGTAGCCATCTTCAATTCAGCCCCTAAACTAAGTCAGTGCCTTAATTTCACCCATTCGACCCAAAATATTAGCCATGCAAACCCCAAAACTTTGAAATTGTGGTCCAATCAAGTCCTCCTTAATTCTACTTTAACACCAAAACTTTCAAAATTTTTGCAATCAGGTCCTTTTTATTTTATTTTCGAGCCCTAAAATCCGACCAATAAAAATCTTAATTTCTCAATTCTTATTTCCCAAAATCCCGAATTTTAGGGGTGTTGCATTTAGGATTTTGATCAAGTGCTGTTTGAAAATTTAAATAAAATTCTAAAAAATACCCTTATGGTAATTGATCTTATTTTTTACCAGATTCGACCTTTTTTGGTAGACAAAAATACCCTCATGGGTCATATTGTCAGATATTCAAATTTCTTAAGGTTTATTTGTTATTAATTGTTTGTTTGAGGACTTAAATGTCATAAAACAGAGATGCATACCAAACAAATTATTAAAAATTTATTTTAAAGTATAATTATTTTAGTGTAATTATTTTAAAATGTTTACTTATTAGACATGTAATCTTTTTTTTTTATGGGACTTTTATAGTTATTTCTTAGATATGTAATTTTGTTTATTCATTGTAATGTTTATTTATTTACGGTATTGTTAGATATATAATCTTTTTTTTGAAATAATTAATTAAATTTATTTATTAATTAAAGAATAAATAAATATAAAGTAAATGAAAAAATGAAAAAAAAATCCCAAACAAAACATATCTTCTTCAATGAGTTCAATGGCCAAGCGGCCAATGGCTAGCCATGGCAGCGGGCGGCTAGTTCCCAATGACCGACTGCCTAGCCATGGCAGCGCCCAGCTGTTGGTCGCTCCTAGTCTCTCGTTGACCGATTGCTAGCCTAGCCAGCAATTGGCCATGGCAACAACTTGCAACTTGTTGCAGTTGGTCTTATAGCGATCAGCTACCTAGCCATGGCAACGGCCAACGATTGGCCATGGCTAGATTTGGTCACTACCCATGGTTGGTGCATCTTAGATTTAGCGCAAGGGTGGGGGTGAGGGTAGGGGCGAGGGCGGGGGCGAGGGCATGGTTCGCAAGAACAGTCGTGGGGAATGGAATGAAAGCTACCATTTCAGTTTCATTGCAATGTGATAGAACAGTCACGGGGGTTCCATACATTTTACAATTAAAATACTTAAAAAAAAATTAAAACATATAAAAATGTCTGTTAGCTTTTACATTATGTATTTTGCATTATTTTGAATACCAAATAGAATATATTAACATTTGGAATGATCTAATAATAGTTAAATTTTTTCTAAAATCATTTTATCTAAGTTCATATAAAATTTAACCATAAATGTTATATTTTCCTTATAAAGATTTATACCTTTTTTCAAATCAAAACAAAAATAAAACATTTTCCATACTAATTCTTTGTAAATTATTTCTCCTTTACAAATTTGATTTATTCAAATATATAATTAAAAATATAAGATTCCAAAATTATTACATAAAAATAAAAAATTATTATATTTCTATTTAAATATTTTAAGTTAATATAATCATGATACTTAAATTATTTACAATAAATTTTATAAGTATATATAGATTATTAATAAGTTTCATATTTAAAAACTAAAAAAATAATCTAAATATAATTTTGAATGAAAAGGAAAAATTAGTAAAGCAACATGTTAAATAAAGCAAAACATAAAAGAATATCAAAAGAAAAAAATAAAAAAGAAAAAGAAAAGGTGCTTCCGCGTCTCGTTCACTGTGCATTTGAGGTTCCTTTCCCTCTTCCCTCCCCTCATCACTTGATCTCACCCAAACCCCCTCTCCACCATTTCTCTGCCGTCGCATTCACTTCCAGAACTAGAATTACCGCCTTCGCCAAAGCCTTAGCCAGTATCAGCACACCTCTGTTGGCCCCAGATGGAGAAATTTTCACAATTTTAGCTCTAGGGAAAGACTCAAAGCTTCTAGGTGAATCTTTCAATGGTAAATTATGTGAAAATCCTGGTAGAATAAGGGTTCTGGTTCCTCTGGTTGCGACGCCAAGTGGACTGGTGGAGGCATTGGGATTGGGACAAGGGAAGAAAGTTTTGTGCTCGGTCCGATTAGTAATAGGCTTGGAAGCCAATTTCACCTTCCCGTTCCGTTCAACCGCGATGTACCGATTTATCGGTTAGGATCGGCGTTTCGGCGATAAATCGGACGATTTTCCCGGTTCCAACAACAACCCTGTTCTACACTGGTGCGACGGAACGCCATTGGCCGATCCAGTTCCAATCTAGTTGTTCCGGCCGAAAAAACGCCAATCCGGCGAACCATGGGCTGAGGGGAGGTGGAGGGTTGTGTATTATATTGATATATATATATATGTATATATGTTTATGTATTTATTGTATGTTTATATTTATATATATATGTATGTATATCCACTCTTATTTTATGTAAATAATGATTTAAATTTTTATTATTTATTTTACTTATTTTATTTTTAATAATAAATGAATTTAATTAAATTATTAAAGTAATTCACTCATAAAATTATTGAAGCTATGTTGTACAAGATAATACATTTATATCCTTGAATATTCAGTTATGTTTTGACAAAATAATTTTTGTTGACCAAAATATAACCAAACATGCATCTACTTTCCTTCAAAAATGCCAAAACAGGTTATTTTCAAAATATCCTCTTATATCCTTCATTAACCTCAAATTTTTCTCATTTTACATACGTATACATATACATATCATATATATATATATATTATAATAAAAAAATTACTCAATTTCATTTCCACCCCAAAAATTCAACAAAAAAAATTGATTTGACTGTTATAGTAAAAAAATATCCTCCTAAATTATAAACAAACATATTAATACTATTCAAAATAAATTTCTAACTATTCGGCCAAATATAAAACATCATCAATTACATTCCCTAATGCCATTTTCACATTCCCCAATCCAATTGATCACATAATTTATTTTCCCCAAACATATATCATAATCACCTACAAAATATAACCAAACATTTTCTTATTTTTTTTATTTTTACTTATTTTTTTTATTTATTGCTAAAATTTAATAAATTATTTTAGATATATTTACTATTTTATCATTATTAAGTATGTAACTCAAAATTAATAAAAATATATCGTCTAAAGTTATAAATTTAAATTTTAAAAAAAAAAATTAAGGTGATAAAAGTGAAAGTATCAATTAAACCCTCAAAAATTAAAAAATATAACAAACAAGTCCAAGAGTACTTTTGTCTTTCGATATTTCGATCAATTTTTTTTATTTTTTTTTGCAATTTTAATGGTAGGGCATTTTTGTCTTTTATACTTTCCATCAGCATTACATTAAGTTTCAAAAGTTAATGAGGTATATGTAACTTTCAAAATAATGAGAATTTTTTTTTTGTAATTAAGCCAACCGTCATGGAGTCTGAATGTTAATTCATAATCACTTCAATATTAAACCTTTTTTTTTTTTTGAATAATTTATTACTGAATTATGAAATTTTCAATTTTGACCTCCAACTGAAAAAAGACACGGTCAAGCCAAGCTCTTACCCACGTGAATGAAATTTATATGTCCTTCGTCTCATTAAGAAAGAAGAAAGCTTGAACAACCTTTAATTATTTGCCTTACAAAGCTGGCATACTAAGACAAAATTTTTTGTCCAAAATGGGGTATAAAATTTCTGTTTGTGAAGAATATTTACGAACTTAAATTAAAAAGAAAAAGCACCGGCAGCTGAATAGCCCCAGCTGCCAATATAATTGAGAGGCTGCTGAGAAATTTTCAAATAATTAATTACTGAGAATGGCGCCCTCCTTTTGACAGGACTAATTCTTCACATTGAAATCGTTTCTGGCAGCTGCAACACGGTTTCCCTTTACTCAAATGCACACTCAACTTACATTTTTCTTTTCACCAAGACCCCAGAAAGAAAGGGGAAAAAAAAAAAAGAAAAGAAAAAAGAAAGAAAGAAAAAGCAAAAGAATTTATTTAGCTGCTCTTATTACCTTCTTTATTGAATTTGCTGGTAAAAAATGGGAAGATACATATTTACATTACCCATCTTGCTCGATAAGTGCTGCACCAACACTACAAAAAGAAATTTTTTATTGTGACACTAAAAATGTCATAATATCTGTACTATTTTGATGCTTAAACTATCATTCGCGCTATTTAATTGTATCACTAAAGAAGATGTGGCAATAACTTTTATCATACTTATTGTGTCATTATATCATTATAAGTATCGAAATAAATGCATTAAAATAGTTTAAATAAAATTTTATGGCTCTATATGTAAGAATAGTGGCATATTATTTTTAGTATCATAATTAAATTAGTAATAATAGCTCACTTTTATTGTTAGGGCAAAAATTTTATTCAAGGAGAATAATCAATTTTCCCCTGAAATTAATATCACTTATAGAATCATAAATTTATCATGAAGCGCAAGATTATTCAGATTACTTTCCACATTTATGAAAGTTGAGTATACTTTAACCTCCACAAACCCCATAAAATACCTATCCCAATTAAAAGGGATAAAATGTTTCAGAGTACCATTCAAGCTAATTAATTCTTAAAAAACGGAGTTATTTCTATCTTGATGCATTACAAAAAAATATAATATTAATGACAAAAGTCAAGTGATAATGTAAAAATAGCCATTAATCACATATATTAAGTGACAATAACTTTAATTATAGTGAATGAGGACTAGTATTTTAAATTTACTTTTGACAATCAGTGATAGTTATAGCGATAACCTAGTAATAATAGAAATTGTGAATATAATTTGTGATAAGATTTTCTCTGTTACTAAGTTGTCATATAGGTGCATCACTGATTGTTAAGGAGTAACAACTCAAACACCAATTTTGTCACTATTAAGTTCGTAAAAATCATTAGAGTGATAATTTTTTTTAGATAATATATATAATGAATGACAACTATTGCATTGTGACTTAACATTTTGCCACTAATTTTCCTTGTTATTATAGTGATGGCAAGTTAGAGAATGTTATAATTAGTAAATAAGAATGTCAAAATTTTAATCTTTATTTCATTCGAAATTTGCCCTTAAAGTTTAGTTTACTGTTTAAATTCTACAGCCTAACAGTCCATCCAAAGATGTTTATTTCTTAAATAAAGACATAAGGGACCATCAATTAAGTCCTTAACTAAAGCAACATACATATGCATGTAAATGATATAGTGTTTGTTTCCAGAGAATATATTCACCATCAACAATTCACCATGCAAGGAGCCCTTGATCTCATAATTAATAGGTTCATAAAGGCATATTTAGAATCTCTATTTCAATGTACGTTTCATCTTTTGCTTGAATTTTATGTATATATGTCAAATGTATATTATCTATAATTAATTATTTCTATAAAAAAAATATTTGACAAAGAATTAATGCTATGGATTTTTACATAGAAATCGAATTATTTCAAATCCATGCGTGCGTGTTTATTTACATATGTATGCATACAAAAAGTGGAATAGGAAATTTAATTTGACATATATATTCAAAGTAACAGCAAAAGTTGCTTTCTTTTCAAAGAATTAGTGGGAGAAACAATTTTGACGACAATAAAAATATAGTAGCACACAACCTTTTATAGAAAAAAAAGAAAAATATTTAGAATTATTAAATTTTTGACTAAAATCCATGATTATGTAAACTAAACAATACAAGGAAAGTTTAATTCATATAATTATAAACATCACTAGTCACATAATTTATTTCTTCAGTTATTGTAAATTAAGGTCAGTTTCACCCGACGGCCAAGGAAGATTCGGTATGCATGCAGACATGAATTTCTCAATCTTTCTGTGGGTGGTCAAAATCAGGGTATTTGAAAATCAAAATTTATCCATGTGGACAACCTTAATCCATCCATGATCAACGTGAAAAAAAGATAAAACATATATATTAGCCGTCGACTTTCTTTGCTGAAGTATTCAAACCCAAGAAAATGTACATTATTCCCAGCACTATATAAATGATATACCCGTTTGCTGCAATCTGAACAACAACAGAAAAAACAATCTAGATTAAGCAGTATATAAGAGGATTTCTTACATTAATTGTAGCAATTAAAGTAGCAGAATATGAAGCCTAATTTGGTGTTGCAATTTATATGTTTTATTCTTCTTTACAGCGTACTACCAGGACGCGCTGCAGTTCGTCGCCATAAGTTTGTGGTAAGTTTAGTGATGTCTTGAAATTTAAACATTAATTTCCATCAGCAACGACTTAATTTCATAATACATATTTTGAAGCAAACTATATATAATGATCCTCCATTTTGAATTTGGCAGCTAAAAGATGCTTCATACACCAGGCTCTGCACCAACAAGACCATCCTGACCATAAATGGACAGTTTCCAGGGCCAACTATATATGCAAGAAGAGGAGATTTAGTTATTGTCGATGTTTATAATCGCGCTAGTCATAATATTACCATTCACTGGTATAAATTTCTCAATTTTGTAACATTACTTTCTATGTGTAAGATATATATAATAGAAATTAGTTCTATGATGATGTTAAACTCATACGTTAATTATTCAATTACAGGCATGGAGTGAAAATGCCAAGGTATCCATGGTCAGACGGTCCCGAGTATGTGACGCAGTGCCCCATCAGGCCAGGCGCAAAGTTTAGCCAAAGGATTGTGCTTTCTGATGAGGAAGGAACTTTGTGGTGGCACGCTCACAGCGAGTGGTCCAGAGCCACCGTGTACGGTGCACTTGTTATTTTACCCCAGAGGAAAAATTCCTATCCTTTCCCTAAGCCTCATGCAGAAGTGCCCATCTTGCTAGGTGACTTATATTGCTAATTAATGATCAAAAGAATAAATTAAAGGGATAAGATTCAAGTACTAAATTAATTAAAGTTGGACAATTATGCAATACAGGAGAGTGGTGGAATGCCGATGTGCAGGAGGTTATGGTGGAGTTTCTTGCAAGTGGAGGCGACCCTAATGTTTCCGATGCTTTCCTTATAAATGGTCAGCCTGGTGATCTATATCCGTGCTCTAGACAAGGTTGGTACATATCTATATATCTAATACTAGTACTTCTCTTTCTTTTCATTATTGATCTTTTACTAATAAGTGCCAACCAAATGCAGACACATTCAAGCTGACAGTGGAATTTGGCAAAACTTATCTGCTCCGAGTGGTTAATGCAGTAATGAACAACATTATGTTCTTCAAAATTGCAAATCATAATCTCACTGTTGTTGGATCAGATGCGAGCTACACAAAGCATGTGAATACTGATTATATTGCCATCTCCCCTGGACAAACTATTGACTTATTATTGGAAGCTAATCAGCCAGCGAGTCACTATTACATGGCCTCCAGGGTTTATGCTAGTGCTGGAAATTTTCAAAACACAACCACAACAGGGATTATAGAATACAGAGGCAATTATACCCCACCATCATCCCCATTGCTTCCAATTTTTCCAGAGTTCAATGATACAATTTCATCAACAAATTTCACCAATCGTCTCAGAAGCTTAGCAAACAAAAAATATCCTGTCGACCTTCCTTTGAATATCACCAATACGTTGTTCTTCACTCTTTCAATCAATTTACGTCCCTGCGATGGTAACTCATGCGATGGGCCATTTCAGGAGCGACTTTTGGCAAGTGTGAATAACATAACATTGCAGCTACCAAGAGCTGACATTCTTCAGGCTTATTACAGAGGGATCAATGGAGTTTATGAAACTGATTTCCCTGTTAATCCACCTCTTCAATTCAATTATACCCAAGATTTTATCCCTCGGGACCTGTGGAGGCCTGAAAATGGAACTGATGTGATTGTTCTCGAGTATAATTCCACAGTGGAACTTGTTTTCCAAGGGACCAACACTGTGGCGGGTATTGATCATCCCATGCACTTGCATGGATACAGCTTTTATGTAGTTGGGTCTGGATTTGGAAACTTCGACAAAGACAAGGATCCTCTGAACTATAATCTTGTCGACCCTCCATTGATGGAAACAATTGCAGTGCCGAGAAATGGCTGGACGGCGATAAGATTTAGGGCGAACAATCCAGGTTTGTGCTTATTTCATTTGTTAATTATAGCCTTATCTGTCTCTGTTTTCGAATTCGTTTCATGATTTCTAATTTCTTGCAGGAGTTTGGTTCATGCATTGCCATTTTGAGCGCCATGTAAGCTGGGGAATGGGAATGGTATTTATTGTGAAGAATGGCAAAGGCCCAAATGCAAAAATGCTGCCACCACCACCAGATATGCCTCAGTGTTGACGGTAAAGCAAATATATAATCAGAAGTTTCAAATTGATCGTTGTCCTGTTGAAGATGTTTTGAGTTTCTTTCTCTATTTATAGGGAAATTTCTACAAGACTTCATTTATTTATTTGTTTGGATTTCTTTTTAGTTACAGAATTTGTATTTATCAAACGTGAACAGATAAGCCAAGTGGATCGGAAGATGCTCCATCACATCAAAGAATGCTAGTGGAAATATTTTTTCAAGTTTACACATAATCTCAACAATATTTTTTTCAAGTTGTTCCATATGTTGCACTTGCAAGACAGTTGAGCATATGTCTTTAAAGAAAAAACTCAACTCCGATATTGCTTCCCACATCGGTTTATGCAAAAGGTCACGAAAAGCAATTGGAATCAACCTTTGCATAAACACATGACAATCATGACTTTTCATTGCATAAAACTTTGACTTATTTTCATCTATGCATCGAGCTATATTTGAAGCATAGTCATCAGGGAGTTTTAGGCCCTTAGCCCATTTGCAAACTTCTCTTACTTGTTAGGCACTTAATGAATAAGTTGCTTTGGGCTTCCAAATTTTTCTTCTATTGTCATAAAACATATGAAGTTCAGGCCAATTACAATAAAGCTCTAAGTCTCGGCATGCATTTCCATTGTCTTTTGACTTTCCCTTTACATCCAGAACTGTGTTGAAGATATTTTCAAACACATTTCTCTCAATGTGCATCACATCCAAATTATGGCGAATAAGATTAGTGCACCAATAAGGCAACTCCCAAAATATGCTTTTTCTAGTCCAGTTATGTGTAATGCCAAATCCAGGCAAAGGACTAAGATTGTCATTCTTATCATTTGTTTGGGAAGGAAGTTGAGATACACACCTCATGATTTCTTCACTAGACAAACGTAGAGGATGAGGGTCTTTTTCACGTCTGCCTCTCATAAACATATCAACTTGACCTCTATATGTGGGATGAAGAGGAAGAAATTGTCTATGACAATCAAACCATGATTGCTTCCATCCATTCTGTAGACAAAAAGATTTTGTATGCTCTATGCAATATGGACACGACAACTTTCCATGAGTACTCCAACAAGAAACCATGCCATAAGCAGGAAAATCATTGATTGTCCACAAAAGAGCTGCTTTCATCATAAAATTTTGTTGTCTAAATGCATCATAAATTTCAACCCCTTCATTCCATAACTGTTTCAATTCATCAATTAAAGGCCGCAAAAACACATCTAGCTTTTTCCTAGGAGATTTAGGGCCTGGAATAACCGTACTCAAGAATATATATGGTTCGTCCATGGACATGCTTGGAGGAAGATTGTACATAGTTAACATCACTGGCCAACATGAATATGGAATACTATTATTGTTGAAGGGGGTGAATCCATCTGTGCATAATCCAAGACGAACATTACTTGGCTCTGATGAAAAGGAAGGATGAGTATGATCAAAATGTTTCCATGCTTCACCATGTGCAGGGTGTGCCATGCTACCATCCTCACATTGATTTGTCCAATACCATGTCATTTCCTTAGACGTTTTTTCTGACATTAAAGTCTTTGTAGTCTAGGAATTATTGGTAGATAGCGCAAAACCTTATAAGGCACATTTTTTCTGGAGCCTGGTGTTCTAGGCTTGTATCTAGCATGATCACAAATCATGCATCTTGTCTTTTCTATGCTCTCTTTGTAGTATAACATGCAATTATTAACACAAACATCAATTTTTTCATAACCCAGACCAAGCCCCGCCACCATTTTCTTTGCATTATACAAGTTACCTGGGAAAGTCTCATTCTCTGGCATCATACTTTTCATTACTGCTATGATGCGATCAACACATGATTGCAACAAGTTAAAATTAGATTTGATATTCAACAACTAAGACACCGCTGACAACCTAGTATGCTTCTTGCAACCATGCCATAAAGGTTCTTCTGCATCCTTTTAATAGAACAAAGAATTTTTTGGCATTCGAGTTAGGTGGTTGTTAAGTGTTCATTGGTTGTTCATCCCTATCAAATCCCCAATCAAAGTTATGTCCTACAGCATTTATAACCATATTCCTCATTCCTATATTTTCATTATTTCTGGACTCGAAATGTTCCCCAACACTTCCTTGAATTGAAGGTTCCCCATGTGCATTCCACGTAGTGTAACCATGCTCAAAACCATACTTTTTAAGGTGATAATGTACAGTATCACGATTATCAAATCTCATGTTACAACACTTTGAGCAATGACATCTTATACAACCATGGTCAACAACCTCAGGATGAGAATAGGCAAAGTTTAAAAATTCTTTAACCCCTTTATCAAACTCATCAGATAAAAATCCATTTGCATCAAGTCACTGCCACATCCAACTTCGATTGGTAGACATATGTTCTGCAATTTCAGTTACACACATGTTCATCAATATAGTAATATTTAGTTAAAAAAGAAGATTCAATCTATTTTGTTAGGCTAATTTGAGCTTCTGATGGTTTCTTAAGGTGAATTGGTTAAATACACGAGATTTAATGTTTATATTAGTTTTTGCTTATTTTAGAATATTTATTTTGTTACATTTCTTGTGATTTTCATGTTATTCATAAGATATCATCTTTTATCTACTTCTCCAATGGACTTTGGTACCTAATACTCGAAGTTTCTTGTAGAAATTGAAGTTAGATGTAAGGGAAGAACATTTGGAAATCTAACGACTACGACTAGGAGTAAGAGTACGACGACAATCAAGGACGGATTTATGGGGGTGCAAGCAGGGGAATAATTTTTGAATTTCTATGCGATTATATTAAGATATAAAAAAGAAAAATAAAATAAAAAGAGAATTTTCTACTATGTTTAATATTTACAAATACAAATTACCTAAAAAGCAACCTCTAATAATCCTTTTTCGAATATTTCTAGAAAAAGAATATTGAACTTTCTAAAAGTGATTAGGCAAATTTTCATTTTTGTTGCATATTGGCTTACCGAACTTTAATATTATTATTATCATCATTGACATTATTATTATAAAAAGTGTAAATTAAATTTAGAAAATAGTTTATATAAATTGACTTAACTTTTTCATTATTATGTGACAAAATATATTATTATTATTATTATTATTATTATTATTATTATTATTATTATTATTATTATTATTATTATTATTATGAACTTTATTTTACAATCAAAATTGCAAAGGTGAATCCATTAGATCAATTGACTTATGAGATCATACATAATTTTAATATTTTATTTTTATAATATCATATTCTATTCAACAATAATGACATAAAAAATTTTATAAATTCAATTACATCATTTACTATTATGCAAGAACAATTCAACACGTGAAAGGGACAGAAAAAAAGAAAAAGGAAAAATTTACCAATGACATTCAACGAAAATTATTTGATTTTTTTGCATGCAATTTTTTTTTTTTTGGATAATTTTTTTGCATACAATTTGATATAGGATTCCCTTTTTCTTTTTCTTTTCTCTCTTTTATCCTAAAATAGTATTTAATTTTATTGCATATATTATGGCATTGTGTGAATTTGGTAGGCAGAAAGTTGCCATGCAGAACAAAAATACAAAGCTTTGCCAATCATTATATTTTTTCATTTTTCTTTATAAAATCAACTTCAAATTGGTGCCATGCACATTGACTTTTGCTTTAAAAGCAACAGTTGCTCCCGAGGCCCAATTGGTGCCAGACCTCCAAAAATGGCCTTACATCTATTACCCAATTTCTATTTGGATTAGGCCATGAAGTAGCACACCCATTTTATGACATTTCGTGAACTTTTAAATTTGGGCTAATTGGAGATTATCCCATGGGCTAGTTCTGGTCATTAGACTGAAAATTTACTTACTTTATTCTCACATAAAATTCTTATCAATAATATTGTTGGTAGGTATATTGAAAATTGGAAACCACATGGAGGAAAGGCCCACACAAATGTATTCTTTCTAAAGATCAACAAAACTACCAAAAATTGTAGTCCATAAAACAACAATCCAACCTCAGCAACTCAGAACAAGAATACGAAAACCATGTAGGCAGGCATCACTATTTCCAGCCTTCAAAAAGAAGATAACAAATTTTGCCAAAAGCATCTGATACTCAGTATGCAAATCCACAAAGTATTATTGGTTTCCTTTTCCAGCAGTCAACAGATACAGCAAATAGCAGGAATGAAAATATATATATATATATATTGTACATACTTTGAACTACAAAATAAAAGCTTTAGTTCCTAAGAGGAACAAATGGTAGTAAAGGGCTCTGGACAGAAGCATGCAAGATTATTGAGGTTGTAAAAAACAAGAGAATCAAGTAAAATTCCTAAAAGCTAAAGCAGACAACCTAATCGGTAACTATAGAATGTCAAGCAGAGATGGATTCCTAACACCAAAAATTCCTAAAAGGCTGAATGCTTCACAAATAGGATTACAACTGAAAATTATATGACAAGCAGAGATGGATTCCTAGCACCAAAAATGGCTCTTAAATCTTAGAACACATATCCAACCATATCATCAATCATAGAAACAACTTCAAAAAGAACAATTTACTAATGTAATTCATCAATTTAACCTGCTATATAAATTCTTTAACCTTCTAATACAACATGAGACATAATATAAAACAAAAATTACGGAAGTTACCTACTGCTTGCCAAAGCTTTGGTTTTTTTCTTGTTTCTGAAGGGCCTCTCGAATCCTTTGCACAGTTGCTCTTCTAGTCTCTATTTCAGCATAAGCAAAACACTGACAATATATTAGGGGTTTAGTAAATAGAGTTAAAAAAATACAAGCCCTAGATTCTTCCTACTCTTCACAAGCCCAACCTCTATTACTCGTGCTGTTAGTAAATCTTCATATATTTTCAACTGAAGTGCCAGTATTCTTGATCTTCTGCTCAAAGCTAATGCTTTTGTCCTCCAAGGCTCTGTTATTAGCACGATGGTTCACTAATCTTGCGCTTTGCTTTAGGAGCTGAGAGTTTCAATTTGGGAAAGAGACATCGCACGCTTTGTTTTAGGAGTTGGGTGTGTTTTCTTGTTTGCTAGATTTTGGATTTAGGGCATGCGTTTTTGATTTGTTTCACAGAAGGAGTTGGGTTAGTTGTTAATAAATGAAAAAAAAATTGAACATAACTTGCTTAGTGGTCTGATGGTTTGCAAGCTGAATACTTTCAAAAATGTTTGGGGTTCGATCCCCAACTCTATCAAAAGTTTTCAAATTTCTTCAAACAATTGTGACCAATTTATGACCGATTCATAGTCGGTCATAATTTAGTGACCGCGTCCAAGAAATAGCTCATTTTAGTGACCAACTTCGTGACTCCAAAAAATTCGGTCACACAATTAGTGACCCATTAGTGATCGTTGTGTCAGCGGTCACTAATTTAGTCACAAATTCGGTCACTAATCGGTAACTTTTTCTTGAAAAAAAAATTAATAGAATCGGTCACAAATCGGTCACAGAGGGGTCATTGATTAGTGACCACTCAAGGGGGTCACTATTTTGCGGTCACAAAAGCCTTGTTTTTTGGTAGTGCTCTTTTTACGCAAGTATATATATTTTATGTATTTCTTCTCCACCTCACTTACTGAAGATATAATACATTCTCTGTTCTTACGTAGACTTAGAATGCTAAACAATTATTGTATTTTAACCAAGTGATCACATTTAAAATCTTTACTAGTAAGTATTAAATGCTTAACTCGACTTTTTAGAGGTAAAAAAAGTATATCTTATAAAAACTTATCACTTAATACATTTAAGGTAAAATTGCAAAATTAGTCATGTGACTATACTCTGCTAGCAATTTTGGACTTCATCTTTTTGAGCCACAACATTGGCACACCACTTCCTGAAATTTGGCATCGAGGACAAATTGGGCTCAAAAGTCATCCGGAAGTTGTCTGAGCCTATGTGGCGTCTGATTTGATGCCGTGTGGCGTCCTGTCACTCCAGACATCCGCGATCTCCTACGTTGTGTTAAGTCCCCATTAGTATTAATTTAATATCATATTTAGGACTTAACAAATAATTTTCTTATTTAAAAAATTATAATTCCCTTGCTTATTGATGAAAATTTGGAATTAGAGGAATAGAAGTTGAGAAATAACAAAAAGGGACAAATTAGCACAAGTTGGTGGAAATGCTGGCAGGATGACATCTCATGATCTAATCATGAATGAGCATAAGTGTCTTTTTATTTATTCGAGTCATATTCTAATTATAAAACTCTTTTAGTCAGTTATAAATAGACATTTCAAACACTTAGTTAGACGACAAGACTTGCATTTTCCATTTTGGAGATTAGAAGTTTTGTGAGAATACGGGATTCAAAGGAAAACAAAGTGGAGATAAGATTTGTCTATGAATATAGTTCATCTTCTACCTTTGATATTCCTTTTAATTCTAGATTTAAACGACGTTTCATTTTGTTCATATTTTGTTTGACAATTCAATCATGAACTAATTCGTAATTTTAAGATTATAATGGATTCTTTTGAATAAATTGATGCATGATCTTCCATGAAATTAGTAGCACTTAAATTTGTTTTTTTATTGTGTACTTTTTCTATTTGATTGTCTGATCAACAGTCAAGTGCATCTTTAAACCTTAGCGGAGGCATGGAAGAGAAAATCTAGGAATTGATTGACAATAAAATAGCTTAAAATTAATTAATCCATCAATTTGAACACGTGTCATATGGCATAGCAACTCATCTTGCCACGTCAATAAAATTATTCCACCTGACCCAAAAAAAAGGAAAAATTACACATTACCATTTCAGAAATCAAAAGGCCCAAAAGAATTAAAATGCAATTTAAACCAAATTAAAAGAATCATTTATAAATTATATGCATTCATTAAGAAAGGAAAAAGCCCAAATTCTTCCCCAGCCACAAACCCTGGAACACTGGACATCAAAAAATTGGAGCTCATTTCTGTGAAATCCTCCTATGCACGAAGTGAAGTTGAACATGGTCTATATTGGGCAGCAAAGATGTAATGCCTTAGAATTCTTTTAATTTAATTAATTATTTTATCCTATGTTATTTATTTTCTCTTAGTCTTGCTTTCTTATTATATCAGTTAGAAAAATGGCATATATATATATATATATATATCTAGCATTAGATTTACCTCTTGGTTAAATAGTGATAATTAATATTTAAAGCCAAAAATATTAATATATATATATATTAGATATCGCAATTATTGAGAAAAGTTATAATTTTTCATAAACTGCTATTATATCGTTACTGGGAATTAATAATTGAGACTTTAGAAATTAACTAAATTATCTCGAGATGATATAATGAAAATTACTATTATTATTGTCTTAGTATATATTCCATATATTTAGGGGGGGAATAATAATAATAATAATAATAATAATAATAATAATAATAATAATAATAATAATAATAATAATAATCCCATTAGGGTTAAACTACTTCCCTCATATATTGGTGTGTGTGTGTGTGTATTTCCTAGGAACTAAACCCTAATCCTACTAGACAAAAAAAAAGAGAGGGGGAAGAGGGACGCAGAACAAAGAAGCGGACAGAAGAAAAGAAACGAAAAAAAGAGAAAGAAAGAAAGAAAGAAGTCGGAGGCAACACGATTTGGTTTTTCTTTTCATTCAAGTACATCGTCTCTGTTGGAAGAGTGAAGCTAAGGTAAAATTTCATCCCTTAATTATATTTGCAACCATCAATTAGGTGTGGAAATTGGGATTTATTAACAATAAGCCACAGACCTATAAATGCCACCCGAATTTGTTGTTCTTTCCCATGACAATCAGCCACAAATTTTGACTAGAATGGCTAATTTTGAAATTTCATGATTATGTAAGGAATATGCTTTTGTCTTTTCTGCATGTGGGATTACTCAATTCTATAGCAAAATATGTGTAGAACTTTGATAGCCGCCAATTTCATTTGATAAGTAGTGTTCAATTAGTGTCAAAGGGTCAGTTATCCATGGAATGGAAATTGCCATGAGTCGCGTGACAAGTTAACAATTCTTCCTAATTGAAACTTCTTAATCTATTTTCTTCTTTAAGATTCTATCTTGTTAGACTTAATAAATTATTTGTAAGGATTGTGGTAGTGCGTTAGTAACTAGTAATGGAACTCACTCCAAATAAAATAGAGGTTCTGGAACAATGGGATTTAGCTGTTGTAATGAATTGTTTGAAATTGCTGAAAGTAGCATTATATGTGGTATTTCATGAATGTTTGATTTTAATTAAAGGATCTTTCTCGGTGGATTTTGGAATCAAGTTTTGAGCTCTATGTCCCACGATTGGCATATTAAATTCTTAATTGACGTGGACTTGCTGCAAGTGTGAATTGCATAGAATATTTGATATGCAATTTGGGTTTAGAAGAAGTTGTGCAGGAGTAAATTTAAGTTGCAAGTGAATTAAAATTATGATACAAATACCAGGAGGAAAGATTGCATTTTTTATAAAGTTAGTGAGTCTTGTCATTTTAAGATGCTACAGGCTTTTGGTACCCATAAGGCTAGTCCTAAGTAAAATTTTGTCTTGTTAGTTAGTTAAATTGGTGATTGACGTGCTTATTAAATGAATTCAGGTGACTCAACATTTAATTCGATTGACTCTGAGATATGTGACTGAGTTCTAAGATTGATTTTGAAAGTGAATGCCTAACCTATAAATTCTATATATTATTATGTTTCAAAACCCATAAGGATATATGTTATTGTATAATTCACCCGTGACTTGTTTTCAACTTACACTACACTATATATGTATTCCATTGCGCACAAAAACAAAATTTCTTATTTTATTTCTAAATGAAAGAAAACGTAAGCTTTTATGATTTTTAATGTTTCTGGACTAGCAATTAAATTTGATGATCAACATGATCACTGATTTTACTGTTATTGTTACTGTTAGTTGGATCCAACTTGGTCTGGGTGTGTAAAGGACATCACCGGGTAGCAACAGGCTTGGGGTTCAAGCTTGCCAGTTGAAGCCCAAGCCCCAATGGCTTAATCCCCCCAGGGCACAATAGAAGTCATTTGTGGCTGAGATGGGTCGTAGGAATTTTCGAGGACGCTCGGGCACTGTTTTGGTAAGGTCACACCTTGCCTGAAGCGATAAGGAACTGTTACAATGGGAGTCATAAGGTTGACTGGGTACAACAAATACTGTCAGATCATCGCATTTAAGTTTTTAGTCTAGAAAACTGTTTATTAAATTCTTGATTTATTACTGCTGAACTATTTAATAATTTTCATTTATGTTTTTCTAGAATATTTTCACTGTACAAATCTTATTAAATTTATGAACTCACATTGCACACACTTGGTACTCACTAAGTCTTTTGCTCACACTTTTTTCTTTTCTTTAACCTCCTTCTGGCAAACCTAGATTCTAGTCCTAGTGAGAAGGTAGATCCTGCATACGATGAGTATCAAGATTGAAGGCTTACTGTTTTTTTTTTTATTTGGCAGTAGACTACTATATTTTCCTAGCTTATTATTTCTATTTGATTTATTATGGATTCTAGTTGTTTTTAGTTGAGGTTAGGTAATAGTACCTTGAGTTTTGTGTTATAAGACTAGCATTGGATTTATTTGAGTTCTTGTTTAACTTTATGATTTTGGATTATTAATATCATATATTTGGGTTTGAGTTTCACGCCTCGAGACTAGACTATAGGATTTGATTTTGGGCATGACAAAAGGAATGTGGATCTTCCACCCCCTTCTATCATAAGTCTCAATTTCAGTTATATATGTCGTCACACTCTTTATTGGGTTTATGGGATACTCTTTGCTAGATTTATGGGAAGCTAATGGACCATACGTTGTTAAAAAAAAAACTTGTCTTTAACTTATTTATTATGTAAAGAATTTTTATTATGCAAATGGGGTCACATGGTTCCTTGTTTGTACTTGAACTTTATGAAAGATGATCCCCCCCACTATATTAATTTCAGAATTATTATTAAATTTTTTGTTTTGAAATTAATCTTTGCTATATTTTTGCTTCTATAGACTTGTCGGCACATGCATTACTGTGACGACTTATCACGGATTAAATTCAGAATAGATGTAGGTTTAAATACTGCAGAGGGAGTAAGTTTGACTATGTCCCTGCACCTCATTGATGTAGAAATACTCTCAATAAATGCTATGAAATAGTTGGATTAATGGGGATTTTACCATATACGTAAAGAAACCCTATAGATTTAAAAAGGTAACTGAAGGGAAAGGCATGCTGAAATTAGTTGCTAACGCTTTAAAAATAACTAAGGATATGGTATTTTATATAAATGTAATTAGAATGCCTCTAATGATAAATAAAATGAATTGGTTGAACTGGTGGAGAAACATAATAATGATTTGATCTTGGATAAGGCTGATATCTAAAATGTGGAAGAATGTGAAAAGTACCTTTAGAGTAAAATCAGGGGATTGAAGGGGGTAATGGAGTAGCTATACAACAAAATCAAGGAGTAGAAGGGGGTAAGGGAGTAGCTGTAGAGCAAAATCATAGGGTTGAAGTACAAAATAATGATCATAGGAGTAATGAGGCATTTCAACATACTTGTGTGGAGGAGTTACATAGAGGGTGATGAGGAACACAATGAAAGAGTTGGTGAAGGGCGTGATGTGGTACTTCAGTTTGGTGCTGATCAACAAATTGATTTGGGAGATTATGGAGATGTACAGCAAGGTGTGGGGGAGGTTGGGGATGTACAACAAGGTCTGGGGGACAAAAATAATGATGAGTTAGATGAAATTTTGGTCAATATAGATCTATATACTAATGAGGTAAATGTACAACCACCTTTAGAGGATGATATGATGGGAATAAGAGAAGTACCTATCAATAGGGTTGGTAAGAGGAAGGAAGATAATGACACTAATTATATATTGAGTGATCATGATGTGAGTGATGAGATTAACCTAAGCCAAGTAAGTTTAGAAAGTGAAGTCATCATAGTGAAGAAGAAATAGGGGAACATGATGATAGTGAGAGCAACAAGGGCAGTGAAGAAGATTTGATGGCTAGTGACATGGAGATGGTTGATAAATTGAACTTGGAGAGAATGAAATGTGTAAATTCCCTATTTATAACCCTAAGAACATGTGGATCCAAATTTGAACTAGAGATACTTTTTAGCAACAAAGATGAGTTTGAGCAAGCTATTCAATCTCATGCTATAGCAACTAAGAGAGATTTAAAGACTACAAAGAATAACAAAAATAGAGTTTATGCAAGGTGTGTGGGAGAAAAAGATAATAATTGCCCTTAGAGAATCAATGCCATTAAATTAGAAGAAGAGTACACATTACAAATAAGAGAATACATTCCTAAATAAACATGTGGAGAAAAATTTGACATTAAGGCTATAAAAACAAAATGGTTGTATGATAGGTATTGCATATGAGGAAAACAAATCCTAAAGGAAATGTTGAGGGGCTTTAACAAGATATTATCAAAGAGATGAATGTTGATGTGCTTAAGGATCAGGCTTAAAGCCAAGAGAATGGCATTACTTAAGCTTGAGGGAGACCCTGAGTGGCAATATAGGAAGTTGTGGGATTATGCTGAAGAAATTAGGAGAACTACCCGAGATTCAACTATATTGGTGGGTGTATAACAAGTAGACAGTCCAAACAGGTTTAGAAGTTTTATTGATGCCTGAATGCATTGAAAATAAGGCTTTAAGGTAGATAGGTGTTACCTCAACACGATACATTGGGGGTTTATTCACAGCAGTAGGAGTTGATTCAAACAATAATATTTACCCTATAGCATATGTTATAGTTTGTAAGGAAAATATTGATAATTGGGAATGATTTTTGCCTGGACATAAATAATTGTGAGGAGTACACTATGTCAAACAAGCAAAAGCTGAGTGACAAAAGCTCAAGGATTTAGATGATAAAGTATACTAGTTGCTAAGTGACAAACCTCCAACTTAATAAAGTAGATCACATTTCAGCATCCATTACAGATGTGATCTCGTTGTGAATAATGTGTGTGAAGCATTCAATGGAGATATTATGATGGCAAGAGAGAAACCTATCTTTACAATGCTTGAATGGAATAAGGAGTATCAAATGAAAAGGTTATCAATTAACAAATATAGAGCTAGAGCTATGTGGAAGAGTGGATTTCTATTCCCCAAGATCAGAGATGTTCTATTGAAGAATTCCAAAGATGCCTCCTCTTCCGTACCTATCAAGTCAACTAACAAATATTATCAAGTGGCTTGTGTTGATTGTTCTCAGCACTGTGTTGATCTAGACAAGTGGACATGCACCTGCAAAGCATGGGAGTTGACTGGTGGACATGATATTAGAACCATGCTATTAGAACCATAAATAATCAAAACTAAGACCATGAGAGCTTAGTTGTATCTTGCTACAGTGTGCAGATATATCAAAGAGTTTATGAACCAGCAATAATGGGCATTTGTGGAATTAATGTGTGAGGTGATAGTTGTATTATACCACCAATGCCTTCAGATTTTGGAAAGAGAGCTAGGAGGCCAAAAAAAAAGAAGAAGATGAGCCGTTGACACAGGCAAAGAAAGAAAAAGAGGTCCCCCTCAAAGATAAAAATGAGGAGGCATCAAACAACTATAAAATGTATAATATATGGCAAAGAAAAGAACAATGCATTCACATGTCCAATAAAAAGCAACCAAAGAACTTCAAAATATGTAATTTTTCTTAATTATTAAGTTCTTTGTTAATTTTGATTAATTATTAAGTTGTTTTTTTGTTAACAACTTAAGTGAATAAAGAAAAACAAGCAACAGGTGACACTACAATTACTAGAATGAGTGTAAAGACTAAACTAAGAAGGTTAGATTAATTTATTTAGCTATTTAGTTGGTTTAGGGCAAGAAATTTCATTATTAATATTCTTTGTCTACTTTGCAGGACAAGAATCCCATTGAAACTCTCGCTCAATCTGATGAAGAGGTAGAACATGATGCAAATGTGGGTGCCTATGAAGAGCCAAGCATCTTACCTCTATTGAAACAGACTACAACAGTTTCTGAAACTAAAGAAGAGTAGACAAACTTAAACTTGCCTAAATCTCAACCTCTGTGCAAGACTACCTCCAACCAATAGTATTGCAACCAGAACCTTCCATGCATGATCAAATTATGCAAAAAGGAGTCATAGAGTGAACATCAAGGCACCTCCCACATTTATTGGCACTCAACAATTAGATTCAAATACTCAAACTAGCAGGTTGACTCAGTTACCTGTACCAACATTCATGGAAGATGGAGTCAAATACGTGACAATGGCCAACCTTATTGCTCCTGTGAAAGAGTTGAATTAAAAAGGGAGGAAGAAGAAGAAAAAGAAAAAGAAACATTCTTTGGAGTAGAGAAATTTGATAAGAATGAAATAACTTATATGAGTTTTTGGTAAATGAAAAACAATTTATAAGTTTGAAAATTGAATTGTTGTGAACTTGTGATCTTTTTTATGTAAATGCTTTTGGTGTAAGGCATTTTTTGATGTAAATGCATCTTTAGTGTTAGGCATCTTTTAGTTGAATGGAAGTTAAGTTTTAGTTTTAGTTTTATTATATTTTGTTGCTTTAACGCTATCTTCTGATGATATATGTGTAAGTATATGTGGAGGTGTGTATGATATTGGTTTAATTTCTTTTGTGTATATGAGGTATGTATGATATTTGTTTAGATGCTGGAATTTGCTAGATTGATTTCATTGATTGGATTGGTGTATAAGTGTATGCTGAGGTATGTATCATATTGGTTTAGTTACTGGAATTGTGTATGAGGTGTGTATGATATTGGTTTAGTAGCTAGAATTGGCTAGATTGGTTTAGAGCTTTATTTTTTCATGATTCTTCTCATACTCATTACTGTATTCTCAATCTTTTTTGCACATCTTTTTGGCATCCTCAATTTGACAGTCTCAATATCAATTCTTACTTCCAACCTAGCTACTCAATTAGCACAATCAAACACCAAATCACAACAAAATTTAACAAGTGAAAAAGAATATTTGAAGACAAATAATTCAACTTATATTTAACTACATAAGAAATTATGATTCTTAATCACATGTTATATTTTTGTTCAACACATATTCTATTTCTTAAACAAAAAAATCATAAAGATAAGAAAAAAAAAAGAAAAAGAATTAAAAACCGTGTGAATGCTAAAGATGAAGGCACAAAAATTTCAATATCCAAATAATAAGATTTTCATTTTCTTCAATTTCCACTTAAGTTGGGTATTCTTGTCATCCAAAATGCTCTTTTTGACCTTCATTCCATTTAGGCGTAGGTGAAGTTCTAAATAATTTGTCTCGCCTTTGCATACAGTGGGTTGTCTACATATTAAGAGAAGAAACACCCTCCAATCTTCTCTGAACAAGTCTAAAACCTTCTCATGGATTTTCATCCATCCATGACGTGCGAGGACATCGGCCTTCTTGTAGTAGTAATTGATGGGTGGTGGTATGTTGTACATCTTCCAGCTTCAAGTCCAATCGCCAACGTTGAATTAGATTATTATTTCCTAAACCCCAATTTGAAGTGTTAAAAGTTCCAACTTTTCAGAAGATTTGTGATGAATTTCTAGAACTGGAGTATTTGTGAAACTAGGTTTCTTACAAGGAATCCACCCCTTTTAAGAATCGAGATGTGAAATGAGTTTTTGTTAGTCAAATGCATTTTTAGTTGATGTTTGATTTTTGTTTTTCTAATTTCTTTTTTTTTTTGTTGGGGGGGGGGGGTTTGATCTCTGAAATGATGATGTGTAATTTTCCTTTTTTTCTTGACTAGGTGGAATAATTTTGCTGACGTGGCAAAAGGAATTGCCACGCAGGAGAGAGGATGATGTATAGAGTGACAGGATGCCATGCAGCACCAAATCAAATGCCACATAGGCTCAGGTCGCTACCGAATGACTTTCGGGCTTACTTTGTCCTTAAATTGCTAAATTTCAAGAGGTGGTGTGCCAATCTTGCAATCCGAAAAGATAAAGGCAAAAATTGTCAATAGGTATAATTTATAGGACCAATTTTACAATTTTACCTATACCTAAGTACTATGGTTAATTTAGGTAAAATTACAAAATTCATCCTATAACTTTATCTCATTTGGTTTTTCATCCTACAAATTGCATAATATCAATTCTAGTCCTATAAGTATTAAAAAATTATCATTTTTCGTCCTTTTTTCGCCAGAGCCGGCGAAACTCGCCGAAAAATGTGACGTGGCACACCGAGCATGTGGACATTACTTGTTTCTACCACATTGGCAGCTGACATGGCAGGCAAAATTACAAAATTCGTCCTGTAACTTTATCTCATTTGGGTTTTCGTCCTATAAATTGTATAATACTAATTCTAGTCCTATAAGTATTAAAAAAATGTCATTTTTTATCCTTTTTTTGCCGAAGCCGACGAAACTCGCCAAAAAATGTGACGTGGCACACCAGGCATGTGGACATTTCTTGTTTCTGCCTCGTTGGACTGCCTAGTAGCCATTTTTTGTCTTTTTGTTGCTTAGTTGGCAGCATGCATGTCTTTTCTTTTCTTTTTTTAAATTTCAAATATATTATATAATTTATATATACACACACGTATATATACACATCTATTTATATATATTTATATATTACGTATCATCATTTTTCCTCCAAAACACAATTTTTTTTCCTTGAATATCCTTCATTATCCCCAAAACTTTCTCATTTTTTAATATATACATACATATATTATATATACATCATATATATATTTTATTATTATTATAACAATAAAAAAATCACTCAATTTTATTTTCACCTCAAAAATCTAACAAAAAAACATTGATTTGACTGCTACAGTAAAAAAAAAAAAAATTCTCTCCTGAATAATAAACAAACATACCAAAATTATCCAAAATCAATTTTTAACTATTTTCCAAAACATAACCAAAAATTAATCACATTCCCCAACACAATTTTCATATTCTCCAATAATTTATTCTCCCAAAACACATAATAAAATCACACAAAAAATATAACCAAACATTCCCCTAGTTTGCCATTAACCATATTATTTTAACTCACATATTTAAAATAATTTAATTAAATTTAAACATTCCCCTAATTTGCCATTAATTTTGGTTACGTTTTGGAAAATAATTAAAAATTGATTCTGGAGAATTTTTGTATATTTGTTTATGTTTCGGGGGAGAAATTTTTTTTCACTGTAGCAGTCAAATCAATGATTTTTTGTTAGATTTTTGGGGTGAAAATAAAATTAAGTGATTTTTTTATTGTTATAATAATAATAATAATAATAATAATAATAATAATAATAATAATATATGATGTATATATAATATATGTATGTATATATTAAAAAATGGGAAAGTTTTGGGGATAATGAAGGATATTCAAGGAAAAAAAATGTGTTTTGGAGGGAAAATGATGATATGTAATATATAAATATATATATAGATGTGTATATATATGTGTGTGTGTGTGTGTGTGTGTATAAATTATATAATGTATTTGAAATTTAAAAAAAAAAAGACATGTATGCTGCCAACTAAACAAGAAAAAGACAAAAAATGCCTACTAGGCAGTCCAACGAGGCAGAAACAAGAAATGTCCACATGCCCGGTGTGCCACATCACATTTTCCAGCAAGTTTCGCCGGCTCCGGAGAAAAAAGGACGAAAAATGATAACTTTTTAATACTTATAGGACTGGAATTGATATTATGCAATTTATAGGACGAAAAACCAAATGAGGTAAAGTTACATGATGAATTTTGTAATTTTGACTGCCATGTCAGCTGCCAATGAGGTAGAAACAAGTAATGTCCACATGCCCGGTGTGCCACGTCACATTTTCCGATGAGTTTCGCCTGCTCCGGCGAAAAAAGGACGAAAAATGATAATTTTTTAATACTTATAGGACTAGAATTGATATTATGCAATTTATAGGATGAAAAATCGAATGAGGTAAAGTTACAGGACGAATTTTGTAATTTTGCCGGTTAATTTATTACTTAATAGATTATCATTTAATTTGTTTTATCTTGAAATGACAACAATTTGGTGGTTATCTTTGGTACTATTAAGTTTATTAAAGCTAATATTATTGGCTAATTATGTAGACAAAACTAATCAAGTCATTCGAAAATAAAAATTGGCCCAAGAAAATGACTGGTCAATTAGTTGGGGGCGCTTACCTTACTCTTATATATGTAAGGTTTGGATATATTCAAACACACTCTTATATATATAAGGTTTGGATATATTCAAACACGAGAGGCTCTAATTCATGTGCATATGCATATATAAATATTAACAAAAAAGAAAAGAAAATTGCCCAGAAAAGTTGACCAGATGACACAATTGTACTCCTTTATAATTTGGCGAAATATTTTAGACTGCAATGTAAATATAATTACTTTCAGCATAAACATAGGACTAGTAACTCGTGGCTAGTCCAACTCACAAATATTACGTACAAACAAACTATTTCTGATATATGACTTTGATTTAATTAAGAAAACATAATTATTATACCTTTATTCTCTCTTGTGCCCCACATATATATATATATATATATATCTATATAAAAACAGAAATTGAGTACTGATTCGGAGTAGATCTGTTGATGGGCAGAAGAAACCCTAAACAACATAGAACCCCTTAATTAGACCTTGGAATTGCCACACCTGAGAGAGGCTTCTTAATCTCGCAAGAAAGCTTCAACTCCTCACTCAAATCCACAGGCATACCACCATCTTCAATCCATTCAAAACGATGCACCAATTTCGCCACACAAAGACTAACAGTGGCCATCCCCAGGTTCTTTCCAGGGCAAACCCTACGCCCGGCGCCAAACGGCGCTAGCCTCAAATCACTGCCCCTCACATCAATATTAACTCCACCAGCCGATGCCAAAAACCTTTCTGGCCTGAAAACAAAGGGATCATTCCAAATTCTTGGATCATGAGTTATAGCCCACATGTTCACCATTGCAGTTGTGTTGCTCGGTATAATCATGCCGTTGTCGAGACGGATATCGGCCGTCGACAATCGGGCCCATGACAGGAGGGGTCCCGGCGGGTGGAGTCGGAGAGTCTCCTTCACTACTGCTTCCAGGTAGGGTGATTTGGCGATGTCGGCATCTGTGATGGCACCAGATGAGTTGTTCTGTACTATGTTTTGGAGCTCAGAGTGGAGGTTGGCTTGGACTTGGGGGTTCACGATTAGTTCTGCCATTATCCATTCTGTTAGGAGAGCTGTTGTATCAGTGCCCCGGAATATCATTTCCTAGGTCATGTAACAAGGAAATCATGAGAAGAAGTTAATTATGGATTCCCTGTCCAAATCAAGAATCAAGCTCCAAAACAACGCTAGCTAGAAAAGATATATCCATGCATAGTAACAAATTAAGCCTCAATAGACAAGAGTTGTATTTAAATTGTCATTAAATTTTTTATTTTTAAGTATTAATATTTCTAAAAGATCATAAGAATTATGTTTAAATTGTTATTAAATTTTTATTTTGTCTATATATTATTTACTTTCAGAAGTTTAATAATAATATAGGAATTAATTGTATTTAAATTGTCATTAAATTTTCTTTCTATCGATAATATTTTTAAAATTCAACTGTAATACAAAAATGTATTTAAATTATCTCTCTTGGTCAGTATTATTATTTTCACAAACTCAATACTGATAAGTGTTTAAGTTAGAAAAAGAAAGTTAGTGGTAAAATAGTAATTATGCAAAAATTATCTCTAGTTATGTATATTATTGACAAAAGATTTTATGTTGTTATTTTAATGATTTTTACAAACTTAATAATGGCAAAAATAATATTTAAATTATCACAATTAACAATTAGTGACGTACCTATAGTGACAAATGACAATAAAAGTGTTATCATAAATTATAATAATAACTTTTATTGTCACTGAATTATTACTATAAGTGTGCTATTAATTGTTAATGGTGGTAATTTAAAACATTAGTACTCTTGTCACTGTCGGGCCAAATAGTGAAAACAAAAAAATTTGTCATTTAAAAAAACAATAGTGATGAAATAAAAATTATATTTTGTCACTTAATAATGTCATCATTGACCATTTTTGCATTGTCATTTATTTCTTGTCACTAATATTGTATTATTTTATATTATTAATGATGAAAACTAATGATATATATCAATAATTTAGTGACAGCAAAAGATTTAGTGATTGTATTAAGAAGGAAAATTAGCGAAATCATAGCAAGTGATAGGGCAAAAGATGTCACTTGCTTATAAATATAATTAAGTGACGAGCAAGATTTTATTTTATCATTCTAATTATTTTTACTGCAAACTTAGTATGATAAAATTAGAATCTGCGTTGTCCATATTAACAGTTATTAATTACCTATAGTGACAATAAAAATCTTGTTACAAATTGTAGTAACAAATTTTATTATATTAGATTCTCATGACTATATAAACATGTGTACTCTTTAATTACTAATAGTGACAACTTCAAATATTATTTCTTGTTATTATTTAGTAATAATGTGACAAAAGAAAAATATTATCAATTAAAAAAGTATTATTATTGACAATTAATAAAATAAAAATTATACTTAATAATTTCATTCGTGGAAATTTTTAAACCGTCATTTATTTCTTTATCAATAATATTATATTCTTTTTAGGGGATACAGAATTGTTATTAATAATTTTTTTCTGTGGAGGCTCATTATCAAGGCGATTAATCAGTATATTGTAATCATAAGTTAGCGACAACAGTTAATTCCTCGTTCCACAAAATGAAATATTTTAATGCAAGTAATTATAGAGAGAGAGAGAGAGAGAGAGAGAAGAAAGATCCTACTAACCCACAAAACGGCGATCATATCATCCTCCTCAAGCTTCTCTTCACCATCGAGCGAGAGCAAAATATCTACAAAATCACAATTATCACGTGATTTATTAGAAGAATCCACACTTCGATGTTCCTCAATAATTTCCTTAACAAATCTTTTGACTCGAGGCACCAGAGCTGCACATCGTTCTTGGATGCGAAAAGGGTCGTAAAAATACTTCAACCATGGGAGATGATCGGACCAATTGAAAGCTCCCAAGAGCTCAAATCCTTCCCTTACTAATTCATTCACCTGTTTGGCTTCATCATCGTGCACCTGCTTTGTGGTATTGTACCTTTTACCAAATACTATTTCCATTATGATGTTCAAAGAAGCAGCTTGGAGGTGCTTCCTGAGTTGT
The DNA here is from genome assembly GCA_018894105.1 of Jacaranda mimosifolia. Taxonomy (NCBI): domain Eukaryota; kingdom Viridiplantae; phylum Streptophyta; class Magnoliopsida; order Lamiales; family Bignoniaceae; genus Jacaranda; species Jacaranda mimosifolia. The sequence goes on along the minus strand of CM032131.1, from coordinate 3,519,523 downwards.
ACACCCCCCTTCAGGGATTGTTCCTTGGCTATAGAACACAACATGGTGGCGCATTCTAGCTGGCGAACCCCTTCATGGGCTAAGATGCGCCTAGGTGCAAAGAGGTGAGTTGAGGCAATTCTTCTCAACATGCGCCAATGATGCCCATCAGGGGCAAAGCCAATGGCTCGGCTGAACATAAGCTGCTTAGCCGAGTCTTTGATTGGTCGACTAGCAAAATGTGGAGAAGTTAAAATATCACGTGCAATACACATATCAGAAGTCACAACAACTGGAGTTGAACCCAAGCTGAAAGCCATGAGCTCGCTCGCACCATAGCCCGAAGCCATGCACGCAAGAGCACGGTGGGCTAAGCCGTGGCTCAAGCTGAATAAGCTGCCAAAAATGGGAAATCCATTGGGCCCAGGGATCGGAACTTGGCCCATTTGATGACGGCCGTGTTTCCAAGCAGGCCCACCCCTGGAATAAGCCCAATTGATAAGCCCACAACTTAGGAAAACAATAAAAATAAATAGTAAGATAGCAATAATGTCACATGATTTCTGGATTTCAAGAATGGCCGGCAGGATAAACATCCACCATTTTGTGTCCTCACAAGTACTAGTGAAGTCCATGAATATGAGTGAATTAGGATAATGTGGGGAAAATGGATAATTGGGAAAGTATGATTTATTTTAGAGATATATATATATATATATATATGCGGAGAAAAAGTTACACAAATGACATTTAGCACTGGAGGGTTCTGTTCACTTCGGGTGCTAGTAAGGAAAGAACAATGGTGTTTAAATAGGCGGAATGTCTTCAACAAGGATGCAATATTTAATTCTTTCTTTTTCGAAAAAATAAAAAATAGTAAATGAAAGGCTTCCATTTGCCCACATAGAGACTGTCAACCAATATTAGTATTGTAAATATAATTAAAATATTATATATACAATTTTTATTTTTCAACTTTTAAAGGTTCATTTCTAGTGCTTTGCCCGTAGAGTTAAGAGATATATTATTGGAATCATTGTTGAATTGTACAGTGTTAAGGCTACTCGGAGTACAAAGCTATAAAGTTGACTCTCTTTTCTAAAGAAAAAACAAAACCCAAGAAAGGTTTTTTTTTTTTTTTAATCTCCTTTTTACTGATGTTATCGAAGCATCTCATACTACCAAAAGATCTTCACAAAGGTATAATTAAGGCCAAAGGATGTATACATCGGTTTGCTAAAGTTAATGTAGAATAATATTTTCCCCAAGGTGGTGGAAGCAGCACCAAAAGATGGAGTTTTAGGTACCTTTTATGTCTCAAATGATAATTTAATTAAATGACTGCAAAATATAGATTTTTCTTATATAAAATGTTTTTTTTTTTCTCGAATTGCATTGGGAAGCACTAATTTGAACTCACTACAAGAAAACACCCTTCACTAATAGAAAATTTGTAACGAAGAGAGTTTTGTCACAGTTCGAGGACAATTAGATGGATTTTTGATGGATTACTAACGAATTTAATAAAATGAGCAAATATATATATATATATTAGTTATAATACTTGTAATGGATGTGAAGAGTATATATTGATATAAAAAGTCCGTCATAAATTTTATAATCTAAATATGATTTTTCAATCTGTGACGAAAATTTAATCACAAAATTAATGTTGTGTCGCATTTTATTTTTGTCACAAAACTAATCAGTGACAAAGCATATGCTAACAGATTTGTGAAATCAATCCGTCATAAATTTAATGAAATCTATCATTCTGTGATGGATTTACTTCTAAATTCATTAGTATATACTTTGTCACTGATTAGTTTGCAACGAATATAAAGCGTGTCACAATACTAAGTTTATGATGAAATTTTCATCACACATCAAAGAATTATATTTAAGTTATGAAATTTGTAATGGATTCTTCATATCAATATATACTCTTCATATTCGTCACAAGTATCATGACTAATATATATTTTTACTCATTTTTTAAATTTATTAATAATCCATCACAATTGTCGTGGGACAGTGACGGAACCCTCTCGTCATAAATTTTATGTTAGTAAATCAGTGTTTTCTTGTAATGACTTCAACAAGAATTTCAAGTCACTCCACTCACTACAAAATGATGTGCGAACACAGTGATACTAACACGACACAACACAAATTTGACGGCATATTAAATTTTATAATTTTAGGATACAATATGGTACTGACACTATTATGTATCATAATTTATGTTTATATATATAATTTATATAATAATATAAATTATTGTTCTTTCATTAAATTAGTTTTTGTAATATCAAATATGTATACCAAAGAGTTCAACACCATAAAGTGAAAAAAATCAACATTAAACATTAAAATAAATATATTTTAAATTCAAATAAATGACTAAAACGATCCATCATTTGAATCCAGAATAAATATTAGACTTCATGTAAATTATACAATGAAAATTATGGATATAAAAATATATATTATTAGTCATAACAAAAAAATTGATGACATGAAAATTGCCACTAATAAGAATTATTAAAGGACAATAACTTTTATTTTGTCATTAATTATACTATTTAAGCGGCAGTCCTTGTTGCTTTGTCACCATATAACTTTATATTGATAAGAACTAATGGTTTAAGTTCTTATAATTGATAATTAATGGCGCATGTGTAATTATAGTAAAGTTATCTCCATAATTTTTTAAAAGATTTTCATTAATCACAAAATAGATGTTATTAATTGTAAATGATGACAACAATACAATTTCTTTCACTATTCAACTTGTAAAAGTCATTATATCGCAGAACAAATTTTTTTATTATACTTAATATATACAATTAGTCCCAACTTTCCACTTGTCACTTACTGTTTTTGTTACTTTTTTATCCTTGTATATCTAATCATTCAAATTTGTTGAAATATTATAATCATTGTGATGTTTTTTACTAACTTCATTTGCAATTTGAAAAGTTGTTATTCTGTATTATTTGTTAGCCCCATAAATTTTGTAAAATTCAGAAAATGACCATGTCGTGTCTCGATTGCGCATGTCAGACACACCCTTCAATTATGTTCAATGCCGTGTTAGTTTTTATATTTTAATTTTAATTTTAATTTTAATTTTTGGACACTCTATTACCGTATCGAAGCTGTGTCCATATTTGACACAATACGGAGTGATTTTATAAAATGTTCATGTATTATAGCTACAAGAAAAAAGAAAATTATTGATAAAATAGTAAGTGGCAATATCACTGTAACTTATTATATATATTAAGCGACAAAAGATTTAGTTTTTTCCACTCTAATAATTTTTACAAGTTTAATAGTAATAAAAATAATATTTAAATTATTGTCTTTGATAATTAGTGACACATATAGTGAAACTCGGTAACAATTAAGATCTTATCGCAGATTATAGTAATAATTTTTATTATCATTATATTGTCAATATAGGTTTTCACTAATTGTCAATAGTGACAACTTAAAATATTTGCTCTTGTCATAATTGTGACAGATCCAAGATTATTAATGTCACTTAAAAATATCATTGTTGACATAATAAAAACTAATTATTATCACTTAATATGTGTTAGTAGTGATAATTTTTACATTGTTCATAATTTTTTATCAACATTTTTTTTTATAGGGATATTATTTGAATTTGAAATCCACCACAGTGACTCAGAAGCAATTCAAAAAGATAATTCATAAATTTAACATCTATACATTGTGACATAAAATTGTCTAATTTTCAAGAAGTCTCATAATCTTCTTCTAACTTCATTTTTTTTTATTATTAAGGATATTTAAGAGACAACTTTACCCTCCCATTAAAATTGTAACGTTACCATGCTAAGTAATCAAGTTAATCTCATTGTTATTATTTATAATTAATTGTTCCCATTATTAGTTTTTAAGCAATGTTTCGAATAAACAAACTCATAACAATAAATAATTTTTGACAATATAATTTACTGCATTTTAAACAAGGAAATGAACCTTTTGAGTATAGGTTACTCCAACTAGTAAATCCAGCTGAAACACAAAGGAAAGCGACATTGTAGCTCTAGTTTAAATTAATCTAAGATCCAAAGATCAATTTCTACATTTAGTATTTCTTCCCCTTACATAAAATTCAAGGCAACTGTTGTTGCACGAGCAAATGCACAGATCTCAATCAGTTGGCTTTTTGAACTAGTTTTAGAACTCCAACGATGGATCCCAACCAAGAATTTTACAACTCTCTCTGCAAGAAAGAACGTGTTTGGGGCGTGCCAACATACGGCATGCCGGGAAGCAAGGGATCGCATGTTTTGCATAAACCTTAATTACGCATTCTCAAATCCATTAGTACAAGAGGGATAGAGTCTATCACCCACTACAAAAATTAGGGCATCCATTATGGATAATTTGTTGCCAATGCAAAAAGATTCATAACTTTGGCTTCAAAATTGTCCTAACCAAATTCGAAATGGATGCTCTTATAATTAACTGTTAACCCTTTTGATGAATTATACTATTTTGATCATGACAAAATTGTTCTTTGAATTATGCGCCGAATCACATTCATATTAACTGGTGGAATCTGTCTAGATATTGACTGTTGGAATCTGTCATGCGCTAGAATTTACTTTTCATAAATAAAAGATCTCATGCAAAGTATAGGTTGATCTGCATCTTTGTAACTTAGGAAAGAAATGATATCATGCTGTAATTATTGATTTACCCACTGTTTAAGGTATAAATACATGATTACCAACGTTAACATGCTTCCTTATTTAATTCCAACAGATCCTTGACCTAACGAAGACTTATAGCCATTGGACAAAAGCATATAAAAGAAGATCGTATAGCATTTTCTAAGAGTGAATCAATAAGTCGGAAAAGAACTTTGTTAAGTGTTTTTGAGAAGTTGTGTGATACTCTCTTACACGTTCTTGCACTTAATTGTTGTTTATTTCTTGCTCTACGTGTATTTTTGAGGGACCTTGTGGTGAAGAAGGTCAAGTGGAGCTTGCCTTTGACGGACCATGGGGAGATGAGGATAAGGCAGTTTGTGTCTCAAAAGACCTAGTGGTGAAGAGGGATGAAAGTCGTACCTGCTTTCAAGGGACGCCGTGAAGAAAACAAATCAACGCTTGGTTGCTCTAAGGATCTCTAGGTGAAGAAACCAGTAGGGCAGTACTGTCCAGAACTATCCGTAGTGTTCTTGGTTTCAGTCTGGTAGAAGAGACTAAAGCTTGCCGTACAGAGTGGCAGCAACTCGTGCATCAGTCCACAGAGGTTGTGCAAATGAATCTAGTAGAAGTTCCCTTGGGCATGTTCACAAGCAGTTAGTTTCAACAGTGCTCTGGAACTTACCTCATCCCGTCTGGGATTTCAGTATAGCTCTTTGCGACGAGCTGATTTTTGACCCTGCTAGGGTGTTTCTATCCCTTACACATTTGTTACTATCAAATTACTGTATTTATTTGTAAAATCATTCTCATACATTTATTAATTTGATAGGTTTAAAATTCTAAGTGAAAGCTTAGGTATAAGAGATAGGCTTGCCGAATATCTATAAATACCAGTGTCTATTTACTACTGCATTTACTGCTTTTCTCATCATTGGTCTGACTGATATCTTAACTGGTACTTACAAATTTCAGTCAGTAATTAAAACTATTTTTCTGCAAAAGACTTAAACAGTTTTTGAAAAGACCAAAAAGTATTTTAAGTGATAAACTTCCACTGGATTAAAATCTCTTAAGCCTAATTCACCCCCCTCATAAGCATATAATCACTCACAATTGGCATCGAAGCACTGGTTCTCTATATTGTGGTGTAACTACCAGAGTAAAAGATCCTCTGGCCACTAATACTCTTGATGTCTTTGCAGAAGGGCAATTGCACAACCGGCATCTACCATTTGATGGTTCCAACTATGCTATGTGGAAAAATTGGATGCAGGAATACATAATTGTCCTGGATTTTGATTTATAGGACATGGTCAATGAAGGACCGACGGTTCCAACGAAATTAGTTGATGGACATATAGTTCTAAAGGAGAGACGAAAATTTACCAATGATGATAAAAAGGCCATCTCAATTAATGCGAAGGCCAAAAATATTCTGTCATGTGCTCTCACCAAAGAGAAGTATAACTGAGTCAGTATATATGCGACAGCAAAGCAAATGTGGGACATGTTGCAAGTGACCCACGAAGATACCAATCAGGTTCGACAAGAAAGGATTGCTCTTCTCATTCACAAATACGAAATATTCCAAATGAAACATGATAAGACCATAAGCCATAAGTACGCGCGCTTCATGGAAATTATAAATCCTATGTTTGCACTCGGTAGAACCATAAATGAAGATGAGCAAGTCCGGAAGATTCTAATATCATTTCCAAAGGAATGAACGCCAAATTCAGAAAGCTCATGATCTTAGCAGAATGACCATGGGTGAACTGATTGGATCTCTCACATCCCATGAGATGACGCTTCTAAATGAACAAGAAGGTTCAGAAACACATGTCAAGAATAACATTATTTTTAATACCGATCATGATTCTGACTCAAAACTCCAAAAAGATCTTGATGAGGACCAGGTTGAGGATGAAATTGTTCTGATTTCCTAAAGGTTAAAGCAACTGAAGAACCTCAAAAGAAAATTCTGGAACAACAGGTCAAAATCGAAAAGAACCAGTCCGAAAACTGCAAATACCGAGTCACCTCACTGCTACTAATGCAATAAAATTGAACACAAAAAATCGGACTGTCCCCGATTAAAGAAATATGCAAAACAAGTTAAAGCTAAGGCAATGGCAACCACATGGGATGAATTCGACAGTGAGAAATTTGACAATGAAGAGAATTGCTTCATGGTAAACCAAGTGAGTACCTCTTCATACTCTAATTATGATTCCAGTGATGAAATTGACATTGATGAGGATGTGCAAAAATTGCTTAAGCTTTATGAAATCCATGTGAAAATGCTTGTTGATAAAAATAATGCTTTGCAAGAAGAATTAGATATGGCTTGTAAAGATAAATTTGAAATGCAAATAGCTAAAAATAGAGAGACTCTTGATGCTCAATGCAAGAAGAAAATGAATGATTGGCTCACTAAAGAGAACAATTCCTTAAAATGCAAGTTGAAAAAATGAACTGTGAAATCACAGGAAAAATGATTGTTGAGGAATGCTTGCATGTTAGGGATGATCTAGGTGAATGTTCTACAAGTGTCAAACACACACATATGCATGTTCCCCCTAGACATAATGTTAAGAAGGGTTGGAATTTCAAAATTCGCATGAACCAGAGAAAAACCAAATCGATTTCTACTACTTCCAGAATGAATTTCAAACATGTTCGAGAAACATGCTTTACTTGTGGTAGATCTAGCCATGTCAATTATAGATGTCCGATTGAGAAACTTATTGGTACCAAGTTTGTTTGGGTAAGAAAGTCACCTGCTACTAACCATGAAGAACCCAACTTAGCTTGGGGACCTAAAACAAACTGATTTCTTACAAGTACAGGTCAAGGAGCATTCCTTAAAATAGAAGTGGCACTTGGATAGCGGATGTTCCAGACATATGACAGAGGATGCGTCCATATTTCTTAAGCTTAACAATTATTTTGCATGAAATGTTCTCTATGCAGACAACACAAAAGGACACATAATAGGTAAAGGTACTATTGGTAAACAGACTGGTACTTGCATTGATAACGTTTGGCTTGTTGAAGGCCTCAAGCATAACTTGCTCAATATCAATCAACTATGCAATGAATGTTATGAAGTTAAATATCCCTCTCACTGTGTTATCAAACAAAATGAGAAACTTATTTTTACTGCTACTAGGGATGGAAATGTTTATTGTATTACCCTTGATGATTTAACCTATCAAAATGTGGAGTGTTTAGCTGCTTCAGATGAAGAATGCTAGAAATGGCATAGGAAAATGGGCAACATAAACATGGAACTTATATCTCATCTCACAAAGAAATATCTTGTCAAAGTTAAACTTCTCCAAGGACAAGATATGTGATGCATGCCAGAAAAGGAAGCAAAACCAAACATCTTTCAAACCAAATAATGGGGTCACTATTTCCAAGCCACTGGAACTTCTGCACATTAACCTATTCGAACCTATGAAAACCACTTCCCTTGGAGGTAAAAGATATGTATTTTTCATAGTAGATGATTATACTCGTTTTACGTGGGTTTTATTCCTTGCTCACAAAAATGATGCTTTAAGTGCTTTCATTCCACTCACCAAAAGGCTTCAAAATGAAAAGGATTATTTCATTAAAAAAATCTGAAGTGACTATAGAATTGAGTTTGATGAAATAAACTTTACTTTGTTTTGTGAAGAACATGGTTACACTCATGAATTTTTTGCTCCTAAGACGTCCCAGCAAAATGGGGTGGTTGAAAGAAAAAATTGGATTTTGCAAGAAGCTGCTAGAACCATACTTAATGAATATGATCTTCCAAAATCCTTTTGGGGTGAAGCCATGAATACGGCTTGTTATGTGGCAAATTGTGTTTTCTTAAGACCTCTTTTCAGAAAAGCCCCATATAAAGTGTGGCATGGTAAAATTCCAAACATTTCCTATTTTCATGTTTTTGGTTGCAAATGTTTTATTCTCAATGATAGAGATTATTTGACAAAGTTTGATACCAAAGTTGATGAGGCTATCTTTGTAGGTTACGTAATGTATAGTAAAGTATATCATGTCTTTAACAAAAGAAAAAGAACGGTTCAATAATCCACGCATGTTATGTTTGATAAAACTAATCCATCATGTGCTAAGGAATCCTTGAGCAAAGGAGTTGTAGGATTCGAAGAACCAGTCAAGATTCCGGACCCTAAGCCATCAAATCAAATCAAGAGGAATCAGAATCATTTGAGGAAATGAACCCTACTAATGAACCTGATTTCAGTAAGTCAGTAGAAAGGACTGAACCAAGAACCAGAAAATTCAAGCATGCTTCCAGGCACCCTACTAATAAAATGATCGAAGATCCACAAGTTGGAATAACTACTAGATCTCAAACCAGACAAGTTCCACCAGATGAATCCAAATGTGCCCTCATTTCAATAACTAAACCAAAGGATGTCAAGGAGGCACTAAAAGATCCATTTTGAATTGAAGCAATAAAAGAAGAACTGGATTAATTCGAAAAGAATAAAGTCTGGAACTTGGTAGAAAGACCATCAGACCATCCAGTCATTGGTACAAAGTGGGTATTCAGAAACAAACTAAACAAAACAGGCAAAGTTACCAGGAACAAGCCAGACTGGTAACAAAAGGCTACAGTCAACAAGAGGGCATTGACTACGATGAAACGTTCACTCCAATTGCAAGGTTAGAATCAATTAGAATGCTTCTTGCTTTTGCATCTCATAAAAAGTTTTTGTTCTATCAAATAGATGTAAAAAGTGTTTTTCTAAACAGATTCATAAAAGAATAAGCTTATGTAGAGCAACCACACGGTTTCGAAAATCAAAATTTTCCTCATCATGTTTCCAAAATGACAAAGGCTTTTAATGGATTAAAACAAGCTCCTAAGCCCTAGTATGATCGTTTGAGCAACTTTCTCATAAACAATGGTTTTTTATTGGAATCTTATACACTACATTGTTCACTAAGCACCAAGAAAATGGTTATCTTATTATTCAAGTATACGTTGATAACATTATCTTTAGTGTTACTAATGATCTACTTTGTCAAGAGTTTGTTGAGAAAATAAAACAGGAATTTGAAATGAGCTTAATGGGAGAGATCAATTTCTTCTTGGGACTTCAAGTGAAGCAAACTCAGAAAGGGATATTCATCTCTCAAGAAAAGTATACAAAAGAGCTTCCAAAGAAGTTTGGAATGAGTGAATGCAACCCTACAACCACTCCCATGAGTATAAATACCAGACTGAAACTTAATAAGGACAGTAAGAATATAGACGAGAAAATCTACAGAGGTATGATTGGTAGCTTACTCTATCTAACTGCTAGTCGTCCAGATATTATGTTCTCAACATGCTTATGTGCTAGATTCTAATCCGATCTAAAGGAATCTCATTTAAATGATGTGAAAACGATATTGAGATATCTTAAGAGAACATCCAATTATTGCTTATAGTATCCACATTATAAATCCTTTAAATTCAAAAGCTATTCTGATGCAAATTATGCTAGTTGCAAGATAGAAAGGAAAAGTACCAGTGGTGGTTGCCAACTATTGAAAAATTGCTTGGTTTCATGGTGCAGTAAGAAGCAAGGTGTAGTTCCATTATCCACAACCGAGGCAGAATACATGGCCTTGGTCAATTGCTGCACCCAGGTATTATAGATGAAATGCATATTACATGAGTTCGGTATTAATATGTCTTGCGTGCCCTTTTTATGTGATAGTTCCAGTGCTATTAGCATTTCTAAAAATTCAGTTATGCACTCACGCACAAAATAGATTGAGATGAAACATCATTTCTTGCCTGATCATTAGAACAAAAGTGATATATCATGTGATTTTATTTCTACTGAGAATTAGCTTGTAGATATCTTTACCAAAGCTTTGGAAGAAGGAAATTTGCATGCATAAGAGAAAATTTGAGAATTAGATCAAAATTGGATTTTGGCGGAATTTGCTAACTTATTTAAACTTAGCAACTATTCCTTATTAAAAATTGCATGATATTGTGCTCAATTCTTCATCCTTCATTACCAAATTTATCTGATAGATTTTTCAACCATTATGACTAAAAAAAACTGCTAAGGTTTCCAAAATTTCACAATTTTCAAAATTTTCCTTATTTCGAAAAAGAAATTTATTTCTCATACGAAAAAAAACCTTTCATTCACATATTCATCTTCTCCACAAAACCTCTGCTGCAAAATTCTCAATCTGAAAGTTTTTCACAATGCCGAAAAGAAGAAATACCTAGTCAGCTGGACCTTCAACCTCAAAGAAAAAGAAGATTACCTGTTCTTCCTCTTGACACCCGTTCATCTCACTGTATCAGAAAATCCACTTTTACTCAAATGGTACAAAAATTCTAGCTCTAATGATGAGAAATCATCTTCCTCCAAAAAACCTGAGTTTATGGAATCTGAAGATCCTGGTAATAAAAACACCTCCATGGGTTCTCCTGAAAACCAAGCAATTCAAACAAGGGAATGGCAAGCCTTAGGTCATCAGCTCCAGTTAACCCTGCTGAAATAGCTAACTGGAATTTTGGTAAAGTTCTTTTCTCTCTCAAGTTCTGTTCTATTGAGGTAGAAAATTGTTTTCATCACAAAATTTCTAGGTGGAACCTTAACCGGGGAAGAGCAGTTGATTTTAATTCTTTGCCCAAATCTCCTGCAATTGATGTTGTTGCCAAATGAAATGGGACAATTTTATAAAGTTAGATGAGAGATCTTACCCCTATTTGGTAAAGCTGTTCTATTCAAATCTCACTTTCATCGAGTCTGAAAATGATATTTTTGTTGAGTCATGTGTTTTTGGAAAAATGATTGTACTTTCTTCCTCCAAAGTAAACTTTATACTTGATCTTCCTAATGTTGAAACTAAGTTTTTTAACTTTGGAGATTTGTCTAAAGATGATATTTCTTTGAGGAAATTACAAAACTGTTTTGGGGTGGTAAGCAATATGCTTTTGTCTGGAGGAGCTGTTTTTAACAAACTGAAAGTTGAACACATTTTGCTCCACAAAATACTTAGTTGTACTATGTTTTCATCTCCGATTTCTAGTGGAGGACACTCCACTGATCTTAATACAATGAGTCTTTATGCGATGGCTAAGGCTGTGGAACACGAACCAGTAAACACTGGCTTCATAATCCTGAAATATATGGCCTACTCTTTCTCACATCAAGCCAAGAATCTTCCCTTTTCTATGATCATCAACCTCATCTTTAAACGTGAGGGTATTTACCTACCAAAAGCATGGGTTGAAGGGGAGGGAGATCATAAAATCTTAGACCTTGCCAGCCTGAAAAAAATAAGGATTCAGTACACTGAGAATGATGGATGGTTTAGAAGAGTTGGTAGAACTCCTAGCACCATTAAACCTCGCCCCCGCAAATTTAAAATTCCAGTTTCCATCAGCACTAAGTCCGAATAATCCACCCCTGCTCGACCTACTCATATTAAAGCACCAAGGAAGGTTCAAGGGAAAATCAGTAAAATTGATGTAGGTCTTGAGACTAAGATAGATGAGCTTAGCAAAATTGTGGAAAATCTTGTAGGTCGTCTGGAAACACTTGTTGATTCAGTGGACTACAAGTTGGAACGTCTTCTTCGCAAGTCTAGTTGCACTCGTGCTAGTGTGATTCAAATGAACGAGAAAGTTAAGGCATTTATCAATGCCTCCTAGTCTGCTTTTGATGATGAAGGGGAAGGAATATGAAATTTGAAAAACTTGCACGTGTTTCTGCTTTTCTGCTGCTGCTAGAACTTTGAACTTGTTTCTGCTGTTTACTTTGCTAGTTCTTTATTATTCTGGAACTAAAAACTTTTTTCTTTTGGGCCTATAATAACTTAACACTTTTTACTTTCATTTCGAGCCTATAATAACTTGTGATGGATGGTTACTCCTTTTACTGCTTGGGCATGCCTAATGATTTAATATTATATATATCTACTGGTATATGTTGCTTACCTGGTATTTTCTTGAATATATGAGCAGGAGAAATACCAATCACTCCAGATAAAAGGAGCACAAACTAGCAGAACAAGGCACATATACAAGGGGCATTCAAGTGATATCTTTCCACTCTATTCAAATTTTGTCATCATAAAAAGGGGGGGAGATTGTTAACCCTTTTGATGAATTACACTGTTTTGATCATGACAAAATTGTTCTTTGAATTATGCGCTAAATGACATAGATATTAACTGTTGGAATCTGTCTAAATGTTGACTGTCGGAATCTATCATGCAATGGAATTTACTTTCCATAAATAAAAGATCTCCTGCAGAGTATAGTTTGATCTGCATCTTTGTAACTTAGGAAAGAAATCATATCATGCCGCAATTATTGATTTACCCACCATTTAAGGTATAAATACATAATTACCAAAGTTAACATGTTTCCTTATTTAATTCCAACGGATCCTTGACCTAACAAAGACTTATAGCCATTGGACAAAAGCATATAAAAGAATATCGTGCAGCATTTTCTAAGAGTGAATCACTAAGTCATGAGAGAACTTTGTTAAGTGTTTTTGAGAAGTTGTGTGATGCTCTCTTACACGTTCTTGCACTTAATTATTGCTTATTCCTTGCTCTACGTGTGTTTTCGAGGGACCTTGTGGTGAAGAAGATCAAGTGGAGCTTACCTTCGATGGACCTTGGGGAGATAAGGATAAGGCAGTTTGTTTCTCGAAGGACCTAGTGTTGAAGAGGGATGGGAGTTATATCTGCTCTCGAGGGACCCCGTGAAGAGAACAAATCGGCGTTTGGTTGCTCTAAGGACCTCTAGGTGAAGAAACTAGTAGGGCAATATTATCTAGAACTTTTTGAAGTGTTCTTAGTTCCAGTCTAGAAGAAGAGACTAGAGCTTGCCGTACAGAGTGGCAGCAACTCGTGCATCAGTCCACAAAGGTTGTGCAAATGAATCTAGCAGAAGTTCCCCCAGGCCTGTTCACAAGCGGCTGGTTTCAACAGTGCTCTGGAACTTGCCTCATCCCATCTGGGACTCCAGTATAGCTCTTTACGAAAAGCTGATTTTTCACCTTGCTAGGGTGTTTTTGTTCCTCACACTCTCGTTACTATCAAATTACTATTTTTATTTGTAAAAATACTCACATACACTTATTAATTTGACAGGTTTAAAATCCTAAGTGAAAGCTTAGATAGAGGACGTACGCTTGCCGAATCTCTATAAATAACAGTATCTATTTACTACTGCATTTACTACTTTTCTTATTACTGGTCTGACTAGTATTTAACTTGTACTTACAAATTCCAGTCAGTAACTAAAACTATTTTTCTGCAAAAGACTTAAACATTTTTTTAAAAGACCAAAAAGTATTTTGAGTGATAAACTTCCGCTGCATGAAAATCTCTTAAGCCTAATTCACCCCCCTCTTAGGCATATAATCACTCACATTAACCATCCCTATGACGAACTCACAACTAATGATTTTTCTGTTCTTATACATATTAATTTTGCTACAAGTAATACATAATTAAACTGTTGTGCTTCGAACATACAAAGCTACGAATTGGTAACTAATAATTTTTATTAATTATAACTAAAAAAGTTATATATACTACGAAAATTTGTAGCTATAATTTGTAATCATAGTTACAAAATTAACTTTATAGCAATTTTTTCATAACAGATACTTAATTTTTTTTGTAGTAACATATACTAATATAAATAGAATTTTTTTTATTTAACCTGCCAGCGTAAAACCCTCCTACAGATGAGACACGTAATGCTAAAGAGAGAATTTGAACTTGTACTTGGTGCTTAAGAAAAAAGAAGAAGAAAAAAACAACAACAATTGATCGAAACTCATATTTCACTATCAAAAAAAGATTGTCACTAAATAAGTAAAAATCGATCACTGACAGGTTTAGTAACTGATTTAGTGACCGATTAGTGAACACAAACAACGGTCACTATCATATAAGATATTTAAGAAAAATATGTATAGTAACTACGCGGTCTATGCAGTCACTAATTTCAAGTAGGTCAAAAGAAAATTGCTTTGAACTTTGCACCTTCTAAGATAGAACACTTGATCTATTGTATATGCAATGAGTTTCTAACTACTAGACTATTGATGAGGGTATAAGTTGTTTGGTGATAGATTGGGCTAAAGTCTTGTGCAATCGACCAGATGGGGGATCGATCAAGGTGTTTTGGGATATGACAGGGTCGAGTTCTGTAACCAATAGCAAACGCCAGGCTAGCCAAGGTGCCATCAGCTAAGGCACTCCGATGCTCAAGTTAGTATAATCGACAAGAGGGTAGAACAGTAAAGTGAGGACCTTTTGAAAGTAAGAAATGGCATACCTTGCTGAAGATTGGCAATGGGATATTTATAGCCTTCCCAATGGGATTGATATTCTAAGGTGCCCTTGTTGCATAGGAAAGGCTTTTATCCTTGCCTGAGGACCTTTAAGTCTTCTCCAACTTGTGTACTATTCTAGTGGCGCTGCCTCCAACTACCTAGGACAAGGTGGTAGACTGGAGGCACGCACTAGCCTGGCGTGGCTAAAAATGTGGTACTAGCAGTGGCACGCCACCTAGCTGGCATTTAATGCGGCTAAGGGACTGACGCTTCGGTTCGACGGGTAGTCCTGTGAGACGTCTTTACAAATTCTAGTCGACTAGACGTAACTCTGGTCGACAATGGTGTGACTCTGTTGTTTTCAAGTCACTCCGGCTGAAGGCTGAGCGAGGCACTCCTGATGGTGGTCGACCATAACCTGGTCGACAGGGCAAGTGTTGCACAGTGAGGTCGAGATCTGATCGATAGTGCGGCCGACCCCAAACAGGTAATTGGGCCATCTTTGGTCTGGTCGAGTGTAATTAGGCTTTGGTCGAGTGTTATTGAGCTGGGTCTGCTGGGCTATCCCATATTAAGTATATATATTTTTAGATATTTATTTGAATAATAATATATATATATCACATATGTAAATCAAAAAATAATTATGAATAAATTGCTATTATTTTGAATTTTAAACTTTAACAAAAATAAAAATTATTTGTGTAATTTTTTCTTCAATATAATAAAGTATATATATATCTATTACCTCTAAATATTAGGCATATTTATCATAATAAATTATAAACACATTATAAATACTATATACAAACTAATATGTATAGTAATAAATAGTATACAAATATATATACACACACATGTATATGCTAATAAATACACACATCAATATATAACATTATATACATGTTAGTATATATTTACTCATAATATGTGTATATATAATGTATTATTGAAATGTTTGTATATACATATTAATTGATTCTCATTCTCTTTCTTTGAATAAGAGTATTATTCTTATTTTATTTATTTGTGTATCTATACATACATTTATAAATGTTCAATTATATGAATATAATATAGAAATGTTTAATAGTTATATATCTATATATGAAATTATATATTTATATATTTTTTAGATATATACACATACTATTATCATCAATTATATTTACGTATGTATATAAACAAACACAATATTAATTACTTATATAGATCTTACATAATTTTATGCTTTCATATTACAAGAATATGTAAAATAAAATAAAATTTTTATGTTTGTGATCAATTATTGACTGAAAAATGCGGTCACTGATTAGTGATCATATTAATGACCGAAATAAAATTTGGTTATAAATTAGTGACTGAAAAATAATTCGATCATTAATTAATGACCGCTTTATGTTATCACTAATATCAGTAGCTGAAAAAAGAGTTTGGTCATTAATTAGTGACCGAATTAGTTACTACATAAAAGCAATCAGTAGTGTATTCACTAATCGATCACTAAGCGGTCATTAATTTTTTCTTAAAATTATATTTAGATCGGTCACTAATCAGTCATTGAGCCGTCAGTAGTCACTCATTATGACCGCAGTGTGCGGTCACTAAAATTCGGTCACAAAAACTTAATATTTTTGTAGTGTTTGTTTACACTATAAAAAAAAGATTATATCAGTAACAAAATAATAAGTGGCAATGTAAAAATTATCATTCTGGTGTATTAAGTGACAATAGCTCTTTTTTGTCACTAGAGATATTTTTCAGATGATTATAATAATTTTTATTTTGTCACAATATGGCTCATTAGTGATAAAAGCTAATATTTTAAGTTACCATCATTAACAATTAGTGAAACTCCTATAATGACGTCAATGCCACTATAATTTGTGACAAAATTTTCATTATCACTAAATTGTCAATATATGGGAGTCACTAATTATAATTGTGACAATTTAAATATACTATTATTGTTACTATTTATTTGTAAAGATCATTAGGATGACAAAATAAAATTTTTTGTCACTTAATATATGTAATTAGTGAGGACTTAATTGTCACACATTATTTCTCACTAACTTATCTTTTTTTTTTTTTTTTTTTTTGTAGTATCAATAGATACAATATCAGGGAATGAAAGATGGGTTAGTAGGAGTAGTCGCCTCCCTCATACAAGTCTATATTAAATATATATTTTCCTTAAAATTTGAAATTTACCTTCGAAAATAATGTAATTTAAGCTTCTTATTTTATAAAAATCCAATCTCCCCTTCTAAAATTATAATTTTGCCCTCCACATATCCCCAATAGTATATTTGCACGGATATATCATTTTATGACCATCTGTACCGGCCAAAATTTCTTGATGTTAGCAAACTTATGTATAGGAGATAAGTTCGAGTGGGTAAAATGATTTTAGAACAGAGTTTTGGACAGTTAGAGATGTATTAATATATTCGAGTTGATATAGGCATCATTATTATTTCATATATGTAGAGTTGTACGTACTGGTGCACGATTGTTTAAGTTAAATCTAAGTGTGATTTTACTTTCTAAACTTGATACTTTAACTTACAGCAAAATTTTGAATGTTTGTTTTCTTGGGATGATTAAGAATTATATATGTAGTCGTTGACATGCACAAGCACACTCACCTCAACCATTTTAGAAGTAAAAAGGTGCCAAAGTTCCATGGTCCTATTGCACATGAGTGGGTGATTAACCCAAGAGCAAGTGCCTTTAGGTTTACTAATGCCTTTTGGTATTACACGTTTCGTACAAGATTAAATTAGTGTTTGGAAAGTATTTGAGACTTTGGTTGTCCAAATATCACAATTAATAGTCTCATGAGTTTTTAAATACTTAGCTTCTAATTGGAATAGCCCTTCAAACAAATTGAATTAACCCCAAAAGGACATTTTTTTAAAATTAACCTTCAAAACCTCAAATTTAATTAAGTTTTTAAAAGGTAGAGTTTGATCACTACAACCAAAAGATAAATTAATAATAAAATAGTAAGTCGCACTACAAAAATTGTCACTGATTATATATATTAAGTGATAAAAGATTTTATTTTATCACATAATTTTTACACACTAAATAATGACAAGAATAATATTTAATTTATCACTAATCACAATTGGTGACACGCCTATGATGACAACTTAGTGACAATAAAAATCACTAAGTTGTCATTTTAGAGGCATCACTAACTAATAATATTGATAATTTAAAATATTAATTTTTATCAATATTAAGCTATATAGTTAAAAAAAAATATTACCACTTAAAAAATATCATGTGACAAAATAAAAGCTATTGTCAGTTAATATATATTAGTGATAATTTTTACAATATTGCCATTTATTATTTTATCATCAAAATTTTACTTTTTCATAATGGACCAAGTTAGTAATTTTAATCAAATTGAATGTAGATTAAATTTAAATAATTTAACGTACTTTGCTATTTTTAGCTAATTAAGTCCAGCTGCGGGTTGAGTTTCAATTATTATTGAATATAAAATATTATATTCAAGATTGATTTGTTATACTTATAACCAAGTTCAAGTGCAAATGATGCATACGGGTCAAATATCAAAACTGAGGGCTTGTTGTCCTATGTTTTGGAGAAATTTTTTTCAATCTGTAAAAAAAAATTCAAAATGCATGCATATTTTCCAATTTTTCTTTTAAAACACTACAATTTTTCATCCAGAAAACCCCTCACAATTCACCCGAAAAAACCTACACCCTAAAAGCCACACCTACCCCCTCATTTTCTCACTTCATCTTTCACATCACTCATTTATTTATTACTCTATCACTTCACTTCACTACACACACACACACACACACACATATGAAAATATTAAAATTTTACTACTTAAAAAATTCTAAAACTTATGTTTACAAATTTAATTAAACTAATCACCAAGAAAATTAATTAAATTTAATAAATAATTTATTTACTAAATAATATATTAAATTAATTAAATTACTTATTAATTAAATAATGCATTAGTTATATTTAATATTTAATGTATTAACTAAATATTACATTTATTCATTTAATAAATAAATAATTTAAGATGTTCTAATTTGATATAATAAATAAATAAATCTTCAAAAAAAATAATCTTCATTAAATATTAATACCCACAATTATTTGAAATTATTATAAAAAAAATTAATTATAATGTGATATTTATTTAATAATCTATTAAGTTTAATAAATTAACATTAATACAATTAAAATAATTATCAAAAAAATTAATTAAAACTAAGTAAAAAAAAATTGATTGTTACTAAGTAATTTATTTATTAAATAATATATTAATTAAATAATGAGTTAAAGTAAATAAATAATTTATTAAATTAATTAAATTTATTTATTTAATTTTTTAAATAACTTGTTATGCATATATTAATTATGTTTCATATTTCACGTATAATTAAATATTACATTTATTTTTTTAATAAATAATATAAGATGATTTGGCTTCATAAAAAATAAAATTATTTATTTTTTAATTTGATAAATTGTTATTAAGTCTTATATATATTATTTTATTTAAATAAATAGCTAAGTTCTATTTATATATAAATTTTAAATAATAAATAGTTAAATAATTATATTTTAAGAATAAAAAACAATTAGTTTATAATTAATTTTTTTATATAAGCCGATATCAACAATTATGGTATAATTATGATATTAGTTGATTTTTTATAATTAAGATATAATTATAATTTCATAAATAATTAAAATATATTAATAAATATTTTCTTCCAAGTAATAAATCATTTGCTAATATTAAATTCAAAAAAATATAAATTTTAAAATAAAGCACCAATTGAATTAATTACACATCATTTTATTACAACAATATATCAGTTATTACATATATATACGCGCACACACATCATCCAACTATAAATATACATACATATGTAATATATTACATAAAAAAAAATCACTTTCACCCTACAAATCCAATAAAAAAAGCAATTGAATTGACATCAACAATAAAGTTTGTCTATTCCAAAAATATAAAGAAACAACCAACTCATTCTCAAATTATTTTTCATATTTTTCCAAAACAAAAGAAACGCTTAGCACATTCTCCAAATTTTCTCCCAAAAATTCATTCTTCCAAAAAATTTTCTAGAAAATGGGCAAAACATAGGAGAACAAGGCCTGAGGCTACAAGGCTCCCAAGTCTTAGGATTAGATACTTCCATATATATGATATTTGTTTATTTTGATAATAGTTGTTAGTTAATTAGTATTGTTTGTGATTGTTGACGGTAATAATTAATTAATTTGCTGTTGATTGATATTATAATATAATTATCTATTTGAGCATTTTATTAGAAGTGGGAAAAGAATAACATGAAACTCAAACAGATTTTTGACTGTCGATATTAAATAATTTAATTTATTTTTCAATTTTAAATATCTATTTCATGGAATATACCATCTCAAGTCGGATAGTTCATATTTATCTCAATCAACTCGACAGCCATGTGGCTCTTATACATATCGTATTTATGTAATGAATTTTTTTATCACATAATTATTATTAATGTTTTGATCAAGCCTTTACGAATTTAGTTTTTTAAAATTTGAATACTTTAAATTGGATATTTCATAACAATTCAAGTAGCATTTAAAAAGAAGTTTCTAATACAACCAAAAAAAAAAATTTAATTTTTTTTTATTAATCTTACTAAATTCAATCAAATTGAATCAAAATTGACAATAGTGGAGCCAAGCGCCCAATTAATCTAGCTGTCATTTCCTTTTTCCGAGCATTACCCATAGGCCAAATGTTGTCCAAAGCAAGGATTTGACCTTTTTTAATGGCACATTGTGGATCTCTCTCCCCGTTATACTTTATTAGTTGCTAATACCAATGAATATGTAATACGCTGCGACACATTGACCAAAAAAGGGTCCCCTCATTGCCATGTTTCTTTTCGCGCTTGTCACCCTAATAACAAGAATATTAAGTTTATTTTCATAACTACATTTTTTCCGACTGTAATTAGATAAATACATATATATATATATATGTGTGTGCGTGTGTGTGTGTGTGTGTGTGTGTGTGTAATTTTGATGCAGATCTAAGCGTAGCCAATAAATGTGAAAGATTTTCACTTTCAGTGTGACAGAGTAAAACTAGAGAAAATAAAAGTATTTTTATTTCCTTAATCAAAAGTAAGTCAAATAAATGTAAAGGTGTTGAGATTGTAGGTCTAATTATCTATGATAAAATTCATGCTTTTAGCGCGGTATCTTGTGGGCCTCTAAAATTCATATATCTATTATATTAAATGCAAATCTATTTGGACTGCCAATCAAATGAAGAGTCGTTGGACTTACAGGAAGATATATTAATGATTAGTAGTGGCAATTTTTTATACAGTAAATAAATACAATACGAATGAGTTTGGTTGGAAATTATTGAATTGCGTTTCATATCGTATCAATCCAAACTCAATCTCGAGTGAATTTAGATTGAGTTTGACTTACACATTGTAAATCGTCAGCATGATTTAACTTGATCCAACATAAACCCAAAATTCACAAAGTTCTTTTTAGTTTTCTCAATCTATTTTATTAGTATCTTTTCTGTTTCATAGATCCTTTAAATTGAAAAGTGAAGTTTGAACTTTTTGATGATATTGTATTAAAATGGTATTGGCCTGTGGATGGATTTTGGATTGTTTTATTAGTAATATGTTTGGTTGATATTATTTTTCAACCATTTAACTCATTAACTAGTTTTTAATCTATATAATCTATTGATTGGTTTGCAATTTAACTCATTCCTTTAGTTTTAATATGATTCCTTGCTGTTGTTTTTGAACAATATATCTTTGATGGGAAAATGTGGTTTTATTCCACTACAAGAAAAAGATAAATTAGTGACAATAGAGTAAGTGGCAATGCAAAAGTTGTCACTAATTATGTATATTAAGTGACAAAAAATTTAGGAAATGTTTGGTTATATTACCCCATAACAATATTGTTTTGGGGAAACATAACAAAATATATCATCATTTTTCCTTCAAAATACACATTTGTTAATATATATATATATATATTATACATCATATATATTTTATTATTATTATTATTATTCTAACACTAAGAAAATGATTCAATTTCATTTTTACCCCCAAAAATCAAGTAAAAAAGTATTAATTTGACTGCTACTATATTAAATAAAAAAAAAAAATTATCTCCCCCAAAACATAAACAAATATATCAAAAAATAACTTTTACATTCTCTCAAAACACATAATAAACACATACTAAAAATCACACTAACCAAACATTCCCTTAGGGCCTGTTTGGTTTCATTTTCTGGAGACATTTTCATTTTCTAGTGAAAAGTTAGTTAGAAAAGGTGTTCTTGAAATTGGAGTTGTGTTTGGATGTATTGTTTAAAATTGTCGGTTTATATAGTTGTGAAAATGAGATGTATTTCGATGTTGGGTGTTTTTATATTAAAAATTGTGTAGTTTTTGAATTTGAATTGATGATGTGATATGTAATTGATATTATAATTTGAATTTGAATTTATAATATTTTATGGTGAATGTTGTTCGAAAAGTATCGGAAAGATAAAAAAGTAGATATAGGTAATAATTGGGGGGAGATAGGTATGAAAATGGAGAGAGAATGTAAAAAGAAATGTTTTGAAAATGAAAATGTATGAGAAAATAGTGTAAAAGTTGATAGTTTTCTATTTTCATTTTCAGCAAAAAATGAAAATAGGGTTTGAAAATGAAAACAAATGGGTGCTTAGTTTTGTCACTTTAATGTTTTTTACAAACTAAATAGTGACAAAAATAGTGTTTAAGTTGTCACCAAAAATAATTATAAATAATTAGTGACACACCTATGGTGACAATGAGAATCTTGTCACAAATTATAGTGACAATTTTTATTGTCACTAATTGTTAATAGTGACAACTTAAAACATTAATTTTTGTCACTATTTAGTCATATTGTAACAAAATAAAAATTATTGTCACTTAAAAATCATCATCAATGACAAGATAAAAGTTATTATCACTTAATACATGATACTAGTAGCAATATTTATTTTTATCACTTATTATTTTATCACTAATATTATATTTTTTTTGTAGTATTTTTTGTTGAATAAAATAATTAATATAAAATTATATAGATAAATTAATATGCATATGATAACATCTCAATATGCATAGGGTTATTGTTTTGTGTTATGATTGACATGAAAAATTTTAGATTGTTTTTAGATTAAAATTTATTGGGTTAATATTATTTGAGTTGGTCTGAATTGAACAAAATATTGTAATAACCGTATCCTAACCTAACATCAACCCACGCGACAGATAAGATTATTACCCCTATGAATAATACTTAATTTATTATCAGACATAAAAAAATTCAATGCTACAAGATAATATCTTACCATTATATGTTGATTTTTTTTTTATAAAGATAAAATCTTCTATCAATAATATATTTTTAAGATCAAACCTTTCTGTATAGCACATTATACAAACGGCATTCGCCCTCGCGTGTGCAATGCTATTTCGAAAATTGTGTTACGGCGGCCGCATCTTTGGCGGCTGCTTTAGGGTGCTCATTTCGTAGCTCAATTATAGAGATAAAAGTTTGTTACTTTGTTTAAGTACTAAGAAACATTGCAAGTTGTATTAATTTGATAAAACCCCTCCAACTAATGGCATTCTTCATACGCAAGCCTATGATTCATAATAATATGAAAAACCCTCATTTGATTTGGTGTTGAATACAATTTGGATGGATCCTTTTCTTGATGAAAACCTTGATTTGATTGATTATAGGTTCAATTTTGAGAAGTTAGTGATGAAAGTGCTTCTTTTTCAAGTACCTAGGAAATTTTTACTTATTTGGTTAGGTCTACTTCAATTATATAATTAGACCTGTAAAAATTATTCGAACATTCCATTAATCGTTCATATTCGTATTAAAAGTTAATGGATATTTTTTGTATTCGAAAGTATTCAAATATATCCATATTCATATTGATGTCATTAAAATTAGACTTAGGGACAATTTGGTAATTTGACTAAAAATAATGAATCAACTCTAAAGTTAATTAATTAAGTAAATGGGGCAGAAAGCCCAAAAGATAAGTATAGCCCATAAAGAGGGCAGATAAATCCTAATAGGCTTAAGTCCATTGAGACTAAAATTTATAAATATCAAGTTCTTGAGGGAAATAGGACATAAGAAATTATTTGTAAAATTTCTCAAAATTGAAGAATTCTTAAGAAGAGCATTCTCTTCACGCGCATTCCTGAGAAGTCGAACATACACTATCATTTTTCAAAAAGGACCTTGCTCCATTTCCAAGCAACATCAATTTAGCGTTGTCTGTGAAAAACTCATAAAAGAAGAAGGAACGCTAAGAATGCAAACAAAGTCAAGAGCTCATTAACTTCGCAATCAAGTTACCCCAGCATCAAAGAATGTGGAAAGTCACCAGCAAGAAGTAACACATGTTCCAATGTCAAATCCTACACTTAACACATAAACGATAGTCAAAGAGGCATCCGAGCAGCAGGATCCTGATCCTAGAAAATAGGTCTCGCGTATCACACAAGAAGCATAAAGAACCTTGCTAGAGAGCGTTACCGCCCAGGCTACAACAAAAACAGTTGCCCAGTATGCTGAAGAGCATCGTCCTAAAGAGCCACAACAATTCTCCCACAAGAATAGGGGGAGTTCGTCCTCCAAAAAATATCTGAACGAAGAGCTGACTCAAGGCTTGACATCACTCCCCTTTCTTACCTCATCAAGGACACATTCATTCTTCACTCCAGGCCCTTACAGTCAGCATGTAATAGAGCGTACAAAGTCCAAATGCATTCCTTGGTGGCACAACAACTGAAGGAATGGGGAGCCAATACCACCCGTTGGCCATTGCTATCCTAAGGTGTACAGGATCTTAGTAGAAGTAACCCCCCCCCCCCAAATTAGCTAAGATAGCCCAGCTACTAGAGTTTGATGGTACTGCAAACCCTTAAAACACCTGAGTAACTTCTTAGTGAGGATGGAGTTGTACGAAATGAGTGAGGCCGCATATTGCAATCTCTTTCATACCACCATCACAAAGCGAGTCTTGACATGGTTCAACCAAAAGCTAGCAGGCTCCATTTCAAGGAAAGTACCGATACAACTCTTCCTTCAAAACTTTTCCATCACCGCAAATACCCTAAGACAGTAGCCTATCTATCTATTATCAAGTAGCAAGATAGAGAATCTCTAAAAACTTACCTTAACCACTTTGTAAAATCCACGAGATCCCACATATCAGACATGAGCTTCTCCCTAGTATTATCCAATAGAGCTCCGAGAGTCAATTGCCAGAAAGCCAGCTGGGATGCTTGAAGAACTCATCATGCGCACTAAGAAATACATTTACATAGATAAAGCGACAATCCCTTAAAAGGCCTTCAGTGAAAAATGCACAATGATAGGGGTAACCACACTAAGAGATAAGGAGATCGTAGGGTAGCCCTTATTGTACTCTCACCATTCACATGACTCTTATCATGTCCCAGATGGAGATTATAACTATTTTGTTGCAACACGATCTTATGTAGCAGAAGCCGTAGAAAACCCTATTGGATCCTAAGAAGCCCAAATCGGATAAATGGTGTTACTTCTACCATGCAGGCAGATACATCGTGGAAGAGTGCTACTATCTGAAAGATGAAATTGAGAAGTTGATTCAAAGAGGATACCTCAAGGAGTACGTAGCTCAAAATGTGTCCAGCTCAAGGAAGAATTCGCCTAAAGAAGAAAGCGAGAGCTACAAATGGAAATCAGGCAACCATCTAGATCCCAAGGAGCACCAGCGCCAAAGTGACTCCAACAATCTCCCTACAGTAGGAGTCATCTCAATGATTTCAGGATGGCCATTTAGAGGAGACTCCTTTAATGCAAGGAAAGTGCGAGCACAAGCGGCCAAGCAAGCACAAGCTCATGCTGTCAACCATGTTCTTGGTGTATTCGAAGTGCGCCCATCAATACCTCGCATAACATTTGGAGAAGAAGATACAAAGCTTTTAAGAAGATAACATAATGATGCCTTAGTGATCTCAATGTTGTTAACTTCTAGGTCAAGAAGATAATGGTAAATAGTGGTAGCTCTGCAGATATCTTATTCCACCTTGCATTCCTACAACTTGGAGTGGACAACACTCAATTGCAAAAGATCAAACCCCTCTAGTGGGCTTCACATGAGACACCATAGAAGTATTCAAAAAGATACTACTGTTTTTTTCTATAGGCACTCATCCAAGAAAAGCAATAAAGATGGTAGGATTCTTGGTGGTGAAGACTCCCTCCGTATACAATGTCATCCTAGGGAGACCAACCTAAACTTATTTCAAGTTGCGATTTCTACATACCATTAGAAGAAGTTTCGTGCACTAAGTAGTGTTGGTAAAGTGGTGGACGACTTGAAAGCAGCTAGAGAATGTTATGTCAGTATCTTGAGGAGCGTGAAGTCACCTACCTCCTAGGCAAGTCAAGCAAAGGATCCCCAAAAGAGCAAGATAAAAACAAAAGAGTGATGCTACATGCAAACCTTGGAGAAGCACATGCACCTAACGGTGGCAATTGAAACACGTTCCTAACAACGTCTCATATAAATAGCTTAACTTGTTTATTTTTCTACTTTAGTTTCCTTTATTAGCTTTCTTTCGAATAAAGCCTACTCACTTAAGAACAGTTTTATCTCTTCATTGATATTTCCCTAATCAATGCAACTTTTTCATATTTCTTCTTATTATGCCTCTTCTATCACTTTAAACTTTGCAGAACTTATAAGGAGTATTTGGGAAGCGGCTTTAGACATAAGCCCACTATAAGGCTCTTCAAGGAGTGCGAAGAGTATGTGGCAGTCACCAAACGTAAACTCACTATAAAGGCACCTGTGGTTACGTGATAGCCAACGTAATCCCACTATCTTAGGGAGGTACGTGATAGTCACCCTTTAAAGAAGTCCACTATCAGCTCCCTTCAAGAGTGCGTGGCATCCTAAAAAAGTCCATTATCAGCTCCCTCCGAGAATACATGGTGTCCTAAAAAAGTCCACTATCAACTCTCTTCAAGAGTACATAGCGTTCTTTGAAAAAGTCCACTATCTGCTTCCTTCGGGAGTATGTATAGATCACTCTGAACACATTTGCAAGGGAACATCTCAGAAGACACCTTTGTTATCAAGCAAAGGAAGTTCGCCTTGAATCCTCACAAAGAGAAAGTGGCAACGAATCAACACTTAAAAATATTCAAAGAAAAACCTATAAGTCTAGCTAGAAACATGTGAGTAATGTCGAAAGGAAAATCAAACAACCCTACTTTCGTAAAATGCGAAGGCCGCGATGAACTTGAGGGGGAACTACTCCATTTGTGATGAATGTTCTAACCCTCGTCTCTAACAAAGAAGAATATGTCCTTCCAAGGACCTCTGGACGAAGGTAATCCAAACAAAAACTTGTTGTTTAGCTTAGGGAAATAATGGAAAAAAAGTTCATTCAGTACCTTACGCACTCCAAACAAAGTGTGGCAACTATATAACGATATTGGCAAACTCAATTCGCTTAAACGTTATCTAAACCCCACAAAAGAAGCAAAGAAGTTAGACACGAACTAGCTTAAACACACACCATAGCTATGCACTATATCTAGCATAAAAGGGTCCAAAGGAAGAGAGAACCTCCAAGTGAAGTAACTATTAAAAATCATGAAGTACCCTCTAGGAGGCGACATCATGTTGTCTGAAGGAGAAGAAAGGATAAACTTGAATTCGTCAAAAACACAAATCCTACTTCTTAAAATATGTAACTCCTCTGGCTCAAGTAAACATCTAATTCCTAATATCTTTGAGAAATTTTCATCCCTAGCAGAACACCCTCAGACTCCTCATCAGAAGAGCCATCCTCTACGAAATAAAACTACACGATGAAGATAACTCTTTAGTCTCACTCTAACCAAAAAATTTCCCAAAATTTTCTAAAGTTTGGACTAACTGCACCCTAAGAGGAAAACTGGGATATGCTATGACACTATGCTGAAGATGGCCTCCATGAGCACGAACTAGACCGTGAGCACCGCAGGCACATGCCCAAGGTGCCTCACGGGTGCCGAGGGCTAGCACCCTATGGGCAACAACTCCAAGTAGTGCACGAACACATGAGATGGGCGCCTCATGGGCGCTCAAGGTAGGCGCTTTGCTGGCGCCCCAACTGGGCATTGCACAAGCTGCCACCTAGAACACCAGCGAACACCCTACTCCGCCACCAGGCGTAGACGGCCGATCAGCTACAGGCCCGCTATGTTGGCTCCTTCTTCTCCTCCATTCGATTGATATGTTAAAAGCTCCTTTCCTAAAGTCAACTAAGAGATAAACTTAGACATTTTTTACTCAATTAAGGACCTGAAAGTTCTCACTAACTCTAAAAGAAATCTAGTAGAATGTATAAATAAATGAACCAAGAAGAAAGAAATAAGTCGAAGACTCTAAAGGACCTTGAGGACTCATTTTAATAGTCCTAATAGAGTTGTCTTCTCTTCTTCCCCTCCTTAGCCAATGTGAAATTTTCCTCTTTCTTGCTAACTCCCTAGGTGCCAACAAAAGCCACCTTTATGGAGCACCAGTTAGAAAACTTTGAATCATAAACTCAACTTGGATGGAAGTTGAGAATCCACAAGGTCCTAACCCTAAAATAATTACTCAAATTAACTTAAGATAAATTTAATAAATTAAATTTCAATTATATGTTTGATATAAAATTAATAATTTTTCACCAAAAACGAGGGGCTTAATGATGTGCTAAAATTGGACTTAAGGATATTTTGGTAATTTGACTAACAATAATGAATCAACCCTAACGTTAATTAATTAAGTAAATGAACCAAAGAGTCCAAAGGACTAGCCAAGTCCATAAAAAGGGCAAAAAAAAACCCTAATGGGCCTAAATCCATCAAAACTAAAATTTATAAATACCAAGTTCCAAAAAAAAAATAAAACACAAGAAATCATTTATTATATTTCTTAGAGTAGAAGAACTCTCGAGAAGAGTATATCTCTCTACGTACATTCATGAGAAGAGG
Organism: Jacaranda mimosifolia; assembly: GCA_018894105.1. Taxonomy (NCBI): domain Eukaryota; kingdom Viridiplantae; phylum Streptophyta; class Magnoliopsida; order Lamiales; family Bignoniaceae; genus Jacaranda; species Jacaranda mimosifolia. The sequence continues at coordinate 3,490,341 of CM032131.1, read as the reverse complement.
AATATACACTCTGCTATTTTTCGAAAAGGACCTCGTTTCATTTCCAAACAGCATCACATATCAATATTAGTTTTAAACAATCAGTTTATCGGTATAATGGTATGTATATTTAAAATAACCTTATCTGAAAAATTAAGACAATTTAATATTTTATTGTATTTTGATGTCGTTGATGGATGTTTGAAACTTTAACTATTAATATCAAATTTATTTTTGCCTCATAAAACTAGACAACAATTAGAAATTGAACAAATTTAAGTATGATTTTAATTTTTGGCATTAATATTAGAATTTGAATATTGACGTAATAAATTCGAATTTAGCATAAAACAAATACTAATATCAGACAGGACAATATGAATATTAAATATAAAAAAATTTATAATATGCTTATATCCAGAATATTAACAAGGTACCGAATATTTGAATATCAAATAACATCCTACCGGTGCAGATCGCATATCATCGAAACAAACATGTATGGTTAATTAATTTTATGATATTCTAATGTATATTGTTAAGTAGGTGGTTGGAGGCCACCACTAAGAGGCTCTTTAAATTTTTACTATTCTTTCAACCCCAAATTTTAAGTTTGTTACCATTGATCAATTAATTGGATAATTTTTTTAGTTTAGTAATAAATAATTTAGTTAATTTTATCAATAATATATATTAAAATTTGAAAGGTTAACACTTACTAAAAATTATTAAAAGACTAATATAAGCCGGATAAGGTGTTCTCCAAGCTCCGAAGTGAGATACCAAATTTCTAAAATTAAGTATGAGATTTGATTTAAATCCCTCCAAATATGCTAGTGTTTGTATCACTCTATATCTTCATTCTTTATTGTAGCTAATTATTAGCAGGTGCTTTGCACAGGGTGATAAGTTTAAATTTAAAATTTTAGTTTACTTAATTTTAATTATAGTTTAGATATTAATATTTTTTTAAAATATATTATAAATATAACACTTAAAAAGTTAATAAGAATTTTATTGTAATAAAATTGATGATATAAATGAGACATAATAATATTTTATTTGAATATGATTTACGTATCATCAGATCAAATCCTATGCATTAATCTATTTCTAGACAGAAACTAATGACTAAATACTAAATCAAATTTGAGGATGTAAACAACAAATATTAGAAGAAACTATTAGATAATATAATAAGGAGTATAAAAATTATATCAAATTAAATACGAAGTTACAAAAGTTAATATAAAGCTATATATATTAATATATATATATATTGAATATTTATCAAAATTAGATATGGATAGTTACAAAAAATAAAGTAATATAATCTTTTTACATTAATATTAAATTAAATATTGATAGTGTGTTATATATGTAGATATATATATATTGATATAGGTAAAATGAATAGAATTAATAATGTATAATAAGGAGTTACAAAAGTTATGTTTGTATAGGGAGTTACAAACATTGATATAGAAGGTTACTTATATGTTATATATGGAAATATGTTGACATATAAAAAAAAAGATAAATAAAGAAATATATTATAGGGAGTTATATATTATATATGGATTATATTACATGGCACAAATGAACAAAACCAACTTTTCCACGTCATTGATATATAAAAATTATACTTAAAATAGGATTGAACATCATTTTACTTTATATATATTAGATATATTAGACTAGTTAGTTATTAATTATTCTATGGAATTAATTATTAATAATTAATAATTTCACTCCAAAGAAATTGTGATGTTATATTAACTTAAAGATTTGATTTTTCATTCGAGCAAATTGCTATATTATGTTAGTTTAAAGATTAAATTATTCAGTCATTTAATATAATTAAGAACAAACCATAATTTTAGCACAAAAGAATTATATGAAGAAAAGAAAGTCCATTAGATAAAGTATTATTGCGAAATGGTTGGTCAAATATGAAATGAATGCGCACAATAACTACATTTCAACACGAGTCAGGTTCGAATCGCTTGATTTTTTTACACATATTTTATTAATTGAGTTGGATTGAAGCTAAAATTTAAATTTAATAGAATAAAAAATGAATCAAACTTTATTTATCATTTAATAAATAATTCAAATAAACTTTTAATGATTGATCTTAAATCGAGTATATAATAGTTCGATTTATTTTCAACCCTACGATAAATCATTCAATAACTACAAGTGGGTCTAGAGTCTGGGTTGGGTCTATACTTCCCATGCATGGGCTCAAGCAGTCACAGTCTCTGTTGGGCTCAAGCCCAACCCAGAACGGTGGCTGATTTTGGGGTTTCCACCCTAGCCCAGTCAAATAACTAATATTTCCATCAGATCAGAATTCTATGGATCAACTTGAAGTATTGGGAATAAGACAACCAATAATTGAATTAGTTTTTTAATAAAATATTTTAATGATAATAAATAGATCAACACATACTATAACTTGAAAGTCGTATATTAACGAAAATTAAAATTAAGATTTAGAAAATCAAATAATACATTTTTCACATTAGAGATTAAAAATTAATTGACGATACAAATTTTACACTAATATATATTAAGTACAATAATTTTACTTTTTTCATTAATAGTATTTATAAAGCAACAATGACTCTTTTTTTTTTTTTTTTGTGACATGATACAATTAAGAAGAATTAAATTTTTCGTTTGTCACTATTAATGTTTAGTGATGCACCCATAATCACAGCCCTACACCAACAAAAACTAACACTATTTATGATAGAATTTTTACTATATAACGAATGTGTCATCAAATCTGTCACCAATTATCTAATGGCAACTTAAATAAAACTTTTAGTCTTTGAAAAATCAATATTGTAACCAAATTGAAAAAAAGAAAAAAAAGGAAGAAGAAGAAGAAGAAAAAATACTAGTGCCAACTTTCAAATTATCATTTAATATATTACTATTTTTCATTCAAAGAAGAAAAAGAAAAAGAAAAAGGAAAAGAAAAAGGAAAAAACAAACACAGCAAAAAGGTAATCAAGATTTATGCAAAATTAGCTTACTATAAAACAAAAAGGTAATCAAGATATATGCAAAATTAGCTTACTATAAATCACCTCCGTCAAGAATTGACAGCTCAATTACCATAGCTAACTAATTAACCAGTCAATTTCATTATTCTTATAGATAGAATAGTAAATGTATGTAAAAATTTCAAAATATTGTAATAATATGATTAATATAACACTATTAGTTCAGATAATCATGAAAAGGAAAAGAAGAAAGGGTGTAAAAACAAAGTGAACAGACAAAAATCTCATACTTCATTAGGCAGCAGCTATTATACATTCAAATCCCACATAGATTCATACCTTTCCAGACAAGCAACAAACATGATACAAGGAAACCATTTTTATTCAAGCCATAGTACAGATACAACGCTGTAAGCTTGCCCTGTCAAACTACTTCAAACAGCTAATAGACAACCTCAACAGGCTCAAAGCCCCTGTCGATGGATGCCTTAACAGCATCCACCACAGCCTGAGTTTTTCTGCTGATAGTTGGCCATTTCTTCTCAGTTTCTGAACCATTTTCTATTATCTTTTTCACTAAAGAAGAGAATTCCTTCACCATGACAGCTTCCTGGGGAAGATCAGTCTTCACAAGGCACTCGGTTGGCCAAGGCTCAATCCCAATTGACAGTTCCGCAAATTTCGTCCTTGCATTGACATAAAATGGTCCTACAGTCTCCTGGAAAGGGATTACAAAGTCGTGGACGCGCAAAAATCCATTGGTTCCAAGAACGCTAATTTCCATTGTTAAATTGGACAAGAAAGAACAATAGAAAGTCGCCAGTTTACCATCCTGGAAAAGCAGAGAAGCGCCACAGGATAGGATCACACCTGACTCATTGAACTCGGCGTCCCTCAAAGCAGTCACGGTTTTTGGGAGCTGATAGTCGACAGCCCATAAGATCGCCCTGATACAATACCAGCCAGTGTCGCCTAATGCGCCTAGTGCATCAAGATCTGGCTTCACACGAATATCATTTTTAAGAAATTCATCGCCTCCGCAGTTATATGTGAAAATGCTGTGTACCTATGAATGTAAAAAATGGAGATATCTCAGGGCAACGCGTAGGTGAAAAAGCAAAACAAATAGGGGCCATGGATTCTGTTACCTTTCTTTAATAAAATGACTTTGAGAATAGAACTCACAGATGAGCCACACATGTGCTAAGCTACTGCCTTAAATTTCTAAAGCCATACATGTAGATGTACTAAGCTACAGCCTTAATTTTTTTAAATTGACGGCAAAATGATGAAAACGTGACCTCCATAGAAGTTTCTCAATAGAGCAAACTTACACAAGAGAAGTTTTCGAAACTATGAAACAGGGGAGAGAAGAGTTGGTAATTTAAGGATTTCAAACGGAGGATAGCATTTTGCCCACATGTTCAAATTTGAGTGTAAAGAGCCTCGCTAATTATGGGATCCGAGCGAAGTAGTGTTTCATTCTTTTCAGCCATCCTTTTGCATTAGCGGCCAATGGAGTGTCACAATCCAATTCATCGTAAACACTTTTATCTACATACACCAAAACCCATCAACAACAACGTAAATCACAACACTTACAATCCAATCAATTGAGGAAGAATCAATAGATTCCTTTTTTAGAACGAGTCACCCTTCTTGGATGCAGATACAACTATGCATTGTAAGGTGCTCCCCAAATGTAATTGTTGCTCCCTTCTTTCTTACCCTTACATATCTTTATAAAATTACTCCAATGAGGAAAAAAAAAAAAAAATGCCTTGATAGACCCTCCTTAACCCTATACATAATCACGAGTACTAATATAATATTAATTTATATATATTATTCATGCCAGGCTCTGTCCTACAAATTCTTTTAAAAAAAAAAAAAATGCCTTGTTCCACCTCCTTGTCCTTGTCCATGCATCATTTACATTTATCCAGGTTGTTAAAATGTTTAAGAAAGTTATTGTGCATTAATTGCTCGGAGGAATCCTTGCACTTGTACAAATATGCTTGAGGGAAGTCTTATCCAATTAAGCCGAATGTACTAAATTGAACCTTCAAAGTGGTCATGAGAAATCAGTGAGTACAGTACAAAAATGAAATATGACAGCAAAATAAATGCCATCACAAGTTTTACCAAAATTAGGGTGCCATATATATAGCTGATTGCTTAGCATAAAAAAGATGATTTTCCTCTGTGAGATAAAAACCCAAAGAAAGGCGAATTCTTGTTATTGGCCTTATCCGAGACCAGTTTAAATTTTTTATTTTATTTTTTTATTTTATAAATATATAACACGTATATTAAATATTTTTTTTATAAAATTAATTAATTCAGAATCAATAAACTTGCCATAATCACATCAAATTAAAATAAAAAATAAAATAGAGAATGGAATAAATGATCATGGAATATAATCAGATTGCACAAGTTATATATATATATATATATATAGGACCCAAATCAGAAAAAATTTCCATTTCCAAAAGACATACCGCTTTGAGTTGGCCAAAACGCCCCGCATCGGAGAGAAACTCCTTCATCTCAGCCGTCCGTGGATGGTGCATCCACATGGTAGCATCCATATACTGCACCCTACTGGCTTCACAAGCCGCCAGAATTTCATCCAGCTGGCCAACGTTCAGCGCCACCGGCTTCTCCAGCAGCACGTGCTTCTTCTTCCGAGCCGCCAGTACGGCCCAGTGGAGGTGCAGGCTCGTCGGCAGCGGAATGTAGACGGCGTCCACATCCGGGTCCTCTATAACGGCGTCGTAGGAGCCGTACGCCTTGGCCGAGGCCGGGAAGCCGTTTTCCTTGGCGAAAGCGGCGGCTTTCTCGATGGAGCGGCTGCCGATGGCGACGATGGTGGAATTGGGGGAAAGAAGGATGGCTCGTGACACCTTGCGTGCTATATTTGCGCAGCCCACGATTCCGAAGCGCACCGGCGACGCAGGCCGAGGATCGGCGGTACTCATTGTAGTGAAGGATGAGGCACTTTGAGTGGAGAAAATTCTGTTGGTGGGGGGACTAAATAGGAGCGGTAAGGAAGACGCCAACGTTGCTGCTATCTACTGTTGTTGGTCTTGAAGAGCAATATAAAAAAAAATTCTTTTACCCATCCTTTTCCAGTAAAAATTGTTTGTCCGCCGTGCACGATAATTATGCGATTATGGGGTTAGACTAACCATGTTGGTTTCGCCCCCTTGTATCCAGTTGGTATTGCTTTCAATTTTCTACACAGCGCTAGGCGCCTACCTTTTTCGGTCTGAGCGATATCTTGCTGGGTGGGACAGATAGAAAGGAAGGACCGGGACATATGGCATTTCTTGATCCTGTCTTTGTCTTTGAGGGACGGTCAATGTTTGAGAAATCAGATAATCGGTCGTTTATTGGTTACTGTTCAGTCAGTTCAATCAAAATAACATCATAATTATACAATTTGATATTTTATAAATATATATATAAACAAAAAAAATTGTCTAATATCATGAAACTTCTCCAAACTCTATTTCATAATAATATCCAGACATCAATTTGAAATGTCAACTCATGAAATAAGACTTGCTAGAAAATATCCTTAAAAAATCCATTACAACTTACAAAAAAATAAATACCAACTCAAATAATATAAAAGTTTCAAATATGTATAAAAATCAATATTACAATAGACAACAAAGTCACAATATATTATTTTTCAATCATCATATGCACTCTCATCAAACCTTATCAAATGAACAATATTCATAATATCACCACTATCACTTGAACCAGTCTCAACGCCACCATACTTTGAAAAAGATTTAAATGATAAAATAGAAGAAAAAAAAGAAGGAAAAAGAAGATTGAAAATGAAAAAAAAAATAAAAACCCGATTTAAAAAATCGGTTCACAGGTTGAATAGGTTTTTTACCAGCTTACGTCGATTTGCATCGATTTTCTAACAAATTGGTTTTATAGATATCAAACCAAACCGAGACCTTGGCCAGTTCCCGGTCGAACCGGCCAGTCCAGTTCAATTTCTCAATCATTGGCGACAGTTGAACGAGCGACTCATGGATGCTATCGGGTTAGAGGAGTCAATTATTAAAATGTGTTTGGTCTTTTTTATTTTGTTTGAGCAAGAATCACAGTCTTACCTTATTTTCACCATGATACAGACTCCAAGTTCTTATGGTAGAGCACAAGGGGTTCGAATTTGTTTGCTATCGTATGTGTGAATCTATGATCGAAGACATACTCACTTTTTGAATAATAATTATGATTAAAATAGAACATTTTGTATTAAAATGGACTCCTACAATTATATTTATGAATAATTATTATGCTGATCATTCCTTTTTTAATTTTCTTTTAAAAAAAATTGTGTTAAAATTTCCTTGCAACATAAAAATTGTAATATACAACGATTGTACATTGATTGATTTAGCCATATTTTCTAATAAAAAAAAAAAGGAATTATAAATTTTATTGATTTGTAACAGTAATATTTCGTCAACCTATAGAGACATAAAGGTTCGATCTAATTCAATGTTTTCAAAATTGGACTTAACAAAAAATCAGTGACGTTAATGGTTATTGGTTCAATCAGTGTAATGTCATAATAACGTAATAATTATATTTAATTTTATAAATATATATAATATTTGAATATTAATAAAAAAATAAAAATTTCAATAATATAGGAAAAAATTATTTGAAAAAAAAATTCAATTCTTACTCATTTTAAGTTGTTCTTTTAAAAATAAAAAACTACTTCATAATTAGTTAACTATAAATAAATAATTTAATTAAAAGTAATGTTTAACTATTAATTTAAGTATTTGTCCACCTGATGCTTCAAATCCAAGCAAAAATAAATTTTTTTGCATTAAATATTCAACATAATTTAAGAGAGATTAAACAAAATAAAACATCAAATTCAACATAAGCATCAACATATAATAACTATGTCATTAAATTCCAAGGAAACAAATTCGTATTTCAAAAAACTACGTGTCCAAAATCTTTAGTCATTATCTCCAACTCATAATTTTTTTTCAAATTTATATTTTTCATTTTTATTTAAAATTTTTAGAAAAATAGAAAAATAAATGAACATGTGGTCAATCAATTGAACTACCACCTATTGAACCGATTTTTGATTGGTTCAATTAATCCCTAATTTTTAAACTTCAATTGGACCAGATCTATCACACCCCAGGCCTGCGAGCCCGTTGGGCACGAGAATTGCCTCTAAACCCACCGAGTGTATCCTAAAATTGGGCTATGATTAATTTGCCCAAAAGGAATGTCCAATGGATGCACATGAGTTCTTTAGCCAAATCTTATATACTAGTCATTCTTTCAATATTTAGTTCATGTGGGATAGGGTATCACAATCACCCCTCCTTCAGAAGCCGATGTCCTCATCGTAACATGACATAGATCCAAAATCAATCACTAAGTGTTGGGATTCTAGAGATGGCTCCTGTATGTGTAGCATTTTGTCCCGCAGAGACAAGAGGTGGCTCCCTCACACATAACACTTTACCTCGTATAGCACTTAACTCCCAATATTCCGGCTGGTGATGGATCTAATAACATTTGTCACGTCGCAGGCCCATTGGATGCGAGAATTGCCTCCAAACCCATTGAATGCATCCTAGAATTAGGCTATGATCAACTTGCCCAAAATGATATTTAATTAATGCACATAAGTTCTTTAGCTAAAACTTATATACTAGTCATTCTTTTAGTATTCAATCCATATGGGATGAGGTATCTAAGGATCGGCCTTCAATCACCAATTTGACTAGTCCGACCTATCAATTCGATCCAATTTCAAAACACTAATCTACATAACTTCGAATAAGAAAGTTATGGTAATGTTTGTCTTTATATTGGGAATAAAATCATTTTTTAAGAAAGTAAATAAACATGGTTTAAGTTATATCCAATTATTATATTTACATATTTATACATTTTAAAATATTATATATACATATATTAAAACTAATTTTAAATTATAATTTCTTTCAATTAACTAGACAAAAAAAAAAATTGATTTAACATCTCTATTAAGTCTCCTAGTAAAACATAAACCAAACATTACTTCACTTTTCAAAATAATTTCTACCACCACCTAAAACATTTTCTTTCTTCCCACCAAGATTTGAACTTGAACCTACCACCTAAAACATAACTAAACATTCATTATATTCTTCTAACCAAGTATCACATTCTCCAAATCCACTCTAAAATTTATTTTCCCCAAAACATATAAACCAAAATACCCCAAAATTAACCAAACGTTGCCTATGCGTTTGAACTTGCTTCAATTAGCATTTCATAAACTAATTACTTATGTGGCAGAGGAATTTTAATTTGATTGACACATTGATGACAAACTTAGACAATTTAATGGGACAACGGTGACAAACTTGCCTTTTGAAAAATAATTTTAACTCAACTTGAACATTTCACAACAATGGAGACTCCTATTATCACACTACTGTTGGATTGCTGCTCTCTTTATTTATTATTAATTTTTTTGGATGGAAAATTGGCGGAATATGTTATCTATAAATAAAACATTTTATTTATTTTAAAATTAAAAAACAAAATATGTAGTTATTTTATACATTTAAAAAAACAAATAGCAGATGATCAACCAACAAAGTAATTTTTGAATTGGGTTTTCAAAGTAATATAACACTGCTGTGAAATGCCTGCACAAATCAAAATAAAGACCCATCTGTTAAGTAAATATTGTCTAATTGTTGCACATCGTTTCATTATAAAATTTATGAAGTTAAAATGCATTATATACTTGTATCAAACAATTTGTGTTTTATTAACATAGGACACATCTAATATGCGAGTCAAACTTCTTGGACACATGTTTATTTATATTTATTTTGTATTAATTTCTTAAATATATTTTTAGAACATACAAATGTCACATCAATATTTTAGTTCAAATGATATTTAAGAAAAATTATTTTCAAAAATTAATTGTTTTGAAATATCCAATTAAAAATAAGAACAAGAAGTTTAGAACAATGAAACCACATTCTCACTTTGATGGTGGCACAAATTGAGAGCGCAATCAGGACAAGTTGAGAACTTCAAACTCAAGTTCGAAATACATATATTAGATTTAAACTTAAGTTCAATGAATTTATTTTTTTAACTCAAGCTCGACAAGATGAATTCGAGTTCGACCCAGCTTGATTAACTCGAATTCTCAAATAAATTGTGAGCCACTATGAGTGCAAGTTCAAGCTCCACTTAAACTCAAATTTTTAATTTAATAAGATGATAAAAGATTCAAAACTCAAATTTATAAATTATAACATTTATTATTCATCGTGGACAAGTTCATTAAAATTACAAACTATCATAAATTTATACATATATATATATATATAATATTAATAATATAATACATATTAATAAATAAACAATATCAAAATTATATCTTGGCTTGTAGGTCAACTTGTAAAGCTCAAGCTTCGATAAAAACAACTTAAAATTAGCTCAAAAGATTGGATTCGAATGAGCTTGGCTCTTAAGCTAACTCGACTCGTTTGCACCTCTAATTTTTACCCTCCATGGCCAGCATATGTCTGTACTTGCAAGTAAAATATTTAGGGCTTGTTTGCTTCATTGGATAAAATTTGATAGATCCCATTTTCAAGCTTTATCTCTTGTTTGCTTCATATTTTTATGGTCCATGATACCTTTGCAGCCTGACATGGTATTAAGGGTCAAGCTGGTTTATGGATCAAGCCATCTAGGGTTGATCCATTTTCCATTCTTTCAAATTTGATTTAATAAAAAATGAAAATGACATTCTTACCCTCATAAAAACCCTCTCCTCAACGCCTTCTACCAAATTTTGGAAATTTACCTTCTTAGAAGTTATGATATTTTGGACACTACAAAGTGTAATCACATTGAGCAATCTTGCCAACCAAACATTAGATAATATTAAGCATGGGATATCACTAATTTCTAAAATTTAAGCAAATAATAGATTACATAGTTTTGGATACCATTTCTAGCTTATGTATCACTAGCATATTAATCCCTCCTAATCCTATATGCCCAAGCAAACAAGCCCTTAAGACACATGGTATCAAAAAGATCATGCTTCCTCATCTCTACGAAGGAGGAAATATGTTAAAAGGCACTTTTGGATTCGAATTGCAATGCAGCTCCAGGTAAGAATTATGCTAAGCACCTTCTAAGCCAAAAAAAGAAAGCAAGCAATTTTTGGATTCTTACAAGTGACTTCTAGAACAGAGCATTTATACATGTTATAGCAATGAAATTTCAGGTGACATTGGATGTATCTCCAAAACAAACTCATCATTCACAATCAAATTGATAATTTTATTCCAGAAAACCTAAAACAGGCATTAGACCTGACTTGCACAAGCAGACGACACAGAAATAACTGGATCACAACAAAGCACACCATAAATTGGCGGAAACATATCTTTGGACAACATAAGCATGCAACATGAGTAAGCTAGCTTGTGACCTCAACAGTTTCATAACCTTTCTCAATAGACGCCTTAACTGCATCCAAAACGAGTTGTGTCTTCCTACTAAGTGTCGGCCATTTCTTCTCAGGTTTCCCGCCTTCAAATTTGATGCTTCCAACCAGTCTGGAAAATTCCCTCACCATAAGGGCTTCCTGAGGGAGATCCGTTGTAACAGTGTGCTGACTAGGTTTGGGCTCCCATCCCGTTACAAGCTCAGTGAATCCTGATTTCACGGCTGTGGAAAATGAAGCCTTGCTCTCCTCGAATGGGATTACAAAGTCATGAAAATGCAAAGTTCCATTTGTTCCAACTGCAGTTACGTCCATAGTCAAGTTGGCCAAAAAGGAGCAATGGAAGGTGGCCACCTTTCCATCTTCCCATTGCAGAGAAGCACTACAAGCTAAAATGACTCCAGTGCTGTTAAATACAGTGCCGCGCAATGCAAGTACTGATTTCGGCAGCTCAAAATCGGTGGCCCATAAGATTGACCTGATGCAATACCACCCTACATCACCAAGTGCGCCAAGAGCATCAAGATCAGGCTTCACGCGAATGTCATTCTCTAGAAAATCTTTATCTGCAGCAAAGGTAAAGCAGCTTTGGACCTGCAGGAAAACAAGATAATCGATTTAAAACTCATATGAACCCGAGAATATAATGGCAGGCAAAAGATTGTATCAGTTCTAGTTCATTGATAGATATCCATTTTGCGTTCTGTAGAATCATAGAGCAAAGCAGAGAAAGAGGACCCATGTGCTGACCACAAGTATGAAAGAAATTTATGTTGAGGGTGATATGATGCAAAACAGTTTGAAACAAAGGAAAATGCAGGGTATTTCTTACATCCAGCAAGAAACATGTAGGGTTTAGACCAGCACAATTGAACATTGGCTGTTAGAATTTTTTAACCTCAGCTGCTACAACTGACTCCGTATCTAGTACAACTGCACAACAACTATGACTCCCCAATTCTAGCAAACTCCTTACAACCTTTTAACTAAAAAGAAAGCTCTTATCATGAAGGATAAACATAATAAACACAGAACATGTCCATTTAGTTGTTTTGTAGAATATAAAACCCGTCTTCTGCAAAGTAAACCTCTATTAATAAGTTAAAAAACCATATCATGAACTTGTGAAAGTTGTAACTTGTAAACCCAATCTTCAGAATATAGGCCATTAATTCCCCTGTGTTATGAGTGCACAACCCAGTCCATGCCTTTGCCAAAATGATATGGGATTGAATTTCCCTTTTCATTTCTCTCGTTTATCTGTAGTTCTCCTTCTCCTTTTATTTTCTTTTCAGTTCCTTCTCATTCTGTTTCTTTTCCTTCCCTTAATATATGGGAATTGCTTCAAACATTGTGCCAAGTTCTTGGAGGATTGCAGTAGGGTTGTCGTTGGTTCCCATGGCAGCACACAGATGAGGAAAGCGGATAAGGCTGGTTTATGGGCAGGGTTATCTTAGATTTTCCTTCTCAAAGTTACATAGTTGAAGAGAATAACAACCAAACCAATGAAAACACACCAGGAATCGAATGCAACGCTAAAAAATGCACAGCAGTGAACCAAATTTCGATAGTTTCAATATCATTTCATCAATTCAGACAATAATTTGCATAGGGAAATCATTTTCAGCCGAATCTGTTCATCTAATCCTGTCATCAGATCAAAAAGTCACTTTTTAATGCCTCATAAAACACTTGTAGTTAAACTCCTCCCAACTTTGCCAAGATTGAATATTTTTCTCTGATTGTCACTGAAATGAAAGAAACTGCAAACTCTGCGAAAGCTCAATTCAATAATTTTTCAAATCTTGCACTGTCTTTAACCAAGGAAACTCCACCATATTCAAGAAATACAAACATTAAAGAAGAAAAACACATGAACGTACAGATTTCAGTTCACCAAACAGCGAAGAATCCGACAAAAACTCCCTCATTTTCGTCGTCCTGGGATGATGCATCCACATGGTAGCATCCATAATCTGCACCCCACTCGATTCACAAGCCTCGAGAATCGCATCCAGTTCTCCAACATTCAGCGCCACGGGCTTCTCCAAAAGCAAGTGCTTCTTCTTCTGGGCAGCGAGCACGGCCCACTTGATATGCAGGCTGGTGGGCAGAGGGATATACACGGCGTCAACATCCGGGTCATCCAAGACAGCCTCGTAAGAACCGTAGACCTTAGCCGATTCCGGGAAGCCATTTTCTTTGGCGAACTTTGCTGCTTTTTCCGCTGACCGGCTGCCGACGGCGTAGAGGTTGGAGTTTGAGGAGAGGGTTATGGCGCGAGAAACTTTCCGGGCTATCTCGGCGCAGCCCAGAATCCCAAATTTGATCGCCGGCGGGGCCATTCTTTTGCTCTTGTTTGTGTCTAGGGGGTAGGTCGACTGAGAGAGTGGAGGGTGTTTATGGTGTAAATGAGTAGAGAATTCCGGATTTCGAGGACAAAAGAGCAGCAGACAAAGTGAGGATCATTAAAAATTGCTAATCATTGGTATTGATGAGGATTTTTGACCGATGAGCTTCAATTTTTGTGTTCCCCAACTTATTTGCGGCAAGTGGTAAATTCTTGCGTGTGCGTCATCGTGGCCCACCCTTCGGGTTTTAGCAGATTGGATTTGATCGATCTTAGGATAAAAAATTAATCAATTCAAATTATATAATATTTTTTGAATTGAATTGGTTCTTATTATAAGTTTAATTTAATTCATTTTAAATCGATTTAGATTAGATCAGTTATTTAATTTTTCTTTTCTTTTTTTGAAAAATAAGCGAAAATAATATCATTTGGTAATAAAATTGAATTAAATTAAGTAAGAACACTTAAATTACAAAATTATATAAGTCCAAAAGAAGTCAGCAATAAATATAATTCATAGATTCATCAAGTTTCAAATTTGACTTCCAAAAGAGCAATTACAAAAGTAATTGGCCAGCAACAGTAGAAGAAGTTGGGATGAAATTGCAGCTTCCAATACAACATAGGTTCGAATATCCAGTTCAACAAAAAAAAAAAAAAAAATTTAAAGCAGCCAAGGGAATTTCAGCAGAAACTATCCTCATTAAGAATCACAATGGTAGCAACAAATACATCCAATACCTTTAGTAACCGCCAAGCATAATTAGTTTTCGAGGGTTGATACACCAACTAAACATGTCCAAAATTTACATAAAGAACAATTAAATCTAAACAGAATAAGTGAAAATTTAAGTTTAGGGTTTACACTTTACACTTATAGGTTTAGTCTTATTTAAATATATTTATATATTTTTATAATTAAAAAATATATTTTTATATTTTTAGTATATAAATCGGTTCAGTTTGGATTGGATCGGTTTTTTAAGCTCAAATCGAAAATCGAATTGAACTGAACCGATTGGTTATAAAAAAGTAAATCCAATTTAAACAAAAAAAATTGGTTTTAATCGATTTTCGATTTTTTGGATCGATTCGTCGGTTTTTTTTTTATTAGTGAATTGGATTTGAACACCCCTATCCACCCTAGATTGAGATAATTGCAAAAAGCAATCACAGTATCAAAGTTAGATTAGGAACGTAGTTATTGATTGTGAATTATTAAATAGAGATGTAATAATATTATAAAATAAAATATTTATGTCATTATTTATTTAATTCATAATTTATTTGGATATTAATCATATTTAAATTTTTCCGGACAAAGAAACAATTTCAAAAGATATTGATACTCATAATGGTGATTTTATTTTTGTCTTCCTAAAAAATGTCTCACATTGTGAAAGAAGAGAGACCCAATAATTTGGTTGTTATGAGTGCGAAAATCCTCTTCAAACTAGAGCTTCTTCTTTGAGCATAAATCCTGGATGAAAAGGTAAGTGGGGTGAAAATGGAAGGAAAAAGGGCAACACTATGAAATTCTTTGGGCTAGAATACTGAATGTATTTATCAAATTCTTGCTTAGAATAAAAGGTGGGCATGAAAAGGAATTTTAGTTTAGCTCCATAAGTTTCTAGATGACCACTTCATAATGGTCAAATTCAATATCAAACATGAAGGTTCATTTGTTTCGATGCATTATCATATTGATATGCATTTGAAAGAAAGCTTTATTTTAAAAATATGCATCGAAAGGTGAGAGAGGAAAAATAACTTATAAAGTACTTTAATACCCTTGACTCCTTCAATATGAGATAAATCAAGTATATAATCAAAGAGAAAGACAAAACGTGATACCATCTTATATATTCAAATAAAAATTATCACATGAATTAAAAATTTTATTTATTAGATCCCACCTAATTTAACTTTTTCCTAAATATTTATTTGCTATGTTTCTCTATCCTTTGTTCATTTTGTAACATAGAATGAGGTTCTCAATTTTAGATGCATGACATTTTATTTATTTATTCACATATACACATGTGCCTAAAAATTTTTAAGCTTCGAGCGCAACTCACACATATAAATATGAGGATGATACTATTGAACCAATTGACTACTTAATTAGATGCATGATATGTTTGGGAAAAAGTCGACCAAAAATTCTTTCTAGTTTCTAGTTCTTCTTTTAAATGAAAAATGAGCTTTTGTTTGGTTTTATATTCCCATAGCCGTACATAATTGGGGTTGTTGGAATTTGAACTCCAATTTCACAATGCCACTTAACTAATTGATCACTGATTGTCGGGCCTGGTAACATAGGCTTGTAACCCAAGAGGGGGTTCTAAGGTGATTGGACGTTGGGCTGGATATCAAAAGCTTAAATCTGGCCCACACGTTCCAAGCGGGTAGTTGGGCCTAAAAAACAAAAAATAAAAAAAAAATGATCACTGATTATTCTATGAATTACTCCATGATATGCAACAATAATCATATTTATTAAAAAAAATAGCTTTTTGATATGCATTAGAAATTTAAGTTCTCTCATATTTAAAAAACAATATAAATTTTACTTATGAATATTATGTTTCTCAAATATCAACATAACTATCGAATTTTGTATTATATTTGCATTCTTTGATTCTTTCAGTCATAAAATAGAAACGGGTTATGTTATTACTTACACTAAATTCATTATATTTAATTAACTTGACCCAAGACTGGTATACTTGATTTGCATATGTGTAACATGAAGTACAAAATAAAAAGTTAATTTATAATGAAATTTTGGATTAATTTATAATTTGAAAATAGATGAGTAGTATATTATACTAAATTTATAATTTATGGAATATTTGACCAAAGTTGAACAAATTCAACTAATCGCATGACATAATTATTATATTGTTATTGTTATTGAATTATCCATCAATCACATAGTAAGTATAATTCACTATTCTTGTAGATTAATTGAAATTTGACAAGTCAAACTATAATTTCCAATAATGTACAAAAACTGGAGAGATCATTGTAACTTGTAATTAGACTAAAATTTTAAACTTTAACTACAATCAATCATAGAAGGAATTGACATTTATAGTAAATTAATTAGTAATTGAAGTATTTGTCTTATTAACTATATATTCTATTCAACAATTGGATAATATTAATTAATATTTTTCAAAATAAATGAAGTTAACAAATATAACAATTACATTGCTCTCTCCTAAACTGTTCTAAATTTTTTATTTGGTACGTTTCAAAATATGAATTACTTTTTAAATTCTTTTTTTCAAAATTCTTCTCATAATTAATAATAATTTCATGCACTAATTTTTTAATTATTAGTTCTAAAACAATAACAAAAAATATATATGACTATATATATATATATTTAGATGACCTTAGACCTTTCTAAGGAAACTTTTCTTTAAACTTTTATATTGAGTCAAAATAATATAACAATTACATTGCTCTCTCCTAAACTGTTCTAAATTTTTTATTTGGTACGTTTCAAAATATGAATTACTTTTTAAATTCTTTTTTTCAAAATTCTTCTCATAATTAAATAATAATTTCATGCACTAATTTTTTAATTATTAGTTCTAAAACAATAACAAAAAATATATATTACTCTATATATATATATATATTTAGATGACCTTAGACCTTTCTAAGGAAACTTTTCTTTAAACTTTTATATTGAGTCAAAATAATAATATAACTTTCGCATTCGCATTGCAGCACAATAAGTAGAGGGCATAGACATTTGCATGTAGTGTAATCATTCAACAGTTCCCGCGAGGAATTATTGAAACTGGCCTTCATCCAGAAAAAAAATTATAGAAATAAAGGAAATTCTTCTAATTTCCAAGAATCAACGAAATAAAAAACACGAGGAAAAGAAAAAATCCGAGAAAAGATGGAGGCGGCGATGGGATTGATGAGAAGAATTCCACCGAAGCTCTCCGAGGCGGCTTTATCTGCATTGTTAAGCCTTCTACCGCACCACTCCTCGGATCTTCTCTCTCAAGTCGACCAGCCTCTTCAGGTTAGGTTTATACAGTTATATCTGAATAATTTGGAGTCAATTAGAATGGGATTTGGGTTTGAAAGAAATTGAAGTGGGTTTGGATTTTGAAGTGAAGGTGTTTGCGAATTTTATTAGGAATTGAAATTGATATAATTTTTGTTAACTGTTTTGAGTAAATGAGGATATTATTGGAAGAAAAGATTGGTGTTTTTGGCGTTGATATAATGTCGGATGATTTGACCTTTATTTGAGTGTAGATTTGTTGATTTCTTCAAGTCATGGTCTGGGTTTTGGATTTGGATTTGGTGTTCAATCATCTATGGAGATTCTTACTTGCCATCTTTATTTATAAGATTCTGACAGTAATGGAGTATGTATCTGCTGTAATAGCTCAAAATGAATCGAATTTGAGATTACCAAACCTTATTATATGCTATAAGTAACCTGAAGCCAGGTAATTAGGTCAGTTTCCCCCCAAAGATGTTGAAATTAGGGGACATTTAACTGACTTCTAGATGTAGAGTGGAGTTGGCTTGCTGTTTGAATTTCAAGGGAGATTCGCTCAACTTGGGCTGAAAATGAGGTGGTTGAATGCATTTTCCATAATTGATGCTTAACTGGTCACGCTTTTATTTTTATTTTGTATTTTGCTTAATTATTTAAATAATTTCGAGTCTTAGCTTTGGGATGGACAAGAAAGTCAAGGAAATGATCATTTCCTTGGTAGTTTACTTTCCAGATTTTTCTTATTTATTTTTCTTAATTTCTCCAAATCTAAAGCATAGTAGAAAGAGTGAAGATGAGGGAGATGAAATTACTCTTATTTGGTGCCATCCACAGTTATGAATTGCATATTGTGCCTTTAAATTTTGTATTACTATACTTTGGTAGGCATATCTTCTATATATGCAAGGGTGAAACTAAGACCTTATTTTGATGGATTGTTGAATACAGTGTTGTCATCATGGAAAATAATGTTGCGATTGAATCAATAGAAGTCTGTCAACTTTTTGGTGGTTAGTACTGAGGAGAGGGTATGCACTAATTGTCCAATAAACATGAATTCTCGATCTTCGTTGATAAAAGTATATCTAATTCATCATCTTCTCTTTTCTCTTGCCAAAAAAAGTGATTTTAGAGAGTGGAGGCAAAATATTTAGTGTTGGAGCTTTTCTTAATATGCAAGCCTTTCTGATCATGTGCTCTCTCCTCTGTATTGACCTATATGTCATACTTAGATGTTAATAGCATCTGCCTAGCTTGGAACTCCTCCATCATATCATTTTGTGTTAACTTTCCTTGTGCCAAGACTCTAATTGCTGCATTCTTTAGCTGATCTTCTGTTAGTTACAGATATATTTATTGATGAGATATTTTATGTCTAAATATACTGTTGTTCCTCAGGTTTTATGTGATGTGGATACCGGGAAGGAGTTCATATTATGCGAGTATAACAGAGATGCAGACTCTTATAGGTACATGATATATTGCACATCTTTATAAATACTTGAGAAGTGACATCATGAATGGCACAGGAAACCCTCATTAGTAGCTTCTCATTTTCCACAAAAACTCTGGAGCTAAATGAATTACCATTGGAATAAAAATATATGGGAGTTCTGCTGAATTGTTCAGGATTAGCATTATTCATAGCAACCATTGATCAAACTCCTTTCGTGGTTTATGTGGAGACTTGGTTTATTGTTGCAAGCATTTAAAAGTAAACATTTCTTTACTTATTCTCTTTATTGGTATAACTGAAGATATTTTTATTTATGGTTTGTTTCTTCTGTTCCACTTGTAGGTCACCTTGGTCAAATAAGTACCATCCCCCCCTAGACGATGGACCCCATCCATCACCAGAATTGAGGAAACTAGAGGTTGAAGCAAATGACATCTTTGCTATCTATCGTGACCAGTGAGGTCCTTTCCTTACCTCGTACTTTCTCTTTCTGAGTATGGGCTTTATACAAACTAGCAATTTGGGCACATTCGATGCATGTGTTAAAACTTTTATAACATTGAGTAAACAATTTATTTTTTGATATAATATTAATCTTTTAATCGCATTTGATATTTATTTGAGTTTTCATATAAATAATAACTAAATGTTAAGATAAAATGGTATTATGTGTATTGAATGTGTGGGTTGTAAATAGTAGTTACTATATAGTTCTAGTTATGAAGATTAAAAAAACAAGTGAGAGCAGTTTAGATACATCACACGAAAATATACCGAAAAGGGGTTAGGTGCTTTATTAATAGTATAGATGTGACTGCTTCTAACTACCTTCCTAAGTTTTAAAATTAGACAGAGCACAGCACTACCTTTATAGATTTGTTTTCCTATTTCTGTGATGATGTAGTATGTAGGCTGTAATCTCTTGTTTGATTTCTCTATTTATGTCTTGTGACTCTTGTTTCTATAAGAGCATCTAGCAGCTTAAATTGACCAATCAATGGATAGATATTATGAAGGTGGCATTTCGTCGGTGTATATGTGGGAGGATGAAAATGAAGGGTTTATAGCTTGCTTCTTAATTAAGAAAGGTAATGATATCCCCCAAAGTTTGCAGCAAATGACGCTTTTCATTCCTCTGTCTAATTTTGCAATGGTTTTTCTTGGTGAAGATGGTTCGAAGACTGCAGATGGTAAAAGAGGTTACCTACAAGAAGGGTCTTGGGATGCGATTCATGTTATTGAGGTACGTCATCTACCTCACCAGATTGAAGGCGGAAGGCTTATAAATAGAGAAAAATGACCATTCCTATTACCTTCGTTCATAATTATGTTTGTCTTTTTAACGTTCTTCTAGGTGGGACCTGAGGAGGAAGAAACTGCTCGTTACTGTTTGACTAGTTCTGTGATGCTGTCATTGACCACAAATGATGAGTCCTCAGGCACCTTCAATTTGTCAGGATCAATTAGAAGACAGGTATTTTGTTATTGAATAGTGAGTTTTTGATGAGCCAATGTTTATGTGTTATTCAGTTCTGTTTTCACCAAAAGTAGTGTAAAACATCCCGCTTCTGTCATCACATTTTGTTCCTCTTTTTTCTGTATAGATGAATATGGAACTTTCAGTTGCAGAGGGCCATCTATGTAATATGGGAAGGTTGATTGAAGAAATGGAGAGCAAGCTGAGAAACTCATTGGATCAGGTGTGCATTATTTAACCTTAGCAGGGGCAAGCAATCATTATGTCCATTTTCCTGCAGTTGTATTCCTAATATTGTTTTATTAATTTCTATGAAGATTCAGAAATTAAGTGAAACGCGTGCTTATATTTCCAGGTCTATTTTGGAAAGACAAAAGAGATGGTTTGTACCTTACGACCACCTTCTGAAATCGTTGAAATGAGACTTCCGGATAGCTGAATACATGACATGGCATTCTTGGAATATTTTACTGCTTTTGTTGTGCTTTCGTCGTTCTAGCAGCATCACGTATGGTGTTTTGTCTGTTCTTATGCAATTGGGCTCGGGTTGAATGATTGTTGGGCAAGACTAGGCTCCCTTTTGAACTCTGCTTATTTGTCTGAGAGACATATCAATTGTTGCATCTTTTGCTGGTTAGAAATGAATTAAATCGTGTCGTATAGATCATCCGTCTCGTATGGTACATTTTATGCCCTGAAAAGAAAAATTTTCTTTTGGGATCTAAATTAAGCTTCACATTCTTTGCATTAGGTAACTCAATTAAGGGTGCAAACAAGTCGAGTTGACTCACGAGCTTTACAAGTTGAGCTCAATTCGCGCTGAATTAAGCTCAATTTCTATTGCGAGGCAGTTTCGAGCCGTCTCTATTTAAGCTTGAGACTCGCACTGGTTCGATATATAATTAAATATAATTTTTTATTAATAAATATATATTATATGAATAGTATGCCACATCTGTAAGCCTGAATGTCGGATGAAGAGGTGATTACCAGTAAAAGATAAAGAGTTAAGGGGAATGGCAATTTAGATACTATTTTAAACCCTCTAAATAGAACTTTAGCTCCAGTGATAGAAGCAGGAGGGAGATCAAGAATTTCTTTTTCTTTTTCCTTTTTTTTAAAAATAAATATGTATGTTTTAACCCTCTAGAAAATTTATAGAAAACCACTCTGAACTCTATGAATGTTTGCAGCTGCTACATTTGATGCGTGTTTATATAAAATTGAAGTACCATTGATATACATATTACATATATACGTGCAATACATGTGTGAAAATATTTATTGGGAACAATAAAAACAGTAAAAATAATATAAATAGGAGAAAACATATCTGTAGCAAAAAGTTTTTCAAATAGAGAAGATTGTAAAGCAATAGAAGCATTGCATATGTTATGTTTTTTGTTTGATTTTATTATATGTTTATTATGTATTTTGGGAGAATGAATTATTGAAAAATGTGAAAGTTGTTTATTGGTATGTTTGTTTATGTTTTGGGGGAGATATTTTTTTTACTGTAACAGTCAAATTAATGCTTTTTTATTGGGTTTTTGAGTAAAAATAGAATTGAGTAATTTTTTTAATTTTATAATAATAATAAAATATATATTATGTATACATATAATATATGTTTGTATATATTGAAGAATGTGCAATTTGGAGGAAAAATGGGGATATGTTTGGTTATTATTCCCCCAAAACAATGTTGTTCTGGGAAACATAACAGAACACTCCCATAATTTTCTTCAATGATTGTAGAATTTCAAAGTGATGATACTAGGGTAGTAATAAAGTTGTAAAATGGTAATTAAAAGGATTGGAAAAAAAAATGGTGGGCATTTTTAGCACATTTACTTAAAAACACATCAAAAGTTGTTGGTTTTTTTATTAATAATTACTAACTAGCAGTTTTGAGCCACGCTATGCATGTGCTAAAATTCTTAATATATAATAAATAAAAATATTTATTTATTTCTCCATGTAAAACTTTTCTTTTAATACTTCAATACATTTATCTCAATTTTACAAAAGTAAAAACAAAAAGTTATGATAAAATGCTATAATATGGTATAGAGGAGGTAGTTGCAAAGTTACACAAGTTTTAGCTATGAGAACTAAATGAGGATATTTTCAATACAACACTTGAGAACTTATTAAAATGGGGCTAATACTTTATTAATAGTATACAGAAAGAAAAGAAAACGCCCATTCATAGCCTAAAAGGCCGTCACTCCAACCGACCCGAATTAAGCCCACTCTGAAAAATTGTTCCCGACCCTACTTTTCACCCACAAGCACCGGTCATAATTCATAAAATAATTGTACAATTTCAATTTGCAACCCAACCACCCTCAGACAATACAGACGCTCCTACGCACATAAACTCACACAGAATTCTCTCTGGATTTCTTAGGTTTCAAATCTCTTTGCAATCGTTACCAACCACGCCAGGTAAGTTCTTGTTCCTCTGCAGATGAATTTCTAATTATATTTTCTAGCTTATAATATTGCATTCCCCCGCACCCTCTTGAACATGTTTATGCTGCGATTTAGATTTAATTTTTTGATTCATACACATGGAGACATATATATGTTTTCTTTTCCTGTATATTTGGCTGTCGTCTTCACCAGTACTACCTCAGTAGGTTTTCATTAGGTTATGCTTTTATGTGTACTCATTTCTCCTTAGGGAGTCATTATGTTCATTATTTGAGAGCTTAACTTCTGATCTTTTCGTTTGTGTTCCTACAGTTATTGCTACGTTTAATTTTCGGTTAATTTACACACACACACATATATAATTGGTTAGTGCTTGTTTACCATGCTGTAATCGTTTTTTCCTTCCGCAGTTTATTATGGAAAAAAGAAGAGATGTCTTCGAAACTAGTAACTGATGCTATAGGTTTAATTTGCATATAGTTTTACATATATCATGTGCGTACATTGCAAGAGTAGAAAAGACGGGCAAGAAAAGGGTTCTTTATCTAACCCTTGGCCATTTTGTATGCATATATCCTAAATCCAAGAGTCCAGCAATAAAGAGGATAAGTCTATAATGGAGACAAAGCTAATAAGAATTGTTGTGAGTGGTGGTGATTTCTACATGCCTAAAGACGAAACATTTGAGGTTTTAATTTTATTGAAGGAAATGGAAAACAAATTCTTGTTTGAGATGATTGTAACTGGTAGCAGAGAGAATGTTATCTTATTGAAGAACTGAAGTACCCCTCTCATACATAGTGATGGGTTTAGGATTAGAATACAAGAATGATGGGATGTTTGTAACTGGTAGAAAAGAGAATGATATCTCTTATTGAAGAATTGAATTACCCTAGCCCATATATAGTGATTGGATTAGGTTTAGAATAGAAGAGTGATATGGATAAATATATGATCCACTACCTAAAATAAACTAAATAAAACAAAGCTAGATTTTGGAGATATTCTTGGAGATGCTAAATATGTCCTAAAACTTCGCTCAAGTTGAATTATTCTGAACTCGTTTCACAAAAACACACACAAAAAGATAACCATATTATATTCAAACTCTTCTTGAAGGTGTGCATCTTCAGAACCTGAAGGAGCAAAGAAATAGAAAATTATGTGATCATCTAGACTTTGAGTATATAGGGTAGAGATCATGGCAAGATTTGATTGGAGAGAAAGCGGACAGAGATTACGACATAGCCATGACAGAATTAGACAGAAATCAACGTGTAGCTTAGTAGCCGTGGTAGAATAAGATGGGAATTATGGTATCGCTATGATAAAATAAAACAGAAATCATAGTCTTTCCATGAAAGTCAGACAAAATCACGATAAAATTTTGTTAAAACGTAATGTCTAGAGTTTCTTTTTGGAACATCAGACATAAAGAAAATTAAAGAGTGCAGAGGGTGAAGGGCTGACTGTCAGTGGAGAATGGAAAGAAATTCAAACCCCCCCCCTCCTCCCCCCTTCTCCTCTTCTCTCCCTCCTTACTCGGTCTGATACCTCATTAGAAAAGAGAATAGTATCTTTAATAAATTAAAGTACCCAACTCCATATATATACACACATGTATACATATATATGGACTAGGGTAGAGTACAAGAATGGCATGAATATAAAAATGATCTACTATTCGTAAAATTAATTAAATATAAAACAAGACTAGATATTGAAGATATCTTACAGGATACACAAAATATTATAAGAGATACAGAATTATTTTGACAGTAACTATAACTGCTGGTGGCATTAATTTGGGAGATATGCCTGCTTTTATGTGTTTTCTAGTTATAAGAATACTGGATCCCTTAGGAGCCAAAGAAGAAGCTGAATCTTTAGATTTCCTTTTTTGTTATAAAATATTTTGCTACCCTTTCCTTAAGAGTTAAAAAAATAGAAATTCTCAAATCCACACTGCTTTCTAACGCCTTTTTGAGCTTTAGTAATGTTCTTCTGAGCATTTTTCTCGCATAAACAGGAATATATACGATTACGTACATAATACCTATGCATGTAAGTTACTCAATGAAAATTAAAACAGGTATTGTTATGCATCAAGTTCAATCCTCTCACTTAATTTGGCTTTTTCTAGAACCTCCTTTCTGGCCTATCTCGGTCACATGTTTGCTTCGTGAGATTTAGTTGCATTTGTCCACTTCAGTTAGTGGTTAAGATATAGTATTTGAAAGAACAAGATGTTTGGTGTAGACTGCTTTAATTGTATGGAAGATATAGTTGTAATTGAAATTACTGTAATGTTTAATTAGTGTTGAAGTATGGGAAACTGCAAACCTTTTCTCTAGACATGTGAGACCGTTAGGAGCTATGTGATGGTTTTAGTGATTCCAATGTGCAATTCTGAGCTTGTATGTCTTTCCGTACATTTCTGAAGTATTATCGAACTTACAGTGTGCAGAAAAGGAGTCTGAGTTTTGGACTCAACATGTAATTATTTTTGTGGTGCACTATTTCCTTCTCCTAATTCTATGACATGATATAATTAACTGAGATATTCTCGCACATTATTAAGATGTGCTTGATTTGTTTATATGCTATCTGAATAATGATGAGTTTTGACTGCCTTTTCTGCAGTCACGTGTTCAAAAGGGTTTTTTGAGAGTTGCTCAATAGACTGCTAGTTCTGTATTGCTGATGGATCGGCAGCCGCATGATTATGGTGCTCCTATGACATATGGGCAGCAGCAGCAGGCGCCTAATATGCAACAACAGCAGCAATATGGTTTTCATCCACAACATCAACAATTTCCTCCATCTGTCCATGGTCCTCCTTTTCTGCCCCCCCATCCTTCTCTTCAACAGTTTCCATATCCCCGTCCAATGCAACAAACCCAACTCTATCCTCATATACCTCCCCACCCTCACCTTCATCAACAGTCACCTCCTTCTTTCCCTCCGCAAGTGCCTCCACATCTTGTCCCATCACCTTTCCAGGCGCCATATGAATCTCTTCCACCCCCTTCTCCACCACCATCAGATCCTGAACTTCAAAAACGTATTGACAAATTGGTTGAATATGCTGTCAAGAATGGCCCGGAGTTTGAAGCTGTGGTCCGTGAAAGAGAGAAAGATAACCCTGCTTATAGTTTCCTTTTTGGTGGTGAAGGCCATAATTACTACCACTATAAGCTTTGGATGACAACAAGACCACATACGGGTCATTTCAACCCTCCTTTCCCATCTTCTGTGCCAGTGATGCATCCTCCAAACCCCTTGATGAATCCACCGCCTATGAATGCTCCAAATGCCGCTGCTGCTGTTTCTGCTCCAGTCTTGGGTTCCGCTCATCTACAGCAACCGCCATTTCCATCATTCTATGAGCAGCAGCATCCCCAGCTCGCTCAACCATTGGTTGGTCATAGCCGTCCTGAATTTGATCAATCATACCGGTCTTTCAAAGGTCTATCTAGACCCCTTCCTTCTGATGTTGAGATGGAGTTGAATAGTGTTCTGAACAATCTCACTGGTACAAAGGAGTCAATAAAAGGTGCAAAGACTTGGTTTATGCAGAGGTCTCCTTTTGTACCTGCCCTGGCTGATGCACTCCGAGATAGGGTGTTTGCGCTAGATGATTCTGAGAGACAGCTTCATATAGTTTACCTGGCCAACGATATTCTATTTGACAGGTAGGCTTTGATTGCTTTAAGTTTTCAACTTCTCTGCTGTTTCTGAAAATTGGATCCTCTCGAGGAAATATCTCTTTATTGCATTTCTCTTTACTTGTATCATTGCATGTGCCCTATATGAATGTGTGTAAACCTACTGCTATGCATTTTTAAATTTTTTTTCTATGGAAGTAATCTGTGGTGGAGAAATATTGAGTATGATTGAAAATGTATGAAATCAAATGAAATGTAGAATGTTTTTGTAGAAGTGCCTTTTTCTCCTTTTCATTTATTGCTGTATTTTCTAATTTCTTCTGGATGGGAGCACCCTTCATATGCCTCACTCTGGAGAGGGGAGAAATTTAATAGAGAACTGAAACTAAATGTGGTATAATGTTTAAGAACAGTATCATTTGCATTTCACGACCACAATTACTAGAAAACATTCATGGAGCGGCTATTCCCGTAGAGAACTTGTGCCATGGTGAATTGCAACCAAAAAGGTGATAGAATTTTTGCAGGACATGTAAAATATATAAAATTAATAGCAGCAGCAGAAGAAATGAATAGACAAAACCATTCATGGTGAATAATTCAAGGTGAATACTGGATCTTTAGTTGCAAAGACTCCATCATAGCTAGACATGGTGGTTTACTTAGACCTGG
Source organism: Jacaranda mimosifolia (assembly GCA_018894105.1). Lineage (NCBI taxonomy): Eukaryota > Viridiplantae > Streptophyta > Magnoliopsida > Lamiales > Bignoniaceae > Jacaranda > Jacaranda mimosifolia. The sequence goes on along the minus strand of CM032131.1, from coordinate 3,462,690 downwards.
AGTGAAGGTTTAATTTCAGAAGATGGACAGAGTTCAATTCAATTTCTGTAAGAATGCAATAATGCAAAAGATTACTATTACCTAGAAGGGACTGCATATCGTGAGAATGCGAGCCTTGAAGAGAAATAATTGATGGAACAATGGTAGTTAAGATGCTTGTGGGTGAAAATCATGGGTTCAGGTGGAATTTACTAAATGTTGTGAGTTATTTATTTGCAATCCCTGAATAGAATAAGCATATGAAACATGTAAATGATTATGAAGCTTTCTCATTCTGGTTATCTACGACAAGTGACATATTCACTCTTTGGAAAGAGCTTCACAACCTCTCGGTACCAACTGACTTCCTTGGTGGTATCAGTAACTTTACAAACTAGCATCCTAGGTGGTATCAGCAAGGAGTTCTTTTGATCTGGTTCTTGGCTTGTTATTTGAGGAGATGCCTGTCTTTTCTTGTCTTCTTTTGCGCCCCTTCATAGTAATTGGGCTAATGGTTATTAATTAGAGATCAATGCATGTCTTTTTGTTGTTTCTCCCCTTCTCTGTATTTGTTCATTTTGGTCTTTCTTATAACTTGGATTCACCACCTATATCAACCCCTTGATTGCTGTTATGTTAACTCTTATTTCTATTGTAAATGGTGAATTCTTTTCAACTTGAATGTTTCTAATTTCTTATCTATGACAACTATCTATTTTAAATAAATTAGTAAGGAAGACATGAAGAATGCTGTTGAAGCTAGTCCACTTTCCTCTTTTTTTCATTACCCTTGGCTCTCTCCCAAGGTTAGGCACCCCTGTGCATATCTGATGTGAATTGTGCAATTTAGCTTATGTTGGTTACAACCCGGTATTTGTTTCTTGAAGTATATGCTCTGAGATTTAAGAATGGTTTTGTTTTCTCCTGTGCAACTCTAACTTAGATTCTGCCTCATTAGTGGATTTGTGTGCACACTAGCTAATGGAAGTACTTGACCCTTTAAGTGCTTATCAGTTATCACCCATTAGATATAATTTGATTTGTCTTTTTTTTTTTTAATTATTAAACTCTTTTGGATGGTGGTTTATGGGACACATTTTTTTCACTGGTAACACCGATCTCTTCCAAGTAGGTTGAAGTATCCTGTTAAGTTGTTTCTTGGCAGTGGTTTCTCTTAGATAATGGATTTATTATTTGCTTTTAGGAAACTGTAAACCCATGGAAACCTAAGGTCCCCTATATTATTTGGAGTCCAATCATAGTTGTCAAAGGCGATCGCCTCTCTCGCCTAAGGCGAGAGGCGACACGGGCGAGGGAAAATCGCCTTTTCCCTCGCCCAGGCGATGCAGTTTCAAAAGGCGAGAAAATGCGCTCGCCTTTTCTCGCCTTTTGCCCAGGCGAGAGGCGCGCTTTTCCAAACCCATTTTATTTCAAGAATTTTGAGGTGGTGTTCTGTGATAAAAACACGACGTTAAGGGAAAAGAGAAGAGAAAAACGGGAAGAAAGGTAAGATAAAGAAAGCCCTAAGCGGCCAAGTAGACAGATTGCAAACGGGGAAAAAAAATAAATCGCTAAGCTTACCTCCCCTTCCCAAGACTGCGCGACTGCACCTACCGGTTCCATTTCCCGCCGACGGCCGACCCAGATTACGGCGACCCATTTCCCGCGTAACGCTCCGACTGAACTTTTTTCTTTTTTCTTCTCTTTTTCTGTTCTGTTACTCTGTCTCTTTTTCTTCTGTTTCTGTCCGCAGTCTCTTTTTCTTCTGTTTCTTTTTTTTTTTTTTTTTTTTTTTTGGTTTGTTCTCTCAGCCAGTCAGCCTTATGTTGTCAGTTTAAGTGTGTTAGCAGTAAGCTTGTATTTATTATGTCTTTTTAGTTCATTTCATTGAATAAACTTAAGTGTATTTTTGGTTCATTTCATTTAATAAAGAACTTAAATGTATTATGTAGTATGTCTTTTTATAAATACATAATATATTTTATAAATTTTTATTTTCTCGCCTCGCTTCAAAAAGGCGAGCGCCTTTCGCCTCGCCTCTCGCCTCGGGCACTAGAGGCCTTGTCGCCTCGCACCGCTTTTCGCATTTAACAACTATGAGTCCAATTTTGTATTATCGCATATTTACATGTGGATTTCTTAAAAATACAGCTTGCAGAGGCGGGTCAATCCTCAAGAACTGGATAATGAGGCACTTGCCTTTAAGCCCGTTTTGGGTTCTATGCTGGCAAGGATATACCACAACCCAAAGAACAAGGAGGAAAACCAGTCACGGCTTCAGAAAATCTTACAATTCTGGGCTTCCAAGGAAGTGTATGATCAGGATACAATCTTTGGGCTTGAAAATGAGATGATGAGTGGGCTGCCACCAAATCCTTTCCCAGGTTCTCATGCAGACACATCTGCTGTTGCAGGAGATCGTTCTGCTCTCCCTGGTAGATTCCCTCAATCCACCTTTTTGCTTTCATGGGAAATGAGCAATATTTGGTTTAAAACCATTAGATCTGATAAAGATTGTCAGTCAGTAACATGCACATTATTGTTGCCTCAACTTGTTTTGTCAAACATTTGAACATACTGATTCTTTTTCTAACTTCCCTCTCTGTAATAGGACCACACCAGGTGGCAAATCATAGCTCATTACACTGGCAGCCTGATAAGCACAGCTTCATTTCAAAAATGCCGGATCAAGAATATGCAGATAAACATGTTCCTCCTATACCATCTTTACCAAACCAGCAATTTCATCCCTCATCAGTTCCTTCTGGTGGGTTTACTGGATCAATGCCTGTTCCATCATCAGTTCAACAGTCAAATCTACAAACAGCACCAACTCCAGGCAAAGTTGGTGAAAAACTGCCTCCATATCCTTTGTTTCCTCCTGGTCTTATTCCAGGTATGGTCAGAAAGATGCAGATAGGTAGCGGGGTGCCTTACTCTCCAATGAGCCCTCTGGATATCCCAACTGTGATTCCACCTTCCAATGTATCACCATCAGAAGTTCTAGAGAGAGTATCAAAATTCTTTAGAGAGATTGGGGAGGTCAACCCATCTGAAGGACCCATGAAGTCATCAGCATCAAGAGATGATGACGATTATGAATATGAGAGAGATCTTCCTGTCCGTAAGGGAGGAGCTTGCATTCCTCCACCTCCCAGCCTAAATGTTGACCCAGATACTGGGACTAATGCTGATGGAAGTGTAGAACGAAAGCCTGGTTCAAGTAGTTCTGGCAGGTTGGGACTTGGGGCAACAGCCGATCCAAATGAACCAAGTCAATATGATGATGTCTACTCTTCGTACAGGAAACAGAGAAGCACCAATTACCATTCATCAATGAGCGCAAGAGCTGCAGCGAGGTAAAATGTGATGTGATATTAAACGTAGTTGGAAGAAATCTTGTACAAGTTTCTGAATTTTCTTTAATGAGAGCTACAGTAGATTGATTTGTGGAGTTGTATCTTCATCCGTATTTTCTTCAACTTAACAGTGCCGGTGAAACTTTTATTTTGGATGCCGCCCCTTTTGGTGGTTGCAACTCTGATAAACGATGTGAAAAATTTAGAAGTCTGCTGTCATTTTGACATGCTGCACTAAATGAACAAGAGCTATGTTTCCTTTTGTCAAAAAATGCTGCGATTTACCTTTTATTGACTCGCCCTTAGCTGTGGAATATTCTTTGGCTTGTGGAGAAAATTTTGGTATAGTAGTAGCATGTAAAGAAGTATTTACACGTTTTGGGCTTTGGGCAAATGGAACCAATAAAGGGCAGTTCCCATAAGAGAATTCTTGCAAGTGTATAGTTTGGCTAGACTAACATGATACATGCATTTATTGTTGTCTTATTATTGATTGTGAGATTGTTGGGTTTTATCATTTGCCTCTTAAAGATATTATGAATTTTTTCTCGAATCATAGTTGGATTTTTCAACTATTCGTGTGGGAATTAAGCTGACAATCAATCTGTTTGTAGGTACGACTATTTAACATTAAGTTATCCATTTGTCGCCTAAGATATAATTAGAATTGGTATGAGATTAAATATTCTTTTAGGCCATTCAAGTTAGGGTTAAATACACTTTACCCCCTGAATTATACTGATAGTTGCAACCACCCCCTAAACTATTAAAGGTAACAAAAAACCCCCTCAATTTAATGGCAATGGATGGAAAAGAGGAGAGAGAAAATTTATGTGTATATATTACTCAATATTTCAAAAATATCCTTCAACTACTTAATTCAAAAATTATGCATTCGATATTTTTCTTGCTTGAGAAAAAATAATTTTAGCCAAAAAAGAAAGAAAAGGGATTCATCTCATGAACTTGATTTAGAAAAAATAAATCCCACTTTCTTTTCTTCATTCATGCACCAAATCTTATAGAAAATTATCTTAATTGCAATATGGGTGAAAAATCATAATCTAATTTGTTTCAGGTATTTTGGATTCTCTAACAAAAAGTATTTTGGGTTTTTATATCTTTAACAACAAATAGGATTTTCTTTCTGAATATTACAATAATTAATTGATGGGGTTTATATTTTTATTCTTGTATGTATGTTACAGAGTTTAGGGATTTTATAAATTACAAAAAAGATTTAAGGTTTTCATCCTTAAAAAAAGTAGGGTTTTTTCCCCCATATATTTCACAAAAATTATTTCATGGGTTTAATATTATGTTTTGATATATATATACATATATATATGTGTGTGTGTGTGTGTGTGTGTGTATTATAGGGTTTAGAAATTGTAGAAATTAGATTATTTATGATGGTATGTGTTGGGAATATTTTGTAGAAATAAAGTTGGTAAAAATGGAAAAAATTATTTGTTTGTAAAAAGTTGAAGAAGACAATACAATGATAGTATTGGGGTATCCAATCCTTTGGTTATAAAGATAAAAATCTAAAATAATTTTTTGTTAGAAAATTCAAAATACTTGAAAAATTCAAACCACCAACAAAAAGATCAGATTATGATTCTGATTTTTACCCATACTGCAATGAAAGATAATTTTTTATAAATTTTAGTTTGAAAGTGCATAAATGAAGAAAAGAAAGTGGGTTTTATTTTTTCTAGATCAAGTTCATGAGATGAATCCCTTTCCTTTTTCTTTTGGCTAAAATCATTTTTTCTCAAGAAAAGAAATTATCAAATGCATAATTTGGGTTAAGTGGTTGAAGGGTATCTTTGAAATATTGAGTAAAAATATACACATAAAATTTCTCTCTCCTCTTTTTCATTCATTGCCATTAAATTGAGGAGGCCTTTTGTTACATTGGATAGTTTAGAGGGGTATTTGCGACTATCAGTATAATTTAGAGGGGCAAAGTGCATTTAATCCTTCAAGTTATCAATAATTTGTTTGGTTGTCAAAATCAAGTAGGGTGGATTATCCCCAGTTTCATCCTCAATTTCCCACCTCCTCCTTCCCTCTTTTTACTTGCCTTAATTTTCCTCTCCTTCCTTTTTAAAATCTTAATTTATATTTAATCACCTAAAATTACCTGTAAAATCAACAGTGTTTACTGTTTAGGGTCAATATATGTATATATATGATAATGAGCATAATATATCAATTATTGCAATTCCTTCCTTTGCACGAGCTTTCAACTTCATCGCAACAATTGGACGTCCACGAGACCATAACATAACTGGCAAAGCCGCTAGAAATTTTTACCTTGTTTTATCTTCCAAACAAGCAAAATGCAAGTGTCTTTTCGCCTTTCAATGGATAGATGTTTCCATGCAAAAGAACCACATAAATCAAAATATTTCTATGTATAAAAAATATTAAATAATACAATAAGAAGCATAAAATAGTTGAGAATTTAAAATTACATAATTGTGTTTCATAACTTGGATAGATGTAGAATTAGGTACAAAATTATTATTTCTGTATGAAATCTTCAAATTTAATGTATTTGCTACACAAGTAATTCGGTGTAATTTTTCATGCCGCTAGTCGACATTTTTAGGTAGAAATCGATTTTAAATTTATGAGATTGATGTGTTTCACTTTTTATAATGCATTTTCTAAGGGGAATACTATAAACATAAATAAAGTTTTTTATTTTTTTTCAAGACAAAGTGGATGCACAAAATTGAGTTTGATCAGATGGCATTTTACGAAGGGTTGAAGACCCCACTGTAGAAAAAGAAATCCCAACTTAATCAGAACTATTTGCTAACAGAGATTGAGTTTGTAAAAATCTTACTCCATCACTAAGCATGACGAAAAATAGTGTAAGACAAACCAGCAATCGCGTTGAAATTTATGCTTGATCGATCCCAAGACCTTTGGGATTCCCCCTTCTTCATCAATTCGATTAGGGTTTCTCTTAAATCGTGCTATTTCATTGTTCAAGAACTTCCCATAAAATCATTGATGACAATCGTGATACCGAAGCATTGGTTGGCTGAAGAACGGACTTGAGACAATTGTGAATCTGAGGTAAAATTCGAGGGGAAACCCGGATAAGAAGCAAAAACTCGGTGTCTTGAGTGGTTGAGATAGCGTGTTGCAATGGGGTGGGGAAGGGCGGTGTACGAGGGGGTTGTGGCAGTGGGGTCGCTGCTATTTCTTGGATGGGGGGGGTTGTGGTTCTTGAACCGGCGGCTTTACAAGGAGTACGAAGAGAAACGGGTATTGGTCCAGATCATATTCAGCGTCGTCTTTGCCTTTTCTTGCAATCTCTTCCAGCTTGTTCTCTTCGAGATCATTCCCATTCTCTCCAAAGAGTAAGCAATTCATCATTTGAACTAATAGTATAGTTTCACTATTTGCTCTTAGTGTGTATAACTGTCATTTTGTAGTATTTGTCATCTGCATTTTTCAGAATTTATTGGAAAATTCCTATTTGTGAAATTTGGTGTGTGGATACTGACGTTCTTCTTGAATTTGGATTGCAGACATTTTATAAGTTGAAGGATTTTACTTAGATCCCACAATAAAGTTCTGAATAATTAAGTTTATTTTTGCATAGGCTTGGTGCTCCATTTCATGGAGGCTTTTTAGAACTTTGATCTGATTTGAATTTGTCTCACTTGCTATTGGCTGTAGGGCAAGATGGATGAATTGGAAGGTGGATTTGTTTTGTCTAATAATGTTGCTTGTCTTCATGTTGCCGTACTATCATTGTTACCTGATGCTTTGTAACAGTGGTAAGTTTGACATCACCAGCTTTACATTTATGAATCTTTTATCTCCATGTTAATGTTTTTCCTGTATTTGTGTGTTCATAGAGAGGGGTAGGGTGGATGGATGGTTTTGTGTTCATGGGATGGTAGGTAGCTGTTTTGTAATTTTTATATTTCCCAGAATTCTTGTATGGCATTAAGAAACTTCTTTCTATGCATATTTTGACCTCCCCTTTCTCTTTGTATGTAAAGTTTGTCCTCCCCTTTTTCTTTGTAGATGCTGTGCATCAATCATCATTATGTTGTCAAATTATGTTTCAGGTGTTAGAAAGGAACGTGCTTCTCTTGGTGCTGTATTATTCTTGTTGGCTTTTCTTTATGGTTTCTGGCGAATGGGTATTCATTTTCCAATGCCTTCTCCAGATAAAGGTTAGCATATAATTTTTCCTGTTTCCAAGGGGTAAAAGAAATATCCCTAAGCACCTTACCTAATCTATTATGCATACCATCTCTTTTGGGTCAATTTTCTGGCTTTCCAGTTATCCCAGGGAGCGTTGTAACCATGAATTATTTTTTATTGGCATCTCTTCAGCCCTCGTGCTATAACATTGTTTTGTTTAGAAAATTTTATTTATATGTGAAAACAATAGGCATTGCCAGTCTTTTTGGATTTGGTTGCCCATATTCAAGCACTGTTCTTTTTCTAGATTTAACCTCTTCAGTTCTTATACATTCCGCATTTACACTGTATTTCATGTGATCTAAAAACATGAATTTGGTATTGTGCAGAACATCTTTTTCATTTTGATTTCTTAGTGGATATGGTTTCTTTTAAAATTATTTATTCAGTTGTTTAGCCTTCTTTATCCTCATGATTTTCTTTCTCAGGATTTTTCACCATGACTCAGTTGGTAAGCAGAATTGGGGTCATTGGTGTGACTGTCATGGCTGTGCTGTCTGGTTTTGGAGCAGTGAATTTGCCATACAGCTATCTATCTCTCTTTATTCGGTAAGAAAGATGTAAGTTATACAGATTCGATTAATGTGGAACACTAGAAAACCTGAATGCCATTTGGTATATTGTCTCTGGATTGTGCCATGCAAGTGGAAATCTTGGGGTCTTGCATGGAACATGCTTTGGCCTATTAGTCACACTTCTGCGGTTCACTGCTTCTTAGTACTTGGTATTCTAGGTTACTTTGGTGCCATAAACTGTTTCATTTACTATGTTTAATAAGCTTCAAGTGCCAAAATTTTTTAGTTACATTAGTCTAGGCCTGTCAATGGGTAGAACCTTACCCTGCCAGGCCTGTATACTCTGATATACTTAAACAATAAGATCTTATACTTCACACCACCCTACTCAGCCCACAAACCTAATTAGACTCCTACCCTAAAATATCCAAACGGCAAATAATAAACTCTATGCTCTATCTTACCCTGTCAAATTTGAGACGAATTGGGTCTATGGATTTGGTCCTACTTATTGGATCTAGATTTTTAGGTTGCATTCAGACCTGACCAATTTTTTTTCCCTTACAAGAAATCATGCTTCATTTCGAATATCATACTTTTTAGATTTTCGTACTGTAGTCAAAATTCTAAATCTACCTAGTGTTAAAATGTTATTCTTAAATGTACGGACTAAATTTTTCCGGCATATGTAAAATAAGTTAATTAAATTTTTTGTCTACTACACAAAAAAATTTCCAACTTTAGTTTTATGTATATATTTAATTTAGTAGTTAATTTATATATTAATTTTGGATATATTAGACAAACTAAAATGAAAAAAGCAATATCATTTTCTCTCTCTTCCCCCATTTTGTTCTCTCTCTCCATTTTTTCTTTAGTATATTATTTCTTCTCTCTTTATCTTTATTTCTTTCTATTTTTTTTGGAAGTAGTGTAATTTCCTGTAATATATTCAATCAATATATATATATAAATAGTCAAAAAAGTTTGTACTGCTATACAAAGTAGTAAATATATCAATATAATTGAGAAAAAAAAAAAGCAACGATGTGTTTGAATCATTCTCCCAAATAAGTTTACATTATTTTATAAGGCAACATGTTTGATAAAACATAATTTTAGGAAACATTTTTGAAAATAAAAATTTCAAATACAATGTCTTATTTTCAAAGACAATGTTATATTTTTCAAATATTTAAAAATAAATAAATTCAAAATATTTTTATATAAATTAATTATGTTATGTTCATTGGTATATATTTAATTTTGATATAGGTAATTTGGGTTAATTAGTTAAATTTGATTTTCTGAATCATGGGTAATTTTTTGATATGGGGCATGTGGGTAAGTTTTGTGTATAAATCCTACCCCAACCTATTCTATATTTTTAATTGGTTTAGGTCTCGGTTTGATGAAGATGGTAACCTGGTAAAGTTGTCTGACTGAAACACATTGGAGTTGCGACAGAGGGAGTGGGTACATGGGTATTGGATATTGGGTATTTTATTGATTACACCCTACCGTTACCCATTCTAATTCTTTTAATGGGTTTGCGTCTCATTTTAATTCCTTGGGGGCTTGGGTAGGGTAAACTGTATGGTTTGACGGGCCCACATCAGTCACATGCCCAACTATGCAGTATTATGCAATTCTAGGCACTCCTGATGTTTCATTTATGCACAGTTTGTTTTATATGAAGCTTAAGGCACATACCTAAAATGCAGTTTATGAATTCAATTACAAGGGACAACATTGTTTTATATAAGGTGCTCATAATCGACTGGTTGATATTCTTTGTTTCTAAAAATTCGAAACATTTTATAGTCTTCTAAGCCAGGGAAATTTACTGATTAGTGTCGTTGAATTTATGTATATTATATTGTTGCTGCTTCACTCTTTCTTCGAAGTTTGCATTTATATAGAAGTTACAACCTTGCCATGTACATTTTTGACTATGAATGCAGTAAATTTCCTTGTTTAATGTGTTTCTTTTTCTGACGTGAAGAGAAATTGAGGAAACAGAAATCAAGGCACTTGAAAGGCAGCTAATGCAGTCAATGGAGACTTGCATTGCAAAGAAAAAGAGGATAATTCTGTGTCAAATGGAGATGGAGCGAAAACAAGGGTCGGAAGAGGTTCACTTACCCTGCTACATACTTAATCTGTTGTTATTTTATTTCTGAAAATTCATTGACTTGATAATCAGAGCAATTTAAATTGCATAGAGAAGTTAATATTTAGTGGCTATGATTTTCTCGCTTTCCTGTAGAAGCATTATTGTTTACATGTGATGGGAATTAGGTCATCAGGCCATGACCTAAATATGGTTAAGAAAATCCTGAACCTTGAGTGGTCGAACAGCCGGTAGGTTGCTTGAATCTTCCCTCTTATACTTCATATGTTACTTATTACCCTATATTTATTCTGATGCTTCAAAAATTCACTTGGCCAAACCACCAATGCTGTCAATCACAACAAAGCCACATAGGAAATAATGTTCCAACTATTGAAACATGATGAAAGATTTACCAAAAAGAAAAAGAGAAACATGGCTAAAGATTACCTGCATATGTAATTGAGCAGAAAGGTTTGGAGTAATCCCCACATACGTTGGATGTGTTCTATGATGTATGGAAAGGGCTGCTATATTTATTGTAAGGAAGAAAATGCTAAAATATTTAATGGGGAAAAAGGATTAAGAGATGAAGGCATTAAGTGTAACTAGTCCCAGAATGCAGTAGTCAATTCATTCGTGCCTTTTTAAGGAAATTCTTGGATATCTGTTTTGTATGACTGATTGATTTCAATGTGGGAATATGTTATAAAAATTTGTCCTCTCACAATTCTGTGAAGTAGTTTGGTAAATATAGGTTACTGATTGTTTGTGCTTAAGTGGCAAAATAGAGAAATGGGAGCGAAAAAATGCTCTCCAGAAATTGTTCAAAGTGATTTTATATAGTCTGCCCAAGACTTCTTTTCAGTTTTGTAGTGCATCCTTTTGGTTTATACTTCGTTAATGGTTTCTTAGCTTTCTTCATCATGCTATTGTTGGAGGCAATCTGATAGTGAAGATAAGAATGATTTTCACTGCATCATGGAGACATAGACAATACAAATATGCTTCTGTAAATCTTTTCCATGATATTGAAATATAATTGCTGCTAAATTTTAATGTGACAGAAACTAAACAATAGGTCCTTCCTAAAGCGAATAGTTGGGACTGTTGTTCGATCTGTTCATGATGACCAAAACGAGCAAGGTAATTGTAGAATAAGTATTCTACTATAGCAACTTAATAAATCCTCAAGATTTTTCTGTTCAAATAAGATGCACGAGAACCCATATTGGTGTAATTTTCTCTTTAGTTATTTGGTCTGTGTTCTATGTCTTTCTCAATGCTACTTGTCAATTTTCAGTTTCACTCCTAACACTGTAGCTGGAATGACCTTGCTGTTCCAGCAATATTCCCCATTCCTTGTATAGTTGTTTCATGCGATAATGCTCTTTTTGCGCATGGGCCTTCCTCATCCATGACTTCACTTCTAGCTATTGCATTCATTCTCTTGTACTGAGCATCCTCCTGTTTGATTGCCATCTTTTTCACTTATTATCATTGGGCCCCATTCTCTGTCCTTCCATAAGTGCATGCGCTAAACAAACACCAAGTTAGTAAATCTGGGAGTAAAAGAAAGAAAAAATGTTATTGATCAATAGGCCAAGCTCCACAAAGATTGTTCCTGGTTGTTGTTCTCTGATAAGACCTTGTACAATGAGCAAAATGTTGAAACTTCTTATATTCCTTTTTCTTTTTATTTTGACTTGAATAACCTATACTTAATTTGTTCCTATTTTCTTCTTATGCTTTCTTCTCATCTACATTTTTTTATGGTAACTTATTATATCTGAATCCTCACACTTATTTGGAACTCATTTTTGAATCTTCACTTACATGGAGGGACTTATGGTATGAAAATAACATGGCTTTTCATGAGTCTTGTCAACTGGCTCTGCTAGTAATTAAGGCAAATTCTGAGACAATAAGCTCTTTCTAGGAGCTGAAAGTTGTAAAAGGTTTTTACTAATAATCCTTGTTTTGGTTACTCTTTTCTTCATGAAGATATCAAAATCATGGAAGCAGAGGTACAAGCGTTGGAGGAGCTCTCAAAACAACTTTTTTTGGAAATTTATGAGCTTCGCCAAGCTAAGGTATATATAATGCTTGTATCTTTTCCTGTATGTTGCTATTGGGAAATTCTACAAGCATAAGGTTGCATTTGGCTGTGGACTTTCTTTTAAGTTGCTAGTGGAATCAGGTTTTTATTCATCTTTCTGATGTTATTTTGCTGCAATGATTTCAGGAAGCTGCTGCTTATTCTCGAACCTGGAAGGGTCACATGCAGAATCTTTTGGGCTATGCATGTTCCGTATATTGTGTATATAAAATGATAAAGGTAATATTCTCTCATCTAATATGATTGACATTCTTTGGGTTTGTTGCATTTCAAATTTTACAATGAATGAAGGATTAGCACAGTTGTACATTAGTTATCTGTAAACTTGTGATGTTTAAGGTCAACTAAGACATCCTAATTTTATTCTGGATTAACTGAGAGTATATTTGTTTGTTTTATGGTGCAGTCTTTGCAAAGTGTTGTATTCAAGGAGGTAATATTCCATTTCCATTGTCTACTCCCATTATTCTACGTAGTCATATGGTATCATTTTTAGTTTATGCTACTGCAAAGTTAACGTGGATTAATGGAGCAATTCTTGTCTCAGGCTGGTTCTGTTGATCCTGTGACGAGGACAGTCAGCATCTTTCTGCAGTTCTTTGATATAGGCATCAATGTAACTTTATTATCACAGGTTAGTATTGCTCTATGTTGGTTGCACAACTTCTTGCTGTGTCATCCATATTTTTGTTGCATGCAATGCCTCAACATTTCAGATACTGTGGTTGTTGAACATCATGCACTCAGTGTCAAATCATTTATTATACAAAAATGTTCAATTCTTTGATTGATCTGTAATAATGACATCTTCACTTTATGCTGTGTGTGTGTGAATGTTTGTGAGGGAAGGGGGAGGTGAAAACTTCTGTTAAACATAAGAAGGGATTTCCTTCATTTGGGTCCACTAATAGGTTATAAATATAAGTATGGTTGAACTTAGAGAAGGGATACTTTAGGTTACTACAGAGATTGGTTGGCATAAATTACAACTATAATTGATCTGGAGAAGCCGCATATATTGTTTCAGATGAAAGTCATTCAATTTTTGCTCCTCTAATGCAGTACATTTCCCTTTTATTCATCGGGATGCTGATAGTCATATCTGTGCGGGGATTCTTGTCAAATTTGATGAAGGTAAGTTCTACTCCTTTTCCCATCAAATTTGTGCTGCATCTGTACTCACATCTCGCACCTTACTACCCCTTTATGTGAGTTTGTGTTCTCTAAAAGATCGATACTCATGAGACTTGTTGGCTTGTTTCATCAAGGTGGGACTTTATTCTTAGTTATTCGCGAGTAAATATATGGGAGTTCCCTACGAAGAAACAAACTTGATGAATGATAACTCTCTCTCTCTCTGTTCTTCTTCTTCTTCTTCTTTTTGGGCTTATTTGCTTCACATGATAAGGCATGATAGATATATTTTCAAGCCTTATCCTTTGTTTGCTTCACATTTTTATGGCCCATGACACCTTTGCGGTCCGACATGGGTATCATGGGCCAAGCTGGTTTATGGATCAGGTCAAGATAGCTTGATCCATTCTCCATCCTTTTAAATCTGATATGATAAAAAATGAAAAAGTCATTCTTACCCCTCGTATGAAAATCCTAACCATCATTTTGGAAATTTATTTTCTTAGAAGTTGGGACATTTTGGACATTATAAAGTGTAATCATATTGAGTAATCTTGCCAACCAAACATTATGTGTCAAGTGTGGGATATCACCAATTTCTAAAATCAAAGCAAACAATAGATTATATGGTATTGGATACCATTTCTAGCTTATGTATTATTAGTATATGAATCTTGCCTAATCTTATATGTTCAAGCAAACAAGGCCTTTAAGTTTTAACTGCTCTACTCCTTCAAACTAACTTTGTGCATTTAAGACTTGACTGATCATCGCAGCATCATCTGCTATCTAACCTCTTGGCTTTTGTACAGTTCTTTTTTGCTGTCTCAAGAGTTGGGAGTGGATCTTCAAGCAACGTTGTCCTTTTCCTTTCTGAAATAATGGGAATGTATTTTGTTTCTTCAATTTTATTAATTAGAAAGAGCTTGGCAACGGAATACAGGTACGACTCATTGTTAATGGTAGCCCCTTTTCTCTTGTAGGGTGTATGTGTGTTTCGGTGGTGATTTTTGAATAACAAAATTCTCTTGAAATTCTAGAGTTCTTCAAATAATTTTGACCAGATTGTTGCTCTTGTTTTTCCTTCTTTATTCCAAAACTATGTTAATTCAATGAATTTATTGCTGTCTGTTTTTCCATTATTTTTTGAAAAAGTTATTATGATGATTGAATTGCTATTCTTTTTTTCCCCTTAAAAGTATTTGAGGCTGATTTTTGCATGGTAATTGTGCAATTATCTGAGTGCAGGTTGAATTTTACTTTTTGTTCATTTGGTTCCCAAAGAAAAAAAGAGAGCTTCCTGTAGTAAACTAGACTTTGTTTACAGGACTTAAATCTGATTACAAGGTAGCTTTCATTCATTGCTTTTAGGATGTCTTAATGCTGATGTTATGGTTTTTCTGTAGGATGATTATAACAGATGTATTGGGTGGTGATATCCAATTCGACTTCTACCATCGATGGTTTGATGCAATCTTTGTAGCCAGTGCATTCCTTTCTCTTCTTTTGCTTTCTGCACATTACACGTCTCGTCAGGCTGACAAACATCCTATAGATTAAAATTTTTATATTCCAAGTGTCCGAAACAAGTCACTGGCATATTTCTGATTGATGCTTCCCAATGGTGGGTGATGATTAGTACTGTTATAGATGTGAGCATTGTAAAGATGAAGATGGTTAAAATTGTAGTTTCCTTGCCTGGCAAATTTAATAACTTTCTTCTTCGATTCCATTTTATTCATATTTTTATCACAACATATCCTTCTTTGTATTTTGTGACTACATTTGATGGCAACTAGTATCCCAATCCAAAGAAATCTCTGATCCAAGGCTCCAAGGTATATTTTCTTTAGCTTTATCTGGAAAATGTTTTATGTTAACTAATGAGAATGCTCCGTTGGTCTGGCTTTCAAGTTAATTGCAGTTTGGCACAACTTCTGCAGTATATGAGATGGGATTAGGGGTGCAAACGAGTTGAGTCGGCTTGCGAGCTTCACAAGCTGAGCTCTAACTCTATTTTGAGTTGTCTGTATCTAGGCTCGAAGCTTGCGAATATATATTATTTAATATTATTTTTTATTTTATTAATAAATATATATTACAATATTTTTATTTCGAGTTTGAGCTCGAGCTCGTAGTTCTTTATAACTCACTTGAAAATTCGAGCCAAGTTGAACTGAGTCGAGTCGAGTCGTGTTTGAGTTTTTATCGAGTCGAGCTTGAGCTTAAAATTTTAAACTTGTTGAGCTCGAGTCTAATAAGTGTATATTAAGCTTGAGCTCGAGTTCGAGCCTAATATATGTATTTTGATTTTTTCTAAATTCGACTCGGCTTGATTCGATTGCATCCTTAGATAGGATTTCTCCTTTTTATGGCCTAGTTAATGAATAAGAGGATGTTTGATCAAGTTTATTTAAAATATTTTTTGAACTTTGTCATCTTATCTGATGTGTAAAGTTTATGGTAAGATGCTAGGTCTTATTTTAAAAAATAAGTTATTAAATTATGTTGGTGGTGGTGGTGGACTGAAGTCAGGGCTATCTCAACAAAATTGAAGAGGCTTGAATTAAAACATGAAAATAAGACTTTTGATGTATTTAATAAACAATTAAATATTAAAAAAATTAAATTTTTAGTATACATGTGTTTCTGGTAAGCATTTTGTACTTTATAAAAAAGAACTTATCATATAGAAGATTACTATTTCAAATTTTATGGCTTTTTGAGGGAGAAACAGGAAACTTATTAAATATATTTTTATATTCACTTTTTCTCTTTTTTTATTATAAAGTGATATTAATTAATTTATTCAATCTTATTTGAGAAATTGTTTACCTAAAGTCGGTCATCATTTTTGACTAAAGGTAGAGCCACTTCTGATTGAGGCCAAATGAGTACTGATATCTTATTCTATTGGTATAGAGGGGCTTGATAATGTATAAATTAAATGTGCTTGTAAACATCTTATCATTAAAAACGAATTTAACCTTCAACGAAGTGTGGTAAAAGAAATTATAAAATCCAAATTTTTTGTCAAACTCTCTCTAATCCATATCAAAATAAAACTATATGACTTTCTACTCAACGGCGACTAGCCTTTCTCCAAGCATCTTTCTATCTCACCATCCTCAGATCTTATACAAAATTAAGGAGTCAAATTCTTCACTGTTAGCCAAAGGGAGGCGAACACCATGGCTTAAATCTTATTGTGGCCATTGCCCCAAATAGAAGGTTAAGTTCGTTGTAGCTTTACCAACATGGAGAGGCTAGCTTTCTTCATCCTTCCTTCATTAAATTAGGCAAATAAAATGAACCTTATTGTCTCTCATTCGAAAATATAACTTATATTCACGTGTTTCATATTCGCTTGGAGTTTACAACCATGTTGTTATTGTTAGTTGGTTGCCATCCCCGACCGAAGGGAATTAATAAAAAGATCAACTTGACTAAATAGATATGTTCACTAATTTGAAACTCTCTGGCGTGGACAAGAAAGAAACAGAGGAAGAGGAAATGAGAGAGAGAGAGAGAGAGAGAGAGAGAGAGAGAGAGAGAGAAGAGATAATACAAAAGAAATGAAAGAAAGAAATAGAAGAAGAGTCACAAGATATGGTTGCGATTGTACGGAAAAATGGGGTACTACTTTCTAAGAGTTTCTATTTAAGGAACTAATATAAGAAAGTACTCCTAAGTTCAAATTTCAATTTTTGTCTATCTACATAGTTTTTTCTTTCCATTGATATTTGACATCTTAATATTCGGTTTAGATTGATGTTTTGATGCAAACGCACCTTTCAAGATTTATTCAAGAAAAAAATGAAAGCACTTGACAAAGAACACTTGATTTTAGTAAGTGCTAGCTAAGCCAAATACTTGGTCTATAGGACCCATATCTATAATTTCTAGCTTCGGAGTTTTCTAGCCTTGCAGTTTCAACCTTTTCCCCTTATTTTATAGGAAGTTAGTTATTAGCAAAACAAACATGGGATGTTTGATATAAATGTAACAACCTAACTTAACAAAATGATAGGAGGGTCAAATAAATTATATCTAAAAATTGCTCAAAATTAAATTAATTTAGGTTTAGGCATAAATATTGAAAATTGAGAGATTTAATTGTAAATGAGAAAAGGGCTTGATTGCTCAAAATTATAAAATTCAAAGGCCAATGTGAGAAGACTAAAAGTTTAAGGACTTCAAAATAAATAAATTAGGACTTAATTGCTTAAAATTAAAAATGTCAAAGGCCAATGTGTGAAAAATAAAATTTAAAAGTGCTAAATTAAAGTTTTGGGCCCAAATTGTAAGAGGCGATTGAAGCTAGAAATTATTGGGTGGAATGTGACGGACTCGACACAAGGAACACGTTGGTGTGCTCAATTTCAAGTTTTGGTAGCTAGCGACAGAGTAATTAGATGGCAAAGTAGTGGCAGTGCTAGGTGATCCGACTGATTTTTGCTTAATTCGCCACTGAGGAGGCGTTGGAAAGAGAAATTGGTTGAGGGGTTTTCATGGGCTCAGTGAGGCAAATCGATTGGTGTTGGCAAAGCCCAGGTCTGGCGATTGTGCACGACAGCGGCTTCGACAGTGGTTGCGTGGATCACTTGAAATTCAATTATGAATTCGATAAGGCTAGTTTTGGGCTGCAATTTGGACTCTTGCTATTGGATTTAGGTAAATTTTGAATTTTATCGATTAATTTCACTTTGGCTTGCTGAATTTGGGTAAACTTCACACTAATGTTGATACGATTGGCTTTTCAAATTTTGATTAGAACCTTGATGGAATTAAAGTTGTGAAATTATAATTAGATCTAAGTTAGTGATTAATTTGGTAAACGTTGAACTAGATGTTACGGATAATTGAATGGAACTTAGTTGACAAGTTGGACTCGATAAATTGAAAAAGGATTGATAGATTGTCGTTAGAATCTTAAGTGAGACCTTAACCACGCTTCTAATTAAGAATAATTGTCTAACAAACTAATTATCAACCCGTCGAGCTAGGAACAATTATAAGTATTAATTTATTATTTTAAATATGTGTGTATAACTGTATGGCCTAGGAAGTTAAGTTAACATTATTCTAGCCTATCTTATATTTCACTTTGGATAACTAGGTAGCGAGAGGAAGAACTATCGAGCTCACTGAGAAAGGCTCCACCACTCAGGATCACTAGGTGAGGTTTACACTAGATTTCATTGTTGGGGAAAGAACATATATATATATATATATTTGTTAATATATTCTTATTGCTTGATTTTGTTTTGTTGAGATTTGATAATTATTGTTTGTTCATTCTATGCTATTCTTTGGCTCTTGTATTGAATTTTATCAGTCTATCTAAATTGTTCTTACCCGTCTGTAGTCTTGAGCCATTATTATTCAAAATCTTAGCTTGCCTCTTAATATGATATTGCATTATGTTCTTGGTTATATGCTCAAATTCGGTATATCGTTCCGTACCGTTATATTTTTGACATGTTGATTCTGCGACTCACTCGTTTGAACCTAATAAATTGGTTAAACATCTCACATCATGCTACTCTTGAGAAATCCATTCATCATCCATACTATTTTACTTTCAGTATATTTATCTCTGAATTCCTACACTGAATTTGAAATATTGGTGAAATATTCCGCATGACTCCTTTCTCTAAAGGTGGCCATTGAATAATGATTTGAAAACCTGATATTTTATAAATAATATGTTTTTATTTGAAAGAATCTTGAAAAATATCATTTGAATTTGGAATTTTCTGATAAGCTCACCTGAATTGGATTTTAAGTCAATTGATCAAACTACATAACTTTCAAAGGTTTGAAACTATGATTTGACTAATCTGTTCTCGACCTAATTGCCATAATTTATGATATTATATACGAGGCAATCTTGTTAACTAGCCGTTGTTGATCTATATTTGTTGTGAGACAGTCTTATTGACTAGCCGTGTAACACCCCTAAAATTTGGAAATTGAGAAAATAAGGATTTAGAAATCAAGAAATTGGTTGGTCGGATTTTAGGGCCTAAAAAATAAATTGGAAGAACTTAATTGCTTAGAAATTTAAAGTTTTGGGGTCGAATAGCAATTTGAGAAGACTTGATTGACCAACATTTGGAAAGTTTTGTGGTTCAAAGTGGAATTATTTTGGGTCAACTAGGTGAATGCTAGGCACTAAGGAAGTCAAGGGATTGAATTGGGGTTAATTACATTTTGCGGGACCAAATTGAAAACTGAACTAAAATCCTAGGGGTTAAATTTGAATATCTGAAAGTTCCCTACAAATAGTCCAATTTCTATTTTCCTCCCTCATTAATCCTTTCTCTTCACCGTTTACACCTCTCTCCTTCTCACTCGCGATTTTCCTCTGGTAGCCACCAAAACCCAAAATTGAATTAATAAACACACTCTCTCATCATGAGGAACGCAACCCTACCACATGCACCCGGAACTGACTGACGAGCTGTTAGAAAAATAAAGCTCAAAGTGACGTCACGGCGGAGGTGATGGGTAGCTCATCTCTAGTGACCGTTGGACGTGACCAAGGTATGGGACCTGATGGGCTCGGAGTGAGAAAGACGGCAGTGCCTTCAATTTAGCAAACCAGTGAGGAACAAAGGAGAAATTAAAGAAAAATGGAGTGGCGACGTTGGTGGCGAGCTGATGGTTTTCCAGTCAATTGATTGGGCAACTGATGTTTGAATCCAAAGTTAATTTAGGGGTTTGGTAGAGCACAGCAAGGCGTATAACATGATGGTGTCGTGATTCAGTTCCGGCAATAGCACACGGTGGTACTCTGGCACAGAATGTTTGTATCGTCATGAGGACACATACGTGGTGTTGGCTTGTGACGATTAAGTTTCGATGATAAGCTTTGGGTAAAAGTTGGAGTTTGGGGATTAAATTCCTTGTGTTGTTTTTTTCTTGTTAAATCATGTGTTGTAGCGCAAGTGGGAGTATGAAATATGATATGGAACCAATATTCAATCATGCATGTGCATTTATAAAAATTAGTGAGCTTAGATTTGTATTATTGTATGATAATATTAGGATTGATTGAGTTAATTGGAAGAGAAAACACTAAATCTTATATTATGTAAAAAAGGATGAAGAATTGATATAAGAATTGGACTTATAAACCATGCACGTATGATTTTAACCGTTTAGCGGACTTGGATTTAGTATATTATGTGATAATCTTGGTTAAATAAGTGGATTAGGCCTTAAAACCCTAATTTTATGGCTTTGAGACCTAAGTAACAATAATTGAATTAATTAAGATAATTGGGCTATTATTTTGATTTGGGATAATAATATAAGGTAATTATATAATTAAGGACCTGATTATGCCTTTTTTCTAGTACTGATATAAACCCCATAAAATATTCCCATATTAATGGCATAATTAACCATATCGTAACGATAGTACGGATCAAACCCTAAAACTACTGTATTAATCGAGTAATTGTTGATTTTAGACCATTATTAGTAAGAGTGTAATTACTGGATGTTATTAAGGTCGAAAAGGGATTTTGTTCGTGGATTTAAATCTTTTAGATATGTGACAAAGAATTGGGTTTCGCTGATCAGTAGACTGTTGATTGTGGTTGCATTTTCTGAGGCTACGAAGGTGAGGGTCTGCCAATATGGTACTTTCTCATACCTATATGTTATTGTGATAAACCCCTGTGAGGGTTTCTGTTTCTATACTAACTGCATCGTGTTTATTGAAATATGTAAACTGCTTGAAATCTCGATTGTTATCTATTATCTGATGTGTGCACCCCTGTGAGGGTTATTGCTTGTTATTGATTCTGAATCCTATCTATTTTGGTGCCCAAAACTCTTACCTATTATCTGTATCACTTTGTTGCCTGACTGTATTTTTATCTGTACCATCCTGCATTGTTATCTGTTGCCTTGCGGGCACACTTGTTATCTGTTATAGCTTTAAATGGCAATGTTGGCTTAACTAAATTGTTTACTGATATCATATTGCCTTATTGATATTTTTATACTATTTTGTCCTATTATCATTTGCCTCGCTGGCATATTTGTTTACCTGGTATCTGTGATACGCTAGGGATTTCTCTCTAAGTATTAGCGATGTGCTAGGGTTTTTCCCCTGGGTATATGCACAAATGGTTATTGATTCTGTGATATGTATAGGGAATTATTGGGCCAAGGGCCGATCTTGGCGATATGTTTGGTTATGTGGGGCACGCTATGCAGTTTCGCTTGGGTGTCAATGATATGCTAGGGATTTCCCCTTAGGTTTTGGCAATACGCTGGGGATTTCCACCTAGGTATCAACGGTGAGCTAGGAATTTTCCCCTAGGCATCTGCGGTGCACCATACAACTCTGTATGGGCATCTGCCATGTACCAAGCTGTCACACTTTGGTAAACTAATTGACTGACTTGTATAAGGTGAATCTGCTATGCATGTTGTGTTGTAATCTATTGGAATGCATATGCTTCGAGTTTACTTTACTTGACTATATCCCAACTGCCTGTAATCTGTTCATAGAGCAATAAGGCAGTAGAGCTTTTTGTTTGCTAAATTGTTACTGTCTGTTTCTTGATATGACTTGTTCTGACTGTTAAATTTGTGATCTGTTGAGTTGAATCTTCTTCGATAGATCCTTACTATTGTTCTTAAGTTTATCCCTCACTAAGTCTTTGGAATTGCCCCCCGTATCACTTTGATTTCTTAGACAGGTTTAGGTGATGAACTCGAACCTCAGGCATAGATTGGTGAATGTTTTGTAATATATTAGAAGTTTATATATTAAGACTGAATTTGACATGTGGCATGCAAATAATATGTTATCTGCCAAAGGATCACTTGTATGTTAAGTTTTAAACTTAGAAATATTGTGATATGTTAGATTGAAACTTAAGGTTTGCAACATATATGAAATAAGGAATGATGGGATCTATCAGGGCATGTAAATTGTACTTTTGTTAAGGTTTGTTTAGGTTGAAGTTCGTTGCGATCTCTGATAATTTTGAAAAAAATTTCTGATAAGCCTACTGCTTCTATTTTGAGTTGAGATTAAAGTTTGGACTGAGTGGTGCCTCAGCATAGGTGCTATCCCAAGATGGGGGTGTTACAGAGTGGTATAAGAGCTTAGGTTTTCGAAGACCTAGGTTAATATGGGAATGATTGTTGTGACTAGAATTGATGGACTTACTAGAAATTGAACTTGGATTAGGAAACAATTAAGATGTAAATGCTCGGATTAAGGAAAACCTGAGTTGTGCTAAGACCTGATCCTAGGATACGATTTTAGGAATGTGAAGTTCTAGGTTAGTAGAGATTTAGCTTGATTTTGGAAATGTTTTAGATGTGTATACTTGAGTTAAAGAATGCTTGAGTTATGTTGGAATATGATTTTTTGGAATATGAAATTTTGGGTAGAAAAAATATGAGGTTTGATCTTGGAATTAAACATGGAGCTAAATAGGATGTGAACTTTTGGGATAAGTCTAACATTAAGGAAGTGAAAGGTTATGACCGGGATGGCCAACTAGTATGTAACCTGTTACTTCTGGTATGTCAGGCATATGAATGCATGGTTATTGGTAAGAGTAATGTTGTTTGGAACTATGGCGTTATGTGAGTAATATCTATTAAGGTTGAATAACTGATTGGGAAAAATTGTATTCAGTATGTAGAGAGATACTTTGGAAATCCATGTTGAGCGAGCAAAACTTTGTGGAAGTATTATATGACGAGTAAAGATCATCCTGGGAAAGTATGTAGTTATAGGGGATGATTGTTGGCAACAATGAAAGTTACGAGGAATCAACTAAAAAAAGTTGGAAGAATATAATAGAATGAAGGATAGAGATTGTTGTCATAAGGAAATGCAGTCCTTTAATTTGAGGATATAAAAGGTGTATGGGAATGACCAAAACTTGAAATGGAGATGCACATCCTACTAGTGACGAGGGGAATTAAGGATTATGAGGTGTGTTAATCAGGGAAGTGATCAAAGGTGCGCATATATGTATATGGGTAACTAGATAGCTCAGGAAGTGGAAATGATGAACATTGGATATCACAATGATATACTGGATTTAGTAAGTTCTACCCATCATAACTTAAATATCGGATAGGTTAATTGATGGCTTAATATTCTCAGGAACTACTAAGTAGCCATTATGATATTGTTATTACCAAAGATGCATGATATGGGCTAATTGATTCCGAGCTCGTTCTCTAATGCTAGGAATTACGATACGACAAGATATGACACTGCTCGAACATCCACAAACATGAATGTGATCCACAGTTGACTAAATCATAGCAGAGAGTCATTAGCCATTGAAAGCTACAACACTTGAAGATCACAAGGAAGAAGCTCTAATTAGAAGATCTCATGGAAAGAACTGAAGATGACGTTAGATCTTATTTTCCTCCTGCTAGTAGGTCCGAAGATAGAAAGACTTGTGGTATAAAACTTATTGTAATAAGATGGATCACTTTATAACCTTACTGATGAGCAAATTTAGTTAAAAATCTTAGGAGCGTGAAAGAAACCATTGGAGGATTGCCTCGAGGAATTTTTAGATTCTTACGCCTCTCAATTACTAATAAGGATTGATAGAATAGCTTTAATAGCT
The DNA here is from genome assembly GCA_018894105.1 of Jacaranda mimosifolia. Lineage (NCBI taxonomy): Eukaryota > Viridiplantae > Streptophyta > Magnoliopsida > Lamiales > Bignoniaceae > Jacaranda > Jacaranda mimosifolia. The sequence continues at coordinate 3,438,595 of CM032131.1, read as the reverse complement.
TGACAAAACACACAAAGTTGGGAATTAGAATATCTTCTTCCTTATAAGCTAGTTAACCTAAAATGAGCACTAAGGTTTGTTTAAGGTCGAAACTAAGGATGTGATACGATACATAGGAAATTGCCTGTATTGTTAGGATTGATTTATAATGATGTTATTGAGAACCTTTTAAATTGAGGAAATAACCATATACAGTGTGTGTTTAGGCTATGATCTCGTGGATATTTAAGGAAATGATTTTTCCCATGTTACGGACAATTAAGTACGACCAAAAAATATATCAAGTACAAGTTCTTAGGGTTCTTCTGATTGGTATCAATAAGTGCATTGATGAGATCAACTTAGGAAATGCTATCGATTTGAGGTAGTTGGAGGTCGGCTGTTGCTGGAAGCTTGATTAGTGAGGATCGATACTACTGATTCGTACAATACAAGGTTGTTGGCGAGTTGGCCGTTCATTGAGGTGATATAAGGTACTGTTATTCCAAATATTAGGAGTCATAAGGGGGATTTCACAGTTGGATCTCCTACAACTAATTCTGTGAAATATTCCTTACACAGTCTGTTTTATAAAAATTTAATGAAATCTTGGATTTTGAATCTGAGCCCCTTTTTCAACTCAAAACAGTCTTGTATACTTGGGTCCCATTCCATGGTCGGATTTGTGAAAAATGCACATGCGACTGATTTTTTGAAATATTCCTTATACATCCCGTTTTATAAAAATTGAACGAAATCTTGAATTTTAGATCTAAGTGTTTTTACAACTTCAAACATTTTTGTACACTTGGTTCTTAAAAATTGATCTAGTTCCTAAGTTTTGAAATATGAAAATTTCCATGAAATATATTGAAAACTTGAGTTGTCTCTTTGTTGGTATGGGACGACATGGGATCAGCTCATGATACATAAAACCTAACATATTGTTCCTTAAATCTATTTCTTGATCTTGTGAAACCTAGTTATTACTTAAAAACGTGTTCCCTTGGTATTTACTTATAGTTGTTGTATGTTAAACCAATATCATTTTATACTACATATTCGTTATTATTACTGTCTATGCATTTTGATCATTACCTTACTAAGTCGTTCGAACTTACCCTCATTGTACTGTTTCTTTCTATTTTTCACCCCAAACATGAGGAATAGAAAGTACTATGAGCTTGAGCCACATATGCATATTATATAAAGTGTTATCAGGGTACCTATCAACAATAAGAATAAGAAATATATGTATGCTTGTAATGTAATGGTATGTTTGTTAGTAGGATATCATCTTTATCTTTTGATTAAGCGTAATAGGCAAGAGTTTGTGATATTTGACGCGTGCCTTTGGGCGATTATAAAATTTTGAAAACTCAGGTTTAGCTTCCAGTTTGTCTTATGAGTAGTTAACATAGATGTTATTAATTGATTATGATCCTGCTTATCACTTGGGTTGTTATGGAATTATGTTAATTAAGAATTTTGAGGTATCTTATTTATCATTTGAAAAAAAATAAAATAAAATATTTTTTAAAAAATTCGATAGGGTAGCATCTTGGATGGGAGCAGGCGCCCTTTGGGCTGGGATGCTACAATAAATATCCTAGGAATGTTTCTTTAATGTTTTTGTTATTGAGTTATTGCCTTGAGTTTTAAGTGGAGATTTGTCCTCGCAGGTTGGAAAAGTTTATTTGTTGTACTATTGTTAAGATTCTGGCACTTATCACTTTTGGCATCAAAGCCCAGTCAAAGATCCCACAATGGTGAATACTCGTTCCCAACTTAGGCATAATGACCCGTCTATCTCTCTTCCGATCTGTCCACTTTCAAAGCCTAATCTGGTAGTTTCCCCTAAGGTAAGACTAGTAATGGGGCTTACTATAAAGGCAAGGATAAGGAGATCAATTCAGGACCACATAAGCCTAGTGGAAGTGGCTGGTCTGAGGATGATGACTATGACAACTATTAGAGATTCAGGGGTCAGACATGACTTCTAAATACAAAAATGTATTTCCTAAAGTTTGAAGTTGGTGATCCACGGGGTTGGATTATGAAGCCAGAAAAATATTTTTGTTGTTATCAACACTAGAGAAACTCAAAGTTGACGTTACTTTGATGTACTTGGTGGAAGATGCACTCAACTTACTTGCTTGGTTGAACTGTGAATGCACCATTCTTTATTGGGATGAATTAATCAAAAACTTGCAGGAGAACTATAGGCTAGTAGAGTTTCAAAATCTGGATGAATATCTCTATAATGTCCAACAAACGGGATCTGTAAGTGAATATTGCTAAGAGTTTGCTAAAAGGGTTGCTATGGTGCATAACTAGTCGGAGCATTACTTACGAGGTGTCTTTTTGGGTGGACTCAAAGAAAAACTAAAGATTGACGTACGAGTTCATAAACCCAAGACTATTTATAATGCAATAAGCTTTGGTTTAGAATTCGAGTCCAAGTAAAGCCCAACTCGTAGTACCCAACATTTGAACTGGGCAAATCTCACCAAGCCTATCGATTTATCATCTACTGCACGACTCCAGCTTTTAATCCCATGGTTTCATCGAACGCTCCAACCCAGCTACCTAATTTGCGTAATCAACCATTGACTAGGCAACGACGAACCTAACTGTTCAAATTTGATAGTGGGATTTGGAGCGCCAATATCGATAATCTAAGGGCTTGTGTTTAGTCCTGGTCATCGATACAAAGGCATGAGTCTGGCAACATGGAAATATTGGACAATGAAGGAAATGTTTAGATGGCAAAATTGAAGACAACGACTTCGATGGAACCCACAGTAGTGACGTGCCTAATGCTAATCTTGCTGAAATTAGCTTTCATGCAATCCTTAGAAAAACATCGGGTACAACACTGAAGCTTCAAGGGATGACTGGTCAATGACAGGCTATTATTTTAGAAAACAATAGTTCAACCTACAATTTTGTAGCAGAAAAAATTGTTGATGAGCTCAAGTTACCGATACAAGTTATTTCACCATTTGGAGTGCAGATTGGCAATGGGGAGTTTATTGTCATATAATATGCCACAATCTCAAAGTAAAACTCCTAGGGCTAAAGCTTATATAGGATTATTTCTCTTTTTCATATCAGAGGAGCAGATTTAGTTCTAGGCACCCAATGGCAGCATCTTTGAATATAGTTTAGGCCAACTAGAGCAAGATGTTCCTTATTTTTTGGACGACAAGAAATATAAAGTATAGACTGTCTCTCGTAAATCTCCATCACAACTACATCTCAATATTTGTCAAAATAGAATGCGAAATTAGGTAACTAACTTTTTCAAAGCTCTACAACTAAAAACTTACTTGATGAGTTTGAAGTTGTTTCTCGGGAGCTAGAATCGTTACCCTCCTTTAGGACCCACACATATTTTATACCCCTTATTCCAAATTCAAAACCTCCCAATGTAAGACCTTTTCATTATTCCTACTCTCAAAATAGAGAAATTGAAAATCAAGTTGCAGATTTATTACCTTTAGGTTTTATCCACCTAAGTTCTAGCTCCTTTGCCATCATTTCCATCTTACTCAAGAAAAAGGATGATACTTGGCATATGTGTGTTGGTTATCGAGCTTTGAACTAGTTTACTATTCCTGACAAGTACCCTATACCTAACATAGACGAGCTTCTAGATGAATTAGATGAAGCTAAATTTTTTTCCAAGATTGACCTACGCTTTAGCTATCATCAAATCCATGTCAACCTAGAGGACATTGCAAAAACTGCATTTCAAACTCATTCTAGTCACTATGAGTTCATTATCATGCCACTTGACCTTACAAGCTCTCCATCTATAATGAATGATCTTTTCAATTCTCATCTATAAAAACTTATTTTAGTTCTCTTTGACATCTTAGTTTACAGTTAAATAATTGAGCAACATCAAAATCATTTACGAACAACACTTGATGTCCTTCACACCAATTAGTTTTTTGCTAAAGCTTATAAATGCTTATTTTAGCAAACTCAAATAACCTATTTGGGGCATGTGATTTAAGCAAAGGGTGTAGAAGTTGATCAAACAAGGTTTGAGCCATCCAGGAATGGCCCACCCCAACCAACTCAAAAGGAGTTTTGTGGGTTCTTAGGGCTAACCAGGTATTGTTGTCGATTTGGTCAGAATTATGGACTGATTGCAAGGCTTTTAATAGAATTGATTGACAAAAATGACTTCACATGGTCTTCTGTAGCAGAGACACCTTCCAAAGCCTCAAACAAGCATTGGTATTTGCCCTAATTTTATGCCTCCCAAATTTTAATAAACCATTCACTGAGGAGTGCGGTGCTTCATCTGAAGGCATGCAATTCATCTACAAAATGATCATCTTTTAGCTTATTTTGGTAAGGGATTCTCTTTTTGTACTTGCTTAAAGTCTACATATGATTAAGAATTACCAGCTCTTGTTTTAGCATTATAGAAATAACAACGTTACCTTGTGGGGCGATAGTTTTTGTTAAAACATATCATTTTAGCCACAAGTTCTTATTGGAACAACAGATTACCACCATGAGCAGTAGTGAATTGATTTCTCCATAGTTTACAAGGCTAAAATGAAAATAGAGGAGTAGTTGCCTTATCCTGCCATCCTCGGCATGTTTTTTTTCTCGTATTAGCTCTCTTAGTATCATTGAATTTTGCGGACTTATAAGAAGCACTCCACACTGATCCATACTTCAACAAAATTATGCAGTCACTTTCTAAGGATTCCACTTCTTATGTAGACTTTTAGTTGGTGGACAATAAATTATACTACAAGAATCGCTTCGTAATCCCAGACAACACACTGCTTAGACAGAAACTTCTATTCGAATCACATGATTATTTATTTGTGGGTCATGCAGGATAGTTGAAGACTCTCAAAAGACTTACCTTAAGTTTTTTTTCCTATCCGAGAAGGAAGCAAGATGTCAAATGCCATGTTCAAATTTGTTTAACTTGTCAAACCAACAAATACCAAACATTGGCTCTTACTGACCTTCTATAACCCCTAGCAGTATTGGAAGAGATATGGAGGAGATCTTCTTTTCATAGTGGGACTTCTTAAATTAGCAAAGTTTGATACTATTTTGGTAGTAGTTGATAGCTTTAGTAAATATGCCCATTTGATTCCTCTCACCTATTTACTGTGAAAATAGTAGTTACTAACATATTTTGTTGGGAGATAGTCTGCCTCCACAGCCTTCCAAGACTTATACTATCAGATAGGAATGTCGTTTTTCTCAGTAACTTTTGGTAGAAGCCTTCTAGGTTAAGCAAGGCTCAGTTGTGGATGCGCACTTCTTACCATCCTTAATCCGATGGACAAACAGAGGTGGTCAATACTCAATAGGTGTTTGGAAGATTATTTATGATGTTTTGCTCAAGAACAACCAAAAGCTTGGAGTTCCATCCTTCCTTGGGTTGAATACGTCTCCAACACAGGTTTCCACACCTTATCTATAAGTGTGCTCCACCTCTACTTTATCTGTCTATCCCTAGAGAAAACATGTATTGCTGAGATTGAAAAATAGACAGGACAACATGCTGAAAATTTTGAGAAGTGTTCTCTTGAAAGCTCAATCTCCAATGAAAGAACAAGTTGATTCCAAGAGTAGGAAGCTTAGTTTCAATGTATGCGACACTAATTTCTTGACAATCCAACCTTATTGCCTGGAATCACTTGCTAAACAATACTATGAGAAATTGTCTCCTCAATTTTTCGGCCTTTACAAAGTTCTTAAGCATGTTGGCACAATAGTATATGAGTTGGAACATCCAACCACTTCTAAAGCTCATCCTATCTTTCATGTGTTGATGCTCTGACCAACGTTGGGACAAATACCATCTTTACCCTTGCTTCTCTTCCTATTACTTCAGATTGGGAGATCATTCTTCTTCTAGCCAAAATATTAGCTCACAAGTGGATTGAAGAAGCCGGTGCCACTAGTTTAGATGTGTTAATTCAATAGGAAGGACATCCACTTGAAGAAGCTAGTTGGGAATTATGACATGCTCACTAAACCGTTTGCAACATTACGACTTGAGGATAAGTTGAGTTTTCAAGGGAAAAGTATTGATGCGGACCCACTTTTGAATACTTATTTGAGAAAAAAATGGGAAGCACTTGACAAAGAACACTTAATTTTAGATCATTGGCAACTAAACCAAACACTTGGGACCTGTTCTCTTAAATTTTGGGAAAAATTTTTCCAACCCTCAAAAAATTTTCAAAATGTAGGCATATTCCCTAATCTTTTTTCGAAAACACTACAGTTTTTTATCCAAAAAATTCCTTACAATTCATCCAAAAGAACCCTAAACCCTAAAAAGCACACTTACCTCCTCATTTTTTCACTCCATCTTTCATATCATTCATTCAATTTTCACTCACTCACTTCACTTACACACACACACACACACACACACACACACACACAAATATATACATATATGAAAATATTAAAATTTTACTACTTAAAAAAAATTCTAAAATTATGTCTATAAATTTAATTAACGTAATCGCCGAGAAAACTAATTAAATTTAATAAATAATTTATTTACTAAATAACATATTAAATTAATTAAATAATGTATTTATTATATTTAATATGTAAGTATTAATTAAATATTACATATATTCATTTAATAGATAATTTAAGATATTTTAATTTGATATAATAAATAAATTAATCTTCTTCAAAAAAATTAATCTTCATTAAATATATTTACATTTATTTAAAATTATTATAAAAAATTAATTATAGTGTGACATTTATTTAGTAATCTATTAAGTTTAATAAATTAATACTAATACAATTAAAATAATTATTGAGAAAATTAATTAAAATTAAGTAATTTTTTTGTTGTTAGTAAGTAATTTATTTATTAAATATGTATTAATTAAATATTGAGTTAAAGTAAATACATAACTTATTAAATTAATTAAATTAATTTATTTATTTAATTATTTAAACAACTTATTATGTATATATTAATTATGTTTTATATTTCACATATAATTAAATATTGCGCTTATTTGTTTAATGAATAATTTAAAATGATTTAGTTTCATATAATATAAAATTATTTACTTTTTTTAATTTGATGAATCATTATTAAGTCTTATATATATATATTATTTTATTTAAATAAATAACTAAGTTTTATTTATACATAAATTGTAAATATTAAATAGTTAAATAACTATATTTTAATAATAAATAATAATTAGTTTATAATTAATGTACGATAATTAATTTTTTTTTATATAAGCCTATATCAACAATTATGATATCAACCAATTTTTTATAATTAAAATATATTTATAATTTCATAAATAATTAATATTTACTAATAAATATTTCTAAATAATACATCATTTTCTAAAGTTAAATTGATAAAGATATAAATTTTAAAATAAAGCACCAATTGAATTAATTACACATCATTTTATTATAACTATATATTAATTATTATATATATATACACACACATCATCCAATCATAAATATAGATACATATATAATATATTACATAAAAAATTACTTTGACCCTACAAACCCAACAAAAAAGCAACTGATTTGATATTAATAGTAAAGTTGGTTCCCCCCAAAACATAAAAAAACAAATAACTCATTTTCAAATCATTTTTTGTATTTTCTCCAAAAAAAAAAAAAAAACACTTGGCACATTTTTCAAATTTTTTCCCAAAAACCAATTTTCCCAAAATTTTTTCTACAAAATGCCCAAAATATAGGAGAACATAGCCTTGGCCTACAGGACCCATATCCATAATCTCCAACTCTGTAGTTTTCCAGCCTTGCAGTTTCAAACTTTTTCGTCTATCTTATAGGAAGTCAGTTATTTTATTAGCAAATAATACATGGGATGTCTGATGTAAGTATCCTGGGAACTATTTCTTTAGCAGTTTTGTTATGAGTTATTTTCTTGAGTTTTAAGTGGAGACTTGTCCTCTCAAATTGGAGAGGTTTATTGGTTGTACTAATGTTAAGATTCCGGCACTTTTGCTATCAACAAAAGCTTCTATTAATCTTTCTTTTCCACCTATATTTCTACTACTTACTGTGTTCTATATCAATTAATATTTTAATCTTTTATCTCATGTTACAGACAAATGTCAAGTGTATAAAATATTTTCTTAACTAATCATTTGGATGTAGATTACATATATTTGACATGTATTTATAAAATTGAATCTAAAATGAAACACCAATCGAGATAGAAGACTTAAAATACTTAATATTATGAAAAATATTTTACTTAATGAGGGGAAGCACACAAATATTTTACTAAGTGGGAAGAAATGAATTTTTGTGACACTATAGGCACATCTACAAGAGGAAGGAAAAAAGGTATCTATTCTTTAAACCTGTCCACTAAATTATTTTTATATATATTAATGAAATAATAATATGAGAGTTTGTGAATCAAAAAGTATAGCTTGAATGAAGACTTTATAGACCCCCTCCACATAAAGATAGACACTATCGTAAAATAGATAAGAAATTTATAATAAACTCTATTCTAATTATATTCTCAAATTATAATTTGTAGGAAAGAAGTAGGTATAGATAGCATATAGAGGACAATTTTCCATTTCTAGCATAGCTTTATCAAACCTTATTTCTCAAGAAAGATCTAATATCATACATGCCCTCCTAAAAGAATGAACCAAATGAAAATTCTAATCCTAAACTTCATAATTTTTATTATTATTTTTTTCTTTTTAAAAAATCTAAACCATGCTCAATTTATGCATGTCATTGTTGCACAAGCATCATGCAAATATTTTTTGTAACTCTAACTCTCATATTTATATGTGTGAGACGTACTATTGAATCGATTGACTACTCGATGTGCTATTCTGATGGTCAAGAAAACAATTTGCTTCTTGGCCCTAAAGTTCAACATCCTTAAAGATATGATTTCACACACATATTTTGCTTACCCATGAACATGGTTTGTGGGCTAGCTATTAAGTCCCTATTCGTATTAATTTTAATATCATATTTAGAACTTAACAAATAATTTTCTTGTTTAAAAAATAATAATTCCTGTAACACCCCTATATATGGTATTTTGGAAAAAAAATAGAATTTAGAAATCAAGATATTGGTCGATCGGATTTTAGGGCTCGAAAAATAAATAAAAAGGACTTAATTGCAAAATTTTTGAAAGTTTGGGGGTCAATTTGCAAATAGAAAGGATTTAATTGAGCCACTCTTGAAAATTTAGGGGTTTGCATGGAATAAATCTTGGTCAAAGGGGCCAATTTTAAGCACTAATAAGTCTAGGGGTTAGAATTAAAAGAACAAATTTGGATTGGACTTAATCAAAATAAAAACAAAATTTAAGGGGTCAAATTTAAATAAGAAAGATTGGATTTTATAAAAGTGACATTTTTTCTTTTCTTCTCCATTTTTCTTCTTCCTTTCTCCTCCACCACCGCGAGCATCACCATCTTCGGCGAGCTTCGGCCATCACCGCAACACCCAAACCAAACCTATCAATCTCCTTTCCACCTCGTCCAGAACCTGAAACCACCCTCAGCCACCTCCATCTTCGGCAGAATCACCGGTAAAAAAATGAGAGACCATCGGACCAAGTGAAGCTTGGTGGGTCTCCACAGTCCGGCGATAGAAACCCACATGCAACTAGTGGGTTTGAAAGATTTCAGCTCAAGGACGACGATGATGGTCTTTGATTGAATTTTTAGGCGACGGCGTTGCCGAATTTTGGGCAAGAAGGTGACGGCGGCGTGGAGCTTCCAGTCTAAAATTGAAGGGAAATCTAGCGACGAATGGAAAAATTGATAGGGGCATCTTGTTATTTGAGCTGAAAGGCATCGGGTAGTGGTGTTGTTGGTCATCCCTGGTGGCGGCAGGGAAGAGACAGTCTCTTCAGCTCGTCGCGATGATCGTGATGGTGTGCTCGATTTATGATTTTGATGCTTCTATAATTGGATCTTGGGTAAAGGAGTTGGTTCGGAGATAGTGCTTATATATAAATACACATGTTGTACCGTTATTTCCACCCACTTTATATTATGCTAAGAATGAGAGAATAATATATGATTGATATATTTATTTCCATGCACGGATTATTATATAATTTAGTGGGCCCGGTATGCCATATTATATGCTAACTGGGATTAATTAAGTTATTCAAGTTTTTAAACCTTAAATTTGTAGATTTTATGGAAAAATCGACTATGCATGAGACATGCATGGACTGTATATATATAGTGGACCAAGATCTATGTTGTTATGTGTAAGTGATTGGTTAATTAAGTTGAATGAATAAGAAAATCCTAAATTTAGAAATTTTGGACTTAAGTGGAAATAATCGGGATAATTAAGGTATTTGGACCATTTATTTTGATTTGGGATACCGATATAATACTAAATATATAATTGAGGACTAGTTTATGTTCCATTATTAGACTTGATGTGAAAACCAGGATTATTTTGGCAATAAAGACTTTATTAGCCATTTTAGGCCGATAGTACCGTTTAAACTTTAAAAAAAAAAAACATATTAATTGAGTAATTAGTGATTCTAGACTGTCAATAACATAATTGTGATTAATAGGGTTGAATGGGAATTTTGACTGTGAATATACTCTTTTGAATAGGTGGCGAAGGAGTGGGTCTTGCTGACCAATAGACTGTTGACTGTGACTGTCTTTTTTTGAAACTACAAAGGTGAGGGTCTGCCACTTTGGCCTTGATTATTCTATTTGTTCTTGTGGATTAACCCCTGTGAGGGTTTCCATTTCTATATCGTACTTATTGAAAATCCATATATTATTTGAAATCTCGATTGTTATTTGTTTCTAATGTGTACACCTCTGTGAGGGTTATTGCTTGTTTCTGTTCTGGTGTCCAGAACTTTTATTATATTATTCGATTCTATCCCTTGTATCCTACTGCCTTGACGGCTGACCCTGTATTACTTGTTCACTTCTTATAAATGTGTTGATTGTTCAGGAAATCTTGTCGGCATATTTAAATTCATTCTATATATCAGTAATTTGGCCTTGATGGCATACTTGATTATTGGTTGTATCGGCCGATTGCCATTTCTAGTGGAATGCTTGGATTATTATTCCAGAACGGCCTTGCTAACTAGTATATTGGATGTTCAGATTGTATATTGTTATATTCATGTTATTGTCTAAAGGTTAAATTCTTATTTGTTGGCATTATATTATTTTAACTCATGGGATGCCATGGGCAGTTTCCACTTGGAGGGATGCCACAGAGGGTTTAAGCCCAAGGGCTAGGTCCAAAAGACGGCTGTGCGGAACAGACCGACGGATATAGGTCTTACGGCTAGTTCCCACCTATGATCCTAACTTACAGGTAGCTAGAGGTAGCGAACTGTGAGTGACGGGATCCGGCATGCGGTCGACCATGCCATATAAATCAATTATTACCCGTCGAGCTGAGTGCTTGAACAATGGAGCAATAAGGAAATCTTGTTTATATTGTCCTGATGCTAAGTACTAGCAATTTTAAATTGATTCAGGAGTAATAAGGATAGAATGACCAAGAGTCTATTAAAATTGTTATCATGTGTACTATATCACATTGTTGATTCGATCTGAAAAGTCGTGCTTGTTACCGAATTTGTTTATTAATTATTGCATCTTGATAGATTTCCCTTGACTCTCATCATTTTCTTTTCCCTCACTGAGTCCTTAACATTCATCCTTCTATGCATTTCTTAAATATTTTTGCATAGGTACGAATAGTGAAGAATGAGGACTGATGCTTGCCCAGAAGAATTATTTATAATAGGCGTTTGGATATCACCTGATAGTGACTATGGGTTTTGAGATTGTGGATAGGACTTAACTCAATTGGAAGACATTTAGCTTGGATATAATGTTAGCATGTAGTGTTATTTTAAGTTAAAATATGCCATTATTTATGAGACCTTAGAATATGAAAATGTTGCACTTGTTGTAGTGTCTCTTGGAGTTTGAATTTTGTTGTTATTTTTGGTTGTATGTATTGCACACTCTGAAATGATCTTTTGAGCCAGTGCTAAGTTGCTATAACTTGAATTGTAAAATTTTGGGATGCTGTGCAGTCTTACGAATTGAAATTGAATGTTGGAGGTGCGTTTTGGATTTAAGTTATTATGGAAAAGATTTGAGTTGCATCTCAGCCTGAACAGGCACCTCCCGGATGGGGCGCTACAATTCCCTTACTTATTGATGAAAATTTGGAATTGCAGGAATACAAGTGGAGAAATTACAAAAAAGGGGCAAATTGACACAAGTTGGTGGGAATGGTGATTGGATGACACCTCATGATCTAATCGAAGATTGACATAAGAGTTTTTGTTTATTTAAGTCCTATTCTAATTAGAAGACTTATTTATTTATTTATAAATAGGCCTTTCAGACAATTAGTTTTTGACACCGGATTTGGATTTTTTATTTTGGAGATTAGAAGTATCACGAGAATTCGGGATTCGGAGGAGGATAAAGTGGAGATCAGATTCATCTAGGAATAGAGTTTCTTCTTCTCCCTTTGATTTTCTTTTTAATTCTGGATTTGAGACGATATTTCATCTTATTCATATTTTGTTTGACAATTCTATCATGAACTAATTCGTTACTCTAGGATTATGATGGATTCTTTTGAATAAATTGATGCATGATTTTCTTCCATAAAATTGGTAGCACTTGAGGTTATTTATTCTATTGTGTGCTTTTTTATTTCATTATTTGATCAACAGTCAAGTGCATCTTTAAACTCTAGAGGAGTCTTGAAAAAGAAAATCTAGGGATTGATTGACAATAGAGCACTTTAGGATTAATTGTTCAAATTGATGAATTAATTAATTTGTGAGTATGATAGGAATATACCTGTTTGCTCTAGGGAGTTATTTGAGTGGTACAACTTTAACCATAATTTAGTTAATTCACATAGGAAATAGTGAAATGAATAAATTAGGGATTTGATTGCGGGTAATTCGGAAGAATCCTGTAATTGCATAAGACTAAAGACTAATAACCTGTTATTAATTTTATAGGGAGAATATTATGTAATCAACTCATTCAATTGATGAAATTATAATTCTAGGCTTCTATATCCTAGTAGAAATCTTAATTGGTATACTTTTTCTTATTTTTATTAGTTTAGTTTTAATTCCTACATAATCGATTTTTGTTTAAATAAAATAACTGTGTGATAAATTAGTAACTAGTAACGAATAATTTAATTTCTCATGGGATCGATGCTTTTCTCATAACTTTATTATTACTTATTGCGATACGTGCATTTGCATTATTTATTTTACACAACCATCACTAGCTATTATATTGAATTTTATGTGCACACTAGAATGATATAGTAGCTGCAATAAAATGTTATTATTTGATTATAACCAACTTGTCAAGGAAGAAAAAAAAAATGCATGACAATAGAGAGAAAAGTACTGCTGTTAATTACTGATACAGAGTTATCGATCCCCTTCAATTAGAAACCAGAGCTCTGTGCAAATCACAAATACCATTAAATTAAATATTATATAAAGAGTGCGATGAGGGTTTCCCAATCCAACCACTAAGCAGTGGAATAGCCTTTTTTCATCGAAAAACGTAACATAGGGGCTTTCGTGATTGTGTATCCCTTCATAAGTTGTTATCACATATCTGTTATCTTCTTGATCTCTTTCCACTCTTTTCTTCACTTTGCATCCTCGTTTTGAGCATCTGTAGTAATTTCTGTAAGTTAATTTACAGACAGTCATCTAATAAATTATCAACAAATTAACATCAATAAATGGCTTAATATTGTAATAAGATTGTGAATACTAAAAATATTTGTTCCTGATGTGGTAAGGCACATATGCCGTTTCTTCAAACTCTGGTTTGCTACTGAATTAGTAGGTGTGGTGCACTAAATGTACGAATGTTTTTAAATTTTCACTATATATACAAATTTTTTCGATTGCTTAATTTATTTGCTCGAGTTTATTATGTCTACGAAATAACATAGTTAAAGAAAAAATATGGAAAGAGAATAAGTAATAGTTAGAGAAAAAAATGCAGAGGAAAAACAAAATACATGAAGAATGATTAAAACTCTTGTGGCATTTTATTTTTTCTTTAAATAGGATTAGTTTAACAAATATATTAAAAAAAAAAAAAATCAAATAGCTATTTTAACATTCTCATACTTTATAAACAATACACACACACACATACATATATATAAGGTTAGTTAGGGAAGAACTAAGCTCCTGAGCCTATTGAACCAAAGAAAATGTTTAGACTTCTAAGTCCTCTAAATGGCATGGAAAATATACGTCGGAAAAATTTGAAAACTAAGAGTATCACATATGAACAAAATTTCAAAAGATCTTTTTAACTTTGAAGCTGGTATGATGGAATATGAAGATCATTTATGTCCGCCTCTTAATAAAATAATATCATAACTTGGTACAATTTTATTTTTTTGTCTTTCTCAATAATTTGACACATTTATTTTTTGGCAATTCTCAACCACATATTATTGGCAATTTCCAACCACATATAAGAACTTTGAAGGTATGCTTCTTGGGAATGAACAATTAATAGTCAAAAAAAGTCAAAAATAAAAAATAAAGGAATGGGAAAATGAAGACTGTCTGGATTTGTTTATAAAGTTCATTTTCGTTTTTCACACTACCTGAAAATGAACCCTCATCATTTCTCCATATTTTCAACTCGAAATAACTTATATTTAAAATACATTTTCTTATAACCTATTTCTGTTCTCTTTATTCTCAACATCTACTCTCTTCACACCTAAATTCTCTATATTTGCTTAAAATCTGTGCTCTTAACACTCTTAAATCCCCTTGCTCTAGTTATATGAAAATGCACAACTTTTTATGTGGAAAATTTTCTTCATCAATTTTTTTTTTTTTTTCATTTTCAAACCTATATAATTATTATTTTTAGACAATATATTTAAATATAAACTCATTTTTAGAACACTTTTTTAACTATTTTTTTATTTTTTAAAAATAATGAAAACAAAATATAGAATGAAAAATAATCAAACATGATGTAAGTGAGTTTCTAATCTCCTTCTCCGTGCAGTAACTAGGAATATGTAGCATATGTATACAAAGAAATATATATGTCTATATAAATAGTTACATACAATTGACCGTTGAAAGGAATCTATGGGGCCTGATCCTCCATGATCTAAATTTGGGTCAACAAATTTACAAAGAAAATGGTGGCCAAATTATAAAGGAACCATGGAGCCAATGGCCAAATCAATAAGTATACATACGTGAGAGGAAAATTATGAGAAATAACAATATATTTAAATTATATAAAAGTAGCCATTGTTTGCTTCGTATATCATCCGCTATATTTACAACATTGGACAAATATTTTTTTTGTTTTTTTTGAAGAATACACGTTGGACAAATATAAAAAGTGTAACATATATAACTACTCTATAACTTGTAAACAGAGTTCAAATTATAAATGGTAAAGATTAATTATTGAGAGATGTTTGGATGGATGAAAGAAAGATCCAAAGAAGAAATAACTAGCAATAAGTAATGTAACATCCCTAGAATTTCTTTATTTTAATATTTATAATTTCACAAATTTTAATTAATATAAAAATAATTTGTGGGTTTAAATGCAAATTTAGAGGGTCTAATTTTACCATTATTTTATCTAAGAGGGGCCAATGTGGAGGCCCTGGCACCTACTTTATCTAATTTGTCTATTCGGGAATCAGCTGCCACCTACTTTGAAAATCTTCTTTCGGACAGTAACGAGGCTCTGGCTACTGATTTTTTGGATGATATCCCGCCCCTTTTGGATTCATCTCTCTCTAGTTTCCTTTCCTCCATGCCAACTGCCACCGAGATCAAAGATGCAGTTTTCAGCACCCTCCATAATAGCACTGCTGGTCTAGATGGCTTTGGAGCTAAATTCTTCCAATCTTGTTGGGAAATCATTCAAGAAGACTGGATATAGGCCGTGGAGGATTTCTTTGATGGATCCCCTATTCCCAGGGGTTTCTCGGCCACTAATATCACCTTGATCCCAAAAGTTGAGTCCCCTATCTCTTGGAAAGATTTTCGTCCAATTGGTTTATGTAACACTACCAATAAAATTATATCTAAGCTAATGGCCACTAGACTTGCTAAAGTCTTTCCCATCATTGTCTAACCGAATCAAAGTGCATTTGTGTAAGGTCGGTTAATTTTTGATAACATTCTCCTTGCTCAAGAGATGGTGCATGAATTCGGACAAGATAAGCAAAATCTCATTCTTAAACTTGATTTGCAGAAAGCATATGACAGGGTTAATTGGCATATTCTTTTGGGCATCTTGCAAAGGTTTGGATTTTCGGCTAATTGGATTTCTTTTGTCCGGAACCTAATTAATAATTGTTGGTTTTCTATGCTTATTAATGAATGTCCTTCTGGATTTTTTCAGTCTAGCTGTGGCCTTCGACAAGGTGATCCGCTCTCCCCGGGCTTATTTATCATCTTTGCAGAATTATTCTCATGAGGGTTGGACAAATTTTTTGCTACTCATCATTCTCTTCACTTTGGTGTTTGTAGAAATATCAAACTTTCCCATCTTTCATATGTTGATGACATGATGATTTTCACTAAAGCCAATCGGGAAAGCCTCCAATTAATCATGTTCTTCTTGGCTAAGTTTGAGGAATCATCTGGGCAGTTAATTAATCCTTCCAAGAGCTCTTTCTTGGTTCATAAAAAGGATCCGTGTATCATTGATTTGGTTGGTGATTTGATGGGGTTTTCTGAAGCTCAACTACCTCTTGTTTATCTTGGTGCTCCTCTTCACAAAGGGAACCAAGAGGCCATTATGTATGATCCTATTATTGAGAAGGTGAAAAGGAAATTGTTGGGTTAGGAGCACTCTAAAATCCTTTTGGGTGGTCGGCTTACTCTTCTACAAAGTACCTTTATTTCCATCCCAATCTATACCCTAGGTGATGAATACTCCAAAAAATGTTCTTGTCAAGTTTGAAAGAACTTTTAATAGATTTCTCTAGGGTTCCACTCATGAAAAGAAAAAAACTCATTGGAGATCTTGGGAGAGAATGTGTTTTCCTTATGAGGAAGGAGGTATTAAATATTAGAAGCTTGGGTGACATGGCCACGGCGTTTATGATGAAACCTTGGTGACGACTCAGAACTTCTAAATCCTTATGGGCTGAATTTATGAATAAGCAATATTATGCCACGTGGCATCCTATGTGTATTGAAGCGGCGTCTCAACACTCTTACATATGGAAATGGCTTTGTGCCATCTGGGTTTATGCCGATAAATTTATTTATTAGAGCATTGGCTCGGGTAACTTCTTATTCTGGCAGGATAGATGGCTTAATGAAGAATCTCTTAACAAAATTCTCCAGCGGAATATTATTGATTTGGCTCTTGTTCATGTTTTCTGGGACAAGGGTTCTTGGAACAATCGTAAACTGGAGGATGTGCTTCTAGCAGAGGTTGAGGAGCGCATTTGCTGTACCCCCATCCTTTGTGAGTCGCCTGACACCCTTTATTGGATGTTGTCTCCGGATGGTACTTTCAAATCAAAATGGGCTATGGAAATGGCTTTGTGCCATCTGGGTTTATGCCAATAAATTTATTTATTAGAGCATTGGCTCAGGTAACTTCTTATTCTGGCAGGATAGATGGCTTAATGAAGAATCTCTTAACAAAATTCTTCAGCGGAATATTATTGATTTAGCTCTTGTTCATGTTTTCTGGGACGAGGGTTCTTGGAACAATCGTAAACTGGAGGATGTGATTCTAGCAGAGGTTGCGGAGCGCATTTGCTGTACCCCCATCCTTTGTGAGTCGCCTGACACCCCTTATTGGATGTTGTCTTCGGATGGTACTTTCAAATCAAATGGGCTTGGCAAAGTGTTAGGAAGAAGAGGCCTAAGTCTGGTATTATTTTGAACTGTTGGAATCGGGTCCTTATGCCGACGATTTCCATGTTTCTTTGGAGAACTATTAATGATCTTATACCTGTTGATGAGAAACTCCAAAAAAGGGGGGTTACTCTTGCATCTAAGTGTTGTTTTTGTCCAGCGAGGGAGATTGTCAACCATTTTTTTATAAACTGCCCAATTTCAACTGAAGTTTGGGGGCATTTTGCGGACATGTTCCATGTTCAACTGCCCAATACTCTTGAGGTGAAACATGTGCTTTAGAAATGGAAAAATTCTGCCCCACTTGGCTCTATTCTTCGTGTTTGATTAATCATCTCAATGCTTATCCTGTGATTCACCTGGTGTACTCGAAATGATTTCAAACAAAAGAGTGTTCCCCTTTTTGCCTAACGCATCATTTGGTGTGTTAAAAATTATATCTTTATTAATGTTAAAGTTGGTTTGATTGATAACACACATTGGCATGGTGATAGATATATGGTTGAGAATTTCGAGGTTTCGCCTCCATCTCTTCTCAAGCATTGCTATTGTGCTGTTAGATGGGAAAAACTTGGTGATGGATGCTTTAAACTCAACACTGATGGGTCAGTTTTTGGAGGCTCGGGATGAGCTGGAGTGGCTAGAGTTCTTAGAAATGATGTGGACAACGTTATTTTTGCGTTCCTTAAGCCCCTCGGCAATGTGAATAGCCTTTATGCGGAGCTTTGTGCTATCAAAGTTGCTTTAGAACTTTGTTCCAGCAGGGGTATATCCAATATATTAGTGGAGTGTGATGCTAAACTTGCTATTTTGCTCATTGAAAAGGCTACCCAACATCATTGGTCTCTTGCTCAAATTATTAGTGGTATTAGAAGCTTTATTTCCAGCCTCAATGTCTCCTTCACTCATATTTTCAGGGAAGGCAACTTAGTGGCTGATTTCTTGGCAAAATAGGCGTGTTCCAGTCAACAAAATTCTATTATGGAATTCCATGATCTCCATTTGAAAGCTAAAAGCTTATTTAGTTTGAGAAACTCGGTATCCCTTATATCCGCATCAAGTGGTCCTCTCAGCAAACAAATTCTCCTTTTGTCTTTTTGTATATGGTTTAAAAAGCACCTATGTGGATAATAGGCTTTATCTTGTTTTTGTCCAATGATTGTATATCATAGATCCTTTGGGAATTGCATCTCCCTTGCTTTCATTTCCGAATCCTTCATGTAATCATTCCAAGATGTACTCATTTTGACTTTTATTTGGCAATATATAGGTTAGGGTTCTAGGCCTTAAACCCCCCACTTTCTTGCGGTTTCATAAAAATAATAATAATGATTAAACGTCCATTGTTACATCTAATTAAGATTACTTTTAATAAAATTTCATGCAATCCACCTATATGATATGGATCCATGACCTGTTGATACTATATATCATGAGAATCAAGAGTTCTGCTCAAAACAATGATGTCTTATTTTGGATGCAGATGCATGTAAGAAGATTGTTCGATTTATTTAAGAAAATACAAAAAGATAATATATATATCCAGCATTTAACATGGAAGAGCAAAGTACTAAATTTAACAAATCCAGTATTTAACATAGAAAAACAAAGTAATAATAATGCAATGAGATACTACTCTTGACAATGGAAGTATGGTACAATAAATGTAGTACAAAATTGAAGATATACAGTATTTACCTGCTCATAAAGCTGCTTTGGAATTGAGGACAAACTTCACACAACTTTTTCTCAAGTTGAAAATACAACTCCATTAAGGTTATGCTCTTAAAAATGGACATGATATAGAGTTTCCATTATACAAACAACTCCCTAACATTTGAATTTGGTTTCTTCCACACTATCCAACATTTTTTCAGGTTAAAAAAAAAATCCCTGTTGTAAAAGAGTAAAATGTTGCTTCACCGTGTGAAAATGGAGAAAGAAACTTTTTCCTTCTTGCTAGGATATTGTAGGTTATAGCAGAAAAAGAAAAAAAAGATTAAGGCCCGCATTTCGACGGGAGTGAAATAGAAAACAAATGGGGGGGGGGGGGGAGGGGAGAGAGAGAGAGAGAGATGAGCTGGGAATTGATTTAGGTTTAGGAATAAACAAAAAGAAAATATAAGTAAAATGAGGGTATTTTTGTGAATTTAGGTAGTTGGGGAATTAGCTCAAAATTGAAACTTTAGATGGGGAGTTCAAAATAAGAAAGTGATGGGTGGGGTCTAAATCCTAAAGTGAAAGTAAGTTTTGATATTTTTAAATAAGATGCCCTTGTTTATAGAGTTCATTTTCTGTTTTTAACATTATTTAAAAACAAATACTTATCAATTTCTCCATATTTTCAATAAAACAACTTATTTGTGTACTTAAAATATATACTTTCATGACTTATTCTATTTATTTTCAATATATACTCTCTCCCCACCTAAAATCGCTGCTTTTTCGCACCTAAAACCTAAGTGCATATCTCATAATCTATTTTATGATTTCTCTATTCTCAATATCTATTCTCTTTGCACTTGAAATTTCCACTTTCTTTGCACTTAAAATCTACTTCGACACTTAGAACCTGTACTCTCGGCACACTTAAAACTCCTACTTTATATGAAAATGCACAACTTTTTATATGTGGAAAGTTTTCTTAATCCAAATATATTTTCAATTCTAAAACTATATCATTATTATTTTTATACAACATATTCAGATATAAACGCATTTTCAGAATACTTCTCTAATTATTTTTACATTTTTTAAAAATTGAGAAAATAAAAGATATAAATGAAAACATAATCAAACGGGATGTGAGTCATGAGTTTCTAATGTCCCTTTCTGTTAGCTTAGCGACTAGGAATATGTAGCGTGCATACAAAGAAATATATATGTTTATATATAGTTACATGGAATTGACAGTTGAAAGGAATTTATCGGGCACCATTTTAATTCCTGATCCTCCATGCATCAAAATTTTGCTCAATAAATATACAATGTAAAATGGCGGCCGAATCATAAAGGAACCATGGAGCCAATGGCCAAATCAATTGGTATAGATACGTGTGCGAAAAATGATGAAAAATAACAATATTTGAACTATAAAAAAGCAGCAATTGTTTGCTTCGCATATCATCCGATATATTTACACATTTGACAAAAATGAAAAGAGTAACATATATATATATATACACTCTATAACTCGTAAACAAAGCTCACATAATTATAACTAGTAAACATTAATTATTGAGAGAAGTTTGGATGGATGAAAGAAAGATCCAAAGAAGAAATAACTAGCAATAAGTAATATGTAAATAATGAGGTCATTTGTGCGAGAATAGCGATTAAAAAGAATAAAAGGAACTACAAAATTTTATTCTGTTGAAATTTCTAACTTGAAGTTTGACATATTAGAATATGACATTAGCTAATTTTCTTTTTCCTCTAAATTCAGGAATTAAATATTTTCATTTATTATCATAAATATATCTAACATTATGTCAAATGTGCTTGTATCTCTCTCTCTCTCTCTCTCTATATATATATATGTGTGTGTGTGTGTGTGTGTGTGTGTGTGTGTGTGTGTGTGTGTTGAATCCAGGAAGATCTATTGTGGAAATAATGAAATAACAGTAAAGTAATTTGATGGAATTATGACAACAAGATTTAATGTGGTTTGGCGATATGCCTAATCCACTCAACAAAGAAAAGAAATTTTATTGATCTCAAATCAAAGTGCAATTACAAATTTGTATCCCACAAATCTCATGAAAACACTTGACACCCTCGTTCTAAACTTTGTCTTGAGAGAATTACTCAAAAGCAGTAAAGAAGCCATTGTGTTATGTTCGTGTTACTTTTCCCGAAAGAAAAATATGATATTTATAGTCGAAAATCGAAGCCCAAGGCCTATGGGCTCGCGTCGTGCGCTGGGGCACACAAAATTTGCACCTCGGCGCAAGTTACTGTTCACATTGCGTTGGGGCACAAAAATCTTGCACCGGGGCGCACGACGCGTGTTTTATGCATTTTTCGCCTATGTACACGCCTTGGCGCACCTTGCCTTGCGCCTCGGCGTGCGGCGTCCTTCCAACACGCGTCGGACTGTGTTCTCGAGCCCATTTCGACCCCTTCGCTCCATTTCACTCTATTTCTTCCGTTCCTAGTCAATTTTACCTCAAATTTCAAGGCAAAATCAACAATTCTCTACCTTGATTTGAAATTCCCATTCATCTTCTTTGTCCCTGCCCCCAATAGGGCCTGTTATCCGAGCCTGCAAACATTAACCAAATCCAAGCAATGCTCGAATTTGATTCCTAGAATAGTCTTAGTCAACATGTCTGCCGAATTATCCTTAGTCCCAACTTTGTCAACCAACATGACTCCTTGTGACACCATATCCCAAACAAAGTGATATCTCACATCTATGTGCTTTGTTCTCTCATGAAATGCTTGATTTTTTGACAAGTGTATGGCACTCTGACTGTCACAAAATACCTTAGTGATCTCAGAAGTTATACTCATATCATCGATCAGCCCTTTAGCTAAATGCCTTCCTTAACGCCTTCAGCCAAAGCTATGTACTCAGCTTTTGTTGTGGACAATGCAACTGATGACTGCAAAGTCGCCTTCCAGCTAACCGTACAACTTGATACACAAAACACATAGCCCGTCATGGACCTTTTGCTGTCCAAATCTCCTATATAATCCGCATCCACATAGTCAATAATTCTTGTAGTAGAATTCGATTGACTATACCTTAAACATCTATTTGCAGAGCCTCTCAGATACCTAATGATCTATTTCACAGCCTGCCAATGAGTCTTTCGTGGCTTGTGCATATACTTGCTCACAACACTGACTGCATGTGAAATGTCTGGCCTAGTGCACACCATGGCGTACATCAAGCTACCCACTATACTAACATATGGCACATTTGATATGTGCTCCACCTCATCCTCAATACTCGGTGATAGATCTGATGAGAGCCTGAAATAAGCTGCAAGTGGCGTACTAACTGGCTTGGACTTATCCGTCCCAAATCGCTCAAGTACTTTCTTAATGTAATGCTGTTGAGACAAGTACAACAATCCTGCGTGCTTGTCCTGGATGATCTCCATGCCTAATATCTTCTTTACATCGCCCAAATCCTTCATCTTAAATTCTTCACTTAACTGAGCTTTTAATTGGTTGATCTCAGGTATGTTTCTAGGGGCAATCAACATATCAGTAACATACAAGAGCAAATATGCGAGAAGGTTATCACTACAAATTTTGTAATATACATAACAATCAAACTTGCTTCTAGTATATCCTATTTTGGTAATAAAAGCATCAAACCTTTTATACCACTGCCTAGGAGACTGCTTCAGGCCATATAATGACCTCTTCAAAAGACATGCTTGATTTTGTTTCCCGGGAACAACTCAAAAGACATGCTTGATTTTATTTCCTGGGAACAACGAATCCTTCTGGTTGACTCATGTAGATTTGTTCCTCCAAGTCACCATGCAGAAATGCTATTTTCAGATTCATCTGCTCTAGCTCCATATCAAACAGAGCAACCATGGCAAGTAAAACACGAATAGATGTATGTTTTACAAATGGGGATAATACTTCATGAAAGTCAACTCCCTTTCTCTGAGTAAAACCCTCAGCAACCAATCGCGTCTTATATTTAGCATCTTCAATACCGGGAATCCCTTCCCTCTTCTTGTAGATCCATTTGCAGCCTACAATCTTCTGCCCTTTGGGTACATTAACCAGTTCCCATGTGCTATTCTTGTGTAGAGACTCCATCTCTTCATTCATAGCTACAACCCATTTATCAGAATCTGGCTTGGAAATTACCTTTTTGTATGAGACTGGATCATCTTTTACAAACTCCTTAGCTGAACTCAAAGCATAAGCTACTAGATCTGAGTAACCAAATCGCTGTGGTGGTTTGATCTGCCTCATCTTCCTATAGTGAGCCAAGCGATAATTTTGTGGTGGTTCATTTTCCTACTGTTGATTAGGTGGTAATGCGCTCTCACCAGCTTCATCTACCACCTTCTGTTCTCCCTTTGAAACTTGTGGAGGATCAATATGAATCTCCACCTTCTCCTTAACGCCTTGTTGATCACTTTCCTACTGCTCCACTTTCTTCATCATTGCAGACTCATCGAATGTCACGTCCCTACTGATAATCATTTGGAGCCCTTGTCATCATTACACCACAAACGATAACCTTTGACTCTATTTACATAGCCTAGAAATATGCATTTCCTAGCCCTTGGCTTAAGCTTCCCATCCTAGACATGAGCATAGGCTGGACACCCAAATACTCTTAGATTTGAGTAATCAGCAGGAGACCTGGACCAAACTTCCATCGGTGTCTTGCAGTCCAAAGCAGTTAATGGTGACCTATTCACCAAATAACACGCAGTGTTAATCGCTTCTGCCTAAAAATCTTTGTACAATCCGGCGTTAAAGAGCATGCATCTAACTCTTTCCAAGATAGTCCTATTCATCCATTATGCAACTCCATTTTGCTATGGTGTATGTACAATTGTGCAATGCCTCCCAATTCTTTCTTTATCGCAAAATTCCTAAAATTCCTTGTTGTAGAACTCCAATCCGTTGTCAGTCCTCAAGTGCTTGATCTCATTTCCTATCTGCTTCTCAATTAAGGTCTTCCATTGCTTGAAGTTAACAAACACCTCATCCTTATGCTTCAGCATGTACACCCATACTCTACGTGAGAAATCATCTATGAATGTCAGTATGTACTTTACACCTCCCTTTGAAGGAACCTGAGAAGGTCTCCAAAGATCTGAGTGAATGTAATTCAAGGTGCCTTTGGTCCTGTGAATTGCAGTGCTGAATTTCACCCTGTGTTACTTTCCCAGCACACACTGCTCGCAGAAATCCAGTTCTCCAGTCTTCTCTCCGCAAAGCAAACCTTGTTTGCTCAGTTCTAACATTCCTTTCTTACTCATATGCCCAAGCCGCATATGCCACAGTCTCGTAGTATCATTGATTGATGAAGAAATCACCGCAGTACCAGAAATCGTGTTTCCCTGTAATATGTAAAGGCCGTTCCGCTTTTCTCCCTTCATGATAAGTAAGGCATCGTTGGAACCCGCAGAACTCCATCTCAAGCTCTGTACTCAACCATTCTTGTCGAGAGTACCCAGCGATATCAGATTTTTCTTCAGATTTGGAACATGACGCACATCTGTTAGGGTCCTTACTATCCCATCATACATTCTGATACAAATTGAGCCAATTCCTACAACCCTATAAGAAGCATCGTTTCCCATAAGCACTTTACCACCATCATATTTATGGTATGTGGTAAACCGATCTTCTCTTGGGCACATGTGGTAGGAACAACCACTATCCAAAATCCATTCAGTGCTTAGTAAAGTTTTGGCAACGTTGAGAACAAGCCCACTATAAGATTCATCCTCAACAATTCCTGCGACATCATCTCGTTTCTGATCAGAAGTTTCACCTGTATCATTTGCCTTTCCTCATTTCGGACAATTTCGTTTCCAATGCCCATTTCCACCACACCTAAAACACCTGTCATCATTTCTAGGCTTGGTTCGGGACTTCGATCGGCCACTAATCCTTTCCCTTTCTCTCGGTCTCCTTTTTGCCACTAATCCTTCCCTACTTGCACCATCATTGCTGCCCAGGACTTGTTTTCTCAACTCGTTGGAATTCAATGAGGCCTTTACATCCTCCATTAAAATCATATCTCTCCCATATGACAAAGTAGTAACCAAGTGCTCAAAAGATTTTGGCAAAGAACACAAGAGAATTAAAGCTTGATCCTCATCATCAATTTTGACATCGATATTAACGAGATCCAGAATCACCTCATTGAAAAAATCAATATGCTGAGTGATAGATGTATCTTTATTCATCCTCAATGTGTATAATCACTGTTTCAAATACAACCGATTTGTCAGGGACTTCGTCATATATAGACTCTCCAGCTTCTTCCATAAATCCACTAGCGTACTTTTCGTGGCGACCTCTCCCAGTACGTTATCCGCCAATGATAACACCAAAGTATCGTAAGCCTTCGCTATGAATTCATCTTTTTCCTCGTCATTCAACATTTTCGGCAAGGAATCTCTACCCTTTAACGCTCTCTGTAAACCTTGTTGACACAGAAGGGCATGAACCTTCATCTTCCATAGCCCAAAGTCGTTCTTCCCATTGAATTTCTCTACCTCGTACTTCATTCTTTACATCTGATCCAACCTACTCCAATACTAATTTATTGAAACCTAGGAGGATCTATTGCGGAAATAATGAAATAACAGTAAAGTAATTTAATGGAATTATGACAGCAAGATTTAACGTGGTTCGACGATGTGCCTAATCCACTCAACAAAGAATTTTTTTTTTATTGATCTCAAATCAAAGTGCAAGTACAAATTTGTATCCCACAAATCTCATGAAAACACCTAACACCCTCGTTCTAAACTTCATCTTGAGAGAATTACTCAAAGCAGTAAAGAAACCCTTGTGTTATGTTCATGATACTTTTCCTGAAAGAAAAAATTGATATTTATAGTAAAAAATCGAAGCCCAAGGCCTGTGGGCTTGCATCGTGCGTTGGGGTGCACAAAACTTGCGCCTTGGCATGGAAAAAATTGCTTGTGCCAAGAAAAAACCAAACATAGGTAGAAACTTTGTGCTAGGGCGCAAAAAACTTGAGCCCCGGCACAAAATTACTGTTCACTGCGCGCCAGGGCGCACGACGTGTGTTTTTATGCCTTTTTCGCCCATGTACACACCTTGGCACACCTTGCCTTGCGCCCTGGCACGTGGCGTCCTTCCGACACGCGCTAGGGTGTGTTCGCGAGCCCATTTTGACCACTTTGCTCCATTTTGCTCTATTTCTTCCATTCATTGTCAATTTTACCTCAAATTTCAAGGCAAAGTCAACAATATGTAGGATGTTCATCTTGAGCTAATTGCTAATTGTTGTTATTTTATGTGGCATGCGTATATATACTAGATCTAATAATTTATTTCATGTGCAATTAATTATATATGCATAAAAATTCACTTGACGGGCTATACCATGAAGATCTAATTTAATGGTTAAACGTCAATTGTTAGATCTAATTAAGATTACTTTTAATAGAAACTTCATGCAATCCACCACTTATATAATATTGAACTGCAGGTAGCACTCCATGCCCTGCTGATACAATATATCATGAGAATTAAGAGTTTTGCTCAAAATAATGATGTCTTATTTTGGATGTAGATATATACATGTAAGAAGAGTGTTCAATTTATTTAAGGAAATACAAAATTAAGATAATGCATATTTCTTCAAACTATAATTAGGTACCTTGGTTTTGTGCGAACCCTTGAGTATCTTCTTGCAATACTTCCTCCATTTGTATGCATCATCCAAGTTCTCAACTGCACTCAATGTCCTAAAGGCAACTGCATGTCTATCACCCATTTTTGCCCTAATCTCTTCACATTCACTGAAAAATGGTGGATCAACCAAACAAATCAACTCTAGTTTTTCAATCTCATTCATATACAACATGCCTTAATAAACATGAAAATTTCTAATCTTGATCTAATTTAAACGAACCCAATCAATCATATAAAAATTGTACATAAAAGTCACTTAGTCGTGAATGAACGTCTGTAATTGAATTATGTTCGGCTAGATCGGCTCTTCTGCGCTAGAATCAAATTTACAACATGGCTAATCATTATATATTTACTCATACACACACACACAAATATGATTTGGATAGACATGAATGCTAGCATGTGTCTCTTTTGTGGGAACTTATGGATGCTCGATCTATTCCCATAACTGAAGCTGTCATTTTTTTACTGATATTGAATGGAGCTTGTGTAGTAAAGCAAGACATGGGCTCTTTCTAGAATGCATAATCCACAAACATCAAATAATCAAAGCCCGAAAGCCAATTGCGGATATATCATAATAGCTGACATTTGCTACACCCCAAAATCAAACCATGAATTCTAGTATCGAAGCATGAAACAAAATCCCAAATAAATAATATTAACTGTCCATCATAAAGTTAGATAAAAGAACTCAAAACACTCAACTAATTCAAGCTAATCTTATAACACAAGGACTCAAAGTGCCAATACTTAACCTCAACTAAAACAAAATAAAATCCATAATAAATAAAAATATAACTAATAAGCTAATGAGAAATAAACTAGTCTACTGCAAAGATCCAAACTAAGACTTTAGTCTAGAATCTCATCATAAGCAGGATCCACCTCTTCACTAGGGCTAGGATCTAGGTCTGCCAGAAAGAAATTAAAGAAAAACATAGAGTGTGAGTAAATGACTCAGTGAATGCCAAGTGTGTGCAAAATGAGTTCATGAATTTAATACAATAATATCGATGCTAAGATAAAACATTTGAGAAGAATACAAGTGGAAATCAGCCAAGTGTTAAACAATGATAAAATGATAATTCAGTAAACACTTCATAGGCTAACATTTAAATGAGATGATCAAATGATGTTCACTGTAGCCAGTTAACCTTAAGACTCCTATCGTAACAGTCCCTTATCGCTTTGGGTAAGGTGCGACTTTATCAAAACAGTGCTCGAGCCTAGGTTCTTAGGAAATTCTATAACCCACCTTAGCCACAAATGGCTTCTATTGTGCACTGCGAGGATTAGGCCATGGGGCTTGGGGTTCAACTGGCAAGGCCACTGCCGCCCAGTGAAGTCCCTCGCATACTCAGACTAAGTTGGATTCAACTAACAATAATAGTAATAGTAAATCCAGCCATTAGAGTTGATCATCATATTTAATTGCTAGTCTAAAGACATTATTAAATAAAAATGAAACCATAAAAGAACATATTTTGTTGTATCATGAAATAAAATAAGATAATTTTTGTGCACAGTAGAACATAATTATAGTGTAGTGTAAGCTGAAAAAAAGTTACGAGCAAATTATACTAAAATATATACCTTCTGGGTTTTGAAACATAATATTGAATAGTATTTATAGATTTAGACACTCACAGTATTTATCAATTGAACCAAAAGTCATCTCAATCGTGTCAAGTCCTTGTACACCTATTGAAACTTTTGTAGCACTTAATTTAATATTTAACTATAGAACCTTAATTACACTTTAATCTATACTGCTCATAACGTTGCATGCCTTCAGTAAAACTATGAAAGTCAAATTCCCATGCGTTACGCATAATTAAACCAATCCTTTGTGCACGGTTGAGTTTTAGAAACAAGGCCCAGAGAACCAACTTCATCGGTTTTATTTTTTTTGTCTCAAATGAAAGTTCATTCTTCAAATACTATCTTTGTGTGTCACTCCACTGCACAAAACATTAAAATTAAACATACATGAACCATAAAAGACATAGTTGCAACCAAGTATTCTTAATTCTAAAAAGGAATCCATAAAACCTGGGGTATCTTATTGTTTCATTCCTATTTTTTTTTAGACAAAAGAAAAGCCAAAATATCACGGTTTGTCCCTATGGAAATAAAGAACTTCACATGCGAATGAGACACAATCAATTCCCAACAATCAATCATCAATCATTATTATTGATTTAATTAATTTATTTATTTCACTCTTACTTTTTTTTTCTTTCAATTTTTGCATCGATACAACATCTCATGCAAGGTTCACTCCTATTCCTCCATTAGAGAGAATGAGATCAATTACTTGCAGACAAATAGGAATGATCACTAATCAAGTTTTTATTCAACCAAGAATTAGTAACCAAATTTCCTTACTCAACCAAGAAAACTTGAGTTCTTCTAGTGGATTTGCGCAACCCCGCCTCTTTGTGTCTTCGTCCACCTCTTCTTTTCCCTTCTTCTTTTTTTTTTTTTTTTTTTGACTGGTGTAGTTTGACTATGTGGCTACGGTTTAGGTTGTAGGAAGTATATATATGGGAGAGGTGATTTAATCTAAAGAGGACTCTAATTATACTGCCTCTAGTAATATCATAATCAATTCAAGAAGAATAAAATTTACTATAACTAAAGATTAAAGATTTATTATTGATATAAAATTAAGATTGAATGTGATAGTTATCATTATATTACTAGGAGGAAATTTAAATTTAATTATCTATTTTTTTTTATGTATGAATATATTCTTAAAAAGAATGGTATTTTATGTCTTGCTATGTCTTTAATTGATAAAATAAAATTAATAAAGTAAAGTAGTCAATTAAATATGATATAAAATTCTAAGGCATTACAACTCACCCCCTTAAAGGAATTTGGTCCCCAAATTCTAACCTGAGTTAGCGAAGAGTTCCGGATGATATTTTTGCATTTCCTCATCGCTTTCCCACATTGCTTCTTCTATGTTATGGTTCTTCTAGAGAATCTTTACTAGTGGGATCTCTCTAGTTCGTAGCTTTTGAATAGTTTGATCTAAAATCTGGATTGGTCTCTCTTCATACGTTAGATCCTTTTGAAGCGGCAAATCCTCATACTTAATAATATGTGAAGGGTTTGGGTGATACATCTTTAGTTGTGACATGTGGAAGACATTGTGTATCCCTGTAAGGTTCGGTGGTAGAAGAATTCGATAGGGTACTGCTTCTATCCTCTTCATTATCTCAAAAGAGCCAACATACCGAGGGCTCAACTTTTCTCCTTTACCAATTATGGCAAACCCTTTTCTAGGTGACACTTTTAAAAAGACCATATCTTTGACACTAAATTTCAAATCTTTTCTCTTTTTATCAACATTGCTCTTCTGTCGACTTTATGCAGTCTTCAGTCTTTGCTTGATTAGGTGAACTTTATCAATAGCTTCTTGTATTAGTTCTTATCTAATTTCTTTTCGGTGCCCAAGTGCAGTTGGAGCCCAATACTTATCCATGTCCCAATGTAATGGGGATCGGCATTTTCTTCTATATAATTCCTCATAAGGTGCCATCTAGATACTCAATTGGTAGCTATTATTGTAGGCAAGCTCAATCAGCAGAAGATGCTTAATCCAACCTTTCCCAAAATCTAATTTGCTAGCTTGGAGCATATCTTCTAAAAGCTAAATGGTTCACTATGATTGACCATCTCTCTGTGGGTGTGGACCGTGCTAAATTGTAGTTTTGTTCCTAAACTCTCCTGTACTTGCTTCCAAAGTATAGAGACAAACTTAGGGTCTCGATCAAATACTATATTGATGAGCCCCCCACGTAGCCGAATGATTTAATCAATATAAATTTGCTAGTGTCTCTATTGTATAGGTAATGTTGACAGGTAGGAAATGAGTTGATTTCGTCAATTTGTCAACTATCACCCATATACTATTGTAACCTCTCTCTGTTGTAGGTAACCAAGTGACTAGTGGTGGCAAATGGGTGGGTTGGGTTGGTTATGAGTTGGGTCTATATGGGTTGGGTTCAAAATGAGTTGGGCTCAAAATGGGTTTATATTTATGGGTTGAAAATAGGTTGGGTTGAAAACGGGTTGGGTCGGATTTGGGTGGGTCCAATACAAAAAAGAAAAAAGTGTAAAATTTTTGCTAAATACATTGTTATATTATTTTATTAAACTATAATCTTTTTATCTTTATTTGACATATGTTAATTAATTATTATTAAATCCTTGTTAATAAGATAAAATCAAATCAAATTATGTAAACATATAATTTACTTATTATTTTATAGTATTTATATTTTTTCTTTTAATACAAAATAACAATCTTGCTTAATGAATAGAACATAATTTTATAAAATATTTTAAAATTTTAGTACAAAATGTTTACATTTTACCCAACAAAATATTTACTATACTAGTCATACTTGTTTTTTGTTTTTTACTTTTTACATTTAGTCAATATTTGAAAAAGTACTATTTATTTTATTTTTAATTTTTTCAATCTAGTTCATTATCGTTTATCACAACGATCAAATTCAAATTCGATTCGACAAAAAAGTATTACTATCATTTTAAAGCAATTAAAATATGCATATATCTTGAAAAATATGTCTTTGTAAGAATAAAAAATGTAAATCATTTAAATTTAAATTCCTATATCTACCACAATTATTATTTTTAAATAAAATATTCAAAAGATATTGAAATATAATTAATTTTTTAATTTTTGAAAATACTATAACTGAAAATAAAAATAAATTCGGGGCCCTTTCTTCATGTGGATGTAAATGAAATGAAATGAACGACCGTAATCTATCCTCTCACATGCTACCACTATACGATAAATTTGTTGTGTTTACATATTAATATTTTGATAGTTTGTAAAAATTATAAAAAAAAAGAAAAATAATTTTTTATTTATTTTCATATTGCAAAGTTGAAAAAAATCTGGGGGCGATAAAATTAACTGACTAAAATTTTTCATAAAAAATTGGAGTTTATAAACCAAATAATGGTATAATCAATTTTTAGATCATAATCTCAAGTAAAACGTACTTGATTAATCCATTCAAATTAAATTAATAAATTAATATTTTAAAATTAAATGAGGTGGAGAAATGGTAAATGATTAATTGGTGATATATAATTTATCTAATTTTTAATTCATTATTTTTTTTTCATTTTTAAAGTGTTATAGAAATAAAAATAAAGTAGCATATGATCTTGAGAGAATGAGGAAATGGAAGGATAATTTTGGGGCTGAAATTGGGTTGAATTATTTAGAAACCACATTCAACCCATTTACATTCAAAACCTATTTCAACCCAACCCATATTCAACCCTCTAAAACCTAACCCAACACAACCCATTAAAACCTAACCCAACACAACCCAAAGTGAATTGGGTTGGAACCATGGGTTGAGACCCAGTTTGCCCCCCTTACCCATGACGAAGTCCATGGTGATCATCTCCCACTTCCACATAGGCACTTCTAGTGGTTGTAGTAGCCTAGCTAGTTTTTATGCTCTGCTTTAACTTGTTGGCAAGTGAGATACTTCCGAACGTAGTCAGCGATCTCCCATTTCATGTTGATCCACCAATAGTATTTCTTCAGATCTTGATACATCTTGTTAC
Organism: Jacaranda mimosifolia; assembly: GCA_018894105.1. Lineage (NCBI taxonomy): Eukaryota > Viridiplantae > Streptophyta > Magnoliopsida > Lamiales > Bignoniaceae > Jacaranda > Jacaranda mimosifolia. The sequence continues at coordinate 3,405,618 of CM032131.1, read as the reverse complement.
CTATACGGTGGATCGTATACTTCGACTTGTGAGCTTCATCTAAAATTTTTTGCTTTAATTCCTCGTTCCCAAGTACATAGATTCGTTTTCCATATAATAAAGTCCCATCTCGATCTACTTCAAGCTTGGTGTTAGGGGTGTCCATTATGTTCATCTTAAACGTTTGTAGATTTTTGTCCTCTCCTTGTGCATCCCTAATCCTCTAATGAATGTTCGACCTCGAGGTGATATTAGTGTATAGTACCATGGGCATTAGTCCTTGGCCTAAAATATCAAGATTAGCTACTTGTGCTTTACGACTGAGTGCTTTAGCTACTACATTCGCCTTCCCAGGTGATACTGTTCAATAAAGTGATACTGAATTGAACAGTCTTAATCCTCTAAAAACTCTATCCAATGACGTTTCCTCATATTTAAGTCCTTTTGGGTGAAAAGATACTCCAGGCTCTTGTGGTCGATGTACACTATAAAGTTTTCCCCATACAAGTAATATCTCCACTTTCCTAAGGCAATCACAATTGCTGCTAACTATAAGTCATAAGTAGGGTAGTTCTGCTCATAGGGTTTTATCTTTCTTAAGCCATCCACTATTACTTTACCATTTTGCATCAGAACACATTCCAAGCTTTCTTTAGAAGCATCAGTATAGACCATAAAATTCTCACTACCCTCAAGTAGGGCTAATATTAGTATTGAGGTTAACCTTTTCTTAAGCTCTGGAAAACTAAATCCACACTTATTAGTCCACTTAAATGGAGTCTTTTTCTAAGTCAAACCAGACAATGGGGATGCTATTTTTGAAAAATCTTGCACAAACTTCCTGTAATAGCCTATTAAACCTAAGAAACTTCTTACCTCGATCACTGTCCCCGGTCTTTTTCGTTCTAGCACTACTTCAATCTTTGATGGCTCAACCATAATTCCATCTCTAGAAATGATATGTCCCAAGGCTACTTTATCCAGCCAAAACTCACACTTATTGAACTTAGCATAAAGTTTATGTTCCTGAAGTTTTTGCAATACCATCATCAAGTGTTCTTCATGTTCGTTCTCACTCTTTGAATAGACCAAAATATCATCAATAAAAACAACTACAAATTGGTCTAAATATAGTCTAAACACAAGGTTCATCAAATCTATAAATGCTGCGGAGGCATTAGTCAACCCAAATGGCATCACCACAAACTCAAAATATTTGTATTGAGTGTTTAGTGCTGTGTTAGGAATATCCTCCTCTCTAATCTTTAGCTAGTAGTATCCTTATTTAAGATTTATTTTAGAATGAACTTAGGATCCTTGTAATTGATCAACAGTTCCTCAATTCTAGGCAAAGGATACTTATTCTTAATTGTGATATTGTTCAAGCCTTGATGGTCTATGCACATCCTCGAAGTCCCATCCCTTTTACTTACAAAAAGCACTGATGCTCCCCAAGGGGATGAACTTGGTTGTATGAATCCACTTTAAAGTAGCTCTTGTAACTGTGCCTTAAGTTTCTTAGGGCATGTTCACTAGCATTTTGGCCATTTTCTAGAAATTTTTTTGGGAGAAAACTTGGAAAAAGTGTCAATTGTTTGTTTATGTTTTGGGAAAATTGGGAAAATGGATTGAGAATGAGTTGTTTGTTTGTTAATGTTTTGGTGGAGGATAAATTTTATTGTAGATGTCAAATCAATTATTTTTTTGTTGGGTTTGTAGGAAGAAATTATTTTTTTATGTAATGTGTATATATATATACTTTGATGGTGTGTGTGTATATATATATATACTTGAATGTTAGGTAGGGTCAAGGTAGGGCTAGGGTAGTGTGTAGGGTCTTTTTGAGATTGAATTCTGAGGGTTTTTGGGTATAAATTTTTTGTGTTTTGAAAAAATGATTGGCGAATGTATATGTTTTTTGGGATTATTTTGAGAGTTGGGAAAAATTTCCCCAAAATACTAGTGAACACAGCTTTAAGTTCTGCCGGTGCTATCCTATATGGTACCTTAGATATTGGATTTGTTCTTGGAAGAACATCAATAGAAAATTGCACTTCATGATCAGGGGGTGGGGAACTTAGTTCCTCAGGGAACACATCACAAAAACTTGCAACTATTGGGACCTCATTGATCTTAACCTTGTTTTTGGCTTATTGATCAAGTAAGCTAAGTATCCTGTCTCACCTCTTCGTAGCGCTTTTCTAGCTTGAGTTGTTGAAATCAATGTCATTCTAGTTTGCTTTCATTCCCTAGTCAGTTCTATTATCAGTTTCCAAGCTCACCTAAACTAACCACCTTAGACCGACAATCAAGACGGGCGTGGTATTTAGACAACCAACCCATCCCCAAAATAAAGTTATAACCTTCTATAGGTAGTAAGACTAAGTCTGCAGGGAAATCTCTACCTCTTATATGTATATCACAAGCCTTACAAAGATTTATTCATCAGCATACTAGAACCCATAGGAGTATTCACTTCTAAGTCATATGATAAATCCTCCCCAAGAAAGTCTATGGTATTCACAAAATCTATAGATATAAAAGAGTGAGTTGCACCAGGGTCAAATAAAGCTTTTCCTGAATGTTGGGATATGAGAATAGTACCTTCTACCATAACAGCTGGATCTAGGATTCCTTCACCCTCCAGTGCATATACCCTAGCTGGAACTTTTAGTTTGGCATTGTTTGGCTTTCATGGTCCGCATTGATCTCCTTTAGGCAAACTCTTATTCCCTGGTTGTTGCCTCATCTATGGACAATCATGGAGAAGATGCTGGTCACTACCACACGCTAAACAATAGCTTGCTTTTCTCCAATATTGAGATTTTTCATGTCCCGAGTATCCATAGTAGCTGCACACTGTGTCTCTTTTCTCCGTATTGAGTAATCTAAAGGTTTCGATTGGTTTGTGAGTGCGGTTGTTGTGCTTTTACTGTGGTTGTTTCGCTCCTTTCCCTTGGGTCCTCCCTGCTTGCCAGTTGCGTTCAATTGGACGAGACTTCTTTTCAACTTTATTCATGGCCTCTAATTCAGCTAGTCTTGATTCTATCTTCAAAGCTTTCTCCACTGCAGTTGTATAGTTAGGTATATCCATGGGAAGAAGTGCCTTTTGTATGTTAGGGCGAAGCCCTTTCAAACACTTCCTAACTTGTATTGGTTCATCATCCAACAGGTACGGTACATACTTGATTAGTCGTGTATGCTTAGCCTCATATTGGGTAACTCTGAGGCTTCCTTGATGCAGTTAGTTGAACTCATCTTCCCTTTGTTCGTGAACTAACTTTAAGGCTTCCCAAGTTCTAGCAACTTGTTGTTGTCTCCATCTTGTCTCTATTGAGTTCCACCAACAGCATGCCAGACCCTCAAAAAGAAAAATAACAAGATTAACCTTCTGTTTATCACTATAATCTAGTACACTATAGATGTTTCCAATACTCTTTATCAAAAGTTCCACCTTTAGATCATCAGGCTCCTCGCTGAAGTTGTGGTAAAAAATGTAAGAATCGATCAAGTGCCATATCAAGAGGTTGTGGTCCTCGAGGTTGTTGGTGGTTTCAAAAGGCTTGCGTGAATTGTTGCATTGCCACCACCATTTGACTTAAGGGATCATCGCCTATCGATGGTGGTTGGGGTGAAGCTTGTCTATGCTCTACCTCTAGAGGATTGGTAGAAACTTGTCTCCAGGTTTCTTGTTCGTCCTTTGACCGACTTCGTGAAGCGTTAGCTGGGCATCTTGCTCGACGAACTCTATATCTGGGATCCATTCTAAAATAAAGGGGTTGCTATTAGTAGTCTATACCTAGTGAAATATGAAAGTGAAGTGTAAAGTTAAGGTAAGGCGGAGATATTTGTCAAATATCATAAGTACCTAACATGAACAATACACATATCTTTTATTTATCAGTTAATAAATTGATTGATTAACTTTCAATAATGTAGTAGTAGTAGTAGTAGTTGTTGTTGTTGTTGTTCTTCTTCTTCTTAGTATTATTATTATTATTATTATTATTATTATTATTATTATTATTATTATTATTAGTAGTAGTAGTAGTAGTAGTAGTAGTAGTAGTAGTAGTAGTAGTTATTATTATTATTATTATTATTATTATTATTATTATTATTAGTAGTAGTAGTAGTAGTAGTAGTAGTAGTAGTAGTAACTCTTCACATCTATCTTTATAGTGATGGTGTTCTCTTCTATGGTGGTCCCTATCATTCTCAAGCCGATGCACAATTAAGTTTGGGTAATCCTTTCGGGCTGCATTGAAGTTTTTAGAAATGGATTATCTGCATCTAGGGTTGTACCACTCACTTCTTTTAACATTAATCATGTGGGTGACACATCTAAATGATGAACCAATTTACATGGGCTCTGACTTACCATCTTATCCTACAAAACCAAAAGATCCTAGATCAATAAAGACATAAAAAAAGAAAAGAAAAAGAATACATCAATTGTTAAAGGTTCTAAGCCCAAATTCCATAGTCCGAGGATCCTATCCCAACATAACCTAAGTTCAAAACCTAGGCTCACCCCAAAATTAAACCATGAATTCTAGTATATAAGCATGAAACTCAATCCTAGATAAATATTATTAACTGTCCAAAATTATAACGTTAGACAAAAGAACTCAAAGTACTCAAATTAATTCAAGCTAATCTTATAATACAAGGACTCAAAGCGCTAATACTTAACTTCAACTAAAATAAAATAAAAAATAAAAATAGAACTAATAAGCTAATGATAAATAATTGTTGGAATAGTGCCCCGCAAGCCAATTAGATTGGGTTTTGTAATCAATTTCCTTGTAATACAATCTTGATTGAATGATATTCATTATATGACCATCTTTATCTAATGCTTATTATTTGCTTCACTGGCATTTGGATGAAGCCCTTAGATCACATTAGACTACAGGATTTGATCACGTATTGGATGGTGATCGTGGAATAAGTCTTACATGGTCGTGATCTTAAATCTTCCAAGTCATATGATCTTACGAGACAGGGAATTTAAGATCTAGATAGACTTGCACTAACGATGCATAAATCTAAGGGTTGGATGTTGCTCCGTTTCATGAGCAGTCCCATATGAGGTATGGATACATGTTTCTAGGTGCTTGTTAGAGAACAAGGTACTAAAGGCCCGTCTGGATAGATAGCCGAAGTAGCAAGTTGGTAATGGCAAGTTCTCCAGCTTAAGCTAGTGCATATTATTAGTCCTTTGACCTGAGGATCCATGATAACCTTGTGTTTGGTCCTTATGCTTTGACTTTTCCTTGGTCACTTAGTGGGCCACTCGGGTTAAGATTGGGCATGAGCTACTAGACATGGAGGTTTGTGAGATCCAAGAAGGAATCCGACTCCTCGCTTTTGTGAAGGGCGAGTGGATCTCCTATGCGTTCTATAATGGTCGATTCCAAGAAATTCTTACATAAGGTTATGTGACAATTTGAAAAGGTGTTTCCAAAGATGAGGTCGCTAAGAGAATTGAACATTGAGAATATAAGCATAGTATCGAGGCTATTAGGGAGACAACTAATATCTTGCCCGAGGCCTCTTTTGGGATATACAAGACGAAAGAAAATGACCATACTTGCATGGTACGCGTAATGCTAGAATGGTTATTCAAAAGCATTCATTTCGGCCAATTAGTTGGGCTCCATGGGCTTCTGGATGGACATCGACCATGGAGATTGGATACTCTTTAGTTAATGAGATTAATTGAATTGAGTCGCTTAGTTTAAAGGAGTCTAAACTAATGCGAATATTTGATATTCCATAAGTCACAAGGATTTGTGAGCTCATGTCGAATGAATGGTAGAATCTAATTGGTCACACACAAAAGCCAACAGCTTGACCTATTGAGAGAAAGAGAATTTTCTAAGAGTTAGAAAATTCATGATCGAATTTGAAGGAGGCGAAAATTGTAGTCATTTTCACTTGATCAATTTAAGTGTTAAATTGGTCAATCTAATTTAAGAGTTAAATTAAGATCAATTAATTAAGAGTTAATTAATTGATGTTACATGGCTATCAATTGGTCAAATTAATTTAAGAGTTAAATTAATTTTGATTAGCTTAAAAAGTTAAGCACTTTGACTTAGGAGTTAAGTCAAAGGATTGTTAATTAAATTAAAGTGTTTAATTTAATTAAGTTGGAGAATTGATTTTGGAGAATATTATTAAATGAAGGGTTCATTTAATATGGAATTAGAATTTATTTAGAAGACATTTCATTAGATGAAATGTAAATTCTAAATAACATTCAAATTCACATTAACAATAATTATTAGTGGTCACCTTGGCATGGACACTTGGAACCCTCTCCTTGAGGATAGTGTGTGACCATAGACCATCCCACTCCTATATGTAGATATAGGAGGAAAGGGGGTTGCTAGATGGTGAAGAATTGCTAGGTGTCAAATATTCTCCCAACAAACTTGGATAGTGGGCATCTAATTGTTAGCATCCCATTATTCTCTCCAACCTCTTTGCTTTTCTCCTCCATTTTGAGCCTTCTCCTCTCCCCTTCTATGTAAATATCTCCTACCATATCGTAGAGAATATGTCTTAGCTATGGTGTTTGAACTATGTCACTAGAGGCCAACCATTTGGTTGTTATTGCTCTTGTTTGAGATAGCTTCTAGTAGCCATTTGAACCGAGTTCTGGGAGGCCTTTTGGTGTGCTGTTTTGGCTGATTTTTTGAGTGTTGTATCCTCAATGTGTGATGACATTCTAGTAAAAATTTCAGCTTAAAAAGAGGAGTCCAACTAAGGGAAAAATGGTGGTGATTTTGCTGCGCCAATGAGAAGCTTCTTTAACGGTTGAAGAGAGTTGTTCTTGCTCCTTGAAATTTCTGTTATCACCAAGGTATTTCCCTTCTCCAAATCTAACTTCTATGCATTTCCTGATCCTTGGGGATGTGTGTGAGCTAGTTACATTCATGGTTTTTGAAAATATTTGGATCTTAGTGCCATACAAACCTTCAATAAACTAGTCTACTGCAAAGATCCAAACTAAGATTTTAGTCTTGATTCTCATCATAAGCAGGATCCACCTCCTTACTAGGGCTATGATCTAGGTCTACCAGAAGGAAATTAAAGAAAAACATACAGTTTGAGTAAAAGACTCATTGAATGCCAAGTGTGTGCAAAATCAATTTGTGAATTTAACACAATAATGGTGATGCTAAAATAAAACATTTGAGAAGAATATAAGTGGAAATCAATCAAGTGTTAAACAGTGATAAAACAAGAATTCATTAAACACTTTATAGGCTCATATTCAACTGTGATGATCAAACGGTGTTTACTGTAGCCAGGCAACCTTAGACTCCTATTGTAATAGTCCCTTATCGCTTTGAGTAAGGTTCGACCTCACCAAAATAGTGCTCGAGCCTAGGTCCTCGAGAAATGCTATGACCTGCCTTAGCCACAAACTGTTTTTGTTGTGCGCTGGGGGGATTAGGCAATGGGGGCTTGGGGTTTAACTGGCAAGCTCGCTACCACCTAGTGAAGTCTCTTGTACACTCAGACCAAGTTGGATTCAACTAATAATAACAGTAACAGTAAATCCAGTCGTCAAAATTGATTATCGTATTTAACTGCTAGTCTAAAGATATTATTAAATAAAAACAAAACCACAAAAGAACATGTTATCTTGTATCATGAAACAAAATAAGGTAATTTTTGTGCGTAGTGGAACATAATTATAGTGCAGTGTAAGTTGAAAACAAGTTACGAGCAAATTATACTATAGCATATACCTTTTGGGTTTTGAAAAATAATACTACATAGTATTTATAGATTTGGGCACCCCAGTAGTTATCAATTCAACCAAGAGTCGTCTCTGTCGTGTCAAGTCCTTCTACACCTGTTGAAACAAATATAGCACTTAACTTAATTTAACATTAACTGTAGAACCTTAATTGCACTTTAATCTATACCATTCATACTGCTGTATGCCTTCAATAAAGCTATAAAAGTAAAATTCCCATGCGTTACACATGATTAAATTGACCCTTTGTCCATGGTTGAGTCTTAGAAACAAGGTCTAGAGACCTAGGGGTGTAAACGGATATTAAGCGGATCGGATACACTATTTTCATATTCGTATCCATTTAACTTTTCAGATATTCGGATAAGGATACGGGTTTGACAGATATTTAAAAATGATATCCAAATTCGTATCCATTTAGATATTGATTTATGAATATCCAAATACGTGAATCTATGAATCTATAACAAGTACATATTTTAATTAATAGAAGGAACCATATAATTTCATTAAAACAAAAGCAATCAAACAAATAGCATAATTTCTAATTAATAATTGACTTTATAATTGATTATTACTACTTATTAATAATAAAAATGGTATTTAAGTATATTAATTATAAAGTCAACCAACAATAATCATGTTGATTACCTTTATTCTTCAATTTTTTCTCTCTATATTACAATAAATTTTTTAAATTTATTTTGTTTTCTTACCAATTCTTCAATTATAATTTATATATATACATATATGGATTATGAGATTTCTATTGAAAAATATAAATAATATATTATTTAATAAATATGTATTTGGATCAAATATTAAACAGATTGGATATGCATTTACCATATCTGTATCAATTTATAATCGGATATCTACTAATCGAATACCTATAATATCCACTTTAAATGGATGCAGATAAATTTTGTATAAATGGATATGAATGCGAACGGTAAACAAATTTTTGAATATTCATTTATAGCCCTATAGAGAACCCACTTCCTTGGTTATCTTTTTTTGTCTCAAATTAAAGTTCATTCTTCAAATACTACCTTTGCGTGTCACTACACTACATATAACATTAAAATTAAACATCTATGAACTATAAAAGACAAAGTTGCAACCAAGTATTCCTAATTCTAAAAGGGAATCCGTATAGCCTGGGGTATCTTATTGTTTCATTCCCATTTTTTTTAGACAAAAGATATGCCAAAATCTCACGGTTTATCCCTACGGAAATAAAGAACTTCACATGTGAATGAGACATAATCAATTCCCAATAATCAATCATCAATCATTATTATTGATTTAATTAATTAATTTATTTCACTCTTACTTTTTTTTTGTTTTTCAATTTTTGCATCGAAACAACATCTTACGCAAGGTTCACTCCTATTCCTCCACTAGTGAGAATGAGATCAATTACTTGCAGACAAATAGGAATGATCACTAATCAAGTTTTTATTCAACCAAGAATTAGTAACCAAATTTCCTTACTCAACCAAGAAAACTTGAGTTCTTCTAGTGGATTTCCGCAACCCCGCCTCTTTGTGTCTTCGTCCACCTCTTCTTTTGCTTTCTTCTCCTTTTTTTTTTTTCTTTTCTTTTGACTGGTGTAATTTGATTATGTGGCTAGGGTTTAGGTTGTAAGAAGTATATACATGGGAGAGGTGATTTAATCTAAAGAGGACTCTAATCATACTACCTCTAGGTCTAGGACAGTTGCTTGCTATTAATTCTACTTTCATAAAATTTAACAATTCCTATAATTAATAATTCATACTTCTAGTAATATCATAATCAAATCAAGAAGAATAAAATTTACTATAACTAAATATTAAAGATTTATTATTGGTATAAAATTAAGATTGAATATAATAGTTATAGTTATATCACTACGAGGAAATTTAAATTTAATTATCTAAATTTTATTATATATGAATATATTCCTAAAAAGAATGGTATCTTATGTCTTACTATGTCTTTAATTGATAAAATAAAATTAATAAGGTAAAGTAATCAATTAAATGTGATATAAAATTCTATGGCATTACAACATTGTTGTATATAGGGTTTGTATTTTGGAAAGTATTTGTTGATGGGAAACTGGGGATATACACGGTGGAAATTTAGTAACAAAAATAAAGAGAATTTTGATTTTATATGATAAGTGGTAGCTAGGAGTGGATATTCTCTACATTTATAGCAAAACATAAGATTTTACCATATCATATTTATGTGATTGTTATGTTGTTTGCATATATAGCCAAACACAAATTGAGTTTCTTGTTTGCTACTCCTTAGTGTCATTATTTTTACAAGCACTACAAGAAAAAATAGTTTTAGCAATCATTGTTGGTAGTCACTGTAAAAAAAATGGTTGCTAAAACCTATAGTGGCCAAAATAATGATGGCCACCACTGGTCAAAACAGAATAGCTATGAAAAGTGCCTAGTGATGAGTTATTAATTTGGATGCTGAATTTTCATATTTAGCAACCATCCGATAATGGTTAGTAAAGATGGAATAATTAGCGACATATTTTTTACTTGCTAATGTTGAAGTTATGGTCGTTACAATAGTGGCTTGATTGATGTAGGTACGCGTACAATGACCACATCATTTTGGTTGGTGAAAATTGATTTTTTAGCAACCAAGTTATTGGTTGTAATAATTAGTGGATGGCTGCAATAGTTGTGTTATTTAACAGTTTTGAGTGACTCCTTTGCAACCACAAAGCATAATTGCTAAGGAATATCTTTTTAGTAACCAAGTTATTAGTTGCAATAATTAATGGATGGATGAAATAGTTGTATTATTTAACATGTTTTAGCAGCCTCTTTGCAACCACAAAGCATAATTGCTAAAGAATATCTCTTTGCAACAAAATCATATGTTGCAATTACATTAATATCATCGTAGGACTTATTGCAATTATTATGGTTTAGTGACAAAAAATATGGCTACAAAAATAGCTTGAAGTGATTGCTTACGTGTGCTTAATAATGACCTAAAAATGATTTCAAAAACAAATTGAATTGGTTGTTAATGTGCGTACAATAGAAACCAAACAATGATGGTAAAAAAACTAAAAATGGTTACTAGTATATACAATGGTCATATTTTTTAAGTGAATCATGCGTACAATAGAAACCAGATAGTGATAGTAGAAAAACAAAAATTGGTTGCTAATATATACAATGATCATTTTTTTTTGCTAACATATATAATAAAAGAACCTAATAACCAACAAGCATTCTATTTAAGCCATCTCGCCGAGGACCAAGACCTCATTGCAGTCAGTAATCATGCAGCAATCTGGAGAAAATGCACAATCATGCAGTAGAGCTTACAATGCACATCAACAAATTTCAGTAGCTTTAAAAGATCTCCATATCACACCAAGCACGAGGACCAAGGGCAGATTAAAGTGAAGCACAACCAATCAATCAGGAACCTTCAGCACTGTAGCCTCTATCCAACTCCAGACATCCAGTCTCCTATCCATTTCATTTCTACCAAGCATCAGGGCGTATGAACCAAGGAGCAACAACTATATACATAGCTGGACAAAAACCACTCCATCATCCATCAAAAGATCAAGAAATAAATGACATCCCTGCCAACAAACAATTGACGGAAGAGCTGTCATTCTTTAAGCAAATTCACTAAGCAAGCCAAACCTACCTAGTTAATCATGAAGGTAAATAATGTTGCTGACCATTCACTAACACCCAACTGAACATTATTTCTCCTACATTTTTTTAGTGTATAGAGCATATAAATAGGCTATAAGTATAAAAGTTGAATGATGCAGAATACATAGAAATTATTAATCAATGGAATGTGTCGGTTTATAATAGCCTTCATTGTCAGAAGTTAAGAAAACTAAGCAGATTTGTATATAATCTATTGTTAAGAGAAAATTTGCCTTGATATTTGCTCTAGACTCATTCTCATCCTTGTGATGTTGGCCAAAACCATCCAATCAACTCGCCACCAGATTTCAGGAACTAGAAGATCTAGAGCTATATAATCAGCTGCAACCTGATTGGTTGTCCTAAAGATTATTTCATTGTGAAATATATTAGTACATCACATAGTAGCGGAATGAAAAGAACATGCATTACTGGTGTAGGGAAAAAAACAGTACAGTTATCATGATATTTCTGAGTTGAGCAATCTATGACCTTTTAGCTATATAAAACTGTATGGTAATATATACACGAATAGGAAAAAGGAAAAAAAATGAAAAAACAGTATATATTGTATGGTCATCAAAGGGCTTCTTAATCTAGCCTTTCATTCTAGTTCAAGCAATGAATTAAGCTTAAAAACCAATCACCTGTTTGGTCAGACTTATTGACAGTTGAGAGTGGATGTTGACTCATAGACTTCTGGACAGAGTAACTTCTTGAGAGTTGTTGCCTTCTCTTCCCATCAAATGAGACCCAAGCATTGCTTCACGCATCCTCTGAATCTGCCCCAAGAAAGGAAGAGAACCACTAACAATAATGTGGTGGGGGTCACATCATGGTAGATGAATGAATCAGAAAATGGTCTTAAAAAATGTTGTTGAAATGTTGTTTAGACATGTGAAAGATGTTAAATTTTGGAATAAAGAGGGAGTTATATTTCATCTTTCACCAATATGAAGATGCCCTTGATCGAAGAATTTCTGATCCATGCCCTCAAGATGGATGATAACTAGTAAATAAGCCGAAGAAAGTTTTCCCATAAGAATAATATTGGTCAAAGCCATCTTAAACTTATTATTAGTTGTGTTCTTGGCAGAAAAGACTCCACAAAATGAGAATTATTACCAAATCCTTAAAGGATACCTTTAATTCCAACTAAGCAGAATTTGGAAGTATGGTGGTCTGAATGTGAGAGAGTGCAGACAAATTGGTGTGAAGAGCATACATGGAACATTTAGATTTTCCTGCACATGGAAATAGCTTTTTTTTTTTTTTAAAATACTAATTTACCATATTTATTTCTAAAAGATATTTCAAAAAGATGAACTACAAATAGCAGGTATAAGTTTCAAAGATTTTGTTGAGCTGTTATATTATATATATTTATTTAGACTGGACCATATATCAATAACTGACTAGCAAAACAGAAATAAAATTGAAATGCCAGACATCCGCTTCAGCTTAGAATTCCCCAACTTATTAACGGCTCAATCCAAAAGAGGCAATGCCAAAAATATTGAACCAAGTAAGTCAAGTGAAAACCCAAGTAAGTCAAGTGAAAATCAAGTAAATTCAAATAAATTAACCACTAACAAAGCAAGTAAATAAAGTAAGTCAAATAAAAACCCAGTAAATTCGAATTAAATTAGCACCTACAACAAAACAACTAAGAAAGCCTATGAAAATACAAAAAAGTATCAAAAAAATGTCCTTTGAGCATACAACAGTAACTATCAAAAAGAAGCAAACTGAAATATTAAAAATTATCAAAAAGTAAAAACAATAATAAAAGAATTAAATTATGATTTAGATACCTATTAAATAACAAAATGTTATCACAAATAACAAGATTATAAGAAGAGCAAAGAAACTTGCATTTCTTAGGGTGAAGAAGTCTCTTCTCACTCAAAAATTGAAGACTATTGAACCCAAACCAATGAAAGACCAATTCTAAAAAGAATTCACACTCAAAAACCAGATTTGGAAGTGAGAAAGACACAACAAATATCAAATAACACAATAAAGAGTGCTATAACGTATGCAACCAAAAATAAGTTACTACTCGGTAACAAGTAAGCAATAAAAAATGCAAGAAATAAATAGAAGAGCTACGAAACTCAAGTTTCCTAGTGTGAAGGCAACTCCTCTTAGTCAAAATTGAATCTCCATCAATTGAGCAAAATATAACAAATTGAAAATCAGCAAACTACTGTACCAAAACCAATTGAAGACCAATCTTAAAGTAGATTTCATACTCAATCTTAAAACTGATTAAGTTAAGCTCTAATAAGGAAAAGAGGAAGGAGTAAAAAAAAAGGGAAGGTAGAAAGTTTAAGGTTTGTACACTTTCACTAAAAAGATGCCTCTGAATAATTGGTTTGTCCACAATGACTTTTGATGAAGGCAAAATGATAGGATCCCTCATTAAATTATACTGAGAAGCAAGGAACAATAGCATTTTTATAAATAGACCAGAAAATTGAAAATTCCCACAACACCATATCAAACAAGGATAACATATGAAATTATTTGTTATTTTATAAACAAAATATGACATATAAATTTAGAAATAATATGCACAAGTATGACAATAATCAGCATAGTTTCTACACAACTATGACAACTAGGGGTGTAAATGAGTCGAGCTCGAGTTGAGCTTAGCAAATATTGCAGGCTCGAGCTTTGAATCTTGAGCTCGAGCTCGAGTTAAGAAGAAAGAGCTCGAACCCAGTCAAGCTCGAGCTCAGCTCACTAATTTTTTTTAAATCAAATTAAATATTAAATTATTAATATATATTTATTTAATAATAATTAATCAAATGTTAAATTAATAAAATAATTTAAATTATAATTATTAATATAATATATATTAAATTATAATATATATTATAATAATTATTTAAATTATAATATATTATAATTATTAATAAAATATAAAATTATTAATATATTATAATTATTTAATAGTATATAATAAATATTTAAAATTAGACAAAGTAAATTATTAATATATATTATTTAATTAATATATATAACAAATATTTAAAAATAAAAAAGCTCATGAGCCGGTTCATGAGCTTTTGAACAACTAAAGTTGAGCTTGAGCTCGAAAAGCTCGAGCTCGAGTCGAGCTATAATCGAGCCTGCTCGACTCATCTTACACCCCTGCTGACAACAATCAACACTCTCTAAACTCCTCACACTAGATTACTTGCTCACCAACTACCTGAATGCTAACCTAAAATTTGAAAACAACGTGAATGGGATAATAGAAATTTGGGGGAACCACTTCTCCATCCAAAAAAAAAAAACAAAGAAATGGATGCTATATTACCTTTTCTTCTGCAAACTTCTTGTGAGTTGGCAGTTATTTTCTCATGTACTGCAAACCCTCACACCATAAGTTCCTCAGCTTGAAGAAAAATAACAATATTTAGAGTTTGAATATAGTTTTTGAGAGAGAAAGTATGTTTGAGATTAGCAATTGCTGATAAGGAATAACAAATTAGGAGTTATTGGATGAGGGATTTTGGGATCAAGCTATTCAGATGAGGGATTTTGCCTTAAGATTGAAAACTTGATCCCCCATTCTCGTTGATTCACCATCTTCAATTGGTAAAGAAAGTATGTTTGAGATTAGCAATTGCTAATAAAGAACAATAAATTAGGGGTTGCAGGATGGGGAATTTTGGAATTAAACTATTTAGATGAGGGATTTTGCCTTAGTACTAAAACCCAATCCCCTACTTTGTTGATTCACCATCTTCAATTGGTACAAGTGTAAACAGAGAAAAAAATTACTAAAACCATAAAAGAAAGATGGCAATTATAATACGGCTACTTAGAGATAAGTAGCTAAGGCTACTTTTATTTTCTGATTTAGTTGCCACAAGTTTTTTCTTGGAATGCACTCCCTTGTTGAACTCTTTCTTTTTGAATTACTCCCCCCTGATTGCATAGGTACTAAAATGTCCCTCATTTGGCATTTAGATTGCATAGGTACTAAAATGTCCCTCATTTGGCATTTAAATTACAAAATGACAAGAGCTTTCTTCACTTTCTTGAAAACGGTGTGAAAACACGTGACCACATTTTTTTTCCTTCTTGGTTCTCTCATCCACGATTCTCTTTTCAGTCCTCTCCATTTTCCTCTTCAATCTAAAAAGATATTACAACTATTGAGCTCTTATCGTTTTATTTTTCTTCTTTTCTATTTTGAGTGCTTTTTTTTGGAGGATTGAAGTAGCATTTGAATTCTATTGTTCTCTGTTTGTTGGTTTTTTTTTTTTTTTTTTTCCATTTTCATCCACATCCATTGGATTAAGAAAAGTATGACGATTTGAGAGAAAATTTGTCAAAAAGCAGCTAGGGGCGTGTTTAATGGTGGAAGTGGTGGTTCAATGGACTTGGCCCATGAAAATTGGTAGATGCCAAGGCCATTTCATTGTTATTTTTGTTGAAAGACACTTTTTTCTAATATAGATCTGGGTAAAGTTAAGAATATGATGAATAGGAAGATTAGAAGATGAGATGAGGTGATAAGAGAATAGTAGTGTGTATTTGCATATGAGGCCTATGTGAGGCAATTTGGTTGCCTAGAGTCTGCATGTCTTTTTATTTTTTAGATATAATTTACTTTAGTGCAACCATATTCATAATTCTAATTGTAACTTATTCATAATGAAGGTAATTTCTCCTTCATTTTCTTTTTTAATACTTGTTATCATTAATATATACTTTATTCAATTATTAATACTTGACTTTTGTAAAAATAGATTTGATTTAAAGTATGATTAATCTTGACTATGTTGTTAACCTAATTTCAGGGATTCTATTCAAATTATGGTATGTTTGAAGGTTGTAAACATATTAATTATATTTTATTGTTTATTTTAGAAAACATACGATTAACTCTTTTAGTATTGTATGCAAATATTTTTAGTATGAACATATTCTAGTTCAGTATTTACAGTAGTGTATGTATTATTAGAACCTTAATTATATATATGCTGTTGAAATGTTTTTAAAACTTATTTATATTATTTCCTTGTTTACAGAAATGCAAGAAGGAAATCAGAATTATATTTTGGTTGCTTCCCTCAATATTTCATATGGCAATGGAGGAGTTGAAACCCACAATTTGGTTTCGACACATCCAACCAATAAAGAGAACCCATTTTATGTGTGTTATCATGTGCCAAAGTGGAACAATAGCTTCAAAAGAGTTGCAATCTTAAGATGATTTCAAGTATGGAGATAGTCCCCTAATAGGTCATTAGAGTGTTGTTGCTAGTGCTGAGGGTGTTGGTATTCAAGTGTAGGTAGTGTTAGGGATGTTGTCCTTGAGATTGAGATTCCATTGAATGGTGATGATGGCGATGGGAAGGGGGGGGGGGGGGGAAAGGGAAAGCATGAGCATGGTTTACTATGTTCCAACATTGATTAATGATGTGTTTGGATGGTTATTGCTTGGATGATTTTAGTATTTGTATATAGATGTTGAGAAGGAAGTTTCAATGTTTGAGTATTATATGCATATGATTTATTATTTGAGCAGTTGGATGATTAACATATGATGTTTATAATTTACGATGTAATTTGGAGATTTATTTATATAGATACTGGTTATTGATATATATATATATATATTACATGTTGATGCAAATACAGTACATTTTAAGATATATATGGTATATAGACTAGGAGAAATCCAGTATAATATATCCAAAATCAAGTACTAGAATAGTAAAAAAAGTACCAAACTAGAGAAACCAAGTGTAATATATAGAGAATCTAGTACTGGAATCATATTAAATGGTATCCTTTTTTCAATATATGGTATCTTTCTTTCTTTTTTTTAATATAGATACTGGTTATTTATACATATCTTATAGGATACAAAAAATGAAGTACATTTTAAGATATATATGGTATACAAACTAGGAAAATCCAGCATTGTATATCCACAATTAAGTATTAGAATTGTATAAAATGTACTAAATTAGGAAAATCCAGTATAATATATCTAGAATCAGGTACTAAAATCATAAAAAATGGTCTTCTTTTTTTAGGATACGGAATTATTCTTAATACACTAGAAAATTAAGTTGAATTTAATTATTTAAGTCATTATATGATTATCAAAACATGATTTCTTAGTTGTAGAACTGATATGGTCATGAGATGTACATTGGTAATGGTTGGATGTGGGTATTTGTATTCCCAACCATTTGCACATATACTATCCCAACTGTTACTTGAGTAAATCATGATTTTAGTGTATTAGAGGGTCTTATGTATTGTTTCACGCATCGAATTGAGGTAAATTTGGCCAAGAAAAAAGTAAGTACAAAAACACAAAAAAGAAATATAGAACAAGGCAAATTCAGTACAAAAATGCAAAGATCCAGTATAAAAATCTCAAAAATCAATAGCTTTTTTATCGATTTGCAATACATTCTTAGTACATAAGAGAATAAGTTGAATTTAACTAGAAAAGCTATTGCTTAACTATCAAAACATGATTTATTAGTTTTAGGATTGATACAGTCATAAGAAGTTCATTGGCTTTCTATGGTAGTGCAGAAAAGATAAATTTACCTCATATACCAATGGTTTACAGTAATATGAATGAGAACACAAGTGATTGAATATGGATATTTGTCTTTCCAACTATTTGCACACATACTAGCATGACTATTACTTGAAGAAAAACATGATTTTATTGAATTATAGAGTCTTATGTATTGTTTCACCCATTGAATTAAGGTAAAATCGATCAAAGAAAAAATAAGTAAAAAAATAGTGTAAGGGCAAATTCAGTACAAGACTACAGAGATGAAGAATAAAAATTCCAAATATCAGTATTTTTTCTCGATTTGTAGTATATTCTTAATACATAAGAAATTAAGTTAAATTTATCTTAATCCAACCATTACATGATTACCAAATCATGATTTATTAGTCCTAAGACTAATATAAACATGAGAGGTTTGTTGGTTTTCAATGGTGGTATCAAAAGAATATATTTACCTCATTTATCAATGATTTATACTAGTATGAATGGGAACATAAGTGGTTGGATATGGATATTTATGTTCCTAACCAATTGCACACATACTATCATGACCATTTCTTCAATAAACCACGATTTTGTCGCGCTATGGTATCTTATATGTTGTTCCATGAATTGAATTGAGCCTCAACTTGACCTTTGGAAAAGCAAGTGTAGAAACACGCACAATATGTGCACAACATTGGCAAATTAAGTATATAAACGCAATTTTTGGAGTACATAAATGCCAATACTGGTTACTTTTCTATGGATTTTTGGTATCATTCTCAGCACATAAGGGATCGAGTTTAATTCGGCTTGATCTGGCCATTGCATGATCATAAGACCATAGCATATTAATCTTAGGACTCATATAGTCATGATAGGTTCACTGATTTTCGATGGTAGTGTGGGAGAATTCATTTGGCTCATGCTTTAATGGTTTATCTACTATAAATGGGAGCGCAAGTGATTGGATGAGGGTGTTTGAGCTCCCAACCATTTCAACATGTACTATCACGACCATTTCTTCAACAAACCATGATTTTATTGTGTTAGGGTGCCTTATGTATTGTTCCACGCATCAAATTAAGCCTCAACTCGGCCTTTGGAAAAATGAGTATAGAAACATCCATAATAGGTACACAACATTGGCAAATTAAGTATATAAATGCAATTCTAAAGTAATAAATGCCAATACTGGGTACTTTTCCACAAATTTTTGGTATCATTCTCAGCACATAAGGAATCGAGTTCAATTAGGACTAATTTGGTCATTGTATAATCATAAGATCATGGCATATTAGTCCTAGGACTCATATAGTCATAATAAGTTCACTGATTTTTAATGGTGGTGTCAAGAGGATTCATTTGACATATGCATCAATAGTTTATACTACTCCGAATGAGGGCACAAGTAGTTGGATGTGGGTGTTTGAGTTTCCAACCATTTTAACATATACTATCACAACCATTTCTTCAACAAATCACAATTTTGTCGTGTTAGGGTATCTTATGTGTTGTTCCATGCATAGAATTGAGCCTCAACTCAGCCTTTGGAAAAGCAAGTATAGAAACACACATAATAGGTACACAATATTAGCAAATTAAGTACATAAACGCAGTTTTGGAGTACATAAATGCTAATATTGGTACTTTTCTATGGATTTCCTATATCATTCATAAGAGGTTGAGTTCAATTTAGCCTAATCTAACCATTGCACGATCATAAGACTATAGTATATTAGTCTTAGAACTCATTTAGTCATGATGGGTTCACTAGTTTTCAATGGTGGTGTTGGGAACATTCATTTAGCTCATGTATCAATGGTTTATAATACTGTGAATGAGATCGCAAGTGGTTGGATGTGGGTGCTTGGGTTACCAACCATTTCAATACGTATTATCACGACTATTTCTTCAACAAACCATAGTTCTATCACATTAGGACATCTTATGTGTTGTTCCACGCATTGAATTAGGCTTTATCTCGGCCTTTGAAAAAGCAAGTACAGAAACTTGCATAATAAGTAGACAACATTGGTAAATTAAATACATAAACGCAGCTCTGGAGCATATAAATGCCAATATTGGGTACTTTTTTATGGATTTTCGGTATCAATCTCAACATATAAGAGATCGAGTTTAATTCAGACTAATCTAGCCATTGCATGATCATAAGACTATGGCATATTAGCCCTATGACTCATATAGTCATGATAAGTTCATTGGTTTTTTATGGTTGTGTCGGGAGGAATCATTTGGCATATGCATTAATGGTTTATACTACTATGAACGAAAGCGTAAGTGGTTGGATATGGGTGTTTGAGTTCCGAACCATTTCAGCATGTATTATCATGACCATTTCTTCAACAAACTATTATTTTGTCACATTAGGGTATCTTATGTGTTGTTCCACGCATCAAATTGAGCTAGAAATATGCATAATAGTTACAAACATTGGCAAATTAAGTACATAAATGCAGTTTTGGAGTACACAGATGCCAATACCGGGTACTTTTCTATGGATTTTCAGTATCATTCTAAGCACGTAAGAGATCGAGTTCAATTTGGCCTAATCTGACCTTTGCATGTCATAAGACCATAGCATATCAGTCCTAGGACTATACAGTCATGATAGGTTCACTGATTTTCGATGGTAGTGTGGGAGGATTCATTTGGTCCATGCTTCAAAAGTTTGTCTACTATAAACGAGAGCGCAAGTGGTTGGATGTGAGTGTTTGAGTTGCCAACCATTTCAACACGTACTATCACGACCATTTCTTCAACAAACTATGTTTTTGTCGCATTAAGGTGTCTTATGTGTTGTTCCATGCATCGAACTGAGCCTCATCTTGGCCTTTGAAAAAATAAGTACAGAAACACGCATAATAAGTACACAACATTGTCAAATTAAGTACATAAACATAGTTCTAAAGTACATAAATGCCAATATTAGGCATTTTTTCATGAATTTTTGGTATCATTCTCAACACATAATAGATCGAGTTCAATTCGGTCTAATCTGGCCATTACATGATCATATGATCATGGCCAAATTAAGATAAGTTAAGCTTGAACTCTTATGTGCTAAAAAAGATACTGCAAATCAAGAAAAAAAATACTATTTTTATTTGTTCTATGTACTTGATTTTTAATGTTTTATACTTAATTTGCATTGTTCTTTACTTATATGATGTGTTTTTGTACTGTTTTTCCTTTTACCGAATTTATCTTAATTCGATACATGAAACAGCACATGAAACACTCTAATGCACTAAAATCATGTTTTCTTTAAATGATTGTCATGATAGTATGTACACAAATGGTTGTGAACATAAATAGCCACATCCAACCATTTGTGTTTTCATTTATACTAGTATAAACCATTAATGAATAAGGTAAATGTATCATTTTGACACCACCATTGAGAACCAATGAACCTTTCATGAATATGTCAATCTTGTAGTTGTTTCACCGTCAAATTGAGGTAAATTTGGCTAAAGGAAAATAGAGTACAAAAACACTAAAAAGGCGTCCTTGATTATGAAAATCCAGTATAATAATTCACATTCAAGTATCGGAGACATATTATCTTCTATGATGAAGTATTGGATTTGATAAGTATGGTATGGTTTCAAATACATTTGAAATTATATTAAATTTAGTTATTTAAGTCATTGTTGACCATCATGAAATGATTTTTCAGTCGTAGGACATATATAGTCATTAGACCTTATATGTACCACAAATTGATATTAATATGATACACTAACCATTTATAATGATGTTTTATACTAGTTTGAAAAGATAACATATGTGGTATTTTGTCGAAGTATTAAAACACTCTATTGTGGTACTATTTTCTTAAGATGAAGTATCTTTTTTCCAGAAATCAAGTATACTGTTAAATAAATGAAGTATTTAGTTTGCTTCAATGAGGTACTCTGTTATGATTTATAATATGAATTTTATATATTTTAAACATGATCCAATTTAAGTATTTTAGACTTTATTATATTGGTATAACTATGAAACTCTGTTTTTTCCTACAATATTAACATCCAAATGAGACGTTTTATCATCAATATTGGTGCTTTACACTAATAATTATGTTTTTAATCATTTGAACACATGTTTATCCCAATCATTAATTGAAGAATACATGATTTTATTATTTTTGGATAGTCTTATGTATTATTTCACAAATAAATTGAGATAAATTAGGCCATATGATGAATAAGAAGTAAATTACTCCAATGTAGTAATAGATGCTAAAGGTGAGGTATTTATCTTCCAAAGTCGAGTATTTACATACAAAATTGAAGTATTATTTTGCTGAAATGAGGTATTATATTTCTGATATACAATATCAGTTTTGAACATTATAAATATCATTTAATTTATACTTCCATTTTCTAAGTGTCGTGATTTGGCTTGTTATGCTGGAATTTGTTTAGGTCATTCAACAAGTAAGTAAAAAAAACTCTCATGTAGTACTGTTTTTGTAAAATAAAGTACAATTTTTCAGTTCTGAAGTACGTACATATAAAAATGAAGTATTTAAATGCAAAATTGAAGTACTTTTATTCAACAATTGAGTATCAAATAACTAAAGCAGTAGTACTCTAGTATTAATTTACAAATTGGAGCTAAATAAACAATTCATTTCACCTAAGCGTACGAGGAATGACATCTAAAACATAATTGAACAAATAATCCCTTGAAAAAACTGCAGCAACGTTCTCGTTATGTCTGTCATAAATTTGAAAACAACATAATTATGAGAAATGATTTATATAGGTATGTGATCTATCAAAATAACTTTTCCTTGAGTAGCTACTTCCTTGGAAATCTTGCAATTCCACTACAATGAAAACATTTTTCTAGAGCAACCCCAAAGTTCAAGACTTTGTCTGCTATCACAACTTATACAAACATTTACACTATTATAAATATAAGATTTAAATCCCAAAAAGCTAATCACTCAAAAGAAGCCAAAAAAAAAAAAAAAAAAAAATAGCATGCAGAAAAAAATTGAGAAGATAAGATTCCAACAAATGAAGGAAACATGGAATTACTTCACGCCATTACTCAGACATTGCTTACTTTTCCACACCATTCATTTTTTTCAAATTAGAAATACAGTTATATGAAACTTATGTTTTCATAAATTGACATTTATGGAGGTCTTCAGTAGTGTTTGAAAAATTGGACCGTTCATTGAAGCAGAAACTTACCAGTTCACGGTTTACTGGTTCAATTGTTGATTGAACCATAATTGAACTGCAATTGAACCGTGATGTTATAATTATGAAATATATATATGTTTATATTATATACATTACTTAAAAATAATAAAATGCCAAAATATAAAACATAAAGAGCTTAAATGACAACGTTTAACATCACAATCTAAGTTTCATAATCCATATTATAAATTATCACAACAATTTAAATATCTCAAGTCTGAAGTTTAAAGTTGAGAGTATGTGAGTTAATTCTAAAGTCTAAACTCTAAACCAAGGTTTGTTTTGACTTTTAGATAGCTTGTGAGATGTACCTTAGCTTTGAAACTTTATGCTTAGACAAACAAATTAAAAAAAATTAATTTTATTAAAAAATAAATGGAAAAACCGTTCCTGTTCAATTGAATAGTGAGAGGTTCGTCGATTCATTGGTCCGATTGGCCGGTCTAAATGGTTTTAACAAAATAGGGTATTTTTTTGAGTTTTTCGATTTTATGAGAAAATTGAACCGGTCCATTGTCCGGTAGACGGTCCTACCAGCCGATCCAATCCAATTTTTAAAACATGGTCGTCATTGTACATACAACTTTCAAATAATTAAATTTGAGGTTCTTTCCCATTACCTAATATTTTTGAAGCTAAAAAAAACAATAATAATAAAAGAGCATACTGCTATAAACAGTTGAAAGGCAAAAATGTTGCTTTACCATACGAAAATGGAGAAAAATTATGCTTTCTTCACGCTAATATATAATCGGCAATGATAGAAAAGAAAAGAAGGGGAAGGTATAGTGTTTCAGTGAAAAATAGAGAAGAAATGCAAGAGAACTATGAACAGACTTTATCAACTAATAAAAATGAAAAACTAAAAACTAAAATGAGGGTACTTTGTCAATTTGGATGGTTGGAGAGTGAACTCAAAAGAAAAATTTGATATGGGGAGTTCAAAAGAAAATAGTGATGGGTGGGGACTTAATCCTAAAATGAAAGTTGGATTGAGTATTTTTAAATAAGATGCCCACTATAATATGTGTTTTAATGTTTTAGGCATATTTTGAAATATTTGTTATTTTTTTATTGGGAAGAGAGAAAAGAATTAATATATCATTCTTTATATAGACATTTTCGAAGATATTAAATTCTAATAATAAAATTTTTGTGTTAAATTAATATATTTAAGTAAAATCATGAGTTTTAATTGTGCAAATTATTACCAAGTATATCTAAACAAAATTGTGTATACCTTGTTAGGAAAATTTTTTAAAGCTTACATTTGATTAAATAAAAATAAGTTTCAATTTTAGAGCAATTCAATAACAAAATTTTAACATAAGATTATTTTCTTAGCTAAAACGTGTCATGAATTAGGAGGGGGAAGATTCAAATATCCTATCTTTCTTCTTAAAAAAGACTTTAAAGATTTAGAAAGGAGACTTTAAAAATTATACCTTTTTCTTTTAGTGCCTTCCAACAAAAACAACGCTAGCTTTTTAGGTTTTTTACCTAAATTAATATTTATAATGTGCCAATATTTTTACTATTATTATTCTATTTTGAAATAAAACTAAAAAGATGAAATTTAACAATTCTTGCATTCCTATTTTACTTAATATAGTTCAATTACTTTTTCAAGTCATAGACATTGCTATTTTTACTTTTAATTAAGTTTTATTTATTATCAAAATATATCTGCTAAAAGAATCCCACTTTTTACCTTAATAGAGAATTTAATTTATTATTACTACAATGTTTATCCCAAATTTGAACTAAATTAAATGAATTAAATATTAATAGAATGATTTCTAACTTCCAAAAACAAGCAACTATAGGCTGAATTCTATTTGATAAGCTTGCAATTTACATTAGCTTGGAGTTTCAAAATAAGTTTTTAAATTAGGCTCACAACCAACTTGATAAGAGTTTTTACTCCAAGAACAAGCTTTTCCAAACAAATTTTGTAGACAACTCAAACTTAGTTTAGAAATAAGTAGAAATCCTAAATTTTGTCCAAATGACCTAATTTTTATTGTTTTCATTCATACTATTATTAATAAACTAAATTTAATTTTTAAGATCAAACAAATATAAATCTTAAACTAATTCAAAACTTAAAATCATACTCCACATATTGAATAAACGATTTATTTAAAGTTAATAGCATATAAGTTTAATATATAGTTTAACATTGATATATACTTTGAATCAATAATAAAAAATTTCATACAATAACATATTATTGTAAAACAATATCTAAAAAGCTTAAGTTAGAAGTTTATATTATGCAATAAATATATATGTATATTTATATAAGATATACCTACTATAAGTCAATTGGATTAAGCTTCACTTTGCCATCCTTATAATTTAGGTATGAGGCTTTAGAATATTTCATTTTTATACATAAAGTTTATTTTGTTTTACATATTAATTTCTATTTGTGTAATTTAAGTGTATATGGTAAATATTTATAATAGACTTAGGCTTTAGCAAAACTTATCTTGACTAATATCAACTTATATTAATTTGAAGCCATAGTCTTAATTAAAATAAATGCATTATACTCTTACCGTTATGCAAAAGTCCAACTCAAGAAAAACTTGGCAATAATTTGTTTTTCATATATATATATATATATATATATATTTACTATTAAGGACAATTTAATAAAATATAAAAATAAAAAACATGGAAGAAATATAAATAACATTTATTATACCTTTGCTTGTTGAAATTCATCAAGTACTTTGAGACATATGATTTTATACATAGTGTAATGTTTGTACATATTAAACAATTAAAATAAATTTATAGATTACAAGTGAATTCTTGCAATATCTTAAGATAAATTTTTATTTAAAAAAAAAATAATTGTGAAACTATTTCTAGTCCAAAAAGTTATTCCACTGACTTTTTATTTAAGAAAAATTCTATCATTATTATCCCAATTTCAGAAGAAAATAGCCTTCAAATTTTTAGTTAAATAAATTTTTATTTGTATGCTCAAAAGATAGAAAATAATTTATTGTAAATATTTAGTCTATTAAAATTAAAATATCACTGATAAAAGAAATTTAAACAATATAAAGCAAATTACATACTGAAACTCAATTCATGAAATATTTTAAATTAAAAAAATTGTAATATGGTTAAAAATTCAGCAATTATAAAAATTAAAGCTCAACCTAAACCTAAAATGATTCTTTTTCTAAAAAGTAAGTTAGATGATTTAAAAAGATTTTCAAAATTTTATAAAAATATTAATACACATTATATTCAATAAAAATAAAAAGAAAAAGGAGGGTGAGAGCATGAGGTGCTAATTGAGAGAAACCAAAGCCATTCTTAATGGCACCAATTTTCACTTTTTTGCCAAAATAGACATCGGAAGAAATTTTTGGTCGAAGTTTGGAGGAATTGATATGAGAACCTGCCAAAATTATGAGGAAATTGTTATGGGAAGAGATTTTTCGCCAAAATTATGTGGAAGTTGATATGGTAAGAGATTTTCCAGCAAAATTATGGAAAGATTTATATGGGAAGGCAATTGTCAATAAACACAATAGATAATAAGTGGGTTTTCCCATTTCAGCTTCCAGTTCTCTTCTGCTTTGGAAGATGCTTCCCTTTGATAAGCTTTCTTTTCACTGTCTCCATAGTAAGAATTGTGAATAAAGTCTATTCTTTATTTTTTTGTCTTATTTTGCCTTTAACTCTTTATATTTATGGTAGAATTGTGGTATAATTGACTCTAGGTTAGAAGATTTTAGTTGTGGAATTACGGGAATTTTGTGTAAGGACCTCTCATTTATTTTCTATATTTTTTCTTTTTTTTTTGAGTTTTGATTGGGTTAATTGATGCTCTTTTGTGTGTTTTTTTTATTCAAATGTATCCAGAATATATTAGTTTCATTTCATCCTAAATTTCAAACAATCAAATACTGGAATTATATCAGCTTATGTATTGATGGACAGTAAAGTTGGTTCATACACTAAAATTGACTTGCACATAATGTCTATATGTCATGATTGAGTTTCTTGAAAATTTTATTGTAGATTATTTTTTATTGATTTGAAACATCTGATTCAATTTGGACTACTATGGTAGATAATGAGTACCACTTTTAGGTGTAGACTGGAGTTGTTAAGAGCAATGGCAACCGCTAATAACATGAGCATTTTAAAATGCAAATTGGAGTTGTCTAACACCCTGGCTGCAGCAAATGACATGGTTAATGATCCGATTAAAGATCAATTGCCTCAAAGCATGGGTAATAATGCATACATTTTACATTTTATTTTAGTTGCAATTGGATGTATGCCAATTTAAATGCGTTTGGCTTTCTTGTAGTTTCAAGTAGGAAGCAACGGGTGGCTTTTCCTCCAACAAAAACTTATAGCAACTCAAACAATCCAAGTTCCACAAGTAAACAATGACCAATTCATGATAATATTAGAGGTGCAAGTAGTATATCTTCCACACTATCAATATTTTGAAGTTCATAATTATATTACATTGTAGTAAAAATAATTATTTCTTCATTTTTTAGCTAGACTGCCTAGCGAAGAGTATCAAGTGCAACGTATGCCCAGCAAGCCAAATGGAAATATCAGAATTGATATGAGAGGTAATATTAAGTAAAAGCATCTAATTCGATTTGCCATTTTATACTTATTGAAGGATATGCTATGTAGAATCGGTAGAGGAGACACTGGTAAAACATCTAATGGTACCAAGTGTAATATCTTAGTGCTTATTTCTTTAATATTTTACTTTTTGCATGTTGTTAGAAACAAAAAATGACTTAGGTTTACTTTTTTTTATTAACTAAGGATTTTGTAAAGGAAAAACGAGGTCGAAGTCTTACTAGAGGGTTAAACACCCAAAAGTACACACGTAAATGCAGAGAGAAGCTAAAAATTATCATTCCAAAGGGAATTAACAAAACTATTGGGGAGCATAGTTCAAAACATGCAACTTAAATTGGGTTCTCCATTAGACTTGAAGGTCCAATGTAAGTTGAGGGCTGCATAAACATTTCTGACGAAAAAAGAAGAAGACCTCTTTAGAAATTGGTTGTAAGTGTTGGTTTTAGTTTTATTTCGCTTTAGGATACTTTTTGTAAATATTTTGATTAGATAAATTACATGTGACACAATATTTTAATTCTTCTAAATGTCAAAGAATAAGATTAATTACGAAGTGGAAGAGCCACATGTGGTCCATTGTATGTGGAAGTCATTTACCAAATAGTACTCAACTTTTTGCTCAAATCCCATAGATATTATCTATAGATGAAATCTGAAGGTGGTGCGGTACTAGCTAGACAGAGTATTTATTAGAAACTTGCCAACTGTTGTGATGATTGACTTTGGTTGTGTGACTTTTGGGAGATAGAAAAATTTAAGGCAAATATTATTGATTTATATAATTTTAATAATAGTAAAATGTACTTGGATTTTGTTGATTTAACAAGCAAGGAATCTCATTAACAATTTTTTATTTGTTAATATTTATCGAAAATTTCAGAGACAGTAAAAAAATAAAGCAAAATTGTAGCATAACCATAAGTTGGGGACTAAATCTCATGCAACACATCAATATGATAATGTAAGTTATTTTTTTAGTCAAAAATATTTTAACTATATTATATATTTATATTTTCAATTGCTATGTAATAGAACTTGGATGATTTGATATGTTTGAGGTTGAATTTTATAATGCCAAAACTAGATGGGCTGACGATGAGGTTGAGGCTAATAGTGTAAGTTGCAATAAAGCTTTGCTTCATTTCTTTCGTTATCTCATAAATTATTTATATCGTAAATCATTGAGTGTCTCATATTACAATAATAGGCTCAAATGAAGGAATTGCGAGAGCAACAAGCTCTACCAGATGGTGCTTCTCGTATGACTATAGAACAAATGTGCATTAATGTCCTCAGAGAAAATTCCTTGTATGCCAAATCAAAGAATCTTAATAAAAAAAGATCAGGTCATAGTGTTACTTCAAATTCTGAAACATTTAGAAACCAGGCACGGTTAGAAGAGGAGTTGGCAAATACACAAGCTGAGTTAGCGAGTTCTACTGTGGAAGTGGTGGTGAATTGCATAGAGGAGATAACTGGCAAAAGCTATCCCGCAATCATTAATCCATCCAATTAGTGAGTGGAACTTCGTGTTTGAATTTGACTCAAATTCATTTGGCTTGACATATAGGTTAAACCTTCTTTAAGAATTTACTGTGAAGAAATTTTAATAGACTATAGATATTAATTTAAAGAAATTTTTAAAATTATTCCACCTATGGTCTTAGTAATATGATTGCTTTGGTGAAAATAACTTTTAGTTCTTTGTTTTTTCTTTTAGCTATCAAATAGAATAATTATCATTTCTGCTAGATTGGTTTGAATTAAAATTTTCCCAGCTAATTATTCTTGATATTTAATGTCTTGCTTGGTGGCATTCCAATGTTAAGTTATGAAATAGTTTATGCCTCTATTTTTTAACTCTATGTTCAATATATGTTGCTTGGTTGGAATTAGCTTATGACTTGAATAGAGACTGGAAATTCATGAAATAACCTATTGGTATGGTGGCTGAGGTTCGAAATTTGAAAGGTACAATTGGTGGGATGCTACTTTGCATAAACAGACTCATCTGATGCACTACATGAGGAGTCTAGATTTTAATTTGCTAAGTTTGGTACTCCTTGTGGAGCAATAGCAACAACAAGATATTGGCTTCCTACTCCTCTAACTGGTCGCAGTACCATGGAAGGCATTCAAACTCCAACATTTGCAGACACATGTTGGGAGGAATCCCCTCTAGGTGAAAGGTGTGTGTCTCCTTGGTAAGGTGAAAAAGGTTTGATCCCTCCATAGGGATGAAGCTGCTGGCTCTTATTGAAGGACTGTTGTTGTTCTTAGGGTGGCATTCTCTAGCTTATTGGGTAGTTACTTGGGCTGCAACTTGATTAGTGCTTTCTAGTATGGTCTTCAACATCTCTCTAATCATATGTAAGCTAAGATCTTAAAAAGAAAGTACTTGTTGCTCGTGCATCTTCTTCGGTCTAGGTTGCGCATAGGTAGCTAGCTCTAGCTCCGATCATCGCAGTGCCCTAAGTTGGTAACTCTCCATATTCTTCAATATTAGAGCCACCGGGTTGTATCCTTGATAAGCATCCAAGAACTTTAGCTTTTCATTCTTGGTAGTGGAGTTTATTAAAGTGTCAATACATAGGAGTTGGAATGCATTTCTTGGGTAGGCCTTGTGGAGATTGATGAATTCGATGTACATCTTCTACTTTCCATGGGACTTGGGTACCAACACCACATGAGCTAGCTATTTAGAATACTAGAGTGGTTATGTATACTTCTCTTGCAGCAAATGGTCCATCTCCTCTTTGATTATTTGTAGCACTCTACTCTGAAGTTTCTTCTATTCTGTTGTACGGTCATGCATTCAAATCTACCTAGAGGTGGTGAATGATGATATTTAGGGAGATTCCTTGCAGGTCCTTCACACTCCTAGTGAATATGTGGCGATCATCTTTTAAAGGATCTCTACTGTAAATCTCCACACTCTTAAGCTTCTCCTACGCCCTAATTCTTGTTCTTTAGTTTCCTCTTCCTATTTTGAGGCTTGTCATGCATAGGTTCACTTGCGACGTCATTCTCCTTCCTTGTTTGCAACAAGTAGGGGTCTCAATGATCACCACTCCTCCTGTCATGCTAGGAGGTCCCGCGAGTGCTAGTGGTTCTTATCATAGATCCCTTTTGCATCCTCAACATTTCTTCTTCTTTCCTTAAGTCTTCTCATAGACGATGCCAAAATAATGCTGCTCGAAAATAGAGCTTGGTCCTTTCCAAAAAATAATAGAGTGTTGGTTCATCTACTCAGGAATGCACATAGAAAGATATGCTCTTCTCAAGAGTTCTTTCACTTTGAGAAATTTTGTAAATGATTTCATGTGTCAATTTTCTCTCTGAGACTTGGTATTTATTAATTTTTATCTTGATAGAGCTAAGCCCATTAAGGTTTTCTGCCTTTTTTATGAGTTTTACCTATCTTTTAGGCTTGCTAGCCTATTTACTTAATTGATTACTCTTAAAGTCCAATTGTCATTTTTAGTCAATTAATCAAATTGTTCTTAAGTTAGATCTTAGTCATATTATTGTCATATTTTGTGCGAGACCGGGTGGTATCCTGCAAAAAAACTTATTGACATTAGACCTCACTATCCCATTTAATCTTACTGCTAGATACCCCAAGAAAGGTCCTGGAGCTGAGGCAGAAACCATAGTAAAGAAACTAGCTGGAGCAGCTCTGCAGGAATGAAGATGTTCTACTTAGGATAGTGGTAGGGAATAGAGCCTATGTTTAAGGCTTGGCATTATTAAGCTTTTTTCCAGTTGGCTTGAATAGTGTATTATCATGTTTTTCTTTTTCATACTAGTGTTCATCTTGGGGCCAAGTTTTGGTTTGACATTTTTTTTTATTTGGTTTCAATAAAGTTTCTTTGCTTTTTCTTTTTTTGTGTTCATATAAATACTTAGCCAATTAAATGACTATTGTGCATACTTGTACTTTGAGCATTGAATCATAGAAGGCAGGAAGATAGAATCCTTAAGCGCTTGTGAAGATTGATTATTTCAGGTATTGGCATCATATGGCTCCCTACGATTTCCATTGTGGAGCCTCTCTTCTTCTTCTTCTTCTTCTTTGTACATAAGCCCTCGCCAGGCTTACTGATGATGTGGTTCCTTTATTGATCACTTGAGGATTTAGGAAATTTATTTGGTAAAGTCATATGAACTTTTTAGTGAATTTTATGAGTTTTAAGTGACTGATATAGCTGTGGATGCAACATATAATGGAATTATCCTAGGGAGGCATAGCACCCCCTTTTCAATAGTATTAGTTTAGCTCCTGCAAGATGAAATTCTTCGAGGAAGGAGAATTGATCTTGTGCTTGAATTGGGGAGACATTAACGTAGAGTTCAAGTATCACGACGAGTAAAGGTGCATTTATGGGTCTCTTGGGAGACTTCATAATAAGGCATAGTAACTTGATGAGTCACCATATATTCTACTTGGTTGTGTATGTGCCTTCCTTAGGGCTTTCCATCATCAGGCATTTTTAGAGGTTGCCACCTCTTCATAAGGGAACGATAGTGGGCTTT
Organism: Jacaranda mimosifolia; assembly: GCA_018894105.1. Lineage (NCBI taxonomy): Eukaryota > Viridiplantae > Streptophyta > Magnoliopsida > Lamiales > Bignoniaceae > Jacaranda > Jacaranda mimosifolia. Next base: position 3,373,176 of record CM032131.1, on the reverse strand, counting down.
TTTAGGGGTTGCCACGTACTTTCGGGGGAAGCCTATGGTGGGCTTTTTTAGAGTGTCTACTACGTACTTCACTAAGGGCCTATAGTGGAATTAGATCGACGATCACAAACCTCAGTTAGGCTCGTATAGTGGAATTACACCTGATGGCTATCACGTATGAGGATCCCTATAGTGGGATTACGACTAAAAACTTTTAGTAATGTGTGATCAACATGTCCTTGAAGTTGATCATTTTTTTGCCACAAGAATTCAAACTTTTCTCAAGGTATGACGAGTCCACTCATATTTTTGTATTTGTCCATGCATGTAATTTGTGGACTACTGTGAATCTCCAATAAACATACTCGAATGATGATCGTTGCATTTTAATTGATATCTCTAAAAACAAAACCGTGTAATTAAACTTCATATCAAATTGGATATTATAAACAATACTAGTTTTCAATCACTATCAACATGTCATCATAGTAAAAGAAAAAATCCATTACATTTATGAGTGATTGCATAAAATAAATAGGTAAATTGGAAAGCAAATTTTTAGAAAAATATTGATCTTTGATCACAAAATTCATTATGCATCATACAAGGAATGTGGTGAAGGTTGCCTAGTCCAACCACTAATCAGTGGGAATTGCCTTGTATTGCAATACATAATAGGAGGAATTTCATGATTGTGCTTTCCTTCATAACTTGTTATAACATAGCTGTGTTCTTGTTGATCTCTTTCCAATCTTTTCTTCACCTTGAAGCCTTCATTTGAGCACTTATAGTAAATTCCTACAAGTTAATTTATACACAGTAGTTAATTAATTAATGAATTATCAACAAATTAATATCAATAAATGGCTTAATATATCCATATATAAAGAAGACATTTGTCGCTACTTCATTCCTTTTGCTTTATAATAAAAACTAGTTTATTAGTTAGGGAATTAAGAAGAGTGTTCTAGAGATAGAAGAAAAATATTTAGATTTTTAATCCTTTGCAAACCCCATCAACATAGTTAAAAAAAAAAAAGAAAAAAATACTTTGGGGAAATTTTTTTGAAAAAGAAATAACTTTTGCAAATATTGTGGAATATGAAGATCGCATATTTCCACCTTTTTCTATAACATCATAACATAGAAAATACTATTTTTTTTGTCTTGCTCAATAATTTGAATCTTGGAATTAATTTATTTTAAACATGTGATGGAAAAATGAACAAATACTCAATAAAAGTCAAAAGAAAAAAAATAGCAAAGGAAAAATGAAGATTAAATCAGTACTTTCTAATCTCTCTCTGTGTATGTAGGAATATATAATGTGTAAATAAGCATAGATATGCAGTTTGAACATGTTGAATAGTCAATTAATCCAGTGACATTGCCGTTATACTTATACATGTGAGATTCAGGTTCGAATCTTAAAGAAAAATGATGGTCTAACGTTACCAAAAGAGGAAAAGAAAATCCTATGGAATCAATTTGTTACATCAATATGTGTAGAGTGGTGTCTAGAAAATGATAAAGTAACAATGTTTTAATCATAAGAAATAATAATATTTACTCCATATATATATAATTTTATATATATATTTGCACATTAGATTAGTACAGAAGAGTAACATGCATAACTACTCTATGATTTATAACCAAAGTCTTGGATTGATGAAAGAAAGAGCCAAGAGGAAAAAAAAGAAAAGAAAAGAAAAGAAAAGATAATGAATTCAGCACAATAATTGAGAGGCAATAGAAGTACAATTTTGATGATTACTTGGTAGGTTGAAGATAAAAACAGAAATTGATATTTTTAAATAATTCAACAATAGTATCGGTTTAATCTTTTTAAAAATATGAGTATTTTTATATAATAAATACAACAGCATGCCAGTTAATTTAACTTTTGAAAAATGTATGCAGGCATAAATATAAGTTTCAAAATATTTATTGTCTTCGTAATTTATTTAAAAGATTAGTTTCAATGCAATTTGCAAACAATAAAACCATACTGTTAATCTTTTTCATCTAAAATTTTTGGGAACAAAATAATTTTCATTAGTATATCATCAATGTTAAGCTATAGATATTCTCATTGTTGTTCACCAAAAATGATCATTTTATGTGGCATACTAAGTCCTAATTTTTTTCATATGCAAATTTTTGACAGGGCAAAACATGGCATGCATAAACATTCACTTGATGAAGCTAGATCATGAAGATCAAACTTATATGCTTAAGCACTCATTATGAGATCTTGGTTGATGTGGGAAAATCTAATACATTTTATTTATAAATATAAACTAGTATTGTGGGAGCCTGATACTAAATATGAAAATCTCTCTTTTTTTCTGTTTTTTTGAATGAGAGAGTTTTCCTTTGGATAATATATATATAGGGCTAGAATTCGCAGAGACCAAAGAAATAAGGAAACTTAAGCTTCTGATTTATTGGAACTAAGATTAAGTAGCAATTAATTAGTAATAATATGCTTAATGTTTAGCCCTATGTGGTCAAATCTGTTAGGCTACAACTTTCCTTTGCTATGTGAAACTATGCTCCTTGAATATCTAAATAGGGCACATTTAGTATCTAGAACTAATCGTCTTTCCCAAAATAATAGTGTCACATAAGAAGATTGTTCTATTATTTAAGGCAAAAATTGGATAACTTAGATATGGATACTTAGTATATATTTACGTATATATCCCAGATTATATGGCAGTGATAAACTTTATAGGTCGCACTTCTTTACTTGTTTCTAGGCCACCTATGGACTGAAGATTGGTAAAAATATTAATTGAAGCTATTTATTCCTTTGTGATTCTATCTATTCTTTTACGAGGCTGAGGAGTTGCCTTCTGATCATGTGGGGAAGCATGCTTGTGGATCTGCCCGCAATCTATATATCCTTTTCATGCTGGCAAGGACAAAAGAATCTTTCGTTATGGCTTGTGGCAGAGTTGTGGGGCGGACTTCTACTGAGATGTTGATGAGATTTCTTTTAGTGCCAATCATATGCGAGGAGTGGTGTTCGAGTATGATCAAAGATAGTTGGAGTTATTCTTTTCTAGCTAATTAGCTGAGATAGTTGCTGGTGATTTTGTTCGCATATGAGTTTACTTCATTGCTTTTGTTCATTTTCGTCATTGCTTCTCTTTTTTGTTGCTTCGCAGTGATTTCTTACCCTTGAGCATTTTTTGCCTTTTTTAAATATAGGGGTACAACTTGGTTGAGCAAATGTCCCGCCGAGTAGAGGGAGCTTTGTCTATAGTGAAACATCTGATGCTGCCAAAGCTGCTAAGTAGCAATGTCAGAAGGAGAAGGAGTTGGACAAGCTACTAAGGAGCATAACTGCTTGAAGGAAAAGTATGCAAAGGAGATAAAGATTGGGGAGAATTTATGGGCTCTGATGCTAGGAGAACCCTTAGAAATGCTACTCATAAAGAAGCTATCAAAGAGTTTAAAGGTTCTGATGAGTTTTTTGAGGTGATCGAAGTGGAGGTGAAGGTGATCTACGAGTAGACTATTCAGAGTTGTCGCTGTATTTTGAGAGAGACCTGACAATACCTTGAAGAGGATTTGTTGATGTTGGATCCCGTCCTCTCGATAAATATTGCTGTCAGATAGTTATAGAAGGGCCCCAAAATTGGTGCAGAGATTACAGTGGAAGAACCAGCAGAAACAACTTTGCAGGAATAAAGATACTTAGCTTAGGATAGCAATATCAACTAGGATTTATGTTTACAAATTCGGTTAATACTTTCCATTTATCTTGAGTAGTATCTTTCGCATGTTTTTCCTTTTCATATTAATGTTCACTTTTTAAAAACCAAGTGTTGGCCGAACACCTAATGTGTCTTCCTTGGTTGATTTCAATAAATTTTTATTGATTTCGTTTATTTTATGTTCATGCAAACATTTAGGTTGTTGTATGACTTACTAACTTTATATCCTAGTACTTTGAGAATTGATAATTGGAAAGACATGAAGATGTCACTATTAAGTGCTGGAAATGAGTGCATCATCAGCGCCCATGTGGGGCTTTGGACTTGCGTGCCAGTGCAGGGTGCGAAACTCAAGTGCTTGTGCTAGGCTCAGGCGTTCGCAGGATGCAGACCTTAGGTGCCTACAGGGTGTCCGCCTTGAGCTATTTTTGGGCGCCCTTGGCATGCTTGCTTCGAGCACTCTTTGGGTGCTCGGTAGGGGCACCCATCTTGGGCACCCCTATGTAGGGTGCTTTCTTGGGATGATTTTTCCTCTTTCTTAATTGCTTTTGTTTATGTTGTTTTTTGCCGAGCTTGACAATAGCACAATATCTTTGACGGTCATGTAGGGACTTAGAGAAATTGATTGATAAAGTACAAGGGGTACTTTAGTGCATTTATGAATTTAGAGTTACAGTCTTAATTGCGAGTGTAAGATGTGATGAAGCTTTCTTAATGAGGCATGGAATCCTTCTATGTGTTGGCATCATTCTGCCTTGTGTAAAGCTTTTCAAGTTAGTTTTGCACTTTGGGTTGAGCATAGTTTAAGCGTTGGGGTGAGAACAAATGGGTTGATAGGTCTTTTGAGAGGCTTCATAAAAAGTATGGGATCATATGTGGAGTCATCGGACCTAGAGATTTTTCTTTGAATATTCGTTAAATGTTGAGACATTGCCACTCTCCTCTTTATGAGAATCAAGGTGAGCATTTTTGCTTGATGGTGTAGGTGGCTTCTGAAGTGTTCCTTAGTGAGTATCTCTAGAGCGGTTGCCATGTACTCTTGATAGGAGCCAATAATGGACTTTTTAAGAAGGTGCCATGTACTCTCGAGGGGAGCCAATAATGGGCTTTTTTAAAGGGTGCTATGTACTTCTGAGAGAAGTTGATACTAAACCCTTTTAGAAGGTGCCACATACTCCCAATGGAAGCCAATAGTTGGCTTTTTCAGAGGGTGACTACCTCGTACCTCCTTAGGGGCCTATAATGGGTTTACATTGGCAGCCACGTACCCCAAAGGGGCCTTTATAGTGGGATTACGCCCAATGACTGCCATGTACTCTTCGCACTTCTTGAAGAGCCATTACAAAAAATGTAATTTCTCCAATGAAATATTTTCATCTGAAATTTCTAATGGAATAGCGTAGGATTTTTGACGGATGACTAGTCCACCAGAAATCCTACTCAAATGCAATAGACAATATGGCTCCTTGGTGGCGAGAAATGGGCGCATAAATTTCCAACAATCTTTACATTGAAAATGCCTTAGAAACAGAATTCAATCAAACACCTCTATCAAAAATTGCCATCGGAAATGGATAAATAAATTTAATTAAAAAAGTTTGTGTTCTATCCATTTTCGAGACCTTTTTTTATGGATGTTCCTTGAAAATTTAAAATTTATTTTTATTTTTTAAATTTCAGATTAATTTTTGAAGGACTTCTGACAGATCTGTCCATCGAAAATCCTTCAAAGACTTAAATTAAAAAAGTCAAATGCATCTTTTCTTCCGCCCATTTCTCTTTTCTTTCTTTTCTTTTCTTCTTCTCTCCCTTCCCTCATTCTTTTCTTCTCTCCCTCCCCTTGTTGCCGCTTGCTACTTGTAGTCGTTGCCGTTGCTGCCACTATAAGTAACCTGCAGTTCGTCACTGCCTGTATCCCTCATCGTCGTCGCTGCTCATAGTCCGCCTCCCATGAGGTTTTCTTTCCTTTAATTTCTTTTTCATTTTTATACTTCTATTTATCTAGTTGATTTTGTGTTGTTACTGCGTTGTAATTCTGTTATGTTGATTTTCTATTGATAATTATATAAAATTTATGCTTTAGTTTAGTTGAAAATGTGGTAGTTGTTATGTTGAAAATATTGTAGTTTTTTTGTATTGATAGTTATATGAAAATTATGCTTTAGTTTGCGTAAATTAATGTTGATATTGAAGTGGGTTTTATTGGAAAATAAGACTAATATAGGAATTATATAAATTAAGCATTTTAATTTTGAGTTTAGGGTTTAGGTATTATAAATTTTATATGAAATTAGAGCATATAAATTGGAATTGAGTTAAAACTAGAAATTTATCATTTTAAGTTTGAGTATGAAATGGTTTAATTAGTTAAAAATATATAAATTTATTGTAATAATTAGAAATGTTTTGTGCTTAATTAATATATTAACTATAAATATTTAGAAATTATGATATAAAAAGTTTTATAAATTGTACTTGTACATTTATACATTTCTCTAACTAATTAAATTATTTTACACTCCTTATCCTAGGTTGAGTTTTAATTTGAGTAGTTCATTAGTCTCATTGTGTACGTGTACACGATATTAAACATTATCTTTGTACTTGTATGCCTATACATTTCTCTAACTAATTAAATTATTTTAAACTCCTTATTCTAGGTTGAGTTTTAATTTGAGTTGTTAAGTTCATTAGTTTCATTGTGTATGTGTACATAATATTAGACATTATTGAATGCTTTGTGAGTTTTATCTTGGAATTGTGATAAATTGTCAGCTCTCGTACACAAGGAGGCATCGCTACTTAGGACAACAACTTTATTGTGACTCCCAAATGCCAAGTGTTTGTATGAAATTTTCTTTATTGAATTTGTATATTTAACATTATGAAAATTTTATGTCTGTATAAATAGTAAACATGCATTAAGCGTAAAATCTAGAATTGGTGGTTTAGATTAGAGGATGGAATTTGGGGGAAAGGGTGGATCCAATTTTTTGCTATTGGATTATTGTTTGCTTGCACGTATAAGGAGTAATACACATTGTGATATTTAATAGTTTAGTTATATTAATGTTTTGTGATATATGTTTTTGCTCTATAGGTTAGAAAAAAATTGGATTATTATAATTAGAGGGGAAATTCCATCAAAAATATTTTAGGGGTAAAATCTTTTATGGAACCCCATTTAATAACCCCTAAGAACTAAACCTTTTAGTTGACCAACAACACCTCACTGTATGCCTCTCCCAGGCAACTTGAAGGTCTCTCGAGGCACATGCCTTCCCTAGGCAGAAATTTAGAAGTAAATTTGCTAACTGATAGCTGATAACTTCTCACAACCTCCACTAGTAGTGGATGCGAAAAATAGTGAACATACTATTAAATAAAACAAAATACCTCAGAAGAGGGCATGTCATTCAATCACCTCCCAAAAATAATATGAAATCATATTCATCTACAAGTAAAAGCTGAAAATTATTCAAATTATTGTACTCATTGCTCCACTAAAGTCTATTAATTCCTTCCCTAAAGTAAACTTTTCTAACAACTTACTATCTAGAGCCAAGTAAACTTTCTCAATCTCTAACTTTAATCCGATGACTCACTAAAAAAAATGATTAGGGCAGGAAGAAATGAACACTTTTTTCGATGCAAGACCATGTATTGAGGAATAGAAAGAAGAGATGATGCTAAGGAAAGGTTGCGTGCCTCAAAGCTAAAATCTAATACATTAATAAAGGGATGGCCTCCTTGCGCAAAGACCATGGCAACGTCCATTGAGGAAGTCTTTCCAAGCAATAAATTGTGAAAAAAGGAGATAAAACAAGGGTTACCAAATATCTATTTAACTCATTATGCCAACTCAATGGATTGTAAAGATCCTTGAAAATTTTAAGTGATTCCCATAACGTAAAGCTCTACCAAAGATCTTAAGTTATCTTTAAAGTGTAAAGGTTTGCTAGAAAGCCTAAGTGATTGTCGAAGCATAAAGCCTGATAAATTTTTTTAAGTGAATCACAAAGTCTGAAACTTATATGGAGATCCTAAATGATCTTGAAGCATAAAGTTCCACAAAAACTTATAAATGTTTCGTGGGGCATAAACCTTCTCCATAGATCTTAAGTAATCTTTAAACCATAAACCATAATCTTTGGATTCATAACCAGAATTAAATCGAAAACCAAAAAAATGGGTTCGCTTAGATTAGATGGAGTAAAAAATGTAACAGAATTAATGTTAGGACTGACATTTCTTGTTCCACGGTATCTCAATTCTCAAAGTTAAATAGCATTTGATAAAACCATTAGTTAAGTGGCAATTCTTTATGTTAAAGACAATGGTTTTTTCAAAACTAATAATCAAATGACTTTTCACATGAGAAATAATTGGAACATCAAAAATTTCAATAAAAAATTTCTATCATTCATCACATAAAGTCTCTAGTCTTTTTTTCTACCTAGATATATTGATGTAAATGGCAAACAATTCTAGGATTGGAGCGTCAATGGACCATTATTACCGTCCTTTTATTACATCAACACATTTGGGTAGATAAAACGTATGAAGAATTTATTTGATGAATAATATATTCTATCATAACTTCTATCAAAACTATTGTGTGTTTTGATAAGTTTAGTTATTAATTATTTTTATGCATTTCACATATATAGTTAATCAATTTGTCATAATAATATTATTGTCCATATATGCAGTTTGTTTTTGTTTTACAGATGACAGACCAATTAGATATCGGTCCCCCTATTACCATTGAAGGTCGGGGTCCTGGCCAAGGTAGGGACATTTCCCCAACCTCTCAGACATACGACCCAACCGCCCACTCTCCCACCATGTCGGTTGATCATTAGTTTATGCCTATCCCACGTCTTTTTCCCATACATCTTTAGACTTATTCGCCTTCGTTCTCTTTATAACCATCACTCAAGATCTTCTTAGCTATTTTCAGGTTATCCATGTATAGTACCCCACACCTACCCTCACAGTAGCAGTACCTGTCTCAGCCACTATCCACATCACCTACAGATACTCCTTAAGCATCCACCACTCTACTTGGCACCCAGCTATCTATTGCTGCTTCACTCCATCCTTCTATAGTGGCACAACAATAGGTGATTCCTCATCTAGCCAGACTTTGGGAGGGGATAACCAAAGCCCTTATCCCAAAGTTCTGGCAAGATATACTTGTGTCCCAAGAGATACTGTGGGTGTGTTGGACTGATTATATAAATGTTATTTTATTCATTTCTCGATAGATAATATTATTCTTTTAATAGTTATATATCAATGTTAAATATTTTATGCAGGTACATGTCTTTGCTAGATGATACCAAGTTCTTAACGATGGTGATCAAGAGTAAGGTGTTGGAGCCCTAGTGGACTTGAACGAATATCTCCTAAGCCCCTCGAGATTTGATGTTCAAGGAGTGGAAGGTATACGAATGTTATTAATATATTTACTTTTACAAATTATGTATTTCTGTGTATTAAAAGTACACTAACTTATTTCCTTTACTTTAACATATATATGCTTATTGGGACCCCAATATGAGGGCTATATGCAGAGAGATTTTAATGCTAAAAGGGGTCGTTGACTGAGTGACATATATAGCCATGCCTAGAAATTTGGCAAGAGGCTAGAGCGGATTGGCGAGGACACTTTGTATGCCCTATGCCGACACTGGCAATCCCAAATTTTTTAGAAGAAATCCACACAGACCAAGAAGAATCGATCTTCTAAGATCGGTGGATCCCTTTATACTTGAGGGAGTATCTCCATTAGGACCCATATTGAGCATTTAGTAAGTTTTCTAACTTTTAATCTTTAGTAAACTTAGTTTACTTTCTTAGTGTTTATTAAATTGATTTATGTTTTTAATATTTGCATGACATAGTTGATGGGAAAGGGTTAATGCCCACTCGGTAGATAATATGTTATTGTTTACTTGATTGTTGAACTTCTGCTTTTTTTGGGTAAAGACCAATTTTAGGGGAGATTTTGATGATCTTCTTCAGTATATATAACATACTTACATTAATTCTTGTTTTGTATGTAGGCTTGGAAGTTACAGAGGCCATCGACTATAGAGGAAATAAATTTTTGAGCGTACCCACCAGAGAAGAGCTAATAGGAGCTAGGTAGACGAAAGGACAAGGAGATATATTATAAGTTTGTTACTTATGACATATACTAATTATAGTTATATTATAGTGCATTTAATTATTATTATTATTTTTATTTGTTATTATTATTATTATTATTATTATTATTAATTTTTTTTTTGTTTTTTGGCAGAGGAGCTTCCAATAGATGTTGTCACATTCTCAGCTAGAGGGTGTTAGCAAATACTGTCACAATCTTAGCTAGGAGCAATGCAGAGAACTCAGATTGTAGGTGGCCCCAATAAGAAGATGGAGGTTTACTACCTAGACTTTAGGCACCACAGTAGGGAGCCAAACATTAGCATGAGAGTGGCACCAAGCAGGGTTACAATGACGATGCTGATGACTATTTTGACTTTGGTGGTGATGCTGCTAACAAGTAGACATGATCTTTTTTATATTTTTATAATCAAGAATTATTACTTTTTAAGATTTATATTTTTAAAATTATATTTTCATTATGGGCTATCTAATTAAGCCTTGAAGCATAGTAGTTTGCAGTATCTTCTCTCTTTAAGACGTAAAGGGCGCATACCGGTGCGCCGTCCATTTGGTTTGCTGGGATTCACATCTTGCTTCTATTTTGAGTTGGCTCCTAGGTCTAACACCTTACACTTGCCATTATCTTGAAGAGTTGCCATTTCTTGCTTCATCGTCTTCATATCTTTCTACATTTGGGGGTTTTTATGGAATTGCAAATGGGTCACCATTCATAAGTCCCTAGGCCTTTTAGTTTCATCGATTCTTTAATTTCTTTCTTCATTAGGTATCGACGTTGAATTTGTCCTTATAGGGTTGATAACTGGGGCTCGCACGTGCATGTTGGTTTCTGCATCATTTCCTCTTTAATGGTGGCAACATCTATCTTTGTGGGACCTTCCAAGAGTGTCGAGAGTGTCCTAGGAGTGAGGAGGTTGCCTCTATCACTCGCATAATGATGGTTGGTAAGCTTTAGGTGCTTTCTATGCCCATGTAGCAAAAGGCTCATTTTCCCCAACTTCTGGGATATTTGTGGGATCATTTGGCCCTTACATCAAGTACTCTATAAAATGTCATGGTTGAATCAACCTCCCTTATCTATAGGTGCCTACACCAATCGGTAGTGTGTCCAAAACACTAGGGAAAGTGGCACCATTTGCTTATCTTTTATTTCTCTATCTCCGTCGTCATCTTCTGAGAATGGTGCATGATAAAGTCACATCATAAAGCCTCACATAGAGCCTCTTCTTGTGAGATGGTAAGTGAGGTATAGGTAATGAACACTCGAGACCAATTGAGATTGTGCGCCTTGGGTACTCTATTGTGATTATCCTTTCTATTGACTGGTTCACGTTTCTTTATCTTTGTGACCGCTACAGGCAGGGATAGGCTCCAGATATTGTCCGAGAATTGTGGTGCTAATGCATAAGCCCTCTATTTGTTAGTAGCAGACATCTAACTAAGAGGGCTTCAATGGGAAGAGGACCATGAAGTCTCAAGCTAAAATGGAGAAAAAAGTGTGAAGCTTCACTCAGGATCGATCCTTTAGATAACCTACTGTAGGGAAGGCATAGCCCTCTAGTCCCCTTAATAAGGTTGCAGCAACTTCTCCATATGCTTAGCGGTTGAGTTCTGCTAGCTCTCGAGTAGTTATGCTTTCCAATAGACTTGTCAACATTTCTTGAGCCAACAACTCTGTGAAATATCTGAAGAGCGATGCTTAGTTCGTATGTTTTTTCCTTGGTGAAATGAATGCAGCAGGTAGTGGCCGGTATCGCTTGTGAAGATACTTTTGGCGGGTAGCACTCCATGCCCTCGAATGCATCCACAAACCCAAATCCCTCTTGCATCCTCAGTGTTTCTTCTTTTTATGGGTTTTCCACAGATGGTACCGAAATGATACTGCTCGAAAGTAGAGCAAGGTCCTTGAGTGTCGGTTTCTCTTTTTAGAAATGTGTATAGACAGATCTGCTTTTATCGGGAGTTCTTCCACTCTAAAAAATTGTGTAAATTTCTTATGCCTAATTTCTCTTTTGGACTTCATATTTATAGAGTTTAATTTTAATGGACATAGGCACATTAGGGTTTTTCTGCCCTTTTTTTGTGGACATCGCTTGTCCTTTGAGCTTTCTGGCCTATACTCAGTTAATTAATTTTAAGGTCCATTTGTTATTTTTAATAAATTTATCAAATTGCCCTAATGTTAAATTTTAATCATATCAATATAACTTTTCTTAGCAAAGTTAGCTACAAGTGTGTCTAATTTTTATTTGACTAAGTCAACTTCATAGTTAAAGCTATGAATTGATCATAGTTGATGTCCTAATTTTTTCTAAAAATATTTGTGTAAGGATTCTTGTCAAATTTGATGGGGGTAAGCTTTTACTCATTTTCCCATCAAACTTATGTTGGATCATGTGCTCACACCTTTGCCACTAGTTTAAGTCTTTTGCCCTTTTAGGGTGTATGTGTGCATGCCAGTATGCATGGATGGATCCAAGGGGGCCAAGCAAGGACCATTGCAACACCCCCCCCCACCCCACCCCACCCCACCCCACCAACTTATTATTATTATTATTATTATTATTATTATTATTATTATTATTATTATTATTATATTTTTTTTATTAATTATTTTTTAAACAATCTAAATCTAAAAAAATAATTACTTAATATTAATTAAAGTAATTAATTTTTAATATTCATTTATTAATTTTTTAAAAATCTAACTTTTCTTGTTGTGTCTCAAATAAAGAATTAAGTATTTAGATTTATAGAATTAAATTTAATTTATTCTAACTAAAGATACAACTAAAATTAATTGATTAAATTTTTACCTTTTTAATTTTGTAAAACTCAGAAGAATTAGTTATATATTTACAATCAAATAATCAAGTTGTTGGTCTAGTAACTTCATACATATAAGTGTGCAGTTAGGAATTCCAGGTTTAATGAACTCTTAGTGTGCATGTATATAGACAAAAAAGAAAAAAATGTGAAGACAATTAAATTAAGCTCATTAGGTAACTTCTACTTTATTTGTTTGAGAAAATGTGATCGAGTTTTAGCCGAAGAGAAGACTTGCAAAATAACCAAAATATCTTTTTTAACTTCAACGAGATTAAGATAAAGAGATAAAGACAAATAAATATTAAAAGAAAAATGGATTTTTCCTTATCTTTCAAGAATTGAAATTTAAAAAATAAATAAATTGTGCTTTAAATATTGTCAAAAACAGTCTCAGAAAGTCTTAGGCCCTTGGCCACTTGCAAAACAACCAAAATATCTTTTTATTTTTTTACCTTTAACTCCAACGAAACTAAGGTAAGTGAATATTTTAAAACATTGAATTTTTCTTTATCTTTGATAGCTACAACTAAAAAACTTTTTCTGCTATCAATATTGTTAAGAGCAGTCCTAAAAATAAAATTGAAGATAAATTTTAGCATTTGTTTGTTACTTCTATGGAGAAAGATACCACTGAAAGCTTTGAATTTGATTATTGATAAACTTTATAATATACAATTGCATTGTGTTCAACTTTGATGAAAATATGTATTCAAACTGTGAATTATAAAGTTTATGTTTGAATTTTTATAATCTAAATTTTTGTGCCCCCCAATGTTTTCATTTATGGATCTATCCCTGACTGTATGTATTGTGGTGTTGATTTTAATTTGTAGACAAGTATGCTTCCATTCATTAATGCTTTTTTGGATGTCTTAACGTTGATGTTGTGCTTTTTCGCAAGATGATTATAACAGATGCAAGCAATTCATGTGCTTGCTTTTGCTCTCTGCACAATATTCTACATCTTGTGATCAGGCTAACAATTCATGTGCATGCTTTTTCCCAAACATTTCAGTCCCCCCCCCAACATTTCACCATTTTTCACCAAACACCATCCTCAACCTCCCGTCAACCCCCCTCCAGCGATTTCCACCGACGACACCCCAGAGCACTAAACTAAACTGATTAACAGCTCCCTTTCGTTCCTAGCTACACGTTGATACCACATACGCACACAAACCACCGACGGGTCACCGAAAAATAAAGCTTGAAGATTGACTGCTATGGAGGTGGCGGGCTGAGGCTTTCCAGTGGCTTCTGGCGGTGGACAAAAGGTGTTTTGTGACGGGTTCAGCTCAAGAGAGCATTTGGTAAAGTTGGTTTTGGATTCCGACCACAAGCAACGGCGAAATGGTGGCGACGGACACGACGGCGGGAAAAAGGTACAGTGACTTTGAAGTGGCAATTGGAGGCTTTCCTGATAGCAAAACTCAAAATTGATCAAGGATTTGGAATGCTAAAGCTAAAAGGCTACTTTTGGTTTTATTGTTGACATTTTTTGGTGATTGTGTACGGCGGCGCTTTGGCAACTCTAAGACAGTATCTTTGGCCTATCGCGGGGATCGTGGTGGTGCTCTCGGTTTGCGGTTTTGAGGTTTCATTAATCAAAATTTGGGTTAAAGTTGGATATGGGATTATGAATATATGTATGTATATTTCACCAATTCACATGTAAATTTGTAATATGCTTAGACTAAAGGATTTACATATGGCTGGCGTATGTCCCCATGCAGGGATTAACAAATCCTTAGTGGACCGGATATGCCATATAATTATATGATCTTTTAAGTTAATTAAGTTATTTAAGTGGATGAACCCTAGTTTTGGAGATTTAAATACCTAAGTAGAAATAATTAGGATAAAGATATCTAGACCATTTATTTTGATTTTGGATACCGATATAAGGCTAAATGTGTAATTGAGAACTAGTTTATGATCAGATATTAGACTTGATATGAAACTGGGATTATTTTGGTAATAATCGACTTTATTAGCCATTTTTAGGTTGGTAGTACCGTTTAAGCCTAACCTATCAAGTTAATCAGTTAATTAGTGATTTTAGACTATTAACTCATGGGATGCTATGGGCGATTTCTACTTGGAGGGACACCATGGGGGTTTGTGCCAAGGGGCTAGGTTTGAATGACGGCCGAGCAGAACGGACCGACGGATATAGGACAAGTAACTGGAGGTAGCTAACTGTAAGTGACAGGATTTTGCATGCGGTCTACCATGCCATATAAATCAATTATTATCCACCGAGCTGAGTGCTCGAGCAATAGAGTGATAAGGAAATCTTGTTTATACTGTATCAATGCCCGGTACTAGCAATTTTAAATTGATTTAGGAGTGATAAGGACGGAATGACCATCAATCTATTAAAATTGTTATCATGTGTACTATATTACATTGTTGATTCGATCTGAAAAGTCGTACTTGTTACTGAATTTGTTTATTAATTATTACATCTTGACAACTTTCCCTTAACTTTCATCATTTTCTTTTCCCTCACTAAGTCCTTCAGACTTACCTTGTTATTGTTCTTTTATTTCCTTCCCAGACAGGTACAAAAATGGAAGGAGGGCTTATGACTTAGCCCAATGGGACTATTCATAAAAGTATTGATGGATATATGTACACATAGGTCCATCTGATGGCTAAACTTTAATTTAGGGATGTTGTGATATGTCAAGTTCGAACTTAAGATGTGTGGTATGTATATATTGTATTTCATGAGATGACATTCTAAGCTTGTATTTAATTGTGGGTTAATAGAGATTTTTGGGATACTGTAAGAACTTGGCATGTAATAGGGTCCCTCAATAGTGCTGCTTTAAGATTTGAAATATGATGATTTCTTTGAGTGTTATTGAAAATTTTATGGGCTTATTGATTATGCTATACATCAAGATCTAAGCTTGTATTAGTGGTACCCTAGCTTCGGGGTTATCCTGAGTGGGGTGTCATAGAGGTGGTACCCTAGCTTCGGGGTTATCCCGATTGGGGTGTCACAAAGGTGGTATCAGAGCCTAGGTTATCGATGACCTAGCTTTTGAATTAGGGTTTATAGCTAACCTTCTGTTTAGGTTAAGTTGGGATCTGAACTTTGAGTGGTAGGTGTATATTGAAAGGTTTTATAGGATCCAGGGTAATTGGAAATGAATCTAAATAGTCTAGTGTTAATGAAACTGATTTTGTAATTTTTGTATTAGGGGATGGCTGACAATCATAGGAAAGGAACCTGTGGATAAAGGGAGCAAAGAGTCTCTAGTGGAAAAGGATTGAGGTTTAGAATAAGAAAAAATGAGCTCGCTAAGGATATGTCGGACACTCGAGGATAGGTTATGCGATTCGCATGAGTCGCTCATGCCAAGCCAAGTAGAGTCAGCCATTGGAAAATGATGTTAGGTTTTAGGGGCTACCTAGTGGAGAGATTATGGAATACATTGAATGAGAAGGAGAACGAGTTAGGATAATAGTGGCTTATGTTCAAGGACTTCATGTCAAACAAGCCCAGATGGAGAAGGATCCAGAGAAGAGCTTAGTTGACGGATAAGGATCATTCTAAAAAGGTACGTAGTGCTATAAGGTGATTACCTTGGGATAAACAAATTCTTGCTAATTACTTACTAATAAAAATTTAGTTATGTGGGTATGCAGAAAAAGGATTATTGCGGGTAGCAGTACATTCAAGATTTGTGTGATTATTAGGATTGAGTGATGTTTTAGCTTATGCAAAAATCAAAATCTAATAGTTTATCTAAAGGTAAGGGGTGACATGATGGAAAGATAAATATGATAGATAGAATGCTGTTAAGAAAAAGAGTATCTGACGTGCATGTACAGTTGTGGCTCAAATGATATGATTATGTTGACAAGATATATAAAGGTAGGAAATTGAGACCATGGGCTATAGAAATTAAGAAATAATCAATGACGAAAGGATACAATTTCAGGACATCTAGTGTATGATCCAATAATCTAAGAATGTAAAGCATGGGGCTCTTTGAATGTCAAAAAGGTGGAATCTAGAGAAATAACTCATGTTTAGATGTACTTTGTTAGATTTTAGAATTATAAGTTGAAGATCCTCCTGAACAAAGTCACATTTGATGATTTGAAAGGTTATATGGATAGATTAATATTAGATAAAGGTGACTCGAATAATATAGTTATTGGGAGATTGATGATGATAAGGATGATCCCCAGCTCTGGATGGAGGATAATTTCCAGCAGTGGACAGGACGATAGCGAGGATGCTGAGTCCGATATCACCAATGCGAAGAAACTAAAGTTAGATGATTTGGTACATTGGCTCAAATGGTCACCAAAATCTAATCACTAAAGCTCATTTTTTTTGTAGCGAGAAGCTGAATATGTTGGAGAGGAATAAAGAGCTCAAATGTGCTTTTCCTTCATATTCCTCAACACTGTGTGAGGCAAATTAATTTTCATCAAACAACCCTATATTTTTCCCCAAGTTCTCTTTTCTTTAATATTTTCCTTACCAACTAAACAATTAAAAATATTTTCCTTAGCATTTTATTTTATTTTCTTCACTAAAATTCGTGAACCAAACATAGTGCTAAAGCGTTTGTTAATATTTTCTTTTATTTACACACCCACATAATAGTATTAATTTGAGTGGATTGGGTGAGTTTGGGATAGGTTGGGTTACTATGGGTATAATATAAAAATAATAACCTTTGATTAAAAAGTGTCACTTATATAGTATTATAGTATTAAAAAGTGTCAGTTATATAGGATTATATATAATGGCATTTTTTTAAAAGTGCCAGCTAGGTAGTTGTAGTCAAAAGTAAAAATATTACTATTTCATCGTCTTTGTGGCAATAATAAATAGCAATTAGAAATGAAATAAATGACATTAAAATGTCAAAAGAAATGTATTAAATAACATATCAGGATGCCACAATTTTGTTAAAAAATTACAAGCTAACATGCCACAAAAATTACATGTAGTAACATATTAGAATGCCACAAAAAATATTATAAATGAGATGATTACAATATAACATAAAAAGTACACTAAATGACATGATAAAATACTTTGACTGATTTCTTTTAATAACATACTGATACTGCTCCAAAATGGATCTATCGGAAGACATTAGTATGTTGGATCATTTTTCTCTAGAATGCGTGTAAAGAGATCTTTTGCTTTCTAAAGTTCTTCGACTTTGAAATTTTTTTCAAATGATTTCTTATCTCTAATTTCTATCTGGCACTGAATATTTTATTGTTTTTAGTCTTGATTGGTATAGTCTCATTAGGATTTTTTCTACCCCTTTTGGGTTTAACTTGTTCTTTGGGCTCTCTGGCCTTTTTACTCAATTAATTAATTTTGGACTTATTGTCTTTTTAATTAATTTACCTCGTTGTCCTTATTGTTAATTCTTATCAGTATTATCAGGCCCCCTATTTTCTATAGAAAATTTTTATTTTCATATTGAAAATATAACGTAAACTTTAATTTTTATTTTTGTCTTATTTTAGTTCATAAAAATGATATTATTAGCTTGATTGATTATTTTGATTAGAATTAATTACATTTATTAAGAGGCCTGGCGAGGTTTAATGTAGTATTTACCTAAGGACTTAGATGAATCTCATGTATTAGAAATTTAGAAGTTCAAAAAGGTCTTATGCCGTAGTCATCAAGGGACTTGGACAAATTGTGTCGTTAATAGCAAGGTTATGCACAGTGGAGGTGCATAATGGTGAGAGTTTTAGGGTGAGCTCTTCGAGAGGAATGTGATCGTACTTGTGCAAGGATACATAGAGGAATTTTGAAGAAGTGTTTTCAGTGATGTACTTAGTCATTCTTATGAGGGGGATAGTGTAAATTCATGGAGAGACTTAGTAAAATTCTATATTGCCATTGCCTGAAAACTTAGGAAAATTTTCAACTGAAATCATCAGGATTAAAATGTTGAGATGGAAGACTCGATTCAAGTTGTGGTCGAGGTTGAGCCTAACTTTGAGAAGGGGAGTTATAGGGAGGATTTCAACATTGAATGCCGATTGTTGGACACCTGCTGAGTACCAAGGCCAGGCGCCTAATGGGCACCCACGTGGGGGTGCCTATTTTTTCTCCACGTAGGACTTAGGCTTTGTTTTGAAGTTTTTCGCTTTAAAATTTTTTGGGAGTGTTGTAACTTTCTACATTTAGCGGACGACTTAGAGATTTTGGGCTCTTGAGATAGCTTGTCTTCCTGTATTTCTCATATGTTTATATGAGCATTTATGAGTATTTGTGAAGTTTCTAGGGGACTTAGAAAAAAATTCTTGTGACTAAGTTTCATACTGGTGACAATGTCCATGATGCTTGCCAAGAGTTTTCACTTTGTGCACGACTTAAAGAATTCATTTCGAGTTTTTGTGCTTGAGGGGTCCTTTGAAGGTTACGATCTCATTAGTAGTCTCACTTTCTTTAAAGAGTGCTTTATTTAATAGTTACCTTAGTGGACTTTGTGAAGTTTTGAGCCTTAATTGGCATTATTCGATGTGTGTACAGAGTAGGTCCTTTCTGTGGGAATTGAAATCGTGTTAACTTGCCCATGTATGAAGATATTTTAAAGTTGTGCACTAACTGCGTGTAGATTAGATGTAAATGCATAGGCTTATGTATTGCAGTAAGGTAGAGGCATATCTTATTCTGAATTCTTCATAAGATGTGATATTTATGAAGTTTCAATCTTTGACAACCATTTTAGTTTATTGATAGAGTTATGTATTCTCTAAAGCACTTAAGCATTTTTAAGCTTGTGAAGTTGTTCCCATAATTAGGAGGGTAGAAGGAAGAGTGTACGAGAGGCACACTTTGAAGGATCAATGTAGGGGGACATCATCCATTGGGAGTTGTTCAGGCCCCCTAGGTCGGCGAGGCACATGCTCTACGAATTCTAGTAGTATGGACGCGCACTGGCATTGAAGAGTTCAAATTGGCGATTTCTGAGTTCACTGGGAGGTGTGAGCAAGGAGCAGTCAGTTGTTTGCAATAAGCTTAGCCTTTTATCGCTGGCAAAGGTCAAGGACTTTTCTACTGGTGTTTATATCAAAACGGCATAAATTCTCACCAGGAAGTGGATGAGGCAGTTTTCAACTTCGATTGTGTTCGAGGTATAGCTAGCGAATACCACTGAGGGAAGTTGGTGCTATTATCTTTTTTTCAATTGACTGAGATAGTTGTTGGTGAATTTATCCAAACAAGTGTACGTCTCATTACTTTGGTTTATTTTTTGCCTTTGTTTATTTTCTTCGTGGTGTTGTATATATTTTTTATTCTCTATGTCTTTGTATCTTTGAGTGTTAGGGTAAAACTTACTTGAGCAAATGTCTCATCGAGTAGAGGGAGCTATGGTGATGATGAAGCGCCTTAAGGAAAAGGTTGCTGAGGCAGTTAAGTAGCAGAATTAGAAAAAAGATAAGCTAAGCAAAGTTGCTAGAGGAGACAAGGCTTGTGAAAGTGGTGAAGAGTAGGAAAACTAATTTATATATAAAATTTAAGATAATAGATAGTGAGATAAGGAAACCATTAAGTCCTTTTACTCTATTCGTCAACAACAAACAAATTGGATCATACAAGCCTAATCTGTGGTCAATTTATTTATAGTCTAGTTTTTTTTTTCCTTTTTCCAACAAATAGGTTAAACTTGACATTTAACCTGAAATCAAAACAAAATTAGGATCGCTAGGGTTTCTTGTAGTGAAAACCCTAACTTAGAGGGGAAAATAATATTGAAGAGAACTATTTGCTGAAATATTAAATATCATGAAATGTGATGTCGAATATCAAAACTTGAGGGAGGTGGACGAAAATATCCTTTTATTTGATGGGTAAAAACAAATAAAAAACCATTTAACACATATTAAGAAATTAAAATATCAAATTGATGCTCTTGAAAGTTTTAAGAAATTGTCATGCATTTTGATCTGCCTCACAACTTTAAATTGACTATAGCATATTCATTTGATCTCATTTTCCATCTATTTAATCCACATTACTTGTTGGAAGAGGTGAAGCCATCAATAATATGAATAGATTGTTAGTGATAAATTGAAGAAATATAAAAATCACAATGAATTATCATACCTCTTATACTTTAATATTATTGTCATGTAGTAACCATTAGAAAAGATCTCCATTTTTTCCATTTAATTGAGTTGGCCAGTCCATTATACTAAATGTACCATATGTGTTCAAATGTGAACATGTCATCCAAATTCATAGTATAAGGAATAAAGAATTACGTATATGATATATTTATGATGCAATTAGAATAATATTAAATTAAAATAAAATTTTTAACTACTACATAACAGGTTTCTCCATTCAAATGTGTGAATCATATTTTCTTAATACTATATGCAGAAGCCATAATCTTCCTTATCTTTGATGTTGGTTCTCGTTCATTTTCAAATTTAAAGTATCGTGTAAATTTTACAAAGTTGAATTTGATCATATTTTAGTACTTGGGTTTCCCCATTGATATGAAAAATTAAGTTCTTAAGAGTAAAAAAATAAAAATGAATTAAAATGGCTCAATCAATTAAATAATTAATGAGTAAAACGACCAGAGAGCCCAAAAAAGTAATGTCAGAGAGCCTAACTGACTAAACCCACCAAGAAGTGCATAAGATCCTATCAAGCTGAAGCCCACTAAAGAAAAAAACATTATAAGTAACTCTAAATATCGCATCTCCTTTTTGGCCTAAAGTCAAATTGGATATGTAAAGGCATTTGCAAAAAATCGAGAATTGAAAACTCTTTGCACCACATTCTACAAAAAAATAACTCTAAATATCGTAGACTTCTGAAAATGACCTAACTCTATTTTTTAAATAGCATCAACTTGGCGCTACTTGTGGGGACTCTTATTGAAGAAGAAGGAATGCTAAGAATGCAAACAATATATAGATATCGAGATTCCAATGACCAAGGCTTGAGAATATGGAGAACCACTAGCTTGAGGCATAATATAGCCCATCCCAAAGGTACAATTGATTCTAGAAAGACGCCCTCATAGCAGATACCAGATCTCAAAGAACCAATCTTGTAGATGACTCAGGAGGCATTAAAGAAATTATTGGAGAACAACTTGGAAAAGTTACAGCCAAGATAATCACCCAATATGCTGAAGAATGCCACTTCCAAGAGCAACCACAATTATCTCATTAGAAGCTTCATCATCCCCAAAGAGGACAAAGCGAAGGAGCAATGCAAGTGAGATATCGCATCTCTTTTTTGGCCTAAACAGGTAAGCATGCACTCATTCCTTTAAGCCAGCTCCTCCTAACGACGTCCCACTTTTGCTGGAGTTTAGATTCATTTGTTGGTGCCTTAGCCATCAGGAGGAATAGGGAGTCAATACCTCCCTTTAACTGTCGCTTTCCTAAGATGTAGTCCATTCTACCCAGCTATCTTGATAGAGGCGTTTCCTCTTCGAATAAAGATAGCCAAACTACAAGAGCTTAATAGCAAACTCACAAGATCACTTGGACAACTTTCTACTGAGGATAGAACTTTACGATTTTAAGGGAAACTACATACTACAAGGTGTTTCGCACCATGCTCATCATCCTTGCACGAATGTGGTTCAAATAAATGCCAGTTAGATCTATCACAGGCTGAGAGCGATTGGCATAGCACTTCCTTCTTCTTCATTGATCATAGGTACTCTAAGATAGTGGTAATACCTATTCATCATCAAGCACAAAAATGGAGAGTCCCTAAAACACCATATATCTCAACCTTTTTGTTCAGGTGACGCATGAAATTCCTCACAATAATTAGAACTCCTGGCTAGCTTTATCTAGCATAACCTAAAATACCAAAAGTTTCAGGAATCTATAGTTGGAATCCAACCACCACTCTAAAGGAGCTCCTCGTCTGTACAGAGAAATATATAATTAGTATCGAGGATGCCATAGCTCGTCAGATATTGGCAAATGTAAGACTTGGAATGAAGGGAGTAACAGTAATAACAAGAAGTCAAAAACCATGGAAATACTCTCTGAGCTTTATCTTAACTGTGGTATTGCAACACCTCACTCAAAATATGATAGATGACCTAAAGAAGTAGAAATTTGGCAAATGGTGCCGCTTCTATTGCGACTACAAACACGTCACTAAAGAATGCGAACACATGAAGGATGAAATTGAGAGGCCGATCTACAAAGGGCATCTTAAGGAGGATATGGTAAAGAGGAAAAGTTATCATAAAAGGGGTCCAAGATCTAGACAAAATAAGGACTGCTTATGATAACCTAATACTCATTTGGAGCTCGATGACCAGTAGCATCAACCTAACCTTAAGAACCTACCTACGACTAGTATCATCTTGGAGATTTCAGGAAGACCAACTGGAGGGGACTCATCAAATGCAAGAAAGGTATTAGTGCGAGCAGTAAGGAAGAGTAAGCTTATTCAGCAGATGCCAAACCAAAAATTTATGAAGCGCATCCTTCCAATGCTAAGTGTCACTTTGGGAGAAAAGGACATGAAGTTAAAAAGTGGAGAATATAATGAGGCCTTGGTGATGTTTGCTTCCCTTATTAACTTCTGTGTGAAAAAGATACTGGTAATTAATGGTAGCTCGATTAATGTATTCTTTCATGATGCATTCTTGCAACTTGGAGTAGATAACATCAACTACAAAAGATCAACACTCTTTTAGTGAGGTTTATTAGGGAACCATGGAATCATTGGAAGAAATCCCTCTGCCTTTCTCTCTGGGTACTTAACCTCAGCTGGTTACAAAGATGATAAAGTTTCTAATGGTCAATATCTCATCGACCTATAACGTCATCCTAGGGAGGCCTACCTTGAACTTGTTATGAGTAGTAGTTTCGACTTACTATATGAAGCTGAAGTTCCCCATGTTGAGTGAAAACATGTGAAGCTGTTGGTGGCCAATATGTTGCCATGGAGTGCTATGCCAGAATCTTAAAGACATAAAAACTCCTACTGCCAGAACTAATCAAGTGAAGGAAGTACAAAATAACAAGAGAAAAGACAAGAGTGAAGGCATGGTCTGCTAACATCATGGTGATGCTTGTGCCAAGAGCTATTCTCCAACACATTGAAACGCATCAACAACTCCGTCTATTTTTTTCTTTTCCTTTGATAATTTATGATAGTAATTAGGATTATTACTTTCCAATTTTGAAGTATTGTTTTCCTTTAGTTAGATGTCATTCCAGTTAGAGTTAAACAAAGCCAATCTACATGAGGACAACACTTTCTGTTTATTCCTTAATGATTTTAATGAATTTTTCTTTGCCTAGCTCTTGGTTTAAATTTAGATCTATCTAGAACAACACTTTACACAATGAATACCCTCAAAGAATACTCGATCTTTTGGCATAAATCTTTTGTAAATTCCCCTAAGTGGTACGTGGTAGCTATTGGAATAGTGCCCTTTAGCAAGTTAGATTGGCATGCAAACTATTCCACTTGTTATACAATCTTGAATGAATGATATTCATTATAAATGACCATCTTCATCTTATGCTTATTTTACTTCACTAACATTTGGTTGAAGCCCTTAGATCACAAAATACTATGGGACTTGGTCATGCACTAGGTGGTGATCATAAAGTAAGTCTTACACAGTCATGATCTTAAAATATTTCAAGTCATAGAATCTTATCAGATAGGATATCTAAGATTTAGATTGACTTACACTAACGATGCATGAATCCAAGGGTTGAATATTACTTTGTTTCATGAGCAATTCATGTTACACATGGGTACATGCTAGTGGATGCTTGTTAGGGAACAAGTTCACTTAAGGCCTACCTAGAGAATCCACTAGATAGCCATATTGGCAAGTCAATAGTAACAAGTTCTCCAACTTACACTAGTGCATGTAATTAGTCCTTTGACCTGAAAATCCATGGTAACCTTGTGTTTAGGTTCTCATGCTTTGACTCTTCCTTGACCACTTTGTGGATCATTCGGGTTGAGGTTGGGTATGAGCTACTTAGACATGGAGGTTTGTGATATCCAAGATGGGATCCATCTCCTCGTCGTTGTGAATGACGAGTGCATCTCCTATGTATTCTATAATGATCGATTCCACGAAATCCTTACGCAAGGTTGTATGATAATTTGAAAAAGGAGTTTTCCAAAGATGAGGTCATAATGGGTAATCGAACATTGAGAATAGAATATAGTTATCAAGGCTATTAGGGAGCCAACAAATATCTTACCCTAAGGCTCTTTTAGGAGATATGAGATAGAAGGACTGTATTTGCATGGCAAGCGTATAGCTAGAATGGTGTCCAAAAGCATATTCTTTTCAACCAATTAGTTGAGCTCTATGGGCTTGAGGTTGGACATCGACCATGAAAATTGGGTACTTTTCAATTAATAGAGATTAATTGAATTGAGTCATTAGTTTAAAGAAATTTAAACTAATGTGAAAATTTCGATATTCTAAATATCACAAGAGTTGTGAGCCCATATCCAATGAATGGTAGAACCTAATGGGTCACATACAAAAAGCCAATTGGAAATCCTATTTGATGAAAGAAATTTTCTAAAAGTTAGAAAATTCCACTTGATCGATTTTATGATGGTGAAACGATTGGCTAATTTTTGGTCATTTTGGCCTGATCAATTTAATTGTTAAATTCATCTAAATATTTTAAAGAGTTAAACCAGACTAATTAAATTAAGGATTTAATTTAATTGGTGCGACATGACTATCAATTGGTCAAGTTAACTTAAGGAGTTAAGTTAACATATTCTAGCTTAAAGAGTTAAGCTAATTGACTTAAAGTGTTAAATCAAGATTAATTAATTAAATTAAGAGATTAATTTAATTAATATGAAGAATTAATTTGGAGAAAAAATTCAAATGAAAGAGTTCATTTGGAGTGCATTAGAATTTGTTTGAATGACATTTCATGAAATGAAATGAAGATTCCAAATGAAATTCAAATGCAAGTGAATTTCACATTTCAGACATGCAACTTGTTTGCATGTTGGTGCGAACCTCATAGGAGGTGTGATGCCAACTTGTATCACACCTCCACTTCTATAAATATGAGAGAGGTGGCTGGCCATTGCATGCCTTATATATCTAATTGTTAGATTCCATTTTTTCCTCCAATTTTGTGTGATTCACTCATGTATTGAAGTCTCACACTTTTCTTCATCCTTCCTCCCTAAAATTTGGCCTTCAACATACTCTTCTCTCCTTAGCTTTCTAGCTGACCTAGGAGTGATTTGGATTTGCCATTGGTGTGTGGATCTTGTCATTAGAGGCTAGACACTTGGATAGCTTGACTTTTGGAGATCTACTGCAAAGGTAGAAACTTTGGAGGCTTGTTTCCAAACCTTTTCAGATTCAATTGTCGTTGAAATTTTACTGGAGCTTCCTCAAGGTGTTGAGGATGTTGTATCCAAATTTCAGCAATTTTGGAGGTGGTTTCATTGGGCAATTGTTGCTAAGTTGTTGCTGCGCCACTGGAAGACAACTTTGAAGTGTTCAAGTGTTCTTCCACTCTACCTTGGATTTTTAAGCATTCGAGGTAATCTTTCATCCAAATATGAATTGGTAGCATGATTAGATCCTTGGTTTCTAATGTAGCCAAGTTAATTTAGCTATTTTGTGCTTTATTTATTGGATCCTTGTGCTACACTTAACTTGAAGTGGTATTGGAGCCTATTTCATGCTATAATTTGGATCTTTGATTGATTGATTCATGTGATGGATTGGTCCAGATCTCCAAATACTTGATCCGAGTTATGGATTGGAGTGTTTGGATGATGATGCTTGTGGCTCCTTTGTTGATGAATTGAAATTATGCTAATATATGTTTATTCATGTGTTAGTGTTTTTTGATTCATAGTTGCTGATGTTAAATATTGATTTGACATTGGTTGATGTTATATGTTGATATAACATGTTAAATTTGGCCTTAAGGTGTTTTGGTTATTTTTGGATCCAATTGGATTGGAGATTATTGGAGATTTTTGAAGAATAGAGATTTTCACTTACACTTGATTTTTGAAGCATGATTGAGTACTTGAATTTCCATTTTTAAAATGTGTTTTTGAGTTTGAAAATTCATCTATAATGTGTGATTTGATGTTTAGGAAGTGTCCTAAATTTTTTGGTGCACAAAAATTGAGCCAAAAACAACTTGACTCGGACCAATACCCAAAACAGGGCATGCTATAGCCCCTGGCCAGGTGCCCCCGCCGCATGGCCATGCTCTAGGCTGGGGTAGCAGCGCCCGGTCTCGAGTTTGGTTGGGGAGTTTTTTGTGTTCTTTTTGTGACCAAAAGTGAATTGAATCATGCTACATAGATGCACAAGTGTTGTGCAAGTTCTCAAAATAATGTTTGACATTTTTTATTGCTTTTAAAATCTTGTTAAAGTTAATCATAATTGATGGTGCAAAAATGAGATGTATAAGTGTTATGCTTATTTTTGCTAGTAGATTAATTGTTTATAAGATAAACATTTAATTGTTGGAATTGAATACCAATTATTGATTTATTATTCATTTAATTGTTAAATGGATGATGAATGAATGGGATGATCATAAGCTTTTAATATTAATTTTATTTGTTTTAAGTTGTTGAAAAGGGTTGTATTAAGTTGGGGCTTCCATGCCTCTTAATTTCTATCTTGTAAATATTATGAGAGTAGAACCACTAGGAGTGAGGATTTCTTTCTCATGTAAATGTTGTAAGGAGCAAAGAAGACTATTGGAGGCATAAAGACCTATGAACGTATGCGATACATTTATATAATAGCCAGATTTCATTAACAGACTTAAAATCAACTAAGTGGTGCACTTATGGCTTTAAGTGCACCAATTGATTAAGACTCATAGTCATCCCACTCTAGTAACATGCTAGGCACATTTACGTATTTATGCTTTCCATATCCTATTAATGTATGAGATGCATGGTTAGGATATAGAAAACCTAAATAAGAAGATAAAATTGATGAGATCTTTGCAATCAAGAAAAACCCTCCACTTAGAAGAGTCTAAGTGTTTTCAAATATTAAGTCAAAATGGATACAAACTAAAAGGAATTTTTATTAATTCATATCTTCTCCCAATAGTATATGACATGATGATGATACTATCTTTATGTGATGCACTTGTCACGGGAGGTCACACTTAGGTAGAAAGTGTTTTCATATACTTAGCATATGATGCATCTTTGACTTGATGCTTCCCTTGCATGGCTCACGTCATTTGGCATGACTTAACGTGGTCTCGAATCAAAGTTTGATTGGTAGGTCTGGCTTAACACCTAGTAATGTAAAGGTCGCTCGACACGAGGATCTACATAAAAAGTGAGGCAAAATATATCAAGGGTTGCATACAGATGCAATTAGCAAAACTTGCTTACCTTTCAATTGTTTGTGGAAGCACTCATCACGGGGGCCCATTTCCAAGTCCTTAGGACCTTGATTCTCACTAGGACATAAGATTTTTTGAATTCTTCTAGGGGATGAAGAATTTGATAAAATAGTAGGAGAAAAACATGCTTGAATGACCATGAACATGCTTTCAATATCAATATTCATCACATGCTTATACTCTCTTTTTCGCCTTTTGTAGATTTTTGAAATCTCAAATTCAAAATGGCTAAAAATCCACTCCACATTATTTTGGAAACTAATAAGCTAACCGGGCCAGCTAAACTTCCGCTATCAGTTGAGAAACCTTAAGATAATTCTAGATTCCAAAAAGATGACTTATGCGCTTGATCAAAGTCCGTCGGACACCATTGGCGATGATGCCACAGATGAAGCATGTGAATTGTTCACTAAGTTTGTGGATAACGATGATATATAAACAAGATGTATTATGATGGCCTTTGGTCTAATGAGGTACAAAAGTCTCACAAGCCTATGAAACATGCTCAAGAGATCTACTTACACCTATAACAGTTGTACGGTGTTCAAACTAGACATGAAAGGTTCTCATTGTCTGAAGAGCTCTTTCGGACAAGAATGAATGAGGGCTTAAGTGTCCATGACCACAGGCTGAAGATGATCGATCTCATTGAGAAACTTGGCCAATTAGACGTTATAATGGAAAATGAGCTCTATGTGAATTTGATCCTTCAATCATTGCATAACTCCTTTGACCAATTCGTTATGAACTTCAACATGTCGAAGAAAGAATTAACAATTAATGAATTGGTCAATATGTTGGTGACCGCCGAGGTGGTTATGAAGAAAGACAAGCCTCTTATGTTTGCTTTATTTTCCAAATCTAAGGGCCCTAGGGGTCCTAGAAAGGGAGGTAAAAGGAAGAAGAATTTTTCTTCTAAGGGAAAGCAACCCTTGAATAGTTCGAGGGGAATCAAGAAGAAGAAAGAGGTTAAAATTGATGCTACTTGTTTCCATTGTGGTGAAAAAGGACACTGGAAAAGGAACTGCAAGGCTTACCTTAACACCCTTGAGAAGGGTATGTACTTTATTGAAGTGCATTTAACGATCCTTTGTAATTCGTTATAGGGGATGAAAAGAATAAGGAGTCTCAATGAAAGGGATATGATCCTATGCCTTGGAAATGGAGCGAAGGTTGTGGCCATTGTTGAAGGCGTAATCAAGTTAGACTTGGAAAATTCTTGCATTGTACTTGATCTTTGTTTCTATGTCCCAATCTTGTTAAGAACATTATTTCTATTCCCATTTTGGATAATGAAGGATATGCTTTTTCTATATCTAATGGGATGTTGAAAGCATTAAAGAATAGTTCTTTAATTGTACAAGTTACATTAAACAATTGATTATATATATTAGATTCTCAATCTTCATTGATGCATTTTCAATCAAGAAAAAGAAAATTAGATAACCAAGAAGATGCTATCTTATGGCATGCAAGACTTGGACATATTTTTAAAAATAGGATGAACAAGCTAGAAGTTCTCAAATCACTAAATGTTAGTGGCATAGAGGATCTTCCTACTTGTGAATCTTGTTTGAAGTGAAAAATGACCAAGGTTCCTTTTGTGGGATAATCGGAGTAAACAAAATTCCTTTAGATTTGATCCATACGGATGCTTGAAGCCCACTAAGAGTTAGTGTGAGATGAGGTTATTCTTACTTCATCACCTTTACCAATGATCACACTCGATTTGAACATGTGTATCTTATGAAGTACAAGTCCGAAGCTTTTGAAAAGTTCAAAGAGTATAGGAATGAAGTAGAAAAGCAAAAAGGACTAAGTATTAAAGCTCTTCAATCAAATCGAGGGGGAGAAAACTTAAGTACTGAATTCTTGGATTATCTAAAGAAGAATGCGATTCTCTTTCAATGGACTCCACCCAGTACTTCCCAACATAATGGAGAAGCCAAGAGGAGAAACTGTACTTTGTTGGACATGGTACGTTCCATGATGAGCTTTTCTAATGTGCCTATATCCTTTTAGGGATACGCCTTAGATACGCCGGCGAAGCTACTTAACATGATACCCTCAAAGTTGGTGCCAAAAACACCGCATGAGATGTGGTTTAGCAAAACACCTTCTTACTCTTCCTAAGAGTTTGGGGGTCTCCTGCTTACATCAAACGGCTGGTGGGAGACAAGCTAGATGTGAGATCTACCTTGTGCAAGTTTGTGGGATACCCAAGCGAATGTATGGGTTATTATTTCTATGATCCCTCAGAACAAAGGGTGTCTGTTTCAAGGAACACCATCATTTTGGAAAAGAAATTTCTATTAGATAGAAATAGCGTTGTCGTTGAATTTGATAAAGTTCAAGATGATCAACAAATCCCATAAACAGTGGAAACAAGTGAACATCAAAAAGCCTTACACACAACCTGTGAGACCGAATCAAGAAGCAACCCAAAAGGTTCGGATTCCTTCATGAGACAGGCTAATCGGATAGTGATCCGAAGGCCTACAAGAAGGCTATGTTGGACATAGATTCAGGACATTGGCTAGATGCCATGAAATCCAAAATGAGCTCTGTGTACTCTAACAAAGTATGGATTTTGGTAGATCCACCAAAGGATATAGTACCTCATCGGTTGTAAGTGGATCCAGAAATGAAAGATAGGAGTCGATGGAGAGGTAATGACCTTTAAGGCGCGACTAGTGGCAAAGGGTTATACTCAAAGACTTGGTATTGATTTTGAGGAAACCTTTTCACTGGTCGCAATACCTAAGTCCATTAGGATTTTACTTGCCATAGCTGCATATTATGACTATGAGATATGGAAAATGAATGTGAAAACTGTTTTCCTCAATGCAAACATTGAAGAAGAAATTTATATGGAGTAACCACAAGGTTTTACATCCAAAGGCAATGAGCAAAAGGTTTGCAAACTTGAGAGATCCAATTATGGACTCAAATAGGTGTCTCGAAGTTAGAACATATGTTTTGATAAGATAGTTAAATCATGTGGCTTTATCAAAAATGTGTATGAACCTTGTGTGTACAAGAAGGCTAGTGAGAGTAGTGTACAATTTATTATGCCTTATATCGATGACATTCTTCTCATTAGGAATGAGAGATCAATGTTATAGTGTACTAAATATGGTTATCTACTCAGTTCTCCAAAAAGGATTTGGGAGAAGCATCTTATGTATTAGGAAAACATATCTAGAGAGATAAATCGAGGAGGATACGGAGCTTTCTCAAACACCATACATTGATAAGATACTAAAGAGGCTTAGTATAGAAGAATCCAAGAAGGGATTCCTCTCTATGGGACATAGTCTTTATCTCTCCAAGTCTATGACCCCTAAGACTAATGATGAGAGACATTGAATGTCTCACATACCTTATGCATCTGCCATATGAAGCATAATGTATGCTATTCAATGTACAAGGCCGGATGTTGCACACGCTCTAAGTGTTACGAGCTTCATTTATTTTGACCCCGATGAATGTCACTGGGTAGCCGTTAAAGTAGTCCTTCAGTGCTTGAGAAGGACTAAGGATTTGTTTTTGGTATATGGTAATGGAGAATTGAAACTCGGGGAGTTTTCGGATTCCATTTTTTGATCCGATGTAGATGACCTAAAATCCACCTTTGGATTTATATTTTGCCTCAATGATGGTGCGGTGAGTTGGAAGAGTTCCAAACAAGACACCATGGCCGAGACTAAGGAAGGTGTTTGGATAAGAAACTTCATCCAAGAGTTGGATGTAGTGCCTAGCGTGTATGAGCTTATGGTTGTCTTTTGAAGATAACTTAGAACTTAAGCCAAGATCTCATCAGTGATACAAACACAAGTAAATGTGCTATCATTTGGTATATGATATCAATTGATAGAGGCAACATTTAAGTGGAAATGATTGCCTCATAAGAGAATATAGCAAAACTACTGTCTAAACCCCTAAATGCAAAAGGTCTTTGAAGGACATCTTGAGAAGATTGGTCTTAAGACTATAGGGAATTAGCTTTCGGGCAAGTAGGAGATTGTTGGAATAGTGCCCCATAGCCAATTAGATTGACATGTAAATTATTTCACTTGTGATACAATCTTGATTGAATGATATTAATTATAAATGGCCATCTTCATCTTATGCTTATTTTACTTCACTAGCAATTGGTTGAAGCCCTTGGATCACACAAGACTACGGGACTTGGTCACGCACTGGGTGGTGATCATGAAGCAAGTCTTACATGGTTGTGATCTTAAAACAATCCAAATCATAGAATCTTATGAGATAAGTCATTTAATATTCAGATAGACTTGCACTAACGATGCATAAATCCAAGGGTTGGACATTGCTCCATTTCATGACAATCTATGTCAGACATAGGTTCATGTTAGTGGGTGCTTGTTAGAAAACAAGTTCACTAAAGGCCCGCCCGGAGAATCCACTAGATAATCGTAGTGGCAAGTTCTCTAGCTTACGCCAGTGCACATAATTAGTCCTTTGACCTGAGGATCTATGGTAACTTTATGTTTAGGTCTTTACGTTTTGACTCTTCGTTGACCACTTCGCGGGTCATTCGGGTTGAGGTTGGATATGAGCTACTTAGACATGGTGTTCGTGAGATCTAAGATGGGATCCATCTCCTCGTCGTTGTGAAGGGCGAATGCATCTCCTATATATTCTATAATGATCGATTCCACAAAATCCTTGCACAAAGTAGTATGGCAATTTGGAAAAAGAGTTTTCCAAAGATGAAGTCATAAAGAGGAATCGAACATTGAGAACAAAAACATAGTTATCAAGGCTATTATGGAGCTGACAAATATCTTGTCCTGGGCCTCTTTCAAGAGATAGGAGACAGAAGGACTGTATTTGCATGGCAAGCGTAAAGTTAGAATGGTTCTCCAAAAGTATATTCATTTTGGCCAATTAGTTGAGCTCCATGGGCTTAAGGCTGGACATCGACCATTCAGATAGGGTACTATTCAATTAATGAAGATTAATTGAATTGAGTTATTAGTTTAAATGAGTTTAAACTAATGTGAATATGTCCATATTCTAAATATCACAAGAGTTGTGAGCTCATGTCCAATGAATGGTAGAACCTAAAGGGTCACACACAAAAAGCCAATTGAAAATCCTATTTGATGAAGGAATTTTCTAAGAGTTAGAAAATTCCACTTGACTGATTTTATGGAGGTGAAATGGTTGGCTAATTTTTTGTCAATTTGAGTTGATCAATTTAGTTGTTAAATTGATCTAAATAATTTAAAGAGTTAAATTAGACCGATTAAATTAAGTAGTTAATTTAATTGGTACCGTATGACTATTAATTGGTCGAGTTAACTTAAGGATTTAAGTTAACATCTTCTAGCTTAAAGAGTTAAGCTAATTGACTTAAAGAGTTAAGTCAAGACTAATTAATTAAATTAAAAGGTCAATTTAATTAGCATGAAGAATTAATTTGGAGGTAAAATTCAAATGAAAGAGTTCATTTGGAGTGTATTAGAATTTATTTGGATGACATTTCATTAGATAAAATGAAGATTCCAAATGAAATTCAAATGCAAGTGAAATTCACATTTCACACATGCAACTTGCTTGCAAGTTGCGCCAACCTCATGGGAGGTGTGATGCCAACTTGCATCACACCTCCACTCCTATAAATAGGAGAGAGGTGGCCGGCAATTGCATGCTTTACACATTTAATTGTTAGGTTTCATTTTTCCCTCCAATTTTGTGAGATTCACTCATGTGTTGAAGTCTCACACTTTTCTTCATCATCCATCCTTAAAATTTGGCCTTCAACATACTCTTCTCTCATTCATTTTTTAGTTGACCTAGGAGTGATTTGGATTTGCCATTAGTGTGTGGATCTTGTCATTAGAGGCCAGACACTTGGATAGCTTGGTTTTTGGAGATCCACCACAAGGGCAGAATTTGGAGGCTTGTTTCCAAACCTTGCTGGATTCAATTGTTGCAGAATTTTTTACTGAAGCTTCCCTAATGTGTTAAAGGGGTTGTGGCCAAATTTCAGCAATTTTGGAGGTGGTTTGATTGGGCAATTGTTGGCGAGTCGCTGCTGCACCACTGAAAGATAGCTTTGAAGTGTTCAAGCGTTCTTCCACTCTACCTTTGTATTTTTAAGCATTCAAGGTAATCCTTCATCAAAACCTGAATTGGTAGCATGATTAGATTCTTGGTTTTGAATGCAGCCAAGTTAATTTAGCTATTTTGTGCTTTATTTATTAGATCCTTGTGCTACACTTGACCTCAGTGGCCACGTGTAAGCCCATCGTAAATCCTCCCCGGAGGTAACTAGCTGCAACCTCTACTAATTGATTTTAGCAGAAACCCACTTTACGACTCTTCTGGGAGTACATGCTAGCCGCTCGTAAGCCTACCGTAAATTCTCCTTAGATGTAAGGGGCTAAACTCTTTTTACCCCCTTGTATTATACGAAATAGGCGGTTTATCCCCCTATGACAAAAACAGGGTGAAACGCCCCCTTATGCTTTTAAAATTTGGATTACTGGCCCCTTCCATCTATTTGAGTTGAATTTTCTGTTGAAATGATGAAAATACCCTCATATATATAATTACTTTATATCCTTATGTTTTTCTTTTTCTTTTAAAATACATAAGATATTTATATAAATTAAAAACTATTTAATATTTATAAAATTATATATACATACATATATATAAAATTATATACATATAAAAAATTATATAAATATGTTTATGCATAATATATATGTATATAAAATAATTTATAATATATCTATATACATATAATATATATATTTCTTTTTCTTTTGTTTAATCTAAAATTAAATAATTTTATATTTATGAAATATATAACATATTTATATAAATTAAATACTATTTAATATTTTTAAAATTATATATACATACATATATATAATTATCAAAACTAACTAATTTCATATTTACAAAATGTATGACATATTTATATAAATCGAATACTATATAATATTTATAAAAAATTATATACATGCATATATATAAAATCACAGATATATAAAATTATATATATACATATATGCATACAAAATTATTCATAACATGTATATATATATATTAAATACTATTTATTATTTATAAAATTATTTATAACATACCTATATACATATATATAAAATAAATTTTTTATTTTATTTAATATAAAATTAAATAATTTTTATATTTATTAAATATATAACATACTTAAATAAATTAAATACTATTTAACATTTGTAAATTTATATATACATACATATATATATAATTATCAAAACTAAACAATTTTATATTTATATATAAAATTATATATATATACAAAATTATATATAATTATTTATATTTATCATATATATATATAACTTGCACCCTCCCCCCCTAAGAACTGGCTGCCATGGCAGCCAAGTTTTCTTTCTTTCTTTCTTTTTGGTTTTTTATTCATCTATACATGACGGCTGCCAGCGACCACTAGCCGGATCTAGTTCCATGGTAGCCTTGACCCTCCTTCCCCCACCTCTCCCCTAAGCAATCGGCTGCCATGGCGAAGATTTTATTTTTTTTATTTTTTCTTTTTATTTTATACACGGTAGCCGCTGGCCGGATCTCGCTGTTGCCAAGGCTACCATGGCAGCCTGGGTCAGGCCAGCCTCCTATACATATATACATAGATATATTATTATATTATATTTATAATATATATAATATATACTATTGACAAATATATTATAATATATATAATATGTTGTATATATATATATAAATATAAATGATTTTTTATATATTTTTTTATAAATATTAAGTACTATTCAATTTGGATCGTTCATTTAAACAAAAAGATTCAATGGTTGATATACTAAGGGTATAATAGTTATTTTATATATAAAAAATTACAACCACTCGTATTTTTGGGTGCATGCATTCCACTTATGGTCTTAGGGTGGTTTTTCACCTATTTTTAGAAACATAAGACGGTATTTTAACCTTTTTTTTCACTGGAGGGTAAACCACCCAAACAATTTTTCCGAGAAGGGCTAAAAATACATTTTCCCCAGATGTAAGTAGTAGCACCCCTTACTAATGTTTTTAGCAAAAATCTAGTACACAGCCCCTCAGGGAGTACATGGTAGCTGCGCATAAGTCCATCTCAAATC
Source organism: Jacaranda mimosifolia (assembly GCA_018894105.1). NCBI lineage: Eukaryota > Viridiplantae > Streptophyta > Magnoliopsida > Lamiales > Bignoniaceae > Jacaranda > Jacaranda mimosifolia. Next base: position 3,336,884 of record CM032131.1, on the reverse strand, counting down.
CTTCCAATAAGCGACACCATCTCCATCGTGAATCACTTTGGTGTAAACCTATTAAATGGCTCCTTCAAGAGCATGTGATTGCCACGTGCAAGCCTACCGTAAATCATCCAAGGAGATAAGTGGCTACACCTTCCACAAAAATATTTGGCATAAAACATACTATATAGCTCCTTTGGAAGTATATGATCACCGTGTGTATGCCGACAGTAAATCCTTTAGGAGGTAAGTGGCTACAGCATTAACTAAATAATTGTAGCGCAAACCTACTACTTGCCTATTCGAGAAGTACGTAGTTGCAATGCGTAAGCTTGCTGTAGATCCCCCTAGGGGGTAAGTGGCCACACCTCCAACTGAATTACACCTCCAATTGAGTTATTTTGGTGTAAACCTACTATACGGCCCTCGAGAGCATGTGGTCACCGTACATAATTCTACTATAAGGCCCTAAGGGGTATGTGGCCAGACACCAAAGCCCACTAGAGGTCCCTCTTAGGATGTGTGGCTAACTCATTAAACGCTAACAATAAAACCTCCCAAATGATGTTTGCATTTAAACACCATCACAACATTTAACGTCTACGTTAAGACTTCATCAATGAGGTTTGCTATTAGATTTGATTCAAACAACAAAGTCCTATAGTATGACTTCTCAAGTGAGGAACATATTTGCAGTAATGTGCCGCATCACATAATTGCGATAAAACCCTTCGAAAAGCGTTCGCAATAAGGGTTAAGCATCTCACTCATATGTCATTGCAACACAACAATAAAACATCAGGAACATACCCACACTTAAAAGTTATGCAATTAACTAACTGTATAAACATGAATGAATAGAAAAAAAATTCTTAAGGAAAAAGGAGTAAAGTTTCCATAACATCAAAGAGCATGAAAAAGCATCTAGTCAACACTTGGCCTCATGAAAAAGAAAAAAAAAAAAGGAACGAATTGAATTTCTATTTATGTAGTAAAAAAATGCTAAGTAGTCCTAAACATAATAAAAATCAAAAGCTATAAAAAAACTCCTTATCTAAATATTCATCTAATCCTCCAGAGCTACATTAGTAGGATCTTCCACAATAGCATTAGTGCCTGCCTCTAGAACCATACCAAACTCTTTATTAGAAATATTAACTAGGATGTTGGAGTCAAGCAGCAATAAGTCCTTAGCAAGATATTGTCCAGTCTGATTAAGCAAACGACAATATCCCTGAATGGTTTGCTCATAAATCACTATCACTTTTATCTTAATTGCCTCAAAGAATTCATTTGAACCCTTGAATTCTTTAATTACATCATCATAAGTAGCGCTAATGAGCGTCTTTCTAGCAAAGACTCTAAGTACTTTCTCCTAGCCTTCACTTCCTTTTCCTAACGTGCCTTCAGTTGCTCATGCTCCCTCACTAGCTTTGCAAATTCCTCTTCTTTTTGGGAATGTTGTTGAGTGAATCTCCTAAAGTCATGATATCGTCGTTGCTGCCCCTTCTGCTCGATGACATCTAGATGATCAAGTTTCAAGCCTGCACTTAAAGGAATGTAAGTAATGATGATAAAAGAACTATACATAACTACAAAAAAGACATGTGAACAAACTAAGTGTTGAAACAAACACTTATACAAGTTAAGTCCCCACTGGTAAGCTTAGTCAACTAGGAAATAGAGTATATCTTTAAATTTTCTTGATCATACTCACTTATTCTGCTTTCCATGTTGTTAATCCTAAATGTAGTCTCATCCACATCCTAGTGCAAGCCAACGCTAAAAGCCATAATTAAATAGTCCCTTCCCCTACCAACATAAAAAAGATAAGAAGACTATATACAAGTACCTTTACAGCAAATCCTCGTGTGCATTTCCCAGTTGACTTAGAGATTACCACTTCAAATGCATCACTTTGTGCATGCATGGCATGCCCTCTACCTACTGGGCTAGGTAGCCGGGTGGCAGCCCTGCCAAGCCATCTCTTGGTCAAGTTTTTGGCCCTCATTTCATGATTTTAGTTTAGTGCTCCAAATCCACATGGACACTTCCATAACATATTTTTACACAACTTGGACAAATTTCCAGATTTAAAACACTTTTCAACAGTGGAAATTCAAGTGCTCAAACATGCTTCAAAAATCAAGTGCAAGTAAGAATCAACATTCTTCAAAATTTCCAATCAAACTCTAATTCAATTGGATTAAAAAATGACCAAAACACCTTAAGGCCAAATTAAACATTCTATAGCAACATATAAGATATATCAATGCTAAATCAACATTTAACATAAACATCTATGAATTAAAATCATACTCATATATGAATCAACACTTGAAATACATATTAGCATATTTCAATTCATCAACAAAGGAGCTACAAGAAACATCAACCAAAAACCTAAATCCAGGATTTGAATCAAGTAATTGGTGATATAGATCAATTCATCACATGAATCAATCAAACAAAATCCAAAGTAAAGTATGAATTAGACTCTGATACCGCTTGAAGTAAGGAGTAGCCCAAGGGTCCAACTATAAAATAAAAACTAAGCTAAATAAAACTTGTCTACTCCAAATCCAAAGATCTAGTCATGCAATTAAAATGGATTTAATGGTAGAAAACTAACCTTGAACGCTAAATCCAAGGAACATGTAGATGACAACAATGAACTCTTCAAAATTGTCAATCCGCGCACAGCAAATAAACGCCAACAATTGACCAAGCAAATCAACTCCAAATAGGCTGAACATTTGCAGAGATCTACTCAACACACTTGAGAATTTCAGTTTAAAACGTCAACCAAATCCAAGCACTACAAGGCCTCCAAATCAGCCTCCAAAGATACGGCACCACAGTAGATCTTCAAGGAAAGTTCCCCAAGTGTGAAGCCTCAAATGTTATGATCCACACATCCAAAGAGAGCTCCAATCAACCTTTAGTTAGCTAGAGAATTACAGGAAGAAGAGGAGGACCAAAAATGTAGAGAGAATGTTGAGGATTGTGTGAAACTTCAACACATGAGTGGATCACCCTTTTGGAGAGAATAATGGAATCTAGCAACTTGCTTGCATTATTATCGTGTGACCAGCTACCTTTTCTCTATTTATAGAGTGGAATGAGTGATGCAAGTTGGCATCACACCTTGCATGAGGTGGTTTGCCAACTTGGCAATCCACTTGTATGTGAAATGTGAATTTCACTTGTATTTGGATTTAATTTGACTCTACATTTCATCTCATGAAATGTCATTCAAATTAATCTCAAATTAACCTCAAATGAATTCCTTCATTTGAATTTCTCTCCAAAATTAATAATCCTCACATTAATGAATTTAATTGATTAACTTCACTTAACTCTTTAAGTCATCTAACTTAACTTTTTAAGTTAGAAAGTGTCAACTTAACTCTTTAAGTTGACTAATTAATAGTCATATGGTACTAATTGAATTAACTCTTAATTTAATTGGTCTAATTTAACTCCTTAAATTCTTTTGATCAATTTAATAATCAAATTAATCAAGCCAAACTGACTAAGAAATTAGTCCACCAATTTCTCCACAAAAATGGCCAAGGTAAATTTTCTAGCTCATTAGAAAATTCCTCCCATCAAATAGAACTTCCTTTAGGATTTTGTGTGTGACCTATTAGGTTCTCTCATTCATCAGACATGGGCTCACAACTCGTGTGATATTTTGAATATTCAAATATTCATTTTTCAATTAATCTCTATTAATTGAAGTGTATCCAATCTCCAATTGATATCTAACCTCAAGCCCATGGAACCCAACTAATTGGTTGAAATGAATATGCTCTTGGTGAACCATTTTAGCTCTATGCTTTCCATGCAAATACGGTCCTTCCGTCTCTTATCTCCCGAAAGAGGCCCAAAGCAAGATATTTGCAAGCTCTTCGATAGCCTTGATAACTATATTTCTATTCCCAATGTTCGATTCCTCTTTATGACCTTATCTTTGGAAAACTTCTTTTCCAAATTGTCATACTACGTTGGCCAAGAATTTCTTGGAGTCAATCATTATAGAATACATAGGAGATGCACTCGCCCTTCACAACGATAAGGAGACGAATTCATTCTTGGATCTCACAAACCTCTATGTCTAAGTAGCTCATGCCCAATCTCAACTTAGAAGACCAGCTAAGTGGTAAATGAAGAGTCGAGGTGTAAGGACCTAAACACAAGGTTACCATGGATCCTCAAGTCAAAGGACTAATCATGTGCACCAGTGTGAGCTGGAGAACTTGCCACTAACGACTTGCTAGTTTAGCTATTTAGTGAAATCTCCGAGCAGGCCTTTAGTGAACTTGTTCTTTAACAAGTAGCTACTAATATGCGTCCATGTCTAACATGGATTGCTCATGAAAATAGAGTAATATCCAACTCCTTAGATTTAAGCATCATTAGTGCAAGTCTATCCGAATCTTAAATGCCCCATCTCATAAAATTCTATGACTTGAAATATTTAAAATCACGATCGTGTAAGACTTATTTCATGATCACCTCTTATAGTGCAACCAAGTCCCGTAGTCATGTGTGATTTAGGGGCTTCAACTAAAAGCTAGTGGAGTAAAATAAGCATAAAATGAATATGACCATTCAATATGAATATCATTCAATCAAGATTGTACCACAAGTGAAATATCTTACATGCCAATCTAATTGGTTGTGGAGCACTATTCCAACAATCTCCCACTTGCCCTAAAGCCAATTTCCCATAGTCTTAAGACCCATTTTCTCAAGATGTCATTCAAAGACCTTTTGCGTTAGGGGTTTAGTCAGTGGATCTGCTATATTCTCTTTTGAGGCTACCATCTCCCCTCAAATGTCGCCTCTATCAGTGATCTCATGAATCAAATGATAACGCCTCAAAATGTGCTTAGATCACTGATGAGATCTTCAGTCTTTAGCTTGCGCAACCGCTTCATAGTTTTCATAGAAGACAACTACAGACTTAGTAATACTTAGCACTACATCCAACTCTTGGATAAAGTTGTTCATCCAAACACCTTCCTTTGTAGCTTTCTAAGCTGCATTATATTCCACCTCAGTGATAGAATCGAACGTCGTGTCTTGTCTGGAGCTCTTCCAACTCACCATGCCATCATTGAGGTAAAATATAAATCTAGAAGTAGATTTTACGTCATCTACTATGGATTGAAATTGGAATTCAAAAACCTCTCAAGTTTTAATTCTCCATTGCCGTATACCAAATATAAATCCTCAGTCATTCTCAAGTACTAAAGGATTGCTTTAACTGCTATCCAGCGACATTCATGGGGTCAGAATGAAAGCGGCTCGTAACACTTAAAGTATGTACTACATTTGACCTTGTACATTAAACGACATACATTATGCTCTTCATAGCAAATGCATAAGGTATATGGGACATTCTATCTCTCTCATCATCTGTCTTAGGGGCCATAGACATAGAGAGATGAAGACCATGTCCCATCGGGATGAATCCCTTTTTGGATTCCTCTCCATACTAAACTCTTTAGTATCTTGTCAACGTATGGTGTTTGGAAAAGCCTCTTCGATCTATCTCTATAGATTCATATTTCTAATATGAAGGATGCTTCTCGCAAATCTTTCATGGAGAATTGTGTAGATAACTATGCTTTAGTATACTCTAACATTTCTCTCTGATTCCTAATGAGAAGAATGTCATCGGCATAAAGCACAATAAACTGTATTCTACTCCTACTAGCCTTCTTGTACACACATTGTTCATACACATTTTTATAAAGCCAAATGATTTGACCGTCTTATCAAAATGTATGTTTTAACTTTGGGATGTCTGTTTAAGTCCATAAATAGACCTTTCAAGTTTGCAAACCTTTTGCTCACTCTCTTTGGATGTAAAACCTTGTGGTTGCTCCATATAAATTTCATCTTCAATGTTTTCATTGAGGAAAGTGGTCTTTACATCCATTTATCATATCCCGTAGTCATAATATGCAGTTATGGCAAGCAAAATCTGAATGGACTCAAGCATAGTGACTAGTGAAATGGTTTCCTCGAAATCAATACCAGGTCTTTGAGTGTAACCTTTTTCTAGTAGTCATGCCTTAAAGGTCATAACCTCTCCATCGACTCCTAGCTTTCACTTATAGATACACTTGCAACCAATGGGTACTATACCCTCTAGTGGATCTACCAAATTTCATACTTTGTTGGAGCACATAGAGTCTATTTTGGATTTCAAGGCGTCTAGTCAATGTCCCAAATCTATATCCAACATAGTTTTCTCATATGTCTTCGGATCACTAACTGATTGGCCCATTTCATGAAGAAATTCGAACATTTCGGGTTGTTTCTTTATTCATTCCAACATTCTCAAAGGTTGTGTGTAAAGCTCTTGATGTTCATTTATTTCTACTGCTTGTGGGAGGTTTTGATCATCTTGAACTTCATCAAGTTTAACAACAATGCCATTTCTAACTAATAGAAATTCCTTTTCTAAAAAGGTGGCATTCCTTGAAACAAACACCTTTTATTTCAAGGGATCATGAAAATAATAACCCAAGTACTCTCTTGGGTATCCTATAAACTTGCACAAGATAGATTTACTGTCCAACTTGTCTGTCACTAACCGCTTGATGTATGAAGGAGACCCCCACATTCTTAGATAAGATTAAGAAGGTGCTTTGCCATACCACATCTCATGCAGTGTTTTTGGCACCAACTTTGAAGGTACTATATTTAGTAGCCTCGCCCCCATTGTTAAGGCAAATCCCCAAAAGGATAAAGGCATATAGGTGAAGCTCATCATGAAACATACCATGTCCAACAAGGTACAAATTTTCCTCTCAGCTATTCCATTGTGTTGAGGTGTGCTGGGTGTAGTCCATTGAGAGAGAATCTCATTCTCCTTTAGATAATCTAAGAATTTAGTACTTGAGTATTCTCTTCCTCAAACCGATCGAAGAGTTTTAGTACTTATTCCTAATTGCTTTTCGACTTCATTCCTGTACTTTTTGAACTTTTCAAAAGCTTTGGACTTGTACTTCATAAGATACACAACTAAATATGGTCATCGGTGAAGGTGATGAGGTTTGAAAAGCCATCTTTCACACTAACTCTTAGTAGGCCATAAACGTCCGTATGGATCAAATCTAAAAGATTTGTGGTTTACTCCGTTTGTCCAAGAAAAGGATCCTTGGTCATTTTTTCCTTTAAACAAGATTCACAAGTAGGAAAATCCTCTATGCTACTAACTTTTAGTGCTTTGAGGGCTTCTAGCTTGTTCATCTTATTTTTGAAAATATGTCCAAGTCTTGCATGCCATAACATGGCATCTTCTTGGATATCTAATTTTCTTTTACTTTGTTGAATGTGCATCAATGATGGTTGATAATCCAAAATGTATAATTCATTATTTAATGTACCTTGAGCAATTAAAAAACCATTCTTTAATGCTTTCAAATTCCTATTAGATATAGAAAAATCAAATCATTCATTATCCAAAATGGGAATAGAAATAATGTTCATAGCAAGATTGGGTACATAATAGCAAGGATCAAGTACAATAAAGGAGTTCCTGAAGTCTAACTTGATGAGGCCTTCAACTTTGACCGAAACTTTTGCTCCATTGCCTAGGCATAGGATCATATCCCCATCATTGAGACTCCTTCTTATTTCCATCCCCTGTAAAAATTACAAATGTGAGAACCACATACGGTATCAAATACCTATAAAGAAGAATTCATTATTAAATGCACTTCAATAAAGTACACACCCTTCCCAAGGGTTGCAAGATACTCCTTGCAATTTCTCTTCCAATGGCCTTTCTCGTCACAATAGAAACATGTTGCATTGGTCTTGGCCACCTTTTTTTTTTACTTCGCTTGAGGCCTTTAATGGTTGCTTTCCCTCAGAGGAAGAACTTCCCTTCCTTTTACCTTTCTTTTTAGCACCCCTAGGGCCCTTAGACTTGGAAGAGGAATCAAGCATCAAAGTTTTGTCTTTATTCATAATCGCCTCGGCGGTCACCAACATATTGACCAATTCATTAATCGTTTCCTCTTGCATCGACATGTTGAAGTTCATAACGAATTGATCAAATGAGCTAGGCAATGATTGAAGGATCAAATCCACATAGAGCTCATTATCCATAACCACGTCCAATTGAGCAAGTTTCTCAATGGCATCGATCATCTTAAGGCCATGATGATGGATACTTGAGCCTTCATTCATTCTAGTCCGGAAGAGTTCTTTAGACAATGAGAATGTTTCATGTCTAGTTTGCACACCATAAAATTCTTGTAACTACAAGTGAATGTCATTAGCTGATTTCATGTGCGCATGAAACTTTTGGAACTCATTGGACATTGAAGTTATCATGAGGCATCGTGTTTGTAGATCATCATCTACCCACTTTGTGAACGTTTCACATGCCTCATCATCGGCATCATTGCATGTGGTGTCCGACGGACTTTGAGTAAGCACACAAGTCCACTTTTAATCTTGAGCTTTCTAAGCCAATCACAGAAGTTTAGCCCGGTTAGCTTAATAGTTTCCAAAATCATGTTGAGTGAGTTCTTAGCCATTTTGATTTTGAGATTTCAAAAATCTACACAGGCGAAAAATGGAGTATAAGCATGTGATTGAATATTGATATTGAAAACAAGTTCATGGACTTTCAAGCATGTTTGTCTCCCACTATTCTATCAAATTCCTCAGCCCTTTAAGGAATTCAAAAAATCTCATTTCCTAGTGAGAATCAAGGCCCAAAAAATATTTTTAGTGGACCCACAACTCGTATGACATCTATATTATGAAGTGTTAAGTTGGACCTACCAATCAAACTTTTATTCGAAGCCGCACTATGGCATTCCATGACTCGTGAGACAATGCATAGGAAGCAGTAAATCAAAGGTGCATCGTATGCTAAGTACGTGATTATAGCTTTTCACCATAAATGTGACCCATGACTTGTGAGACATCTGCAAATGTAGTAGCACCTCATGCCACATATATTGGTAGAAGGTATGGATTAATTAAAACGCCTTTTAATTTGTATCCATTTTGACTTAACATTTTGAAAGCATTTAGACTTTTCCAAGTTGAGGGATTTTCTTGCTTGCAAAGATCTCATCAAATTTTATCTTCTCTTATTTAGGTTTTCTATATCTTAACTATGCATCTCATACATCAAGAGGATAAAGAAAGCATAAATAAGTAAATGCGCCTAGCATGCTCCTAGGGTGGGATGACCATGAGCCTTAACCAAGTAGTGCACTTTAGAGCTATAGGTTGCACTACTTAGTTGATTTTAAATGTGTTGATTAAATCTAGTTCTTACATGAATATATCTCATACATTCATGGGTCTTCATGTCTCCAATGGTCTTCTTGTCTCTTTGCAACAATTACATGAGAAAAGAAATCCTCACTCCTAGTAATTCTACTCTCATAACATTTACAAGATAGAAATTAAGAGGCATGCAATCCCCAATTTAATACAACCCTTTTCAACAACTAGAAACAAATAAAATCAATATTAAAGGCTCATATTCATCCCCATTCATTCATCATTCATTCGATAATTAAATGAACAATAAATAAGAATTGATATTTAATTCAACAAATTAAATGCTTATCTCATAAACAGTTAATTGACTAGAAAAAATAAGCATAACATTTATGGATCTCATTTTTGCATATAATTAAAGACTAAGTAGAACAAGACTTTAAAAGCATTCAAAAATATCAAACTTAATTATGAGAACCTGCACAATACTTGTGCATCTAGTTAGTGTGAATTAATTCAATTTTGAGCATAAAATAACCCAAACAAAAGACTCAAAACTCATCCTAGCTAACATGGGGCGCTACTGCTTGGCTAGTTTTCAAGGTCATGCAGTAGGCGCGCTGCCGATGCTTGACCAACGCCCAGTAGCTAGGCGGTAGCTCCCCTGCTTTTAGCCAAGGACCGAGTCATGGTCAATTTTGGCCAAGTTTTGTGCACTAAAAAATTTACGACACCTCCATAATTTTAATTCGCACATATTAGATGAATTTTTAGATTTAAAACACCTTTCAAAAGTGGAAATTCAAGTGCTCAACATGCTTCAAAAATCAAGTTCAAGTAAGAATCAACATTATTCAAAATCTCAATCAAACTCCAATCCAATTGGATCCAAAATTGACCAAAACACCTTCAGGCCAAGTTAAACACGCTATATCACCAAATAACATAAATCAATGCTAAATTAACATTTAACATTAACATGTACGAATTAAAATCGTACTAACATATGGATTAACCCTTAAAACACATATTAGTATATTTCAAGTTATCAACAAAGGAGCAACAAGAAATATCAACCAAACACTCAAATCAATGATTTGAATCAATTATTTAGTGATATAGATCAATTCATCACATGAATCAATCAAACAAAATTCAAATTAAAGCATGAATTAGGTTCCAATACCACTTGGAGTAAAGAGTAGCCCAAGGATCCAATTATAAAACCAAAAATAGGCTAAATAAAACTTGTCTACTCCAAATCCAAGGATCTAATCATGCAATTAAAATGGATTTAATGGTAGAAAACTAACCTTGAATGCTTAATCTAACAAAGATGTGGATGACAACAATGAACTCTTCAAAATTGTCAATCCGCGCACAGCAAATAAACGCCAACAATTGACCAAGCAAATCAACTCCAAATAGGCTGAACATTTGCAGAGATCTACTCAACACACTTGAGAATTTCAGTTTAAAACTTCAACCAAATCCAAGCACTGCAAGGCCTCCAAATCAGCCTCCAAAGATACTAAACCACAATGGATCTTCAAGAACAAAGCTCCCAAAGTGTGAAGCCTCAAATGTTATGATCCGCACACATAAGGAGAGCTCCAATCAACCTCCAATCAGCTAGAGAATTAGAGGAAGAAGAAGAGAAGAGGACCAAAAATGTGGAGAGAATGGTGAGGATCGTGTGAAACTTCAACACATGAATGAATCACATTTTTGAAGAGAATAATGGAATCTAGCAACTTGCTTGCATTATTACCATGTGGCCAGCTACCTCCTCTCTATTTATAGAGTGGAAGGTGTGATGCAAGTTGGCATCACACCTTGCATGAGGTGGTTTGACAACTTGGCAATCGACTTGCATGTGAAATGTGAATTTCACTTGTATTTGGATTTAATTTGACTCTACATTTTATCTCATGAAGTGTCTTTCAAATTAATCCCAAATTAACCTCAAATGAATTCCTTCATTTGAATTTCTCTCCAAAATTAATAATTCTCACATTAATTAATTTAATTAATTAACTTGACTTAACTCTTTAAGTCATCTAACTTAACTTTTTAAGTCAGAAAGTGTCAACTTGACTCTTTAAGTTAACTTGAATAATTAACAGTCATATGGCATCAATTAAATTAACTCTTTAATTTAATTAGTCTAATTTAGCTCCTTGAATTCTTTTGATCAATTTAATAATTAAATTAATCAAACTAAAATGACTAAGAAATTAGTCAATCGATTTCTCCACAAAAATGGTCAAGGTGAATTTTTAACTCCTTAGAAAATTCATCCCGTCAAATAGAACTTCCTTTAGGATTTTGTGTGTGACATATTAGGTTCTCTCATTCATTGGACATGGGCTCACAACTCGCTTGATATTTTGAATATTCAAATATTTACATTTGTTTAAACTCCTTTAAACTAATAACTCTTTCAATTAATCTGTATTAATTGAAGAGCACACAATCTCCATGGTCGATGTCTAGCCTCAAGTCTATGGAGTCCAACTAATTGGCCGAAATGAATATGCTCTTGGTGAACCATTCTTGCTCTATACTTGCCATGCAAATATGGTCCTTTCGTCCCCTATCTCCTGAAAGAGGCCTAGGGCAAGATATTTTTCGGCTGTCCAATAGCCTTGATAACAATGTTTCTATTCCCAATGTTCGATTCCTTTTTATGACCTCATCTTTGGAAAACTTCTTTTCTAAATTGTCATATTACCTTAGCCAAGGATTTCACTGAATTGATCATTATAGAATACATAGAAGATGCACTCACCCTTCACAATGATGAAGAGACAGATATCTTCTTGGATCTCACAAATCTCTATGTCTAAATAGCTCATACCCAATCTCAACCCAGAAGATCCGCTAAGTGGTCAAGGAAGAGTCAAGGTATAAGGATTCAAACACAAGGTTACCATGGATCCTGAGGTCAAATGACTAATTATATATACTAGTGTAAATGGAGAACTTGCCACTACCGACTTGCCAGTTCGACTATTTAGTGAATTCTCCGGACGGGCCCTCTAGTGAAATTGTTCTCTAACAAGCACCCACTAACATGCACCCATGTCTAACATGGATTGCTCATGAAATAGAGCAATATCCAACTCCCTGGATTTATACATCTTTAGTGCAAGTCTTTCCAAATCTTATATGCCCCATCTCATAAGATTCTACGACTTGAAATATTTAAAATCATGACCGTGTAAGAGTTATTTTATGATCACCTCCTAGAGTGCGGCCAAGTCCTGTAGTCATGTGTAAATTAGGGACTTCAACCAAATGCTAGTGAAGTAAAATAAGCATAAGGTAAAGATGGTCATTCAATAAGAATATTATTCAATCAATATTGTATCACAAGTGAAATAGTTTACATGTCAATCCAATTGGCTATGGGCACTATTTCAACACAAGTACCTTCACAGCTAATCCTCGTGCATGTTTCCCAGCTGGCCTAGAGACTACCACTTCAAATGCATAATCTGTAATAACACATTATGAAAGATGGTTGAGTGCACACCTTAGTCGATCGCCAATGAGATAGGCTCGGACACTATCCTACTAGCGATTCCTTCCTATGGTGCTACTCCATTACATGCCTCTCATGCAGACCCTTATCTGCCCTTCTAGTTGGGGATCCTCGCTAAGTCAATCTTCTTATCTATCGAAGAACAAAGAAAGTAAGAACAAGCATAAGTGCTTAGGAGAATGTGAAAATACAATAACAAAAGCACATGTGCAAACAGCCAACAACGAGGGAAATAAACTAAGTACTCGCAAGAAACATGTAAGTCACATCAAAGCGGGACTGAACTAAACCTGCATTCTCAAAACTGTGGCATAGGTCATGATGAACCTTACTTAGATGTACTAATGATGGAGAATTACTCCAGTCATGAGGAACATCTTAACCTTCTTTTGGCATGAAGAAAATTTTCTCGGTTCAAGGCCTTCGCAAGGAAGGCAAACCACTAAAAAATATGCTATTATTTTGGGGAATACATGAAAAAAGTTTTGTTAGGCAACTTGTGCACCCTAAACAAAGAATGAAAAATGTGTTGACAGACTGGAAGACCCAAATTCGCCAAGCATCATTTAAATCTCACAAAATATGCTAAGAAGTTAGGGACAAATTGAACTAAACACGCCTTATAACTCTTGATTATGTCAACAACAAAGAATCTAGTAGTAGAGTAAAGCCACATTTGAAGTAACTGTGGAATATAGTGAAGTACCTTTTAGGAGGTAACACCATGTTATTATTTGATGAAGGTAAAAGAAACCCAAACTCATTAGAAATATAAATCCTATGTCTCAAAGTTTCTATCTCCTAAGGCAAAAGCAAACAAGAGATTTTTGCCACTTTAACGAAAGTACTATTAATGATAGGAGTGTCCTCAAATCCCTCATCAAAAGAATCCTCCACTTTGGACTTAAAACTAGACTCTGACATAAGAAGTGTTTCATGAACTGAAAGATAATCTTTTGACTCTGAAGACTCAATTTCATGAACTAACACTGGAATAGATGACACGCGCAAAGGATGGCTTAAAGACCTAGAAAACGTGGCCACAACGTGAAGAGGACGACCCCCACAAACCTGGACAAGTTTGAATGGTTCGCAACCACCCAAAGCAGTGCTCACTTGTACTAGCGACGCATCATCGCCCGCCTAATGGGCACCTGAAATGCGTGCTTCGCAGGCACCCAACAAGCACTCATCTGCCACGCCGTGGCTGCCCACATGTCAACGACCACACTAGCCACCCTTAAGGTGACTAACGACACCTTGGTGGCAGACTACCACCACTGCCTTCTTCCACTTTTTTGAATTTTGACTCCATTTGGAACTCTGACTAAGACTTGTATTTACTTCCTGGCATGACTCGATTCAGTAAGAGCTAAAAAATTTACTGATTCTAAAAAGTTGGGTAAAAATTCAATAGGAATGAGGCAAAAAAAAAAAAAAAAAGAGAGAGAAAGAGAGAGAGAGAGAGAAAAAGAAAAAGAAAAAGTGTAGTTGAAGTTACCTTTCTTAGTACTTCTCATAAAAGCATTCTCTCTTCTCTCTCCAACTTGGCAAATTCACTAAGTTCTTACATGAAAGTAGTACAACCAACAAGATGCTTCCTAAAAACTTATTAGACTTTGAATCCTGTTGAGCCTCAACTTAGACAAAAGTTGGGTAAATTTGAATTCCTGCACAAAATATGATTGATAAAAATTAATTGATTGATTATCTTATTTTAATAAATTAAGATAAGATAAAAATTAGAATTCAATTTTATATTATATTTTCAACATGAAAATAAATTTTCAAATTGAAAATAGGGAGGCTTGATGATATGACAAATTAAGTTCATAAGGATAAAAAAGTAAAAGTAGTTTAAAAAAGCCTAATCAATTAAATAATAAATGAATAAAAAAACCAAAAAGCCAAATTAATCACTAAGCCCATCAAGAAGGGCATCTAGACCATAGTGGGCCGAAGCCCACTAAGAAAAAAAGCACCATAAATACTAAGTCCCAAGTCAGACTGGACATTAAGACCTTTTGCAAAAAATTGAGAATTGAAAACTATCTATACTGCGTCCCACAGAAAAAGAACACTAAAAATCACTGACTTTTGAAAAGGACTATAACTATATTTCCAAGTAGGAATCACTCGTATTGATGATTAACTCTACCTTCCAGCAGAACTATATGCGAATTCGCATGTATTTGATATATATATCACATAAATTATTTAACTAAACAAAAGTTTTGAATTACTGCTCAATGAATGTGTTTATACAAAGACGTGAGCTATATTTTTACAATATTGGAAGCAGAAATAGTAACGTCTCTTGTTTTAAAAACTGATTCTTCCTCCTTTCATAATTCAAGCCATCGTGTTAATTTTACAGTTTTGAATTTGATTATCCATTAATATTTGGATTTTTTCCATACTAATGAATAACTTTGCCGTCTACAAAAAAATATACATCGATTTCATATATTCGACTAATATATGTATGATATTTAATGATATAAAATATTAAAGTAGAATAAATAGTGAATTAATGCATAACGGTGTATCCACTTAAAAGTGTGAGTTATATTTTTTATAATATTGAGTGTAGATATCTTTCATATTGAATATTCTTGTTCAGTTCCAAATTCAAATCATCATATCGATTTTATAATCTTGGATTTGACTACTTTCTAATATTTGAGAGTTCCGGTATTCATAAATAACTTTACCTTCTAGCTAGGCAAAAGCATGTCCAAATATATATGTGAAATATAAAATAAAATATTAAATTATAAACTATTATATTACAACATGTCCACTAAAAGATCCCTTTTCTTAGATACTGGTTCCAGTTCATTTCCAGATTCAAACATATATATGACCACTCAAAGGTGTGAGTTATATATTTTTATAATATTGGGTGCAATGGTCGTCGGCGTCCCTTATGTTTGATGTTGGATCGTTCTTATTCATTTCTGAGTTCAAACCAATTTCTAAATTTACGGCCACTTGAAAGACCACAAACGGTCAATATTTCTTCTTCTTTTAACTCTCCGTTCTTTTTACTATTTCATTAAATTTTAATCGCAACGCGTCCAGCCGCAACATAAGCCCCTTGGATTCGCGACTTTGACTTACTTTTTCGCATTAAAGTCAACAGGTCGGTTTTATTCAAAATTTAAGAAAAAGCTAAGCCTAACAAAATTAAAAAAATGCAATTGGTGCGCTTATTCCCTCTTGTGAACTTGAGTTTTGTCCACACCAAATCATTTTAGGCTTTTAGCCAGACTTTCTAGAATATTCCCCCAGCTCATTTGTTTAGGAAAGCCTAATACACTATAACAATATGTACACTACTTTCTAATTATAGGTTTAGTGGTTGACAAAGGGTCTAATCCCCATCTTGCACGTTTGATAATTGAATTTGCGTATTTAATTCCAGAGCTAGAAGGCTTGTTTTGAAAAAAAATCTAGTATCTCTAACAATAATCAGTAGTAGTGTATTTTGATGAATTGTTAATTTATACTATCAAATATGCTCACATATGTGATATACAAACACTCTCAAAAATAGTTTCATACAGTATCGGACATGTTTCAAATATGAGCACAACTCCAATCCATGTGTGACACAATAATACTGCAACCAAAAAGTTAAAAAGAAAAACGAACCTAATAGTACACACAGATAAAAGGTATGTCTAACATATATACGACACGACAGAACACTTTTGGTTTTAAAATTTACAAACTATAGAGGCTAATAAAAAAAAAAAAATTCTTAAATAGCAAATGAAGAAGATAAAGAATCTCACGATGTTCCTATGTTTCAACAAATTGAAATGATTAGACAATTGCATTATATAATCACAATGAAGTTTAATGGTTTTTAGGTTTTTTTTGTTTAATGTTGATTTTTTTAAAATAAATTTTATTGTACAGAAGATTTTGATATATAACCTCTGTTACATACTTTAATTTAATTAATAAATAATTACATATAATTATATATATTATGATAACCAATTACATATAATTATATATATATATATTATGATAACCATGTAAAACGTGGTGTAGCATTCTAAAATTTTAAAATTTAGTATGTTGTCATTTTATGCCGTCTCATAACGTTCTAGCCACGTCCTTGCATCATATATGGATACTGATTGCTATGAAATCATAGTATATATGTAGTTGCTATAAGGTGATGATCTCTATAAAAATTATGTGCACGTTGTTTAGAAGTATAAGAAATTTCCTTTTTCTTTCCCTTTAAGTAAATAAAAAGAAAAAGTAATATTTTAGAAATAAAAGAAAGAAGTTGAGATCATCATCAAACCCATATCCTCATAAATTATGCAAATAATAAAACTCTATACATTTTTTTATCCTATCCTAAAATGCATAAAATAATAAAACCCTAACTCTACCCTATCTTACCTACTTAGGAGCCATTACTCATTAGGCCTAACTTATTGGATATAATTTTTTAATATATAGATTAATTCGTTTAATGTATATTAGAAAAATTATCTGGACTACAATAATAATAATAATAATAAAAAGAATTACGTAACAAGCCCATACCTAATAAATTACTCAAATAATAATACCTTATGTATTTTTTACCCTACCTAAAGTATCCAAAATAATAAAATCCTAACTCTACCCTACCCTACCTACTCAAAACCTTTTGGATCTAACTTATTGGATTTAAGATTTTAATGTATAAACTAATTTGTTCAATATATATTAGAAAAATTATTTAGAACACAACAAAAAAAATATTGCATAAACTTAGGCTAATGTATATATTTAATTTAGTCATTATATTTAATCTAGTAAATTTTTACATTTCATTTTGGATATAGTCAGTAAACAAAAGTAAAAAAGATAATAATATTTTTTTTTCTCTCCTCTCCTACGTATTAGTTTTTCCTTTCTATTTTTTTCTAAATATATTATTTCTTTTCTCTCTTTAATTTTGTTCTTTTCATTTTATTTTTTTTGGTATTCCATACATATATTTAAACAAATTAATATATGTAAATAGTTAAAAATATATCTTATTATATGAAAACTAATAAATATTTCTAACTGTATATATACTAAATTATATTTATCATTAGTATATATCTAATTTTGATATAGATAATTTAAATTTAATAGATTAAATTTAAATATAGGGAAGGATAATTTTTGGGTACAGGGTACTTGAGTAATATAGGGTATAAATTCTATTTAAATTCATTACATTATTTTTAGTAAGCAAAGATTTAAGCATATAGTTATGCATTTTTTATTTTGAATAGAATAATATCCTTTTTATTAACAGGTCTACACCAAAATACTTTATTAGTGTATGTTCTTATATAATGATGTCAACAATTAACAAAGGATCGGGATATGAATCCATATATGTGGTTGGAGAATCATGGGACAATTAGTGCTAGTCAAGTCTAAGGTTCCTTCTTGGTCCCAGCTTATGAATCGTTGAAGGGTTGATTTGGACCATCAATTTTGGATTATTTACAATGATTATTTATTTGACCTATTTAAAAGAATTGCTTCCTCGCACCTTCAACGGTCACTTCCAATCAAGCATGTTACTTTTTCTTTTAATTACTATACATCCATTTTGATTCAATATAGTGTTCTAGAACAGCGTTATATACACCCCCACCCCGACCCCCCACCCCCCAGCTCACCCCCGCAAAAAAATGAAAAAATTGTATTTCATTTTTTTATAAAAAAATAAATAAATTGTATTGCATCATTGCCCGGCAAAACAATAGTTGAGAGAAGTGATATCACATCACTATTTTGATTATATATTTTTCAAAAAATAAATTATTCTAAAAAAATTGTGTTTTATAATTAAATTGGGTCAAAAAGTAAACAACCGTGGTATATTTAACATAAAGTGAATATTAAAATTATGCGGGCCATTATTAACACGCTTTTTTTTCAAATATATATATATATATATATAAATTTTCTCTCTCCATTTCTTTTTTCTTTTTTTTTTTCATTGTTTTGGTTGGGATCTTATGTAAGATTGTCCAAATTGGGATTTTGCATATGAAACCTCCAAACCCAGTAAAACACGTCCTAACTCAGCTCATGAACAACTGACTTTCAGATATAAAGACTGTAATAACAAATTTGGAAATTATATTGAAAAAAAAGGGGTTGGTCTAAAAATTTGAAGAACATGAACGATAAGAATAGACGCATGAGCATGAATAGGAAGACACATACACACCTAAATATTAGCGATATTTAGGTCAAAATCTAATGCTCACTCCATCCTTGATGATATTGGCAGTTTTTGGGATGATCACAACTCCTTATTTTATGGAATCTATATGAGACTAACAAATTAATAATTAATAATTTATGAGTTTTGTTTGTTGGTCTCGACTTGTTAAAAATTATTAATTTAATTTACCAAAAAAATTAATGATTTTTAACAAGTTGGGGCCAGCAAATCAAAACGCATTATAGTTTCCTATACGAACATCTATGGACATGGACTCAGATAATAATTTAAAAAACACAAAAGATCAACAAGATCTTGTCCAAGTGATAGGTTCAATGCCCTTGCCTGAGGTAGTAAAATAATATAAGAGTCTGACTACAAAAAATGAAAATATAAGTAGTGATTGCTCGAGCGATCACTAAATAAACAAAAATTAGTCACTAATAAATTTAATAATCAACTTAATAACAAATTTAATAATCAACTTAATAACCGCTCGAACCAATCACAAAAACTCTAGTTACTAATTAATATCTGTTATTAATGGTCACTAATTAGTGACCCCAACAATAGAGATCACTAATCGTATATAATTTTTCTCAATATATATATATATATATATATTTATGATTACTAGGCGGTCACCATGTATATGAGGTCAATACTTAGTGACCACAATATGCTGTCATTGATTTTATTGTGTTGAACTGTGTAGCCATGAGGATTCAAATACTTAACCAATTTCTTATACAATGACTTATGGACTACTAGACCATATATATTTTCAAGTATTAGCTTCTTGATAATAATATAACATATAATACATATGCAAATCAAAAAAAATTATTATGATTAATATTTTTCGTTAATAAGTTACTATTATTTTAAGTTTTGAAACTTAATAAATTAACTATTATTCATTTAATATTTGTATAATTTTTTATTAGATTAGTATATACATGTATATAATAATATATATGTATATCTAATAAGTACACTCACTAATATGTATTTTATATATATACATCTATTAGTATATGTATTTACACATAACATATGTATATATAATATATACGCATTTATATTATTAACATGTATATATATATTAACTATTTTTTATATTCTTTCTTTATATAGGAATATTATTCTTATTTTATTTCTTTGTGGATCTATACCTACACTTATAAATGTTCACTTATATGAACATAATATACCATTCTTTAATAATTATATATTTATGTATAATATTATATATATTTATATTTATATATGTATATATATATATCTAAAGATATTTTTATCACTAAAAATATATAACTATACCACTATAAAATGACTCGTTGCAAATTTTCTTTGAGACTTTTCTAACGAAAAAGTTAATTTGAATTTTTTTTGATGGAATTCCAACGGTTTTTAAACGGACTTTAGACTGTTGCAACTTGATGTATTTCCGTTGAATGTTCGATAGGAAAATCTAAAATTTCCAATGAATTCCAATCGTACTTCTAATGGACGTTTAATTTTTTAAATTATTATTTTAAATATTTTTTTATGGAACTGCCAGCAACTCCGTTGGAGTCTTTTAATTTTCCCAACGGGGTTCTGTAAAATTTTTGATGGAATATTATTTATTTTAATTATTAATTATAACATTTTCCAAGAGAAATTCCTCACAATTTCATTAGAAATTATGTTTTAATATTTTTATTTATTTTTACTTGATACAGGTGTAACCTATTCATATATCTTGTATGTATATATATATAAGTCAATAAAAGTACATAACAATAAATTTATGAATAAACAAACATTATAAATTAAAAAGACGTTAGCACCCCAACCAAAATAAAGGGCTTAACCTAAGATACTACTCATTCATTCTCAATTCATAACGCCAATACAACGATTGAAATAAACTTTAGCTACAAAACTCATAAACGCGCAAAATATTTACATACGAGAAGATGGTTCCAAACTTACGCAGCCAACATTACATATCAAGTCTTAAAAGCCCTGTGCAACTAAAAGATAGACACAACATTTCAACTCCACAAGTACATAAACATCTAGTGTTAGACACAAAACTATATACAATAGTCCCTGAGCATGTCCAGACCTCCTGTCCTCTGTCATGTCCTATATGGGAAAAGAAATAGGAAACAACAAGAGGTGTAAGTCCTAAGGACTTACTTAGGTGTAACTGTCGTATGACATATAAGGTCAAAGGAGAACTAATAAAATTAATTCTAAACAAATCAATACATAACTGAGACGAAATAACGAAAAGACCAAATCAATTGAAAGTTACAGAATAATGTATTAATAGAAAAGGAACTCGAACGAATGATAGATATGCCAACGAAGGCGTAACATAACAAAACATTACATAACCAAAGCCATTGTCAAAACTCAACAGGACTGTTGGTCAAATCCAACTTTATTACTCCCAGAACATAATATAACAAGCGTAATGGGGAATAAAGCATATCATAGAATCATCCTTATCTTTTTATTCCTCGAGAAATTAGCTCGGCATGATATAACTGACATGTGGCATGGCTGGCCATATGCCGGATCCCACAACTTGCAAATAGCTACCTCCAACTACCTGCAAGTCAGAACCATGAGTGAGCACTAGTCGGGAGACCCGTTACCATCGGTCCATTCCTCCTGTCATTTTTCGAACCTTCCGTGGTATATCTACGGGTAATGAACTTCCCAAGGGCGTCCCCAAAGGTAACATAACATAATGCTAACAATGAGGATTGATTTCTAAACAATAAACTATATGCAAATCAAAACACTAAACATAGTGGTACAACCTGTATAATATATTAGTCGGAAAGGCGTTGTTCCAATTGACAAGTAGAAAACACTCAGAAACATCATAAGGCCATTGGTCGGCAAGACCATTTCAATGATATTTTTAAAGAGAATTGATAACAATTACAAGATTAGTCGGCTAGGCTAAGGGGTATAAGGGACAAGAATATGTAAACACAACTGCGAGTTCTAAGCATCAACAAAATGGTTGCGAATAAACACATGCGAACAGACAAATCGAGTTTTACGAATAACAAAAGAATTCTTTTCCCAGAAAAAGTATGGCTAAAACCTCACCTTTTGTCTCTTCGGTAATGCTATTAGTGCCCTATTGTCCCAGAAGACCTGGATTCTCATCACCTATTCTAATAAAATGCATACATGTGTTAATAAACTTATCCAATATTCTTTTTATCAGTAATTTAAAACTACTAGCATGTTCTAATGTCATAAATTTTCTTCTTTCACGGAATATCTTATTTATCTTAAATTTTGATCCAGTTTGCGTACAAGTAATTTTTATACTAAAATATTTTGATTCTTTTGATTGTCTAGCACAATCTACCAGAATTATTGTATTTGACTTGTACAAACAATTATATGTTTTATTTTGTGAGTAACGTATATTTATCTTCCTATACATGCTACTGTCACCAAATGCCATTAACGAAGAGTTCATCAATTCCGAGTCGCTATTTTATCTCAATACCAATAATACATAATTTGATAGTCTAAGCCCTTGTTTAGTAATTTAGTCTATCTGTAGGAATTCTCATATTTTCTTTTAATAATTACTCCTTACAATGTTACATAAAGTTAGGATTTTAGTTACACTAATTAGCTTAATTAACACTAATTAAGTTCAAATTTAACAATCCAGGTCCATCACTGCATCCAATTTTTACACCCGAACATAAACCTCAATCTAATCAGATTAAAATACATGGCATATAACTCAATAATTCATCCGAGTTCAACTAGGCAACAATTAATTATTTTAATAGGATTTTTACCAAATTACTTAAATCTGAAGCCTATTTATAATCCAAGACCACCACACATGCGCTCACGAAGACGATCGAAAGTTGTTGTTCTTCGTCCACCAGAGCTTTGTCGCGTGCCGCCTCTGGAACTGAGCTTCGCCACCACCACTCAACGCGCCTTGTTGCCTTTGACAAAATCCCTCTATCAATTTATGATTCCACCATCGATTCGCCAACCAATTTGTTAAAAAAAACCCCACTGCACCAATTCCGCCGTGCGCCACCACCTTTAATTCTCCTCCGCTGATAGTCAAATTGCAAAATTGAAGCTACTAAATTAATCTTTGACCTAAACGCGTTAAGACCTATCGCTCAACCTAAGTTTTTGCCACCAAAATCAATGTAATCGCCGCTGTGCTTTAGCCTCCAATGTCCGTCGTTTCACAGGTCAATTTTGGGTGTTTTTGGTATAGGAATGATCATAGTAACGAAAATGAGTTAATGGTTAGGTTGGATTTGGGTTTTCACTGCTAGTGGGGAATCACTGATTAGGCGAGAGAGGGTTGTATGTGAGAATTTGAAGAAATTGGTTGGGGTGGGGAATGCTATATATATTTGTAGTTTCCAAAGTTTCAAAATGGACCCCAGAACCTTTTTCTTAATTTTCACTGGAGCCCCTTGACTTATTATTGCCTTGCATTGACCCCTAAACCTTCAATTAACCCCTTAAACTTTCTTCCTTTCCCACATTAGCCCCTTCACAGTTTCAATTCTTGTAATTTAAGCCCTTATTTTATAAATATTTTATCCCTATAATTTCCATAACCACACAGCCCTAATTTATTTGAACATAATCTACTAAGGTCCATATCGACTTTGTTGGAATTATTGTTGTTGTTGTTGTTGTTCTTATTGTTGTTGTTGTTTCTAAATCTTAATATTCTAGTTCAATTCGTAATTATCAAAATCTAGTGAAATTTTTGTGCCCAATGGTAAGGGTGTTACAATCCTTCCCCCTTAAACAAATTTGGTCCTAGATTCTTACCTAGCCACTGGAAGAGTTCAGAATAGCGTTGCTGTATGTGGTCTTCTCGTTCCCATGTTGCCTTTTTCACATTGTGATTTCGCCACAGCACCTTTACTTGAGGAATCCTTCAATTTTGAATCTCTTGGAATTTCTAATCTAAGATATGAATTGGTTGTTCCTTATAAGTTAAGTCGCTTCCAAGTGGCACGTCTTCGTATGAGATCATGTGAGAGGGATTAGGATGGTACTTCTAGAGCTGCGATACATGGAAGACGTCATGTATTCTAATAACGTTCTAAGGTAGCATCAATCAGTAGGCCACTGATCTAACTCCATAGATTTCATTGGGGCCTACATATCTTGGGCTGAGCTTCCCGCCTTTCCTAATTCTTCAAATGCCTTTCCATGGAGATATCTTAAGAAATACCTTGTTACCCACCTCGAACTCCAAGTCTCTTCTTCATTTATCTGCATAATTCTTCTACCAATCTTGAGCTACTTCCATTCTTTGTTTTATTATTTGGACCTTATCAATAGTCTTTTATATCAATTCTAGCCTCAAGGTCCTCATGGTTTTATCAGCATTGCTCCTCTACTCATCTAGGTTCCAATGCAAAGGAGATCGACATTTTCTGCCATATAGAACTTTATAGGGGGCCATCTGTATGGTGGATTGGTAACTGTTGTTGTAAGCAAAGTCTATCAATAGGAAATATTTATCGCAGCTTCCACCAAAATTCAAAACACATGCCAAAGCATGTCTTCTAATATCTGAATAACGCTCTCAGACAAACTATTAGTTTGGGGCTGAGCAATAGAGCTAAACTGTAACTTTATTCCAAGATGTTCTTGTAAACTTCTCCAAAATCTCAAGGTGAATTTAAGGTCTCGATTTGATACAATGCTGGCTGGGATATATAGCTGGACTACCTCTCTGATGTATAATTCTACTAACTTCTCAACTTTGAAATGTGACCCAACTAGCAGAAAATATGCATATTTGGTTAACTGGTCCACTATCACCCAGATGCTATGCTATCATATCCTTCTCGAGCTATTGGTAGACCCATTACAAAGTCCATAGTTATCCGCTCCCATTTTCAATCTAAAATTGGAGGTGGTTGTAGCATTCCTAATAGCCGCTAATGTTCTACTTTCACTAACTGATAGATTAAACACTTTTATACATAATCTACAACATCCTTATTCATTTCATTTCACCATAATTACCTTCTCAAATCTTGATACATCTTCGTGCCTCCCAGTGTACTATTTATCTTGCCTTATGTGCTTCTTCTAACAATCTCCCCGTCATCTCTTCAGGCACACATATTCTTTGGCGGAATAGAATAGTACCTTGATTATCAATACTAAACTCAGATTCTCTAGATCTTGCAATGACTTCCTTTTGTTCCTGGATCCAACTGTCATTAAACTGAACTTTTCGTATCTCATCATGCAGTTGTAGCTGCACATTTATCCCTATGGTCCATGCTCATTACTTCATTCTTACCACAATGCTTTTCCCATGATTCTCTGAAGCCTTCCTTTCAAACATATAGGTCATCCTAGCCTTTCGACTTAAGGGGTAGGCTACTATATTTACCTTTCCTAGGTGGTAGACAATAGAAAAGTCGTAGTGCTATGAGAATTCCATCCACCTTTATTGTCCATGTTTAGCTCTTTCTAGGAATGTAGGTACTTTAGAGTCTTATGATCAATGTATATCTCGAAGGTAGCTCCTTCGAGATAGTATCTCTACTTAGCCAAGGCAAAATTTATTGCGGCTAGCTCGAGATCATAAGTGGGGTAGTTCTACTTATGCAGCTTGAGCTTCCTCAATGTGTAGGCGATGACTTGCCCTTTCTACATTAATACGCAACTGAGCCCTTCTTTTGATGTGTCGGTATAAACAACGAATCCTTCCAATCCTTTAGAGAGGGCTAAGACTAAAGTTGAAGTCAATCGATCCTTCAAATTCTGGGAATTCCTTTCACACTTCTCGTTCCATTCAAATGGTTGATCCTTTTGAGTTAATTTCGTCAATATGCTAGTTATTTTAGAAAAATCTTGTACAAACCTCTGATATTAGCTAGCAAGTCCTGAAAAGCTCTGTACTCTGTCACATTTTTCTTCCAATTGATTATTTCCTCTATCTTAAAGGCTAGTTATTTTAGAAAAATCTTGTACAAACCTCCAATATTAGCCGGCAAGTCCCGAAAAGGTCTGTACTCTGTCACATTTTGCTTTCAGTTGATTATTGCCTCCATCTTAGAGGGATCGACCTCTACCCTATCCTTAGATATAATGTGTCCCAAAAAGGCTATTTTTCCTAACCAAAATTCACATTTACTAAACTTCGCATATAACTTGTACTCCTTCAGTGTCCTCAAAACTAAGTATAAGTGTTCTGCATGTTCCTCTTTGGTCCTTAAGTATGCTAGAATGTCATCAATGAATATTACCACAAACTGATCCAGATATAGTAGGAAAATCCAATGCATCATGTCCATGAAAGCTGCTGGAGCATTGGTCAGACCAAATAACATCACCACAAACTCATAATAACCGTATTAAGAGTCAAATGCAGTCTTTGGTATATTCTTTTCCCTGATCTTGAACTAGTAGTGCCCCTCTCTCAAATCTAATTTTGAGAAAATCGTAGATCCTTGTAGAAGATCAAATAACTCTTATGCATGAGGCAAGGGGGTATTTGTTCTTAATGGTGACCTTGTTCAACTCCTGATAGGTTATACACATTCTTAAGGATATGTAATTCTTTTTAACGAACAGTATAGGCGTTCCCCATGGAGACATATTGGGCCTTATTAACCTTTTCTCCAGTAGTTCTTTCTTAGGGGATTCTAGGGGCAATGAGCCTAATTATTCCAGGAATACTTTTAGATACTCAGCCATTACTTCCATTTCTTCTAGTTGGACTTTATTTTCAGGGTTTGTTGATAAGGTACGCTAGGAATCCTTGCCCTCATTTCCTTAGAATTTTCCTTGCATCTATCGCATATATGATAGGTGTTGGTGAGTTTAAGTCTTTAGAATGATGCGTTATGACTGATACCTCCTTACTAAGAGTAATATGTTTGGTGTAACAATTCATCTGTACTTGATGTTGGTACAACCAATCTAACTTATGTATAAGGTTGTAATTTTGAATAGGATTCTCTATGAGATTGGCTGGATACTCTCTATCCCCAATCTTAACTAGACAAGCTCAGTAAACGATGTCTGCTGTTAACCCTGGCCTAAAGGGTGTTTAAACTTCTAACTAGTAGGCCATACTTTCAGGTTGTATATTTAATTTTTGTGAGAAATGCACAAATATAAAGGAATATGTAGCTTTAGGGCCATACAAAGTCTTACTAGTGGTCCCATGGATATAAATCATATCTTCAACTACATCATTGGGGTTTGGTGCCTCTTCTCTAGTTATCGCATACGCACATGCACGAACTTTGGGCTTTCCGTTGCTCCATGCTATCTGTTTCCCTTTTCTCATGAGCGCAGTAGTCTTTCTCGTGGGGCAATCTTTGATGAGATATTGATCGCTACAACATGCTATATATCTACCATGTTTTCTCCAACACTTTGATTCATCATGGCTCGAGCCCCTACAAAAACCACAATTCTTCTTGGGTACTCCTATGTAGCATTTATAGTCCAATTAGCTTGATAAGAACGCTAGTTGGTTGTCCTGATCTAAAGTTTTGACTTCTTTTTACTAGGATCATTTCTCCTATTAGGTGGCATTCTTCCTTCCCTGGCCTTATCCTCGATTTTTCAAATCTCCCTAAGCTCAAATTCCACTTGTAATGCTTTGCTTACAACCCGATTGAAGTCCGGCAAGTCACAAGTAATAAGAACCCATCAAATCTCTGGTCGAATCCCTTCCATAAACTTGCGGGTCTCTCATTCTTTGTCACCTAGTATGTAAGCGCGTATTGGATTAATCAACTAAACATGGCCTCATACTGGCTTACTGACGTGGTCCCTTGAGTCAAGTCCATGAACTCTTGCTCCTGAGCATGCTTAACTACCAATGACACAAATTTTTCTATGAACTCCTGTGTAAAGTTTCCCCAAGAAGCCGGGTTCCTTCCATGGTTCACCTCCTATCTATTATCTTCCACCAGTTGTGAGTGAGACCTTCCAAGAGGAATGTGGCATAACTAACCTTTTGTTTGTCTGGGTAATGCAAGGTACCAAATATCTTTTTGAGGCTTTCAATCCATGCCTCTATCTTTCTATCGTCTGGCTCCTCTAGAAATGTTAGGGGGTTAAAGATGGAGGAATCATTCTAATGCTCAGTCTTCTGTAGCTCCTCAGCATTTCTGGCCATATCAACTTTTCCCTGTTGTTAGTAGAACTGCATGAACTATTGCCACATTTGAAACATAGGTCTTACATGTTGTCCTGTGGTTGGTTGATTTGTTGGGGGGGCTTGTAATACCTCTTATTCATGTGTTTATTATGTGATGCAGGAGCTTTGTTTCTCGGGGATACTCTAAGTATTAGCTCATCTATCGAGTGATCTACCGCATCGTTCTAAACGCGCTTGAGTAGGTTCTTGAGAGCCTTCTCGAAAAGCCATCCTTATCTTAAACTTGCTCAAAATTCTAAGGTGTTTCTTGACCTATAAAGCTAACAAGATCGCAAAATGGCACTTAATATTATCATCAATCCTTTTCTAGTCTTTGTTTCTTTACTTGCATTCAAGGATATTAAATAGTTTATGGTATAAAAATTCATTACAAGAGGACATTACTCATTCGAGAAATTACGTAATAAAGTTTCATTAGATACTTGAGTTAGCATTAGCAGTTTATTTACATCAGTATTTACAAAGTCAAAACTCAAAATTGGCTAAGCTAACTTTTTGCCTAGTCGAGAGATAAAATGACAAGGCACAAGTTAGGACTTAACCTACTATAGTTAGACTAATGCTAGTCTATTACAATCTAAGTTCAATAGTCACTTCTACCACTTAGTTTCACATAGATATATACATATTTGTTTACACATACGTCGGGCCTTCACACCTTAGTCTTTGACATCGATAATGTCTGACTCCTCATCCCCTTTCTCAACCCTTCTCTACGTCATCATCCTCTTCTTTGAAATCTATACATGTCTCCTCGTCCTCATTTTCAAACTCCATACCTATCTCATCGTCTTCCCTTTTCAAATTCCATACCTAACTCCTAATCCTCCTCCTCAAACTCCTACCCATCTCCTTGTCCCTCATAATCTCATCCTCTATGTCCTCCCCTTGTGGCCCCAGTTGATGGGTCCTTTTCTTGTGGTGCCCCAAGTGATGAATCGTCTCCTGTGGTACCTCCTTCTCATAATCATCTTCGGGGTCTTTCTCCTGTGCATCATCAAGGTTCCCTTTGGGACCTCTCTTAGGGTTTCCTCCTGGCACATCCCCGATGTGGATGCCTCATCTCGCACTTGGCTTTGGAGATGAATGCACTCTAGAAGGTCCTGCCTCTAGTACTAACTTACCATTGGTTATCTGATCCATCACGCTCCTGTAATGTACTAGCACCTTCCTAACCTTCTCCATAATGATGTTGGTCACGGAGACCATCATTCGATGGTCTAACTCAAGGATCCTAAAAGTTTCCTCCATCTGAGCTCACACTGCACGAAGCTTTTCAATCTGACTCTTTGATATCCTAACTCTCTCATTCTCTTTCTTCTTCTTTTTTGTGAGCTCTGCTAATATATTCTCCTACGATCGAGCTAAACTATTTAGTTGAAAATTCTCAGTGCATATCATTTTGAACTTCTAAGCTATCTCTTTGATTCGTTCCTCACAAAATTGACACAATCCTTGGAGTCTCTATTTCTTCCGCTTTAGATCCTCAGTCATACCTCCCATGGGATCTTTTCCTTTCCTATGTTCACATGTTGTGCTGCAATATATAGGTTTGTCTCGTTTGTACCATACTAATTAAATTTCCTTTCCAAATTTCTAATCACATTAAGGTCTTTTATTTGACACAAAGGTACCTAAGGGATCTATTCTTATTCCAGAGTCTGATGCTTGATCTTTAGAAATGAGGACTATAAGCTAATCTGCCGTCCCAAGTATAATCTCCTACCTTCTAGTATCGAACAACTTTCCTAAAAGTTCACACCCTAGCTAGTTCCTCAAATCACGCATACTCTTCAAATCACGCATACTTTTCACTAATTCCATTGATATTGACATAAGAATCATGCCCACATACACATATACCTTGGACATTGTTAAACCTAAGCTCTGATACTACCTCTGTGGCATACAAGCCAGGATAATAGGCTTGTCCTAAGATACTACTCATTCATTCTCAATTCATAACACCACAATACAACAACCAAAATAAATATTAGCTACAAAACCCATAAACACACAAAATATTTACATATGAGAAGATGGTCCCAAACTTACACAGCTAGCATTACATCTCAAGCTTTAAAAGCCTTATGCAACTAAAAGATAAACGCAACATTTCAAGCCCACAAGTACATAAACATTTAGTGTTAGACACAAAACTATATACAATATTCCTTGAGCATGCCCAGACCTCTTATCTTTCATCATATCTTATCTAGGAAAAGATATAGGAAACAACAAAAGGTGTAAGTCCTAAGGACTTACTGAGGTGTAACTGTCGTATGATATATATGGTCAAGGGAGAACTAATAAAACTAAATCTAAACAAATCAATACACAACTGAGACAAAATAATGAAATGACCAAGTTAATGAAAAGTTACAGAATAATATATTAATAGAAAAGGAACTCGAACAAACAATAGATATGACAATGAAGACGTAACGTCACAAAACATTACATAACCGAAGCCATTGTCAAAACTCAGCAGAATTGTTGGTCAAATCCAATCTTATTACTCCTAGAACATAACATAACAAACGTAATAGGGAACAAAACATATCATAGAATCTTCCTTAGCTCTCCGTTCCTCGAGTGATTAGCTTAGCATGACATAACTGACATGTGGCATGGTCGGCTGCATGCCGGATCCCTCCACTTGCAGATAGCAACCTCCAACTACCTATAAGTCAAAATCGTGAGTGGGTACTAGTTAAGAGACCAGTCACCGCAGGTTTATTCTGCTAAGTTGTCTTTCCAAACTTAGTCCCCAGTCTAACTCCCGTGGCGTCCCTATGGGTAACAAACTTCCCAAGGGCGTCCTCAAGGATGACATAACATAATGCCAACAACGAGGACTAATTTCAGAACAGTGAACTATATGCAAATCATAACATTAAATAGAGTGGTACAATATGTATAATATATCAGTCGGCAAGGCTGTTCCAATTGACAAGCAAAAAAAACTCAAGAACATGATAAGGCAGTTGGTCGGCAAGACTATTTCAATGATACTTTGAAAGAGAATTGATAAAAATTATGAGATCAACCGACAAGGATAAAAGGTACAAAGGACAAAAAATGTTTAAATAAAACCGGGGTTCTAAGCATCAGAATGGTTGCAAACAGACACATGCGAACAAACAAATCGTGTTTTATGAATAACAGAAGGATTCTTTTTCTAGAAAAAGTATGGTTGAAAGCCTCACCTTTAGTCTCGTCGGTGTTACTATCAGTACCTTACTGTCTTGGAAGACCTGGATCCTTGTCACCTATGCCAATAAAATGTATCCATACGTAAATACACTTATGCAGTATTCTTTTTATTTGTAATTTAAAACTACTAGCATGCTCTAATGTCATAAATTTTCTTATTTCACGGAATATCTTATTTATCATAAAATCTTGATCCTGTTTGCGTACAGGTAACTTTTATACCAAAATATTCCAATTCTTTCGATTACCTAGGCCATTCTACCAGAATTGTCGTATTTGACTTGTATAAAAAATTATAGGTTTTATTTTGTGAATAATGTGTGTGTATATATATATATATATATATCTTCCTATACATGTTACGGTCCCTAAATGGCATTAACAAAGAGTTTATCAGTTCCCTCACTATTTTATCTCAATAACAATAATGAATAATTTGATAGTCTAAGCCCATGTTTAGTAATCTAGTCAATCTATAGGAATTGTCATATTTGCTTTCAACAATTATTGCTTACAACGTTACATAAAGTTAGGGTTTTAATTATACTAATTAGCTTAATTAACACTAACTAAGTTCAAATTTGACAATCCGGGTCCACCTAGCAATACATACAACTTTTACACCTAAACATCTCGGCTTGAAATTGAAAACCTCAACCCAATCACATTAAACTACATGGCAAATAACTTAACAATTCATTTGAATTCACCTAGGCAACAATTAATTGTTTTAACTAAGTTTTGCCAAGTTACTCAAATCTGAAGCCAATTTACAATTCGAGACCACTGCACATGCGCTCACGACGATGATTAGAAGCTTTCTACATCTCTCAGAGCATCGTTGAAGCTCCGCTGGCCTCCAGAACTGAGCTTCACCACACCCCTCTGTCAATTTCTGATTTCATCGTTGATTCGCCAGCTAATTTGTTCGAAAATCGCCGTTGCACCACCAACTGCTCGCCGCGCCACCGCATTTAATTCTCCTCCACCGGTGGTTGAATTACTAAATTGAATATACTAAATTGATCTTTGAGCTACACTTGTGAAGACCTATCGCTCAAACTCAATCTTTTACTGCCAAGATCGCCCAACCACTATTGTCTTCTGCCGCGCATCTTTGGCCTATCCATCATTTTTTGATCGATTTTGGGTGTTTTTGGTATGGGAGTGATCATAGTAATGAAAGAGAGCTAATGGTTGGGTTAGTTTCATTATTTCATCATCACCAGTGGGAAAGCACCGGTAAGGAAAGAGAGAGAAGGGAGAGTTGCAGGTGAAATTTTGAAGAAAATTAGGGGAGTGGTGGGGAAATGCTATATATAGTTGTAGTTTTTAGAATTTCAAAATGGACCCCTAAAACTTTTTCTAAATTTTCAGTGAAGCCCTTTGACTTATTTATGCCTTGCATTGACCCCTGAGCATTCAATTAACCCTTTAAACTTTCTTCCTTTCCCATATTGGCCCCTATACAATTTCAATTCTTGGAATTAAGCCCGTATTTTATAATTTTACAATTATAATTTTATAATTTCGTATTTTACAATTTCAATTCCTTTCCTATATTAGCCCTAATTTATTTGAACATAATCTACTAAGGTCCATATCGACTTTGTTGGGATGATGATGATGATGATGATGATGATGATGATTATTATTATTATTATTATTATTATTATTATTATTATTATTATTTCTTCTAAATCTAAATGTTCTAGTTCAATTCATAATTGTCAAAATCTAAGTGAAAATTTCATACCAAGGTGTTGGGTGTTACACATAACTTTATAAATATAAATCTTAAAAGTAATAAATCTTCATTACACATAAAATACTAAAAAAAATCCTATTTACTAGCCAACAAAATCATCATTGTAATTGAAATAGTTCTCACTATCACCATGGTACTCTTGCTTGGTGACATGTTGATGTTTGTCGCCCTGTTGCAGCTGTAGATACTGCTGGTAGGGTTGGAATAGGGGTAGAGGGTCTAGATGGAGTATTTCTTTACATGACTAGTTGAGTGATCATACTCAGTATCGCACCATACTGCTCATTCAACTTGTTGAACATGCTTCAGATCCTGAATCTGGTCCTCCAAATGAGTTGTTGCTTTTGGAATCGATGGCTATTTGGGAGGCATACTGCTAATAGCTTAGCCCGTAAACTCGCCCCTTTTTGTTGGGGCCACCTACAATCTGTGTCCATGACTCAGCTTAAGACTATTGGGTCTCTACACTACTCCCAACACCCTCTGGCTGAGCCTAGGACTGTGATAGCACCTATTGAAAGCTGTCCTAAAAGATAAAAATTAAATAATTGAATGCACTATAGTAATGTAAAACGAGTACCTATTATATGTGACAAACTTACAACAAATCTCCTTTCCTTATCGTGTACCCAACTCCTATCTACTTGCCTTTGGTGGATATGCACAAAAATCTCCTCCATCATTATTATCCTTTGCAACTGCCGAGCCTACATGCAGAACAAGAATTTGAATAAGTATGTTATATATCCATATTACAAAACTACAATGAATATAAAAAAAAAATTCGACAGAGTCTCTCCTAAAATTGGTCTATACCTAAAAATAGAAGCTCAACAATCAAACACACCAATAACACATTATCAAATGGGAAGGACACCAACCTTTTCCCATCAACCATATCATGCAAACATTATAAATATACAACAATGTAACAAAAATTTCAAAAGTAGACTAAGTTTACTAAGACTAAAAGTTTAGAAAACTTACTAAATGCTCGACATGTGTTCTGATGGATATACTACCTCCAGTATGGATGGATCCACCGGTCTCAGAAGCCAGGTTCTTCTTGGCTTGTGCGGGTTCTTCTCAAAATCTTAGGGTTACCAGTGCCGACATAAGGCATTCTAGGTGTCTTTGCCAATCCACTCTGACCTCTTGCCTGTTTTTCAAGCATAGCCATACATGTCACTCAGTCGATGACCCCCTTTAGTATCGAAGGCCCTCTGACGGCCCTAATATTGGGGTTCCTAAGAGACTTATCTTCGCGAAAGAAATGAAATAAGTTAGTACTTTGAATACACAAACATACTTAATTTGTAAAAATAAATATATTAACATGCGTATATATTCCACTCGCTAAACATCAGATCTCAAAGGCCTTAAAGGATATCTGACCCGATCTTGTAGGGATCCTATACTTTGCTCTTGGTCACCCTCATCAAGCATTTAGTACCATCTAGCTAGGGCATGTACTTGCGTAAATTTTTTAATATTAATGTATAATTATTAAAAAAATAATATTTATCTAATGAATATGGAATAAATAATATTTATGTAATCTTTTACTTACCCGTTGCATCCCTTGGGATGTAAGTATACCCTACCAAAATTGTGGGATGGGGGTTCTGAACCCCCTCACCCAAAGTCTGACCTGTGTTGAGGATGTACTTACTACCGTGGAAAGGTAGAGTATAGTAGCAGTCGAGAGATGGGTGCTATGTAGAGTGTTGGAGACGAGAAAGTATGTACATGTCATGTGGATGGTGGTTAAGAAGAGACTGCTGCTATGATAGTGGCTATAGGGCATGAAAAATAAATGACCTCACAACACCTAGGACATCACTGCTGATTGTGATGAAGAAAACGAGGGAAATGGAGTGTGGGGATATGTGGAAGGAAGGCATGGATAGGTATAAACTGACCAGTCGAAAGGGTGGAAAATTGGTGAGTTGGGATGTGTGTTTGAGAGATCAGGGAAATAAAGTCTATGCCTCCATCGGTGCCCCTACCTTACCTAAAACCCCAACTTCGGTCAGTGGTGGGGGTGGATACCAATTAGCCTTCCATTTGTAAAAATAAAAATAAACATACATCAAAATTCAATATATCAACAATAATATTATTTTAACAAGTTAATTAATTATGTGAACTGCATAAAAACAGGTAATAACTAAATTTAATAAAACGTAAAAGTTATAACAAGTGGGATTCCAATAGCATAATTCAATCTTTGTCAGATTATTTTGATTTGTTAGTGTCATCATTGTCATCAAATTTATCTTCATCATCGCTAAACCACATATCTTCTTCGTTGTTATCACTACATGCACCATCTACACGTTTTGCATCAGACACATCAACATCCTCTAAAGGATGATTATGACTTATTAACTCCTATGTTAATTCACATGAATTCACTACATTAACATGCGATGGGATATCATTTTTATAACAACCAATCAATTGAGCATATTTCTAATTCTTTTGGGATATGGAACATAGTAAACTTGTCTCACTTATTTAGCAATTATAAACTAGTTATACTTTCTACATCTACCCCCTCCCTAACTTCAATAACATTATACATTGAATGTATTACATGAGTTCTTCTCAAAGGAACAAGATTAAATCACTCGCAACGGAACATAACCACATTCTTTATATGTTCTCTGGAGTATTTTAACTCAATCATGGCCTTCAAAATCCCATTCACCACTAACCTATCGACTCCCTATACCCATACACCACAATTCATTATGTTTTTGCCCTGACTCAATACATTTGTGTGAAGCTTAGATCCATTAACAAAGTATTTGAGCCATGTCCTAACCTATCTGTTAGGAGCCCAAGCCAACTCATGCAAGAACAAATTCTTTATGCATTGCTCGGGTCATGGATTTATCATTCATTACATAAAGTGTTAGTTTTCATAGAATTTTTTGTCAAATTTTAAATTATATTGAAATATGCATAATTAAGTTAGTGTAAATATACATACATCGGACTTAAACCAATATGCAAATTCATTCTCAATCATCACATTGACATCTTGATCGTCAATGCCGAAGTATTCCACAAAATAATATGTCGTCATATTTTAGAACATACTAGAAATACAGAAATAGTATCTAGCTCGAAGAAAACTGAAATTTTAATAAGTATATATTCCTTGACCTTTTCAAAATTAAGCAACACTTGCAGTGTTGCAGATCTAAGTTCAAGTACCTAGTCGTGGAGGTACCAAAGGCATAATTGGGTTGATTGAAATAGACAAGTAGGTGGAATAAAATCATTATTGTTACCATCATCATTCCAACCAACTCTTGTTCTTAAGCAACATACATGCGACTAGAAGTAGTATGAGTAAAAGTTGGATGTCTCTCTGCAAACAAATTCCTCACAGATAAACCTCTCCACTTTTGCCTTTTGCTTCATGGACTTTTTAAGTTTGACAAGCTCCCCAGTGTATATAAATAACACTTTCGATATATATATATATTAGTATTAAACTATTTCACTAAATTAGCAAACAAATATAAACATTGTTTTACCTCACAAAGGGATACATCCATCGATATTGTATGGGCCCTCTATTTCTTTCTTCCTTTATTAAATGGATCGATAGACTCCGTGCAATAAAAAAAACACCAAAGTAAAAGTCCTTTCTAACTTGCATAAAATTATTGGAGTTTTCCATTCTGTCTTAGTCATCGTGTCTTAAAGTGATAGAACATAAGTCCTAGAAGAATTGACTAAACTCGGTCAAATGTTTCCATATATGGTCCGACAATTCTCTGAATATAATTTGTAGCAATTGCTCTATGAAGATATGAAAATCGTGGCTTCTCAATCCATAGATCTTATACCTATACGTGTTGGCACACTTAGCCAAATTAGAAGAATATCCTTTAGGCATTTATAATGACTTCATATAGTTATCCTTTACTCAGTTGTGAAAATATATTCCTTAGGTTTGCCCCAGTACCTATTTCTCTTCTAAATTAACTTAAGTTCATGCTTCTTACAATATACATTCAAGTCCAAGCTAGCCTTGATAGTATCTTTGGTTTTTCCCTTGGTGTCCATGCAGTATTAAAAATATTGTCAAAATCATTCTTCTTGATGTGCAATGTCCAAATTATATCTTAATAAGTTAGTTTTCCAATAGGACAATTCCCAAAATATACTCTGCTTGGTCTATTTGTGTTGTACATCATAGCCGGGGATTTTAAGAGCACTACCACATTTTGTAATTTTTCAAAAATGCATACCAACTCCACAATTGCTTGCCAGTTATCAATGGAGGAAGATGAACTTTCTCAACCCAATTCTTCAAGAAATCGTTAATGTTTCTTCTAAATTGATGATCATGATCTAAGAACTGTTTGTTGTAGTCAAACCAATAGTTCTTTCGGCCATGTCTAAGAGAGAATGCTTTAGAGTATTCCATACAGTAAGGGAAGCCAATCTATCTACTATCATCCACCCGAACAACATACCATAAATTGGGAAATTATTTATTGTCCACAGCAAAACAGCTCTCATAATAATAAAATTTTGCTTGGTAAAGACATCATAAGTGACAATACTTGTTGTCCAAAGCTCCGTCAATTAATCAATTAAAGGTTGCAGGTAAACATTTATCATGGCCTTTGGATTTTTGCCACCCAAGAATAATGCATGTCAAAAATATATAGGATGATGTCAGATTTCAAAAGGCTAATTATATGATTTCACTATGATAGGCCAACAAGAATGCGGTGATGCAAATTTTTTGAAAGGGGTAAATCCATCAGCACACAAACTAAATCTCACATTCCTTGAGTTACTTACAAATTCAGGATGTGTTTGTTTGAATTGTTTCCAAGCATTCCCATATGATGGATGACACATAACACCATTTACTCGATAGTTCTCGTGATGCCATCTAATGTGGGGTGTTAAACTCATGGATGTATATAGCCTCTTCAACCTAAGGATTAGAGGTAAATAGTGCATTCTTTTGGCATATCTCAAAGATTTCTTGTATCCCTTCTTCCGAGTTTTATACCTAGGTACTTTGCGAAACTTATTATTGATTGTCATTTGCATCTTCTTTGTAATACAACATGCATCCATTGACACAATAATTATTTTTTTGTGTCATCAAGCCAAGCCTACTAACTAGTTTTTGTGCCTCATAGTAATTAGTAGGAACACCATTCCCTTGGGGTGTGACCTCAAACATTAATTACAGCACCTAGTCCGTGGTATACTGAGACAAATTGAAGTCTCTCTTAATGCTCAACATTCAAACCACAATGGATAATGGAGAATTCATTTCATATCCATCCTACAGTGGTATATCATACTCAGTTGGTAGGTCATAAGACCTTTGAGCTTCTTCATTAGGATGTTCTTCGCCATTGTCAGAATGGAATGGTGCACCCTTACACCCCTGATTAATCCCTATTGCATCATGTACTATTTCTGAAGATCTATGCAGTTCACCTAAATACTAAACTTATTATCCACTATTTGATGCACCATAATCAAATGTATAATTACATGTTTCTTGGTAAGGATAAAACTCCTCATGATCTGATCAGTAATAATAACTTGGCCTAAACCCAACCCAGTACTAGTGCACCTTAACATCATTAAATTTTAACAATGGGAGCATTTTATTTCACACTATTTGCAAGGTCACCTAATTATCCCATCTTTCGCAAAATGAGGCAAACCTATGCATGATTTATAAATTCTCAATCCAATCCAAAAACTCCAACCTAATTCCAGCACGACTAGGGTACAACCTATTACACACCCAAAGCTATGTGGAGGAATATTATCCATCTATATCATTAGAAAAATTATGATACTAATATTAATTGAGTATTAATGTATGACGAATTAATCACTTATTTTCTAAAGAATGAAATTATTGAATTCATAACTTAATTATAAGATGAATTGGCTCGTATTTTTTGTCATTATAAGTAGGGTGTTTTTATCATCATATAAAGGTTTTTAATCCGTTTAATTTAATTTGCATAATAATTTCTTTAACAACTTATATATATAAATATATATATATATTAATATTTGGTTCAATAATAAATCAAAAATCATATGGACATAACCCAAGGAGTCTTCCAACCATCATAAGGAGTCCTCCTACCATACAAATTGAGGGTAGGGTAATGAAGATTTGATGAGTGTCTATCTATTTTTAAATGCTTCTAACAAGCAAATTAGCCCTTTTTCAATTTATGATAATAGAAACATATACTAATTCGTATCCTTTTTACTTGATTTTATATACTTATTCCAAACTGAAGATGTGAATACTTCATTACTTGTAAAATTTAAGTATATTTTTCATAAATATAAAATTTGAAGGTTATAAGAAAGAACACTTAAATCTTATGTGATGGAGGCATTTATCATCTAAGGGCCATGAAGGGTATTTTTGAAAGATTGTTGCATGGAAAAGAGTTCGATAGTCTCACCTATTAAACATTTACCAAGTCAACATTTTAGCTCTTAGGGCTTATTATAGGTGGCTCCATAAAAGAGTTTACCCCAATAAAATTTTTGACAGAGTTTCCGCTATAACTATAACAATCCAAATTTTTTCTGACACACGAAACTAAGACATATATCACACCAAGATTATAGGTAAACTATTCAATATCACAACCCCTTATTACTCTGTGTACGTGCAAGTAAAAAATAATCCAACAACAACAAATAGGAAGGCTCCACCCCTTCATCAAAGTCCATCTTTCAACCGAAATCACAAACTCTAGATTCTATGCGTAGCATATGCTACTATTCATAAAATTATTAAATTTCCATCAGAATGGACCGTATACATAAAAGAAAAGCTCTCTTACCTGAAAATATACAGAATATGAGCAAATGAATGAATGAAGAAAAGTGTTGGATATTAACAACCGAAAATACCTATATTTTACAATTGAAAACAATAGCCATAAATTAATTCAATGAAATATTTCTAAGTATAAAAAATCAATCATAAAATAATTATATATATATATATATATAAATTCCTACTTTTCCATCATGGAAATATATTTTAAAGTGTAAATACTAATTTTATATATAACAATTATTTATTATCAAGTTTACTAGTTAATATTCCTTCAAGAATTAACACGTAGAATTTAACTAAAATTTAATAATTATTAAGATTTCAAATTAATAAAAATTCAATAATTAAATCTTAAATTGACTTTAAAGTACATAAATTTAATAGTTAAATCCTAAATTCAACTCAAAAGTGCACAAATTGAACAATCACTAAATTAAACAAACTGAACATATAGTGCAAATTTAATAAACACTAATTTCATCTATAAACTAAACCCTTAGTATAATTTAGATTCAAATAATAATTTCAGTTAAAATACTAAGCCCCAATTTCAAGAATTTCAACAACTTAAACCCTATATTCAAATGGTATAATTTCAACAATCTAAACCAAAAACACAGAATTTCAAAATCATCCAATTTAAAACCTAAATTCATAAAACTCTAAATATAATTTAGTTTCAAACATAATAAAATTAAAAAAATCATGTAATTTAACCCCGAATTCATAGAATTCGAACAGATAAATAGATAATTACAAACACATATACGTAATACATATGAATTAATTAATTTAAATCATAACTAACAATTTTAAAGAAAAAAAGTTTGTGGACGGTCAAAATGGCAACAATCATGCGTGGTGGTGGCGGCAAAATGGAGGTGCCGTGGTGGCGATGAAGAAATAGAGGTGGCACGGTGCTGCATGGTGGACAGCGATGGTCGGTGCCTCGGTGGTGCATCGACTGAAAAATGTTTGGCAATGGGAGAAAAGAACAGGGAGAGGTGGAGGGAAAGTAGAGAAGAAATAAAGGACAGGAGGAAGGAGAAGGAGAGCCCGCGTCAGTTCAAATATTTAAATTTCGATTAGAATTTCGCTGAAGTTAAATTAATTTAATTTTAAATTAAAACAAAATATTTTACTAATTTTTGGCGTCACATCCTTCGAAAATTTCATCGGAAAAATTTTCTGAAGAATTTTCGGAAGGATTTGTCATCGAAAATTTGTGCCCCAAAGTCCCGCTAAAATGCGCCAATTTTTCGGGCGAATTTTAGATGGATTTTTGGCGGACAGTAATTTCGTCGGAATTCAATCGCAATTTTGTCAAAGTTTCCGATGGAATTTTCGTCGGAATTTTTGATATTATTTTGTAGCGTGCGAGTATATATGATTAGATATATTTATATATTTTTTGATATATACATATATATATATTATTATCTATAAAAATATATAGATATATATAATTATATTTATATGTGTATCTGAATAAATATACATTTTATTATGATGTGGTTTTATATAAATCTTATATCTTTATATTACAAAATATGTAAAGAAAATTTTATATTTATGATTAATTATTGACTGAAAAAAACACAATTACTAATTAGTGACCACATCAATGGTTGAAAGAAAATTTAATCACAAATTAATGAGTCAGAAATAATTCGATTATTAATCAGTGATTGAATTAGTGACTATTTTATATGGTTACTAACATCAATGACGGAGAAAAAAATCAATCACTAATTCAATGACTAGGATAAAAGTTAGTCATTAATTTATCCATAGAAAAATTTGTACATACAAAAAAAATAATAATCATTAGCTACGAATTGATTGTAATAAAGGTTAATTATGAGAGCATCTATTTTAAATTTGAATGGATCAATTTCATAACTAAAACTATAAACTTTTAACATTAACTAAAATATTATCATAGTTGGTACCCTAATTTTTGTAGTGAATAACATAACAATTAGTTGCGCTAACACTGCAGAACAAATACGCTTTTGCCTTTGTGGACAACCATTATAAAATGTCACATGAATATTATATACGAGTAAATAGTATTAATTTTTTTTTTTTTTATCACAACCCTCAGTACGTATAATTAAGTAAGAAATAATTATGATCAATTAGTTTATTTGGAGTTCATGCATCATCATTAACAAAAATATGTAATATCAATAAAAAAGTATGTAAAAATGTGGAAATTCTTATTAATAATATTTATTAAATAAAAATAACTCTCATTTTATTTCCAACTTTTAAAAAATAATAATTTTTATTTTGTCATAATAGAATTTAATACTGATAAGAACTAGTATTATAAATCTTTACTATTAACAATTAGTGACAATTGTGTAATGATAGTTTACTGACAATTTTTATTGTCACTATGATTGGTGACAAGATTTTCATTAAATAGTCACTATACATGTGTTACTAATTGTCAATAACAACAACTTGAATACAATTCTTGTCACTATTAAATTTTAAAAAATCTTTGTTATAACAAAATAAATATTTTTGTCAATTAATATATATAATTAATAATAGTATTTATATTGTTACAGATTATATTTTTACTAACTTTTTTTTTTCTCGTAGTGTAAATATGTACTTTTCAAATTAAGGAGAGGTTAACAGATAATAATAGATTAAATTAAGGTATATAAGATTATTCATATGCAATTATTAATTTGCTATGAAGTGGTAATGTGAAGCTTTTAAAACATGAATGGTGGTAAAGGATTTTTTCTCTTTTTTTTTTTTTTTTTTTTTATGTATAAAATCTATGCACGATCTTCTTAAAAGTAATGCTTGGATAAGAAATGGACATGTTCATAAATGGGTGTTTTAGCTAAATTTATTTAAAAGGGTTAAATACATTTTACCCTTTTAAATTATTGTGCTAGTCACATTTATCCCCATAAATCATCAAATGTAACAAAAATTTCTCTCCACTTAACGGAAGTCATGTTCTTCCGTTAGTAAATATATTATTAATTAAATTCTTATCAAAATATTTTTTAAATTAGTAAATATATGTAATGCCCTAACTAGGAGTGGCATGCTTCCGGCCGAGGTGCTACTCAAATAGTACCACACGTCTTCCTTATAATAGAAAATACAATTCCCAAAATACCAAAATAATTCATTTTTACAACAACATTCATCGAACATTCAATTCTGAATCGAAATATTTCGAATCACACTTATCACTTCTATCACCCTCATTACCTTATGGGTCACTTGGGCTAGTCTGTCTTCGTTTCTTGTTTCTTATCTGGGGTAAAGAACGGAGAGCAATAATAAAACAAAATAAGTCCGAAGAACTTAGTGAGATAGTTTAGCAATAATAGCAAAGTGACAATTTCGCAATTATTACATAACAGACAAATAGAAGCATAAATATTTTCAAAAGTTATGAGAGAAGGTTTGAGTTAAAGTTTTGAGGTGATCCATCTCACCACCGTCCCATACTAGTGATGAGACTTCACAAAATTCACTATCTCTCACAGAGGTTTAAACCTCAACTATGATTAGAGAGGGGGTCAATATGCCATTTGAACATCCACTGGATTCTAGTTAAATATTTGAGATTCAAAATATAAGTGTCAGGCATACTGAATAACTGAATACAATTTAACAAAATATTTTCACTGTTAAGCTGTTGGCAGTTCTTCTAACTTGTTACTCCATTTTCAAAAATATGAAAACCCTTATTCCTCCAGTCCCGAGTGATTGGCTCAAATAATATACTATAACTAGTAGGCACGGCTAGCTACATGCCTCATCTCCCCTATAGCCAACTACTTCCAGCGGATTACGGAGCCAGATGTAATAAGTAGGGTATTAGCAGGAGATCGATCGTGGTCGGTCCATTCTGCCCGATCCATCCTAAGAAATCCCAGGGCCCACCCCTAAGGGTATGAGTAATCAGTACAATATCAGTTACCAGTAATCAATGCGCAACAACATTTCATATAACACGTCGCTTCGCCATGATAGCCAAAATTTGAATGCTCAAACAGTCTTGAGAAATGGTCATGGCTATGATGGATATATCTCAAAACCAGTGTTCCAAATAGTATATCGAATCGTCATGTTTAGATACAGTATAACCCAGCACCAAGCTGGTTTCCAGAAAGGTATGGCGATAAAATAACATATTTCAAAATCACTTTTTAGCTTTCTCAACACATCACCGATTTTAGATAAAGTGATATCAATCAAAATTAACAAAAACTTGTGATGTGGATTACTATTTTTAACACATAGATTAAAAGAAAGCAATGACTAGGATATAGTAACTAGTACAAATGTTTCTTTCCCCAGCAAAGAATCTCATACTAATGAGTATAAACTCACCTGACAAAAGCAGAGGATTCTTGGCTGTATAGTCACTTAGGTCCTGGCTTTCTAGGCAATCCGAGCACCAAATTGTGTCGAACCGAGATCTAATCTTAAGCTGAGAATAGCCCAAACGAGTTCGGGATCAAATTT
The DNA here is from genome assembly GCA_018894105.1 of Jacaranda mimosifolia. NCBI lineage: Eukaryota > Viridiplantae > Streptophyta > Magnoliopsida > Lamiales > Bignoniaceae > Jacaranda > Jacaranda mimosifolia. The sequence goes on along the minus strand of CM032131.1, from coordinate 3,292,233 downwards.
AGAATGCACTGCCCAAATGCCGCTGTCACATGCCACCGACAGACCACCACAAACTGCCACTGGAGATGGAGACCGACGCCACCACTAGACACACCTCATCGAGGCGAGCAAAACCCCTCAACTAATTTCCTAATAGGCCACCGTTTGGCCGTTTAATTATGCCAAAAACCACCGTGGGACCCTAACTTCGTCGTCGTCTGCCACCCCTCTCAATTCCACCACCACTATTCACCATTTCACCAAATTAACATTGCCATCACCTTACCCATGCTTTTTTGACCAAGACCCACCATAACCCATCTCCGTTCCGCCATCGGAAGTGGCGAAACCGTCACCTCTGCCGAGCCCTGCCATCGACCCCCTTTTTCGGTCATTCCTTCAGTCTTTTTTGAGGATTTTTTAGTATGGTTTGGTTCACTATGATGAGAGAAACATATTTATCCAATTGGTTTTGGGTTTCATAGTTGTTCTCCAGCGATTTGCCGTTGCGATGGGTCTGGGGTGTTTTTTGAGAATTTAACATAGTTTCGTCCTTAATCCTATATATATATATAAATGTATTTTCTAGCATCTTCAATTTAGCCCCAAACTTTCTGACCGTCCTACTTTTCACCCCAAAATTCTTTAACCGTCTTCATTTTGGTCCTCGGTCTTCAATTTAGGCCTCTAATTCCTATTTCTCACACTTTGACCCCTAACATTTCCATTCTTGTGCAATCAAATCCAAATTTAATTATTTTAAAGTCCTCCAACTTTTAACTTCCCCATATTAACCCCATGAACTTTATAATTTTAAACAATAGAGTCTCTTCCTTATTATAATTAAATCTTCCAATTCCCAATATTTCTATCTAAACTTTAATTAATTTAATTTCAATCAACTTAAACATGTGTCCCAAAAATCGGGGTGTTACATTATATTGGTGATTACATCCTAATTAAAATATTATCAAAATTCTTTTGAATTTTACTTAATTAATTACTATTAATATTATTAATTATAGAAATTTAAAAAATATTTAATTAACAATGCATAAGAATATGTTTATCCATTTTTTTGTTTATTTATGATTAAATAATATTACTTTTGTATAATTTTGAATTATTATATCATAATATTTTTTTAATTATAAATTTTTAAAATAAATTTAAAATTAAGTTAATTACACATCACTTCGACGCAATCATATCAATCCTTACAAATATATACATATATACATCAATTATCTATATATATGTATTCACATATATTTATTAAATTTAAAAATTCAATTTCACCGTACAAATCCAACAAAAAAATTACTGATTTGACATTTACAGTAAAATTTGTCTCCTGCAAAATAATTCCTAACAAACAATTCCATTTTCCCTTTTTTTCCAAAATAAAACCAAATAGTGGGATCATTCCCCAATTTTAACTTCCAAAACACCTTTATCTAGAATACTTTCCAAAATTCACCCAAAACGCAACCAAACAAAAGCCAATGGTTTGCATATTACAATTTCAGAATTTTGTGAGCAAAATTCAACATTTTTCATTCAAAGCTAGTAGATTCCATCTTCAATTTTTAACATTTTCTCTTTATCTATATATTATTTTTAGTATAATCTTAGTTCAACTCTTAAGATGTCTAGTAGCTCTTCCTCAAATTCACAAAAATCTAATTGTTCATGTCGTCGATCGACTTATTAAGTGAGTATTTTTCAATCATCTATTGTGTGTGTAAATAACCCATGCCTATACGAACATCTTGGATTCCAAGCAACCCTAGACAAAAATTTGCAGGTTACCAAAATTGTGATGTAAGTAAATTATTTTTTAATTTAAAGTTTTTATAGTGTCAATATCTTTTCTGTATTTAATTTTGTATATTTTATTACAAAAAGAACATGGATGATGGTAATATTTGGAATATCAAATAAAATACATACATAAATTTCTCTCTCATATTTTCTATCTATTACTGTTAAGTGAAGGGTTTTTTTTTGTTACTTTTGGTAGTTTAGGAGGGTAAATGGGACTAGCACAATAGTTTAAGGGGGTAAATTGTATTTAACCCAAATAAGAATTTAATTCATACTATATTTACTAACGGAAGAATGTGACTTTCGTTAAGTGGAGGGTTTTTTTTGTTACATTTAATAGTTTAGGGGGGTAAATGCAACTAGCATAATAGTTTAAGAGAGTAAACTATATTTAACCTTATTTAAAATATATCATAAACTTTAAAATTTTATAAAATATTATATTTTATTTTAAAAATAATTTTTTAAAATAGTTAAATAAGGAAAGATAATGGAGCATATTTTATATAGTAATAACATAATTAAAGTGCTCAGAATTAAAGAAGTATGTAAAAATTTTAAAAATAAATTAAGAATTAATTTATATTCTTTTAAAAATTTATAAAATCCTATAATTTTATTTTTTGATCTTGTAAGTTCTTCGATAAAAATTTTATTAAATATTTTATAAAATTTTAAACATTATATAAAATATTTAAAATGCTTATAAATTCACTACTCAATCAATACTTTAAATTTTGTTAATAAGATTCAAAATGCCAAAGGAAAAGTCAAAGTACAGAACAAATAGTATTTGGAAAAATTTATGAGACCAAACTTTCTTCTTTTCCATTTGGCAGCAAAAATTGAATTCGGGTGAAAAAAAAAGGTACATCTTCTAATGTTTGAAGTAATATCCTTTTGTTTTTCCCGGGGGTGGGCCGGGGGGGGGGGGGTGTTTTGAAGTAATACCTTATTACAAGATAAAACACACACACTTGTGATTGCGGGGTGACGTATATGTGCATATTAGGTCAATTAAGTCAGCTCAATGTAAAAGATGACCTTCTTAAAATGGTATTTTATGTTATTTTTTAAATTATGCTTTTTAATTTCATAATACTCGACTTAAATTAGGTATAAGCTCATGAAATCAGCAAAATAAAAAATGAAATTTAGAGATAAATTTACTTAATGAAATGCCTAAAGTAATACCCTTTTCTTAAAAACATACATTTAAAATTTGGAAATTAATATGTAATAATGACCAGATTCACTGATAAATATGGAGGCCTAGAAATATTAAGATATTGTATTGCCAATTTGCATCCAATGGAAGATTTTATTAACCTCAAAATGTAAGAAATACTTATCAACTATTTCAAAACCTCCCACTCTTCTAGTATAAAATAAAATTAAATATTATCAATATGCTTTGAATATATACCCAATTCTTCGAGGGTGGATTCAAATGAATAAAGTAACAATCTCCATTAAAAATGTTCATTAATTTTCTCGAAGAATAAGAAATTTTCTTTAGTCTTTATTTTTAAGAAACTAAAAACCAAAAATAATATTTCTAGAAATAAAGAAAAGAAGTTGAGATAGTTATAATTAAAATTAATTTTTTTTTTTTTTGGTATTCTTGATTCAATGATTTTGACAATTGACAAATGGAGTTAGGGCAACATAAATATCTATGGAGCTAGTCAAATTTATATTAATATATATAGTGCTAGTCAAATTTAAGGTTCCTTCTTAGTCCTTGCTTATGTATTGATTCAAGTGTGGATTAGGGCCATCAACTTTGGATTATGAACAATTATTTATTTGAGCAATTTAAGTGAATGCTTCCTCGTATCTTCAACTGTCACTTCCAATCAAGCATGTTACCGCGCCATGGTCCCATTAATATAATATACATAATATTTCGGCTGGGTATAAAGTTCTAGATGAAAATTAAAAGAATATATAAAATTACTTCATCTTATTATTGCCCTCAAAATAATAATTAAGAGTTAGACAAGAGTGTATCTTTTAGAAAAAAATATTTTAAAAAATTGAGCTATATATTGAATAATTTCGAAAAGAAAATAAGAAAAATAAACTTAGACTGAAATCAGACCAGAGACTCTTTTCACTTGAGTTAATTTTCTTTTTTCTTTTTTATTTTGGTTGAAATTATGTATACGAATTCTCTCTCTCTCTCTCTCTCTCGCTGGGGGATATTAGATAAGATTTTTGCATGTAAAACTTAAAGAGAAACCTAGTAAAACACGTTTGAGTTTGTTCATGAACAACTGCCTTCTGTATTTGAAGACTAGCGTAATAACAACTTTAATTGGGAAAAAAAATGAAGAACATGACTAGGAATAGTTGCAGATGCATGAATATATATATATATATATATATATATACAGATCAAAATTTTAAACTATTGACGGATAATTTTGAGGGATTAATTTTGGAACAATCCCAGCTCTTGATTTTATTAGACAGACGCGACATTGACAAAATCAATTATTTTAATGGGTCTGAATCAATAGGTCCCACTACACCAAAAAACTTTCCTATATCACCGTCTATGAAGGGGCATGAAAGATTAGATATATAATAGTGTAGCATAGCTAATAAAATCTTGCTTAAGTGGTAATGTCTTTCATATACAAACATATATACATATATATTAATTATTATAGACAAATTAAATGTCCTGGGTTTTGATCCGACTAATTATGTGTTGGTGTTGGCCTACTTTAACAATAATTCCTTTCACTTAAATATGTTCTTTAATTTAAAATTATTCAATGTATTTAATCTTTCTCTTTCACAATTATTCACCTCCCTAGAAAGGAAAAAAAGAAAAAAATAAATAGTTAAAAATACTTAGCTGCGATCCATGTTTATTTTTATTTTGAGTTAAAAAATACTCTTAAAGATTTAAGGTCAAATAAATGATATCATGGTCCAGAACCAAACAAAAATTGGTTTTAAAAAGCATAGATAACGTTAATTTGTTGGAGTCAGTCTCAACAAAAACATTTAAACATTCAAGTCAGTTCTAAAATGCCAAACAGAAAAATGAAAGCGGTGACATAGATATATTTCTAAAGGTAATATCATATATGTATATACATTAATGATAAATATATATTAACAACAACTTGATGATTGTTGTATCAGCGAATGTATCTTATTTTGATAAAATTACATCATTTCAAACCAAAGTCAAGATTATTTGTGGATCAAGTTGAATTTGATTGATCTGATTTGAAAAAAGGATTAGGGTTTGAAATTTATTTAGGACCATATGATAATTTAATATATATCGGTGTCAGTTTTTTTTTTTTTTTTTAATTCAAAGTAGAATTTTATTAATATAGATTAAGTAATATATAGCTACTTAAAAGGTCACACCTCAAACTCAAGTTGACTCCAAAATGAAATTGAAAACAAGATTTGAAAGGCCTACACACATACTTGCTACACGCTTGCATCACGCCATACCGACGTAACAATAGCTTCCCCATTTTTTTCCATAATTCTATATTAATAATTTTACAAATTTTATAAATATGTTATAAAATTTTTATAATATAAAATAAATATTTTTATTTATATATTTGTATATACTATTCCCTTTTAATTATGTCAATCTATTTATTTATATTTTTATATAAACACAAATAAAAAAAAATTATGGATAAATATTAAGGTGTGTGGTTATAAATGTTGGTTAATGCATAAATTGTCGTTATGAAGATTAATAGATAAAAAGGACATTTTGGACACCTTACTTGAAAACACATCAAAATCGATCTAAATCTTTATTAATAGTAAATATGCACACATTTAAAATCTTACCACTAAAACTTTAAAATTTTGGTTTTGAACTTCATTAAAAATATAAATATTACTTTATTATATTTTATAATAATTTCTTACTTTAAATTTAGTATATGAAATTTACTTAAGTGATTAAATTTTTGGATATGAAACGATGATTAATCTAATAAATGACTTTAAAAAATGAGCATTTATAATTTCATCATTATTTTAAATGAAAGAGCACTTTTAAGACTGAAAATTTTCATTTCATGGAATAAGACAAAATCGACCTTGGCCCCCAATAAAATATTCAAAAAAGGAGAAATCGCTAATCCACCGGATACTAATACAATGGTTTGAACCCAATTAGTTGAAAATTAAGACTTACTATTGTTGTGGGCGACACTTTGCCCTAATTTTCTATATACCCTTTGCCTTTGTGGACAACTATATTATATTATATAGCGTAATGTATATTATTATATATTCCATTTTTAATTTATCACATCCGGTAGCTAATAGCAGTAAGAATTTTCTTTTCTTCTTCTTCTTTTTTTTTTATTTATATTTTCTGATAAATACGAATACCTTCTGAAATGGAAAGGGAAAACCGGAAAAGTTAAAAGTAGTGCAGAGGCACTGCGTCGAAAAATTTACTAGGAAAAACGGGGTACAGAAAAGGCACACCGTCTCAATGTTGGAGTAGAACATTACATATGTGGGTACACACACACACTCACACACACACACACACACACATATATATATATATATATTGTATTGATAATAGTATATATGTTTTGTCTGCATAAGAGATTATTTAAGCCAATTTATAAAATACTAGCAGATTTTGCATATTCGATACTTGTACTAACATAAATAAAATAAATTTTTTATATATTATTGTAACTTTTTATATTTTCAAATGGAAAAATAAAACAAAAAATTAAGATGAAATAAATAATATAAGAAAAAAGAAATAAATAGTAAATAATTGGAGAGAAAATAAAAGAAAGGAGCTCACTCGTTATCTTTCAAAGTTGTGTTAACATTGTTAATTTATAAGACAAATACACCAACACGCACTTTATAAATTGTATAGAATCTCCTTCTCTTATCCATCAAAATGCATTTTTACAATGACAAATTTCCCACAGAGAGTGGATGAGGGAATTAATAATATTTTATAGAATTAGGTCTTCGACATCTTGTAATGAATTTGAACATCATGAAGTATATATTTACAAAAATAAAAAGCAACAGAAAGAAAATTGCATATACTATGTTCAAAATTTGTGCTGTTGAATTTCATTAATTATTAATGCAATATAGGTCAGTATTCACCTATATTACATTTTTTTATTTTTATTTTTGTATTTACTGTGATTTTAGCGTATAATGTAGATCACATATATATAGAGTGCATTTTCAAATGCCTAATTCTTCAAAAGCATAGGTCTTTATAGTAATTTTCCTTTTTTGTCCAAATGAAAAGATACAGTTCAATGTTCAATATGCATTCATTTATGAATAGCACTTTTCTATATAGTAAAAATTTTATTATTAAATTTTTAGTAACATACTTTCAAATAGGATTAGACACGTTAAAAACATTGATGGACAATGATGGGTGTATGGGGTAAAATATCCAAGCAAGTGGCTATTTGTGGAATTCACACTTTCACTATTCCAGCCGCCACATCCAACGCTATGTTACAGATTATTGTTATTGTAACTAAATATATATGAATGGGAGCTTTGATTAGTATCAAGTAAATTTGTATAGGCGAATATTATTGGCACCTATTTGGAGGAAGTTTTGTTCTTATGATCAAAAGGTGTTTTACTATAAAGAAATAATTTATAAATTGTATAAAAAATTTTGACATGTTTAATGTAAGATAAGATTTGATATCAGATTCAATCATGTCAAGTTATAACATGGAGACACATACATAATGATAAAGGATATTTTTTCTTACAAAGAAGATGCTACAATGAGTAAGAATGTGGAATAACTCATAAACTGTATCAAGACTAGATCTCTTTTTCTTTACTACGGACAAAAAAACTTGGTATCGTCAATAATCTTACAACATAAATGTATTTTTTATTACCATATAATTAGTCTCGTTCAGAGAAATCGAGCAAAAACTAGAAGTTGTATAAAATTTACACTAAAAGCCATCATAGACAAGAATTTAATATTAGTAAAATTATTAATGACACTAAGGAAGGACCATATACGAGAAATTCCATTTACGTTGTCGGAAGCTGGTTGGAAGCTGGCTATGAAAACAACATAATCACATAAATATGATATCATCAAATCTGTATTATAAATAGACATCATGATTCCCATCCAGCACTTCATCATCACTTTCACCAAATTAATTCCTTTTTTCTGTTGCTATATATCTACTTTCCACCATGTATAATCCCAATTTCCTATCAACAAATATTTCCCAAATTACAAATCCTACTTCATTTTCTAATTACTCCAATACTACTACTTACAACAATACTATTAGCCATCACGATCCAGAATATTTCGACTTCTCGGGCTTCGATTATTCCATGTTTGAGGATTATACATCCCAAGAAGAGCCCTTATCTTCCTTTACTACAGAGGCTTCAGCTTCATTGAATATGAGTCAAGAAATGACAGCTTTTAGTTATGGGAGCAGTTCAAGCAGCCATAGCTTCCCACAAAATAGCCACATGCAAGCATCACCATCTCTATCTTAATTAATAATAATTTTTATTTTTTTGGTTTGTGTGTGTGTGTGGGTTTGAGAATTTTAGTTATAAATATATGACTAATTAAAGAGCCTGTCCATCTTCTAATATTGCAGACCTGATTTTGATCAACCCCAATTCTTCACATAGTAAGTGATTTACAATTTGATTGGGTTTGTGTAAATCGATCAGGGCTGAGACTTAGAGTTTTGTCAAATTAATAGTTGAGCCATTTATAATTTTATATGCACACAAAGATGAAATACTTGATTAGAATTGATTGATTGATTGATTGATCTGCTTGTTCCAGTGAATGCGGGAAGACGATGAAGAGGGCAAAAATGGGTGATGGAAATGCAGTTGCGTTTAGGACAATGAGTGAGTTTGAAAACTTGGATGATGGATACAAGTGGAGGAAGTATGGCAAGAAGATGCTCAAAACTAGCACAAATCCAAGGTATGAAATTATGAATATATGTATGTTTGAATAAACTAATTAAGGAATAAACAACTTCAGTTAATAGGAAACTAAGAATGACCCAAAAACAAGAAAACAAGGGCAAACTATAAAGTTTTATCAGTACCACAATAAAAATGGGATGATACATATATAGGGTGGAAAAGAACATATATATTATCTTTAAGTATATCCTTAAGGGATAAATATATATATATAGATATATATTATGTGTTATCTATACTTTTTTCGTGAGATTAATAAACCAATTTTCTTACATGCTCATGAATTAGGACACTGCTCTCGTTTGAAAAGAAATGGCAGTTCTGAATATATATTATGCCATGTAATGTCTTGGCCACCCCTGCAGAGCTGAATACCAAGCAAATGTTAATATTCATATTTAGAATTAGGAGTTGGTGGGATAACAGTACCTGTCTAGTTAGTTTATAAGTGGATTTTATGAAATTTTCCCGTATTAACAAGGATATGAGTGTTCAATTCGCATATCAGTTTGAGCTTCATCAAGTGAATATTGTTTATGCATACCATGTTTTGCCCTATATATTAAATATTTGCACATGAAATAAATTGGGATGCTGGTTGTATATGTGTTACATGATAAGATGATAATTTTTGGTGAACAACAATGAGAATGGCCGCTGCCCGCTGCCCGCTAGCTTAATATATATAGATGACAACAATGAAGTTGATGAAAAAAAATTAAACATCATGTTTTAGCATGTTGAACTTCATATATAGTATTATAGTGTATATCAATAAAATTTAATTGCTTTTCTCCTCTTCTTTTTCATCTTTATTGTGTCAAATATATCGTCTCATTATATAGTAATAATTGTCTAATTACTTTTAGCTTGCATCAAGTATGATAATCTTTTGAATAAATTATGAACACAATAATTATTTTGCAACCTATATATATGTATATATGTGCGCCCTAAAGAATATTTTTAATATCTGCACTATATATAAACTACTAGGGCTTTGAGTTGACAAATTAATTAATCCCATTCCAAGAAAATTATGACAATATTGTTTATCTTTCCCCTCTCTAATTTATTCCTCCTTAATTATTTATAATCAATTATTTTATTTCGTCATAACTTTTTATTTTGGATATTCTAAATATTTAAATAAACATATTGAAATTACTTAAAAATTTATAGTATTACATTAAAAAGGTAAATAAATGTTTTATTCATTTCTACTATAAAAATTTCGGTACGTGTGCCGAGTGGATCAGAATTACTCGTTCAAGTTAAATGGCAAGCTCTTGTATGAGGATACTCATAGTTAAAATACGATTAAAATAATACTAGATATTATTGATTTATATAATAATACCAACTTCTGTTTTTTTCTTCAACTTAGCAAAGTAACCACCAATATATAATTGTACTTCTACTGCATATTGTGCTGAAATATTTCTTTTTCTTTTTTCTTGGCTCTTTCTTTCATCTGTCCAGGATTATATTAGTAATCTTTTACTATTGTGAACTTTGGCTACAAGAGCAGTTAAATGCATGTCACTTTTTCTGTATCAATCTAACGTGCATATATATCAAATAATATATACATATATTTGAAAATTGCAAAAAATCAATTCAAGTTTCAAATTATTGAGAAGGACAAAAATAGAGTCGTATAAGTTATGGTTCGCAGTTATATCAAGTGGTGGAATTAAATATGTCAATATTCATATTCCACCATATATATATATATATATATATTTTTTTTTTTTAAACTTAGATTTTTTTTTAAAAAAAATTCATTTGTTTTTTTAAGTTTTTATATTTCTCCAAAGTATTTTTTTCATGTGATCTAATACTACGTTGACGGAATTTGCAAGATTTAAAAATTTAAAAGTTTGTTCTAAATTTCTTTAGTAAAACCCTCTTCTTAATTCCCCAACCAACCATTCTTTTTTCCATTTTACTTGGTTATTAAGCAAGAGTACTAAATTAAAATGTCTTACCACAATTAGAATAATTCTAGAACTCATGCCTTCATGATATATAAATATATATTATATAATATGTATACATATGTTGATATATTAAGCCATTGATTGATGTTGGTTTGATAATTCATAAGTCAACTGTTATCTGCAAATTAACTTGCAGGAATTACTACAAGTGCTCAAATGAAGGCTGCAAAGTGAAGAAAAGGGTCGAAAGAGATCAACAAGACCACAAATATGTAATAACAACTTATGAAGGAAAACACAATCATGAAAGCCCTTCTATTATGTATTGCAATACAAGGGAATTTCCTCTGCTTGGTGGTTGGACTTGGCAACCTTCATCATACTACTTGTATGATGCATAAGGAAATCTGTGATCAAAGAGCAATTTCTTTCTAAAAAATTGCTCTCTACTTTACCTATTTATTCTATGCAGCACTCTTAATTGTAATGTACTTTTCTTTTTCCGCGTTGGCAAGTTGATCATGATCAAAATACTAGAATTATTTATAACGTCTTATGTGATGCCGCAACCTTGAATACATTACACGATCTCATGAATAGATTCAAAAATGAGAGCATGAAAGGGTCAAAAGTTACATCACACAAAAGTTCAAATGCAAATTTCAAAATTTATGAGTTCGAAATGCATTATTTTTATCAAAGTTGAACACAAAACTCTTTCATATTATAAAATTCATCAAGGATCAAATCAATGTCAAATCTTCAGCAGTATCTAATAAAAATAACAATCAATCATATATTTATTATACAACTTTTGACCATAAGTTTTATTATTTCGACAAGACCTGAAAAACACACATAATTTCATCTTACTTTTAATTGAAGATAACAAATACTATATAATGCATAAACACAACTCAAATTTTAGTATAAAAAAAAATGAAGATATATAGGAATATTAATAAAATTTGAAAAAAATAAAAAGTTAATATTATTACTACACACACACACACACACACACATATATATATATATATGTATGTATATATGAACTCTAGTTGGCCCCTGCATCCATCTTTGCACGATCTTTTTTCTTCATTCTATCTTGGTGTATCAATGAGAACTACAACCATCATCGTTTGAATGTGAATTGATAAATTAATTGGGTACTGACATGCATAATCTATAAATCATATGCATAAACAAATACAAAAACATGTACGGACTCATATCTCGAAGAAAGTTTGAATCTTAGTGGCCAAAAAGGCGACCAACCTTAAGGATACATTGATCGATCTTACCATTAATTGAGGCATAACTTTCGATCAGGGCAATTATGATGTTAAATCTTCCTTCAAGAGATGAGGTTGGTAAAGTTATGCTACAAATGGACAATTGTCCTCTCTATATATTTTATCTATATCTATCTCTTTCTTACAAAGAATCATGTCGGAATATCATGATTAGGAAGGATCATATAAATTTATGGTCTATTTTCGATGTAGTATTTTCTTTATCTGGACAAGACATACAATGATAAAGTCTTCTTTTAAGCCATAGTTTTGGACTTTCACTCAGATACATTTTTAGTATATGTATATATATATATATATATATAAATAATAATTCAATTATATTGACGGATGTAATAGATATTTTTGTTTTCCACATGCACGTGATCTAAGAACACAAAACTTTTTCTTCTCTTTGCATGTGCCAAATAATAATGCAAAGAAACTTAGGCCATGATTGGTTGTGTTTTTATTGTTATTTTCATTCTGAAATATATTTTAGTGTGTTTATTTTATTATTATTTTGTCTATGAGAATGAGAATATGACTGGATTAATAGTGAGAAATTTTGAAAAAAGTTGGATTGGAAATAATAGCATAGTGTGATATTTGTTAAAGTTGAACTTCAAATTATTGTTTAGTTTCTTTTACTTATCAATTAAATTATGTTGGAATAAGTAATTATCATTTAATTTAATGTGGATCCATTTATTATCTAATTAAATAGCAGATAAAGAGCATTGGTGACTAATTTTTCAGTCACTAAATAAGCAGAATTGGTCGCTCAAAGGAAATTGTGATTGATTTGTAACCGATTAGTGCGGTAAAAAAAAACACCTCGTACTGATCTCGTTAGTGACTGACAATTCAGTCATAACTCTTTAAATTTTAGTCACAATTTCGCTCTTCTTAATAACCCTTTTATTATGGTTCGATTAGTACTTGTGACCGAACATTCTGCCACAAATAGTGACCAAAATTTCAGTCACCATTTGTGACTTACTAGCCGCTTTAATGACTAACGGTTTGTTTGCTTTCAAGTAGAAATTAGTCACTATTTAGTGACGAAATGACTGACTAAATTTTCGGCTACTATTTGAGATTGATTTATGACTGATAGATTGTTTAGATGACTATTAATCTTGTGCTAATTTAGTCACAAATTGGTCATAAGCAGTGACCAATATTTAGTCATAATTTCCTTGGTTGTCTCTATTCAATCAATAATCAGCAAAAATCAATATAAATAATAAAAATATTATAGCTATATTGAGACCTTTTTTCACCTATTATGTAATATAGAATTCAAATTCACAATTATAAATAAAACAATATCATAAAATAAATAAAAAGCAAGAGAAATATAGAATAGTTTTCTTTAACCAATTAAAATGATTATATATACATCCAATACTACGTTGCATACAATTAAATCCCAACAAAGAGATTAAATAATTTTCTTCTAGCATCTGTTACAGCACTATGACGTCCACTCGAGTGAATTGAGGTTGGATTTTCAAACCTTTTCCATCATCTTCATCAATGTTGCTATTAAAATATCTTCCATCTTCTGTGAGTCCTCAAGTTGTTGTCCCTCTCTCTTCTATAAGATTGGATCCATGCTCGACTTTCAAGATCATTTGGTGCACGATCACCATTGCTAGCCCTCCTCACCCTGGACGTAAAAGTGCTTGGACCCTGACTTTCTTTTTTCTCCTGAATTTGAGTAAAAGGGATATCTTCACCATGTTATGCAGGACTATTCTCCATCTCTATTGTCATTTTCATCTCCAACTCCAGGGGAGAAACCTCTAAAGAAGTTGACCTCTACTATCCAACAGCATCTTATCCACGACCTCCACCTCTAGACCTCCTATTGAATCTCCTTCCTCTAATAGTCATCATGTAGGAAAATAATAACCCAATAATTATTAGAATCTCTGTAGCAATTGACACAATATGTTCAAGATCAATAATATACATAATGATAGTATTAAATATATCAAGTGATTATTAAATTATTCACTCACATGTAAAAACAAGCAAATATATAAAAGAAATAATATATTCAAAATCTATGATAATTGGTTTCATAAATACATAAGGATCCTCTAAAAAATTTCATGACATCTATATGTAGAGTAATAAGTCATTTTTTTGTGCAGCATTTTACATTGCTTAGAAGTGCCTAAGATCAATAGCATTAACTAGCTGGTATATTAACACTAGTTTTATTTAGCTATAAACCATAAAGCAATTGCATAGAAGTGCACGAGAGTGAGATCCACTAGTTTATAAGTAGTATTATTCAATTCAAAGTCAGATAGCAAATGGGTAGGCACATCATGACTACTTTAAGGGGGCATGCAATTAAGGATCACTGTGGCAGCATAAAAGGCAAGATTTGACTATGGTCCTATTAGTTGTAGGAATAGTAACAAGTTACTTTAAGATTTTTGTTCTTGTCTAATTCATGATCTATTGCATTTCTAATTGTCATAATTGTAATATTAGTAGGTTATATATAATTAAAGACATAGTGCATGACATGAAAAAGCAATTAAGCATAAGACATGGTGCATTTACATATACATGACAGATACAAAGAGGGTGTTGAGATTAATGCTTAATATTCCTTGTTGCTGATCGTTTCTGGAATATCCTCTCAATCAAAATAGAGGTACATTCACTCTTGAAAACTCACAGAGCAATAAAGCTATGTTTTGGCCACTTCCATTGTTCCCAACTTTATCTATACTTCCAGACATATAGGTTCCTTACACCTAACTCATCAAACAAACAAATAAATACTCTAAACTTAAAAAAAGAAATTACAAAATTCAATATGTATCCACTTTGTTAGTAATGCATTTATTAGCTTAGCTCTCCATTAGTCTATTATTCAGCTCAACCGAGATATTTATAATGTACATACTACATTTTTTCATAATATCAATACAGTTTACATTCATGGCTTCCCTTCAATCTGAACATGGTATCGGAGCACCATCCTGGTGTTCTGATAGATCCAAATGTCTAGTTGATCAAGCAGATTAAAGCCTCTCCAGTAGCTTTGAGAAGTTAGTTATGGAGGAAGAAACCGTAGAATTTGAAGGTAGTCGAAATGATCATCGAGGAACCAAAAATGATGAAAGTGGAGATCATTTGTATATCTTTCGATCATCCAAGAATGATCCTGGGGATACACCTTTAACCGATGCGAATTATCTTACCTAGAGCTGATCTATGAGCATTGCACTAGGAACCAAGGCCAAGCTAGGATTCATTAATGGAAGATGTCCTATGCTTGATGAAGATGCAACTGAGTATGAATAATGGATCAGAACTGATTGTATGGTAACTTCATAGATCCTCAACTCTATTTTGAAGGACATTGTTGATTCATTTCTCTATACTACATCATCTAAGGAGCTGTGGGATGAAATCGCTGAAAGGTTCGAGGAATGTAATAGACCTTTCTTGTATCAGTTGTAGCAAGAGATTAGTTCCATTACTCAAGGAACGCTATCTATTGTTCAATACTATATGAAGTTGAAGAAGTTATGGGATTTTTTTTTATTTATACACACGCACATCAGGAGTCCGTTAGGGATCGAACTCCTTACCTCCCACATTATGTGGAAGACTTATGCCGCTGGGCCACATGCCACTCGACTTGAAGAAGTTATGGGATGAGTTGAATTTTAATGCTGATTTCTGAGTGTAAGTGTGGAGCTGGTAAAACTATGGTAGTGATGAGCTCTTCTAGCCATCTAATGTAGTTTTTGATGGGGTTGAATGACACCTATGATCATGTCATGAATTAGATTTTAGTGATGGAGTCGTTCCTGATCGTGAATAAGGCATATTCCCTGGTGTTGCGAGTTGAGAAGCAACAGAAGGTCAACACATTGTATGCAGAATCTGTGGATAACACTGCTATGCTAGCTAAGATAGATCTACCTCCTAGAAGGAAAAGTAAACAAACTTATAGAAAAGAGACATATAAAAGGAGTGACAAACATTAGTCGCACTGTGGAAATGATGGTCACACCAAGGAAAATTGTTTCAAGCTAACTGGATACCTGGATTGGTATAAGGAGCTAAGGGAGAAAAAAAACCAAAGCCAAACAAAAAATATGGTCAATAGTGTGGACACCTCTTTAGACTTGCAGATTGATAAGATTATTCATAAAGGTCAAAATTGGGCAGCTGCTTTAGTTGACATGTTGCAGCAAGAAGTAAGCAGGCTTATGAAACAAGTGAAATAGTTTACAACGTCAATCTAATTAGCTTGCTGGGCACTATTCCAACATAAATATTTGGGGAATCCCTTTATAAATAGTAAGAAAGCTTACAAGATAGCAGCTAACAAAACGAAAGAAAATTACCTATAAGGACAAAGTTGTAAAGAAAACGTTATGACCTCATGAGAAAAGGATAACATTTGTTGAAGAATGCAAAAATACATCTAGAGTTAGTAGTGGAGTCTTGAAGGGGAATATTAGATTAGGATGTAGAAATCAACGAAGAAGGATTTGGAGGAAAACGTTTAGGAATATGCAGGTGCATCATGCATATATGCTTGGGAAACTTAACTTGTTGAGGAAATGGTTGTTTTAAATAGAGCTGAATTCGATACTGGGGATGACAGTCGAGATTAATAGTATTTGACTTGTACGTATGGTCGTAACTTGAATGGTATGACTACTTGGGAAACTTGAGTAATAATTATAAGAGAGTTAATCAAAATGGCTATAGGATAATAAGGGATAGAAAAGATGTATAACTACCCATAGGATATAAAGCTTTGAGGAAACACCTTCTTAATCCAAGAAGAAAGACGAAACACTTTCAACTTTGATTAAAAACCTTAATACCTTTAAGAATGAGATTTGTATATACACAGTGATAGAATTACAGGTAAGGCTCGAGTATAACTGCAAATGGACATAATAACTAAGCTCCACAAAGTCTTGCACCCTATTTTAGTATCTCGTAGTTTCATAAATGAAATAGTAACTCTCATGTTCATTTAACAATTGATACGTTTAACAAAGAAAATCCCAATACTCTAAAGAACTAGCTAAACATATATATATATTGTCAATACCTCGAGTACCAACGAAATTGTATACATAGATTTGAATTCGAGAAAACCTAATTACATATTCAAGTACATTATGCTCTATAACAACATAGCAATTTTAGCACTATGTAGGAATGTATTAGGTTGAACGAAAGAGACTTCTTTACTCCAGGATCAATTTCAAAAGTTTTGAATCTTGATGCGCCAAAAGACGTAAACATAGAATGATACGTTACAGCGGACAATTGCCAATTAATCGACTAGGCCTGTTCAAATACCACAATGCAAACGCCATAAGCAGAGACACCCAAGAAAAGATAGACAGCGACGCTAACTCCCTCACATCAATCTAATGAATAGATTATAAAGTAAGACAATGTCGGATAGGATTTTGGTTGTGGTCAAATGATACCTTTGTGGATTTGTGATAAATATAACTAGAATTAGTAATTCTAAAAGTATCATAAAAGACCCTATTGAGAACGCCACGGGTATTTGGAATCCATTCACAAAAGGTTACAAATGGACTGGTAATTAGAACATAACAACCTTCATTAAAAAGGTAAATGAATCCTCTGAGTATCAAGAAAGGACCATGAAATTATTGATGCCGACTTGGGTTAAGTGTCAACATGAAACATCTTGCTCATGTAAACTACTCAGCTCACTATTAAAGGCCTATAGTCTATTTAAGGTTGAGCCAAGTCAAGGATACCTATAGTTGGAAGTTCAAGAAAAAGATATACTGAAAATTACCTCCTACATCATGATATGGGTATCATATGTTGAAAAGATGCCATTTAGGGTAATCAATGCTCCTATAATAATTACTGACATGTCATATAGGATGTTTTGATTTGTTGAATCAGTTTTTGATGATTCTGTTAAGGACACCTGATATACCCAGACTCATTAAAAGATTCATACTATAAACCCGCTTGGTGATGTGAATATTTGTTGGAATACAAATTAGGTGCCAAGCTAATGAATTGAATATTAATTAGATGAAAAGGTACTTGCAAAGGTGTGTGATTTTATGAGAAATAGTATAGTGACCCGGCTAAAACCAAGATTTTATGGGATTAAAATGGATAGGAGATATGTTAGAAATATAAAGTCCTTTAGATTCTGCCTGTCAATATCATAGGTTTATTTGAGATTTTTATCAGGTGATAGGTATGTTGACTTACTTAAATAGAAAAAATTGGCAATCTTACTACATAGAAGAAAGGTGAAAAGATATCCTATGAGATGAAGAAGAAAATTAGCTTGCGGTAGTTGTTATCCCTCTTGTGGAATGTACAGAATTATTCTATCCATCTATGTTCTCACTAAAAAAATTAGATTTCGGGAAATGGATCATAAGTACCCTAAGAGAACTTAAATCTTGAAAGTAGAATCATCCCCTTTAAGAATGTATAACTTGTTACTTTGGATTGCTTCACTAAAATAACATTACTCTTGAGGACTAAGGAAATTCTTGGAAAAATATGGATTATAGCATGCTATCTAAGCATAAGCATATGAATCAGAAGAACGGGATGAATAGAACTGTATACCTAATTTGCAAATGTGAAGCTCTATTTGGAGTTGAGGTATTACAAAGCACATGACTTCTTGAGAGGAAATAGAAATTGATCATACCAAGGTCAGGGCCATAGTAAACTGAAGAATATGTTAGAAATAAAAGTTTCTTAGGCTTTGACAATTCATGTCAAATATGATTTCCCTAAGGTCATGGATCTGCCGATTGAAACAATTGAAATAGGACTAATCTTTAAATGAATTGAGACATATAGAGAATTTTGAGAATTAAAGAGACAGACTAATTTTGATACTAGTTACCCTTCTTTGGGAAACTTAAGAGAATATCAGAGATGCCTATGCCCTAAAATGAATGAGGCCATGAGGAAATGATCTCACATACCTTGGAAAGACTTGAGACATAGAAACAAATAATCTTGTTGGACATGTGATATGTAAGACAACCTTAAACACCTGACGAGATATGGAACCTACAACCGTGATTCTTAATGAAAAGAATTTTGGGAAAAGGAACAGTAGAGCCATTGAATTAAATGAGATAGGAAACCATAATAAAATTATCCTTGGAAATAGTAAGATGGTAAGCACCAAAACGACAAGATCTTTCATATGTCAGAAAGGAATCTAGGGACCAGATTCCCTTAAGAGGGGGAGAATTGTAACACCTAAATTTTAAAATCGTGAAAAATAAGAAAATATGAAATCGATAAGTTTGGCTAGCTCAACTTTGGGTTTGATTTAGTTACAATCTAGAATTAAATCTTTATTATCGAGGGTTTGAATTGTAAATAAGAGAAGGACTTGATTATACAAAATTATAAAGTTTAGGGGTCAATGTAAGTGAATTAAAAATCTAAGGACTTCAGAATGATTAAGTTTGGATCCAATTACCCAAAAATGGAAATGTTTTGGGTCAATGTGTAAGAAATAAAAGTTGGACGACTCAATAGAAGTTTGGGGACCAAGGTGAAGGCGGTTTAAAAGTTCAAGGGCAAATCAAGGCGGTTAGAAAGTTTTGGGGCTGAATTGAATAAGTTGAAAAATACTTATATATATATATATAGAATGGAGGACAAAAGTTTGTTTGATTCTAAAAATCAACCCCACACCTACCCCAGTGGCAAATTGCCGAAAAATGACTTCAAAACTCAAAAACAAAATCGTAGAAAGCTTTCTCTAGCTAAGAGAAATAAAACCATGCTAGGAACATCTAAAAACGCTGAAGGAATTGCCAGGAAATGGTGGGCGATGGTAGACAAGCGGCGAAGGTGGCAGTTTGCCCATTTCCGGCAGCGGAACGAGTTGGGACTTAGGGGGTTTCTAGTCGGAATCTTATGGGCAAGCCAACAGTGGTGTCAATTTAGGGTTTTGACTAGCGGCGATGGAGGAATTGGGATGGTGGAGCCACATTGGTGTTAAGGCAAAGCCGCCTATTTGAACGGCCAATTATCAGCCTAAATGGTGGAGTTTGCTAAAATTATTTGGGGGTGTTTTGCTCCTGACGACGCGGTGCACTTGGTGGTAGTGGTGGCTTCCATCTCCGATGGCGGCGCATGGCGACGGATTTTTGGCAGTCAACATTGTTTGAAAATCCAGACGAGTCTGGATTAGTTTCGGCTTGAAATTGGATCTCAATTCGATCCAATTTGGGTCAATTTCATATTAAATATTAAATTCGATTGATCTTTATGCTTCCAATTCAATGTTAATTAAAATTAGGATTATTGAAATGTAATTTCAATCGAGATGATGATTGATTTGTAAATGTCAAACAAAATTGGTTATAATTATAAGTTTAATAAATTAAGAAAGATTAATTTAAAATTATACTCTTAGACTCGATGATATAGCATGTTGTAAACAAAATATAGTTGAGCTTAATCTAAAGATTAAGTTATATAAATGTTAGAACAAAAATGAATCATCAGACTTGGAATTGATAAACTCATAAAACCCAACTGATTTAGGAACCGGGACCCTCATCGTGTATTGTAAAATAAGTAAAGTCACAAATAGAGTTTGTTGGGAGTAGTTTGAGAATTAAGTTGGCTCGAGTACACAGAGCTATTAAGATGGTTAAAATATTAAGACGATAAGTGGGAATGATTGGGCTCGAGTAAGTAAAGTCTGGTAACAATGAAGTATCATGTAATTGGAAGATTAAGGCTCTCTGAGATAAGATATGATTGAACTCGAGCGTGAGGATAACCTTAAGTTTGATAAAGATATTAATTGTATTTATATTTAAGAATTAGAGAGTTGATAGAATGATCACTCGGGTTATCTTATGACAGTTCTCGGTTGATTAGGAAGCCAGGACCTAAGTGACCACTCGACTAGGAATTCCTCTACAATTTTCAGGTGGGTTTATACTCACTAGTATAAGATTTCTTTGCTGGGAAAAGAACCTATATATTTATTATATATCCTGATCACTTGATTCCTTTCAATCTATATGTTGAAAATAGTACTCCACATCACCCTGTTAAACTGAGTGTTTCTGTTGATGTTAATTGATATTGCTTTATCTGAAATTGGCAATTGTGTTGAGAAAATTGAAAAGTGATTTTGAAATATACGTTCTTTTATCTCCATATCTTTCTGAAAACCAGCTTAGTGCTGAATTAGTTTGTCTTTTAACATGGAGACTTGATATGTTATCTGAAATGCTGCTGGATATGCTATATGATAAATATGAATATGATAAATACCCTTGGGGGTGGGCCTTGGGATCAATTACGAAAAATGGTTGGACGGAATGATCCGTGGCAACAAATCTTTCGACTGATACCCATACGCGCGATGTACATCTAACCTAGTATCCAATCCAACTAGAGGTAGTTGTCTACGAAATGGTAAGGCATGCTACTAGCCATGCCTACCGTCTATATGTTTGTCCAAGCCGATCACTCAAAAATTGGAGGAATAAGAATTTCCATGTTTTCAAAAGTAGACTGACAAGGTAAGAGAACCACCAACAACTTTTACTTGAAAATGTTTGTTAAATTGTAATTGGTTAATTTCTCAGTTTGATGTTTATGTCCTGAAACACAGATATTTGTGAAGTCTCATCACTGGTATAGGGCAATGGTGAGATGGATCACCTAAAATTTTGACTAAAACCTTCTCTCACAACTGCTAGAAAATTTAATGCTTTTAATTATTTCATATATAATATTTGAGAAATGGTTACTCTGTTGTTATTGCTAAACTATCTCATCATGTCATTCGGACTTATCTTGTTTGTACTGTTTCTTTTCATTTTGTACCCTATATAAGAATAAATGATGAGGATAGACTAACCCAGGTGACACATAAGGTAATGAGAGTGATAGAAGTGTTAAGTAATTCATGGTATTTCGATTTATAGTTGTACCTTTATTGGAGGTTTATTATAGGAATGAAATACTTTAGATTTTTACAGAAATATATATTCTGTTATTCAGAAGACTTGTGTATAGAATGGGTAGCGCCTCATATGGGAGCAGGCACCTCTCGGTCAGGGCATTACACCCATGGTCATCTTTTCTAAGTTCTTTGCCTCATGGATGGATGTAACTTTTGGATTCTACTCTTTGGGTAGGGAGCACAATATTTTTCTAACTTGCTCACTTTCTGATATGACTTTTCCTAGGGCAAACATTGGATTTACAATTTTCATAAATCATGCATACATTTAACTTACTGATTCACCTATTTTCATTGAAAACATTTCAAATTAACGAGTAAAAAGAGCAATTCTTTCTAATCTTATCTGACAGGTTCCTTCATGGGTGATTTGCAGTACGTCCCACATCTCTTTTGCTAAAGAGCAAGTGCCGACATGGTTGTATTCCTCTTTAATAGGGGCACAAGATAGAATATTCTTTGCTCTGGAATTGATTGAAAGAATTTTCTTATCTTTTATAGTAGGTTCCAATCTACCCTTTAGTGACATGTCTGAGTTAGTTGGAATGAGAGGCCCATCAATAACAATGTTCCAGAGATCATAGTCTAGAGCTATGAAATATTCTTGAATACTATTTTTCCATGTGGAATAATTAGGTCTGTCAAACAGGGGTGAACGAGTATGAGATTGGCCTTCTGTATACATATCAAAATTGGAAGCGACCATTTTAAAAAAGGTACGTGGCTCCAATGCCAATTGAAAGTTTAAGGAGTTCAATATGCATAATAAAAAAGGTTATGATATGTTATAAACTGGAACATCAAAACAGTCAAATGACCTTGAGAGAAGAGTAAATAGACTCAGAAATTTATAGTGGTTCAACAAGCTTAGTCCACTATCTAAGTGATAGCACTTAGGATTATTAACCTACACTTTTAAAAGAAAGAATAAAACATATACAAGTTACAAAGTACTAAAGGGCTACAACTTGTATTGCAAGAACACTAACTGATGAACAACAATACACAAACACTCACTCAACTATTTCCAAGTTACTAAAGGCTTACGGAGTCTATTATGAGTTGTGTTTAACTCCTAATATGTTTCTCATTTAAATAGGTTGCTCAACAGAATTTCCTCTTATAGCCAAGCTTGTAATCTGCTATTTTCCTTTTCAAATTGATAGCTAATCTTTCCTTCTTCTTTGATTCCAATAGTCACTTGCTATATTGTTCCTGCCACACTTTGGTATAAACAAGGAAACAATTCTAAATGGTAACTTGCCATGTTAAAGAGAATTAAAAAAGAAGAAAAGATATTTGATTGGTCATTGTCAAAACTTATTTAGAGGAGATCCTAAAACCCTATAACCTTTAAGCCCATCTTCTCAAGATGCCTTTAAAAGCCTTTAGCGTTAGAGGTTTAGTCAGTGGATCTGCTATATTTGTTTTTGAGGCAACTCTCTCCACTTGAATGTCGTTTCTATCAATGATCTCATGTATCAAATGATAATGCCTTGGTATGTGCTTAGATTGCTGATGAGATCTTAGCTCTTTTGCTTGAGTAATGGCTCCATTATTGCCACAAAATACAACTACTAGTTCCTCAATGCTAAGGCACTACATTTAACTCTTAGATGAACTTTTTCATCCAAACACCTTCTTTTGCAATGTCCGATGCCACAATATATTCCGCCTCAATGGTAGAATTGGCCATAGTTTCTTGCTTGGAACTCTTCCAACTTACTGCTCTGTTATTGAGACAAAAAATAAATCCAGAGGTAGATTAGGTCATCTTCATCATATTGGAAACTAGAATCCAAAAATCCTTCGAGTTTTAATTCTCCATTACTGTATATCAAAAATAAATTCTTAGTTTTTCTCAAGTACTTGAGGATTGTTTTATAGCTTTCTAGTGACTCTCATCGGAATTGGATTAGTAGCAACTTGTAACATATAGAGCATGTGCTATATCTAATCTCATATATAGCATAGCATACAATATGCTTTCAATGGTGGATGCATAAGATATGTGGCATATCTGTTTCTTTCATCATCTGTCTGAGGGGCCATACACTTAGATAGACGAAATCCATGTCCTTTATGAAGGTACCCCCTTTTGGATTCTTCCATATTAAACCTCTTTAGTATCTTATTCACGTACAAAGATTGGGAGAGCCCCAATATCCTCTTTGATCTATCTCTATAGATATGTATTTGCAATACATAGGACGCTTCTCCCAAATCTTTTATAGAAAATTATGAAGATAACCATACTTTAGTGCATTCTAACATCTCTCTCTCATTCCTAATGAGAAGGATGTCATTGACGTAAAGCATAATAAGTTGTATCAAACTCCTACTAGCCCTTTTGATACACAAGATTCATAAACATTTTTTATCAAGCCAAATGATTTGACTATCTCATCAAAATGTGTGTTCTAACTTCGGGATGATTACTTGAGTCCATAAATGGACCTTTGGAGTTTGTAAATCTTTTGCTCACTCCCTTTGGATATAAAGCCTTCTAGTTGCTGCATATAAATTTCCTTATCAATGTTTCTATTGAGAAAGACAGTCTTTATATCTATTTGCTAAATTTTATAGTCGTAGTAAGCAGCTACGGCAAGCATAATCTAAATGGACCGAGGCATTGCGATTGGTGAAAAGGTTTTCTCAAAATAAATACAGAGTCTTTGAGTATAACCTTTTGCCATAAATTTAGCCTTAAAGGTAGAAACCTCTCCATCAACTCCAAGTTGTGGTTGTAGATCCATATGCAACCAATAGATACTATACCCTCATGTGGATCTACCAAAGTCCATACTTTGTTGGAGTACATAGAGTCCATTTCAAATTTCATGGACTCAAGCCAATGACTTGAATCCATGTCCAACATGGCTTTCTCATATGTCCTTCGATCACTATATGTTTAGCCCGTCTCATGAAAGAATCCGAACATTTTGGGTTACTTTTTGATCCGGTCCAACTTTTTGGAAAGTTGTATATTAAGCTTGAGATGCTCTTTTATTTCTCACTTATAGGATAAGTTGATCATTTTCAACTTCATCAAGTTCAATGATAATGTCTTTTCTATCTAATAGAAATTTCTTTTCCAAAAAAATGGCATTCCTCGTAACTAACACCTTTTAATCGGAGGGATCATAGAAATAATAACCCAAAGACTTTTTTGGGGATTTCACAAATTTGCACAAGGTGAATTTTACATCCAATTTGTTTCCTACTAGTCTCTTGACATACGTGGGAGACCCCAAACTCTCAAATGAGAGTAAAAAGGTACTTTGCCATACCACATCTCATGTGGGATCTTTGGCACCAACTTTGATGACACTACATATGGTAGCCTCGTTGCGGTATCTAGGTCAAATCCTCAAAAGCAGATAGGGATACTGGTAAAACTCATCATGGATCGTACCATGTCTAATGAGGTACAATTTTTCCTTTTAGCTACTTCATTATGTTGACGTGTGTCGGGTAGAGTCTATTGTGAGAGAATCTCATTCTCTTTAAGATAATCCAAGTATTCTTCTCCCCAATCCAATCAAAAAGCCTTAATACTAAGTCCTAATTGCTTTTCTACTTTATTCCTATAGCCTTTGAACCTTTCAAAGGCTTTGGACTTGTCTTCATAAGATATGTATGTCCAAAACGACTATGATCATCGGTAAAGATAATTAAGCAATAATAATCTCCTCTTACACTAACTCTTAGTGGTCCAAACACGTCCATATGGATCCAATCTAAAGGACTAGTGGTTCACTCCGTTTGTCCAACAAATAGAGCCTTGGTCATTTTTTCCTTCAAACAAGACTCACAAATAGGTAAGTCCTCTAGTCCACTAACATTTAGTGAACTTTGGGTTGCCAATCTAAAAATAGGATGAGTAAGTTGGCAACCCAAAGTTCACTAAATGTTAGTGGAGGATCATATCCCTATCACTTAGATTCTTTCTTCTTTTCATCCCTGCAACAAATTGCAAAGATGAGAATCACATGCAGTATCAAATGCCCATGAGAAAGAATTGGTAGTTAAATATACTTCAATAAACAACACACATTTTCCTAAGGTTGCAAGATATTCATTGCAATTTGGCTTCCAATGTCCTAGTTCGTCACAATAGAACCAAGTGGCATCATTTTTATCCTCTTTATTTTTCTTGATCCCTCCAGATGCCTTCAACACTTGTTTCCCTTTAGAAGAAGCTTTTTTCTTTTTACCCCCTTTCTTCTTGCCTTTTGGGCTTTTAGATTGGGAGGAGGAAGCAATCATTAAAGGCTTGTGTTTCTTCATAGTAGCCTCAATGGTCACCAACATATTAACAAATTCATTGATTATAACCTCTTGCTTGGACATATTGAAGTTCATCACGAATTATCAAATGAACCCAATAAAGATTGGAGGACCAAATCCACATAAAGGTTGTTGTTCATGACTACCTCTAAATTTTTGAGCTTTTCAATAAGCCCAATTATTTTAAGAGTGTGGTTATGGACATTTGACCCTTCAACCATCTTTGCTCTAAAAAGCTCCTTTGGTAACATGTATCTCTTATGCCTTCTTTGTACGCCATATAACTATTTTAAGTACAAGTATGTGTCCGAGGCATTTTTTATATTCTTATGAGACTTCTAGAGTTCATTGGACAGAGATGCCATCATAAGACAATGGATTTGGAGATCATCCTCAACCTATTTTGCGAGCACTTCATGTGTCTCTTGATCAACATCATCCCCTATGGTATCCGATGGATTTTGCGTCAAGACATATGTCTTTTTCTCGAAGTTTTGAACAATCTTTAGGTTTCTTACTAATAGTGATACTTTGGCCCAGCGAGTTTATTAGTTTCTAGAATAATATTGAGTGGATTTTTAGCCATCTTGAAGATTTCAAAAATCTACAAAAAGCGAAGAAGAGAATAAGTATTTGAATGAATTTTGATATTGAAAAACATGATTATGGTTTGCCAAACATGTTTTGCTCCCACTATTTCTTCAAATTTCTTGCCCTCAAAAGAAATTCGAGAAATCATATTTCCTAGTGAGAATTAAGGGCCCAAAGTATCACTTGTGGACCCATGAGGGCCATGACTTATGAGATATCCACTTATAAACCTAAGGTAAGTAACTTTTACCAATTGTATCTCTATGCAATCCTTAATATGTTTTGCCTCACTTGTCATATAGACCCATGACTTGTGCAACATTTATATTACTAAATGTTTATGTCGAACCTACCAATCCTTTTTTAATTATGAATTCAATTATAATCATCCCACGACTCATGAGACAATGTTAAAGCTATTTCATATTAAAGTGCATCTCATGCTAAGATAGTGATCATAGCTTTGTAATAAAATTGTGCTTCATGACTCATGAGACAACACATGATTGTGGTAGCATCTCATGTCACACACTTATTGGTAGGAGGCATGGATTATTGAACCTCATTTAATTTTATCCATTTTGATCTAATATTAATTTGAACTTAGACTTTTCTAAGTGAGGGATTTTTTTTTACTTATGAGATCTCATCATTTTTATCTTTTACTTATTTAGATTTTCTAGCCTAACCATGCATCACCATACATCTAAGAATAAAGAAAAATATAAATAAGTAAATAAACCTAGCATGCATCTAAAACTTGGGATGAGCATAAGCCTTAACCAAGTGATGCACTTAGAGCCATAGGTGTACCACTTGGTTGATTTCGGTGGATTAAGTAAATTAATAGATCATATCTATTACATGTATACATCCCATGTGTACATGGTCTTCAAGCCTTCAAGTACTCCTTGGCCTCCTTGCAATTACAAGAAGAAAAAAATCCTCACCACCTATGTGTTCTACACTCATTACAATAATAAGAAAAACATTTACATAGTGAATAACAAGAGGCATGCAAGCCCCATTCAATCAACATTAAAAATAATTAAATCAAATTAAAGGTTCATGTTCATCCCCATTCATCCATAACATCATACATTCAACAATTAAATGAATGAAAATAGGAATTAACATTCAATCCATCAATTAATAGCTTATCACATAAGCAATTAATTTCTACCAAAATTAGCATAACAATTATGCAATATAATTTTGCAAAATCTTGAAGAGTATCCTAAACTTGACCTTTTAAGCAAAAAATGCACAATATTATGTTGAGGAGTTACATAATGCTTATGTCTCAAAATAGGACAAAATAATAGAGTTTAACAAGACAAAATGCACTAAAATAGGCAAAAACCGAACCCTAGGGGGCCATAATGCACAAATTGTGCAATTTTTGCAAGCCCAAAACTTTTGGACACCTTCAAAACAATATTTCATCCATATTTTGACAATTTTTTTAGATTTTTAAATATTTTTTTTAAAAAAAATAGAAAATTAAAGTCCTCAACATGCTTCAACTAACAGATTTAAGAAAGAATCAATATTCTTCAAATTTCTTCAAGAAGATCCTATCAAATTGGATTCTAAAAACTGCTAAAACTCTTTTAAGCAATTAATGATATGCTAAATTATAATTTAACATCATCTCATGCCAAATCGACATCTAACATATGTATTAAATCTCATGCCAACATTACTAAATCACTATCTAGAACTTATTGACATAATTCAATTCATTACATCAAAAGCCACACACAATAACTCCAAATCTTTAATCCATTAATTGAATCAAGAGTTTGGCATCCTAAATCAATCCATCATATGAATCAATTCAAACAAATCCAAAATTAGGTATAGAGTTGGTTCCGATACCACTTGAAGCATGTAGAAACACAATGATCCACTCGCATTGTGGAATTTAAAAAAATTCATCACATTAAAAATAACTTGGATCACTACATACAAGGATCTATTTTATGTAATAGAGATGGACTTAGAGACAAGAATCAATTACTTTTGTCAATTCTTCAAAAACAAATTGTAGGGCCTTCACTTGACTCCTTAATTGAGAATTTACCACTTCCTCTTAATTGGATCTTTCTTTCTCACTTGTTGGCCTTAATTTACAGCATCTTAATGCCTCCAAAAATACCTTAAAAACTTGCTAAAGTGGCAGCAATTGGATCAGCTACAATAACCCTCAAAACCGCTGCCTATGTGCTTGAATAATTCTTCTTCAATGATCTCTTTTGTTCACCAATAAAATACCCGAAAATGTGGTATCTCTAATGGTATCCATTCACCTTACAAGCACTCTAATTATTCAATCTTTTTCTAGAAGAATAATGGAGAATGAAAGAGGAGTTTTTAATGGAGGAAAAAGAAGAAGAAGTTTTGAAAAGAATGATTCTAAGAGAGGATCTTGAAGGAGAGAGTTTTTATTCACAACAAACTCAAGGAGGGAGTTTTTCTTTTTGAGAGTGGCCGCCGCTTATGGGAGAGGGGGAGCCTTTTATATGGTATTTCCCACTTGCATGCCAAGAAATTAATTTCTACTAATTACAATCTTATTTCAACTAGAAAATTAATTTCTACTAGGAAATTAAATCTTCCCTCCAAAACTAGATTCAAATTAATTAATTTGAACCTTTAATTTAATTAAATTAACTCAACTCTTTAAGTTAGTAAGACTAATTAAATTTTCATAGAGCCCCAATTAAATTAACTCCTTAATTTTATTGGTCTAATTTAATTTCTTAAATTATTTGATTAATTTAACACTTTAAATTAATCAAGCCATTATGACTAACTCTTAATTAGTCAACTTGGTCTCTTCCAAAGTTTACCAATCTAATTATCTAACTCCTTAGATAATTTCTCCAATTCCATTTAAAGTGGCTAAGACTTTTGATTGTGACCTGTTAGGTTTATCGATTAATTAGATATGGACTCACAACTCCTTGTGATTTATTGAATATTAAATATTTCAATTAGTCTAAATTCTTTTAAACCAATCACTCTTTCAATTAATCTCCATTAATTGAAGAGTATTCAATCTCCAAAGTCGATATCTACACAAGCCTATAGAGCCCAACCAATTGGATGAATAATTCTAGTAAACCTTTTTCACTTATGATTACCATACAAATACGATCCTTTCATTTCTTATCACTTGAAAGAGGCTTAAGGTAAGATATTTGCCTCCCTAATAGCCTCGATAACTATGTATCCATTCTTGATGTGTGATTCCTAATTATGACCTCAACTTTGAAAAACTCATTTTCCAAATTATCATATCACATTGCGCAAGGATTTCTTGGAGTCGATCATTATAGAATACATAAGATATCAACTTGTTCTTCACAATGAGCAAAATAAACCTTCATACTTTGGTAGCTTGTGCCTAACCTAAGCTAGACTGGCTCGCCAAGTGGTTAGGACAAAACCAAGGCACAAGGACTTAAATACAAGGATACTGTGGATTCTTATGTCAATGGACTAATTATATATATTGTTTTAAGCTAGAGAATTTTTCACTACTGACAGGCCACTTCGACTACCTCATGGATTCTCTATGCGAGTCTTTAGTGAACTTGTTCTCTAAAAAGCACCCACTAGCATGCATCCATGTCATATACGGATTGTCCATGAAATGGGGCAATATCTAACCTCTTGGAATAGACATTATTAGTGCAAGCCTATCTGAATCTTAGATACTCTGTCTCATAAGATTCTATGACTTTGTTCAAGGGGGGCTTCTTACCTATTAATCGAAAAATCTCCATGTGTGGCATGATAAGGAATCCTAGAAAAGACCAATTAAAACTCCCTCCACAGTGCTATGAAAATCTCTACGTACTTATTCCAGTCCAGGACAAGTGAGATCTTTTGGTCTGCGTGCATGGGAGCAGCTCAAACAAAGAAGAGTCTAGTCAGGTCTGAATTCAGGCACCACCCGCCCGTTTGCTGCTAGGTTTGGGAATGGTGCCAAGCGAGGTTGCCGCTATGCCCCAACATGAATTGAATGGTCCTTTGACCTTCGTTTAGTTCCGACAATCATGACCATATAAACTTATTTCATGATCACCGTCATATGCATGACCAAATCCCATAGTCTTGTATGATTTTAGGGTTTCAATCAAATACATGTGAAGAATATAATTAATTGCATAAGATTAAGATGATCATTTTATAAAATATCATTCAATCAAGATTATCTTATAAGGAGTAGTTTTTACACGCCAATCTAATTGGTTGTAGGTCACTATTCTAACATACACTCCCACAATTAGCTATTGAACCCTCTGAGGAAAACATTGGTCAATACGCCATTTCTCATCTAATGACTTAATGTTCGGTTATAAGACCTCTTGAATAAGACTCACACTCTGACTTCATCTCAACACTTGGTGCCAATGATAAAGACATCATGGACGTTCCTGTACTCAAACTTTACTATAACAATTGTTAATGATGTTAAGACCCATTGAATATGATCCTTTGCAAAACTTTATCACATCACTTGATTTTTGGAAGCCCTCAACAGGGAGATACCAGAACGTGCTCAAAATGAGTAACTAAGTGTTTTAGCGAAACCTCACTAGTAAAGCATCCAACTTAAATATAATTGACTATGTATTATGACAAGACATCACCAGTGAGCACCCTACAGATTTTAATTCAAATTAATTATTTCTAAAATATCTCTCTAGTGAGACTTGCATGCACTCTCATGTGCTACTCTATATGATTCAATAATACAAAAGAACTTGCGACAAAACTTAATAAGAAGATGTTCCATGCCTTCCTCATGTGCCCCTATCACGAGATAAGCCTACATTAATAGCATAACATCACTTAGAAGTCAGATAATTGGCTAAGTGCATGCAAGAATCCAGCAAGAATTTCTCTAAATTATTTATCAAGCGTCAAAATATCAACTAAAGAATCCGAAATGCTTTCTGAATAGTTATCTATTGAATGAACAAACATCAATGACATTTAGAAAAATTCAAGTATCCCAAAAAATATCTAATGATCAAAGCACCCGATGCCCAGCATAATGGCAGGGTGCCAGGTACCCCAACCAACATGAGCGCCCAAGATGGGCACCCAAGACATGTGCTTAACGGCTAGGCGTTAGGTGTCCTGCATTACAGCCGTGCACCCATCAGGCGCCCAGTAACCCAGCATGGCCTAGCCCCTAACTATCCATAGCATGTAATAGTATAGCTGGGCACCTACTTAATGAAATCCATAATAATCGCCCTATCCAGGCAAACCCCATCCGTAAAGTATAAAAGCACTACAATGTGCAAATGATACTGCGAAGATGATAGATCCAAAAATAATAAGTTATCCCCGTGACTGAATGTTAGAAAGAGTAGGACAATACGCGAACTCCCAAAACAAAAGCATGAGATCTGATAATACTATAACTGAAAAGCGAATCTAGTTCTGGCTAATAGTTAGCCATCTAAAAAAGATTAGGGGGCCTCATGAAAACCACAATCTGTGCGAGCCCTCTCGAAGCACTATCGATAAATGAGTCTTAACCACAAAAAGTGGAAGAATCCTTGGACTGCGAAGTGTCATCTTTCTAACAGACCTCTAAAGGCTGCACAAAGTGATATGATACGATAGTACATCCCAAAGGATCCTCAAAGGAGCACCCCCATAGGGTACTCCGAGAGGCTCATAGAACAATTTAATTTTGCAAGAGAACCTAAATGATATTTAGAGCATAGAGCTTTGCCAACAAAATTTTTAAATCATTTGTCGAGTATGAGAGCTTTGCAAAACATCTTAAGAGGTCTCTAAACTGCCAAGCTCTACTCGAAACTCTAGATTACACATAAACACCTTCTCGAGCACCTACCGAGTGCTCAAGCGTGACGTCAATCTCATGAATGCCTTTCAAAGCTCTAAAGCACATCTCTCAATGCTTGATCGTGTTTCCAGATTCTAAACTTGAAAAACATTGTCTCCTTGTACCTTGTAAGCGTCACCTCCACATTGAACTTAAGAACTCCATCCTTGATTTAGTTGAAGACTCTAACTTGCTAAAGAGAATGACCTAACATCTCAAAATGTCTAACTCCTATGCAGGAGTGAACACTCAATGCAAAAGTGTTGACAACATATAAGAACTTATGAATTCAGAGAGTGACATAACATGAAATGAAAAACCCTATGAATGTAACTGAAGCCAACTATGCAATGGCCAACTGATATAGAGACACCCACCTTGTAGTACCCAAAATGAAAAATAACAAGTTATATTGAAAGCTCACTCTAGCTATAAAGATAGCCTCACAAGCTTAAGAAAAATGCCTAAGTACTTAGGAAAATACAAAACCACACGATATGAT
This sequence comes from Jacaranda mimosifolia, assembly GCA_018894105.1. Taxonomy (NCBI): domain Eukaryota; kingdom Viridiplantae; phylum Streptophyta; class Magnoliopsida; order Lamiales; family Bignoniaceae; genus Jacaranda; species Jacaranda mimosifolia. The sequence continues at coordinate 3,258,881 of CM032131.1, read as the reverse complement.
CCCGAAGGACCTTCGATATAAAAAGCATCTATCTAGGACATAAAGCGAGACATGTCTTAACCTCATGCAATACAAAAGTCTAGGCACTTACGTCTAACCTACACGTAGTCACTGCAAAACCTTAAAATTCTCTTCACATAGGGCAAAGGCAACATAATTCTAAATCCTTTAAGGAAAGCCTATTCCTTATGGACACCAAAAAAATACCTGTTGAGAGTCGACACTTGACAAAGTCTACCCAAGAACAAAATATTCGAACAAAATCTTCTAAATCATTTGCAAATTGCGAACCTTTGGATAAACGTCATCCACTCCTTTCAAGGCACAAATCTCATTCTTAAGAAACTTTTCTAAGTCTTTCCATGATGTTATGCTAATTCCTACCATTGAAAAGACTAAAGGGCCATATTCATAAATGGAACAAGTGTCCAACCACATTTGACAAAACTCCCAACTTGAACACTAAAGAAGATGCCAGAAGCCCAGAAAGGTGCCTAAGATAGGTGCCCCAGCACGAACTCCTAGTTGGTGCCGTCGCAAAAATGTACGAATGCCCAGTACCCCACATAAGCGCCTGCCTAATTGCATCTATGTCAATCGCCCCCGAGGTATCCAACAACTCCATCATAGTGGCACTCTCTCTCTCTCTCTCTCTTCTATGAAGTTTGGTCTAATTCTAATCATACTTTAACTTTAACTTGGCTCTTACTCCTTAGTATCCCACTCTTTGTAACTACACTTGAACCTTGTCTGAGTCCTTTGAAGAAAGTGACATAAAACTTTTCTAAGCTTTTAGACATACAAGTTACAAAATTTATCTAAGTCCTTAGATGAGTGCTACATTTTTCTTTTTTTTTTTTTTTTTTTTTTCTGTCAAGTCCTTAAACAAACACAAGTGCACAATTGAATTGACCAAGAAAAATTAATCAACTAATAACCTTACTTTAATAAATTAAGATAAGGTGAATATTAAAACTTGAATTTTATGGTATATCTTCTATATGAAAATAAGATTTTTAAATTTAAAGTTGGGAGCTTAATGATGTTGATAATTAAGTCTACAAGGGAAAATTATTAAGAGAACTAAAAATGGCCCAATTGATTAAGCTCACGAAGAAGGGCACCAAACCTCTAATGGGCCTAAGCCCATTAGGAAAAAAATATAAATACTAAACCCAAAGCAACTTGGATATAAGAAATCATTCGCAAAGAATCTTGAAACTTCGAGAACCTTCAAGAGCTAAAAATCTCTCTGCGCACATTCCAAAGAAAACTAACTGACACACCGCTATCTATAGTATAGGACCTCGCTCCACTTCCGTGCAACATCATTTTGTGTAAAAAGAGGTATAGAAATGAAAATACATTTTATTGTGTGAAAATGAGTAGAAGTTGATAATTTTCATTTTCAAATAATGCTAAAAATAAAAATAGACCCTGAATATGAAAACAAACATAGTGAGTGTAAGTCTTTACTTTTACTAATATTAAATACTTGTATTACTACTATAGGGTATGAATTCTAACAAGTCCTAATAAGAATTCTAACTTTGGCTCATTTTTTCTTAACCCAACTAATTTTTAAGATATATAATTAAAATGATAGTTATTTTAATTTGTAAGACTTTTCTTATTAGAGTGTGAACTAATTGTATTAAGGTATAAATGCTAAAGTGATAGTCTCATGCTACTTAAATTTATTATTGTTATACTTCAAATTGTGCATTTTATCTGAGTTAGATACGATCTACTTATGATTTAAATACAACTCATCATTAAGACCATCCATCGTATGCATGTGAAGTAGCAACCTACTATATCATGGAGGGTGAACATGGTAAGTTCATGTCAACATCCTTCTATAAATAGATATAACTACAAAATAATAAAAATATGCATGACACTACTAAAAATTGCCCTTTTGCAAGGGATTTAGCAAGGAAAAAATCCTCCTCAAATTTTACAAGGGGCATGTCCTTTGCAAAATGCTAACATGAATTAATGAAGATAGTTCAACATTTGCAGGATTTTGTAACGGATTTTTCCCTCACAAAATGAATAAATTATTTGTTTTTAAATTGCCTTATAATTTGCAAAGGTTTTTTCCCTTAAAAAATTAATTTTTCTATCTTTAGATTTGCTAGGAATTTTTCACTCTTAATTTTTCTTTAAATTAAAATTTGCAAGGAAAAAAATTCCTTGCAACTTTTTTTTTAAATTAAGATTTGCTAGGGACATTTTCCCTCACAAATGTTTTATAACTTGTTTTATATATATTTAATTTAATATTTGTCCAATTATTTAAAACCTATAAACAATTAAAAATAATCTAGACCACCAACTCAAGGTCAACAAACAATAAAATCATTAACTCAAACCACAAAAAATTGTTCAAATTAATTAACGAGCTCAATAAAATTGATAAAAATATATCTAGATATAAATCTCAACAAGAAATCTCAACTAAATGAAATTAATAACGATATGCCCAAATATAAGTAAAGCTAATAATTAAACAATAAAATGTACCAAGAAAATAAAATATAGTTCAATTATCACTATCTTCATCTAAATTTCTATCCCTTATTAGTTCTCTATCTTCATTTTTAGGTGATGTAGAGGAGAATAGACTGATTGGAGACACCTCAAGAAATATACAAGGATAAAGAGTAAGAGTAGGGATGAAATTATAATTCGCCATAGGTGGATAGTTTGGAGGTGGATGGCGATGGCCCCCTGTTGGTGGATGTGGAGCAACAGATGCTATATGGTGAGGGCCTGGTATGTATGAAGGATATGCCATACTATTCGTTATAAACTACTGAACCATTGACTCAATTGATGTCATTTTTTCGTTCATTTCTTGATTTTCTACCTCTATATATATTCTCAATTCCTTGTTGTTGATTCTCTATCTACTGCTACATTTTAGTCTTCTCAATCTCCTAGGTAGGTGCACAAGCTCGAGATCTAGCAATAGATGATGAAGATGGTGTGACTAGGGAAGCCTTACCACTAAGGCCATAAATCTGTCTCTTCTTCGAGTGTCGATCATCTCTGTCCATGCCTACAATATTGAAATGCCACCAATTAATTATACAACATCCAAATCTTGTACTAGTATACAATAAAATATGTGATGTTGCTCTGAGATGGAGTAGGCTGTGTAGAACCTCCACTCAATGCATTTAAATTCTAACTAGATATCTTATTCCACATATTGTCAAACATGGTCTACAAAATGTTCATATTGAATAAATTATAGCATTGTAATAAGCTCAACCATAAATGCATCAACATATAATTTTCAGCGAATTAATAATACTCACAAATGTACTCTGCGCACGTCCATTTACCTACACCAATTGGACTTCTTTGTCTGGTTGGAATGTGTATGCATGAAAGACTTAATAAGACTAAGTGGGTATCAGCGCTCCTCTTCCTATAATTATTGATATCCAATAGCAATCAATTTGAGTAAAGTTAGATTTAGATGACATAATTATTTAGTTCAATCTATTCTTGTATTTAAGATAGAAAATATAACTACTTTTATGTAAAAGGAAGCCTTGGCATCGCAATCTAATACTTAATTTTGTATGTTCTGAGCACATTTTGTGTGGTAGCTATCCTAAGCCCATTCCCCTTGCAAAGCAAGCTATTGTTCCCCTTGCATCTATAATGGTGTTCTATTGGCTTGTCATGCTTGAAACAATTTATCACTTAAACTATTTGAGCCCTTATACTCAAATGTTTTTCTTATGCCATGCGTGTGTCCTCATGCCAGGAAAATTCCTTTTACAATAATCACATAAAAGCATACCAAATTAAGTGTGTAAGTGAAACTTAAAATAAAGTAAAAGATATTTATGTTATAAACTAAATAATTTGCCCCAAACTCCCCAAGCATCATAGTCCTATGTGTTCTTGGTATTTTCTTCCACGAATTTCAAAATCCAAGGTGCTTTTTCTTAAGTGTGGTACTATGAGCCTTCACATGCTATTTGTTATGAGAAAACCTATATGTTAAAAAAATTATAATTATATAATAAAAATATGTTTAATGAAAAAACAATAAGCAATAATGCTAATGCATGTGCCACGTGGGCTAACATTAGTAGAAGGCACATAAACAGTTATACCCTATTGGCCGGAGTGCTCTATCACCTTGCCCTTGCCTTTCCAAATAGTTGTCATCTATTTACTCAGAACAAGAAAACAGAAATATAAAGGTTAAAAAATGACAATTAATAAAGGAATCTTAATAAACCACAATTAATAAATCATGTGAGTAATATAATTCAATTTCATTGAATATAATATGGTAGCTGATTGACGAAAAAAAAAAAAAAGTAATATACTACAACAATTCATAAAGGAAACGACAGAAAGTTAAAACTTTACTATTAGTTAAACACATTTTCATTAAACCACAAGGTAGTACATAGATAAGTTTATAATACAGAATCCATCTATACAAAAGTCAACCATGTGAAAATTATTCCTCGTCATCTTTATCGTATCCATAGTCACCAACGTAATTTTAACCATCATTGCCATCATCGTCATGATCATCATATCATCATAATATTCTTCCTTTCTCTTCACTCGTGGAGTTATTATTAGAGAATTCAGGTTCCATGGCATCTTATCCTTATGAAACTCTTCTTCTTCCAGAGTTTTGCATTAATTCATTCTACTTCGTACTCTTGTTTTGATTACAAATCTTTAGTGGACCTAATCCCTCTTTGTACAAGAATAGAAACATAATACACTTAAATGCATATTGAGCAATGATAAAGAGACCAAATCATGGATATCGTATATTTTTCTTGATCTCAAGAACATGTCACATTCTTTATGTACCTCTATACCTTTGTTAGACAACCAATAGAAGCAATCACAATTAAACAATACAACTTTATTTTCAGGTAGACCGGACGATCAAGTTCAACCACTTCCTCAAATTTTTCATAGAATTCAAATGGTCCATCACTATTGACTAGTAGTGGCAAATGGGTGGGTTGGGTTTGATTTGGATTTATGTGGATTGAGTTCAAAATGGGTTGGGTTCTATACAGATTAAGATAGATGGATTGAAAGTGGGTTGGGTTGTGGGTTGGGCTATGGTGGGTTTGAAATGGTTTCAATAAAAAACAAAAAAATTGATTTAATTTACCTAATTTAAAAAAGTAATTCAAAAGACCATAGTAATATTATTATGTCTTTTATACTTAACTTAATATACAATTTTACAGAATAATGAGATGATTTATTAAATTAATTAAATTTTTTGAGTGGACCCTTTTTGAACTCACTTAATACCTATTTTGAATCTAAATTTGATACAACCCATTAAAATCCAACCCGCTCAAACCCATGTTTGAAATGTTGAGCCCAACCCAACCCAAAACTATGTGGGTTGGCTTCAGCCCATGGGTTCTAACTTTTGACACCCATACTATTGACACAAACCTCAAAGTTAAAAGTTTTCGTCTTTACTGCCTAAGAATATATATGAAAAATATATACATCGACAAAAGATTGAGGCCAACTCTTAACTTTTTTACTACGATCACATGCAAGATCATGTAAGAATTTATTAAGCATCACATTTAATGTATTGTGTATCTATAATCAAGATATAAGAACTTAAATAAATTATAATATTGATATAAACCTTTTAAGGAAGAATAATTATTCTAACTTCTATTAAGCAAACTTATATATTCTTTGACTTGAGTTACAGACTAATCCTCAAAAAATTGTTCAACCTCTTTATCACTAAAGTGCAACCAATAATGTCGAGCGAATGCTTTGCAGAACCTAGAAACATACAGATGGTCAATATTATTTATTACACTTTCAAAATTTTGAAATATATCGTCTATAAATAATGTATGTCCTACTTTATACTTAATGTATGTAATTATGAACTTCATCATAATTTATGAGTATATGTAATGACGCGGCTTCATCTCGGCATCATTTAAAAATCTAGTTATGTAATTTCTAGCAGGCTGCCTGGTTAATTGAAAATAGATAGAGTATGTGGAATTTGAACATCAGATCTTTCTATATTCATTCTGTCTAGTCTTAGTACTCCCTGATTGCATGTGAGACTCAAAATAATACGATAAAAAGTATCCTTGTTCTTGAGCTAGGTACGATTTATATATTGAGCTTTTAGCTCTACTTTTATCCATATCTCATAAATCATGTAAAAATCCAAAATTGAATGTGAGAGGATTAAATATTTAAAATGTATAATATTATTTAAACTAATTGATATATTAAATTATGTGTAAATAATAACGTATTTCTCAAATGGATACACCCATCTATATTGAACGGGTCCATGCATAAGTGCTTCATATGGTAAATGCATGGACAAGTGGTCCTTTGAATTAAAAAACCCAGTAAAAAGATATGCTCACTTGCACAAGATAGCCAGGATGTTGTCCAATTGTAAGAGACTTTCATGACAAAACTTTGTACAACACAAGTCTCTAAAGAACTAACTTAGTTCATTTAGAGGCTTCCAAATATTTTGTGCAGCGTAATAAGGCACTTAGGAGCAATCGGTACATAAAATATGAAACTCATGACTCTTCAAATTGTGTAATTCGTGTCTTGGTTTGTTCACACACTCCGCCAAATTTAAACATATCCATCTGGCATTCGTAGGCTCTAAACCCATGTACAAATTTACACAGAATCACGTCTGCATCGTCTTTATAGTACAACATGCAAGTTGATGCAACAATTGTACTTTATATCAATGAGCTTCAATTTTGATACCATTTTCTTTGTCATATAATAGTCTGTCGACACACAATTAATTGGATAATTTGATGATTTTTAAAAGTTTAGCCATGTGACTAAGGCACCCTTGTTACATATTGTAATTAAATTAATTTTATGCACATTATTTGAATGGTCATAGACAATCCAGAGTGAGAATCACACCCTAGCCACAAGGGTAGCATTTAATATGTCATAGAATTGATGAGCTTCCATATTCGGAAGTACCTCTCTATTAAAATTTATCTCTTTATCACAAAAAATGCAGCACCATAATCATTTAGATGCAGACCATTAAATGTCATATTATCATATCAACAATTATGTTAAGATCCACGTCTCAGAAGATGTTCATGAGTTTCATCGTGATTGAAAAATTTCCCATTTCAACACTTAAGAGTAAGGACAATGGATTTCTTTATTTTGCAAAATTGTGGCTGCAGGTGAGCTTATTCATGGAATATTTGTGTAACAATAACTAAATATTCTTGTGTATATTCATTTTGATCTAGCAAAAATATATTATACATCCAAACTTATGAAAGGCATGATGGTCCATTATCTCTGGAGAAGCAAGATCTATTCATATTACAAATTAAATTATACTTTTACATAATTTCATTTAATAAACTCAAAGAATTTCTAATTGTCAAATAGAACTTATCGTTGTAATTTACGTACCAAACTCTAGATTTTAGTGTCTTGATAATATTATATAAAATTCTAATACATGACTATGATGCAAAAATTACACAACCCAATTGTAGCATAAACTAAACATTCACATAAATAAGTTAAAAATATAAAAAAAAGCTAACCAATAGTAGCATAAACTAAACACTAACAGATCAAATTAAATCAATTGCATAACTCAAAATTTTTAATCCTACTTAGTCAACATTCACATAAATAAGTAAAAAATGTAAAAGAACTAACCAACACTAACATAAACTAATTACCAATCAACCAAATCAAACAAATTACATAATTCAACAATTTCAAATTAAATTGATAAATATTTACATAAATAAGTAAAAATAAATAAATACAAAAGAGCTAATCAACATTGACATAAACTGGACAGCAATTAATCAAATTAAATACATTACAAATTATTAACTAATTAATAAAATATAATTCCAACATATAATTTAAAATAATTGTGCACAATTACAATAAATATTATTTCAAAATAATACCTTTTCAATAGGAAAAATGTTGAAAAAATTCAATGTCTCAAAATATCCAATCTGCAAATCTAAAGAAAATAAAATTAGATATTTCAAAAAATAAAATTTTGGAAAAATTGGCCTTACTAGTGCAACAAGCAGTAGCAGCTCTTTTCGCTAGTGGTACTTCAACTGACGAGAAGGTTTTGTTAAAGAAAAGAAAAAGAAGAAGGAGAAGAAATATTTCTAGTGCTTGGATGGTTGATGCTTGGATAAGAGGGGCAAAGTAATGAAAACAATTTTAGGGTTTATTCTTAATTTTTTGCGAGGGAAATATTTTTTTTTTTCTCTAAAATTCCCTTGCAAAGTTTCCTACTGATTCTTATAATTTGCGAGGGAATTTCCATTATAGTATTTTTTAAAATATTTTAAAAGTTTCATTTTATGGTAAATTGTATTTTTTATTCCATAAGTTAGGCTCGTTTGAATTTTGGTCCATTCTTTATCAGTTCCGTACATTACATTCAATAAATACAATTTTTTTTTTTCAATTTGACGACTCAAAAGCACTTTCATCCAAAAGTTAATGGAGTGACTCACTTGACTGCTATTTGAGCTTTATTGATCCCATAAGTTATGTCCATTTGGATTTTTGGTCCCAATGGAGCTCCAACATATTTTGGCAGAAAAGGAAAGAAAAATGGTTGCAAGTGAAGGTACCACATTTGTTTCTACACCACACCAACTCTATTGAAAACCTCATAGAAAGATGAAAATTCAAATAAGAGGTTCCATTGTTATACTTCCATGAATAATAGGTATGATTTCTTCGCTTGGGAAGATTATCAAATGTATGAAAGAGTAAAACAAGTGATACCTTTGTTGCTTAGGATCTTAAATGTAAGGGAGGAAAAGTTGTTAAAATTTCAAAACTATGTTACTACATTTGTTGATGGTTTCTTGGTTGATGATTCTTTACTGTATTGGGACCAAATCCAAATAGACCTAACTTATGGGACCAAAAAAGTACTAATTTAACAACCACGTGAGCAGCACATAATTGGTTCCTTTAACTATTGGACGGAAAGTCTCTTTAGTCCTTGAATTGAAAAAAAAAAGGTACTTATTGGATGTAATGTGCAAAAGTCATAAAAAATGGGATCAAAATTCAAATGGGCCTAATTTACGGAACCAAAAATGCAGTTTACCCTTTCCATTTTTAATTATTTTATAAGTACTTTAAAATTTAAATTTTATAATAATTGCAATATTCTACATTTTAGAATTCTAATTTTAAAATTTTAATGAAATTCCATATTTATATATGATTTTTCAACATTTTACATTTTAGAAGAGATCTTATTTTTTCAACAACTTTATTTTTCAAATTTATATTTTCATAAATAATAATTTTTGAATAGTATTCAAGCTTCTAGTTTCAACAAAAAATTAATTTTATGATGGATTCTTGATGATCAATAATTGGCCATTTAATTTTGAGATATTTAAACATATTTAATAAAGTTCATAATAAAAAACTTAAAGTAATATCTTGTTTATTAATAAGGTTTTACGGTTCAAAACTTACAAGGATTTGGAGTTTAGGGTTTAGGTTTAACAAGGATATAGGAAAATTTGATTAGTTTTTTAATTAATAGTATTATAAAGTAGAATAATTTACGGATATATTACTATATATCTTAGTATTCATTACCTTTATATAGATTATCTTTATATATCTCAGCATTAATTACCTTTATATAGATTCAACTTCGTCTTTATATTTCTTCTTCTTGACTTCCTTGCTTGTGAACTTTTCTACAACTTTTCTAAGTTAGTAAAAATTTTGGAGTTCTCATCAAAAGACTTAGACGAATTTTGAGTGTTGATATGTCATCGATAGCAAGGTTATGTGAGATAGAGGTGCATGATGGTGAGGGTTTCAAGGTGAGCTCCATTAGAAGGATATACTCGTGTTACATGAGAAAGCACACGAGCGTCCTGTAGAAGCATCCCTAGTGTGGTACTTTGTCACTCTTACACAAGGGGATAGTGCAACATCATAGGTAGACTTAAGAAAATTTTTTGAGTTTCTATTATTGAAGGACTTAGGAAAATTTTGCACAATATTTATATCGGGACTTAGGCAAATTTTGAAGCAGATTTGTAAGGATTAAAATATCAAGAAGGATGACACAATTCAAGTTGCGATTGAGGTTAATCTATCTCTAGAAAAGGAGAGATGGAAGGAGAATATCAATGTCAAGCGCCCACGCAGGGTGCCTATGTTGGGCTTTATACCCGTGTGGGACTTAAGCTTCATTGCAAAATTTCTCGGCTTCTAAAATTTGTTGGATTGGTCGGTAATGTTCTTGCACTCAAAAGAGGACTTAGAATTCTATTGACTTTCTCTGCACAAGTTTATTATGAGCATGGATAGGATAAAATTCTACCCATTAACAGGCCTACTTTTGACCCAACATGATGGATTCCATTTGATTGATCTAGCGAAAGACCTTGAAAACAAGTAGATTAAAATTTTACAGTACTGATTAGAGTTCCCGTTCATATACCTTTAGCTTTAGTTATAAAAACAATAATTTGCTAACTAATATGATGTGGGATATATGTGGCGAATGGATTCGAAGTTTGTATTCCACAAGCCAAGTGGAATTATCCCACCACGTGATTGACTTTTCAATATGTCTAATACTATTTAATTAGAAGCAAGCATTAAGCATGTGTTCTAAAACATTAAAAAATAAAAAATATATTTCAATGTATGATGATTCACTGGTGTTATGCGCATATTGAACATTAGGTTGTGCTTTTCAATTTGGACAAAGAAGAAAATTGCAGCAAAGAATTATATATGTTACATATGAAAGCCTATCAAATTCGAAATTAATCTTAAAGATGTAATGAAATTAACTTTTTGGAAATCTAAAGTCACCCCACAGTCACGGGCGGCTGCTTATAGATGCTGTAATAAACTGTGTGCTTCTTCATTATCAGGCTTAAATCTTTGCTGTCTGCTCCAAATGGAAAATAATTTTTTTCCCCTCATAATATTTTAGGTGCTGCTTCTTCACTAACTTTTCCTTTTCTATTTTAAAACATAAAACAGTAGAAAACTTCATATATTAACTTAGGCAGATTTATTGGATGATTTCAAAAAATTATTTGATAAATGATGATATCAAATTTTGTTCCACAATGAAGAAGTTGAGGCCATGAGTCAGTCAATCTCTATCTCTCATTTGTTGAGATGCTATTATATAAAGAGAAACCTACCACAATGAGTGTCGGTAAGATAACATCTTTCGGAGCTAAGCCTGTCATGCATGAAACTTCTCTATATGATAATATTAAGTTTTATCTCATATTGGAGGAATGGAGGATTTTAATTCAATTTATGAATTTTTTTTCCTCTCTCTCTCTTGTTAAGATGTCTCTGTGTTAGAATAAAACCTCCTACCACAAAATTGACATGACAATACTTCACGCATCTGAACTATTCATATTTGATAATAAATTTAGATATCATTAAACCACAAAAAGAACAACAATCCTTTATCACCACTCATTTCAAAATTCATATTACCACTTCATAGTAAATTAATAATTACATATGATTTCAAATAAATAAAAAAAAAATTATAATTTTTTGGCTTTTTTTACCTTCCCTTAATTTGAAATTGTCTAATTTAATAATCATAAATCTAGATAAGTTAATACTCCACAAAGCAAAGGGTATATTATTCATGGAAAATTAGGGCAAACAATTAACAATATTAATCTAAAGTGGCACCCACACCAATAATATGTCTTAATTTTCCAACTATTGTTGGTAAGTGGTGCAAAAAAGTGGATTTGGTGAATAATGATGGAACTTTAATATATATCTCTCCCCCTTTTCTTTTTTCTTTTTCTTTTTTTTTACACATACATGTGCATATTTAAAGTTCATTAGAATTTGAATCTTTAATCTCATACATATAAGCATAATGATGATATTTTTCAAATCAATTAATCACTCATCAACTTTCTTTAATTTTAATATACTATGACTTAATCTACTTCAGCATATCACATATAGAATAACTGACATGTGAGAATATTTCAACAAGTATTCATAAGCTATCACATCATTAAGAAATATTTACTCTAGTAGTAGATTAAGATCAACATATTTAATACAAATTAAATTTAAATTTCTTTAAAATTTAAATTTTTCTATAACAAATAAAACTGGAATCAATTTGTTCCTTAAAAGAAATAATTAGCATTATGGTGTATATGTATGTCACTTGAGACTGAGATGTTAATTAATAGCTAATTAATTATTACACAATTATTGAAGGTAGCACGATTTACCACTATTTTTAAGAAAAAGTCCTCTATGGCTTTAGATTCGAAGGCCTAAATTCGTTAAAATTATTGATTTGTTAGTCTCGTATGTGTCCTATTTAACGAAGAGATATACATGCTTGTCCCAGAAGCCGCCAAAATTATCTTTCAATGTATTCGGTGAGAATTAGATTTATGTCTAGATTTTCTAAGATTATGTTTGGTGTATTTCATGCGTGTTCCTCCATGCTTATGCAACTATTCTTAGTCATACTTAAGCATTTTTATTTCCCAAAGTTATCATCATCATCTTCATGAAAGATAATTAAAACTACACGTGTTTTACGTGTAAATTTCGATTGGACAATCTTACATAAGATTCCAACTAGGAAAGAAAAAAGTAAAGAAAAGATTTTTAAAATTCTGTATCGAATCAATATAGATATAAAAAAGGATAGGAAGAAACAAGCAGCATGCTTCATTGGAAGTGACAGTCGAAGGTACAAGGAAGCAATTCACTTAAATTGGTCAATTACATAATCGTAAATAATTCAAAATTTTTGTTCCTAATCCACCCTTAAATCAATTTATGAGCAACGACTAAGAAACAACCATAAATTTGACTAGCACCAATAGTGATTCATGATTCCCCAGCAACATATATAGTTATATATATTTATTGCCCTACTAGCTCCATCATTGAACCAAGATTTATATAAAAAAAAAGTGTTTTAATTATATCCTCAACTTCATTTCTAAAATATATATTCTCAACTTCATTTCTTTATTATTAAAATTATTTTTCGTTTTTACTTACTTTAAGGGAAAGCAAAAGGAAATTTCTTATACTTGGAAACAATGTACACTTTTCAATGGACATTGTTAGGGGAAAATTGCAATGAACCCCCTATAATCATCAAAATAGGTACAAAATTCTCCACAAAAAAAAAAATACACAAATAACTTTCTTATATTTTTTAAAATCATGCAGCAAGCACCCCTAAGAGTATTTGATGAGGGTGAAATCCACTTGAAGTTGGATTAGATAGTAATTTCCGAAGGGTTCGACCTCTCTAGTCGATATATGAAGGTAATTGGGCCGAGTCTTCCAATTACGAGCAAACATCAAGCTAGCCGAGATTCCCTCGGCTTAGGCTCTCCGACGCTCAATTTAGTATGAGATCGAATATATAACGAGCAGCAGAGTGAGGGCTTTGTGTATGTAAAATGGCATACATTTCAAGGGCTGGAGTGAGGGTATTTATAGCCTTCTCCCAACGGGGATTTGTTTGAGACGCCCTTGACATATTGTAATAGTTTTTGTCCTTGCTTGGGGGCCATTAAGTCATCTCCCACCCTTGTACTATTCCAAGTGGCTGCCTTTCGAGGGTTTAGGGACAGAGTAGGACACTGTTGACGCGCTTTCTCCCTGGTGCGGCAACATGGGTGGTACTGGGACGGCATACGTTATTAATGCGGCGGCATGCCGTCTGTCAAGCTATTTAATGTGGCAAAGGCAGTTATGCGCCTAATTGACCTAACATTGGCATGGTGCAAGGCTTACTGGGTTGGATGAGCAGTACGGTTGAGGTATCAATCAGTAGCCTAGACTTCGCACGGTGTCGATCTGTATAGCCGACTGGGGTCACCCTACGTCGGTAGCATAATTGGGCCCAGTATATGAGGTGGGCCTGCGGTCTTTAGGCCGAGCATATTGGGCTATCCCATATCATGAGTCCCCCCCACTTCCGAATGCTGAACGAGGGAATCGACGATAAGGATTGGGGAGTACTTAATTGGACGGTTACGTGGGCTCATCGACGAGGGTTTCTGAAAGTTGACCTGGGTTTCGCGCATTAAATGAGCGCTTACATCGTGTCACGTGTGCCGCGGAATGGTGGTTATAACATTATTGCAACCGCTTGGATTCCCGCACTGGCGCGCCTATAAATATGCGCTGTTAAAACAGCCATTTTTACTTTTACTGCCTTTGCGTCTAGTCAAGCGTCTAGCCAACTGCTTTTGCTGCTAATATCTTTTGCTTTTAGTTCATCAACTCATTAAGTTCTTTCTTTCCTTCTCCTTGGCATTCTTAGATTTATTGTCATAATGTTGCATTTATCTGATTCTGAGGGTAGCCATGGGGGGGATAGTGAGGCTACTCACTCTAATAGGCCTGGGGGGTTTTCAGAGGAGCTGATAGCTCATCGAACGATAACTCGAGCTCCAACAGTTTGAGCAGCGATCGCAGGGGTGATGGAGCTGGACTGAGTCAGGTTCCTCCATCATGGGGTCGATTGTTCACCCCTGACTATTACAGCGAGATAGTATCCACAATAACTGTCATCGACTTAAAGCGTATTAGGCATTTATATCACATTCCTCTTGAGTATGAGTTATTGACGCCCAAGGCTTCTGGTCGTATGCGGCGGGCTGTATCACTGTGTTTGAGGATGCCTTTAGGTGTGACCTTAGATTTCACCTAGGTGTTCATATAGTAGACCTACTTAGAGGTCTGCAAGTGTGTATAACCCAGTTACTGCCGAACTATTTTTCAACCATTTACAGTTTTATTGTTTTGATACACCTTTTCGACCAACCAGCCAGCTTTGATAACTTCTCAAACCATTTCCATCTTCCCATGTCTCGCAAGTCGAGTAGTACCGATGAGTTGGGTTTCTATTACCTAACTGCTCGATCCCGTCGCAAATTCCTCATAACCCCAACCTCCTCCTATGGACAAGAATGGAAAAAACGTTATCTGTTTGTTCAAGCTGCTGGGGGGGTTCAATATTCCGAGGGACTGGTGATGGGGCATGTCGAGATACTGGGTAACCTGACTCCGACCTGGCCCAATACTTTCGTTCGGAATTTCATTGAGTTTGGCCAAATGGAGGCCTCGTGTTTATCAAGGAGAGGAGTTTGGTGTTGGCTGGGTTGTTGCTAGCCTACTTAAATTTGCCTACGGACGATCGACCAGGTAGACTGTGCTGCTTACAGTTTGTTATTTTTCTATTTTTCTAGTCGATTTTAACTTTTGCTATCATGTTGCTTGGCAGATCGCGACGAGATCATGAATTGATCGAGAGTTGAGGCTCTGGCTAGGGCCGAGAGGAACCAGCAATGCCGTCTGGTCATCGTGGCTCGTCGAGGAGCTGCAGCGGTCGAGCACTACAACCAGAGGGCATGACACCTTCGCCGTCGCTAACTCCCTTACCAGCTAAACCCATAACCACTGTAGGTAGCAGCCCAGTAGATCGAGGTAAGAGACCTATGGTGCAGCAGGTGGGACCTATCCCAAAGAAGACCGCTGCAGAAAAGGAGAAGGGGAGGGCCACGGGGTTGGGCTAACCATCGGGCTACGATTTGTTCGAGCCACGCGGGGATGACCTGCTGTTCCACCTGTCCAAAATGCCCTCGCCTAGGTTTGGGACTGAGCCAAGCATGGTCGTGCACAACTTGCTATCGATGGAGACGACAGGGTCGACGGGAGCTACTCCTTTAAAAGTGTTAATGGCCGGGTCATTCTTGTCCGCCAGAAGAAACTAATGGGGCTAAGCTAGGATGCTGCTCTAAGGGCACTAACTTATCACTCCAACATGGTAAGGCTTGGGTCGAGCAGGTTATATTGCTGAATATTGCTTTCTGGTCGAATATTGTATTCTTACTAGCAATGTTATCTTTCAGGTCGGCCAATTGGGATATCACTTTTACAGGAGAACAGAGCTGGCCTTAGCTGACCTTGAGCACCTACAAGCAGACAGGGACATGGAGACTCTGAAGGCTCAGCTCGAGTCCTCACAGACCAGAGTCGAGGAGCTAAACAATCAGCTCCAAGTGAGGGACAGTCAGCTAGTCGCCTCGGTCGAGGAGAGGATCAGAATGGACGAACTGCTGAAGCAGGCTAAGCTGGATGGGCAAGTTGTCGATCTGTTGGTCGGAATGCTGCCCTCGATGAGGCCCGAGCTAAATTCTACCAGAAGTTGCCATTGATGCGGCGAGAGGCGGTGTAGCAGTTCATGCTGAGCTTGGCGTTTCAAGACGCATGCATTGTGTTTGCTCTCGACAACGCCTGAAACTCGTTCGAGAAGGCCCTCAAACAACTGCATTTCCTAGGCTATTCATTTCGATCAGAGGATAGGGAATGCCTCGGTCACCTTCTCGACAAGCAGTTATAGCCCTATCCGGAAGACGAGGGGGTGCTGAGAGGGAAGGTGCAGAGGCTACTATGGCCGAAGGAGTTGCAGCGGGACAAATGAACAAAGGAGGCAGGCCCAGGCGGCGAAGAGGTTGGAAGTGATTGCTAAAGAATTTGACTTCACCAATGACTTTGCGTTCGAGGTCAAGGAGGGTATGGTCAACGAGGTCGAGTATTTTCCTCTTATGGATGGGCATTTTCTGGCTGATGCGGCTGGACCTTCTTAGCCGGCGACCGCTGTTGTTCCTGTTGCTATCGTCATGCCCAAGCCGGTTCCCATTCCAATCCCTTTAAGTGATGAGCTCGAATAAGCAATCGATGAAGGCACTCGAGTTGCGGGCGACGAGGGCATTGAGTCAAGCTGATGCTGCCTGAATGATGTATTTTATTTTTATTTTGACTGATGTATGCCATTTGATATGTGTAATAGACGGTTTTTGTATTTGAATGACATGTTCTTTTAAATGTTTCGACTTTGACTTCCTTTAATCAATTGCATGAGTAAATTTATAGTCGAATGTTCGCAGTGTTAGATTTTGCGAGATTAGTTCAAGATCCTCGTCGAGTGGATTGTGACTAATATACAATTTAATGAACCGGAGGCTTATTGTAATTTAGAGATTTGTTCAATCTAGCGATTGCGTGGTCGACAATAATCTCTCGCGTCGATTGCTTAATTAAGCGAAATAATTAACAATCAAACTTTGAATAATTTAGCGATTGTGGGTCGACTTCAAATAATGAATGATAAAGTTCAAATAATTTAGCCCGATTGATTGGTCTCGACTGCAAAGCCTTGACTTGGCGGTTTGAAGCCTGCTTGGTCGACTACGAGGTCGACAAGTTGGTCTCAGCTGCGAAGCCTTAACTTGGTGACTTCAAGCCTGCTTGGTCGACTACGGGGTCGACAAGTTGGTCTCAGCTGGGAAGCCTTGACTTAACGGCTTGAAGCCTGTTTGGTCGACTACGAGGTCGACAAGTTGGTCTCAGCTGCAAAGCCTTGACTTGGCGGTTTGAAGCCTACTTGGTCAACTAGGGGTCAACGGAAAATTGTCAGTTTGTGCAAGTTGACATTTATAGAATATGTCGTAACTTTTCATTGCTGCTAGGAAATACAACAGAGGCCGATGGCCGTTCTATACATGGAATTTCTTTAGATTTATGGCAGTCCAAGGTCGTGGTAGTTCGTTGCCTTACATGTTTACTAGCCGATATGCATTGTGCTTTAACACTTTAACCACAGAGTAAGGTCGTTCCCATTTTGGGTCAAGTTTTCTCACGTTTCTTAACACTTCTACCTTCTTGAGGACCAGGTCGTCAACTTTAAAACTACGAGGTTGAATTGCTTTGTTGTAACGTTCCATCATTTTCGATCGATATCGCTGCATTGTGTTGTAGGCTGTGTGGCGCAACTCGTTGATGGTGATTAGGTCAAGGGTCCTTCCTGTTGCATTTCTGATCGAATTATAGTGAATCACTCGGGCTGTGTGCTGGACTAGTTTAGATAAAATTACTACTTCAGAGCCGTAGACCAACCTGTACAGGCTACGACCCGTGGCTATTCGAGGTATGGTCCTATATGCCCATAGCACCCCTGGGAGGTCATCTGCCCAACTTGCCCCTGTACCTACTATTCGAGCTTTGAGGTGGTCGAGAATTGTTTTGTTCGTGGCCTCCGTCTGACCATTAGCCTGGGGGTTTTCTATCGACGTGAAGTGTTGGCTGATTCCTAGGGCCTCGCACCATTTTCTCATGCTCCTACTCTAGAACTGAGTGCCATTATTCGAGATCAGGACTTTGGACAAATCGAACCAACGGATTATCTTTTTCTAAATAAAGCTCTTAATGGCTGCGTCGATGATTTTCAGAACTACTTCAGCTTCGACCTATTTAGTGAAGTACTAGACCGCCACGATGATGAACTTTCGCTGACCCGATGTCTTTGGGAGAGAACCAACTATGTCGATTCCCCATTGGTCGAATAACCATGTAATCTGGACGTTGGCCATCGACATATTTGGTTGGTGTGGTATGTTCGAGTGGATCTGGCACGATAGGTGTTTTCAGGCAATGTCGGCTGAATCTTGCAATAAGATGGGCAAAAAATAACCGCAACAAACAACTTTATGGGCTAAGGATCGACCACTAAAATGGTTGCTGCAAATGCTGGCCTAAATCTCATGTAGCACTTCGTTTGCCTCTTCGGGTATTAAGCATTTAAGTGGGGGTCCTAATATCGACCTCATGTAGAGCTGTCCATGGTCATCGAGTACAAACTTGGCTACCTGCGGGCGTCTTTCTCGACGTCGGGGATGGTCCCCTGACTCAGGCAGAGTTTGATGGGGTCTTGCCAGGAAGGAGCTGTCTCTTCGACCCAACTGACAAAGTTATGATCAATGGCTTGGATACATAGTTTGCTGGCCAGTAAGAACTTTATGGTTCTTTCCCTGGTTCCTTTCGTCGAGCTGGTTAGCTTTGAAAGTGCGTCTGCTTATTCATTCTCCGCTCACGGGACCTGGCTCAGATGAAACTCTTAAATGACCGTTGCAATTGTTTTACTTCAGTCAGGTATTAGCTTATTTTAGCCTCTTTGGCTTCGAAATTGCCTTCGACCTGCTCCATGACCAGCTGGGAATTAGTTATCGCTACCAACTGCTCGACACCTTAAGCTACTGCCATGTTCATTCCTGGCCAAGTAGAGTTGTAAAACTTATCCCAGATCGGGCTTGGAAAGCATAGGTGGCGAGGATAGGTATTGCTTAAGCTCGACGAGAGCCTGGTCACATTGTTCAGTCCACTGAAACCCCGATTTTTTAGCATTTTTAAGTATCTTGAAGAAGGGTAGAATCATGTCGGTCAGTCGTGCAATGAATCTATCGAGGGCTATTATCTTGCCGACCAGACACTGTACATCTCGAACAATACGGGGCGGGGCGATGTTCAGAACTACCTGAATCTTAAGCAGGTTCATCTCAATCTCTCTTTGGCTAACCATGTAACCCAGGAACTTGCCTCATCGAACCCCGAAGGTGAACTTATTGGGATTGAGTTTCATACCGAAGGCCCTTAATATAGAGAAAGTGTGGTCAAGGTCGACTAGGTGGTCGTCGGCTTTCTTTGTTTTTACAATCATGTTATCGACATAGACCTCCATCGATTGTCCAATCTCATTTTTGAACAAAGTTGACCAATCTTTTGTATGTTGCCCCCATATTTTTGAGCTCAAAGGGCATGACCAAGAAGCAGTATACTCAATTGGGGACGACTAAAGAAGTCTTGTCCCTGTCCTCGGGTGCCATGAAAATTTGATAATAGCCTTGGAATGCATCTATCATACTCAAAAATTCGCAACTAGCGGTGGAATCGACTAATAAATCTATACGGGGCAGGGGGTAAGGATCCTTAGGGCAAGCTTTATTTGAATAAGTGAAATCGTTACACATGCGCCATTTTCCCTCATTCTTAGGGATGAGTACAACATTACAAAGCCAAGAGAGGTACTGAATTTCTACAATATATCCTGCCTCTGAAAGCTTGCTGACCTCCTCCTCAATGATTTGGGACCTTTCAGCATTGAAAGTTCTTGTCTTCTATCTCACTGGTTTGTAGGCAGGGTCCATGTTGAGTCGATGGATGATAACACCTGGGTCGATTCCTTGGAGATCAGCAGCTTTTCAAGTGAACACATCGTTGTTTCGTCGAAGGAAATCGACCATAAGGCATTCCAAGCGGTCGCCCATATTGCTTCCGACCCAGGTGGTCTTGTCGGGGTTTCCAGGTTCCAGCTCTATTGTTTTGAACTCCCCAACGGGCTCAACCTGGGTGTCTTCTAACTTCTTTTTCTTAGATAAAGGTCCCTCCTCAAGTTTCGCTACAAGGGCATTCCCCGATGGCTTCAGTTGAGGTCGCTTCTTCTGTTCATTAGATTCGATGGAAATGGTATAGCAGCACCATGCGTCCTTAAGATTGCATACAAGTTCTCCTACTCTTGCTAGGGTCGGGAACTTAATCCTCATATGGTAAGTGGAGATAATTTCCATGAAGTCATTTAGGGTGGGTCGACCAATAATGACATATAGGCGATGGAACATCGACTACCAAGTAGTTAGGCTTGTCATGGGTTGGATTCGAATCGAATCATGCTGGATCAGGATCCAAATCCGACAGTCATATGCCATATCCGAATCCGACCCAAGATCTTATAGGATCTTAACTGTTATAACCATATTCGGATCCATATAAAAATTGAATATCCGAAAAAAGATCCGAATCTGAATACTCCCAAAAATCATATATTTGTTATTTTTCTAAAAAATTAGTAGAATCTAAATCCAAAACATTCATCCTTAAAAAAAAGATGCACACAACATATTAACGAATAAATTTTCAAGTCTATTTATCATATAAAAGCAATAATAGGATATAACCTAATCACATTCATTTATCGCATCATTGTATTTTAGGTTCTACTGCTGATAATAGTACTTATTTGACATTATAAATGCATATATACTTGATTTTTCAATCAATTAATTATAAACTTAAAGTTTTATTAAAAAAAAGTAACTCATTTCAATCAAATTGAGATTTGCATTGCATTATTTTATATCACAACATTCAGCTCCTGCTCATTATTTTTCCTGCATCATTTTTTATTATAAAAATAGAGAAACAAGTGATGCAATTATTATGTAGATAACCTCCAAATCTAACATTTTATATGAAAAATCAACTGATTTGATATATTGCATAGAAGTTCATTACTTTTTTCGTCCAAAAATTCGTTTTGGCATTGCTATAGAACCCTACATATATATATGTATAATACTATATGTATACATGTAATACTATATATTCGGATTCGGATTATTAATGGATCGGATTGAGTCAAATCCATATTCGCTCCATTTGTTTTGAATTGTGGATATTTTTAATCGGATCATATCCATCAAATCTTTTATCGATTAAAGATCCTGAATTATCGGATCGAATTTAGATTAAAATCCACTCCATTGGCAGCCCTACAAGTAGTTGATCATCAAGGTTCTGCTTCAGGAACCTTGTCCAAATGTTGTGGAGAGGTTAATAGATCCTTCTGGGATGATCTCAGACCCCCCAAATCTGACTAGCGGCGTTCTGACTGGATCAAACTTTAATTCCCCCAATTTCATTCTGTTCAAGATGGACAAGGATATGATGTTCACAGAGCTACTATTGTCGACCAAGATCTTTCTTACCTCGAAGTTGGCTATTTGGAGTGTTACCACGATAGGGCAATCTATTTTTATATTGACTCCCCTATTCTCCATATGGTCGAGGTCGGAGTTAGTGAAGGAGATTGGCTCTGAGTTGGTAGAGAGCTGGAAAACCATCTCAACCTTAGCTGATTTGGTCGACTCTAGCTTTCTTTGAGTCTGCTTCCTTGCGGACCTTGAATCCCCCCTGGTGGGACATCCCGCTATCATGTCAATGACTCCTCGAATGGGTAGGTGGGGTTCCTGGGAAGGTCTTTTTCCTTTGTTTTCTCTTTTTGGGCTGGCCGACCTTTCTCTACAGAGAGTCCGGTCAGTTTTACCCTCTTCGCGCCTGGCCTGCTCGTCGACTTTTTTTTTCAGATAGCCCTGCCTGATCAATTTTTCAATCTCATCATGCAAGTTGAAACAATCTTCTGTGTCATGCCCTTTTTGCTTATGGAAGTGACAGTATTTTTTTGATTTTCTCATGGCTTCCATCTCGGTAAGCTTTCTGGGCCTTTTGAGTAGGTTGTCATGCTAGATAGCAAGCAACACCTCCTTCCTCGGGAGGTTGAGTGGAGTGTAGTCATGAAAGCGTTTAATGGGGGATCGACGTCCCTCTCTGACCTAACGGTTGTCTTTCTCCTTGCTTTTCTTCTTCTCATCCTCAAGATTGCCATATTTCAATTTATTCATTTCCTTTTGAGTCATGTACTTTTCTGCGAGGTTGAAGAGCTCCTCCATAGACCTAAGTTGTTCACGTACTAATGCATTGGCACACTCCTTATGTCTAAGGCCCAAAAATAATACGTCGATCAGGAACTCAATACTCGGGTTGTCAATCTTTAACACCTTTGTGTTGAATATGGTAAAAAAGTCTCGGAGAGATTCCCCTTCATTCTGTTTCACCGTGTGCAAATGGGTGTGAAGCTTCGCTTTCCTCCTGCTCACAAATTGGTGCAAAAACTTGTCGCACAATTGGTCATACGAGTATATCGACGCTGGTTCCAGTTTCACAAACCAGTCGAGTGCTATCCTTTGAAAATTGGTCACCAACATCTTGGCATGGATGTACTCACTGTGCCCGTGCAGCTGTATCATGTGCTCGAACTGCATTAGATGTTTGTTTGCATCCGACGAGCCATCATATCGGGGCAGGCTAATCGAAATCTTAGCATCGACAGCAATGCGCTCGTCGATGATATCCTGGACGAAGAGGGAGTCTCTCTTTCTAACTCTGTGGTCCCTCTTGATGGTGAAATTTCTCCATATTTCTCCTCGAGATTTCTTCCAGTCATCGGTTCAGTTGTTGGACCTGGTGGGACACTTATTCCCATTCCTCCCTGTCAGCCTGGGATGCATTTCTATTTAGGTGGGGTCTCGAGCGCTCGACCCTATCGCACTGCAGGGCTTGAATAGGCCAAACACCGTGGTCGACAGAATCTGCAACCTCCTCGCGGGGCAAGGGTCGGGCCATTTCCCTTGAAAAACGGCTTGGGCTTACTTCGTGCCTCGAGGGGGACCTTTTGGATTCTGGTCACTCCTGGTTTTCTCTTGCATGTCTCTCATCCGAGGTTGCGAGTTGCGGTGTTGCACTGGCTGCTGACTCAGGTTGGACGGTGGGTCGATTCAGAACCACAAATAGTTGAGCTAAAATCTGCTCGCTGATGAGTTGCATCAACTGGGGCATGGTCAGGGTGACCACCTATTTTGGCTGGGCGCTCGATCCAGGGGCACCAACTTCTTGCTGAGGCCTAGGAGGGAGAGAGCTGGATCTCCTATTTTCTTTTCCTCTTGAGAGGGCTCACCTAGTGTTCACCATTTTCGATAGCGGACTCACAGATTCCCACAGATGGCGCCAAATGATGAGGGTGAAATCCGCTTGAAGTTGGATTAGATAGTAATTTCTGAAGGGTTCGACCTCTCTGGTCGATATATAAAGGTAAATGGGTCGAGTCCTACAATTACGTGCAAACGTTAGGCTAGTCGAGATGCCATCGGCTTAGGCTCTCCAACGCTCAAGTTAATATCAAGTCGAATATATAACGAGTAGCAGAGTGAGGGCTTTGTGTGTAAAATGGCATACCTTTGAAGGGCTGGAGTGAGGGTATTTACAGCCTTTTCCCAGTGGGGATTTTTCTGAGATACCCTTGATATGTTGTAATGGTTTTTGTCCTTTCTTGGGGGCCATTAAATCACCTCCCACCATTGTACTATTCCAGGTGGCTGCTTTTCCAGGGTTTAAGGACAGAGTAGGACACTGTTGACGCACCTCCTCCCCGGTGCAGCAGCATGGGTGGTACTGGGGCTGTATGCGTCATTAATGTAGAGTCATGTCGCTTGTCAAGGCATTTGATGCGGCAGAGGCGGTTACACGCCTAATCGACCTTTCTGGTCGACCAAACATCGACATGGCGCAAGGCTTACTAGGTTGGACGAGCAGTATGATCAAGGTATCGATTAGCGGCCTAGACTTTGCATGGTGTCGATCTAT
Organism: Jacaranda mimosifolia; assembly: GCA_018894105.1. Taxonomy (NCBI): domain Eukaryota; kingdom Viridiplantae; phylum Streptophyta; class Magnoliopsida; order Lamiales; family Bignoniaceae; genus Jacaranda; species Jacaranda mimosifolia. The sequence continues at coordinate 3,234,632 of CM032131.1, read as the reverse complement.
ATAGTCGACTGGGGTCACCCTACATTAGTAGCATAATTGGGCCCAGTGTATCAGGTAGACCTGCGGTCTTTGGGCCGAGCATATTGGGCTATCCCATATCAGTATTGGTATAGCTCACGCGCGAGTGTGTGATTGAATATGTATTTTTATTCATATAAAGATAATTCCACCCTTACTTTTTAGCCGTTGGACTTCTTTTAAGAAATCAACTATTCATATTAAATCATATTATATCTTTTTGAAAAAAAATTAAAAATATGAATAATATCTTACTATATATATAATATAATAACACATATGCAAATATATATAATTTAATATATATATAATATCATTTATTATCCCAACCCCACCCACCCCCCAAAATTAGCACACACCCCCTTCCCCCCACACCACTTATTGCCATTGCAGCTAGGGCCATCGGCTAGGCTATTGGCAGTGAAAGACCTATTGCCACTGCAGCCATGGCCATTAGCTGGGCTGTCGGCAGCCACTTTCACTGCCATGAAAACGACTATGGGTGAAAATAAAAGGGGGGGAAAAATGGCCACTAGACTGCCAAACTACCATGGCAGCCGATAGCCATTGGCCACCACTATAATAATAATAATAATAATAATAATAATAATAATAATAATAATATAGCCAGATTCGGTACTATGCACAGCTGCCATGGCAGCCTATTGTGTTTGAGAATAGGGTGGTGTGGTGGCTAGGTAGGGGGGCTTGGGATGGTTTATATCATATATATTATATTACATATAATTATATATATATGTAATATATGTTATAGTTAAATTTATGTATATTATATGTATATAAGTATATATAAAAATATAATATATATTTATATAAATAATAAAAATATTATTAATAAGAGATAAGTTTGAAATGAATAAAAGAAAATTTGTACATATATATTATATGTATACAACATATATAAATAAAAAACATATATGTATATATTTATAGATAAACTTATATATGTGCATATATTTTATATATGACAATAATAAAAGAATATATTATATACTTTTATAAATATTAAATAACATTTAATTTGTAATGAACTAAACAAAGTTTATATATATATATATATGTGTGTGTGTGTGTGTGTGTGTGTGTGTGTGTGTGTGTGTGAATTATATGTATAAATAGAAATATAATATTTATATACTTATACATAAATTTATATATATAGATATATATTATATATAAATATAAATAAAAATATATTATACATCTTTTTATAAATATTAAATATTATTTAATTTGGAATTGACAAAATAATAATTAGAAAAAAATGATAAAAATAATAAGCAAGATAAAAGTAAATGTGATTTAAATTTAAATTTTAGTCAAAGTCAATTTGGTCTTTTTAATACTCAATGGACATCATACAACAAGAGGGGGGCAGTGAGCATGATTTGCAAAAATGTAAGGAACTTTTCTGTATTTTTTTTTCTGGAAGGAGGGGGTATCATGCCCATTTTACATATCACAATGGGGTAAATTGCAATTAACCCACATTGTTACCTTATTTATATTTAGGAGCTGCCAACATCCGATAACTTTAATTTGATGTTGCTTGTTAATGATTGGCAAAATGTACTAGCACCAATTTATGTTTTATTTTTCAGATGAATTTTATTCGCTCAAAATATTGTTTTTTCTTTTCATAATATATTATTAAAAGTTCTAATCCTTTCAAAATTCAAATGAATCAAATTATTACATTGGATCAAAGCTATAGAGATTTATATTTGTCATTAATCATTATTTTAATTAATATAAATTTATACTTCTCAATTATTAAACTATTACTGAAATAGTACATGTATAATAATATAAAATTTTGATTTGCACTACTAATAAAAAAAAAGATTATATAAAAAAATATATATCGTAAGATATGTATGAATTTCTCTCAAAATAAAGCCAACCATAACTTCATAATTCTCCACCTTACTATCAAAATATATTCTCCAAACATTCTCCTAAAACACCACAAAACAAAATAAAAGATTCTTATATTTTCTCTATCAAATCCTCCATCATTCAAATCTAATATATATAAAATAAAATATTGTTCACTTCATGTTTCTCTATATGGAGTACTGCAATATAGATAGTTTAATATTTATTCTTTTGTCCAAGTAAAATAATTTTCTTCATATATTTTATAATTCTAAAATCTCTAACTGATTTTTCCAATATTATTTGGCTTCAATTACTAGATTTTCTTATTATTAGCTTTAAATTCATGGGTTTCTATTTAAATATGAAAAAAAAAAAAATTCATTGTGATTGATGGATTTTAGGAAATCAAGAACAAATTAGGAAAAATTGACTCCATTATTTGTTCCAATAATTATGGATTCCTTATTAAAGAGCTAATTTGTGTCTACATAAGTTGATTTCTCATTCCACGATCTAGTAGTTTTATTTTACAGAAATTTATTGTTAAAATGTTATATTTCTTCTTTGAATTATACATTTCTCAAAATTCATATAATAATAATTATTTTTCTTACTAGATAAATTTTATAACTCTCTATATATTTAATTTTGATAATTAAGCACTACGTGTGTGTGTGTGTGTGTATATCTGAATATATATATATATATATATAAGTATTTATATTAATTTTGGCAAATTTTATATTAATTCATTGTTTGTAACTCTATATTTAATTAATTTTGGCGGTCATTATGAAGGAAAGTTATATATTTTTAATATTTACATAAGATAGATTGGATTATGAAGATTAAAATTTTTTAATTATTTTACATACTTTTTTAATAAATATTTTTTTATGTCGGCAAATGCAGAGTTTTGTAGAGAATAATGCAATTTCAGAAATGTTTGATCTGATGACACATAAGTCATATCCGTATGAAATATTGTTATGTTTCAATTATTTCAATAATTAAATTGTATTTAACAAACATTGTGTGTAACACCCCTAAAATTTGATATTTTAGAAAATAAGGATTTAAAAAATAAGATACTAACTTTACAAAAAATTTGGGGCTCAAATATAGATATGGAGGACCTAATTGTATGGAGACTGAAAGTTTTGGGGTCAAATTGCAATTTGTGGAGAACTCGATTGAACATCATTTAAAAGCTTTGAAGGTGGCGAATGTTAGGCACTATCTAAGTCCAGGGGTTGAATTGAAATTTCTCAACACTTTGCAGGACTTAATTGAAGGTTGGGATGAAGTTTTGGGGTTAATTCGTAAATTTGCAAAAATATTTCTTACATATAATTCCCCCTCCCCCTCCCCCTCCCATTTCTTTCATTTCCACCCCCGCAAGCAACCCCATTTCCCCCGCTGGCGACCCTCTCCGACCAACGACAAAAACCCTCAAGCCATATATCATTTTGTTCCTCTCCTCACGAGGAACACGTTGGTACCACCCTATTCCAAAACCAACAGGTAAGATAGCTAAAATATGAGCTCGAAGTTGCGGCCACAGTAGAGGTGGCGGTCGCGAAGTCTCCGGCGGTTGAAGCTGTGACTTGAGTGGTGTGGTAGAGTTCAATGCGGGGAATATTGTAGTGGCTTTGAATTGAAGTTTGGCTCAACGGCGGTGGTGAAATTGAAGAAAACTGGGATGGTGGCGAGTGGTGGCCCAGCAACCTTGAAGCTAAAATTGACACCCTTCACAGTGGCTATTGGAGAAATTAATGTGGGCATTTTGTTAGGTTTGCTGAAAGGCATCGATTGGTGGTGGTGGTGACCTTTTTCAGCGGCAGCGCACGGCAGTGGTGTTGAGGCAATCTCTTCGCATCGTCGCAATAATTGTGTGTGTGGCATTGGTTCGTGAAGGCTGGGCTCCGATAATCAAATTTTGGGTAAAGAATTAGACCGAGGTTATGTATATAAACATATATTGTACTATTTTTCCTTACATAAATCTTGTACTATGACACATGTTTTATGGAAATATGTACTGGAATTAAAACAAGGGCATGCATGGATATGTAGAGATGCCTAGTGGACCCAGATTTATATTGTTATATGATAATTTTACGTTAATTGAAGGATTAAATCCTAATTTTATAGATTTGAGATCTAAGTGGCAATAATTAGGTTATTAAGGATAATTGGACCGTTATTACTAATTTGGTGAGACATTATAAGGTTAATTATTTAAATAAGGACCTGATTATATCTCTCTACTAGAACCAATATGAACCTATAATATTCCCATAATAATGGCATAATTTGTCTGTTCCATGATGATATTACCTGAGTAATTATTGATTTTAGGTTGTTATTCGTATAATTGTAATTATAAGGTCGAATAAGGATTTCGATGGTGGACCTATTCTTTCAATTAGCTGACGAAGAGCTAGGTCCCGCAGACCAGTAAGTTGTGACAACATTTTCTAAGGCTATGGAAGTGAGGGTCTACCACTTTGGTATTTGTTTATATAAGCCTAGTCCTTAATTATTGTGCCCTGTGAGGGTCTAACCTCTTGGGTATTTGTTTTCTTTGCGCTGTGAAGGTTTAATCTCCTGGGTATTTATTTTGTATGCCTTGTGAATGTCTGCCAATCTGGCACTTGATTATACTTATCCGTCATTGTGGTAAACCCTCTTATGTGGTAAACCCTTGAGAGGGTTAAACTGGTTTATGCACTGTAACTGCATCTTGTTATTGAAATATGTGATTTACTTGAGATCTCATTTGTTATCCGTTGATTGATGTGTATATCATTGTAAGGGTTGTATCATTGATTGTGCCTCTGATAAGATCTTTGTATGTCTATTTTGGTGCCCAAAAATTTTCTCCATTATCTATTATCATTCCGTCATCTGACCATTTTGTTATTTGACTGTTCTATTATCTGTTATTATTCCATTATCTGTTATCATTCTATTATCGATTACTGTTCTGTTATCTTACCGTTTTGTTATTTGTTATCATTCTGTTATTTCTGACCATTCTTTTATTGGTTATTGTTCGGTTATCTATTAATCTGATGACATTTTGCCCTATACCAAGCCATCATGCTTAGGTAAGTTATATACCAAGTTGTCATGCCTGGTTAAGTTTGTACCAAGCCCTCATGCTTGTACAAACAAGCCGTTATGCTTGGGTAAGTTTCTACCAGGTTGTCTTGCTTAGGTAAGTTCAGTTTGATTGACCGGAATACAGAGAATCTAATATGCAGGCTCTGCACTGATTTGTTGAATTACATATGTTACTCAGGTTTGCTTTATTTTGATTGTATTCCGATTGTTTGTAATTTGCTCATAGAGCAACAAGGATAATGTATTTTCTTGGTCTAGATCGGGTTGTTGTTCGGGCAGAACGAGCCAACTGCATTTCCTCCCGAACTAATCCAATTAAGATGATCCTGGAACATTCATTGAATGAGCCGATTGTATTTCCTCCCAAACTAATCCAGTTGAGACGATTCCAGGCTATTCAAGCCAATGGTCACAACTCCCGAGCTAGCACATACTAATAACCTTGAATTTGATACTGCCTGTATTCTAATACGTTGATGTTCTAACTGTATTGTTTGTTAGTTTATGATATGTTGAGTTGTTTCTTCCTCGACAAATCCTTACTACTTGTTATTAAAAGTTTGCCTCACTAAGTCATTTGGACTTACCTCCCGTATCATTCTTGATTTCTCAAATAAGGATTAGGCGATGGACTCAAATATCAGGCTTGCATCGGGAATCTATTTTTGTGATATATTAGTAGCCACGTAAGCTTTGGGTTTTCTTGAATAGTATATTATGCATAGAGATGTTGTGTTTTGTAAGTTGAATTAAGAACTGCAGCATACATATATTTTTTTGAACGTGTTGGGTTGTACCTAATGTTTTTCTGGAAATTTGGATAAGTTGAAGCCTGTTGCTGTTCTTGGTGAATTTTGAAAATTTTTCATGGGCCTATTGTCCTGTCATGTGGGTTTTGATTTAGGATTGAATTGGAGTGACATCTCAACTTAGGGGTTTTCCCAAGAGAGGGTGCTACAGAGGTGGTATCAGAGCCTAGGTTTGTCGATGACCTAGGTATTGAATATTATTGGGATTCATATAAACCTTTTTAGGTTAGTTTGAATCTGAATCTTTGGGTATAATGTTGGACACCATAAGATAGGAGATTTCACCTGGGACGGCTAACCAGACTGTAATCTTCATTTCCGAAGATCAAGCACTAAACTCTAGATGGAGTTTGAATTCTGAGTATTTTGTGTACTTTGGGAAGTTCTTTTGTGATTTTGGAGAATTAAAGATGAATTTGATTAGTTGATATTAGTGAGATGAGTTGCGTACTACAGGATGTCTGTGGGATCTTATCATTTATCGTAGAATGATTAGACTTGTTATCTGTGAGTTTGGTTCATTTCATTTAACTTCTTTTCCCTTTTTTTATTTTGGAAGCTTGGAAGAGTTGATAGAATTGATAGCATCACCAAAACTAGCCCCAATGCATTCCCTTGTTCAAGAAAATCGAGAAGAGGATACCTAAGAGCAGAGACATCCCATAAGTGTTGAAGAAAGGACACGAGAATTGTAGGTGCATTAAACAGCAAGGGAAAAGAGTATAGAATAGATGAATGCAATGCGGCAGTAATTCCTACAACCACACCAGCAACAAGATCAGATGAATAACATTGAGGGAAGCGAAGAGCCTCTAAAATTTGGGACTTTAGCACATCTCCTTGAGTTTCACCCTCCCAATGTTTATAGATGAATCGGATTACCAAAAGGCAGAAGCTTGGATCAGGGAGATCAAAGATATTTTTTAGATGTTAGGTTACCTAGATGACCTCAAACTTATTTTTGCCATCTACCTGTTGGAAAGAGCCACATGTCAATAGTGGACCTTGGTAAGTCAACGATGGGAATATAAGAAGATACCTCATACCTGGGACAACTTTGTATAGGAATTTATGGATAGGTTCACACCACGAGAAGTAAGAGCTGCCCGAAAACAAAAGTTTGAGAGTCTTACCCAAGAAGACATGACAGTGTGGCAGTATGAAGTAAGATTCAGTAGGTTGTTTTAGTATGCGTCGCAGATATGGAGAAACAAAGGGTGTAGGACTGAGAATTTGTTAAGGGATTGAGGTCAGAGATACGATAAACGCTTACACCCTTCAAACAGTCTAACTTCAAGGAAGCCTTACAGAGAGCCTTGTGAGTGGAACAAGAGCATCTTGAGGTATATACAGATGAGAGAAAAGGCAAGCAAGGGACAACTTTTGAACTAAAAATCGCAGCTAGTAAGGAAAATGGCTCAGGTAGGAAAGGACTAAAGGTCCAATCTAGGACACCAAGAAAGAGGTGTGGATTTTGTAGAGGTTTGAATTACGAGGAATCTAACTGCTGGAAAAGACTAAGAATGTGCAAGGGGTGTAGCAGCTATCAACATCTCCTCCGAGATTGCCCCAACAGGAGAAGCCCAACACCTACAGGAAAAGGATACAAGAAAACAGGTGGTTGAAGGTTCTATCTAAGTTCTTAAAGGTCGGATGAGAGTCTAATACCGTATATTTTAGCTTTATACCCCAGACGGAGTCTAAGGATCAGCAGATGTATCATTCATGACTATACCTAGTATGTTTAGTTTTTGTGAACTTGTAGCTAGCTGTTTGGGAATATACGACTTGTTATGAAATCTAGTATGTAGGTTGAACTTGATTACTCCTTACTGTAACTATCATGTAAGTATGAACTTGTGATGTTGATGATCGTTATGGCCATAGTGGTTTTGTTATTTATTAAATAGTGGCAAGTACTTTATTAGGGTATAATGAGGACGTCAAGTATTGAAATGACATTTGATTGAGACAATGAGGAAACAAGATTATTGTATATGTTGGTGTCAACCCAAGTTCATCTAGTCGAAGGTGAGAATTTGAGGACTAGATTCTTTTAAGGGGGAAAGAATGTAACACCCCTAAAATATGGTATTTTAGAAAACAAGACTTAAAATTAAGATACTAACTTTATGAAAATTTTGGGGCTCAAATATAGATATGGATGATCTAATTGCATGGAGATTGAAAGTTTTAGGGTAAAATTGCAATTTGACGAGAACTTGATTGAACAACATTTAAAAGATTTGAGGGACAAATTGATAATATATATATATATATATAGTCAAATGGGTGAATGTTAGGCACTAACTAAGTTCAGAGGTTGAATTGAAATTTCGTAACACTTTAGAGGACTTAATTGAAGGTTGGGATGAAGTTCTGGGGTCAATTCGTGATTTTGGAAAAATATTCCTTATATAATTCCCCCCCTTCCCCCAGCCATTTCTTTCATTTCCACCCCCGGATGCAACCCCGTTTTACCCTCCAACAACCATTTCTGGCGAACGACAAAAACACTCAAGCTATATATCATTTTTCTCCTCCACTCACGGGGAACACGTTGGTACCACCCTCTTCAAAACTAATGGGTAAGACAACCAAAATTTGAGTTCGAAGTTTCTATGACGGTGGAGGTGGTGATAATGAAGTCTCTGGTAGCTGAAGCTACAACATGAGTGGTGGGTTTGGTAGAGTTCAGTACGGGGAGCATCGTAGTGGCTTTGAATTGAAGTTTGGCTCGACGGCGGTGGCAGAATTAAAGAAAACGTCGACAACGGCGAATGGTGGTCTAGCAACCTTGAAGCTAAAATTGACACCCTTCACGGCAGCAGTTGGAGAAATTAATGTGGGCATTTTGCTGGGTGTACTGAAAGGCGTCGATTAGTGGTGGTGGTGACCTTGTCTGACGGTAATGTTGAGCCAGTTTCTTTGCCTCGTCCCAACGATCGTGTGTGTGGCATTGGTTCTTGAAGGTTGGGCTTCGATAATCAAAATTTGGGTAAAGAATTGGACCGGGGTTGTAATATATATGTTGTATTATTTTTCCTTACATAAATCTTGTATTGTGACACATATTGGTGTGAAAATATGTATTGGAATTAAAACAATAGCATGCATGGATGTATAGGGATGCCTAGTGGACCCGAATTTGTATTGTTATATGATAATTTTTGGTTAATTGAAGGATTACACCTTAATTTTACAGATTTGAGACCTAAGTGGCAATAATTGGATTATTAAGGATAATTGGACCGTTATCACTAATTTGGTGAGACATTTCAAGGTTAATTATGTAAATAAAGACTTGATTATATCTCTCTACTTAAACCAATATGAACTCATAAATATTCCCGTAATAACAACATAATTTGCCCATTTTCGTGATGATATTACCTAAGTAATTATTGATTTTAGGTTGTTATTCGTATAATTGCAATTATAGGGTCGAATGAGAATTTAGACAGTGGGCCTATTCTTTTGGTTAGGTGACAAGGAGCTAGGCCCCGCAGACCAATAGGATGTGACAACATTTTCTAAGGCTACGGAGATGAGGGTCTACCGCTTTGGCACTTTTTTATATAAGCCTACTCCTTAATTGTTGTACCCTGTGAGGGTTTAACTTCTTGGGTATTTATTTTGTTTGCCTTGTGAGGGTCTAACCTCCTGGGTATTTATTTTGTATGCCCTGTGAGGGTCTGCCAATCTGGCACTTGATTATACTTATCCGTCATTGTGATAAACCCCTGAGAGGGTTAAACTAGTTTCTATACTGTAACTGCATCTTGTTATTGAAATTTGTGATTTGCTTGAGATCTCATTTGTTGCCGTTGATTTATGCGTATACCCTATGAGGGTTGTATTGTTGATTGTGCCTTTGTATGTCTGTTCTAGCGCCCAGAACTCTCCTCTATTATCTGTTATCGTTCTGTTATCTGATCGTTCTATTATCAATTACTGTTCTGTTATCTGACTGTTCTTTTTTCTGTTATCTGACCGTTATGTTATCAGTTACTATTCAGTTATATATTTATTTGATGGCATTTTGCCCTGTACCGAGCCATCATGCTTGGGTAAGGTATGTACCAAGCCGTCATGCTTGGGTAAGGTTGTACCAAGCCGTCATGCTTGGGCAAGGTTGTACCAAGCCATCATGCTTGGGTAAATTTGTACCATGCTGTCATGCTTGGGTAAGTTCAGTTTGACTGACTGGAATAAGGAGAATCTGATATGCACATTCTGTTCTGATTTGTTGAATTGCATATGTTACTCGAGTTTAGTTTATTTTGATTGTATTCTGATTATTTGTAATTTGCTCATGGAGCAACAAGGATGGTGTAGTTTCTTAGTCTAGATCGGGCTGTTGTCCGGGCCGAACGAGCCAACTGCATTTCCTTCTGAATTGATTTGGTTGAGACGATCCCGGGCCATTCGCTAAACGAGCCGATTGTATTTTCTCCCAAACTGATCTGATTGAGACGATCTTGGGCCATTCAAGCCGATGGTCACAACTCCCGACCTAGTACCTACTAATAACCTTGAATTTGATATTGCCTGTGTTCTGATACATTCATGTTCCGACTACATTGTTTGTTGGTTTATGATCTGTTGAGTTGTTTCTTCCTCGACAGATCCTTATTGCTTGTTATAAAATTTTCCTCACTAAGTCCTTTGGACTTACCTCTTGTATCATTCTTGATTTCTCAAACAGGGATTAGGCGATAGATTCGGATATCAAGCTTGGACCAGGAATCTATTTTTGTAATAGATTAGTAGCTATGTGTGCTTTGGGTTTTCTTGAATATTATATTATGCATAGAGATGTTGTGTTTTGTAAGTTGAATTAAGAACTGCAGCGTGTATATATTTTGTTGAATGTGTTGGGTTGTACCTAGTGTTTTTCTAGAAATTTGGATAAGTTGAAGGCTATTGCTGTTTTTGGTGAATTTTGAAATTTTTTCATGGGCCTATTGTTTTGTCTTGTGGGTTTTGATTTAAGATTGAATAGAAATGGCATCTCAGCTTAGGGGTTGTCCCAAGATGGGGTGCTACATTGTGTTACGTTTTTTATAGTGTATTCTGCATAATATTTGTAATATTTTATAAAAAAATATCAATATCTAAGTTATAGCTAAAATAAATACAATAATTTTCTAAAAGGAGTTAGGTACGATAGATGCACAACACTAGTAATTAAAATTTAAAAGTAGTCTATCTACTGTCATAGTGTCTTAATTAGTCTTCCTAAATTAACAAACAAGGTAATCTACAAGGTGTTGGCTGCAGGATTTGGTACGGACAACGCTCAAGTTCGCAAAAGAAAATTAGGCGCATCAATTGCGTATTTAAGTCTGATTTAATAGGAAATCAGGAATATTGACGCTTGAAGTGGCCATATTTAGAAATCAACAAATGATTTTTACTACAAACTAAAGATATTAATTATTTGAAAATTAAACCCCAAATATGCATTAAAAAAGACCAAATCTCACAACTCTAATATTGACATGGTGATTTAAATTTTGATTTGGACTAAAACTAGTATAAAAAACAAGGGAGAAGGGACGTCAAGGTTCATTTAGGAGTCAACTTATTCAGAATATATGTAAAACTCTAAAATAATAAAAATATAACTCGCACGTATATCGAAGAGTTGTCATTTTAATTCAGAATTTTAATTTATATTTTCCACCGTAAACATGTATTAAATGTACAAAATATTTTCTTAAGTATACATTTACCCAAATTTTATATACTTGGCATACTTATCTTAAATGTATTTATTATAGTTCTTTAGATGTAATTCAAATCAATTCGATTTTACTATACTTCTTGACAAAATTCAATTTAACTCGTTCTAAAGATGTAAAAGAATTGAACTAATTATTTCAATTTGAACAAAATCGAATTTAACTTCAATATTTGCAAGCAAATCTTAAATTCTTTTTATTTGGATTCTACATCCATTTATTGTCAATAAGATTTGTGGGAGTTTTTGATATAAATTGTGATAATAATTTGTCAATTATAAGAAAGGCAAAATTGCAAAATTAGTCCCGTAACTATACTTTACTAGCAATTTTCGACTTTATTTTTTCAGACCACAAAATTAGTACATCAGTTCTTGAAATTTGACAATTTGAGGACAAATTAGACCCGAAAGTCATGTGACACCAGCCCAGCCTACATGGCACCTAACTTGGTGCTACATGGCGTCCTGTCACTCCACACCTCATCCTCTCTCCTGCGTGGCATGTAGTGTGGCAACCCCTTCTTGTCATGTCAACACATGTATTACACTAGACAAAAAAAGAAGGAAAAATTGCACAAAAAATCAAAAAATACATAAAAATTGAAAAAAGCAAAAAAAAAAAAAAAAAAGATAAATCTTGAAAAATATTTATATACTTATATATATTCACATATAGAAACATACATACACATATATTCCACTTGCTAAATCATTAAATTAAATGAATTGAGTCCCAAAAAAATTTAAAACTTACACATCAGAAGTTAAAATATCAAATATCCTTCAAATTTATAAGGTTTTATTTCATAATGAATTTATCATTTAAAATTTTTTAAAAATCTAATTTACCACTTTAGTCCATATAATTTTAATAATATTAAGTTATATATTTAATAATGTTAAAATAGTAAACATATCTAAAGTTTAATTAAATTTTGTGGGATTTATTTATTAATTTAAAATAAAAAATCCCATAATATGAAAATATAAAGATGTTTAAAATAATTTCATTAAATTTAATTGAATTTAATTAAGATATAAAACAAATAAAAATATAAAATATACTTGAATTGAATTTTAATAATTTTAAATTATATACCTAATAATATTAAAATAATAAATTTATCTAAAATAATTTAATTAAAACAAAATAAATTAAAATTTTAAAAATGTATGCTCTTAACTACATAATACAAATTACTTATTGAAAATTTATAAATAAGTCTAAAATAATTTAACTCAATTTATCTAAATTTATTTATTGATTTAGATAATAATAATTATATAACTCAATATAGTTGAATTTGTTATATATATATATATATAATTACCCCTTTCCCTCACCCCTCCACCCCAAAACCACCCACCTCCAAACACCGGCCAGCAGCGGTACCCACTAGAACCCTCCCCGCTCTTCCCCTAAACCACCCACCCACACCCCCGGCCGCCGGCGGGCAGATCTACCATGTAGCCATGGCCAGATTTGCTGGCGATGGCTGCCTGCCCATGGCTGCCATGGCCATAGCGAGCTATCGAGGTGGGGTAAGGGGTTGGAGGGGGGTGGGCATGGTATATATATATTTTTATAGTTAGATATATAGATATATAGATATATATGTATTTAAAATATTTTTGGGTACATATATTTATATTTATGTACTGTGTATATGTACTCAAATATAAGGGGTGCAGGTATATTTATTTTTTGTTTCTTTTTCTTTTTATTTTTTCAGGTTTTATGCATTTTTATTTGTGCTTTTTTTTTTTTCCTCCAGATTTTTCATATTTTGGTTTTTTGATTTTTGCATGTAAGTTTATTTTATTTACTTTTTTTATTTTTTTATTTTTTTGTTGAAGTGGCAAGTTGAATTGCCACATCACAAGCCACATAGGAAAGGACCATGCAGCGCCATGTGGCGCCAAATCAGCTGCCACACAGGCACAAACTGCTGACAAATGTAATTCGGGCCAATTTATCTACGAATTGCCAAATTTTTAAAGGTAGTGTGTCAATTTTGCAGCCCAAAAAAGTTAAAGTTGATTTTTGTCAGTAAGATCAAGTTACAGGACCAATTTTACATTTTTCCTTATAAGAAATGTTCAACAAATGAAAATGCCCCACGAATGCAACAAAAATTTTTGGTAATTTAAAGAGTGCGGGTTAAGATTGATGAGTTTCTCACAATTACTCGACGCAATAGCTAGTTCAAATATGCTTCATGAGTGGGACAAGCATATTAGTCTCTTTTTTTGATCTGGAATTAATAAGCTGAAAATTATACGATTTTTATGCTTCTTTTGTTGGTTCCTTAGCGAGTTTGTGTTTTTTAAAAGTTCTTGACTTGTCTGCTTCTTTCACTAAGTTGGAACGTTATCCTTAATTAGTTGTTCATAATTGTAAATAGATACGGTAATAACCACACTTTCTAAAGTTGTTTTTAATTTCCCTCTTTAAAATTTCGTTTTAGCTCTTTAGTAACCCGACTTTATTACTTCGGCTTAAATGCTCTCTTTTTTGAGTTCTTCTTAGGAAAGTTTTTTCCCATTTATTTGTTGTTGATTTTTTTGAAGTGTTTTATGAAATTTTAGAGGAGCAACAACGACATTTTCCATTGGTGTAGCCATAAGAAACAACACAAAATCACTACGTACGAGGTTAGAACAAAAAATAGTTAGTGGTTAAATATAATCAAAATATACCTTCTATTCTAATTAGGTCTTAAGATGGGTGTTGTGTCCTGAAAAATTATAAGCATTCTTATGGTAGAATTTATGTAAGTTTCGCCATACATATATGTTGTGCGCGCATGACAGTCTCGCCCTCTAGCTAGGAGCTAACATGACTGGTTAGTCTTGAACTCGGGTGCATGCCAATATTAGTGTAAGTATTTTGCAGTAGTATCTACCTAATATCTTAAAAGTTACGAATGGTGTAGATAGCTGTAGTTAATTTGAAACTTAGATGTAATGCTTGATGTGTATTCAATCATTCCTCTAAGAAAAAGAATACAGAAAATGGATGGAGCAATATATTATAGTAAATTAAAAGCTCATTATTTATGAGAAAATAATTGATGAGTTTAGCTTTTAAAATAGCTTAGAGTATATGAAAGAATTAAGTGGGGGAGAAAAAATATAACATTTTTTAGTGATAATTAGTTTCAAAAAATATATATGAATTCTAGGCAACACTGATTTCTCTATATTCTTATTTGGCGCACACATGAAATTTCTCTATTCTATTAGGTTTGTCGACCTGATTATTTTTTATTATATCAAAAGTATTTCAGAACTGCGAAAGTCAAAAAGTATGACTAGAAAGAAGACTTTAATATTATATGTCTCGTCTAAACAAAGAAGATACGACACAAAATAGACCATTAGTCTATATAGGTTCCCTTTTTGTTATATTCTAATATAATTTCTTTGTAAAAATGGGATAAATATAGCTAGAACATGGAGGACAATTAATAATCCACTTTAGCGTAAATGTACAACCTCATTTCTCCTAGAAAGATTTAATGTCATAAATACCCTCCTAAAAGTATGCCTCCTTAATTAAGGCTGCCCTGGTGGTCAAAAAATTAATTTTCCTTGCCACTAGAATTCAAACTTTGTCAGAGATGCAATTTCAATGCATGGTGTCATTGTTTTTATCCATGTACATGGTTATTTTGTGAATTAATATTGAATACTCGACCGACTTATCAGTGCATTGTTGAATGGTAATGGTTGCGATTACCATTGATACCCAAAACATAAAGAAAAAATGGTGCGGTCAAAATTGGCATCAAATTAAATATTGTAAACAACACTACTAGTATTTGCTCATAATTAATCGACTTATCAGTGGACGATGGAAAAAAATAAAATAAAATGCATTACAAATAAAAGTGGTTGTGATCATAGGTAAAATAGAGAGCCATTTGTAGAAAAAAGTTGCTAGCTCTTTAGTCACAAGTTCCATTATGCATCGATCATATAAAGATCAGTGTGATGACGGTTGCCAAGTCCAACCACTAAGAAGAGGAAAATGCCTTGTATCGCAGTACATGATAGAAGGACTTTCATGATTGTGCTTTCCTTCATAAGTTGTTATCACATATCTGTTGTCTTGTTGATCTCTTTCCACTCTTTTCTTCACTTTGCAGCCTTCATTTGAACACTTATAGTAATTCCTGTGTAATTTACAGATACTAATTAACATCAATCAATTATGGCTATATATATATATATATATATATATTTACATATATATTTTCACAGTCATTCTCATTGTGTCAAGACCTCTATTTTGAACTTAATAACAAGGGTTATTTAAGGTAGAATACAAAGTAGAAAAAAATATTTATATTTTTAAATCTTGCAAACTCATCAAACACAGACGTGTTAGATCACATGCAGATCAAAAAATACTTTGGGGAAATTCAAAAACTATAAAAATCACATGCAGAATTTATTTTTTTTTAAAAATTAAATAAATTCTTTGAATATAGTGGAATATGAAGATTGACATATTTCCATCTCTTGATATAACTACCGTATTTTATACCATTCTAATTTCTGTCTTTCTTAATAATTTGAAACCTTAATTAATATTTTGCAATTTTCAAATATAATGGAAATGAAATAATACAATAAAAATTAAAAGAAAATAAAAAATGAAAGAACAAGAAATGACGAAGCTGTTGATTCATTCTAATCTCTCTATGTATGTAAGAATTATATGCAATAAATATATAAACTTATATACTGAGTTGGGACTTGGGAGGAATTTAGGGGGCCAAATTATAAAAAACCATGGAACCAAATGTTTACATTCAATAGGTATATATGTAGAATGTGCGTAGAAAATAATGAAAGTATCAATTAACGATGAACCATAAGAAATTATATTTGTTTTATTTGTATATATCATTTAATACATTAGTCTATTACAGAAAGAGTAATTCTAATCATAATAGTAAAAGATTAATAATTATACGAAGATGAAAGATATTAAGGCCAAAAAGAAGGGGAAAAAGAAAATCTCGCTGTAGTTGAGAGGCAATAGCAGTACAATACTGGCAGTTGCTTGCAAGGTTGAAGGTAAAAATAGAAGTTGGTATTTTTACATAAATGGATAATGGTATCAATTTAATCTTATATTAACTATGAGTATTCTTATATAATAACCATGAGAGCTTGCCATCTACTTTAACAATTGAAAATTTTAAATAAGTTGACAAAATATTCATTGTGTTTTATAATTTATCTAAAAGGTTAGTTTGGATGCAATCTAAAAGCAATTAAACGATAAGTGATATATAATCATGAGAAGTTTTATGTGATAAAATAGAGGCTCAATAGAAAAGAAGGAACATGAGCAATTAAATTTTATTGATACTATATTATGAATTGTTTAACATTAAAATATGATGTTAAATTTTTTTTATCTAAAAATTTTGGGAATAAAAATATTTTCATTAATTATCATCAATATATATTAGCCTAGCAGCAATTTCCATTGCTGTTCAAAACGAACTGTCATTTTATGTCACATATTAAATCCCAATTTATTTCATGCGCAAATATTAAATATATAGGGCAAAACCTATTTGCCAAAATACTCATTATTTGATCTTTGCTAATACTGGAAAATTTCATATAATCCACTTTTAAACTAGTAGAAAGTGTGGTATTCCACAAGCCCCTTATACTAAATATGAAATATCCATTTTTTTTTTTTGTTAATGAAACGGTACTTTTCCCTTGGATTCATATATATATATATATATAAATATAATGAAAATAACTATGTCTTATCTCAGATGCATGTAAGAGAATTACTCAATTTATTTAAGAAAAAATTAAATAGTATGCATCTCTTATGGATACCCAGTATTTACAAGAAAATATGTTCTTCAATCTTCACCCTATATCACCTTATTCTTATTATGGTACTGATAAAAATTTACGGTTTGCCCCATATATAGAGCCTAAGACTGAAGACTGGTATGATCAATATTAATTGAATATTCCTTTGTGTCTGTATGTATTTTTCTTAGTTTATTCAAACATATGGACATACATACCTTGGATTTGTACTAGTCTTGAGCATCTTCTTGCCGTATTTCCTCCACTTGTATCCATCATCCAAGTTTTCAAACTCACTCAATGTCCTAAAGGCAATTGCATTCCCATCACCCATTTTTGCCCTCTTCATCACCTTACCACTCTCACTGGAATAAACGGATCAATCAATCATTCAATCAATTCAAGTTTATTTACGCACACACCATGACTTAATTAATATAATAAAAGATTCTAACTCGATTTAATCGAACCCAAGTCAATCACATGAAAACTATAAATCACTCACTATGTGATCAAGAATCGGGTTCGATCAAATCAATTCTGCACTAGAATTACACGGGGAATGCACACACACACCACTCTTCATTAGATGGGCTAATTAGTCATATAATTCTCAGTCAAAAATACACACAAATTAAACACAAAGAAAAGATAAAAATGATGAGAATAGAGATGTGAATGCTTGCATGTGGCTATTTTGTAGGAAGTTATGGCTGCTTGAACTACTCCCATAACTGAAAGCTGTCATTTCTTGGCTGATATTCAATGGAGCTTGTGTGGTAAAATAGGACAAGGGCTCCTCTTGGAATGTATAATCCTCAAGCATGGGATAATCGAAGCCCGAGAAGTCGAAATATTCTGGATCAGGATAGCTAAAATTGTTTTGAGTAGTAGTGTTGGAGTTATCAGAAAAAGAACTAGGGTTTGTATTTTGGGAAATATTTGTTGATGGTAAACTGGGGTTGTACATTGTGGAAATTAGATGAGGGAGAAATAGACAGAAAAATAGCTACAGGAAAAAAGGACTTAATTTGATGATGATGTTCTTGATTCGTATGATGAAGTAATGAAGTGCGTTAGATGGGATTCATAATCTCTATTTATAGTACAGATTTGATGATACCATACTTATGTGATTATGTCGTTTTCCAAGCCAGCTTCCAACCAGCTTCCGACCACATAAATGGAGTTTCTTGTGTAGTCCCTAGTGTCATTCTCTTTTACTAATATTATATATTTGAGTATGGCTTCTAGTAAAAGTTTTTATAAAAATTCTTGTTTTTAATTTGGATTGAAATTTTCTGAATTCCACTTCTCACTTGATAATTGAAATTGTACTTGTATTGTAAGTTTATTGATGATACTACATTTTATCTCATGTTGGAGAAATCGATGATTAATTTATAAAGTATTTTCTTTTTTTTTTTTTTAATATATTACGGCATTTTTTTTATGGCACATCAGAGGAGCTGAAGGTTTTAAGATAATTTATAAGTTGTTATTTTCTTTTAAACATTGAGAAGCATGCTTTTTTGTAAGAACAAATTTTTTGAAGATATGATGGCAGAACTACCTCCATATTTAGCAATAAATTTGTCCATTATCAATTATTTTTGGTGGAGTGTGAACCAAATTGTTAAGTACAAATCCATGTTTTAAGTATCTACAAATTCACGTTTTACAATTTTAAAGCAAAACTCCCGTTCATATATCTTTAGTTACAATAACAATAATTTGTAACATGTCATGGGATGCGGCGGCTGGAAGTGGAAGTGTGAATTCCACAAGCTAACCACTTGCTTGGATACTTTACAGTTTACCCCATGACCCCGTCATCCTGCATCAATGTCTTTCAAACGCGTCTAATTCTGTTTAGAAGTATATATGTTTTCAAAAAAAATAATAATGAATTAAAATTTCACTATGTACGTAGAAGTATGATTTCATGAATAATATGCATATTAATTAACATTAAGTTGTATTCTTCAATTTGTACAAACGAAGAATATTATTATAAAAGGACCTATAGTCTTGAAGAAATAGGTATCTGAAAATTCACTCCATATATGATTTATCAAATTAAACTTCAATTGTATATATATATATACACACACATTAATATATATATATATATCCGATTAATAACAAGAACATGAAAAATGAATACGTGCGTCGAGGGGTGAGAAAAAAAATATTTTATAAATTAATTTGAATTTTATATGTCTGTGTGTGTAGGTCACCGCATAATCATAGGCGTGTGTTTGTTTATGTTGTAATGGTTTACTCCAACATTAAGGCGGCGTGCCTTCTTTACCTGGCCTCAGTTTTTCCTCGTAAAATTTTCGGCCTAGTGCTTCTTCGCTACTTTTAACTTTTTCCTTCCTATTTTTGAGATTGTTCGTATGCATATATTAGGAAAACACTATCAAAACATTAGGTATTTATTATGAAAAATTAATTTCATAATTATGATTATAAATTATATAATTTTTTTTAAAATAACAAGTAAAAAATTAATAATTATTTTTAATTGTAGCAATATTCGTCCTATTCATTATTCATCAAAAAATATAATATATATATATATATGTATAAAAGGATTAATCATCAATTGAATTAGTTATAGCAAGAATTAATTAGCTACCAGGCATCTGCTTTGAATTCGATTATGTCAATTTCATAATTAAGACTACATATGAATGATTAGCAATAACTACGAATTGATGTGCCATAGTTTTTTTTTTTTATTATTAAATTTATACATACACACACCAAGAGTCCATTTACTATAAGAAATATATAAATTAATGACAAGATAGAAAGTGAAAATGCAAAAATTGTCACTAATTATATATATACAATAGATTTTATTTTATCATCTTAATGACTTTTACAAATTAAATAGTAACA
Source organism: Jacaranda mimosifolia (assembly GCA_018894105.1). Taxonomy (NCBI): domain Eukaryota; kingdom Viridiplantae; phylum Streptophyta; class Magnoliopsida; order Lamiales; family Bignoniaceae; genus Jacaranda; species Jacaranda mimosifolia. The sequence continues at coordinate 3,214,259 of CM032131.1, read as the reverse complement.
AAAATAGTAATTAAGTTGTTGTCATTAATAATTAATTATGGCACTCCTATGGTGACTAGGGCTGTAAATGAATATTTAAAAATTCGTTTACTGTTCGCATTCGTATCCGTTTATACAAAATTTATCCGCATCCATTTAAAATGGATATTATCTATATTCGATTAGTAGATATCCGATTATAAATAGATACGGATATGGTAAATGCGTATCCGATCTATTTAATATTCGATCCGAATATATCTATATCTATATATTTATAAAATAATATATTATTTATATTTTCAATAAAAATCTTATAATCCATATATGTGTATATATATATAAATTATAATTGAAGAATTGGGAAGAAAAAAGAATAAATTTAAAAAATTATTGTAATATAGAGAAAAAATTGAAGAATAAAGTTAATTAACATAATTATTGTTGGTTAACTTTATAATTAATATACTTAAATGTCATTATTTTTATTAATAAGTACTAATAATCAATTACAAAGTCAATTATTGCCATTTATTTGATTACTTTCGTTTTAATCAAATTATGTAGTTCATTCTATTAATTAAAATATGTATTTGTTATAGGTTCATAGATTTACATATTTGGATATTCGTAAATGGATATTTAAATAATTATCATCGAATATGAATATAAATTAATAATTCGAATATGGATAAGTTTAATAAAATATAAATGCATCTGAATAATTTTAATCGAATACGGATATATCCAAATCCGACCGATATCCGACATATACGAATTTGGACATCATTTTTAAATATCCGTCAAATCCGTATCCATATCCGAATATTCAAAAATTTTAACGGATACGAATATGGAAACAGTGTATTCGATCCGCTTAATATCCGTTTATACTCCTAATGGTGACATGTTAGTAACAACGAAAATTTTATCATAAATTATAGTGACAATTTTAATTTTATTAGGTTGTCATAATAGGCGTGTCACTAATTACCAATACTGATAACCTGAAACATTAATTTTTTATCACATCGAGTCATATTTTGACAAAACAAGAATCATTGTCACTTAAAAAATATAATTAGTAGCAAAATAAAAACTATTGATGTCACTTAATACATAGTTATCACTTATTATCGTGTCACTAATATTTTATTTTTTGATAGTGAATAGGGTTCGAACTCCTGAAATTATACTTTATACTTTTATTTGTGATACATAGTCATTAGGCCAAGGCCACTTGACAATTGATAAGCAATAATTGATCACGTAATTTTTTTTATAGTAAAGACAAAAATTCTACTCATAATACTAACGGATGTGATAAAAAGGAATAATAATTAGCAATTTAATATAATAATTGTCAACAAAGGCAAAGGGTCTATATAAAGTTATGGCAATCCGTAATTATGCATGTTCTCGATTCTAAATTAAATTCTCGCCCACAACAATAATAAGTCTTAGTTTTCAACTAAGGGGTTCAAACCATTGTTAGTAAGTAGTAACTGCTGGAATCGGAAATATTTTTCTTTTTCCTTGGGGTGATATTATTTTATTTTATCAAATGAAAATTTTCATTCATAAAAGTATCATTCATTTAGGAAACTTTAGTCTTTTGTCGTGTCAATTAAAAGAAAATGTTTTTATGACAGCAAAATGTATCAATCATCATATCTGATAAAAGAATTAATTAAATTTAAATAAACTCTACTGCATTTAATATGAAAAATTATTTGATCAAACTCCCAAAGCCTTTAAAATTCTAACGGTGAGATTATGAGTCCAAATAGAATTACGAAAAAATATGAAGATGTGATTGTTACGTCAATATAGCGTAACCTAAACGTGTTTAAGCAAGTATGTATATAGATTATAGGCCTTTCGCATGCATCTTGCATGTGCTCAATGTCACTTTGGAGTCGACTTGAGGCTGATGTGTAACATTCTAAGTAGCTCTACACTTCTTTGTATCAACAAAATTTATATTTTAAATTAAAAAATGCACTAAAAAAATTGTTTCTCATGATGCAAAAAAGTGTCATATAATATTTATACTATTATATCTAGGGATGCAAATGGATATTAAAAGGATCGGATACACTATTTTTATATTTGTATTCATTTAACTTTTTGAATATTCGAATACAGATACGAATTTGACGTATATTTAAAAATGATATCTGAATTCGTATCCGTCGGATATCGGTCGAATTCGGATATATCCATATCCGATTATAATTATTCAAATTTATTCATATTTTATTAAACTTATCCGTATTTGAATTATTTTTTATATTCATATTCAATGATAATCATTTAGATAGCTATTTATAAATATCCAAATACGTGAATCTATGAACCTATAACAAATACATATTTTAATTAATAGAAGGAACTATATAATTTCATTAAAAAGAAAGCAATCAAACAAATAACATAATTTCTAATTAATAATTAACTTTATAATTGATTATTAATACTATTATTAATAATAATAATGGCATTGAAGTATATTAATTATAAAGTCAACCAACAATAATTATGTTGATTAATTTTATTTTTTAATTTTTTTCTCTATATTATAATAATTTTTTAAATTTATTCTTTTTTTCCCCCATTCTTCAATTATAGTTTTGATATATACATATATGGATGATGAGATTTTTATTAAAAATATGAACAATATATTATTTAATAAATATATATTCGAAGCGGATATTAAACGGATCGCATACGTATTTACCATATCCGTATCCATTTATAATCAAATATCTACTAATTGATTATGGATAATATCCGCTTTAAACAGATGCGGATAAATTTTGTATAAACGGACATGAATGCGAACGATAAATGAATTTTCGAATATCCATTTACAACCCTAATTATATCACCTTAAATTATTGTACACTTTTTAATCGTGTCACTAAATTATTTGTGACAATAACTCTGGTTACATTTAAATGTGTTTTAATATCATTATTGTATCATATAAATATGCAATAACTTAGATAAAATGCGTCCCTGTATATAAATATAGTGACACTTTATATAAATATCATACTTAAATGTGTAATGGTAACTCACTTTTGTTGCAGTGATTGATGTTGATACAAATTAAAAGTATCATAATGCTTCTGATTTTTCACTAAAATGTTCAAACCTATCAATTCTCTTGGAATTGGATCAATTCGATCCAACTTGATCTACAGTCAATTTTGATCTTTGATTTGAAATGATGTGATTGTCTAAAATCGAGTTACTAGTTAAATTATATATTCTTATAAATATCACCTTCAAAACTTTACATATGTAATTTTACTTTGAGCAACTTATTTTTCCCTCAACTTCTCTCCATTATTTAATGAATATGAGTATTTTAGGGTTTTCATTGCAGCTGACACTAGCAGCCTTAACCGTCTTTTATAATTTGAGGAATCAACTCTTATTTGGATCGAATCAATCTGATGAACGTCATCTCAACTATTTCGACAGACTCATCAAATAAATAATGAAATACAACAAAGCATTTAACTATCATATTTTCCTCTTTAAAAAAAATGAATATATCATTATGATAATATATATATCGAGGGGGGGGAGGGAGAGAGAGAGAGAGAGATGGAGATGGTGGGGTGACACTACAAGAAAACACTCCTTCACCAACAGAAAATTTATGACAAAAAGGGTTCCGTCACTGCTTCAAAACAATTGTGATGGATTACTAATGAACTTAATAAAATGAGCAAAAATATATATTAATCATGATATTTGTGACGGATATGAAAACTATAAATTGATATGAAGAGTTCATCATAAATTTAATAACTTCAATTTAATTTTTCATGCATGCATGTTTGTTTTCATGCACATGCAACTATTCCTAGACATGCTCCTTCAAATGTTTAGACAAGCACTTTTTTATTTTTTGTCCCAAAGTTGTTAGTCTTTTTACAAAAGTGAATAGAACATGAAACAATAGTTTGAGTCAAACAATAATGTTTTATCCTTAAAACAAAATTTGTCCCCTATTACTGTATTAGGTTAAAAAAATTTGTCTCCCAAGATAAAACAGGCACCTCGAATTACTACTACGGAATATTACTTTGATAGAAGTTATTTTGCGCGAGAGGAAAAGAGAGAAAAGTACTTAGCAATTTTTTCAATGATTCGAAATGTAGTAAGGCTTCTCCATTTATAAATTAAAATCCTTCTAGGTATAACTCTTTGGAGAGTTGTGACCTCCTAATTTGTTGTGTCTATTAGTCCCAAAACTATAATTATTAAGCACTAGTCATAACCTTCGACAAAAATTATGACTTAACAGTCTCAATTAATTGAAAGACACATCAGTTGAATTAATCAATCTAATAACAAGTCAAATTTGAATAAACCAGTTGACATAAGTCAAAATTAAATAAATTTGACCCACAAAGTAAACGGTAACTCGGGGATGAAGGCTCGTCTCGATGATGCACACATGCGAAGTGCAAAGTGCACCTAAAGCGCCAATGCACCTATGCTCTGGCTCTAGCCTGAGTTCAAGCCCATGTGCGTGCGCACGTGGTGCAGTGCACCACACCGCGAGTCCTTTCAATTCTTGGACTTCTTAGAGTACAAAGTCTTGGAACCAATCCAAAAATAAAGCTACTTCTTTTTCACAAATATTCTATTATGGGACAATAAATACTCCTATTTACATCTCCACTCTTGGGTCCTTCCAACTTCCAGCTCTCTTAATCAATGTTATGTAATAAACATCTTATCCTATATATAGAAAGTTCAATAATTTCCCTCAATTTTCAATGTATTGGATACCATTGGAAATTTAATCTCTCAGCTCTTAGGTAGGTTATGCTATGGAGTAGGTATCTTTCAATTTGAACCTTATATAACAAGCGCATCGAAATTTCAAAGTAGCCTTAGCCTTGAACTTGAAATTCTACAATGACACACTATGTGCATAATGTTCCTTCATAACTTCAACTACTCATACATTTATGGTCTTTTGTTACATCTTAGGTTTTCATAATTGCCTTAGAGATTAGCTTAAAATCTTGCAGAAGCGACCACACTTCTTGCAATTAGATAGGTGAGTCTAATATAATGCACTTGTATGAGCTGCATTTCCATTTGGACCTAGACCCATGAAAGTAAAAATATTAACCTCTATTTTCTCTCTATACAAGCAACTGGAGATGATGTTTGAAGAGATTTTGTCTTCACACTTTAGTGCTTAACTGGTCATAATTACACATGGTTCCATTGAACTAGTAGGCTAGATGTTACTCTAACACCTGGTTGGTTTCCACGAGCAAGTGACCTCTTACTTTAATAGCTTTAAGCCCATCTCCTCAAAAGTTTTCCACTCTAGATCCCTACCTAGACCTTTTGTAAAGGGATTTTCCAAGTTTGTCTTTAACTTCACATAGCTAATTGTTATAACTATGCGCATTAACTATTGTCTTACATAGTTATGTCTAAGACTAATATGTCTTGATTTCCCATTATAAATTTTACTATAAGCTCGTGATAATGCTGCCTTATTGTCAAATAAGACAGATATTGCTGGCATTGGCTTAGGTCATACGGGAATTTCCATCAAGAAATTATTAAGCCACTATGCCTTATTTATTGTTGTTGCTAACGCAATAAATAGCAATAAATTCGGATTCCATTGTGGAATGTGAAACTAAAGTTTGTTTCTTGGAACCCCAAGATACAGCTCTTCCACAAAAGGTAAACACCTAACCATTTGTGGATTTTGTTTCATCGGAGTTAGTCACCCAATTTGCATCAGTGTATCCTTCTGATATAGTTGGGTATCCCTTATAACTTAAGGCATAGTTTTTTGTACCTTTCAAATACTTAAGTACTTTGGATATTGCATATCAATGAAGTTGAACTAGGTTATGAGTAAACCTGCTCAAGACCCCAACTGCAAATGCTATATTAGGCCGAATACACTGCATAAGATACATTAAACTGCCAATGATCCTTGAGTATTCCAATTGTGAGTTAGCCTTTCCTCCATTAGCAGCTAATTTTATAGATGGATCATATGAGGTGGAAACTAGTTTACAGTCTTCATGATTAAATTTCTTCAGTATCTTCTCTACGTAGTGAGATTGTGAAAAAGAAATAGAATCATTGAATCTTATAATTTTGATACCTAAAATTACATTTGCTTCCCTCATATCCTTCATGTCTAAATATGAAGATAGAAAAGACTTTGTTTCTAAAAAAATATTTAAATCAATGCCAAAAATAATCTACAAACAAACATATGATGACACCCTTACCATTTTCAAATTTAGAATAAACATACTTATTGGACTCATTTATTCTAAAACCATGAGACAACACTACTTGGTCAAATCTCTCATGCCACTGCTTTGAAGCTTGCTTAAGGCCATATAAAGATTTGATAAGTTTACAAACTTTATCTTCTTGGCTTTCAAGTACAAAACCTTCCGATTGTTCCATGTATACCTCCTCTTCTAAAATACCATTTCTAAAAGTAGTTTTAACATCCATGTATGACCAATTTATGTATAGATGCTAGAGCAATAAGTACTCTTATTGTGCTAATCCTAGCCATAGGAGAACAAGTATCGAAACAACTAATTCCCTCGTTTTGTCTAACTTTGGCTACTAGCCTAGCCTTATATTTATCAACAGTGCCATCATTTTTAAGTTTCCATTTAAAAATCCATTTGCATCCAATTGGTTTAAAGCTAGGGAATAGATCAGTTAGTATCCAAGTTCCATTTGACATGATCGATCCATTTCATTATTTATATCCTCTCACCATAAGGTAGAATTTTTAGACTTTATTGCCTCATCATAAGTTAAAGGATTGAGATCATGCTCAACACTAAACACAAAAGACGAAACTAAGTCTTTTCTATTTCCCTCTACTAAATATTGATAGAAATAAGGACCATATGTTTTTTTTCCTAGCTCGCTTACTTCGTCTAAGTTCAATATTCAGCAACAGAACTAGGTTGATTCTCTTCTTGACTTACTTCATTCTGATTTTCAGTGTCTTCACTCTTCCGTTTTCTAGAGAATGAATTTTCAGAGAATTCTGCATCTCCAGATTCCAAAATTATGTTTGAACTAGTAGAGGATGTAGTCTTCACTATTAGGAATCAGTATGCCTTGCTATGTTGTGCATCGCCAATAAAGACACACTCAATTGCCTTTTCCCCCAATTTGGATCTTTTAGGACCATTTAATCTCATTAATGCTCTAGTACCCCATACTCTTAGGTGACTAAAAGATGGTTTTCTCTTTTTCCATAATTCACAGGGGAGTAACAATAGATTTCGTGTGGGGTATATGATTTAAAATATAACAAGTCATCAATCCAATCCAACTTGATCTACAATCAATCTTGATCTTTGATTTGAAATGATGTGATTATATAAAATCGAGTCACTATCATACAGTCTTATAAATATCACGTTCAAAACTTTACATATGTAATTCACCAAAAAATAAAAAAAAACTTTACATATGTAATTTTACTTTGAGCAACTTATTTTTTCCTCAGCTTCTCTCCACTATTTAATGAATATGAGTATTTCAGGGTTTCCATTGTAGCTGACACTAGCAACCTTAACTATTTTTTATATTTTAAGGAATCAACTCTTACTTGGATCAAATCAATCTGATGGACGTCATCTCAAATATTTTGATGGACTCATCAAAAATAAATAATGAAATACAGCAAAGCATTTAACTATCACCTTTTCCTCTTTAAGGAAAATGAATATATCATTGTGAAAATTATGTGTCAATATATATATGTGCGTGTGTGTGTGTGTGTGTATATATATATATAGAGAGAGAGAGAGAGAGAAAGAGAAAAATGGTGGGGTGAGTTTTTATATTTTTATCTAAAATTTAATTTTTCATGCATGCATGTACATTTTCATGCGCATGAAACTACTCCTGGACATGTTCTTTCAAATGTTAATTTAAACCAACACTTTTTTATAGAAAAAAGGCAAAATTGGTCATGTAACTTGACTTTACTGGCAAAGTAGAACTTTAACCTTTGTGCCACAAAATTGGTACACCACCTTTAAAAATTTGACAATTTAAGGATAAATTGGGCTCGAATTACAATTGCCAACGACCCGTGTCTGTGTGGCAGCTGATTTGGCACTCATGGACCTCATCATCAAACATGTCTCCTACTCTCCTACGTGGCACATACCGTGGTAACTCACTTTGCCACTTCAACAAGAAAATGAAAATAAATATGAAAAAAATAAAATAATATTATAGAAAACAAAACAAAAAAAATAAAAAAATATATAAATATTCATACATCTTAAAATATATATATAAATTTATACACACACACACACATATATATATATTCTAACTACATAAATATAATATATAAATATGTGTACCTTCCCCCAATCTAGCCGCACCCTTTCCCCTACCGTGGCTGCCATGGTAGCCATGGGTAGCGGTCGCAGGCATAGCGGTTGCGAGGTCTATGCGGCCGCCATATCCAGGTGATCGATGAACTATGCGGCCACCGCCAAATAGAGTTGTGGGGAGAGAAGGTTTTAAGGGAAATAAGAGAGGAGAAGTGGAGCACACGGAAAGGGAGATGGAAAATTTTCAAGGCGATCACTGGCTAGGCTGTTGCTAGGAGTTAATGGGAGTGGGGTTAGGGATGCAAACGAGCCGAGCTTTGACCATTTTTTTAGGCTCGAGCTCGAATCAAATAAATCGAGCTTGGCTCGATGAGCTAAAGAAATTGTGGCTTGAGCTCGGCTCGAGCAATTGTTCGGGCTCAACTCAGCTCAATTCAATTCATTAGGCTCGAACTCATAATCAACCTACAGGCTCGAGTTCGGCTCGAGCTTGAGCTCGAAAAATTAAATTATTTTATAAAAACTTTTAAAATTAGTATATTGTATATTATTATATTTAAAATTGGCTATAGGCTCCAATTCGGCTCGGCCTTGAGATCGAAAAATTAAATTATTTATAAAAAAAATTAAAATTAGCATATTTTTTTATATATAGGCTTGCAAACTTGCGAACAAGAATTATTTTGCTCGAGCTTAAATTCTTCGAACTCAAGTTCGGAACACTTTTCGAACTAGATTGTCAGGTTTGCGAGCTAGCTCGATTCATTTGCATCCCTAGGTGGGGGTGGGTGTTTGGCACAGAAAGGGGAGAGATGGGAGTAGGAAATTGCACATGTTTTTTCTTTTCTTTCCTTTCCCTTTTTTTTTTTTAAAAAAAATGTGATTATTTTTTATTTAATATATAAATTTATTTAAATATATTTATGATTTTAATATCATTAAAATATGTAATTTAGAATTGTATACTATTAATTGTGTAATTTTATTTTATTTTTAATAAATAATAATTAAATAAATTATTTTGGACATGCTTATCACTTTTAATATTATTAAATATATCATTTATAATTATTAATATTATTTGTTCTAAGTTGATAGATTTGAATTTTATATTCTCAATTTTCTTACTAATTTTTATATCTTAAATAAGTTAAGTTAAATTTAATTAAATTATTTTAAATATGTTTACTATTTTAACATTATTAAATATATAACTCAAAATCATTAAAATCATATAAAATTAAGGTGATAAATTTGTATAGAATAAATTCTTATAAATTTGGAGGATATATGGCATTTTAATTTCTAATATGTAATTTGTAAATCAAATCATAATCTTTTTTTTTTCAATTTTTTATTGATTTTTTTATATTTTTAATTTTGGAGGTGTATCTCTTTTTCTTTCTGTGTGTGTGTAGGTGTCATTTTTAGTTTGACATGGCAAGAGAGATTGCCAAGTCATATGCCACATAGGAGAAAAGTAAATGTTCATGCTGACATGGCGCCATGTGGCGCCAAATCAGCTGCCACGCAGGCACGGGTCGTTGTCAATTGTAATTCGGGGCCAATTTGTTCTCAAATTGCCAAACTTTGAAAAGGGATGTACCAAGTTTGCAGCCCAAAAAGTTAAAGCTTTACTTTGCCAGTAAATTCAAGATATGGGACTAAATTTGCATTTTCCCCCTTATTTATTTTTTGTTCCAAAGTTGTTAGTCTTCATTCTTCAAATCTAAAAACCAGTTGGTCATGAACTGATGAAACCAAATGTGTTTTACTGGACGACTCAAATTTTTACATACAAATTGAATCCTACAATCTTGCCTAAGATCCCAAATTGAAAAAAAAAAAAAAAATGGATATAAAAGGTTTTTTACTATTTAATTTGAGGGCATTATTATCATGTAGAATTTTTATTTTTATTTTTTTTTAAGATTTTCCTTCATCTAGAAGTATTCTATATCCAGCCGAAATGGGACCATTGCGAGATAACATGCTTGATTGGAAGTGACAGTTGAAGATACAAGGAAGCAGTTCACTCAAATTGCTCAAATAAATAATTGTCGATAATCCAAAATTAATGGTCCTAATCCACGCTTCAATCAATACATAAGCAAGGACTAAGAAGGAACCTTAAATTTGACTAGCACCATATATATAAATATATATATTGCTCTACTCCATCATTGAATCAAGAATATATACCAAACAAGTACTTTTAATTATAATCTTAACTTCTTTTCTTCATTTCTAAATTATTATTTTCTGGCTTTTATTTACTTGAAGGGAGAAAAGGAAAAATTCTTATACTTCGAAAAAATTTACACTTGTTAACTAATAGACATTTGATGATACATAATTATTTCACATTGAAAAATTCAATGATTTTGAGATAGTTTATAAATCATACATTCTCACTCTCTCGTCTTTTGAAATGGCTTTTTTTAAGAACATCTTGTTGGTACAATATGCATGAATTATGACCATATGCCTCATCCAAGCCCCTTAACTAGGGACTATGATGATAGGTGTGGTTGCCATATTGGAAGACTTGAGAGTTTTGAAATAGTTTATTAGCTATTATCTCCTCACCTTTCGAAGCTTTTTTATTAAGGATAAAATTTCTCAATATATATGTGTTGATGAGATAATATGTTAAAGTGACTGGACCTCCTTGTCGATAGTATTCGAAGCATCTCAAATGCAAAATTTAAAAGATCGATGCTTAAGGAAAGGGTCACTTCATATACTTGTTTCGGCAAATTTATTTCTAAATTCAGCATCAATTTTATGAGCTTAAACCTAATTTAACTCGTGTCTAATGAAATTAAGTAGTACAATTAATTTTTTTTTTCTACAACACAATATACCCGTGGTTTTCTTTTGGTAAGAGAATAAGGAATAAAAAAAATAGAAGTTAATCAGCAACTTAAAAAAGTAACTTTTGCATTGAACAATTAAATGGAGTTGACTGTATATATACATACGTCACCCCGCAATACAAGTGTGTTTTTGTTGTAATAATGTATTAGCTTAGCATTAAGACAACGTGCCTTTTCTTTACATGACTTCAATTTTTGCTGCCAAATGGAAAAGACTTTCTTGTTTTGTTCTCATAAAATTTTCCTATTGCTGTTCTCTCTACTCTGACTTTTCCTTCCGCATTTTGGAATTATTTGTACTGATAATTTTGGCATATTCCATACATATGCTAAAAATTTTATGGTGTAAAGTGAATAAGATAAATTTTATTTTTAAAATAATATCAATTTTTAAATACATTTGATATTTATTTATATTTTTACATAAATTATAATAAAACATCATGATAAGATGATAAATATGGATGTAAAATATATGTGTTGTAAATAGTAGTTAAAATATAAATCGTAGTTATGAGGATGGGTAGATGTAGGGCTATACATTCGGTTTTTTCAAATGCAAAACCGAAATCGAACAGAACCGTTTTTTGTTTTTTGTTTTTTTTTGGTTTTTTCGGTTTTTCGGTTTTTTCGGTTTTGGTTGAAACCGAATTGAGAAAAAAAAAAATTAACCAAGAAAGTGTTATAAAAGTTTGTTTGACAAAAGTAAGTTAGTTTAATTAAAATTTTGAATTGGGTAACTTATTCTTTTAGTGCCAAAAAAATTATTTGATAAAAGTATATTGATAAAAATATTTGTTTTTAGGTGAAAAAATTGATTTAGATTACTTTTTTTTGTATATTGAAAATATTTGTTTTGATATAATTATAATTTATCTATTCTAAACAAATACATTTCAAATATTATAAATTTAAGAAGATAAATAAATATTTTAATTATTTTATGTTACAAAAATTTTAGTATACACATTGTGTATGCTAAAATTGCTAGCTTATAATCGTCAAGGCAGATGCACGCGATTTTTGTTTATTCAAACTTTAACTGCTAAGATCGAATAGCGAATTAAATCTTAAACTCAATCTACTAAAGTTAAATAGCTAATTGATCAAATGACATCATAATATAGATTGCGGATTTGTAAATTTTGTAAAAAATACAATTATAACCTTATTAAATCATCATTTCTAAAAGATAATTATGAAATATTGATAAAATTTGTATCCAAACTATCTTTTTTATGTTGAATTCTCCAATTTATCCTTCAAACTATATTGTCAATTTTTGTTGTTGAAATAATTAAAATGACAAATTATGTAAATGAACAACTTCTATTTTAGATACAAAATGGTCTTTGTTTTTATAATAATATAAATAAAATCTTTATTGGTCAGCAGATACAATATAGTACTAGTACTACCACAAAAATAGCTGAATAGGATTCAATCCCTTATCTCTTAGTTTGCAATTTAAGTTGAAATTTCAATTTTCCTCATCAACATACCCTATAATATATATAAGTTTAATTAATTAATTAATTTTCTTTTAATATAACATTTTTTGTTGTTTAAATCGTAATCATCTATTTTTTTTTATATGTAACGTGTATTAGTTCATATAATAAAAAAATTATGCAATTCTACCATTTGAGTTTAGAAAAAAATATCATTTTTGTTCTCTTTGTATTATAACTATTCATGTTTTTATATGTCATATATTAATATCTATATTATTTATAAAACATAGGGTTTTTAATAACTATTTTGATATATTATTTACTTCTTTTTTTCTCAATTATTTCACTTTATCAAAAAAAAAAAAATTTTATCCCAAAAATTTAAAAATACATTAACATTTACATTATTTAAAATTTTGTATATATATAAAACAAAAATTCGATTTTTTCAGTTTTTTGGTTAACCGAAAAAAAAAAACCAAAAAAACCGAAAACCGAATTTTTTTGAAATGAAAAGTCGAAAACCAAACCGAACTAGTTCGGTTTTTTTGGTTTTTGGTCGGTTCAGTTGGTTTCGATTTTTTTTAACACCCCTAGGTAGATGCTTTATTAATAGTACATGCAATAACTTGATGCTGCTTGGAAATGGAGTGGGGACTTTTCGAAAAACAGTAAAGTGTCAGTTCATATTTTTTGGAGTGCGCGCAAAGAGATCTTTGTTTCTCGAAAGTTATTTGACTTTGAGAATTTTTGCAAATGATTGCTTGTATCCCAATTCTCTCTAGGAATTCGTATCTATAGATTTTAGTTTTGATGAGCTTCAGCTCATTAAGGTTTTTATACCCCCTTTTTAAGGGCTTGTCTTGTCTTTTGGGGTACCTAACCCTTTACTTGGTTAGTCAATTTTGAGTCTATTGCTATTTTTAGTCAATTTATCAAATTATCCTTAAATTCAATTTTTGGCAGTCTCAAAAAGCCCAACTATTTTGGATGAGGGAATTTTTAATTTCGTATCGAAAATATATTATAGGTTTAATTTATTAAATTTTCTTTGCTTTAATTTGAGCAATTATTTCTAAATTAAGTGTTTGTGAGTTTTCAACTACTTTCTAAATGGAGATTGAGTAGGTCCCAAAGTCTTTAGGACCTTTATTAGGTGCTCCATAGAGGTGGCTTGAGTTAGCAAAAAGAATGAAAGCTTCATCCTGAATAAGGGAGGGAGAGAAAGAGAAAGGAAGATCCCATCAGAAGTGCGGAGTTGAGTCACCAAGATATTTCTTCTATTCTCTTTAGACTTTTTGCTTTATTTCTTTCTTCTAGATTCTGTTGCTTGCGAATTTTTAACATGTTTTGAGAACAAGTCCAGTTCTGGGTTGAGTTAGGGAAGAAGACTTCAAGAAAACAATCAAAAGAAAGCGGAGGAAGAGCCATGGTGGCGGCCCCTATGGCTGGCCAATTGGCCATCTGTGGCGACGCCGAGCACCTACTAGATGACCGAGGCGGCTACAAGCGCGGTGCCTTTCCATGGTGCTCGTGGAGTGCTAGCCTTGGGCATCCATCCTAGGTGCTTGACAGCACATAACGTTGGCACCCATTGGGCGCTGGCCTCGGACAATCGTGGGGGGCCTTGGGCAAGTGCCCACAGTATGCGAGTTGGTTTGAACTTGCGAGATCATCGTCCGTGTGATGTTGTAGCATGCATCAATCTTCCACTAGACGTGCAATTAGTCCAGGCCTTAGAGAATCTTGAAAAGTCTTCGGAGTTTCATAGTAGGAGTAAAATTAGCAAGTTATTTTCATTGTCTACTTTTGATTTTGAAAAAGAAGGTTCTTCCGATGAGAAATCTAAGATCACTACTACCATGGACAGTCGCTTCGCAAAGGTGGTAAAAATCAAGTGTTTACTTGGACAAGAGGGGTTAGATAGTTTAAGGTGTAGAATTTGTGTCTCTAATAAGTTTAAATTCATCATTCCTTCTTCTCAAGGCAACATAATGTTGTATCCTAGGGGTTATTTTCCTATCTTTAGCAGTTACTTCACTTATGGTTTTTATCTTCCTTCAAACCTTCTTTTGTTAGATATAGTGCTAATGCAAAGGAGATCCAACCCTTCCCTTATTTTTTAACCTCTTCTTCGATCATTCAGGGAGTCCACACTTCATGATGGGAACCTATGACTCCCAACCTTAAACACATGCGACCGTCTTCCATACTACTTGTCTCATTTGAGTATTGAAAAAAGTCCCTACTTCTCTATAAATGTATCAAAATAGTATAGGAGCATCAAATGACTCAAGTTAGAAAAGTGGTTAAGAACTTTACATATTGATATTTGAGGAGATAGACCTTGTTGTCTCTTCATCCCCACAACTTCAGAAGGATCCCTGAGGTTAAAAGAGGGAACACATATAAGAAACATATATAAATGAACCTCACAACATTTGAAGAAAGGTACACTTGCATTTTTACATTCTGCCTAAGCTAGGCATTCCTCTTATTTTCTTGGTTTACTAACTTAAGAAATGGAGGATTTTAGTTGAGGGCCACCTCGGCAAGCTTAATGATGCTTCTTTGGTTGCAAGTTCGACCTCCGTGCTCACCAAAAAGCTTGTGTCCGGCCTCAATAACACTCATTATTCTTCATCATTTTCTTCAAATTCACCTCACTTAAATTTTCACCACATCAAGTGTGTAGTTATGGCATTTGTTTGAGCTAATTTATGCCTAATGTTTTTGTGTCCTTTGCGGGGTTAGACAATGCTTGAGTGAGTTGGGCTTGACAATATCTTCTGACAGTTATCACACTCTGTTTGGGTGCGTAAAATGCCAAACGAGTTCTTCAATTCCTTCCCTAAACTAAATAGTAAATTTTTATATGGGTTAGCTTCATTAAGATGTGCTTAGAAAGACAGGTTCCTTTTTTGTTTAAGATGAGGGTTGGGATGTTCCTTGCGAATAGAGTTGCTCTCTTTCTTTGATTTGTCCTAGTCAAGTTCATCATGATTTTTGCATGAATTTCATCAAAGCAAGGCTATTTAATTCTCCTTTTAACATCACCTATATGTTTCGTGTTGGTATATAGCATATTTTTCTCTTTGATTTATCACTTCTACTTACGTGGGTGTATTTGCTTCTTTTATGCTTACATAATTCATGTTTTGATTTTATATTTCCTTCCTTCTTTGGCGAGGAAAAAGATCAATTTCACTAGGATCTATGCTCAAAGAGTGAAGGGAGGAACATACTAGATACATATTACGAAGTGGCATCACCCAAGCCCCTCGATCCGGTAGCCAAGTGAGATGTGTACTCTATCAGCATCGCCAGCGAGCGAGCCTCTTGCGGATGATGAGCTTGAGGTGTTGCCTTCTTGTCCTACAAAGAAACACTCTTGTGGATCAACTACTTGTCCCCAGACCGCTAGTCCTTTTTATGCTAGTGAGGGTAAGGACTTTTTTCATTATGGCTTGTAGCGGAGTTGTGAGATATATTTACACTAGGATCTAGATGAGATTGCTTTTAGTATTGATCACATATGGGACATGTTGAACGAGTATGAATAAGGGAAGCTGGAGGTATTCTCCTCTTCTCAGCTAATTGAGATAACTGCTGATGGTTTTGCCTGGGTATAAGTTCATTTCGTTACTCTGATTTATTTTCATCCTCATTTCTTTTTCATGTCACCATAGTGATTTCTAACTCTCAAGCATTTTTTTCATTTTTTGAGCTTTAGCTATGATAAAATGTCTTAAGAAAGAGATTGCCAAAATAGTCAAGCAATAGAGTTAGAAAGAGGAAGAGTTGACCAAACTACTTAAGGAGCATGAGTTCTTAAAGGCAAGGTATGCAAAGAAAGTGAAGAATGGGGAAAAGCACATAGACTCTTCTACTGGAAGGATCCTCATAAATGTTTCTCATGAAGACGATGTCAGAGAATTTAAGGGCTTTGATGGGTTTTTTGAGGCACTTGAAGCGGAGGTGATCTACAAGCAAACCATTTAGAGTTATCGCCTTATTTTGAGTGAAATCGAGTGGTACCTACAGAAGATTTACTGATGTTAGATCCCACTATCCTAGTCAAACTTGCTCTCAAAGAGTTCGATGAAGGTCCAAGGTTGGAACAAAGATTATAGCGGAGGAACAAGTAGAACCAGCTTTGTCAGGATAAAAATACTTTGCTTAACAGTAGTAACAAATAGGATTTATGTTTAGAATTACGTTGCTACTTAGCATTTCCTAGTTAGCTTGAGTAGTTCTTTGGTATGTTTTTCCTTTTCACATTGTTGTACTTTTAGAGGCCAAGTGTTGGTCGGACATATTTCTACTTTTCTCATTTGATTTCAATTGCGTTCATGTAAATACTTAGCTAGTTGAATGACTATTGATTTTGCGCTCTTGTACTTTGAGAATTAAGTCGTATGAGGCAAAAGATGCAATATTGAGCATTGGGAAGAAAGATTGTGTATTGGATGCCCGCATGGGATGCTAGATTGGGGAGCTAAACTTGAGCATCTACACGAGATGAGTGCTCAAGTTTGGCCGCCCACGTGAAGTGCTTGCGGTGCGTGTTAGCTCAAGCGCCCGTGTCAAGCATGGCACCCCAACGGGCACCTATCTCGGGTGCCCTCACAAGATGGCTTTTCCCTTTCTTTTATTATTTTTTTTATGTCATACTTGTTGACAGCATGATGCATTTATCAGATGATTGGAGACTTACAAAATTTTATTGATAAAGTAGAATAGGCACTTTAGCGAGTTTATGAGTTTGAAGTAGCTATCATAGTCGCGAGTGTAATCATGTAGTGAAGTTGTCCAATGGGTGGAGCCCCTTTTTTCTATCATTAATTCACCTCATGCAAAGTGAAGTTCTCTAATGGAGGAGAATTAATTCTATGCTCAAGTTGGACAAGTTTTGGAGTTTAAATATTGTGAAGAAGAAAAATGTGTTTTTGGGTCTCCTGGGAAACTTCATAGTAAGCGCATCATACTGAGTCTTTGGACTTAGAGAATTTTTTTTGTACTTTTTGTAAGTGTTGGGATGGCACCATCATCCTCTTCGTGAGGACTCAAGGTGGCTTTTTTTTGCTTGATTGCATAAGTGTCTTCCAAGGTGTTCCTCAACGAGCTTCTCTAGTGCAGTTGTCACGTACTCTTAAGGGGAGTCGATAGTGGATTTTTTAATAGGGTGCCATATACTTCTGAGGGGAGACAATAATGGGCTTTTTAAGAGGGTGACTATTGCATACCTCTCTAGGGAAGTAGGATTACGCTTGGTGATTACCATGCACTCCTCAAGGAACCTTATGGTGGGCTTATGTGTAAAAGCTTTCCAATAACTCTTTATAGATACTGCAAGGTTTAAAGTCATAGAAAAGAAAGAGTAATGTGAAAAATATGAGAAATTGCACATTTATTAAAGAAATAAAAATAAGAAAGAAGTGTCATTCCCAAGTGGTAGGTTTTCTTCAAATTCCAAATAGGAGAAACTAATGACAAGAACTAAAGCAAGAATGAAGTTAAAGTAAACTACTTATCATCGCAAGGTGTTGTCAGCAATGTGTTTTAGCCATCATCAGGAATACCTTTTGGTGCACATGTTTCCACAAGGCTAAGGTCTAGTAGCACACTTTTATCTTTGTCTCCTTCTTATCCTTTATGGAGGCCTTTTGCTCGATGTATTTATGAGGTGGCAAAACTTCATAAATTCTTCAGAGTACTAACATAGCATTCTCTGGCTACTATTAAGTCACCTACAACCTCTCCAACTCCACCTAGTGTGAGGAACTTCATTTTCAAGTGGCAAGTAGAAATTGCAACGTAGAATAAGTTTAGGGTTGGCCTCTCTAAGGTCACGTTATATGCGAACGAAGTCTTCACCATTAAGAACCTTATGATCTATGTCGTCCTCCTTGGGTGAGTGTTTAAGAAAATGGGCAGTAATATCTCCCCAAGTGCTTCTACGATATCTATAATGAATCCCATTAGAGAGGTGTTGATTTTTTGTATTTATGCATTATCTACTTCAAGTTGAGGGAACGCACTATAGAATAAGATATTCGTTGAACTACCATTTTCCACTAATATTTTAGCCTAGAGATTAGCGAGGGACGTCGAAATCACTAAGGCATTATTGTGCCCTCATATTTCGAGCTCCGTGTCTTCTTCCTCAAACGTGATGAGAGGTGCAAGTGAGCATACTTTGAATAACCCTAATATAGGATCGACTTCATGAGCTTCCACTTGCCTAGCCGCTTGTGCTAATGCTTTCCTTATATTGGAGGAGTCTTCTTCAAATGGTCCTCCAAATATCACCAATGTGGCCCCTGTTATGGGGAGATTGTAGGGCCATATGGCACTGCTCTTTAGGATCTGGCTGGTCGCCTATATTCCACCTATAACTCTCACTCTTTTTTGTATGCAAGTCTTTCCTCAGGCTGGATATCTTCTGAGCCACATATTCCTTAAGGTATCCTCTTTGAATCAACTTTTCAATTTCCTCCTTTAACTGGTGACACTCATCTATGGTGTGCTTGCCTGCGCAGTGGAAGCAAAACCATTTGTTCGGCCTTAGTTTCTTCGGGCCTGTTGGGGTTCCCTGTGGTGATCATTAAATTAGACCATGTTGCAATGCTATCGTCAAAATTGAACAAGGTAAGAGGTATGCATACAATGAGAGTGCGAGGAGGGCTACATCTCTGGTCCACTTGCCTCCTATAATTGTTACTCCTCTCATTGTGTGTCTGTCGCTTAGGAGGTTCTTGAGGGATTTCAGCTTCCTCTATGCAAATATACTTCTAGGTGCACATGAGAAGCTCCTTCAACATGGCATATAGCTTCCCTATAATTAATTCTTAGAATTTGAGGTGCTTCAAATTCTATTGGATAATACTAAGGAGAAACTCCTAGCTTACATGTGAAAACTCATGAACAGCTTGATCACAACGATTGAGGTAGGTCCTCAGAGATTTTCCATCTTGCTGCTTGATGGTAAACATATAGGTTATTATCTTAGGGTATTTGCGGTTGATGGAGAAGTTTTGAAGAAAACATTGTGCTAACACTTTCCACATAATAATAGATCATACTAGAATCTGACTGAACTACGTAACAGCGTACCTAATGAGAGTGGTGCAAAAGAACTTACAATATGTAGCCTTGCTTAGGTCATACAACTCCATCCTTGCGAAGAAGTTATCTAGGTGCTCTTAAGGGTCCATAGTACTATTGAAATTTGGTAATTAAGCTATCTTCATCCTGTGATTAATGTTTTTGTCAGGAGTACCTGAGAAAATAGACTATGCCTCAGGAGAGCAATAACTGATAGGTAGTACTGGCTCCCTATTCCTCCTGATGGTTGTGATACTAAGGAATGCATTTGGACTTTTTCATGTACTAGCCCATGTGGAGTAGGATCTACTTGGAGTGAAGAATGAGCGTCTCTTTGGTGAAATAGGGAAGGGGTAGTGACATCACGTCCTAAGTTAACTCTTCACTCGAATCTCTCTAGGGAAGATAAAGCCCCCCAACTCTTATCAAAGAATCATTATGGTTCTCGAGGTGTGATGATCCTCAATATATTAGGCAACCGTCATTGCTGTGACTCGGGCAACAACATTTTCCAGCAAAGTTCTCCATGCCTGCTGCATGATAAGTAGGACAGTTTCTCCAAAGGGTGAAAGTTGCTGAGCAGGGTGCCTCCTTGCGTATTAGTTGCACGTTGAGGGTGGGGTCTAGCACTAGACCAAGTAGTACTTCTCATTGGTGACTCTCCACATTCTCCAATAACGGGGTCATTAAATTGCTAGGTTTGCGGGCTTTTGATCTCATTTGTATCCTTAACGTCCCTTGTTCTTTTGAGTTGTTCATAGACGTCGTCAAAATAATGCTACTTGAAAATGGAGCAGGGTCATTTCCAAAAAGCAACACACTATCGGTTCTTCTCTACGAAGATATCATTATTTCTTAAAAGTTCTTTGACTATGAGAATTTTTTCAAGTGATTTCTTGTGTCCCGTTTCTTTTAGAACTTGGTATTTATAGATTTTGGTTTTGATGAGCTTAGGCCCATTAGAGTTTTTTATGTCCCTCTTTGTAGGCATGGCTTGTCCTTTGTGCTACATAAATCTTTATTCAGCTAACTAATTTTGTGCCTATTGCTATTTTTAGTTAATTTACCAAATTATCTTTATGTTTAAATTTTGGCAGTATCACAAGTCAACTTATGAAGTACGCTAATACAGGTAAGCCCAAAAGCCCAATAAAAAGCTTCGGCCCAGCTCCAGCCTAATATGAAACCCAAATAAAATACATTTTAGGCCGAAGTAGATTCGCCCACATCGATGCTCCTGAAATTCCAGATCAACTTCTAAGGTCGAGTTCTCCCAACCTTTGGAGGCCGAAAACCTACAGATAGTGCCACGGTTGCTTAGCTGTAGATGCATTATTAGCAGTACTTGCCACCCATCTTAGTCACATTAAATGCACCTGAACCACCTTTTATCCCCATATAATGATCCTGGCGGTGCATCACCTTTACATTAATGGCGGTGATGGTGCCCCTTACTACCAACCGGTCATAAGGAGATACTAAACTAGGTCAAAAAGACCTAGACTACCTAACTTATATCAGGGCGAAATCTGACTTTTCCACTTCTGGCCAAGTACTGTAAATACCCTATTTTCAGAGATAAAGGTATGCCTTTTAATATATTCTAAGATGTTACTCTACCCAATTCTTTTCAAGTTAAGAACTAACTCAAGCATTGAAGGGTTTTCGTCGAGGACCCTCTCGGCTAGCCTAACGTTTGTTCACTGGTTGCAGGATTTGACTCGCACCACATTCCCTCAATCCATCTTTTGGGTCAATCTGACCATCAGGTCGAAACCAAGAAACCCATCTTACCAAAAAAGGACATCATCATTTGGCAATGTTTGTGCAACATGGAATCTACAACCAAAAAATGGTGAACACCAAGTGAACTACTTCTGAGAGAAATAGTGATCACTGGTTACTGCCACCAACCCACCGCCGCCACAACCTCGGCCGAACCAAAAATTTGAAGGCCTGAGCTCTCAACCAAAACAAGTTGTCACTTTAACCATCCCTCAGCTCATGCAAATAATTAGTAATCAGATATCTGCTTAATTCACGGCGCAGTTATCTGCTGCCTTGCAAAGGCACAACTACCGGCTAGTAGCTACAACTAGTGCCACACCATACCCCTCTTACCAGGAAGAAAGACCCCTGCATGAGGACAAAACAAGGAATGAAGTGTGTCGCAACCTCAGCAGATGAGATGTTAGCCCTAGTTGTTTTCTGTGATATGAAACTCGCTATCAACCTTGCAAGAAGGTATCAGATTTAATAGAACACTTTGCTGGACCCAATCGAGCCCAGTAGTATGAAAGGGTTGAGCACCAGAGACCTCAGGTAAGCAAAGACTTATCTCAGGCAGACTGAGATGAATGGGATGAAGTGTCACACCAAGTCCAACAACTGAACAGATGATTGGAAGAAATCTCAAGAAGAAACACTGGAAGGATTCAACTTGATAATGCCCCTAAGTTTCGACGAGAAAGGGAATCTTTAATCATCCAGGAGATAATTGAGGAATATATAGCAATTGATGCAAAAATCCCAACTGGATTGCCCAGGTATGATGGGTCAATCGACCCCAACAAGCACCTACTTCAGTTCGAACACATGATGCAGCTCCATGGCCACAGTGACCATATCTACACCAAAAAATTGGTCACCACTTTTCAGGGAATGGTGCTCAAGTGATTTGTTAAATTGGAACCTGTATCCATTTTTTCCTATGACTAGCTCTACATCAAATTCCTCCACCAATTTTCCAGCTGAAGGAAAGCAAAGCTACCCCACACTCATCTCCACATAGTCAAGTAGAATGAAGGAGAATCTCTTCGGGATTTCTTTGTTAGGTTCAACACTGACGTGCTACAAATTGATAATCTTATAATCAAATTTTTAATAGACGTGTTATTCCTTGGATTGAGGCATAAGAAATGTGCCAATGCTTTGGTTGGAGAAAGACCACAAACAATAGAGGAGCTCATCGACCTCGCAGAGAGGTACATGACCCAAGAAGATATAAATAAGATGAAGTACGGAAGCGTAGAGAACGATAAAAAAAAGGAAAAAAGAAAGATAATAGACATCACAAAGACGGTCACCGATCCTCAATTAAGAGGTTCAAAATTATACACCACTAAACTAGTCCAAGAAGGAGGTCTTGTTCATAATCCAAAATGACAATATCCTCAAAAGACCAAGAAAACTCAATGAAATATCGGCCATGAAAAATTCCAAGAAGTATTGCTATTTTCACAGGCAGAGGGGCCATGACACGGAGGATTGCCTTAATCTTCAAGATGAGATTGAGCAACTCATTCATTAAGGCCACTTTAAGAAGTATGTTGATGAGAAAGCTAAATAGGCAATGGCCCAACCCGACCAAACTTTCCATAGAGAATAGTCGACCAACCCAATAAGAAATGATAAAGGAAAGAGATTGATCAAAGAAGAATGCCCCCTTTGAGAGGCATAATTGACACCATTGGAGGACGACCAACTAGAAAGGACTCTAAATTAGCAAGAAGGCAAGCATAACGACAGCTTGAATCATCTAAATAAATACCGACCAAGATAGTATTCCAGTTTTCCACTAGCATAGACCCCATTATTTTTTTGAATTCTGGCCTCTCTCACTTAGGGGATCAAGGAGCAGAGAGCAAATTGGATTGCCCCCTTGTGTTGACTATTGAGATTGCAAATTTTGAAGTAAGAAAGATCCTGGTCGAAAACAGTAGCTTTGCTAACATAATCTTTTTGTTGACATTAGAAAGAATACAGTTGGAAAAACTAAAGTTTGAACTATTCTACACCCCACTAGTCTGATTTTGTGGTAAAAAATCATACCGATCAGGTCCATCAACTTGTCCACATTATTTGAATAAGCACCTAAGAGGCACACACTCATGGTTAACTACCTATCATTGAGGGTTCCTTCACTTATAATGCCATAATCAGGAGACTAGCACTTAATGATTTCAAAGCAATATTCTCGACCTACCATATGAAGGTCAAATTCCTGATAATGGCAGGTATTGGAGAACTACTCTACAATGTGAATGAAGCATGGCATTGTTACACCATTTCATTTGAGGCAAGCAAGCAAGCAAAAAACCCAACCAAAACTGGAACCCTCGGAGGACATCCCAATAATGGAACTCAATGAGGAACAGACAAACAAAAATAGAAAGAGGGAAGAGACTATGGTCGAGCCAATTGACAAATTCAAAATAATAGAACTAGAGCTTCAGAATCCAGAAAAGACCACGAGGATAGGGACTAACTTAGGAGGCAATATGGAGTACATTTTGGTCGATTTTCTTAGAAAGAATATTGATGTTTTCGCATGAAAAGCAACCAGCCTACAGGGAATTGACCCCCAAGTCATTGTCCACCATCTTAATGTGGATCCATCTTTCACACCAGTCAAATAGAAGACCAAAACATTCAATGCTGAAAGGTGCCAGATCATTGAGGAAGAGGTCAACAAACTTTTAGAGTCAGGTTACATAATCGAAATTCAATATCTTTATTAGTTGTGTAATGTAGTCCTTGTCTTTAAAAGTGAGGGTAAATGGAGAATGTGTAATGATTTCACTGATCATAATAAAGCATGCCCTAAGGACCCTTACCTACTACCTCGAATAAATATATTAGTTGATTTAATAGCAGGTTGTGACCTCTTAAGCGTGATGGATGCTTTCTAACGATACTACCAGATCTTCATAGATCCTGAAGACAGAGATAAAATTTCTTTTTGTGGTCCCAAATGGTTTGTATTATTTTCTCGTCATGCCCTTTGGGTTAAAAAATATTGGAGCTACTTACCAAAGGCTAGTCAAATTCATGTTCAAAAATGAGATTAGTCGATCCACGGAGGTCTACATGGATGATATGATTATTAAAATAGAAATGAATAAGATCATTTATCATATCTCAACCACACATTTTCAATACTAAAAGCTTTCAGCATGAAACTCAACCTTAACAAATACACATTTAGAGTACGAAGCAGAAAGTTCTTAGGCTACATGGTCAGTGAGAGAGGCATTGAGGCTAATCTGCAAATAATACAAGCAATTCAAGATATTCCACCATCAGAGACACTAAGGGACATTCAGAGGCTAATAGGAAGAATCATTGCTCTAGGGCGATTCATTGCTCAGTTGGCAGATAAACGTTTACCATTTTTCAAAAGGCTCAGGAATGCAAGGAAGTTTTAGGGGACAAAAAAATATGACCAGGCATTGGTCGACCTAAAGAAATATTAACCACTCACTTGCTGGTCGGAGAGGTCTTGTACATATACTTGGCAATTTCTACAGTAGCTGTTAGTTCAGCCTTGGTATCTACTCAGCAAAGCTCACACAGATCAATATACTATACTAGCAAAGCTCTGCAAGGTCTCGAGCAAAACTATTTAGAGATTGAAAAATTCACTCTTACCTTGATTATAGTAGCAAGAAAGCTAAGACTGTATTTTTTGGTGCATACTAGTATTGTTCTGACAAATAAGCTACTGAAATAGGTGATGTCCAAGCCATATACATCCAGAAAGCTAACTAAATTGGCCATCGTATTAGGAGAATTCAATGTCAAGTTCCAACCCTAAATAGCTATAAAGACTAGGTGGTAGATTTCGTAGCAGAGCATGTTGACCTCGATACAGTTGTCAAATAGGATCAACCAATTTGGTCCTTGCATGTCGATGGATCGGCCACGTCCTCTAGAGGTGGAGCAGGAATTTCCTAGCTATCCCCTTAGGCTGAAGAATATGATTTCACCATCAAACTCGACTACCTAGCCACAAACAACAAAGCAGAGTACGAAGCCCTGATTGTGGGTATGAAGATGGCCCTTCACAAGGGGTTGAATTTCTGGCAGCTATTACAATCTCGCAGTTGGTTGTGAAACTATTTGAAGGAAATTTTGAAGCAAAAGAAACAACCATGAATATATACCTAGCAGAGCTCAAAAGGTTGGTACGGAAATTTAAGAAATTTACAATCAACCAAGTACCCAGGTCAAAAAATGAACAACAGATGTGTTGTCCAAATTTGCCAACTTGACCAAAGTTACTAAGGAAAGAACCATAACCTTTTTGGTCTCAAATAAGCCCACCATAAGCAACCTCTGCCAAAGCCAAGCCTTGATGGTCGAGGAGACAAGCCCCAGTTGGCTGGATGAAATAAAATCTTACCTTAGAAAGGGAAAATTGCCACTAGACAAGGTAGAAGTCCAGAGAATAAAGGGACAAATAGCTAAGTTTACCTTTGACGAGTTCGATTAGTTGTATAAAAGATCCATCACAAGTCCACCATTGAGATGCGTAATACTAGAACAAGCACAAGAGGTCTTGCTAGAGATCCACTATGGTATCTACGGAAACTATTTGGGAAGACGGGCATTAGCCCACAAGGTCATTAGGCACTGCAATTTTTGGCCAACTTTATTCAAGGATGTGAGCGACTTTGCTCCAAAATGCCCTTCCTGCCAAGTACATGCCAACATCTCTTATTATCCAACTGCAACCCTTGTCCCAATCTAGCTCACTTGACCTTCAATCAGCAAGGAGTTGACATTGTGGGATCTTTCCTAAAAGCCATCAGCTGAAGAAAATACAAGCTAGTTGTAGTAGAATAGTTCACTAAATGGGTCGAGGTAAAAGCCATAGCAAAGACATCATATGTCGCTTTGGTATACCGAAAGTGTTCATTCCGACAACAACATGTAATTCCAAAGCAATAGAATGAGAGATTGGTGCGAAAGCCTAGGAATCAGACTGCATTTCACTTCAGTAGGAAACTTGCAAGAGAATGGTCAGGCGGAGGTCACCAATAGAACAATCCTGGATCATATCAAAACTCGATTAGAAGGATCTAAAGATAATTAGGCAGATGACCTCCTAGATGTCCTTTGGGCTTATAGGACTACCCTAAGAATAGCCATGTGACAAGCCCTTACAGCCTGGTTTATGACAGTAATTCTAGCAGAATTAATTCAACATACAGCACGAGTAATTCATTATAACCTAGTCAAGAATAAAGCAGAAAGGCAATTCGACCTCAAGATAATCAACGAGCTACAGCAGGAAGCATTCACAAAAATGTAAAGGTACAGGTCAATTATGGCCAAATACTATGATAAAAGTGTTAGGTCAAGATGTTTTAAAGTGGGCGACCTCATCTTCAAAAAAGTCGAAGTCTCAAAGAATGTTGGAAAACTCAACCCAAAATGGGAAGGACCCTACTTAGTGGTGAAAATGTCAAAGCACAAGTCTTATCGACTAGCAGGTATGAGTGGGAACGAACTCCCCTGACCATGGAATGCAACAAATTTGAAAAAGTTTTATGTGTAAACTGAGATCCCGTAATCTCACATATCCATGCTGATTGAAACAAGCCCTTTTAATACATAAAATTTTGTCGACCTCGCAATCACATGATTAAATTGGCTTCAACCAATTATTAAATAAATCTAAAGTCAACCCAGCAGTTGCATGATTAATTTGGTTTTTGGCCAATTATTAAAGTAAACAAAAGCCGACCTCATTGTCGTATTATAAATTTGGTTTATGACCAATTATCAAGAAAGTTAAAGTGTACCCACAATCACATCATAATGATGGTTTCTAACTAAATTATTTAATAGATAAAGTTGACCTATTATCAAAACAAATTTAAATCGACCTTCTAATTGAACTAAAGTAACATGACATGCACAAGACATAATCAGTGAAAACACACGAAATCAACCAAAGACATTGGCTAAATTATAATTAACATTCAAAACTACATAATGTCCAACACGTTTGAAAATAAAAATAACATTATCTAAATGCCCATTCGGGCTTTACATCATTCAAAAAGAAGATTAGAAAGTAGGAAAACTTCTTAGCTCGTGCCAGCACCTTCTCTTAGACTCCCTCGAGCAGAAACTTCTGCAGCAACCTTGTCGATAGTTTTGTCAAGCTTATCCATTATCTTGACAATGATATCCAGGGGGCCCTCAGCCTCCTGCTTGGTCCAGAAGCGGCCACTCCTACAGGTCCGGAAGGACAAGCTTCATATATTAGGAAAGGCTGGAAAAAATTATGTCACATCCACTTTATTATTTTTGATTCCAAGGCAAAGTCGCTGACGAAAGAGAATTCCTTCCCCACCTCAATAGCTCTGGGATACGGCGGCGCTACAGCTTCCTCAGTTGGAGAATTTGCATCGTAGTCCTCAAGGCGCTCATTTTTTATAACATCAAGTCGGGCCTTATCTTTTGCTCAAATCTCGTAACTAAGGAACTCAAGCTGCTTCACGGCCTTCTCGAATGCTTTCTTGCCATCATTAATGCTAAACATTACACTCGCATTAGTGAACGCTAAGCTCAGCATGAACTATTGCACGGCCTCCTTTCGGATGTCGGGCAACACTTTGAAAAACACGTCCCTAGCATAACGAAGATAACTCTTATACCCTTATGTCTAACCAGATAAAGAAGCCTCCTAGATTGAGGACATCGACTTCTTAGGTTGCTTCTCGACTCCTTTCTTTGGCAGCAGCTAAGAGCTCTGCATCCTTCTCTTTGAGTTGCTTAGTCAGCTCTATGATCCTCGACTCCAGAGATCAACCTTAGTCTTAGTCAAATCATCTATTCCTTCTCCAGCTCATCACATTTCTCTTCCAACCTTTACCGGGCAGTTTCACACAACTAGAACCACCTATAGAAATTATACCCCCATTGCCCGACTTACATGAAAGTAAATACATATCAAGGAAAGAACAATTTTAGAAATTGACTATGTTAAAATCAAACAAGCATTAAATTTTACCATGTTTGCATGAAATACAAATGCCTTCAGAGCGTCAACCTGCTCATAATTAAACATCTCCACTTGATCTCTATTGAAGAGACCAGCAGTAAGGACAACCAACGGAGTCACTGAGGTCGGGCTCGCACCCATCATTGCTGAATTATTTGACACCCCAGCTTTTGGACCAAAGCGAGGTTCGGGGAATATGGGTAAGTTGCACAATTGTTCTTCTGGAAGTGTCTCATGGGCAACCGCATTGGGATCAGTAGCTTTTCCTTTCCCCTAGCTATCGCATTTTTCTTAGGAGTACTCTACCTTTTGACCTCCGTTGCTTTCCTCTTTGGTTGAGAAGATGGGATACTCGCCGCTTCTACACTCTGAGAAATGGGGGACGGACTAGTTGGTAGTGCCTGTTCGGCTCTAGCAACTTGCGCTACCACCTCTAGATGAGCGACAGCAGTCTTGCAGCATTCCTAGACCTTTTGCTGCTTCACATCGCTATCTGCCTTGCTCGATTCATGACAAATTAACTTGCTAAGGTACACATCATCTCGATCAGAAACTATAACATTACCAGATACTGATAAGAGATCAAACAAGTCAGATAAGTTAGTTTCTACCTAAATGTGTGTTAGCGTGCAATCCCAGTGGGGTAAGCTACAATCCCGCCAGAACTAAGTTCCTCTCTCTAAAAAATTCAGATGCTTCTATTTCTCCAAACTAGAGCAGGTCTCGAATGAAAATATTATTCTAGGTTGGGTTTTCATCATTGTTCATCTCGCTCTACCCATTCACCATCCCTTAAGGATATTAAAATAGACCCCACCGAGGGCTCGGACATAGAAATATCTTTTCTTCAAGGATTGACCATGAGAAGAAGAGAAGGTTACAAAAAAATTTTTGCGAGGTCGAGCTTTCATATAATAGAATCAGGACTCCTCAAAACTCCCTGACTTTTGAGATATTGGGAGATGGAAAAGATTACTAAAATTTACCCAGGAAGTGGGCTGGTCGTAAATCATCATTAAAATAACAAAACTATATAAAAGAAAAAATAGTTAGGCAAGAACTGGGTTATGTAGAACGAAGACTTCTCAATAGGTCAACTATAGGTTTAGCAAGAGGAAACCTAAGCCCATATTTTAATGCATCCTCAAAAATAATTATACATCCTTCAGGCAAAGTATACATCATATCCCCCATCAAGCTTAATCAGTTGAAAACTCCTTAGGAACATAATATTTTGCCCTAATCGACCTTAAAGTGTTTGTGGTTACCTTAGATGTGATCTCACTATAATGGGTAGTGGTAAAGAGCTTAGCCCTCGGCCTTGGAGGCTGGTTAGCCTCCCCTAACAATCCCACCTCATCGACCACAGACGCAGAAAGACTAGCCTCATCAATATTAGGATTAGAAGGCCCAACCTCCTCATCAACCTTTACTTCTCCCCTAACAATATCCAATTCCTCATGACCACTAGAAGAAACCGACCCATCACTTGACATCTCATCTGAACTTACCCTACTAGTTGAGTTATTTAACAATTGAGTTGTCTAGGAGTCAGAACTCTCAACCCTATCCTCCTTAACAATCCTGGTTATTGCTACAAACAAAAGAAGAATAGAAAGCACAACAAACGAGTTAAGTAAGAGAACAGAAAGACTTACGCAAGATATACGCAAAAAACTAAGAATTATTGAACGTTGAGACCCAACCAAAATTCTTCTTAGCTCGACCTCTAAACATTGCAGTAAAAGTAGTAAATAAGCAGTCAAAACAAGTATTTATAGGTCGAGCCCAGCCACCAATCGATTAAATTGATCGGCTACTGGCTAATTAATATATAATCACCAGTCATCAATACACAAACATCAATATAATCGCCCAAAAATATTTCCCGCCTTCGAAACCCTGGTTGAGATTCAAAAACATTTTTTACCTCTATAACCCTGGTCAAAATTTCAAAAATGGAGATTATGGTCAATAGTAAGGCAATGCAATGTACTACTTCTCACTTCAAGCTCCACATGGTCGATTGGACTATAGAGTGGGAGGGCTTATGATATGGGTAAGCACACAAGCCTAGGAAAAAGCTCCGGCCCAGTATCAAGCCTAAACAAAATAAGCTTTGGGCCCAAGCAGATTCAGCCATGTCGATGCTCTCGAAATTCTAGATCAACTTTTAGATTGAGTTCCCCCGACCTCTAGAGGTTGGAGACCTGCAGATGGTTCAGCGGCTGCCTTGCTACAGGTGCATTAACAGCAGGGCCTGTCACCCATCGCATCCATATTAAATGCACCCAAACCACCATCCTATTTACATTTAATGGGCTTGATGGTGCATCACTTTTGCATTAATGGTGGTAAATGCAGCCCTTACGGCCAATCGGGCACAAGCAAGATGCTAAGCTAGGTTGAAATGACCTAAACTGCCCTTACACAGTGGGAGAAGGCCTAACTTATATCAAGGCGAAATCTGTCTTTTCTACTTCTGGCCAAGCATTATAAATACACTCTTTTTAGAGATAAAGGTATGCCTTTTAATACATTCTAAGCCATTGCTCTGCTTAATTCTCGTGAGGCCGAGAACTAATTTAAGCATTTGAAGGTCTTAACCGAGGATCCTATTGGCTAGCCTAACGTTTGTTCACTGGTAGCAGGATTCGACGCACCACATTCCCTCAATCCATCTTTCAGGTCGATCTGATTGTCAAGTTGAAACCAAGGAACCCATCTTACCAAAAAAGGACATCGTCATACTCTACAAAAAATTCTTATTAAATATTTTCAAATCTATAATATTTTAAGTAAAATAAGAGTCATAAGATCCCAAATAAAAGTATTTTCAATGAACTTATAAATTTTTCAAGACATATCCGATAAGATATTAATATTTAGGATTCTTATGAGAAGAACATATAAAACTTTCAAATAAAATGTTAGAATTTTGTAAGCCTTTAGAAAAAGTACAATTCAGTTCCTCATGTCCTCTTAAAATTTTCACACTTTTTCAATTTTCAATATTTTAACTGTCAAATCGTTATTAATAACATTATATAAGTTCCATTATCTTATTTAAATATTTTAAAATTAAATATATCTTATCAATTTCAAAAATATTGCATAAGATACTTTCTTTTAAATAAGCATTAGCCATTACACCCTTTTATATCAAAGCAAAATATATAATTTGATAAGTAAATGAAATCCTTTATTACCATTCATTATTTGAAACTTTATATTACCACTTCATGGTAAATTGAAGACTACGTACGATCAGTAATTAATTTCTTTTATCGGTTTCTTCACCTTTCCTTAATCTGAAAAGTACTAATGTAATAATCATGAATCCAAATAAATTAACTACAACTATTTCTTACTCAGCCACATAGATTATTCATTCTTGTAGCCTATTATAATAATTGTCCACAATGGCAAAAGACCATGTTTCGTAGAAAGTTAGGGTAACTAATTAATTATGTTATTCTAACATTTTAATAGCTTTATATTTCATTAGATTTGTTGCAATTTGGACCGGGTACTAGCTCATGGCCGAAATTGGGTATTGGCCCATGGCCCAAACTAGTTAGATTGGGGTTTTGACCTGTGGTCCAAATAAATATCCATATTTGACGGGACCTTTGGATAGGCATCCGTTGTGGATAAGTATCATCGGCTGACCGTTGGATAAGCATCAACTGTGGACCATTGGATAAGCATCTACTATGGATAAGCATCATCGGCTAACCATAGGATAAGCTTTAATAGCTAACCTTTGGATAAGCATCATATGCTGCCTTATGGATAAAGCCAAGTGTTTCCTCCTCATTAAGAAAGGAAAGTAGCTTCCTTATGAAGTTTCACCTCACCCTTATAAATAGGGCCTAAGGTCTTAAAGAGAGACATACGAGAGAGATAAAAACACAAGAGAGTGAAGAGAAGTTCAGAACTCTTGACATCCTCTGCAAATCTCTATAGGACTTTCTTGAGTAACCACCTACCCAAGGCCCTGGAGTGTGAAAATAATAGATGGCTCTGGTAATAATCTATAAAAGCGAGGAAACTTTGCTTAGGTATAAGAAAAGAAGATTAATACGTGGTGAAAAGAACTAAAAGGCTAGTAGTCGAGCTGAATCCAATGAGGGCCATCCTTTATTCCACTACTGTATAAACATGTATGTTTTGGCCCATCTAAGTTAACTGTGTATTAGTTAATGAGCTCATCTTCGAACAGTGGTATCAAAGCTTAGAAAGCTTGGTCTCGCCGATTAATATGTTCTACGTGGACATAACATGTTTTATGGTGGATATACAATCCCCATGGTTAGATCTAGAATCAATCGACAAGGAAAGCTAACTTGAGGCTTTTGCCTGTAAACTTGAGTTGCCGGTGTTGGTGCGACGATGATTTCAGCACTATACTAGCGTGGTACTAGCAGAAAAAGGTTTCACGACGCTGGTTGAATATGAAAAAAAATGATTTGGTGCGTGGTAGCGACATGTATGTCTTTATGGTGGTCCTTTTGTGAAAGTAGACCCACGATACTTATGTGATGTCTATGTGCCATGACATGTGGCTGAACATGATTGAAAACTTCATAAGCATGCATTAATAATTGCATAATGTTATTCTACTGAAATTATTATGCAATCACGTGGCTTAAAATTTGCAATATGAATGTATTATTATGATGAATATTAATGTTTGGGTGCTCATGAAAATTGTTCGTTCATTTTCCATCATTTCTTTGTGATTATAAGAGATAATTAAAGCAGTGGTTGGTAATACAACATCCTTGTTTGTTTATTCTACTAGATTAAAGTAGTAGGAATATGTCTTATGTAAATTTCTATTTATGAAATATGTCTTTATTTGAGACCATATGATGTAAAAGAGTATAATTTCATTTTTTACCACCACACGCTAGATTATCTTGGTACGATGCACCGAACATCTGTGAGGCCATATGAGATAGATCTTTTCATATTGTATAGATTCGTATGAATTTATGGACACATTGGTT
Source organism: Jacaranda mimosifolia (assembly GCA_018894105.1). Lineage (NCBI taxonomy): Eukaryota > Viridiplantae > Streptophyta > Magnoliopsida > Lamiales > Bignoniaceae > Jacaranda > Jacaranda mimosifolia. The sequence continues at coordinate 3,180,626 of CM032131.1, read as the reverse complement.
ATTTTATTCAAGATTGGTAAATTTCACTATAAGTTTTTGATTTAGTGGGAGATGATTACTACCTGAGAGCAAAATTTTCGATCTCACTGGGTTAAAGATAAATGATGTAAATTTACTTGGATCTAGAATAAAATTGTTCTTTGACTGGTACCTAACATTCTTGTGCATAAATAGTAATGGACTCCCAAGCTGCTTATTCTGACCTCTATGGTACTAGTAAACTTGATTGCCAAAATTTTGCTATGTGGTATAGGAAGATTCAATATTTGCTTCATAAAGAAAAGACCCTTGACCACCTAGAAAAAATCATGATTAAGCCTACTATGCCAGAAAGTGGACCAATTGATGAATATCAGTGCGATTTGGACGTATATAATAGATGGGAGGATTAAGATAAAAGTGCGTACTTTACTATGTTGAGCTGCATAAATGATAATCTGATCCGTGAGTTTGAGAAGTATCCTATGGTTAAAGAGTTGTGGGAAGCATTGAAGGTCTCGTATGGTAGCACCTCGGCTACGTGACTAAAGGCTTTGACCCTTAAGTTCAATCAATATGTTCTTGATCCAAAGCATACAATGATCCAACATCTTGATGTGATGAAACATATGATTCGAGAACTTCAAAATGCTGGAATAGAGCTTACTGATGAACAACAAGTTCTAGCAGTCCTAAGATTGCTACCTGAGCAGACTTGGGGACACGTTAAGCTTGTGCTTACACATAAAGAGTAGATTACCATGTTTGACAGCATCACCAATCATCTTAAGCTTGAGGTAGAATGCAATGAGTTTAAATGACAAATGTAATTGCTATAGTCGTACACGCTGGCCAATGTAAGCCCTATAAAGGTAAACGTAAAAACCAGCATGTTGGTGCTGGACCAAGCAATAGCTAGAGTTAGAACTTGGGCCCAATGGCTGATAATAATAAGAAGAGTCGCGGAACTACGAGGGGCAGAAAGAAAGACATCAAGAAGCTTAAGTGCTATAATTATGGAAAGCGTGGTCACTTCACTCGTGATTGCACTGAGCTGAAGAAGGTATGACACGCTAGATGCTCTCTCTATTCCTTAGTTTGTTCCCATGTTTTGGTTGCTAATTCTCTTCAGGGGTGGATTGTAGATACAGGAGCAACAAAACACGTAACAAGAGAAAGAGCAGGGTTTGTGGATTATCATTGAGTACCAAATGGTAGCAATTTTGTTGTGATGGGAAATGGCACACTTGAGGAGGTTTTGGGAGTTGGAACCTACCAATGTAAGCTCAGCACAAGATGTGAGTTGCTCCTCAATGATGTCCAATATGTACCTAGTATTTGATGTAATCTACTTTCAGTATTAGTACTTTTGAGATGTCGTTTTTTCTTTTTCGTTGGAGGATACTACTCTAACTTTTTATCATGGTCATGAGTTGTATGGAATGGGCTTTGTGAATCATGATTTTTTTGATGTTAGAATTAGCCAATAATAGTGTTTCTTATGTTTCTTTTGCTATATTATTTCTGAATCTGTTAAGTGGTAAGCGAGGTTGGGACATATTGGACAAGAAAGGATGACTAGATTAGCTAGAGATGGTCTTTTGGGTCAACTCGCTAAGGTCAACCTTCTTCTGTGCGAGCCATGTCTAGTTGGTAAGTCTTGCCGGAAGTCTTTTGGTAAGGCTAAAAGACCTATTTATTCTTTAGAGATAGTCCATTCAGATATATGCGGACCAATGAATGTGAAGGCACGACATGATGCATCCTACTTTCTCACTTTTGTTGATGATTATTCACGCTACAGATCGGTATAACTACTATCTCATCAATCAGAAGTGCTAGACTGGTCTAAGCACTTCGTGATGGAGGTTGGGAACTAAAAGAAGAGAAACCTTAAGGTTCTACATACTGATAAGGGGGCGAGAATACTTGTCTGATGAGTTAGACAACTGTGTAAGGAAATAGAAATAATAAGGAAATTATCGATTCCTAATACACCACAAAAAAATGATATTGCATAAAGAAGGAATTGTATATTACTGGATATGGCCAGATCGATGATGGGGTAAGTAAATCTTCCAATATCTTTTCGGGGAGATGCAATTTTGACTATTGCCTACATCTTAAACTGTGTGCCTTGTAAGTTAGTTCCTTCAACTCCATATGAATTATGGCATGGTAGAAAGCCTAATTTGAAAAGCTCACGCCCTTGGCGATCAGCGAGGTTAATTCATAACACTTCTCATAAATATGGGAAGCTAGTTCCTAAAGCTTGCAAACATATCTTTATAAAGTATTGTGAGCACTCAAAGATCAATGTGATGCACGGTGAACACTCTAGTGGAGGAATGATAGAAATTGAGTCGCGCAATGTTAATTTCCTCAATGAGGAATTTCTCAGCATTGGTGAAGTGAAAGAGACCTGTAGCTATACGAGCTACAAGATCTCCCGGGGGATATATCCTTGACTAGCAAGGGTAAGGTTTCGCAACCCTATCTAACAATCGTTGAGTATGATAATAGTAGGCCCATGGTCAGTGGGAGTGTTCCACTTGACGAAAGCTCTCAAAATCCATAGATACGTAGGAGCGAGCGTGGAAAAGTTCCTCATTCACATTTTGAGATTGAGGGGGAATCTTTCATATGTGCCCTTGTGGATGATGATGAGCTGGCTACCTATGAGGAAGCCTTGACTTCTCCAAATACTAATGATTGGACAGCTGCCATGAAGGAAGAAATGAGCTTGATGGCTAAGAACCATGTTTGGGAATTAGTCGATCTTCCACCTGGGCATGAGACCATTGGGAACGAATAGTTTCTAAAGGTTAAACATAAGTTAGATGGGCCGATTGACAAATATAAAGCTCGTCTTGTGGCGAAAGACTACACCTGAAAGGAAGGTATAGATTATGATGAGACATTCTCCCTTGTGGTGAGGTTTGCCTCTATTCACCTTATTATAACCATAGTCGCCCAGCTTGATTTGGATTTATTTCAAATGGATGTGAAGATAGCATTTCTCAATGAAGAATTGGACGAGGAGATCTATATGGATCAACCTAAGGGAAATGGAACAAGTGCATAAAGTATGCCGCCTAAAATATTCCATTTACAGTCTAAAGCAATCATTCAGGTAGTGGTACAATAGATTTCATCAAGTGATTAGCTTGACTGGCTTTGTAATGGTCAAGGAAGACTACTGTGTTTATGTCAAGATGAGTAGGAGAAGTTTTTTGATACTCTCACTATACATGGATGATATCTTATTGGCTGGAAATGACATGAAGTTGATTGTCGCCACTCAAAAGTGGTTGTCCTCTACCTTTGAGATGAAGGACATGGGAGAGGCTAAATACTTACTTGGTGTAAGGATACATCTAGATCGTTCTAAAAGGCTCTTGAGTTTGTCTCAAGAGACTTACATAAAGAGGATCTTAGAATGATTTCATATGTAAAATGCCAATCCTGTAGACACACCCATGGATAAGAGTGATGTTCTTAGCAAAGAATTTTGCCCAAAGACAGTAGAAGAAAATAAACAAATGGTTAATGCTCCATATGCAAGTGCAGTAGGAAGTTTGATATATGTAATGATGTGTACTCGACTAGACTTGTGCTTTACAGTTGGAATAGTGAGTCGATATCAAAGTAATCCTGGACCCAAGCACTAAAAGCTGTCAGAAGGATACTTAGATATCTGAAAGAGACTGTTGATCTTGTCTTGTGCTACTATGGAGGTAGTTTGAAACTAGTGGGATACAATGATGCTGATGGTTCAGCGGACAGAGATAAACACAAATCCACATCGAGATACACATTTTTATTGAGAGGTACTGCTATCACTTGGTGTAGTAAAAAGCAGCCATGTATCTCTCTATCTACCATAGAAGTTGAATATGTTGCTTGCACATCAACAGTCCAAGATGCTATCTGGTTCAAGAGATTTCTCTAAAGCCTACGGATTATGCCGAATGTTGATAATGTTGTTGTAGTCTACTATGACAACACAATCGCTTTGGCTTATGCTAAAGACCCAAAATACAATGGAAGAATTAAGTATATCGATACCAGATATCACTTCATTCGAGAAAGTGTTGTGCAAGGTTTAGTTGCTCTCAGGCATATTTCTACTAGTGATATGATCGCTGATCCTTTTACTAAACCATTGTCTTGAAATGTATTTTAAAGGCATGTTAGTTGTATTGGATTACATAGAATTTGATTAATACAACTTGTATGAACATTTTAATCAATTAATAAGATTTAAAGTTCTTATTAATTTTGTTAGTGTACTATGTCGTTTGTGAAAAAATGTCACAAGGCTCAGATTGACCTACTCACATGGGCAATCACCCTAGCGCTTTAGTAGCGACCGGGATGAAACTGCTCACCTTTGCACATGAGATAGCATAGGAGGTTGGCGCAAACGGAGTCGCCTTAGCTTATGAGCTAAGATAAGATCACGAACCGGTCACATGAAGTTATGTCCAAACTTTATGAAAGCTTTATGGAAGCCGAACATGCAACTATATGTTGGAGTGGAGGTCAGACACTTATGTGGCAGATGTACTCAAGTTCGTATGATGTTTTTTATAGCATGACATGCCCATTTAAGTGGGAGCTCCATCATAGCATGTATTCATACCACTTGTGCATGTCGATGACCATATAAGTAGAGTGACGAATGGATCCCTGCTTCATCACTGTATAAGCACTTATTAATCAATGTACCCTTTGGGAGTTTGGACCATATCATGAAGCGTAAGCTTGATGTCGCTACTTTAGCAAGATATCCAAGGGTCAAGTTTACATTCGATCTGTCGGAGCTTGTCTAGGAAATGATTAAGCCCAAGCCGATTGGTACGTAAGGCTAGAGAAAGAACCATATTTGTTATTTAAATTTGTTCTACGGCCTATAGGTCGACCGGCTGTGTTAAATGTGTTTTGATGTAGTCATAGGCATAGAGACAAACTAGAGAAAATCAAGTATGCTCTATTTGAGGGATCAAAGATGCTTGCATTGGTTCAGGGTATAGCGAGATTCTATTAGAGTTGTAGTGCCATATTAGTTTGGTGATTACTTAATATGACACTTCTCATTTTTCCTTTTCTCACTTGGTCGCAACTCCATTTCTTGTATGAAAGAAAATTATGAGATTGAGTATCTCAGAGATTGAGATTTGTGGAGAGTATGTCAAATATATCTGAGTGGGAGATGTTGAAATTTGGACCGGGTATTAGCTCATGGCCGAAATTGGGTACTGGCCCATAGCCCAAACTGATTAGATTAGGGTTTTGACCCGTGGTCCAAATAAACATCCATATTTGATGGGACCTTTAGATAGGCATCCATTGTGGATAAGTATTAGCAGCTGACCTTTGGATAAGCATCAGCAATGGATAAGCATCAATAGCTGACATTTGGATAAGCATCATCAGCTGCTTTATGGATAGAGCCAAAGGTTTCTTCCTCATTAAGAAAGGAAAGTAGCTTCCTTATAAAGCTTCACCTCACCCTTATAAATAGGGGTCTAAGGTCTTAAAGAGAAACATACAAGAGAGATAAAAACATAAGAGAGTGAAGAGAAATTCAGAACTCTCGATATCCTCTGCAAATCTCTATAGTACTTTCTTGGGTAATCACCTAGAGACCCAAGGCCCTGGAGTGTGAAAATAATAGATTGCTCATATAGTAATCTATAAAAATGAGGAAACTCTGCTTAGGTACAAGAAAAGAAGATTAACACGTGGTGAAAAGAACTAAAAGGCTAGTAGCCGAGCTGAATCCAATGAGGGTCGTCCTTTATTTCGCTACTGTATAAACAGGTATGTTTTGGCACATCGAAGTTAATCATGTGTTAGTTAATGAGCTAATCTTCCAACAAGATTTATAAATTAAGTTATATTTTGAATTGAAATAATAAATTAAGTTATTTTCTTTGCATTTATAAATTAAGTTATATTAGTAGCTTTATATTACTTAGGCTTTGGGTTAATTGTGGAAAATGTTTTGAGAAAAGGTGCCCTGGGAACTGGATTAGGGAATGTGATGGGAGAATGTTTTTGGAAGAAAATTATTTGTTCGGTAGTAGTATTTTGAAAGGGGGTAAATTTTACTATAAATATCACGCCAATCACTTTTTTTCGGTTGGTAGCATAAATGAATATTTTAATATTAATTATACATATGTATATATAGATTGAATGACTGGCATATATATGCATGAGGAACGGATTTTAGGGTGAATAGTAAGGAATATTTTGGAGGTAATTGTGTGCGTTTTGAAAATTGGGATTGAAGAATTTCATCTTTTGTTTATTTAAAGTTTTAGAATTGAAAAATATATTGGGGGAATGCAAACAAACGATGCATAAAGAATTGAATATAGCTGAAACAATAGATTATATATATTATTCGATTCATTAAGATGTGACAATTGTCAAACATAGATTAAATACAATCAATAATTTTGTATCATGAAAAATACTATTATGAAAGTAGAATGATAGCTGTTCTTAATAGAGATTTGAACTAGATAGTCCTTATCCTTATCTATTATATGTAGTGCCTCGGGCCACGACATCCAACTTACGTAAGTCCTTTTAAACTTTTCTCTAACTATTATCTAAGATTCAATGTAAGAGGGGGAAAAAAAGAATAAAATAATAAGTGACATTATAAAATTGCCACTATTATATACATTAAATGACAAAATATTTTGAATTTCACCCTAATAATTTTTATACATATAATAGTGACAGGAACAGTGTTTAAATTGTAACAGTTAATGAAACATCTACACTAGCAATCTAGTGACATGATTTTCATTGTTATAAGAATGTTAATACAGGTGTGCTACAAATTACTTATGATGATGACTTAAAATATTAGTTTTTCTCACTATTAATTCATAATATTAGGCAAAATAAAAAATTATTATTTAACTTAAAAAATATTATTAGTAACACAATAAAAATTATTTTCACTTTATATATATTATTAATGATAATTTTTATAGTATCATTTATTCTTACTCATGGTTTTTAACACAGACAATTTTTTTATTTCCGAAGTGGCTTTACAATCTTCAAATCTCAAAGCCAGTTGTTCAAGAACTGAATTAAGACGTGTTTTACCGGGCTTGGAGTTCTACAGTCAAAATCTCAATTAGGACAATCTTGCCTAAGATCCCAACCAAAAGAGAGAGAGGGAGAGAGAAGACCCTTATATATTATATAAAAACAAAATGTTATGTTAAGAATTTTTGAAGTTCCTTTGTACATTAGATGTATTACATTGTGAAACGATTCAGCATCATGCTTAGTTTCTTAAAATAATTTTTTTTAATAGAAAAAATGTAGAGTCGCAAATATAATAATGTGACTTACTAACTTTTGATTATTATTTTAGAAAAGTTGAGTGAATTTTGATCTAATAACATCAATTTCATGTATAAAGCATAAAGTTAAAAATTTGAATTTAGCAGATTTTTTATGTATCTGTATATTTTAAAAAAAAAAAAAACTACTATTTTGAAGATGATGATGCAACATAAAATTTTGTTCTTTTAACTTACCTAAAATTTTATATTAAATTTTAAGAGAGAGAGAGATGTTAAGAAATGGATCTTAGGCCTGACTTACCCCAAAAACTAATTCAAGAAATGATGATTGTACAATACAATATATACATACCACAATTTATTTATTTCACCAATGTGAGACACTAACACATCCCGCACGCGCTAAAAAATGAACATTTGGAGCGTGGAATAATATGAAATAGGTAGCCCAACAACACTGGGTAGCCCAACATAAGGAATGAGTGGCTTCGATATCATGCTGAGAAAATGGATCTTGAACCTAACTCACCCTAAAAGTTAGCTCAAGAGGTAAGGATTGCTCAGTCTCATATATAGATATGACAATTTATTTATTACCATGTTAAGAAATGAACATTGGGTCTCATTCAACTCCAAAAACAAACTCAAGAAATGATAATTGTTCAATATCATATATAAAAATTATAATTTATTTATTTCATTGATATGGGAGACTAACAAAATATGTAATGATGAAGGAAAAAATACGTGCTTGATTGGAGGTCACCTTTGGAAGGTACGAGGAAGCAATTCAGTTAAATACTCAAATAAATAATTGTAAATAATTCAAAATCGATGGTCTTAATCAAACCCTTAAAGAATTCATAAGCAGGGACCAAGAAGGAACCTTAAATTTGGGTAAGTGTCGCATGATTCTCCAACAACATATGTGGATTTATTTCCCTGCTCCATTTGTCAATCGTCGACATCATTAATTAAATAAGAGTATACGCCAAAAAGTATTTTTGATGATAATCTCACCGTCTTTTCTTTATTAATAACAAGTACCATTTTTCCTTTTCATTTACTTAAAAGAGAGAGAAAGGAGGAAGTTTCTTATATCTCCAACAACGCGCAACCACTTATTAATGGACACTATTATTGCGCCGGAAAAAACGTGCTAAACTTTTTGTAGCTGTCCTGGTGATGTATCCATAATATGACCTACTAAAATTATAATAAAATATATTAAAATAAAATCTCGCTCACAATAATAGAACGAATAAACTCCTAGTACTATAAATATTCTTATTAATGATAGAAAAAATGGGTAAGGAGAATAACATTTGGACTAAAGTAAAATTCTTTAATCAAGATGCTTCCTAAATTATAAATCCATCTTATGTACTATTTTCAAAGAGATGACTAAATTCAAATTTGAAACGTATCAAACATATTTGATATTACAAGTACATTGTCGTCAAAAATTCATATTTTTCAAAGTCTCCTAATTAGCCCTCCTTAATCTCTTTTAGAATATTAAAGGTTCAATAAAATATACTAATACTAATTTTTGTTAAATCCTCTAACTCATAAATTAAATAGTTGTACATAATTATTAAACGTGCAATAGGGCCATAGACCCAAAGTCAACCACTAAACTTGTAATCTAGATATTGTTATAGTTTATTAGGTTATCCTGAAGAAAGGAGCTATGGGAATCTTGAAAGTATGGCTGAAAGGATTTGGTGTGGACAGAACTCAAGTTCACAAGACGGAAGTAAGCGCAGCAAACGCATTTCCGTTGACTTAAGCGTGAAAAAAATTAAGTCAAGGTCGCGAATCGGAGGACCTGATGCTGCGGCTGGACTCGTTGAGATTAAAATTTAATAAATATAATCTTTTTATATTGACAAAAAGAAAGAGAAAAAAGAAGAAGAAAATTTGACCGTTTATGGTCTTTCTTGGCCGTAAAATTAGAAATTGGCATAAAATTTTTGCTAGGAGGTAAGGCTATTCATATGGGGAAACCAATTGATAAAATGATCAAAAGAAAGATTTAATGATTGAGACAATAACTTATATTTGAGATTAATGAATGAGAAACAATATTAGAGCAATTTGGACCCTTTATTCCATTTTTTATTCTACCCCTATTTCAATTTGCTGTATTTATGCCAAGTATATATGATTCTCAATCAATTATTTTTATAAAAAAATATTTGATACATATGTCATATATACATGAAATGGAATAGAAGATGGAATAGAAAATGAAATAGAGAATTTAAACCAAATTTATATATTTGATATATATTTATGATGTGAAATATAAAATTTTATTGTCTTAAATTTGAAATGTTTGAGTTTGTTCACCCAACTGCGTGAGTTATACTTTTATAATTTAAATGTAGAAATCTAGACATTTTTTATCTTTGGTACCGGTTTAAATTTTCTATCTCATTTCCTATTCCATCTTCTATTCCATTTCATGTATATAGATAGTAAAATTTTATATTTCACATCATAAATATATATCAAATATATAAAATTGGCATATATTTTTAATTAGCAAATAAAGTTAATAGGGGGATATCCAAATATTGAAGGATGATCAAGTTCTAGACTGCAAAATTGACACAATAATTTGAATCTGGGAATTGAACGAGAACTATATCAAAGATCACAAGGGAGGTTAAGGTCTCTCCACCCAATACTATAAGGACTTGTTTATTTCACATGATAAGACATAATAGATACATTTTTAAGCTTTATCTTTTATTTGCTTTATATTTTTATGGCTTATGATACTTTTATGGCCTGACATGGTATTATGGATCAAGTTGGTTTATAGATCAGATCAAGATAGCTTGATCCATTTTCTATCTTTTTAAATATGATATGATAAGGAATGAAAAAGTCATTCTTATCCCTCATATGAAAACCCTTACCATCATTTTAGAAATTTTTCTTCTTATAAAGTGTAATCATATTGAGTAATCTTGCTAACTAAACATTATATAATATCAAGTGCCGGATATCACCAATTTCTAAAATCAAAATAAACAATAGATTATATGGTATTGAATACCATTTCTAGCTTATATATCATTAGTATATGAATTTTGTCTAATCCTATATGCCTAAACAAACAAGCCTTAAATATATAACGTCACCTTTGAGTGCACAGACCGTCACATAGTAATTCAAAACTTTTATTTTAATTTAATATTTAATTTTACATTTTCATATAATATATATATATATGTATATCTTTTTCTTAAATATACATTTGGCCGACATATTCCTTTGATAGTTGAACACGTGTTGCATTTAGCACAATGGACTTGGTCCTACCCAGGAAAAAACCACAGGACGCATTTTTTCTTCTGTAGTGACTGAACGATCATTGATCAAACTCGCTCATGTCCCTGGTGGCTTCAATGTCCTCGGCCGACCATAAATAGAGTATCAATATTAATTAAGACAGCGTTTGGGTAAATTAAGTTTCTATATTTTATAATTTATTTTTGAAATGTTGAATTTTTATTTTAAAAATAACATGATAAAAAGGCTGTCAATTTGGGTGGGTTTGGATTTGCTATTTTTATATTATACCCCTACCTCCATTGCTAAACCCAAGAAGCTCAACTCTAACATGACCCGCAAAAAATCGAGTCAGGTTTGGGTTATCTTGATTTTCTATAAAGTTACCCAATAACCTAACAAACCAGATTCAACCCAACCCGATCTATATATTTTATTTTTTATATTTATAAATTTCAATATTATAATTTATTAGAAGTTTGATCTACCAATAAAATTTATAATTCTACATAATTATTAAGGTCTAAAAAAGTAAGAAATATAATAACTTTAAAACTAGTTATGTCCATAATTATTCCAAATACAAAAAGTAATAAATCATTATTCAATAAACAATTTTGATGACAACCATCAATGCATAATTAAATACTAAATAGTAAAAATTAAAGTCCAAAGATAAAACATCAAATTAAAGTCCAAAGACAATTTTGATAACAACCATCAAATCCTAAATCTTCTTTGCACCAATAGCTAGTTTCCTCCATTAATTCATAGCCCAAAACTCCACGAAGAAATCTTCTTTTGATATGTGTATTGGATATAAATTTTTTAAATTTAAATTTTATTTTTAATTGGCCAATTATTTTCGGATTAGGTTGGGTTGGGTTAGGTTTATTGGGTCACCCGCTTGTTATTTTCAGGTTTAGCGGGTTGACCCGATACCAAACCTTATTCTTTTTCTTAGGTCAGTTTGGGTCCGACCTAATTTGACCCAAACTTGAAACAACAAACCCAAACATGATATTTTTCAGGTCGGTCGTGGTTGGGTTATCGGAATGGGTTTGATTTTGACACCTTTAATTGAAATTAATAAAATATTAATAATGATAATTCAGTAATGACTTGATTAAAATTATAAAAGTTCATTAAAATTTTAAAAATAAGTTAGAAACTCGTTCATTAAAGTTTTTAACTGTGTTAATTGATATTTCAACTTCTTTTTAATGCGGCTTGAATTTGGTGGATTGAATTATGATCCAACCTAAAAAGCCCGTAGTGTAACCTAAATTGGATAAAAGATTGGATATCTATCTTAGTAGTGAAGGGCACCAGCCGATCATGGGGGCTGGGAGGGGGAAGTCCCCCACAGTATGACTTTTGTTTTGGACCCATTTAGCCTAAATATGTAGGTGGAAGCATCTGGTTGCCCCATTGTTTAAATGTTGTTAATGAAAATACTAATTCATTATTCTTAACAATAAGGCCTGGAAACTTTTTGGTCATGCTATTGCTTTGGATTTACATACTGATTTTAGTAAATGCTGCTTTAGATGCATACAATTCCAAGTTAATGCCAGATAAAAAGGATTTTGGTTATAGTTTTCCCTGCAATGCTCGGGCTGAGGGGGTACTGTGGTATTTCAGCATGGGACGCATTTTATTTGGCAGATTTTTGGATGTTAAATACTATTGGATGGGTTTGGTTATAGTATTCCGTGCGATGGCCCGACTGAGGAGGTACATGTGATATTTCGGCATGAGACCCACTTTATTTGGCAAATTTGTTGATGTTAAATACTAGTGAATGTGTTACTTTTTATTGGCATTGGAAGCACATCACATTGTGGTAGGGTAACGTTTCACAGTTTAATGAATCTTCCACTTAATTAATGGGCTGGCTAAGATATTATTTATGGTCACTACAAAAAAATATACATTTTACTATCACTAAATATGTACAGTAAATAGTAATTAAATGTACCAAAAAGTTATTAACTATGCTTGTGTTACACTTTTCAAGCTGTAGGCGTTGAGAACGAGGTAAAAACTTTGCTACACTTTTTTAACCGTAGAAATTGACTTTTACTACAAAATTATCTTCAATTACTACAAATTTAATGTGTCGGAAAAGGCTATCAAATACACCACTATCCTTTATCAAAATTAAAAAAAGTGTAGTATATATTAGTTAATTTCCAAACTTGACAAAACATAGTAAATATTTAATTATTTCTCACTACAATTAAATGTGGTAAAAGCAAATTAATTTTTGAGGTTTGAGGAATTTATTTATTCATACGCATTCATCAGAACTTGAACTCTTGACCTTATTCTTATTTGTGTGGAGGTGATGCTACGAGGCCAATGGCCACTCTGTTGCTAATTAGCTAATTTAAATTTATTTGACTAATTATTTAATTTTTTTATAATAAAAATTTTTGGAGGCAATTTTTTATTTTACTATGAAATTTGAGGTTTTCTACTATTTTGAGGAACTTTGCTAACTAGCTAAATTTAGCATTTGGTTAATCAATCAACTTTTTTAATAAATAAAATTGGGGAGAATTTTATTTTTTCTCCGATTTTAGTAATTAAAACCATGAGTTGTTTGGAATTTTTTGGGGGGTTTTATTTGCTAACTTAGAATTCAATTAATTAAATAAATATTTTTTTCCAATATGTTTTACCTTCTTTTTTAGTGAAATTTTTTTATTTAAGATCTTAATCTTTGCTGTCAAATTTTTACAAGTTTCATTATTTTTATTTCACTAAGGAAAAATGTGGTTAATTCATTAACTTTTTGCCATGGTTTATATTAAATTGTAGTAAATATAACATATTATTCACCTCACATAAAAATTATAGTAATAAATTTATTTTTACTATGATAAGTTGAAGTGTATTATTTAATATAAAATTTACCACACATTTGGGATTTTATACTACAATAGGAAAATCATAGCAAATAATCATTTTTTACTATATTATTCTTAGTGAAGTAAAACATATTGTAGCAAAAAGCATATTTTTTTGTAGTGGGTTAAACTCTTCACAACTTATCAATGGATATAACTCTTTTGGTATGAATGGTTAATTTATTGGTCTGAGCATGGATGTTCTTATTTGGACATCTTGTTTAGGCTACTGGATTTATGTTCTTAATCTCCTGGGGTAGATATTGACAGGAATTAATTGAAACTTTAGCATGGGCTCATGAATGCACACATTTAGCCAATTTGATTCGATGAAGAGATAAACTTGTGGCCCTTTCCATTATGCAAGCAACATTGGTTTGATTAGCCCATTTTTCTGTAGGTTATAGATTCATTTATTTGGCTTTCTTGATTGCCTCTACATTGGGAAAATTTGGCTAATTTCTGAATATGTTATATCCACGATAATCTCATTTCTTTCGATGGAGAGAAGGCCCCCCTTCTTATATTTCTACATCTAGGACTCGACTTGTATCATGGATACTAACAAGACCTAAACCATTATGGCAAGGAAAAATTTGATCCAAATGGAGAAAATGAGTCAAAAAGTGAAACAGAAATATCATTTGATTCATTGATCCTCAAAGAAAGAAATAAGTAAAGTTCCATCATTAAGTGACAAGTGGGAAATTTATAGAAAGTTACAATCCCCACCACGGAATAGTCCACCTACATGGCTTCTTCGCTTTTGTTTTTTAATCGAAAGACCAAAGGCTAACTATCGAGACTTTAGATTATCCAAACACATACTTCGTAAAATAGTTTAAGCATGTTTGTCGCCAGGAGCAACAACATCAAGTTGGTAAGGACTAACCTTTCATTTCATTTCTATGGGTTTTTTTTCTTATCATAAAGGGCCTCTTTACCATTCTAAATAAATGTGCTATTCTATTTGTACAGATATGGTAGAGGGGCACATTCAATCCTTCTCTGTCTAGTAGGTTTTACTTATTCTCTTCAGCACGGGGTAGGGTAGTTTGGTAGCTCGCAATGCTCATAACTTTGAAGTTTGGCTCTGTTTTTTATTTTATCCAAAAATTAGAGGTTTGGCTCTATTAACTAGTAATTAACTAACCTCTTTTTTTTTGGGGGGGGGGGGGTGTTAGAAAAGAGAAAAAAGAGGGGATAGACTCACTATACTATCACGACAACTATACCTAATCCTTTATCTTGGACGGATAGGGTTCTCAAATCCACATTATCACATCTCGAGTCCATGAGCCCCTTGGACACGAGAATTGCCTCCAAACCCACCAATACATCTTGAAATTAGGTTATGATCAACTTCCAAAAAGGGATATCTAATGGATACACGTGAGTTCTTTAGTCAAAACTTATATACAAGTTACTCTTTTAATATTTAATCCATGCGGGATGGGGCATCACAATCACTCCTCCTTCAAATACGACATCATCGTTGCAGCATGACACAGATTCAAGATTAGTCACTAAGCATTAGGACTCTAGAGATGGCTCCTATAGGGTCAATAAGTGGCTCTCGTGTGTGTAGCACTTTGCCCCGTAAGTTCAAAAGGTGGTTCCCACACGCATAGTACTTTATCTCGTATAGCACTTACCTCCTAATATTTCGGCTGGTGATGGCTCTGATACCATTTGTCAACCCTCGAGCCTGCAAGCCTGTTGGATTCAAAATTGCCTCCAAACCCACCGAGTGCATCTTGAAATTAGGCTATGATCAACTTGCCTGAAAGAAATATTCAATGGATGCACATGAGTTCTTTGGCCAAAACTTATATACTAGTCACTCTTTCAATACTTAGTCCATTCCTTGGCAAAGAGAAATTTTACCATTTGACTATATCCGCATTTTAGGGAAAAGACAAGTAGATCAAGGGTTTTGTAAAGAACATCAAAATATACACTTTTTTCTTCTTTATAATGGAAAACTTTCTTTCTGTCTTGTCCGTTGATGTAGGCATCTCTAGCTAAACCATGTCAAATTCTTGAATCAAAATTTTCTTTTCTCTCTGTGTGGTTTTGTATAGAAATTTGCTATTTTTTATAACAATTGGTGTTAAGAGCTAGATTGTGCGCATAACCTAGTGTTTAAAGATGGCGTGTTCATCTTCCACAAAGTATAAGGTAGAGAACTTGGATGGCCGAATAAGTTTTAGTCCACGGAATATTACAATGAAATTATCTTTGATTTTGCAAGGACTATGGAAGGCAATCGATGGGGAATTTCTAGAGGACGTGAAATAGGTGGATGAGATAGATTTGAAAGAGAGGTCCTTGAGTGCAATTTTTATTAGCATCACTGATAATGTTCTGTGTGAAATTGCTTATGAAAATTCTACAGCAGACGCATCAAAGAAATTAGAGGAGCTGTATTCTGATAAATCACCTTTACCTAATGGAAAGGTTGTATGATCTTAGAATAAGTAAAGGCATGCCCATAAATCAGCACCTTGATGAATTTGATTTAATTATTAAAGACTTGAAAACAATAATGAGAATGAAGATTAGGCCATAATTGTGTTGTGTTCGCCGCTACCCCTTATGAATCTTTTTATTGATACTTTGTTGTATAGAAAAGATGGTATTTCATTGGATGATATTAGTAATGCACTAAAATTCAAGGAGCTTAAGAAGAGCTTTATAAGAATAGAGATAGAATAGAATGGGAGAGTTTGGTGATCATGGGAAGAACATAAACTAAGAAAAATTTATCTAACAGGAAGAAATCAAAGGCTAGAATGAAATCTAGAGCTAAATGATCAAATTATTTTGAGTGCGGGGAACAAGGTCACTTTAGGAGAGGCTATCCTTAGTTAAAAGAAAATAAGGGTAATCAACAAGAGAATTCCGCGAATATTGTCAATACATGTGGTAGTTCTGATGAAAGTGATGGTGTAAGAGAAGTATTAGCCATGCGTTCAGGTCTTGGACTGAATTCCTGGGTTTTTTATTCTAGTGCTACATTCCACATGTGTCTTCACAATCTTTGTTCGCTATATACGAGTTGATGATTGAGATTGTATTTAGGGTAATGGTCATCCACCATCAATTGATGGGATTGGTAACATCAGATTAAGGATGTTTGATGGAATGTTAAGAATTATTCAGTGTTGGCATATTCCACAAATGAAAAGGAACATGATTTTCCTTTCAACATTGAATGCGTAGGATTTCAAGTATCATATAGAAATTTGTGTTCTCAAAGTGTGCAAAGGCTTCATGATACTCATGAACGGTAAATTAGATTCTAGACTACATATTATTCAAGGTGGTATAGTTGTAGGGGAACCTGCTATAGCATTAGGGAGTAGTAATCAAAATCAGTCTCAATTGAGGCATTTACACCTGATCATATGAGCGATCATGGGTTATCTATTTTGAGCAAGAATTTTTTTTTTTGGATATGTACAAAAATGAGGCCATAGACTTTTGTGAACATTGAATGTTCCACAAATAGACCATGGTGAAGTTCAACAAAAAGGCTGTGCATAAGACCAACAATAGATTGGACTATGTATATTCATACTTATAAGGTCTGAATAGAGTTTCTTTCAAAGAGTGTGGCCAAGTTCTTTATGACTTTAATTGATAATTACTCTAAAATGGTTTGGGTTATTTTTTAGAAACAAAAGATGAGGCATGTCCTACTTTTGTTAAGTAGAAGATGATGGTTGAAAAGCATACTGAAAATAAGGTTAAGCATCTTGGAACTGACAATGGGTTGGAATTTTACAATCATACAATTAATGATTTCTATAGTAAAGAAGGTGTAGTAGGACACTACAATTGTTC
This sequence comes from Jacaranda mimosifolia, assembly GCA_018894105.1. Classification (NCBI taxonomy): domain Eukaryota; kingdom Viridiplantae; phylum Streptophyta; class Magnoliopsida; order Lamiales; family Bignoniaceae; genus Jacaranda; species Jacaranda mimosifolia. Next base: position 3,163,234 of record CM032131.1, on the reverse strand, counting down.
AGGAACGCCACAATAGAATGGCATTGCAAACTACATGAATGGAATACTTTGTGATAGGGTATGAAGTATGCTCCCACATATAAGTATGAGCAAAGATTTTTTGCTTAAAGTAATCCATACAACTGATTAGTTGGTTAGCAGATCTCCATCTACTACTATTGAGTGCAAAACTCTTTTTAAAGTATGGTCTGGTTCTCCTGCTAATAACTCTAATTTGCGAGTGTTTAGTTGTCTTGCTTATGCTTATGTGAGGGATGGTAAGCTTGAGCCAAAGTCAAAGAAATGCATATTTCTAAGGTACGCATCTAGAGTGAATGGCTATAAGCTGTGGTGTAGTCCAAAGTAGCCATAGTTAATTATTAGTATATATAGCATTTAATGAGTCTTCTTGAATAGATAGTCAAAAAGAGAAAGCAATAGCAGATAGATATCATAATGTCAGAGTACAACTAGAATTTGAGATTGGTAGTCTAGTAGCTCAGTCTAGTAATTCAGAAAGGAATGAGGTTCAAGGTCATGGTCAAGATGGTGATGTTGATGATGCGCTTAAGCAACAACAACCATATAACACTACAATAAGCAAGGAGAGAAGACACATCAGACAATAACAGAGACATGCAAATCTATTTGATCGGAATCTATTTGGATATACAAATGTTATAACATATGCCCTATCAGTTGCAGAGATAGTTGATGTGTAGGCACCTCATAGCTACAAAAATGCTATTTCTAATATAGAATTATATTAGTGGGTTGGTATTATAGGTGAAGAAATTGAACCTCTTCACAAGAACTAGACTTAGGAGCTTATTCCATTACCAAAGGAACAGAAGGTAGCAAGCTGCAAATAGGGTTTTCAAGAAAAAGAAAATCACTCCAATACCAAAGGAATAGAAGGTAGCAAGTTGCAAATGGGTTTTCAAGAAAAAGAAAATCACTCTAAAGGTTGAAGCACTTAGGTATAAGGGATGATTAATGGCAAAAGGTTTTAATCAAAATGAAGGGATAGACTACAATGAAGTGTTACTCTTTAATAGAGAAGCACAACTATATCAGGGTCTTACTTGTTATGATAGCTCTTCATGTTTCAGAGTTTGAGCAGTTAAATGGGAAGAGTGCATTATTGCATAGAGCATTAAATATATTAACCCGAAGATTTGTCACTCTAGGTACGGAAAATCATGTTTGCTTGCTTAAGAAATCTTTATATGGTCTAAAACAATCCCCTAGATAGTGGTATAAGAGGTCTCATACATTTGTGATTCAGAATGACTTTACGTGTGCATCTGATAGTTATGTTTATCATAAGACTGCATATAGCTCTTTTGTTTAATTGTTGTATGTGGATGACAGGCTTTGCTACTAAAAGCATGTGACATATTAATATGTTGATAAAACAACCAATAGATGAATTTGAGATAAAAGACTTAGGTGCTGCAAATAAGATATTTGCAATGAAGATTATACGAGATAGAAGTGTTAGGAATCTTGTATTATCTCAATGGTCCTATGGTGATAAAGTTCTTCAACATTTTAACATGACTGGTCCAAAGCATGTATCTATTCTGTTTGATGCTCATTTCAAGTTATTTGCAGGCATGTCATCTAAAACATATGAAGAAATGGAGCAAATGTCTAGTGTCCCATATTTAAGTAATGTTAAGTAGTATTATGTATATGGTTCGCATTCATTACATTTGACATATTGTTAGTGTGGTGATTAGATACATGATATTTCCTGGGAAAAAACATTGGCAAGTAGTGAAGAATTTTGAAATATTTGAAGAGTACTGCAAATGTTGGTTTGACTTTTGACTAGGTCAAGATAAGTGATTCAGTTGTTTACTATGTAAATTCAAACTATGCTTGGACTTAGAAAAGAAAAGATCTCTAATAGGTTGTTTTTTTTACTCTTTTTGGTAATACCATGAGTTAGAAGGCGACTTTGCAAGCTAAGTTGTTTTGTATACCACAGAAGCTGAGTATATGTCTATTAGAGAAACAGTAAATGAGGCTATTCAGACATAGAATTTAGTGAGTGATCTTGGGTTGATTCAAAAGAAGACTTCAGTATTTTGTGACAGTCAAAGTGTCATACATCTTACCAAGAACCAAATGTACCATGAACATATCAAACATATTGATGTTGGATATAATTTCATCCAAAATAGTGTATTAGAATGTATTATAGATATGGAGAACGTATCTACACAGGATAATCCAATAGATATGATCGCCAAGGCAAAGCCCCTTAGTAAATTTAAGCATTGCCTAGACTTGGTTGGTGTTTGTGGTACTCAATATTCCCTTGCAAGGGTAGTGTGCAAGATAAAGTGGTTTTGCTTGTTGATGGAGGGGATTCATGCCCATCGAAAGATTCATTGATGTATGAATTTGGTGGACCTAAGTTATGACCTAACCTAAGAAGCCAGTGTTGCAACTTGAATTAAATAAAAGACTGGAGGTCTATGTTTTGCCCCAAGCCCAATTAGTATGGACTAGTTGAAATATTCTACAGCTTTGGTCCTGTTTAGCGTAGTGAATATTAGGGAAACCATTAGGAGATTGAAGATTTTGTAATGGACATCAATCTGTACATTTTATTTTTTCTTCATAGTAGAAGCTTTATTTTGGGCTTATTAGTGCTAATGAGTTTTGGGGAAAACACAAGAGGATTAAGGGTTTTGTAAGGGATATCATTCTATATACTCTTTTTTATTCATAGTGGATACTTACTCTCTAGCTTGCCCATGGACATAGGTATCTCTAGCCAAACCACGTTAAATTCTTGTGTCAAATTTCTTTTTTGCTCTTTTTTTTTTTGTGCGATTATATATGCAAATTTGTTGTTTTTCATAACATTCTTAATATATATCAAATATATCCTTCCGCCCATTCTCAGCTATAGAGTAAATGATATTTTCATTGATATCTTATAAAGTTTTGACTTTTGACTTTTTTTATATTTAAATTTTTTGGCAAATATATACGGTTCGTATTTTTGACATTACAATTTGTGTTTTTGCTGGAGACTTAAACTGCCTTAATTCTAATTTGGTTTTGGATGAGATGCCAAGTTCAACGACCTCGTAAAAAAGAATAGCCTACTAGGCCATATATAGAATAATCTTGAATCAGATGTGGTGGACTACTCTAAATCAAGTTTTATGCATGATGTTGCACATAATAGGATCTGAGGACCATCTGCGAATTATGGAATTGTAAATTTATGATCTAGGAATGCACTTGCTTAAAAAGAATGCCCAAAGTTAATGAGTACGTAATCCAATGCCCTTTCTTGGCTAGGAATATTGATATTGTTGAGTTTTTAGTAGACCAAGCCCATTAAGCTCAGTAACCAATGAAGTGGGCTCAATGGTCCATCCCATCAAATCACATTTATTCTTTTATTATAATTTTACATGTATAATTATAAGTGGGATATACCAATCCCTAATTTATTTGCCATCATATAAGTCCAAGGACAAATCGAGTAGAGGGACTCAATTTAGTAGTTACCCCACCCCACTTCTTTGTAACCCAAACTTTTACATGTAAGGTAAAAGAAATTCAAATAGCTTATCCACTTCTTATTTTCGAATTATATGTAATTTAAAATATCTATCTCAATTCTGGAATTAAATTTCTAATTTCACCCGTGATAGTCCCTTAATCAATTATTACTTCTATAATATATGAGTCCATCTAATTAAAAGCTATAATAACAAGTTCTTTTTAAACAGTAATTAATTACTACTCAATTAAATATTTTATGGCGGCAACAAAAAGTCCCATGGGAAGCTGACGGTGTGGCTGCACCAGTCACTTTCTTCTTCCTATTAATTTTCCATCACAAATTAAAAAAGCTTAATTAATTGAATGTCATTGAACCGACAACTCGAGCAAAAGAGCACGTGCTCACGAATTTATTTTTTTTATTTTTTTAATCTGAGAATTGGAAAAATGGCAAGTGGTATTGAAAAAAAGAGCAAATATTATGGTTTATTATTAATTTATTTGAATGCACAGCCGACTAATCTTGTTTGATTTCATACTTTCTACTTCACTTTTTCTATAACGCTGGTGATTTGCATCTCTAAATTAATTGCCATCATTAGCCGAGTTGATTAACTTTACTTTTTTCATATTGTTTAACATAGTGACAAGTGGAGAAGTAATTCATGAGAAGTTTCCCATGCATCTTTCACGTAACATTTCACCAATCATTCACAAAAATATTTTAAAAAATTTTTATCTGATGGAATTTGAGTAGAATAAAATGTATAGTTAAAGTGAGTCTGTCACATCATCATGATTACTATTATTTTATCATGGGGCGGTGTCACAAGTCATGCGAAATTTTATTCCAAAGTATTATATTTCCATGGCTATGTTGACAATTTTCCATTTACTCTTGATAATACGTATATATGGCCATGGACATGGACATGGACATGGACATGGACATGGTTGCAATTATGTAAAGTTTCATTAAGAAGTCAAGTGTCTGAAAGATTTAGTAATAGTTTTATAAGTTCGATCGTTAGAAAGTGTAGAAATTGTTTTTATGTAAGAAGGCATTTATCTTATTTTTGGGATAATTTTAATGTCATTAATTCATAATCATTACGTCAAATTGTGCTTATTTAAAGTGATCTCAAACATAAGTGAAATGGTGAGGGTCCTATCACGAGGAATTGGAAACACGGTCGATTGGTTTCCTATTCATTGGCCTTTTCAATTATTTAAAATTTTTAAAGTGTTTTAATATCTTTTATTTTTATATTTGTATCGTTATTTTCAAATCAGATATATCTATTTTATCATATAAGTAGGATTCATTTTTCGTACTCTAAAAAGAATTACAAACCACTGATAACTTCTTCGTTCTTACAAAATGATGGGACTCATAACAAGTTAAATATTAGTCTTTCATAACAACATTATTTGATTAAAGTGACATAGACAAAATAATGGGATTCAAAAATAAATTAAAAGGTTAAATTTATCTTGTCCTCTTATATTATGAGGGTTGTATCCAAAATCCCTTTATGCTAAAAAAACTTTCAAGAAAACCCAGAATTCTCCTATCGTAAATGAACTAACCTACAATATTGATATTACATGCTAACTTACTAATATATCCCCCATAAAATAAGTACTTAATAAAAAATTAAAAAAAAAACTTGTGGCACCTGGCATTTTTCTGTTATGATAAATTTAGCCTTATAAATTTGATATTTTTGAGAAGAAAACAAAACTCACAAACAAAGCTTGCGGACCGACATTCATCGGCACAAATTGCAGAAAAATATCCCAAACACAAAGATTAATTTGCTGATTGAACTCAAAGATATTGTGAATTTCTAGAAGGAACAAGACGACTTTGAAACCCTAGAATATGTTTCCATTAGAGTATTCCTCAATTAGGATATTAATATTATGTTTAGAAAAAAAAAAAAAAAAAAAACAACCTTGTTAGGAAATATGTGCCCTGAAACCCAATTGTATAATACATTTATATTATTTTGTTTTATGAAATTGAATTATTGCAAGTTATGTATTCTATGATTTGTCAATATTAGATGGACATGTTATTACCATCATACAATTTTCTTAATGGAAGTGTTGCTCTATGGAGAAAAACTTAGATTACGGAAATCATATGAAAGTTGAGTCTATAGTCGGTGATAAAAATATGTGCAAAGATATAATGATTCTAAATATAGCATATTTGTGTACCCAATGAGACTGGAGCACTGAACTTGATCACTTGAATCGTTCATTTTGAACTATTGTCTCAAAAGAAAGACATTCAACGTGGAATTTGCATTCTTTTTCCTAAATTCATTTGTAAGGTTTACATTTTTTTTCTTAAGTTTTGGCCAAAAAAGTTATATAATTAAAAATGAGATCTTCACGTGTATATTTAATATATTTGAATAAAGGAAAATTGGGTAATTTAGGATAAGATATGAGAAAAATAAATTAATAGTAGTTTAATTTAATTTTTAATCAATATCTCATATATAGAAAGGTAAATTATAAATATTATGTGAACTTGTAAATAATTTAATTAATTCTAGAGTGCAACAAAATTTATTTAGTTGAATAAAATATTGTTAAATGAGAATCAAACATTATCATGTTATGATAATTCATTTTGATCCATTAAAGCGACAATTAATTTTTTCCTAAGGTCCTTCACAAGCCTCTGGATTACATTTGATTGAAAGATATTTAACTATCCATGAGATAGATATGATGGGCCAAAACGGAGAAGAAACATGCCAGGCTGCAGCTAGGGCTACGTTTGGGTGGGCTAAATTTAGGTTGAAAAATCTACTTTTTAAGCTTTTGTCCCATCTCACAACTAAAAACTCTCAGGCTTTCACATCCAATATAAAGGAGTCCTGGAAATTTGTCGAGTGCATCAATTGAAGAGTGCTTTCATAATTTTATTTAATCTCATTTATATTTGAGAATATCTAAAATATAAGAAATTCTTCTTTGACTGGGTAATAAATTATTTTTAGGGTCCACATTAAATCTGGAGTTAGAGAGGGATTGCCGAGAGGCTTTAGTGGTGAATGAATTCATCCCAACTCAATCAATCCGTCTGCATTCTTCAAGTTTGCTCTATTTTTAGCTCTATGCAATAGGTAGATTAAATTAATTAAATTTCTTAATTAATTATTTTATTATTTTCTATAATTCGTTTTATTTTTTTTGTTTTTTATTTTTTATGTCATGCATGCATTTATAAGAGCTAGATTCTAAGTTTTATGGCATTGCGTATAATTTTGGAATTATTTTTTAAACTATATCCATCAAACACACATAAAATAATGGATTTTTCGATATCCCAAAAAATATAAATTTTGAAGAGTTTTAGATTAAAAAAAAATACAAAATAAGAGTACATAGAGTGGGTAACAAGCTCTTTTCGACTTATTCTTATCCAATTGATATTCTATTATACTCAATTTCACTTTTAATTTTTAGTTCTTTAGCATTAGCTTAGCATTTGATATTGTTAGGGCTGTAAATAGATATTCGAAAATTCGTTTACTGTTCGCATTCGTATTAGGTTATACAAAATTTATTCGCATCCATTTAAAACGGATATTATTCGTATTCAATTAATATATATCCTATTATAAATGGATACATATATGGTAAATGCGTATCCGATCCATTTAATATCCGCTCCAAATATATATTTATTAAAAAATATATTATTTATATTTTTCAATAAAAATCTCATAATCCGCATATATATATAAACTATAATTGAAGAATTGCAAAGAAACAAGAATAAATTTAAAAAATTATGATAATATAGAGAAAAAAAATTGAGGAGTAAAGTTAATCAATATAATTATTGTTGGTTGACTTTATAATGAATATACTTAAATACCATTATATATATATAAACTATAATTGAAGAATTGCAAAGAAAAAAGAATAAATTTAAAAAATTATGATAATATAGAGAAAAAAAATTGAAGAATAAAGTTAATTAATATAATTATTGTTGGTTGACTTTATAATGAATATACTTAAATACCATTATTATTATTAAATTAGTACTAATAATCAATTTAAAAGTTAATTATTAATTAGAAATTATGCATTTTGTTTGATAGCTTTCTTTTTAATGAAATTGTATATTTCCTTCTATTAATTAAAATATGTATTTGTTATATATTCATAGATTCATGTACTTGGATATTCATAGATAGATATTTAAATAATTATCATCGAATATAAATATCAAAAAAGTAATTTGAATACAGATAAGTTTAATCAAATATGAATGTATCTGAATAACTATAATCAAATATGAATGTATCTGAATTCGACCGATATCCGATGGATACGAATTCGGATATCATTTTAAATATCTATCAAATCCGTATCCGTATCCGAATATTTAAAAAGTTAAATGGATACGAATATGAAAACAGTATATCCGATCCGTTTAATATCCATTTACACCCCTAGATATTGTTAGGTAGTTTTTCATTGTTATAGAGTTTCGTCGATGCTTGCAAGCTTTGGATTTTTGCATTTCTTTGCATAAATTTCAATAATGATGCCCAATCTCTATTTCTTTGTTATATATATATATATATATATATTTTCTCAATCCAACGTATAAATTTGCATTCATGGCTACTATTGTAAAATAAATAATTAACTTTTATCAATAAAAAATTAATTACATACCAGTGCAACGGAAACTAGAATTTCTTCCAAGAATATTCGTAATCCATGAAGTGTGTAAAAGTGTAGTTTACCATAATTGCACAATGCTGCTTTAAAAATATATCTATAGTTGTGGTTTGCCATAATTGTACAATAAATTTAACACTACAAGAAAATACCATTTTACATGGAATATTTCTAACAAATGAAACTCCAACACAGATAGAAGACAATTATGACGAATCATGATGGATTACATATGAACTTTAAAAAAGAGAAAAAATATATCAGTGATGACACTTGTAACGAATTTGTGATTAAATCCTATGAAAATTTCTTCTCAAATAAAAATCTAATACAAATTTATACACAAATCGCCAATGACACAATTTATCATCACTAACTTAAAATAAATAAAAATTAGTGAAGGAATTCACCATCACTGATTTAAAATTAATAAAAAAATTGATTCGCACAGTTCGAAGGATTCAAATTTGTAAATTTAGATCACTATCAATATAATTAATAGTCGAATTTACCATCAATAATTTAGAATCAAGGAGAATTGCAAATAATCTCTTATGAAATACATCACTACAAGAAAAAATGGATATAACCACATTTGAATGTGTGGCAATAAGTGATCTATTGCCACACTTAATCATATACCACCGTTCTCATTAGTGTGGCATTGTTTACCGTGGTCTAAGCTTAACACCATGCTTACAGGTGTGGTGTCTATAAAAGCTACGGTTTCACATGCAAATGTAAGGATTTGGATCTAATACCACACTTCTTTATGTGATCTAATATTTTGAGAAGTTGGTTAAAAACTTATAACTATAGAACCAATCGTCATGCTATACTTGTGTAATTACATTTACTAACTGTAACATAAAAGAGAAATCACCACATTTTAATTTGTAAACAAAACTAGAATTACTTACATTTTGAAGTGTAACGCTAGGCATATAATATTACATTTCCTAACTGTAACATAAAATCAAAACCACCACACTTTTATTTGTCAATAGAACTACATTTAGTTACAATTCAAAGTGTAAATGCTAAATATTGTTATGCTCTAACCATGACATAAAGTAGAAATCCCCATGTCCTAATTTGTGACTAGAACCAGAATTAGTTACATATTAAAGTGTAATGCTAGGCAGTATTTTTACAATGCAAACCTTTGACCCCAGGTCAAACTGTAATATAAAGTACATATAGCTACACATCTTTAAAATACAAACATTTACCTCATATTTTAAGTGTAATAACAAGTGTTTATTCTTACACAAAATATTACCACACAAAAATATGTAACAATAGGAATGTATTGTTCCAATTCTTAACTGCAATGCAAATTTTGCATGCTTTTCTGCTGTACTTTTTCACTACAACCAAAGTTTTGGTAACATAAATGAACTACTTCAACTCATCAACATCCATATATATACAAAACAAATTCTCAACTAGAGAATATAATTCATTTTGAACATCAAAGCCATATTCATTGCATCTTCAATTCAAACCATAGTCTAAAGAATCCAGTCAATGTTGAGACATCAAATTCATCCAAAAAAAAGGACCACTAATCAAAAGATGCCAGTCTAAAATTACCACCAAAAGTACTTGGTCCAACACTTGGCATAATAATCCAACATGCTAGACAAAATAATATCATAGTTGAAGATGGAGAAGTGAAATAAAGCCTCAAGCACACTTCCATTTGCAATCCAACTTCACCATATCAATTGTTGTCATCTCGAACCACCTTTGTGCAAAGAAGAAAAGACCAGCAGTTAAACATGTTGCAAAAACAACTTAAAACAACTATCTAAACAAAAAATGAAATCTCAGACCATTTAAATCCACCCCAACTTTCTCAATCATAGATAATATTTATCAAGCAATCACATTAATATTAGCTTGAGAATATGATAGAAGATCAACATTATGATTATACAATGGAATGGGCTAATGATACTATAAGTAACAATATAAAAATTTCAAGTTGTTATTCTTATGTAATGGTTCAAGAAAGAAATTTGATTTTGATGAAATAAAAAAGGATCAAAGATATTGTATATTTGAATGATCAAATGAATCATAGGTATAGCCACATGTTGGGCGTCTTATATCCTTACTTTCAGTAATCTTGGGAAAAGGCAAAACTGATCATATTAAAAATAATAATTTTTATAAGGCTAGGATATTTTAGTCGAATGAGATCTTCTATTTCGGGCTCCATTATTTTATTTCAAAGCATTCTTAGACACACTCTAATAGTAGAAATGATAAATCTTCATACAAATCAATGTGGATAAAGATCATATGTCATTTGTTGATGGATAATATCTAATCTATATACAAAATTATTTATGCTAAATGTGACTTTGCACTAAATGTAGCTTTGATCTAAATGGAATTAACATTAATGATTCTTATTTTTTTCTATTTAAATGTATCACAAAATGGTAAAGGTAAGATGCCTATGTCAGAGATGATTAGGACCCACCAAAAGAGCACTTTTTTGGTTGTATACAACTTACAAAGATCAGTTTGCATCCTAGCATGAAGAAATTTCTTTTTGATAGTAATTTTCCACTGAAAAGGACTGCACAAATCAAATTCAAGAACCTTTTATTTTTCTCTCAACTAAGCATGAATTAAAAACAGTTACAAAAAGGTACATACTCCCCTGCATTTAATTAAGCTGAATGGGGATGCTTACTTATGGAAACCTACTTGTTCCAATTTCATTAGATGAAGAACTATACGAATGATACACCTATACTTCCTCCCCCTCCCACTGGTTAGCATGATGTAACTTATCTTCACTACTTGGATGCCTACTTCTTGTCCTCTCTATTGCAAAAAAAAAAAAAAAGTAATAAGTAACACAACCTTATTTATAATGTATAAATAAACAAAAATTGAAACAAATGAAAACTAGCAAACAACTATTGACAAATTGAGAAAAACAATAGAACTATCTAAGTTTTATCAAAATATAATAAAGATCATGATATACTAGGTGGCGGCGCTCGTCCATTGTAACATCTCTATTTCTTTCTTTTGTCATATCAACTCTTGAATCTTTGATAATGGCATATCAACTTTGGTTCCAACAATATCCTCCCTCACCAACACAACATCTTCATTTTCATTAGATAGTTGTGTTATAGCTCATTGTTCTGAGTCAGGATCATTCTTTTCTTCCATATCATAGTAATCTTTAGCTATTGTTTTCAACACAAGTTGCCAATTGCTTTCTATTGGGTCTTCAACATAGAAAACTTGTTTTGCTTGAGAAGCAAGGATGTAAGGCTCATTATGACGTATGATATTTGTGAAGTTTGTCAATATAAATCCTTCCTCATCTTACTTCAATCGCGAACCTTTCAAAACCCAATCATAGTCAAACAATACTACTTTTTGTCCATCTAAATAATCTGACTCAATCATGTCCTTTACAACCCATAGTAATTCAACTCACTCAGTATAGGACGAGTATCTCTCCTACTTGCAAAACTCGAAGTCCACGCTGTTACCATTAGCCCACTATTTTGAGTTTTTTTGGTTTTTTCATGATCTTTTGTATGAAATCTGAATCCATTAACTATGAATCCACTAAGTCGTTTTCCAATCATGTTTGGTCCTTTAGCTAACAACTTTTAATCCTTAGAAATGACATCATTGTCATCCAATTGCATGCCTTTAACCTATAGAAAAAATACAAAAATAAAATAAAATACAAACAAATCTTTTAGCTTAAAAGATTCTAACAAACAATTCAACATATAAAAACCTTTAAAAAACTTACATGACATCTGAACCAAGATGCAAATGTTTCACTATAGATATGATGGATTTCATGCTCTGATGAAGAAGGATTTTCATTGACAATTATAGTCATGTGTTCACTGCAAATATGAATATATAGATAAGGCAAATCAACTGGTCAAGTAAAATTAATAAAGCATTAAGGTAACTTGACATATTGCTCAATGTCCTTGCAATTGAACAACACATATCTATGTGCTTGTGATAATGTGTTATCATTCAATCTCATAGTGTTTATCTTTCCAACTGGCCTTCCTCCGACTGAAAAGACATCAAATCTCTCTTTAGGAATTTCATTAATGAAATCGTTCCTTCCAATTTGATTAAATCTTGTCTCAATATTATCAGATAAATACATAGAACAAAATGTGAGACATTCATCCAATATATACCCTTATGCAATTGAACCCTCTGGGTGACTTTTGTTTTGAACGTATGATTTTAAGGTAGACAAATGCCTATGGAGTGATAGAACATATTAAAATGAAATTATTGAAAAAGAAAAGTAGACTACTAATAGTAAACAAATCCTTATACGTACATTTAATTGGATACATCCAATGATAATGAATTGGGTCTGCAATTCTAGCTTTGGAAGCTAAATGAACAGATAAGTGGACCATAATATCAAAAAATGAAGGAGGAAAAATCCTTTCAAGTTGACATAATATCTCTGGATTATCTTTTTTCATTTTAATTAAACAACCGGGTTGAAGGCCTTTACAACACAATTCTCTAAAGTATCTACACAATCGAATAAGAGGAGATAGCACTGATTTTGGCAAAACTTTCTCAAAGCTAATAGCAGTAGTTGTTGCATCAAGATATGATGATAAAAACTTTTCAGCCCAAATATTTTGAGTATCTTTAGCTTAACACATCTTGATATGTTTGATGATATCCATCTAGAATTTTTATGTTCTTTAAGACTTTGAAAAATATCTCTTTTTCTTTCTTACTCATTGTAAATGAGGCAGTAGGTAAGAAACTTTTATTGGACTCCCCTTCTTTTGGATGAAAACTTGGCCTAATGCCTATATATTGCAAATCCATATGCACACATAAATGATTCTTTGATTTTCCAGATAAACCCAATAAAGTACCAAGAAGACTGTCGCATATGTTCTTTTCAATATGCATGACGTCAAGATTATGACGAACCAAGTTATCTTTCCAATATGGTAGCTCAAAAAATATACTTTGTTTTTTCCAACCATTAGGCATTTATGGATCATGAATTACCAATTTTCCAAATCGAATGGGATCACAAAACTTCAACTCATCAAGTATCATATAACCTGTTAATAGTGAAGAACACCTCATACTTCTTCCTTACCATCAAAAGAACTCGAATCCTTTCGATAAGGATGATTGCAAGGCAAAAACCGACGATGGCCTATATAGCATTCCTTTTTAGAAAAATGCAACCTTAAAGATGATACCTCTTTATGAAAAAGAGGACAGGCAAAATAACCTTTAGTGCTATGACCAGACAAGTATACATATGCAGGAAAGTCACTAATGGTCCACATTAATGCAGCCCACATTATAAAATTTTGTTTCTTTGCTGCATCATATGTTATCATGCCAACATCACATAATTCCTTCAACTCTTTTATCAAATGTTGTAAATACACATCAATATCATTTCCAGGTTGAATCGGGCCAAGAATAATCAATGATAACATGAAATGAGGTTTCTTCATACACATCCAAGGAGGTAGGTTATATGGTATTAGAACTACATGCCATTACTATGATTTACATTCATAGTTCTAAATGGATTAAATCCATCTGAAGCCAACCCCAATCTTATGTTGTGATGAACTTTTGGGAATTCAACATTTTTATAATCAAATGTATGCCAAGTAGGAGAGTCGGCCGGATGCCTCATATTTCCATCTTCTAGACAATTTTCAGCATGCCATGTCATAAAAGATGCTGCTTTTGATGACATAAACAATCACTGCAATGTCGGCTTTAGAGGAAAATGCCACAAAGATTTGAATAGAACATTTTTACCTCCTACTTTATCAACCCACCTTGGTTGATGACATGTTTTACATTCATTCCTCCACACATCAGGCCCCCAGTATAACATACAATCATTTTGACAAGCATCGATTTTTTCATAATTCATCCCCAATTCTTTTAATAGCTTCCTTGCATCATACCAAGATTTTGGTAGTTGGACACCCTCTAGGAATGTTACAGTTCACAAATCAATCATCATGTTAAATGACTTATTGGTCTAATTGCAAAGACACTTAATATGAAGCATTCTTATAAGAAAAGGAAAGTTTGGAGAATTTTTTACAACCTGGGTATAGTTCTTGTTGAGAATCTTCTATCAATTTATAAAATCTCATAGTCCCAACATTAGCACCTTTATTAGCAAAGTATCCTAGATTTGATATGAGAAAGTCCTCATTTTGCTGCCGAAATGCATCATTTAATAAACCTTGCATATCATCTAGCGCATCCATGCCTCCTACATTAGAGGTATTGTGCGAATGTGATGAAGATGAACTAGGAAACTAAAGTTCACCATGTGCCACCCACTGGGTATAACCCCTTATGAAACCTTCACAAATTAAATGTTCTTTCACAATTTCTGTTGTTCTACATACCCCATTCTTACATTTTCTACAAGGACACAATATCATTCTTGAGATCTGAATGCAAAATTTAGAAATTCTTCAACTTCAACTCTGTATGCATTACTTGTCCTAAGCAAGTCCATCCAACTTTTATCCATTTTGAAGTACAAGATATAAGTCAATATAAATGTAAAGTATCTCATAATCTCAAACCAACAAAGAAATTAGAGAGAGCAATGAAAATCTGCTAATCTGGTCAATTCACACAAATAGATGTAGTAATGGTTAGAAAAAATCATATAATAGAAATCAAATTAGAAAAACTTAAAATGAAAATTAAAACTTATTATATGAACTTAACAAAAAATTTAGAAATAACCATTATGAACAATATACAATTTATAACTAAAATACCTTAAGAGTCACAACTATAAATGTATAAAAGATCTAAATATCAATAGCTTTGTAACTTACTCAAAGTTTCGTTAGATTGAGAATTTTTCATGTGATGACTCAATTTTTCTTCTTGCAATGCATGTTTAAGGTTTCAAATTCTCACGATCTCTAGTAAAAGAAAATCATGAAAAAATAAGAAATCATTTATGCTTGTTTATGCCATAATATATATAGACATGACATAAATTGAGAAAAGTTCTTTGTTCATGTAAGTGGTGAAATATAAAGGAGACTTGGTTCTTCAATTAATTTGCCCCCACTAATATAAAATATTTTTTGTATGTTTTATTAAGATACTTGAAAATCATTAAAAATTTCTCAAGATGATTTTCATTAGTCCAGTTGGTTAAAGAACTCATTTAGTGAGGAGGTGGTCTAGAGTTCAATTCTAGATGAAAGTAGATTTTATTTTTGGTTCAGGTTAATTGAATTTCTGCAGTAAAGGTTACAACAAGATTTCATTAGTCTAATTGGTTAGAGAACTCATTTAGTGAGGAGGTGGTCTAGAGTTCAATTATAGATGAAAGTAGATTGTATTTTTGGTTGGATTTTCACCTTTCAGGCTTAATTGAGTTTTTGCAAGAGAACTTATTTAGTGAGGAGATGGTCTACGATTCAATTTTACATGAAAGCAGATTGTATTTTTGGTTGGATTTTCACTTTTCAGGCTTAATTAAGCTTCTGCATTAAGGTCACAACAAGAATTTCATTAGTCTAGTTGGTTAGAGAACTTATTTATTAAGGAGATGGTCTAGGTTTTGATTTTAGATGAAAGCATATTGCATTTTTTTATTGGATTTTCACCTTTCAGGCTCAATTAACTTTTTGCAGTAAAGGTCACAGATCTTGGATTCAACACTCAATGAAAGTAGGTTGTTTTTTGGTTGGATTTTCACCTTATAGGCTCTATTAATGTTATGCAGTAAATTAAGGTCATGTGAAGAAGATTAAATCTACTACACCAAATGCATTCTAATTATTGTATAATGCACAAGATAATTTCTTTGGACAAATTATTGTGTGTGTATACCAACCAAAAGACACACAATTTTTTTTAGAAATTACTTGAAATAACTTGAATTAGTTTTGAATGATGCTAAAGCTCAAAGTTATTTAAGGCAAAAATGGAAAGATGAAAAATGGAAGCATGATTAAGTTAATTCAGCAAATGCATTGAGAATCAAGTTTTGGTTTCTCAAGTTGCACATATAGATTAATTCATGTACCAGTCTTACTAAAGGTCAGAAATAGAGATTACACTCTAAAGTAATCCACTAAAGTGAATAAACAAAAAGAGAGAGGTAGAAAGGAAAAAAAGGAGAGCACAACACTAAAAGTTCAAATTATATCAAGGATCACAAAACTTCAACAACTTTCTGAGATGGTCACAAAGAAGACCAATGCACTCACATCTATACTTGAGCTCCAAGTTCTAGTAGTAAGGTGTGATTAACTTTATTAGATGTTGGGCAAACAAATTGAATGGGACCTGTAGAAGGGGAAATAAAAGGGTGATTGAGATGAATAATAGATGCATTTTCCATAATAGTAAGTGAGAAGAGAAGAAACGATATTTAAAGAGACAGAGAGAGAGAGAGAGATCCAAATTTTGCTAAAGGAAGATCCCAGAAGAGTTCAATTTTGCTAGAGTTCTCTTCTACCATTTTCTCTTTGAGAATAGAGAAGGCTTATCATCAACTTTTCAGATGCAGTGATGGGAAGCATCATCTATTTTAGGACTAAGGCATTAGCCCATCAAATTTTTGCTCCATATACTGCTAATCAAACAAGATTTGCCAAGATTTGCCCATGTCTATATAGAGCAACCATAAGGTTTTACATTCAAGATGAGTGAGCAAAAGGTTTGCAAACTCTAGAAATCCATTTATGGATTCAAACAACTGTCCCGAAGTTGGAACATACGTTTTGACAAAATAGTCAAATCGTTTGGCTTTGTCAAAAATGTGTATGAACCATGTGTGTACAAGAAGGCTAGTAGGAGTTTAGTACTATTTATTGTGCTTTATGTCGATGACATCCTTCTCATTGGGAATGAGGTAGGAATGTTAGAGTGTACTAAAGCATGGTTATCTAGACAATTCTCCATGAAGGATTTGGGAGAAGCATCCTACGTATTGGGAATAATATCTATAGAGATAGATATAAGAGGATGCTGGGGCTATCCCAAACCCCGTCTATTGACAAGATACTAAAGAGGTTTAGTATGGAAGAATCCAAGAAGGGATTTCTTCCCATGGGACATGACATTTGCCTCTCAAAGTCTATAGCCCCCAAGATTGAGGAAGAGAAACGAAGGATGTCTCATATACCTTATACCTCCTCTATTAGTAGCATAATGTATGCAGTTCAATGTAAAAAACTAGATGTTGCACACTTGCTAAGCATTACGAGTAGGTTTTAATCCAATCCTGGTGAAAGTCACTGGATAGCCATGAAAACAATCCTTAAGTACTTGAGAAGGACTAAGGACTTATTTTTGGTATACGACAATAGAGAATTGAAACTAGAGGGGTTTTCGGATTCAAGTTTTCAACCCAATGTAGATTACCTCAAATCCATTTCTAGATTTATATTTTGCCTCAATGGCGACGCGGTGAGTTGGAAGAGTTAAAAACAAGACACCATGGCCGATTCCACTACTGAAGTAGAATATATTGTGGCTTCAGAAGCTGCAAAGGAGGGTGCTTGGATGAAAAACTTTATTCAAAAGTTGAATGTAGCGCCTAGCATTACTGAGCCAGCGGTTGTCTATTGTGACAACATCGAGGTAGTGGAACAAGCCAAAGAGCCAAGATCTCATTAGAAATCTAAGCATATTTTGAGGCGATATCATTTGATTCGGGAGATCATTAATTGAGGTGATATCTGAGTGGAGAGAGTTGCCTCGGAAGAGAATATAGCAAATCCACTGACTAAACCCCTGCGCAAAAGGTCTTTGAAGAACATTTTGAGAAAATGGGTCTCAAGGCCATGGGGCATTGGCTTTAGGGCAAGTGGAAGATTGTTGAAATAGTACCCGGCAAGCTAATTAGATTGGCCTTGTAAAAGCTATTTCCTTGTAAAACAATCTTGATTGAATGATATTCTTTATATAGCTATCTTCATCTTATGCTCTTTATTACTTCACTTGCATTTGGATGAAGCCCCTAGATCACTTATGACTATGGGACTTGGTTCGATGACCATGGAATAAGTCTCACACGGTCGTGATCTTAAATCTTCCAAGTTGTAGGATTTTATGAGACAGGACATCTAAGATCTAGATAGACTTGCACTAATGATGCATAAATCTAAGAGTTGGATATTGCTCCGTTCCATGAGCAACTGTATGAGATACGGGTACATGTTAGTGGGTGCTTGTTAGAGAACAAGGAACTGAAGACCCTCCAGAAAATCCAATAGATAGCCATAGTAGCAAGTCGGTAGTGGTCAAGTCTCCCGCTTACGCTGAACTGAGGATCTATGGTAACCTTGTGTCCAGTCTTCATGCTTTGACTCTTCCTTGACCACTTAGCAGGTCTTTCGGGTTAAGGTTGGGTATGAGCTACTTGGCATGGAGGTTTGTGAGATCCAAGATACAATCCGACTCCTCACTTTTGTGAAGGGCGATTGCATATCCTATGTGTTCTATAATGATCGATTTCAAGAAATTCTTGCGCAAGGTGGTGTGATAATTTGGAAAAGGAGTTTCCAAAGTTGAGGTCACATAAGGGAATCAAACATTGAGAATAAAGACATAGTATCGAGGCTATTAGAGAGCTGGTAAATATCTTGTCTTAGGCCTCTTTTGGGAGATAGGAGATGGAAGGACCGTATTTGCATGGTACACGTAGAGCTATGATGGTTTTCCAGAATATTCATTTTGGCCAATTAGTTGGGCTCCATGGGCTTGAGGTTGGACATCGACCATGGAGATTGGGTATTCTTCAATTAGTGAGATTAATTGAATTGAGTCAATTAGTTTAAAAGGAGTTTTAAACTAAAATGAATATCAGATATTCAAAAGTCACAAAGAGTTGTGAGCCCATGTTCAATGAATGGTAGAACCTATTGGGTCACACACAAAAGCCAATTAGCTTCCCAAATTGGTAGAGCAATTTCTAAGTGTTAGAAAAATCACCCCTTTGGTAACCAATTTTCAAGGATCTAATTTAACGATCAATTTTGGTATGATTAGTTTAAGTATTAAATTAATAAACTAATTTAAAGAGTTAAATTAGACCAATAATTAAGGAGTTAATTATTTGGTACCATGTTGACCATCAATTGGATAAGTTGACTTAAAGAGTTAAGTTGACTAATTTAAGCTTAAGAGTTAAGCTTGTTTGATTTAAGAGTTAAATCAAAGGTTAATTAATTAAATAAAAGTATTTAATTTAATTAATGGGAAGAATACTTTTTGGAGGGAAAATTTAAATGAAGTGTTTATTTAAATTAACATCTTAATTAATTTGGAATTAGACTCCAAATGAAATTGAAATGCACATGAAATTCAAGTGAGACTTGAATTTGAATTTGGTAACTTGGCATGCCACTTGAGCAGTCACCTTGAGGAAGCCTTCCACCTTTTATATATAGATATAGAGGGTAAGCAAATTCAAAAAATAACATTGCTGAAAGTGTGAGAATTAGATTCTTGCATTCACTCCAAAATCTCTCTCCCTCTCCATGCATTGCATCATGTGTTGAGATTTGCATTTCTTTTTCTTCCCAATCTGAAAATTAGCCTTCTCTACCTCATTTTCTCCTTTCTAACTCCAACTTCTAGTGAGGGAAAATTGGAAGATTATTTGATGTGTGGATCATATCAATAGAGGCAAGGCACTTGACTTGCTTGGTTTTGGAGATCCACCTGCTGTAGCTTCCATGTAGCCGGGGCAAAGGTTGCCGCCTTTTTTCTATGCCGATTCTAGACAGTTATGGATCCAAGAAAAATAGTTGATCTTCTCCTTGTTTTGAGCTACAAGAGGTAATTCTTCTTCCTAATCCAACTCTATGGCATGATTAGATCCTTGGTCGCTTGAGTAGCTTAGTTATTTTAAGCTTATGAAGTTTTGATTTATGGATCCTAACACTACTCTATCCTTCAAATGGTATCAGATACTATTGCTTGATGAATTGAAAGCATGCCATTATGTGATTTAAGTGTTGATTCATGTTTTAGTATGTTTCAATTCATAGTGATAAATGTTGAATGTTGATTTAGCATTTATTGATGTTATATGGTGATATAGCATGTTGATGTTTGATCAAAAGAGTTTTGGTCGTTTTTGATCCAATTTGATTGGACTTGTATTGGAGATTTTGAAGAATATGATTCTACCTTTTTCTAATTTTTGGAGGCATGATTGAACACTTGAATTTCCTTTTTAATAGAGGTTTTAAATATGGAAATTCATCTATAATGTGTGTTTTAATGTTGGGAACATGTGCTAAAACTATTAATGCATGAAAGTTAAGTGGAAAATGACTTGACACACTTTGAAACCCCAAAATAGGGGGCTACCGAGCCCTGTCTGGCACTGCTTGCACACTGTGCGCGCAGACTGCCTAGTCGTGTGCCCAGGCTGGGTTGTAGCTCCTGTTTTGATGTTTTGGTGAGTCTTGAGCCTATTTTCCAACTCCTTTTGTGCTTGAAATGTTTTTGCACCACACATAGTAGATGCACAAATGTTGTGCAAGTTCTCAATATAATGTTTGACATTTTTGAATGCCTTTGAAAATTGGTTAAAGTTTATCTTCCAATAATGGCATAAATATTATGCTTGTTCAATTATTTGTTTATAAGATAAGCATTTAATTGTTCGAATTAATTGTTAATTCTAAATTTATTTATTGTTCTTTTAATTGTTGAATGGATGATGAATGAATGGAGATGATCATGAGCTTTTAATATTGATTTTAATTGTTTCAAGTTGTTGAAATGAGTTGTATTAAATTGAGGCTTGAATGCCTCTTTATTTCTACCTTGTAAAAGTTATGAGTGTAGAATCAATAGGAGTGAGGATTTCCTATTCTTGTAAATGTTGCATGGAATAATGGAGACCAATGGAGGCATGGAGACTTTTGAAGACCCATGAATGTATGTGATACAATCATGTAATAGCTAGATTTAATCAATCCACCTAAAATCAACTAGGTGGTGCACTTATGGCTTTAAGTGTACCATTTGGTTAGGCTCATGGTCATCCCACCCTATAAGCATGCTAGGCATATTTACTTATTTATGCTTTCCATGTCCTATTGATGTATGTTTAGCATATAGAAAACCTAAATAAGAAGATAAAATGATGAGATCTTTGCAAGCAAAACCCTCCACTTATAATGTCTAAATGCTTTTCAAATATTAAGTCAAAATAGATACAAATTAAAAGAGTTTTAATTAATCCAAGCCTTTTACCAATAGTATGTGGCATGACAATGCTACCACATTTGTGTGATATACATCCAGTCATGGGGGTCATACTTAGGTGGAAAGCTGTGACCATACACTTTGCATGAGATGCACCTTTGCTTTGGGAACGCCCACTCATTATACACTTGGTCACAGGGGATGTTGTGGCGCCTGTCTCAAATCAAAGTTTGATTGGTAGGTTTTGACTTAACACTGAGTAATGTAGAGGTCATCCATCAGGGGATCTACATAAAATGGTGTGGCAAAATATGTTAAGAATTGCATGAGATATAATTAGCAAAAGTTGCTTACCTTTGGATTGCTTGTGGATATACATCCGGTCACGGGGGTCCACTTGCAAGTCTTTAGGATCTTGATTCTCACTAGAAAATATGATTTCCTGAATTCTTCTAGGGGTTGAAGGATTTGATAAAATAGTAAGAGGAAAACATGTTTGAAAGATCATTAACATATTTTTAATATCAAATCAATCACATGTTGGTACTCTTTTTTTGCCTCTTGTTGATTTTCAAAATCTTCAATAAAAATGGCTAAAAATCCACTCACAAGCATTTTGGAAACCAATAAACTAATTGGGCTGAACTTCTAAGATTGGTTAAGAAACCTTAAAAACATTCTTGACTCTGAAACTAGGACTTATGACCTTGATCAAAGTCATGTGGACACACTTAGTGATGATGCCACCGACGCACAACGTGAAATGTTCACAAAATTTGTAGATGATGATCTGCAAGTGAGGTGTGTCATGATGGCATCCATGTCTAACGAGCTCCAAAAGACTCATGAGCACATGAAACAATGCTCGAGAGATCTATGTAGACTTGCAAGAGTTGTATGGTGTACAAAGTAGAAACGAAAGGTTCGCTTTGTCTAAAGAGCACTTTAGGGCAAGGATGAGTGAAGGGTCAAATGTCCATGATCACGGCCTCAAGATTATTGAACTCATCGAGAAGCTTAGATAGTTATATGTGGTCATGGACAATGACCTTTACGTGGATTTGATCTTACAGTCATTGCCACTATCATATGATCAATTCGCTATAAACTTCAATAATTGATCAATATGTTTGTGACCGCGGAGGCGACTATAAGAAAGGAAAAGCCCCTTATTCTTGCATTATTCTCCAAGTCGAAGCGCCCTTGGAGTCCTAGAAAGGGAGGTAAGAGGAAGAAAAGTTTTTCCTCAAAAGGGAAGCAACCCGAGAAGAGTTCCGGGAGGGTTAAGAAGAAGGTTAGAATCGAAGCTAGTTGTTTCCACTGTGGCGAAAAGGGGCATTGGAAAATAAATTGCAAAACTTACCTTGCAACCCTTGAGAAGGGTATGTACTTTATTGAAGTACACATGACAACTAATTCTTCCACATGGGTATTTGATACCGCATGTGGTTCTCACTTTTGTAATTCGTTACAAGGGATGGAAAGAAGAAAGAGTCTTTGTGAAAGGGATATGATCCTCCGCTTAGGAAATGGAGCAAGTGTTGTGGTCACTTTCTAAAGCGTTATCAAGTTGGACTTGGAGAATGCTTGCATTGTACTTGATCCAGTTTATTATGTACCCCATCTTGTAAAGAATATTATTTCAATTCCCATTCTTGATAATGAAGAATTTGATTTTTCTATATTGAATGGGAAGTTGGAAGAATTAAAGAATGGTTCTTTAATTGCTCAAGGTACATTAATAAATAGATTTTACATACTTGATTCTCAACCTTCACTAATGTACATTCAATCAAGTAAAAGAAAATTAGATATCCAAGAAGATGTCATTCTTTAGCATGCAAGAGTTGGTCATATCTCTAAGAATAGGATGAGCAAGTTAGAAGCTCTCAAAGCACTAAATGTTAGTGGCATTGAGGACCTTCCTACTTGTGACTCTTGTTTAAAGGAAAAAAATGACCAAAGCTCATTTTGTAGGACAAACGGAGTACTCCACAAGTCTCTTGGATTTGATCCATATGGACATTTGTGGACCACTAAGAGTTCATGGGATATGAGGCTATTCCTATTTCATCACCTTCACCAATAACTATAGTCGATTCGGACATGTATTTCTTATGAAGAGCAAGTTCGAAGCCTTTGAAAAGTTCAAAGAGTGTAGGAGTGAAGTAGAAAAGCAATTGGAGCTAAGAATTAAAGCTCTTCGATCAGATTGATGGGGAGAATACTTGAACATTGAATTCTTAGATCATCTAAATAAGAATGAGATTCTCTCTCAATGGACTCCACTCGGAACACCCCAACACAATGGAGTAGCCGAGAGGAGAAACCGTACCTTGTTAGACATGTTACGTTCCATGATGAGCTTGTTCGATGTGTCCATATCCTTTTGGCGATACGCCTTACTTATAGCAACGAAGCTACTAAATATAGTACCTTCAAATTTGGTGTCCAAAACACCATATGAAATATGGCATGCTTAAGCACCATCTCACCATTATCTTAAGGTTTGGGGATCTCCCGCCTATGTGAGATGAACAATGGGAGATAAGTTGGATAGTAGATCCACCTTGTGCAAGTTTGTGGGATACCCTAGAGAGTCTATGGGTTACTACTTCTATGATCCCTCAAAACAAAAGGTGTTCATTTCGAGGAACGCCTATTTTTTGGAAAAGCAATTTCTATTAGATAGAAATGGCATTGTTGTTGAACTTGATGAAGTTCAAGATGATCATGAAATCCCACAAGAGGTGGAAACAAGCGAGCAAGTGCAGCCTAGTAAACTACCTCTACGTAGGTCGGACCAAATCAAGAAGCAACTTCAAAAAGTTCGGATTTCTTCATGAAACGGGCTAATCGGATAATGATCCGAAGACCTATGAGGAAGCTATGTTGGACATAGATTTGGGAAGTTGGCTTGAAGCTATGAGATATGAAATGGACTCTATGTACTCAAATAAAGTATGAACTTTGGTAGATCCACCAAAGGGAATAGTTCCCGTTGATTGCAACTGGATCTATAAGTGAAAGCTTGGAGTAGATGGAAAAGTGGTGACTTTTAAGACGCGACTAGTGGCAAAGGTTTACACTCAAAGACTTGGTATCGATTTCGCTATGCCTAAGTCCATTCAGATTCTACTTGCCATAGCTACATATTATAACTATGAGATGTGACAAATGGATGTGAAAACCGTTTAGAGAGAGAAAGAGAGATTCAAATTTTGCCAAAGAAAGATCCAGAAGCGTTCAATTTGCTAGAGTTCAATTCTAAAGACTTGGACCCTTTTCTCTTTGAGAATAGAGAAGGTTTAACATCAACTTTATAGATACAGTGATGGGAAGCATCATCTATTTTAGGATTAAGGCATTAGCCAATCAAATTTTTGCTCCATAATGCTGATCAAACAAGATTTGCCAAAAACTTTACACTTATATATGCAGGTAACTGAATTTTGAGAGGCTTTACTCCCGCTCCCACCTACGCTTGAACAAGAAGAATCAGCAACCTAAACCATATTCTCTCCAAAACAAGAAGGAAAGTCCCTCATTTTTCTACACAAAATCCCAAGACCTTTTTTTTTTTTTTTTTAACTAGTTTCCTTTTCTTGGGCTCTATTGCAGCAAAAAAAATCAAATCTTTACACACCCCATTTAACTATACTTCAAGAAATTGACAAGGGTAGGGGAAATCATACCATAAAAATGGATTCTTGGAGTTGAATTTCAAGAACCCTCTTCCCCACCTGCTGGATTATAACCTCATTTCTATGAATCCTATGAAGACGTGGTGGCAATGATGTAATAATAAGTTTCTTGGGCTAAAGGAGAAGAGGCCATTGCTTTTTCAGAGTACCATGAATCAACTATCTTTAAGGAAAGGACAAGTGAATTTGTGGATTAGGGGCAAATTTTATGGGGTGTAAGAAAGCAGAGGTGGGAGACTAGAATCATTGTCAGTATTTTCTAGGCTTTTCTTTTTCTTTATCTAACAAAAGACCATACCCAAAGGTTTGAATTCTCACTATCAAATTTTCAAGTAGACTGGAGAATGGAGATACACAGACTATAAACCACAAGTAGCATAAAGCACAATATTTTACACCTTTGTCCTTAGAATCTAAAACAAGTATGATATTAACACTCAGCAGATAGAGTAACTTATTTGACCAAATTCTAGCAAGATTATTTTTGCTTGTAAACTTCAAGGAATAGCTGACCTAATTTTTGAACTAATAGGCCATAGTGTTTAAATTATGTTTCATAACAAGGATGCAAATCAAATAAATGAGAGATTCAAAAAGCTAAAAGAAGAAAGCATCATTTATAATTGAAATTTAAAAGTTCCAAGTGTCATATGCCCTAATGCTAAACATAATAATATAATATATGAAAGAAGTTCTTAATGATATTTGCTTACTCAGTAGAGCATTAATGAAAGCAGACTTTCCAACATCAGCTGAACCCTGTTAAATCAGTGAACTACTAAAATTATCAATTCCAAATTCAAGAATAAGAATAAGTCAAGTTTACAAAAACCATGGAGCAATTCACAGATAAAACAGGAAAAAGGGTTGTACTTAATTCATATTCCAGAGTAACAGGCTTACCAGGATTTAGACATCTCTTCCCTGCAATCAGATATCCAGAATTAGTGCTTTTTTAGTTGAAGAAAAACCTAAGTCCACAAGTTTCTAAATATTTTTAGCCTACTAATTATGAACTGGAAACATCTGAATTTTTTTTAAACATTTCAAAAATGGGGAAAAATCCTATCTTGCCATCCCATTGTGATTGGAGACAAAACACAACAGTACCAAGTTATGCAGTAAGAGTGAGAAGCCAAGAGTATATATAGCATTATTGACACCAAGATATACATAATTATGGATATACATACCTCTTTCCATAGAGCTTTTCCATTCTAGAATAGGACCTTCCAAACTCGAAAAGAATGGAAAAACAAAAACTCAATACCCAAGATAAATATCTGTAAAAGAAAACAAAAAATGAGAACAAAAAGGAAAACAAAATAAGAAACTTGAAAGTTATTCACAAACTTACTGCCCAATCATTAAGAATGTGCCTATTCTGAAGAACCCTACCTGGAGGTCACCACCCACAACAGATTAAATATAGCCTCTAGTGGATAATTGCTCCCAGAACAAGAGGGAGAGGAAGTGTACGTTATATAGAGAATGAAAAATTTAAGGATTTTTTAGAATTGAAAAATAAAATTGATTTGGAGTTGGGAAATGGAAGAGAGAAGATGATAGAGAGATGTACAGGTAAGAAATGTGAGATTTGAGAATTAGGAACATAAGTTTTTGGCGGGGGAGTGAAATGGTATAAGCTCTTTGGTGGGAATTTTTTTATTTTTTTATATTTGATTTTTTGAGCCAAATACAATGCCGTTTTTTAAGAGAAAAGAAATATCAAAATGAATAATAGTACATATACCTACACTTTTTTAAAACTGTAACAACATTAAACTTATACTTACACTTTTGAAAAACTGTAAGGAAAAAATGTGTGATAATATCCCCTTTTTTTGTAGTGCATAACTAGTTGAAAACACCCTATAAAATATTAAATAGCTGATAACATCCTAAATTAAAAAAAAAATAAAAATGCCTAGCACATCCACATTGAGAGAGTGAACTAAACGCGCTGAAATTTGCAATTAGGCCTTTAATTTTACATGTGTAATGTCCATATTACCCTTTTTGAAGAATTAAAAATATAGTTTTTCATCATCTTCTTCACCACTTCTCCCCCGTTGATGCCGCTCAACCCTATTTCATTATTCAAAAGAATTGAGCTTTTCTTTATCTTCTTCATCCCCAAACACCATTCCCCCTAGCTAAACCCTATTTGCTCCACCATGAATTGGAGCAACAAGTTTCTTCATCTTCTTCACTGTCACAACCATCTTCTTTCCCCACTGCCAACTAAACCCTATTTTCCCCACTACCAATTGGAATAATAATCTTGCTTTTTAACAGGTCATCAGTGGAGCTTGAAGCTATGGCCAAAGGAAAAGCAAAATGTAGAAGAGAAGGGTACTCTATGTCATGGCCATTGGAGGAGATGGTGAAATGAAATGGGATTATCAAAGAGAGAAATGAATTAAAAAGAGGTGGACCTTTTAAAATAGACTTTGTGGTGTCAAATGTGGGCACTAATGCTAACAACTAGGCCTTTTGTAGCTTTCTTAAGTAATGTTGTCAAGATTTATGACCATACTTGTAGAATTAAAAAAGAATTTGAGGTGGTGCTTCAGTTATATATGGAGCTTCAAAGCTTGCTTGAATATAATTACCAAAGAATTGTGTGAGTGCAGCTAAATGGAGATTACCTTTAAGGTGTTCAATGAATTTTTAGAGTAAAAGTACAAGCACAATTGGATAAAAGGATTAATTGATTCACCGTAAAGCAACAAAAATATACTTTTTAGTTATGTGCATCTAATTTAATAATCAATTTGGAATTGTAATTTTACAAGTACAACTCAAAACATCTTTCCCTTTAGTTAATATTCAATAACATTGTTCATTCTATTCTCTTAGTAGATATGGATAAATAAAAATAGTATTGATGGTATGAAAATCTCTATGTTTCTTTGGTAAATTCTATTTTTCTTTACTCAGAAATTTGTTTACAATCATTATCAATTAATTGGATTAATAATAGAAGCATTAGCTAAAACTAACATTCTCATCCTCTTTATTGCGAGTCTAAATGATTCAATCATAGCATTGAAGTTATTTTGTTAATTGACCAAACTATTAGATAGGTATTGCTTATGATTTTAATCCTTGAGATTCCTTGGATATTGATGACTAAGTCCCTCACATTATGGAATAATAATTATTAATTATCAATGTCACGACTTCTGTTGATTTTTCTCAATCTGATTAACTTTCCTAAATACGTTAACTTTCATAACTGAGGTGGAAAGTAATTGAAAAGAATCATCTTAAAAGGGAATAAGCAAAGTGTGATTGCCATATAGAGTCTTTATGGCAAAAAAATTATATTATATAATTTTTCTACCAATTTGCTGGTAACTTTTATACCAAACTATTATCTATGTTATATGTCTAGTAGTTTTGAGTAAATTAGTATGGATAGTAATTGGTAGCATATTTTAAGGGTATTTCTTTAAAAATATTAGACTCTCTATTTTCCTATTAATTGAAGCAGACGGAAATTTGTATATTTCGCATTCAAATAGAAGTTTGTGGAAATTTTTTAATCAAAGGATATAGAATTTGGGAAAAGTATATAGCTTTTGAGAATATTGATCATATATTTGTTAGCTATTACTTCATTAGTGAGGAATCTAATTTTTTTAGATATCCATTTTTTTTTTGTGGTCATAGCTAAAATTACAAAAGCTTGAGTCGTAAATAGTGAATTTCCTAGGATATAATGTGACTAAAATTGGATTCTCCCACGTCATCTTTGATCTAGTTGAGATTATTAGTTTCATTTATTTGTAAGGATATTCTGAAAGAAATGGATGTACCAAAAATAATAGTAGTAATGGTGTTATTGAAGCCTTACTTCAAGATAATTCTCTGTATACATCTTTATGCTTATTTTGTGTAAAGATATTCTACGTCTGTAATTATTATGGAAAGCTGATTGTTATTCTTATATTGTTGAGATTATATCATTATAGTGTTGGTCTTCCAATCAAACACTAATATTGATGGCCATATGAATCATATTTAATTAATAATTCATGGTGATGTGTGGGAATTTATTAATATAAATCGACTTTATGATTTATAAGTTGTAAAAGAATGTTGTACAAATAAAAGAGATCTACAAGTATCTTAACTAAAATTCAATAATAGAAATTTATTGACGACGGGTGAGTGTTAATATTGATCAGTGATTCTTTCCCTTATTTTTCAAATATTTTTTTTTTAAGATTATCATAGATTTGGTTATTCTCTACTTATAGTTGTTTCAATAAATGTTGCAATCCTTTTTTGTCATCAGTAGAAATTTTTTAAGTAATTAGAGGATTTTCAAGTAACTTCATCTTTGATTAATAGGTATGAAATTGAATCATTTGGTATGAATGAGATCATAGTTATGAAAGGTGTGAGTGAGTTGCGAGCAACCAAAAGGTAAACAAGGCAACAATTTAAAAAATATATATATAGTGCAAAAATTCCAAAAAAAATATTATAAATGACAAAATAACATATGAAAATTTAAATTATGTTTAAGATTTCAAGTTCACACTTCATCTATTGATTTATGAGAATAACAATACAAAAGAAATTTATATGTTACTAGGTAAATGATATTTTCTCAGGATTTCATTTTGGTATAGAAATTGATATCTTAAAAGTAAATAGAAGGAGCATTGGCATATGTTTTGTCATATTATGATGCTATTTCTTACGACACCACAATGTGTGCATTCGTGTTGGTAGAGTTATTGATATTTGTGACCATAGAAGGTCTTGTGCCAATAAAGAGCATAATTGTTGTTATGATCCTATACAATACAATTACTGGATTGAATCATATTTGAGATATGTCTCATTGCTGTATTAAATTATTAAAATTGGCCACAATTGAAACCTTTTAATTAGCTCTAGAGTCATTTTCTTTTTCAATGCTTACTAATTATAGTTAATATTTGTTCAAATGGAAGAATGCAAAAAACATTAAGTTTTAAGTTGGACTTATATTGATTGGGTCTTTGTACTTTTTATTAAAATGGATTAAATTAATACATCATATATGTGCAACTCTTAGAGCCTACTTTGTTATTGACCCACTATTTCTTGGACTTCCTTAGACAGTGTATGCCAAATCTTGAAAAGCTCATAATTAGAGTGTCCTTGAGTTACAGTTTATATTGGCTAGGTTATCTCTTCATTCCACATTCTAAAATATTATTTTCCCATTGAAAGTTGTCAATGTTGGTGGAGGACAGAGAGGAAGTCTAGCCAAAAATGTTTATATAATCATCTAAGGATCATATTGATCATCATTCCACGGTGTAGCTTTGCAAAAATAAGTTATTATAATGTTCTAAATTCATAGTTTAATTATCTTGCATTCAAATTTTATTATTTGTAGATATATTTGAAAAACGTACATGTGGTTCTATCAGTAAGAAAAACAACGAGAGAATAATAATATGTACAATTAAAAAATATGAACATGTAACTATGTAAAGAAGTTGACAATACATTAATCTGGGTGATCTTTGTATGCTTACAATAGCATATTCTTGGTCGTAAGTCTACTCAGTTGGAGCTATTTGAGAGCATTTAAAAATAGAAAATAGAAGAGCATATTTATGAGTGAAAGGTCCAAGAGAATTCATTTAAATTTTTTGTGTTCAATGAAAATTCTTTCGATACATTCCAGCTCTGTTAATGGTTTATAATATTGTCTATCAACGCAATGTTAGGTGTGCTTGTTTTCCTGGCCTTTGGTCTCATATCCAAAAAAGTGATTTTGTCTATTATCTCACTGTAACTATATATACTATATCTAGATACCTTTGTGCTTTACATTTTTATATATAATTTAATATTGTTTATGCTATGTATTTATTTATTTGGTTTCTATTTGAGATTTTTGGACAATTTCGTTTTACTTAGCTTATGTTTTCTTTTAAAATGTATTTTTCCTTAAATATGTATACATTTTATGTATAAGTTACTCTTAGTAGTAACACAAAGTTTTATAATAAAGACAAGTAGTAGTTCAATTTCCCTCATAACACATCATTAAAATAAGTAAAAGAAAAAAATAATATATGTATATATAGATATATAAAAAATGGCTAAAGGAAGAGATGTGAACCTAGCTATTTGGTGAAGTCTTCAATGCATTTGACACAAAACCTACTAAACCATCATCAGGCCACAGTGCCTAAAATCATCGTGTTAGTAATTTGTATCTTTGTATGGCCATGGAACATACTTGGATGTTGCAATTCAGTATCACTTAAAAGCACTTTAACCAAAGCAGGTTGACCATGAGTTTGATCTAAAATCATGTAATGTCAATTGCTATGCGGTGGACCAAAAGTAGGTCATAATAGTTAAAAACAATAGGACCATGTGAAGATAGTTGTAATGCTTGAAGAGCACAAACTTCAAATTATAGCTTAAACACCATAAATTGAATAACTATTCATGGAAAGCTAAAGTCAATAACATTGTTCATTCTATCCTTCGGTAGATAATGATAAATAATGGTATAAAGATTTCCATGTTTCTTAGGTAAAATTATTATTGTTTTTTACTCAAAAAATTCGTTTACAATCATTATCAATTAACCTTTATAGTAAAGGTGATACTCTATAGCACCAAATGATTTAACTTTTGATATTGAAATCTCTATAGCATATTTGTTTACTAAGCACTCTATTTTAGTAGTAAATTGATTTCTTCTTTTGCCTCCCTCTTTTTTGTGTAAATTTCTCCTCTACTTGTTTGAGCTTTCAGTTATAGCGCTAGTGATATGGACAATGCAAGTTTTTATAACATTCCTTAGAGATTGCAATATAATGATTTTCTCTTGTTTTATGCTCCTTTCCCAACTCCAAGCTTTTGGTTCTTGAGGTATGTATATACTACCCAATTGCAAAATTTAGCATACAACAAGAACATTAGCCTTATTTGGTTTTTGGTTGAATAATACCACAGCACAAAAAAGAAAGAAAAAAAAATTGATGATTCACAACAATGAATATGTTATTTTAACTCCATCATAATCATAAATTACAATTTTTTTAATGGTAGAAAGTGCTTGAGGTGGCAAAAAAAGAAAGAGCTACCATATTTAGTGAGCTAATACTTTCATTGATGAAATATAGAATTGAAGAGGTCAAATAGTTTTGTTTACCTTCATTATATTCCATACAATGCATATAATTAGAGTTTCATATGTTAAAATAAGATAATAATTAGACTTTGAATAAAAGTGGTATGCCTTTGCATAAACATTAGGCTTCATTCATCCCTTCCTCTTTTTTTCTAGCTTAGAATTTTCTTCTTGTGTTCAAGGTTCGCCTTAGAGTTTCATTGTGTGTGTTTATTAGTTTATTCTACATTTTGCTAATAATAATAATAATAATAATAATAATAATAATAATAATAATAATTATTATTATTATTATTATTATTATTATTATTATTATTATTATTATTATTATTATTATTGTTTTTGTTGTTGTTGTTGTTGTTGTATAGGAAATATATATAGTCAAGATATAATTGAACAATATGGCCCAAATATCCCATTCTTGACATTGAGAAATGGATAAAGGTAGTAGGTGAACCATCAAAAGGCTGAGTGTATGGGCTTGGCACTCGTCAACATGCTAGCAAGATTCTTGACTCTCCACTTTCTGCACCAACAAAGAGAGGATAGTTCAACCACAAATCATGAATTAACAAATGATGCATTCAAAAAGATAAGCAGATGAGGCTAGAAAGATAACTAATGTTGTTGCTAAGCGGTTGGAGAGAGTGATGTAGAAGGAAGAAACTATTCATCAATAAGTGCAAGATGTGTAGTTTGATTTGCCCATATTTCAATCTGATTCAGTGTAAATTCACTTTGAATTAGTTGCAATAAAGTAGAAAATTGCAAACTTAGTTCAAGATAGTATTTGTGAGTTCAGCTCTATTGATTGAGAAAAAGGGAAGGATAACTAAAAATAGCTAGAATTTTCCTTTTACGACTATATTTTATCAAATGAGTTCACTTGGTATTGTAATCTTGAATATTGTAGACTAGCTATTTGAGGGTCTCAAATTTTGGGTATTATTGATTGTTCCTTTACATGAATTCATTTTGTTAAATGAAATTATGCTTTCATGTAATATATTATGGTTGATAATGGTTGTATTTTAATACTTTTTTCGATATCATTTAGGTTACATTTCAATATTAATATGGCATGTGCGTGGTGATATTATTTTTAATTTATATTTAACTTCTTTTGTAATTTGTTAAAGAATTTGCATTAAATTGTAAAGAAATTGATATTTAAGTTAGTTACTAATAAGAAATTGCTTTGTTAGTTTGGATTTAATGATGGATTTTATATTTAGTTTGACACAGATAAGAATTGTTGTTGTTTTTTTTTTTTTTTCATTTAATGAGAGACTCAGTTATAGAAAAGTCCATCGCAAAATAGTTTATGAGAGTTTTCATCTCTAAATATGATTCTATTTTTTCAATTTGTGACGAAAATCTCATTTCAAAATTAATTTTGTGACATACTTTATTTTTGTCATAGAACTAATCAATGATGAAGCATAAACTAATGGAATTTTTTAATGGAAAAACATCAATCACAAAATTATATTTTGTGACGGCCTTCATTAAATTTTTGATGATTTTTCCCCTTAGTGAACATGTATTTTCTTATAGTGAAAATAAATATATAATTTCTTGAGCATCGTCAATCATTATTTAAATATTTTATATTAAAAATGTTACTTGACATTGTTGTGAATACAAGCTAATGAAAATCTTAAACTAGGAAAGCGATTTTTTTGGCAAAAATTTGATGTTAAAGTTATAGAAAAAGGAGTATGTATATATTATATCGATGTCAAAAGGCAATTTGAATATAAAAATGTGCAACTAAGAAAAAGAGTAGTTACTACCATATTAGCTAATCAATCATTAATACAGTAAGGCAGGAAGAGTTCCCAGGGATTTTTGGAAGTTTTCACAATTCAAGGAGTTTTTGGTGCAACCTCATAGTACAGGTTGAAAAAGAATTTAAAAGGATAGGAATATTAGCAAGGCATGAAATTTTCAAGAAACTAGAATCTATTTAATAAAAAGCGTAAGTAGCATACTCCTATCAACGTATAGGTTCATTTGCATTTAACCCCCCCAACTGTTGCAAGTGTGTGGAACAATTACCCAATATTTTCTAAATATGCTCAAACACACCATGTTCCAACTTTCTGACGATATATTTTAAAGTTGTTTCACCCCTGATGTTTTAAAAAAATTACATTTTGCCACTTGAAATACTTTAAAATGTTATCCTTAGCATTAAATTCCTATTTTGGTGGAATAAAATAAAATATTTTGCCAAAAGTTATTACCATAAAGTTGTCAATATCTCATCAGTTTAGTCAATTTGATTTATATAAAATGTACAAACCAACTTCATGGTTAAATTTTTTCTAAATCGATATGTGTAAGATAACTAAAAATTATTCTTAGGGTTCTATTACCAAATGATTGTTGTGGTGTATTATAAATTTGTGCTTATTTGTTTAATTAAGAGTGTAAGTGGTTTATGATTTTAATTTGAATAAGAATAAGATAGGTGATGCTAGTTGGAGGAATGTTGGCTGCAAATAATATAGATCTTAATATCAACATTATCTCTCTCATTAATTGCTCTATTTAAATTAAAGATATTTAAATGTCATTAGCTAACAAAATATGTATAATGCTACATTGATATAAAAATTAAAATTAGTTTTAATCATGTCATGCATATAAACTAAGTAAAATGTAATCATAAAATTAATTTAAAATTATATGATAGCTTAAATTAATCTAATTGTCCATATTTTGACAAGCAACTAGTGTGTGAAAATATCGTTTATAAAATGTTTCACTTTACTCCACAAAAATAAAAATTTAATGATAAAAGTGTGACATTTTAGAATAATTAGTTTGTTAAGAGTATATTCTGTTAAAGTTGAGGAGGTAAATTACAATATACTCAAAGTATTTTAGCATCTTCAGTATAAAATCCTTTGGAGACATGAATGAAATAGTATTTTGGAGACACTAATGAAGGCTGAAAATATCCTTTAATTGAAGAATGGCATCCAAACTTGATAAGTTATAGCCGATCTCTGGAAAGTTACCGTTGGAACGTCTAGCATGAACGAAGAATCAGTATTTAATACCAAAGAAATGTATTCAGAATTACAAACAAATGCTTATATAAATATTCAATTCTTACTATCAGCTTTCTTGAATTACCTTATTACATAAAAGAAAACAGTGTGTTGTTTGCTTCCAACTAAAACCACCATTAGCCATTCAGTCTTCTGTGTTAGGGACTTTTGAATTTTCCCTCACTTCTGTTGTATCGATTTGTTTAGTATAGCTTCAATTGATTTGAATTACTTGTTCGTATTTATTGGACTTGTTTGTACTAATTCTCTTAGGAATTATTAGTGAAATTTGCATATTAAAAATTATAAGTGAAAAACTTAGGTAGTGGATGTAAGCTTGTCGAACCACTATAAATTTGATGTCTTGTTTACTTTTCTATCTTCTTTAAATCTGTTTTATTCTATTTGGAACTTCCAGTTTAAAATTGCCGTCAATTTTCTCTAAAGATAAAGTAACATTGTTTGATGGAATGAACTACACAACATAGAAGAACGAAATTGAAGAGTTCTTCATTGCTATTGACTATGATCTCTAGAGCATTGTGATTGATGAGCCACTTATTTCGACAAATGGAAACATGGCCCCAAAAGGTCGAAAAGAACTTACCGTTGAGGATAGGAAAATTTTATCCATGAATGCTAAAGCCAAGAGTATCCTCTCTTGTGCCTTGGTTAAGAAAGAGTATAATCGTGTTAGCACACATTCATAAATAAAAGAAATGTGGAACATGCTTCAAATTACTCATGAAGGAACATCATAGGTAAAATAAGAAAGAATTGCATTGCTAACCCATCAATGTGAATTGTTTTTCAAAAAAAATAAGAAAATCCATATGCCAAATATACGCTCAATTTATAGAGATCATCAACCCAATGGTTGAACTTGGAGAGAGAATACTAGAAAACAAATAAGTTCGGAAGATCCTATTTCCCTACCAAAGAATGGACGCACAAAATAACTGCCATCCAGGAAGCAAAAAAATTGGAAACTCTTACTATGGGAGAACTAATCAAATCCCTTGTTTCTCATGAGCTGACCCTTCTAGCAAAGGAAGAACGCTCTGACAATAAAGGAAAGAAAGATATTGCATTTTCTTCTGATCATATAGAACCTTTTGAATATGATGAGGATCTAAGTTATGAATCTATAAATGATGAAATTGCAAGGATAACCAGATGGCCAAAACAACTTACTCAGGTGAAAACTATCTTAGGCGTGGTTCCAAAGGAAGTACCAGCAAAATAATTCCGAGCAATAAATGTAAGAATAAATTATTTGCCACGAATGTCACCAACATGGATATAAAAAGCCAAATTGTCGAAAGTTGAAAAGAAGTGTCAAAATAGAAAGAAAAGCAAAATAAAAGGCAATAACAATAACTTGGGATGATTCAAACTCTGAGCAATTCGATAATGAAGACAACTATCTTATGGCAAAAAGTCAGGTATCATTTCATTCCAAAATCCATTCCAGCGACTTTAAATATGAATCTGAAAGTCCTTGTTCATCTAGCTTGCATGAAAAATGTCACAATGAAACTCTTCAGTTGCACAATGAAATTGGCTTTCTTAAAGACAAACTTCAAATCATTCATAATGAAAAAATTGAACTTGTTGAAGGCCATAATAATATTTTAAAGAAAGGTGTTGATGATAGAAACAAATTAGTTAACAAAAATCAAGAGCTAGAAAAAGAGAAAACTCTCCTTTTGGAGGAAAATTACAATCTTAAGAGAATATTCAAGGGAAAGAATGAGGTAATAAACTTTAAAGCCTATAAAAGAACAAAAACATTTTTCAAAGGAAAACATATTAAAAGAACTTGCCATACATGTGGAAAGATTGGACATGTCACATATAGATCTTTAGGTACCAAAAGCTAACATAGAAGGACCCAACAAAGTATAGGATACCAAAGAATAGTATAATCTATTTTGCAGGAAGCAATAGAGATGGCACATTCCGAAGAAAAATAGAATTTGGACAGCGGATGTTTCTGACATATTACATGAAACAAATCAATCTTCTTAAACATTGAGCATTCTTTTTATTGATAACACCAGAGGCAGAATTGTTGGAAAAAAGACAATCGACAGAATAACTGGTATTTCCATTTGCAACGTCTGGCTGGTAGAAGGACTCAAACACAACTTGCTAAGTATCAGCCAACTTTGTAGTTGTGGATATAAAGTACAAATCCAACCTACTAATTGCATTGTTTCAAAGGATGAGAAAATAATCTTTACTACATTTCATGAAAATAACATATATTGCATTAATCTTGATAACCGATTGAATCAAAATATTGATTTCTACTACTGAGGAAACATGTTGGGCATGGCATAGGAGGTTAGGGAATAAAAGTATGAATCTGTTGACTCATCTTGCAAAAAGAAAATTAGTTAGAGGCATTCCTAAAATTAAGTTCATTAAAGATTGAGTATGTAATGCATGTGTCAAAGGAAAGCATGTTAAATCTTCATCCATTCCAATAATACTGAATCATCCAAACCTCTTGATCTACATCATTTATAATTATTTGGTCCTATAAAAACTGAAATTCTTGGTGGTAAGAAGTACGTATTTGTAATTGTTGATAATTTTTCTCTATTCACATGGGTTCTATTTCTTGCTCATAAAAGTGATGTTCTTAGTTGTTTCATTCATTTAACCAAGAGATTACAAAATGAAAAAGGCTATATTATTGTTAAAATTATGAGTGACCATAGTACCGAATTCTATGATAATGAATTTGCTGCAATTTGTAATGAAAATGGATATTCTCATAATTTTTCTGCTACCAAAACTCCTCAGCAAAATGGATCTGTTGAAAGAAAAAATCGTATTTTGCAAGAAATGGCTAGAACTATAATGAATGAATTTGATTTGTCTAAATCTTTTTAGGGGAAAGCAGTAAATACTACACATTACATTACAAATCTTGTATTTCTTAGACCATTCATGAAAAAGACTCCTTATGAAATCTAGCATGGAAAATTCCTAAATTTCATAGTTTTGAGTATTTGGTTGTAAGTGCTTTATTTTGAATGATTGTCAACATCTTGCAAAGTCTATTCCAAATCAGATAAAGGTATTTTCGTTGGATATTCCAATCACAACAGAGCTTATCGAGTATATAATAATGAAAAGGAATAGTGCAAGAATATATCCATTTCATATTTAATGAAACTAACCCTGATGCTTCCAAGGAAATCTTGAGCATAAAGTCTGTAGGTGTTGATTGAATTGTAGAGACCATAGAAAATGCTAACTCACTAGAAACCAAAAGAAATTCCTAAGGGTAAGAAGAGCATAGCAACCCCCATTTTGTAAAAAGTTCCTAAGTCCATAATGAACCAAAAGTTAGGAAGAACTAAAAGTTATGAAGTTTAAACACGCTTCAAGCCACCTATAGATAAGATTATTAGAGATCCTAAAGATGGAATAACCACAAGATCACGAGTAAAAGAGTCAAATATCACTAACTTGTTCTACTCTTTCTTGATGGACCAATAGATATCAACGGAGCACTAAATGATGACTCATAGGTGGAGGCAAAAGAAGAATAATTATCGCAATTTGAAAAGAGCAAAGCGTGGCATCTAATTGAACAACTAGACAATAGGCCAGTTGTCATAACTAAATGGGTTTTCCACAACAAACTTGATGAAAAAGGTAATATCATTCTAAACAAAACTAGACTCGTCGCAAAGGGGTATTCGCAATAAAAAGGTATAGATTATGATGAAACTTGTGCACTAATTGTATGTCTTGAGTCTATTAGCGTGCTACTTGCATTTATTATGCATAAAAATTTTGAACTTTTTCAAATGGATGTTAAAAGCGTTTTTCTTAATAGAGTCATAAAAGAACAAGTTTTTGTTGAACAACCTCCTGGTTTCAAAAATAAAGATTTTTGAAATCATGATTTTAAATTTTTCAAAGTACTTTATGGTCTTAAACAAGCCCCTCGTGTATGGTATGAAAGATTGAGGAGTTTCTCATTTCCAAAGGTTTTTCCATAGGAATTATTAATGCCACTTTGTTCACTAACCTTTTTTCTAATGATATTCTTTTAATTCAAATATATGTCATGCCCCAAGATCAAACTATATATTCTAGTTTCAAGGCATGAAACTTAATCCCAAATAAATAATAATACCTATCCAAAATCATAATCTTACATAAAAGAACTCCAAGTACTCAAAATAATTCAAGCAAATCTTGCAACATAAAGACTTAAAGTGCCAATACTCTAATCTCAATTAAAAAAATAAAATCCATAAAAGAAAGATAAGAAAAAAGAAACTAATGAGCTAATACAAAATAAAACTAGTCTACTGCAAAGATCCCAAAATAAGAGTCAAGTCCCAATTCTCATCGTAAGCAAGATCTACCTCCTCACTAGGGCTAGGGTTTAATTGCCATAAGAAAATTAAAGAAAATATAGATTGTGAGTAAAGGGCTCAGTGAATGCCAAATGTATGCAATATGAGTTCATGAATTTAACATGATTATAATGATGTTCAATTAAAACATTCAAGAAGAATATATGTGGATAGCAATCAATTATCAAGCAGTAATAAAACAGGAATTCAATAAACATTTTCATAGGCTAACATTTAAATGCGATGATCAAACAGTAACAGTCAATAATGATGTTTATTGAATTTTTCTAGTCAACCTTATGACTCCCATCGTAACAGTCCCTTATCGCTCAGGGCAAGGCGCGACCTTACCAAAATATTGCTCGAACCTAGGATCTGAGGAAATCCTACAACCCACCTCAGCCACGAATGACTTCTGTTGTGTACTAGAGGGATTAGGCCATGGGGGCTTGGGGTTTAGCCTGGTGAAGTCCTTTACACACTCAGACCAAGTTGGATCCAACGTACAGTATCAATAATAGTAAAATCAATCATTAGTATATCGTATTTAACTGCTAGTCTAAAAACATCACTAAACAATAATGAGGGTTGAAAATAACATATTTTTCTTGCATTACGAAACAAAATAAAAGAAACTGATGTGTGCAGTGGAATATTATAGTGCAATGTAAAAATGAAAAGTTGTCAGTGGATTATGTTGTAGCATATGTCTTTCTGGATTTTGAAAAATAGTACTATATAATACATATAAGTTTAGGCACTCACAGTACTTATCGATCATATGAAAAGCAAATTTTGTCATGTCAAATCCTTGATCGCTTGTTGAATTAATAGTAATATCCAACTTAATCAATATCTCTTCATGGAATTTCAATTGTACCCTAACTTATATCATTCACAACATCACGCTTCTTATAGGACTATAAAAATTACATCCCTCATTCCTTTTGTTTTATATACTAACTCGTATTAGTTCTAAAATTATTAAATCTAAACTCACGCATGCTCAAATAGGACTTGATCCTAAATATACTTTGTTAATTGGGTTATATATATATATATATATCTCCAAGCATACATATATACTAATCCCACCATCTTGTCCATATATATATATATATGTCATCAACATAGTCAAGTGATCACAATCAACTCATAATAACCTAACTTTTAAATATAGGATTATAAACTGCAGCTTAATCACGACCATCAAGGTTACTTGGC
This sequence comes from Jacaranda mimosifolia, assembly GCA_018894105.1. Classification (NCBI taxonomy): domain Eukaryota; kingdom Viridiplantae; phylum Streptophyta; class Magnoliopsida; order Lamiales; family Bignoniaceae; genus Jacaranda; species Jacaranda mimosifolia. The sequence continues at coordinate 3,122,202 of CM032131.1, read as the reverse complement.
ATTTGTTGGACGGAATAAGATAAGGTCAGTTATCCATCATTATATAGCCACAGGAGACCAATGAATTATGACCACAATTAAAAGTAAATCACCAAGAGAAAACTGATATAAAATTTCTCTTACCAGAAAAATGACTACTACTACTACTACTAATAATAATAATAATAATATAACACTTGATAACCTTAATAAAGTTTCATTTCTTACTCATACAGTGTGGGACAACCACATACCTCCAAACATATATATATATATATATGTTAATCACATCATTTACTATAGCAATGAGCAATTCCACATGTGGAAAAGATAACATCAAATCCCAAGCACTAGCCACCAATTTTTGTTGTTCCTTTAATATCTTTTTCCTTTCTCCCTTTTTTTTTTCTCTTCTAATAATTTCTTGAAAGGAAACAAAATTTGCACACTATTCACCCCCAATTCTACCACTAGAAAACATGACATAGGCACTAGCACATAAGTAGAATTTATTATTTAACCAAATTTCTTTAACTAACTATGAATCACTAATCAATTTTCCGCAATTAACCATGAAATTGTAACCATTCTTCATCCAAACAAGAGTACTAACCAATTTCCTTGTTCAGCCAAGAGATCTTAATTTATTCTAATAGAATTGTGCAGCCACAACCCTCTTTTCCCTTTCTTTTTGTTTCATTCTCCTTCCCTCCCCCCCTTTTCATTTAGTGTAATTTGATTGTGTGGCTAGGGCTTTAGATTGTAGCAATTATATATATGTATATATGTATACAAGGACTAATCTAACCTAAGGAGGGCTCTAATAATACTATTACTAGGACTAGGACATTCATCCTACTTTAACTCTAGCATCTATATTATTAATTCCTAAAGTTTATTAATTACACTCCTTGTACAATATAACATTAATTCGAGTAAAATTATAGTTTATTCTCCCCAAGATATGGAATATATAATAAGATATTAAATAATAATTATCATTATCTATCAGGAGATAATTTAATTTTTTTTTAATTTCTAACGAAATTTATTTGATGCCTTACTATGATGTTAATTGAAAACTACAAGAAAAATACACATGAAAACTTCTAACAAAATTTGGTATGGGATCATGTTACAGTCTTCTCTTTACTATGGCTCCACATTCTATACTTGACATATGTACTAATGAAAATAGTGTTGGTGAAAGCAGGCCTAACATCTTATTTTCAATAAGTCTTTGTGTTATATTCCAAGCAAGTCCAAAAGAGATCTCACCTCTAAGCGGTCAAAAGGATACTCCACTATCTTTAAGGAATCTCAAGACATTGGATTATTATCCTCAAATATCTAAATCAACCTTGTTGGATTTTCATATGTCGATTATGTAGGTTATCAAGTAGATCAAAAAAGTACAACTAAAACTTGCCAACTCTTGGACAAATGCCTGGTAAGTCACTGTAGCAAAATGCAAAATATTGTGGCCCTCTCCACTATTGAGGTAGAGTACTTGACATTAGGTAACTGCTACACTCAACTCCTCTTGATGAAACAAACTTTATTTGATTATGGATTATATTTTCATAATATTCCAGTTCAATATGATATTACTAGTGCAATTAGCATAACAAAAAACCAGGTCTTGCATTTTTGTACCAAACATATTGGAATTAGGCATCATTTTATTAATGATCACATTCAAAAAGGAAATATATGTATAAATTTTATTGATAAACAATCTTCAATTAGTTAATATCTTTAACTAACCCCTACCAGAAGATAGATTTAACTTCCTTAAAAAACTACTTGTAATTCAAAAATCTCCCACCTAAACTAAATCTACTTTAATTTTCTCAAATCACTCATCTTTTTTATGATGAAGAGGGAGATGTTTCATGCTTTTGTTTCTTTAGTACTTCCAAAAGAATTTGAGAAATTTCCATCATTAAAAAGGGGGAGATTGTTAGGATTACGATTTTGATGAATGACAGTGAAATATTCATCCCTTTAATTCAAGCAATTCATGATTTATTTCCATCATAAGACCATTGTATTATTTGGACAATATATTGCAAATTTCTCTCATATAGAAAAAGGTAATTCATGATTTGTTTCCATCTTAAGGCCATTGTATATTTGGCTAAAATATTGCTGATTTCTCTCATATGGAAAGAGTGTTTTGGAGACACTAATGAAGGCTGGAAATCTCATTCGATTGAAGAATGACATTCAAACTTGGTAAGTTACCGTTGTAGTCTATCTCTAGAAAGTTAACATTGGAACATCCAACATGAACAAAGAATCACAGAAGTACAAGCATTTGCTTACAAAAATATTCAACTCTTGCTACCAGTTTTCTTGAAGTACCTTAGTGGATAAAAAGTAGTGCATTGTTTGTTTTCAGCTGGAACCACCATCAGCCGTGCAGTCTTCTATGTTAGAGACTTTAGGATATTCCTTTCCTTTTGCTATATTGATTTGTTCAGTATAGTTTTAGTTGGCTTGAATTATTTGTTCATACTTATTAAACTTATTTGTACTAATTTTCTTTTGAATTATTAATGAAATTTACATATTAAAAGTGAAAAACTTATGTATTGGATGTAGGTTTGTCGAACCACTATAAATCCTGTATTGTCTCATTTACTTTTCTGTCTTCTTTAAATCTGTTTTATTTTGTTTGGAACTTCTTACTTAAAATTGCCATCAATTTCGTCTGAAGTTAAAGTAATATTATGTTTGGGCTAATTTACCCCCCTCTTAGGTCTATTATTTTTAACATAGGTAATATTGTAAAATAAGTGAAAGACATTAGTCAACTTACTGTCAACATCATAACCACATAATTTCATAATCGAGTTCTAGCACAAGTTAAAGCTTGAGCATTTTCTGCCAAAAGAGAACTTCGATTCTTGGTAACCACTTTAGCCTTGATGCTAAAAGTCGATTCCAAGGCAATCATGGTTATTGGTATTCTTCATATATCACGAGCCATCATACCAAGTATTGAATACCTTATACATAAAAATTCATAAGTAAAAGTGTCATTTATAATGAAGAAAAATGATAAATAAAAGATAAGAATATGAAAAATACTATGAAATTATACCTAGAAGCACAAGATTTATCCCTCCAATATTCGAGAACATCCAAATGCATATTATCCTTTCCATCAAGCCTCATTTCCTCCAAATATGTATCAAAATCTGACTTGAAAATATTAGAATTATCCTCTAAATCAAAATCCTACACAAATACAATACAATATTAGACAATATAAATATACAATTGGTAAATAATAAACTAACTTGTTAAATACTTACAAGGATCTCATCTCGAAAACATGATGTGGATGAATTTGTGCTGAAGAGGCAATATCTCTAGCAAGAACTTTTTGTGGAATGTCATTGAGCTCGCTCTCATACTCTTGGGAAAGTTTCTTTATTTCCCTAATGACTAGTTCCATTTTAGCCTCATAATTCTCCCTATACTTGCTAATGCCAACCTCAACTCTCATATCCCAACTAAGATTATTCAACTCTATTTCAACCCTTTTTTAGCAAAATTTGACATGACTTGCTTTGTACCGAGGATCAAGAATAATACCTACAAATAACACAAGACTATATGACTCCCAATATTTATCACACTTTGACACCATTTCTTGAGCCATCTTACAAATCTCTAAATCTTCACTCTTCAATGCCTCAAGTAAATGGATATGAATTTTCCACATAGAAGACAAGTACAAATTAGTAGTAAGATACTTAGAATTCGACATTAGAGTAGTGATTTCATTAAATGGTTCTAAAAATATAGTTTTAAAAATATAGCAATCTTTTTCGCCCTTTTCCACTCCTTTTTGGTTAGTACTATCTTATAGAGAAAACATCATGATAGTTAAGGAATTTTCAAGCATTTCCCAAGTAAAGTTATATACTGACATCTAACCTCAAATCCGATTAACAAGACACGCCACAAGTCCTACAACAATTCACAAATTTCAACTGCCTACTCTTGGAACCCTTTACATACTTCTCACTTTCCCTAATCTTGTGAAGAGTATCTTTTGCTATTTTTGGACCATCTTGAGGAATGAGGTTCAAGATTCAAGATATAAGCCGAACATTGAATATGAAAGAACATTCCACCACACAACAAATTGTTCCTCAATTGCAATTTTAACCTTTCTTGCATGTTATCATTGGATGAAGCATTATCCAAGGTAAGAGAGAAAATCTTATTTTCAATTCTCCAACTATTCAAGAATTCAAAAATTTTCTCACTCATAAGTAAATCATTATGAGGAGGTGGGATGTGATAAAAGTTAAGAATATAATTATGAAACACCCAATTCTCATTGACAAAATGCGTAGTAAAAGACAAATATCCCTTAGCAGTGATAGATGACCAAACATTGGAAGTAAGACAAATTCTACCGGGAGCTTTAGCCAATAAATTTTTAATCCTCTCTTTCTCGCTCCCATAAATTTTAAGAGCATTCACATTTGTAGTGTTCCTACTATAATCCTTTACATCTGGATTTAAGCAACAAAAGATGTCCCTTATCCTAACATGCCCAACAAAAGAAAAAGGATAATTGTGTTTAATAATTGCCATTGCCATTTTTTCACGAAAAACTCCTTGAGAAATCATTACCTTTTCAACTTATTATTATAACTTTCAATTACTTCATAAGCATTTTTATTTTGTAATACTACACATCCACCTTCAGAACACATGCTTATTCAAATTGGTTGTTCCATGTGTACTAGTCCCATTACCTATGGCATATGTAGAAATTTTGCAATGGTTACATCTTGCCCTCCATTTCTTCGGTCTAGGATCTTCATATCTTTCAAAGTGTGCCCAAATATCTGTCCCAGAGCTAAAACATTTGTGCTTACTAGAATTAGGTTCAGTGCCATTACCAACTGTATTTGGTGTTTTGTTGAAAATTTGTATCTCCTCATTACTATTGAGATTGGTAATATCATCCCCATATACGTCATTTTATTGCATTCATATCTATAGATGAAGTCATGTTGTAACAAAATAAATGTAAAAAATCAAGTTGGAATAAAGTTGTAGAAATCTAAAAATAGTGGAACAACTAATCGAGAAGCAATTGTTATAAGAAAACAAGAATTATAAGAATTGTAAACTTATTAATTCCAACCATTAACTATTATATTAATATAAATAAAACATGAATTTATTGGCCCAACTAACATTTTAAGCATACACGAAAAAACTGTACATGTGGCTTTGCTTGAATAATGTGGGAGAATGAAAATTTAAATCAAGCTACAAGATTAAATTTCAACACTTCCACAATTTATATGCCTTTGCATTTATAAAATAAAATAAAAAATAAAAATCATTTAAAATAAAGAATTCCAATTGATTTTTGTAAATAAATTTTATTTCACTCATTATATATATTATTTATTTCATTTTAGATTATTTCAGTTGGAATCCCTCTAAATCGTATCCCACCTCCACCCATTGCCATTGTTCTGCCCAATCCCACACAAAAGTTGATGGCTTCATTACTAATTTCCAGGCCAAACTGAAGTTTGAAAATACCTATTCCTTGAAGAAATTAAAAGAGGGTTTCTCTTTTTGTCAAACTGCAACACACCATTACAATTATACCATTTATAGAATATTACTATTTAAAGAATGCTGAAGGACAAAGATTCTTGGCAATCATTGGTCTTGCGAGAACACCACATCACTGTGCTTTCACTATAGAACCATATTTTGCCAAAACCTACCAAAACTATACAAATTCTGTGTGTTTGAAAGTTACAGAGAAATGCAAAAAGTAGAAGAATGGTTGGATACTACTTTTATGCATAGATTCCTAAAGATATGATTGTTAAATTGAACTTATAGTAAAGCTATTCATTAGTGTAAAATATTTTATTGCTATATTCTTCTTCTTATTTATCTGATTGAAATATTAAAAGAAAGTATACCTAATAGTGAAGAAACAAACTTAGGTCAGCTAATAAAATATTAGAATTGTTTTTGAGTTTCATTTTCTTTTTCTAATTGTCACGCCCCAAAATCTGACCATACAGTCTAATCTCAAATAAAAATATATCACTTATCTAAAATCATGATCTTAAATAAGAAATTCTAACATTCAAAATAATTCAAATAATTCTAGAAACATAAAAACTAAAAATGCCCAATATTCTTCCCTCAACTTGAAAAGAAAATCATTAAAGGAGAAAAAGTAAATTGCCAACATGGCAATAATGCTAAACCTACTGCAAAGTCCTCATTCCAAAAAAAAAAAAAAACATTCAATTCCGGTTCTCGTCAAAAACAGGTTCGACATCCTCACTAGGGCTAGGATCTAGGTCTGACAGAAGGAAGTTAAGAAGAAAAAAGAGTACGACCAAAAGACTCAGTGAGTGCTAAGTGTGTGTACCATGTGAGTTCATGAATTTAACATGATTTGTTCAGTGAAAATATTTGAGAGTTTGTACAGTGAAAATACTTGAGGAATTATACAGTGAAAATATTCAAGAGTTTGTAAAGTGAAAATATTCGAGAAAAACATAAGTGAAAATTATTTTAAACTGTCAGGCAGTAACAAATCAAGCATTTTATCAACAATCGAGCAGTAACGAGTCAAGAATTCATAAACAGTCAAGCAGTGACAAGTCAAGGGTTTAATAAATAGCTTTCTAGACTATCAACTTAAATGCAATGATCAGACAGTGTTTGTTGTAGCCAGTCAACCTTATGGCTCCTACCATAACAGTCCCTTATCGCTCCGGGCAAGATGCGACCTTACCAAAACAGTGCCCGAGCGTCCCTGGAAATTCCTACGACCCATCTCAACCACAAACAGCTTCTGTTGTGCGCTGGGGGGATTAGACCTTGGGGGTTTGGGGTTTAACTGGCTAGCCCTGCTGCTACCTAGTGAAGTCCTTCACACACCTAGACCAAGTTAGACCCAACTAACAGTAACAGTAATCAATTGATCATCGAATTTTAGAGGCATTAAAATTCACAAAAGCATGGGTTTTCTTTTATCCAGAAATAAAACAAGAAAAGAAATTCTTTTTGTGTGCAGTGGAATACATATATGGTGCAGTGTATATTGAAAAAAAGTTTCGGCATGCATTGCTACACATATATCCTTCTGAGTTTTGAAAAGTAACAATATGTAATAGTTGTAGGTTTAGGCACTCACCGTCAAGATCGGTCCTAGATGTCAATCCTATCTCAGAGTCACTCAGGATCAGTAGTTGAGCGCCTGAGTCATTTGAGAAATACATCAATCACTAATGTAGATGACTAGCGAGACGAAATTTATTCAAAACTAGCTTTATGGGTGCACTAAGCCCACGTTCCTTAAGGTTTATAATTCTAATTAACATATACGTACATACATATTTATAGTCTCTCTTAATCAAACTTGTACCATGGCACCACTAAAATCAAATAATAGCTACACTAAATAATATCCACATTATTCCCGGATTTGATCCTAAATGAGTTAAAGATTTATTGCTTATTTTCAATCTATTTAGAAAATTGAACTAATCTAAAACTTAATAAGAGTAGTAAACATACAATAATCATCCTCATACACTAATCCCATCCAAACTATTGGGCATGATACCTAATGATAGAAAATTGCAATTTGTAAACAACGATTTGTATGCCTTAATCCTATAGTTGCCAAAATGAGTATCAAGATCCTTCCTTATATTTAAACTATTGGATGCACATTACAAGAAACATTGAACAATTTCAAAAGTTTCCATCAATATAAACAAAGGCCTCACCATTATAAATTCTAGCAAGGACCCACTTGGACAATTCTATCCACGGAAATGTGATATCTTTCTGTGAAACACTCATGAAGGCAACAAAGAATTCTTGGAGCATTTTGTCGTGCCCGAAAATCTGACCATACAGTCTAATCTCGAGGAGTAAAACTCAATCTCAAATAAAAATATATCACTTATCTAAAATCGTTATCTTAAATAAAAAATTCTAACATTCATAATAATTCAAATAATTCTAGCGACATAGAAACCAAAAACTCCCACTATTCTTTCCTCAACTAGGAAAGAAAATTTTTAAAGGAGAAAAAGTAAATTTCCAACATGGCTAATGCTAAACCTACTGCAAAGTCCTCATTCCAAAAAAAAAAAAAACATTCAATTCCGGTTCTCGTCAGAAACAGGTTCGACATCCTCACTAGGGTTAGGATCTAGGTCTGCCAGAAGGAAGTTAAGAAGAAAAAAGAGTACGAGCAAAAGACTCAGTGAGCGCTAAGTGTGTGTACCATGTGAGTTCATGAATTTAACATGATTTGTTCAATGAAAATATTCGAGAGTTTGTACAGTGAAAATATTTGAGAAAAAAATAAGTGAAAATTATTTTAAACAATCAGGCAATAACAAATCAAGCATTTTATCAACAGTCAAGCAGTAACAAGTCAAGAATTCATAAACAGTCAAGCAGTAACAAGTCAAGAGTTTAATAAACAGTTTTCTAGACTATCAACTTAAGTGCGATGATCAGACAGTGTTTGTTGTAGCCAGTCAACCTTATGGCTCCTACCATAACAGTCCCTTATCGCTCCGGGCAAGATGCGACCTTACCAAAACAGTGCCCGAGCGTCCCTGGAAATTCCTACGACCCATCTCAACCACAAATAGCTTCTGTTGTGCATTGGGGGGATTAGAACTTGGGGGTTTGGGGTTTAACTGGCTAGCCCGCTGCTGCCTAGTGAAGTCCTTCACACACCCAGACCAAGTTAGACCCAACTAACAGTAACAATAACAGTAATCAATTGATCATCGAATTTTAGAAGCATTAAAAGTCACAAAAGCATGGCTTTTCTTTTATCTAGAAATAAAACAAGAAAAAAAATTTCTTTTTGTGTGCAGTGGAATACGTATATGGTGCAGTGTATATTGAAAAAAAGTTTCGGCATGCATTACTATACATATATCCTTCTGAGTTTTGATAAGTAACAATGTGTAATAGTTGTAGGTTTAGGCACTCACCGTCAAGATCGGTCCTAGATGTCAATCCTATCTCAGAGTCACTCAGGATCAGTAGTTGAGCACCTGAGTCATTTAAGAAATACATCAATCACTAATGTAGATGACTAGCGAGACGAAATTTATTCAAAACTAGCCTTATGGGTGCACTAAGCCCACGTTCCTCAAGGTTTATAATTCTAATTAACATATACGTACATACATATTTATAGTCTCTCTTAATCAAACTTGTACCATGGCACCACTAAAATCAAATAATAGCTACACTAAATAATATCCACATTATTCCCGGATTTGATCCTAAATGAGTTAAAGATTAATTGCTTATTTTCAATCTATTTAGAAAAGTGAACTAATGTAAAACTTAATAAAAGTAGTAAGCATACAATAATCATCCTCATACACTAATCCCATCCAAATTATTGGGCATGATACCTAATGATAGAAAATTGCAATTTGTAAACAATGATTTGTATGCCTTAATCCTATAGTTGCCAAAATGAGTATCAAGATCCTTCCTTATATTTAAACTATTGGATGCACATTACAAGAAACATTGAACAATTTCAAAAGTTTCCATCAATACAAACAAAGGCCCTACCATTATAAATTCTAGCAAGGACCCACTTGGACAATTCTATCCACGGAAATGTGATATCTTTCTGTGAAACACTCATGAAGGCAACAAAGAATTCTTGGAGCAATCTTATATGTAAGGAAAGAAAAAGAGAAAAACAAAAAAGAAAAGAAAACAAAGCTTGCTAACCGTAGTATTCAACTGAAATCACGTGTAGTACCTTGGCTCTTATCTTTCAACTTATCCTTATTATCACTTTTCCCACAACCTTCATTGAATTCTTAAGCAATTCAGGAACCCAGCAATCTACACAAGGCCTAAACCCTTCCAACCCAATACCTATATAACGCTAAGGAGTGTAATAAGAGTAAATGGGATAAGTAGCGTGGGCGACGATCCTCTCTCCTTGTGAGCGTGGTTGAAGGAATGGTGCCTCTTCCTTTTGGAACACGACTTCCATGTATCTACTAAAAACAGCAGCCCGTTCGGCCTCTCAATTGGCATCTTCAATTCTCTCTCCTATATTTCCCTCTCTAATGGTGTGTGGTGGGCGTGTTCGCAAATGAGGGTGAGGAATAAGATTTGAATGAGAATTTGGAGATGAAATTATGGAATGATGTTTTTGATTTCAGAGTAAGGTGGAAAAATTTGATGGGTGGCTGAGGGCGGAGTGGTGTTTGATTGGAGACCTTGGAAACGAGGGAGAAAATTGTGGAAGAAAAAGCTTTAATCAGTTGCTATATTATTAATTGAATTAAAGTTTGGGAATTCCAAATTTCTTGCCCGACGCGTGCCCACATGATGGCTTTGCCCCTTTTATTATTATTATTATTATTGATTTGTGAGACTAAGGTTTTGAATTATAGGGGCTATTTGTATAGGAGAAGTGTTATACTTCAACTAGAACTCTAGTTATCTATCTTCTAGGACTAGAATAATCCTACAGTAATTCTAATGTTTTTTATTAATTCCTAGTAATCGTATAATATTAATTCTACTAAAATTACCACCCACTCTTCTAAAATTTGGAATGTTTTATATATATATATATGAATCTTTCGATCAAGAGATAATTTTATTGCTAGATATTATATATATAATAATACTTAAAGGTAAAAATAAAATAAGATAAAATAATTAATTAAATATGAAATAATTTCTAAGGCATTACGTTTTTTTTAATTTTACTAATAAATAAAATAAAATAAAGTAAGGTAGTCGATATGAAATAAGATTACGGGGCATTACACTAATTTAGTATATTGTTAGTATGCTGAATATATTCACACACACACACACACACACACACACACATATATATATATTATCCAACTCGATTGATGGCGTTAGCGGCATTCCGAGTAAGGAAACATATCATTAAATGATATATTCAAATTCAAATATGTCAAAGATATTATAAATTTTATAGCAATAAGTGCTTACTTATTCACTAAATGTTTTTTAGGCATGAGTTTTTATTGCTGCACCAAACCAATAGATTTTATGTGGTAAACAAAATATCTTTGTTGTAATTTCATATTTATGTATTTAAATTTTATATATTGAGAAAATAATTATTGTTTTGCTGTACTTTCTTAATGAAGGATTTGCCTCAGGTCCTGAAATATCCTTACCAAATTTTTGTCCACAATGAAGTCTGCTTGAGATGTGGAAACAGACCTGGTTATGTTCTATGAATCAGGACAAGTTTGAAAATGGTTAGAGTAAATTTATTCCATCACATCGGTTGTAGGATGGCTATGTTATTCTCGATCAACATACAAGACAAATTATAAACTACAGAATTTTCAACAACAAAGTAAAAGAGGTTCACTACCCTTGGACTAATGATATTAATAGTTCATATCTAACTAAGGCTATTAATAATGTTTCTAGACAAGAAATAGGTCAAAATTAAAAAGTTTATATTCCTTAATGAAGTAATTTTAAGATAATGATATCTAAACAAGTTATTGTTCTAAAGTAAAATTGGACATTCCAACAATGGAGGTGTGTGGAGTAGGTGCACAGAGAGCTAGCATGGAGTTTTATCAAATGAAGGTGTATTGGACAAACTACTCCATGGGTAACTAGAATAAGGTTTCTAACTCTACAATGTGTTTAGAATGTTTGCAACATAATTTCACATCACATTATGAATTAAAACTCATGTGTTAGGTGCCTATTGAAATAAAAAAGAAATATCAAAACAAGTCCCTCAGGTGTGTTGAAGTAACATATGGTTACAACAAATATCGTGCACATGCTACATCTATACTTTATCAAGATGATATTGGCAGCAAAGATGAGAGTGCATTTTTCATGAAGTTAACGTAAAGACTGCCAAAAGAGTGATGTGGGTAAAGGAGAACTTGATAAGTTCTGTGTGCACATGTTTGCTTAGTAGAATTTTAGCACAACTGGTCTCTAGCATCCATTTGGGATAGGTCTAAAAAAGCAAATTGAAACTCTCCTTTTCTACTGCTGCAACTGAAATTAAACTGCTTTTGTTTGATTTTTGAAACAAAAAACTTGATATTACTTTCATGTTTATTTGTCGCTATTGGAAAATGAACAGTATGCTATGCTTTTCAATTTTGATTTTTTCAATGGCGTAGCTATGATAATTGTAACAATCTAGAAACATAGAAAGTAACTTTCATAGAACTATGCTTGAAGTATGACATTAGTGATGAATTGAAACTTTGTATCCTATTTGTTGTTCATGTTGCTCATGCATTCTTCATCTACTATAGGAATTCTTACATTAGTTTTTTCTAAAGTTATGTCAATGGATTGCTTTTATGATGAGAAAATAATTCATGCATTATTTTTTCTCTCATATTTTCTAGGCTTAAGATAAATATTATGAACAACTTTTTTGTTGTACCTTTTGTAGTTTAAATTGTAGTAGGTACTTTTCCAAAAGCAATTATTGAATATCACTTTCAAATATAACATTAGTGTTATGCATAAATGAATGAATGGTATTGCTAGGTTATTTAGCTTAAAACAAATATTGGAACATTTATTATTGCAATAATCAATCATGTTATTAAGTTGCTCCTTTTTTTAAATGCAATAACAATGAAAAAACAGAAGAAACTATTTCCTTATAGCTTTGTTTATATAATTTTTTCATTCAACCTTTTCTTATAAGTATTTTATAATTATTTGTTTCTTATAAATGTGTTAGTATGCTTTGTATATCAATTTTACTTTAGTTCACACTACAAGAAAAGTAGACTATTGCTACACTTTTTTTACTACATTTTTGTAGAAGTGTAGTAGAAATGATATCTCCCTAAAGTTCTAAATCAAGTGTAGTAAAGAGAAAATATTAATTTTTATTTAATTTTTTACTCATGAAAAAATATGTTTTGGGGCCAAAGAATTGGCTCCAACTTTTGCTACTAAAATTTGATATGGCTTATTGAAAATTCAATCACTAAATCTTCAAATTATAAACTTTTAGTTTGGCTTCAATTTTTACCAAGAAAATTATTTGGCTCCAATTTTTACTATTAAAAATTAATAATGGGACTAAAAATTCAATTATTAAAATCCCTAAACATCCAAATCTAATTGCAGATGAAAAAACTAAGAAAAGGTAAGTCTTCTCTCTACCCTTTCCTCTCTTCATGGTTTCGGCTCATTCTCTTCCTCCCTTGCCGGCATTTTCTTCTTTGTATTTTTTTTTTTAACCTTTCTCCCTCAATCAATTAATTAATTTTTCATCCATCCCATTCCCCTCTTTCTCTCAATTTTGCCATTTCTTTGCCCTTCACCAAATACCCCTCTTTTTGTTGTATTTGTTTCCTATTTTTTTTTCTTTTTATTTGTTTGCAGCACAAAACAATCGATGCATATTTTGTTGGTAGGGTTGTCAAACTTTCTCTCTTTGTCTATCCAAACATGTGCAAGTTTGTTTAGGTAACAAAATTTATGTACGATTATTTGAAGACTTTTTTGCCCATTTGGGGCTTGTTATATGAAACTTTCAATTATTTTTAAGGATTTGATTTCTTATTTTTGTTGTTACCTATATACTTTTTTGATGGTAGGATTGGAGGACAAAGAGATTGTGAACAAATATACTTCCAGGTATATTGAGAAACTCCTAAAACTCTTTTATGTTGGGTTAGTTTTAATTCATTTGATTCTTTTTTATTACAAGATAGTTGGGTAGTGATGATATTGATTGTAGTAACAAAAATTGGGATAACTGAGAGGGTAATGTATGAGACAATAACTTTGATTTGGTTTCTATCTCTTGTAATTGTGTTTGGTTGGCTTGATAATATTATTTTTTTTATTGGCTTTAGTTGGTAAAAGTAGATTGATAAAGAAACAAATTATTAGGAAAACTACTTTTTCTTGTGTTTCTGATAATAATCTTTTCTGCAAGAGAAAATAGACTATTTTTGCATCCAAAAAAATTCTGCTGCAGAAAATCTATAGCAAAATTAGATATTTTTTTCTGCATCTAAAACTAATTTTTGTTGTAGAAACAAATTTAAGCACTCTGTTTCTACAATAGAAATCTTTTCGGCATTTTGTTTCTGCTACAGATTTCTGCTGTAGAAATAAAGTGCTAAAATCTATTAATATAGTAGAATAAGATAGCAAAAATAGCTCATAGATCTTGTAATGTTTTTTATAAGCTTCCACAATGTTAGGAAATATGTCTTATTTTTTCTTTAGAAAACAACAAAGGAATATAAAACTTAGCTTAAAAGATTGACAAAGAAAAGAGAAAGAAACTAAATCAATTTAAGAGCAAGTAAGGCCATTAATTCATGTTGGCCCCACATGTATAGGAAAAGTAGTTCTCATTAATATAGTCACTGATAATATCTTGGCCACATTTTAATTGTAGGGTGCCTAATACTAAACAAAAAGTTAGAAACCGCACAAATAGAATGCTAGTTTCTTTTCTGTAGCAAAGTTTGTTTTCAAATCTGTTTATTCACAATCAGATTGGTACTATCTATTTTGCATAAGAAGATTGCAAACATTTATGTAGAGATTGTGTATACATTTATCATTATTAGGATAATTTAAAGATTAGATCCCATTGCATTAACTAACGTGATCATCTTAAATATATATATATATATATATATTTTGGCTTGTGTTTTTAGGTTTAGAAGAGAGAGGTCTACTTCTTCAAATAAGGTACCAAACAATTATTACTATTTCATTAAAGTGTTATATTTTTTAGAATCAGTTACTCGTTAGGTGATTTTGGTGGTTATCATTACTTGTGCTCTATGTCACATGTTATGATTACAAGTCTTTGAGATGAATGATTAATATTCTTTATGTTGTGTGGTGCAATTTTATTTTGGTTTCTAGTTTATTTAAATATTGTTGCTTGTATATGCACATAAACTTCTGGCCTTTTTAGTTTCAAGTCTTCTAAGAAATTTTAGACATTAAACCTTGATATACATAATTATTAATATGTAGGATTACTGAAAATATTATGTTTCTTTAAATTGTAGTTTCTAAGCATCTATGAACATTGCTTAACAAAAGGTGATAGAAAGTAAGTACCTTTAACTTATGAATATACAAGAAACTAAAGTTATTTTTAATTAATCCTTTAGTGTATTCTTTTCATAATTACTTTCTTTCTTCTAAGTTCAATCTTTTCATTGGTTTAGTGGTTTTGGTTACTAAATTAATACTATATTTTTAAAATTGAAACAATTATCAAGTTTGTGGTGGTTCTCTTGCGTATAATATGGATAAAAGTTGGATGAATTTGTCAAGGTCAAGTAATATGTATGAAGTAGGAATGGATAACTTCCTTGATTTTGCATTCTTACATTCAAGCGTTGATGGAATCATTTTATGCCCTTGCAAAAAATGTGAGAGTGGGTTAAGCAAGGCAAAAGATGTAGTGAAGGAGCATCTAACTTGTGATGGTTTTGTCAAGGGTTACACATGATGTTGACACATGGTGAACTTAGATTTTCTAGTGCACATTCGACAGTGCCACCAAGTAATATAAATGCACAAGATGACATATAAGGTTTGTTGAATGATGTTATGGGGCTTGAAAAGGATGATTATGTTATGGGTGACCCCCAACAAGATGAAAATGAAGAACCTAATGTAGATGCTGCCAAATTTTATAAGTTTTTAGAGGATTCTCAACATAAGTTGTACCTAGGTTGTAAAAAGTTTACAAAACTTAATTTCGTAATTAGGATACTTTGCATCAAGTATCGTGGTAAGTGGACTGATAAATCATTTACCATGATGATTGAATTGTTGAATGAAGCTTTCCCTGAAAGTGTGCAACTGCCAAAATCTTGGTATGATGCAAAGAAAATTATTAAAGAATTGGGCATGGGTTATGAGAAATATGATGCTTGCCAAAATGATTGCATGTTGTATTGGAGCTTAGATGACTGGAGGACAGAATGCAAAACATGTAATGAATCTAGGTAGATAAAAAAACTGAAGGTAAAAATGTTGCTGCCAAAACTTTATAACATTTTCCTTTAAAACCAAGACTGCAACGACTATTCATGTCATCTAGAACAACACCATTAATGAGATAACATGCGAGGACCATCCTAAAGATGATAAAATGAGACACCCAGCTGATTCTCCAGCTTGGCACACCTTTGACTATTATAATACTGAATTTGCAAAAGGTCCTCGTAATGTTAGGCTAGGATTGGCTTCTGACGGAGTTAATCTATTCAAAACTATGAGTGTACAACATAGTACATGGCCAGTGGTGTTGATGCCATACAACTTGCCTCTTTGGATGTGCATGAAGAAACCATATTTCATGTTATCATGCTTATTTCTAGCCCAAGTCAACCAGGAGATGATATTAATGTATATTTGCAACATTTGATAGTATAGTTGAGAGAACTGTGGGATGTTGGGTTGAGAACTTATTATGCATCTTGTAAGAAAAATTTTCAAATGCGTGTCGCTTTATTGTGGACCATCAGTGATTTTTCTGCTCATTTGAACTTGTCTGGCCATCAAACTAAAGGTTACTATGCTTGCCCCTTACTCCACAAGTCTATATGGTCCTTAAGGTTACACTTTTCTAAGAAAGAGTGTTGCATGGGTCATCATCGATTTTTACCAACAAATCATCCATTTCGAAAAGATTCCATTTCTTTTGATGGGACAATAGAATTAAGAGGGGCCCCTCCTCATTTGACAGGATCTATGGTATTGGATAAATTGAGTAATTGTGCTCAAATGAAATTTGGAAAGAAAGTTACTAATAATCTAAAGCTACCAAGTGGTTGGAGGAAAAAATGCATTTTTTTTTTATCTTCCTTATTGGAAGATAATTTGCTGCGTCATAATCTTGATGTGATGCATATTGAAAAAAATATTTGTGATAGTCTTCTTGCCACATTGTTGGAATTGCAAGGGAAGTCAAAAGATCATTTATATGCACGTCTTGACTTACATGATATGGGCATTAGGCCTAGTCTTCACCCAAGGGAGGGTCAATCTAATAAATCCATCTTGTTTGCTGCTTCATAAAATAGAGAGGAAATAAATGCACTACAAACTGACAATTCGCATAGCATAGACAAGCAGCTGAAAAAATGCGTACTTGAGGTTTAAAGGTATTATCTAGTCTAGTGCAACATATTAAGAATAAGAATAAGAATAATAAGATATAATCTCTCATAAATAATGTTTCCCAAGAATATGGCAGACGCAGCCAAGCAAATTAATTTTGGAAATGCCAGTTAAGTCATCAATATAATTAATTTTTGGAAGGCATCAATGAAAAATAAAGACATAAGTGAGAAAATGCTCACCACAATAGTTTGGCCATAGGTTAAGAATCAACTTTCCTCCAAATTTAATGGCATGGGAAGACTCTTGGTTCCATTTTGATAACTCAACATTTTCTTCCCAATTCTGCATATGTGAACACGCATTTCACATTTCCCAACAAGCTCAAACAAAAAAAAAGAAGAAATATTTTTCAAGGTTAAAAAAAGAGTGAAGGTTCCAGATGATTACTCTTTCAACATTTCAAGATGTGTGAAGCTTAAACCACTCAAAATTTCTAGTCTAAAGAATCATGACAATCATGTTCTAATATAACAACTACTTCTAATGGCTTTGTGGAGAGTATTACCAAAGGACATACATGAAACTTTGATCCGACCGTGTCGATACTTCAAAGATTTGTGTTCTAAAGTTCTTCAAGCTCATGATTTACTTAGACCAGAAAACGAGATTGTAGAGGTATTATGTCAACTTGAAAAGATTTTTCCTCCATCTTTGTTTGATAATATGGTACATCTATCTATCTATTTAGCCAATGAGGCTCAGATGGTTGGTGCAGTACATTATCGCTGGATGTGTCCAACTAAAACGCACTTAATATTTTTTTCATATCATTTTTACTTTATTTGTTATTTATATTCACATATTTGAAAATTTGAATTTCATATCTAAAACATTGGATTTGCAATATGCTAGGTATTTATCCACTTTAAAATCCTATGTATGAAATCGAAGTCATCCAGAGGGTTCAATTGTAGAAGGGTACATTGCAGACAAATGCTTAACATTATGTTCCTTGTATTTTTCTAACAATGTTGAGACACGATTTAACCAAAATAGAAGAAATGAAGTTGGCAATGTAAATACAAAAGAAGGGTTGGATATCTTTCCAATGTCAGGCCGTCCAATTGGGAGGATTGAAACCATTAAACTATATGTAAAAACATTGTCACAAGCTCACATTTATGTGTTGTTCAACTACAAGCACATAAAGCCATATATCGAGTGAGTTATCTAGATTAATTCTTAGATTTATTATCTCATATATTATTACTCAAACATTCACTTAATTGCAGTATGCACAAGAATTTGGTTATTAGCCAACACCCTTGTGCTTCATAGCATGAAATTCAATGTGTCCACAATGAAACATTTGGATCTTGGTTTGAACACCATGTAAGTTTCATTTAAAATATTTTAATACAATAAAATAGTGGTTAGGTGTTTAATATTATATGACCTATTAATTTTCTTTATTTTTTGATTATAATTCATAGGTTGAAGGCATGCATTTGGATGAAAATGATCTTATTTCACGAGGTCTAAAGCTGTTAGCCAGAAGACCAAATATCATAGCAAAAAGATATAGAGGGTTCATAGTTAATGGGTTTAGATTCAATACGAGAGACCGAGAAAAAAATAGAAAAACTCAAAATTATGGGGTTATGGTCTCTGCGATAACCTCGAGTTTTGCAAGTAGAAAAGATAATTGCCCTATTGTGAGTGAGTTGAGCTATTATGGTATTATCAAAGATATGATTGAGTTAGATTATATGAGAGGAAATAAAATTGTGTTGTTTGATTGTGATTGGGTATCAAAAGGCAAAAGATTGAAGAAAGATGCTAATAGATTCACCTTAACAAACTTCACAAATGTGAAGCATCATAATGAGCCTTTCATACTTGCATCTCAAGCACAACAAGTTTTTATGTTGAAGATCCTTTAGATTCAAATTGGCAGGTTGTATTGAAATCAATTACAAGAGATCAATATGACATGACAGAAGAGCCTAAAAGTGATGAAAAAATAGAATGGTGGGGTAAAACTCTATCATCTTATGGAAATGAAAATATTGTTTAGGTCAGGGATGGTGTTCCTAGAACTAAAGTTGATGTTCCAATGACAATGATTACAGAGATGTTGAGACACAAAAAGGAGATGGATAAGTTAAAACAACAAAAGGGAAGGTGTGATACAACTTGATTGTTGTGATATTTCTATGATGATTTCTTTTGAGTCTTGTTTGTTAAAGCAATGTGTTGCTTCATTTGACTTTTGAATTTGAAGCATGTGGCTTTTTTATACTTATTTGACTAGTCAATTAAAAGGTTTTTTAAGTTAAGTTCTATTTACCTCTTTATTTCATAATTAGTGCTTTCTTGTTTGTATTTTTTACTTCAACAATGATGGCTAAAAAGATTCCAAAAAGACGTGTGATTCATTCTCAAGCAAATTCTGAATCCAATATTTGCACAGCATCAAGTAAGCTTCTAACTTTGGTTGCATCATAAGTGAAGTTAACAAATTAATTGGATTAGTTTTCATTTGATTAGTTTATTATTTATTTAAGTCTTAATTTATTGTTTTTATTTAACTCCTAAATTCGGTGTTTACATAGTTAGCATGCCTAATGAAGTATTTTTTTTAGCATTAACTTGATGAGACTAACAACCTTTCTAGAAAAGAAATATTAGTAGCGTATAAGATTGAACATAATGAAGACAAACTCACTGAAAATTACACTATTTATTTCCAACTTTAGTTTATTATAATCACATAATCTATTTGCCTAGTAGCATATATTGTTGAGCATTTTCAATTAATCTATTTGCTAAACTTAGGCTTTTTATTATTCCTTTGTTGATATTTTTATAGGTGAATACAGAAAGAGGTAAAAGACAAAAAGAGCTATTTATATGCCTGAAATTTAGGCATTACCTCCGGGGATAAGACTTGAGGTTTATTGTAATGAGTTTGGGCATCCTATTGATGATAATAGTTCAAAATTTGCTTGTTTTTTTAGGTGTACTATCTAGGACACATACATATGCTCCTATTGATATTTTTGATTGGCGTAAAGTGCCAAAATCTGGAAAAAAAAAAGAAAAAAAGAAAAAAAAAGACATGCTAGATCTACTTAAGGTAGTTTTCTTAAACTCTCGCTAATAGTTTGAATTGTCTTAGAAAAACTATATGAATTGCATTATCTTAATATAGGAGAAGTTTGTTGTTCCTGTTGGCACTAATGAATGGATTTTGCAATCAATTGGTATTAAGTGGAGAAATTGGAAAGCTGATCTCAAATTTGATTATTTTGACCCTACATTACCCATTGAAGATTTGGTAAAAGAAAGAGATGAGAGGGTCAATGAAGAATAGTGAAGGAAGATTATCATGTTTTGGCTATTTGACGAGGGAAAGGTACAAGAAGTAATGATTTCTTTTATTCTAAGATTTGTCAATTATATTCTCTAAAATTTATTTTTATAAGCTTAGAAAGCTAGTACGCGAGGGAAAGAAAGTAGGAAGCATAAGAAAGTACATCACAAGACAGGCATGAAATCTTTTGCTAAAATTCAAAAATAGTTGGTAAGAAAATGCATTTATTTGTTTATCTTTTGAGCTAGTTTTATATTAATAGTTGAATAAAGTATTTAATCCGTAGATTTATTTTTGCTATGTTTTTTGAATTAGGAGAGTGAATTAGGTCGCCCACGGACTCGAGTAGAGATTTATAGAAAGTGTTTTAATGTGGAGAATGGAGGAGAGGCTAGACAATTAATGGTAGGTATCCAACTTCATATGCACTTATTTGTTGAAGCCTATATATCAAACTTATATCTCCTTGCTTTTGTAGGATATGATGCAATCATTAACTAATGAATTAGTAGATCCTTCGCAAGATGTTTTAGCCAGAGATGATGTTTTTGCTCAAAGCGTAGGCCAAAATAAAGGACGAGTTCATATGCTGGGCCATGGGGTCAGTCCAACAGTTGTCTTTGAGGAGATTCCTTCACGTAAAGCTTGCTACCGAATGCTTATGGAAAACATGGCAGCAACTCAAGTACTAACCCAGAAATTCAAAGCTCATCAACAACAAATAGCTGATCAACAAGTTATGAATGAAGTAAGTCCATCTATTGTCTCTAGTCCAGCTTTATCTTTTCCTTAATAGCGTACAATCTCAACTCCAACTTTAACAAATATCTCCCTTCCTCTTTAGGTAAACTTAAATATTATCTAAAGTCTCTTTAGATCTTTCATACTTGGCATAATTTTTAGATTTCCAGTAGCTCATTAAGTATTTTGTTCTAATGTTAGGATAATTGCTCAGTTTTACTCATGAGCATAACTGATCCAAGTAAAATTGTGGCCAAAGGCTATTTACGTAGCATGGACCCTACTACAGTTGTTGGAGGCGAACAATTAGGAAAAAATTGGTGTTCAGTCCATATAAATGTGGCAATGGATCGAAATGAACCTTTAGTGAGATCATGTTTCATGTTTCAAACTGTTGGTGAAGCCATTGGAGTAGCTGTGCTTGGCCTTCTAATTTGGTATGTTTATTTTTTATTACTCAACCAATCCTCATTATTTAATTATTGGTAAATGAGATTTCTTATACATTATCTATTGACATAGAATGACAAGTTTGAAATGTAATCTAAACATGACTCTTTTTTTTTTGGATAATTTATCTTAGCATGATCTAAAGATGGTAAATGAATTATATGAGAAAAAGTGTTCACTGGACTTAATTTTCACCAATAATAGTTCTGTGATTTTACTTTTCTTCTCCATTTTGGGTACTTGGCGTATTTCTTTAGCTACAAACTTTTTTCAAGTGAATTATATGGTCATTTTGGGTACTTGGCGTATTTTCATATATATTCTCCTATATTGCTGCAAACTTTTTGTAGTTTTAATTCCAAGTGAATTATATGGTCATTGTCCTCTACAATGCTTAAGTTCTATCTATATTCTATTTTGAAGGTGGCATTTGAAGAAGAATGAACTGAAAGAGCTAACATCTCTAGTTGGAAGCAAGATAGAGAAGAAGCCATATGTTTTATCTATATGTTGATATGCTTAACTTATGAGCTGGTGCACTTGGATGCATTATTTTTGGATAATGTAGTAGTTTAATCTTATTAGGATGATATTCAAATATTTTGGTTATGCTCATGTCGCTGTTCCTTTTATTGGATATTGTTTTTGAATATATGGAGTAAGTTGGGTTATGGTGTAAGTTAATCTAATATATGAAGCTTATTAGACATGTTTTGACTAAAAGTTTCCAGTTATTTATGTGATTGATTTATAGAATTTCAATTGTCTTAGTAATTTATTTGTTTATTTATTTATTTTTGCCACAGATGTGTGTATATATATGCTATATTCAAGATTCATATTATATACTCTACAGGAAGCATATATATTGGCTTTAGTAGCATTGATAATAGAAATTGTAGTATTTAAATAATATATTACTTAAAAGTATAGGGAAAATTGTGTTAAATGTGTGGGGCTAGTTATCAATAAGGTGTAGGGAAACATGTATTTTGTTACACGTTGAAATGCATGGATATGTATATTTTCACTACCCATTTATGTTAGGGAGAATACTTTGTTTGAAATTTTAAAATATCTAAATGCATTTAAAAGTGTGTGTGGGATTTGTATTACTACATTCAAAAGTGTAAGTACAACTACATATATTACTACACTTGGAACTGTAGGATGAATTCTTACTACACTGCCTATTGATGCACTTGAAAATAGCGTAGTCTAACTTTATGTGTGGTAAGAAAGCTATCTTTCTTGCACTTAAAAGTGCATTAATAGTGTATTTTTCTTGTACTATCACGTTTAAAAATTGTATATGTGTATATACAAAACAAAATCACAAAATAATACACAGGGGCATGGTGCACAACTTCACTTTTTAATTTAAATATTAGTCTAATATAATATATAGATTTTATAATAAACAATTATTAATATACTACATAAGAGTATTACTTCAATAAAATTTATTAAAATTCAAATTTAAATCTTTAATTGATAAGATTGGTTGGTTCCATATCTATGCACTTAATTCAAATTATCAAACATTTATAATTAGAATTAATCGATCAGGTAATTTGATTGATTAAAATTTTTAAAAATTAAATAATATTCTAATTATATTTGAATTAAAATCAAATCCACAGGGAATCCTCAAAAATCTATTTCTAAAATACATTTACAAAAATTAAAGGGGCCAAAATATAAAATGAAAAATAAAAACTGGGCCCATCAGCCCATTTTACAATCAAATGATTATTAAGATCCATAACAGGAAAAAAATTTAAAAAAATGTGTACTCTAATCACTCAAAATATACAAAGACTACCATCTTCACTTCCCAAGAATCAGAAAAATTGTACAACAAAAACGAAGCGCTTCAACTCTTGAAGAACATTTGATCGAAAAAAAAAAAAAGAAAGAAAGAAAATTTGCTTCTTGCCGAAAAACATCCTGCAAATTTCCACCAGCAAAGAAACCAATAAATGAGTAAGTTTACTTTTTACTCATCTTTTTCAAAATTATTTTAGGTTTATGTGTGAAACAATTGCATGTTTTATACTTAAAGAATTTCTAAATTTTTTTTTTAATTTTGAATAAAAAAAAAAAAAAAAAAAGAAAGAAAACTAGGGCGCATGTTATAGGAAAGAAGTTCGTTTACTACAATAGAAGTATTATAATTTTTTTTTAGTAATCAAAATAGTTTGTTTGCCTTCGTTCTTTCACGGCATTCATTTGCTAATGTTATTACAACTAAAATTTTTATTACTAAGTGAATTACGCATAACCCCATTTATTATGCCTACAAAAAATTATGACAGCAAAGTGTAGCATACTATGGATACTATATTCAATGAAATAGTAAAAGTGCATATGAAGAATTACTTGAGCCAAATTATGGAAACCAATTTTTATTTGAAAAGTATAGTTGGAGATGCAATATTAATTGTTATGATTTAGTAAGAATACCATACCGTTATGTTTTTACTTTAGAACCTTAGTTTGCAATGATTTATAAAAACATGTACAACTTTGATGAATCTGAGAAATGGAAAGAAATTAATCAAGTTGAGGAGTGGCTAGAAAAACTTTTCTTAATGGCTTACCAAGAGGTACGTCACTCCATTATATATTTTTCCTTTATTATTATTACATCATCTTTAATAATTTATACATTAAAAGGCTTTATATCACTTTTTTTCCCAATTCGATGTTTGAAAAGAGACTAAAGAAAAGTCAATAGAGAATCATGAAGACATCTCAGGTTAGTAAACATTGATATTAATAATTTTTTTTTATTTTTTTATTTTTTTATTTCTATAAAATTAATGTCATTATGTACTTTGTAATTATCCTTATTTCACATGCTTATTTGTAGAAACAAATGAAGATATGGAGCAATATGCAAGTAGACAATTTACTTATCATTCTTAATTACATAAGCATCAATTTCTTTATAAAAGTGTATTATATAATTAAATAAAGTAAATCCTACTCCAAAAACTTTTCCCGAGTTGAATTTGTAATTTTTGCACTACAAGTAAGCCTATTATGTAGTAAGTAGCTTTCTTTCGCTTTATAAATAAGTATATGTGAAAAAAAGGAATCAGTGTTATTATGGTATATCTTTTTCCTATAGGACTTGCCAATACATCTTTAGCATGGTATACGGGCAACAAAATATGCATCAGATGTGGCAACAAAGCTTGGCTAGCATTCTCGGAGTCTAGGAGAAATACAGATGGATGGAATGACATTATCAAGGCGCATCAATTCAAGCAGGGATACCAACTCTTGGTGTAGCACACAAGAAAAATAATAATGGATGTAGGAATTTTTTATAAGAATTATAAAGAAGTTCATTATCCTTGGACATAAGTATATCTTACAAGAGACCTCTAATTAAAGCAATTGAGAATGCCCACCTAAAATATATAGGTACACTATTTAAATTATATAAATTGCATAAAATATTTTTTTATTAGATTTATATTAAACAAAAGAAAATTATTTTTGTTGTAGCCTACAAGTGTAGACATATTATGGGTGTTTATGGAGCAAGTAGGCAAAGAATTGTAGTTGATTTCTATACAATGCTGCTAACATGGGCAAAATACACAATCAATGGCTGGAATAAGGTATGTATTCTTAAATAAAGATTTTTTAAATAATATAGTTTTGATTTTACTTTATAAACATTAAGTGCATGGATCCTTCGCTAGATTTACAAATAAGCTTTGGTTCTAGGAAAGAAAGCATTTCTGCTGAAACTCTGTTTGATGATGGAATTTGGAAACCAAATTTTGAGTATATTTTTTATAAAATCCACAAAAAAATAAAACAACAAAAAGGGTTTTGAGGGCAGAAGAAGGGTTGCAAGCATAGAACATACATATGTGCAATCCAAGTGGAATAGAAATGAAACACAGCTATTCTCCTATTGCTTCTTGGAATATCATTCAAGACTACAACTGAAAAAGAAAAAGCAATTTAATTTAGCATATGGCTCAAAATTGTCTAAGATTTACGTGTTATGTAACTGAACTTTCACTATTTGCATATAGCTTAATATTTAAATGATTCAAGTATTACCTATGATTAGTAGTGTTCTTTTTTTCTATTTTTTGTATTGCTGCATTTCATATTTCCAAACTTTGTTTCCTTTCTATTTTATTTGTTTAACAGTTTGTATGTTTTACAAATTTTTAAAGACTTAAAATTTTATATTGCTATATTCTATTAGCTGATAGTAATCTTGTTTTCATGTCTTTATTAAAATAATTCAATTATTACCTATGATTAGCTGTGTTCCTTTTTTGTATTATTTTTTTATAATGATGCATTTCATATTTTCAAACTTTCTTCCCTTTCTATTTTATTTTCTACTTTTTATTTTTTATATAAAGCTTTTATATAAATACTATTAATTTGAATTTTAAAGCTAATATTTTTTTAATTTAATATATCTCAAAATATGTATAACAAATACTTCAATGAGCACGAGCACGGTGTGCTCTACACTAGTAGTATAATGAATGCAATTTTAATAGGTGGACAAAAATATCAGCTAGCATCTAGATAGTTACTAATAATGATATTCTCTATAGTTGTAGCTCATCTCCTCAACCTAGAAGAACGGTCGACCAAAAAGATAGGTCTGATTGAAGGAATAAAGAATACGTGTCGAATCTTGCAACCAGGGAAGAAATGTTAGGCTAGCCGAGAGGATTCTCGGCTAAGACCCTCCGATGCTTAAGTTAGTATATGCTCGACTAGAAAGCAATTTGGCAAAGTAACAACTTAGAAAAAGAGGAAAAGCATACATTTGTCTCTGGGAAAAAAAGTATTTATAGTGCTTGGTAGGGGATAGAGAAGACAGTTTTGCCCTTACTATGGATTAGCTTTTCTCCTCTCTATATAAGGGCATTATAGGTCTTTTCGGCCTAGTTCGCCATCATTCTTATGATCGGCCGGCAACAAGGGCGCCTTTACTGCCATTAATGCGGAGGTGATTGGTTGACAAGGCCATTAAATGTGGACTTGATGGTGGTTCGGCCACATCAAATGTGGACATAATTGATAATAGATGCCACAATTAATGCTCCCATGGCAAGTATTATTTCCTGCGGTGCACGTTGCTTGACCTAAGATGGTTGGTGAGACATGACTAATTCTTCATGTTTCTATTCGACCTATATATGAGGTTGAGTTGATTTTATGTGCCCCCTGACCCAAGTGCTATTATTTTGGCTTGAGTCTTGACTTGCGCCTATCAATGACATCAACTTTTGGGTCGATTACATTGGGCTTGTGGGCTATACTTATATCATGAGTCCCACCCCACTCCGTAGTCTGATCGACCTTGTGGCGGTTCAGAGCAAGGAGTAGTATATTTCTTATTTCGGCTATTAGATAAACCTCCCAGTTTAAATGTCAACTAGGGTCTTGAAGGCAGAGACCATTTTTGGATGGTTACCTTGGCAATTATGTGCGGTGACCGACAATTACGTATTAATTAGCCAATAGCCAATCAGTTTAATCAATAGATATGCTAGGGTTGGGCTATAAATAGTCCATTTGACTGCCCATTTGTTATTTTTACCTCATCACTAAGGGGTCAAATTATAGGATTTTTGATCTTCAAATATTTCTACGAGTGAAGGTAGTAGTCTTTTTCTTCAAAAATATCGAGTGCGAGGTCAAATAGTTCTAGTGAATCTAGATGGGTGAATGCTTACGAGCCAAGGTTAGAGACTCATGAGGAAGCTAGGCCCTCTGGTCCGTGGTTGCTGACACTAGTCCATCGACGCCTGTGGTAGATGAGAAAGGAGCCTACAGGGAGATTGATCGACCTCCGGTGTCAAGGGAGAGGTTATTTACTACTGCATACTATAGTGAGACTGTCTCCGAAATAACTTTAGATGACCTAAAGTCGATTAGGGTGAAGTATTATGTTCCTGACGAGTTTGAGTTGATCAAACCTAAGGCAGGAGATAGAATGAACACGCCCCCAGAAGGGTGTACCACCATTTTTGAGGATGCTTTAAAGTGTGACCTTAAGTTTCCAATTGCTCAACCCATAACCGATCTATTGACGGGTTTTTGTGTTTGTATAACACAACTTTTACCCAATTGTTTCTCAATGTTATATAGTTTTGTTGCTATGATGATGATACATGATCAATTTATATCATTTGTAAATTTTAGCAATATTTTCCATCTCCTAATGTCCCAAAAGTTGGGAAGCACTGAGGAGTCGGGCTTCTATTATCTGACCGCTTGACCTTGTAGAAAGATTTTTGTAACCTCCTCTTCTTCCTATGGCCAAGCTTGGAAGGTATTTCTTCGTGCGGGCCCCCAGCAGAGGCAGTTTTAATATGCCTCAGGGTTATTTGAAAGGGTGGGTCAAAATGCCTGATGAAAATCTGACCTAGAATAGCACCTTCATTCAAGACTTGATTAAGCTTGGAGATATAGAAGTGTTTGGGTTTACTAGGGAGAAGAACTTGGTGTTGGCAATATTGTCAATCACCCTTTTGAGACTGCAAGCAAATGCACGTTTAGGTAGACTTAACTTTTTCTAAGTTGGTGCATTTTCCTTTATTTTGACAAGTGTTTGATCGATATATTGGTTTTGTAGGTCGATCCATCATGAACCACACACGTCAATTAGCCACGATGAAGCAACAAAAGGCGTAAGAGCACCGCAAAGCTATTGCTGCTCATTGGGATAAGACGTCTCAGGCTGCTCGATCCAAGCGAGCGTCCCTAACCACTCCGCCTTCTGCTGTTCAGAGTGTGGCAGAGGTGGCAGGTCTTACCACCCACCTGAAGAGAAAAGCTGCAGAGCTCGGGGAACAAGGTAGACCCTTTACTGCTAAAAGGACTGCAATAGAGAAAGGTAAGGGGAAAACTGTTGCCCCTTGTTGGAAAAGTGCCTGGCAAGCTAATTGGATTGGCCTTGTAAAAGCTATTTCCTTGAAAAAAAATCTTGATTGAACGATATTTTTTATATGGCCATCTTCATCTTATGCTTCATATTGCTTCACTTGCATTCGAAAATCTTGATTGAACGATATTTTTTATATGGCCATCTTCATCTTATGCTTCATATTGCTTCACTTGCATTCGAATGGAGCCCTTAGATCACACATGAGTACGGGACTTGGTTTGATGACCATGGAATAAGTCTTACACGGTCATGATCTCAGATCTTCCAAGTCATAGGATCTTAAGAGACGGGGCATCTAAGATCCGAATAGACATGCACTAACGATGCATAAATCCAAGAGTTGGATATTGCTCCGTTCCATGAGCAATCTATATGAGATACGGGTGCATGTTAGTGGGTGCTTGTTAGAGTACAAGGCACTGAAAATCCTCTGGAGAATCCACTAGATAGCCGTAGTGGCAAGTTAGTAGTGATCAATTCTCCCGCTTATGCTAGTGCATATTATTAGTCCTCTAACCTGAGGATTCATGGTAACCTCGTGTCCGATCCTCATGCTTTGACTCTTCCTTGACCACTTAGCGGGTCTTTCGGGTTGAGGTTGGGTATGAGCTACTTGGCATGGAGGTTTGTGAGATCCAAGATGGAATCCGACTCCTCATTTTTTTGTGAAGGGCGAGTGCATCTCCTAGGTATTCTATAATGATCGATTCCAAGAAATCCTTGCGCAAGGTGGTGTGACAATTTGGAAAAAGGAGTTTTTCCAAAGGTGAGGTCACACAAGGGAATCGAACATTGAGAATAGAGACATAGTATTGAGGTTATTAGGGAGCCGACATATATCTTGCCCTGGGCCTCTTTCGAGAGATAAGAGATGGAAGGACCGTATTTGCATGGTATGCGTAAAGCTATGATGGTTCTCCAGAATATTCATTTCTGCCAATTAGTTGGCCTCCATGGGCTTGAGGTTGGACATCGACCATGGAGATTGTGTACTCTTCAATTAATGAGATTAATTGAATTAGGTCAATTAGTTTAAAAGGAGTTTCAAACTAAAATGAATATAAGATATTCAAAAGTCCCAAAGAGTTGTGAGCTCATGTCTAATGAATGGTATAACCTATTGGGTCACACACAGTAGCCAAATAGCTTCCAAAATTGGGAGAGCAATTTTCCAAGTGTTGGAAAAATTCACCCTTTGGTGATTGATTTTCAAGGTTCCAATCTAACGGTTAATTTTCGCTAATTAATCAACTAATTCAATAGTTCAATTAGACCAATAATTAAGGAGTTAATTATTTGGTACCATATTGACCATCAATTGGACAAGTTGACTTAAAGAGTTAAGTTGACCAACTTAAGCTTAAGAGTTAAGCTTGTTTGATTTAAGAGTTAAATCAAAGGTTAATTAATTAAATTAAAGTGTTTAATTTAATTAATGGGAGGAATAATTTTTGGAGGAAAAATTTAAATGAAGTGTTCATTTAAATTAGCATCTTAATTAATTTGGAATTAAATTCCAAATGAAATTGAAATGAACTTGAAATTCAAGTAAAACTTGAATTTCAATTTTGCCAACTTGGCATGGCAATTGGGCGGTCACCTTGAGGAAGGTGTGATGCCAACTAGCATCACACCTTCCACCCTCTATATATAGATAATGAATGCAAAATTCAAAAATTAGCTGCAGAAAGGTGTGAGAATTAGATTCTTGCATTTGCTCCAAAATCTCTCTCTCCATGCATTGCATCATGAGTTGAAGCTTTACATTCCTTCTTCTTCCCAACCTGAAAATTGGCCTCCTCTACCTCATTTTCTCCTCTCTAAATCCAGCTTCTAGTGAGGGGAAATTGGAAGATTGTTTGGTGTGTGGATCGTTTTAATAAAGGCAAGGTGATTGACTTGCTTAGTTTTGGAGATCCACCTACAGTAGCTTCCGGTTGGAGAATATTTTTGGAGTGATCCAGAGGGATTTTTGGCTCTAATGTTTCATATTAGCTTCCCCTGTGTGTGTAGGTGTTCCATATTTAATTTCGTGAATTTTGGAGTAGTTTATCCTGGACAATTGTTGTCATCCTTCTGCTGTGCCAGGTCCAGACAGTTTCTGGACTCATGAGAGACAGTTGATCTTCTCCTTGATTTTGAGCTACAAGAGGTAATTCTTCATCCTAATACAGATCTATAGAATGTCTAGATCCTTGGGAGATTGAGTAGCTTAGTTTATTTCATGCTTATGAATGTTGAGTTTTGGATCCTATTGCTACTCTAGTCTTCAAGTGGTATCGGAGCCATTTTCATGCTACGTTTTAGATTATTGTTTGATTGATTCATGTGATAAATTGATCAATATCACCAAAAACTTGATTCAAGCCATGGATTGGAGTGTTTGCATAATGATACTTGTGGCTCTATTGCTTGATGAATTGATAGCGTGCTATTATGTGATTTAAGTGTTGATTCATGTTTTAGTATGTTTCAATTCATAGTGATAAATTTTGAATGTTGATTTAGCATTTATTGATGTTATATGGTGATATAGTATGTTGATGTTTGATCAAAAGAGTTTTGGTCATTTTTGGATCCAATTTGATTGGAGTAGTATTGGAAGTTTACGAAGAACATGATTTTAGCTTTCTCTAATATTTGAAGGCATGTTTGAGCACTTGAATTTCCTTTTTTAATAGAGGTTTTAAATCTGGAAATTCATCTATAATGTGTGTTTTAGTGTTAAGAACATATGCTAAAACTTTTGTTGAATGAAAGTTGGGTGGAAAAACACTTGATTCACTTGGAAGCCCCAAAATAGGGGGCTGCCGAGTAGTAGCCAGGCGTTACGCGCACGCTGTGCGCCAGGCCTACCCAGCCGTGTGCCCAAGCTGGGCGGCAGCCCCTATTTTGTGGTTTTGGTGAATTTTGAGCATTTTTCCAATTCCTTTTGTGCTTAAAATGTTTTTACACCACACATCATAGATGTACAAAAGTTGTGCAAGTTCTCAAAATTATGTTTGATATTTTTGAATGACTTTGAAAATTGGTTAAAGTTCATCTTCCAATAATGGCATAACTGTTATGCTTGTTCAATTATCTGTTTATGAGATAAGCATTTAATTGATGGAATTAATTGTTAATTCTAGATTTGTTTATTGTTCATTTAATTGTTGAATGGATGATTAATGAATGGGGATGATCATGAGCCTTTTTAATATTGATTTTATTGTTTCAAGTTGTTGAAATGGGTTGTATTAAATTGAGGCTTGCATGCCTTTTATTTTTTACCTTATAATTGTTATGAGAGTAGAATCACTAGGAGTGAGGATTTTCAATTCATGTAAAAGTTACATGGAGCAATGGAGGCTAATGGAGGTATGGAGACCTTTGAAGACCCATGAATGTATGGGATACACTCATGTAATAGCTAGATTTAATCAACCCACTTAAAATCAACTGGGTGGTGCACCTATGGCTATAAGTGCACCACTTGGTTAGGCTCATGGTCATCCCACCCTAAGAACATGCTAGGCACATTTACTTATTTGTGCTTTCCATATCCTATTGATGTATGAGATGCATGGTTAGGATATAGAAAATCTAAGTAAGAAGATAAAATGATGAGATCTTTGCAAGCAAAAACCCTCCACCTAGAGTGTCTAAGTGTTTTTCAAATATTAAGTCAAAATGGATATAAATTAAAAGAGTTTTAATTAATCCAAACCTTCTACCAATAGTATATGGTATGACGATGCTATCACCTTTGTATGATATACATCTGGTCACGAGGGTCATACTTAGGTGGAAAGCTATGACCATACACTTTGCATGAGATGCACTTTTGACTCGGGAATGCCCACACATTATACATCTGGTCATGGGGGATGTTGTGGTGCCCGTCTCAAATTGAAGATTGATTGGTAGGTTTGACCTAACACCGAGTAATGTAGAGGTCGTCTATCAGGGGATCTACATGAAATAGTGAGGTAAAATATATCAAGAGTTGCATGAGATGCAATTAGCAATAGTTGCTTACCTTTAGATTGCTCGTGGATATACATCCGGTCACGGGGGTCCACTTGCAAGTCTTTAGGGTCTTGATTCTCACTAGAAAATATGATTTCCCGAATTCTTCTAGAGGATGAAGGATTTGATAAAATAGTGGGAGGAAAACATGCTTGAAAGACCATAAAACATGTTTTTAATATCAAATTAATCATATACTTATACTCTTTTTCGCCTCTTGTAGATTTTTGAAATCTTCAATCAAAATGGCTAAAAATCCACTCGCAAGCATTTTGGAAACCAATAAACTAACTGGGCCAAACTTTCAAGATTGGTTAAGGAACTTTAAGATCATTCTTCACTCTGAAAAGCGGACTTTCGTCCTTGATCAAAGTCCTGTGGACACACTTGGTGATGACGCCACCAACACACAACGTGAAATGTTCACTAAATTTGTGAATGATGATCTACAAATGAGGTGTCATGATGGCATCTATGTCCAATGAGCTCCGAAAGACTCATGAGCACATGAAACGTGCTCGAGAGATCTATGTACACTTACAAGAGTTGTATGGTGTACAAAGTAGACACGAAAGGTTCACTTTGTCTAAAGAGCTCTTTAGGGCAAGGATGAGTGAAGGGTCTAAATATCTAATGTCCATGATCATGGCCTCAAGATGATTGGACTCATTGAGAAGCTTGGACAGTTGGATGTGGTCATGGACAACGACCTTTACGTGGATTTGATCCTACAATCCTTTAAACAAGATTCACAGGTAGGAAGGTCCTCAATGCCACTAACATTAAGTGCTTTGAGAGCTTCTCACTTGTTCATCCTATTTTTAGAGATATGACCAAGTCTTGCATGCCAAAGAATGGCATTTTATTAGATATCCAATTTTCTTTTACTTGATTGAATGTGCATTAGTGAAGGTTGAGAATCAAGTATGTATAATCCATTTATTAATGTACCTTGAGCAATTAAAGAACTATTCTTTAATGCCATCAATTTCCCATTCGATACAGAAAAATCAAATCCTTCATTATCTAGAACGGGAATTGAAATAATGTTCTTAACAAGGTGGGTTACATAATAAACTGGATCAAGTACAATGCAAGCGTTCCCCAAGTCTAACTTGATGACGCCTTGGAAAGTGGCGGCAACTCTAGCTCCATTTCCTAGGCGGAGGATCATATCCCCTTCACGAAAACTCTTTCTTCTTTCCATCCCCTGTAATGAATTACAAAGGTGAGAACCGCATGCGGTATCAAATACCCATGTGGAAGAATTAGTCGTCATGTGCACTTCAATAAAGTACATACCCTTCTCAAAGGTTGCAAAGAAGGCCTTGCAATTTCTTTTCCAGTACCTCTTTTCGCCATAGTGGAAACAATTATCTTTGATTTTAACCTTCTTCTTAACCCTCTCGAAACTTTTCTTGGGTTGCTTCCCTTTTGAAGAAGAACTCTTCTTCCTCTTACCTCCCTTTCTAGGACCCCTAGGGCCTTTTGACTTCGAGGAAGATGCAAGCATAAGGGGCTTTTCCTTTCTTATAGTTACTTCCACGGCCACAAGCATATTGATCAATTCGTTAATCGTAACATCTTGCTTGGACATATTGATGTTCATAACGAATTGAAAAATGACCAAAGCTCCTTTTGTAGGACAAACGGAGCGCTCCACAAATCTTTTGGATTTGATCCATACAGATGTTTGTGGACCACTAAGAGTTAATGGGAAATGAGGCTATTCCTACTTCATCACCTTCACCAATGATTTTAGTCAGTACGGACACGTGTTTCTTATGAAGAACAAGTCCAAAGCCTTTGAAAAGTTCAAAGAGTATAGGAATGAAGTAGAAAAGCAATTAGGGTTAAGTATTAAAGATCTTCGATCTAATCGAGGGGGAGAATACTTAAACATTAAATTCTTGGATTATCTAAAAGAGAATGGGATTCTCTCTCAATGGACTCCACCCGGCATACCCCAACTCAATGGAGTAGCCGAAAGGAGAAACCACACCTTGTTAGACATGGTACGCTCTATGATGAGTTTTTCCAATGTACCTATATCCTTTTGGGGATACACCTTGCATACGGCAGGGAAGCTACTGAACATACTACTTTCAAAGTCGGTGCTCAAAACACCATATGAGATATGGCATGGCAAAGCATCCCCTTACCATTATCTTAAGGTTTGGGGATCTCCCGCATACGTAAGATGGATAGTGGGAGATAAACTGATAGTAGATCCACCTTGTCCAAGTTTGTGGGATACCCTAGAGAGTCTATGGGTAACTATTTTTATGATCCCTCAGAACAAAAGGTGTTTGTCTCTAGGAACGCCCATTTTCTCGAAAAATAATTTCTATTAGATAGGAATGGCATTGTTGTTGAACTTAATGAAGTTCAAGATGATCATGAAATCCCACAAGCGGTGGAAACAAGCGAGCAAGTAAAGCCTTATACATAACCTCTACATAGGTCGGACCGAATCAAGAAGCAACTTCGAAAAGTTTGGATTCCTTCATGAAATGGGCTAATCGAATAATGATCCGAAGACCTATGAGGAAGCTACATTGGCTTGAAGCTATGAGCTATGAAACGGACTCTATGTACTCAAATAAAGTATGGACTTGGGTAGATCCACCAAAGGGAATAGTTCCTGTTGGTTGCAAGTGGATCTATAATAGAAAGCTTGGAATAGATGGAGAAGTAGTGACTTTTAAGACGCGACTAGTACCAAAGGGTTATACCCAAAGACCCAGTATCAATTTTGAGGAAACCTTTTCATCGGTCGCTATACCTAAGTCCATTCGGATTCTACTTGCCATAGCCGTACATTATGACTATGAGATATGAAAAATGGACGTGAAAACCGCTTTCCTCAATGGTGACGTTGAAGAAGAAATATCCATAGAGCAACCACAAGGTTTTACATCCAAAGGGAGTGAGCAAAACATTTGCAAACTCCAGAGATCCATTTATGGACTCAAACAAGCATCCCGAAGTTGGAACATACGTTTTGAAAAAATAGTCAAATCATTTGGCTTTGTAAAAAATGTATATGAACCATGTGTGTACAAGAAGGATAGTGGGAGTTTAGTACAGTTTATTGTGCTTTATGTCGATGACATCCTCCTCATTGGGAATGAGGTAGGAATGTTAGAGTGTACTAAAGCATAGTTGTCTACACAATTCTCCATGAAGGATTTAGGAGAAGCATCCTACGTATTGGGAATACGTATCTATAGAGATAGGTCTAAGAGGATGCATGGGCTATCTTAACCCCGTACATTGACAAGATACTAAAGACGCTTAGTATGGAACAATCCAAGAAGGGATTCCTTTCCATGGGACATGGCACTCGTCTCTCAAAGTCTATAGCCGGCCAGACTGAGAAAAAGAAACGAAGGATGTCTCACATACCTTATGCCTCCACTATTGGTAGCATAATGTATGCAGTTCAATGTACAAGATTGGATGTGGCACACTCACTAAGTGTTACGAGTAGGTTCCAATCCAATCCCGGTGAGAGTTACTGGACAGCCGTGAAAATAATCCTTAAGTACTTGAGAAGAACTAAGGACTTCTTTTTAGTATACGACAATGGAAAATTGAAACTAGAATGATTTTTGGATTCAAGTTTACAATCCGATGTAGATGACCTCAAATCCACTTCTGGATTCATATTTTGCCTCAATAGTGGCGCGGTGAGTTGGAAGAGTTCCAAACAAGACACCACGGCCGATTCCACCACTGAAGCAGAACATATTGCGGCTTCGAAAGCTGCAAAGGAAGGTGTTTGGATCAAAAACTTCATTCAAGAGTTGAATGTAGTGCCTATCATAGCTGAGCCAGTTGTTGTCTGCTGTGACAACACCAGGGCAGTAGCGTAAGCTGAAAAGCTGAGATCTCATCAGAAATCCAAGCACATTTTGAGGCGATATCATTTTATCCGGGAGATCATTGATAGAGGTGACATCCGAGTGGAAAGAGTTGCCTCAGAAGAGAATATAGCAGATCCATTAACCAAACCCCTAATGCAAAAGGTCTTTGAAGAACATCTTGAGAAGATGAGTCTCAAGGCCATAGGGCATTGGCTTTAGTGCAAGTGGGAGATTATTGGAAAAGTGCCCGGCAAGCCAATTGGATTGGCCTTGTAAA
Source organism: Jacaranda mimosifolia (assembly GCA_018894105.1). NCBI lineage: Eukaryota > Viridiplantae > Streptophyta > Magnoliopsida > Lamiales > Bignoniaceae > Jacaranda > Jacaranda mimosifolia. The sequence goes on along the minus strand of CM032131.1, from coordinate 3,085,351 downwards.
AGCTATTTCCTTGAAAAACAATCTTGGTTGAATGATATTTTTTATATGGCCATCTTCATCTTATTTTTCATATTACTTCACTTGCATTCGGATGGAGCCCTTAGATCACACATGACTACAGGACTTGGTTTGATGACCATGGAGTAAGTTTATCCGGATAGACTTGCACTAACGATGCATAAATCTAAGAGTTGGATATTGCTCCGTTCCATGAGCAATCTGTATGAGATATGGGTGCATGTTAGTAGGTGGTTGTTAGAGAACAAGGCATTGAAGACCCACCGGAGAATCCACTAGATAGCCATAGTGGCAAGTCGGTAGTGATCAATTCTCCCACTTACGCTAGTGCATATTATTAGTCCTCTGACCTGAGGATCCATGGTAACCTTGTGTCCGGTCCTCATGCTTTAACTCTTCCTTGACCACTTAGCGGGTCTTTTGGGTTCATGTTGGGTATGAGCTACTTGGCATGGAGGTTTGTGAGATCCAAGATGGAATCCGACTCCTTATTTTTTGTGAAGGGCGAGCACATCTCCTATGTGTTCTATAATGATCGATTCCAAGAAATCCTTGCGCAAGGTGCTGTGACAATTTGAAAAAAGGAGTTTTTCCAAAGGTGAGGTCACACAAGGGAATCGAACATTGAGAATAGAGACATAGTATTGAGGCTATTATGGAGCCGACAAATATCTTGCCCTAGGCCTCTTTCGAGAGATAGGAGATGAAAGGATAGTATTTGCATGGTACGCGTAGAGTTATGATGGTGCTCCAGAATATTCATTTCTACCAATTAGTTGGGCTCCATGGGCTTGAGGTTGGACATCGACCATGGTGATTGGGTACTCTTCAATTAATTTGATTAATTGAATTGAGTTGATTAGTTTAAAAGGAGTTTAAACTAAAATGAATATAAGATATTCAAAAGTCCCAAAGAGTTGTAAGCCCATGTCCAATGAATGGTAGAACCTATTGGGTCACACATAGTAGCCAAATAGCTTCCAAAATTGGTAGAGCAATTTTCCAAGTGTTGGAAAAATTCACCCTTTGGTGACCGATTTTCAAGGTTCCAATCTAGCAGTCAATTTTGGCTTGATTAATTTAAGTGTCAAATTAATCAACTAATGTAAGAGTTAAATTAGACCAATAATTAAGGATTTAATTATTTGGTACCATATTGACTATCAATTGGACAAGTTGACTTGAAGAGCTAAGTTGACCAACTTAAGCTTAAGAGTTAAGCTTGTTTGATTTAAGAGTTAAATCAAAGGTTAATTAATTAAATTAAAGTGTTTAAGTTAATTAATGGGAAGAATACTTTTTGGAGGGAAAATTTAAATGAAGTGTTCATTTAAATTAGCATATTAATTAATTTGGAATTAGATTCCAAATGAAATTGAAATGCACGTGAAATTCAAATAAGACTTGAATTTGAATTTTGCCAACTTAGCATGCCACTTGGGCGGTCACCTTAGCATCACACCTTCCTCCCTCTATATATAGATATAGAATGGATGCAAAATTCAAAAATTAGCTACTGAAAGGTGTGAGAATTAGATTCTTGCATTCCCTCCAAAATCTCTCTCTCCGTGCATTGCATCATGAGTTGAAGCTTTGCATTCCTTCTTCTTCTCAACCTGAAAATCAGCATTCTCTACCTCATTTTCTCCTCTCTAACTCCATCTTCTAGTGAGGGAAAATTGGCAGATTTTTTGGTGTGTGGATCGTTTCAATAGAGGCAAGGCGATTGACTTGCTCAATTTTGGAGATCCACCTGCAGTAGCTTCTAGTTGGAGAATATTTTTGGAGCGATCCAGAAAGCTTTTTGACTCCAATTTTTCACAGTAGCTTCCCCTGTGTGTGAGGTGTTTCATATTTAATTTCGTGAATTTTGGAGCAGTTTAGCTTTGACAATTGTTGTCATCCTTCCACTGTGCCAGATCCAGATAGTTTCTGGACTCGTGAGAGATAGTTGATCCTTGATTTTTGAGCTACAAGAGGTAATTTTTCATCCTAATCCAGATCTATAGCATGTCTAGATCCTTGGGAGCTCAAGTAGCTTAGTTTATTTCATGCTTATGAATGTTGATATTTGGATCCTGTTGCTACTCTAGCCTTCACCCCTAACAAAGACGCATCTCGGTTGTTGCTTGATGAGGAGCTATTTGAGTTATTAGAGTTCTCTGAGTCCCATTTTGGGCCTGGGATTGGGGTGTTGAATACTGCATCGATGTTGGGTACATGGTCGATTGGCATGATGTCTTTGATGGCATAGATTGTTAGCTTTTTCCTTGAAGATTAGAGGAAGATCTCCACCTGCAACAATCGAATGCCTTGAAGGCGTTCGCCTATCATGCAAACATTGTAAAGTTTCTGTTCGGGTTGCTTTATATTGAGGTTTGTGCGCTACTGATGTTAGATGATTCTGCAGGTCGGGCAATGGGGATACAACATGCAACGGCAGCACTAGCTCTACCATGCACATAATGTGAAGTTGGAGAAAAAATGCGAGCAACTGGAGAAGGGATAATCTGAGCTTTTAATGACTAAGCTTAAGTCTATAAATTCGAGGGTCCAGGAACTGGAGAAACAACTCTAGGAGAAGGACTAGAAGCTATTGAGTGCTATGGAAGAGAGAAGACAACTCGAAGAACTGCTAAAGAAGTCGATGGCCAAAGTGCAGGAGGCCTCTTTATCTGGTAGGGCACAAGGTTATGAAAGTTGTCTCCATTACGCAAGGAATGAGTTTTTCAAGGTGCTGCCTGACATTCGAATGGAAGGCCGTGCAGCAATTCATGCTTAGCCCCGCTTTCACCAACGCAGTGTAGCATTTAGCATGGATGATGCTAAGGAAGCATTCGAGAAGGCAGTGAAACAATTGGAGTTCTTGGGATATCAAATTCGGGAAGAAGACAAGGCTCACCTAAACGTTTTCAAGAATGAACAACTAGAGGATTATAACGAGAATGTGCTTGCTGAGGAGGAAGAGGTCCCTCCCTATCTGAAGGCTTTAGAGGTAGGGAACGAGTTCAAAGTTGTTGGTGAGTTTGCCCTCAACATCAAAAACAAGGAAGTAGATGTTGCGATGTATTTTTCTATTGTCGAACGTCCGTTCTTGAGTGACAAGGCTAGCCCATCTCAACCTACAGGGGGATTGCCCTTTGGACCAAATTAGGAAGTTGAGGGCCCACCTCAGGTTGTTGCTGTTGATACGATGGATGAGCTCAATAAGGCTGAGGTTGCTGCCGAAGTTGCTGTATGTGGGAGCCGGGCAAAAATAGCAGGGTCTAGCTGAAAATTTTCAATTTTCTAGTGGGTGTATATTTATTATTTTTTTGACAATGTAATGCCCTGATGGGCACTTAAACAATTTTCAATTTATTTGTATTAATGCTGAATGTTTTCATGATTTCAATTTCAATTATAACTGTGTTTCTTGTCGATTTCGTATCTTTACATTAATTTTGATGATTTATGTATTATGTCGCCGTAATGTGTTTGTGATTAGATGGATGACTTTTTGAGATCGACATATCTCTTGTTAAGTAGTTTGAAACGAACACTAGGGTTGACATAAGCTCTTCATTTTTTCATTGATTGGTTTGAAACCAACTTAATTATGCAACTATGGGGTCAACATATGCTTTCATTTTCCTTGATTGGTTTGAAACCAACTTAATTTCTTGGCTTTGAGGTTGGCGTATGATTACATCTTCATTGATTGGCTTGAAACGAACTTAATTTCATGACTGCAAGGTTGACGTATGCTTATGTTTTCATTGATTGGTTTGAAACCAACTTAATTTTGTGTATTGAGGAAATTGATTCTCATTCTTCTTGAGGTCAATTTATTGTTATAGGACAATTTGATGAGAAATGAAGTTCTCTTCACAAAAGAAAATTACAACTGCACATTTTTTAGAAGGCTGGATCTCATGTGACTTTGAGGTGGTTGAATGAGATTATAGGATCTCATTTTACACAAAGAATTTCTTCAAATACATTACATTCCATGGTTGAGGTAACTCGTTCCCATCTATATCCGCTATTCTGTAAGAGTTGTTTTGGCCACCTTGACGACGGAGTAAGGACTCTCCCCATTTGTGGTCGAGCTTTCCATCGGGCCTTGATACCTCCACTTTCTTCAGGACAAGGCCACTAACCTGGAAGCTTCTTGGTTTGATTCTCTTGTTATAATGTCTAGCCGTTATCAATTTGTACCTTTAGCATTTTTATGTATGCCTGTTGTCACAGCTCATCAATGGTTTCAAGGTCAAGTAGTTTGTCGGCATCATTCTTAATCGGATTATAGTAAATCACTTGAGCTGTGTGTTGTATCAATTCTGCTAGGATCGTACTTTTGAGCCATAGATCAGACTGTAGTGGTTGTGACCGGTTGCAGATCATCCACCAAATTGCCTTTAGATCATTCCAATTTGGTTTTGATATGGTCTAGGATAGTTCGATTGGTAACTTCTATCTACCCATTTGCTTGTGGCTGGCCAATTGACGTAAAGTGTTGTCGTATTCCTGGACTTTTGTACCGATCTCGTGCTTTTGCTCTGGAATTGGGTTCTATCATCCGATATTAGCACCTTTGACAAACTAAAACATCATATGATGTTTTTCCATAAAAAAACATCTTATTGTTGCCTTAGTTATCTTTGAAATTGCCTCTGGTTCGACCCACTTGGTAAAGTATTCGATTGCTACTATCATCTACTTTCTCTGACATGTGGCCTTCAGAAATTAGCTTACTATCTCTATTCCCCACTGGTCGAATGGTCATGTAATTTTGACTGGGACCAGAGTCGAAGTTGGCTGATGACATATATTAATGTGCACCTAGTAGGACGGCATTTTCTGGCAAAATCAACTGCATCTTGGAGTAAGGTCGGACAAAAGTAGTCGCGCCTGATGACCTTTTGGGCTAATGTTTGTCCCCAAAGTGGTTTCCATAAATGCCTGCATGGATATCTTCTGGGACCTCTTTGGGCTTGTTCTAACATGAAGTATCTTAATAGAGGGGCCTGAGATAAACCTCTTGTATAATTGATCAAACTTGTTGAGGGAAAATTTGGCTATCCCTCCTCTTAATCTTTGAGCCTTCGCTTTATCCTCTGGTACCTTGTCTTCCCTTAGATAAGCCTTGATTTCATCTTGTCAACTGGGGGACGATTCATCAATATTTCATACATGGTTCTGGTCAAGACTCTTTATGGTGGGCTTGTTTGTGATAAAAAATGTGATAGTTCTTTCTCTGGTATCTCTAATCGAGCTAGCGAATTTAGATAATGTATCTGCTCTCTAATTTTCGAACTTGGTGACCTGGCTGAGTGTAAATTTCTTAAACTATTGTTCAAACCTCTTGACCTCCGTAAGGTGTCTGTTCATAGACGTTCCTTTTACCTCAAAATTCCCTTTGAATTGTTCAGCGACCAATTGTGAGTCTGTGATAGCCGCTAAATACTCAACTCCCCTATCAATAGTCATCCTCATACCCATAATAAGGGCTTCATATTCTGCTTCATTATTGGTGATTGGGCAATCAAGTTTGATAGTGAAGTCATATTCTTCTATTTAGAGAGAGTGTAAAAGATTTCTTGCTCCACCACTCCACCATTTGAGGATGTTTCCAACCCCATTGACATGTAAAGACCAGACGGATAATTGTTACTCAACCATTGCAGGGAGGTCGATGCACTCTGCTATAAAATCAGCCAATATTTGTGCTTTAATAGCTATTTAGGGCTAGAACCTGATATCAAACTCTCCCAATTCAATGGCCCATTTGGTTAATCTGCCAAATGTGTTTGGTTTGGACAATACTTGCTTTAAAGGCTAGTTCATCAGAACAATAATAGAATGTGACTGGAAGTAAGGTCTCAACTTTCTTGTTGCTCTAATCAAGGCAAGGGCAAACTTTTCAATCCCCAAATAATTATGTTCAAGACCTTGTAAGGCTTTGCTAATGTAGTATATTGGTCAATATGTGCCATGTTGTGTAGACACTAAAACTAAACTGACTGCTGCTGTCGAAACTACTAAATACAAATAAAGGGCTTCCCAACCGTAGGGTTGGTGATCATTGGTGGAGTGGATAGATCTTAGTTTAAGTCGACCAAGACTTGGTGACATTCTTCTATCCAGTGAAACTTCCCAGCATTTCTGAGAATTTTGAAGAATGGTAAACTTTTGTTCGCCAATCAAACAATGAATCGACCCAAAGCTATGATCCTTCTGACTAGTCTCCAGACGTCCCTAACCATTTTAGGTATAGAGATATCTTGGATTGCCTAAATTTTTTGTGGGTTTGCTTCAATACCCATTTGTCTAACCATGTAACCCAAGAATTTTTCGCCTCTTACCTCGAATGTGCACTTGTCGGGGTTAAGTTTCATCCCAAAAGCTCTCAATATTGAGAATATATTGTGGAGGTCAGCTAAATGGTTCACCTCTTTCTTCGTCTTGACAATCATGTCATGGACATAAACCTGCATCGTTCTACTGATCTCATTTTTGAACATAAAATGCACCAGTCTTTAGTAAGTTGGTCTAGCATTTTTAAGGGCAAAAAGCATGACCAAAAAATAATATAAACCATTTGGGACCATAAAAGAGGTTTTGTCTCTATCCTTGGGAGCCATAAAATTTGATAATACCCTTGGAAGGCATCCATCATGCTTAAGAGGTCACATCCAATTGTTAAATCAACTAATAAATCTATTCAAGGTAGTAGGATAAGGGTCTTTAGGGCAATACTTTATTTAAAACAGTAAAATCATTACACATTCTCCACTTGCCCTCTTTCTTAGGGACAAAGATTACATTACATAACAAATTAGGATATTGAATTTCTATAATGTAGCATGCTTCTAAAAGCGTGTTGATCTCTTCGTCGATGATCTGGCATCTTTTTGCATTAAATGTTCTGGTTTTCTGCTTGACCGATTTGAAGGTTGGGTCCATATTAAGATGTTGGACAATGACCTGAGGGTCAATTCCTTGTAGGTCGGCTACCTTTCAAGCAAAAACATCAATATTTTTTCCTCAGAAAATCAACTAGCATGCATTCTATGTTGCCCTAAGGTTAGTCCCGATCCTTCTAGTCTTGTCAAAATTCCCAGGTTCCAGCCCTATGGTTTTGAATTCTTCGACAGGCTCAACCCTTGTCTCTTTTCTTTTCCTTTTATTGTTGGTCTATCCCTCCTCGAGTTCCATTACTAGGATGTCCCCCGAGGGTTTCAATTTTGGTTGAGATTTTTGCTTGTTTGCTTTGACTGAGATGGTGTAGCTTTGCCATGCCTCTTTTATGTTGCAGAGCAGTTTGTTAGTTCCAACTATTGTTGATAATTTGATTTTCATGTGATATATCAAAACAATTGCCCTGAATTATTCAGTACTAGCCTCCTATTTATGGCATTATAGGCAAACGAGGCGTTGACCACCTGGTAGCTTATCATCAGGGTTCGCCTCTTGGGTGTTTCACCAAATGAGGTGTATAAGCTTATGGATCTTACTGGGATGATCTCGGTCCCTCCAAATTCAACAAGCGAGGTACATACCAATTCAAACTTAAGCTTGCCCAACTTTATTTTTTCTAGTGTTGACAAAAAAATTACTTTGGCGGAGCTACCATTATCAACCAGAAGTTTTCTAACTTTAAAAATGGCAATTCCACTGTCACGACAAGCAGACAATCTAGTTTATTGTCAGCTCCCTAGTCCCCTAGGTGTGAGTGGTCAAAATCTGAGAAAGAGATAGGCTCTGCGCTGGTGGATAATTGAAAGACTGTTTTGGCTCCTAAGGTCTTAGTGGATTCAAGTTGACTTTGGACCTATCTCCTTGCTGTTTTAGAGTCCCCGTCCCCCCATCGATCCGCCTGCAATGGTATCAATCTCACCTTGCACGGGGGGGTGCTCTTCTTCGACCTTCATCTTCCCTTTATCATTTTTTCTTAGGCTGACCAAATTTTCTCTATAGGGATTCCAGTCGGTCCAACTTACTTCTTGTCAAGCTTTCTCATCAATTTTTTTTTTCAAATGGCCTTATTGAATGAGCCTTTTGATTTTATCATGGAGGTTGAAATAGTCCTCCATGTCACGGCCTCTCTACTTGTGGAAGTAATAATACTTCTTGGAGTTCTTCATGGCCGATGTCTTATTAAGCTTTCTTGAGGAGGTTGCCATGTTGGATGGTGAACAGGACCTCCTTTCTGGGAGTGTTCAATGGGGTGTAAGTATGGAATCTCTTGATGGGGGACCTAAGGCCATCTTTTTGATATCTGTCGTCTTTCTCCTTCACTTTCTTTTTGTCATTCTCCATGCTTCCATATTTCATCTTGCTCATGTCCTCTTGAGTCATGTACCTCTCTGTGAGGTCAAGCAAAACCTCCATTGTGCATGGTCTTTCCCTGACTAGAGCATTGGCACAGTCCTTGTGCCTAAGTCCGAGGAACAACACGTTGATCAAAAACTTAATCCTGGGATTATCAATCTTCAACACCTCAGTATTAAACCAAGCAAAGAAATCCCAAAAAGATTCCCCCTCATTCTGCTTCATTGTATGGAGATGGGTGTGGGGAAGCTTTGCTTTCTTCTGCTGGCAAACTGATGGAGGAATTTATCATAAAGCTAGTCATAAGAGAATATAGATACAGGTTCCAACTTAACAAATAATTCGAGTGCTATTCCCAGGAGTATGGTGATCGGCTCTTGGCATGAATGTGGTCATTGTGTCCGTGGAGCTGCATCACATGCTTAAACTGCAGTAGGTGCTCATTAGGGTCTATGGATTCGTCGTACCTGGGTAGGTCGGTTGGAATCTTCGCATCAATTACTATGCACTCATCGATTATCTCCTAAATGAATAGGGACTCTCTTTCTCAGTGAAGCCAGGGGGCACTATCAGGTTGGAGATTTCTTTCAATATTTCTCCCAAAAAAAATTTCCAAGCATTTGTTCAACTGTTGAACTTGATGTGAGACCTCCTCCCACTCCTCTCAGTCTGCACAGGACAAATCTTTTCTTGGCTGAGGTCTCAGTCGCTCGAGCCTATCACGCTGCTAAGCTCAATTGGGTCGAGCAAAATCCTACCTCTTCACGAGGTTGACGGGGTGTCTTCTCATGGATATTTCCCTGGACTGACACCACATCTACTGGTATGGCGATGGGTGTCATTCCTTGGTCTGTAATCTCATTGGGGCCCCTCTTCCAAGTGGTAAGGATGCAGGGCTGAGAAAGCAGTCGCAACATGCTAATTATTGTGTCTTTGCAAGACACCCAATAGTTGGGAGTGGGATTGAAAAATGTAAATGTCATATTGGGGAATGGTGAGTTTTGGGGAATAATGAAGGGTAGAAGAGAGTATTTTGAAAAAAACTTATATTGGCATTTAGGAGGAAAAATAGATCCAAGTTTAGTTGTGATTTGCAAACCTTCCCCTTATTTTTGCAAACCTTGTTCATTCATTTATTTATATATCATTTTATTCACCCATGCGTTTTCTTTTCACTTTTCAGTATTTAAGAAAAAAGTTAAAATATTGTTTTAGTCATATTTTTAAATTTGCAGTGGTACTATCTCAGAAAGAAATATATACATCTTGAGTGATAATTATTTTATTTTACAGAGAAATAACTTAACTCCTACCTAAACCTATTTTTTCTAATTCTCAATCTGTTGAAACTTTTAAGGTTAACATCATGGAGGTAATGAGGAACAAGTGCGAAATTTACATAAATATTTTAGGCAATGGATTTAGGTATTATGAAAATGGAAAGAAAAAGGCAATGACAACTAAAGGAATATCTTCTGGACAATGTCCTTAATTGCTTTAGAATATGTCAATAAATCAAGTTCATACATTTTTTCGATAATATTTAAAGTTCAATTTGAACTCGGCTTAGCTGATTAAAAAATGGATCACATATTATATATGAAAAACAAGTTACTTAAATTAACTCATTCTAAATTTAATTAAAATTATTCCAAACTCAACTAATTTGACTAAGGGTGTAAGATGAGTCAAGTCAGTTCATGAGCCTCATGAGTCGGCTCGATTATAGCTCCACTCGAGCTTGAGCCTTGATTTAGCTGTTCAAAAGCTTGCGAGCCAGCTCATGAGTTTTTTTTTTTATTTTTTAAATATTTTATATATTAATTAAATAATTATTATATATTAATAATTTACTTATTTTTATTTTTAATTACTTTCTATATATTAATTAAATAATTATTTATATTAATAATTTATTTTTTTTATTTTTAAATATTTTATACATATTATTAAATAATTATTATGGTAATGTTTAGATATGAATTGTATGTTTTGGATTATATATTTTGGGAGAATGAGTTTTGGGAGTGGGGTTGGGGAATGTGAAATTTGGATTGGGTAACCCGATGTATGTTTTTTTATATTTTGGGAATAGTTAGAAAATTATTTTGGGAAGTTTTGATATGTTTGTTTCTGTTTTGGGAGGAGACAATTTCTACTGTAGCAGTCAAATCAATGCTTTTTTGTTGGATTTTTTAGGTAAAAATGGAATTGTAATTTTTTATTGTAAAAATAATAATAAAATATATAATATGTATATGTGATGATTGGATATGATTTTTTAATTGAAAAAATAATGATAAAATATTATGATATTTATATGTATGTATATGGAATTTTTGGTAATAAGCCAATTGATTTGAAGGAATATTTTGGGAATTAGTATTTGTTGTTTTGGCAAAAAAGTGACCCATATGTTTGGTTACATTTTGCCAAAATGAATATGTTTTGAAAAAATGTAACCAAACATAGCCTATATATTAATAATTAAATTTTATTGAATTGAAATCGAACTCGAACTCGAGCCTACAAGTTTTTTCAAGCTCGACTTGAACTCAGCTCATTTACACCTCTAAATTTGACAGAATATATATAAGCACAACTTCAACTTAATCAAATATTTAAACTAAAACTGAATATATCCGCATTATAATATTTTAAACATGTAACACTCCAATACATTTCCAACGGAGACACACCTTCAATTTACTTTACATCGGAGAAAATCCGGATTGCGAAGTTATAACTAAAAAGATCTTTCATTTTATTTTAAATTGATGTCTTTCATTCCTTTTGAGGCATTTAAAAATAAGATTAAAATATATATTCTTTTGTAAAATTATACTTTCAATTAATTAATAGTGACACCAATAATTCCTATTTCTTACTTAATTTTTCAATAGAAACATGGTTATCGAAGGTATTAGAGAGCTAACAAATATCTTGCCTTAGCCCTCTTTCGGGAGATAGGAGTCAAAATGACTGTATTTGCATGGCAAGAGTACAGCTAGAATGGTTCACCAAGAGCATAATCATTTCGGCCAATTAGTTGGGCTCCATGGGCTTGAGGTTGGACATTGATTATGGAGATTGGCTACTCTTCAATTAATGGAGATTAATTAAATTGAATTTTTAGTTTAAAAGAGTTTAAACTAATGTGAATATTTTGATATTCTACATATCACAAGAGTTGTGAGCCCATATCCAATGAATGGTAGAACCTAATGGGTAACACACAAAAGCCTAAAGGAAGTTCTATTTGATGAAGGGAATTTTCTAAGAGTTAGAAAAGTTCCTAGTGATCGATTTTGTGGAGGAAAACGGTTGGCTAATATTTGGTCATTTTGGCTTGATTGATTTAATTGTTAAAATTGATCAAAATGATTTAAGGAGTTAAATTAGACCAATTAAATTAAGGAGTTAATTTAATTGGTGCCATATGACAATTTATTAGTCAAGTTAACTTAAGGGGTTAAGTTAACAACTTCTAGCTTAACGAGTTAAGTCAAAAGCAATTAATTAAATTAAAGGGTTAATTTAATTAATGAGAAGAATTAATTTTAGAGGGAAATTTAAATGAAGAAGTTCATTTGAGGTGCATTTAGAATTAATTTGGATGGCATTTCATGAGATGGAATGAAGACTCCAAATGAAATTCAAATACAAAGGAAATTCACATTTCACATGCAACTTGCTTGCTTAGTTGGCGCTAAGACTCAAGGGAGGTGTGATGCCAACTTGCATCACACCCTCCCTCTTCTATAAATAGAGGTGGCCGGCCACAAGTAAGGTATTCATGCTAGATTCTCTTTTTCCCTCCGAAAGTGTGATCACTCATGTGTTGAAGTTTCACACATTTTTCGTCTTCTTCCCTCCACTTTTCGGCCTTCATCACTTCTTGTTCCTCTGGAGTTCCAGCTCTCTAGAGGTTGATTGGGATTTACCTTAGGTGTGTGGATCATTTCATTAGAGGCTACACATTTGGATAGCTTTGCTCTTAGAGATCCACTCCAGGGACAGATTCTTTGGAGACGTTTTTCAAGCGCTTTCCGATCTTGTTTTCTGTTGAATTTTTTACTGGATATTCCTCAAGGTGTTGGTGAGGTGATGACCAAATTTTAGTAAATTCAGAGTTGCTTTGGTGGGGCAGCTGTGCCAGGAGGAGATAGCTTTGAAGAGTTCAACCTTGTCTTGTTCCTACCTTGGATTTTAAGCAATCAAGGTAATTTTCTACAACCAAGTATGATTTACAAGCATGATTTGATCCATGTATTGAGTGTAGCTGAGTTTGATTTAGCTATTTTTTGCTTTATTAATTGGATCACTGTGCTACACTTGAAGTCAAGTGGTATCAGAGCCTATTTCATGCGTTAATTTCTATTTTTGTTTGATTGATTCATGTGATGGATTGAGCTAGATCTCCAAATACTTGATCCAAATCATGGATTTGAGTATTTGGTTGATGTTGCTTGTGACTCATTTGATGATGAATTGAATTATACTAATATGTGTTTTAAAAGTTAATTCATATGTTAGTATGTTTTTGATTCATGGATAATTATGTTAAATTTTGATTTAGCATTTGATGATGATATATGTTGACATAGCATGTTAAATTTAGTCTTAAGGTGTTTTGGTCATTATTGGATCCAATTGAATTGGAGTTAATTGGAGATATTTGGAGAATGGTGATTCTTACTTAAACTTGATTTTTGAAGCATGTTTGAGCACTTGAATTTCCATTTTTAAAATATGTTTTAGATCTGAAAATTTGTTAATAATATGTGATTTAGTGTTTAGGAGGTGTCCTAAATTTTTTGGCGCACAAAAGTTGAGCCAAAATTGGCTTGACTTAGTCTAAACCACAATATAGGGCAACTACCGCACTGTTGCCAAGTGTTGGCCAAGCAACGGGTGCGCCTGGCACGCGCCTGCTACCCAGCCATGCACCCAGCCCGGGCAGCAGTGCCTAGTTTAGGTTTGGATGAGTTTTGAGCCATTTTTTGTGTTCTTTTTGTGACCAAAATTGATCTAAATCATGCTACATAGATGCACAAGTGTTGTGCAAGTTCTCAAAGTGATCTTTGACATTTTTGAATGCTTTTAAAATCTTGTTAAAATTAATCTTCAATATTGGTGCAAAAATAAGATACATAAAAGTTATGCTTATTTTTTCTTGTTGATTAATTGTTTATGAGATAAGTATTTAATTGTGGAATTGAATGTCAATTCTTGATTTATTGTTCATTTAATTGTTGAATAGATGATGAATGAATGGGGATGATCATGAGCCTTTAATATTGATTTTATTTGTGCTAGTTGTTGAAAAGGGTTGTATTAAATTGGGGCTTGCATGCCTCTTAATTTCTATCTTGTAAATGTTATGAGAGTAGAATCACTAGGAGTGGGGATTTCTTTTCTCATGTAATTGTTGCAAGGAGACAAGAAGACCCATGAATGTATGGGGATACATTTATGGAATAGGTTGATTTAATCAATCTACTTAAAATCAACTAAGTAGTGAAACTACGGCTCTAAGTGCATTACTTGGTTAAGGCTCATGGTCATCCCACCCAAGGAGCATGCTAGGCGTATTTACTTATTTATGCTTTCCATATCCTATAGATGTATGAGATGCATGGTTAGGAACTTAAATAAGAAGATAAAATTGATGAGATCTTTGCAAGTAAGAAAATCCCTCCACTTAGAAGAGTCTAAGTGCTATTATATATTAAGTCAAAATGGATACAAATTAAAATGAATTTTAATTAATCAATGCCTTCTACCAATTGTATATGACATGACGATGCTACTATCTTTCCATGATGGCACAGGACACGTGGGTCACACTTAGGTAGAAAGATGTGATCATATACTTAGCATATGATGCACCTTTGATTTGATGCTTCCCATACATTGGCACATGACACATGGGATGACATGGAGTGGTTTGGAATCAAAGTTTGATTGGTAGGTCCAACTTAACACCTAGTAATGTAGAGGGCACATGACACTTGGATCTACATGAAAAGTGAGGCAAAATATATCGAGGGTTCCATAGAGATGCAATTATCAAAAGTTACTTACCTTTCGATTGTTTGTGGGTTGCACTTGACATGGGGGTCCACTTACAAGTTCTTAGGGCTTTGATTCTCACTAGAAAATGAGATTTCTCGAATTCTTCTAGGGGGTGAGGAATTTGATAAAATAGTGGATGAAAAACATGCTTGAAAATCCATAAATATGTTTTCAATATCAATATTCAATCACATGCTTATACTCTCTTTTTTGCCTTTGTAGATTTTTTAAATCTCAAATGAAATGGCTAATAATCTACTCAATGCTATTTCGGAAACTAATAAACTCACCAGGTCTAACTTTCAAGATTGGTTTAGAAACCTCAAGATTAAATTTGATTCCAAAAAGAGGACTTGTGTGCTTACTCAGAGTCTGCTAGACACTATTGGTGATGATGCCACTGATGAGGTATGTGAACCGTTCACGAAGTTTGTGAATGATGATCTACAAACAAGATGTCTCATGATGGCCTCTATATCTAATGATCTCCAAAAGTCTCATGAGCACATGAAAACTGCTCACGAGATTCATTTGCACCTACAAGAGTTGTATGAAAGGCAAACTAGACATGAAATGTTCTCATTGTCGAATGAGCTCTTTAGGACTATAATGAATGAGAGCTCGAGTGTCCATGACCATAGGCTAAAGATGATCGATCTCATTAAAAAGCTTGGTTAATTGGACATTATCATGGACAATGAGCTCTGTGTGGATTTGATCCTTTAATCATTGCCTAGCTCCTTTGACTAATTTATTATGAACATCAATAGGATGAAGCAAAAAGTAACGATTAATGAGTTGGTTAATATGTTGGTGATCGCTGAGGCGACTATGAAGAAAGACAAGCCTCTCATGCTTGCTTCCTCCTTCAAGTTTAAGGCCCTATGGGTGCTAAGAATGGGGGTAGAAGGAAGAAGAGTTCTTTCTCTAAGGGAAAGCAACCCTTGAAAGGTTCGAGAGGAATCAAGAAAAAGAAAGAGGCTAAAGCCGATGCTACCTGTTTCTATTGTGGCGAGAAAGGCCATTGGAAAAGGAATTGTAAGGAATACCTTGGCACCCTTGGGAAAGGTATGTACTTTATTGAAGTACACTTAACAACAAATTCTTCCTCATGGGTAGTTGATGCCATATGTGGTTCTCATCTTTGTTTATTATAGGGGATGGAAAGAAGAAGCAGTCTCAATGAATGGGATATGATCATCTACTTTGGCAATGGAGCAAAAGTTGTGGCCATGGTCGAAGGCGTAATCAAGTTAGACTTGGGGAATTTCTACATTGTACTTGATCCTTGCTTTTATTTATCTAATCTTGTTAAGAACATTAATTCTATTCCCATATTGGGTAATGATGGATATAATTTTTTCTATATTTAACAGGAAGTTGAAAGCATTAAAGAATGATTCTTTAATTGCACAAGGTACATTAAACAATAGATTGTACATATTAGATTCTCAACCATCATTGTTGTACATTCAACAAAGTAAAAGGAAATTAGATAACCAAGAAGATGCCATCTTCTGGCATGCAAGACTTGGACATATTTTCAAAAATAGGATGAACAAGTTAGAAGCCCTCAAAGCACTAAATTGTTAGTGGCATTGAGGACCTTCATACTTGTGAGTCTTGTTTAAAGGGAAAAATAACCAAAGCTCATTTTCTAGGATAAACGGAGCGAACCACAAGTCCTCTGGATTTGATCCATACGGATGTTTGTGGACAAATAAGAGTTTGTATGAGATGAGGCTATTCATACTTCCTCATATTCACCGATGATCATACTCTGTTCGAACATATGTATCTTATGAAGTACAAGTACAAAGCCTTTAAGTTCAAAAAGTATAGGAATGAAGTAGAAAAGCAAAAGGGACTAAGTATTAAAGCTCTTTGATTGGTCAAAAGGGCGAACACTTAAGTGCCGAATTCTTGGATTATCTAAAGGAGAATGAGATTCTCTCTTAATAGACTCCACTCGGCACACCCTAACACAATGGAGTAGCTGAGAGGAGAAACCGTACCTTATTGGACATGGTACATTCCATGATTAGTTTTTTTTTTGTGCATATATCCTTTTAGGGATATGCCCTAGAATCAGCGACAAGGTTACTTAATATGGTACCCTCAAAGTCGGTGTCAAAGACACCGCATGAGATATGGTTTGGCAAAGTATCTTCTTACTCTTTGCTAAGAGTTTGGGGGTCTCCTATTTATGTCAAGCAGTAAGTGGGAGACAAGTTGGATGCAAGATCTACCTTGTGTAAGTTTATGGGATACCCAAGAGAGTCTTTAGGTTATTATTTCTATGATCCCTTGGAATAACAGGTGTTTGTTTCAAGAAATGCCTACTTTTTGGAAAAGGAATTTCTATTAGATAGAAATAGCGTTGTTGTTGAACTTGATGAAGTTCAAGATGATCAAAAAATCCCACAAGCGGTAGAAACAAGTTAACATCAAGAGCCTTGCAGACAACCTTTGAGAAGGCTGGAACGAATCAAAAAACAACCCGAAAAGTTTGAATTTCTTCATAAGATGGGCCAATCGGATAGTGATCTGAAGACCTATGAGAGAGCTATAAAGGACATAGATTCGGAACATTGCCCAGACACCATGAAATCCAAAATGGACTCCTTGTACTCCAATAAACTGTAAACTTTGGTAGATCCACAGGAGGGTATAGTACCCGTTGGTTGCAAGCGGATCTATAAGCAAAAGCTAGGAGCTGATGGAGAGGTTATGACCTTTAAGGCGTGACTAGTGGCAAAGGGTTACACCCAAGGACCCGGTATTGATTTTGAGAAAACCTTTTCACTAGTCGCTATGCCTAAGTCTATTAGGATTTTACTTGCCATAGCTACATATTATGATCATGAGATATGGTAAATGGATGTGAAAACCGCTTTCCTTAATGGAGACATTGAAGAAGAAATCTATATGAAGCAACCATAAGATTTTACATCCAAATAGAGTGAGCAAAAAGTTTGCAAACTCGAGAGATCCATCTATAGACTCAAATAGGCGTCCCGAAGTTGGAACATACATATTGATAAGATAATTAAATCATTTGGTTTTGTCAAAAATGTGTATGAACCTTGTGTGTATAAGAAGGCTAGTGGGAGTGGTGTATAACTTATTGTGCTTTATATCGATGACATTCTTCTCATTGGGAATGAGAGAGAAATGTTGAAGTGTACTAAAGTATGGTTGTCGACTTAATTCTCCATAAAGGATTTGGGAAAAGCATCCTACGTATTAGGAATACGTATCTATAGTTATAGATCGAAAAGGATGCTGTGGCGAAAACCATACATTGACAAGATACTAAACAGGTTTAGTATAGAAGAATTCAAGAAGGGATCCATCCCTATAGGACACGGTCTATGTCTCTCCAAGTCTATGATCCCCAAAACTGACAACGAGAGAGAAAGAATGTCCTACATACCTTATGTGTCCACTATAAAGAGCATAATGTATGTCGTTCAATGTACAAGGTCGGATGTAGCACATGCTCTAAATGTTACGAGCCACTTTCAATCCGACCCCCATGAATGTCAGTGGAAATCCGTTAAAGTAATCCTTAAGTACTTGAAAAAAACTAAGAATTTATTTTTCGTATACAACAATGGAGAATTGAAACTCAAGGGGTTTTCAAATTCTAGTTTTCAATATGATGTAGATGACCTAAAATCCACTTTCGGATTCATATTTTGCCTCAATGGCGGCATGGTGAGTTGGAAGAGTTCCAAACAAGATACCACGGTCGATTCACCAAAGGGGCAGAATATATTGCGGCTTTGGAAGCTACAAAGGAAGGTGTTTGGATGAAAAACTTCATTCAATAGTTGGATATAGTGCCTAGCATTGCAGAGTCTATAGTTATCTTCTGTGACAACAACAGAGCAATTACGCAAGCTAAAGAGCCAAGATCTCATTAGTGATCTAAGCACATTTTGAGACGATATCATTTGATCAGTGAGATCATTGATAGAGGCAACATCTGAGTGGAAAGGGTAGCCTCATAAGAGAATATAGTAGATCCACATATAAAACCCCTAATGCAAAAGGTCTTTGAAGGACATCTTGAGAATATGGGTCTTAAGACTATGGGGAATTAGCTTTAAGACAAGTGGGAGATTGTTGGAATAGTGGCCCGTAGCCAATTAGATTGACATGTAAACTATTTCACTTATAATATAATCTTGATTGAATGATATTCATATTTCAATGGCCATCTTCATCTTATGCTTAATTTACTTAACTAGCACTTAGTTGAAGCCCTTATATCACATCAAGATTACAGGACCTGGTCACGCACTTTGTGGTGATCATGAAATAAATCTTACACAGTCGTGATCTTAAAATATTTCAAGTCATAGAATCTTATGAGACAGTGCATCTAAGATTCGAATAGACTTGCACTAACGATAAATAAATCCAACGAATTGGATATTACTCTGTTTCATGAGCAATCCATGTTAGACATGGGTGCATGTTAGTAGGTGCTTGTTAGAGAACAAGTTCACTAAAGGCCAGCCAGGAGAATCCACTAGATAGACGTAGTGGCAAGTTGGTAGTGGCAAGTTCTCCAACTTATGCTAGTGCATATAATTAGTTCTTAGACCTAGGGATCCATAGTAACCTTGTGTTTAGGTTCTCATGCTTTGACTCTTCCTTGGCCACTCTGCGGGTCATTCGAGTTGAGCTTGGGTATAAGCTACTTAGGCATACAGGTTTGTGAGATCCAAGATGGGACCATCTCCTCATCATTGTGAAGGGTGAGTACATCTCCTATGTGTTCTATAATGTTCGATTCCATGAACTCCTTGCACAACATAATATGAAAATTTGGAAAAAGAGTTTTCCAAAGATGAGGTCATAAGGGGGAATCGAACATTGTGAATAGAAACATAGTTACCAAGGCTATTAGGGAGCCGACCAATATCTTGCCCTTGGCCTCTTTCGGAAGATAGCAATTGGAATGACTGTATTTGCATGGAAAGCATAAAGCTAGAATGGTTCACCAAGAGCATATTTAGTTGGGCTCCATGGGCTTGAGGTTGGACATCAACCATAGAGATTAGGTATTCTTTAATTAACGGAGATTAATTCAATTGAGTTTTTAGTTTAAAAGAGTTTAAACTAATGTGAATATTTCGATATTCTAAATATCACAAGAGTTGTGAGCCCATGTCCTATGAATGGTAAAACCTAATGGGTCACACACAAAAGCTTAAAGGAAGTTCTATTAGATGAAGGAAATTTTCTAAGAGTTAGAAAAATTCCCAGTGACCGATTTTGTGGAGGAAAACGGTTGGCTAATTTTTGGCTAGATTGATTTAATTGTTAAATTGATCAAAATAATTTAAGAAGTTAAATTAGACCAATTAAATTAAGGAGTTAATTTAATTGATGACATATGACAATTTATTAGACAAGTCAAGTTAAGGGGTGAAGTCAACACTTTCTAACTTAAGGAGTTAAGTCAAGACCAATTAATTAAATTAAGGGGTTAATTTAATTAATGAGAAGAATTAATTTTGAAGGGAAATTCAAATGAAGGAATTCATTTGAGGTGTATTTAGAATGAATTTGGATGAAATGAATACTCCAATTAAAATTCAAATGCAAGTGAAATTCACATTTCACATGCAACTTGCTTGCTTAGTTGGCACCAAGCCTCATGGGAGGTGTGATGCCAAGTTGTATCACACCCTCCCTCCTCTACAAATAGAGGTGGCCGGCCACAACTAAGGTATTCATGCTAGATTCTCTTTTTTCCTCCAAAAGTGTGGTTCACTCATGTGTTGAAGTTTCACACACTTTTCTTATCCTTCCCTCCACTTTTCGTCCTTCATCACTTCTTGTTCCTCTAGAGTTCTAGCTATCTAGAGGTTGATTGGGATTTGCCTTGGGTGTGTGGATCATTTCATTAGAGGCTAGACATTTGGATAGCTTTGCTCTTGGAGATCCACTGCAGGGGCAGAAACTTTGGAGCCGTTTTCCAAGCACTTGCCGATCTTGTTTTCTGCTAAACTTTTATTGGATATTCTGCAAGGTGTTGGTGAGGTGTTGTCCAAATTTCAAAAAATTCAGAGGTGTTTTTAGAGGGCAAACCTTGCCGGATTGCCGATGTGCTAGGAGGAGACAACTTTGAAGAGTTCAACCTTGTCTTGTTCCTACCTTAGATTTTAAGCAATCAAGGTGATTTTTTGCAACCAAATATGAGTTACAAGCATGATTTGGTCCTTGGATTGAGTGTAGTGGAATTTGATTTAGCTATTTTGTGCTTTATTAATTGGATCCTTGTGCTATACTTGACTTTAGTTATTACTTAATTTTTCAATATTTATCTATAAATATATATATATATATAAATAAATAAATAAGGGGCAACTTATTAAAAGGTACCAAATCCTATTTTTATTTTATGAATCAGTCCCCACCCATCACTTTTATAGTTTGAATTCTCCATATCAAGTTTGCCTTTTAAGTCACTCTCCAACCACCTAGATTGACAAAAATGCCCTCATTTTAGTTTTTTTTTTTTTTTTCATTTTTATGTGTTGGTTTGTTCTTCCTTCTCTTGTCTCTTCTCTGTTTCCCATCAGAACATAGTGCATTTTCCCTTTTCTTTCCTTCCATCTCTAATAATATATTAGCATAAAGAAAGCATAATTTCTCTCCATTTTTGTATAGTAAAATAGCATTTTAACCTATCGCCCATTTATAGCAGTATTTTCATTTTATTTTTTTAAGTTTCAAAAATATTGGATAGTGAAGAAAAATCTCAAATTTAATTATTTAAAAATTGTATGTACAATGGCAACCTTTATATTATGTCAATTGTGAAAACATGAGTTTTAATGGAATTGTATTTCTAAATTAAAAAAAAATGGTGTCGAAAAACAAGAAATGTTTGAGTAATGGCATGAGGTAATCCCATGTTTTCTTTATCTGTTGGAATCTTACCTTTACAATTATTTCCTCCTTGCTGTTTTTTATTGTCTTCTGTTGAGTAATTAGGCAGTGATTGCCTGTGGGGTAATTTCCCCTTTTTTGGTCTCTAAAACATGAGACTCAATTGAGGCATTGTTTGGATGTGGGTTTTCAAGACAGTCTTAAGGACCAAGCTACAGTGTTGTTTCAGAGACAGCCTCTGAGCTGCATAATATCAAATCTTTCTCCTCTATCTCATCTACTCTCTTTATTCACTGTTTAGAATTATATATATATATATATATAAATATAATATTAAGCTTAATAAACTAATAATAGAAAGATTTAATAGCACTTAATTTTGTCTACAAGAAATTTTTCCACGTATTTTTCGAATTACATTTTATAATCTATTTTCAATTTAGTATATTTTTTAAGTATTTAAATTTTGTAATACCACATTGACATATAAAATTAATAATGAATACCACAGTTTAATTTTGGACAATACGTAATTCTGCGAGTTTCTTTCGTAATTAAAAAATTAATATATTTTCAATTAATTGAGCTAATTGAAAACATTGTGAAATTGATTGATTGAAAATATAATATTCATTTCTGCAGGACATATTATCAAATTAGCAAATGAATATATATAATATATTTTAAAAGTAAAAAAAAATTCTATGTATTAAATTATAATTTAATTCAGCCAAAATATTTTTTTTGTAAAATTAAATTAACAAAAGAAAAATAACATATTTAATAGCACTTATTTTGGACTACATGCAAATTTTCCGCATTATTTTTAGAATTATATTTTATATTTTTTTATTTAATTATATTTATTAATTTATTATTTTTTTCAACTATTTCCGAACAAAACTAAAAATCAGAACTCACAAATCTTTCAAACACATCTCAAAAACAACCTCACAACCAATCATAACTTCATATTACATCAACCTATCACATCACTATAATTATTACACTTTATCTTACAACCAATCACAATCTTATCTCCCATTCTCATATCTATTAAACACCAAAACAATCCCAAAATCTCTAAAACACAAAACATGAGGCCAACCTCACAAGCAATTGCAGCCATAATTAGCTTTTGGAATTTTAGATCTTTGTTTACAATAGTGTAAATGTATCTATGAGTTGTGATTGTAGGTAAAGTCTTAAACTTTGGGGTTGCTCTAGAAAAATGGTGTCATTTCAGTGGAACTGTGAGAGTTCCAAGGAACTAGCGGCATGGAAAAAGGTTATTTTGATATATCATAGACTTGTATAATCATTTCTCACAACTATGTTGTTTTCAGATTTTTGATGGAAATAATGGAAATCTTGCTGCATTTTTCTTCAATAGATCATTTGTTGAATTATGTTTTAGGTGCCATTCCTTGTGGGTTTGGGCGGGAAGAATTGCTTCTTTAGCTCCAATTTGTAAAATAATATTAGAGTACTACTGACTTTAGTTATCTGATACTCAATTATTAAATAAAAGTACTTCAAATTTGTATTTAAATACTATGTGCGTACTTCAAATACTTTACATAAATAGTACTGCATAAGACTATTATTATACTCCTTTATTAAATGACCTAAGTAAATTCCAACATAATAAGCCAAATCATGACACTTATTATAAAAGGGAAGTACAAATTGAATAATATTTAAAATGTATAAAATTGATACTTCATAATAGAAATGTAATACCCCATTTCAGAATAGTACTTCATTTTTGTATGTAAATGCTTGACTTCAGAAGATAAATACCCCATCTTCAACATCTAGTACTATATTGAAGTGATTATATATTTATTAGTCATATGGCCTAATTTACCTCAATTTATTTGTGAAACAACATATAAGACAATCCAAAAACAATAGAATCATGTATTCTTCAATTAATGGTTAGGATAAGCATGTGTTCAAATGGTTAGAAACAAAATTATTAGTGTAAAGCACTAATATTGATGGTAAAATGTTACATTTGGACGTCGATGTTGAAGTAAAAAATAGAGTTTCATAGCTATACCAATATAACAAGGTCTAAAATACTTAAATTGGACTATATTTAAAATATATAAAATTGATAATGCAAATCTAAAGAGAGTATCTCATTGATTCAAAATAAATACGTATTTATTTAACATTATCTGATTATTGAAAAAAAAATACTCCACTTTAAGAGCATCATACCGCAACAGTGTTTCAATACTACAATATAGAACCACTTATGTTATCCTGTCAAACTAGTGTACAACATCATGATAGGTGGTAAGCATATCATTTTAATATCAATGTTGTAGCACAGATAAGGTCTCATGGCTATATTTATCTTAGGATTAAAATTCCATTTCATGATACTCAAACTACAACTTAAATAACTAAATATAATATAATTTCAAATGTATTTAAAACTATATCATATTTTAGGAAAGTAATACCTTATTTCTCAAATTCAATACTTCATTATAGAAGATGATACATTTTTCAAGTATCTAGAACTTGAATCTAAATATATTATACTGAATTTTCACAATTTAGTACGTCTTTAGAGTGCTTTTTTAATGTATCGAGAATGATATTGTATATGCTGAAAATAATACCAATTTTTTCAATTCTAGTACTTGACTATATATATATTATACTGGATTTCCATAATCAAGTACGTATTTTAAGTGTTTTTATAATCTCTTTTCCTTTAGCCAAATTTACTTCAATTTGATGGGTGAAACAATATATAAGACTGATATAGTCATGAGAGGTTTATTAGTTTTCAATGGTGGTGTCGAAAAGATACATTTACCTCATTCATCAATGGTTTATACCCGTATGAATAAGAACACAAGTGCTTGGATGTGGCTATTTGTATTCCTAACCATTTGCACACATACCATCACAACCATTACTTGAAGAAAACATGATTTTAGTGCATTAAAGGGTCTTATGTGTTGTTTCACCCATTGAATTGAGGTACATTCAGCCAAAGAAAAAGCAAGTGCAGAAACGCACCAAATAAGTACAGAATAAGGCGAAGTAAGTATAAAAGTTGAAAAATCAAGTACAAAAAACTAAAAAAAAGTAACTTTTTCTCGATTTTACAACATCATTTTTAATACATAAGAGATTAAGTTGAATTTGTCATAATCTAGCCATTGCATGATTATTAAATCATGATTTATTAGTCCTAGGATTGATATAGTCATGAGAGGTTCATTGGTTTTTTATGGTAGTGTCGAAAGGATACATTTACCTTGTTCATTAATGGTTTATACTAGTATGAATGAGAACACAGTGGTTAGATGTGGCTATTTGTATTCCCAACCATTTTCACACGTACTATCGCAACCATTACTTAAAGAAAATATGACTTTAGTATATTAGAGGTCTTATGTGTTGTTTCACCCATTGAATTGAGGTAAATTTAGTCAAAAGAACAGTAAGTACAAAAACACACCAAATAAGTACAGAATAAGGTGAATTAAATACAAAACTTGAGAAATCAATTACAAAAAACTAAAAAAGTGGTATTTTTTTTTTCTCAATTTACAGTTTCATTCTTTGTATATAAGGTACCAAGTTGATTATTAAACCATGATTTATTAGTCCTACGACTAATATAGTCATGAGAGGTTCATTGATTTTCGGTGGTGGTATTGAACGAATACATTTACCTTATTCATCAATGGTTTATACTAGTATGAATGAGAACACAAGTGTTTGAATATGGCTATTTGTGCTCCTAATCATTTGCAGACGTACCATTATGATCATTACTTGAAGAAAACATGATTTTAGTGCAATAGAGGGTCTTATGTGTTGTTTCACCCATCGAATTGAAGTAAATTCAATCAAAGGAAAAATAAGTACAAAAACATGCCAAGTAAGTATAGAACAAGGCGAATTAAGTACAAAACTTGAAAAATCAAGCACAAAAAACTAAAAAATGGTTTTTTTTCTTCTCGATTTACAGTATTATTCTTAGTACATAAGAGATTAAGTTGATTTTTTCTTAATCTGGCCATTGCATGATTGTTAAACCAAGATTTATTAGCCCTGGGACTGATATAATCAAGAGAGGTTCATTAGTTTTCAATGGTGGTGTTGAAATGATACATTTACTTCATTAATGAATGGTTTATACTAGTATAAATCAAAACACAAGTGGTTGGATAGGGGTAATTATGTTCCCAAACCATTGCACACGTACTATCACAATCCTTACTTGAAGAAAATAAGATTTTGATGTATTATAAGGTCTTATATGTTGTTTCACCCATCGAATTGAGGTAAATTCAGTCAAAAGAAAAGCAAGTACAAAAACACACCAAATAAGTACAGAACAAGACAAATTAAGTACAAAACTTGATAAATCAAGTATATAATACTAAAAGGCGGTATTTTTTTTTCTCGATTTATAGTATCATTTCTTAGTGCATAAGATATTAAGTTAATTTTGTCTTAATCTGGTCATCATGATTATTACATACCATAATAAATACTACAGTCTCCATATCTAATATTGAAATCTAGTATCTAAGAAAACCTTAGACTTCTTATACCCTAAACTATTTTTGCCTTCTTGTGAAAAATAGACTTAGTTTAACTACCATAACCAAACTGTTTGCGATCATAGTCGCTTCCCCCCAAGCAGCTAAGCTATCTTTTCCCTTCTTGTACTAAGAAGCTATCCTCATATTGTATCAGAATGCAACAACTCATGGTATTAGAATGAAGCAAACCATGCTCATGGTTTAGAATCATAGCAGTTATATACACTCAATATCCTGGTCCATGCCAAATAATGGCACTACAAAGAATTCAAGATGTCAATTTAGAGATGATTAGATTAATGTAAAAAGGAAATAAATAATAAATTATTATTACTCCAAATTATCTTAAGATAAAAAGAAATCAATAATCTTTTGTTGTTTGTCAGATATGTCATACGCACCCTCTATAATCTATTTTTCCACGAAATTCACTAGCGGGTTTTCCAGCACATTCAATGCCAACATCGTCATAGACAACAATACCACCCTTCTCGTATAAGATATATAATTTGCACTAAAAATAATAGCATGTTGTGTTCTTTATCCATAAATTCAATACTAAAAAAAAACTATACACTATTACTTCTACAAAATTCAATATTTATACAAATAGATGAAGCAGTAAATATCAAACTTTCGAGTATTTAAACTCACCTCTGCAGTATCAACGATTTCATTCTAATATCCTCAGCTGTGCAACATTAATTTTGTAGAAAATCCAAATTTTAGTACTGCACATGGACATAAACATACTAAAATTCAATAGTTTAATATCAAATTTATGTACAAGTAATATTATATTTATGCAATTATCAATCACTAACATAAAACTATGAAAGTATGAATTATAAGATCCAAAACATTCCTTAATGAATATAACAATAACAATATTTCCAAAATTCACTTAAGAAATGACTAATGTACAATATATGAAGTACATACATACTAAAATTAAACATATAAGTATTAAAATAATAAATACAAGGATCAATATCGCTTCTTCAAATATGAATACGGTTAAATTAGGATTTTTTTAAAATCTAAATATGGGTAAATTGAGTATTTTCTAACAAAATCAAGCACAATAGACAAACTAAGTATATATAAAAACTAAAACAAGA
This sequence comes from Jacaranda mimosifolia, assembly GCA_018894105.1. Lineage (NCBI taxonomy): Eukaryota > Viridiplantae > Streptophyta > Magnoliopsida > Lamiales > Bignoniaceae > Jacaranda > Jacaranda mimosifolia. The sequence goes on along the minus strand of CM032131.1, from coordinate 3,058,320 downwards.
CAAAAACACAAAAAGAATTAATGAAGATTCAACATTAAAACATAAAATAACAAAAAAATAATTCAAAAAAAATTACCTCTTTGTCTTTGCAAATGGGTTGAAAATAAGACCCTTTTTACTGAATCTTTAGGAATGACAAAATGTGGCTTGGAAGAGAGAGCAGGAATTAGTAAAATTGGAAATAGAAGCAACTGAAGAAGCGAGAAGCTCAAGCGAAGAGAAAAATAGCAAGACAGTTCACGAGATAGAGGGAAATTAGTTGGAAAAAAAAATCCGAAATAGGCATGCTAACTGAAAAGAAATGTAACACCCCTAAATTCATAAACATGAAAAATTCCTAAAAATCGAATTTCATAAATTAAAATTTTAAAAGTAAGATAATAATAGGGGTCAAAAGAATTGTATTTAAATTCCTAAGGCCTCAATCGAATATTAGGAAGCTTGATGGGTTAGAAAATCAATTAAATATGACCTAATTGCAAAAATTTAAAAGGTGGGGTCAATATGAGAATAAAAGAAGATGAGGGGGTAATTAGAAGATTGGGGGCCAATTCGAGGTACTGAAAAGGTTGAGGGACCGAATTGTAATCTGAGAGGAATTTTTAGGGATAAATCTGCAATTTAAGAAAGCTAAAAAACATAAAATAGGAGGCCCTTATTTTTATCCAATTCTCACATGCATTCCTGTCACCACATCAACCAACCACCTTCCACTAGTGCCTGTGAACCAAAGAATTTATCCAACCAATCTCTTTCCCTCATTGAGATGAACCCACCAGCTCCAAAATCACCCCCAAACGACCCCCTACAATGGCGACAATTTGAAGACCAAAGTGGACGGTGGTGAATAGTGGCGATCGGGGTTGTTCCGGCTAATGAAGCTCACGGCCGAATGGTATCAACTGATGGGCTTAACGAGTAGAAGGACTTGATAGCCTCAATTTTAGGTTTTGATTTTTGGTGGAGAAGGAATTAGGAAAATAGAGAGGCGATGGCCGTCAACAGGGCTGACAATTTTTGATGAAATTGACTGGCCATTCGACGTTCGATCTAGAAATTAAATGACGGGTTATGTCATTTTCTTGTCGAGACGAACCCACTAATGTAGTCAACTCTAGATTTTGGTGGTGGCGCTCTGGCGGTTAACCACCAGTCTCTTCAAAACGGTAATATTCCAAGCACATGTGGGCTACTTTCACATGGTGATTTGGCGCCAAATACAATCAATTGGGTAAAATTTTGATAGATGGATTAAATCTATTTCTGAAATTAATTTGGTAAAATTGTTAAGTCAATTTTGATGTAAATATCTGTTATCTGTACGATTAAGTGTAAATTTTATCTATAAGTGAAGAATGGATCCGGACTATTAATAAAAGCCTAATTATCCTTAATTGTGATGATTAATACATCTAAAAAATTTAAATTATATATTATATATAATGGCTGAATATTAATAGAAAATATGTAAAATTCATAAGACAATCTAAATTTTTTTAGAAAATATAGGTTCGAAACGTTGAAATTTAATATTGTTATCAAAAAATGACATTTTTATCCGAAATGGTTAAATTTCCCGACTGATGCTACTCAATTATTGTAACCTATTTAGGAAATTGAATCTTGGATTGATGATAGAATAAGAATCTTAATTACTTAACCAAACCGAAAGCAGGACGAATCTGGTAAAACGCCTTAAATTAGCTAGGAGTATTGGATTATTCTAGTGTAGTATGCCCAAATGCGAATTAGATTGAAAATTAGGTTAGAAAAATGTTCCGCATGAGATAATGAATTAATATTGTTAAAAACATGTAAGTAGTTCTAATTACTATTAGAGAAATACTATATAATCGTATTAATGTTTATATGTGTTTGCTGAAATAGGTGGCAAAGACCCGGATCTCCCGAAGCAGTAGAAAACCAATAGTGTTCAGTGAGACCTGAGGTGAGGTTATAGCCCTTTCATTGTTCAAAAAAAGATTATGCCTGTTAATCGTGAATCGGTTCGTTCGTTTGTGTTTTTCCTATTCGTCATTGTTGTTTGCAATTGTTGTTTACACCTATGTTATCTGCTTTGCAATTGTCCTGATGTTCAGGACCTTCTATTAACTTTTGATAAATTATTGTCCCTTGTATTCTTCAGCCTTCTCAGCTGATTCTGTGAATGATTTATTGATTTTTTAAAATGCCATTGATACGATCCTATCGACCGATTGTCTCGTTGTTTTCTTAATTCATTATTTTGAACTATTATTGAAACAATCTTGTTGACCAATAGTTTCATTATTTTCTTATTTCGTTATTATAATATGTTACTAAGACGATCTTGCCGATCGATTATTTTATTATTTTTCCTGAATTCCTTACTTTAAACTCGTTGTATTAAACTATTATTTGATTATGGTACCGTTGTTTATGTTCTAAATCTGCTATTGAAAAACTAAACATTTACCAATGCCCCTTGGGGATGCTTGTGGGAGAAATTGGGCCCAAAGACTAGAACCGTAAAGATGACTGGGCAGAATAGACCAATGACGACTAGTCTCCCAACTAGCACCCACCATGATCCTGACGCACAAGTAGTTGGAGATAGATATCTGCAAGGGCAGGATCAGCATGTGATTGGCCATGCCATACCGACCAACCGTCTGAGCTTGAAATTTGTTCCATACCAATCTATGGGAGTCATAAGGTCGGAGACTGACCAACAACCCCACTGTTTGTATAATCGTATTTCTTACTGACCGTTTATTACTTATAATTGATTCATTCTGAACTCTAGCCATTCGAGCTGCCCCATATTAATTCATGTTGTCATGTAATTGGCCTAAAGCAAACATTTTTATGAGCAACCTGTTTCTTTGATTTCTTTCAAAATACTATAGCTATCACTTTTCTTATTTGATATATTTACATGTAAATTAATTATTACTTTACCTCACTAAATCATTAGGACTTACGCCTCTTGCAAATTTCTTGATTTTTTTCCCATATAGGAATTGAAAAGCAACTGATGTGCTGTTCGTGGACATAGCTAGTGTATATAGCTTTCGCGTAGCATCTGTTAGTGGTATCTAAGTTTACGCTTCGTTGGGTGGTGAAGGCATCAAGTTTGAATTTTACCTACCTTGATGTAAGTTTGAAATTTGCTACTTTTGGTATGTATATATTATAAAAATGAGTTTATGGTATGGGAGATCACATGTGCGACATTGACTTTTGTGGAATATTATATAACAGCATGAACAGTTAAGTTGTAATGAGTAGTATTTGAATTATTATGGAATTATTTAAATTCCACACTTTGGGAGCGTACTTTATTTTGAAATTTTGTGAATAAGATTGGAGTAGCAACTCAACCTGAAGTAGGCACGTTCCGGGCGGGGCGCTACAGAGGCGGTATCAAAGCCTAGGTTTTCGATGGCCTAGCTAACTGTGGGACTGATCTATGAGGTTGGAACTGATAGGTCTAGTGGAGATTGAGCTTGATTTGGGAACTATTTTGGTTGTAAACATTTGGGACAATGTTTGATATGAAGAGGTAGGAGATTGTATCTGGACGGCCAATCGGTTCATTATCTCCTCTTCTGAGGATCAAACAGAAGACTCTATGACGTAAAAGGATAAGTATTTTGGGAAATATAAAGACAAATTTGTTGTGATTAAATTTGAATTGTTAACATTAGAGATTGATGTGATATTAATGAACTAGACTGTGTGTTTCAAATGGCAGACAATCGACATATGGGTAAGGAACCAATGGAGGATGGAAAACCCAGTAAGTTAGATGACGACTTTTCAGAGTGAATGATGTACTGTTGGGCCATGAGAAGAAATGACATAGTCATAGCAGCAACAAAAAATGAACGAGGGGAGAGAAATGACGAGCTAGCTTGGCTGCAAAGAATATGGAACGATTGGTAGAGAGAGAGTATGAGCTCAGGGAAAATAGAAGAGTCAGAATAGAATGGATCAAGGATCATTTAGTAGAAGCTCAAAGTCAAATTTATGTGGGACAACAACGTGCAAGTGGACTAAATGTAGCTCTCCTTGCACAAATGTAGGATATCTTGGAAACTTTAAAGGGAATGGTGAGCAGATTAGACGAGGTAAGTGGCCTTACTAGTATAGATAGAGCAGGGCCTTTTGATGATCATCAACAGCAAGTTGAGGTAGAGAAAGGGACAAAAATAAAAAGAGAGAAATGAATGAGCAAGAGAAGGTGAAAGAAATGAGGGTGAAGAGCCAAACGCTGAGGAAGAAGGTGAAGAGATGAATTTGGATTCTAGGGATAAGAATGCACAATCTAGCATTACTGACGATGAGAACTAGGGAATAGTGTATATGTTATGTACATATGTGTTTAGTAGCTCAGCATGAAAGCATTTGGTGCAAATATTAAGCTTAGTATGTGCTCAACTGACGATTATCCTATGCGTAGTCATTTTGTTCCTCTGACTATGCATATAGTTAGCATAGCAAATTTTGAATATATAAACACCAATGTAAAGGAACTACTAATGCTATCTTATATATGTATGAAAATAGTATTACGTAACATGTTGAATGAATAGAGCCTTGCGTATATTGAAAATTTTGCACTGTAGCTTACTGTATATATGTGTAAAAAGGGGAAGAAAAATGAGCAAAAAATGATTTACTAATGTTGAGTACCATATTATGACCTTTGCTGACTTTACAGACCAAGACATATTACAAAAATCTAAACAAGGACTCAGACAGGAATGGCCTCGCATGAAGGTTCGCAAGTACATTCCCAGGTCGGAGCCGGTCGTCGAGGGAGACCAGCAAACAGGCGAGCAAACACCAAGAACATTCCAGAAAGACAAACATCAAAACCCCATTAATTAATTTTTGAGTAAGAAGATTTACATAACCCACCCATTGTCGGCCAACTAGCAGAGCTTATGTACGCCATATGGCAACAATTTATGCAGTATTGCCAACAACAAGGGTAGGCGAACCAGGCTAGGGCCAACGAAGAGTTTACTGAAGATCAGGCAATGGAACGTTTCCTCTGTCTCCAGCCTCCGAAGTTCATGGAAGAGCTCAATGATCGTAAAGCAAAAGCATAGGTAGAGGTTCTTCAGAAAATATTTATCACACTGCACTATCCTAATGAGCAAAAGGTTAGTATGTCTTATTTCTTTTGTAAGGACCTGCAAACAATTGGTGAAAGATGATAGATCGAAGGTGGGGACTGGAAGAAACTCCACAGACCTGGGCAACCTTTACATTGAGTTTATAGGGAAATTTGTACCTCAAGTAGTTAAGAATGCCTGCGAATGGGAATTTATGGATCTGATCTAAGGTACCACATCGGTGGGGTAGTATAAAGCCACCTTCAGTAGACTGATCCAATATACACCCCATATTTTTGGGGAAACTCCTACCAGAGATCAAGCGAGTCCTCATTTCATGCGACTTATTGAACTATGATCGGGCTATGCACAAAGCACTTCAGGTAGGTCAGAACTTAGAGAAATCCAAAAGATGGAGGAGAAGAGCAAATGGGAGAGAGTTCTACCCAGTGGGAGTAGTGATCCAAGCAAAAAGCGTCAAAAACTTCAACTTGGGACATCCAACAAACAATTTTATCCAATAGGCGAGACCGTGCACCATGCACGGGGAGTGATCCAAAAGAATTATGGTTTTTATGGAGGTACTAATCATGATGAGACTGGATGTTGGAAGAAATAAGGGAGATGCATGATGGGCGGCAGCAACCAACATCTTGTCAAGGACTACCCTAAGTCTATAATTGCCACATTGAGAGCATCTGTGGAAAAAGGGAAACAGATAGTAGGGACTAGTGGGAAAACAAAGGTTCACACCCGCGCTTATGCTCTAACTGGAACGAATGCCCCAGATCTAGATGACACAATTGAAGGTATGGTCTCCACCTATAGAATTATTGGTAAAATACCGTATTACCCTGGTGCTACCGATACTTTCACATATGTATATTTCACCCTTTAAATTAAATTTACAACCTAAAAGCATGCCATTTTAGTTAAGAAGTACAAACACCACTAGGAGCAAGATAGTGACCAGCGCAATTATACAGAGCTCTTCTATCTAAAATTGGGGATGGGAAATAGGTAACCAATCTAATAAAATTGCCCATCCAAAACTATGACTTGATCTTGACATAGATTGATTGTACTGACACCAAATGTAGATAAACGGAGAAGAGATTTGGAGTTCAAAGTAGGCGCCAGGGAATTTCATGTATCGTAACGTAAGAAGTATCATCCTAATCCCTATTAAACCATCTAGTATGAAGGTATACCACTGGAGAGAGATCAGACATATGAAGAGAGGCTGATTCATATCCTAGACTGAAAAACTCAAAGAGCTCTGCAATCGTAAGATTCCCCAAGTGACAATATTATGGTGAAATCATAATATAGAGGGAATGACATGGGAACACCAAAGACAATGTACACTAATGCTACCCAAAATCTTCCAGTTCCCAAGGGAGAATCTGGAGATCAGATTCTTTTAAAGGTGGAGGATTGTAACACCCCTGAATTCATATACACGAAAAATTCCTAGAATTCAAATTTCATAAATTAAATTAAAATTAAAATTTTAAAAGGAAGATAATAATAGGGGTCAAAAGAATTACATATAAAATCCTAAGACCTCAATTGAATATAAGAAACCTTCAGGGGTTAGATAATCAATTAAATAGGACCTAATTGCAAAATTTTAAAAGGTTAGTGGGGTCAATACATGAATAGAGAATATGAAGGGAAAATTAGAAGATTGGGGGCCAATCCGTGGGACTGAAAAGGTTGAGGGACCAAATTGGAATCTGAGATGATGTTTTGTGGAGAAATCTGAAATCTAAGAAAGCTGAAAAATATAAAATAGAAGGCCCTCATTTTTATCCATTTCTCACATGTATTCCCATCACCACCTCCACCAACCACCTTCCATCGGTGCTGGCAAACCAAAAAATTTATCCAGCCAATCTCTTCCCCTCATAAAGACGAACCCACCAACAGCACAATCACCTAAAACTGCTCACTGGAATGGTGGAAATTTGAAGATCGAAGTGGACAATGCCAAATAGTAGCGATCATAGTAGTTCCGATGGCTAAAGTTCACTGTCGAAAGGTGTAAACTTATGGGTGTCGAATCCAACAAAAATAGATTTCTACTCTAGAGATATGATTTGTAATAAGAGATGAGTAGGGTTGTATTCCACAAGGATTAGTAAATTTTATTTCTTTCAAGTTTACTAAATAAAATAAAATAAAAGGGGGGATTTTTATGAAAACGAAGACCTAGAATCTTAAAAGTAAATAAATCACAAATAAAATAAAAAAACAATAAGAATGAAATCTAACCTAAGGTAAAATCTCAGTTTGGTTCTTAGATTTGATCATTAATGCAAAAATAAATTCATTTTTTCTTGAATAGACTAGTTATGGTTACTCAGACGCCCTAATAACCAAGCTCTCATTACTATCTCGACAACTAAGAGAAGCTCGTTAGTTATTTCCCTTGCCAACAAACAACCCTAAAGAAACACTCCTAGGATTTAATTTATCAACAACATTAAAACATAAAGAGATCCAGCCCTAGCAACAAACACACACGCGAGATTCATTTAAACTAGATTATTTATCCACATAACATAAATCATGCATATCACCACACATAACTATGTTATTTACCACAAGTATTAGAATAATTAAACAACTAAGGATTTAATGTTCTAATTGACAGAACAAATATTCTAAGCTATCAAATTTGGGCCTTAAATTTAATAAACCTAAATATTCGTAATGAAAACAGAAGATAAATAAATACTCAAGAAATAAAAAATACAAATAAAACCATTTAGATCTCACAAATACTGAAGAACCCACACTTCGATAATCTCTTAGGCTAGAACAAGAGTTTAGCAATTCATGTTTGAGAGAAAAATGCAGAAAAAATAAAATATGCTGAATGAAGAATGAAAAAAGCTTCCAATGAAAGATTCCTAATTCCCTATAAATAGTCTACTACTCTTAATGCAATTGGAAAACTCATTAAGAGTCTTACTAGAATAGACAAACTTAAATTGTCCTAATTAAAAAAATTAAAATTAAAATATTCCAAACATATACAATGGCCAAAATAGGCTGAATGCTTCCTAATCAAATTTGCATAAAGTCTTGGGAAGCAAGATACGCCCACACTCAAATTATTTCCTTCTTCCATTCCTCGTCTCCTCGGGAATACGATTTTTGCTCCAAATATGTCAAATACTCGATTTTCAACTGTATTTAGCTCAAATCTTCAATTTGCTTCACAAAATATAAAACGAAAGTTAAAATCTAATGATTAAGCATTTTTACTATTAACCGTGAGGGGAAATTGTACAAATTAAATCACAAATATGCAACTTAACAAATTCCCCCACACTTAAGCAATGCTTGTCCTCAAACATACAATAGCTCTAATTTATCAATCTTTCTCACTATCCCTTCTTCCTATTTCTCAACCTGTCCCCAAATAGTTCAAATTATCACATTTAGGAAGGCCAAATCAGACACAAGTAAGAACATGCACTTCATAGGAAGAACCCTTGTAAATCACACAAATAACCTGTCCCCTTGGCAATATCTTCGAACTTGAAATGTAAACGAGATTTAACACTTCTTCATTAAGTTCATTTCAAGTCAAGTCATGGAAGGTCAACTATAAAAAAAGCATGCAACAATATCAGATATTTAGGTAAAAAGCAAGTCAAATGTACAAAAACATATAGGATGAAAGGAAAAACCTTATTTGATCTCCCTTTTTTTAACATAAATTCAGCGTGTGGACCAACCTTTTTACTCAAATACAAACATTGGTGATTAATGCACCTGGTTACTCAGTCGACCAAAATTTGTCTACATTGTCATACAATGTTTTTATGCGAATACAAGCATTGGTGATGAATGCACCCAGTTACTCAGCCGGTCACAAATCTAGATGGTTATTATCCCTACTCATAATCACTTTATTTTAGTGATTAGCAGAGTAATCAAGCCCTTTTTTTTGGGGAAAGGGGTTAAATGGCCGAACCTAGTCACCTTTATTATCTTAGTACATTCAACTCAACAATTCAACCCAAATATGTTTATCCAGGAAAGTTTTAGAAAAGTTAACCTGCTATGCATGAAAATTATTAGGGTGATATGCATTAATTTCCTCATACATTTTTCATCCAAATAAACCAACAAGGTAACAAGTCAAAGTGTAATAAACAAGAACCCAACTACTTATGCTATTCTTACAATGTGTCCTAATTCAATCAAATTATTTAAGTGTTACCTCAGGGACAAGCATTGAAAAGAAGCAAAAGGTCAACGAGAAAAATTAACAAATCAAGAACTAAAGCACACTTTGGAAGCAACTAAGAAGAATAAAGAGCCATTTCATGCATGTTTGAAACAAAATGAATCTACATTTTCCTCCCCCACACTTAAGCCAAACATTGGCCTCAATATTTCAAAATAAAAATGTAACTGCATAAGAAAGGTGAAAGAGGGACTCCCCTAAGGAGACGAGGCCCTTCTGTCAAATAATTCCAACATGCCAGAAAAGATCCTTGAACAAGGCGTAGGCACGGATAGATTGAAGAGCTTTTCTATCAAATAATTCCAACATGCCAGAAGAGATCCTTGAACAAGGCGTGGGCACGGGTAGATTGAAAAGCTTTTCTGTCAACTAATTCAAATGTGCCATAAGAGGTCCTTGAACAAGGCGTGGGCACGGGTAGTCTGAAGAGCTTTTCTGTCTGAAGTAACTGTGCTCACAGGCTAATTTAAAACGTCTCCTATATCAAAAAAATAAAGTTAATTAAAGACGCTAGAAAAATAATTTTTTTGTTTCTTAATTTTTGTTTTTTGTTTTTTTTTAAGAAAAATGAACGACAAATTGAAAGTTTAGGTTGCCTCCCAAAAAACGCCTCTCTTTAACGTCTCTAGCTAGATGCAGTTATTCCTCACGTCACAAAATTATCATCATCATTCAAACCAAAGGTTTCATGAGTCAAAGTATCAATAATATCCACAACAAAAACACGAAACTCATCACTAGGATATTTCATGGCATCATGGATATTGAATTTAATCACATCACCATCAAACTTAATAGTGAGTATACCATCATGCACATCAATTTTCATCCTAGAGGTTCTAAGGAAAGGTTTTCCCAATAGCATTTGTCACGAATTAGGAGAGTTATCTTCAAACATGTTAAGTACATAAAAAATCAGTAGGAAAAATCAATTCATTAACTTGTACTAACACATCCTCTAGGACTCCCTCAGGATGTACAAAAGACCTATCAGCAAGTTGAATAACTACTCCTATTTCTTTCAAAGGACCAACATTTAAGGAAGAGTAAACAGAAAGAGGTATGACATTAATTGAAGCACCCAGATCGCACATGACCTTTTTAATTTGAACATTGTCAATTTTGCAAGGGATAGTAAACATACTTAGGTCCTTACATTTAGGGGGCAATTTCCTTTGTATCACTGCTGAGATATTTTCCCCCACACTTATTCTTTAATTACCCTTTGATTTTCTTTTATTTGTGCACAATTACTTGAGAAATTTAGCATACTAAGGTATTTGCTTGATTGCATCAAATAGTGGGATATTTATCTCGAACTTGTGAAAAGTTTCAAAAATCTCCTTTTCCTCTTCATGCCTTTTGCATTTAGCGAACCTTTCAAGAAAAGGAAGGTGTATAACCAATGAGCTTGTCACCTTATCGTTGGGTTCATATGAATGTTCAACTAAATCCTGGAACAGGACAATCTCTTTCTCCACTTTTTCCACGACAGTATTTTCTCGTGTCTTCTTATTGGGTTCTTTCAACTCATTACCATTCCTCAAAGTAATTGCGTTAACATTCTGCATTGGATTGACAATTGTTTGAGAGGGCAGTTTTTCTTTGGATTCTATCTTACTCACTGAGTTGGCTAGCAGACTTATTTGGTGTTCCAAAATTTGCATGCTTGCTCGCATTTCCTATTGAAATTGCTGAGTATTAGTCGCAAGTGATTTAACAATCTCTTCAAGAGATATACCTGTATTTGAAGACGATGGTTGCTGCGAATGAGGCAATTTTTGTTGGAAGTATTCGTAGTTCTATGATCTCCCTCCGTAACTGAAATTCGGATGATCCCTCCATCCTGGGTTGTAGGTGTTTGAGTAGGGATCGTACTTTCTTTGCAGTGGTCCAGGGAATCCTTCTACTGCATTAACTTGTTCATAGGAATCCTCTTTGAACCTAGGACACATATCCATAGGATGACCAATATTAGTACAAATCCCACAAGCCTTGATTTGTCTTGTATTTCCTACAATCAATTGTTGAACAAGAGAAGTTAAAGTGGAAACCTGATGCTCAAAAGATGAATTACTTACCTCATTGACCCTTCTAGGAGGGTCCCAAGAGTATCCAAATTGTTGAGAGTTGGCAGCCATTATAGAAATTAATTCTCTAGCTTTGCTTGGAGTTTTGTTCACTATGGCCTCTTGACTTTCAGAATCCATCATCCTCCTTTCCATTGGTAAAAGTCCTTCGTAAAAGTACTGAATGAAAAGTCGCTCAGTAATATCATGTTGTGGGCAGCTTGTGCAAAGTTGTTTAAATCTTTCCCAATATTTGTGAAAACTCACTGCGTCACTCTATCTTATCCCGCTTATCTCTTTTCTAATACTAGTAGCACGTGAAATAGGGAAAAACTTCTCAAGAAACAATCTTTCCATTTTCGTCCATGTAATGACAGAGCCAGGGGGTAGATAAAACAACCAATCCTTAGCTTTATCTGCTAAGGAAAACGGAAAAGCTCGCAACGTGACTTGCTCTTTAGACACTCCTTGGGATTTCATAGTCGAGCACACAACATGAAGTGCCTTTAAATGCTTATGGGGATCTTCATTATCCAAACCATGGAAAATGGGTAGTAGATGGATCAATCCAGATTTTAACTCAAAAGGTGCTTCCAACTTTGGATATTCAATACAAAGCGATTGTTGAGTCAAATCTAGTTCAGCTAACTCCTTTAAAGTTCTTACATAAGCCATTATTTCTTCTTGTTCTGAATTGCTGGAACTGACTAAGCTGGAAGTATCTAGATCGAGATTCGAAGGCGACGATCTGTATTCTTTTTTCACTCTAGTCTCTTTCCACAATCTACAAGTAGTCTTCTCAATCTCTAGATTGTATTGAAGTTCACCTATACGAGAAGATCGAGGCATTAAAAGAAATAAAATTATTTGACACCAATCCCCGGCAACATTGCCAAAATTTGATGGGTGTCGAAACCAATAAAAATAAATTCCTACTCTAGAAATATGATTTGTAATAAGAGATGAGTAGGGTTGTATTCCACAGGGATTGGTAAATTTTATTTCTTTCAAGTTTACCAAATAAAATAAAATAGAATGGCGGATTTTCACGAAAACAAAGACCTAGAATCTTAAAAGTAAACAAATCACAAATAAAATAAAAATCAATAAGAATGAAATCTGACCTAAGGTAAAATCCCAATTTGGTCCTTAGATTTGATCATTGATGCAAAAATAAATTCCTCTTTCCTTGAATAGACTAGTTATAGTTACTTGGACACCCTAATAACCAATCTCTTCTTACTATCTCGATAACGAAGAGAAGCTCATTAGTTATTTCCCATGCCAATAAACAACGAAATGCTCCTAGAATTTAATTTATCAACAGCATTAAAAACTAGAGAGACCCAGCCCAAGCTAACAAACACACACACGCAGGGTTCATTTAGACTAGATTATTTATCCACATAACATAAATCACGCATATCACCACACATAACAATGATATTTGCCACAGGTATTCAAACAATTAAACAATTACAAATTTAATATTCTAATTGACAGAACAAATATTCTAAACTATCAAATTTGGGCCCTAAATTCAATAAACTTGAATATTTGTAATGGAAACAGAAAATAAATAAATATTCAAGAAATAAGAAATAGGAATAAAACTATTTGGATCTCACAAATACTGAAAAACCCAAACTTCAATAATCCCTTAAGCTAGAACAAGAGTTTAGCAACTTGTGTTTGAGAGAAAAACGTAGGAAAAATAAAATATGCTGAATGAAAGAATGAAAAAGGCTTCCTATAAAAGATTCCTAATTCCCTATAAATAACCTACTACTCCTAATGCAACTAGAAAACTCATTAAGAGTCTTACTGGAATAGGGAAATTTAAATTCTCCTAATTAAAGAAATAGAAATTAAAATATTCCAAACATATACAACTACCAAATATATTGAATGCTTCCTAATCAAATTTGCATAAAGTCTTGGAAAGCAAGATATGCCCGTACTCAAATTATTTCCTTCTTCCATTCCTCATCTCCTCGGGAATGCGTTTTTTGCTCCAAGCATGTCAAATACTCAATTTTCAACTGCATTTAGCTCGAATATTCAATTTGCTTCACAAAATATAAAATGAAAGTTAAAATCCAATAATTAAGCATTTTTACTATTAACCATAAGGGTAAATTATACGAATTAGATGACAAATATGCAACTTAACATAAACTGATGGGCTTAACAAGTAGAAGGTCTTGGTACCCTTAATTTCAAGTTTTAGTCGCCGATACGGAGAAATTAGGAAAGCGGACTGGTGGTGGCCAGTGGTGGGGCTAACGATTTTTCAAAAAATTAACCAGTCATTCAACGTTCGGTTCAAAAATTAAATGATAGGTTCTATCCTTTGCATCCAGATAAACCTACTAGTGTAGTCAACTCCAGATTTCGACGATGCCGCACAATGGAGCTCTGATAATCAGCGGCGGCACTCTGGGGGCTAGCCACCAATCTCTTTAGAGCATCAATCCAAGTGCATGTGGACTACTTTCACACGGTGATTTGGCACCAAATATGGTCAATTTGGTAAAATTTTTATTGATGGATTAAATTAATTCCTGAAATTTATTTGGTTAAATTGTTAAGTCATTTTGATATAAATATCTATTATTTGGACCAAAATATGAGGTTTAAGCTGTACGATTGAGTATAAAATTTATCTATAAGTGAAGAGTGGATTCGAACCATTAATAAAAGCCTAATTATCCTTAATTGTGTTTATTAGTACATCTGAAAAGTTTAAATCATATAATATATATAATAGCTAAATACTAATAGAAAATATGTAAAATTCATAAATCTAAATTTAGAAAATATGGGCTCGAAACATTAAAATTAAATATTATTAGAAAAGTATGACATTTTGACTCAAAACTATTAAACTGCCCGATTGATGCTACTCAACTGTCGTAACCTGTTTAGGAAATTGAATATTGAATTGATGATAGAATAAGAATCTTAATTGCTTAACCATACCGAAAGCATGACGAATCTGGTAAAACACATTAAATTAGTTAGGAGTATAGGATTATTGTAGCGCAGTACGCCCGTATGCGAATTAAATTGAAAATTAGATAAGAAAAATGTTCTGCGTGAAATAAGGAATTAATATTACTAAAACATGTAAGCAGTTCTAATTACTATTAGAGAAATACTATATAATTATATTAATGTTTATATGTGTTTACTAAAATATGTGGTGAGGATCTAGATCTCCTAGAGCAGTAAAGAACCAATAGTGTCATTGTTGAGACCTGAGGTGAGGTTATAGCCCTATTATTGCTGGGAAAAAGATTATGTCTACTAATCATGAATCAATTTGTTCGTTTATGTTTTACTTGTTTGCCATTATTTTATGCAATCGTTCTTTACACCTGCATTACCTGCTTTGCAACTGTTCCGATGTTAGGGACCTTCTGTTAACTTTTGATAAATTCTTGTCCCTTGTATTCCTCAGTCTTGCCGGCTGGCTCTGTGAATGATTTATTAATCTTTTAAGATGCCATTGTTACAGTCTTATCGCCCGATTATCTCATTATTTTCTTAATTTGTTCTTTTAAACTATTATTGAAACGGTCTTGACGACGAATCATTTCGCTATTTTCTTATTTCATTATTTTGATATGTTATTGAGACAGTTTTGCCGACCAATCATTTAATTGTTTTTCCAGAATTCCTTACTTTAAACTCGTTGTATTCAACTGTTATTTGATTATGGTACCATTGTTTACATTCTAAATCTGAGGTTCGAGAACTTACCCTTTACCGATGCCCTTTTGGGACATCCTTGGGAGAAATTGGGCAGAGGAACTTGAACCAGAAAGACGACCGGGCGAAATAGATTGACGATGACTAGTCTCCCGGCTAGTACCCACTGTGATCTTGATCTATAGGTAGTTAGAGGTAGCAGTCTGTGAGCACAAGATCAGCATGTGACCAGCTATGCCATACCGACCGATTGCTTGAGCTGATCACTTTGAATCCGAAGGAATAAAGGATTTGTTCCATACTGATCTATGGGAGTTGTAAGGTTGGCTATTGACCAACAACCCCATTGTTGTATAACCATACTTCTTACTGACTGTTTATCATTTATAGTTGATTCATTTGAACTTTAGTCATTCGAGTCTCCCCGTATCAGTACACATTGTCATGTAATTGGCCTCAAGCAAAAGTCTTTATGAGTAACCTGCTTCTTTTATTTCTTTCAAAGTACCGTTGCTACCCCTTTTCTTATTTGATATATTTACATGTAAATTAATTATTTATTTACCTCACTAAGTCATTAGGACTTATACCTTTTGCAAATTTCTTGATATCTTTTCCCATATAGGAATTGAAAAGCAGCTGATGTGCTATTCGTGGATATAGCTGGTGTATATGGCTTTTGCGTAGCAGCTAGTTAGTGGTATCTAAGCTTATGCTTCGTTGGGTGGTGAAGGCACTAAGTTTGAATTTTACCTACCTCGATCTAAGTTTGAAATTTGCCACTTTTCGTATGTATATATTATAAAAATGAGTTTGCAGTATGGGAGATCGCATGTGCGACATTGACTTTTGTGGAATATTATATAGCAGTGTGTACAGTTAAGTTAGAATGAGTATGTAATGCGTTAGAATTTCATAATTATTTTATCCTATGTTTAAACACAATTTCGTTAAATTTATTTATTATTGTTATATCAGTTAGAAGATGATGTGTATATATATATATTTGTTAAAACAATAATAAAAATGATATTATAATTTATTTTTTCTTATACTAAAATTATATTATTACTAGGAGGGAAATTATAGTAGAGTGATCAGATTAATTATAGGGTTATCTTATTCCTAGGAGATTAGTAATTAGAGTTCTAGATAAATAAAACACCTATCCCACATATATAATCCCAACACTCCAAAACACTAGCCACTTAATTAGAATACAAAAAAATGGGGGGGAAGAGAAAAAACAGAGGAGATCGGAGACTGCTGCTAAGCGTTGACAAAGCATATCAAGTTCCATTGAAGAAAAATCTTCACTGTAGGTAAGGATTAGAACACCTATTACTTGACTACTAGTTTTAATGATATGTATGTATGTATGTAAATATATATAGGACGATTTGTGCCCCTATGCCTTGACAATTATGAATCCAGGGGGTTTTTAAGAATTTTGCATTGTTGTTTATCTTCATGACGCACAACCGCTAACTTTGACCCCTATGGACTGATTTTGATTTTATTGTAATTCAAGTTTTGCTTTTTGGGTCTTTTAAAAAATTGAGATTTTGGGAACAAGAAAATATATATATATATGTATATATAAGAATTTAGGAAGAAATTTAGGAGTGCAAGAGTGACTTCTTTGGCAGGTGAGTACTTATGAAAATCGAGGGTGGAAAATTTTGCATCTGTGTGGGTTTCTTGATAAATTTACTTAGGGTATGTGTGCTGTGAATCTGTATTTAATAGGAATTTTATTTCAATTCATGTAATATTAGCTACTAGCACCTATGTTACCCTTTTATTTATAATTTTGGGATGTTCAATGGAATTCAAATGAGAAATATATATGTATTTAGTAAAATATTTTAGTACTAACTATGATTATTGGGTTTAAGGTACCACAGGCTTATGGTACCCATAAGGCTAATCCTAGTCAGTTGTCTTTTAAATCGGTTAAATTGGTGATTGAAGTATTTAATAAATGAATCAGGTGATCCAGTTGTTGATACGATTGATTCTGAAATAGGAGATTGACATCTAGGATTGATCTCAAAAGTGAGTGTTTGAATCTATGTATTATACGATATTATGTTTTAAAACCCATACGGATTATATGCTATTGTACCAATTGCTCGTAATTTTTTTCAACATACACTAAACTTTATATGTATTCCACTGCGCACAAAATGATTTTTTTTTCTTTTCTTATTCTATTTCTGGACAAAAAAAGTAATTATCTTGTTATATTTTTGGATAAAAGAAATATTTTTTTCTTATTGTCTTATTTCTGGATAAATGAAAATGTACGTTTTTATGACCTTTCTTATGTTTCTAGACTAACAATTAAATTCGATGACCAATTGATTATTGTTACTGCTGCTGCTACTATTACTATTAGTTGGATCCAACTTATTCTGGGTGTGCGAGGGACTTCACTGGGCAGCAGCAAGCTAGCCAGTTGAATACCAAGCCCCCATGGCCTAATCCCCCCAGTGCACAACAGAAGCCGTTTATGGCTGAGGTGGGTCGTAGGAATTTTCGGGGATGCTCAAGCACTGTTTGGTAAGGTCGCACCTTGCCCGAAGCAATAAGGGATTGTTACGGTGGGAGTTATAAGGTTGACTGGCTATAGCAAAACTGACTGATCATCGTATTTAAGTTGATAGTCTAGGAAATCGTTTAATAAAATTTTGATTGGTTACTACTTGATCATTCATAAATTTCTCGACTATTACTGTTAGACTGTTTTATGAATCCCACTTATATTACTCAAAAATTCCCATTGTACAAAATAATTTTAATTCAAGAACTCACTTTACACACACTTGGCATTCACTGAGTATTTTACTCACACTCTTTTCTTTTCTTTAACTTCCTTCTAGCAGACATAAATTCTAGTCCTAGTGAGGAGGTAGATCCTGCATATGATGAGAATCAAGGGTGAAAATGTAGTTTTGGAATTTTCAGGAGACTAGTATATTTTCTATTAAGTTTGTTAGTTTTGTTTTATTTGTTATGCATTTTATTGTGTTTAGTTCCGGAAACATTTCGATACTTTGAGCTTTATGTTGTGAGTTTGCTAGGAATTGGATGAGTTCTTATTTAACCTTATGTTTTTGGATTGTTAGTTTCATTTATTGGGATTAAATTTCATACTCAATTTTAGTATAAATATGGTTTAATTTTGGGGCATGACAGAGTAGTATTCGAATTGTTGTGGAATTACTTAAATTGCATACTTTGGGAGCATACTTTGCTTTGAAATTTTGTGAATAAGATTACAGTAGCACCTCGACCCGAAGTAGGCACCTCCTTGGTGTGGCTCTACAAGAAAACATGTTTGGGATAGTTTATTTGAGGGCTTTTTGTTATTTTAGTTTTAACTTAGGGCTTTTTTTTTTTTTTTTGGCTTAAGTGGGGAATGAATCCAAAAATGAAACTTGGAATGGACATTGGAGCGGCGAGTACAAACCAAAAAGAAAAAAGTGGAAAGTGATATTTAAAATGAAAATAGCTTTAGTAACTTATCTCCAATTAACCAATTAAAAAAGGCTAGGACAAATAGTAAATAAAGGTTAATTATTTATTAATATTTTTAAATGCATAATTATGTAAACATGCAGAAAAAAAAAAAAAAAAAAAAAAGCCAAAATAGAATGGAGATTCAGGGTCAAAATTGGCGCCCTTTTCTAGTTGTCTTTTTCTCTTTTCTCGCAATTTACACACAAGCACACACTAATCTTTCCAGAAAACTTTTCTCAAAAATTCGAGAAAAATTTGAAAAACAAAGTTCATTTTCCTAATCGGACAAATGTCATTGTGCAGGCAAACATTGCTCAAAGTCATCATCCTGGAAGATAGTGGGTATGGTAACTTTATTTATTTATTTTTTATTGGATTTGATTTTTATTCATTTTACTGATTTTAGGTTTTGGGTTTTTCAATTTTAGCACCTGATTGTGATTTATATTTTCAAGGTGGGTAAAACATCATTGATGAACCAGTATCATTTTTGGCAGCTATATGTTTCACATTGATCAGGGCTGGTGTATTTTTTAATTAATTTTTTTAAGGTTATGGTTTATTTGTCTTTATTAGGATTTTTTTTTCCTAAGATTTTTTTTACTGGGAAAGAATGGTAGTACAACGTGAGGATTTGAGGGTTCTTTTACTGGTGAAAATAGATACGAGCATAAGAAATTCAGTCAATAGTGCAAGGCTACTATTGGGGCAGATTTTGTCACCAAGGAACTTCAAATAGAAGATCGTCTTATCACTATTCAAGTAGGTTTTTGGTTTTGTTTTGTTTTGTTTTTCCTTTTCAATTATTCTATTAGCATGTGAAAGAAACTCTAAAACTCTTTTAGAAATTGATGATGGTTAAGATTACGTTCTGAGGGAATGAAAGTGCATCTTGGGTTCGGTAGATTTGGGACACTGCTAGCCAGGAACAGTTTCAAAGTCTTAGAGTCGCATTTTATAGAGGGGCAAATTGATTTGTTTTGGTCTATGACATGAATGTAATAAGATCCTTAGACTCCCTTGACAATTGGCATGAAGAATTTCTGAAACAGGTTGGTGATATATTTCATCTTGTTACCATATCAGTAGTACTTGTGTGGCAGTTCCTGATTGGTTTTGGGATTTTTGCTGAATTTGTTTCCTGTATTATGTTTATTGTTTTGCTAGAGAAGTTTCTTTTTCTACTAAAATTGTGTTAATAGTACGGAATAACTAGGGGCTTGTTTGTTTACAAATTTTCAATTCATTTTCCAACTCCCAAAATTTAAACAAATAAACACCACACATTCCCTAATCTCACTCCCAAAATACAAAATTTATTCCCCAAAATATTCCTACTATTCACACTCCCAATACATTCCCCAAAGTTCCAATCATTGTCTCATCATTACAAATATATATACATACTACCACTATACAATCTACATATACACATATATAAATAATTTTAAAATACTTATTTCACCCCCACCAACCCAATAAAAAAGTTATTGATGTGACATCTTGTCCCCTCCCACAATACAAACAAACAAACAATTTTCTCCCAATTCATTCTCTACCTACCACCAAAAACACAAAAAAACAACCATCACATTCCCTAACCCCACTTCCCAAAAACCATTTTGGGAATTCAAAATTGGGATAATGCCCCAATTCACATCCAAACAAAGCCTAGGTCATACACATGAATGTATAGCTAGAATTTTCTTGGTACTGGCACAGTGTAGAAATTGAAGAACCATTTGTATTTTTGCATTGCTGTTTGTTAGGATATCCTCGCTTTAGTTTTGATAAAGATCATTTTGCTACATGATTTTTATTAATGATCTTTATCTTTGATATATGATGCAGAGCTAGTTAATGTATGAAATATGTTGATTCGATTCTAAAATATCTGCGAAATAATCACCCAATTCATGCATGCAAAAAAAAAGCAAAAATCTGCATGACTTTCTGGAAATAAAGAAGGAAAGTTTCTGGTGGAATTTCACATGGAAACTTGCAATCAAGGAAGAGTTTTTTAAAGGAAGATATATGTTGGATCAATCTTCAAGATAATTGTCCAATTCATGTCTAGACTGAAGGAAGGAAAATCTGTATAATCTTTCAGCATCAGATAAGGAAAGTAGCCGTTGGAACTTTAATATGGCAACTTTCAAATCAAAGAAGGAAAGTTACTATTAGAGTTTTACATAACCACATGACCAGATCTAATTCCTCATATTCAAAGAAGAAAGATAAAAGGAAAGATGTCGTTGGAATTTTTATATGGCAACATAGACTCAAGAAAAGGAAGTTACGGCTGGAACTTTATATGGCAACATGACATGTTTAGAAGATGCAAAATATTATGAATGAACTTCATCTATTTAAAGGAGTGAAGGAATAAGTCAAAAAAGATACAAAGCCTTTTCTCAAAGTTCAGAACTCTACAGGATATTACTCTGGAAGTTGCGCTGCAAGTTTGCTTTTGCCTTCCATCATCCAGTCTATTAGAAGTTTCTGCAATGGATGAAGTTGTTTTCTGTTATCGATTTCTTATATCTTGTATTTTTTGTAACTTCATTTGTGTTTAATATAAGTGCAGGTTAAAAATCCTAAGATTACATCTTAGGTAATGGAGTAGGCTTGCCGAGCTACTATAAATCATCGTGTTCTTCTTATTTGCTGTTTTTATATACTTATCAGTTTGGATTCTTATAAAATTATTTTTATCAAACCTTGTACAAAACTTTTCAAAGGAAGAAAAGTGTTTGTTGAATTGAGAAAAAGATCAATTCACCTCCCTCTTAATCCCTTTTTTTACTATCAATTGGCATCGGAGCATTAGGGCTCACATAATAAGTTCTAACCAACTTAAGCTTAATGGATGCATCTTAATGGATGCATCTAGTTTTGATGTTTATGCAGAAGAACAGTCACATACTCGTCCACCCCTATTCGATGGAACAAACTATTCCACATGGAAGAATCGAATCGAAGAGTTTATCATGGCTCTTGATTATGACTTATGGAACATAGTCATTGATGGACCACTTGTTACAACTACCAAAAACATTTCTCCTAAAGGTAGAATAGAACTTATTGCGGAAGACAAAAGAATGTTGTCCATAAATGCCAAAGCCAAGAATATCCTATCTTGTGCCCTGATTAAAGAAGAGTATAATCGAGTCAGCACTTGCTCCACTACAAAGGAGATGTGGAACATGCTTCAAGTCACTCATGAAGGAACATCTCAGGTAAAACAAGAAAGGATTGCATTGTTTACTCACCAATATGAAATGTTTTCCATGAAAACATGTGAATCAATCAGCTAAATGTATGCACAATTCATGGAGATAGTCAAACCCATGTTTGCACTAGGAAAAACAGTATCAGAAAGTGAGCAAGTTCGAAAAATCCTGCGATCTTTACCTCAGGAATGGACACCAAAGGTCACTGCAATCCATGAGGCCAAAAATATGGAAATTCTGTCAATGGGAGAGCTCATTAGATCACTTACTTCGCATGAAATGACACTCCTATCAAAAGAAGAAAGTTCCAAAGGCATAATTAAGAAAAATATTGCATTCAATTCAGAATAGACTGACTGGAACGAAGATTCAGGGGATCTGGATGAGGACACCCTAAATGATGAAATTGCAATGATCACAAAACGTCTCAGACAACTAAAACAGGCAAGAAATTATTTCAAAAGAGACAACAAATCAAGTTCCAGAAAAGGCAGCACTGAATACCAATGACCTGAACAAATTGTTTGCCATGAATATCACGAAGTTGGCCACAAGAAACCTGACTGTCCAAAGCTTAAAAGAAATTCCAAACCCGAGAAAAGTTCCAAATCCAGAACAATAACTATTACCTAGGATAATTCAAATTTCGATTAATTCGACAATGAGGACAACTGCCTTATGGCTGATTGATAGGTAACTTTCCTTTCCAAAATAAGTTCCAGTGATTTTGAATGTGAAAATGTAGGTTGCATGAGGAATTTCAAAACCAATTAGCTGAACTTCAAAAGGAAATAAACTCTCGCAACTACCAAATAGAAAACATTCTTGATGAAAAGTCTGAGCTTGTTCAGAGTTATAACAAAATAATCAAAAAGGACATAGATGACAAAAATAGGCTCATTAGGAAAGTTTAAGATCTTGAAAATAAGAACTCTTTTATGCAAGAAGAGAATTACAACTTGAAAATAACCATTAAAGGAAAAAGAAAAATGGGCGAACGTAAGATTCAATATGTTGGAAATAGAAAACAGAAAATTCATTATGCTTGTGGAAAGAAAGGACATGTTTGCTACAAATGTCCAATAAAGAATGACATTGGAACTAAATACGTATGGATTCCAAAGTCTAACAAACAAGGACCCGGTACTACGTGGGTACCTAAAATATTGACAAATTGTGATGCATGATCCATTCAACAAAAATAAAAAAGAAAATGGTATCTGGATAGCGGATGCTCTAGACACATGACCGGCGATAGATCATTTTTCACAAGCCTACAGGACTTCAGTAGGGGAAATGTCCTGTTTGCTGACAACACAGAAGGAATAATCATAGGTAAAGGAACTGTTGAAAAAATGGATGGAACTTCCATTGAGAATGTTTGGCTGCTAGATGGCCTTAAACACAATCTTCTAAGTATCAGCCAACTCTACAACAGCGGGTATCAGGTACAATTCCAACCCTCACATTGCATTGTTACTAAGGATGACAAAATTATTTTTTTCGCTGTTAGGGATAGAAATATTTACTGCATTAAATTGGATAATCTATCTAGCCAAAATGTTGAATGTCTAGTTGCTTTTGAAGATTCTAGTTGGACTTGGCATAGACGACTTGGGCATGCGAACATGAAACTGCTTGATCATTTTGTTGGAAATGATCTCATTAAAGGGATTCCAAAAATTGAATTTGTTAAAGACAAAATATGTGATGCATGCATTAAGGGATAACAAACCAAACCTCTTTCAAACCTATAAATGACATATCCTCATCAAAACCCCTTGATCTCCTTCACCTAGATCTTTTTAGACCTATGAAAACATCTTCTCTCAATGGGGGCAAATATGTTTCTGTGATTGTTGATGATTTTTCACAATTTACCTGGGTTCGATTTCTTTCTCACAAAAATGATGCTCTAAAATCTTTTGTATCTCTTGCTAAGAAAATCCAAAATGAAAAAGGGTATTTCATTAAAGCTATAAGGAGTGATCATGGAACGAAATTTGATGATAATGAGTTTATGGTCTGTTGTGATGAAAATAGATATTCCCACAATTTTTCTGCACCAAAAACACCACAACAAAATGAAGTGGTAGAAAGAAAAAACAGAATTCTTCAAGAAATGGCACGAACAATGTTGAACGAATATGAGTTGCCTAAATCATTTGGGGGTGGCTGTAAATACTGCATGCTATATTTCCAACAAAGTTTTTCTCAGACCTTTTATCAAAAATTCTCAAACCTTTTATCAAAAAAAAAAAAAAACCCTCATGAACTATGGCATGGTAAAGTACCAAATATCTCATACTTTCATGTATTTGGTTGCAAATGCTTCATTCTGAATGACAGAGATCATCTTGCTGAATTCGATTCAAAATCAGATAAAGGCATATTCATGGGATACTCAGTTCATGGCAAGGCCTATCGAATTTTCAATAAGAGGAAACGAACCATACAAAATATTGCAAAAGATACTTTGAGCATAGAATCTGTAGGTATTGATAAAATCATTGAAGCAGTCCAGCAAGAAAAGGAAGCTGAGAAAGAAAGTTCTGAAATCATTAATGAAATTCCAAATGGAACTTCCAATGAAGGAGACAAAGAAAAGATGCGGAAGTTCAAACACGCATCGAGTCATCCAGCTGATAAAATAATTGGGAATCCAGAAGCAAGAATAATGACTCAATTAAAGGCAAAAGGATATGATACTGGTAATACTGTCCTTTTATCACTCATAGAACCTGTCGATCTACATGAAGCACTAAATGACAGGTACTGAAAAGATGCAATGGAGGAAGAACTTTCCCAGTTTGACAAAAATAATGTGTGGAACATGGCAGAAAGACCTAATGACAGACCAATCATAGTAACCAAGTGGGTTTTTAAAAATAAACTAGATGGAAAGGGAATCTTGGTAAGAAACAAGGCAAGACTTGTTGCAAAAGGGTATTTACAACAGGAAGGTATTATTTTGATGAAACATATGCACCCGTAGCACGATTAGAGTCAATCCGCATGTTGCTTGCATATGCATCTTACAAAAGTTTCACTCTTTTCCAAATGGATGTTAAAAGTGTATTTTTGAATGGCTTTATTAAAGAAGAAGTTTATGTTTAACAACCACCAGGATTCGAAAATTCTAATTTTTCCAATTATGTTTTTAAATTGTCTAAAACATTATATGGTTTAAAACAAGCCCCTAGGGCTTGGTACGAAAGGCTGAGTACTTTCCTTCTCTCTAAAGGATTTTCCATAGGCACCATTGACACTACTCTTTTCATAAAGAAAGTTGATAATGAAATGTTAATGGTATAGATTTATGTAGATGATATCATATTTGGTGGTACTAAAAATTCTCTTTGCGATGAGTTTGCAAGTTCCATAAAAAGTGAGTTTGAAATGAGTCTCATGGGAGAACTAAACTTCTTCCTTGGACTGCAATCAAACAAAGTTCCACAGAAATATTCATATGCCAAAAAAAATATACAAGGGAACTAATCAAGAAATTTGGAAGGGAAAACTGCAAGAAAACATCGATTCTCATGGCACCAAACACCAAACTAGAGGCTGGTCTAGAAGAAAAAGGAGTTGACGAAATAATATGCCGACGAATGATTGAAAGTTTACTCTATCTTAATGCAAGCATACTAGATATTCTATTCTCAACAAGCTTGTGTGCTCGATTTCAGACAAATCCCAAGAAATCCCACCTTCGAGCGGTCAAACGAATATTAAAATACTTAAAGGGATCTCCTCACCTCAGTATCTGGTATACTCACTCAAAATATTTATCTCTTGTTGGATATTCTGATGCTGACTATGCAGGTTGCAAGATCGACCATAAAAGTACCACAGAAACCTATCAATTTCTTGGAAAAATATTGGCAAGTTGGTGTAGCGAAAAACAAAGCGTTGTTGCACTATCAACAACCGAAGCAAAATATATGGCACTTGGAAACTACTGCACCCAAATTCTCTGGATGAAACGAACTCTCCAGGATTACGGTATGAATTTCTTTAACATACCTATTAAATGTGATGATACTAGTGCTATTAGTATTACAAAAAATCTCATTTATCACTCTAGAACAAAACACATAGAAATCAGGCATCATTTTATAAAAGATCATGTGAGAGCGATATTGTCTACATAAATTTTGTAGAAACCAAGTACCAATTAGCTGACATCTTCACTAAGGCTCTTCCAGAAGATCGATTTAACTTTCTCAAAATCCGGCTTGGCATTATCTCTTCTCTAGCATAAAATATTTCTTAACCAACTAAATACAAATAATATTTCGTTGCACTTTGCTACTCCTTTTTAATGTTGAGGAAGAGACTTTGTGCATGTGACAACTAAGCATTTTGATGTGTACTCTCATTTTCATGACTTTGTGCATATGACAACTAAGCATTTTTATTTGCACTCTCATTTTCATGAGTTAGATCATGTTATGATATGTTTTTGGAAACTAAAATTATGATTGAAATCTTACGTTAGGACTAGATTTATGTCTTGGTAACTTGCTCTAATTATCTTACTTCTCATTTGACTAATTGCCGCTATTGCATATCTTTCAGAAGAACTTGCAAATAGAGGAATATAAATTTTGCCCAGGTTTATATCAATAAATCCATTTTCTCTTGATAAAGTTTTGTAGATAGGGGGAGCACAAATTCAGGGGGAACGATTATCATATCCTCACATGCAAAATGAATCATCATCAAAAAAGGGGAGATTGTTAGGATCTCTTCACATTAGTTTTGATAATGATCATTTTGCTACATGATTTCTATTAATGATCTTTATCTTTGATATATGATGCAGAGCTAGTTAAAGTACAAACTATATTGATTCAATTCTAAAATATCCGTGAAATAATCACCCAATTCATGTAAGCAAAAAAAAGCGAAAATCTACATGATTTTCTGGAAATAAAGAAGGAAAGTTTCTGGTGGAACTTCTCATGGAAACTTGCAATCAAGGAAGAGTTATTTAAAGGAAGATATCTGCTGGATCAATCTTCAAGATAATTGTCTAATTCATGCCTAGAATGAAGGAAGGAAAATCTGTATAATCTTCTAGCATCAAGTAAGGAAATTAGCCATTAGAACTTCAATATGGCAACTTTCAAATTAAAAAAGGAAAGTTACTGAGAGCTAATTCCATATATTCAAAGAAGAAATATAAAATGAAAAATGCCGTTGGAATTTTTATATGGCAACCTGGACTCAGGAAAGGGAAGTTACGGCTGGAACTTTATACGGAAACATGACATGTCTAGAAGATGCGAAAGATTCTAAATGAACTTCGTCTATTTAAAGGAGTGAAGGAATGAGTCAAAAAAGATATAAAATCTTTTCTCAAAGTTTAGAACTCTACAGGATATTACTCTGGAAGTTGCGCTGCAAGTTTGCTTTTGCCTTCCATCATCCAGTCTGTTATAAGTTCTACTATAGAGGAAGTTGCTTTTTATTATCTATTTCTTATATCTTGTCTTTGTTGTAACTTCACTTATGTTTAATATAAGTGTAGGTTAAAAGTTCTAAGATTACATCTTAGGTAGTGGAGTAGACTTGTCGAACCACTATAAATCATCGTGTTCTTCTTATTCGCTATTTTTATATACATATCAGTTTGGATTCTTATAAAACGGTTTTATCAAACCTTTTACAAAACTTTTCAAAGGAAGAAAAGTGTTTATTGAATTGAGAAAAAGATCAATTCACCCCCTCTTAATCCCTTTTTAATGTCAATGTTGACTATTTCTTTTTCAACATAATGATTCTAAGCCTGTCGTCCTAGGTGGTTTTGCTGGGTTTAGAGGTGACTCCCCTTAACAACCATGATTGGAGCTGCTCTTTTCCTCTTATAAAATGTTTAGCTTTTATCGTTACGGTTTGTAGTGGAACTTTTCTTGATGTGCCAAATATAGACTCTGAGCTTCTGTAATAGATCCCTTTTTTATGAAGTTAGTTTTCACCTTTTACCAATATTATTTGCTGAAACAAACATTGGTATGGGTTGATTGTTATAGAAATGATGTTAAATTCTTTTGCTCGCCTGTCTATAAGATATGATATTGTAGTTATTTTGGTAGTACAACAAGATTACCTTGTCCATTTCTTAATCAGCTTACTTTTCCCTGTTCTGAATTTAGAGCTAGTTTGGTGTGCTTGACATGACTGACTGTAGGTCAAACCTTTATTCGATGCATTGTAAAATTTATTATAGTATCGGTGACATTTTGGAGTGGTTAAGCAACAATATGGTAATAGTTGACAATATTATCTATCAATGACAATAGATTCATTATGACTATACCAAACTTTGATTATTCAAATCTGACTCCTGGATCTACATATTTTATTGATTTTGGAAGTAGACTTGTGAAGTTGACAGTTGTGATGCAGGCTAACCCATGTGACCCAAAGACATTTCCTTTTATATTACTAGGAAACAAGATTGATATAGATGGTGGCAATAGCAGTGTGGTAAGTTGTGTTATTGTGCGTAAAATAAAATATGGCTCATATTTGGCTCTAATTAACTTCAATTCAGGTTTCTGAAAAGAGAGCAAAGGAATGGTGTGCATCAAAAGGGAACATACCTTATTTTGAGACATCGGCGAAAGAGGATTACAATGTGCATTCTTATCTATTGCAAAGGCTACTGTAGACATATCAATTTTTGTCCAATTGATAAGTGACACATGTAAAATAATATATTAAATATTAATTTAAAATTTTCTATTTAAATTTTGGTGTATATTAAATTTAATCCCAAAAGATAAATAATTAATTTTAATTAATAATTTAGTATTTATTTTATATTCAAATCAAGCAGTGACACGTGTCAAAGATGGAGTGTCTGCATCTATGAACCAATTAAATCAAAGATATTTGATATTGATATTATCTTTTGATGTTAAATATTATCAAATCAAATATATCTGATATTATCTCTTGATATTTGATATTATCTTATCAAAGAGATAACTATCAAAGAAGTTCAAGTCAATCTGGAAGTCTCACATCAAGCAACTATATAAAGGGGGGGGGGGACCAAGGCTCATTCAACACACAACACAAATTCCAGCAAGTGAGAGGAGCTTTGAAGGAGTCCAGCAATTTTCTCAATTAAATTCAAGGAGATCCACGGCGTTCAAGGTGTTCTTTGCGGAATCCACATATTCTTGGCATTTGATTCGAGATTAAGGTGCGAAGCCCCCGAATTGGCGTTATTCTATTCAAATCAAATTCAAAGGAGATCCACAACGTTCAAAGCGTTCTTCGCGGAGCTCAAGATTATATTTGGAAGGGAAGAATCAAATGATTATATTAGAGATTGAATCCACAATTGACTGATAAGTTTCAATTTTATTTTATTTGTACAATTTTTCTTATCTTGTAATTTTATTTTGCAAACAAAGAAATTTGTTGTTACAACTACTTTAGCCAATGAGCATGAGCAGGACATGTGAGTTGGATTTAGAGATTTGAATCATTGCCTTTTTGCGTGTTTGATTAGGAATTATCCTTTACTGTCGCCTCTCCCCCAACTCTGCAATTATAAATGTGTGCATACGTCAAACATATGACACAAACACCTATATACTACTATATGGGCAATAGATTGTCTGAACTGTAACTCCATAATATTGGAATTATTTTCCGCTAGGCGTACGGAACAAATAGCAATCTGAAGATATTATAAGAAACATGTAATTTTAAAATTAGAAAAATAGGTCATGTGCCATGTAAAATACATTCTTATAAAATATGTAATTGTAAAATCAGAAAATAGGTCATATGCTGCATTGCATGGTATATGACATTACAGAGGAAAGATGATCATTTCATTTCGTTTTGTACTGACCTGTTTTTAATCTAAGTATGATTTATTGGATCCATAAAACTTGGGATATATCTACCTAGTAGCTAGAATCCGGTCCAATCTCTTAGATATTGGACGCAACACACTGGTTCCACTGGATCCTATCCAACAGCGGGTAGGAGTCAATATTCGTGCTGTAGTTTTAGCAATGTCGCGTATCCCCCTGCTGTTTAACATATAGCCCATGAAATTACTCTTACTCATCATCAAAGACATACCTTATCTAGTTTTTTATGTGTATGTAATCATGATGGGAATATTTTTATTCTAAATCTCATATTCTACTTTCTTGTTTTATCATGTGAGGCCTACTAGTGGTGTACTAATAAATAAATCTGGAAGCACATTATACAGTTTCGTTATTAGTTGTAATGGAATATTGTAAAATGTGTTCAACGTATGTTTCTTTACATGGTGAGTATGTTGATATAAAAAGAGGATAAATCAAGTTAGTTATTTTCTTTTGTTAAAAAGCTTATTAGTAAATGATTACTTCTATCATTTTTCTTCAACAAAAATGCCAGATTTTTTAAGATAACAACAAATATAGCCTTTTAATTTTTTAGATTCTTTAATTGAGTAATAATGATAAAAATAATTGGAACACTGTGATGAGGAGGTCAACTAAAAGATGCTTACCAGCTCTTTGTTTCAATCTCTAGGGGCCGAGGGGTATAAACTTTATAGTTAACAACAGCATATATGTCTTTATAGTTTCTATGTGAAAATCTGCTGTGTATTGTTACATTTATTTTTTAATCCCGCAAGTGTTTCTCCATGGAGGTAACAGTAAACTTTTTCATTAGTAAGAATGTAATAGATTTGCCTCTTGAAAATATTGTGATAATAAACATCAAATTAAGAGGACGTAAGGTTTGGCCCATGGCGTTTCTTGATCCTTCTCCTGAGTTTGACTGGCTCTTCTCATTGAAGGCAGTCAAATGTCTTTTGAATATGAACTGTGAGAAGCTTGACAATATTTTACCAAGTCTTTTATGTCATCTTTTCTTTTTTGTCCTTGAGTTTCTTTGAGGTATTCCTTCTCTCTAATTCTTTCTAAATTGGCATCTGCAGGTACTTCCACAACACACACGGAGCAACAAGGTGGTTGTGCATGCTGATGTTGAATTAGCATTTGATGTCAAAAATTCATGGTTAACTTCGTTTTTGTGTGATTCTTTCCTCTAGGCTGTTATCCATACCCATTCTTTTCGCATGATTCTTTCCTTTGGGCTGTTTTTCATAGCCATTATTTTGTATCTGCTGTATCCTGTGCTGTCAAGATTGAGACGGACGGACGGACGGACGGGCGGGCGGGCGGGCTGGCTTCCGTTTGATTTGAAGTCATTAAACCTACAATCATTTAACAGGATACTTGTAATTTTTTGTTCTCACATTGATCTCAGCTGGGAAAGGTTTTGTATTCTCATCTTCATAAATATTACAGTAACATTGTTTGGATGATGAATTGTATGGACATTTCAGATGAATCTTTTTGGCACCCTACTTGATCATCTAATGCTTTTTAGTTGATATGCTGTTGGGGTGTGTATTTTTTTTTATTTATATTTATATATACACATTAATAATTTATTAAAATTCAAATTCCCTTATTTGAGGGCGATGGGTGTTTATGCAATGTGAAAGAATGAAATTTTGGAATGTGGCATTTGCTGAGGCAATCTTATTTATTATTGAAGAATGAATTTTATTTATAATATTAAATATCTTTTTTAAAAATACAATTTTTTTAAAAAATATTATTGAAAAACTTTAATCATTTCAAAATATTACATCATTTTATATCTTCCAATTAGTATTTTAATGCGAATTATATTTCTTTAGTTAGTATATTATTATAAAATTAGATAAAATAATTTGATTGTGTCACTACTACTTAGATAAAATTTACATAAAAAATAATTAAAATAGAATTTATTTTTCTTTCAAAATATAGCTTTATTTTCTAATATGTTTTTCCATTCAACTACAATAATGTGTTGTTTGAGATATTTGAAAATAAAATCAAACATTCCCTAGGTTTTCATCAAAATTTCTATATTCCCTTTTTCATATTATATAAAAGCAATTCTTTTTCGCTTATAGAGTAAATAGTTCTATATTATACAAAGGTCCTTAAGTATAGGATAAGAAATTAAAAGGAATAAGGTAAACAAACAAAATGTTAGGTAGTGATTGCTTGTGATTTCATTTCCAATTTTTCATCTCTGAGAGAGAATAGTGAGATTTTTGTGTTTATGAGGTTAAAAAAAAATTATGAGGAAGTAATTGTTTGTGAGGTAAAAGTGTAATGATTACAGTTGATGTGGCAGGTGAAAGTTATGAAATTGTGATTGGTTGTGAGGTTTTTTGTAAGAAAAAGTTGTAAGTTTATGTTTGGTTGTGAGTTTTTTCTTTTTAAAGAAAAACTTGTGAAATGGTGATTTGTTATAAGGTACACGTTAAAATGTTGTGTATGTAATACTTTTATATAATATTTATATATAGGTCTTTATTAGAATAAAATGAAATTATTAAAATATCCTTTAAAATATCTTATAATACATATACTAAAATATAATAATGAATTTATGTAATGATTTAATTACTATTGATTTTTAAAAATTTTAAGTGTATACTAAAACAAATGTGTATAAGCTTATATATGCAAAAAATAATTTTATTTAAGTGTTAAAATATACATGTAAATAATTATATTACTAAAAAATAATTTTATTTAAATAATAAAATATTTATATATGCAAAAAATAATTTTATTTAAGTATTAAAATATACATGTAAATAATTATATTACTAAAAAATAATTTTATTTAAATAATAAAATATAATGTGTAAATATAAATACATATTATGAAATAATTTTATTTAAATAATAATATAATGTGTAAATATAATTATATATTATGAAAATAATTTTATTTAAATATATTAAAATTTTGTGTGTAAATATAATTACATATTATGAAAATAATTTTGTTTAAATAATAAAACGTTATGTGCGAATATAATTTTGTATTAGGAAAATAATTGGCAAAATCTCTTTTGTTGATCCCTTATGTATGGTGTTCATCCCACTTTAATCCATCATCTCTCAAATGTATTATTATAGTCTCTTATCTCCAAAATATATATCACCATCATTCCTACTTATAAACGTCTATTAGTACTTGATGAAGACTTAACCCAAATGGATGGAATATTTTATTAGATAAGGGTAAAAGTAGAAAAATATCTAATTTTACTCAATAGTTCCTATTAGTAGAGAACACTACTAAAAAATCAATGAAAAATGAAAAATGCCTAATTTTTTCATAACAAAATGAGTATTTCCTCACAACAAAATTTTGAAATTGGAATAGTATTGTTTCACAAAAGAGGGACTGCATTCTACCAATTTACAATAAGTTTTGGCAAACTTTTTTCTTTACTTTCAATTCCAAGTTTGTATTAAATAATATTAAGCTATATTGATTGCACTTTGCAAATGACAGTAGGTTGCCTGCATGGAATTTGGATCAGAATTTTACATGGTCATTCATGTCATTATATGCAAATTCAGTAGCAAAAATGGAACAAATGTGTGGAGGGAAATAAACAAGTCCAAATTATCCTTCTAGTTTGGCTAAACTTTGGATGAACTTCCATTAAGCACTAACGGAAATTTACAAGTAGGAATGATGATGATATGTATTTTAGAAATGAAGGACTATAATAATACATTTCAGAAATTAGGAACTAAAGTGGGATGAACACCATACATGAGGGACCAACAAAGAGATTTGGCAAAAATAATTTTATGTAAATATTAAAATATACATATAAATAATTATAAATATTATGTGTAAATATAATTATATATTATAAAAATTAATATTATGAAATATTAAAATATACATGCGAATAATTATATTATCAAAATAATTATATTAAAAATATTATGTGTAAATATAATTATTTATTACTAAAATAATTCTATTTAAATA
Organism: Jacaranda mimosifolia; assembly: GCA_018894105.1. Lineage (NCBI taxonomy): Eukaryota > Viridiplantae > Streptophyta > Magnoliopsida > Lamiales > Bignoniaceae > Jacaranda > Jacaranda mimosifolia. Next base: position 3,024,506 of record CM032131.1, on the reverse strand, counting down.
TTAAAAGATTTTGCATAGATATAATTACATACTATGAAAATAATTTTATTTAAAATGGTTAAATATACGTCAAAATAACTATATTAAGAAAATAATAATATTTTAATATAAAAATATTATGTGTAATTATAACTTCATATTATGATATAATTTAATTTAAATATTAATATATACATGTAAATAATTATATTATGAAAAATATTATTTATATATAAAAATATTAAGTGTAAATATAATTATATATTATGAAATTAATTTTAAATAAATATTAAAATATTATGGATAAATATAATTATATATTATAAATTAATTATGTAGAATTAAACCTTATGTATACATGTGGATGAAAAATCAAGAGAGAAATTTCAAAAATTTACTTGAGAAGAAGAATCCACTTTTTGAGAGAATCCAAAAAAAATTCTCTAAGAGGAGAATCCAAAGAAATTTTCAAAGATGAAATAAGGAGGAGAGAAATATTTGTTGGAGAGTGAGAAAAATTCTCACATCCAAGCACTGCCCCTTAATTTTTTTAACTCACAGAAATAAGATTTGAGAAAATTTTCCACAAGCAAGCACATTATATCTTGTGAAAAAGATTACATTTTGTGCTTTATAATTATAAGACCAAATTTTTTAAATTCAGTATCGGCAATTGCAATTATCTAAAATAATATAATTTGGATAATCCAAAGCTCTTAAAATACTGAGTAATGCTAATCGATTTTGTACAAAATAACAACAAAATATTTTTTAAAATGTTAAATTAAATTATGCAAATAATTACCTATATTAGGGAAGAAAACGGATCAAACTAGCTTGAGAGCTTGATGAGTTAGCTTAAAAAGTGGTCAAGTTTAAATTTGGCGAATCCAAGATCGAGCCGTACTCAAGTCAAGTTTGGCTCACGAGTTTTTTTTTTTTTTTCTTTAAGAAAACATTTATAGAAGAAATTATAATAATATATTAATTTAAAAAAATTATAAATAACTAAAATTTTCAAGGTCGATTTTGATCCTAAATTCAAAAGCCTATAAGGTGATTACAAGTTCAGGCCGAATTCGAACAAGAGTCCAAAAATTGAAAAACATGATCATGGCTTACCTCTGCTTGGATGGCTTGCATCTTTAAACCTTAATCTATATCATTAATATGTTTTACTCTCTCCTACTAAGGCTGGGTAAAGTTTTAATAAAGTAGGTAAAATATAAAATTTTATTTAATATTTGCAAAACATTAAAACAATAAATTTCATATAGATGTCTCAAATAAAATTATTCGCCTTAAAAGTGGTCCATATATATTGAAGACGTGGATTCATGGCCTTCTCATATTCTTTCGACACTCAAACGCCTAGACAATACTAAATATACTCCTCTCTTCTTCTCTACATTCTTGACTAAAATTCCAAAAACCCACAAATTGTAATCAGATTTTGGAGCTTCAAGAGGTCTCATCAATGGCGGCAACACTTGCAGTTGGGCTGAAAACCTCGTTTTTGGTATTGGGATGTGCGATCACCGCCACTGTTATTTACACTATTGCCACTGATGGACTCCCTTTCCGCAAAGAACTTCTCACTCCGTATGTGTTTTCTCAAATCTTTTCTTTCTTCTTCTTTTTTTCCCTTCTTGTTCTGCTGGAAGATTGAGAGTAATGCTGGATTCTTGTCTTGTGGGGGATTTGGTCATTTTTGATATGCTGGTATTATGGAATTTGTTATAAACTCTAATGGAATCTTTTCTTCCTGGAATGATCATTTCACTCTTTTCATTCCATTTCTTTAGGTGTTTAATTATTCCAAAAGATAATCGTCCACTTATCTAGAGATTAAAATTTGAAAATATAATATATATATATATATATATATCCATCTCACTCTTGGGAACTTCTTTAGTTTGTTTGTTGTTAGGTGCTGAAGATGTATATATTTAAGGAAGAATGATGGCTGCAAAGGGCAAAGTAGTACTTGTTTGCTAAGTGAAAAAAGTTTTAATTATGGATGATTGAAGCTGCTGCTAACTTGGTGAGGGGCGTAACTGGTATAGTCATGAAGACAAGTTACTAGTTGCAGCAAAGTTGATAAAGAAGAGTTTTCTTTCTTTTTCTTTTTCCTTTTTTTTTTTTTTATTTTTTGATTGCGAAATAAGGAAGAGTTAATTAAGAGGGAAAAATGATGAAAGTCTGCTTGAGAAAAAGAGGATCATGTGGCAAACAAGTGAAAAGAAAGCAAGAAAAGGTATAAGGCAAACCTATATAAATTTGAAGGAAGCTGTACCTATTATTACTAGATGAGAAACCCAAAAACTCAACACACATGAGCATACAGATACAGAGAGACTGTATAATTATTGGAAAGAATTGCTGGCTGCTCAGTGGTAAAACTGTTATTATGTAAAGTGTCATCTTTAACTATGGAAACTGCACATTTTCAATTATTTCTCTGCTATTTTATATTCACAATGTGAACCTTTATCCAACCTTCTTTGTTTGTTGGTTTTTGGCTATGGAAAAAGGGACAGGCCTCCCTGGCCTCCTCTATCTCTGCTACTGAACCATGTTTAGACGAGCACTTAACTGCACCTATTTCATGACAAACTGGAGCATCTGGCCACTTTATTGTGATCGGCCACAGGACAAATTATATAGAGGATGAAGTTCGGGAGAAGTTTGTCAACTTCTTGCAGTTATATAATTTTCCATGGATTCCTCTATGAATTATGTTTGAATCTATCTGGATTTGTATTAATATTAACATCATGAATGTTAATGGTGTTAACCAAAAGATACAAATATGCATTTTGTGGTAATATTGAATTGTCTTACACCCTTGCGTTTCTTCTTCCTTTGAAAAATACTTTTCTGGAAGAATTTAATGCACTTATCTATGATTTCTATACAATGAGGAGTTTGATATACATTTTGACTGCCTAATTTACTTGTTTTGATAGACTAACAAAGCTAATTCTATTATGTCTTATATGTTTTGAGATAATGTCAGTCATTTCTTGCTTTTAACATCTGGCATTTTGCTTTATTATTTTGAATTTGAAAAGAAAAATGACTTGAATTATGGGTAATCATCTCAATTCAGAAACTTTGTTTTGTAATTTTTTGATACAGGTGGATGGCAGCAACACTCGTTGATTTCTATGTCAATATCCTAGCAATAGGGGTATGCAGTGCTATCATACTCTGCTGCTTAATACATTATTATACTCAAATATGACTTCATTTTATCAGGACCAGATCTCAGATATTTTCTAAAATATGGGATATTTGCTGCCTGCAATAAAGATTTCAAAATTACAACTTGTCTCTAAATGCATGATATATGATGTATGTTCGCTAGTTGAATCCAACTCTGGCACGTACATGGCCGACTCCGTGTGTACCTATATGATGTTGGAATAAGAAGGAATAAAAAACTTTAATTCCCTTTCATGGATGCATCTGTACTATAACTAGATTCCAAGTTCCTTGAAGTTTTAGCACCCTAGATTTTCAAGGCTTGAAATGGATTTATGAATCTTTTTTGTATACACATCTTTCATTAGACATATTTACAAGCAGATATGGTTCTCTCCTTACAATAATCCCAAAAATCAGGCAAAAGTGGTATAGAATATAACAGTTTACACGATGTCTCTCCTTTCTCTCCATCACTCATATATCTATATAGTTATAATTGGTGCACATGTGGGTTAAACTTACTGTCTTTCAAATCTCAGCATGATTTGGACCATAGGCTGGATGAACTCCATGCATTGATCTTTCAACAGTCACAAATATGTATATTTATCACTATGAATAGTATTCTAACATTTGTGTAACCTTTTACTGTATCAGGCATGGATTGTGTTCAAGGAAGCAAATTGGATCAGGGCAATGATCTGGCTAGTTTTGCTTATATGTTTAGGAAGGTACAATTTTGATCTTATTCATTCAAGTTCCTGAATTTCTCTAAAATATCTTCTTGTTATTTACATATTTTGTGAGCTTTTTTCGATAAATAGCATCTTGGATGGAAGTTGACTCTACTTGTTTTGATAGGGTTTGTTGTTGTCGTCTTAAAACTTGTTATCAAATGTGTCGTCTTTACTACTTTAAATATTTAGAGGAAACATGATAGTAGAGTAAGGAAAAGAACTTGGATTGAAGTCTTAGACTTACAAGAAAAACAGAGTAAATATGTGAATACACCTATTGACATTTAGAAAATGTTCATGTAGGATTCCTAGGATAATCATAATGATATATTATGGAAACATTTGTATTATATTTGTTGAATTTCTAGTACAGTAGAACTCTTGTCTTTATTTTAGGGATAATCTTAGGATCTGATTCTAATTTATCTTTAATTATTTTTAGTTGATCTTTTCTTATTTTAGTTCCTTATTTTTAGGATTTATTAGTAACCTTTTCTTTGTATATATTTCTCTATGATTAATGGAAAGGGATAGCAATTCATTCTCTCAAAATATCCTTTCAGAAGGTCTACATGGTATCAGAGCCTAGGCTCTGAAAACCTAATTCTTTTCTATTTCTCTTCATAAAAAAAGGTTGAGGATAGTTGCAAAGAGACAAAACTCCACATCTGAAGTCATCTCCAATCTAGAAACTATACCTCCTACAAACAATTATGGAGGATAAAAAATTGCATCTCTTCTCATCATAAGGTATAAACTTAACGAACATAACTTTCTTCAATAGTCCCAATCCGTAATGATGTTCATTTGTTATAGGGCATAAACTCAACGGACATAATTTTCTCCAATGGTGTCAGTACATAATGATGTTCATCTGTGGGAGAGGCAAAGATGAATATCTCACTGGCTAAATTACTGTTCCAGATAAAAAGGATCCAAGGTTCAAGCCATGGAAGACCAAGAATCATATGGTGATGTCATGGATAAATAATTAGATGAACAATTAGATAGGGGAGAACTTTCTCTTGTATGGAACAACAAAAGAAATCTGAGATATAGAGAGAGAAACATACTCCAACTCTAAAAATACCTCAAAAACTTTTTGAAATTGAATCCAAACAACATGATCTATGCCAAGGAGAACTTACTATCATGTAGTATTTCAACACCCTCACTCCTTACTGGCAACATCTTGATATGTTCGATGTCCACATGTGAAAGTGCCCAGAAGATACAACCTTATACAGGAAGATCGTGGAATAAAAAAAGGATGTTTTTGATTTCTTCGTGGCTTGAACAAAGATCTAGATAAAGTTAAAGGACATGTAATGGGAACTAAGCCCTTTCCAAGCATTCGTGAAGCTTTTTTAGAGGTTTGACATGAAGAAAGTAGGAAAAAGGTGATGTTGGGATCTCAAAACTATATGCTCTAGCAGCATGAGAACCACCATCAAACAATACTAACAACTAACAGAGAAAAGGAAGGCCTTGGTGTGATCACTATCGCAAACCAGGGCATCTCAGGGAGAATTGTTGGAAAATTTATGGAAAACCCAATGATTGGAAGCCATCAAGGCGAAATAATGATAGAGAGAGCATACTTAATGTTGATGCCACATCAGATAACAATAAGGACCATACATTTCCTACAAGTGTTCAAATTGAAATAGTCCATTCACCAAAGAACAACATGAGGTTCTTCAAAAATTCCTCAGTCAAAATATCTTGCCTCATTCTGGATCAAGCATGTGAGCACATAAATGTTATAATCTTTCAAGTGCAAGGTAATCTTCCAAGTGCCCTTACTATTAATAAATGCTATGTAAGTCCATGGATTGTTGATTTAGGAACTTAAGATCACATAACGGGAGATGTTACCATATTTGATGAATATAGACCATGTAATGGGATCATATGGTTCAAATAGCTAACGGTTCCTTGTCTAAAGTCAAGGGAAAATCATTAAAGATGTGACTCTTCACTTGGTTCTTCATGTTCCTAATTTGGACTACAATTTACTCTCTATCAGCAAATTAACCCGTGATCTGAATTGTGTAATTAATTTTTTTCCTAGTCAATGTGAATTTTAGGAACTAGATTTGGGGAAGACAATTGGCAATGCTAAGTGCTGAGGTGTGTTCTGGACCATATCTCCTCAAAGATGAGATTCCTTTAAGTGTCAGCAATAATTCAAATGGTGCGTCACTTAAGATCAGTCTTGTTTGAATACTTATGCCAATAAAGACAATGAGGTTATGTCATGGCACTATCACCTTGGTCATCCTAATTTTCTGTATCTCAAGAATTTGATTCCTTCACTATTCATTAATAAAAATCCGAAGTTACTTAATTGTGAAGTTTGTCAACCTTCAAAACATACTTGCAGTTGACAGTTGTTATCCTAGTTCTTTATATAAGCCTTTTCTTCTCTTTACTTTGATCCATGGTGATGTATTGGGGTGGTCAAGGATAAAAAATATAATAGAAGCTAGGTGTTTATGCCATTTGTTGATGATCATACCAGACTGACTTAGGTGTTCCTAATGAAAGAAAAATCTGATGTTGGGCAAATCTTCAAAAATTTCAACTTTATGATACAGGCACAATTTCAAACAAAAATTCAAGTCTTAAAATTGAAAATGCCAAAGAGTACTTTAATTCTATCTTGGGTACCTATCTGATGAGTCAACGAATTGTACACTCAGGCTCTTGTGTTGACACCCCTCAGGCTCTTGTGTTGACACCCCTCAGCAAAATGGAGTACCAGAAAGAAAAAACAGGCACATATTAGAGGTAGCTAAGTCACTTATGTTCACCACTCATGTGCCAAAACACTTTTGGGGAAAAGCAATACTCACAATAGCATATCTCATTAATCAAATGCCCTCTAGAGTACTTAAGTTTCAAACCCCATGCAAAGTTGCTCTTCAATGCTTTTCACACATCAAATTCATTTCATCGTTAGATCCTAAGGTATTTGGATATTCTACCTTTGTTTGTGTCCATTCTCAACATCGTGGGAAGATAGAACCGAAACCCATCAAATGTGTCTTTCTTGGGGGGTACTCACCATACCAAAAGGGGTATAAGTGCCACTCCGCTACAACAAAGAGATTATACAACTTAGTGGATGTCACATTCTTTGAACATCAACTATTTTTTTTGAAACCTGCAAATTAAAGGGAGACCAAGAGTGAATTTCAGGTTTGGGGTATTGAGTCTGGGGATACCTCTTTCCTACTCCAACCAGTCCAACCAGAACTAAACTAATAAGAAACCATTGGTTTCTTGTCTCCTCAATTTGAGAGTATTCCCATTCCTGTACAATCTGAAAATTTGACTATAAATAGGCCTACAGATGTTCCTTTTTCCTCTGACCCGAACAGTCCCAATTGTCCTCAAAATAGTGAACTCAAGGAGCTGACTTTCTACTCAAGAAGGATGAAGTCAGGAAGGGAGATAGAAAACACAACACCCCTCACACCTGACCAAGAGGCTGATCCAAATCCAGTGCCTGCTTAAATTCACTCAGGTAAGAAAAAAATGTCCCCGAGAATCCAACATTTGTTATAAATAATTTAAATATTCCAATTGCTCTAAGAAAAGGTGTCAGATTTGTTTCATATGAAAGATTGTCACCATATTACCAAACATTTGTATCTACTCTTGATAGTGTACATGTTCCAAACTCTGTTTAAGAGGCTCTTCGGAACAAAGAATAGAGGAAAACGGTTGATGAGGAAATTAGAGCATTGGAGAAAAATGGCACTTGGGTGATTACATACATCCCATAAGGAAAAAAATTGGCAAGCTATAAATTGATTTTTACTATCAAACATAAGGCAGACGAGAGCATTGAAGGGCTATGTGAGTGACTATATGCCAAGAGAGAGGTGAATTAAGCTTATGGGATTTTAATGCAGCGGAAGATTATCACTCAAAATACTTTTTGGCCTTTCAAAACAACTTAAGTCCTTTGCAGAAAAATAGTTTTAGTTACTGACTAGAATTTGTAAGTTTCAGTTAAACTACCAGTCAAACCAGTGATAAGTAAAGCAGTAAAATAGAATTAAAAATGACATTGGCATTTATAGAGGTTAGGCAAGCCTGTATCCTCTATTTAAGCTTTCACTTAGGATTTTGGACCTATCAAATTAATTAATAAGTAAGTGTGTTTTTTACAAGTAATAGAAATAATTTGACAATAAGAAAAGTAAAGGATTGGAAACACCCTAACAGGGTGAAAAATTAGCTCTTTGCAAAGAGCTAAATTGGAATACCAGACGAGATAATATAGATTCCAGAAAACTGTGAAACCAGCAGCTTGTGAACTGGCTCGGGGGAACTTCTATTGGATCACTTGCACAACCTCTATAGATTAATGCACGAGTTGCAACCACTTCGTACGGCAAGCTCTAGTCTCTTCTTCCAGACCAAAACCAAGAACACTGCCAAAGATTCCAGACAATACCGCCCTACTGGTTTCTTCACCTAGAGGTACTTTAAGCTACCAAGAGCCAATTTGTTCTCTTCACAGGGTCCCTTGAGAGCAAGTACGACTCTCATCCCTCTTTGCCACTAGGTCTTTTGAGACACAAATCACTTTATCCTCGTCTCCCTATGGTCCATCGAAGGTAAGTTCCACTTGACTTTCTTAACTACAAGGTCCCTCGAAAACACACATAGAGCAAGGAATTAGTAACACGTAAGCATAAAACGTGTATAAGAGTATCACACAACTCCTCAAGACACTTAACAAAGTTCTCTCCCGACTTAGTGATTCGCTTGAAACAATGCTGCACGATTTCACTTTTATATGCTTATTTGCAATGACTATAAGTTCTTATTAAGGTAACAAGTCGTCGGAAATAAATAAGGGAACACGATAATTTTAGTAATCATGTATTAATTCCTTAAATAACGGATGATTCAATTGATTTCAACATAATATGATTTCTTTCCTAAGTTATAGAGATGTAAATCAAACAAGAATCTTCATAAGATCTTCATAAGACCGTGTATTTAAGAATTATGAAGCTAATATTAACTAGTTCCTGTCTAACAGCCTTAGTCATCACATAAAGACTCATGGAATTTAGATCAGTGGACTGACCACCACTAGATACCGGGGAGGAAAATATAGTACAACTGAGCATTTTATGAAGCAGAAAATATTCAATTTTCAGTTTGTTTAAAGTAGTTCCACTAGATAAAGCAAATTGTTAACCACCCCAAAATATTTTGGTGATTTCATCATAGAAAATATCAGCTTTAGATAAGTCTCCAAAATTAAAAAACTTAGTACCATCATCAGGAAGATCAAGTATAAAGTTCAATTTTGACAAAGACAGCACAATTCTTTTTCCAAACATATAAGACTCAATGGAAGCCTCATTTTTAGATTCAATGAAAATAAGGTTTGAATAAAACAGCATCACAAGGATAGGCTCTTTCATCTAATGTTATAAAACTATCCCATTTCAGCTTACACACGACATCAATTGTAGGAGATTTTGGTAATGAATCAAAATTAACCGTTCTTCCCCAATTTAAATTTCGACTAGAAATCCTTTGAAGAAAACAATTTTCAACTTCGACAAAATGGAATTTGAGAGAAGAAGGGACCTTATTGAAGTTCCAATCAGTAATTTCTTCAGGATTGACTAGAATAGGGGGTTTAGGGCTTGACAATGCCTCATTTGAACCACTTAGTTTTTCAGGAGAACCCATGGGGGTGTCCTTAATACCAGGTTTCTCAGACCCTAAGAACTCATGTTTATCAGAGGAAGATGATTTTTCATTATTAGAGCTTGAATCATCGTACCATTTGAGCAGAAGAGGAGCTTTAGATACTTCAAGAGGAGCAGGTTTAGATGATGAAAATGCAAGTTTCTTTTTCTTTGAAGACGAAGTTCCAGCTCGCTGGGAGTTTCCTCTCTTCAGTATTTTTTAAGAAAATCGAAGGTTGAAGATGAGAAGAATTTTATTTTTTCTGTAGAAGTTTGGGATGAAGAAAGAAACATGAGTGAAGAATTTTTATGCATGAAGGAAGTTGATAAATCGGTTTAGAAATAAGGAAAGCTTTGAACATTGTAATTGTGGAAATCCGATCAGCTATTAATCAAAATGGCCAAAAATTTTGCAAATAAGGATGTTAATGGGAGATGAAAAATTGAGCACATTATCATGCGGTTTTTAAGGATGAATAACTACCAAATTTAAATAAACTGATGAATCTTGCCAAAATAGAATTTTGATTTAATTCATAATTTTTCTCTAATGCACACAAATTTCTTTTTTTTCCAAAGCTTTGGTAAAAATATCCGCAAGCTAATTTTTGGTAGAAAAAAAATCAAATGATATATCACCTTTCTTCAAATGATCATGTAAGAAATGGTGCTTAATTTCAATATTTTTTGTGCGTAAATGTAAAACTGGATTTTTTGAAATTCTAATAGTACATAAACTATCACATAAAATGGGCAAGCAAGACATATTAATACCAAAATCATGCAAGATACACTTCATCCATAATATCTGGGTGCAGCAATTTCCCAAGGCCATTATTCTGCCTTGATCGTAGATAATATAATTGCACATTTCTTTTTATTGCACCATGGAACCAGAAATTTTTTCAGCAATTGGCAACCACCACTTGTACATAAACTAGGAGGCTGCTCAACATATACTTCTTCTTTTATGAATCCGTTTAGAAAAGCACTTTTTACGTCCATTTAATAGAGCATAAACTTTTTATGAGATGCAAAGGCAAAAAGCATTCTAATAGATTCTAACCTTTTGATCGAGTAAACGTTTTATCAGAGTCAATGCCCTTTTGTTGACTGTAGCCTTTTCTACTAGTTTGGCTTTGTTCCAGATAACTTTATCGGTTTCATTTAGCTTATTGAACAACAACTTGGTACCAACGACTAGATGATCTAATGGTCATTCTACCAACTTCTAGACTTGATTCTTTTCAAACTAAGCCAGTTATTCCTTCATTACTTCAATCCAGAATGGATTGTTTAGTTCTTCTTTGACATCTTTAGGTTCAATCATTGAGATAAGAGCACATGTAGATTCATCTGGTAGAACTTGTCTGGCTTTAGATCCGATAGTTATTCCAGCTTGAGGATCTCCAATTATTTCATCAGTAGGACGACTGGAAGCATGTTTAAACTTTCTAGTTCTCTATTCAGTCATTTCTATTGATTCACTGGAATCAGGTTCATTAGTAGGATTTACTTCTATAAATGATTCCGGTTCCTCTTGATTCAATGTCGATGGCTCATGGTCCGAAACCTTGATTGGTTCTTTGAATCCTACAATTTTTTTGCTCAAGGTTTCCTTGACATAATATGGGCTAATTTCATCAAACATAACATGTGTGGATTCTTGAACCGTTCTTTTCCTCTTATTAAATACGCAATAGGCTTTACTATGCATTGAGTAACCAACAAAGATAGCCTCATCAACTTTGGAATCATATTTTGTCAAACACTCTATCATTAAGAATGTAACATTTGCAACCAAAGACACGAAAATAAGAAATATTTGGAACTTTACCATGTCATAATTCATATAGGGTTTTTCTTAGAAGTAGTCTCAAGAAAACATGACTTGACACATAACAAGCCGCATGCACGGCTTCACCCCGAAAGAATTTTGGAAGATCATATTCATTAAGCATGGTTCTATTAGCTTTTTGCAAAATTTGGTTTTTCCTTTCAACCAACCCAATTTGTTGGGGAGTCTTAGTAGCAGAAAAATCTTAAATATAACCATGTTCTTCATAAAACAAGGTAAAATTTATTTCATCAAACTTAGTTCCATGATCACTTCAAATTTTCTTAATGAAGTAACCATTTTCATTTTGAAGCCTTTTAGTGAATGGAATGAAAGCATTTAGAGCATTCTTTTTATGAGCAAAGAATAGAACCCACATAAAATGAGTATAATCATTTACTATGACAAATACATATCTTTTACCTCCAAGAAAAGCAGTTTTCATAGGTCCGAATAGATCAATATGTAGGAGTTCTTGTGGCTTGGAATTTGTGACCTTGTTCTTTGGTTTGAAAAACATTTGGATTTGCTTCCCCTTTTGGCATGCATCATATATCATGCCCTTGGAAAAGTTCAACTTTGGTACTCCTTTGACAAGATCTTTCTTAGAGAGATGAGATATAAGTTTCATGTTTATGTGGCCTGATCTCCTATGACATCTCCAACATTTTTCATCCAAAATAGCTAAATAATCCACATTTTGACAAGTTAAATCATCAAGGATTATATAATAAACATTTTCATCCCTGGTAGTAATAAAAATCAATTTCTCATTTTGCTTAATAACATAGTGAGAGGGATGGAATTTAACCTCATAACCTTCATCGCATAGTTGACTGATACTAAGAAAGTTATGCTTAAGACCCTTAACAAGCCATACATTATCAATAGTAGTACCAATCGGCTTACCAATGGTACCTTTATCTATTATGCATTCTTTTGTGTTGTCTGCATAAAGAACATTTCCTGCAAAATAATTGTTAAGCTTAAGGAATATAGACGCATCTCCTGTCATATACCTAGATCATCCGCTATCTAAGTATCACTTCTATTTTCGGGAATGTTCCTTCCTTGGCATGAACCTATAAGAAATTAATTTATTTTAGGTCTTCAAACTATGTTAGGTCCTTCATGGTTTGTAGCAGATAATTTTCTTACCAAGACAAACTTGGTATCAATGAGTTTCTCAATTAGACATCTAAGATTGACATGACCAGATCTACCACAAGTAAAGTCAATTTTTCGAACGGGTTTGAAATTCATTCTGGAAGTTGTTGAAACTGATTTGGTATATTTTTTTTATGCAGTTTCTAAATTTCCAACCCTTTTCAACATTATTTCTAGGTGGAACATGCATGTGTGTATGTTTAACACTTGTAGAACATTCGATTAGATCATCTTCAACATGCAAGCATTTTTCGACAATTATTTTTCCTTTGATTTCACGGATCATATTTTCAATTTGCTTTTTCAAAGAATTGTTCTCTTTAGTGAGCTAATCATTCATTTTCTTTTTACATTCAGCATCAAGAGTCTCTCTATTTTTAGCCATTTGCCTTTCAAATTTATCTTTATAAGCCCTATCTAGTCCTTCATGCAAATAATCCAGTTTTTTCTTGCAATGCTTTATTTTTATTAACAAGCATTTTGACACGAATTTCATAAAGTTTAAGCAATTTTTGCATATCCTCATCAATGTCAATTTCATCACCATAATCCAAATCAGAACATAAAGAGGTACTTTCTTGATTTACAATGAAGTAATTCTCTTCATTGTCAAATTGTTCACCATCAAATTCGTCTCATGTGGTTGCCATTGCCTTAGCTTAGCTTGTTTTGCATATTTCCTAAATCAGGGACAATTTGGTTTTTTATGTCCGATTTCATTACATTCATAGCAGCGAGGTAGCTCAATATTTGGAGTTTTCGAATTGGTTCTTTTTTATTTTGATCTGTTCTTCTGAAATTTCCTTTTGAGGTTCGTTAATTGGTGTAATCTTTGGAAGATTAGAACAATTTCAACATCAACCTGGTCCTCATCAAGATTTTCTTGAATTTTTGAGTCGGAATTATGATCGGTGTTAAAAGCAATATTCTTTTTGACTTTTGCTTTCAAACCTTCATCTTTACTTAGCAACGTCATCTTATGTGATGTGAGAGATCTAATCAGTTCACCCATGTTCATCCTGCTAAGATCACAAGCTTCCTAAATCAGAGTAATGTTTGGCGTTCATTCCTTTGGAAACAATCTAAGAATCTTTTGAACTTGTTCATTCTCGTTTATAGTTCTTCCAAGTATGAACATAGGGTTTATAATTTTCATGAAACATGCGTACATTTGACTTATGATTTCATTAGGTTTCATCTGGAACATTTTATACTTGTAAATGAGTAGAGCAATCCTCTCATGTCGAACATGACTAGTACCTTCGTGGATTACTTGCAACGTTTTTCACATTTGCATTATTGTAGCACATGTATTTACTCGATTGTACTCTTCTCTGGTGAGAGCACATGACAGAATGTTTTCGCCCTTCGCATTTATTGAGATGGCCTTTTTATCATCATTGGTAAATTCACGTCACTTCTTTGGAACCATCTGTCTATCAACTAATTTTATTGGGACCGTCGGCCCTTCACTAACTACGTCCCATAAATAAAAATCCAGGGGAATTATATATTCTTGTATTCGATTTTTCCATGTGTTATAGTTGGAACCATCAAACAGTGGAAGCTGGTTGTGCGATTATCCTTCTACAAAGACATAAAGAGTGTTAGCAGCCATAGGATCTTTCACTCTAGTAGGTACACTATAATATAGAGAACTAATGTTCTGATGCCAATTGTGAGTGATTATATGCCTAAGAGGGGGTGAATTCGGCTTGTGGGATTTTAATGTAGTGGAAGATTATCACTCAAAATACATTTTGACCTTTTTAAATAGTTTAAGTCCTCTGTAGCAAAATAGTTTTAGTTAGTGGCTAGAATTTGTAAGTTCCAATTAAACTACCAGTCAAACTAATGATAAGTAACGTAGTAAAATAAGAGTAAAATGACACTGGTATTTATAGAGGTTTGGCAAGCCTACATCCTCTACATAAGCTTTCACTTATGATAACCTATCAAATTAATTAATAAGTAAGTGTGTTTTTACAAGTGATAGAAATAATTTGACAGTAAGGAAAGTAAAAGATTAGAAACACCCTAGCAGGGTGAAAAATCAACTCTTTGTAAAGAGCTAAATCGGAATTCCAGATATGATAAGATAGATTCTAGAGCACTATGAAACCAACTACTTATGAACTGGCTTGGGGGAACTTCTGCTAGATTCACTTGCATAACATCTGTGGAGATGAATGTACGAGTTGCTGCCACTCCGTATGGCAAGCTCTGGTATCTTCTTCCAAACCAAAATCAAGAACACTGTCGAAAATTCCAGACAGTACCGCCCTACTGGTTTCTTCACCTAGAGGTCCTTAGAGCAACCAAGCGCCGATTTCTTCTCTTCATGTGTCCCTCGAGAACAGGTATGACTCCCATCCCTCTTCACAACTAGGTCCTTAGAGACACAAAATGCCTTGTCCTCGTCTTCCCAAGGTCCATCGAAGACAAGTTCCACTTGATCTTCTTCACAACAAGGTCCTTCGATAACACACGTAAAGAATGAATTAGCAACACTCAAGCATAAAATATGTGTGAGAGCATCACACAACTCCTCAAGATACTTAACAAAGTTCTCTCCTAATTTAGTGATTCGCTTGAAACAATGTTGCATGATTTCACTTTTATATGCTTATGTTCAACAACTATAAGTTCTTATTAAGGTAAGAATCCATTGGAATTAAATAAGGGAACAATATAATTTTAGTAATCATCCATTAATTCTTTAAATAACAGATGATTCAATTGATTTCAGCATGATATGATTTCTTTCATAACTTATAGAGATGTAAATCAAGTTAGAATCTTCATAAGATTTTTTAATTATGGAAAGTAAATTCCAGCATGTAACAGATTCCGACAGATAATATGGAAAGATATACATGCTTTCAATGTATAATTCTAGGAGACTAATTTTGTCATGATCAAAACAATGTAAATCATCAAAAGGGTTAATAATCTCCCCTTTTTTGATGATGGCAAAATTTGAATAGAATGAAAGGATATCATAAGAACTCCCCATGTCTATGTGCCTGGTTCTACCAGCTTGTGCTCTCCTTGCCTATAGTGATTTGTGCTTCTCCTGTTTATATACTTAAGAAACCAGAGAAACAACAAATACCAGCAGATACTAGATATTGGATTTCAAAATAGCATGCCCAATAATCAAAAGACTAATAATCCAGGATAATAATCTACATGCCCAAAATGTCTAAAAGTAAAGATTAGTTCTAGCAAATAAACTAATAGAAGTTCCAAAAAAGGTTCCAGTAGGTAGTCAAAAGCTACAGCAGATAAGAATTTCAAAATTTATGTGTTCTTCTCCCCCTTTGTCATTAAAAGAGCCTAAGAGGCATTCAAATAAGCTCTAATTTTTCCTTTAGTCCTATAAAATTAGCACGAGTGAGACTGGATTTATGAACAAAAGGCTCAAGCTTGTAATCCACGGAATCAACTAGGGTTCCCAGACGTCCTGCAAGAGTTTCCACATCTTTGCTAAGATCATCTCCTTAGCTTCAAGTCCAACGTCTATTTTACTAGCTTTCCCTTAAACCTTTCTTAGTGTTTTAATGGGAGTGGGGCGCATAGGGCTGGATTCTTTAGATTCCGAGCTAATGGAAATTGGAATTTTAGATTTATGGGGACAAAGCTTGATATTGTTAGGAGTTCTACCAACCTCTCTAAACTACTCCTCATCCTCGGTATATTGAATCCTCATTTTCCTAAGGTTTAGCAACATCCAAGACTTTATGGTCACACTCTCCCTCAATCCAAGCTTCTGGTAAGAAAATTTTTGGCTTGATGGGAGCAAAATATTTTGGTGATAAAGCAAATTGCTTACCACCCCAAAATATTTTGGTGATTTTATCATAGAAAATATCAGCATTAGACAAGTCTCCAAAATTAATAAAAACTTAGTACTGTCATCAGGAAGATCAAGCATAAAGTTCAGTTTTGACAAAAACAACACAATTCTTTTTCCAAACACATAAGAATAAATGGAAATATCATTTTTAGATTCAATGAAAGTAAGGTTTGAATAAATAGCTTCACCATATAAGGATAGGATCTTTCATCTAATTTCATAAAATTATCCCATTTCAGCTTACACACGACATCAATGGCATGAGATTTTGGTAATGAATCAAAATTAATCGCTCTTCCCCTATTTAAATTTTGGCTAGAAATCTTTTGAAGAAAATAATTTTCAGCTTCGACAAAATGGAGTTTGAGATAAGAAGAGACTTACTAAAGTTCAGTCAGTAATTCTTCAAGATTGACTAGAACAGAGGACTTAGGACTTGACAATCCCTTATTTAAACCGCTTGGTTTTTCAGGAGAACCTATAGGGGTGTCCTTAATACCAGGTTCCTTAGACCCCAAGAACTCATTTTATCAAAGGAAGATGATTTTTCATTATCAGAGTTTGAATCATTGTACCATTTGAGCAAAAAAAGGGCTTCGGATACTTCAAGAGGAGTAGGTTTAAAGGAGGAAGAGGAAAGTTTCTTTTTCTTCGAAGACGAAGATCTAGCTAACTAGGAGTTTCCTCTCTTCGGCATTTTTAAGTGAATCAAAGGTTGAAGGTGAGAAGAAATTCTTTTTCTTTCTTTTTTTTTCTGCAGAAGTTTGGGAGGAAGAAGGAAATGCGAGTGAAGAATTCTGACGTGTGAAGAAAGATGATAAATCAGTCTAGAAATAAGGAAAGCTTTGAAAATTCTAATTTTGGTAATCCGATCAGTTATTAATCATAATGGCTGAAAATTTTGCTAATAAGGATGTTATTGGGAGATGAAAATATGAGTACATTATCATGAGGTGTCCAAGAAGAAATAACAGCCAAATTTAAATAAACTAACGAATTCTGCCAAAATTAGATTTTGATTTAATTCCTAATTTTTCTCTAATGCACACAAATTTCTTTTCTTCCAAATCTTTGGTAAAAATATCCACAATGTGGTTTTTGATAGAAACAAAATCAATTGATATATCACCTTTATTCAAATGATCACGCAAGAAATTATGCTCAATTTCAATATGTTTTGTGTGTGCATATAGAACTGGATTTTTAGAAATGCTAATAGTACTGGAACTATCACATAAAATGGGTATGCAAGGCATATTAATACCAAAATCATGCAAGATACGCTTTATCCATAATATCTAGGTGCAGCAATTTCCCAAGGCCATGTATTTTGCCTCGGTTATGGATAATACAACTAAACTTCGCTTTTTACTGCACCATGAAACCAGGTAATTTTCCAGCAGTTGACAACTACCATTGACACTTTTCCTATCTATATTTCAACCAGGATAATCCGCATAAGAATAGCTTATGAAATTAAAAGATTTAGAATGTAGATACCATAAGCCATAGTTAGATGTTCCCTTGAGATGTCGTATTATTCTTTTCACAACATTTAAATGGGATCGGATTGGAATCTAGCATATAAGCATGTTGAAAACATAATATTTGGATGGCTTGCTGTTAAATAGAGTAAACTTCCAATCATACCATTGTAGACTTTCTCGTCTACATTCTTACTGTCTTCATCAAGTTCCTGTTTGGTACTTGTACTTATGGGAGTGGTTGCAGGGTTGCATTCACTCATTCCAAACTTCTTTAGAAGCTCCATTGTATACTTTTCTTGTGAAATGAATGTCCCTTTCTGATTTTGCTTTATTTGAAGTCCCCAGAAGAAATTGAGCTCTCCCATTAAGCTCATTTCATGTTCCTATTTCATTTTCTCATCAGACTCTCAACAAAGTAGATCATTAGTAGCTCCAAAAATAATATTATCAACATAGATTTGAATAATAAGATAACCATTTTCTTGGTGCTTGGTGAACAACGTGGTATCTAAGATTCCAATAGGAAAACTACTATTTATAATAAGATTACTCAATCGATCATACCAAACCATATGAGCTTGTTTTACTCCATATAAAGCTTTTGTCAATTTAAAAACATGATGAGAAAAGATTTGATTTTCGAAAATGGGAGACTGCTCAACATAAACTTCTTCTTTTATGAATCCGTTTAGAAAAGTACTTTTTATGTCCATTCGATAGAGTATAAACTTTTTATAAGATGCAAAGGCAAGAAGTATTCTAATTGATTCTAACCTTGAGACCGAGCAAACGTTTCATTATACTCAATGCCCTCGTGCTGACTATAGCCTTTTGCTACTAGTCTGGCTTTGTTCTTGGTAAACTCTACCGGTTTCATCTAGCTTATTTCTAAACATCCACTTAGTACCAACAGCTAGATGATCTGATGGTCGTTCTACCAACTTCCAGACTTGATTCTTTTCAAACTAAGCCAGTTCTTCCTTCATTGCTTCAATCTAGAATGGATCTTTTAGTGCCTCTCTGACATCTTTAGGTTCAATCATTGAGATGAGAGCACAATTGGATTCATCTAGTGAAACTTGTCTGGCTTTAGAGTTGGTAGTTATTCCAAGTTGAGGATCTCCAACAATTTCATCTGTCGGATGACTGGAAGCATGTTTAGACTTTCTAGTTCTCTGTTCAGCCCTTTCTACTGATTCACTAAAATTAAGTTCATTGATGGGATTTACTTCCTCAATTGATTTTGGTTCCTCTTGATTTGATGTTGATGGTTCAAGGTCCGAAACTTGACTAGTTCTTTTAATCCTGCAACTTCTTTGCTCGAGGTTTTCTTGGCACAAGATGGGTTAATTTCATCAAACATAACATGTGTGGATTCTTGAGCCGTTCTTTTCCTCTTATTAAATATACAATAGGTTTTACTATACATTGAGTAACCAATAGAAATAGCCTTATCAACTTTGGAATCAAACTTTGTCAAATAATCTCTATTATTAAGAATGTCATATTTGCAACCAAAGACACAGAAATAAGAAATATCTAAAACTTTACCGTGCCACAATTCATATCAGGTTTTCCTAAAAAATGGTCTCAAGAATACACGATTTGACACATAACAAGCCATATTCATGGCTTCACCTCAAAAGGATTTTAGAATATCATATTCATTAAGCATAGTTCTTGCGGCTTCTTGCAAATTTTATTTTTTCCTTTCAACCACCCCCATTTTGTTGGGGAGTCTTAGGAGCAGAAAAATCACGAATGTAACCATTTTTATCTAGTGAAACTGAGTTTGATAAAACAAGGTAAAATTTATTTCATCAAACTCAGTTTCATGGTCACTTCGAATGTTCTTAATGAAATAACCCTTTTCATTTTGAAGCCTTTTTAGTGTGTGGAATGAAAGCATTTAGAGCATCATTTTTATGAGTATAATCATCTACTATGACAAATATATATCTTTTACCTCCAAGGGAAGCAATTTTCATAGGTCCGAATAGATCAATATGCAAGGGTTCTAGTGGCCTGGAAGTTGTGACCTCATTCTTTGGTTTGAAAAATATTCAGATTTGCTTCCCCTTTTGGTATACATCACATATCATATCCTTGGAAAAGTTCAACTTTGGAACCCCTTTGACAAGATCTTTCTTTGTGAGATGAGGTATAATCTCTATGTTTACGTGGCCTAATCTCCTATGCCATCTCTAGCATTTTTTATCTAAAACAGCTAAACACTCCATATTTTGACAGGTTAAATCATCAAGGGTTATACAGTAAACATTTCCATCGCTAGTAGTAGTAAAAACCAGTTTCTCATTTTACTTAATAATATAGTAAAAATGATGGAATTTAACTTCATAAGCTTCATCGCATAGCTAATTGATACTAAGCAAGTTATACTTAAGGCCCTCAACGAATCATAGATTATCAATAGTAGTACTAGTCGGTTTACCAATTATACCTTTACCTATTACGCGTCCTTTTGTATTGTCTGCATAAAGAAGATTTCCTGCAGAACAATTGTTAAGCTTAAGGAACATGGATGCATCCCCCGTCATTTGCTTGGAACATCCACTATCCAAATACCACTTTTGTTTTTAGGAATGTTCTTTGGCATGAATCTACAAGAAATTAGTTTGTTTTAGGTCCCCAAATTATGTTAGGTCCTTCATGATTAGTAACAGATAATTTTCTTACCTAAATAAACTTGGTACCAGTGAGTTTTTTAATCGGACATCTATAATTGACATGACTAGATTTATCATAAGTAAAGCAGGTTTTTCGAAACTGGTTTAAAATTCATTCTGGAAGTTGTTGAAATTGGTTTGGTATTTTTCTGATTCATGCAGTTTCTAAATTTTCGAAACAGGCATATATGTGTGCTTAACATTTGTGGAATAGTAACCTAGATCATCCCTAGCATGAAAACATTCTTCAACAACTATTTTTCCTTTGATTTCACGTCTCATATTCTCAATTTTATTTTTTTAATGTGTTATTTTCTTTAATGAGCCAACATTCATTTCTTTTTACATTCAGCATGAAGAGTCTCTCTATTATTAGCCATTTGCATTTCAAATTTATCTTTATGAACTCTTTCTAGTTCTTCCTGCAAATATTCCACTTTATCTTGCAAAGCTGTATTTTTATCAGCAAGCATTTTAACATGAATTTCATAAAGTTTAAGTCCTCACCAATGTCAATTTCATTACTAAAATCATAATCACAACATGAAAAGGTATTTACTTGATTTATAACGAAGAAATTTTCTTCATTATCAAATTGTTCGCTATCAAATTCATCCCATGTGGTTGCGATTACCTTAGCTTTGGTTTGTTTTGCATATTTCCTCAATCGGGGACAATCTGGTTTTCTGTGTCTGATTCATTACATTCGTAGTAGTGAGGTGGCTTAATATTTGGAGTTTTCAAACTGGTTCTTTTTGGTTTTGATCTATTGTTCCAGAATTTCTTTTTGAGGTTCATTAGTTGCTTCAATCTTCAGGAGATTAAAATGATTTCATCCTCAACCTCGTCCTCATCAAGATCTTCTTGAATTTTTGAGTCGGAATCATGACTGATTTAAAAGCAATATTCTTTTTGACTTTTGTTTTCGAACTTTCATCTTTATTTAGCAGCGTCACCTCATGGGATGTGAGAGATCTAATTAGTTTACCCATGGTCATCCTGCTAAGATCACAAGCTTCCTGAATAGTAGTAACTTTTGACGTCCATTCCTTTGGAAGCAATCTAAGAATCTTTTGAACTTGTTCATCCTTGTTTATAGTTCTTCCGAATGCAAACATAGGTTTATAATTTCCATGAAACGCATGTACATCTAACTTATGATTTCGTCAGGCTTCATCTGGAACATTTCGTCAGGTTTATAATCCTCTCTTGTCAAACTTGACTGGTACCTTCGTAGGTTACTTACAATATTTCCCACATTTGCTTTGTTATAGCATATGTACTGACTTGGTTGTACTCCACTTTGGTGAGAGCACATGACAGAATGTTTTTGGCCTTCGCATTCATTGAGATGACCTTTTTATCATCATTGATAAATTCACGTCACTCCTTTGGAACCACCTATCCGTCAACTAATTTTGTTGGAACTGTCGGCCCTTCACTAACCATGTCCCATAAATCAAAATCTAGTATAATTATACATTCTTGCATCCGATTTTTCCATGTAGCATAGTTAGAACCATCAAACAATGGAGGTCGGTTGTGCGATTGCCTTTTTGTAAAGACATCAAGAGTGTGAGTGGCCATAGAATCTTTTACTCTGATAGTTACGCCACAATATAGAGAACCAATGCTCCGATGCCAATTGTGAGTAATTATATGCCTAAGAGAGGGTGAATGAGGCTTATGGGATTTTAATGCAGTTGAAGATTATCACTCAAAATACTTTTTGGCCTTTCAAAACAGTTTAAGTCCTTTGCAGAAAAATAGTTTTAGCTACTAACTACAATTTGTAAGTTCTAGTAAAACTACTTATCAGACCAGTGATAAGTAAAGCATTAAAATACAAGTAAAATGATAGTTGTATTTATAGAGATTCAACAAGCCTACATATTTTACCTAAGCTTTCACTCAGGATTTTGAACCTATCAAACTAATTAATAAGTAAGTGTGTTTTTACAAGTAATAGAAATAATTTGATAGTAGGAAAAGTAAAGGATTAGAAACACCCTAGCAGGGTGAAAAATCAGCTTTTCGCAAAGAGCTAAATTGGAATCCCATACGGGATAAGGTAGATTCCAGAGTACTGTAAAACCAACTGCTTGTGAACTAGCCCGAGGGAACTTTACAACCTCTGTGGACTAATGCACGAGTTGTTGTCATTCCGTATGGCAAGCTCTAGTATTTCTTCTAGACCAGAACCAAGAACACTATCCATGATTTCAGATAGTATCGCCCTATTAATTTCTTCATCTAGAGGTCGTTAGAGCACCCAAGTGCCGATTTCTTCTCTTCGCAGGGTCCCTCGAGAGCAGGTACGACTCTTATTCCTCTTCACCACTAGGTCCTTCGAGACACAAACCGTCTTGTCCTCGTCTCCTGAAGGTCTATTGAAGGCAAGTTCCACTTGACGTTCTTCATCACAAGAACCCTCGAGAACACACAAAGAGCAAGGAATTAACAACACTTAAGCACAAAATGTATATGAGAGTATCACACAACTCTTCAAGACACTTAACAAAGTTCTCTCCTGAGTTAGTGATTCGCTTGAAATAATGCTACATGATTTCACTTTTATATGCTTATGTCCGATTACTATAAGTTCTTTTAAGGTAAGAATCCGTTGGAATTAAATAAGGGAACAAGATAATTTTTATAATCATGCATTAATTCCTTAAACAACATATGATTCAATTGATTTTAGCATGGTATGATTTCTTTCATAAGTTATTAGAGATTTAATATAAACTAGAATCTTCATAAGATCTTTTAATTATGGAAAGTAAATTCCAGCATGTAACAGATTTCAGCAGATAATATGGAAAGATATACATGATTTCAGCGCATAATTCTAGGAGAGTAAATTTTTCATGATCAAAATAATGTAAATCATTAAAAGGGTTAACAGGCTAAAAGTCGACTTGTTGCTAAGGAATTTACTCAGTTCTATGGGATAGATTATCAAGAGACATTTGCTCCATTGGCTAAGCTGAACACCATCATAGTTCTTCTATCCCTTGCAACGAACCGAGATTGGCCTATATATCAGCTTGATGTAAAAAAAGCACTCTTGAATGGTGATTTAGAAGAAGATGTATACATGGAAATATCTCCAAGACTGAAAACAGCATCTAATAGCAACAAGGTATGCTAACTAAAAATAACATCTAATAGCAACAAGGTATGCGAACTCAGGAAATCTCTATACGGGCTCAAGCTATCTCCTCGTGCATAGTTTTATATGTTTGCAAAGTCAATTATTAGATTTGGATACACTCAATGCCAAGCACATCACACACTATTTGTGAAGTTTTCTCCTAAGAAGAAAATAGCAATATTAGTCGTGTACATTGATGATATCATCCTAAAAAGTGATCATGAGGATGAACTATTGAGATTGAAGATATTCCTAGCTAAAGAATTTGAAATTAAAGACCTTGGCAACCTTAGATATTTCATGGTATGGAGGTTGTACGATCCAAGAAAGGAATATTTGTTTCTCAACGTAAATGTCTTGGATCTATGAAAGGAAACTGGTATGCTTAGTTGTAAACCTACAGATATACCTATGGATTTGACTAAAAAAATAAAGACAACAACAAATAATGCTCTAGTCGACAAGGGGAGATATCCAAGACTTGTAAAGTGACCTATCTATCTTTCACACACGAGGCTAGATATCTATTTTCCTGTTAGTGTAGTCAGTCAGTTCATGCACAATCCAATAAAAGAACAAATGGAAGCAATGTATAAGATTTTGAGATATCTCAAGATGACTCTAAGAAAAGGCTTCCTATACAAGAAAATAGGAAATATGGATGTTGAGGTTTTCTCATATGCAGATTGAGCAGGAGATGTAAGAGATTGGAGATCAACAATAGGTTATTGTTCATATATTTAGGGAAATCTCGTGACATAGAGAAGCAAAAAGCAACCTATAGTATCAAGGATTAGTGCAGAAGCAAAGGTTAGAGCTTTAGCCCTAGGAATTTGCGAAGAAATATGGATACAGACTGCTTAGTGAGTTGGGATTGCCAATTAAGAAATCTATCATGTTATTTTGTGACAATCAAGTAGCTATTCACATCACTAAGAATCCAATTCATCATCATAGGACAAAGCACATTGAGATTGATCAACATTTCATCTCGGAGAAGATTGAGAATTCAAGTGTTCAGTTGGTTTATATTCCTACATAATCGCAAGTTGCAGATATACTTACCAAGCTCTTCCAAGGTCACACTTTGAAGAATTGAGTCACAAGCTGTATTTGTTCAACATATATAACCCAGCATGAAGGGGAGTGTTGAATTTCCAGTACAATAGAATTCTTGTCTTTATTTGTGGGATAATCTTTGGATCTGATTCTAATTTATCTTTTCTTATTTTTAGTTGATCTTTTCTTATTTTTAGTTCCTTATTTTTAGGATTTATTAATAATCTTTCTTTGTATATATTTCTCTGCAAATAATGGAAAGGGACAATAATTCATTCTCTCGGAATATCCTTTCAAAAATTCTGCAATATTGGACATGCTAGATGTGAAAGATTCAGTTATCTCTTATTCTTTCCTTTTTTTTTTCCTAATCCACAAGTCCATTCAAGTGGATGAGCATTCTAGCACTTTATGCTCAATGGTCATGCTCTACACAACTTTTCAAAAGAAAACAAAATTTAGATGGATGCATTGGAAGAAGTATTGGAATTAAAGTGTAACTAGTCTCCATGATATAAAATGTGAAAATTTCTTGAATCGTTCACTTGTTGTTTCTCTCACTATACTTTCTTATCACTTAAAGTGGCATATTCTGCAGTCCCCATATGTAAATGCCATGTATCCGACAAGGCTACTTTTGTTGCCACTTACTTAAACAAGCTATATAAATTAATTGAAGTATTTCTCTGGTGTGTCACCTAATCCCTTTCTTGATCATCTAGGATTATTACTGGCTTTGATGCATATTTTTCTCAATTTGGACCAATTAAGATTAAGGGATTATTGTTCTAGGAGTCATTAATTACTAAAAACATCTATAACTTCTGACTTTCATTTCTCATATAAGCTAGTTTAAAAACTTTATCTACCCAAGCTTTGTGGACTAAGGAAGCAAATTGCTCAAATGGTCCCGGCCTGTTACTTATACAGAAGGCGTCATGAATTCTTTTGTTTGAAACGATGATATAATTTTTATTTTGATTTATGTTACTAAGGACATCATGTTCCCCATTCTATATCCCAATTATGAACTTAGTTTACCATCAAAAATTAAAAAGAAAATTATGTTCCTAAAAACCCTTTCATTCTTAAGATTGTCTATTGCTCATTTAGTTTTGTTTCTTGTTAAAATTGGTCAAAGCTCAAATGATCTTTCTTTGAAATCTTGGTTTTTAAATCGGGCAATTTTCTTTATCTATTGAAGAAAAATAATGTTGTTTGGGTTGCTCTCTGTAGCTCATCGCAAAGAAAGCAACCTTTACTTCAGTAATTGCCATGAAATCTTTTATGTAAATATTTCAGTAGATTTATTACTTGAGTTTTCATGTCATGGAAACCTTCTGCATTCTATCCATCTACTAGATGCAAATTTTTTGGAGTTAATTACAGGAACCTTCCCTAATATTTGTCGTATATAAAAAACCTACCCTTGAAGTTTACGAAATTACGATTAATTCCCTTGGGGTTTGTTTCCATCTAACAATTAGATCCTATCATTAATCAAACAAACGATTTTTGCTGATGTCTAATTTTGCCTTCATTTGGCTGCACTTGACTGTTGACCATGTTGTTGGACTAAAATACCCTTACTAGTTTCATGTATGTGCGGATGTACTTGGAATTAAGGAAAATTTTAGGTGGGTTATTGTAACAAATTAAACTAATGATTAATGTAACGGATGGACATTAATTAGTTAATTTAAAAATTTTAATTATTATTTAAAATTACAATCAATTCATATTTTCATTTGCTTTTATTATTTTATAATATAAATTTTTTTATCATTTAAACATTTACCCTAAACTTTCAAGTTACATACAATACCTTTATATGAATGTATTATTATATAGGCCCTTTTTGCGAAAAGCCTAGCTATAATACATTAACCAATCCTTTCTAGGTCAACAACTAGCAATGAGGTCCCATTAAACAAATTTCCAGCAATGCAAATCCAATCAATTGAGCTTTAGAAAATAAAAAAAAATAGCAATCCAATCATTCAAATTCAACATAAAGTACGTAGCCAAAAATTACTTCACATTTACCCAATCAATCAATCATTTAAATGTCACAATCTATACAATTTTTCCTCACATGAAAAAGCCCTATACAATTCTCAAGGGCTGTACAAATATATCAACCAACTGCACAAAACATCAACTAACATCAACTAAAAGTTGTGTACTTGGCCATCAATCAATAGTTTAAAATGACAAAAAATAATGATGGTAAATGGCATCAATCATTGTCCTCCAACAACATCATTAAAACCCTCTCCAATACTAGCCTCATCGCCTCTTCCAACTCCACCCTGTATATGGTTGCCACCTCCATTTGAACTTGCAACAATTGATTCTACAATTCTATCGAAAGTGGCATAAAATCCAACATCAAAGTCAATAATTACAATTAGTGCTCTTACAAGGTTTTAAGCATTATAAATAGCACCTTTGCAAGATTTCAAACATTATAAATACCACCCTTGCAACTTAGATTCAGTGCAAATGAAACCTTAAACAATTTCATTTATAGAATATCTAGAACATAATAGTATCAAGCATGTTATTACAGCATCACAAACTCAATTTACATTCATTACAACTAGATGCCTTTCAAAGTTTAACACATTACAACTAACACTGTCCACATTTTTATTGATTACAATTAAACCTTAAACGATTTAAGGCTGAAAAAGAACATCAGTTTAGTAATTTCTACAGCAGTAAATAGAGTCAAACATCTAAATATAGTGTCGAAGAACAAGGAAAAGGTAGGGTTTCATTCTAAAAACATCAAAAAAAAAAAAAAAAAAAAACATAGAAAATGAGTGTAGTAATCAAAACATAGGGTTTTATTTGCTATCAACAATCAAAACTTAGGGTTTTTTCTAAAGAACATCAAAACATGCAAATTAAAGCTATTCGTCAAAAGAAACAAATCAACACATATATTGTGTCAAAAACCACACAAAAGATCATTTTGGGAGGAATATACAACACCCACCCTATTAAATCACAAAATAGTAGAGCCTAAGCCAAAATTTCACTAAAACTATATAGTCAACTTTTAAGATGAGGAAAAATAGTTGTAATAAAAGTTGCCCATACCTTTGGCATGCCAATTTTTGCCTGAAAAAAGAAAAATGCTTCAAAAACTTTTCAATTGCATCACTTAGTATAGAGAAAGATGAAAAACCTAAAGCTTTTCTAATAGGATTTATAGCCAGAACACAAGCATGCAGTACCAACAGAGAGGGAAAATGAGTTTTAGAGTAAGGAAAGGGAAAAACACGATGCCAGAATTGAGGGAATATGTCCCTTTGTATTCTTCGTATAAAGAGGGGCAAAAATATCTTTTTTCTTCTTAGTCATTTTTTATTTTTTATTTTTTGAATAAGTGAGGGTATAATGGTCATTTTTCCATTTGTTATGTTTTTTAAATGGAAATTAACGTCAGATGAGGTATTTGTAATTTTACAAACCTCATGGGTAGTTTTTGTAAATAGGCCAAACAACTCGGAAGGCTCCCTACAATTAACCCAGTTCTTTTTATCTCAAAATTTTAATCTTATATGCCATGTACAGGATCACCAACAATTGTATGAGCTATTCACAATATAACTAGCTAGATTGCAAATTTCCACAATTCTCTAAGATATGTTTAATTAACCAACAAAATTGATATTTGTCTCTTTTTCTGTTTATTTCTTAAATATATGTCTTGAGATCATTTATCATGAATTATTACTGTGGATTTGGCATTATTTTTCTTGTATATATGAGAAACTAATAGTAAGATATGCATGGCATACTTACTAGTAGATGGGGGTAAACCTTTTATTTTCTCTTTTGCAGCATTACTACATGTGGATATATTTTTATACAATTCCTAAAGCTATCTCCTCAAGAATCACTTCAAGATCCAGTTTACTCTATTTTGCTGAGAAATAGGAAAAAGTAAGTAACAACTATAGGTATCGATTGTTGTCTAACTTTAGTAACATCTTCTTTTTACATGTTGGTTTACTTTTATGAGTTTTTACTGATTGTCGTCTTACTTGTAGGGATCAAGTGGAATCAAAGAGTATACTATCTGTTGTAACTGCAAGGATTATTTTTAGTGTTATGGGTTTTGTTATGCTGGGAACATTGGTTTACACTATTGCCACAAATGGATCTCCATTTCGCCAAGAGATTTTGACTCCGTAAGTACTTTTCCTGGGCAATATAGAGAGTCATTTCTAGAAAAACCTAATATTACATTACAATTTCCTACTACCTTTCTACTCTTCCTCCATTTTCTTGGTACTTTAGTGACAACAAGTTGGTGAAGATATCAGAGCAACTGTATTGTGGTTATGTGTTGTATAGAAACAGGAACTTAAACTTTCTATTCATCTCTTTAGATTGAGATATTTTCAAGTCTTTAATTGATACATGAAGGAAACAAATAGCAATGAGATATTAACTTTGTCAAATCAGCATCTAATTGCCATCTCTTAATGGGATTATATTTCTTACAAGTTAGTTGTCTTTTGTTGCAGTACTCTACTTTTGCTAATGTTCCTTCTCTTTATCAATGCTATGATTCTGGTGTTCTTAGGGTGGAAGGATATGAGGGGAAAAAATGGTCCAACTAAAGAATCTTCTCCATGAACTATATATTTCCTTATCAATGATTAATAGAAGTATATGGTAAACTAGGAAATGATCTAGTTTTTTGTGATACTCAAGTTGTCTTCCATTCATATTTATTATGTTATGTACTTCTCTTTTTATTATTACTATTAACACATGCACACACACCTAGAGCTATTAGAATTTCAACCTCGAACCTCATGCATATGAGCAATGCCACTTGGCCAATTGACCAGTGGATGTTATATGCTTATATTTATTCAATTTTCTTTAAGAAGTTAGCATGTGTACAGGTGGCTATCAGCAACACTGGTTGATTTCTACATTAATGTTGCCGCTTTATCGGTAATTCTCAATGCTGAATTCTTCAATATGCTATTTCATTTTCTAATATTGGTTAGCATATGAAATGAACTAAACACAAGCGGCAAGCTTGGAAATATGCAGTCTTAATTCTTATATAGAAAATTTTGTACACTATTGGGTTTTGTATGTACTATCAGGTATGGGTGGCATATAAAGAATCCAACTGGAAGACTGCGGCATTTTGGATCATTTTGTTGATTTGCTTTGGAAGGTAGCTTCATTTTATTTTCCTTCCTTTTGACTGTTGAAACCTTAGCAGTTTTTGGTTTCTACCATAATTATCTTTTATTATGTTTCTGCTATATCCACCTTCATCCCAAATTGTAACATATTTATGTTGCTCTCTGTTTCAGCACAAGTACGTGCACCTACATAGTCCTACAACTTTTCCATCTCTCGTCTGAAGATCCCGTATTCCTTATTCTTTTCAGAAGCAACAGGCAAGTCTATGATCCTCATTTCTAATTCTAAATCAGCATATTCTATTACTATATGCAATCCAATCTTTCTGAAGGAATTGCGGATATCTTCTTTTCTTGTTGATGGTAGGGCAATAAATGGTTATGAAGAAACTTTACAGAGAGAAAGTTTTACAGTTGGTTAGGTGATTAAGAAAGTTCTCGATAAAGATTTGGTTGAATGTTGGAACTACAAACTTATTCTTTCAAAGTGATCATTCTTTGTACCAAGGACTATATATGTTGTCAATCAACAATGCAAATAATGCGATACAGCCCATCTTTGCCAACTCTAAGGACATATTCTAGAAGGAGGCGTGGGAGTGCAGCTAAAGGTGTTAAAAGTTTTTACCAAGTCCAACCTCAATTCCTTCAGTTTCTGTGATTAGTTAGTGGGGAAAATTTAGAAGAGTTGCTGCCATAATCTTCTCCAGCACACCTTTCAAATTAGTGCATGTTTTTCTATTTTTCTGTTGTAGCAAACAAGAGTCAACTGGACATTTAGTATAAATATCTGTCAGGATCAACTGTTAGAATTAAGTCTTTGTTTATCTAGTATTTGCATTTGGAGCTTGGTCCTCTCCATACGAACTGGTTTATTGGTA
Organism: Jacaranda mimosifolia; assembly: GCA_018894105.1. NCBI lineage: Eukaryota > Viridiplantae > Streptophyta > Magnoliopsida > Lamiales > Bignoniaceae > Jacaranda > Jacaranda mimosifolia. Next base: position 2,993,531 of record CM032131.1, on the reverse strand, counting down.
TAATTATGTTTAAGAATCTTGCACAATAACTTGCCAATAAAATCTTTATTTCCTTTAATCTTTGTTGTTTCCGTTACAATTTTCCAGTACATATCAGTTTGGCATCAGAGCCAGCTGACCTACTATGGTTTCCACCCGTTCTTCTGCCTCTGTTAATGACCCTGCCATGCCTACTTCCCAACCACCTGCAATTCCAAACACCAATCCACCAGCTATCCCAAATGTTGAATCCATTGCTCAATAATTGCCGGTCATAGCATCTAAATTAGATACGATCGATTCTTTAGCGATCAAGGTTGCCGAATTGAAAGCCCAATCTAGCCACACCCAACATGGAGAAACTAGTTACCAAACTCGTGATGGTAGAAAATATGTTTGGCTAAAGGAATGAGGACATGCCGATCGAATGGTCGCATAATCATTTTTGGAGGCCCCATACCAAAATAGAGTTTCCAAAATTTGAAAAAGGAGATCCTAAAGGATGGACTTTAAAGGCCGAAAAGTACTTTCATAATTATGAGACACCAGATGAACTCAAAGTCGATATCATTGCTATGTATCTTGAAGGTGATGTGCTGGATCTATTTGCTTGGATCAACCATGAGTGGACCTTGCTTTATTTGGAGGAATTAGTTAAAGCATTACAAGAAAATTATGGGCCCGCTGAGTTTCAAAACCCTGACGAACATCTGTGTAGCATACGACAAACGGGATCCATTCAAGAATATCGTTAAGAATTTACCAAGAGATCTTCACGTGTTATTGATAAGCCCGAGCACTGCCTCTGGGGGGTATTTTTGAATGGTTTAAAGGAAGAACTCAAATCTGATGATAGAATCCACAAGCGCAGATCAATCTACAAGGCCATGAGTTTGGCTCTTGAGTTTGAGCAAAAATTAGGCCCAACCCACAACTCCAAAGGGCCCAATTGGACCACTTCCAACCGATCCAACCCACAAGCACCATTAACTTTTCAACACATGCCTAGACACCACCACAAGCTCCACTGCAATAGAATTAATGAACAAAAACCCAATCACGATCGTGGGATTCTGAACGGCAATTGCGGTTGGCAAAGGGATTGTGCTTCAGATGCAATGAAAAATTTCAGCCAGGACATAGATGCAAACTGCTATCCTTTTCTTTGCTGGAGATTACGAAGGATGATTCACTAGTAGAAGGCGAAGGTGAGCATGATTTTGAGAAAGATGCAGCTGTGATAAACCTTGTAGAAATTAGTTTTCATGTGATATTGGGCAATTTAGTTGGTGCAACAATGAAGCTTTAGGGAAAGATCAACTAACAACATGTACTGATCCTAGTTGATAGTGGTTTAACCCATAATTTTGTGCCCAAAACCCTTGCTGACAAACTTTATTTTTTGGTACAAACCATCCCATCATTTAGTGTCCAACTTGGGAATAGGGATATCATTTGCTGTAATAAAGTTTGCCGAGATATCATAGTCAACTTGCTGGGATTGACTATCAAGCAAAACTACTATCTTTTTTATATTGGAAGTGCCGATTTGGTCCTGGGAATTAAATGGTTAGCTTCTTTGAATACAGTTCAAGCAAACTAGAAGGATATGTTTATGATTTTTAATTGGCAAGGGAAACGGTACAAGTTACAAGAAGTCCAGACGGACACCTTAGCAACAGCATTATTCCATACTTTTAATATAATCCTCATAGATACTCCAGGTTATCCATTTAGATACTTTTACATGATTTTCAATCTATTTTTATCGAGCCCACATCTTTACCACCCTTTTGCAACCACTCACATGCCATCCCGTTGTTACCAAATGCCAAGCCCCTAAATATTCTACCCTATCGATATCCACATTCCCAAAAGACTGAAATTGAGAACTAAGTAGCTAAGATATTAGAATCATGCCTTATCCTTCCTAGATCAAGCCCCTTTGCTAGTCTAGCTATACTAGCTAAAAAGAAAGATGATTCTTGAAAATTATGTATGGATCACCGTGGGCTTAACAAAATCACTATACCTAACAAATACCCTATACCCAATATTGACGTGTAACTAGATAAATTACATGGAGCCACTATTTTTCAAAAATCAACCTCCACTCCGGTACCATCAAATTTATGTCCACCCCAATGACATCCACAAAACCATCTTTCGTACTCACTCTGGCCATTACGAGTTTCTCATGATGCCTTTTAGCCTAAGCAACTCACCTTCCACCTTTCAAGCTACAATGAATGACCTTTTCAGACTACATCTCAAAAAATTCATCCTATTTTTCTTTGACAACATTTTAATTTACAGTCCCAACCTCCAACAACACCAACATCACCTCCACATAGCTATTCACTTTCTTTCCAGGAACTCTTGCTTTGCGAATCACAAAAAGTGTCTGTTTAGCCAGTCTCAAATGGGATTTTGGGTCATGTGATTTCAAAAGATGGATTAGCTGTAGACCCTGAAAACATTTTTGATGTGTTAGCTTGGCTTGTGCCTAAAAATGTGAAAGAATTATGTGGTTTCTTAGAAATTACCAGCTATAATAGATATTTTGTTCAGAATTATGGGATCATTGCTCGACCTTTGACAGATTTGACTAAGAATGATGCATTTTAGTGGACAACAAAAGCTGGGGAAGGTTTTAAACAATCAAACAGGCTCTAACTTCTGCTCTAGTTCTCCAATTACCTGACTTTAGGAAACAACTCACGGTAGAACGTGATGTATCATCCAGTGGTGTTGGAGCTATCTTACTTTAGCAAAGCCATCCTATTGCATATTTCAGTAAGGGGTTTTCTTTTTCTAATAGAACTAAATCCACTTATGATTGTGAATTGCTAGCATTAGTTATTGCTTTACAAAAATAGAGACATTCCTTATTGGGCCGACACTTTTTGGTGAAAACTAACCATTGTAGCCTAAAGTACCTCTTAAATCAATGGGTGTCTACAGTGAACAGCATCATTTATTGGTAAAACTTTTACCGTTTGATTTCACCATTATCTATAAGGCAAGTTGGGAGAACAAAGGAGCTGATCCACTTTCCCACCGATCCCAACATGCTAATTTTTTGACTTTGGCGATGCCCATCTCGCTGGATTTTTCAAATTTACGTGAAGTACTTGAATCCAATCCACATACTAACTAGGTTATAGCTCAAATTCGTGTTGACCCCATTTCTCAACTGGATTTTTCACTGGCTGCCAACCATCTTTATTACAAAAATTGACTAGTCATCCCTAATTACCCGGAACTCAAGCATAAGATTCTATCTAAAGCTCATGATTCATCAACTGGGGAGCATAGAAGATATTTAAAGACGCTAAAATGGGTAACTGCAAGTTTTTTCTGGTCTTAAATGAAATATGACATGAAATTATTTTTCCAAAATTGTTTGATTTGCCACCAGCAAAAATATGAAACATTAGCTCCAGTTGGTCTCTTACAACCTTTGTTAATACCCAACCGAGTATGGGAAGACATTTCTCTTGACTTCATTGTTGGGCTTCCTCCTTCCAATGGATTTGATTCCATTCTTGTCGTGGTGGACAGGTTCAATAAATATAGTCATTTCATAGCTTTGTCTTACCCATTTACTGAAAAAACGGTGGCTACTTTGTTTTGTAGGGAAATCATCTGTTTGCATGGCTTGCTTTGATCAATTCTATCAGATCGTGATGTTGTTTTCTTGAGTGCCTTTTGGCACAACCTATTTCGCCTTAGTTGCACCTAGCTCGGATGGGCACTTCGTATTATCCTCAATCTGATGGGCAAAAGGAAATGGTTATTCGATGCCTCGAAGCTTACTTAAGATGTTTTGCTCATGAAAAACCTAAGTCATGGTATACATATCTAGCTTGGGCAAAGTACTCTTTTAACATTGGTTACCATTCTTATACCAATACTACTCCTTTCCAAGTTGTGTGTGGGAGGGAGCCTCCACCATTGCATTCTTTTGTCCCTGGAGAAACTAAAATTGCTGAACTTGAGGAGCAACTCTTAGCTCGTGATGAAATGCTGAAAGTATTGCATTCCAACCTCATGAAAGCTCAATCCCGTATGAAATCTTAAGCTGATTCCAAACAACGTGAATTGTCATTTGATTTAGGAAATGTTGTCCTTCTGCATTTATAGCCTTATCAGCAGAAAAGTTTTGCTAAATGTACCAATGAAAAGCTATCTCCTCGATATTTTGGCTCATACAAGATTGGTCGCAAAGTTTGGGCATGTAGCTTATGAATTGCAGCCGCCCTTCTCTTCAAAGATACATCCCATATTTCATGTTTCCTTGCTCGCGGTTATACTGAGCCATCTTTTCGTCATCCTCTACCACTTTCTGGTGACTTGGAATTCCTTGTGGGGCCTGAAAAAGTGTAATCACACCACTGGGTTAAAGAATTTGGAAGGTCTAATCTGGAACTACTTATTCAATGGCATCATCACCCTACTAAAGAGGCTGATTGGGAGTCCTACGACTTGCTTGCTGCTCAGTTTCCTACCTTTTACCTTGAGGACAAGGCTTCATTTCAAGCAAGGTGCACTGATACAAGCCCATCTTCGCCAACTCTGAAGACATATTCCAGAAGAAAGCATGGGAGTGTAGCTGAAGGTGTTAAAAGTTTTGACAAAGTCCAATCTCAACTCCTTCAGTTTCTACGATTAGTTAGTGGGGCAAATTTGGAAAAGTTGCAGCCATGATTCTCTCCAGCACACCTTTCCACTTAGTGCATGTTTTCCTATTTTTCAATTATTGCAAACAAGAGTTAGTTGGATGTTTAGTATAAACATCTGTTAGGATTAAGTCTTTGTTTATCTAGTATTTGCATTTGGAGCTTTGTTCTCTCCATACGGACTTGTTTATTGGTATAATTGTGTTTAAGATTCTTGCACAATAACTTCCCAATAAAATCTTTATTTCCTTTAATCTTTGTTGTTTTCATTACAATTTTTCAATACATATCATGTTGCAAGACTAATTAAGCTTATACTGATTTCAAAACACCTGTTTAGTTAAAATACGGGATGAGATGTATTCAGTATTATATATGTAGGAGTATAATATAAACTTTTTGTATAAGTTACAACCAAAAAAATCAATCAATGCATTTGACTTGATGTCATGCATGTCCTTGATTTAACCTAAAGATTTCACTTGATTGAACGAATTTCTTTGTAATATTTTATTTGTTGATATTTGTTGTTATCATTAATTTGTTATTGGGTTGTCTGTCAAATTATTCTTAAACTACAACGAAGGGCAATAATTTATTATATTTTTCTCCCTAAACTTTTCAAAATACAGATGTCGCAAGAGTTAGGAGTATGTTACAATATTTAATATGTTTAAAAGTTTTTGAAACAATCATCCTAAATATCACGTTTTTCAATTAAAAAAATGAAAATTCCAACATATGCTTCATCAATTATTTGAAAATTATGAAAAAGCAATAATTTTATTAAGTTTGACAAATTTGTAGTGTCATAGTTTTAATGAAAAATCATGGTTATTGTAAAATTATGCATAAATCAATTTTAAAAGAATTTGATTATTTTTTGAAGTCAATTTTACTATAATTAGCAATGCTTAAAATGTTCATGCCTACATTTCCCTAGTTTAAATTTGATCTTCATCCCAATATTTTAGATCTATTTCAACTGGATACAAAACTTTAAATATGATTTAAAAAAGAAACCTGATTTATCAGTACATTATTATCTAACAAAATACTTAAAAATATTAGTGCTATCGCATTATTAATGTAAATAAGCGTAATTTTGGATGAAACAAACTTTCCCAAAAAAATTTTAACAAAAACAAAAAAAACAAACAGAAGTACAAAAATCAAAAGAAACCTTAATGTGTAAAAGCCCATTTTTCCAGAGGCCCATTAAGAGTGAACCCAAAAGAGGAGTGAGGCCACCGATACGACGCCGTTAGCATTTCTATTATCCTTTTTCTATAAAAAATTAATTAACTTACGCCATTGCCATTTTTCCATTACACTACTCCGTTTACCAGAAGGCTGAGGCCTGAGAGAGACAGAGAATCGCTTCTTCCAATCCGAAATGGCTTTTGCCACTCGCTTCATCTCCAGATCCACTCGCCAGGTTTTCTTTTCGTATTACCCTTTCCATTTCCTGTAATTCGTTTTAGATTCACCTGCAAGATGCCTCAATTTTTCTGTGATTAAAGATTGAATTATAAATTTTTATTTTTTTCAAAAAAAAAATAAATTACTTTGCAGGTATATACTGGGCAAAGTATTTTGCGGTCGGAGTATAGGGTTCCAGTTCGTTCATTTGCGAAAGGAGCTGGCGCAGCTCCCCCAGCGTTAAAGGGTGATGGTGGGTTCTGAAATTTTGTTATTCTATTAATGTTGTTGTTCTGTTGATTGTTCCACCTCGAATTGATTTCTTTCTTTAATCTTTTTTTGGTTAATTATTGTGTTTGGTGTTTATGGTAATGACGACGACGTTGAAAATGTTCCATATTTATATAATGATCTGTTTGATCAGTGTTAAAGTTGTATACGAGTTTCTATGCAATGTTAAAGGAATGTGCATTAAATGTTTTATAGTGTTGAAGCTTTGTGCTGCTTTGCATCCTGAAAATGGAAGACTATGGGGGCCGTTTAAGCAATTTTATGCTTGTGAATATGTTGGTAACAAGGGGAGATTATGGGAATGTTTTGGGATGTCTTTCGCTGGTAAAGCCCCACTAAGAGACAGTACAATAGAAAAACGGCAAAAAATGATCAAGTGTATCATATGAAGGAGTTATATGTAGTACTTGGAAGGATAGAATATTTCTTTTATCAACTGTTGATGCAAATGTTATGGCGGAACTTCTAGTTAGAAGATTAAAAAGAAAATGGTTTTGTTAATATTTGGAAGTGTCAGTCTATCCTGACTGGCATAGATGCCCTGGATGAAGTTATGATGTTGTGTTTGGACTAGGATTGTGTGCAAGTTCTTCTAGCCTTTGATTGTTTTGGCTTTTGCAACTTCAGAAGCCTACTGTCCTAAATTTTTAAGGGTGTGAATTTTTTTTATTTGTTTGGGCTTCTACTGTATAAAGTGAACAGAAGAAGATATTCTAAAATCATTATTTCTTTTTCTTCTTCTTCTTCTTCTTACTTTTTATGTTGCATCAGACTCTTCTAGTTCAGGTTATATTGATGATTTTGTGTGTAATCATGAGATATTTGATTCAGAAGGCTAAGAAGACGATTTGAGATATTCCATTTCTTTCTTCTTTCTTTTTTTCTTTCTTTTTTCTTCCTTTTTTTTTTTTCTTTTTTTTTTCCTTGTAAACTCACTGTGTGATTTCCGCTATTCTGGATGCCAACAGCTCATGTTATTCCACCTTAAAGATGACAAATACTTGAAAATACAACAAATTAAAGTAAAAGAGATAGAGAAAATAAATTTCTTTGAATTGGAGTGTTGGATGGGAAAAACATATCAGGGATCAGGATTTAATGAATTAACTTGTGAATGAAGTATTTGGTGAGCATGATGTCAGTGATATATGTAGAGTCTACAGAAAATTGTTCTGTTGAATCTCAGATGTGTTAGGTATTCAAACCTTTTTCCTTAGTTTATTTTTTGCTTTTTTACTAAAGGTGATGCTTGTTGCTATTGCCAGGCATCACTCCTAAACTTCAGAAATTGTTTCAATACCATCAGGTTTCTAGACAATATTGAAGTATGAATTGGATTTTGGCGAATCCGCAATTTTCTTACATGTTGTTATTTGCTGTTGATGATTAGTAATATTTTTATTCTTCTATCAGCACCATGTCATGTTTTAGATTTTGTTAAGTCACTGCATTTTATGCCCCCATAATGCCCTAAATTGTAAGCTTCTGACTGTTGCATGTACTTCCAAAGAGATTCTGAAGGGCATTTTCCTTGAGGTAAAGAAGAAATTTGAGACAGCCTTAGGCATTCTCCGACAGGAGAAAATTACCATAGATCCTGATGATCCTGCTGTTGTGGCTCAATATGCTAAAGTCATGAAGACTGTGAGAGAGAAGTAAGGTTTCTACTATGCCTATTTAAGTTATCAATTTTTATCTAACTAGAATACTTTCTCTTCAAATTGAGAAATAGTGTGCCAGAAAACTTTTGTTTCAATGATATAAGTGCTGACTCATGGTTAACCAATTACCTATTAAAACAGAGTATAAAATCCACCTTATTAGCTATTTAACCATTGGAAGTATTTCTTGTTTAATTGTCCACCTAAATATGATAAGGTTAAAGAAATTCTTGAAAAGTGTCTGATGCTCGCCAGCCATTTGGAGAACATGATATTCGTACACTCTTCTATTGAAATTTCTCGAAATCAAGTCATCTATGATTTTGTGATTTGGTTCCAAAAGTTTAATGCGTATGAATGTACTAATTTAGCTGCAAAATTGACTTCTTATTTTTCCCCATGTAATGACTCTCTCACCATTCTCTTCATTTACCTTCTCTAGAGTATTTTAGTTCTAACTGCCTGTATCCTTGCTAACTTCAGGGAGTTATGACTGCTTTATCAATTTCTCATCAAACATTGACTTTTCTCTTTTCTTATGTTGTAAATTGCCTGCTGTTTTGGCCCTTTCTAAATTATATAAAGTAGCATCTGGCTGTTGACCCTTCTTGATGATATTCACCCTTATCCTCTGTTTTTCCCTTTTTCTTTGATGTGATTTATATGTGCAGGGCTGATCTTTTCTCCGAGTCCCAGAGGATCAAATACACTATTGAAACACGAACACAAGATATCACTGATGCTCGATCCTATTTACTGGCCTTGAAGGACATAAGGGTTAAGTATGTTATCATATTAAGACCTTATTTATAATTTTCCAACAGGGTTTTGGTTTTCTTTTATGTTAGTGAGTATTTTTCTCTACAATATAATTTATTTGCTCCCTTAGTGAACCTTTTAAATATATGTAATATATTAGTTTTATTTCATAAGAATATAAGATAAAGCGTCATGGGAGGAAATAAATAATATTATAATCACAAATATACCTTTAATGAACCTTTTTATTATTGAATTTCTGCTTGGAATTACCATGCAACGCCAATATCGTAGGTTTCATCATATATTTGTGTGTGAACAGCCTGAGATCCACTCTGCTCCTCATTCTTCCTTTTATAATTGTTTTTGGCAGGAGGGGCCTCGTTGATGAATTGGGTGCAGAGGCTATGATGATGGATGCACTGGATAAAGTTGAGAGGGAGTTGAAGAAGCCACTTATGAGAAATGATAAAAAGGGAATGGCGCTCCTTATGGCAGAATTTGATAAGGTCAACCAAAAGTAAGCTCCATGATGTCTAACTTACATTCTTGAGGAATCCTAAGTTCTCAATTTAAATGGTTGATGAGTGATGATGGTTGGTGAACGTTAGTTTGCATTGTTAGTTAGGATTTGGTACCTTCTCTTATTGAACAAAAGCAGTAATATTTACAACTCCATTGTCTCATAAGCATGATAATGTTGCATGGTTCAACTCTGGGCACTTCCTACTGGATTTTACTTATTAACTTGCTGTTATGTAGGCTCGGCATTCGTAGAGAAGATCTGCCCAAATACGAGGAACAGTTGGAACTTAAAATTGCAAAAGCCCAACTAGAGGAGCTGAGGAAGGATGCTCTTGAAGCAATGGAAACCCAGAAAAAAAGGTACGCCTTCTAACTTTTGCAGTCTTCTATTGTTATATACTAGTTTATTTGGTCCACTCTTTGGAGATTCCTAGTCTCTTCCCTTGATGCATTGGAGGCGCCCAATTCCTCCAGCATATCCCTTCCATTTCCTTCTCTCTCTGAGGGATCCGTGTTAAAATGTTCCTGGAAATTTGATGTTAAAATATCAAGAGGCTTAAACCCTTTTCTTCCTCCCAACTTTTTGCAGGGAAGAGTTCAAGGGTGAAGAAATGCCTGATGTGAAGTCATTAGACATCCGAAACTTCATCTAAGAATGAAATATATCTATATTATTTGCTTTTCTTCTACCTGTCGATCATGGCATACCGTGTGCTCTTCGACAATCTCCTACATCTGAAAGGAGATGTTAAGGTGATGACTGAAGAGTACTAAGGCATGACAAGGCCTGCCCTAATTAATAATAGTATGTCCGAAATTTGCTGGACGTACCATTCTAGACTTGGTTATCTGTTGCACATCTTTCTTGTTTTAGTCAATAACTCAACTTACTACCGCTCTACATCAGCACAGCCGACCGAAGTACAAGGATGTTTGTCCATACATCTCAAATTTGATAACCCTTTTGTTTGCTTAGATGGTTTTATATCTAGAATATGATTGACTAATTTCAGATGCTTAAGATGTTTCTTGTTTTCACTCGCAATTAACAGTTGCTTCAATGGGATTCCTATGGGAAAACAAGTTTATCTAGAAAGCGAGGGCAAGTTCTTCTACATTTTGGGAAATTTTTTCCAACCCTCAAAAAATTCTAAATGGAGGCACATTTTTCAATCTTTCTTCCAAAATATTATAATTTTTTACTCAAAAAATCCCTCACAATTCACCCAAAAAAAATTTATACCTTAAAAAGTACACGTACTTTATTTTTTCACTCTATATTTCACATCATTCGTTTCTTTATCACTCTTTTATTTCACTTATATATATATATATATTTACATATATAAAAATATTAAAATTTTACTAAAAGAATTCTAAATCTTATGTTTACAAAATTAATTAAAATAATCATTGAGAAAATTAATTAAATTTAATAAATAATTTATTTACTAAATAACATATTAAATTACTTATTAACTAAATAAGGTATTAGTTATATTTAATATAACTTATATTAATATTAAATGTATTAACTAAATATTATATTCATTCATTTAATAAATAATTTAAATATTTTAATTTGATATAATAAATAAATTAATTTTCTTCAAAAAATTAATTTTCATTAGATATTAATATTCACATTTATTTAAAATTATTATAAAAAATTAATTATAGTGTGATATTTATTTAATAATTTATTAAGTTTAATAAATTAATATTAATACAATTAAAATAATTATCAAGAAAATTAATTAAAATTAAGTAAAAATCTTTTTGATTGTTACTAAGTAATTTATTTACTAAATGATATATTAATTAAATAATGAGTTAAAGTAAATAAATAACTTATTTAATTAATTAAATTAATTTATTTAATTATTTAAATAACTTATTATGTATTTATTAATTATGTTTCACATTTGCGTATAATTAAATATTATGTTTATTGGTTTAATAAATAATTTAAGATGATTTAGTTTCATAAAGTATAAAATTATTTTTTTATAATTTGATGAATCATTATTAAGTGTTATATATATATATATATATATATTATTTTATTTAAATAAATAACTAAGTTTTTTTTATACATAAATTGTAAATAATAAATAATTAAATAATTATATTTTAAGAATAAACAATAATTAGTTTATATTAATGTACAATAATTAAATTTTTTATATAAGTTGATATCAACAATTATGGATATTTGCCAATTTTTTATAATTAAGATATAATTATAAATTTATAAATAATTAATATTTATTAATAAATTCATAAAAATATAAATTTTAAAATAAAGTACCAATTGAATTAATTACATATCATTTTATTATAACAATATATCAATTATTACATACATATACACACACATCATTCAACTATAAATATATATCATATATAATATATTACATAAAAAATACTTTCACCCTATAAACCTAACAAAAAAAATAATTGATTTGACATTAACAGTAATGTTTCTCCCTCAAAAACATAAAGAAACAAACAATTCGTTTTCAAATCATTTTTCATATTTTTTCAAAATAAAAAGAAACATTTGGGACATTCTCCAAATTTTCTCCCAAGAAACCCATTTCCCCAAATATTTTTCTAGAAAATGACCAAACACAAGATAACAGTCTCTAACATTTTGGGAGAAAAAGATGATGGGTCCCTTGAATAATTTTGTTGGCTGGATGATGTTGTTATTAAGTTTTGAGTTATTGTCTTTGAATGAATGTTTATTCATCAGTCATCACTACTTTAGCAGGACCGAATTGGTTAATCTCTAAACTATATGTAGGAATTCTTGAATGCATTGTCTGGTAACTGTTAAGATTCTTGTAAAATGGATCGAATTAAGAAATTTAATAAATTAGAATTCAATAGAAATTTCTTCTTTAGGTGTTTTCAATTTGGAATTTGTATCAGTGATTATTTATATTTTAATAAATATAGTTTTGGAGTAAAATATTTATTTGAAATTTTAGATTTCACAAAAGGGTTAGAAATTATCAAAGTTCCCAAATTAAGGTGTGTAAATATTTTTGCTGCAAATAAATTAATATATTAAATATAAACTATTTTAAAATTGAATATTCATAAATAAAGTTTCTTAATTCAAGAAATTCAATGGTAATTTTTTTAATAATAAGACATTCTTTAGCGTGCTATGTTGAAAGTTATTTAATTGAATTTTTTGAAATGAAAAGTTGGTGGAAAGAGTATTATGTTTTAAAAAATAAAAAAAATTAATTTGTTTTAATAATTTTTTCAAAATAAAAGTATATTTAGTATGATATTTTATATTATATTTTCATGTGCTCTAAATAATTCAAGGCAAATCTTGTTAAAATCTTGTTATGTGCACACGCCTCGAGTACCTTATATTTATGCTCAGGCTCAAAAGGAGGTTTAAAATTTTTAATCATTTAGTATTGAATACACCAAAAATCATGAGAAAGACACAATCTATATTCATTTGCATTCAATTGGAATTATTTGTATGGAAAAAAAAAAAAAAAGGAATTTTTTTTTCTTACTGAAAGAACAAGTTAATTAATTGTTTTATATAATACTTGGAAGATAATTTGATTAAGACATTATCAAGTAATAATGTTATTGAAAGATATATTTATAGTGGTTTGCTTTGTTGGAAATAGGAAAGATCAATTTTATTTTTTTTCATATTTATCATCCCCATAAAAAGATTCAACGAAAGAATACAGAATACGTAGAATTATGAAACTCAACATTTTTAATTTTCTAATAGAACTCAACATCCAAATAAAAGAAAACCGTCTCACCATTTGTTCTTTTACTCCAATAAACTACTGCCCACTTGGATTCAGAACAAGGCACCAACTTAAACATGGAGTCAATTTCAGGTACCTTAAATTAGGATTTTAACTTTCAAGCATATATATATATATATATATATCTATAAGTTAGTGCCTTCAATTTTTGAATAAAATTGAAATCTCCAAATAGAATAGAATCCTCATGTCATATGAATAATGAACCCCCTCCTCCGATTGAGAAGCAGACAGCAGGCAGCTCTCAATAATGTGGGTCGTTGATCCTTCTCAAGTAGTTTCTATATATGACTCAATCTTCAAATAAAATAATATCTTCACACCATTTGTGGATGGACTTCCTATTCCAATTAGGAGGACTAGGCATCAACTCGAACCTAGTGTCAATTTAACATGCCTCATATTCTGTTCGGATTTTAAAGATGTATTTATAGGTTAATACAATTAATTTCTCAATAGAACTTGGGGGCGAGCGTTTAAATTGGATACTTCAGGTAACAATTCAATTTAATTGGATCAACTTTTTTTTTTTTTCCACAAGAAATTATGAATTAGCTACCCGAAACGCCATCCCCTCTCCCAACAAAATTTCATTTTGAGTATCAAGTAGGAGGTTCTATCCATTCAAATAGTTCGGATACCCAATTTAAATTTATATATAACTATATACTATATACTACATACTATAATATATAAATATATATAATAATATATTTTGTAGTATATTATAATATATTCATATCATAATTTATATATATATATATATTTATTATATTTTAAAGAGGGCAATGTTTAGCCTAGCAAAGGCCAGTTACAGAGGCCAAAGATGGCCTATGTACTAACAGAGGTCAAATTTTAGTATTTTTAGTTTTATGCCTTTTAAGTTGTTAAAATTAAATTAAAAACAAAAATCATCATACCAAGTATATGAACCCAAACTTGCTAGGTACTCGATAATTTGAATAACTGATAAATTGAAATAAATATGAGTAGGTAAAATTGCTATCTGACAATCTGACATGTCTTGTATTTGATTTGAATTATTTGAATTCGAGTTACCTAATTCGAATGTCCATCCCTAATAGAACTCAACCTCAAAATAAAAATAAATTTCCAACTCACTTAGAATTTCGCACCACCCACTATTGGGCCTCTACCCAATATAAGTCGTGAAACCTAGATTGTGGCCTTGTGGCCCAATTCCGTCTCACAACTTTCTCTACTTGGGCCAAGTAGCCCAAATCAATAAATGGAGATACTTAGCCCAAGACAACATCATAGGCCCATTTGAAAAGCCCTTTGAAAAGGAACTATTGGACTCGTAAACTCGGTCGACGGTCATATCAGCCCCAGCCCAATAACACCACACGACGTCGACCAGTTTTTTCGCTTATAGCAGTAGCGATGGAAGAAGAGGTACCGTCGCCATGCAAGCGGAGCCGCAGCCGCTGCACTCGACCTTTCGGAGAATTCAACGATGGAGAAAGCCCGGAAAGACTCAATTCTGCTCAGCCCACGACTCCATGCCAAGAAGAGAGCAAGAATTTTGGTTTCAAAAGCGAGAAAAACGAGCCCAGGATGATTGTTCTGGCGCTGTATGCACCGCCACAGACGAAGAACAACATTAATCCCAGAAGGGAAAATACTAAAATCAAGAATATCGGTCGCGTTTCTCGTCGGAAGGAAGAGACACAGCGGCTGCTCTTTGGTCGCACCGCCGCCGCTGCAACCACCGCGGTCTCGGTTTGTAAGATCACTGACCTCTCCTGCTGTAGTTGTAATTTACGTGGGCTAAAACTGAGTGGGTGCGCGGTGGTTTCAAAAGGGATTGTGGTGGTTGAGGGCGGAATTAATTCTATTAGAAGTTATTTGAAAAATATGGTTAGGAGGGAAGACAAGAAGTCTGAGTGTGTGAAGATTGTTTGGGAGGGAAAAGTAGAGAAGCCCAGCTTTGGTAAATTCTCTATCTTGCACTGTAGTAGCGAAGTTGCTGCCTGCAAATTCTTTGCTGATCATGGGGCTTCCCATTATTGGGATCTTGCTGTTAAACCGACCTGAATTAACTCATGATATATAGTTGGGGCGCCCCCATGGGTTTTCCTATGTATCAAGATAAGTTCTTTTTCTTGCTTTGAAGTTCATAATTAAAATGAATATGAAACTGATATAACTTGTCGTCTTAATCTTTGTTATCTAGCCTTTTCATTATGTGTTCTTGGAATTTGCAGAGTTGTAACATATGACTAGAACTCTTATTCGAACAATTTTTATTTATAAGTGTGTATATATATGACTATTGAGATCGTTACCTATACCGGTACAATTTATCTGTATTCTCTTAATTTTTTGGACAAGTCGAATGATGGGATTTAGAGCCTAAAACAAAAAATAAGGTTAGAAAGTCGCTAGGAAGGTCCTGCAATAATCCTAAGATGTTTAAGTCAGAAAGGTACTAAAGTCGGATAAATTATATTGAAAGTGAGAGCAACTAATTGATTTGATGGCTTGAATTAAAAGATATTTATAGAAGTACAAGAGTACAGATTTATTATATAAAGTCGAATTAGGGGTAGAATACTTCTACATGTCCAAAATAGACGAATATGACGGTGGATTGTTATTTGAATCGGGTCAACCCGACTAAAAAAGTCTATAATGTTTGTAGTTTTTCGGATAATTTTTTGTTATGTTAGGGACAAGGACGTCTTTTTGGGTCTTATCTCATATCAATGTATATATCTGTGCGTATCAATGAATCTGCAAAGTTTCACAATTTTCGTATGTAATGGAACTGGTTTTTCTGAACTAACTTTGATTTTTGAGGAAGATTATACAAGTATAGAGTCGGTTTTCTGCACTTCCTTTGTGAGGAGAAAGACAAACAGTGGCTGTCAGAAGGAGAATTGGTGCAATAGTTTCTTTCATTCTGATCTTTTTAGGTAGATTGGTTCTCAGTTTTTGTTGATTTTATACAACTTCCTTTAGTTTTATGCAAGTTGAATGGAATTGTTTCATATGATTTGCTGCATTGGTCTTGTATGGATGTATGAATTAGGATGATAATGACTGGTTTCTTGTTGTTTATCTGTACTCCATTGTAGTAGGGGAAAAACACAAATAATCTATGCAGTTTCTTCAAGTCTTTATTGAAGGAGAAAAAGACAAAGTAGAGAGAGACGGACTAATATGCCTTCTATTACAGTTATGTGCAAATTTGTAGTTTTGGTCCGAAAGATAGGGCGATTTCATTTTTGGTCTCACACCTTATCACATTCTTTTTAATGCCAAACATTAAATTTTGTGGAGCATTTGATCCCTTTTTTTTGTTGTTGTTTTTCTTCTTTTTGCAGCTTTATACGCATCTCGTTAGAGTTATGAGACAAATTCTTATTTTTGGTCCTGTAAGTAGGATGATTTCAGTTCATTTTTGATCTTGCACTTTATGGAATTTTTGTTTTCGGCCCCAAATTTCAAATTTTGTGGAATTAATGTTTGATCTTGTTTTTATTCATGGCCAGCACATGAAACTCATGTGACCGATAACTTCACAACATGAAGTTATAAGCCACTTACTTGAGTTTTATTTACAAGTGCTCTAGTGTGGTTTTTGGTTCAAGTGCCATGTTACGATTTGCTATAAAAGTCCTTGGGAACAAATGCAAATAATCCAAGTAGGTTCTTTAAGTCTTCTCTGAAGTAGAGAAAGGCAAGTTTTACATGCATCCCATTAGAGTTAGGCGCAAATTTTTATTTATGGACTATGGTCTTGTAAGATAAAGTAGACTTCGTTTTGATCTCGCACTCTATGACATAGTTATTTTTATATCTCAAATTTCAAATTTTGCTGAGTATTTGATCATTTCTATCCATGTCGACCGTTAGTTGTTACAGTAAAAGTGTGTAAAATTCACATAACTGGTAACCTTATGGCTTGGAGTTAACAACCTCTGGAGCTTTATATTTTCTTTCTTCTGTCCAAAACCAGAGGCCTTCGGAAAAAAGAAAGGATCAAAGGTTTGAAATAAAATTTGATATCTGGGATCAAACCGTCAAAATCAAGAGTCACATGAAGTGCGGGACCATAAGTGGATGCCCTTATCTCAGGGAATCAAAAATACAAATTTTCTGCCTGTGTTATAGTTGAAGTCTGTTGCTAAGAAAATCAATGTCTTGTAGAAAATATCTATGTAGGAGATATATTGTTGATCCGGAGTTGGCCAGATATGGAATTCCATACCAATCTATTTATGTTCTCTCTCCGATCGAGAAGTAGAACTATGGGTTATGTGCCCTGAACTGGAACACAAAACAAGCATCAAAGGAATGCTAGAAAGGTTCCAACTATACTCCTCCAATACCTAAGTCAGGTAGAAAAATGAAATCGCAAACAATACAGAAGGCATATAAGCGGATTAAGAGTATCGAGAGTATAACTTATAGCATAATGAAGTTGGAGGTATTTATAGGAACGAGGATGGTACAACCCGTCCTCCCTAGCCCTAGGTTGTACAAAATCATTGGGATTCAACCACGTGTTCGAAGTGAACAGATCTGATGATAGATAGTTACTCAAATTGAATGTCAGGTCATCTATTGGGTCGGTCCATCCTTGGGTAGATTCGGATCATTTTGCCCTTTCTCCAATACCAGGCATTGTGGTGACAGATTTAATACACCATAAAGAACTAATTATGGGAAAGGCATTGGTACAATGAGGACCTATTATTGACAGTTATCATAGTTCTTGATATGCAACTAGTTGTTTTGTAGTGTGGTGGTTAGTGGAGGAAAAGGGTATCGGAGGCTGCTTTCCCTGAATTTGAGTTTCTATATTCCCTGAATTTGAGTTTCTATACTCCCTAAAGATGTGCTATGCTTATTGATTCATTTCCTCTCAGATTATTGGGCATTATTTGTATTTATATCCAACTTAAATTGCCCGTTAGAGAATGGGTAGCACCCACATATATATAGATATATAGATAGTTCGTAGTATGGATCAATATCCAATAATATCGGTCAAGATATACTGGAAATGGTCTTTATACTGATCCGAAGATGTCGGACTAGACCTATTTTCCCCAAGTTTATTGGAATATGTATTGGTAATAATATTTGATAATACTAAATTAAAGGTGAAATACTTTCCACATCATAGGAAAAGAAAAATTAGAATAACAGATTTTGAAAGAACGAACAAAGAATATGTGTAGAATAAGATTTGATATATATATATAGGGTGAATTGCATTTTACCCCCCTATGTTAGTCATAAATTGCAAAAAAAGCCCTTATGAAAAAATAATAGGCAATGCACCTCCTTGTGATTTTAAAAAATAGGCACATCACCTCCCCTTTGTGATTTGATGCAATTTAACCATAATTTTAATGTATAAAGACTATACTACCCCTAATTCCTTCATATATTGTCAATTTTATTTATTTATTCTTTTTAAATATATTTTTTTATATCTTTTTCATCTCCTTCATACCAATTTTTTTATTTTTAAATTTAAAAACTATTTTTAATTTTTTTGTTTATTAATCTTTCTAATTTATTCTTTTTTTTATTTATATATATTATTATATATACAAATATAAATATATAATATATAATATAATAAACATAATATAATATATATATATATAATATAATACATTATAAATACATAAATATTTATGTATATATTTATACACAATATATATTACTAAATAGACATTTTTATTATATTTTATATAATAAACCCCACCCCCACCCCCATCTTAAAATTTTATCTATAAAATTTAAATAACTTTTGTTTATATCTTTTCTCTTTCTAATTATTTATTTCAAATTAAATATTATATATATTTATGAAAATATAGATTATATTTATATACATATATTTTTATCTCCTTCATACCAATTTTTTATTTTTAACTTTAAAAACTGTTTTTAATTTTTTGTTTATTCATCTTTCTAATTTATTCTTTTTTTATTTATATATATTATATACAAATATAAATATATAATATATAATATAAAACATAATATATATAATACATTATAAATACATAAATATTTATGTATATATTTATACATACTATATATTACTAAATAAATATTTTATATCATATTTTATATTATATTTTATATAATAATATTTTATAAAATTTAAATAACTTTTGTTTATATATTTTTTTCTAATTATTTATTTCAAATTAAATATTATATATATTTATGAAAATATATATTATATTTATATCCATATATATTTTTTATAAGATGTTTATATTTATATGTTTATTACCATATATATGATAATATATATAATAATATATACATTATAATACATATATGATAAGATATATAATAACATATAGTATATATAAGATAATATATATATAATTATTTAATAATCTATCCCCAACCCACCCCCCATCCCCTCTCCCCAAACCTCACGGCTGCCATGGCAGCATTTTGGATCTGGATCTGGCCAGATCCAGATCCGGCCGCTAGCCACATTTTTCAACTTTTTTTTTATTTTTTTATTTATATATATTCAGGCGGCCATGGCAGCATCCATGGCCGCCTGGCTGCTGCTTGAATGAGGCGGCCGCCATGGCCGCTTTTGCTGGCGGCCATGGCCGCCGCTGGTGTGGTGGGGAGGGTTGGGTGGGTTGCCGGGGTGAGTAGTGGGTTATATATATATAAATATGTATATGTAGGTATATATATATATATGTAGGTATATTTTTATATTTTATATATATATTTTTTAGATAGAAATAATCTGAATCGTTAATTTTTTTTAATAAATCCAACGATTGATTTTAAGGGGCAAAATTGACATTTCATCACCAAAAACCCTAGAACCAACCTCACTTGCCGCGCGTGATTTGCACCGCCAGTCGGAGGGGGGTAATTTGCTATTTTTTAAAAAAAATAGGGGGGGACATTCCCTATTGTTTTTTCATAAGGAAGTTTTTTGCTCTTTTCCATTATCACAAGGGGGTGAAGCCTAATTTACCCTATATATATATATATATATATACAAAGCAACTTTATTTAACGATGATACTATAAAAAACAACAATTTGTCCTAGATCAATCATATCTCAAAATAGAATTGTCATTTACATACATGCTTTTTAACGCATTTAGTTGAGGATACATATACATTAAAGAATATTTGTTACGATTACTAATAAACTATTTCTTATTACAAATTTAAGTTGATCATAACATTTTCTTAACTTTATAATATTTGAAGTATCACAGTCATATATACTTATATGTGTGAGATTTAAAGTTCAAATCATAATGAACTTTTAATGTGTATTTGTGTGTGTAAAATTAAAAAATAAAATAAAACCCTCTAGCTTATGAGACTACCGGACTTGTATTCTATGGGGGAAAGGAAAAAACGAAAACCTACAGCCTTATTGGTGATAACTTTATTTTGATTCTTCCCTTCTTCTTCTTTTTTTAGTATTTAGACTTATTTTAGTTTTGAGTGTTGATTTTGTGAAAATAAAAGTTTGAATTAGTTATTAGATTGACAATAATATTTCAATGTAATAATGCTAATGTGTGGATTCTATTACTTTCTTTATGTCATGTACATTAGATAGTTTTAAAATATTTCTACTTATTATGGGTGTCATGCACTTTTTCTTTGTTTCATCCATTAAATTATTTTAAAGTAAAAAAAAAAATTATTATTGAACTTAGTGCGAATTCCGTTATTTTGGAAAGAAAGAATTAGTTAATTATTTTCAAATTAGTAAATATTTTAAAATTAAAAATAATGCTATAAGTATGAAAACAAAAATAAGTAGTGTTTTTATTAAAATTGGGAGAGATTTCCAGTTGGTGGTTTAATATAATTTATGTTGGATGAAATATATTAAGAATAGATGGAATTATAGTTAGTTGAAATTAGGTCAGTATAATAATTGGATATAACTCAAATAATTAACAAAATAATAATTAAGAATACATGAAATGAATATACTCGCAAAATTCTGCGAAAAAGTGAGAGTTATATATGAAGGATAGATGAAAGTTAAAGTCGAACTCTTTTTTCTCTTGGATAATTTTATCCCATACTAAGATTAGTAAATTTTCAGTAATGGTCTTTCAACATACAATAACATTTTTCTTGGAATTGATTACTACAAAATTCAAAACAATAAATAAAAGTAATATTTTGAATTCTCCTGAAATAACAAACAAGAGATGAGAAGGATGATGAACCACTCAATTTTTAAATTATTTGAATCAAGTGAATGGATGAAAGTGAAACCCATATAAAAATTTGCAAACCTAAAGGTTTTGTTTATTAATTATTAAAAAGTTGTATTTAAATAAAAATCACTATCAAAAAAGTCTTGATTAGACAATCATTGCAGCCGTCTATTTCGATCAATCATTTTTTTTTTCTTACAATCACATTTTCTCCTAGAATTATGCCAATAATTCTTTTTGTATGTTCATGTCTCTCATCTTCAATTTTCAATACAATTTAAGATAAATATTTTCTATTTTAAAATTTTATATTTTAATAATTAATTATGTCAAATCATTCTCAAAACATTGAAATGAGACCTATTTAAAATAATTAATCAAAATTAAAATTTTCAAACCTATTTTCAACATTTAATTTTATTATTTCTGAGGTTTTAATATACAGAAACGGTACACAGTAATTCTTAAAAGGTTTCGAACAAGACAAGTTTGTTCAATATAAATTATATATATAAAATTAATAAAAAAAATATAAATTTTATATACAAATATATAAGTGTACGCTTACACGCATTCATATGTACACACACACACACACACACATATATATATATAGAATTATAGAAATATAAAACAAGTATGATGAGAAAATTTTTGCACCAATTATAGCGTTGAACATCTGTTAATATAATTTATGAATAATAATATTGTAAAAAATAAATAAAACAACATTAAAGAAGGAAGAAAGAAAGATAAAGTCGAGTTTAAATAGTCTAACACTATTTTTAAATTGAATTTAGATTTTATTTTTTAATCATACAACTGATCCTAAACACTATAAAATATGAAAAAATGAAATAAACAATGTGTCCTTTTTTGTTGGTGTCTCGTCAGTCTAGCATCGGGATTATGTTCTTTTTGTTATTGAGTAATCTTCTTATAATACTTAATGATTTATACATAAAAGTATATTATTTATAACCCACTATTTTCATTTTGTAACAAGCACTTCAATACTATTATTTTATCATAGATTTTTTAGTTAAGTAATAATTTAAATAAATCATTAAAAATTTTAGAAGAACTGTAGTATTATATAAAAAAATAAATATTTATTTATTTAGTACTGTAAAAATTTTAATACATGTAGCACCCTGAAAATTTTTCAATATGAAAAATTTTGAATTAAACCCTCAATAATGATAATAACTAATAAAAAGAATTAAAGTGTGACATTTGGAAAAAAATTGGGGGTTATCGTTTAATATAAGCAACTTAGGGGCTCAAAATATAAATAAGAAGGACCTAATTGTAAGAAATATGAAAATCTTAAGGCCAAATTGTAAATAAATGGGTCAAAGGGGCTAATGTGAGGCATTAATAAATTGAGGGCTGAATTGAAAGCTGACTGAAACTCCTGAGGGCCAATTGTTATTTCTGGTAACTTGACTATAAATAGCAAAACACCCCCCCAGAATTCTTCAAATTCTCTCATGCAACCATCCACTATCCTCACCGGCGATTCGTCACTGGCGACCAACAAACCTCAAAACTAACCATACCACTACATTTCCCTTAGCTCAAAAAACACACCCATACCAAGTTTGCCCTAAAATGACTGGCCAACTGCCGAAAAATTGAACACCGAACAAAGCTCGCGGCGGAGGTGGTAGGCGCGACCACTCCAGCGGCTATTGGCGGCGACCAAGAGTGAGTTTTGATGGGATTGGCATGAGGAAAATGATGGTGTCTTCAGTTTAGAGAACCGACGATGGACGAAGGAGTAATTGAGAAAAATTGGAGTGACGGCATTGGTGGTGCGGTGGCCGTTTTCTTCTCAATTGACCAGTAAGATGGTAGCGAAATCCAAAATTCATTGAGGGCTTTCATTGGGCATGAGGAGGCGCATCGATTGGTGGGTCCAGCTCCCAGTTTTGACTGAGGTGCACGACGATGATCTGGTGGCTTCCAGGCAGTTTCTATAGGATGACGATTTGAACACATACACACCAGTGTCGGGCTATGATTTGGCTCTAAACTTCGTTTAATTTGGTAAATTCAGTTTAATCAGTTGAAATGTTACCCAATTTGATTTGTTAGAATATAAACCTAATTAAAGTTGATTGTTAGAATAAATTGAGTTAAATGGACTAAGTTAGTGGGTTATGGAATAAGGTTATTTGCTAAAATTCTAGTTGTAAAATGATGTGTTGACCCGGAATTGAACAAAGAACCTAAGTAATATTAATTAACCCCAGAGCAACATAGTAGGATGTCGAAACTGTGAATGAGCTTTGAACTTGAGTAATTTGGTAAAATTCAGTTAAGACAATAATTTATTTCCTAATTGAATTCAGAAAGATTATTGTGATATATTTTCTTTATTTAGTATGAATGGGATGGAATTTATGACTTCAAGCAAAAACGTATGGATATATAAGTTGTATGCATTGCTTAGTGGGCTTAGATCACTAAATTGGACCTTAGCAACTGTTAATTAAGCTAATTGATGTAAATAAAGCCCTAACTTTGTGTAACGTCGTAAGGAATAATTATTAGAACATACAAAGGAATTTCTACCGGTTGACTGGACTATTAGATCACAGACTTACACTATCTAATTGTATATTCTTAGTGTTAAGATAAAACAGTAGCTTGGAACTGATAAACACCTTAATTGATACCCCATAGCGACGCTAGTATATTTTAGGGAGATAGACGTGTATTGTCCTTGAAATAAAAATTTATAATTGTTCATACAAGCTAGATACATATTAATTCTAGTAATACAACTTTGACAACTGAAGAATCGAAACCTAGTAGCATGAGATTGTCGTACCCTAACTAGATTAAGATTTAACTAAGAAGGACACTCCTCAAAATGGGAAATTTATGTTGTTAAGACATACTAGTAATTTAATTATTATTAGAAAATTACTATGTAGACGTATTAATGTTTATATGCATTTTATCAGAATAGGTGTCGAGGAGCCAGGGTGTCCAGGACCGTATGACATGGATAGCAGCTCTGTGGAGTTTGAAGGTGAGGTTAAGCCTTTCTTTCTGTTGGGAAATAAATCATATCTGCTTGTCCATTCAGTCATGTATGTTTGCAATCGTTCTAGTGCCCAGAACTTCCTTTTATGTTATCATATTCTTGTCCTTTGTACACTGACCCTGTACGTGTTGATATTTTGGTCTTGCCAACCAGTTTCATTCCTTGCTTCCAGTTATGTTATTTTGCGAGTTATTCGTTTGACCTTACTAGCCATATGATATATGATTTTTACCCTTCTGTTTAGTATTCTGATATGCATTCCTCTGAACGGTTACTTTGAAATTCATATTTCACTGTTGGCATTATGTCATGTCCAACCACAAGGACGCCCTTAGGAAGTTACCATTTTTAGGGACACCATGATATGTTAGGCTTGGGACTAGGTTCGGAAAGACAATCGGGTAGAACAAACCAACGGCGACTGGTCTCCCAACTAATACCCACTCATGATCCTGACTTGCAGATGGTTAGAGGTAGTTGTCTACGAGTGGCAGGATCCGGCATGCGACTGGCCATGCCACCTGTCAAGTTATTACATGCTGAGCTGAGTGCTTGAGCAATGGAGTGATAAGGGAAATTTGTTCATGTTTTATTTGTATTTTGTTCTGCTTCTTATGTTCTGTTCTGGGAGCAATAAAGCTGAATTTTGCCAACAGTCTGCTATGATTTGAAAATGGTCACCATTATGGTATGTTTTGTTATGTCACGTCTTGGTTGTTTCATGTCTCTTTTCATTTAGATTCATATTTCGTCAATACATTATTTATCATTTTCTGACATTTGGTTGTTCTGTTATTTGTTTTGAAGTTGCTCCCATTATATGGAATGTCTTGTTAGGTACCCCCGTGTTTTCATAAGTACTATTTATTCGAGCCTCCATTCTGTTAAAGTGTCATTTTACAACTTCTAATTATCTCGATTCTTCCTTTTACTTTGCCTGATTATTTATACGTCAAATTAGAATCCTTTTGTTAGTTCCCCTTGACCTTATGCGTTTGTTAATAGTTACATCCCATCCCCCCTCACTAAGTTCTTCGGACTTATGTCTCTTTCGTGTTCTTGATTCTTTTCCCAGCTAGGTTATGATAAGTAGTATGTGGGGCATCGTAGGTTGCATTAGTGAATATAGTTTTGTTAATGGCATTTAGATATGCAAGATCAATACTTCTCTTGTTGTTTCAATGACGTTAAGTTTAGATTCAATCACTTGATGTAAGTATTAAGAAAATGTAAGCTTGTAGTTTTGAAGTCCATGTTAATGTGGAATATTATACAGTAGTATGTGATGCAAAATTGGCGTAAAATGGTTTTAGGTCGCTATGAACAATTTAAATTGAATATTTTGGAGGTGTATGTTTTGTTTTGAATTATTAAATTAAGATCAGAATAGCATCTCAGCCCAAAGCAGGCACCTCCGAGCAGGGTGCTACAGCGTGGTATCAGACCTTGGGTTATAGAAAACTTGAGCTACGCTAGGATATGATCCTCGGAGTGTGAAATTCGTGGTTAGTGGAAATTAATCTTAACTTTGGAAATGTTTTAGAAGTGAAAACTTGAGTTAAAGAATTCATGAGCTATGATTAGGATATGATTATTGGAATGTGAAATTCTGGGGCAAGTGAAGATGGGGTTCGATTTTAGAGTTTGATAGGATATGGACTTTTGGGATAATGCTTGACATTAAGGAAGAAAAAGGTTATGACTAGAATGACCAACCAGTATATAACCTCTTACTTTTTGTATGTCAAGCATCTGAACGTATAGTTATTGGTAAGGATGATGCTATTTGGAATTATGGTGTTATGTGAGCAATATCTGTGGAGGTTGAATTTGATGGGCAAATGACTATTTTAGGAAGAATTGCAATTAGTGAGTAAAGAGTTACCTTGGAAATCAACATAGTGCAAGCAACATTCGTGGAAATTGTATATGATGAGTAAAGGATAATTCTAGGAAGATATGTATTTAGGTCAATAAATGATTACCTTGAGATGAACATCCCTGCCACATGCTTACGAATGAGAATTAGATTGTATAGATACATAGAAAAAGGATTACTACTGGAAGGAGTGCATTTGGGAAATGAATGATTATTAGGGATGAGTCATGTTTGACTTATGAGTACGGTTGAAATTTGGATGGTGTCTTATTTTGACAAGGGATAGCATAATGATGAAACTAAACCATATTGTAAATGTAAGGAGGGGAAATCTCTAGGAGGCATGAAATTGTAAGAAATCCCCATTGCAAATTCGAGGAACAATGTAACACCCACCATAGGATATAGGGGACTTATGTTACAAGTATGAGAAATGAAAAGAAGGGAATAATAAATAAGGAAATTGAAATAGCCAAGAAGAGAATTAGAGAGGTTAGATAAGAAAAAAAATGAGGTAAAAAGGTAAATCAAAGGAATATATCACCCGTAGACGTGTTTTGTAAGATCCTAGATTTATTAGTTGAGGATTGTCCTTAATTAGTTGTATGGTGTGATTTGAACGATATAGTTACATGGGAAATTAGTGTACGAATAACGAAAATTAGTTTATGTGATTGTGAAACAAAGATAAATAGAAAGAGATAAAGTTTTGAAGACCTGAAGAGAGGAAAGATGATTAGGATGAAGTAACAGTTATTCTGATAGGCCCTGAAGGCATAATATACTAGTTCAATGAAATAAGATGACAGCATGGAGTTCATAAAGTTAGGCTACCAGGAATACATCAATGATAGAGAGAAGAGGTGAAAAGGAATATAGATGAGAAAAGAAGAATGCACGATAGAATCCTTGCTAAGATTAAAGATTAGTGAGAAAAAGACCACCAGATACATACTTATATATAGATATACCTAACGAGATTCTTGTGGAGCAATAATTATAGACGCCTAAATCAGTATACGTTGAATAATAACTGTCTTAGACCTAATCATGATCCTCTTGTCGAAGGCTAGGCTATTCATTAGTTTAACAACCATTCTATAGACACTACATGCAGAAGAAGAAAAGTAAGAAACAAGAGAACACCTAATGCTAATGATAATATGGAAACTGATTAAATTCTAATGTGTCTTGTGTTTAGAAAAAAGAAATTATGCAAGTGTTTTGAGCCCTGTGCAATAAGAATTAATAACAGTTATATGGTAATTAACAAACTTTTCATTCAGCATCACAGGTAAGTGTGGCCTACACAACTAAAAAGCTTTGCAACCCACTAAATAGCATCAGAAAAGTTAATCCCAACGCATTCGCTCAGTCAAAAAATCTAAAAGAAGATACTTCAAAATGAAGACGTCCAATAAGTGTTGAGGAAGGGACATGAGACTCACCGGTGCATCCAATGGCGAGAGGAGAGATTATGGAACAGATGGGGTAATGTGGCAGTAATTCATGCAATCGCTTCAGCAACAAGATAATATGAATAACCCCAAGAGAAGTAAAAAGCCTCCAGAGTTCGAAACTCTAGAACACCTCCTTAAGTTCCACCCCTAATGTTTATGGGTGAATAGGATCACCAAAAGGCAGAAGCTTAGATTAGGGAGATCGAAGATATTTTCCAGATGTTAGGTTATGTTAGGTTACCTAGATGACCTCAAATTTATATTTTCCGTCTATCTGTTGGAAGGAGCTACGAGTCAATGGTGGACCTTAGTAAGTCAACGATGGGAACACAGAAAACATCTCATACATAGGAAAACTTCGTATTGGAATTTATGGGTAGATTCATACTACGAGAAGTGAGAGATGCCCGAAGATAAGAATTTGAGAGTCTTATCCAATGGGAGATGATAGTGTCTCAATATAAAGCTAGATTTAGTAGATTGATTTGGTATGCCCCATGGACATTGAGAGAAGAAAGATGTACAATTGAGAAATTTGTTAAAGGACTAAGATCTGAAATACGACATACCTTTATGCCTTACGAACAATCTAACTTCGAGGGAGCCTTAGAGAGAGCCTTGCAATGGAGCAAGAACCCCTTGAGGTATATGTAAATGAGAGAAGGGTCAAACAAGGGAAAGCTTTGAACTCAAAATCGCCATTGGTAGGGAAAGTGGTTCAGGCAAGAAATGGCCGAAAGTCCAATTTGGAACGTCAAAGAAGGTTTGTGGATTTTGTAGTGGTTTGAACCATGAGAAGTTTAATTGCTTGAAAAGGCTAAGAAAGTGCATAGCATGTGGCAGCGATCAACATTTTGTCCAGGATTGCACTACAAGCAAGCAGTCAACCTCAAGTGCTTAAAAGGATGAAGAGAAATAGGTAATTGAGGGTAATATCTAAGTTCTTGAACATCATAAGAGAGTCTAACGCCACATATTCTTGCCTTTATTTCTCAGATGGAATCTAAAGAATAGTAAACATATTGTTTGTGATTGTATCTAGTATGTGTAGTTTTTGTGAACCTGTAGTTAGCTGTATGAAAATGTATGACTTGTTATGAAATCTCAAGCATGTTAAATTTGAACTTGGCTACTCCCTAATATAAATATCATGTAAATATGAGCTTGTGGTGTTAAGGATCATTGTTGCCGAGGTGGATTTGTGATCTCTTAAACAATAGCATGTACTCTATCAGGGTAAAATGGAGAACCTTTTAAGTATAGAAATGATATGTGGAGATAAGCATAAGGTTTACCTAATTAGATTATAAGCATAAAACACTCAGTGATTTTATGGGATCACCAAATATGTATGAAACTCCTTTTTGGGATAGTTTAATTTACTTCATATAAGCTCAATCATGGCGATCAAAAGAAACTTTAAGTAATGACGGACAACGAAACCATGGGTTATGGAATTATTAGTCAACCCTAGATATATAGGGTGACACCCAATGTTTGGTAAGAATGGATATGTTAGGAAAACCCAGAAAAAAGAGATTCTTAAAAATCTTGGTGAGATAAACACACTAGGGATTGGAGAAAGTATATCATGACAATGGGTGAAATCAGCATGTGATCGAGGCAATGTGGGAACGAGAGCAAAACATGTGCCAATATTAACCGGAGTTCTTCCAATTGAAAATTTTTGAACTAAACCATGAATAATGATAATAATTAATAAAAAGAATTAAAATGTGACATTTGGAAAAAAATTTGGGGGTTACCATTTAATATAAGGAACTTAGGGGCTCAAAATATAAATAAGAAGGACTTAATTTTATGAAATTTGAAAATTCTTAGGGTCAAATGGGCTAATGTGAGGCACTAATAAATTAAGGGTTGAATTGAAAGCAAACTGAAACTCCTAGAGAGCCAATTGTCATTTCTAGAAACTTCACTATAAATAGCAAAATACCCCTCAGAATTCTTCAAATTCTCCATGCAACCCTCCACCATCTTCACCAACAATTCCTCAACAGCAGCCAAAATTAACCATTCCACTACCTTTCCCTCAACTCAAGGAATGCACCCATACCAAGTTTGCCGTGAAATAACCGGCCAATGGCCCAAAAATTGAACACCAAGCGGAGCTCATGGTAGAGGTGGCAAGCGCAACCATTCCGCCGACTGTTGGCAGTGATCAAGAGGTGGATTTTGATGGGCTTAGCGTGAAGAAGATGATTGTGTCTTCAATTTAGTGAATCGATGACGGAAGGAGAAGTAATTGGAGAAAAATAAGGTAACGGCATTCGTGGCTCAATGGCAATTTTTGGCTCAATTCACTGGCAAGATGGCAGCGAAATCCAAAATTAACTGAAGGCTTTTGTTGGGCGTGAGGAGACACGACCATTGGTGGGTCCAACTCCCAATTCCGACAGTAGCGCGTGGCGGTGGTCCGGTGGCTTCCAAGCAGTTTATTCAGGATGACAATTTGAACACATACACGCCAATGTCGGACTATGATTTGGCTCTAAACTTCATTTAATTTGGTACATTCAATTTAATTGGTTGAAATATTACCCGATTTGATTCGTTAGAATATAAACCTAATTAAAGTTGATTGTTAGGATAATTGAGATAAATGGACAAAATTAGTAGGTTATAGACTAAAGTTATTTTCTAAAATTCTAATTGTAAAATGATGTGCTGACCTGAAATTGAATAAAGAACCTAAGTAGTATTGGCTAACCCCAAAATGACATAGTAAGATGTCGAAACTATGAATGAGCTTCGAACTTAAGTAACTTGGTAAATTTTGGTTAAGACAATAATTTGTTGCCTAATTGAATTTAGAAGGATTATTGCGATATATATCTTGTATTTAGTATGAATGGGATGAAATTTATGACTTCAAGCAAAAATGTATGGATATATAAAATTGTATGCATTGCTTAGTGGGATCGAATTATTAAATTAGATCTTAACCGCTGTTAATTAGCTAATTAATGTAAATAAAGCCCTAACTTTGTGTAACATTGTAAGGAATAATTATAAGAACATGCAAAGGAATTTCTACCAGTTGACTGGACTATTAGATCACGGACTTACACTATCGAATTGTATATTATTGGTATTAAGATAAAATAGTGGATCAGAACTTATAAACACCTTGATTAATATCCCATAGCGACGCTAGTATGTTTGAGGGAGATAGACGTGTATTGTCCTTGGAATAAAAGCTTATAATTGTTCATACAAGCCAGATACATATTAATTCTAGTAATACAGCTTTGGTAATTGAAGAATCGAAACATAGTAGCATGAGACTGTCGTACCCTAACTAGATTAAGATTTAATGAAGAAGGACACTCCTCAAAGTGGGAAATTTATGTTGTTAAGACGTACTAGTAATTCAATTACTAATAGAAAAGTACTACGTAGACGTATTAATGTTTATATACATTTTATCAGAATAGGTGTTAACGAGCTAAGGTGTCCAGGATCGTAGGACATGGATAGCATCTCTGTGGAGTTTTAAGGCAAGATTATGGCCTTTCTTTCTCCTGGAAAATGATTCATATCTACTTGTCTATTCATTCGTATCTGTTTTTATCGTTCTGGTGCCCAGAACTTCCTTTTATGTTATTAGATTCTTCTCCCATGTACCACACAACCTTGTCGGTTGACCCCGTATGTGTTGATATTTTGGTCTTGCCAACCAGTTTCATTCCTTGCTTCTAGTTATATTGTGCTATGAGTTATGCGTACGACCTTACTGGCGATATGTTATATGATTTGTACCATTCTGTCTAGTATTCTGATATGCACTCCTCTGAATGGTTATTTTGAAATTTATATTTCACTGTTGGCATAATGTCATGTCCACCTATGGGGACGCCCTTGGGAAGTTGCCACTCGTAAGGACGTCATGGGAAGTTGGGCCCAAGACTAGGTCCGAAAAAAGCATCGGCGGAACAAACCGATATGACTGACTCCCGGCTAGTACCAACTCACGATCCTGACTTGCAGATAGTTGGAGGTAACTATCTGAAAGTGGCAGGATTCGGCACACAGCCGACAATGCCACATATCAAGTTATTACACGAAGAGCTAAGTGCTCGAGCAATAGAGTGATAAGGAAATTTTGTTCATTTTGTATTTGTGTCCTATTTTGCTTGTTATGCCCTGTTCTGGGAGCAATAAGGCTGGATTTGCCAATAGTCTTCTATAATTTGAAAATGGTTGCTATTATGGTATGTTTTGCTATGTCACGTCTTGGTTGTTTTATGTCTCATTTCATTTTAGATTCCTATTTCATCAATACACTATTTATCGCTTTCTGACATCTGGTTGTTCTATTATTTTTTTTGAAGTTGCTCCTGTTACTATGTAATGTCTTGTTGGTACCCCCTCTCATCTCCATGACTACTATTTATTCGAGCCCCTATTTTGTTAAAGTATCATTTTATAACTTCTAATTGTCTCGGTTCTTCCTTTTATTTTACTTGATTATTTATCCATCAAATTAGAATCCTTTTGTTAGTTCCCCTTGACCTTATGCATTTGTTAATAGTTGCCTTCTCTCTCCCCTCACTAAATCCTTCGGATTTATGTCTTTCATGTTCTCAGTTCTTTTTCCCAGCTAGGTTGTGACAAGTAGCAAGTCAGGCATCGTAGGCTACATTACTGAATATAGTTTTTGTTAATGGCATTTGGATATGCAAGATCAAGACTTGTCTTGTTGTCTCAAGGTTGCTAAGTTTAGATTCAATCACTTGATGTGAGTATTATGTAAATATAAGCTTGTAGTTTTGAAGTTCATGTTAATGTGGAATATTATACAGTAGGATGTGATAGAGAATCGACGTAAAATGGTTTTGGGTCGTTGTGAACAATTTAAATTGAATATTTTGGATGTGCATGCTTTCTTTTGAATTATTAAATTAAGATCAGAATAGCACATCAGCCCGAAGCATGCACATCTGAGCGGGATGCTACTATACATAAAATAAAAAAATAAAAAAAGTGCCAAATTGCTAAGTATTCATAAAATAGAAAATGGGTGCACATTCTCAAAAATAAGGAAAAAACAAAAATCACACACACATTCTTGGGGAAAAAAGTTAGATAGACTAGATTTTCAAAATCAACTAAAAAACGATCAAAAGAAAGAAAGTGTTGTCGATATTGTGTGATTTGTATTTAAATAATAAAAAATAAAATAAAATAAATTACAGAATTCATAATTTATAAATTATAATTAAGAATATGATAAATTAAATCGCATGAATGTTGAGGAAAATGCAGCAGGACAAAGGAGAGTCACGACACTTGTCATTGTCCCTAAGCTATGATTGCTTCCTTTCATGCAGGTACTAACGACTTATCATCACTCCAATATAAAGCCCATTAGCTTTGAGCAGTGTCTCATCCCATATACATGACCACGAGGAGACTAGAAACCAGTCCATAGCCATGTTGCCAAAACACAAAAGTTTTCTAGGAGGATAAAGTAAAATCTCTAAAAGATCTCCAGCTCCATATGCCAAATAAGAAGGTAATGGTCCTTTAAATAGACAAAAAAGATTTGACCATTATGAATAATTTAGTGAACTAATAAAACTAATAAAATCATAATGCCTACAGTAGTAAATAGGCCACATGAATATATATAATGAAATGGTTAAATATCATAAACCACAACAAAATTGATATAATAAATGGACCATAAACCTTAAATAAATAGAAAACTAAATAGGCTATTACATAAAATAAAATGTTGGAAATAAGTGAATAATTGAGGAAATTTTAAAGCTTGTTTCCAACAATCCCCCACAAGGTTTAAAATTTTTGAAATCAATATATAAAATAAATATGGTGGCAAGTTATACCATGCAATCGGTGCATGTGCCTTCTAGGCTTGAACATACACTTAGTGTTGGCAATATCCATTTAAGGGAGGCATAATGGATTTAGCCTTGAATTAGGTCCCTTAAGCCGAACTTCAATCACCACAGACACAATATTGACTTTAGGACATGGTTATAACGGGCTAGCACGTTAATGGCCTTGTGCTCAATTTTGATTCTTATGATGTCTCTAGGGTTAGCCCAAGCCCATAAACATGGCCCATGGCAACTCTCACTTAGGTGATCCCTCCAAAGATATGTGTGGCCCATACCTTGCAGAAATCCCACTGCGGTCTCATTGAGGGTCAAAGCCCAATCTAACATCACATTTTCATAGCACTTCACCTTAGGGATAAGAATGAGGCATATAATGTACACTCTCCTTAAAATTAGTGCTATATACGAGTCACGCAGTACGGGTTGTTGCCACCTATTGAACCTTCTTCATGGGGTCTCCAATCACAAAGGTTGGATTACTCCCAGATGTGACTCCCATGTTGGTTTAGCCCATCCCCCTCGATGATTAAGCATGTGATTGCTTGTAGGGTAAATTCCCATTTTTTGGTCTTTAAAACACATTTTAGAAACCAAGCTTTGCTTGGCTATGGAATTTAAAGTCTGTTTTTTAGGTATTCTATAGACTATCTCAAAAACAAAATCTGAGTCCAACTAAGCGCATCCTCTCTCCTTATCCCAATTCCTCTCACCCGCCACTGTTCATGTGATCCAGGAGATAAGAGAGAGAGAGAGAGAGAGAGAGTACCTTAACCGCATGAAATTGCAACTTGAACACAAATTTGGCATTGCTCTTCTCATTCCTCGACTGTGCAGACTATAACATTTTTTCTTTTTTGCCCTCAATTCCACCTTATTTTCTGATTTTATTCTTTCACAAAACCTACCAAAGCTTTGCCCAGAAACTTATCAGAGCTCTGACGACCACCGCTAGAAAACCACCATCCAAACAAAGCATCACCAACGTAAGCGAAATTCCAAGTGCCTACTTTGAGTTTCAAGCTAAGAAACACCAAAATAGAGAGAAATGTTGAGATATTAGGGAAAATTCAAGTGGGCAAACAGTTGATCAGTAGATCAATGCGGAGTAAAACTCAATAAATTTTGTACTTTTTGATTTTGAAATCAAAAACCCAATAACTAATACGAAGAGAAATAGCAAAGCAGATCTGAAGTTGATTTTTCTCGTTTGCTCTCTTCTTTGCTTCCTTTGCTATATAGCTATAACACTGGTTCTCTCTCTTTCTCTTTCTATATGTATGCTTATGTGCTCTGTTTCTTTCTCTCTATATATCTTGTGTACGTAACATATACTCCTTTGACATATAAGAGTGTGAGAAAGAGTGACATTATTATTTATTTTGAAAAAGAAAAAGAAAAGTTTTTGTGGTTTTTGTGGTTTTATTTTTCTTGGTGGGATAAAAAGTGAATAAAAAATTTGAGGGGAAGCTTATGTGGGTTAAAAATTAAATATATTGAATTCTTTTTATATTTTATAAAATAGACTCTCAAATAATTTGGTAACATGTTAAATGGCGAAGAACCAAAAAACAATTATAACAAATTAAATCCCACATATTTTGTAATTAATCGAGTAAGGTGAAATTATATTTTTGTTAATAAAATTCTAAAAAAAAATTGGAATAATTCCATGTCGTCCAAAAAGGAGTGCCATAAAATACCTTCTTTTTTTAAATATATATAGTAGTTTATTATTGGGAAAAAATAAATAAGATTTTTAAAATTTGTTTTGGGCAAAATAATTTATTTTTTATTTAATTACGAATAAATTTGATGAATTTAAAATAAATTCCATATTTGACTTAATAAATTATTAAAATTATAAATTTATAATAAATAATTATTAATATTTTTTTTAATATTAATATCCCAAAGAAACCCAAAAATCAAAACTCATAAAATAATATCATTATCTCAAACAACTCTCTCAAACATATCTCAAAAATAATTTCACAACCAATTACAATCTCACATTACATCAACACATCACATC
The DNA here is from genome assembly GCA_018894105.1 of Jacaranda mimosifolia. Taxonomy (NCBI): domain Eukaryota; kingdom Viridiplantae; phylum Streptophyta; class Magnoliopsida; order Lamiales; family Bignoniaceae; genus Jacaranda; species Jacaranda mimosifolia. The sequence continues at coordinate 2,957,845 of CM032131.1, read as the reverse complement.
ACATCACTATAATCATTACATTTTATCTCACAACCAATTGCAACGTCATTTTCCATTATCATATCTCTAAAACACCAAAACAATCTCAAAATCTTTAAAACAAAAAAAAATGAGATAAAGTCTTACAAGCAATTACAGCCTAAGGATCTAGTTTCTGCACTAGTCCCCCAAGGCAATTTTCCATCTCATGGAATGTAATACCACATGCCTCTTATTATTATTATTATTACTACTCCTCGTCTCATGCATGTGCACATGCTTTACAAAACAATTCTTCACAACCAATATATGATTAAATTAAAAAATAAATCAAAAATATCACCACAAATTTTTTAGATCTTCTAAAATCCAAATTTTCTTATAGGACTATATTGTTTTGGCCACCTCCCAACTATTTGCAATGCATTTCTTGAATACTTAAAAACTCAAGGAAATAATATATGTTTGGATAACTTTTAAATTCACTTAAACCCCCACATTTCTCTTGTAATTGGAAAAGTAAAGATGAAAAAAGTAATATCTTATTCTCCTATTTTTAAATTTTCATACAATTAAAAAATATTAAATATAACTCATGGGATTAATAAAGAAGCTAGATAAATTTCAAATTTTATTTGCAAACTAAATCAACATTTTCCACTCCCACATTCTCTATTTTCCACCCCCACATTCATTAGAAATTGCAATAGCTTTATACAGCTCATGCAATGGGCCAATTAATATAATTTAGTGGATCACAACATAATCTAGTGAAAGAATTATATTAAAAAGTTTATGCATAGCATTTGCAATTATATTTGAGATAAATGCTCTAATTCTTTTCCATATTCCAGCACTCAACAACGAAGTGAATCTCAAAATAACTTAAGACAATAAAGATATGTTAGCAACAATGTAATTTGTCACTATGATTACTTAGGGGTGGCTCTATCTTTAGCCAAGAAACGCAGTTGCCTTAGGCCTCCAAATTATGAAGGCCTTCTATATGTATTTTCTTCTATATTTTAGGCCTCAAAAATAAAAATATAAGGCCTATTTTTTTATTTCACATTATAAGCCTAAAAAAAATTTGGTCCCTAATTTAGAAAGTCTCATATATATTCTTCTTCAAACAACTTACGCATTAAAAAAAGTATAAGGCCTTCAATTTGGAGGCCTTATTAGTAAAAATTGCAATAAAAAAATTAATTAAATATAATTAATTAAAAGTATAAATTTAAATTTTATTACTTTTTATTATCCTAAATCTCCACTCTCCTTCTAATTCTTATTTTTGCACTTATCAAAATCCTATCTTACTCATTTTTTTTCAATACAGATCACTAAATAATATTATAGTTAATTCTCTTTTACTATAAATCAAGCTTTTATTTCTTAAATTTATTTTTCTTCTTTCGAAATAAGTTTTTCAAAATTGAAACTGATAAAATCTGTCAACGTCTCAAGCAAGATAAAATGGGTTAGTTATACTATCAATTGAAAAAGAATGTTACATGAAATTAATTATACAAATGTGATAAATAATTTTGCATCTCAAAAAATCAGAGAATAAAATTAAAATTATAATGTTTTATACGAGAAGTTTTTTTTTTCTATAAAATATGAAATGATTACTAAAAACACATGTGTATTAGGAAATTAATTTTTTATTATATATTAAAGGCCTCATTTTTATATTTCGCCTTAAGCCTTCAATTTTATTGAGACGACCTTGTGATTATTTTACTTAATCTCTGGACAAAATAGAGACATGTGCAATTGTCATGTAATTAAATAATTTTTTTTTTTTTAATACTTGTTGTAACAACAAATTTCTTGTTTGCAAAAATTAAAATTAAAGAACAAAAAACATCATGCAAATAAAATTAAAATTAAATCAATCAACTGTGGATTCAATTTCTAATCTAATCCTCTAATTCTTCCCTTCCAAATATGATTTTGAATTTAATGAGTTTCGCGAAAAACGCCTTAAATGTCGTGGATCTCCTTAAATTTGATTTGAATAAAACAATGTCAATTCGAGGGCCTCACACCTTAATCTCGAATTAAACACCAAAACTATATGAATTCCACGAAGAACGCCTTGAACGTCGTGGATTTTCTTGAATCAAAATAACGTCAATTCGAGGGCTTTGCACGTCTTGAACGTTGTGGATCTGCTGGAATTTGCTTGAGAGAATGGTTGAACTCCTTCAAAGTTTCTCTCGTCTACTAGAATTTGTGTTGTGTCAAATGAGTTGGGATCACCAATTTATATAGGTGCTTGATGGAAGACTTCTAGATTGACTTGAACTCCTTCAACAGTTATCTATTTGATAAGATAATACCAAATATCAAGAGAGAATATCAAATAAATTTGATTTGATAATATCAAACATCAAAGGATAATATAAATATCAGATATCTTTGATTTGAGTGGTCCATAGATGCAGACACTCCATCTTTGACACTTTTCAATGTTTGATTTGAATATAAAATAAATACTAAATTATTATTTAAAATTAACTATTTATCTTTAGAAAATTAAATTTAATAAATCTCAAACTATAAATAGAAAAAATTTAAACTAATATTTAGCATTTATTTTACATGTGTCACTTCTCAATTTGTCAAAAATTTAATATGTTTACAAATGCCCCCACTTCAAAGTTTGACGGAGGGGTACAAATCAATCCCAAAAGAGACGAGACTTGAAGTATTTGAGAATATTATATATATATATAAGCCCATATTAAAAAATCCACGTGAAATGCCCAAAACCATTTTTTTTATATTGAAAGCCAATCCTCCAATATTCCCTTTCTTTTTAATTGAGCGTGGCCCACCATGAATTTCAATCAACATTTCAAAGCAAATTGAAGAATAGCTTTCCAAAGCAAATTTGGTTTGCAGTTTAAAATTGAAGCCAGACCCACATGCCAACCGAGAATCAGATTATTGGTCGCGGTAAGATTAAATGGTAAAGTCCTCTAAAATTCATTATCCGCCTTAGGTAACGTAGGCAATAGATATTATCAAGAGTTACCGTCCTATTCGAACTCATTAACCTCAAGTAGCATCTATAAAAGCACTTGATTGCAAGCTTAAACTCACAAAATATCATAACCAATTGATTAATTGCTAGGTGCCGTAGTCATGGCTAATTTGTGATTTTCCCTTGGTAAGTTCATCTTCGAGACTTTTACATTCTTTCTCCCTTAGCTCATGCATCCTTCATGTTTGATAAAATGCCTTCGTGAACATACATCATTATTTTAGCCTTTCCATCAACTTAATCTTCCATCAATTCACATGAGCATTAAACATGACCACCATTATTTGGTTTTCTTTCATTTTTCACATCAATCTTCTTTGGATTACATCTTTTCTTCTTCTTTTCTCTCTGAACAACTTGATTAACTTTTCTCGTATCCTTGCAGATTGCACTATGGTTCACTTTAAAGATATTTCATCTACTATCAGAGTACAACACTCGATTATCCTTGATGAAAAGAATCAGCCTATGGAGATAGGCACACTTTTGACTACTTATAATCCACTTATTGGTAGATATGCAGCAAAATGGCCATGGTTGACTGATTCACTTCATACGGAGGAGTGGTCCCGGGAGATCAAAACTTTCAAGGTATGGGCTTTAAGGGCAACTCATCATTATCTTTCAAACGAACTAATTCGTCGTCAACAATCAAAAGAATCAATTCTTCTGCCAACATGGGGTCGTAGCATTATTGAGGGGAAAGTCAAGTGGGGAGAAACTCTTCAATTTGATGGTGAATTCTAATGCATCAAAGGATACTGGGAGTGGATTGAAGATGTCCTTAGCCGATGCAAGCACAAGCTAATTGCCGCACAAGTATATGATTCAATGTATACTTCATAATTCACATATGATAGAAATTTTGAGATTATCAAAGCATTTTTCGAGGCCTGGTGTCCACTTATAAATACTCTTTTAACTTCCTTTGGAGAATTGTCAATATCGCTGTCGGATTTGCACAACCTTGCAGGCCTCCCTATGACAGGAATTTTTTATGATAAACTGATACCTAGCAGCAAGGAGCTTACCGATGTTAATGAGACAGGAGACAAATTTATTCCTCATTCTTGCAAATACTTATTTCAGGCTTATCATTCACTTCAAAGGAGTGCTAATGGAGATCAACTTTCTCAAGTTACTATAGAAAAATGGGTGAAGTATTGATCCAAAAAGCCATAAAATACCATCAACCACTACCATGCAAGGAGAAAAAAAGCAGTCTGGCCCAAGTCAACTCATAATCCTCTTGGTGATTTTGGTGTTCATGGAGAAAGGTCCACTATAGAAGAGTCATTATTTTTAAAACTTGGGATTCCTGGGAACTCAAGAGAAGAGACCTATTTTGCAGCATATTTGGCTTGTTTGCTTTGCTCATTCGTTCTTCCTACCAATGATGTTAATTCAACACGTCCTAGCACTTTCAAGATAGCATGCATCATGGCCACCGGTAGGAACGTAAGCCTTGTTATTCCAGTTCTAGCCAACATCTACAATAGTTTAAATAAAATTTCAGGTTTCCCAAGGCAAAGTCGCATCTATTCTTATTTTCCCATCTACTTCGTCTATGCTTGGTTGGTGCATTACTTCAAAACACATTATCAAGTTTGGCAAGGAGTATGTGATCCAAAAATGAAAATTTATCTGGCGAAGGAGGTGCAAAATATTATGATTCAAGGAGGCATGCAAGAGAATTCACAAAGGAGATTTTGTTTCCTGGACTTGCACCATGATTACTAAAGACAAAGGACTTTCATATGTTGATGAATGGAAGACTAGAGAATTGGAGCAAAAGTATTTCATTGCTATTCGCTCAAATTATCTTCCTTTATGGCAAGGAGACTACTTTATTAATTAACCTTATAGCCCTTATCACTTCAGTCGTCAATTTGGATATTATCAAGAAGTTCCTGGGATTCTTGCTTATGACATTCGCACAACCCATTTGAATTAAGGACTTTGCTATTGGCGCTTATGCACTTTGCACAATTCTATGTCTACAGCATGGTTTCCTTGTGTGCCTCCAAATGCAAAAAAATTCTCTTTGGATGCCTACAAAAAGTGGTAGGCTAAAATTCATGGAGACTACTTCGAGAAAATTTTGTAGGATTGATCAACTTGAAGCCAATCAAACTTTCCCTTAAGGACAAGAATCATGATAAAGGGAATAGACCACTTGTTGACGATATTCAAATCCTCCCAACTTAGAAGACATCGAGCCTCTAAAAGAAAAAAGAAGGAATCCTTATCCTTTAGAGACGAGCAACAGTAGTAATGTAGATGATCATTCGAAAAGACTTAAAAGGGGTCCCAAATCTCCAAAGCCAAATAATCCTTCGTCAACAGAGAACTTTGCCAAAGAGATTATTTTCTTTTCTTTATTTTCTTTTCTTCATTTTCTTTTTAAATAAGCCTCCTTTTGGTTATTTGCTAACTCAAGTCATGTAACATTTCAGTTGGAAAATTAAATTATTAATATTGATGAAGATGAGACATCCCAAGGTAGCCGAGGATCAATCATGGGACCTAACTCGTTGGCCATGAGAGCTCCAATTGACGCGACCATGCAAAATGAGGCACTCCATGGTATGAAAGCTAAACAACCATCTACTTGTGCTCCAGTTTCAATATGAGAGTTTTGTACTTAATCATCAAAAAGAGTATCTTCAAATGTTGTAGAATGGCCTTCACAAGATAATAGCAAATACTCCACTTGATTCTATCCCATCTATCAAAGATAGTGGTCAATTTGTGCTTGAATCAATGAGGGCTTCAACAAATTTAACATCTCCAATATCGAAGAATTATTGAAAGTATTGTTTGACAAGGCCAACACTTAAGCGAAGTCAGCATAGTTTTAGAAAGCATCCAATGAGCTTCTTGCACAACAACTAGATGAGGCAAAAAGTCGTCTTCATAATGCTCAAACTAGAAAAAATAAAGAAATTAATCAAATTCAATCCACCCAAAAAGAACTGGAATGTATTGGGAATGAGCTTGATAATTTGAAGGAACATAAGAAGAATTTGACTTCATTATTAAAACACCAACAACTTTTTCAAAATGCTCAAACTGGAATTCATGAGATTGAAGAGGAAATTGCTACTATCGAGAGTACTCCTCTATTGAGTAATCAAGTGGTTGAGAATTTACAAACTTCAATAGAAGACTTGGAAACTGTCAAGAAAGAATTAAAGAACTTGAGTCCTTTTATTTGAAAATTGTTTAGAACTTTCTGATCTTTTTTTTAATACACTATGCTGCATTTATTTATTTTATTTTATTTTATTGTGAGATTACATAATGGAAGACTTCTTTCTTTTTATCTTGCAATCTTTTATTTTCTATTTTTTATTATTATTTTTTTTTACCGAAAAAAACTCAAACTAATAAAAACAATTAAAACTACTTTTTTTTTGTTTGACTCAACAAACTAAAAACTCAAACGTAATAAAAAATAATTAAACTGCTTTTTTTTTTTAAACTTATCAAACTAAAAACTCAAACTTAATAAAAACAAATAAACTACTCTTTTTTTTTAACTCAACAATCTAAAAACTCAAGCTTAATAAAAACAATTAAACTACTTTTTTTTAAAAACTTAACAAACTAAAAAAAAACCTCAAACTTAATAAAAACAGCTAAGCTAATATTTTTTAACTCAACAAATTGAAAATTCAAACTTAATAAAACAATTAAACTACTTTTTTTTTAATTTAACAAACTAAAAAAACTCAAACTTAATAAAATAAAAATAATTAAACTATTTTTTTAACTCAACAAACTAAAAACTCAAACTTAATCGCAATTTTTTTTTGACTCAACAAACTAATTAACTCAAACGACTAAAACTACTATTTTTTCTAAAAACTCAAACTTAATAAAAAAAAATTAAAATATTTTTTTTTAACTCAAACAACGAAAATTACTTTTTTTAAAAAAAAACTCAAACTTAATAAAAATAGCTAAACTATTTTTTGTTTTTTTTTTTGTTTAAAACTTAACAAACACTAAAAAAAAACTCAAACTTAATAAAAACAACTAAACTACTTTTTTTTTATGAAACAAAGAAAAATATAATTTAAAATAAACTCATAACAAAACTTAGAGTATCTAGGATGCCTGCATACCCAATAAAGGAATCAAATCATAACGTAGTTCAAAGAAAGCATCATTTTAGGGAGGGTGTCATTCATAGTTTATACTCATACGGGCCAAGAGTATCCATTGCTTAACCACCTTGGACTAGGTGGAGTATTTGATATTTTAACCACACAAAATACATGTAGTGGGGTAAGTTAGCAGTTTAACCATATGCACTACCTTTGGTGAAGTAAGTTAGCAGTTTAACCACATGCACTACCTTTGGTGGGTACCGTTCACAATTTATACTCATGCGATTCAGGAGTAACATATAGTTTAGGCTCGTGCATTAAGGAGAATTCTCCCAACTTTATGCATAGTAGTGCTTCAAGAACTTCCCATTTATAGGGTCAACTCTTAATCAATCTTCAGCCACCAACTTATATGCACCATTTGTATAGACTTCTATCACAATATAAGGACCAACCCATTTTGATGTGAACTTATTTCCATTCAGATGAGTTGTGATGATGGGTCTTCTCACGGCGAGCACCAAATCCCCAACTTGAAAAGATCGCGATCGCACCTTCTTGTTAAATGCCCTGGAGCGCCAAGCTCAATAACACTCAAGTCTTTGTTGTGCTTCCAACCTTTTCTCATCAAGGACCTCAAATTCTTCAAGACATAAGTGTGCATTTTCTTTCTCAGTCAATCCTTCTTGTATGGCTATCCTTAATGATGAAACTTGCTGCTCAAGAGATAAAACAGCTTCAACACTATAAATCAATGAATGCGGAGTTGCTTGTGTAGGTGTTCTATGAGTAGTTCAATATGCCCATAAAGCTTCTCCAATCCTTTCGTGCTAATCCCTCTTTGACTTTGAGACTACTTTCTTCAGTAAATTATACAAAGTTTTATTGAATGTTTCAGCAAGATCATTAGCGGCGGCATAGGACATGAAAGATTTCCTCTGCTTAAAATTAAACTTCTGATAAAGTTTATCTATCAGACTATTATTAAAGGACTTTTCATTATCAGTTATTACATATCGAGGAACCCCACAGCGATGTATAATGGTGATGTGGATAAAGTCAGCAACATTGTCCTTCTTTATTTCTTTGAGAGTTACTGCTTCAACCCACTTAGAAAAATAGTCTGTTGCAGCCAAAATATACAAGTGCCCAGCAAAAGACTTTGTCATGGGTCCAACCATATCTAATATCCAAGCATCAAATGGCCATGAAGCAACAGTTAGATGCAATGACTCGGGTGGTTGGTGAATGAAATTTGCATGAAATTGGCAAGCTTGAAATCTTTGAGCATAATCCATGCAATCTTTTACCATTATTGGCTAGTAGTAACCTATTCTTTTTATTCGAAAACTTAATTTCGGACTCGACTGACGAGCCACACAAATGCTAGAATGAGCTTCTTCCATAGGTTGGATAACTTCATCATCACGTAAACATCGCAAGAAGACTCCATCAAATGATTGCCTATAAAGCGTACCTTTATAATCGATGAAGCGAGCCGCACAATGTCAGATATCGACCCTGTAATGTGGATCATTTGGTAACTTCTCATACTTCAAGTAGTCCACGATTGACTGGCGCCAATCTTCCTTCTCTATTTCAAATACTTGAACAACATAGCTTTTATTTTCTTCACAATCCTCATCCTCGAAAATTGGTGGTACAACCCAACTATTACATATTAGAATGCGCACTTCATTTTTAGGTATGGCAAGTAAAGAGGCTAATTTAGCTAATGCATCGACTTGCTTATTTTCCTTCCTTGGCATATATTCAATTTCTACATCCCCAAACCATCCAATGAGTCTTTTTGCGTAATTAAAGTATGGGAGTAATTCAAGTTTCTTGACTTCATATGATCCAAGCAACTGGTTGACCACCAACTTAGAATCTCCATAGACTTTAAGGTGCAACTGTTTTATGTCAACCACCATCTCCAACCTAAGAATAAAACCTTGATATTCAACAACATTATTGGAACAATTTTTGATTAAAGTGAAGGAATATGGTAATACTTCATCGTCAGATGTGATGAATACAACTCTAGCACCAATTCTTTCTCTATGGGATGCTCTATCAAAGTATATTTTCCAAGGAGGTGTAATTTCAACTATCAAGACATTTTCATCAGGTGGAACATTAGATAATTCCCACACAGTAGGGATAGGGTGATCAGCCAAGAAGTCTGCCAAAACTTATCCTTTTACTGCCTTCTACGAAATATAGACAATCTCAAATTGTTGCAACTAAAGGTACCACCTTGTGAGTTTATCAGACATGAGGGGCTTTGAAATGACATATTTTAATGGATTTGCTTTAGAGACAAGATAGACAATATGAGCCCGGAAACAATGTTTCAACTTTTGAATTGCAAAAATTAGAGCCAAACATATTTTCTCAATTGGCAAATATTTCGACTCATTTGGCATCACCATTATACTCAAGTAATACAAGGCATTTTCCTTTTCTTCATCATTCTCCTATGTCAATAAAGCTCCAATAGAATGTTTTTGAGCAGCAATATAAAGAATCAATTGACGTCCAGGTACTGGTACGACCAACACAGGAGGTTTCATCGAATAAGCTTTTATGCTTTTAAAAATATTACTACAAGCTTCATTCTACTCAAATAGAATGCCCTTCTTGATGAGATGGCTGAATGGTTGACATCTACCAGCTAAATTTGATATGAATCTCCGTAAATAAGCTAACTTCCATTGCAAACTTTTGAGTTCATGGATGCTCGAGGTTTAGGCATTTTCAAAATTGCATCAATCTTTGCTTGCTCAATTTCTATGCCTCGATGACGAACAATTAATCCCAAAAACTTCTACAATGTAACACCAAATGCACACTTTAATAGGTTAATTTTGAGTTGATGTTTTCTCAAGCGCTCAAAATCTTATCTTAAATCTTCGAGGTGATCTTCTTGCCTTTCGGACTTGACAACCATGTCATCAACATAACATTCAATATTCTTGTGAAGCACATCATCAAAGATCTTCTGCATAGCTCTTTGATATGTGGCACCAACATTTTTCAATCCAAATGGCATCACTTTATAGCAGTATATTCTCTTGGGGGTACGAAATGCTATCAACTTCTCATCTTTTGGTGACATGTTTATTTGATTATACCCAGATGATCTATCCATAAATGATAGCGCTTCACGCCCTGTGGTAGCATCAATCATGAGTTCTGTGATGGGCAATGAAAAATCATCCTTAGGGCATGCACCATTCAAGTCCCTAAACTCAACACAAACTCAAATCTGGCCATTTTTCTTTCTTCTTGGGAAAATACTAGAGATCCATGTTGGAAACTTAACTTCTCGAATGAACCCAACCTCGATGAGCTTATTTAATTTAGTTTGAATCAAATGGACCAATTTAGGGTGAAATTGACATTGAGCTTGTTTGACTGGACAAGTTCCTTTCTTTACTGATAAATGATGGACCATCACCTTTAGATCTAATCCAAGCATCTCTTTGTACAACCATGCAAACATATCTTTAAATTCATGTAATATCTCAACATATATTTCTTCTTCCTCAACAATTAACAAAGCACTAATGTAGGTAAGTCGAGGGTCATTGGCATCACCTATATTAATCTCTTTCAATTCATCTACAGTGGCTTTAACAGATTCTTCAAACTCAGGAGGAATAGTTTCAGCATCTTCTTCTTCAATTAAAAATTCTTCACTCAAAGTAATATGGTATGCTGGCGCAATATCCTCTTCCATAGGCTCAATCTTCTTGAATTCCACACATGCCCTTGTTTGTCCATCCCTTCTTCTTATATGAACCATCTACATTACGCTATCTTTCTTCCTTATGTAACCACTGTTGATAAATTTAGAAATTTGCTTGGAAAGATGATCTGTAGTACTTTAACGAGTTGATGACTATTACTAACAATAATATGATATGAAGAAGCCACGCTTTCTCTATCACTTTCTTCCTCTATTTGAGTTCGTGTGAAGATAATGGTTTGTAGTTTAACCTTCAAAGTTCTACCACATGATATATTTAAAATAGAACACCACTTCATGCGTGAAGGAATGAATTGAACTCCTAAGCTTTTTCGGCTCACTAACCCACTTCAAGTACATTGGCATTTTAGATGATTCCATCTCCGATTACAAGTTCTTTCATGCCGCCACTTCTAAATCTATCAAAAACTGAGATTTGCGGGATTTTCTTCCCATTTTCATCGAAAATATCTTATGTTGAGGAAAATTCCTCTTTAATTATATGATTACTACTGGCTCTCTTGATCGCAATACGAATAGGATTCTGAGGAACAAATCCAAGTCCCATTCAAGAGCTTTGAACACCATAACCTTTTTCCTTCAATATCTTTTGGGTAGTATTAAGTTGATATGTTTGCTTGCCAGAAGCCTCCGGAGGGAGTTTTCCCAACATAGAACGTTCTTGTGGATTATATTCAGCTTTGATAAGAAGTTTATAGGCTTTTGGATCAAAGCAATTCTCATTTTGAAGCTGCAAAGATTCTCTATGTTCCTTCTTAGCTCATTGAGTTGCACGAACAAACCCTTTCAGCGGCTACAGGGATGGCTTCTTCGCATCAAGCTTAGTTAGAGAAAATGTCAATTCTTTTAATGATTCAGATCCTACCAAAGATAACTCTTTCTTTATGTGATATTTACTACTACATGCTGAAGTCAAGTCTTTAACTTTATTTCCTCCATCAAGATCATCTTGTTGCTTGGATTTCTCTTGTTCTTTAGCCTTAACAGTTTTCGTACTTTCCGTGTAGTATTTAAAATCTGTTAAGTGTGATTCAACTTCAATGAAAGGTTTGCTATCCCCAAGCACTTTCTTTACCATACCTTCTCGATAATACTTGAAACATTGGTACCAAGTAGAGGGAACTACACCATTTTCATATAACCAAGGTTGGCCTAAAAGCATATTGTATGATGTTTTGGCATCTATGACATGAAATAATGTCGTTGACAACATATCATCCATCAATAGCTTTATCCTTATTATTCCAAGAGCCATTTGCCCCATTGATTGAACCCTTGGATCATTAGGTGACCATTTGTCAATTCATCTGTGGAGATTCCTAACTTCGTCATCACACAAAATAGCAAAATATTAACTACAGAGCCTCCATCGATCAAAATTCTATTTATTTTCTGCTCACAAACATAGCTGGTTACAAACAATGGCCTATTGTGGGGCTTGGAGCCAAGCAACAAACCTTCATCAGTGAAAGTCATTGCCGACATGCACTCCCCAGTTACATCATGATTTTCTTCATCAGATAAACATGCTTCACTAGAGGGAATCTTTTCTTCACTTATCATATTACACGCAATGTTATTATCATGATCACCAAGTATATCCTTTTCAATCTCGATGGTAGCATGATTTGAGGTTGTATTATCCTCCTCAAGTGAGATTTTCCCCCGTCGAGCCAATTGCATCACTTTGTCTTTGAATACAAGCAATCATAAATTGGGTGACCTATCAACCGATGGCACTTGCAATACTTTGGGTCATCAATTTTCCCAGCTTCTTCAAGTCGCTTCATTTCAGTTAATTCAATGAGATTTGCATTTAGCAAATCATCAAATATTCCAGAGACATCAGAATAGAGGAATATTTATGTTTTAGCCTGCATCTCCTTTAAAATTAATTTTCTTTGTCCTCTTTCTTGGGAGACATCCTTCTTTTCATCCTTTATGCTTTTTGTCTTTGTACAAAACTTAATGGGTGTTAAATTCACTGCCATAACTTCTTTACTTTGTGCCTTGGTAAGAGGTTTGCCCCCTTTCTTGAATTCTTGCTTTCCTTGGATTTATGAGGCTCTTGAATTGGTAGCCCTTCTACTCCACTAACAAACATGCTTAACTCTATATCATGGGCTCAAGTAGCTAACTCTTCAAATGTTTTGGGCTGAATCCTTTGCAAAATATATCGAAGTTCCCAATGCATCCCTTGAATGCATATCTCGATGGCCAAAGCTTCAGATAATCGATCTTTTTAATTAAGGCTTAAGTTTCTCCAACAATTAATGTAGTTGATGACCGGCTCTTCTTTCCACTTGCCAGAATTTGTGAGTTCAATTATATTAACTGTCCTTCGAGTACTGTAGAAGCGATTGAGAAATTCTTGCTCTAATTGCCCCCAGCTATCAATTATGCCCGTTTCTAAGTCAATATACTAATCAAAAGCATTGCCCTTCAAAGATTGAACAAACTGTTTAACTAGGTGATCTTCATACATCTCAGAATTATTACAAGTTTCGATGAAATAAGCCATATGTTGTTTTGGATTGCCTTGGCCATCAAATTGCTGAAACTTTGGTGGTTGATAACCAGTCGACATTTTTAAGTTATCAATCATTTGAGTATATGGCTTGGAATAAGTCATAAATGACTTAGAGCTTCCTTCAAACTTGTCTTTGATAGTTCCCATGATAAACTCCCTCAGCTGGTCAACAGGAATTAGTCCATTGATGGAAACTTGCAGTTTTTTTTCTGCAGGCTTTTCATTTTCAACAGGCTGTCTCTTTGTGGATGTTTTGTCTTCATCTTGATCTTCTATTTGTTTCTCCATCACGCGACTAGTCTTAGTATTATCCACCTTGTTCATTAACTTGGAGATTTGAGAATCTTGCTATTTGACATGTTTTGCCAACCCTTCAATAATTTTCATCAAATTAGCAATTTGTTCCTCCAAAATTGTAGCACTTGTCACCATTACTGGCACTATGCTTAAGGAACTTGAGGTTGAGCAAGGAGTGGATGTTGTTGATTATTCCTTTGAGTCTCCACCACCTTCATTAGTATCAATAGCATGTAGTAATGCATTTTCCACAACTTCAAGTGAAGGATTTACCTCTGAAGATGATTGCAACTTTTTGGACATACCCCTTGTGGCGACACCAACACTTCTTACTCTAGCATTTATGAAACTTAATATAGTCATTTTCAATGCAACAGTATTGTTGGTGGCGATGATAACTTCAATCTTCATAAAGAAAAGAGATGAAAAGTAGAGATTGTCCCACTAGGTGGGCTAAAATTTGTAACAACAAATTTTTTGTCTGCAAAAATTAAAATTATAGAACAAGAAAAAATCATACAAATAAAATTAAAATTAAAATTAAAATTAAAACCAATCAACTGTTGATTCAATCTCTAATCTAATTCTCTGATTCTTTCCTTCCAAATGTAATCTTGAATTTAATGAGCTCTACGAAAATGCCTTAAACATCATGGATCTCCTTAAATTTGATTTGAGTAAAATAATGTCAATTCGAGGGCTTTGCACCTTAATCTCGAATCAAACGCTAGAAATATATGAGTTTCGAGAAGAAAGCATTGAAAGTCGTGTATCTTATTGAATAAAAATGATGCTAATTCGAGGGTTGCACCGTAATCTCAAAGTAATGCCATAAATATATGAATTCCACGAAGAATGCCTTGAACGTCATGTATTTCCTTGAATAAAAATAATGTCAATTCAAGGACTTTGTACCTTAATCTCGAATCAAATGCCAGAAATATATAAATTTCGCGAAGAACGCCGTGAACATCATGGATCTGCTGGAATTTGCTTGAGAGAATGGTTGGAGTCCTTCAAAGTTTCTCTCATCTGCTGGAATTTGTGTTGTGTCAAATGCGCTGGGATCACCTCTTTATATAGGTGCTTGATGGAAAACTTCTAAATTGACTTAAACTCCTTCAATGGTTATCTCTTTGATAAGATAATATCAAATATCAAGAGCTAATATCAGATATATTTGATTGGTCCATAGATGCAGACACTCCATCTTTGACACTTGTCAATGTTTGATTTGAATATAAAATAAATACTAAATATTATTTAAAATTAACTATTTATCTTTAGAAATTAAATTTAATAAATCCAAAAATATAAATAGAAAAAATTTAAATTAATATCTAGTATTTATTTTACATGTGTCACGTCTCAATTGATCATAAATTTAATATGTATACACTTGTATAGAAAATAATATACCTACTTTCACTAAACCAGTTAATGGAATATAAATGACACAAAAGCTCATTATATATCATAGTGACAAGCAGTTTGCATCATTAGCATAGAAATTCATGGCAGCTATTATATACACAACAATTATGCCAACATGAAGTATTTTTCTCATGTAGTATGGATCAATCCTATAAAATTCTATGTGCATTTGTGTTAAAAAATTTATCATAATATTTTTATTAAAAGAAACTTTATTTTCCTTAACAATACGGCAATGATTCATTAATTTAATGGCTATAGCAAGCACTTATATTACATTTTATGAGGAATCAACTAGGGGTGGCAATCGTGTCATATTGGGTTGTTTCGTATCGGGTTGAGATAAGAATATTATAAAATTTTATTCAACTCCAACCCAATCCGAAAAGTACTCAACCCAATAACCCTCAACCCAAACCCAATCTGAAAGTTTTTGTGTCGACCCAAAACTCAATCCATTTCAACTTGTGATTATTTTTTTATTAACAATTCATCTAAAAAATCTATAATATTTTATATTCAATTTAGATTTTAATAAAAAAATCAACTTATCCTAAAATTTAGAAAAAAAAGTCAAACCTTATATTATGGTGGCCCATATTTTGTATCACAAAGCAATTTGATAATTAGACTTCATGTAATTTCCTATACAACATCAATAATAGTAATATTTGGTTCATTACAAATCAATCTAAAATTAAATAATTTAAAACTAATATCAAGTCATTAATTAAAAATACAAAAAGCATAACATATTCCAACTTCTAATTTCAAGTATATCTCTTTATTGTCATTCTCTTCTTCTAATTGAGATTTGGGCCAACAAATAAGTACAAAAAAATATTATTAATTCATAAAATATATGCATACATATATACCTTTTTTCCCTTCTTAAATATTTGGATCAGATTAGGTTGGGTTGGATTGGATTGTATCAGGTTGATGGGTTACCCGATAAAATTATCGTGTTTATCAGGTAACCCGAAACTCAACCCAAGCCAACTCAAAATTTTCGTATTGCTTATCGTGTCAACGCGATATCAACCCAACTCAATAACCTCCAACCCAAATCCAATAACATCGTATCGATTCGTATCGTATTATAGTATCGTGTCGAAAATTACCACTCCTAGAGTCAACTAGCCATCATTATATGTAGCCGTTGGAAAATGATAACTGCTTTGCTAATAATAAATATCCACATATTATGAAATTAACAACAACATTAATGGTTAATAAATTTTTATTTTAATATATAACTTTACACATATAATGGTATACAAATTCACATAACATTTTATAACAATCACATATAGTCACATATAGTAGTATTATTGAAGACACTCATGCTATTAAGCATTTAAAGAAATGATAAATGACCAAACAAAAATAATAATTTTGTTTTAAATAATTATGTATTCATGGATGCAACCAATTATACAACGTGATGCTTCTATGGCTGAATAATATAACTAAATTCTCAAATATAATCACACTGTAATAAAGTTTGGACAATTTGAAAATTATTAGTATTACAAGCGCATGATCATAGTCATCAAATAAATTCCATATTTATTTTTAATCACTTATTTCTTCATTCAATAAATTTGGAATTAAAAATTTCCATATTGTTTGATATATAAACAACAAACAATCATCAACTTATTACTTAATAGCATTCATTGCACTATTACCAACGTTGGTTAATTACGTCGCATGCTAATGCTTTGTCCTAGTCATTACACACATTAGTGAATTATCAATGTTTCCTCCCCGCCCCCTAGAGGTGTCAAATGAGCCGGGCCGAGCCAGCCCGGCTCGTTTAACAAACAGTTAATGGCGGTCCTCGGCCGAGTCGGGCCAGCTCACGGGCCGTTCACAATTCGGATCGTGACGGGCTGAAAATTGAAAAGTCTAGCTCGGTTCAAAACCAACCCACTATATAGGTGAGCCGGTTTATATATGAGCCGAGCTAGGCGATCTGGCTCGCGAGCTGACTCGCGGGTTGGCCCGCGAGTTTCTTTTTTTTTTTTTTTTTTTGAAAATGAATTTAAAATTTTGAAGTTTTTATATTTATGTGATTATTAATATTTTTTTCAACACTTATACTTTTTTAAAAGACTTAATAATTTATACTTATGTGATTTTTAATATTTTACAACACTTAAATTTTTATAAAAATTTATAAATTTATACTTATATTAATCAAATTTAAAGCCGATCTATCACATAAATTTTTTTTATAAAGCAAATATAGTGTCAAATATTAATTATAAAATTAATTCCAACATTCCAATGTAATACGGTATAAATATTTTTTCTTTCATAAAAGATAAACTCTAACAATCTTAAAAGATAAATTTAGCAATCAAGCAAATAAAACTATTAAAAATTTATGATGCGCTTCAACCTCTCACTTAAATCAAGGAAAAGTGAAAATAATTAAAATTATTCAATCTAACTGATTTCTTCTAATGCTTTTAAGGTATCACTATCTTTATGTATTTCATACTGGTTATGACATATCAATAATGGAGCAAGAATTTTTTACCTTTTATTTGTTAAACAAGGACTCGACTTTCTCAAGCCTCAAATAATTGAACAGTGAATATAATATTCGATTTCTTCTCGAGCAGTACATTAATATGCAAAGACACGAAACATTAGACTTAATTGGTTGTGATTACACAATTTTACTATTGAAATACAAATCACAAATCATAACTTTAGATTGTTGTAGATATTGTGTGATTTGTATTTAAACAGTAAAAAATAAAATAAAATAAATTACATAATTTATAATCTATAAATTATTATTAAGAATATGATAAATCAAACCGTATAAATATTGAGGAAAATGTAGCTGGGCAATGGAAAGTCATGACACTTGTCGCGTTCGTGCGGGTACTAGTGTACGGCTGATTATAAATCCAAGATAAAATTTCATTAGCTCTCAGCGGTATCTCATCCAATGTGCACAACCACGAGGAGATTAGGAACCAATTCATAGTCACGTTGCCAAAACACAAAAGTTTTATGGGATAACAAAGTAAAAATCTCTAAAAATTCACCAACTTCATGTGCCAAATGAGGAAGTAATGGCTAAATAGATAAAAAAAAGATTTGACCATTATAAATAGTTTAGTTGCCTAATAAAACTAATGAAATCATAATAAATACAATAGTAAATAGGCCACATGAATATATATATAAAATAAAATGGTCAAATATCATAAAATCACAATAAAATTGATATAATAAATGGGCCATCTACCTTAAATAAATAGAAAACTAAATAGGCACATTACATAAAAAAAAATGTTGGAAGTAAATGAATAATTGAGGAAATGTTAAAGCTTATTTCCAATAAAAAGAATGCTAACATGTCCCAAAATTAGTCGATAAAAATAAGAATTAAAATCTTGGTGCAAGACTAAAATTTCAATAAAAAATATTTAACTCTTTCTAAATGACATAATTTTATATTTTAATATCCTTAATCACTAAAGTGAAAAATGTAACCGTACATGAAATCCAAAAAAAAAAAAAAAGATAAAAGATAAAAATACTTGACACTTGGCACATCTAACTAGTTCCAAGCAACACTATTTTTGTTCTATTATTTTAGAAAAACAAAAACAACCCCCCCCCCCCCCCCCCCCAAAAAAAAAAAAGGTATAAATAACACACGTGTGTTTGAAACATATCGGCACACCCCCTCACACGTGCCGCTTCAGAAACGTCGCTTTCTTACTTTGAACCGGTTCTCAATAGTCGTCGTACCCAAGGAGCTACAATCTCCTGCGACCGCACGTACCTATCCACACAAACAAATTGTTGTACCTCACACCCTGGCCCTACTAATTCGAAATTTTCAACGGTCAAACATCAATGTACAACACTTTTGATCACAGCTGAAAACAGACTCCCACGTAGGATTTCCTACTGCTTGGCTATATAAAGCGCCATTCTTGGCTTCTCCTCTTCCTTTCTCATACACCGATTCTTAGAGAGAGAGAGAGAGAGAGAGATACAGATAAACATTCTATACGTATATATATAGAGATAGATACAAGGATTATACGTATATAATTATACGTATTTTCTGCATTAGTACTTACAATTCTTGATTTTTTTTTAATTATTTTTCTGAATTGACATGGCGACGATGGCGGTTCCGCCGGCAGCAGTGCAGGCACAGTCAGTGATGATGGCGGCGAGTGTGTTGGGAGCCACTCCTCCTTCGACTCCTGCTGCAGTGTCCGGGGGAGTGTTCCCGAACTCGTCGCTTTACGTAGGTGATCTGGAGGCGACGGTG
The DNA here is from genome assembly GCA_018894105.1 of Jacaranda mimosifolia. Classification (NCBI taxonomy): domain Eukaryota; kingdom Viridiplantae; phylum Streptophyta; class Magnoliopsida; order Lamiales; family Bignoniaceae; genus Jacaranda; species Jacaranda mimosifolia. Next base: position 2,938,342 of record CM032131.1, on the reverse strand, counting down.
GATGAGAACCAACTGTACGATCTGTTCAATCAGGTAGCGCCTGTGGTTTCGATTAGGGTTTGCAGGGATCAGACTCGCCAGTCCTCACTCGGCTACGGCTACGTAAATTTTAACAATCCTATCGATGGTGATCACCAATCATCAGAATCTCTGCTTCGTTTCGTTTTTACCTTTTTTGTGTCCGCTTAATACTGTTGATTCCGTAGTTTCGGATTGTCGTGTTATATGTGGTTGCATGCATGTGAAATCTAATGGTATTGTTGGAATTTATGTGTTTTTATAGTCGTTACAATTTTAGCGAGTAATGTGCAGTGATTATTTTGATATGATCTGTTTAATTCATTATTATCATTACCTAATATGAATGTTATAATGTTCTTCGGCATAAAAGAAATTTCTTTTTCAATTTTTGGCTAAATTTTTGGCTTAGCATGTATTTTTCTGAGTTCGAAATTCTTTTCTTATTTGACTTTACATGCTCTTATTTTACATTACTACATTTCCTGATTACACATACACACATATAATTATATTGATTTGGTTGTTTCAGCTCCAATTTCCATTTTAGATGTTCCTGCTCGTGCCCACAAATATACATGCTCTGTGTGGCATTGATAATATGTTGATGAGTATATGCACTTTTCGTTGAGACTATGATTCTTAATTGTCTCATGTGATATACTGCAGCTTCAAATGCAAGGGATATTTTGAATTTTACCTCTGTCAATGGAAAGCCTATAAGGATTATGTTTTCTCACAGAGATCCTAGCCTGAGGAAAACTGGATATGCTAATCTGTTCATTAAGAACTTGGATCCTTCAATAGACAATAAGGCGCTGTACGAAACTTTTTCTGCCTTTGGAACTGTGCTTTCTTGCAAGGTAGCTGTTGACAACAATGAGAAATCAAAGGGCTATGGATTCGTGCAGTTTGATAAGGAGGAAGCTGCACAAAATGCAATCAAGCGGTTGAATGGGATGCTGCTAAATGATAAGCAAGTCTATGTTGGCACATTTGTCCGTCGTCAAGACAGGATTCAAGCAAAAGGATCACCAAAATTTACAAATATTTATGTGAAAAACTTATCTGAAAGAACAATGGATCAGACCCTTAAGAAAATGTTTGAAAAGTTTGGTCCCATCACCAGTGCAGTCGTTATGAAAGATGCAAATGGCAAATCTAGATGTTTTGGCTTTGTTAATTTCGAAAGCCCTGATTCTGCAGCTGCTGCAGTTGGGAACTTGAATGGATCCTCATTAGATGACAAGGTTTTGTATGTTGGAAAGGCCGAAAAGAAAGTTGAAAGGGAGGCAGAACTGAAAGCCAAGTTTGAACAGGAGAGAAATAGTAGATTTGAGAAATTAAAAGGCACCAACCTGTACTTGAAAAATCTTGATGATACCATAAATGATGAAAGGCTGAAGAATTTATTCTCAGAGTTCGGAACTATTAGATCCTGCAAGGTATTGGACATTGTAATTTTACTAAGCCTTATAGTAGTTTCTATTTGTGATAGAGATTTGATAGTTTTTTTCTTTGACATTTTCCTGTATAAATTTCTCTACTTATTGTTTTTTATTCTTTCTAGATCATGTGCGATCAAAATGGAGTGAGCAAGGGTGCAGGTTTTGTGGCCTTTTCCACCCCTGAAGAAGCTACAAAAGCTGTAAGATACATTTGTCTTATTGATTTTCAATTTCAAAGCTTTCCTCTTCCTTGCTTTTTCCCACGAAGTTTGTTTTATGCTCTCTCCCTTCTATCTGTTGGATATCATATGTTAAGCGTTTCTAATCATTTTTCAGTTGAATGCAATGAATGGAAAGATGATAGGGAGAAAACCTTTATATGTTGCAGTAGCTCAACGGAAAGAAGAAAGGAAGGCGTGGCTGCAGGTGAAGTATTGTTTTTCTTGATGCCATTAGTATGTGTAGAATATTGCATATATAAATCAATAGCATAAGATAAAAATATATTTTAATGTGTGAGTCTGTAATTTCTTATTTTTAATTTAAATTCATTATAATAAAAATGCTTACTTCACTTCCTAAACACTTTAAGAAGCGCCCTACTCAAATTGACCCTTACTTTTTCCATTCAAGATCTCTTGTTTTTCATTCCCATTCCCATAGGAATGAATACTTAAATTCTGAGAAGAACCAAAATTCCCAATTTGATATGCCATTTGGTTGTAGTTCCATAACAACAGTTCTTTCTGTTCAGGCACATTTTTCCCAGAGGCGTACACCTGGTACGATGTCACCTTTGTCAGGGATGCCAGGATTTCACACAGGCACACCTAGGCTTGCCCAGCAACAGCTTTACTTTGGCCAGGTTGGTCCTGGACTTATTCCTCAGGCACCTGCATATGGGTTTCAGCAGCAACACTTGCCTGGATTACAGCCAGGTGTTCCATCCAATTTTGTCATGCCATTCCAAGTCCGACAAGGTCAGCCTGGCCAGCGATTGGGTTCAAGGAGAGGTGCAAACTCTCAACAGCAGCAGCAACAGGTTTGTCGTGTTTTCATACTTTATAACTATTCTTTTCTTTTTTTTGGTGGGGTGTGGGGGGGGGGGGGGGGGGTTCTGTAGCTTTAAGCAAGACTCTTCAGGTTTTCCTCTCTCTTTTGGCTGAATATTCAGTAAGTTTTGTAAACTAACGTGTCTGATGCAGCAGAACTCAAACCAAGGTCTCAGCAGATACATGAGCAATGCACGAAATGGCATTAATCCTTCAATGGTTCCTCAAGGTCTAATGGGACCAATTATGCCTCTGCCACTTGATGCACCTGCTGTGCCAGGAGCTTCACTTTCCATGCCGTTATATAGATCAACACTTGCTTCAGCTTTAGCTTCTGCTTCCCCAGAAAAACGCCGCATGGTTAGTCTAATTTTTGTTCCTTGCCATGTTACTATGAATAATTATTATTAAGTGGATTTCTAGTTAAGTGTGGGTTAATTCTTGCAGATGCTAGGTGAACAGCTATATCCACTTGTGGAACACCTTGAGCCCAATCATGCAGGAAAAGTAACTGGTATGTTACTGGAGATGGACCAAGCAGAGGTGCTTCACCTCATTGAGTCTCCAGATGCTCTAAAGAAGAAAGTTGTCGAGGCTATGGATGTGCTTCGCATAGCAACATCAGGTTCTGAAATTGGCAGTCAACTTAGCTCTTTTTCCTAAATTCAGAAACTAGGCTCATGCTGCTACATTGGCGCATTCATTTTTTCCAGGGGCTTCCCAAGTCTCTATCCTAACTAGAACATTATATGTTCAACAAGCTGATAGATTAATTCTTTTGTAGGCTTCTAGCTAATTTTAGACGCTTTTTCTTTCATTTTTTTTAAGACAGGCTTATCCCTTCTCTGTTTACAAGACCCTGTATTAAGTGGATTGTTATTTCTTTTCAATTTTCTATATCCAGAAAATATTGTTTGATAAAAAACAAGAAATAAAGAATGGCATATCGAGTTATGCTTTTACTTGTGATGTACTACTTAGTTAATGGAAACAGATGTGAGTAAACATCAACGCCTGCATCATTTTCGGATTAACAAGCAATTGAATACGTCTGAATTAGTATCAGAATTTTTGAACAGGTGTGAAATACTACGATAAATTCTCTATTAGTTGTGAAGTTGTGAAGTGTGATCCGAAGAACTGGAGATAAATGTCCCTGGTGGTTGTGATCCGAATGACAAGGATATGCACATTGAATCAGTTATGATCCCCACGACCAGGACAATTATCTGGCAAATTGAATGGTCAAAAATTTCAGCAATAAAACGGTTGGTTTATATCTATAAGTTCTTACAATGATCATTGATTATAATCCAACAGTTGTTAGCTCCACTTAAGTACTACCCGAGCCTTTGACTTCTTCCAAGTGTTGCTAAGTAAGCATCATACATTTTAAAACTGGGGAGCTCAGAGAAAATCAGGGTGGATATCATCCTCTACCTTTTCAACATTATTCATCGACGACTCCAATCGGTCGATGAGGCTCGGTTGACTAACATGATCCCATGAGTTTCTCCTCCCTCTAGTCTCCAAATCACTGTCTTCTTCTTCTTCTTCTTCAGTTATATAGCTACTCCACTTAGAAACAGGTCCCTTGGCTGCTGCTGTTGTGGTATGTGACTGTTGTATTGGTGCCACAATGGCATAACGGTCATTCTCTTCCGCAATGTTGCCTCTCCACTTTGATATTGATCCCTTGTCCCCTTCTGTTGGTTGCCGTAGAAATGGCTCCTCCATGCTAGCTAAATTGCTATTCTTGTCTTGAATTTGAGCTCTGAAGCTGTTCCATTTAGAAGACCGATCTGATGGACGGAAACCCATACAACTCCTCTTGGGAGCTCTTTCGCAGGATGTTTTCTCAAATTCAGTCAACTGTGCATCTGCAAAATGCACTTCAACGGTGTTATAATAAATAGTATAACATCAATCTTATAAACGTGCTCAGATTTAGTTACCTTGAGAAACATCATTGTGATGCCTACTGGCATTACTTCTGTTTGGAAACAAGGGCCTGATAAGGTTTCCCGCAACATATCCACTGGAAGAACAGTCCTTCAATTTCGGCTTCTTGAACATGGCCTTGGGCATCTCTGTCACCACCATTGGCTCCAATCCACTATCCCCTGCTCATCCGAAATCAACATCAAAACCAAAACACAATTAAAAATTAATAAGTTTTAACCAATATAGTCAAATACCTTCAGCGAGATTTTTATCCTTATCGAACCTTCCACACTGTTCCTCCTGATTATCGACATACTCGGTCCAATCATTCCTTTTCTTTGTCTTCTTGTTTTCATCGCTCTGAGATTCAAAGGCTTCGAGTTCATCTTCGAGGAGCTGTTTCTGATCAGATAATTGGCGAGACATGTTGAAATTCTGGACAAATTTGCGCAGGTCCTTGGCCATGAAACCCTGGGCAAACACTTTTCGCACGGATTGCTTCTCATTGCACACAACACAGCTCCACTTGTTGCTGCTCTTCTTCTGCTGCTTCAACTGCTTTCATATTTCCATAGTTGCTTTTTTTCATACAAACACACATACACACTCATATATATATTCATGGCAGTAATTATCCCATATACTGCTCAATTCACACACACGCGCGCACGCACACGCACACGCACACATTTATATATATATATATATATATATAGGGAGAGAGAGAGAGAGAGAGAATTGCCTGCATAGTGGAGCATTGGAAGCATTGAACCGCGATGAAGGTCGTAGGCATTTTTTGCTTCAGCAAGAGAGTGTGTGTGTGTGTGTGTGAGAGAGAGAGAGAGAGAGAGAGAGACAGAGAGATTTAGTGGGGAGCGATTTACTGGAGAAGTCAGCCAATTTGGCGGGGAAAAGGGTTTTCAAACTGAATTTCCAGGGCCACCGACCGCTACTTGTATTCTTTGATTCGGGTTATGGGTATGGATTCTGGATTTAAGTTTGTGGTCGGCCGCACTTTAGTTGGGCCAGATGAGATGCGGCCCAAAGTCCATGGGCTAGGGGATAAGATTTTTAGGGGACCTTTTAATCGGGCCAGAATTCAGCCTTCCTATTTTGTGTTTGGATTTTTTCCTAGTTTTGCATTAGGCTTGGCAATTTCAACCCAACTCACGAGTATCCGTCTCGCACGCTCCACATGGGACGGGGCAGGTTTTAATATGTATTTCATGCGATGCAGGGCGGGTTCGGGTTTAGGAGCAATCATGCCTGCCCCACCCCAGCCCAAATACTTATATAATTATAATATATAATATATTATATATTTGTATGATTTTTTATATTTTAATTTTTGGTTGATATATTTAAATATTTTCATGTTGAATTTCGTTGATATTTATATTTTAATTTTTAATTGATAGATTTAAATATTGTCATGTTGATCGAACTTTTTAGTATAATTTTATGAAATTATAGTTGCACTATCAAATTATGATTAATTAAATTTTTTTTTTAAAAATGATAGGTGCAGCAGGGCTGGTCGGAGTGTGTGCGGGTTTTACAATTTTAATGAGAGGCGAGTTAGGATTTTCAAACCTAAGACTATGGAGTGGGGCGAGTTTTAAAATACTTTTTCAAATATGGGGCAAATTTGGATCTAAGGAAAGCCCACCCCAACCCGCCTCAATACCAAGCCTAGTTTGCATACTTCTACGAGTTTTTGCACAGTGAAACAATATACTATTACATCAAGATAACAAAACTAAATTCAATATAACCCTTAAAATAAACTAATGATAATGGTTAATGAAATCATAGTTATTCAAGTTTATTTGGTTTTTAATTGTCCATTTAAGCTTGTTCGTGATCTCTCGGGGCATTGCTAGTGAGAAAGTTGCCTAAACTCAATGTTTTTTCTTAAACGGAATTCACTTAAGCTAACTCAAATATATTGGGACTAAATTAAGCACATTTTAATGGAAAATTGTTAATTACTTTAGATGTTTTTTTCGTTAAATTATAAAATCATGCTATGTCAATGGCAAAATTCACACATTATTGATGTAACATGATTCTCATCGTTTGGTACTAAACGTCCAATGTAGATAAATATTTTTCTCTTCTTAGTCAACTCAAACATATATGAATTAACCTCTCAATATTTTTTAAGCTAATTAGTTCACTAACAAGACTAAATTAAGTACATTGCAATAGACAATTGTACATATATTAGGTGTTTTCATGTCAAATTATAAGATCATACTATTTACTAGCAAAATCTATATAATACTGATGTGACATGATTCTAATCAATTGATATTAAATATACCTAGAAGTTTTTCTCTCCTTAATCAACCCAAACATATATCAACTAACCTAAGTCGACATAAACAATGTTTTGTCAAGTCAATTAATAGTTGTAATAGTTCGAATTTGTAGTGAATCAAAAAATCATTTTATCTAGCAAAACATGTTTTAAATTTAAAGTTATAAGAGTTATCATAGTTCATCATTCTTTACGCTCTGTTGGTTCGTAAAATCCATACCCAATAAGACTTTTGCAACAAATATATCCTATTATTGAGCTTATTTCTTAACCAATTTTGATAATATACATACATTATTGAATAACCACGCACCGATTGATAGGTATAAATTTATGAATTTTTATTTTGTAATGCCTTTACATTAATTTAGTTTTAATGTATTTGCTTAAGCTAAGAAGATTAGATAAATTAGATTGATTGTAGACTAGGTTACTCGAAGAAATTGAAAGAATTCTATTTAGATTGTTTATGATTAATTTAGAATAGAAAATCGATATGGTTCAGTATCGCTGCGGGCCTCCACCAGAGTTTCCTTCGGCTTCGCCCCGTTCAGGCATAGTTCACCATCTTTTGGGTCCTAATAGTTATGCTCACTCGAACCCTTCTCCGAAGATTAAGGTCGGTCAGCGGTGCACCCCTTGGGGGGATCGCGCTGGTCAGCTTCCTTGCACCTTACGGATTTACTCGCCTGTTGACTCGCACGTATGTCAGACTCCTTGGTCCGTGTTTCAAAACGGGTCAAATGGGGAGCCCACTAGCCAGCACTGGTGCAGTTGCCGAGGCACGCGCTATCCGCCATGATCGGGGCGACAGCATTCAACGAGCATATCAACTACTCGGGCTTTAGCCACCGCCTCAATCCGCACTGGTCTGCTCTTTGAGTCGATCAGCAGACCAACTCTCGCCGTTCCACATCCGATCAGGACGTATCGTCGGCCCCCATCCGCTTCCTTCCCCATAATTTCAATCACTCTTTGACTCTCTTTTCAAAGTCATTTTCATCTTTCCCTCGCGGTACTTGTTCATTATCGGTCTCTCGCACATATTTAGCCTTGGATGGAATTTACTGCTCAATTGGGGCTGCATTCCCAAACAACCTGACTAGCCGACAGCACCTCATGATACGACAGGGTCCAGGCACAACGGGGCTCTCACCCTCTCCAACGGCCCTTTCCAGGGGACTTGGGCCCAGTCCGCCATTGAGGACACTTCTCCAGACTACAATTCAGACAGCGAGGCCGCCCAATTCTCAAGTTGGGCTATTCCCGATTCGTTCGCCGTTATTAAGGGAATCCTTGTAAGTTTCTTTTCGTTCGCTTATTGATATGCTCAAACTCAGTAAGTAATCCTGCCTAACTTAGGGTCGCAGTCGGATGCAGCATACGCGCATGAGTGCATGTGATGTTGGGTCAATCGTAATGCTCGAGCCGGCGACGCCTTTTCCGCATGACAGCACGCGAGTTGAGGACTCAACCACCACTAGTCATGACGAGCATCACCACAGGATTGCATTTGGGCCGGCCACACACTCGACGCGCACATATTTATCGATTTACATATAAAGTAGGTACTAGGCTGATAAACTAATAACGAGGTGAAATTCATGATATAAAACACTTAAGAACTTTGATTATGGAGTCCATCAAGTCCTATTAAAAAAATCAGAACAAGTTTTAAATATAATAAGATGTAGAGAGAATAGTAGAACTGATCCAATCCCAAACTCGTCCCACCCTGAGTGCATTCCATTTGAAATTATAAATAGGTCTTGAAAGTAGGTTTCAAAATTTAATCTTTGGATCGAAATCCAATTTGATCCCCAACTTGTTACAAAATTATAGATATCAATTTTATTCAGTATGTATGTATTTCTACAATATATATTTATATCTATTTGAAAATATACATATTATGTATTGATGTTGTATGAAAATAGAGTTAGAGTTCTTTCTGAAAATCTGCAAAATTAAATGAGTTTATGCTCCTGAAATGTGCTTTGCATAGAGTTAAAGCTCAGAATTTGTGAAATAATTTAATGTGTCCATTTTGGCTTTGGAAATCGATATTTATAGCAACTTAATGCTTAGTGGGTTTTGGTCTAATTAAAATTGGGTACCCATCTAGATGGATTTAATTTGTTGGTCTCACAAGAGAGTTCGGACACCAATTCCACAAGTGGATATGTATTCACACTCGGTGGAGGTGTTGTGTCTTAGAAGTCCTCTAACCAAATGTGCATAGTTCATTCTACTATGGAGTCTAAATTTATTGCTTTAGACAAAGCAAGAGAAGAAGTATAATGGCTTCATAATTTTCTAGAGGTATTCCTTGTTGGCATAACCTGGTTTCTGCCATTACAATTCATTATGATAGTCAATCAGCAATCAGAAAGGCTCAGAGCAATATGTACAATGGTAAATCTCATCACATAAGACGACGACACAATACCAAAAGGCAATTGATCTCAAATAAGGTAATCTCACTTGACTATGTGAATTCTAAGGAGAATTTAGTAGATCCACTAACAAAAGGCCTTCCCATAGATCAAGTAAAACACATGTCCACAGGAATGGGACTAAAACGCATATGTTTAAGAACTAACATAGTGGATACCCAACCATGCTGATTGGAGATCCCAAGAACTCAGTTCAATGGGACAACTAAGTTTTTAAGGTTTGTGTGAGCACTTAAACCCATTCCAATGACATGAAGTTCTATATGCTACGTGGGTACTAGGTTGAGTTTCGACTCTTAATGATTCATAGAGCTAATATAACAGAGTATAGTAGGATACTTCTTGTGGGAGATCACCTATATAAGTGTGAAGACGGACCGCTTCATCGTGAACACTTATGAATCCAAGATAGGTGTCCATGGCCAAAACGAACACAATTGAAAAGAACTAAAAGCATAAGGACAACTATTGTGTGGGTACTTTTATCTTGGTTTACACCAACGGCTGAATAGTTTAAGAACGTCGTGTTCACTGATTAGCCAAGTAAACCCAATAGTGCTTCAATAAGGAAGGTTCAAAGCATAAGCAGCTATCCTGATGCAATAGTTGTTCGTCTGAACTCTCTTATGTTTGCATGAGCATTTGCATTATCACTTGCATTAATTTTCATTCATGTGGGGGACTATTGAAAATTGGTCTTCTTTGACTAAACTTTTAAGTGGCCTCAAAACATTAATTTCTAAAAAATTACTGATCATCGTAATCTACGCAATGGATAAATATCAATAATATGATTAATTACCAAAACCAATTTCAAGTGAATGAGAAATCAATGGTCAAAGTAAGCTACTTGAAAATTGACTAAGAAGACTAGGAAAAAAACCAATAGGTTGGGTAAAGATAAACACTATTCCACATTGGAAGATGAGTAAAAGGTGGAACAAAATAAATAACTGAAGTATAGAGGTAAGGGATGGTCCCCTTGGGGGTACCACTAGTGTTTGGTTGGGAGAGGACCTACATGATGGTAGGTTCAATCCAAGCCACATGCTCGCTTGCACTGTTGCCCGGCGGCTCAGTTGGGCTGGGTGGGCCTGGGGCTAGGCAAATTAGGCCTTTAATCCAATATTAACTTTTTGTATCAAATTCCATTTGGACCTAATTTATTTTTGACCTAACAAAATAATTCTCCCAACTATTCAATTACAAATTTATCTAAAAATTACAAATAAGTGTATGGGAAACCAGCCACCAGAGGCAGAAGATAGATCTAGACTGCATCCTTCAAACTACCTGCATTGGAAAAAAAGCTGCTGCTTTGAAAAATAGCTGTTACTTTTGACCGCCAACTGCACCTTCAGCCATTTAAATTGTTCCCGAATTTACATCAATACACACAAGCGTTTTCATTCAGCATTGTCTAATTCAGTGAAAAAAAAGAGAGATTCAATACACTTAAAGTTCAAGTGAAAAGATAGTATGTAGTGCTTCTACCGTCTGAACTAGTCATTGTATCTTGGGAGATGATAGCCTGTTTGCCTTAAGCACTAGTGCAGAGCTAATTCGTCTTAAAGACAAAGAGCTCTACTGTCACCTCTACTACCTATTGTTGTTTGGTCACAAATTTTATACTACCAAATTAACAAAAAATATTTTATTTTGTCGAGTTTATGCGTGACATAATGATAATACAAGTGGTTAGATGTGGGTATTTGTGTACCAATCATTTGCACATGTACTATCATGATCATTACTTGAAAAAAATATGATTTTATTGTATTAGAGGGTCTTGTGTGTTGTTTTACCCATTGAATTGAGGTAAATTGGACCAAAGGAAAAGCAAGTACAAAAACACATCAAATAAGTACATAATAAAGCAAATTATGTACAAAAATTGAAAAATCAAGTACATAAAAACTAAAACATGGCATTTTTTTCTCGATTTACAGTATCATTCTTAATACATAAGAGATTAAGTCAAATTTGTTTTAATCTGGCCATTATATGATTATTAAATACTGTAGTAAATACTACAATCTCAGTATCTAGTACTGAAATATAGTATTTGATAAAACTTTAAATCCTTAATTGTTTTTGTCTTCTTGTGGAAAACAAGCTTGATCTGGCCACCATAACCTAACTGTTTGTGATCATAACAGTGCTTTCCTGAGCAGTTAAGCATACTGGGAGGCCATCCTCATATTGTATCAGAATGCAACAAGTCACCCTCACATTGTATCAGAATACAACAAGCCATGCTCACAATTTAGAATTGTAGCAGCCATATGCACTCGATATCCTGGTCCATCCCAAACAATAACACTACAAAAAGATTCAAGACTATCAGTGAAGAGATAGTTATATTAATATAAAAAGGAAAATAAGTATTAAATATTATTACTCCAAATTATCTTAAGATATAAAGGAATCAATAAACTTCTATTGTCTGTTAGGTATGCTATTGCATCTTCTATAATCTATTTTCCTTCGAAATTCACTGAGGGCTTTTCAGCACATTCAACACCAGCCTCTTTATAGACAATAATAGCATCCTTCTCATACAACATATATAATTTGCATTAAAAAATAATAGCATGCAGTATTCTTTTATCAATAAATCTAGTATTAAAAAATTAACTTACACAGTATTTGTACAAATGTCCAGCAATTATACAAAGAGATGAAGTATTAAATATCAAACTTTAGGGTATTTAAACTCACCTTTCTTGTATCCTCACCTATGCAACATTAGTTTTATAGAAAATTCAAAATTTAGTATTGTACATGGATGTAACACATACTGAAACTTAACAGTTTGGTACCGGGTTTATGGGCAGGTAATACTATATTTATGCAACTATTATCAACATAAAACTACCAAAACACAAATTACAAGATTCAAACATCCCTTAATTGACGTAAAATTAAAAATATTTCTAAAATTTACTTAACCAAACAATTAATGTATATTATACTTTATATGAAGTATATACATACTAAAATTAGCATGACTAGTTGAAGTAAAGTATCAATACAATAAATAAAAGGATCAATTGACTTTTTTAAATATGTATCCAGTTATATTAGTTTTTTCCTTTAAAAATCTAAATATGGGGTGAAGTAGGTATTTACTAACAAAATATTAAGTAGAATAATAAAAATTAAGTGCATATCATATTAAAACAAGTATAAAATACCAAAAAAATGAGGAAAATTCAATATTAAAATAGAAAAAAAAAAAGTAAAATTATAATTCGAAAAGTTACCTCTTCGCCTTGACTGAAGTAGGGAGTGAACTCAAAACTCAAAATTTGAGTGAGGAGTGTAAACTGAAAAGAAAAATAACTAGGGATCGAAACCTAAAGTGAAAGTAGTTTTGGCTACTTTTTTTTTAATTAACCGAATTAAAACATGGGTTAATTGGAGAAAAGTAGCCAAACCAAGTTGCAATTTAGGATTCAGTCCACACTTGAATATGGTTGGACTTTACTCCCCAATCCAAAACATTTTTTTGAGTTCACTCCTCACTTGAGTTAAAAAGACAAAGAAGTCCTCACTTAAATTAAAAATGGCAAAAGTCTATCCATTTCCCCATTAACAAAAATGTTACTTCCAAATAACTCTTCCCCACTCATGTTTTTTCTTCCTATATCTTCCATTTTTTGAACCTGACGCCAGCCTATGCATCAACGTTGTGTTCTCCATCTTCACACTAGTGTTGCAACGGCGCATTCATCTCTTTCACTTTCTTGTTTTGTGACTGATATTTCTCCATTTATTTTGTTGTCGAAGCCAGAAAGGTTTCTATTCTCGGGGGTTTCTATTTTCGTCCCTCAATTGCATAGCCTACGAGGTAAGTTGTGTAATTTTCTATTTTGTTATTTTTGTTTTGAAATACATAAAGAATTTTCATAAATTTCTTTGTTTGCTTTTTGTTTGAACTTAGTTTTAATTATCTTAGGCCTGATTTTGAGATACTCAATTTACCCACAATTAGTCTTTTCTTTTATTAAAAAAAAAACTAATATAAGTTTTTTCATACTTGAATATTGTCAATTTATACTTCAATTGTTATTTTAATTGTATGCTTTAATTATCAATTATTTGAATTTAGTAATTATATAATTCATATAAGGTGTAGTATATATTAGTTGTTTGTAACTGAATTTTTGGGACATTATCTGATTTATGGTGTATACGATGTGTACAAATCATGTTTAGGCATTTCTTGGACATCCGTTCCTACAAACTCATCATTAATATGGTTAGTATTATTTTTAAATAATATCGTATGAAAATTTAAATTTTCAGTATTTAAATTGTGAGTTATATAGTATAGAAAATCTCAAATTCAGTATTATGTCCAATTTTTTCGGTAGCATCATTCAAGTTTTCAGTATTTAAATTATGAGTTTGCAGTACACAAAATTCCAAATTAGTATGCAGTGATTTTTTTTTTGTACAAAAAAATTGTAACTTTCAGTATATAAATTGTGAGTTGCAGTATAGAAAACCTCCAATTCGGTATTTTATGCAAGTTTTTTGGTACAAAAGTTCAAACTTTTAGTATTTACATTGTGAATTGTAGTTTCAAAACCTCCAATGCAATATTTTCATAGTTCTGTATGTCTCTCTTTTCTTCAACAATAATGACTAGCACTTTTGTCACTTATATTCATGATACATTCATCCAATTATTTGAATAAAAAATAAAAAATACTTTTGCAGGCTAAGTTTTTGACTGGATACCTCCAACATTCATTAGGGTATATTGTGGTGCAAAATGAAGTGAAAGTACGTTTCAGTCGCCAACAAAATGGTTACTGGACTATGGAGTTTATGTAATTCTTTTGGCAGAGTGTTTCACAAAAAAACCAAGGATTTCTGGGAATATGCAAATAAAAATTCTATGGACGCGTATCGAGCACATATTGTTGCAAAAATTCTAATTGATGAGCTTGATTTAATATATTTCAGGGTTGCATGATGATGTTCAGATGGTTATTATTTAGATGAATTTGCTTTTTGTATATAGATATTGGGGTGAATATTTCAGTATTTAAGACATTCTTGCTAAATAACATTTATTATTTGTGTACTTGGATGATCAAAATTAATGGTATTTACAATTTATGGTGTAATTTGAAAATTTATTTATAAATAGATACCGGTAAAGATATATATGTTATAAGGTAGCTCAAAATAAGTACATAACTAGGGATAACTCAATACATGAATGCAGTTTCAAAGTACATAAACATGCAAAATAAGTACATAACATTGGCAAATTAAGTACATAAACATAGCTTTAAAGTATATAAATGCCAATATTAGGTACATTTTTGCGAATTTCTGGTATCGTTCTCAACACATAAGGGATCGAGTTCAATTCGGCCTAATTTGACCATTGCATGATCATAAGATTATAGCGTATTAGTCCTGGGATGTTTTCGATGGTGATGTCGGAAGAATTCATTTGACTCATACATTAATGGTTTATACCACTATAAATGAGAGCGCAAATGGCTGGATGTGGGTGTTTAACTTCTCAACTATTTCAACACGTACTATCACGACTATTTCTTCAACAAACCATGATTTTGTCGATTAGGGTGTCTTATTTGTTATTCCACACATCGAATTGAGCCTCAATTCGGCCTAGGGAAAAAGAAGTATAGAAATGTGCATAATATGTACATAACATTAGTGAATTAAGTACATAAATGCCAATAGTGGGTACTTTTATGCGGATTTCCAATATCATTCGCATCACATAAGGGATTGAATTCAATTTGGCATAATCTGGCCCTTACATGATCATAAGACCATGGCGTACTAGTCCTATAACTCATATAGTCATGAAAGGTTCACCGATTTTTGATGGTGTTGTCAGGAGGACTCATTTGGCTCATGCATCAATAGTTTATACTACTATAAATAAGAGTACAAATGGTTGAATATAGGTATTTGAGTTCATCACGACCATTTCTTCAACAAACCACAATTTTGTCGCGTTATGGTGTCTTATGTATTGCTCCATGCATCGAATTATGCCTCAACTCGGCCTTTGAAAAAGTAAGTACAGAAACAAGCATGATCAGTACACAACATTGGCAAATTAAGTATATAAACGCAGTTTTGGAGTACATAAATGCCAATACTATGTACTTTTTTGTGGATTTTCAGTATCATTCTCAGTACATAAGGGATCGAGTTCAATTCAGCCTAATCTGGCCATTGCATGATCATAAGACCATGGCGTATTAGTCATGTGACTCATATAGTCATGATAAGCTCATTGGTTTTCGACGGTGGTGTCGAGAAGATTTATTTGGCTCATACATAAATGGTTTATAGCACTATGAATGAGAGCGTAAGTAATTAGATGTGGGTGTTTGAGTTCCCAACCATTTCAACACGAACTATCATGATCATTTCTTCAACAAACCATGGTTTTATCGCATTAAGGTGTCTTATTTGTTGTTCCACGAATTGAATTGAACTTCAACTCGGTCTTTGAAAAATCAAGTACAGAAACACACATAATAGGTACACAACATTGGTAAAATAAGTACATAAATGTAGTTCTGGAGTACATAAATGCCAATACTAGTGTAACGCCCTGACCGGGAGGCGCTTTCTTCCATTCGAGGTGCTACATTCTATACCACAATCTTTTTGAATAGGAAAAGAAATATATATCTCAAAATTCCAAAGTATTTAATTTCTACAAGCGATAACTAATAAGATACAACTATAAATCGAAAGATTATAAATGATGCGCAGCTCTTCTACCATCTTCATTACCTTATGTACCACCTAGGTTAGTTTATCTTTGTCACTCGGCTTTATCTAGGGTAAAGAATGGAAAGAAACAAGGTAAGTTTGAATGACTTAATGAGATATCATGGTGATAACAATAGAGTGACAATTTCACAAATATTATACAAGAGGTATATAGAGGCATTAAAATTTCCAGGAGATGTGAGAGAAGATTTTAATTAAAGTTTCAAGTGATACGTCCCACCATTGTCCTATACTGGTGATGAGACTTCACAAATATTCGACTTGCAAAGCATAAACATCAAGCTGAGAAATTAACTAATTACAATTTAGCAAATATTTTCAAGTAAAAGTTGTTGGTGGTTCTCCTATCTTGTCACTCCATTTTTCAAAACATGAAAATCCTTATTCCTTCAATTTTTGAGTGATCAGCTAGGACAAACAAACAAACATTAGGCATGGCTAGCTGCACGCCTTATCAATTCATAGACAACTACCTACAGTTGGCTATGAGACTGGGTCATATGTACAGTGTGTACGAGTATCATTTGAAAGAACGGTTACCGTTGATCCGTTTCACCCGATCGTCTTTTGTAACAGATCCCAAGGCCTACCCCCAAGGGTATTACTTACATTCACACATATCAGGTAACATATCCAACAACATTTCAACTAACATTCTGATTTGCCATGACAAACAAGCAATCAAGCAATTTATGTCGAACTCATTTCAAGGTAATAGTCATGGTGCTAGTAGAACACGTATTTCGAATTCACTTATCAGCTTCCTCAACACAATTGCCAATTTTAGATAAAGCGATATCAATCAATATCAACAGCGATCAATATAACAGGGGCGATGTGGAGTAATGTTCTTAACACATAGATTGAAATGAATCAAGCGTTCGGGATATATTAATAAGTATATATGTTCTTTCCCTAGCAAAGAAACCTCATAATGTTGAGTATAAACTCACTGGAAAATGCCGAGGAATTCCTAGTTGTATGATTTCTCAGCTCCAGGCTTTCTAGTCAAACGATCGAGAGCTGTCATAAGATAACACGAGTTATCATCCTATCAATCTTCTGAATCTCAAGTACAAATATGGTTAATGTCTTTATCGAACTTAAGGTCATTTTGACACAAGTTTGCTAGTCTCTGTTTCATATCTAAGTGCTTAAGACAGTTAGATATGGTAACCCTTAGCTGTTTGGAGAGTCCATATCTTTGTTTCCTAATCAATTAAAAGTTTAGAATAAAATTACTTAAACCAACATTGTTTTGATTTATGAATCATAATTCTTAATGCACTCAGATGTCCTTATCAAGTTCCTTAGTTAATTTATTTGTTAAGTCATAATTCTTTCAATCTTCATGGTATACTGAGATGTTTAACAAAGTTATATATTACTATTTTTACTCAACCGAGTCGGTAATTAAGTTGTTAAGATCTTACTTAAGGTCCTAACGGTATCTTATAAGCCCTTCGGGTTAATTGAGTTAAGTATTATAATTATTATAAGATTAATCCATATCTTAGGCCATATGGTAGTTTAATAAGTTTAGTTCACATCATAGTTAAGCTTTGATTTGAAAATTCAATTGCATTCAGCGAATTAATCGAATTAAAATTTAATTATTGAAAATTACACAAATTTGATAGAATTGAGATCCAATCTCAGGCCGGGAATAACCGAGATAAGTCCAGAAGTAAATTTTAGGTAGACTGCCCAACCACTGCTGGAGCTACAGCCACGCACCACCGTTGGAGATGAGAACCACCACCATCACCAGGAGATGCACCTTGTTGAGGCGAACAGAATCCCCAAATCAATTTTCCATTTTGCAGCCATCTCAACGGCCAATTTCGCCAAAAACCCCTCGATGAGCCCTAGCGCCGCTGTGAACTTTCTTCCTCAATTACTCCCCTACCAGTCGTCGAAACTAAGATTTGAACATACCAACATGTTTCTCTCGTCGAGCCTGTCAAGACCCACCCAATGGTTCCTAGTTTCAGTCGCCGAAAACCCAAGTCCCATTACCACTGTCATCCCTCCATTGTCGGCCTCTTTTTTTGGCCATTTTACTAATTGTTTCTACATTTTTTTGGTAGGGTTTGATTCCTTGAGCTGAGGGGAGTCTTTATTTAGGGTTGTTTTCAAGTTTTACGGCTGTTTTTTGGCGATTTGCTGCCGGGTAGGTATGGGGTTGATTTTGAGAATTAAACAAACTTTTGTCCTGCATTCTATATATATATAAATATTTTTCAACTTATTCAATTTGGCTCCAAAACTTTCTAACCGCCTTCAATTACACCCGAGAAAATTTAAACTGCCTTCACTTTGGCCCCTTGCCTTCAATTAAGTCTTTTAACTTTTAATTCTTACACATTGACCCTTAATATTTTCTGTTTCTAGGCAGTTGAGACCAAATTTAATTATTCTGAAGTCATCAAACTTTCTATTTACTTATGTTGACCCAATATTCAAAAAATCGAACCGTTCATTAAATTGGAAAATTTATCAGTTCATGGTTCACTTGTTCAACTATTGGTCGCACCGTAATTGAACCGCAATTGAACTGTGACGTCATAATTACGCAATAAATATATTTATATTATATATATTCTTTAAAAATCAATAAAATGCCAAAGTATAGACATAAAGAGCTTAAATGATATTGTCTAACTTCACAATCCAAATTTCACAATCCATATTATAAATGATCACCATAATTTAAATATTTCAAGTCTTAAAGTCTAAAGCAAGGCTTTTTTTTTTTTTTTTGCATACAAATTTTTTTAACTCTTAGATAGCTTATGGAGGCGTACCTTATCTTTAAAACTTTGTACTTAGACAAAAAAATTAAAAAATATATTAATTTTGTTGAAAATTAAATAAAAAAATTGATCCGATTTGAACGGACGAACAACCAGTCTAAATGGTTTTAACAAAGTAGGGCATTTTTTTTCCTATTTTCTAATTTTATGAGAAAATCGGACCGGTTCGCCAGGCCAGTCTGATTTTTTAAACCATGCATTAGCCCTCTAAATTTTATAATTTCGTGCAATCAAGTCCTCCTCTTATTCACAATTTAATCCCTTGATTATTAATATTTCATTCTAAATGATAACTAAATCAAATCTAAAATTAATCTAATCAAAGTTACCAATTTCATATCTTATTATATTTTAGGATTTCAAAATTCAAGGTGTTACAACTGGGTACTTTTCTATGGATTTTCGATATCATTCTCAACACATAAGGGATAGATTTCAGTTCGGCCTAATCTGGCCATTATATGATCATAAGACCATGGCTTATTAGTCCTCGGACTCATATAGTCATGACAGGTTTATTGGTTATCGGTAGTGGTGTCGGGAGGATTCATTGAGCTCATACATCAATAGTTTATACTACTATGAATGAGAGCGCAAGTGGTTGGATATTTGTGTTTAAGTTCCCAACAATTTCAACATATACTATCATGATCATTTCTTCAACAAACCACGATTTTGTCATGTTAGAATGTCTTATGTGTTGTTTCACGCATCGAATTGTGCCTTAACTCGACTTTTTTAAAAGTAAGTGCAGAAACGCGCATAATAGGTACATAATATTAGCAAATTAAGTACATAAACACAATTTTAGAGTACATAAATGCCAATATTGAGTACTTTTCTGCGGATTTCTGGTATCATTCTTAACATATAAGGGATCGAGTTCAATTCAGCCTAATCAATCCATTACATGGTCAAAAAACCATGCCATATTAGTTGTAGGACTTATATAGTTATGATAGGTTTATTGGTTTTCAATGGTGGTATCGAGAGGATTTGTTTAGCTCATGCATCAATGGTTTATAATACTTTGAATAAGAGCACAAGTGGTTAAATGTGTGGGATATGGTTCTCTATGTTCCTAACCATTCCAACACGTACTGTCACGGTCACATATTCGATAAATCATGCATTTGAAGTTATGGGGTCATCAACGTGTTGTTCCATGCGTCAATTAAGGTTAAAATCAACCTTTGGAAAAGTAAGTACAAAATCCCTTACCACAAGTACACAACATATACAAATTAAGTACATAAACCCTGTCCCCAATTATATAAGTGCCGAAACTGGGTACTTTTTCCAAATTTTTGATATCATTCTCAGTGCATGAGGGAACGTTCTCTATTCTGCCTAATCTGCCCATTTTATGATCATCAGACTACGAAGTATGATCAAAATATTTTATTGGGTACTCTTTTCCACATATCCAGTATCATTTTTAACAGAAAATAGTATTTTTATATGCATTTAAGGTATTAAACAGATTTGGTAACTTTTCTAAAAATGTGATACATTGCTTTACATGAAATACCAAACATTCCAACAAGTACTATATTGGGTTGCCCATACATTGAATTGAGGTTAAAATCATTCTTTGTAAAAGAAAATATAGAAGTCCTACTTGTAAGTACACAACAAGTGCAGTTTCAGTATATTAACGGATGTCTGAAGTACATAAGTGCCTATAATAGGTACTTTTTTTTCCGCATATCCAATATCATTTTTAATAGAAAATAGTATATTTATCTGCATTTAAGGTATCCAACATATTTGGTAACGTATCTAAAAAATGTGATACATTGCACTACATGCAATGCCAAACATTCCAATACGTGCTATGTTTTATTGGGTTACTCCACATATTGAATTGAGGTTAAAATCCTTCTTTGTAAAAGCGAGTACAGAAGCCCTACTTGTAAGTACACAACAAGTGCAGTTTCAGTACATAAATGATGTTTGAAGTACATAAGTGCCTAAAATGGATATTTTCTCCCGATATCCAGTATCATTTTTAATAGAAAACAGTATTTTTATCTGTATTTAAGGTATTCAACAGATATGGTAATGCATCTAAAAATGTGATACATTGCATTACAAGCAATACCAAATATTCCAACACGTAATATGTTTTATTGGGTTGCTCCACACATTGAATTGAAGTTGAAATCGTTCTTTGTAAAAGGAAGTCCTGCTTGTAAGTACACAACAAGTGTAGTTTTAGTATATAAACAGATGTCTGAAGTACATTAGTGCCTAAAATGGGTACATTTTTCTGCATATCTAGTATCATTTTTAACATAAAATGATATTTTTATCTGTAGTTAAGGTATCCAATAGATTTGATAATGTATCTAAAAAATGTGATATATTACACTACATGTAATACCAAAACATTCCAACACATACTATATTTTATTGGGTTGCTCTACACATTGAATTGGGGTTAAAATCGTTCTTTGTGAAAGCAAGTATATAAGCCTTGATTGTCAGTACACAAAAAGTGCAGTTTCAGTACATAAATGGATGTCTGAAGTATATAAATGCCTAAAATGGATACTTTTCCCCCCATATCTAGTATAATTTTTAACAGAAAATAGTATTTTTTTTGCATTTAAGGCATCCAACAGATTTGGTAACGTATCTAAAAACGTGATACATTGCACTATATGCAATACCAAACATTCCAACATGTACTATGTTTTATTGGATTACTCCACACATTGAATTAAGGTTAAAGTCGTTCTTTGTAAAAGCAAGTACAGAAGCCTTGATTGTAAGTACACAACAAGTGCAATTTTAGTACATAAATGCATTTATGAAGTAAGTGCCTAAATTGGGTACTTTTTTTCCAAATATCTAGTATTATTGTAAACAGAAAATGGTGTATATTATATTACAAGCAATACCAAACATCCAAACAAAAGATCAACTAATATTATTACATAATAGTCCAAATACTCTAGATATAACATGTGCTTCAAAAAAGCAAAAATTAGAAGCTGTCTTTGGTCTTTGAGCACCGTGCAATTCTTCTTACATTGATTGTATCCCCTTCATGCATCATCTTTCTGCAGATTAACAATGAATGAAAAAGATATTAGTTACATAGTAATGTCAAGAATGTATAACAAGCATACACATGGAACATAATGGTAAGCAAATATATCAGTAAGGTCAAACTATTATAGCTAGTCGTAGCTTCTTCGCATGTACGATGGTTATGCCCGGCTCTACCACACCTCCTACACCTCAATGCCCGAATATCAAATTCAGATGAAAATCTGTAAGTCCTTCTACGACTTGGTTGAGGTCTCATTAGAGTCATGCTCCCAAAAATGGACATGATATATAGTTCCCCATTGTACATACAACTACTCCCTAACAGTTGAATTTGAGGTTCTTTCCCACTACCTGACATTTTCAGGCTAAAAAAATAAAAATAACTGCTACTTGATGAAGATTACACTGCTGCTTTACCATGCGATAATGGAGACAAAGTAGGCTTGCTTTTTGCTAGTGTGTTGTAGCCAATTACAAAAAATGAAAAAAAAAAAAAAGAGAGAGAGAGAGAGAGAAAGAAGCTTCTTCTGTCGCGGGAAGATGAACAGAAAATAGATGAGAGAGAGAGAGAGAGAGAGAGAGAGGGATGGGTGTTAGACATCAAGATTTAGAAAATAAATGAAAGCAAAAAAAAATCATTGAACTAAGATTATTTCAATCATTTTAAGTGGATGGAGAGTGAAATCAAAATTAAAACTTTACATGAAAAGTTCAAATTAAGAAAGACATGGGTGTTGACTGAATGCTAAATAAGATGCCTTTAAAACATTCCACCACAAAAATGTGATTTACTACACTAAAAATATTAAAAGGAAAGAGAATGAATAAAATGTGAGTACAAGAAAATTGACACTCCCCTAGACAACAAGTAGCCAATCTTCATCTGCCACGTCATGCAGCGCCTGATTATTATAAAGTGAAAAAAAGTACACACAGTAACGCCGTTATGTTTCCCATTCCTTTTCTTTCACTTTACTTTATTTATTTTTTCCAAAAAGGAAAAGCCAAAAAAAATAAAAGAAAAAAAGAAAAGCAATTTTAGCAAACAGTACAATCAATCACAAAAGAGACCAGATTACAGATTAGATCTGGCCATTGCTTTTTCTTTCCCTTTCATACGCAGAAAACACACACATTCTACACTCTTTTCTTAGCTTGCTGATTATCACTCAGCTTCTCCAGATCTCTTCAGGTTTCTCCTATCCCATTTGCCTTTTCTTTTGGGTTTCCCAAGTAGCATAATTCATGGAAATGTAGACATTTCTTAGTTCAGGTGCTGCATTTTTCTTTGGTTTTTTCTTAATCCGTTTGCTCTTTTTGCTGATTTTCTTTGATGGGCTAGTTGTTTCTTGTGTTATCTTTGACGGGTTTTTCGTTTTCTCAAGTTTTTGTTGAATAATGGAGTGCGTGTATAACACCATTGTCGCTCTGTGTGTGTGTGTTTAATTTTTTTTTTTTCGCTTGTCTATGTCTTTGGATAATGATGTGATGTGGGAAAGAATTTGTTGGAGGTTGGTGAGCGTTCTTTTTCTTGAAGCTATGCTATCTGGGCATAGTGGTGGCAGCAAGAATTTTTATTATCTTTTAGTGGGGTCGCTTTCATGAATATTAGTTGCAAATTTATGCTTATATTTGGGGTCCAAAAATGGAATAGATATTATTTGTTCTTAGAACTGACAAAAAGAGCACGACAAATTCCAAAATCTTGATGGGCTAGAATTGGAAGTATCTCAACTTCTGGAACGGGAATTATGTGTTGCAAAATAAAAAATTTAATATTTTTCTTATATTTTTTTGAAATCATGTCAGTGATTGTATAAGAAAATAACAACTTTATAGACCTCTAATAGTGTTTCTCTCTTTATCATTTTGATGAGATCTGTGGTCTGATTTACATGGATTTAGATAATCTGGATTTGTTAGAAAGCTTAAGATTAAATCGACTGCTTATCCTGCTATCAGTAGCTGTATAGGATGTGTATGCCTGCTATTTTAAATAGACTGCCTGTGGACTGATGGATAGTTCCTTTGGTTAGTTGAATGTTTACTTACACTTGAAAATCCAAATGGACAGACAGGAGGAAAGGAGTTTGAAAAAGTGTTTATTTGAATTATAAGTGGGTGGATACTTATTCTTTGAAAAAGTACAGCGTTTCAGTACGTGGTGCTCCACAGACCAACTTCTCCATGGGGTCGGAGCAGAACAGATTTCTGCAGCCACAGCAAGCACCAGCACCTCGGGTATACCATTTTAATAGTCTATGTGTTTCTTCATTTACACATAATCAATTGCATGCTTGGCTAGAGGATGTTTACTTATGGCTCCTTCCTGGTATAAAATTTGAGGTCACATAATTTTTGTCTTTCTTGATGTTGTTGGCAAAGTTCATCGCTTGTATAGCTTTTTGTTAGTCAAGATACTGGTACATGGCTTCTATATTTGTTTTTTGGATGGTTTCCCTCCATTTCTTATTCACTGAGGTACATGAGACTCCACTTATATATATATATAGTTAGAGAGAGAGAGAGAGAGAGAGAGAGATGAAGAAATAATTGTTTCTTAATCAACTCAAGTAAATTCTCTAAATATAATATATTGATTTACTCTTACAAGGATTTAACTAAGAAGTTCTTTTTCCTTCTTATGATGATTTTATCTTTTGTAATGTGCCTGAGGTAATTATATGAGACTATGAGTGGGCCCCAGTTATAAAATTTCAATTGATGGATTGGTTAAAATTCATTATACACCCTTTGTTATTTAGTTAACGTTATTGTTGAGTGATGCATCTCTAATACTGCTTTTCTAAGAATGAAAAAAAATGAGTCCGTCATAAAAGCCTTGAATGATGGATTACATTCTGTATCCAAAATCAACTGCAAATTTTATGTTGATTACAAATTTTTCCTCGGTAAGTTTATTTTTCTGAATTGGATCTTAAGGGAAAAAGATATTGTTGCTTTACTCTAAAATTTGATTTGATATCTGCTGTTAGCAATATATGAGACGAAATCCTAAGAATCTAAAGAATCCACAGCTTGATGTATTTTAGTTAAGCTAGAAATAGCATCAATAATTGCAGATTAGGAATTTGCATATGGATCCAGGGCTGTAGAAACTGCACTAAGCTAGATTCTGTTGAGGCAAAAATTTATAAGCACCTATAATGTTTTATACACATCATTTTAACATGCACAATACATAGGAAAAAAAACATAACTGACTCCTTACTTGCAGAGAGCATGAAAGACACACGATCCTTACTTTACCCATGTGTATGTACTAAGCTAGTGAAGAGTGAGATTGGAAAAGATGTGATCTTATTTAGTGAATCTAAAGTAGCATTGCAAGCACAGAAGATTTTATGTGTTGGGGCAAAAAGAGTAGAGTTTTGCTATTGTGTGAAGTACAAATGTTATGAAGAATGAGTGCAAAAGGCCTCCAGTAAAAATGGGCACCGTTTTTCTATTATGTAAGATTTTTCTAATGATAAAAGATAAAATAAAATTCTTCGCTCTTGTTAATTGATTTAGTATGTTTATTTGGTTTTATTGGATGATTGGTGGGTATTAATCACCTGTGAAGCTTTTGAAATAGCTGGTTATTTTTACAAAAGACATAATGCTTCTGTGAGTACTTTGAAACAGTCAATTAATAGAGTTACAGGTCCTAAAGTTTGTTTGTTAAAATTCTAAATTTATTTGGAGTTGAACATGAAAATCTAAAAAGTTTTTATCACTTTAAGTCATATTCCATTCAATTTCCGCCTTCTCAATCTAACCATGACATTTCTTTGGCTTCAACTTACCTTTTTTTGGCAGGGAGATCCTCTTTCTGCAAACTAATGAAGCTTGAATAGGGGAATGTACTAAATAAGAAATCAATTAGATGTTGAAAAGTTGATGCAATCGGGAATGAATTCGCATCTTAGGAAAGTGAAGTGTCTGAACTGATAGGCAAAATAATGGCCACATGTGGGGAACGCAATTTATTCACTAAACTTGTAGTGCTATCGATCATTGTTAATGCTTATTTTTGTCTGATGACCAAAAATAGTTATTATGATGGGCTGCTGGTCTGGTGTCAGAAGTTTCATGGTTTACCGATATCGGTAGCAAGAATTTAGTTTGGAAACTGGGTCTTGCTTAAACTTGGAAACTGTACTAATTCTGAGCTTGTTCTATGACATGATCTTCGGTTAAAGAAAATTTATTTCTTTACCGCATCTTAAAAAGATACATGACAGCGACTGGATTGGCAGCAAATTAGGTTGAAAAGAACTTTTTTGTTGCCCTTTCCTGAGCTTTTTTAAGTTCTAGCTGTTGGAGTAGGAATATGAAGAAATTTTTCGTGATTCTGATTATATCTCGAGAGATATTGAAATAAATTAAACAGTGGAAGTCGTGGTTACCCTACAATCAATAATTGATTGATTCATAACTCTATGAAGGTTTGTTAACACAAATCATCATTGGTTTCTTTTTCCTATTTTTTGCATTGATTCTTTACTAGAAGTCTACTATATCAATAAGTTCTTGATTTTGACTTTGTTCTAGTTAAGAGCATTTGTTTGTGTGGTCATTGGGGTTAATAATTTATTCCATTTGCAGCGGAAAAGGTGGGGAGGTTGTTTGGTTGGATTGTCTTGCTTTCGTAAACAAAAAGGTGGAAAGCGTATAGTGCCTGCATCTCGAATTCCTGAAGCCAATGCTGTGTCAAATCAGCCAAATGGACTTCAAACTGGTGGATTGCCTAATCAGACTACTGGAATTGCTCCATCTCTTTATGCTCCACCATCTTCACCTGCTTCTTTTTCGAATTCTGCTCTCCCATCTACAGCCCAATCGCCTAGCTGTTTCTTGTCTGCAAATTCTCCTGGAGGCCCCTCATCTACTATGTTTGTTACTGGTCCATATGCCCATGAAACGCAACTGGTATCTCCTCCTGTATTTTCAACTTTCACAACTGAGCCATCTACAGCTCCTTTAACACCTCCACCAGAGTTGGCACATTTAACTACTCCATCATCCCCTGACGTGCCCTATGCTCATTTCCTTTCATCTTCTGCAAATATAAAAACCACTGCTAAAACAAGTTACATTGCTGCAAACGATCTTCAAGCAACATATTCGCTCTATCCGGGAAGTCCAGCAAGTACACTCAGATCACCTGTTTCAAGGACGTCTGGTGATGGTTTATTATCATCCTTTACTGACAGGGAGTTTCCCCCACAATGGAAACCTTCACTTCCTTCTCAAGAGCCTGCATGCACGAAGTCTGAGTCCGACAGATTTATCGGGCTACAGGAAACTGGTGCCTCCAAGTCACGCCAAGATTCCAATTTCTTCTGCCCAGAGACATTTGCCCAGTTCTACCTGGACCAGTCGTCGTTTTCTCATTCTGGTGGTAGATTAAGTATTTCCAGAGAATCGGATGCTTACTCAAATGGCACGAATGTGCATCAGAACAGGCAGAGCAAAATTAGTAAACCTGATGCTGAGGAACTAGAAGCTTACAGGGCATCCTTTGGGTTCAGCGCTGATGAAATCATCACTACAACTCATTACGTTGAGATATCGGATGTGTTAGATGACTCCTTCAGCATGACACCACTTACTTCTGATAAGTCTGTCTGTGAGGAACATATTTTAACTGCACCATCAAAAGGAGTAGATACAGGGAAAAGGCAAGAAGATTGCCCTATTCCACAACCCGGTAAAGCAGGAGCTACTCATGCTGAGAGGATCCATTCTGGAATGCCTGGTTCATATAACACTCTTGAAGGTGAACTATTACTATCTCTTTCACATAGTCTCTACTTTATTGAAGATAATTTGAAGTTTCCATTACAAATAATGATTTTCTTGAACTGCTGGTAATATGTTTTCCATTAATTGAATGCTGAGAAGGCGTGCTGGGACAAAATTTGGTTGTTCGAGTTTTATATTCTCCCATCAATGGAATTATTTAGTACATGCTCGACCCTTTGGCACCCATTGCCAACCCCCGCCTCTGAAGTCCATATAAAGGACACGAGGAGCATAAATACCATCTTCAAATTCTATTCTAACGGATTGAATATCTTTTAAATATGTGTATTTGATCCATTCTTGTTAACATGAACAAATTGTTGACTTTTTTTCTTATTCATACTTCCCATCTGATTGTATCCTGATCTCTGCCTCCTCAAGGCGATAACATTAATTTTCTCACACGTCCCAGATCAAGTCCCACAGAAGCGATTGGGAGATGTTTCTGGACGAAGCTTTCCAAGCTCCCACATTCTGAGTGATGATGAGGACATATTCTCAAAGATGGGAGCTCCTAAACATGGACGGAAACATCCATTTGGTTCATCAAATTCTGATGCAGAAATTGAGTACAGGAGAGGGCGAAGCCTGAGAGAAGAACGCAGCCGGAGAGAAAGCTAAGGCTACTTGTCCTGAAATTAATCATCGATCAGGACACAACAACCAGTGCTTGTATGTTTTTGCAGCTGTCACGGTCGTCGTCTGTCTGTGTGATATATTTTCTGATGAATTTGTCTGTTTGTTACACAATCAATTGAAGAATTTTCTGCCTGCGAATCTCAGTAGAACTTGATATGGGGATCGCTTTGAGCAAATATAGAATGTGGAAGTGGAACTCTTTTTGTATGTAAATGCTAGCAGTTTATGTATGGGTTCAAAATGTTTAGTGGATCTGTTCAACCTTTGTTTCATCAAGACAACTGTGTGAGGCCTACTTATATTATTTCCAAGGATTTTTATCCCTTGGTTGAGGATTTTTTTCCCCCAAAACTTTTAGAGGAAAATTTCTATAAACTTCTTAACATATATTTTTATATCTAAAAATTCAATAAAATATTTTTAATCTAAAATACCCGTTGTATCAACTTTTCACCCTAAAACATTTGGGGTTAATTTGGTTGGATTTTTAAATTATCTTATGATTATTTATCATGTGATAATTTATGTGATTTTTTATCATTATGGCATAGTTTGGACTTTGGTTGGCAACTCATGGGGATGGTAGCTTAATTTATAATGGGAACTGCACATATAAATATGAGTTTTTGATATTCATGCAGATTTGAGTGTTTATTGTTACTCCAATTAATTGAATGATAAGATGGGATAAAAACACTGTATCCCATCTTATTGTCCAAATCAAAATAGCCATTGGAATATTTTACCATGCAAATTTCATAATACATACTTCATGATGAGAGGTATCTAAATATGTATTTAAAATAAATTGTTGGATTAAAAATTTGAAATCATAACCTTACTTACGAAGATTAATTTTGAATATATGTTAAGGGTGCAATGCACCAAAATAAAAACTACCAATAGTAAAAATTTTATTTGTTTGAGCTGTAACCCATTTATATTTTTTTTGGGAATTGGGTTTTCCTTCAAATGGCTTTTCATTAAACCCATAAAGGAAGGAATGGGCTTTAGTATATTTATTTGGGCAAATCACATAATTAGTTTTTAAAATTTTACTTTAAAATTACTTTAATTCATAATTTTTAAAAATTCATTTTTTAGTCCCTAAAATTAATATATCATTTCACTTTAGTTTTCAAAACCATTTTCTGACAGCTTTTGGCCAGATAATTGACCAAGTTTGACATTTTTAAGAGTAAAATTATCAATTTATAATTTTATGTTCCACTTTAGTCCTTATTTAAGGTTTTATGTTCCAATTTAGTCCATATATTACTTTTTTTTTTTTTTTTTATAAATATATGTACATGTGTGTATATATTTGTGTATCATATATGTGTATATAATTGATACTAATATTAATCATATACTCATATTATTATTAATATTTAATAATATATTAATGATATATTAATATCATTGGTGATACTATTATAATTAACAGTATTAATTATATGATTAGTAATATATTATTAATAATAAAGACTATATTATAATATATTTTAATTATATTCATAATATGTAGTATTAATAATATTATAAATATTATTAATATAATAATTTATTATTATCATTATTATAATATTACTAATAATAATACATGATACTATTATTATTATTATTATTATTATTATTATTATTATTATTATTATTATTATTATTATCAATGATAATAATAGTATTATTATGATAATATAATTATCTAATATTATTATTAGTATTATTATTAAGAATATTGTTAATAATATATTAATAATAATATTACTAACAAAAATCCAAGTAGGCAAAGATTTTTTCCAACAAGACAAAAAAATTGACATGTCAGTTGGAAATTTGCCACTTAAGCAAAAATCCCCAAATTCAACAAATTCCAGCATGCCACATCAGTATTTTCGGCCATTTTATGAGTTTTCGGCGATTTTCAGACTAAATGTGCAATTTTCTTTTTACTTATAGGACTAAATTCGAAATTGCGTAACATATCGGACAAAATTAAAAGTCAAAAAATTTTATAAGACGAAAAATATATTTTTCCGTTTACTGGAGGTAGCTGCCATGGCCAATCACCATGAGGTGGGGACGGGGTAGTTGGGATGGGGATGGGGGTTTGGAGGGTGCGGGTTGCAGGGGCGGGTGGGATTATTATACAAATATAATTATATATAGCATTTTTATATATTTATATTTATTTATTAATATATATTATATACAAATATATAATATATTATAAATATACAATATATACATATGACATAAAATATACATAAATATATTATATATTTATATATTTTATATATAATATATAGATTTATATATAATATATACAAAAATAAAAAGAGTAGAATAAATTAGAGAAATGAAAATACAAAACTAAAAATAGTTTTTAAATTTAAAGGGGATGAAAGAAGATAAACGAAAATATATTTTAAAAAATAAATTAAACAAAAAATATATGAAATAATTAAGGGTAATATAGTTTTTATATATTAAAGCTGGGTTAAATTGAAGCAAATTAGGAGCGGGAGACGGTGTGCATAATTTCAAAATACAATGGGGTTTTTGGCCTTTTTTAATTCATAAGGCCTTTTTCCATTTTCATAAGGGGTAAAATGCAATTTTTCCTTAAAAAAAAAAGAAAAAAAAAGTGACACAAGGGCTAAATTAGAATATAAAATCTTAGATAGGGACTAAAGTGGAATATAAAACTATAAATTAACAATTATGCCCTTAAAATGTCAAACTTGGTCAATTTTTCGGCCAAAAACTACCGAAAAATGGTTTTGGGAACTAAAGTGAAACGATATATTAATGTTAGGGACTAAAAAATAAATTTTTGAAAATTAAGGACTAAAGTGATCTAAAATGAAACTTTAGGGACTAATTATATGATTTGCCCTATTTATTTTCTTTTGAACTTTCATACACCCTGTATTTTAATAACTTTTCATGCATTTATAATTTTAAATCAATGAAAAAAGAATGGCTGAATTTACAATAAAAATGTCAAATAATTATATAGGAAAAATTGCACTTTTGATCTCATAACTTAGGCTCAATCCTAGTTGAGTCATATTTATTTTGAAAGTATCACATTAAGTTCTACAATTTAAATGTTTTCTCACATTTGGTCCCGTATTCTCCATTCGGTCAAGTATTCTCCATTCGGTCAAATACTTAATGGGAAATGCATGTGCCATACGCGTGGCCGTTAACATGTGGATTTTTTTTTTTGCCGAGGGGGGGGGGGGGGAATTGAGGGCATTGTTTATATTTATATTTTAGACACTTTTCAATACTTATTTCCAAATTAAAATTTAAAATTTAATGAAAAATATAGTTTTAAAATATAGTTTATTAAACAAATTATTTTTAAATTTAAATTATATTTTAAATTCTATTAATTTTAAATTATATTTAGAAATAGCAAAATTAAAAAAAAATTAATTTTAATTTTAATTAATTTTTAGTCTTTATAAAATGATATTAATTAACGTTAAAATTATCGTAAAATTTTTTTAGTAATTTTTGTAAATTTAAATTAAAATATTCTAAATTATATGAAATAAATATTCAATTTTTTTTAAATATTATAAATTAAAGAATTTATTTTTATTGTGTAAAAAATTTCAAAACATTATTTAAAAACTAAATTAAATATTTTTTTTCCAAATATGAGAAAAATTATAATTTATATTTATTAATTTTTTGTGTTTGGAAATATATTTAGTTATTAACTCATTAATTTTTTTTATTTTTAAAAATTAATTACTTTGAAAAAATTTAAAAATTTATAATTTGAAAAAATTAAAATTAAAATTAAAATTTATAATTTTCCATTATTTTTAAATGCATAATTTTAAATTTAGTTATTATAAATTTTGAATTTTTTTTGTAATTTTTAAAATTTCATTATAA
Source organism: Jacaranda mimosifolia (assembly GCA_018894105.1). Lineage (NCBI taxonomy): Eukaryota > Viridiplantae > Streptophyta > Magnoliopsida > Lamiales > Bignoniaceae > Jacaranda > Jacaranda mimosifolia. Next base: position 2,906,050 of record CM032131.1, on the reverse strand, counting down.
TAATGAAAAATTAATTAATTTGAAAATTATAAAATTTACATTTTCCAAGCTTATTTACAAATTTAAATATAAATATAATTTTAGATTATATTTTATTAAACAAGTTCTTCCTAAATTTAAATTATATTTAGAAATAACAAAATTAAAAATAATTTTTAATTTAAATTTGAAATTAAAATAACCATTCCAAATTTCAAGTATAATTAAAATAACCATTCCAAATTTCAAGTATAATTAAAATATATTTAAATAGAAATATAATTAAAATTTTAAAATTTATTTCCAAATTAACTAATTTCTAAAAATAACGAAAAATTTAACAGGTTAATAACTAAAAAAATTTCCAAACACAAAAAATTATCAAATATAAATTACAATTTTTCTTATGTTTGGAAAAGAAATATTAATTTAATTTTTTAAATACTTTTGAATATTTTGGAAAATTTTTACACAATAAAAATAAATTCTTTAATTTGTAATATTTAAAAATATTCAATGTTTATTTCTGTAACACCCTAACTTTCAAAACTCTTAAATTAAATTAATATTTAGTGTTGAGATAAGTAATTTGACAAAATAATTTATCAAACAAGGAAATTAGGTCTCAAATTTAGCAATGAATAAATTAAATAGGGTTCTAGAGTAGTTGTTAATAATTGAGGGATTAGAAATAAATAAAAATTCGGACTCAAGTGGTGGAAACTTTAGATATGAGGGATCTTTGAGTGAGAACCGAAACTCCAAGTGTTGAAATGGAAATGAGGGGTTAACTTGAAGCTGGCCAAAGTTTCAGAGGACTCAAGTGAAGACGACACAAAACAGATGGAGCCAATTTGATATTTCAAAAAAATACTTTTATATAAAAAAATGGGACCCTCAGTTTATCCTAGTTTTCAAATAGCAAAACCCAAGCTAATGAACATCATAGAAATGATCAAAAAACTCAAAACCAACACCATGGCTAGGTTCCTCTTGTCAAAAGGAACAAAACTATACCAAAAACACCCAAAACTACCAACGACTTTCTCTGAAAAATTAAGGGCAGTGGAGTGCGTGGCCATGGTGGTAGTTCTGCCACCTCCAATAGTGGAAATTGGACAGGCCTTGAAGGGTTTTGGTGGGAATTGCATGGGCAAGCTACCGTTAGTGTGAATTTGAAGAAATAATGGAGGATTGTATGGGAATTGAAGGTGGCAGTGTGATGACGGTACTAGGTGGTGGTGGTGGAAGATTTCATGATTCTGGCAACGGAAACTTGAAATCAGTAAAGGGGTTTTAATAGCTCGTTGAGAGGAGCATCATGGTGGTCTTGGATTTTATTTTCGACCACCAGAGATAGAAGAATTGAAGATGGCCACCAGTGGCAGTGTTAGGTTGGTAGTGATGGCTTTGGCTAAATTAATCAATGAGGTGGTGGCTGAAGCTGAAATTAATTGAGGGGTTTGGTTGGACTCGTTGAGATGAACATTCTGGTGGTGGAGTTGCTCGTTTTCGGTGGTGGCGCGTGACAGCAGTTTTGGGGGCAGGGACAGATTTTAATTTCGGACTCATTTGGACTATTTTTGGCTTGAGATTGGATTCCAATTTGAGTAAATTTTCTTTAATCGAATGTTATTCGATTTGATTGTAACTCTAATTAAAACTTTAATTGAGAAATTATTCCTAAAACAAAATACAACTCCTAAAATATGACTTGGACCTAAATAAGCATAAAATTGTAACTATTAGAGACAAATAATTGTTAGAAAATTGGACTTATTGAGTTAGAATTTATTAGATCAACTTAGACCCAGAACCCTGAAAACAGAATACATTGTAAATAAAATTATTAATAAGAATTAATTAGACTAATTATTTAGAAACTAAATTAAAAAATATAGAATCAAATTATTATTGAAATTTACAGATCAATTGGCTGTCACACTAGCAACTGATTTAGTTGTGTAAGTTTAGTTTAAATTTAATTTGAAATATGAGAATATTGCATTTAAGTATATTACTTTACTATTCTTAATGGTTAGACCATAAGTCAGACCTTATTAATAGCATGAGTTAAAGATAATGGTATCAGTAATCTGCTTAGTAATTCGTTCAATAAGAATTTTATACTAAGTTATCTTTAGCATCTTGTTATAGAAACAAGATTAGGAAAATAGATAAAAACAAACAAATACTAAAGCCTAACAAGGACGCAAGGTATGGATAAGTTTATGATTTAAAGAATTAATATAATATCGATCTAGCCATCTTACGATAAATTTTTGGGTTGACTAGGAAGCAAGGACTTGAGCGTTTATATAGCTAATGTAACACCCATAAATTTGAAATTGGTGGAAATTTTATCATTATATTTTATTTAATTATGTTATTAATTTTGAAAGTTTTGAAGGTTAAAACATAAATAGAAAAGACTTAATTGAGCAACATTTTAAAGTCTTGGGGGTCTAAGTGGCATTATTCTAGGTCAACCGGGTTGATGTGAGGCAATAAAATGGTTGGGGCCTAGTTGAAAGATGGCTAAAATTCTGGAGGACCAAATTAGAAGCTAAGAAGAGACTTTGGGGGTTAATATGAAATTCCAAAAAAAGTTTCCTTAAATAGCCAAACCTTCCCCTTGTTCCTTAAATTTCCACATGCAGCCTACCGTTAGTCTTTCTAGCGACTTCCTCCCAACGCCGGCCAAGCCTTGAACCAAACCAACCATCACCTTCCTCTCGATGTAAGAAGCACAATGATACCAAGCTTGATGCAAAACTATCGGAAAATTATCGAGAATTGAGCTCCGAGTAGAGCTTCACGGCGGAGATGGTGGGTTTTTGGCTCAGGCGACTGAAGCTTGAATTTGAGTACTGGGTTTTGTTGGGCTTAGCTTGGGGATTATACAGATGCCTTCAATTTTGGAGTTGGGCCACCGGAGCGAGCAAAATTGAGGCAGAGAGATGCGGTGACGCACGATGGAGTTGTGGCATATTCCGTTAAATTGAGTGACTAAGCAGTGGTGGATTGAGAAATTGGAGTGGGATTTTTGATCAGTGTAGCAAAAGGTATTTTTTGGTGTTCTCGTGACCTAATTCCAGTGGCGGCGATTTTGAGGTAGTTTTCTCACTTCGTCGTGGTGATCGTACCGATCGTGTTTCGATAAAAAGATTTGGTATATATTAGTTGGAATGGAATTTGATATATATTAATGTTGTTTGAGATTTTGTTATGATCAATTATTGTATTTTGGAGTACAAATGAAGAAGATGATATGGAAAATATGCATTGGAATTTAGAAAAGGGCATGCATGGATATATAGATATGCCTAGTGGACCCAGATTTGAATTATTATAGGATAACTTTGGTTAATTGAGTTCGTTAGAGGTTTAAACATTAATTCTATAGATTAGAAACCTAAGCGACAAAGTTTGGGTTATTCAAGATAGTTGGGCTATTATTATAGTCTTTTGTGTATCGTTATAAGGTTAATTATATAATTTAAGGATCCAATTATAACCCTTAATCAGAACAGATATATAAATCTCGTGAGTACTTCGGTATTAACGATGTAATTAGCATTTTCCCTCTCAATAATATCGAACGAATCCTAAAATATCGTATTAATCAAGTACTTCTCGATTTTAGATTGTTATCCATATAATTGTGATTATGAGGTCAAAACAAGGATTTTGACAGTAAACCCGTTCTTTTGGTTAGGTGACGAGGAGTTGGGTCCTGCAGACTAGTAGGAGGTGCTAGCATTTCTGAGGCTATTGAGGTGAGGGCCTGCTAAACCTATTTTTTTGGGAGGTAATATTCCTTAAACGTTGAAATCCATAATTGTTTGAGTTCCTTATATTTATCAGTCATTTGCTTCGTATACCCTCGTGAGGGTCTATCGATCTAGCATTTGACTTGTATAAGCGTACTCATTATTTGTTGTACCCCGTGAAAGTTTGCCAATCTGGCACTTATTGTATAAATCTATCTGTTGTTTGGTATACCCCTATGAGGATTGAACTTATTCCTATTCTGTAACTGAATCGTGATTCTTGGATTCTGTGGTTGTTCGAATTGTTGTTTGTTATCTATTGATTGCGTCGTAAACCCCTGTGAGTGTTGCTTCTTTGATTTGGCCTCTGGCAAGAGTTTATTATTTCTGTTCTGGTGCCAAGAACTTTTCGATTATCTTGTCTGATATTGTTCAGTTGGATTCGTTCTGCTTATCACATGTTTGGCCGTGTCGGCTTATCCGAGTTTGTTCTGAAAGTCATTGATTTTCCTTATCAGCAGAATTGTACCATTTAGATTGTTAATTGTTTCCCTGCAGGCACATTTGATTTATCTGGTTCAATATTGTGTGGCATTGTTAGCAATTCGTTTGTTGATTGATGATATATGTATAGAGATTTGTTGGGCTGAGTGCCGATCCTAGCAGAATGCTTGGGTATATGGGACACACTAGGGATACTCTTAGGTGTCAGCAATATGCTAGGGATACTCCTAGTTATCAGCGATATGCTAGGGATACTCCGAAGTTCAGCAATGTGCCAGGGATCTCCTGGGCATCAGCGATGTGCTAGGGATACTACTAGGCATTTGCCATGTACTAAGATGTCATGCTTGGGTATGTTTAGTTTGGATGGAATAAGGAAAATCTGATATGCATGTTATGTTATGATCCGTTGGATTGCATATTGTGCTTGGGTTTGTTTGCTCCTGATTGTACTCTGATCAAGGAGCAATAAGGATGTGTGGTTTTCCTAGTTTAAGTTGGCTAATGTCCGGGCCAAATGAGCTGACAACAATTTCTCCCAAACTGAATCTATTGAGATGACTCTGGGCCGTTCGAGTCAACAGTAACTGCTCTCGATCTAGTACCTACTTGTAGCTTGGAATCTAATAATATCTATGTTCTGGCATATTCCTGTTTTCCTTGTGTTATCATGCCAGTTAATATTATGTTGAATTACTGTTTCTTCGATAGATCTACGTGTTTGTTTTGTACTATCCTTCACTGAGTCCTTATGACTCACCCTTTTATGTTATTCTTGATTTCCTAGATAGGAGAAAAGGAAAGGCATGAGCTTATAGCTTGGACTAGAGAATCTAGTTTGAATAGATTAGGTGATTTTATGGGCTTTTAGGTTCACTTGATCATTATGCTTTGACTTAGAGATGTTGTGATATGTTAAGTTTGAATTCAAGATCTGTGGTATGTATATATTGTGTTGAATGTTATGGGACACCTTGTGGCATGTATATAGTACTTTTGTTGTAATCTATTAAGTTGAAGCATGTTGCTGTCGCTGATGAATTTTGAAAATTTTCTTATGGGCACATTGATTGTCTTATGGGTTAGATTTAAGTCTGAATCAGAGTGACATCTCAGCTTAGGGATTATCCTGAATAGTGTGCCATAGCTAAGGACTCCTTTGCATATACCAGGTGAGATATACTCGATAATACGATATTTTCTTGTTAGGGAAAAAAAATATATGCTAGTAAATATGTTATTGCTGCTTGAATCTTTCTATGTTGAGATTGAGGAACCTATTATTTGCTCCACTCTACATTATTCTCAAGCCCTTGAATCATTTTTGAAAGTCTGGCTGGATTATTCTTCTCAGTTTTATGATATTCGAGCCATTACTGTTGAGTTCCTGAAATGCTTTAAATTATTGAATTTCTTAACAGTATACTAAACTGATTTACTTTCATATGAGTTGTGAAAAGCAAAAGAATTACGAATCTAGTCCACACATCTCCAACTTTACATTGCTTGTTATATAATGTTTTACACACTGATTTATATTGTGTTACCAAGAGATTGGCGATTGTGTTACAAAATGTGATGAATATTTTGAACTATGCTTTCCTATCGCCACCATGATTACTGTATTGATTAATGAATACTAATTCCGAAATGAAAACAATATGAACTAACCAACTGTTCAATTTGCATGGCGAAGCAATAATTGAATTGAAAATACTGTTGGACACTTTTGATTATAATAACACCCTAGAGGGACACCTTAGAGGAAACAAGAATTTGGGCTTAGGGCTAGATTTGAAAGTATGCTGGATGGAATCAAGCCAGTGGTTAGAAACTTTCAACTAGTACATCCCTTGGGGGAGTCCTGCCTCACGTTAGTTGGAGGTTAGCTGTGTGAGTATTAGACAGGCATGCAATCGATCAAGCCATTGACTGATTGTCCAAGCTGATCAGCCGAAATTTAGAGGGATAAGGATCTCCGTATTTTCAAAAATAGAGGGACAAGGTCCAAGAACCGCCAATAGCGTTTTGCGAAATTGACTGATACATTTTGATATCTAAATTTTGGAACTTGAACATTTTACGAAAATCAATTAATTGTCTGAAAACCTTGTCGATCATTTTGTCTCTCTTGAAGTTTAACAACTTTCCTGAAAAAGGCATTGAATTTTGTGAAGTCTCCTCACTGGTATGAGATGGTGTTGAGATGGATCACTTAAGACTTAGAAATAATATTTTTGATAAGAAATAACGTACATGTATCTTTGTTCCCCATTTTGGGATAAGGTACTTCCTTCTTGAATGAAGAGAATAAGTGAAAATAACTGTTTCTCTTTTGGCTTATGATCAACATGAGAGCACATCTAAGTCATTCATTAGCTCCCCAACTCACTAAGTCATTTGAACTTACATCTCTGGTATTATTCTTTATGTTCTATACCCCAAGTAAGAACAAGTGAAGGTGAGAGCCTAGACCACGTGATATATGAGATAATAACTTTAATGAATGTATAAACACACATCATAATCTGTTTAGTTACTAATATAAATAAGATTGATAGGTGTTGACACTGCTAAGTGTGATCCTGATATCCCATTCAAGCTAATTGTTGAAATTTTTTTGATTGCGGAAATTCTATATTGATGTAGAAATTAAATACTTTGGGTTTGAAAGGTTTGTTATACAGAAAAGCTTGTGTGATGGCCTGAGTAGCACTTCAAGCCGAGCAGACACCTCATCGATGTGTTGTTATAATTTCGTATAATTTAGATTATTTTAAATTTTAAATTATGAAATTATTAAAAAAATTATGATAATTTCCCCAATTCCCCCCCCCTCCCTTTTCCCATTTTTTTTCTTTTATAGTTGATTTTCCCTCCAAAATGAAAAAATGATTAGTATCAGGCCAATTTTCTCTCCAAAAACCCAGTTGCTAACAGTACACATATTCTACAGGTGCCTTTTCCATAAACTAATTAACAGAAGGGGGAGGTGGGACAAAATGTGAGAAAAGAATTTAATTACAAAACTCAATGTGATACTTTTGAAATTAATGGGATTCAATTGGGATTTGACCATAGTTAAGGAACTAAAAATATGATTTTCCCTAGTTATGTATGATATAATTATACACTTAAATGTTACATTTATAAGCTATTTTAGGAAAAATGTAGGATTTTATTCTCAAATGACATTCTGAGTTCAATTCAAAAGTTTAGCTATATCATTTAGTATTTTGTACAAATAAATTGGCTAATAACAATCAATATTTATATTTTAATATTCTTTTAAATAATTTATTTTTATTAGTTAATTTCTATAATTAATATTGGACTCCACATGCTTATTTTTTATATTTAATAAATTATTTTTGCATACCCACTACATGTTCCGGTACATTGGTACTATTAGGTTCACATAGTGTTATTTTATTATAATAACTACGAAGGCTTTTGATACTTAATAATATGAGTTATAATTTTGATAAATACAAAATAATAAGTAAAAGTAATTTGATGACATTTGAATCCAAATTTTGATTGTCGGATATTTAATTTATTCGATTTGACTTTATGATTCGAGAAAATAAAAATCCTATTTGATTTGATTTAAATATAAATTAAATAGTATATCTATAATATTTAGTTATTGGAGGACAGGTGAGGTATTTGTATGATTTTCCATGGAGAGGAATTTTATTAGAATTCTATCTGATTATATAGGACCTTTAATTAATACAATGATATTTTTTTATGTATTAATTAATCATTTTTTTAAATATATTTTTTTATTATTTATATTGCATGGCATTAATAAAGTTATTATGATAATATTTTTGTGTCAAATGAAAAAGACTAAAAATAATTTTATTATCCTATCTTTATCAATTGTGAATTGGCGCACCTACAAAGGAAAAATATTATTTTCATAGTGGAGTTCGGTTATGAACTGAACTTTGATGGGGTCGGATTTTAATTAGAATCAGACATTAGCATTTATAAACTTTAACTAATGTACTAGTAAATATTTTTATCTGCCTATAATTTTTTTAAATAGAGAATATTATTAATAAACTTCCTAAGATAATATTTTTGTTACAAATGGAAAAAAATAACTAATAATAATTTTATGATGTTTATCAATTTTGAAATGGTGCCAAAGAAAGAAAAACGATCTTTTCAAGGTGGATTTCTATTATAAATTGGAACTTGATTGAGTCAAAGTTTAATTAGAATCGGATCCGACTATTAAGATCTTTGACTAATGTACTAGTAAATATTTTTTTCCAACTATTTTTTCTAGTAAAAAATGACGTTGATAAAACTTTTATGATAATATTTTTTCTGAAAAATAGAAAAGACAACTAAAAATATTTTATGATCTTATTTTAATCGATTACGAAATAGTGCACCTAAGAAAGAAAACCATTCTTCATCATCTAATCTATATCAATTTTAATGGGCACACCTAAGAAAGAATATATATATTTTCTTCTTCCAAAACTGGATTCGTTTATGAATTAAATATAAACATAATGGGACCTTAATTAAATTCCAACCCAACTATTTAAGATTTTTAACCAATAATAGTAAATATTTTAATATGATTATACTTTATTTTATATAGAATGACATTAATAAAGTTTTCATAATAGTAATTTGAAATGTTATGTTTTGACTAAAGCATCATCAACGAAAATAATTTAAATTGTATTAGTTGTGGTATTAATATATTATTTTGGGATTTTTAAATTTTATTTTTAAAGAAAAAAATTTATTTAACAAAATCTAACCATGTAATTTATCCAACTTAATAAAAGATAAATTGTATTTTCTCATTGAATTTAATGGATAGATCTATAAATATATAATTAGTGCTAAAAGGAAGACTATTAAATGGAAAGTATATTTTTTTAAAGAAAGGCAATACAAGATATAATATAAATATGATTTTACATAGAGAATAGCATTTTAATGATCTCAAGTTAATAATATCTTTTTTTTTAGTTAATTAAATTATTATATCTTTTATAATTTAGAAACTTCATTTTTCCTTAACCATAATTTTTATATATTCCTATCTTTATTGATTTTGATGTATGACGCTAACATAGAAAAAATCTTTTTGGAATGGGATTCAACAATAAATTGGATTTTTGATACGGTTGAAATTTAATAAGAACCAAATTAAACTATTTAAGATCTTTAATCAATACACTAATAATTTTTTTTCATCTTATTATTTTTTTCTTTTAATTATAGAAAAAGGCATTAAGAAAATTTTATAGTATTTTGTGCCAAATAAAAAAATATAATCCAAAGTATTTTTTTGACCTATCTTTATTGATTTCGAATTAGTAGCACGAGATTTTTTTTTTTTTTTTTTTTTTTGAGATTCTCTTATGCATGTGAATTAAAGGCTTGTCAATGTATCAAACTTTAGTTAAAAACTAAATCGATTATTTTTGTCTGTCTATATTTTTTTTATAGAGCATTAGATTTTATATGTGTGTTAATGGGTCAAATTATAATTTGAATCCAACCTAAATATTTAGAATATTCAACCAACTTAATATTCAATTGTTTTGATCGAATTGAAAAACCCAATACTTCAAAATAAATTTTCTATTTACCTAATTAAAAATATCCATATTCTAGAATAAATTCTCTACTGAATGAAAATATACATATGGGGAACAAATCTCATCTAATTAAAAAGTGTTGGAAGTACAGATTATAAACAACAGTTTATAAAGTAATTATAAAATAATTTATAATAATGGGGCAGTGTTTGTAAAAATAATATTATAAATATTTCAGAAAACGGCTAACAAATATTCCAAAATTGTTCAGTTGCAATTCAGTTTAGCACAAACATAAACCAAAGCAAACATACCAGTTTGGAATATAAGAACAAAAATACAAAGATCAGTATATATAAACCAAGAACTTATCTCAAAGTTCTGTATCGTAACATAACTCAGACTGAATCACCAGAATCTAATTTGCCTTGAAGAAATTATCGCCCCTACTAGTGCACAGGGTGCAGCAAAACTTCCTTCAGGATAAGACAGTCTCAGAAACCTTTTGGTGTACTCCAAAAAAAGCTTCACCTCGATCACCACTCAGTCGCTAGAAAATGATAAACATCACTATTATAGATCTATATGAGAGGGATAAAAGAGAATATGTTGTTATGCCTTTAGTCTACACTCATTAGACTAATTTATAAGCGCTATGAAGGGAGTACTTTTGAAGTTATTTCCATATGGGACAACTAAGGTAAACATTATATATATTAGTAAAGTTTTCCAAATCTTTCTTTTATTTCGATGTGGGACAATTCATTTTATACTACCAAGGTTCCCACAATTTTTGTTCCATTTTCAATGTGGGACACTAACTCCCCACAACTTTATCTTCAATAGCAATGTGGGACAAATCTCATTTATAGAATTTATGTTTGTTAAACCCCTCTTTACACTTCAAACATCTATGGATTTTAGCCAGTAATTAGCACTAACCCAAAGAAATAAAACATCTCTTTAACATGTAATTAACCCCAAATATCAATAAAATGGGTGCCAATTACAACAATCCCCCACAAATCCATAGTGTTGAACTATCAAGATTATCATAACTTGCTTTCAGTAATGGTACCTTCCGGTTTGAATCACTACCTAAGTTATCCAACTTATGCCACCACAGGGACAAATGGATCTAAGCCTTGAATTTGGCCCTTGGATGTGTTGGCGTCCATTGGTAACAACAAGCTACATGGCTATGCAGTGATCTTTAGGTTTGACACGTTACGGCTATGTTTCCCGATCTTGTATCATGAATGTTTTCAAGGAATAACCCTTTTCCTCTAGTCGCGGCCAAACGACTACATTTACTTAGTTGGGCATCTCTAGGGATGCACTGCTTCAGTATGACTTGACCCCATTCAGAGTTAGCACTCTTACTTTATTGCAGTTAACAGCGTCTTCCAGGTATGCCAGGGGACAGACTCAGATACTAAGGTATCAGTCAAGTTTAGGTGCACTTTGAAACACTCAACAACTTGTTTATACCACATTGAACCTTCCTTGTAGGATCTCCACTTGGTAGGTTGGGTTGCCGCTGCAGGTGCATCGCTAATGGGTTGTCAATCCCATACTCAGCCTGGATTTTTGGAATAAGGACAGCTCAAGTCTTTTAGTCAAATGATCGGCCATGTTGTCTTTGGATCCAACAAAATCAATGGCCACAATCCTATCAGACACAAGCTCCCTTATAGACTTTAGTCTAACTTGGATGTGTCTCTTGGTCTTTTCATTATACTTTGAACTTTCGATCTTTGCAATTGTGGTTTGACTATCAAAATGCACTACAATTGCAGACAAAGGCTTACTGACCATGGGTAATTGGACCATCAGCCCATGTAGCCTCTCAGCCTCTGTTCCAGTTGTGTCCAAAGCACATAACTCTGCCTCAAATGTAGACCGAGTTATCAAAGTTTGTTTAGTAGACTTCCAGGAGACAGTGCCTCCACCCAAGGTAAATACATATATACCATGTACACCTATTACTACCGAAGTTTTTGGCTATCTAACTAGGATCACTATATCCCTCAAGTATTGCAGGGAATTTACCATAATGCAGAGCAAGTGATGTTGTGCCCTTAAGATACCGAAGTACCATATCCATAGCCTCCCAATGGGTTCTATTGGGACAACTTGTATACCTCTCCAGCTTTGAAACTACGAATGAGATATCCGGTATCGAGCCATTTGCAAGATATTGCAAGCTCCCAATAATATGAGAATACCTCAATTGAGATACATGAATACCACTTTCATTCTTGAAAAGAGCCACAGAAGGATCATATGGTGTCTTAGTGATTCTACATTCCTTATAGCCAAATTTCTCAATTATCTTCTCAACATAGTGAGATTGAGAAATAACTATACCCTCAATTGACCGAATCAACTTGAGTCCAAGAATCACATTATTTCAAAATTACTTTTCAAGTATGACTTTGTCTCATTGATAATCTCAATGGTTGAACCAATTAATAAAATGCCATCCACATATAAGCATATTACAATACAATCATTACCTTTAACCTTATAGTAAATGCACTTATCATTATCATTTATACTGAAAGCAAATGATAAAATATTTTTATCAAATTTCTCATGCTACTGCTTAGGCGCTTGTTTCAATCCATAAAGGGATTTAACAAGCTTATAGACCTTTTGCTCGTTACCAAGAGCTACAAATCCCTCAGGCTGATCCATATAAATTTCTTCCTCAAGATCATCATACAGAAAGACTATTTTCACATCCATCTAGTGAATCGGGAAACTATATACGGAAGTCAGTGCTATAAGCACCCGGATTGTAGTCAATAGAGCAATCAAGGAATAGGTATCAAATAAGTCTACTCCCTCTTTTTGTCTAAAGCCTTTGGTAACTAATCTGGCCTTAAACTTATCAATGGTTCCATTAGATTTAAGTTTCTTTTTAAAGATCCATTTGTATCCAATCGTAGTACACCCTGGAGGCAGATCGACTAATTCCCATGTCCCATTAGAGACAATAGAATCCATCTCACTTTTGATAGCTACATATGCTTAGCTTCAGGTGAGGCCATAGCATCCTTGAAGGTCACAGGATCATCCTCGATATTGTAAGTGATGAAATCACTTCCAAAATCCTTGACGACCCTAACTCTCTTACTCTGTCTAGGTACATTTGGTTCTTCAGCTCCAATGGATGTTGAACCAGAACTACTTGGAAAAAACCCCACATTAGACATCTTTTCCACATGATCAGGAATAGACATTGATGTGAGAGATGAATCTAAAGAAACATCATGAGGTATTCCAGTTTTCATAGGAAACATGTCCTCAAAAGACGTGGCATCACAAAATTCCACTATTGTGTTAACCTCTATGCCTGGGATTTTGAATTTAATTACCAAAAATCTTAATGCATAGCTTGTTTCCACATAGCCCAAGAAGACCGCATCAACAGTTTTAGGACCAAGCTTTTCCCTCTTGTGTTCTAGGACTAGAATTTTTGCAAGACAACCCTACACTCGAAAATACTTTAAGCTAGGTTTTCTGCCTTCCCAGACTTCAAATGGAGTGCTTTCTTTATGTTTGAGAGGGACTCTATTCAGAATATGCAAGCCGTATTCAAAGCTGCTCCCCGCATATATTTAGGCAGTTTCGAATTCAAAAGCAGATTGTTGATCATGTCTTTAAAGGTTCTATTCTTTTGTTCTGCTACCCCATTAGATGAAGGAGAGTATGGAGAAGTCTCTTTATGAATAACACCAAAGTTCCGACAATATTCATCGTAGGGTTTAGACTCGTACTCTCCTCCTCTATCTGATCTTAACCGCTTCAGTTTCTTGCCAGTTTGATTTTCAACTTCATTTTTTTTAAATGATAAACTTTTCAAGTGCTTCATCTTTATGTTTTAACAGATAAACATAACAATATCTACTGCAATCATCTATAAAGGTAATGAGGCATCTTTTATGATCTTTAGTTAAGATTCCATTGAACTCACAAATATCTGTATGCACAAGCTCAAGTATTTCAAAATTCCTTTCAATCGATTAATAAGGTTTTCTTACTTGTTTAGCCTCAGCACATACTTGACATTTGTGACCACTTTCAATATCATGTTTAGGTATCAAATTTAAGTTTATCATGCATTTAACAGAACCAAAATTTAAATGGCCTAAACAACTATGCCAAACAGTGGAACATTTAACAATATTCACAAAAGAAAGATCAGAATACTCAATGTTACTTATGCTTGAACCAACATTTTCAACTTGCACTTTGAATAATCCATCAAACAAACAACCCTTTCCAACAAATAACCATAATGCAAGATTACAACTTTATCGTACTTAAAAGTAAGTTCATAACCTTCCCTAACTATTACAGAACCACTTATTATATTCCTACGAATTGTTGGAACATGGTGCACCCTTAGCAGAGATAATATGCGCTCCGAAGGAAACTTCAGGTCCACGCGTCCTATCCCAAGCACTTTGGTGGCACTTGAGTTCCCTATTGTTACGGATTTTCCATCGATTAGTTGGTAAGACATAAATAGCAATTTATCAGCACAAACGTGCACATTTGCCCCAGTATCAATTAACCAATCGAAAGGTTCATAAATAGAAAGAAGTTCAGGTTTCAAAGAAATATACCCATCAACAGTCGTTTCTGGAGCCCTAGCTTCACTAGGTTCCCCCACAAACATGTTGACCAGAGCTGGCCCAGTAGACTCAGGTTTAGCCTTGGCTTTCTTAGAGGGGCACTCCTTAGCCCAATGGCCCACCTGTCCACAATTTCAGCATGGTTTGTTTGGTTTTGGTTTCTTATTGGCCTTAGTTTTGCCTTTATTTATGGTTTTAGAGTTTGAGTTCATTTGGTTCATTCTATTGAACTTTTTCTTCCTTTTAGTAACCACATTTGCCTTAGGTAGGTGCTCAATCGAAACTTCGTGAGTTTGATTTTGATGTTCTTCCTCAATACTTATGGCAATCATAAGATCATCTATGGACAACTTCCTTTTCTGATGCTTGAGTGTCATTCCAAAATTTTCCCAAGACTTGGGAAATTTATCCACTATGGACATGACCAAAAATTTCTCAGGAAGTTTCATCTTAGCATCAGCAAGAGCATGCTCAAGATTGATCAGTTCATGTGTCTGTTCAGTTATAGACTTTCCCTCAACCATCTGATACTTTATGAACCTAGAAACATAATACTTCTCAAGCCCTTGCTCTTTAGTATTATATTTTCGGTCTAACTCATCCCACAATGATTTAACGGTGTATGAGTCTGAGATGTATACATCGAAGAGAACATTTGATAGTGATGACAAAATTATCCCTTGACCTAACTGATCTTTCTCAGTCCACTCAACTATTTTAGCTATTTTGGGGTCAGTATCAGTAGGTTCAGGTCTAGTCACTTGAATCACTGAAAGAAGACCTTTCATTGTGAACCAATTTTTCATTCGCTGTTGCCAACATTTGAAAAACTGGTCCCCAAAATTTTTTGGCAAGCCAGAAAGGTCCACTTTTGAGGACAACAATAAACCAGCACCAACACCACCTGCAGATGAAGAAGCCATTTTCAAATAAGCAGTTTAAATAAACACTAAAAATAATTTCTTCAAGATTGTTAGAAGTACAGATTATAAACAACAGTTCATAAAGTAATTATAAAATAGTTTATAATCACGGGGCAGTGTTTGTAAAAATAATATTATAAATATTTCAGAAAATGGCAAACAGATATTCCAAATTGTTCAGTTGCAATTCAGTTTAGCACAAACATAAACTAAAGCAAACATACCAGTTTGGAATATAAGAACAAAAATACAAAGATCAGTACATATAAACCGAGAACTTATCTTAAAGTTCTGTATCGTAACAGAACTCAAATTGAATCACCAGAATCTGATTTGCCTTGAAGAAATTATTGCCCCTACTAATGTATAGGGTGCAGCGAAACTTCCTTCAGGATAAGACAGTCTCAGAAGCCTTTTGGTGCACTCCAAAAAAAGCTTCACCTCAATCACCACTCAGTCGCTAGAAAATGATAAACATCACTATTATAGATCTATATGAGAGGGATAAAAGAGAATATGTTGTTATGCCTTTAGTCTACACTCAGCAGACTAATTTATAAGCGCTATGAGGGGAGCACTTTTGAAGTTATTTCCATGTAGGACAACTAAGGTAAGCGTTATATATATTAGTAAAGTTTTCCAAATCTTTCTTTAATTTCCGATGTGGGACAATTCATTTTATAGTACCAAGGTTCCCACAATTTTTTTTCTATTTTCAATGTGGGACACTAACTCCCCACAACTTTATCTTCAATAGCAATGTGAGGCAAATCCCACTTATAGAATTTATGCTTGTTAAACCCCTCTTTACACTTCAAACATCTATGGATTTAAGCCAGTAATTGGCACTAATTCAAAGAAATAAAATATCTCTTTAATATGTAACTAGCCCTAAATATCAATAAAATGGGTGCCAATTACAACAAAAGTGCCTCACTTCAAACAATTTACCTAACAACGAAAGAGAGTGTTGTGAGACTTCTGCCTAAATGGAATTTTTCATGTATAAAAACTTGTAAAGGCTCAAAGTATTGCAAAACCCAAGTACTCAAACTCCAGAATAAGTAATTTTGCGAGAGAATTTGTTTATTATCTGTGGATTCAGGTACTTATTCTAAATTTTGTGTGTGTTTCTTGTGTTTTGTTTGTGTCTTTCTTACTTTAAAAAAATACTACTTTGTGCGCAAATCAATAACTTATGCGTTTTAAATTGAATGCCATGTAAAACAGGATAGATGAGATTTGTGTTCTGTGTATGTGTGTATATATTTTTCTTTGTTTCTAATCACTTTCTCATGTCTTAAGTATAACAATTTTGTGTTCTCAATTCATATAGTAGACATGTGATCATCATTAAATATATATAAAAAAAATCTTGCATTCATAGAGTATTTATCCCATTTAAAAAGGTCTTATGTTAGAAATTGAGGGTATATTACATTACACAGTAGAAATAGGTAAATGTTCATAATCATTTTGGTGACGTGGAACAATCTAAAGAGATTAGTCCTCAACGCTTATAACTTATTTGCAAACACATGTCAGGCTTCTCTTTATTTTTTTGAGAAAAGAGTCATGATACATGTTCATTTATGGAGTTTCATAAACATATTTTAAGGATTTATCCCATTTAATTTTATTATTCAATTATATTACTCTCATCATGTTATTTATTTTAACTATCTAGTCCTTTACAACAGCATTATGGACAAATCTGGATAGAAGAGAAAAATTCATCCCTGTATGGAGAGTGCAAGCAAGTCCCACAATTCATCAAGATGGAATGCTCCACCACTACCACAGTTAGTGACTAGGGGCTCTATTTTCATCATGGTATCACTAAGCTCGGGTGCAACAATTGGAGGCCCTAAAATTGACTCCAGGTTATGAATTGGTGTGCGACTTTGAAGCAAAGCAAGAATTTGTACTCAACAACGCATGCAATAGATGAAATGATGCATAATGAAACTTCAATAAAACATGAAGTATATTCCTCATCTCATATGTACACCGAACTATAATTAGGTTACGCACACTCAATAAAGCTACTATGAATTTTAATTTTTTTTTAGATTAAGTATGACGCAGAATGCACTCATGCAGACGATAAGGAACCATGTGGTGATGACTATGAAGATTTCACTAGTTCAAAAGTTAGATAATGTTGATGCATTTTTATCATTTATATAACATCATCTTATCACACTTTGAATCTTCTAATTAATCATAGCAACCTTGATCGTTTTCAGATGTTGTATATGTGTCCATTAATTATGAGGAATAACATAAACTAATACCAGATATTTTTATTCGTGTTTTACATATCTTAGAAAAAGATTAGAAGGCAAGATATTACATTTTTTCTATATTATTATAATAAATATTTAATAAGTTGTATATTATATTTATTAATTTTTTTGTATAGTTAAGTGAAATTTGATCCAAATTAATTTTTATTTTTTCATGTATTTTAGTTGTATTAAATCTGCATATAGGAGAAACATTCATTTTGATAAAATATTATGCTTTATACATCTAATATTTATCAATCAACTACCTATGAGAAATATTCTATCGTTTACATGTTAGTATATGCCATTTATGAAGCAACATGCAGAATAGCTTCACCTATGCAATGGATCTACATTATTTTTTTTCTCATTTATTTGTATTTTTGTTTTGCAGGTTAAGACATTAGATCACATAACTTCACTTCCAAAGTTGCTTGAAATTAATGCTAGTTTGACAACTTATCAGAAAGCTATTGTAAAGAAAATGGGATTTGAATCAATATGAAGTTGAGGACAAAAAATGTGGACAAAGCTCTTATTAATCAATTAGCTGGGTGTCTTGATCCAATTGTCTGTGTTATGGAGATACAAGGTTATGGAGTTAATATTACACCAACTATGGTTGGAAAATGTTTAGGAGTTCCCTCATTAGGGAGAGTCATGCACATGATTGGAGGACAAGGGATAATTAAGTATGGAGGGAGAATTATAATTTTGGTTCTCCAGCATAGCCACTTATTTGCTTTGTGTCCCCAAATAATTTCGAGTTACACTTTTAATCCTCAATCTATCATTTTTTTAACAATATTCATCCTTGTCATTACTTATGGTGTTAAAGCTAATGGAAAGTGGTCATGTAACTTGCACATGACCACTTTTGCATGGAAAACAACATATTTATGGGCCCTTCTGTTTACTTAACTTGGTTACATCTTTGCTATGTTTCCATACTTTGTTTACAACTTCCATGAATTGCAAAAATTAAAATAGTTCAACTGTCAACAAATCCATACCCTTCCAACGGCTACTGGAGATTGAAAAACTTGAAATAACAGAACTAACCAGTAGGTTATTGTAGAAAAATAATCCACGAACAATTTAAAAAGAGAGTGACAAAGATAAGAACTCTAATGGCATGCTCTCATAAATCGATGAAGAGGAAGATAAGGCTCTTAATTTCTCTGATGGGTAAATTAAATGGCCTATGTGCTTAGGGTCATTATGTTTATCTCTGCTTATTTCATTGGGCATTTTCAACCAACCCACTGTCCCTGCATCTAATTTAATGCTTCATTTCCCTTTGCACTAAGGCAATATATATATATATTTATATCACAAGTCAATATAGCTACTATTCAATTATAATTATTTTAAATAAGCAAGAATACTTGAAAACTATTTAGTAAGATTGCTCCATGTTGTTAGGAGCCACTAGCATTATATAGATGCATATTGTAGCATAAAAATTGGCTGCAAAGCACATTAGAGTGGTGAAGCTACACAAATTGGAAAAATATAACCAGCTGATTTGAATTGCTGGGGCAATCCTTTATAGATGGTACACTTCAGTAAATATGTTGCTCTTCCAATTTCACTTGCACTCACTTGGGTATGATAATTAAATTGAACTTATTTTGGAATCTGTGGGAGATTTTATGGAAAAATAGGAAGTTAGGATTGAAAATTTTGAGGATTTAGGTCTTGGAACTTAGGGGAGAACTTAGGGTTTAGCCAATTTTTATTGTTAAAAAATGCTTTTGTATCAGGACTCAACATACCTGTAGATGGGTATAGATGGATAAAGGAGAGACTACATAGGTGAAGACTTGCCTCTATGATACCCTTTTGACCAATAAGAGGGTTGCGAATATCTACAACAATTTGGTGGTATGCTTAGCTTTTGTTTGAACTTTGTGAGATATTTGTAACCAAATTTAGATTAATGAAATCCACTGGCGTGGTCTCAACAACCATTTTATTTGCAACTGAGTTTACATGGACAAAGCAAAGCTATCATTCAGAAAATATTTGGTTACATCATTATCATCACATATTGATAAAATATGGGGGCTTTAGCCACGCAATTGTAGTTGCATGACCAAGCAGAGCACCCATTTGTTCTATAGTTGTTGGGATTGTGAACATATCAATGTATTTGGTAGATTAAACAAAATCATCAAGAAGTAAATTGACATTAAGCTTAGAGGGGATAGTGGATGGGGAGCCATGTTGGCCAATGGGGTTTCTGGTGGAGTCTCGGACTGTCTCTGCCGACAGTTTGGTCGACGATGGGGTTTCTAGTGAAGTCTTTGACCGTCTCTGGTAGCAAATTAGTCCAAATTGGTGGCACCAACTCAAGGCAGTGAAAACTCGATTGAGGAGGAATCGTGGACCCTTTCACAATATTTGGAAGAGGCCAAGTATGTCTTTCTGTGTGTCTGTGTATGAAATTTTAAGGAGAAATTATGAATCAAAGTTCAAAGTAGGTTTAGTCAATTTTGTTTGAAAATGAGAAATAAATAAAGTCAATAGTTGGTCTAAAATTTTTCATGCAAGAGTGGTCATGTGCACATCACATGACCACTTTTCGTTTGCTTTAACGCCACAAATAATGGCAAGGATGAAAATTATTAAAAAAAATGACAGATTAAGGACCAAAAGTATAACTTAAAATTATATGGTGACAAGAAGTGAATAAATAAGTATGTTTGAGGAACAAAATTATAATTTTTACAAGTATGGACATTTATTTTAAGGACTTAACTAGCTACATGAAAATGTGTTACACAGATGGCACTGTGTTTACATTGTACTACATGATGTTATTATTTTCAACCATGTTCTTCCTTGGTTTTGGGAATAAGTTAAACTTGAAATAGTTGGACTTGATTGTTAACATCGACAATCTAGGTGAATACAATTGGGCAGAATGCTTAATCAAGTCATTAATTGATGGGATATACAGAAGGCAATTTAAAAGGCAAGCATACATGACTGGCTGCATTTTCTTACTTGAGGTGAGTTATGCAAAAGTCAATTAAAATACCAATTTAGTTAGGGCTTGCTTTTATGAACTTTTTTTTTACTAATATCATATTTATTTTTTAGATCTTGTTGGCTAGCATATTGTTTGAACGAGACACTACATGGGATAGATATATCTTATATCGAACAATTAAGTCAATGCCAGACACAAGAACTCATAAAGGGGTTTATGGCAAAGGGAGGTATTTGGAATCCAAAGATATGGGATAGTAATATCATCAAGAATCCTATAGAAATGAATCCATCTAATTTGCAAGGCTTCGCGAACATACACCATCTTGTTTATAAGATTAGCAATGCACTATCCCAACCACAAAGTGATAGCAAAAAAGCTAAAGAAGCTGCCAATGTTAATGATTTGGGGTTGGATGTTCAACCTACAAGGTACAATAGTTCTCCATGCTTAATAAACGATTGACCTTCATTGAGATAGAGTTGAATCATATAGTAGATGTACACAAAAAATTGATTAGTGTCTTTTCTATCGAGATATATAAAGCTTTTTAGTTTCTTAAATGAGACATTTATTGCAGAATTTCCTTTACTTATAAAGTGCACTGTGAGAGAATAATTGCAATTAATATTACTAGAAATTTTCAAAAGTCATATAGTCCTACTATGTAAAGCTCATCTTGCACCTGAAGGCTAAAATACAGAGGTAGCTTTTAATAGCGCTCTGTATGAGACACCCCAGTCAAAAATTCTGCATGTCCAAGCTCCATTGGTGTTATGTTCATGAAACGTTACCAACTCCCTTGTAGTGAAGTCAAATTTTTTTGCTAAGGATCACATGGATTCTCTGTCTATTGAAAAGACAATGTATGTAGAACAAACTCATTGTGGTCTCAGTCCTGTCGATAAAACATTGGATTACTTATTTGACTCAACTTTGGATTAATATGATGTATTTAGTTTTGTAATTAGTTATGTTGTTTGCCAAAATTTAATGATATTATATATTAGATTTCGTGTTGCATGTGCTTCTGTTAGTTAGTTGTGTGGTTTGTTGATTGGTAACTCATAAGGGGTCAGACTTCATGCTTGAAGCCGAAAGAGTTAATTTCAAGTTGTGTAGTATTCGAATTTTACATTGATAAATTCATCATGTATATGGCATTATTATGTTGTTTTAATAATTTAATCCCGCAAAAAAAATTATGCAGGTAATAGATTGTGTTGCTTATATTTGTTGGTTTAGTCCAAAGTCTATTGCAAAAGAGCAGCCACTAGACATTCCCAGCACAATTTGGGGTATGCATGTTTTGAATATATAAACAATATCTTTCTATTTATATTAGATTGTTTGATATTTATACTTAGATTTTAAATACATTTACGAAGTACGGATATATATTTATGGATATTACTTGCTTATTCAAGAAGGTCGCTATTCTGCCAATGAAATTAGCAAGGTGATATTTAGTCCAAATCATTGGTCTTAGGAAATGCAATTAAATGCAAGTCAACAAATGTCCATGTTTGGCAAAATATTGAAGCATTGGTTTCTAGCAAGGATCAATTTGGAGCATTGCAAAATTTTAATTCTTGATTCCCTCTATGATGTTGGTTCACAGAAGTAAAAGGAACAATAAGTCAATGAGATGATTTTACCGTATATCATCCACTAAATAGCAAGCAATGTTATGGTTAAGCATTTTCTAAAGTCATTTAGTTTAATAATATATTGCTATCATAATTGTAGGCATCGAGGCTTGAGATAATAATATCAAAATGGAGTGATAAAGAGATTAATGCGGCAAATTAGGCTACTTCTTTCATTTACAAATGGGTTGAATGTGTGCCGCGACAACCTAATGGGTAAGCTATTTCTAATTTGTTGCAAACTAAATTAACTTTTACATTATTTTTTTTATAAATGGTACATTGGTTAAATCAATTAACTTTGGTAATTGACGTATGCTATTGTGCATTTTAGTTAATCCCGATTGCTAATTCAATAGAATTGAAAGCTACAACCAAAATTTTCAACATATATATATATTTATTTATTTTTCCTTATTTTCTTAAAAAAGAATAAAGTCTTTTCCTCGTACTTTTCTACTTAACTTTTAGATAGGCCAGTCACTACAACAAATTGCACTTCTTGTAATAAAAAATTTGGTAACAAAGGAAAAATTCATTACAAAATCATGATTTTCGTAATGAGACTAGAATTTTATTACTAAAGCACTCATCTTGGATAACCAAGAAAAATATTTGTTACCTTTAATGAATATTTGTTACCCAAAATTTTTATTCTATTGTAACTAAAGAAAAATTCATTACGAAAACTGAAGTATTGTTACAAATAATTTTCCCCACCTTTTAGGAAGACATATTTGTAACAAAAGTTTCTACTTTTTGTCATGTTGACAATTTTGTTACAATTAAATTTTATAGTAACAAATATATTTGTTACTATAGTTAATATTTTACACTCTAAAACTATTTTCCCTTCAAAATTTTGTTATATGAAATTGGTAACAAATACTTTTGTTACTAATTTTGAATCATAATTAAACAAAGTCCCACTTAAAATTTGTTTCCCTCCAAAAGTATATTCCGTCCAAATTTGCTCCAAAGTTTCTTCCTTCAAAATTTTTTTCGCTCCATGAATTAATTTAATTTAAAGTGTAAAAAATATTTTAGTTATTAATATCACATCACAACTAAAACTTTCCTCCAAAAATTGGCACCTCCCTATATGCCCATGTCACCATTCACTATAGTTAAAAAAATTAAAAATAAAATTAAATATTTAAAAAATAAAAGATAAAATTATTCTTTATTTGGATCCACTTAGATCTACATGTCAAACCATTAACCGGTTTAACAAATTTTACAATTAAATAAAGTACAAATATTAAGAAAACCCAAATTCCCCCTCCCTCTCAAACCACCCACACCTAGCCCAGCAGAAAGCTCAATTGCCACATTGGCGGGGTGTTGGGTTCAATTTATATATGTATATATTTGTGTATATATATGTATATGTGCATATATATTTTTGTTTTTATATGTTTTCCTTTTTTATATATTTATTTTTTATTTTTATACTTATATTTCATATTATTTATTTTTTTCACATTTTTATTTAATTTAATTTTTTTTTTTGTAAATATCTAATTATCTAGAAATTTTTAACTGCAAACATATCAAAACCCTTTAAAATAAATTGTTAGCTATTCTCCAAAATATAAACAAATATTTATCACATTCTCCAACACAACTATCACATGTCTTCTCCCAAACACATAATACAAAACATATAAAACATAACCAAACACTATGTTAGCAAAAAAAAAAAAAAAAGAAAAGTAAGGGCTCCATTGAAATGGTAACAATTTTATTTGATACTAGTTCTACATAATGAAGTAATATAATTCCCTCCAAAAATGAATTCCCCCAATTTTTATTCCCTCCAAATTTTAACTTCTCCTATTTATAAATAGTTTATCCAAAGTTTATTTTCTTTATATTATATTATAAGATGAATTAGGACACATAAATTTTAGGGGTTAAGAATTTGATTGTTTCCCTATTATAATTTATTATAATATTTTTCTCAAAATAAAAAATTTTAGAAAAATTATTTATGAATTTTAAAAAACTTTCATTTTTCTATTTAATTAATTTGATTTTAGAAAATAAAACTTTTTGTATTGTATTGTAATTTGCATAAATGTAAAAATTCAAGAAATATATTTATCCAAAAATTATAATTTATTAAATTCAAAATAATCATTCATTAAATATTTATATTAAAAAATTTAAATGATTATTGACTTTGCTTAGTTCTTTCTATAAGTGTAACCGTCCAATTAAATAGAAGGGGAAAATTGCACTTTTGGTCCCACTGGATAGGGGGGTTTCCACTTTTAGTATCTAAGTAATCTAGGTCGACATTTAGGACAAAAACTTTATTTTTCTTAGCATATTTGGGATACTATCTAACTTTCCGTTAGCTTTTGGACAAAAAGTGGCACATGAAATTCACGTGCAAGACCTTTTTATTTGCATAAATTTCATTAAAGTCCCTAAAATTTGGTTTACTCATAAATAAATCTAAATAAATTAAAATGTTCCCCGCCAATATTTCTCTCCATCTAACATGTGTGAAGAATTATGAGCATTAGTTAACAAATTTACAAATGTCATTTGAAAATTTATGTAAAAATTCAAAAATGACCTTCGAAAACTGTTTTAATTATTTTTTAGATAAAAATACCCTTAAACCTATTTATAATATCTTTTATACCATGGGGGTGTAATTTTACATTGTTTAAATTACTCAAAATAAATTTAAATATATTTTATTATTAGTAAAACATCTTAAATCTTATGTAATCTTTAAATTCAAGTTGAATTAGAAAATAAAAATTTAAAATCATTAGCATATCTAAAGTAATTTAATCTGATTTAGTTAAATTTATTTATTAATTAAATAAATAAGTAAAAAAATTAAAAAGAAAAGTAAGAAATTAATTCCATCTCTTAATTAATATAATTTTATAATTTAAAATTAAATACTCAATAATATTAAAATTATAAATATAATCTAAAATAATTTAATTAGATTGAGTTGAATTTATTTATTAATTAAAAAACTAAAAAATAAATTTAAAAATAAAATATCTTTTATCCTAGATAACATAATTTCATAGTTGAGAATTACATATTCTATACTATTAAATAATATAGTTAAATATAATTAAATCTATCTATTAATTAAAATAAATAATCTAAAAGTAAAATAAAAAATTAAATTTATGTATTAATCAAAGCAAATAATTTAAATAAAAATAAAATCTAAAATTTTATCCTATCAATATAATTTTAATAATTTTAAGTAAATAGATATTTTTAATTATTAATGTAATGATACTAAATAAATAACATAAGTAAAAAAATCAATTTAGGCTAATTTGATTAAAATTTATTAATTAACAACAAATAAATAAGTAAAAATATGTGTGTGTGTGTGTGTGTATTTCTCCTTCCGCAGGCCATGGTAGGCGGTGTGGGGTTGGGGGAGGGGGGTGGGTTATATATATATATATGATATTTATTATATATATTTATATTGATATATAAAAATTTTAATTTTTATGAGGATTTTGTGTTATATATTTTTAAATTTATTTTTATTTTTTTAAAATTTTTTAATGAAGGTTGACTGGGCATTTCAAGTTTGTGGGATTTTTATAAATAAATCAAATTTTTGGGGCTGTTGGATAATTAATTTTTTTCATTTAACGGTTTTGCCCAAACACTAACAAAGGTTGAGATGCTATCCCAAATATGCTAAAAAATTTAGAATTTTGGTTCGATAAATGTCAACCTAGGTACCAAAAGTGCAAACCCCCTATTCAATGGGACCGAAAATGCAATTTTCCCTAAATAGAAGTTTATATGTTACAACTATGGGGAAAATTGTATTTTTAGTCCCATTAACATAACTGCATTTACACTATTGGTCCCAAAAACTAGCACTTGACCATTTTTAGTCCAAATTTAATAATTTTTGAAGCATTTTCGGTCCTCCACTGTCAATATTGACAGAAACCATTGAAAATAAGAATGACTAAATTATCCGTAGACCCTTAAAATTTGATTAATTTATAAAAGAAACCACAAACTATGAAATGTTTATTTAACCCTCACTAAAAAATTAAAAAGAATAAAAAAAACTGAATTTCTAATACGACAAAAGTTCTCCATAAGAAATATTTTAAAATAGTATATATTACATATATGTAGATAATATATATATATACACATATACATATGTACATTATTTATATATAAATAGACACATATATATATACACAAACATATATATATGTATAGCCAACCCTCACCCCCACCTGAATTTAGGCGGGCGGCCGCCATGGCCACCGGCCGCCTGGCTAGGCGGTTAGATTTGCCATTGGCTGGTGGCTAGCCATGGCCAAATTATTAGCCTGGCCAATGGCGGCCAGGTAGCTATCGGCCGGCAGCTACTAGCCATGGTCAGCCAGGCTATGGGGCGAGGATGGGGGGCTGGAAGGGATGTGGGGTGGCGGGTTACTAGTGGGGTTGGCAGGAAGGTGGGTGGCGGGGAGCTAGGGCTACTGGGGGCTTACTTGGCTAGGGGTTTCGGGGGGTAGGGTGGGGGGCGTTGGGCACCAGGGATGGGGGTTGTTAGGGAAGAGGAGGAGAAGAGTTCTTTGTTTTTTTTTTTTTGATAAAAAATATTTTATTTATTTATTAACTAATTTATTAAATATTAATTTAGGCATTAATATTGAGTATTAATTTCACGCTTTAATTTTCTATATAATAAATCCAGAGATATGATGATAAAATTGAAAATTCATGTATACTAAAAATAGTTATGATACTAATTTTTAAATGTACCAAAATTTACCCTTTTCAGTTATTGCATATATTCAATTAAATCAAATTGTAATCGTAATATGATTTTCAAACAACCACTCATTGATTTAATAGTTATCATTATTTCTCCTACAAGCACTAATATTTTAAAGTATTCTTATTATTTTTCCTAAAACCACTAATGTACTAAAAACTACCATTATTTCTTCTATAACCACACACATACTAGAAAACTCTCATTATTTTGTCAGACATTTGGTTTTCCATTAATTTCTTAGAATTGAGTAATTTACAAGGTGCCCAGCAATTGAATTTTTCTTATGATTACAATCATTATTGATATCTTATCTAATTGAATTGGAATGTGTGCGTAAGATAAACATATAATATTTCCATAACAATGATATTAAATTTATCATTGTAAATGGGAAACATGATGCTTTTATTTGCATAAATAATATGATTAAAATTCAGGGAGCTTGTTAAGATTTTAAAAATAAGTTAAGAACTCCTTACTATATTAAAAAGAGCTTTTAAGTTTCTAACCTCTTATTTTAGAATCTTTATAAGCTCTTTTCTTAAAAAGATTACAAAACGCTTTTGATATCTTATAAGCTACCAAACATCTTATAAAAAGTTTTGAGAAACTTATAAACTCTCCCAAATATATAAAAATATTAAGTATCAAGATATGAATTAGAATCATATATAACAAACTAGTGAATAATTAAATTTGAATTTTAAAATTTTAAAATTAAAAAAAAAATAATTACTATAATTAAATAAAATTTATCAACATAAAACTTGGACTCGTGGTTAGATTATTTCTTTTATCCCTCGATAGTTGGATTCATAAATATTTGAAAGGTGAGTTAACTTAAAATTTATTGTGAATATTGTAACTTACAATTTTAGTTTCTTCATAATTTTAGTTAATCTATATAAAATATTAAAATCTTAAAATTTTGATAGAGTTCAACAATTATCAGATTCAACTAGAATGCATTGATATATATTGCTTGAATTAAATTTAACTCACATCTGGAGTTCATTAAGATTCAGACCTTTGACTTCACACTTTACGTGTGAGACTTATGACACTGAACCAAAGATCACTCAACAAATTTAAGTCAAATTTGTTTCTAAACAATAACAACTTACAATATAAACTTGATGATATGAAAATTAAGTCTAAAGATTGCTAAAAATATGTGAAAAGCCCATAAAATTTGACCAGGTAAAACTAATTATCAGCTAGAAATTTTTTTATTTCCATGACAAAATATTTTTCACTTCATTTTGATAGTCCTGTCAGTTTTTGAAACCTTTCTCTCCAATTAAAAAATTATATAAATAAAAATAGTTATATAATAAATATATATTTTAATTATTATGTAAATAGGAAAACTAGAGAATATTATACTAATTTTATACTTTCATAATTGCACAAATAAAAATTCCCTCCCTTATTATTTTCACACCCTTCAAAAAATTTTATCTCCCTCCAAAATTAACCCTCCTTTCCTCTGTTAAGAAATAAAGAATTAGAATATATCCATTTCCTTGATTCCTTTTTCTTTAGCTATAGGGCGATGGCCGCCTAGGGGTGCATACGAGTCATGCCAGCTCGTGAGTCTCACGAGCCAATCTCAAGCCAGTTTGACTCGAGCTCGAGTCAAGGTGAATCGAGCTCGAGCAAATTAAACAAAATCAAATTGAAAACTCTAGCAAAAACCAGATAATTTGTTTTGCTATCTACTTTCTTTTTAAATATTAAATTATTTTAATATTAAATTCCAAATATAAAAGTGAAGAAAACAAAATAATAAAGCATTTAAAAAATACAAAAGTGTGGAAAAGATGGATTGGTACTTTGCTTCATGCAATGAGACAGACAACTACAGGGGTTTGAAAGATAAAATCACATTTAAGCTTTGTTTGGCATCTGGTACTATGGTGAAGCTTTTGCTCAAACTTAGTGCATTTCACACATTTCTCCCATTTTTTACCCCTTCTCGAACCAGATTTACCGCCTGAAATCCTGCTCGTCGTTCACTATTCACACCAGTTCCACCTGCTGATATATCACCGGTACAGACCGCTCAGTCATTGTTCACCTACCACCGTTGCTCCTGGTCACTGTTCACCGGTGCTGCTGTAGCTCATCTCTCACTAAATGGCTTGAATACCCAAAAGCCCTTGGTTTTTTGTTGGTAAAATCCTGTGTTATCTGTGGGAAATTGCAAGTCCAGAATCTGCAAAACTGTGGTCCTCTATTTTTATGTCAATTATGTAAATGATACATTTTTTGAGAGTTTCCCCTTCTTTTGGGACCTCATGGTTATAAAATCTCTCTGTTTTATTATGCATGGCTACCATAAGATTTGGTAAATAGGTTTTTGATATGTGATATGGGAGTTTTTTAACGCCGGGGAAAATGATTTTAACCCGAGTTATTTCCAGATTTGATAAATTTTGGTTTATTATTTTTCTTTTATCTAGTAAAATTAGGGAACCTGAAGAAATTCTAAGTTGATTTTTGCATGTTCTTTTAGTCACAAAGAGCGGATCAATCTTAATTTTCGGTCAATTTTGGAAAAGATTCTTGATGACAGTGTCTCTCATTATTAGTTGAATTTCTTTTCTTGGTTCCTTTTTACTTAGGTCTATCTCACAGTCTCACTTAGTGAAATGAATAGTAATTAGTAGTAAATCTCCTTTAGTTTCAGCACTCCTTTCTTTACCCCAAATTATGCCTTCAGCACCTTTGTTATGATGCTATAATTTTTATTTCTGTTTTTGATTTTGAAACCATTCATGAGCATAAAGTTAGCATTTTTATCCTTTTTGTGAAATATTGGTGCATGGTATTCTTTGTACAATTATCTAGAATCGACAATTTCATTTACTAGAGAGTTGCACTTTTTTATCCATGTGAACACATTTTGGCTATTGTTAGTTGATTTGTTTAGATAATGTGGATTTATAGTGTTCAACTGTTTTGAATTGATTATCTGGTTTTTATCTGGTACATTGTTCCCCAACAATGATAGTTTTTCCTCTTTGCATGCAGAACTCCCCAGTCTTTCCTCTTGTCATGCCTCTCAATCTACAATTACATTGTTACGTATAAGGTTTTTCTGGTGGATCTTTACAATAATTTGTTCTTATAAATGAATTTTGAGTTCATATGCATGTACTTAGCCTTATTCAGAATTTTGTAGAATCATTTGAAAGATTTCTTTTGAAAATTTTGAGCCATTAAATTTAGAATAATAAGCTCATTTCCATAATTTTTGACAATGATACCATATAGTAGGTTGAAGAAATCAATCCATATTAAAATAGACAAGACTTACTTTAAACACTTTAGTTGATTCGTATGGCAAATCATTACCAGAAAATGCATTCTTTGTCATTATTAGAACATTTTTGGTATAAATATATTTATATTCAATCAAGTTAGAATATTACATATAGCATTTTGATAATTCTTGTGGCTTCTAAATAGATTTAATTGTTAGAGTATTTGACAGAAAATAATATCAATAGCAAAAGTAAATGAAAATCTAATGTTAGAACCCAGAAAGAACACATAAAAAATAAATAAATAGGTTCATTGTTTTTGAAAGTTTACCTGAGAATATTCACCCAAATTCTTCCACTTTCTTCTTTACTCTATTCTTAATTTCTGTGTCAATTATGTAAATTTGTAGAGGCTTTCAACAATAGAGGAGTGTTTGACTAGGGGTGTACAATCGGTTTTAACCGACCGAACCGAACAGTTCGATCGGTTAACCGAATTTTTCGATTTTTTCGGATGCAAAACCGAAACCAAACCAAAATGTATTCGGTTCGGTTCGGTTAAAAACCGAACAGTACCGGTTCGGTTTTGGTTTTTTAATCGAAACCGAACCGGTTTTTTATTTTTATTTTTTTAATTTTTTTTATTTTTTACCAAAATAAAAAATAAATAAATAATTGAGATTTTACCTTTTTGTAAGTTTTCCATTTATCATTTCATTATGAAACTTTACTTATTCTTTTTTTTTTTTTTTCAAGAATCAAGATCAACGAATCGAACAATATTTTTGCTCCAATCTTTGACCTTTTTTTCCCCCTCTTGGAGTCAAACTTTTCCTTGATAGCTAGCATAAACATTAAACAATAAGTTCGAATTTAGATTAAAATTTATTCCAATATTTTGAAACTTCATGTGTTTTCAAGAGTCAAGACAAGTACGAGGAGAAAAAGTTTAAATCATAAATCACAAATTCAACCACAATTAAGGACTTAAGGTAGTAGGTAGATGACTAAATGGTATGTTTCTTTGACATATATCATGCTCAAACTCAACCCCACGTCTCCATCAATAATAACAAATAAAAATTTAAGTTAATTAATTCATATTATTAAATTAAAACAAATTAAAAACTTTTTTAGCTAGATAATTTCTAAAATATTAAAAAGAGTGCAAAATTGAAAATTATATTTTTCAGAGGAGAATGAAGTAGATATATTCATAATTTGATGAGATAAACATGAGATATATTCATATTAAAAAGAGTACAAAGTGCCTCGATGCTCCATTTCTAT
This sequence comes from Jacaranda mimosifolia, assembly GCA_018894105.1. NCBI lineage: Eukaryota > Viridiplantae > Streptophyta > Magnoliopsida > Lamiales > Bignoniaceae > Jacaranda > Jacaranda mimosifolia. The sequence continues at coordinate 2,874,333 of CM032131.1, read as the reverse complement.
AATTAACATAATCCCAAAAACTTAAAAGTACATAATTACACTTAAACTGAAGCAAAATAAATAAATAAATAAATATAAAAAATTGGTTCATTAAAATCGAAAACCAAAAATTTTCGATTTTGGGTTCGGTTCGATTAAACCGAAAAAAAAAACCGAACCGAACCGAAAACCGAAAATTTTAAAAACAAAGAACTGAAACCGAACCGAACTTAACTAGGTTCGGTTCGGTACTTTCGGTTTTCGGTCGGTTCGGTCGGTTTCGGTTTTTTCTGAACACCCCTATGTTTGACTATCCCTGACATCACCCAACTAATTAGGCCTGTTCTACCTGAAGAGATTAAAAACACAGTTCAAGCCTCTTTGCTAAAGGCTGAATTAACACAATTTCTATGTTCTATTGCTTTACTCTTTTAATACATGAAATTGTACCTTTTATGCCTTAATTTCTATTTCTGGAGCTATGTGGACTAGTATTAAGATGCAATTATTGGGTTATGCATGAGAACCAAACAATATTATACAAAATATATGATTATATGCTTTATTCTTCATCAGTATGTAAACCCCTATCTGATATAGAAGCTCAGATATATTGGCATAATTAAAACATATATAGGATTATCATGTTGGTCTGTGGGCTTCATTCAAGGATAAGTTACAAAGGCTTTCATGATTGTTGTGTTTTTTAGGATTGTCAGGACTGATTTTCCATGTTTTTTGCGGTATTGGTTTCTAAACTCATTTGATTCTTAGTTAATTTTTATATTTAAAAAATTGATAGTTAACTAGTTAGTTTTAACTAATTGGCTTTGTCTTATTTAATTTTTTTGAATATCATGCATGTCCACAAAGACTTGAGTCTTTATTGTGTCTTCATTTAAAAGTATTTAATAATAGTATTTTTGAATTAAAATTTTAAAAGAATATATTATTTAATATTAATTAAAATATTAATTTTGTAATTAACATCCATTAATTTTATAAAATTTAACTTTTCTTGTGGATTTGGGAAAACAATTAAATTCATCATTTTGACTTTGACAATATTGACACAAAGGGAAAAAAGTAAGTGAATATATTAAAAAAAAAATTGAATTTTCTTTGTGTTTTAGTATTAATTTAATGTAGCTTTAGTTATGTACTTTACAAAAAATTAATTAGTGTCCCTCATTATTTTTCCCCTTATTTGCCTTGAGTTTTCTTTTATGTTGTCATATTCGTGGTGCTCAACCCCACTTGATGTTTGTTTTAAGTTTTATTTTCATTTTTTGTTTTATTTTACAATTTATAACTTTAAAAATGTCATTCTTTTTACCATTTTCAACACTTTTTTTTTTCTTCATACATCTAACTGTCATTTTCAAATCTAATGCATCTACTTGTCAAGTAATCCATATTTAACTAACTCAAAAAAATTTAAATTTATTAAGTAATTGTATTGTAATTTCTTTTATATTCTTATTAAAGTTGTAATAAATTTTATCCCAACATAATTTCAATGGAGGATGTAAAGAAAATAAAAGGATCCACAATAATATTACAATATTATTTGATTGATTTGATGTAAAAGAACATATTTAGATGAAAAAGTTATAACTTTTATATTAAAATATCACTTTTAATTCTATAAGTAAATATTTTTAAATCATTGATCAAACACATGTTATTTCCATGTAAGAATTAATAAGAATCTAAATAAAAGTTGTTTCAAATAAGAATATGATTCACATAATCCCGAACTTGTTTATGTATTGCAGATATGGATAAAAGTTGGATAGATGAGAAAGTTATAGCAAGCCTTGAAGACAGTCAGACCGAGCTGAAGCAACTCTTGCTGGCGTTGCAAGACAAACTCACTTGAAGGTAAATATGTCCTTATGATGTAATATAATTTTACTTGAATTTTGCGTATATGGAATTTTGTGATATATGATAATCAAAATTAAGAATAACAAATTTAGAGTTATAAACATTGAGGGCTTATATTGTTGTTTTATTTGATTGTTTGTCTCTTGTCATGTGTAGAATGATTAGATGAATTGAATTAAGTTACAAGAATTATAATTTTTAGAAATTTGCCATGCTTTATTTCAACATGTGAGTTCTCATATATGTAAATAATTTTGGGAGAACTTTTAGTTCGGAGATTATTATGGACTTTTCCATTTAAAGTCGTGTTATTAGAAATAAATATGATATGTTATATATTGTTTAAACTCATTTGGTAATATAGCTATTGAATTAAATGAAATGTCTTTTTATGTTCAATATTATCTTCTATGATATTTTGTGTAGTTTATATTGGACAATAGATGGTATCATACAAATCTTTGATTGACTATTGCAACTTTTTCTCATGAATTGTGCTATTATTTTTTGCATATTTTTTGATGTTACATTATAACTTTGTTTTTCCTATGTACCACACTTATCCAATCTAAGAAAAAATACATGTATAGTGATTGGTTAAACTTATGTAATATCTAATTTGATGTTCTTCATATTCACAGTGTGTTGTGCAATCATTTTTTGTAGATTGTTTGAAGTAGCCCATTTTCTGATGAAGTTGACAAGAATTAAGGAAGATGTTTTGCATATCTCTTTTGTCACTTAAACGGTAATACTTCTTCAAAACTTAACACTTTTGTTTGATTGATATACCCATTTGGTTATCATGGCTTTGGTATCTAGCTTGACTTTACGATTAATGTTATGAAATTATAGTTATGTCTAGGGATAGATCGATGTGGTTAGTATTATGTCTATGGATGGATGAATGTGCTTACTCTTTTGTTTATTAAAGGAACGACTATGAATTATTTATATTTTGGATGTTGGTATACTTCAAATTTTAATTTCTTCTATAATTTCATATCCAAATTTAGCTATTAAACAGGGAAAAAAAACATTTTTGTAACGAAAGTATATTGTTGCAAAAATAATCTATTAGTAACGAAATTTGTTTGTCACTTTTCTTAATTGTAACAAACTAATTTGATGTATCCGTAATGAATTATTTTTATTATTGGTAACGAATTATTTACCAATTCGTAATAAATAATTAGTCATTTTTAATGAAGAAATTAATTATTTGTAACCAATGCATTGCTTATTTGTAACAAAATATTATAATCTTATAAATCATTGATAACGAAACATTTAGTTGTATATACTAATTGTAACAAAATTCTGAATATCTTTTGTAATGAAATTGTTAGTTAGTATTATATTAGTAACGAAAAGCTTATTCAAATAAAAATATTATTTAATTAATCGTAACCAAATATTTTGTTACACAAATGATTTGTAACGAAATTACAAAACTAAATTAAATAAATAATACCATTATAATATACATTGGTAATGAAAAATAAAAGGCGACAAAACTGCCAACGTTTTGGTAACTAGGTATTTCATTACGCTATAGGAAAACTCTTATAACTAACATTGTTTTGTCACTAAAATGAAACTTTTGGTGACGATAAATTTTGTCGCCATAAGGTCATCATTCGTAATGGAACATAATTTTCATTATGAATACTTTTAGCGACGGGCTTTAACAAACGAAACTTTAGTAACAAAAAATTCGTTACCAATAGTTTGGGTAACGAATTTCAACATTATGGCAGCGAAATTAGTCGTTACTAAAAGTGTAATTTGTTGTAGTGAGTGTCGTACCTTAAGAAGAGAGCATAAAGATTTCTTAATCTTCCTCTCCTAGTAATCGATCCAGTTTTAACTTCCTTCAACCCTTAGATTCATTAAGTTTAACGACTTCACTTGTTGGTCCTAATTCATCTTCAAGCCCATTACCCTAACCAAGTCTTCTCTTTAACTTATAATGCTGTTGTGTTGACAATTTTATTTAACAACTATGGTTGTGGCCTTTATGCATGCCTATATATGTTATTTCCACTTAGATGCATTCATTCCCTATCTGAGGTAAACTAATAAATATTAAAACCTAATATGACATCCAGCTTTGCCAATTAATAAATGTATTACTCTTGACATAGGGAGAATCAATTGAAACTCAAAAGAAGTTAGCCTGAAGCTACATGGGTGTAGGCACAACGCTACGTTGTTTAGGTTATGAATTAGTCTGTAAGATTCCATATCTAGCAAACAATATGTGTTGATTATTTTGACTTTATATACTTTCTGCTTATTATTTTCAGGAGCATAGTTCAGTTTGAAGTAGTTTATGAGAATAGAGAATTTGTTATTGAGAGGCAAAAAATTGCATGGGTGACATTAGAAAATATGACGACGTCCATAATTTCTAAGATTGATGTTGAAAGCAAGATCGAAGATAGAGAGAAGTTAATGTTACATGAGATTAAACCATTAGACCATGTATTAATTGCCATATATAATGAAAATGACCTCAAAGCCGTCATTGATATGTGTGAGAAAGTAGGGATGACACTATTAGCCTTAAATTAACAAGGGACACAAAAATACATGATATAGAAAATGTTCGTGTTCAAGCACTAGCATCACACTAGAAGTCTACCTTGCTGGAAGATGAGGAGTGCAGTCAAGATATATCATCCACCAATTTTTGAAAACTAGAACAAATTTTTATTCCAATCATTTGAAAAAATCACTTGATTTTTTTTCTATGTTCGTTAGACAAATAATAAGTATTTTTTTGGTTCAATTTGCTATGGTGGGCTCATGATATTTTTTTTAATATTGATTATTTTGCTGATTTTCTTGAATATTTGGATTTTTTTTTGTCTTAGTAAATATGCTTATACATGTTTTTAGAGGCCAACATAAGTATAGCTATAAAGAAGTCTTGTGATTTTGTAGTGTCTTTCTTTGTTTTACTTATTGTTTGTGGTTCAGTTGCAAAGAAGACCAGTTTGTGAATATGATTTTCTGGATGTTTTTTTTTCAATGATAAATATCTTATTTATTTTAATGTATTTTTGGCACGAAATATAGCTTTAAACAAGTGGCCTCCTTGTTCAAGAGAGATGTACACAAAATGCATCTTTTATGCATTGGTTGCATTTCCCAAATAAAAATATGATCATAAATCAACCATTTGTATTATAAAAAACAAAGGGTGTATGCTTTGCTAGGAGGAAATGGATAAGTGTTCACATGGATGCTTTTGAATTATATTTTTGGTGCTCTGGAGCGCATTTTATTTTGTCATGAATTGGCACTAGTCATCAATACATAAGAACCATTGCACAAGATTATAGGATCTCTTTAATCTTCACCCTAGTCTCTTGCCAACTCTCATTTTTAAAGAATTTATCTAGTTGAGGATGTTTTGGGAAGTGCGGCTATTTGTACAGATTAATTTGTTTTAACTGATAATATTTTTAGAAAGAGAATTTACACTTGTATTTAGTAATAGAGCATCTGCCTTGAATGTTTATGTCAAAGAATTAATAGTCTGTATCTACATCATTGTCTAAAGTTAAACTCACATTTAATGTTGTTAATATAATGCTTTGATGGATTTTGTGTAAGTGATGAAGTGTTTTACTATGTTCTGGCATTTTATTTTGGTATTTTATTTTGCACTACTAGCCACCACATTTGCAATTGCATAGCACTTGTCATACGTGCTAATGTTGGATTTTTTTAGCTCTAGGTACTGGAAATACTGGCCAGGAATACAAGATAGAAAGATTATATAAGTCATCATTTAATTATTTGACAAGACATGGAGCTGTGTGGGAAAAGTATTAGTTTCTAATGATTTAGTTTTGTGTATTTTCATGATGTTTGAAAGTTATTTCATAGGAACTGAATTTAATTAAATAATTATCACTAGTATGGGCATAGAGAGAACATCGGGTGGGCTATTAAGTGGATAAATGCTCTCCTCTGTGTGCATAAGATGTATGTTACTTAATTGGAAGGCCCGTGATTTTTCACCTCAGGTTCTATTCTCATATTTCTTGTCTATCTTGAACATTGTGTTTGCAGAATTGACATAGTACCATAGACTTTTACTTATTTAAGATACAACTGATTTTCAAAAGATGAGGTTGAATATGCAACGACTCAAGAATTGATACATAACAATCTCAATGAGACAAATTCAAATATTTGTCTGTTTGTTCAACAACATCCTGGAGTTGTCTTGTGTCATATGTAATTCTAATATCTGTCTTTTTGTCATCGTATCTTATATTGACCTGACATGGTTTCTTATGTTTTTCTGATTTTTGATAGCATAGCCTTTGGCTTGGCACCTTATTACTTTGCACCAATATCAAACTCAGATATGAGGGAAACACTTAACAAAGCAATCTTGGGTGAATCCATTGTCCTTGGAAGATATCTCCTAGATTTCAACACTCAAAGCTTGATTGTAGTCTCCTTCAATTAGAACGCAGATATTATTCGAGAACTTTTTTTGTTATTGGATAAGTCCATTGCTTTACTAGATTGTGGAGTGGACCACATAGAAGTTCATTAGAGATAAGGGGTGACTCTTTGTTTAAGATAGAAGTGTCTTGCGCATATAATTTTTTATGTGCATAGAGGTTGTTTATAATGTTTCACAAGGCAAAAGTTTAAGTCATGAAAATTTATCTTGAGTTGATTTGGAGCACAATGCGGAGTGCTCACTATATCTGAAGTTGAGGGCTATTAACTGACCTTCATCATTTGCTTGAATGATTTGAACATGATAAAATGCCTAGGGTTATGTTATGAAGAATTTGTGTATAGTAACCCTTTTAACCTGTTGTGGAATATTACAGTATGTGGAGCAGGGTTAAAGCATTAATGTACATACATATATATATATATCCTTGTTAAGGGTTTTTACTTGAAGGAGCCAATACTATTATGCATCGTTTCATGGAAGAATACATCATAGTTGCACAAAAAATGAATTGCGTGCATATTCTGACTTATATACAAATATATTCGAGATTAATTCTTGTCCATTTCACTTCACTACCTGAATTTAAAGGTGAAGAAGAAATCTTATAAATAAAGACTCATCATTGGTAAAACAAATGGCCATGTGTTTTTTTCTTTCTTTCACTTTTTATTTTTTGTTAAAGAAATTTTTATACAATGATTCTCCTAAAATCATCCCATCAATAAGAAAAAAGTCATAAACAATAAATCACACACTTTAACGGGCCTTTTTTCTCTTTATTTTCCATTAGACATACATAGAATATTAATAATATCCTCTTCTTTCCCTTTGCTGAATCTCACCTGAATTATCTGAAAAATGCTCATGGATTTTCCTTTCTTGAATTCCTGGCAAGAAAGAGGAGCATCTAAAGCTTTAATAATGTAAAAAGAATTATTTCTACTAGTATTATTAGCTACTCATTGTTATACATAGAGGGCTAAACTCGTTACATGAAGAAACAGAAACTCATTTGTTTTCCAAAGATACTAAGATTAGTAGCAAATATGTTTGACACGAAGATGCAACGAGGAGAGCAAAAATTCTCAAGTTTTTTGAAAATTGATTGTTTAAATAGTATCTCCTCATCAACGGGCTAAGAGAGAGAGAGAGAGATAACTCATTTCCAATTGTATTCTTTACATAAAGCTAGGACAACATATATTTATGCTTATTTGAGAAAATGATAACTCCGAGAGTAGAGCATAATATATAAGATTTGTAGTTAAATTTTTTTTAATGGAAGCTACTGCACTACTCATGAAGATATTTAACTACACACAAATATTTTGTCAGTCATAAGATATATAAATAAAAAGAAGCTACTACTTTTGAAGTGGGGAAATAGATTACCTCTATCACCATATCAATAGTTTTAAATTTTTCATAGGCTAGGCCGCCTTTAAGAAGCATTAAGGCCTCCTTAGACTTGTTTGGTTGCAAATACTCTCTAACAAATAGAGTTGAAGATCATCTAAGACACAAAAATGTAAATCGAATAAGAAAACTATCATTCATTTTCATTCATAATATGCACATATGAAGAGATAATTTACAATGCATATGAATGATTATCCAGACTTAGATAGTTAAGAAGTAAGAGTTTTATCTTATTCCCTATTCTCATCATATATGGCCATGTTTTGAGACTTCTCCATTTCTATCTTGTGAGAACTGATACCTTAAACTTCCGGTAGAAATATGGAAATGATATCCATACGACATATTAAATGTTAAACATTTCCTTGTATTGATTTTATTAGCTTTTGCAGGTTTTAGTTATTTATCTCTTTAAACATCGCTTGTACATTACTGACAATATGATATATAGTGATGCCTGAACACGTAAGATCACTTCCAGGAACAATAGCTTTCCTAATTCTCTATGGGTTGAACCTAGAGTCAATAATACTGGGTACCCATGTCAACTAGAATATCACATTGTTTCAAAAGGAAATATTAAGATCTTAATATGACAAGAATTATTAAGATAATAATTTCATGATGATGCATGGAGGTTGAGATGGTGAGTATTCAGATGCAAATATTTAAACTCAGGTTCAAATCCTTAGAAAGTAGCATCTGCTTCAAGGGCTAAAAGATGAAACTTTATTGTTAAGATAATTAACAAATGGGGTTTTGTTCCTATAGGGTTGGTTATACCCAAATAACACCCAAACCTATTTTAAATTGATTGTTAGATCATTGATTTCCCCTAACTTTTCCCATTATTACCTGCCTCTCCCTTCTCGCTCCCTATGTAATAATACTTCCTCAAAAATAGTTTTAACATTCTTATTTTTCTTATCTCTAGGATGAGAAAAATATCCATGGAATCATAAATTAGTCACTATCAAGAAATGGATATCTCAAACTCTCAAATGTAGGTCCAAGCCATAACATCTCCTGAAGGCCAAGATACAAATATTAGTTACCTCTATAAACAACATATGATCTAATTCAGAGATAGTGGTGTAACTTACTGTTGGGATTCACAAAGTTGTTGGTATCTATTGCGTGGAAGGGAGGCCTATAATAACCCTCCAATACATCTGAAGTGGCATAAAAGAGTGATAGATCCAAACACGATCCATCAAAGAAATTTATGGAATCAAAGAAGAGTAGACCATAATCATGTGAGTAGAAGTATTATTTGATAGGTATAGAGTGATGAAGTACCAAAACAGAAGAAAAATAGGCCCGCAATAATTTCTAAGAGAGAGAGATTGGGATCTTGATACGTTATCTTCCCTACATGATTCTTTGGTTACCAAAAAATCTGGTTGAATGCTAGGACAAGGCTGATTTTAAATCCTTCCAAGATTAGCATCAATATTTTGGCCCTGTGAATCCAGAAGATTTGATAGGATATTAGAAGGGGATTCTCTCTTTTCTCCCCAAGAACTACTTGTTAAATTAACCAAAGTTAGTGTTAAACTTTGTGCCAGTTCATCCAAACTCCAAGGATCCAAATCCTAGATATTGTCCCTTAAATGATGTGCTCCAAACGCTGCATTATTAAAAGATGGGATAGATGCATCATCCATCAGAGGACTGGATTCCACAAAATTGCTAGGTGGATTGACATTGGATTGTCGTCTATCAGCATAACCTATTCTGACAATCAGCGTATTCCTTGTCTAAGTAATCCCACATTTTGGTTTTAAATCGGGAACATATTTATAGAAACATCAATCTGTGTACTATGAACAAATGGATTAAAACTTCATTGCCTATGTGACTAGATTGATGATCCATAATTGGCATAATTAGCTATTGCATATCCTTTGCTATCAGAGGTTTGGTACTTTGTGCAACAATTGGTGTGGTAATTTGCAGTGCCAAAAGATTAATACACTAAATGAGCTTCTTCAATCAAGAGACGGTATTGCAATTACTAACACAAGTTTCAATTCCACATGAGAACAACCATCTTGAATAATAATATGTGGTGGGAGCTAGAGAACAACAATAGTCCCAAGTCATTTTCTCAACATATCCTTGAGTACATAAAATACCATAGTTTGATATCATCACATACAATATAAAGGTGACTAATACAGTAGTCAACCTAAAACATTCTTGGGTTAGTCTGTTTGTGTACATAAAATACCATAATTTGATATCATCACATGCAATATAAAGGTGACTAATACAGTAATCAACCTAAGTTGTGACAAGTCAACATAGTGGAAAATCATGGACTAGTATATTAATATCTAAAAAATAGAAAGTAGTGATAAAAAACTAGACTCATTAACCTCTATAATTCTCCAAACATAAAGGGGACAACATTCTTTGTGGAGTTTAGGACATCTGGTATACTCTAATCAATTAAACAATGATGTACAAATCGATCCTAGCTAGCCAACGACATCTCCAATTTTGCCTATTTTTTAGTTGCATTTCTTTTTTTTTTTCTTTTCAAAAGACATGCTAGTGCATCTCATATGATAAGGAAGGATAGAAGAAACTATAGGATCATAGATGTTAGAGAGTTCCAGCCACCAAAATATTATTTGAACATCATTTGTTGTATAACAAGATATTAGCAACCAAGTAAGGCTATAATTTCCCCTATTCATTCCCCCAAACTTTCCAAGGCAATTTTGTCAGTTATTGCTTATCATAGACACAACCATGGACCTTACTATATAAATGCATCTACAAACAAATAGGGTACATCACATTTAGGTTGTAGTGTTCATAATAATTATCCTATGCTAATTGCCGCAAACCAAGCATTTGCAGTTTTGAAGGACTATTATGTTGCGCAAGCAATAGATTCAGTAAGCAAACATCCAATTTAATTGTTTATCATATTTCCTTCTAAAAGAGTTTTAAAGAAGGGCATTGTCAAATAGCCATGAAACTTGACAACAACCCTCGAGCATGGACAATTCCTTAGATGCCAACAAAATTCATTGCATGTAGCCCATACTTAAATCATATGTTGACATAAATTCATAGAAAGCAACCAAAAAACATCAATAGGCAATAATCAAAAGTATTAGCAACATCACAACCTAGTGATTTAAATATGGGCAACTAGCAGCAACAGAATAATAGTAATATTCAAACACATTAATTTATTTATAATAGAGTTGGTGATTTTCAGAAAATTTGCAGTAAACTTATTATTGAAAAAACTATATAGCAATAATGATCACTATGGAGAATCAAACATATACAAACTGAACTCCATGGTGTAGGAAAAGTTTATTGATTAGTTACCCAAAATAGTATAAAGCCAAACACACTTGACAAAACAAGAGATCTATTAGAACTGAAACCACCCCTAGTTAATCTCCTTTGATATATTAGCTCCATTTGCTCTGAGAGCTGCCTGTTGAATTCCATTATTTGATCATTCACCAAAAGCCTAACATAATAAGCCTCGAAATATTCTTGATTTTCTTTGTCAACCCTTTCCCAAACTAGAAAACAAGCGGCAAATTACACAATTTGGAGTCAAATGCATATTACATTACTGAATTATGAGAAATCAAGGACGTGAAACAGAAATTTTAGGAAAATCTTTCAATTAACAAACTCTATCCAACTAGATTAGAGCCAGATATAACATAGACCATTCAATAAATATATTCAGTAACAAGTCAAACAAAGTTTGATTAAATAGGACATGTTGCAAAGTATCTTGATGACTATTGAATAACCCTATCATTATATATAAAGATAGGATTAGAGTTAAAGTACAAGAATGATATGGATGTACATATAATATATTCCCTAATATAAATTAAATAAAACAAGACTGAATGCATAAAATATTAGAGTTAGAGTATAAAGTCCTATCATATATATAAAGATGGGATTAGAGGAGTACAAGAATGATATATATGTATATATAATATATTACCAATATGAATTAAGTAAAAAAGAAACCAATATGAACCAAGACTTCAAACATAGCATATGCTAGAGAGATAGTACATCAATTTTGGCGAAGAACATAGAAATCTATATAAGCACCTAGGCATTAATTAAAGGTAGACGGAGCAAACAAAATCTTAATGAAATTTCATAATTACACTGACAGTGTAGTCGTGCAAGCCAGTCAAAAATTAAAACAAGATTTTATTCTAGTCATGATAGGATGAGATTGCTAGAGCTTTTTATTCTTTTGATAAGCTTTAGATTGAGGAGAAGGTCTTGGACTATTGTAGAGTTGGAAAGAGTGGTTGGCTAGTAATATAGAGGGTGGTGGGTTGATTGCAATGGAAGGAAGAGGTTAAGGTTTTTGTCTTGTTTTGCTTTGTTTAGTTTTTCATAAAGGTATTTTAATAATGTGAAAAACTCTATCACATATACGTTGAGACAAGATTAGTGTTAAGAGTCCAAAAATGATATGAATATATATAATTTTAGTGCCTAAAATAAATAAAATAAAACAAGAATAGATGTAGAAAGAATTTCAAAAATAAGTTGTACTGCAATTTCAGCGAAAACTTGAATTGGAAAGTCTAAGGGCATATAAATGAGGTCTGGCATTCATCAACAAATTGCTAACAAATTTTAAACCAACTATTTCAAAAGCATTAGGCTTTCAAACATGAGTTATAAATGAATAACCTACAGAGATGGTACAGAAGCCTAAATTCTAAATATATACTCAAAAGTTTTGACTTTATCATGTTGTATTAAACTAAACTCTTCTATTTTACCTAGAAATCTTAGCAAATAATAGAAGCTCCAAGAAATAATTTCTAATTATAAAAAAATATGATATATTAGTTGCTTTATGAGCATGTCTGTGAACAAAGCGACACATTCATAAAAAAATGAATAGGAAAATTGATTAAAAGATGAGAATTCATGATTAGGTATCTCTATTCTAAAACTAAATCATTTGCTTACTCTTTCCATATATAAAATAGTAATCAACAGATTGGAGGAATTTTATTATGAAAAAGTAGCCTTGCTACTATACGTATTTTTTCACCAAATCATGAGACTCATTTTATAACGCAAAAGCATATAAAGTATTTGAAATTCCTTTTATAAAGGATGAAAACTTTATCACTATATAAAAATAGAGTAAACTTATGGCCCTAGCATCAATTTTTTATTCCTTATGTAAGGAAAAATTCAAGTAGTGCGAAATCTAGAAACCAAGAGATTTACATTTGAAAACTGGCTCAAAAAATATACTTCCTACTTGCACTTGGTTACTTGTAGGAACAACTACCTACTATGCTAAAAGTTATAGCTATTAGCACCTTGCAACTCAAATCTTTAAATTGTAGAGCAAGTCAAGCATATTATTTCAACCATGACCCATCCTTAAGGTTGATTGCTACTACACAGACCAATAAACCCCTCCCATCCTTCCACCAAATGATAGCTCTTTATGGGATTCAATCCAGTGGCCTTAGCATTGAGAACCAAGTTCTCGCAACTATGTTAAAAGTTATAGCCATTAGCGACAAGGAAATTCAAATCTTCTAATCGTAAAGCAACCCCAGCACTATGGTTCAAGTATAGTCTTGCCCTTGTCACTGCCCACATCGATCAATATTTCTAAGTCATATTCTAATTTTTCAAAAGTGTATGCTTAAGGGCTTGTAATTTGCTGAATTAATTTCTTGAGACAAATCAGTATATGATCTTACTAATGAAATTGAATGAGGGCCGTGTATGTAATCACACCAAACATATTCCATTCTCTTTACCATATCATACATTAAATTTGCCATAACCCAAAAGTTAAAGACTAAAATCCCATGCCATCTTTGAACATTAGAGCACTATACCTTATGGCTACCCATTAACCTAAATAAAGTGAAAGATAAGGCTTCATAGAATCTTAATAGTAGTTCGAATATCTATTGGAAGTATAATTGACTTGTAAACTTGAATTTTTAAAAAACAAATCAAAGTGGTAAACAATAGTAGAATGCTATTGACATGGATACTTGGAAAAGTGATAGGTATTGACTTTGAAAATCTGAATTAAATATAAAAGATGAAGTTCATAAATTGCATGAACAACTCATGCCCCAGGATAGTTGCTAAGAAAACTTTTGGGGCTAAGTTTCAACGTCTAAACTTGAGGCAGTGTCTGAACTATTATAGAGTTAATTAACACATATATCATTAGTTAAGAATTTATCATCAATAAATATTTATGAGTTAAAAGCAGGTAAAATATACCTAGTTGAGTAAAGAATAGCTTAATGTTGGCATAATAACTAAGAATGTTCATGGTTTCCCTTTTGTTTAAGTACGTCTTCATACAATGCACCCGAGTCAAGATTAAATAATATAAAAATAAATAATAACAAAACAAGTATTTTTGCTACAAAGAGGGTAAAGGCGTAGAACAACATAAATAACAAGTTTTGTAGTGGAGATGTTCAATAAATACTAATGAACTATTCAGTAAAAAAATAAGTAAAGCAAAGAGATTCACTATACTAAGGAAAATTTCATCTTCCAAAGCTAATTCTAGAATACTTAACTCACCATATAAAAACTTGTAGCTATGTGAACAATCAAATGCAAATTCATTAGCAATGTGCCATTGGCACAAACAAATGTTAAGTTTGAAAACTAAAGCCTTCGTTCCTTTCACTTTTGCAAATCTAAATTTTCACAAAATACAAGTTGGTTATCCATTATAAGTAGGTTGATTTTTATTCATTCAAACTAATTTGAAAAAAAAAAAAAAAGAAAAGAAAAAACCTTACTAGGGTTATATCATGTTTTGAGGGTGCTCTACACTCCCCACTAGACATCTTTGTGATTACGACCTTTTAATTACAAAGCAAAGTATACTTGGGTTTCTTTTTTATACAACTTGTAAGATGACACCTATGAACCAAAAAAATTGGCATAACATCAAAAGAAAAAGACTTAACAAAATAGAGGAAATGAAAAAAGAAAAAAGATAAAATACATGCAACTTAGAAGGAATTGTAAAACAACAACAACCATTAAATACCACCAGGCAGTAGTACTGACTCAATACATGTCCACAAGAAACTGTTTCCATCAGAATGTAGCGACTTTTTCACAAAACAAAAAATCTTGATCATTCCAACCCCTATAAGAAAGAAATTCAATACCTCCTAATAATTTAACTGTTTCATATATCAATTGTTTTATATATGATGAAAATGTGGAGCCAACTAACCACCTTGACATTTACTACTTAACATCTTTCTAGCATGTGACTGAGTAAAACTCGGTAGCTCAAATGGTGAAAAATCCTCTAATCTTTCAAACTGCCACCTAATCACTTTGCAACTAAGTATAAATATATATAGAGCACCTTAAGTTTTTGCAAAACATTTCTTCAATTTAACATACATCTACCTCTACCAAAATTTTCTCAACTACTAGTAAACCTATTTTCAAAACCTATACAAAATTACAGAAAAAACATCCAAATCCTAAATATCAAGAAAGATGTGAATAGCTTGATGTAAATAAAATAGAAAACATCTTGCATAAGTAATATCAAATGTCATCCTCATGGTTTCCATCAGTAGTAGATCTAGTAGGGGTCTACTCTCCAAGGTTGGTGGCAGTGACACCTCATCACGCTGACTCCTCTTTCATGCATGTACCAAAAATTTCTCACTTTTGTTCTTCACTTTCTCACCATAAGTCTTTCTTATCATACTTGGATTTTCCTTGCAAGCACTAATTTTGTGTCCAAGTTGACTACAAAATAGGATAATTATTACAAAATAAAATAGTAAAATTGATTTCATTAAAAACTAATAATGTCTTCATACCGCAATTGCCACAATGTTGTTTCTTCGTATGTGCAGCCCCTCTAGATTGTTTTCACTTTAGATCACGTATGCCTTGAGTAGAAGAAATGTTTGCAAATTTTCCATAGACATTACCATTCTCTTTGTTCATCTTTTCATTCTCACCAGTTAAGCAACTCCTCATTTTATTAAGTTCTACGGACTCCACTACGGCATGCAACATCTTAATTGTATTTACAGTTGCTTCTTATGTTTGAGATGATAGTAAGCAAAGTTTGCACTCCTTATGAAGTTGTCCATATCTAGGACATTGTGGATCCTCAAAATGGAATGAGGAATGGAATTCCTTTCTTAATTTCACACCACTGTCCACCGTCCATCTGTATTTGATGATTGGTTCAGAAAGTTTAGTTTGTTGCAAATACTTCAAAGCAGAAATAATGTGCCTACATGGAATTCCATCTAATTCTAACATGATGAGGCATTGGCACTCAAAAGTCTCTCTCAGCCAATTGATGACCAAAACAACAAGTATTCACCAAAGGATTGTCATAAGGAACAAAATTGAAGATGAAAATTGTATCGTCTTCATTGATAGCTTCTTTCAATAGAAGGCTTGCTCAGCAACTATTTCATCTTGTACCGAAAATGTTCCTTATGTATATTTTTGCTGCATGATTCTCAAGGCTTCTTAACACTTCAAATTTTAGAGATTGTGTATATCTTTCTACTTCTATTTAGTTATCCAAAAATAATGCTCTTAATTTTCCAAGGCAAACATGAAAATGCATTAGAAAATAACACAAATTCAAGTCAGGATTCACATCTAGCTTTAAAAAAGAGTTCATCGACTCCACTCATTGAGTACTCATCATCATGGCCATGAAATATCCTTGAAAATAAGCCTCACTTCAAGACTCTATCTTTGTAAACATCCAAAACCCAAGGATGATCTGTAATGTCATGCCTTTCAACTAAGGTTTGCCAAGCAACTTCAAATTCCTCAACATTATAATTTATGGTGATGAGATCCCTAATATACGCAACAAAATAACGCTTTCCAACATTGCGGAGTGCATTTCACTCTAAATGCCAACTACAAATACTATTTTTTACTCCAAAAAACTCAACCTTGATTGTCTCGCCCATTGTAGCGTCCTGGTGAGTTGGAACAAATGATGGTATGTCTCCAACCGCTTGTTTAAATTTCTGTAACAGCCAACAATAGACTCAACCGTCTCGCTGTACAATATTGCTGCCTTGAGCACGCATGTTTTGAAGTGATTGTCGACACAAAAAAGAATCGCAAGTGGAAACCGATATTCATTGGTTTTATGTAGTTGTCAAAAAGAAGCACATTACCAAACACTTTCAATTAGGCATGAGACATCCCATCAACCCATAATAACCTAGTCAATACATTTTTCTCGTGTAATATAAGTTCAAATATCATGTCCTTATCGTGGGTGTGCAGATCCTGTAGCAAAGTAATTGCAGTGTTAACAATCCCATCCCGAGTATTCTCTATTTTATGTTTGTAAAAAGAAAATAATATGCATCATTTCTTTTGAAAGATAACTTTCCAGAAATGCCTTACATGTGCTCTAAATAATTCAAAGCTTTGCAAACCCTCATTCTGAAGCTCGTTAGTCTACTCAAAAGTGCTTTATATAGGATCGATATGTACCTAAAATATTCAAGAGGGATTACCTTAGGTCTAGAATTAATAACGACGATAATATCTTTGTTGCAGATATAATATTTCAACATCTTTGGTCATTTCATAATATGAATACAAAACCATCAAATATGAAGTACTGTATAAATTACAATAGTAGGTACCTGTTGCATTTCAAAAGGTGAGTTATCTTAGTTGTCGCAAGTGGATGGTTATAGTGTGGAACAAACTTAGTTACTTTGTAAAGCCCATCTGCTATATTGCGAGATACTCGAAAGGAAGCCTTACATCCGCATTGGAGATCAAGTGTTGCACGTCTCCTACAAACATAACCCTCATTTGGAGATTGATGAAATCCAGCAAAAGAACAAACCCACTTTTGATTTTTTACAAAACCATGTTTATCAATACTCTTGTTATATGTATAGATGTTGAAACCTAATCCTTTTTCGTAATTAAAATAGAAAAGATTTGCTTTTTGCTCAGTCTTGAAAACTAATTGGAGCACACTTATTGGGTCCAAAACACTGTCCCTCGGTGAAGATGTTGCACGTTTATTCTTGTGTGAGCTACAATTGTCTATCCTACCAGAAGAGATATGCCATTTCTCATCATACACAACAGCCTCGACATCTTTATCTTTTACGCCTGACATCCTTCAATATATCTACTACAAACCATAAACTAATAAATTAAAATTTAGATAAGAATGCTAAATGACATTGTGAATGGTAATAAAATGAAAAATCTAATTGATATAAACAAGAACAAGGAAAGACAAAAAAGAAAAAAGGGTACCAACATCGAAATGCTATGTCGACTAAATGAAAAATCTTTACTGTAGTGAAAATTCTCAATAATCAACTTTTCTAGAAAAATTATATTAAAAGCAACACAAGAATATATTTGAATACTCAACGCCACTAAACTTTTTCTCGATATGCAATATATTGAGAAAATTTCTATCTCATTTTTTATTGATATACCATAACAACATTTCTCGTTTCCAACTCATTTACTAAAGTTTTGTACAGTAGTAACTAGAAATAAGAAATTCCAATTTTAGTTCATTTTTCTGAAATTGTGTATAATAATAACCAACAAAATAAAGAAAAAGTTGAATAAGGTATGGTAAAAAGTTCAACCAACATTCAAATGTGAATTGAATTTTTTTAAAGCCGAAAAGATAATAAGAACAATACTCTAATTTATCTGTTAAAAAAAAATCAAACAATTAAGGATTACTATTCTTGTGATCATTAGTAATTTCCCCCTTTCCTTTTTGCTTTCGTTTTGATCAATATGAACATCATGAAATTCTTATTGGTGATGGTTGCAAGAGAAAAAGCCCTCATCAGTTGTTTCAACAATAATTCTTTCCCCCATCCCTTCATTGTTTTAAACCATATCTTTTTTTTCCTCAACTGAAGCTACTACTGTCTAGTTTTAGCACTACTAGCTGGATTTTTCTAATTTCAGGGGCACCTCTTATTTATGGCAATAAGAGAAATGTGTAAAAAAGAGTGTGAAAATGTGTGTGTGTGTGTGAGAGAGAGAGAGAGAGAGTATCACTTCAATTATGAATTGAATTTAATTACCTCAAAGAAGTTCTGCTAATTTCACACCACCCCCATGAATTCTCCACCAATTTTTTTCCGCAAATACTTCCACATGCCACTCCCAAAGATTCTCCACATGATTTCTAATTACTGTCCTTGCTCCAGTGTGGTTGCCATTCACGCCAAGATTGGAGAAGAAGAGTTTGGAGAATTATCCGATTGAACATGGGTTGGCAGAGTTATTAGTAATTTTGCAAAATAAATATAAGAGACAGAGTATAAAGCTCAAATTGAAGCAAGTTCACCATTTCCGACAAGATTGGAGAAGAGGATATTAGAAGTTATCCGAATAAGCATGAGTCACCGGGAGAGTAATGATTTGATAGAATGAAAATGAGATAGAGGATAAATCCAAAATTATGAGTTGTCTTGTTTTTTAAAAAATTTTGAAAAATATTTACAAATATGAAACGTATTAAAATTTTAAAATACAAAACAACAACTTGATATCAAGTTAGCAGCAGTGTTCGAAAAATCGGACTGTTCATTGAACCGAAAAACTTACCGGTTCACGGTTCACTGGTTCAACCGTTGGTCGGACCGTAATTAAACCGCAATTGAACCGTGACGTCATAATTACGAAATATATATTTATATTATATATATTACTTAAAAATTAATAAAATGCCAAAATATAAAACATAAAGAGCTTAAATGATATTATATAAAATTACAATCCAAATTTCACAATTCATATTATAAATGATTACAATAATTTAAATGTATCAAGTCTAAAATTTAAAGTTGATAGTGTGTAAATTAATTCTAAACTCTTCTAAACTAAGGTTTTTTTTTTTAACTTTTAAATAGCTTGTAAAGTGTACTTTAACCTTCAAACTTTGTACTTACACCAAAAAAAATAAAAAATAAAAAATTAATTTTATTAAAAATTAAATTAAAAAACGGTCTGGTTCAATTGAACCGTGAACGGTTCACCGGTCCAACCGGCCGGTTTGAACAGTTTTTACAAAATATGACGTTTTTTCCATTTTTTTGAGAAAATCGAACCGATTCACCGGCCGGTTGACGGTCCAACCGGCCGGTCCGATTTTTTAAACAGTGGTTAGCAGAAGTTACTATTCATAACACATGTCACTTATTTGGGATATACCTTATGTGAGTAAAATGCAATTATACTTCACCATAGAAATGCCCAAAACATTTAGGGCTAGGTTGGTTCATGGTATAATGCATGATAAGTTGATTTTATCAAAGCCAATCATATCTTTGGATTATACATATAAAACTCCAACAGTCCGTTTACTATCTATCTATCCATATATATATATATATATTGCAGGATTAATAAACTCACCACACCCTAGATAAATTATCCCACACGACAAGTCCATGTACCCTACATTGCAAAATGTCCTCTTTGGCCTTGATTCCTGCATGATACAAATGATAAGAAATAGCTTGGTTACCAATTTCAGGAACCAATATATAAAATAAAGAGTTTTACTAATAATTCTTAACATTTAAACAAACACCTTTATCTTTATTTCAGTAGGATTAACATAAATTTATATGACAAACTAATTTATTTACTGTATTGTAATCACTTAAATTTAATATAATTATTATTAGGAGAATAATCATAGGATTAACCTGCCATCCAACCAAATTAACCCATAATAATTAATTCTTTGATTGAATTACCCTTAACTTGCTTAATTAAGAAATTTAATAAATCAGGTTTTTAATAGAAAATTTTTCTCTACGTTGTTTAAATTGATTTGTATCAATGATAATTTTGAATTCGAATTTTGGAGAAATATATTTTAAATTTTTTTAAAAGTATGTAAATTGTAGTAGAGATGATTTTAATTTTTAAAATAAAATGAACTAACTAAAAGATTAATTTTTTTAAAAATTCACAGATTAATTTTTGTAAATTTTTTATTACAAGTAATTGAATACATTTAAAAAAAGTTAATTTTAAAATTAATTATTAAATAATTAAAAAAACCTTAATATAATAGATTCAAGAACAATTTCACTCAAAGATAGTGTCAAAGTTAATGCTTGGGTTTTTTGGAACACAAAGTTTGTAAAACGGATTCCTTAATTTGATAATAATTTTATGGGGTTTTAGATATAAAAATTTATTTTAAGAAAATTTTTAATATATTGAGTAGGTCATCATTAGATTACGAATATTAATTATAAATATAAATTAATAATAGTTTGTAATTTATTATATTTTTTACAGCCATCATAAAAAAAAAAATCATTTGGTAATAAGAAAGAAATAAGTGATATTGAATGTATTAATTTGATTTAAGATATTAAGAAGATAATAACTTATACATTTTTTCTCAATTAAAATCAAGAAACAAGAGAAAAGTAGAAAGAGTTAGACTATAGTTTTAGACTGTTGCATTCGATAATTAAATGTTCATTTAAACTTGATTTACAAAACACAACAAATTATTCTAAATATTTTTGTTGTTTGATCAGATTTAGAGCAGTTTAACTAGTTAAAAATTAGTAAAATAAAAACATCATTTTATTCAAGCTTAATTAACATTTTACTTATTGGAAATTTATTCAAGATCAATTTATTTAATAACTAAATTAATCCAATAAAAAATTAAATAATAACCAATCATCTCTTTCCCTCTCCTCCATTTTCTTACTCTAGAACTTTGATGTTTATTGGAATTTCAAATTTGGATTCAACTTGACGTAATGCTCACTAACAATTATTTAAATTGAAACTTAAGCTTAGGCCCAATTCCCAAAAGACTTTACAACGTTAAGCCCATCAAGCCCAATAGGCCCATTCGATAAACACCAGACAAATGCATTGACCCCTCGTAGGGTTCTCTTTCATTTTTCTCTTCTCCCGTTATTCTTGCTTACAATCTACAAAATGCTTTATCGTTCGTCTCTTCATTTCCATAAATTGCTTTCCAGGCACCCTTTTGGGAGATCTTCAAAGCCAAAATCTCCTTTTCCAGTAAGTTCTTTCGCAAATCTCTCTAACCGATGCTCTTCATATCGTAATTCCAAGAAACCCCATCGTTTTTACAGCCCAACCAGTGTAAATTCAGCTACCCGTTTCAATATTTTCCAAGATGCTAGAAATTACAGTGTTGAAACTGACAAGGAAGTGGATAAAATTAACCTCAAGTTTGCGGAAGCTAGGGAGGAGATAGAGTCGGCCATGGAGTCCAAAGAAACTGTGTATTTTAATGAGGAAGCTGAGTGCGCGCGTGCAGCTGTCGGTGAAGTTCTTGAAATGTATGAAGGTCTGTTGAGAAAGCTCCCGGAAAGTGAGAGGGCGGCGATTCAAAGGGCCATGGGGCTCAAGATTGAACAGTTGAAGGCTGAGCTTGAACAGTTGAATGAGTAGTGAGTTCGGAATCTAATTTTCTAATTTAATTTATATTGGATTGTTAGGAGCAAGTTTGATACCATGCTGTGGATATTTTAACTTTTTTTTATTTTTTTTATTTTCTATTCAGCGGTATCGAGCTATGGTATTGAGGGCAGGATAATGAAATAATGGAGTCAGTAATGTGGAATTTTTCATCGTCAATAAAGTTAATTGTCACTGCGATAGTGATAAGTTGATAAACTTGTTTGAAATACTGTTTACAAATGTGAAGTGCTTTGAGAGCATACAGTAACTTTGTACTAGTACTGGAGTACAAAAGGCACCTCAAGCTGCCAAGTGCCAAGGTCTCTTGAGGCTTAAGTATTTGAGGATGCAGCTAATCAAAATGATGTACGAAAAGTATGCTTTGTGGTTTATGTCAGCAATATTGAGAATTTGACTAATTTCGGATATAGAGTGGGGAGATAAATTAGTTTGCATGTTAGGTTTGTAACAATTAAGTTAATAAGTAAATTCAACATTTTTATTGCTACAAGTTGAGCAAATTAGTTGGGTTTTTGGGCGGAGAGCGGGAGCTTGGAACGTTTGGTGGTGCATGGGATGTTGAACTGCTAGAGAAGATGTAAAAAGCTTGAAATGCGAATCAACATCCATATAAGAATTGTTTTAATCAACAAGGAAATATATGGTGTAGAAAGTCAATTGTGGCGACATGTCAATGCGATCAGGTATTCAGGTTGCAAGAATTTATATTCACATTAGGAGAAAACTTCGCCAATAATGTGGCAAAATTTTGTTTTGCTTTCTATGCTAAATGTTCCCAATTGAATGGGGACACTAATTCCATAGGCCTTGCACACAGGGGTTTGGGGATAGTGAATCACAGCATGTGTGAAATAAAATTAAATTAAAGTGAAAAGTAAAAGGGAGGAGGAAAAGAAAACCTTTGAAGTTCCCTGTTAATGAAGACAGAAGGCCCAGTATCATTCTTAATGTATTTTGTGACATTCTGTTTCCCTCATGTATCAGTTTCAATGTAACATCAAGGAATTTGGTGGACATATAATGATATATTAATTCTTGTTACTTAATCATGAATACTTTAGTCATCTGTAATTTTGGAACTTATAAAGTTTAACTGGAAGTTTTGTTGTATTTAGAGGTATATAACTTTAAATAGGTGTAAACTGCTGTTACAATAGTGTGTTTTTTAATCAGCTCTTGCGGTGTTATTGATTCTTATCCTGTATGTGGAGAAGTTAACTTCATTGGGCTCTTTTTTTTAAAAATAAATTTAATTTTTTGTGCTTTTTCTCCTTATTCCTAGCTTTGTTGCCAACAAATTCACTGTGGGGTTCTTAATGGGAGGGGAAGAATGAAAAAGAATTTGGTGAAAAATTCTGTGAAACTAGGAAACTTTGGAGGTAAGCACTCTAGACGCTGTTAAGCCAGCCCTTTGCAGCAAATGGCTGTGAATATTTGCTAGTGAGTTGAGTGGCCATTTTGGACAAGGATCAGTTGATTTAGTGGATTCAATTATGGCAGGAAGCAAGATGATCAAAAGGATTTTTTCATTTAAATATACCATCAACTTAACAGCATCGACTTGGAATTATTAGACACAAAAAAAAAAAAAAAAAAAAAAAAGAAAAAAAAGAAGGCAAAATGCCATTCACTTGGAATTATTAGAAAGATATAGTATGGTCTGCGCTAGTGCCTCCATGGCTTCTAAAGGTGTGGCTCTAATCCATGCCTTCATTTATTTATTTATCTAGAACAATCTGAGTATTTTCTTCTTTTTTTTTTTTAAATGTTCATTGAGGGTCGCTGACACCCTCAAAGAAATTTATAAAAAATATCAGATGGGGCATGGTTTCATACCACTCCTCATTTTATTTAAGAAAATAAATAAAGGTCTGGGCTGGATCCACGCTTGCTTCCCATGCATTATTATATTTTATAACAAATTCCGTGGTACTCTGTAATTTTCTTCTAATTTTATGATATTTGATGCCGGATTGAAATGTTCTTGATAGAACCATATGGTTGTGGCTTAGATAGGCAAAATCAATAAATAGGATAAATTCTCAAATGCAGTTGAGAAGTGTCCCAGATTTGGGTATTTTAGGATTCATTTGCTAAACTGTGAATTTGATCCCATTTCTGTGTCCTTCTGAAGGGGGTTTAGAAAGGATGATTTATTTAAGTTTCATTCTTATAATTATGTCTGGAACGTGAAAATGTATTTGGATGAAAACTTTTGTAATGTAATTTTTATTCAGATAAATTATATTGTGCATGGGAATGTTCCAAATTTCATCAATCAAGATAATCATGCCATTCCATTGAAGTTCATTAATGCAAAGGTCAATAATTTACTACAATTTTTTTCTAGCTAATTCATATCCTCCCCTCTCCCAAATTAGATTTTGTTTGGGTGACTGTGTTAGAAATAACCGAATGTTTTTAGAGTTGCTTTTTGTTTTTCGAAAGCATTTTGTGTGGCCAATGTAAGCTCTTTATGTTGATTTTGGAAAAGTTGTTTGGTTAGTTTTTGTTATGCAATCCTCGTTCAAAATAAGGTGAAACTATTGAGATTGATGCCCAAAGGGTTTTCTGGAATGATTTCCCAAACCATATGATCCTCTACAACTAATCTACCATGCAGCGTTGTCAAATGCGCATGAAGCACGTGCGCTATCATGCAGTAGCGCAGCGCGGCGAAGCGCGCGCTACACTTAACCCACCCCATTTTTATTTTAAAAAAAAAAAAAAAAAGACCAAATCGCTAGAAGCAAAACATGGAACAGAAACGTGTTGGCATTTCTAGCATATGCCCAGTAGGTCAGAAAGGAAAAAAAACCCACTTTCAAAACCTGCTGTCCCTTTGCCCATTTCGTGTGAGCGACAACAGCAGCCCGGGCCCTTCCGTTCTGTCTTCTCCGCCGGCGAACAACTTCTTCTCCCACCTCCGGCCTCTTTTCCGACCTACCTCCGGCCTCTTCTCACTAACGTTCGGTCGGTCTGACTTCCCCAGGAAAGTCACTTGCTTTGTATTTTTCTAGTTTTTTTTTTTTTTCTCTCTCTTTTATCCTTTAGTTTACTTTGTTTGTTGACTAATGGGGCATGGGCAGATAAAAAATGTCATTATTCTTTTAATTATTTCATTTTATTATTAAAAATGTGATTGATAATTTATGAATTTTTTTCATTAATTCATTTTCCTACTAAAAATGTGATTTTTAACTTATGGGCAACTAAAAAATGTTATTGTTCTTTCCATTAATTTATTTTACTATTAAAAATGTGATTATTAATTTATGGGCAAAAATGTTTTAGGGCTTCAATATGTACATATATATACATATATATGTGGTGAAATATATTGGTATTTTAGGTGCATAATAAAAATATGTACATATATATATAGTGAGCTTTATTTCGATAAAGCGCGTGCTATGCGCTATAGCTCCAGGGCACCTTTGCGCATCGCTGCGCTTTGCGCTCCTGACAACTATGCTACCATGAAAGAAAAAGAAATAGAACAAGAATAAATAATTGTCTCCTTCTTCACTCTGATTGTTGCATTGTCTCAAGTCACCACCCACCACAGCAGCTGTGCCACCATCTTCCACCCCATTGTCCAGTAGCTCGCATAAGCCCAACCTTCACAACCCTCCAATGTCAAACTCAACATCCTCCCCTTCCTCCCAATCCCTTTACCACTATCCTCTCACCATTCACTGTTTGCAAAATTGGCAAAATATTTTCTACCTTGCTGATGATGATTTCATAGCCGTCTACCTCTCACTAAAATCGCCAGCATCACCCCTGTGTCTGCTTTCCACACCATTAGTCAAAGGCAATACAAACCAACTTGTCATTGCCCCTTCATCAGCGTTGCAACCACATCACTGTCCAATCCATTGCTCGTGCCAAGAGCTTTCTGCAACTGCCGCCCATAGTCACCACCTCCACAGCAGTCAATGGGAGCATAAAAGCAAAGCCCCTTAATAGTTATCCCAACTATTCCGACCATCTTTCCTCGCCCAGACTAGGTATCTTATTTGCTGCCTTGAAAGGTCAGATCCTGTTGGTGTAGTCAACCCTCAGCTCTGCTCTCTAAGATTGTGCATCTGGCTTTGGGACAAAGCAGATACTCCTCACATCTATTTCTCATCCCTAACATAATCATGCTCGAATGAAATTTGAGTACTTTTGAGGAGAGGTGTATGATACAAACAAAATCTAAAAAGTTGTTTGCAACTTTTGACATTGGACTAATGAATTCGAATGGCATGAAGATCTAATTATCTTGATTGAGATGGTTGGTATTGCCCTTGACGTGCTTAGCATAATTAGTTCAAACTGGAAATACATTACAAAGTACTCCATCCAAATGCATTTTGAAGTTCTAGAAAATTTTGGTTGTGACTGGCAGCTAAACATCCTTTTAAAAGTAAAATGCCCTTCTGAAAGCACACATAGAATAGAAAGCAATAGTCGTTTTATCTATATAGTTATTCTGTTAAGCGCTTCTACTTCTGAATTATGATACTTTCTAGTCTAGTGTGTACTCCTAGGTCATGCTGAGTGTTTGTCCATTACTAATATATAAGCACATCAAAGAATGAGCTGATACTATCCCAAACTAATTTTGAAGGTTACTAGCAACTGTGATGATGTGGCCTATGTGAAATAGAAAGATGTGATGTGTTAGAGGAATTAATACATGCAATTGTCGCTTAAGGATTGCTTATGTTTTCTCTTATACCTGTTCTTTCAGAGCTTTTTCTCATGTCACATCCTGGTTCAACTTTGCAGGTGAGTTCTTGTCCGCTGCAAATTAACATTATCAAACTAATATGCTGAATTACATAAATGACCTTTTCCATCTTAACTCATGAAATTTACTTGCTTGTAATTGTGGACTTTGTTTCTGTGATTTAACTAAAAATCCAAGACGACTGCTTATCTTCAAACACTCACAAATTTTGTATGCGTAGATTAAATGTTGCAAGTAGTTAATAATGGTAAACGAAAATTGCTGAGAATTGAAATTTAGACTCAGTTAACTGTTGAGTTCACATGTTCCCTTTTCATATTATTTAACTCTCATGTGACTTTACATGTATTATACAAAGGACTTTGCCTGAGTTTCTATGATCCAATTGCAAAAGGATCCTAGAATTAATTGTCTGGCGAAACATATGGAAGAAAAATTCTACTTTTACAGTAGGAAAGAGTGTAGCAATTTCTGTTTGGATTTGAGCAGCTTCTGTGATATGCTAAAAGCTAGCGCACAATTATTCATATGTGATATGTCTGTTGAAAACCATGACTGCTTGCTGCTGTAATGGAATCCTATTTGTCTTTTACCCTTAGCTTCAAATTTTCTATGTTACACCCAGTGTTGTATGTTGTGTTGTTAGCATCAATATATTTTGGTATTGTAGATATCATCACATAAGTATGTGATATAGACATATTAGACAAAATATGTGGATGCTAACAACTTGATGTGCATTGTGGATGTTGCATAGAATGGAAACATCAGAACTTGTAACTTCTTGCATCCGATGCTTATACTTTATTTATTTTTATTTTTTTGTATAAAATAAATGGACCAAGCCTTCAAATGTGTGCTACCAACTCATGCTTTATTATAATATTTTAACAGTTACATTCCACAATATATCATAATATATATATGTTTTTTTATCTGGTTTTGATGCTATTTATATTAAAAGTATTTTTGTTTGTCAAGTTTTCACCATTGACATTCCCATGATTAAAGGGTAAGATGCTTTTAAGTTATTTTTGGGAGATAGGAAAGTTCGAGAGAATGAAATGTCATTTGTCCATAAATCCATATAATACATCCAAATAGCGAAAATATTACATTTTATTGCATTTGTTTTCAATTGAGAGGAGCTGCACTGGCCCTCGCGCCGAAAAGTATTACCTATACTTACTGTTTTCAAACTAAACGATGATACTGATAAGTGGTGAAGTTTTAGATTTTGCTTGTGGACATTATAGTGATCGTTGAATGTTGAACAATTCTGTTGTGTCTCTATACACATCTATAAAAGTAATCTTGAAAAATTAATCCTGTTTTCAAATATTTTTTTTCCTTCTCTTTATCTCAAAAATAGCCTTTCCATTTTTTTTTTTTAAATATTTTAGAATCTCAATCAATAGTATTCCAGTTCTTATATGAAAGTGCAATGAATGCGAGGCAAGATACGATTTCCTTTCTGGACAGTGCTGTTCTCCAGAATGACATTCAAACCAGAAAGGGACTGAGATATTGTAAGTGCATTAGAATCCAGGATTTCAAAGGCATCCATTAATTGTCTCGAAAGCCATGTGAGGAATGGAATAAAAATCATGGGCTGTTTCCCTTGTGTCCGCTTTGTGGAATGGAACATTTTGGTCCAACATGTCTCTATCTTGAGGACTTCCAAACATACTTGCGGACGTGCGAATAGTTTCTAGTTCACAAGAATGTTTGTAATAAGTTTTGTTATTGAAAATGGTGAAATTTTGCAAGTGTTTGGAAATAGCAGTGAGAAGTAAAAACTAAAGTGTTCAAGAAAAATTATTTAACAACTTATCAATTATGATACTAAGAAAATCTACAAGTTCGTGATAGGGTTGTTTTAGCTTTTAGTTTTTCTATTTATTTCTAGAAAATTAAAAGTAAAAGCAATTTTTACAAACACTCAAAAAACAGCTAAAATTATCGTGGGGTTGTTTAAGCTTTTAGCTTATTTACTTAATTTTAGAGGAATTAAACAGTTCTTGCTCTTATTATTCATAAGCAGTTAAATTTGTTGTCAAAATATCAAGTACGACCTGTAATAATCTATTTTAATAGCATACAATGGTTCCTCTACATTTTGGGATATTAATTTACTCACTAAAATATCTCTCGTCTATGTTCAATATTTCAACATTAGGATTTCATTTTTATCTCAGTTTCAAAGTAAAATGAGCTTCTAAATGTAGTAGTATTTCGTGCATGATCCTATCATTTTAAGAATATATAATGTACACCAATTTTAAGGGCTATTTCATCTTATACTTTATGGATGCACTTACTGTATAAGAGACTAACATAAAGACCATTACGTACCTCAATATTCTTACTCTTTTTTATATATTTGTCTTTATTTTTTCCTCACCTACGCGTGAACTCAAAAAATTGAAAGAGTGGACTGGACAAAGCAAGAAAATCCCAAAATTGACCACGATTTCCATCACCCAATGTGCAAAACAAGTGTGCAAGCGCCATCTTGAATGTTTTGGGTGCGTGTGATCATAATAAGGGTTCTACTTTGTGATACAGGCTGGCCCAGAAATTCATTCAACACAAACACACACAAAGAAAATATTGGGAAAGTACAAAATGTTTGTTTGAATGCATCAGGGCTGCATTAAACTTAAGCAAGAGCTGAAGTCAAAGGAATGGTCCCATGAATACAAGGATTTAATTGATAGAGTTGGTCCAAAAAAATTTATGATTCTTTTTGTTATTTGTGGAAGTCTAGAAATGGGGAAAAAGACAAAATGAGTGATGGAGATTTCTTTTGTGGAATATAGAGGTTGGAATCGGGAACAAGATTTGAAAGAAGAAACATGTTTTAAAATCACCTCGAGAAGAAAATGAAGTAGATTAGACCCTTAAAACTGTAAAAACCTAAGCATAAAAGAAGTAAGTTGTGTTGGTCACACACAATTCTCATTGTTTGGTGTACAATATTTTCAGGTTGAATGCTTCATTCAAATTATTAGTTACGAAGCCCATGCGAATCATGTTCTTTTACCTGATCCATTTTCTTCAAAAATGAAAGCGAGCCGAAAACTTTCCAAAATTATAACTGACAAGATAAAAATAAATGACCTAACATAACAAGAGTGATGCCATATAAAAAACCTAATGTTACTAAAACCTGTACAATGAATTCTCCAAGAGGCATTCTCCAATTCAAGGAGCACAGTTTTTTCCTCTTGTCTTAATTCCCACAATAACTTCCACTCCCCCATCAAAGGAAATCAATCACTAAGCTCCCTAACACTAACCAAACGAACATAAAAACAAGAAAGTTCAAATCAGCTATGATTTGAGGACTGTTTTATTAAAGGCTGAGAAGTTTTCCCATATTCCTCTGGTGGACTCTTTACTTCCATCAGAAGTGCCACCACTTCCTTCATCGTAGGCCTTTCGGCCGGCGAAGAATTCACGCAAAACATAGCAATCCCAAGTGTCTGAAGCATTTCTTGCACCATTTGATCGGGCAACCCTTGTAGCTTCGAGTCGAGTATAGCCACAGCTGGTTCAAAGCTTCCCATCTTCTTCTTCACCCACTCCACAATGTGCAGGCCGTCGCCTATCTGAGGCTCAACAGCACTGCGCCCACTTAATATCTCCAGCAAAACCACCCCATAGCTGTAGACATCGCTCTTTTCTGTTATGTTTACCGTATATCCATACTCTACAAGAACATCATAGTACATATTTAATGAGACAAGAACCTCAAAAACTATCACATATAGACTAATAATGGAAAAGAAAATGGCTAAAACGTTCAAGAAAAGACTTGCCTGGAGCGATGTATCCGTAAGAACCTGCTACTCTTGACATTGCTTGCTGGTAATTTGGAGAGTTCATTAGTTTTGCAAGTCCAAAATCAGCTAAATAGGCCTCATACTTGGAATCCAGGAGTATGTTATTGCATTTTACATCTCTGTGAAGAATAGCCGGCAAGCAATCATGGTGTAGATAAGCTAGCCCTTGAGCTGATCCGACAGCAATCTTATACCTAGTTTCCCAATCTAGGTTTCTATTATTCTGCAAGAGCTGTTGGAGGTTTCCGTTGGGTATGTAGTTGTAGAGAAGAAGCTTAACACTCTTGTTTGAGCAGTATCCTAGTAGTTTCACTATGTTCCTGTGCCTGATATGTCCAAGAATTTGAATCTCAGCAGCAAAAGAGTCTATTTGCTCTTCGTCCTTCTTCGTTTTCCATAGCTTTTTAACTGCAATCACCTCTCCGTTGGGCATTTCTGCCTTGTAAACGACCCCAGAACATCCTTTTCCAATAACATTTTCGTCTCTTAAACAGTTCAAGATGTTCTCAATAGTGAAAATAAGCTTCTGAAATGGAATGAAAGTCCATGGATAAGAGAAATCCTCTTCCCCAGAGGAGCTCGACACGCATGAGTTCTCTATAATGTATTTATTATTCCGTGCCACTAGAATCCATATAGCCACAACTGCCATTACCACAGAAACCAGAACCACAGCAACCAGAGCAATGGTTTTGGCTGACTTCAATGCATTTCTTCTCATGAGATGAGAAGAGCATGTTGAACCATCAAGGGACTCACAGAGGTGAGGATTTTCAAGGAATGAATTAAGGGTTAAAGTTTGGAAGAATGGAGTCACAGGTATTGGACCGGAAAAGTTGTTGTAAGAAACATTCAGTGATGTGAGGCTGGTAAGAGAACTCAAAACTGTGATCTTCCCATACAACATATTACACGAGAGGTCGAGAGATTGCAGCTGTCTCAAACCAGACATTGTCTCAGGAATCTCACCAATGAATCTATTTGAGCTCAAATCCAAGCTAATTGTCAAACTTGTCAAATAGCCAATTTCTGGTGGGATTGAGCCAGAAAGACTATTGGAGCTCAAATCAAGCAGAGTTATCTTCTGCAAGTTCCTAATGGACTTTGGAATTTCCCCTGTGAGGAGGTTATTGTTAAGGATAAGTTTATTCAAGTAACTAAAATTACCAAAACTCCCAGGAATCTCACCAGTGAAACTATTTCTACTAAGATCAAGAAGCTCCAAGTTAATAAGGACCCCCAACTGAGGCGATATATCGCCCGTTATGTAATTATTGTGCACATCTAACAGCTCCAAAACTGATATATTAGCAATCTCAGAAGGCAAACTTCCAGAAAAATGGTTCATATACAAATCAAGAAACACAAGATTTTGCAACTTTCCAATCTCTTTAGGAATCTGACCTGAAAGTTGGTTCTCACCAAGCCTCAATCTCACAAGAGATTGACATCTTGCTACACTGCCTGGCAGTCGACCGGTTAAAGAGTTCCCTAGCAGCAGCAGCTTGCTCAGCTTCTTCAAATTGAAAATCTCTTCTGGGATCGAACCAGTAAGCTTGTTACGCGAGAGATCAAGAGCATAAAGTTCAGTACAGTTCCCAAATGCTGGAGGTATGGTTCCAGAGACTGAATTTCCCCACAAGAAAAAACTCTGCAAGTACTTAAGTTCACCAATTTGCCAAGGGATTGAACCTGATAACTGGTTCTTGTCGAGCTGAAGAGCTGTTAGGCTCGTGCAGTTGCTCAACTGCCACAGGATTGAGCCGGTGAGTGCATTGTCAGACAAATGTAGCTGTTCGAGAACATCTAGCTTCCCCAGATCACCCGGAATTTGCCCCGTCAAATCGTTTGCAGAAACATCAAGAACAACAAGTGATGAGCAGTTGGAAAGTTCAGCAGGGATTGAACCAGAGAGCAAATTGCCCCACAAAAGCATGCTAGTTAGCTTCTGCAGCTTGCCAAGCTGAGATGGGATTGGACCAGTGAGCTTATTCATATGCAAATAGAGGTTTCTCAGCTCCAAACAAAGGCCTAATTCCGGCGGTATGGAACCAAAAACCTCAGTATCATAAAGTGCCAAAGTTTGCAGATTGATGAGATTGCCAAATGTAGGTGGGATAACACCAGAGAGTCCAGTAGCAGCAGCACCAAATGTTGTGAGATTGGTCAGAAGGCCTAACTGCGGAGGAATTTCTCCAGTTAGATATGGATTCCCACCTATTCTGAGCTGCTGAAGGGATACTAATGAACCCAACTGAGACGGAATAGACCCGTTTAGCAGATTATCTTGGAAACCGAGGACTTGGAGTGAAGAAAGATTGGCAAGCTGTTGTGGGATTGAACCAGTTAATTTGTTTGAGTTCAAGAAAAGGAACTGAAGGGCTGTGAGTTTGCCTAGTTCTGAAGGAATAGGCCCTGAGAGAGAGTTTGAAGACAAGTCCAAGAGGTGAAGTTGAGAAAATGAGCCAAATGAAGAAGGGATTGGGCCAGAAATGTTGGTGGAGGAGAGGTTAAGAAGCTGCAGAGAGGAAAGGGAAGAGAGTTCTGAAGGAATTGAAGAAAGATTGAGAAATGTATTGGGAATAGATAGGGAAATAACTCTTTCTTGGGGTGAACAAGTTACCCCTTGCCATGAACATGGGGTTGAGCTTGAAGGGTTCCAAGAAGAAAGAACATAAGATGATTTTTTGTAATAAGGGTCAGCAGCTGAGAGGAGAGACAAAAGGGCTTGTCCATCAGGAGATAGAGAGTTAACTTCTGGTGCTGTAAAACAGAGGAAAAAGACGAAGAAAAAAGGAGCAAAATGGCTTGTTTCAGTACCCATTTGAGCCTTGTAAATGGGCTTCTTCTTCTTCTTCACAGTTAATGGTCAAAAATGGTGGTGCTGGTGGCGGTGGAAGTCCACTCTAGGGAGACAACATGCATGTGGGAATGCTTCAAATACACACAATGTGGTGCTATTGAAAATCCATGCATGCGAAGAAAAAGTTTAAGACTTCTTGTAGCTTTTAAGAGATTATTTAGCTTCTCACCGGAGATAAAGCCTCCTCCTCCTCTCAGCTCCTCCGTAGGCGGCGGTACAGCTGGTGGTGCTGCTGCTGCTGAACTCAAGTCCAAGCTGTTGGGGAGTCAGTTCATTGAACTCCATCAATGGTGGCCATTTCTTGCATTTGGTATGTTTTTCATCAGTTCTCCTTTTTGGAGGGATGGAGAGATTTGAGTTGTAAGTTCCTTTATCTTTGTGCAACAAATATATCTTCACAAATACAGTTTTGAGTTTCTCAAAGTCTCAAAGAGCAAATACTTCATTTAAATACTAATGCTTTAGTTTTACACAGGTTAGGGTACCACTCATTATTAATGGTTCCTGCTTCCTAGACACTGTTTGATAGGTCATTTTGTGAACCATTGAATGTACCAAACTATCCTTACATGAGAAATATAAGCCTGAATTGAGTCCGAGGACGGATTCGAACTTTCGACACTGTAGTTTGTAGGCACACGGAAACTTGCTTTAGAAGGTATTTGGCTAAACTTATTTTAAATATCTGATAAGCTCCTACATCTTGTAAGATGTTTTTAGAGTTAGAAGGTGTTTGGCTAAGCTTATTTTAAATATCTTATAAGCTCCTACATCTTATAAGATGTTTTTAGAGTTTATAAGATGTTAGATTTTATTTTTAAAATAAGTTGTTGAAATGTTTGGATAAAATAAGATTTTAGAGTTTATAAAATGTTAATAATGTCAATTTTATAATTAAAATGGTTAAAAATAAAAAAGCTTGTTAATATCTTAAAAATAAGTTGGGGTCTCCTTACTTTTTTAAAAAGAGCTTATAAGTTCCTAACATCTTATTTTAGGATCTTATAAGCTCTTTTTTAAAAAAAATTACCAAATACTTTTTATCAACTTATAAGCTCTTAAATATCTTATAAAATATTTTGAGGAGCTTATAGGCTCACCCAAACACCCTCTTAATCTTCTAAGGTGAATTTGTTGACGAGAGTATCCTCAAAAAAGAATTTTTCCTCTTCCTAATTATTTTCCTCCCACTATAAACTTCATTCCCTATCGATTTTATAAATTCATTTAGAATTAATTGAAAAAAAAAATGCTATAATTTTTTTTTTTTGATTCCTTTCTATTCTAATCAATCAATTTGCTCGTATTGATGAGGAAATCTCACTTTACAGCCGACCAAATTATCCACTTCGTATCATAGGATCCACATTAGTACACAAAATCAAATATCATTGAACTATATAATTATCTATAACTTGAATCATAGTAATTTCAAAGTAATTTATGTACTCAATTGGAAATTTACCATGGGGGGTGGAGTGGGGGTGAGATAAATGCCTTGGGAACAACATATTTTGGTGATAATAGGAGTGAGGCAGCTTAGGGGATTGTGAAAGGCAAAAGAGGGTTGGATTAAGCAACCAATTCCAGTCTTGTTTCTTTCTTTATATATATATATATATATACATATGTACATATATTTATAACAATATAACTATATAATTAACACCGAATGTATTGTATGTTCCAAAAGGTGATGACCTGTGAAAGCAAAGGAAAAAATAAAAAGAAAAAAAATTAAATAAGTAGGTCTAAGTGAAGGCGTGGATAAAGAGGAAAATTTAATTGGATTGACGAGTGTTTTTTTATTAAGTTAAAGTTAAAGTAGGAATTTTATTTTATCTTTTTACTGTGCTCATTAAATTAATTTACTACGTCCAGGGTAAAAATGAGGGAGGTGGGCTGGGGTGATTTGATTATCGAGGAAGGGGTAGTGGGTCTGTTTTGGGAGAAGGGCTTAGTAACTTGTCCAGTCACATGACTAGAGACCAGAGTGGGGTATCATATTATATTTTCTCGTTTCAATTTTAGGTATTTTATTTGATTTCGTACAAAATTTTAAAATAATTCTAAGAGTTGGAAAAATTAAAATTTTTTATATATTTTTATTATATATTGCTTTTAAAATATATACTTAAGAGTCTGCGGTGTTCTATGGTTACTTTAAATGGCATGAATTTTTTTTTAAAATTTTAGAAAATAAAGTTTTATTGTAAAACGTGTAATAAAAAAAGAGCAATATGCATATTATACCTATATAGGCACAATTAACGATTAGGGTTTTGAGTTATTGAAAATTTTTAATGTTTTCCCCTCCAAAGAGTTTTCTTTTTTAAAAACTAACAGTTGTTGCACGTAATTTTTGCACACATAAAATTACTTTTTGAATCATTTAAAATTAATATATGAAATAATTTAAATTATAAATAAAGTTAAAATTGTGTTGGATGTTTGATATGATAAAGAAAATAATAGAAGATGGAATTTTGTGGGTTTCTGGATTTTGTAAAAAGTACAATTATGACTTTATTGAACCATCACTTCTAAATGACAACTTAAAGAAAAAAATTTAAATATTAATAAATTTGGTATCCAAACCATTTTTTTTGTACTGAATTCTTCATATTATCCTTCAAATTGCATTACCCATTTTAGTTGATGAAATAATTGAAGCGTAAATTATGTAAAAAATCATAAATAACTTCCACTTTAAATACAAAACAATCTTTCTTTTTATAATAGTATAGATAAGTACAAGAAAGAGAAAAATGGTTTGTTTAAAAATCATTATAATTTGAAGTACTAGGGTCCTTTCTCTGAACTCGAGATGTTGTGAGTTGGCTATTTGTTTTTATTTTCAAAGCTCATTTTTATTTTTATTATTATTTAAAAATTAAAAATTATCAATTAATACAAATTTTTATTGAAAATATTTTTTATTTTTATTTTTAATTTCTTCTGACTTATTTTATCATTATATTATCACATCATTTGAATTCAATTTTGATTTGATATAACGTATTTATTATCATTTTAAAATTAATAAAATATGCATATATATAAAAAATATTTTTTAAATATTAAAAAAATATAAATCACTTAAATTTTTAACTCTATACATAGTCTAATCATTTTTTTTTAGACAAAAGATCCAAATACGATTTCATTTTCGTTTTCAAAACTATATATAACAAACTTTTTAACTTTTAAAAGTATTGAAAATAGAAAATAAAAATATATTCAAACAGGCACGTAGTTTCTTGTATAATGAATGTTCTTTTCTCTAATGATATTATTTGGTCATTTATGTGTAATTATTTTATTTATAAAAATACACGCACATTAATTTATTTATTTATTTTTATTTGCACTTGCACATACATTAAACCCTTAACCCCAAACATCACCTATAGAAGTATAATGACAATGTTATTGGATCAATTAATTATTCAGCTCACGCCAAAAGTTTGTTAAAGTTCGAACCACAAATCCTAAATTTAGGTAAATCTACAATAAATCAAGTGCAATGAATTCAATTTATTGTAAATCATTGTATTGAGGGGTGGGAGATTTTCACCAACTAACCTCCCTCAATCAAATGATCTTAGTTGGACTAGATGCAATATATTTTACCCAACTAAAAATATCAAATCTAAACTTTACACATATAAGTCTGAAAAAGATGACACTAATCAAACTAATCACACACAGAATAAAACTAATGAAAGAGTGAGTGACGGGTACGATTATAATATATAGAACCCCCTTTATGGGCTCTCATACCATGTAAACAATTATATTTTAAAAAACTTTAAATTGTTATAGATGTAATATTCAATCATTAATATCTTGAGGATTACCCAGTAAACAATAATACTAATTTCTAAGAGAAAATTCTTATTGGTGTTTTCGTATATATTACAAGAAAATAGAATATTACTGGCTAGATATGTAATATTAAAATTATCACAGTTTATTGTATATAGAAGTGATTTTTTTTTAAAAAAATAATTTTTTTAACTATTGACAAGAAGTATGTTTTAAATATCATTATTAACAAAAAATTAACTATACACGGATATATCAACCTAATAACAATAAAAATGTTAATAACAACTCAATGGTAATAGATTTATTATCTCTAAATTAGTACAAAACATGTGTTATTATTTGTCAATAACAATTTAAACATTATTATCATCATCATCAAATTAGTAAATTTTGATAAAGTTTTGTGTGCATCATTAATTATCCTTATTTCACGACTCCGGTATTTTCATTCATCATCTTGTTACTAAAATTGGTACATATACTTTGTGTGTGTGTAGTTGTAGTGATTTTTGGAGGATTATTTTCTAAATATAAACACATTTTTATTATTATTATTATTATTGTTAGTAGTAGTAGTAGTAGTAGTAGTAGTAGTAGTAGACCAACTATGAATTGTAAAAAAAATTAAAGTGATAAGTGAATTTGTTTTAGAATACGCTTGAAACCAATTCTAATTTTATGAAAGGTAAAAATCAATTCTTTTAAAATGATAGAATGTTATAAGTTCTTTTTTAAAAGCTATATATATATATATAATTTTTATGTGTGTTAGGTTAATTAATCTTAAAAATAGAATTTTCCTTTGTGTGTGTGTGTGTGTGGAATTATTATTCCATTGAAGTTATGTAATTAATGGCATTAAATTCATTAATAGACAAGGGAGTCTATTTCACTCAACTTAGAGCAATTATTTTTTTAAAGAAAAATAAAATTCCGCTTGAAGCATAATGTGTCAATTGCAAAGAAGATATTATTAATTTTAGTTAAAAAATGAAACTTCTTTCTTAAGCAAATAATATTTATTTCTTGCATTATTTGGAGATATCTCGGCATATAATGTGGATCAGTGGATAATATATTAAATAATTTTTAAATCAATTCTTTATATCGATCTAAGTGGTTTGTGATCTAGTGGTATAAGTTTTCTACATATTATGAAAAGTTAGGAGTTTGAACCCGAATAGGCTCCTGATATGAGTGCGTGTGTATAAATAAATAAATAAATAAACTCTACTATGAGTATGGAAAATACATGCAAAGTATGATTCGATTAAAAAATAAATCATTATACATACATTACTACCAAAAAATTAGATATCTATTAAATAAAAATTACAAGCTATGGCTATAAAATATAACTACAAATTTTCATAGCAAATGTAATTTTTTTTTTAAATAACAAGCAACAAAAATTATTAGCTATCAATTTGTAGGGATGTTCATTGGAGCGCACTAGATTAGCTACACGTCACCCATAGGAAAATTAATATACGTATGTATATATAAAAGAATAATTATCAGTTATGGATTGATCGTAATAAATATTAACAACGAGAGTATTTATTTTGAATTTGATTAGATTAATTTTGTAGTTGAACTTACAAATTTTTAGCATCAATTATAGACCAACTATGAATTAATCGTAATTGATATCCTAATTTTTTGTATTGAATGCCCCACAAAGATAACAATAAAAATGCACTCTTGTACTGATAAATGAGGGGAAAAAATTTAAAATAAAATAAGAGATTGGGACGTTATGTATCAAAATAGAATAAAGAATTGGGATTTTATATTAAAAATAATTAAATCTAGTTTATTATCAATTTTACTTGATCGAATACTGACTATTTTTTAATAGAATAATGGAATTCACCATTGGCCAACTGTGTAATAAAAAGAAATAAACATATAGCGTTGTAATTGTGTGAAGAAAAATGTATTGAGGTGGTCCAACAAGCTCCCTCTGAAGGGACAAAGCTAATACATATCCAAGTTATTGTCCAGACATTTATTAGGTTTTTTGTTAATTATTAACCAATTTTAAGTTGATACATGATATAATAATATATTAGATTGGTTTACCCAGAAAAAGCAAATATTATTATAGAAAAAAGATCTAAAATATTTTGTTAGACTTGATTCAAGTTGAATCTATATATTAGGACTCTATTTAGGGTTAGAATTGATAAATTTTCTTTTTAATGATGCATGCATACACATTTATAGTTTGAACTTCAAACTCCACACACATAAATATGATGACAATACAACTTGATTAATTGACCATTCAATTGTTTGTAACATACTATATTTCATATTTAAAGTCAATTATGAATAGAAAATTTGGATAACAAAATATCAAGTTTATGCTATTTCTTTGATATGATGAGTTCATCGTTCGCCTATGAACAAAAACTCAAGCCATTGGTTTGGTGAAAAAAGAAATATTTTTATATTTAGAACCAAGTTTAGACAAAAAAATTTGGATGATGGAAAGTTATCTATTATCTCGATATGATGATTTATTATCTTTGACTATGAACATACAAAAAATAAAATAAAATAAACTATTGAATTTGTGAAAAAAAAGAAAAGTTATATTCAAAAGTCACATACAAGAAAAATTGGGAGACAAAATACCTGATTTTACTATATCTTTAGTGCGATGAAATCGTTGTCTTTGTTTGAGGACATGAAAGGTTAAATTTCAAGTTTGTGAACAAAATATATCTTTACAACAGATTTCGAGTATAGGTAGAAAATTTAGATGACAGAATATAAATATATAACAAATTTCGGCTATCGATTTGACACAATGAGTTTATGGTCTTTGTCCATAAATGTAAAAAGTCATATCTTCTCTCCTGTTCACGTCATTTTTTGTTTTTTTTTTTAATACCCAAAAAGGTCACGCAAAAACTTAAAAATCAAAGAATATCATAATCCAAACGTGAATACAAGAAACTGTCAACAAAGTTACATTTTAAATAATATGGAAATCATCTTTCAGCAGAAAGTCATATTGTGACAGTAGGTTATTGGGCAAAATAAGTTAATGAGTAGGTAGGGCAGCTGCTGGTTGGATTAATTAATAAACAAGTAGAGAACAACTAAGTCGAGGGATATACTGTTTGGCCTCACTTAAACTTTAAGCTTTATTTGGTATTTTGTTTGGTTTTGTTTGATTCATGGAGCCCCCAACCTACTCAGTATTCACTATAGGTATAGGGTATGAGTGAGTGCAGCAGTAATGTATAGTTGCCCATACCACACAACTTAACTTCTAACACAGCAGACATGAACAAGACAACATTTAGATAACATATGGGCACTCCCCTCTCCCCTCCCAACCCCATACCCACCCACAGACACAGAATCTGTAGAATGATCATAAGTCGTACACATAGCATACGGTAAAAGGGATGAAATTAGAAATTTTAGTATTTAAAAAATGAGAAAGGTATTTTTATTTGATTTTTTTTTTCATATGGGAGACAAATAATATTTTCATTTATTCATGAAAAGAACCTTTTAAAAACAAAATGAACTTTGTTTTGATACCAAATATAATGCATCCAAACTTTCTTGACTGCTCATAAATTCGACTGAAAATTCTTAACCTTAAGAAAGACATTTATTGGATGTTTTATTTTTTTCAAAAACTAGATTCATCCGAGAAAAAAAAATCAGAAGAAATTAATCATAAATGCAGACATTAACCATAAATGAGAAGATTGAGAATTATATGAGAATGAGAATATCCGCAATTTCTTTTAAAAAACGAAAAATCATGCTTTTGGGGTACAAAATTTTGAATTATAATTAGTATATATGTAAAACTTGAGGTTATAGTCAAATGAAGAGACGACTGTCTGGTCCAGCTCTATCCCTTCCCTCTCTACAAGATAAGGGTATAGGTTTGGTAAGGCCTCAAGAAGCACTAGCTTTCTTTTCCCTATCTTGGGGTTGTTTTTAAGGGATCCTGCTTTGAGCCAAGAGATTCTTTTGTCATGTTCAGATGCAGTGAGATCTAAGCTTTAAAATTATTTTTGGTGTAAAGAAGAAGTCATTGTGGATTCCATAATCCATGCCAGCATAAGCGTGCAGGACAAACAAATGAACATGATGTCAAGCCAGCTTAAAGAAATCAACTCATAATTTTGATTCTATTGAAAATATTAGTAAAAGTGAAGATTCAAACATAAAAGACTATATAATACAAACGAGGACATCGTTTACTTGCCTATTTCGGGTATTTCACTCCAAATGATGTGGATAACACCATATTAGCACAAGAAATGTCTTACTAGTAACATGACATAACCCTCAACATTTAGTGTGAAAATATGTTATCCTATTCAAAATACCAGTGAAAGTTTAAGTTTCAAATACAAAATATGACAATATACAAATCAAAAGACAGAATACTTGTCTATATTGGCTATTTCACTCCAAATGATGAGGATAACACTATATTTGCACGAGAAACCAATAATGTATGTAATCCTTAGCATTTAGTGTGAAAATACATTGATCCTATTGAAAATACTAGTGAAAGCGAAGATTCAAATATAAAATATAACAATATACAAATCAAAAGCTAGAATATGTGTCTGTATCGGATATTCCACTCCAAACAATGAGGATAATACTACATTAATATAAAGTAAGTCTCGTTCATAATGTGACATAATCCTTAATGTTTAGCATGAAAACACCTTAAATTGATAAGAATTTCCAATGAGAAATCAAGATCATATCCAAATAATGCCATAAGTCTATTCAAGAAAGCTTGGGATACCACATCCATGTTAGCTAAAGAAACCAAGGGAGTTGCCATTTATGGTTGATATCATCACCTAGACTAATAAATACCCCTCAATCCCAGAAACAGGAAAAGAATTAAGTCAAAAGAAGTATGTTTGACAGAGTCAAATTTCATTCATATGGATAGCATAGACGCGGGAATATTATGCCTCAGGCCAAACATTTCTGGCAAACACAGATGTTCAATAGACACATTCATGGTGCCAAGCACTTTATCTGCTTCAAGAAAATTGTAAGATGTTCAAGTGTGACATACAACATACAAAACGAACCATTGCTCTAGTCTGCGTATTCTATTGTAGCAGTACTTCTTGCAGAAAACTGTCCAGTAAAAGTCCTATCAGTTTATACTTACAAAAACTATGGTTGGGATTAAAAAGATAAAGTTGACGCTTGAAATGGCAGTTGGAAGGTAAATGACCCTTAACTTATATGATAATGAAGAATTGCAAAGGGGAATCCAATATCCACAGCAAAATTCACCAATTACCAGTTCCTTCGAATTTTTTATGGGCTCAATCTGAAATGGAGAATGTCCCAGCTGCCAAATTGCCTTGATAATGACCATGGCCATACTCACTTGAATGAGAAATTTTTTGATAGAAAATATTTCCTATCGGCATGTGTACCGAGAAGAAGAGGTTTGATGAAAAGTTCCTCTATCCTTTTTTACAGATAACTCTCGTTCTATCCATATTTTTTGATATCAGGGATTCATCTCACTATCTCTCTCAAACTTAAACCATTTCCAGTTGGAATACAACCTTTCTTCATCTTCAAAAGGTAAGCCATCCGTGGGAAGGGCTTCTAGCTTCCGTGTCGTGGAGACAGATGAAATTTTCTGCCTGTACTTCTTTGCCATATCTTCAGCTTCAGAAAATACTTTCTGAAAAAAATAGAAACGCATTATTTAATAATAGATCACAAAATTGAAATGCATTATTTAATATCATTTACCTCCTTGTTCGACAAAAATAGACCAGGCTCACTTTCAAGTTCAGCAATGCTACATGACAAAAAATGCAATTTAATAGGAATACAAGAAGCTAATTGGCATCAGAAGAAAGAGAGACTCAAGCGTGTAAATCTTCTATTATCTGATTAATTTTGTAAAGGTATGTTCAGAAGAGAAAGAAATCTTGTGCATCAATTAGAATTTTATGCATCTACTTATCAAGATACCAAGTAGGTGGTTTTTTGTTTTTTTTGTTTTTTTTTAAATATATTTTTTATTTTTATGGTGTGCATGTGCACATGTTCGCGTGTGAAAGGAAAAGGTCCTAACATAGTATCAGTAATTATTTAAACCAATTTGCTGAATCCGTGAAAGGAAAAGGTCCTAACATAGTATCAGTAAATATTTAAACCAATTTGCTGAATCCAAGAGATGTATAGTATCAT
Organism: Jacaranda mimosifolia; assembly: GCA_018894105.1. NCBI lineage: Eukaryota > Viridiplantae > Streptophyta > Magnoliopsida > Lamiales > Bignoniaceae > Jacaranda > Jacaranda mimosifolia. The sequence continues at coordinate 2,830,486 of CM032131.1, read as the reverse complement.
ATAATCTACTCAGGAGCAGAGTGCCAAAGCCGTTAATAAATCCAATTGAACAATGTCCAAATATAAATTCATTAATAAGCATACCTCACAGAAATTTTGTCAGGAAACATTGACTTCACGACAAGAACTTTAACCTCTTCATCAATTGCCAGTACGTCACTAACAGAAGTAATTCTGCCTCGAGTTATGTTCGAAATGTGCAGCAGTCCACTGCAAAAATATGAAAAGACAAGTGAAAATTACTCAAATTGCAGAAAAAAGCATTCTTAATTCTGTGCGCGCGGACATATTAGGCCTCAGGAATGTTATTATGAACATGAGTACCAAAAATTTTGCTCACATGTGCCATAAATGTTCTTCTAAATTCTATATTAATGTTACTCTCAGGGCAAAAATCAATGTTTCTTTCCTTTGACAAGACACCTTTTCTTCCTACCATGTATTCACTTTTAAATAATCTCTAGAATAAGTCAATGAAGCTCTTCTAAAACCAATGAAAAGAGCCAGAACAAGGAAGTGAGAATCAATCAGGATCATTTATCAAGCTATATTTCAAACAATCTAGTTCACAAATTTAGTGTTCACCTCCTATTGGTATCACCTATCCTTATCTGTGCACCATATGGAAACATTTTCCTGACCGTTCCTTCAAGAAGTGTTCCCTCTTGAAGATGCATCATCTCCTATGAAATTGAATAGCAAAAGTAAGAAACTATCAGAGCAAGAGGTCCAAATAGCCCAGCGGACAATCATTTTAAGTTAAAATACGAACCCAAGCTTCCTTCTCACTGAGTATTAAGTCATTGGTATCTTCATTTATTCTAGTAATTTGCACATGTATCCTCCTTCCCACCTGCAACATTATGATGTAAGTTGCTAATGCATACAAGAAGCTTAGAGCAAAGGAGTGCAACCAGCAGCTTCAACAGAATAATGATTTATTGGATTGAAATCATAGAACTATTGATTACAAATCCTTGTTAACAAATCCTCGCAGCAACCATTTGTTTGGTTTTGTGTTATTATATCTACCCAATGTTTAATCAAAACTATCGAGCATTTGAGAAAATATATGAATGGTTTTTAATCCTCCCAAAATTGGAATTATTTGAAATCCTTAACAAGCTCTTTTCATCAACCAATTAATGAAACTCAAAATCCATCTCAAATAAGAACATAACAACAAAGAAGCATGCATTTGAAATCCACTCAAACTGAAATAGGTTTCTTTCTTTTCCAAAATAAACTAACAATGATTCATCGATCTCCAAATGAAGAGGTCAAGTGCCTGTGCCACCCATTAGGCAGGGCCCAAAAGGAGACACGAGATTGTAATAGCATATAAAAAATGTTAGATGTGCATTCATAACGACCTAATTTCAAAAGCAGTGACAAGATGACACTATAGTGAACTTTTTCTCAATGCGTGGCAAAGTTTTAATTTAAAGCATAGATTCGAAGATGACTTTGACTATTGCATACTTTGACTGGCACACAAAAATAGTTTAATATAGTTATACCCCTAAACCAACACAAACATAATTACTATTTGAAAGCAACTAAGGTGAATGAAAAGAAAGCAAGACGAGTGAAATGGTAATTGGCATACATTCTCTTTCAGCTCTGTGAAATTGTTAACTCTATTCATCAATTCAGCCTTTGGAAGAAAAGCTCTCAGCCCCTGCAAGATCAAATTCCATAGAACTATGGATTTAGATAGCTGATTTCCTAGCTAAGAATGCATCTACCAAAGAGACAGAGAGTTCACCTCTATTCTAGTAAGGAGTCCTCCAGTATTCCACTCTGTTATTTTGACCTGAATCGGCTCATTGAGTTGCTTAATCTGCAAAGAGAAACCAATAGAATATTTCATATGTCACTTATAAGTAATGATATGACACTGCAAGGTAATATTCCATGGAAAAAATAAAAAGAATCAATAACCTAAGTCGCTCAGTTCAGAGTGCACAAGAACAAAAGCAGTTAATGGCAAGAAGAAGTGTCTCCGTTGCATGTATGTCTTTACGTAATTTTCAGAAGGCATGGCATTGCTTTTGTCCAACCTTTATCAATTGGTTGTCAAAATTTCTTAACATTAAAGGTGTCAAAATTTAATGGCAAAAATATTTAGGCCAATTGACGTGAAAATATTTAAGATATGCGCCCAAGGATTAACTATAGATGACTTGATGTGAAAATACGTCGTGTTAAGGTCAACTGCCTATTCTTCTTCTTCCAATCTTAACCATTAATTCTTACCCAATCTCAATTGCATTAGCTTCAATTTCAAGTTTCCATCTAACATCAAGATAGATAAATCCCAATCCAAAACAACCACATTACAAAGCATCCAAGCAAACATAAAACGTAACGAAATATAATCAAATTTCCATGATAATGAACAGACAAAAGAAAAGGAAAAACCTGCCTCACTCGGTGCCAAGCAATTCGTCTAAAGAGCCTCCTTGCCGACAGCAACGGCCGGCCACCAAGAGTCCTCCCAAGAACCTCAGCAAAAAGAACGGTTCCTGGCTCCACAACAGGCTTTCCCAGCATCAGTCCACCACTCACTGCCTCATCATTCCTCACAATTCCCACCTTTCCTCGCACCAAAAACTCCTCAGCATCCTTCTCCACATCAAATAACAAATAGTCCATCTCTTTATCATACAAAGGCAACACATCTTTGGTCAGCATTGTCCCCAAAAAATCTGCTCCTACATTCACATCAAGCTTATTCTCATTGCCCGAAACCACCACTCCCACCACTAAATCACCCGGTTTCGGTTCATAATACTCCACACTGACCTTTTTACTTTCCTCCTCAACTAAAATCTGATTTCCATCCTCTGAATCATTTTCTTCCTCAAGTGGCCTAAAAAACTTGTAAAAGGGCTCCAAGGCTTCAACTTTATCCGGTTTTTCCAATTCATTTTCTTCTATTTCCTCAACAGACCCATTATGGGCTTGCTTTGGAGAAGGCTTGTTGAGTAATTCAAGCTCTTCAGAGTCCTCGTTTTCAGGCCTTTTGGACAAAAGGGTATCCTTAAATTCCTCAAAGACTCCATTTTTAGTACACAATGGAACATGAGCCCGTCTAAATTTTGTTAATTTGAAGGAAATACATGAACTTTTGCAAGATTTTGAGTGGGGTTTGGGGTTTTTAGCAAGTGGGAAGATGGCAGTTGAGATAGTAGGATTAGTTAAAGGTACGAATGGATTGAAGAAAGAGGACTTACTATTACAGGGGCAATGGATAGGTATTTGCATCTCTGCTTATCCTGCGCACCTTCGTCGACGGCCCTTTCTCTGGTTTGCCGCTTCTTTTTATCCGTTCGGTTGTCCTTAGTTTGTGCGCCGTGGGTGCATTGCACACACTATCTTCTTGGTGGAATGGGCCCTTCCAAAAATATCATTAAGGTGGAATGAAACCATTTTTCTTTTTATATTAAAAAATATCAATTTTCTATTATATTATACTTTTTATTAAATAGAAAGATATTTGCTGCTGGTTTTCCAAGTATTTTTTATGAAGTCGAACAAATAATAAATTGTATTATATTTTATTTCATTAAGATGAAATTACATCATAATAACAATATTTATTTAAAAACTTTTAACAATCATCCAAAGATGACTCTACCTTTAATCAAGAAAGGTGACTGCGTTAGGCATCCAAATTTTGAAGGCCTCCAATATATATTATTTTTTCGTACTCTAAGCCTAAAAAGAGATACATAAGGCCTTGTTTTATGTCAAGGCCATAAAAAAATATAAGGCTCTTAGTTAGAAGTTTCATACTAATATTTTTTTCTTTCTCAAGAAAAGTTAGCCTAACTGCCTAAGAAAAAGTATAAGGACTTTATTTGGAGACTTATTATTTAAAGTTACAATAAATAATTAATTAAATATAACTAATCAAAAAAATATAAATTTAAATTTTAGTACGCCCAAAATTCTCCTAAACCTCCTAAATATAACTGTGGTTTCTCCTAAGAGCTGTATTCTCCGATGAACTGGGCAGCCACTTTGCTCGCAGTTTGCACAGAGGCATTATCCAACGTCTTCAATGCCTCTTGAATCATCTGTGAGGTGGTGCTTGTTGTGTAGGAATCTCCTCCAGTGTCGGTTGCACTTCTGAGGCTGGTTCCAATGTTGGAGGTGATTGCATCTTAGGTTGGTGGTTCTTCGACCATGGTGCAAAGAGTTCTCAATCCTCGATTTTTTTTGCAAATAATATGTTGTGCTCAATTTCTCTTTGGGGCATAATATTTATAGTCTTTTTTCTAAATGGGCTCCGAGCACTAAAAATTTGATGCCCTTCTTAATGGGCTTGGTCAATATGGCTCTTTGACCTTTTTATTTATTTATTCATTCAATCAATTGGGCCTTTACAGTTTATTTTTATTATTTAATCTTTGAGAACTTAATTTGTCATATCAAAATAAATGAAAAGTCTAACAAATACGCATTTTTTAATTAGCTAAATCCTTTCGTATTTAAGGTTCAAATTAGAATGATTGTAGAAGTGTGTGACTACATGGAAAAAAAGATACCTTATTTGTATCTTTTAAATGAAGATGCAAGTTCTATTCTAAGATTTGGATTCTTGAATTCTACATGAACTTGGCCATATTTTATTTAGAATTAAAATAAGTCATATTGGATTCAACAATGTTTTATTGGGCTTTAGCCCACTTTCTAGTTATGCTAGACTTAAATCAACTAAGCCTAAACTCTGATTTCAAGCCCTTCTTAATTAAGAACTTAAAAGTCATCTAAACTATTAAGATCATCTCAGCTCGACCAAAATGAAGCCTAAATAGTACAATTTAATTTGTTAGCTAGCATCTAGCATGAAGTAGTACAAGAACGTAACTAGGACAATTAATCGGCATCATTCTTAGCTATAGTACAAAAAAAAATTAAAATTAATCCTTGTCGTTCTTAGCTATAGTACAAGCAATATAAGCATTGAAATTTAAGTTCTGTCTTGAATGTTTTTCTAACAAAATGTTAAATTTTAACTTAATGAAGTTGATTATATCTAATTAAAGAGAATATTAAACTTTCAGTATTAGACTGGTTATATCTAATAAAACTCTGAAATTTGTTAGTAATTTGTGTTTACAGCCCTAGTTATCCAACTAGAAATCAACTCCACATTAATCTTTTCTAATTGTGATTTGTTGCTCTATCCGAATGAATTAACATAAATATGTGAATGACAAGGTAAATAGTTCGTACTGTTTAATATTGAACTATATAGCTAAAACAGAAATGTGAAAATTCAAAAAACGAAGAAATTAATTTGGCCGTCTTGTAATTATCAACAAAGGAAAAATGGGATAGAAAGTAAAAAAATGTCGAATCACTTATAAAAGTATATATTTTGTCCTTGAAATTCCTAACAAATGCTTTTAATGAACAAATGTTATTCTTGTTGTTTGATAGGGGAGGAAAAGAAAAAGTTAAGAGTGGAGTGCTCGTAGTAATTTTTGGAGCATCAATTTTAATTAACTCCCATCTTAAAAATTATGAATTTTAGATTATAGTTGAAAAAAAAATACATTTTTGTGTATTGTTATATTATTGTTTAAAAATAGTGATAAAAAATTAGTATGTAGTGTCACATAATTAATTTAATTAAACTCTGAACAAAAATCATCTTAAGATATTAATTCTTCTCTCATAAAAAGAACCACAAATTCAAAATAATATATTAAATATATTATAGGAAGTCTCAAATATCGTATTATTGTTCTAACTAAAAAAGAATTGCTTTGTGGTCATTTTTTCTCCCCCCTGAAAATTATATTATAACCACTTAAAACATGGGGCCCTCACATATCCCTTTTAGTTATGATTCTCAGTTAATTTCACTTACTTTTAGTGAGAATAATTATATATAATTCAAATATATTATCTGTTGAGACATATAATTCACATAACTTGGAAATCATGGGTTGAAAAAAGGGTTAAGAAACTTTTCACAGCAGATAAAAAGAAATAAAAACAAATATTGTGTTTGAAATTAAGTGACAATAATTTCCATGTGATTTGGCTTTTGTGGGTGGCATAAAATTTACTTTTTGTAGGATAGGACTTACTCATGTATAAAATATTACTTATTTCTACTTAATTAAAATAAAAAGATTTAAAAAAAATAAAAATAAAGAAAACTTAAAAAAGAAATTCAAATTCGAAGGACATCTAACAAATCATATAGTTTTTATAAGTTAATATTTGGAACCTCCCTAGATAGTTCAAGTTTGGTTTTGAATCTAGTGTAATTAAGGACTTAACCTAACTAATCCTTTTAAAAGATAGTACGATGGATGAGGTTATGGGTTTGGATCCCATTGAAGTACTGGTTTTTGTTTGCTTTTATAATAATTTTCTGTTGATTATAAACTGTTATTAATCTTTAATTATTGATTTATTAACAATTAATATTTATGATATAATAATATATGTAATCGACTCAATTATTAAAAGAAAAGGCTTTTAGTTCAACTTAATACACATGTAATAACTTTTTCAATCTGATCATAACAGATTAGCAATCTGATACATGTGGTAATCCTTCGAAAGACTTTTAATTTCAAGAATAGAATTGGAGCACAAGAATAAGTTTGTCCATACTTCCACTAGGGTTTTTAGATAAGATACTTTATTTTTAATAGATTGAGTATATGATCGGCCAACTTGAATACTTATTGACGTATGATAAGATAAGAATAGAGAGCTAATTGGATTATTATTAACATACAATAAGCATAATATATTACCAGACTGTTTAATTTTTTTTCTATAAAAGTGAGTTAATATTATTTTATGTAAAAAATTTTAAGACTAGATGCGTTGTAACATAATATTCTGGTACATCATTATTGGAGTAGTAAGTAATGCACTATCAGTTTCCGTTGGTGGCTTTATAGAGTTACTATTAAATGAAGCAAGTACAGTTTCATAATTCAACTTTTTGAAGAAAATGAAATCATAACTATAGTTGAAAAAGAGAGGCGTCAATCACTTATTGAAGGATATATTTTGTCTGTGAAATTTCTCACAAATACTTTTAATAAACAAAATAGGTATTATTACTTATTATTTGCTCAGGAAAAAATTTCAAAAAAAAAAAAAAAGTAGGAGTGCCCATAGAAAGTTATGGAATTTAATGTCTCAAGTACTTCTATCTCAAAATAATGCAAATAATTTGACCACTTATGAAATTTTAGATCGCAGTTGAACAAATACAATTTTGTATTTTTATATTATTGTTTAAAAATAGTGTTGGAGGTTTAATAGTATTGCATCATTAATTTAATCAAAATTTAAAGAAATTATTTTAAGAAATTGAGTTTTCATATGTATATTAGGAAGTTCCTAATTTTCCTAAAAAAGAACCGTAAATTCAAATTAAATGAAGAATATTAAATATTATGAAAAGTCTCAAATATCATATTCTGACTATTACTTTTAATTTGTTTTCTTCTCAAACTTAAATCATAAGTACACAATGCAAAATACATTATTTTTTGTGCGTGCCATATGCTTCTATACTTTGCAAGGTTTGCGAGGGGGAATAAAGTAACTTGGAACTGATGGGTTGAAGTAAGGATTAGGATACTTTTCACAGCAGATACAAGAAATAAAAACACATGTGGAGGTAATTGGAAGGGATAATAAGTTGTTTTAGCATATTTATTTGTTCTTAATTAAAACAAAAAAGGCCTTTCTTTTTTAATAAAAACACTTAAAGAGAAGAAATTCAAACATTAACTTCCTCACATCTATAGATTTGCCCAATCAATATTGGAATTTCCTAGACAATCCAAGATTTTTTAATCTTTGTGTATTCAGGGCTTGACTTAGCTGCCGAGTGGCCTTTAATTTAATGGCATTAATATCATGATATATAAAGTATAAAATTGAGGAGCTTAAAATTAACGAATTTCTAATGTGCATATGTATAAATATAAAAATAAAAAGGACCCAACCTAGCTAACTAATTTCTATAAAAGAGGCATGGGCGAGGCATTAGAGTATGGATGCATGCCATCAAAGTATATATGAGGTTTTTGTTTACTTTCATAATAGTTGTTTGTTGATTATAAATTATTATCAAACGCTAATTAGTGAGCATTATAATTGTCAACAATTGATATTTATAATGGAACATATAATTGACTCAGATAACCCCAATACAGGCACAAGTAATTTTTTTCAATCTGATCAAAATAGATTAGCAATAATCTAATGCACTAGTTAATCCTTCAAAATAAAAAAAAATTAATAAGAGTAAGAATTGCGTGAGTAAAGGTAAATTTGTCTATGCCTCCACGAATATTCTTAGAAAAGATATTTTATTTTTAATAGTAATTTTCCCTTTACTTGGTACATTAATTATTGAGTAGTTGTCCTAATTGAATAATTATTTATGTACGATGAGATAAGCACAGAGCGCAAATAGATTCTTATACATGTGCAATAAGCATTATATATACCACCAGACTTCATCAAAGGCATTTAATTTTTTAATGAAAACACTTGAAGAAAAAGATGAAAAAGTAATAAAATAGCAAGTGATAATATATAGTTGTTACTAATCATATATATATATATATATTAAGTTACGAAAGATTTTTTTTTTGTCATCTTAATAATTTTTATAAACTAAATAATGACAAAAATAGTATCTAATTATCACCATTGATAATTAGTAACATACTCATAGTGACAAACTATTGATAATATAAAAATATGATCATAAATTATAATAATAATTTTTATTGTAACTAAGTTGTCATTATATGATTGATTAATTGCTGATGGTGACATTTTAAAGCATTAGCTTTTGTCACTATTGAGTTATGTTGATATAAAATAAAAGTTATTGTCACTCATAAAATATCATTAGCGGTAAAATAAAAGTTATTATCACTTAATACATGTTATTACTATATTATTACTTATTATTTTATAATCAATATTATATTTTTTTACAGAGAAAATGATATAATATTATTATTTTAAGTTAAAAATTATATGATTCTTGACGTAATCTAGCACATGGTTATTCGAGTTAATAAAGTGATGTAACATCAGTTGCCACTGGAGACTTTCTAGAGTTACTATTAAATGAAGCAAGGACAATTTCATAATTCAACTTTTTTAGGGGAGAAATGAAGAAAATCATACGAAAATTCCCCCCAAAAGAAGAAATATTGATTCCTTTTAAGAAATGTGTGTTTGCACTTCTTCTCTTCAAAGAAATAAATGACAGTTGCAACAAACACCCTCTGTCAAAGTTGTGAAAATTAATGAGCCAAAATAATGTATAGTACTTTGGAAAATGACATTTATGGACTACTTTATTAAGTGAAAGTCCTTAATTATATACAAGCCCATGGTTCCATCCTCCATCAGTCTATCTAATGCAATATTCAGATGAATAATTAAATATTTAATTTGCTTAAGTCATAATCAAGATTATTTTATTTTTTAGGATAGTTCAAACTGCTATTAGAAAATCTTACTCTAATTAATTAAAAGAGACTTTAACTTATAAGAGGACTCCTATATTATATGGGAGTCATGTATTATTTATAGTTAATTAAACACTTAAGCAGTCCATGACCAAGATGAAGAGGCTAGCTAGTACAATACTCAATGCATGTACAAAATCTAAAAAAATAGCTTATTCATTTTTTTTTTCAAACTAATGAAAATCTATATCAAAATTTGGATTTTTTTCTGCTTTCATATGGCAAAATAACAAAATTCGTCCTGTAACTTGCATAATATCAATTCTAGTCCTATAAGTATTAAAAAATTATTATTTTTCGTTCTTTTTTCGCCAGAGCTGGCGAAACTCACTGGAAAAGGTGACGTGGCACGCCGTGCGTGTGACATTTCTTGTTTCTGCCTCGTTGGCAGCTGACATGGCTTGATAAATTAAAAATAAAAAAATAAAAAATGCCAACTAGATATACAATAATATATATGATATATATTTATATATAAACATATATATATCTAAATATATGTATTTATATATACATACACATACATATGTATATATTCCCCCACCACCCCCCCACCCACCCACCAGGTGGGTGGCTGGCCGGCCGAGCTCACCATGTCCAGCTGGTGGCTAGCACTTCACCTGGCCAGATTTGGCCAGGCGAGGTGCTGGCCATGGTGGCCGCTTGCACGGGCCGGCCATGGCCAGGCGGCCTCCATGGCTGACCCGCATGGTTGGTGGGTGGGTGGGGGGAGTGCGGTGGGGTAGGGAATTTTAATTTATATTTAAATTTAATTAAATTATTTTAAATATGTGAGTTAAATTAATATTGTTAATGGTAAATTAGGGGAATGTTTGTTATATTTTTTGTGTGATTTTATTATGTGTTTTGGGATAATAAATTATTGGAGAATGTGAAAATTGTGTTGGGGAATGTAATTAATTTTTGGTTATGTTTTGGAAAATAGTTAAAAATTGAATTTGGAGAATTTTGATATGTTTGTTTATGTTTTGGGGGAAACATTTTTTTTACTGCAACAGTTAAATCAATGCTTTTTTGTTAAATTTTTGGGGTGAAAATGAATTTGAGTAATTTTTTTTTATTATAATAATAATAATATATATGATGTATATATAATATATGTATGTATATATTAAAACATGGGAAAGTTTTGGGGATAATGAAGGATATTTAGGGGGAAAAAATGTGTTTTAAAGGAAAAATTATGATATGTAATATATAAATATATATATATAGATGTGTATATATATGTGTGTGTATATATAAATTATATAATATATTTGAAATTTAAAAAAAAGAAAGGAAAAGACATGTATGCTGCCAACTAAGCAAGAAAAAGACAAAAAAAGCCTACATGTCAGCTGCCAACGAGGCAGAAACAAGAAATGTCACATGCCCGGCGTGCCACGTCACCTTTTCCGGCGAGTTTCGCCAGCTCCGGCGAAAAAAGGATGAAAAATTATAATTTTTTAATACTTATAGATCTAAAATTGATATTATGCAAGTTATAGAACGAAAAACCAAATGGGGTAAAATTACAGGACGAATTTTGTTATTTTGCCGCTTTCATATTATAAGTTTTTTGACTATAAATTACTGTCAGTCGATAAGTATTGATTATTATAATTATTGATAATTAACACATGCATATGACGAAATAATATATATGTGTGCGTGTGTGTGCTATTTGAGGGGGGGGAGGAAAGGATCAGCCTAACGCACTTCTCAATATATCACTTTTTGAATCAGATCCTATAGATTAGAAATCAACTGTAATACATGTTTAATCCTTCCAATGATATTTTCATAAGAATAAAAATGGCAATGAATCGCCTCCGTTCTAGATGCTCTTGAGCATAGCTAGGATTGTTGTAGTTGAATACTTATTGATGTATGATAAACTAAGATGTTGATAATGCCTTCAAATTTAGGCTACAAATGGCGAGAAACGGAAGAAATGGCAGGTGCGGAAACTGGGCAAGCATTTTGTAGCCGTGCCACAATACCAGAAAACCAGCGTCGCTGCGCCGCGCACAGACCCATGAGCCAAAGACTCTACTTTCGTAGGTATTTAAGCAGTTTTCTTCCGGGACAAATTGGGACAGACCATACACAAGTGATTCTAACTGCTTTTGAAATAGTTTTCTCGAGACGGAATTTAAAACGAGGGTGTTAGGTGTTCTCTTGAGATTTGTGAGGCTCAAATTGTACTTGTTACTTTAATTTGAAATCACTAAGTTCTTTTTTTTGTTTGGTGGATTAGGCACATCGCCAAACCACGTTAAATCTTGTTATCAGTTTTCATTGAATTACTTTATTGTTATTTCATAATAGATCCTCCAAGATTACAACATAAGAAATAGAGAGCTAATCAATTCTTATTAACGTACGATAAGCATAATATATCATTGAAGGCATTTACCTTTTTTAGTAAAAAAAGAAAACAGATGTAATTATTATTTTAAATTAAAAAATTAAAAACTATATGATCGTAACATAATCTAGTAATAATAACTATAATTCCAACAATAGTGACTAAAATTGATTGATATATAGAAGCAAGTGGATGAATTAAGTAGTCGAATTCTAAAAAGAATCATTAATTATCAAGAGTGTAATTAGACCATACATATTAATATATAAAATTATTATTTATACTTTGAATAGACAAATTAATTGATAAATTGTGATTATACTTAATAATAAAATACTTGAAAACTCCTACATATAGAGAAGATTTTTTAATTGATGTGCTAAGAGAAGAGGTCACACTCTTATTAATATTGGAACTGGAAGTGAAAAGAAAGATATGATCCACATGTATTAATACGTTCATTATATATATATATATAAAAGGAGTTACTATTAAATGAAGCAAGGATGCTTTCATAATTCAACTTTTTAGAGGGAAAAAATGGAAATCATAACTATAGTTAAAAGAGATATGTAAAACTTCAAGAAGACGAATTTTTTTATTATCTGTCTTATAATGATGCTCAACAAAGAAAAAAAGGGATAAAAAGTATAAATAAAAAGTCGTCGAATCACTTATTAAAGGATATGTTTTTGTCTTTGAAATTTATATCAAATGCTTTTAATGAACAAAATGGGTATTCATTCTTTTGCTTAGGCAAAAAGGGTAGGAGTGTGCGTAGCAATTTATGAAGCTTCAATATCAACTCCATTGCAAAAATTATGCAAATAATTTGACCATTTATGAAATTTTAGATGCATCGTAGTTGAAAAAATATAAATTTTTCTCTATTTTTGTGTCATAATTATTGAAATTAAAACAGTGATTCAGAATTATTAGTATTACATTATTAATTTAATTAAATTTAAAAAATATTTTAAAACACCAAAAAATATTTAATCATTTTTTTTGAAAAAAATAATGAAATTCTACCTTTATTTATCTTGACATACTTGAGTCAAATCTCAAAAGAACAAAAATTAATGCAAATTTAAATCATAACACTTTGTACATAAAGCAAATATATACATTATTTGTTGTGACGTATTCTCCTACTTTGTAAGATTTATGAGGCGGAAGAATGTAACTTGGATTTGATGGGTTGAACTTTGAATAAAGGGTTAGGAAAATTTTCACAGCAGATAAAAAGAACTAAGAAACGAATGTTTTGGTAGAAAGGGATAATATTAATTTTCTACGTGATTGGGTTTTTGTGGGTGGCATAAAATTTAATCTTTTCATTTTTATTTTTTTTTAGGATAGCAGTCAACCATAAAACATACTTATTTTTACTTAGTTAAAAATAGAAAAAGGACCTCTTTTTTTTGGATAAAAACACTTACACACAACAAATTCAAACACTAATTTCCTCACAGCTATAAATTTGCTCAATTAATTAATATTTGGAATCTCTAGATATATAAACCAAACTTGATTTTGATTCTTTGTGTAATTAATTAAGGACTTGCCCTAGATACCTAGCTAATCTCTATATAAGATAGCATGGACAATGAGGCGTTGGTCGAATTTGAGTAGTCCCACCAAAGCCTAGGGTTTGGTCTGTTTTCACGATAGTTATTTGTTGACTATAAATTATTGTTAATCGCTAAATGCCTATAGTTATAAATTATAATTGTTGGTAATTGATATTTATGATATGTAATGGCATAAGTAATCCATCAGATCAACCTTATACGCTTTTCAGTAGCTTTTTCAGTCTAATCACAGTAGATTAACATTAATATAATACATGAGTTAAATTATGAAAAGATTTTAATAAGAATAGAATTAGAGAGTAAATATAAATTTGTCTATGCCTCCATTATGAATATTAGAAAAAATATTTTATTTTTAATAGTGAGTTCCCTTCTACCTGGTACACTATTTGAGTATAGATTATCTTCTTTTAGATTAATTGCTATTTATTAATTTCATAATTAATTAACTTCTTTTAGAAAAAAAGAGAAATCATAAAAAAATTCTGTGTACCACGGCCAAAAGAAGAAATAGATTAATTGCTATTTATTAAGAGAGATATAATATATCTGCACTCCTTTTCCTCAACAAAAATTACAAGAAACGACCTCTACTTATGGTCTGAAAATTAATATGAACCAAAATTGTAGGACTCTTGGGAAGGATATATATTTATATTTATGACACCACAATTCACTAAGTGGATGATGTCCCCAAGAATTTTCATTGGTGTATATGAGATGACCACCTATTAATTAAATCAATTATACGTTAAATAAAGCATCTATAATTTATGATATATTTGATTCAATGGTATTATTAATATCATACATAAAATATAAAGTTGAGAAGTTCGAACATAACATAACGAACTCCTAATATGCGTGTAAATAAAGAAATAAATTACTATTATTACAATATTGGAAGTAGATAAAATTAGTTTGGCCTATTAATTCACCAAGCATTTAAAGGATAATTTTGGATACAATCCATCCATGGATTATCAATATCTTGGGTTGAGTCTTGAAGCCATTCCCATATCAAGCTACCAACTTTAAACCCCGTCCCAAATGCCAGCATCCACATCTTATCTCCTTTTTTTGCTCTTCTTTTGGCTTCAAAATAAGCCAATTCATAAAAAACGAGGCTGCTTGATGTGTTTCCAAATCGATTTAAACTCATTCGAGCTGGCTCAGTTACGTGGTGACTGAGTTTTAAAACTCGTGCCACGTTCTCTATGACGGCCTTGCCGCCTGTGTGTATACATATGTGGTCAAAGGCTTTGGTGAAATCTGGCACAATGACTTTTGAGGGCTCGTTGCACGATATGATTGCCGCCGCCGCCGCCAAGTAGACGTAGTGGAAGAGTTGACTCAGCGGCAAAACTCTAGGTGCAAGAATCTTGATATGCTGCCTTAAGTTCACCCCAGCCACCCTTATCAAATCTTTGGTGAGGGCAACTCCAGTATAGCCCTTATCATCCTCCTCCTGAAATGCAGCTCTATAGGCACTATCGTCTGCCCCATGATGAGTCCGAAGCGAGTCGACGAGTTCCATCTTGGCAACTCGGCGGCAACCCGGGTCGTTGGTGATCATCGCGGCGGCGCAGCCGACGCGAAATATACAGTTAGTCACAAGCATTGGGCGGCTATCGCCATTGTACCAATTCAAGGTGATACTCTCAGTGATGACGACAAGGGCATTCTGGACTTTTCGGCTACTGCGTAAAACCCTAGCAGCAAAGTCGACGGAAATAATGCCGGAGCTGCACCCCATTCCGCTCAGATTATACGTTTTCACGTCGATTTTGAGCTTATAGCGGTTAACGATTAGAGAACAGAGAGAAGGAGAGGGCGAAAAGCTTCCACATGTAACAATAACAATATCTATGCTCAAAGGGTCGATTAGGGTTTTAGCAAGAAGGGCATCAATGGCGGAAAAGATCCCTTCTTCAGCTTCTTGGATGGCGTATTTTAGCAACGGAACACCCTCTTCTTGGAAGATGAAAGGGGGTGCGTAGGTTTCGTCACCCAATCCAGATTTGCGATAGATGTTTCGCATGAAATCGAGGGTTTCTGGGGAGAAGTTAAGGTTGTGGAGGACGAAGGACTCCGCCACCTGATAGGAGCACTTGCGGTGGAACGGCGGCTTGTAGCATGAGTAGGTTAGGAGGAAAACTGGGTGGGGGCGGGTGAAGAAGTGGTAGAAGATAGGGAGGAGGGCGAAGGCAGTGCAGGAGAGGGAGAGGCAGAGGTTGGTGGAGAGAAGGTGGAGGGTGGCGGCGAAGGCGGAGGAGGAGAGGAGGAATGTGATGAATAGAAGAGCTAGGAATGAGACTTGAAGGATTTGGATGTTTAGTAACGGCTTCATGGTTTAATATACAAATGGCTTTCTTCAAGATTTGAATTAAGTTTGGCAGCACTCAGCAAGAAGAATATATATGAGGAATTGAAGTGGTGTAAATATATGGTGGGGGTGTGGTGGGGGTAGTGGTAGGGGGTTGGCATTGAAAGCTCAAAAAACATTGGTTGACAGAATCAGTGTGCTCAGATTATTACAATGAAAATTATTGTGGGCTGAGGTAATTAATAAATGTAGATGTATCTGTTTTTATGCATGGGGGATGAGGTGGGGTGGGGGAGCCCAGGGGTGGAGAGTTGGACCGGGAGGGAGGCATTTGAGTCCCATTTGACTTTGGGTTTGTGGGAGGTGAGAGGGGTGGTGGAGGCATTTGAGGTGATTTGATTTTGAGAAGAATTAAATTTAGAGACTTTTACAGCTGGATTTGAGTTGTGTTAATTAGGTGGAAACGGAAGATGTTAATTAATTAGAATGTGATGTTATCTCCTTGGAGAGAAATTTTGTAATAAATTAAAGTTTTTTGTTGTACAAGATGTTCTCATGTCTAGCGTGATGAAATTAAGATGAGACCATATTATTTCAGTTATTAGAACTACCTTACAATATATTAATTAAATTGTATAACTCTAATTGTTTATGTAAAACACCATCTGTGATCTGTATGAAGGGCTTTTCTAATTGACATGGTCTCTTATTTAAAGAGAGTGAAACGATAAATTAATTAATTGTAGTCAAAATAATATAGTTGAGAATTTCTTTTTTGATGTAGATTCTCAACCAACAACATAGACAAAGTTCTCTAGTCTAGGTGATGGTTGTGTTCCAGATAAAACTCATCCGACAGTGAAATTGCGCAACCGACAAAAGATTAGCCAACAGAAAATATTAGTACTTGCATGAAAACCAAAAAAAAATATTCAGCTTATATACCAAAAGTAATAGATGAATTATGAAAATGTATTAGAATTAATTCACCAAAGCGACTTCCATTGTTCTATTGGAGAAGTGCATACTAAAATTTTACTGAATTATAACACATAGAAAATATTATTACACCTTAAAAGTTGTACGAGTTAGGTCACAAATACAATAGACCCAGGTATTTATTCTTTGCAGCTGGACTTCTTGTACCTTTGGAGGACTTGGATGAATTTAATTTACTAGCTAGGGTCTATAGACTTTGTAAAAGAAAGAATATAGCATTAATTTCTTACAAGTTTACAATTTGAATTTTACTACAAAAGGGGAGTTCTCCCCTTCTGTTTTTACTTACGAAGGTCAACAAAACAAAAAAAGAATAGGCCTTATTATTCTTATTCCTACATGTTTCCAATTATCCCTGTCCTGCAACAGATCCGGGGGAACAAAGGTATCGAACTTCTTCATAGCATTATTGATTAGAAATGAATTTTCTAGAATTTGACTCCGTACCACTGAAGCGTTCATTCGCACGCTTGAAAGATAGCCCAAAGATTCAAGGGAATGATTGGATAATTGATTTATAGAAATCAATTTTCACAAAGTCAAAGTTGACATAGTTCGGTCATGTTGAAAAATATATATAGTGTTATTGTTCTCGTACAATTTAATGAAATAACATTTAATTACTTTAATTTAAAATAAGATTTGAGTCAATTTTGCAATTATGTTAATTAAATTCCATGCATGCTTGTGAGCAATTTAATAAAATAGGAAATTATATTGCCAATAATTAAATCACTCTTTTCATTTATTTCATGGAGATCTCCAATAATTATTTTTCTTTTTCCATCTCAAAATGCTTTGCTCTTTGGAACTCGATTATAAAGATTAGTTATACTGGACTAGATTAGAACTAATTAAAAACTTTCTTGTGTAAGATACTACATTTGATCTACTTATATATATAGATAGTATCATAGTAATTTTAGTAATGGACTTACTTATTGTGGCCCATGACTCATAATTAAGTTTAACTTCCTCTCTCATAGCCCTTGTACACATGGCCCATTTATAATTCAGTTTAAAGTTGACAGGCTAAATATCCCATAACTCAAAATCTTAATTCGCATAAATTGTTAGGATTTTCTTCTGATTTGAATCAAAATTTTGAATTGAGCTTGCGCGTTCGATTGAAGCCTAAAAGCAAAATTAATAAGTTAGGGTTTTTCTTAACAAAAGTTTTCCTGCTCTACAGGTAGTGAAAATGATAATAATATTGAAATACAAATACAATGAAAATGATAGTATCTTACACGAGTTTTACACACATAATTCAATTCGTACTTGGAGCACTTAAGAACTTTTTGAACTTTTATTTCATTTCATATAAGTAAGAAGGGCAGCATATAATATAAGGGAAGACCCATATAAGATAAAAATCTTACATGTGGGTTGTAATGAAAATTCTTTAACTGGGTGGTGACCGTAACAATGGGAAAAAATTATATTTTTCATCTCGTAATTTTGTCCTATAATTTGTAAAATTATAATTTTAATCTTGTATGTTAAATTTTTTTAATACTTTTAGCTTGATTTTTGTAGGAACTCTAAAAATTGGCCAAAAAAGTTGAGTTGGCCTACCAACAAGGCAAAAGTTATCATACTAATAAGGCAAGATGCAGACCCACTCCAATACGCCAAATTAGCTTTTCTATCTTATTCTGGAGCTCTGGCAAAAATCAATCTAAAATTGACAAGTTTTTTCATGGATGCAAGACTATTTGCAATTTTACAATATTATAGGACGAAATCACAAAATACGTAAAATTACAGGAAAAAAAAATGCAATTTTCCCCTATGACAAGTATCAGTGAATCGGAAGAAAATTATACAAACGCATCCAAACTAATCATGCATCAAAAACCAAATTTGAATTACTTATATGAGAATTTTCAATCCTTATATTAGCGCTACTAGCGTGCCTCCGGGTTATGTCGATCATTTCCAATGCAGCATGCATCTCATCCCTATATTTTATTTTTGTTAGAGTTTATATTACTGTGAACTATGTGAATTAAAGAGATCAGGATGACCTTGATCTTTCAAGTTTCCCTTGCAAATATTATGCATGAATGCAAAAACATGAGGACAAACACGCAAAACGAGTAAGGGATGCACACAAATACATACACATATAAACATATACAAACACGAAACACTCTTCTTCCACACAACTTTTTTTGTCAACAAATTGCAATAAAAAATTCTGACAATCTGATTTCAGCTGGAGATGGAGAAATTAAGTGTAACACCCCTAAAATTTTGTATTTCGAGAAAATACGGGTTTAGAATTCAAGATATTGATTGGTTGGATTTTAGGGCTCGAAAATAAATGAAAAGGACTTAATTGCAAAACATTTGAAAGTTTTGGGGTCAATTTGCAATTTACAGAGACTTGATTGAACATCGACTACAACAAATAAGATTTTAAGTGACAACATCTATTGTCACAAAATATTAAATTCTTGTTGCTAATCAAATTTAATGACAATAAATTCTTGTCACTATGTTGTCACTATACCTATGTCACTAAATGTCTTTGGTGACAACAAAAGAGTTTTGTCGCATTAGCTCTTAAATTTAATGACAATACTCAAGTTGTCACTAAATCACAACAAAAGAGTGACAATATAATTCATCACTTAAAAAAAAAGTTCTTGTCACTACATAGTTTAACTTGTCACTAAACATAACATGTTTAGAGACAAAATATAAGTTGTCACAAAAAGTATTATGTTTAGTGACAAGAGTTCATCTTGCCACTTTTTCTTCTTTGGTGTACCTAAACAGCCCCCTTCCCTTCCAACGCAAGAAAAAAGCTCTATCCTCCATTACTATCAATCCTTTTTCTCTTAATCCTGCATTTTTATTAATCCTTCAAATATCTTGCATTTTTATCAATCCCACGTATATCCAATATATTTATCAATCCACACATATCCTACATTCTTATCAATCCATATATATATTTAACTGTAAAAAGAGCATGAATAAAAAACTAGGACATCATAAAACTAATCTATGAAAGAAATTCAATAGAATGTACACAATCTCTAAATTCATATATTTATTTCTTTGTAAAATATATCAAAAACTATGTTGGATATATGTACAAATCATCCCAAATAGTTTTTAAAGCATCCTCGAACACTTCAATTGTGAATGCCCATGAGATCTTCCTCAACTTCTATCTGAAAATGAACAAAATAAATTTTAGAATAAATAAAATGTCAAAAGATAGTAAAATCTTCAATACTACAATTTCTATTGTGCGTCGAGTGTGCAAGCACACGCCTCATAAGCATTCCTATCATACTTAGTGACACTGGAAATTAGCTACTATTAGAAACATAATATGACAAGAGAAAGTGTTCATCAATCAACCCATAAAATCTACTAATATATTCTAAGCAGCATTTCAACAATTTGTCCAACACTACCCCCACAAAACAACTATTGCCAAATTAGTATTTTCATATAAAATGATTCTCCAATTAATCTAAGGATTGATAATTAATGAATAAATATGGAACTTTATTACCAGTACTTTGAAGTTAAAATGTTGAAATGAGTAAAGGGTTACCCTACACCAACACCAAGCAAGTTCACCTGCAAAAAAGAAGGAAGTCTCTTTATGTAAAGAAGAGTCAGTATGGGTGAGAACTTTAACAAGGAAAATGTGCATATGACAATTCTTCTGCACTGCTCTAAATTAATTTTAACAATGAGCTAGATTGTTGCTACTGAACATACCATATGGTTGGATGTAGTTTGTGGGAACAAAGACAGGAATCATGAACCAAAGCAAAGGAATGAAATTCATAGCCAACATCTAGAATGCCAAGCATCTATGTAAGAATATCCATATAGAAATTAAGACTACTCAAGCAAATCCAAAATCACTATAAGCTGTCAGTTTTTACATGAAAACAATGAATTAAACTTTCTTGGCTTGTTCATATGGCTCACCTTGAAAACATGAAATAGTGACTTTCATGGTCATGGAAAGAATCAGATGCAATTTAGCTCCTAGAACATATTAAAGATGGTTACTAAAGAAAATTAAACAATTTTTGTAATTGATGCACAAAACTAAATTTAATACTAATACCTCGCAACCTCTTGGAATAATTCTCGCAATCCAGGTTCACTTGCAAACCTATAACAAAAAAAAAAATAGTATATAAGTACAATTAAAAAAAGGAAGAAATTGTAAATAAAATAAAGAATGAGCTTTAAAAGTAAATATAAGAGGAACAACATATCGAATTCATTATTAGAATTTTGAACATTTTGCAGAGCAAATCCATGTGTAGATGGATGAGTGCTTGGTTGATTGTGGATTGGCCTTATAGGAAACCTAACCATGATAAAAGCAGTGGTTAACAACTAAATAATTCAAAAATTGAAAAATAAAGCAATCTTAATAAATACCTAGGTGATGCAACTGAGAAATGGCTTGTTTGACGAAATTGTTGAAAAAAATGTCATTATCTCAGATGTAAACTTTTGACTTTCTAGCATTGCCTTTTGAGTTACAACTAAGCTTTCTTTTAACTCTTCAATCACAGACTTCTGATCTTCCAATTGCTCAGAAAACAATAAAACTTGCTGCTCAGCTTTCTCAGCTCGTTCTTGAGCTGTCATGGCATTTCGCTTTGCCTCTTCCAACTCTTCTCGATAACTTCTCTTTGACAATGATCTACTAGGTTTTGGCCCAGGCCTCCTACCACGGATATAGCCAGATTTGTATCCCAATACTTTAACACAAATTTACTCCTCATCTACACTTTCACCTCTTGCTTGTTTTTCAATTTGTTGTTCCACCATTTTTGCCTATTGTACAAAAAAGAGTTTAAATCACTAATATACCATAAATGTGTAATACAAGTTAACAAACTAAACTTAGAGAATCTTTCATGTATGGCACCAACATTTAAATCAAATTAAACAACTAGTAAAAGTAACTTATGCGTCAACATGCACCCACAACCATATTTCTCATAAGTAACATATATGTACCCTGTGTAGAACCAAAATAAAGAAGAAAGCTTACATAATTCTCCTTTGCAATTTCACTGATCCAATACCCTTCCTCATATTTATATCGAGTTAATTTGTACAATTCAATTGGACCCACAACATCTCCATTATTTTCTTCCTACACAAAAACAAACACACAAACACACACAAAAAGAAAAAACAAAACAAAATGTTGATATATAGTTGTACTTTTCCTTAATTATACCATTAACAATATTTAGTGGTACTTACCCTTTCTTTGCAAATTCGAGCAAAGGATTTTGTACCAGCTATATGTCGTGTGTCTTGCCTAGCTCGATTTTCTGTATTCCGCTTAATAATTCTCTGCACCAAAACTAAGAGTTATAATAAACATTGCACTTAACTTATTTATAAATTTAAATGTTTGTGTATCTTTAGTGCCTTAACTTCTTGGATGTTATGAATTGAAATACCTAATACTCTTCCGAGGAAAAATAATTGCTAAGATATTCCCAATCTTCTGGATCTACATGTGGGGGACCAATGCCTTGTACGAAATAGTTCTTGTAAAGCTTGTGGCGGTAATTTCTGTATTGTGTGTTCATTTGACAAAAAATAACTCCATCACATCGCAAACTCTCTCCAAAATTGAAAGATCCCTACATATCATTAACAAGTTAATAAATTAAAATATCATTAATTAGTTAATAAATTAAGACATTCAATTAAAAATATGGACAAAGAAATCACATAAAAAAGATGTACATACTTTGAAATCTCTTAACAAACTTAGCTTTTTATCGTCTTCAATTTTTGCCCATTTTGTCACTTGGAGAGGCGCAAATCTTCTTGTCAAACAACCTGATTCAGTGACAGCAAATTGACTATTTGCACCCACAATTCTATTGACCTCCTCTAGTATCTCAATCATAAGCTTCTCATTAGCATTTTTTCTTCTAGACAATGCCACATTCCAAGTTTTTCCTCTTTTCTTATTTCCTGCCAAAGAATTGATTGCATTAGAATTCAACACCAATACATGCTTACATGTCAATGATGTAAAACTAATAATATTCAAGTAAATAAATGAGGATAATTATTGGGTTTACCTCTGCTGGTACTATTGCTAATAATCTTCTCATGTGCATAAAGGTTTTCTATGGTTTTGCTATCTCTGTGTGGTAGGGATGCTTCACTTTGTCCCATTGTAACACGTCTTCCAAGCCCTCCCATCTACAATCAACAAAAATACATATGAAATGGCACTAGCTCATAAAGTTAGAAATCAAACATGACCACATTAATATAGAAGCTTGATATAAAAAGATGGTTTAAATGAAGTTGATCTAAACTTAAATCATACAATTATTGAAAACTCAAATGAAGATGGTCCAAAACTTAGTCTTGAAAGCAATATGGTTCTTCGAGTTCTTCATCTTGGTAAGGATTTTCAAGAACATTTGATTCTATAGAATTTTGTATAGGAACATCATAAGATCCACGAGGTTGTGTCTTCTCCACAATGTGCCAACTTTTCCCCAATTTCAGATCTTGAATCTAGAAAACTTGTCTTACTTGATATGCCAAAACAAATGGTTGGTCCTCATACCAAGTTTTATGTACATTCACACTGGTTATGTTTGAATTTTTATCCTTTTGAATCCCTAATCTATCATTGACATTCCACCAATCACATTTGAAAATCAATACCCTATTACCCCCTTATAAGTAATTAACCTCATAACATCTTTAAGGACACCATAGAAGTCAATAATTTTCTTATTGTACTCTCCTTCCACAACTACTCCACTATTTTGGGTTTTTCTATTAGTCTCTCGGGCTGTAGTATGAAATCTGAAGCCATTGATATTGCAGCCCGTATAATGTCTCACTCGAGTGTCAGGGCCATTTGCTAAAGATATTAACTCATTACTAGCCATTCCATCTGCTTGCAACTGTTCAACCTATTCATTGAGAGAAAATAGGTTAAAATTTATACTAGGAATACACAAATATATAGATTCATAAAGAAAAAGGTAAAAAAAATAAAATCTATAGACACGCTTCTTTAACCATTTTGGAAAATGAACATCATGTCGTTGCTCTACATTTAATACACTTTCATCCTTAAGTTGTGCTATATGTTCTCTGCAAGAGAAGTCTTACATTTATCATCACCAATCATATAATTATGCAATCTAATCATTAAAAAACAAAAAGAAAATTGAACTGATTACCTTCTATATTGCTCAATCTCTTCACAATTTTTCAGCACAAAAAGATGAATGTTTTTCCAATCCAAATCATTTAATTCTCTATATGTAGGTCCCCCAAATGGACGTCCTTTGCATGCAAACACAGATAAATCACCCTTCTATTCACCCATATCATAGTTTCTTTCCATTCGGTTGAACCTTGTCTCAACATCATGTAAATACATGGAGCAAAAGGTCAAACATTCATTTTCTATGTATTGCTCTGCATTAGAGGCTTCAGGGCAAGCCTTGTTGCGCACGTATCTCTTGAACACACCCAATTTTCTACAAAACAACCATATAAAAGTACCTTAAAGTTTGAATACATATCACATATACTAAAAATACATCAAGAAAGCAAGTAAAAAATAAAAAAGAACAAATAGCTAAATCATACCCTTCAAAAGGAAACATCCAGCGGTACTGAACTGGTCCAGCAATCTTGGCTTCACCAGCCAAATGAATCATCAAATGTATCATCACATCGAAAAATGCAGGTGGGAATATTTGCTCAAGTTTGCACAAGGTCAATGCCATTTGCTTTTCCATTTTATCCAATACATCTAAGTATACAGTTTTCGAGCATAGTTTTCTAAAAAAATCACTAAGCTCAAGCAATACCTCGTACACATCCTTATGTCAATATCCACGTGTTGCCAATGGAAGTAACCTTTGTAAAAGAACATGACAGTCATGACTTTTAAGGCCAGAGATCACACACTCTTTCTCTTTTACATACCGTGAAATGTTTGAGGCAAATCCAACTGGAAATCTAATAGAACTTAAGAATTCACACAACACCTTCTTCTCATCATGTGTTAAAGTATAGGAAGCTGGTGGCATATCTTGACATTCCCCTGCAAATGCAAATTTGGCTTCAAGCCTTTTTCCATCAAATCTCTACGTGCACTCTTATTGTCTTTAGTTTTTCCAGGAATATTCATTAATGTGCCGAGGATGCTATCACAAACATATTTCTGTATATGCATGACATCTAAATTGTGTCGCACCTTTAAAATTTTCCAATACGGTAATTCAAAGAAAATGCTTCTCTTCTTCCAAGTAGACTTATTCTCCAACCTCTTTCTCCTACTTCCCTTCTTTCTTTTTTTGCCTTTTCTCATGATTTTGGTTGGATTCAACTCTTTACCAAATTGTACATGTTCAATGGTACTCAATTGCTCTAAAATTTCTACCCCAGAAAGTATTTTAGGTGCACTTCTATGATCTTTCTTACCATCAAATGCCTTCATCACATCCCTCCACCTGTGATTACTTGGTAAAAAGCGACGATGTCCCATGTAGCAACGTTTTCGACTATTAGACAAATGTTCACATGTAGTCTCACTCATGCAAATAGGACAAGCATAGTAGCCTGATGTGGTCCACCTAGATAAATAACTATATGCTGGCAATCACTAATAGTCCACATCAATACAGCATACAAGACAAACTTTTCATCTTTATAAGCATCATATGTTTCAATACCAATTTCCCACAACTCTTTTAATTCATCTGTTAGCGGTTGTAAGTAAAAATCAATGTCATTTCCCGGACCCTTAGGTCCTGGAATGAGCATAGAAAGCATGAAAAAAGGATCTTTCATATACATCCAAGGTGGGAGATTATATGGCACAAGAATTACTGGCCAAATGCTATAAGAAGTGCTCATATTACCAAAGGGATTGAATCCATTAGATGTTAAACCCAACCTAATATTTCGAGGATCATCAGCAAACAATGGATATTTTTTTGTCAAAATCTTGCCAAACTTCAGAATCAGCAGGATGTCTTAAAGCATTCTCCTCATGCACCAACTTTTCTTTATGCCATATCATATTTTGAGCAAGATCCTTATTCACAAATAACTTTTGTAGTCGAGGTTTCAAAGGAAAGTAGCGTAAAACTTTCTGAGGCACTTTTTTAGACCCTTCATGTTTCCATCTACATGTTTTGCATTTTGGGCAATCCTCAAAATTCTCATATTCTTTTGAAAACAATACACAATCATTTGGACAAGAATGAATTTTTTCATACTTGAAACCTAAGTCTCGCATCAATTTTTTGGACTCATAATATGATTTTGGAAGATCTACATTCACACTGCGGAAGGCATCTTGCAAGAGCTCAAGAAGCATATCAAAAGACTTGTTGGTCCAGCCACTTATAGTTTTTATATGCACCAATTTTACAAGAAAAGACAACTTAGAATATGATTCACAACCTTCATACAGATTCTCTTTTGAGTCTTTTGATAGTTTGAGAAATGTATTTGCTCTTCCAAGGGGAAAAGAGGCACCTGGACTTGTCAAAGTTTCTTCTACACTCAAATTTTCTCCCAAGAAAGCATGTGAAATATCATTTAACATTTCCCACATATCATCATCGCAGTCATCATCCATATCATCTGTGTTAGTACTATTCTCCAAGTTTTCCTCATCATTTGAATCGGCCTCATAAGTTTCTCCATGATAAACCCACTTAGTGCAACTTCGTTTTATCCCATTTATAGATAAGTGATATCTAACAACTTCTCGAGTTTGATTGCTATAGTTGTTGCATGCATAACAAGGACAAGGAATTTTCTCATATAGTTCTTTATTAGAATATGCAAATCGAAGAAATTCCTCTACTCCTTCATCGAAAGAAAGATCTGATCTATTCAATTGCATCCAACTCTTATCCATGAGTAGACAAATCTAAATTCATAAAATAAATATAATTAAAAATCTTATATTTTTATGCAAGAAAGGTAAAGATAATTAGCTCTCAACTTGACCAAAGTATATATACACAAAAAAGAAAGACATGAACCCGAAAGTGTCATGTTTTCATGGAAAAGTAAGTTCCATCTAAATATATTTTCACTTTCATGAAATTAATGAGAGTGCTATAAATGAGTTCAAAAATGAATCATATAAACCTAATGACTACTTTTAGACAACATAATAGAAAAGCGCATAAGTAAAGATAAAACAAGGGGAAAAAAGGAATAAGATTATATACCTTTAGTAAGATGAACTCGGTTACTCAATTTTAAATAGTCCTCCTTAAAGAATCTGCAGAAAACTAGCCCTTTATACAACTACAAATATAGAGAATTCACATTTTCACTAGTAGAATTACTATAGCAAAAATTGATTAATTTTCAAGAGTAAAAAAACAAGAGGGCAGAGAAAACAATAAGAAAGAAAAACTTTTATTTATGCTTGTATATACTCATCTTGTAACTCTCATTCTTGCACAACTATAGCCACCACCTTGGATCACAGATATTTTTCATCTTTTTCTTTTTCTTTTTAAATTTATCATCATATGTAATGAAAGGAAATCCTTATTTATTATGTTGAATATTATTTGGTTTATTCCTCATTTGGTTTGCTAGATTTTAGTACAAGGCCAAATGTTGAATATTAAAAGGGAGTTTGAATTAGCTTATAAGCTCATTGAAATATTTTATGATTATTTAAAAGTATATAAAATGCAGAGTCTTTAATAGGCTTTTTTAAAAGAGGAACTTATACTTTGTTTTAAATACTAAAAACTAAATTTATTTTTATGCAGTGACAAAAGTATAATAACCCCCACAATTATGTATGTAACTCATTGTACCATGGAACTGAATTTCAATACCATTATCAAATAATGGCCCCACCAAGTTAATACGTAGTGCACGTATTATTGGTAATTGCCATAATCATGATCTTAATTAGTAAAATCTTACTGACACCACTAAAACTTAGTGACTTTATCAAGACTTGAGATTATGGATTCTATGTAAATTAATCAGGATGCCCATCATATCAAGTGAAACAATAAAATGCGACATTACATTGAAATTTTAATTTATTACGTATGACAAATAATCATTAGTAAGTTATAAAAAAATACCACCAATTTTAAATTTATCATTTTATTTACCACAATATGAATGAAGTCAAATTATTTAATGAGATTATTTTTATAAACTCATTTGGAACGATTTTGATATTTTCATTACCTATCAGAAATAGGAAACACCACCACGGTAAAATGTTCATGTAATATTTTCAAAAATTTAAAATTAGAATATAGAGGGAGTGTTTGGTTATGTTTCCTCAAAATAAAATTATTTTGGAAAAATATAATCTACAATGTTACCATTTTATTAGTTTGTTTAAATTTTATAGTATATGACATATTCTATTAGCAAATGAACATTGACAGGTGCACTGTGGAAGTGGATCATCATCTCAGTTTCAATTGTGGTAGTCTTGCTGTCATTAATATTGGGTTTATATTTTTTCCTTGTGAGAAGATATAAAAAAGGTTCTCTTCTTTTTATTTTAACAAACTGGTTTTCCATCATTGCAGGGAAAAGGAAGAAGAATGATGAAATCCAGAAACTGCAGGAGCCGATGAAGCTCAACGGACATACAAAAGAATTTGAATTTGAAAATGATGAGGGCAGAGGACCACATCTTAAAACTTTTTCTTATGGATCTATTTTGGCCTCAACCAACTGCTTTTCTTTGAATAACAAATTGGGATAGGGTGGTTTTGGCCCTGTTTATAAGGTAAATTTGGAAAGTAAAATCCTTCGCAAGTTGAATGAAAATCCCATGTCATATGTGTTTATACTATCCCATTTCTAAACTGAATTAATACTCATATCTAAACTCCAACATTGAAATCTGGTGAGGCTATTAGGTTTTTGCATTCATAAAAATGAGAAAATGATAAAGTTCTGCAATATTTATAAGCACATTCAACAAGAATCAGTATTTGAGTGCTAAATGAATTTAATTACTTGGAACTGGAGATTTATTGCAGAAAGGCCACAGAGAAGCTGGTCTTTGAGCTTCAAAAAAACAAGATATTTTTAAGTTTTTATATGAATTTCTATCATTAATTACTAATGTAAGATTGTTAAGTGATTAGCTTAAAGAACATGAGAAGCACAGGGTTTACCTTAGAACAAGAGAAAATTCAACTGCTGTAAGAAGGCTGTTTCTTGGAGATCAGTACTTCACTAGAAAAGAGAAGTTACAAGTGAAACCTGTGCAAAATTTAAGGTTCAGAAGTATACAAATGATGGAGGTTCAGAATATTAATAAATAAGGCAGGTGCATAATCAATTTCCACATAATTATCAACTTGGCTGACAAGGATCACATTTGTCATTAAACATGAAGGCTCAATCATATCAAGATTTTGTCTGCTTGATTGGTTGAGGATATTAAGACATGCCAACCTTGAACAATAACCAACCATCATACAAAACTATATAATTAATGGGTACAAGATTCTCACCTCATATTGACTTTCTCTTTCTTGCAATATTTAAAAACGTCCCCGGCAAGAAACAAAGCATCCAGCTCTTCAAATTCCATCACCAAACTTTTTGAAAATAAAAAATCTGGCAAGAGATAGATATCTGCTCAAACAACTTCCTCAAATTGACTTGGTAATAACTAAGACAACAACTTTGCAAGTATGGGGTGGAGGAGGGTGCAATAAGGGGAAACACTTGTTGCATTAGTCATTACTAACTTAAACCAAATTTCAGAAACTAGTCAGGCCTACTATAGTTATGCACAACTCTGTCAGAATAGAATTACGATCAATTAGTAGCTTCAGAAAAGCAAAATGGACAAGTTAAAAACATGATTCGCAAACAACATATTGAATAAATTAGTCCGACAGTCAAAAATTTCCTAATGCGAAGAATTCGCGAACAACTCTAAAGCCTGAAATCAGAATTAAACATAAAAATTAAGTGCTTTAAACTCAAAATATTGCAGATCATAACCAAACAATCGTCCAAATTACCAAACCTCAAATAGATGTAGGAGAAATTGAAACCCTAGCTATGAATTCTTCGAATTACCTCGCCGCTTGTGTTGCCTCAAATAGAATCAACATTTTGAGAATCAGAAAGGGAGAGAGGGAGAAGAGAAAGAAGAAATCAAAGAAAAACTTGCATTTTGTTTTTCAATTGGGAGATTGGCAGATTGTCGGGGAGAGAGGGAGAAGGGAAAGAAAGTGCAAATGCTGTGAAGAGCTTTTTACCTCTAATTATTTTTGTTAATATTAAAATTATTTCATTTCTCTCAATTAATTGAATATTTATTTTTTAAGTTTTAAGGGTAATGAGGCTATTTATGTAGCAAAAAGAAATCATTTAAGAAATATTTTGAAAATAAAATAAACAGAGTTTTTTTCCCCCCTAATCAACCGAGAGAGAGAGAGAGAGAGAGAGAGAGAGAGGACATGTATTCTATCACAAGAGTTATTATTAGTGACAAAAAAAATTTATATTTTTAAGTTGTCACTTAAAAGAAGCTAATTAGTGACAAGAAAAGCTTACATTTTCAAGTTGTCACCAAAAAGAAGATAATTAGTGACAAGAAAATTTTACTTTTCAAGTTGTCAATAAAGAAAAGTTATTAGTGACAAGAAAAATTTTACTTTATTAAGTTGTCACTAAAATAGAAGTTAATTACTGACAAGAAAATTTTACTTTTTTGTCACTTTATCTTAGAGAAGTATATTAATAAAAGAAAATTTCAAATGAAAGATGATGATGATAATAATAATAATAATAATAATAATAATAATAATAAATTATTATTATTATTATTATTATTATTATTATTATTATTATTATAAAAAGACTTATTAGTGACAAGGAAAAAAAAATATTTTTGTCACTTTATTCACATTAAAATTACATATTAATATAGTGACAAAACACAAATTATTATCACCTAATATATGTATTTAGTGATAATTTTTATATTGTCACTTAATTTTTTGTCACTAATACTATTTTTTCTTGTAGTGATCATTTGAAAACTTTTGGGGTTGCATAGCTATTAATTCTGGTCAAAGGGGTCAAAGTGATAGACTAGCATAATTAAAGGCTGAATTGAAGTTTGAGGAAACTTTGGAGGACTTGATTGAAAATCTGACTTAAGTTTTTGGGGTAAAATCTCAATTTCGAAAATATTGGATTTAAATAGTTGGTCAACACTTTCTTCTTCCATTTTTCTTCTTTTCTCTCCATTCTTCCTCCCGCTTGCACAAGTCTTTTCTCTCCTGGCGATTTTTTTTAGCGAGCCTGAAAATACCAAACTAAGCTAGCCAACCTCTTCGTCTCCTAAAGGTGATCATGCCGGTGCTAAGAACTTCCCATTTGGAGCGGTGAAACGCCGGAAAATTGAAGACCAAGGTGGCGTACGGCGGAGCTTGGGAGGTTCGCTGTTCCGGTGACTTTTTGCAGCGGACCAAGGTGGGTTCTTGACGGGTTCAGCTCCATGAAGCATTTGGTGAAGTCAGTTTTGAGTTTTGGCCACCGGCGACGGCAAAAATGGAAGGACCGAGGCGGTGGCGTGAATGGTGGTTGGGGGTTTTAAGGTGAAATTAAGGGTTGTTGAGGCAGCAAAGCTTGAAATTGGTTGTGGCTTTGGGTTCAGGAGGTTCAGATCAGCATTTTGGCAATGATTAGGTATTTTTCGGCGGCGGTCTGGTGACTTTCAGGTAGAAACTTTGGCTCGTCGTGAGGATTGTGACGGTGGTCTTGGTTCATAGTTTCGAGGCCTGGTTAAGCAAATTTGTGGGTAAAGGAAGTTAGATTATATATGTTATATATATACATGCAATGTACCGTTATTTTCGTTGGACTTTGTAATATGCCAATAATGAGGATTTGAGATAAGATTTTGTATATATGTCCCCATGCATGGATTATGACATGGCATAGTGGACCCGGATTAGGTATTATTAAATGATAAGTTTGGATTAATTATGTTAATTAAGAAATTAAACTATGATTTTATGGGATTGGCTTGAGAATTGATAAGTAGGTAATTTGAGATATTGGGACTAAGACTCGGTATATGCATGTGTCAGTATGAGTTTAGTCAATTTGGACTATATAAATTTATGAAATAATGAGAATTATCGAGTTAGTTGGAAGAGAAAACCCTAACTTTATGGATTTGGAAATTAAGTGGCAGGAAATGGGTTAATTAAGATAATTGAACTATTATTTAATTGGGGATGATATTATGAGATTTGATAAGTAATTAGGAACCGAGATTATTTTGGGCCATAACGGCTTTATTAGTCATTTTGGGTCAATAGTACCGTTTAAACTTTGAAGTACCATATTAATCGACAAATTAGTGATTCTAGATTATTAATGGTATAATGGTGATTAATAGGATTAAGTATGGATTTTGATTATAAATTTACTTTTTTGTTAGGTAACGACGAAGTGGGTCCCACGGACCAATAGGCTACTGACTGTGGTAGCACTTCTGAGACTACAGAGGTGAGAGTTTGCCAACCTGGCACTCCTTTCAATTATCTGTTATTGGGATAAACCCCTATGTAGGTTTTTTGTTTCTGTACCGTACTCAGTTATGTTTGAAATTTGAAATGTGTTTGAATTCTGATTGTTATCTGTTATCTGATTTGAACACCCCTGTGAGGGTTATCTTTGATATCGATTTTGTTTCTGTTTGTTATGGCGCCCAAAACTCCTATCCGTTATTTGTACCGTTCTGTTATCTGTTCTGTTTGTTCTGTTATCTGTTGCCTTGTTGACATTTCTATACTGTTCCGAATTGTCTGTACTGTTATCGATTTGTTATCCAAATATATGTTATCTATACGATCTATTATATGACTGTCTGTTATCTAATCCGTACATTGGTATTGATTCGTTCCGTTAGTAATCAGTTATGTACCAAGCTATAACGCCTGGGTAAGTTATGTGCCAAGCTGGCATGCCTGGGTAAGTTATGTACCAAGCTATGCTTGGGTAAGTTTTTGTACCTGGTTGTCATGTTTGGGTAAGTTAAGCACCAGGTTGTCACACTTGCGTAAGTTCAGTTCGTTTTATGTATAGTTAAGTTCGGTACCAAGCTACTATACTTGGGAAAGTTTAGTTTAATTGGAAAATACGTTTGATTTGATTTGTTTTCTTTGAACGATTTTTGCTTTGTTCGATTGTCATGGATTGCCTGTCGGTATTCTGATATGTTTATGCTTGACTATTGATTTATAATCTGTTGAGTTGACTCTTCTTCAACAGATTCTTTTTACGCTTATAGCTATCCCTTACTAAATCCTTCATATTACACCCCCCCCTGTTTATTTTGATTATCTCAAACAGGGAATAAGTGAGGAATTTGGACTCTAGGCTGTACATGAGTATGTTTTGTAATAGATCAAATGTTGCATGTATATATAGAAATCATATGATTGCTAAGTATGGATTTGAGGCATATGAAACGTTATGTTGATATGGATGATTTAAGAATTGTAAATACTTTGTTATGTAAGAATGTGAATCTTGGCATTTACTTTGTGGTTTATCAAGTCTGTTAAGTTGAAATTCCGCTGCTTCTTATAAGTTGAATTTGAGATTTTATGGCATGTATTTAGTTTATGTGTTGTATATTACAGGATTGTTATAGGTTTGTTTAAGTTGGAATCCGCTGCTATTTCTGATAAGCTTGAAAAGTTTAATTATGAGCTATCGCTGGTATTTTTGGGTTCAGAATTATTGATTGTAATGTTTTGATATCTCAACTTTGGGTTACCCGAAGTGGGGTGTCACATTAAGAGAGGTGGGTCCATAGTGAATCTACACTCAATCGATTATACATTGTTGGATTGAAATTAAGAACGTGGAAATTTTAATGAGTGCATTGTATTCGATCCAATTAAAAAATTCACAAGAAAGAACGAGTAGAGAATTGGACCCAATAATCATCAGTCGTTTGTATATAATCTCATAGTTTACATTTAAATTAACAGAAAATTCAAAATTTTGCCCTCTTCTTTTTCTTTAAATTGCTCTCCATGTGAGCTGAAATATCTATTTAACATTTCATCAAAACTAACAATTTTGCTTCCACCATTAATTCCACCTTTTTTTTTTTGCCTTAAAAATTTCTTGCAAATTGCTACCAAATCATATACATATACATATACATACATATATGTATATATCTATATATTAATAGCATAGTTATCATGACAAAAATGAATGAAATTAAAGATGCAAAATTTAGTACGTAATTGTGCATATGATACTTATTAAGGGTGCCCACTTTTGTAATTTGGAAATTTGAATTTAATTAGACCTTATCTATAAATTAACCATACCCTAAGGAGAACTGTTTTTTCGCTTAATAATTCATCATTTCTTTCCAATCCTTGTTAACATATTAAATAATAACAGGTGGTAAGATTTGATACCTTAGTGATATTAAAATTATCAAAAAAAGTAAATGTCATAAGTTTGTGAAAAAGAATTCGAATCAATATTATGTTGTAGCAATTACACAACAATTTTAAACTAAAAATATATTGCAGTCGACAAAACTATCAACTTGAGCATGCACTTTAAGAAAATATCTTAAAAAGTTAATAGACATATCAAATTTTCTCACTTCAATTATTCTTTTAAAGTTATTATTACCACCTTATGTCATCTTATAATTTACATGAGAATAGAAAATAAAGACAGATGTGAATTTTGCTGTCTGTGATGTTCTTTTATTATTCTGAAATGTCCGATTAATGTGTGATGTTGACATCAATAACCAACACATGAAGCAGCACATTTCAACAATACCTATTAATTACCCTTCATGCCCTAAAGGGTAAAAGACATTCTTGTATGGGCACAAAGTTCATTATTGATCATCTAGCTGGCTACACAGTATTCATTACTTTTGTTTTTCATTTTCTTTTTATTTCAATTTAGCCTATCTTTGGTGATTCATGAGAAAATTTGTAATATATATATATATATATATTTACTTTAGTCAGCAGTATTTTGTATTTTTTCTTGGTACAATCAAAATCAAACATAAAATTGAATTATTCTTCAAAAAAATAGTATATTGTATAGATAATAATGAGTCCTGCAAACAACTCAAGTGGCACAAATTTTAAAACAAATCTTGAATTTAGTTGTCGAACACATATTCAACTCGATCTGACCTAAACCAACTTGAATTCTATCCATTATATATATATATATTATATATATATGTAATTAATTGTGTCATGTATAGTTAACATAGATATATTATGTATGTGTGTATGGATATTCCTAACAGACCTGCCACTTATAAAACAAAATTATAGTATTAATTCTAATAAATTAAAAAAAAATAATATAACATTAATAACTAATTATTTATGCTTTCAATATAAACATACATAGAAGTAAAAAAAAAGTCTAATTCTTTAATTTTTCAAAAAGTAAAACATGAACATGAAAATTTGTAAATAGTTATTTGTTTGTTAATAATATTGTTTTCTTATATTTAAAAAATTGAGTTAACATTGTTTTTTAAAAATATTTTTTTTGATATTCTAAAATCATAAAATAAATTTAATGGTTCAACATACCAAATCCTGAGATAGGTTGAATTCCAAATCCATAAAAACCTCAGACAATTGAGTTTAAAATTTTAAAAAAGTCGTTCCAACCCGACAATTTCAACTTATATAGAAATGGTAAACTCCTATCGAAATTGCTCTTCAATAAATCAAAGAGAATGTCACATGCATGGAAGGAAAGTAGCTTTGTGAATTGTGATGGTGGACATTTATTAGCAAGTCTTTATAAAGAATTGAAGTTGCAGATATAATAAATTATCTTGTGGCCTAGTAAATTAATATTTATCTTATCATTTTAATTTGTTAAAAAGTTCGTCCATTTAATTTTCACTTGTTAGAATAAAATCCAGTTATGCACCACCATGCCAAAAATTATAATCGATCACGTGAGCATGTTCAATTCACATTCAAGCCTATTTTTATTAGCAACAAATCAAATACATTGTTGATCAAAATATCAATTAATTCATCTGTTATATAACTAATTCGACCTTTCAACCATACTAATCAAGCTCTAAGAGTTTTAGCTAGCTTATCTCTACAATTCAAACTCTAACTCTATGGACATAGGTTAAATTCCGAGTCTGACTCACTCATAATAGAACAACAACCCAACAACAAAACAATGACCTGACATATTTTAAGTAGACTAGCTTCAGATTAGATTTTATTACACAAAATTAGGACATTAGCTAAAATTGATCCGTTGGTGATACTAAAATTTTGTAGCTTTAACTACAGAATTGACCTTGCCAAATTTAAAGTAGATGCTATCATAGTTAAACCGCGCTACAACCAATTTCAACTGATGCTTATTCTTATATATATATGTATGTATATATCAAATTTTCTATAGATAATACATAGCTAATCTATTGCACTTCAAATGAATAAGACTACGAATTGATATCTAATAATTTTTTCTTGTTATTTAAAAATTACATTTGCTGCAAAAATTTATAGTTATAACTACGAAATTAATCTTATAACAATTTTTCTATAGTGAATATCTAATTTTTTTTAGGGTTAATTACTCAGACATCCTTAAGGTTTGCCTGACTTACTCAAAAATCCTCCTGGCATTAACTTTTAGCAGTTAAAATTGACAGGATTTGTAAAATATTTGTTCTGCCCTTCACTAAAAAAAATTAGCCAAAAATTGAAAAAAAAAAATCAAAATGAAAAAATTAGCATTACTTAATGAAATTACAAAATTATCTTGATGCCATCAATATATGTTAAAAATATTTAAATATTTATATATACATTTGTGATATAATATATATATATAACCATACATATATATACTAGAAAAAAAGTGCACCGCACTCTGTGCCCGTGGAGTTCTCTCTCTCAATTTTTTTTTTCTATTATCATAAATATTAGTAGAGTTATATAAGATTATATTACATTCACAAACTGAATATTAATGTTACATCACAATAAAAATTATACTATGAAATATATACTAATAATAAGTTAAAAAACACTAATTATTATGCTCTGTGTAGATAGAAGGAAGAATCGAAAACTTAATTGCAATTAAACAAAACAGGCAGATTATTAATTTGTAAATATGTAGATAACTATTTTCATTTGAAGTTGTGGCTATCCACAATAGTTTTTATCAAAAGTAGCCACAATAAGTAACAACACTTTAGGCAAAAAGCAAATGCTATTTACATAGCAAATATCCAGAAGAATAATAACAAAAATGTTCATCTAGTGTTTGTAAATTTTTAATAACTTCTAACATAATGTGGCTACACACAGCACGAGCAGCCAAGCAATGGAGCAGCATATGAGCAAGATGCATGGGAGACATCAGACAAACTGGTCAATCTCTAACCAACGACATATTCCAAGCAGCAATACGGCAAGAGTTATGATCCATTTCGGTGCCACCAGGAGCAAACAGATGTACATTATATGTGTAAGCAGCGACTTCAGCCTACAGAACTCTCTTTGCTGTTTTCTTATAAACTCTGCTCTCCATTCTCTTTTTCAAATGTCATCATTAAAAATAGTAGCAATAGGCACATTGTACTGTTTGTGCTCAAAGCATATTTTCAAATTCATGTCTCCTTCATTCCGATACTTTCTTTTCAACTCCGTTGATACCTAATAAATATATATTATGCAATGAAGTTAATTCAAAACACATACGAAAGAATCAATAGAATATAGTAAAGAGCAATACATACTTTGCTTCAATTTTAAATAGTGTAGTTTGCCCAATGGAAATGCATTCTATAAAAGTCTCCACAGCTTTTCTATAGCTAAATGCTCCATGAATCTTCATTGTTGAGCAATTAACATACACTGTAATTCTTTGCAAACTTTAAGATGGAAAGTTTATATATATGTATAATATGTATGCTTTGTTGTAATCACCTTTCTCTTGATAATTCACATTATCCATCAATTGATTGAGGCTTCTTCTACTGATATCATTAGTCCAACAGAATTGCATTTCTTTTCCTTTGTTGTTGAAAATCCTTACATCAATAATATTGAGCCTCGTATGTTGAAGAAGGATTAAGTAATTATCTTGTATTTTGTGCCCTCAAACAAACTTATTCCAAACTCAAATATCCGGCCATTTTCTTACATAAGTCAGCCACACCTTATTACCACATCTTATCTAGATGTTGTTCTCCACCTAATTTGATAGAGATATGGTTAGACCGAATGACAAATCCTAAAATAAATTATTTATAAGAGTCAAAGTTTATAGCTATTATGAAGCATAGAAATATAAAGTTAAAAGCATATTTTTACTTATCACATAAAATTGGTTCTTTAAACATATCAAATAGAAACTCATTCCTTAAAAAATGAACAAATAAATAAGTACGCATTATTTTTTTTAACAAAATGCAATGTAATATGAAGATAGAATATTTAAATTTTGAATAAGTAAAATTATTAATAAACATATAATTACCTCGAATTGCATCAAAGCCATCACTTGTGTCTATGTCAGAATCATCAGGGCTATCACCTGTGTCTATATTAGAAATTAAATATACGAAAGAAAGTCATGTTTGCGATGAAATATAAGGATAAGATAGAGATAGTAATGTAATGTACTTGTTTCATCCTAATCATTATTTGTGGGTCTTTGTTCAGTGTCTGCTTATAAATTTATAGTACAAACAGAAATAGATAAACATAAAAAGTAGATAAAGCCAAAATTTAAAAATATATGGTAACAATCTGAATTGCTTTGTGAAGTTATTTTTAATCCACATTAATAGGCATACATCTAGGTAATCCATGCAAAAAATACTGATCAATCCAATCTTTAACTTGCTGCATTTCTTTCCAGCTCTTGGATGCATCAAAATGATATATATCTTTGAAAAAACTTGCGAAAAATGGCTCAATAGTAAAAGTATAATGATGAACTGTTGGTACAAGCCCAACAACCACTAAAACTACATCATCACTTAAAGTTTTGAGATAGTAGTTTGTTTCCATGATTTCTCCTAAGTGATTCTTCTCTTGAACTTCATTTTATCTTAAAAATACGCATCCACTATTTCCTCCATTACAATCTACATTAAATTTTATTGGTTTAGCCAAATATACTATACATAAACTTAAAATATATATTGAGTATTTTTACAAGCACATGGACCAATTTTCAGAAATCAAATCATGCATGGATAAATTATGTTCATCAAACTGGAGATGTTCAGAAGTTGCTCATGCATTCAATGTGTAAAAAAAATAAAAATGATAATACATAAAAAGACAAAATTAAATAATAATAAATTAAGCTTTCAAGTTATGTGTTATTTTTTTTAATGTACAATACATGCATTTTAATTCTTAAATAAAATAATCTCGTATAAATGAAATAAATATTTTTGGATTTTACTAATCGGAAATTAGTTTATAAAATATTTAAAAATAATGTTCTTATTGTTATTGCAATAATTTAGAAAATATTTTTATAATCTTTTAACATCCGGCCCCATGCAATAAAAGATATGATTATCTGTTGTCTATATATTCAACTGCATAATGAGAAAGCTGCAAAATTTGAAAATCTGATTATTTTTGGATACAGGTGTTTGAAAATTTTCCCAAAAACTTGTATTCCACCATGAAAAATTAATGGGTAGGTAAAAAATTAATTATTGAAACAAACTAAAATATTTTAAACTTGAAATTAAAATAGTTGTTTGTATTAAACATTATTCATGCAATGCTATTACATTCGTATAGTATCTATAATAGAATTTTTACAAGATCCAGAGTAAAAAATAATAATTTGTTTTCTAAATCAGAAAACTTGCATGCACTAAGTAAACGCAACACTCATATCACGAAGCAGATAACAATAAATATTTAAGGATTTGCATTTAGCCAATTCTTAGCATATAATGTTAAAATTTATAGATAAATATTTCAAATAATCAAAGTTAATAATAATATAAAAAAGTTACAGGATAGAGACGGTATAAGCAGGAGAATACTAACACTCGTAGTGTCACTGGATCTCCAAAGCTGTGTTGCTATGGTAGTGCTGAAAGAAAGAGCCAGAAAACCCTGACTGATAAACTTCCTTGTCCTCTTCAGACTTTTGTGCTTTCTTTTCTTTTTCTTTTCTTTTTAAATACTTGAAATAAGGTTGTTCACTACATATTTATACTTACTTTTTTTTAAAAAATATATATATATATTATACAACTTGGGCTAGTTATAATTCAGGTTTCATTTTTTATAAATATCTTTTGTTTTTGTATTAATCCTAATTTTACATATGGGCTTTCATAAATTTCAATTGATAGTCCAATATTAAAAGAACCAACCTAAATATCTTTTTTATTGTAATTGGGTCTAGTCACAATTCATCAATTTGGCAAAATGGGCTTTCTTAGTAATTCACATTCACTTTTTTGCATGAAATGTTTTAATAGATTAGCCCGATAAATTATAGAATATCGGCTTTTTCATCACTTTATTTTTATTCTTAGTTTGCTAAATGTGAAGTGAGCCCATTATTTTGATAGCAATTTAGTCTTTAATTTTTAGAGCTAGGCCTGAAAGAAAAAAAAAAAAAATGTAAACCGCAATAGTTTTTTTATATTGTACGCAGATTCCTATCAAATAATAAAGCAATTCACCAACTCATCCAGTCTTCCATGTCTGTCTTAAATTCATTGGCAATCTTTTGTATAAGTGCTTGCAACTCCATTAAAGAGGAACCATAAATTTTGTACAAAAATTAGTTGAACATAGTTATGATTTTAATTAAATCAAACTGTTTTTGTATTTATAAATATGTTTTGGTCTTCAATATTTTTTTATTACATTATTTTAGTTCCTTTTTTTTTCCTTCTATGTGAGCATAGTTAAACATATGTAGATTTTTGATCACTTGCAAATCATCATAAGTATTAAAATCTGGTTGAGTTTGAGGTCTTCTAAGCAGAGTGAAATTTAATTTTTAAAGTACATTAAATATGGAAATTGTAATTCAGATTAATTTTTTTATTATAGTTTTTAGTTATAATTAATGCAATTGAGGATTGCTTACTTGTTTATTATAATGTTTTAAATTTAAATTCATTTATCTGTAGTATAATAACATTATTGCATTGTAAACAACTTATAAACGATAGTGGTGCATAACTCTATTTCATCAGGCTAATAGTTTATGAATTTTATGAACACCTGTGCTGCAAAGGATCTTCTCTTGCACATATGTTTTCTTTCAATCTAAATTTTATTAATTGTGGCCAATTATTTGAAGCAACAAATTTTGAATTTATCATTTGCAAATTTGTTCTAAAAGGTATAATTGGCAACGTCTGTTGGGAATCTCCTCCAAACATGGTAATTTTATCACCAAACAACTTATTATGCCCATCTATAATATCTTTAAGCAATCTATCAAAAGCTTCAATAATTTATTGATTTGCCATAGAGCTTCATCCCAAATAATTAATTTTGATAAAAAAAATCATTTTTGCAAGACTTGA
This sequence comes from Jacaranda mimosifolia, assembly GCA_018894105.1. NCBI lineage: Eukaryota > Viridiplantae > Streptophyta > Magnoliopsida > Lamiales > Bignoniaceae > Jacaranda > Jacaranda mimosifolia. The sequence continues at coordinate 2,788,980 of CM032131.1, read as the reverse complement.
TTGGTTGCTTATTTTAGGCTCTGATTTTTGTTCGGGCTCAATGGGAAGTTTGAATCTAGAGTATGCATTTCTACCACAAGGCAAAAAGGATGTGCCACATCAAATGATGCTACGGTTGAAGCTATATGACCTCTTGATATTATATATGCAAACAATGCTCTAAATAAAAATATTTTAGCAGTTCTACTAAGTACATCAATAAAAAATGACCCAAATTCATTAAAATTTATTTTATATACAATCGCTTTAAAAGCTTCACTTTATCTCTGATTCAATTTTTGTATTGTAAGTAAATCACCAATAAGTACTGGAATTTTTTTCATAACCAAGCTCTCTAGAAAAACGTTCTTCTTCAGTTAATCTTTGGAAATATGGGGCCAATAAAAGTCATGAATTGATCTACCCATGCACATGAGAAATTTATCAATAGAATTCAAAGTTTTTTTCTCAACATCTAATTGTGTTAGTCTTTTATTTCTTGTACAATCATCTTATAACACATCTATAAATTTAATCAATAATTTTTTTGGATCCATTGGACAACAGTGCGCCAACAAAATTGTAAATAATTTCCTAAGAGGTGAAGGCATTTGAAACGGAGATGCTTCCTCTAAACATTGTTCTGTGTGTGAATTTGACTTTAAGTATCCTCTATGAAGTGTAACTAACCTCAAAGAATCATATAATTGATTGCCTACAGTAAGTAAATCTTCGTATGATGTAGGTCCTCTAATATTCATTAAAAGAATTTTCAAAAAATACCGTTCGCCTTCAATAGGGTCAACGACAGCTACTCTACCTATAACTATTTGTGTTTTTTGCAATTTCCATCTCCTATCTTTATGTTCCCACATAAAAAATTCTGAAAATTCTCTATATAAAATATTAAGTCGTCTACCATAAGCATTGTTACCATTCATTGAAAAAAATTCAGTTAAGATAGTCCTACCCTAGAAAGGATTTCTCATTAATTCACTCAATGGTTTCTTTCTACCAAAAGTAACATATTGATGATTAGGTAAATGTATAGGCAATACATAATAGGTAGATGCATTTCTATTAGGTCAAAAAAGTAAATACGCCAAAATGCTTCTATTGGTGAAATCTAACAGCCTTTTTGAAACTCTTAATCTCATCAACTTTGTTCACAAAAGATTCATCAACTATACTATAATAAATTCGATCATAACATTTGTAAATGTACTTGTATAAATATTTCACAAGCTTAAAATCTGAACATGCCTCAACATTAATGTGGCAATCAAATTTAGCAAGCAAATATGGGGAATATGGGACGACAAACCTATTATCTAAATATGTATTACAGATAAAAATATGTTTTCCATCTTTTCGTCTTCTATAATTTAGATACAATACAAGAAATTTATTTTTGCAAGAATCATCTCTCATGCATACATTTGTGGGATTTATAGCACTACAAGGTCATTGAATCATGCGTGAGACAACATATGAATATAATAATGAATTGCTATCAGCAGAAATTTCAGCTCAAATAATTTGATCATATAATTTGAAAGGTGTAAGTTTATGATGTTATTTAAGAATAATAATCAAATAAGCATGCATCAATCCTCTTTTTTGATATTCAACTACATACACATATGTTGCAACATCTCCAAATTTTTTTTTTTTTTTTAATAACCTCATTCTTAAATTCCTCAAGCTTCACTTTAAAGACACGAGCAACTAAATCAAGCCTATCTTGCACATCCTCTGTCGACAATAAATGCATTTTTATTTCTTTCCAAGCAGGATTACATATCATAGTAATGAAAAGGTCAGATTTCCCGAACTGTTGCACCAAAGCCATATCATTTATATATCTTTTCATTATATCTCTTGGACCACCAATGAAAGACGATGGCAAAACTATATAGTGGCCTATTTTAGCATGATCATGTACACCATCTATGGTTAAAGGTGTCTACAATTCCTTGCAAAGTTTTAGTTCGGGCATTCATTTGTTGTCGTTAAGGGTGTCAAAATCAAACCCAACCGATGACAAGTTTGGGTTTGATGTTTTTGGGTTCGGATCAAATTTGGTCGAACCTGAAAATGACCAAAGAATAAAAAATAAGGTTGGGTTGATTTTGGGTGAACCCGCCTAACCTGAAAAAAAAACAAACGGGTGACCTAATAACCTAATAAATCTGACCCGACCCAACCTGACCCGACACACCTGAAAAAAATTGACTAATTAAAATAAAATCTAAATAATATACATCCAAAAATCAAAATTTTGAAAATTCAATTACTAAATAATGGTTTGTTATTTTTTTTTGTATTTGGAGTACTTATGGACATGACAAGTTTTAAAGTTATTATATTTCTTAGACCTTAATGATTATGCTGAATTTTAGATTTTATTATAGATCAAACTTCTATTCAATTATAATATTAAAATTTATAAATAAATAAATCAGGTTAGGTTAGATCTATCAGGTTGTTGGGTGACCTGACTAAAAATCAGGTTAACCTAGACCTGACATGATTTTTTGTGGGTCAAGTTAGGGTTGAGCTTCTTAGGTTTAACATCGGGTTGGGTAAGATTTGGGTTTAGTATTTTTGTGTTATACCCTTACCTCAATTCAACCCGAACCTACTCGAATTGACACCCCTAGCTGTTGTTCTATTCTGTAATAATCTAAACACTGAGTTTTTATTTAGATGTAGGAATGAATCGCATACTGTTGACTCAATCTCCTAGTATGTAAAATGTAATTGAATTTTATTTCTCAGATTTGGCACCTATAACATGTATATTCTCGATAAGAAATATTTGTTTGTTTCTTCTTATTTTGTGAGTGCACTGTCACATTATTGGAATAAAATAAATTATTAAAAAAATTAATTTCATAATATAATAAACTAACTTTATTCTATTATACTATTTCAAGAATATAAATACCTTCTTCTTCAATTTGCAAAACATTAGATGTTGATTGCTCGACAATTGAGGCAATAGTGTTTTGGCTAGCACAACAAGACTTTCTTTTTTGTAGTTGAGCAAATCACTCAATTCTTGCATCCCAACCAAGCTAGCCATATGGGAATAATAATAGATATTGGAGAGGATCATAACAACCAAAACGGTATAGAACTACATGTGATTGATTATTTACACCATACACTCCTATATCTCTATTTAAATCTTCATGATTGTCTGTACTTTCATCCCATATAGTTGCAACTTGTTGTTCTGTAGGACGATTGTGTGCTTTTTGATTCAGACTTGTATTTAAACGCAAGATTGCTGCATAATTATTCAAGTTATCCCAAGATCTTAATCATTTGAAAATTCGAAAATAAGGATTATCTACAAAAGTCCTCAAGAGTATATCAAGGACATTCGGATTCAATTGATACTTTTTTAATGCTTCTAAATCAATATCATCATATGTGTCTAAAAAGAAAAGTTGTAATCTTTTAGGCAACTCTACTGAGGAATTAAAATTTTCAAGCTTATGAGAAACTTAACCATTAACTTTCAATGTGTATATCACTTGATTACTCCAACAATAATTAGAATCTATTTTCATACCAATTGAAGTAAGGGCTAAATTACTGTCATATGATCGAACTTTGCGATGAAATTGTTTACCAATATCAGAAAGATTAGATGTAAAAAGATGACTTAGCAATAAGTTGCGTGAGAAAGAAGCTAAAACAACTTCTCCTAATGAGCAACGAAAGGTAGGAGGTTCTCAGAAGAATTTAAAAGCACCGCAATATTAACAAGAAGGTACACTTAGTAATTCCCAAGGAACTATAGGTGCATTAGATATTCTTGAAAAGCAATTCAACGATCAAATATTCGCCACAGGTAGTCCATCTGCACTATTCGTACCACAAATACTATTTTCTATAATAAAATTATTACAAAATAATTAGATTAAAATATATACCACAATATCTTGGTAAATGAAAAAAGATCTAAATAATTTTATAATACTATTTTAGCAACCAATCGTTTTATTTCTAACTTTCAATTTATTGCTTCATTTTGTTTTCATTTATAAATAATCACTAATTGAACCATATCATGATTAGTTTCCGTTGTGGAGTTATAGTTGTCTATGCATCCAACAGAAGCACTAAGATTTTGTTGAGATTTGGCATTGCTAGTTTCAGACATAACATGATCATTGCAGTAAGTTATTCGATGATTTACGATGGATGGTTGTCCCACTATAGGAACCCCAGCTTTTGCCACAGAGACATGATGTCTATATTGTTCTCTGTACAATTGAAGAAGGTGACATTTTTCTTCTCCTAGACATTCCTTTGTATGCTAAGCTAACCTTTTCATTACGGCGCCTTTGTCTTTCAGCAGCTTGATCCACTAAAAACTACAATTACATGCAATCCCAAATTCTTACCACCACATCATTATAAGCACAGAAGAAAACATACATAAATGATGTCAAGATAATAAGATATAACCTTTATACATTAATAAAACCAACATGACATCCAAATAAAATAAATAAACAAACAAATAAATAAAACAGAAGAACAAACATGACAAATATAACATACATAACAAATTGGAACTCAAACAAAAATCATAAGTCTAAAAATAAAAATTACTTATCCCACAAATAAAACATACAAAACATAAGAGACAATTTAAATATTGTACTCTATAATAGCATTAAATATTATAGACTAAAATAAATACAATAGCTAAATAATAATTTACAAAGATACTTGTATTAGTGAAGAATACTTGCTAGAGACTTGCTTTAGTAGGCATTATACAAATCTCCATCGAAATTACAATAGAAAAATAAATTATATTTGACAAGAAATAATTCAAATGAAAACACATTTTCTTGAAAGGAACACTAAAGCCAAAACAAATATTTGACCAAGAAAAATTTCAAAATAAACTGTCTATTAAAATTATAATAAAGGATTAGACTGGAAGCACAAAGTTACTTATATACAAATGCATATAACAAACAAAGAAAAAACAAACCACAAATGCACAACTTAACTACTAAGATGCAATTTTACATAATTCAAGAAATATACAAGGTTCAATCAATAAAAGTAGAAGCAACGAAGTACCTCATTTTGAAAATCCCAAAACTAAATGATGAATAACCTAAACATATAAGTAAATAATAAAAGAACAATAAACTCTCAATCAACGCGAAAAAACAATATAAATTTGAAGTTATTTAACAAAGAACAATCTAAGAATATATATATATATTTTTTAAAAAAAGTAAAACTATTAAATGAACAAAAGGAAATAGCTACATATTGATACTTATTAGATAAGGGATTTGTTCGAGAATCTCACAACACTTATCACAACAACTGCAATTTTAATAAATTAGATTAGATAATATATAACAAAAAAGGCAATTCAAGCATACAAATACACCTAAAAGAAGAATAAGGCATAAAGAAATTTTTACGAAGGAAAAGATATTAAAAACACAAGACCACTTAATTTCTATGAAAACATTTAAAACACTTATTGAAAAAGAAAGAAACAAACAAACAAAGAAAGTTCCAAACTACACTACATCATAAAAATCTAGAGTGGTATCTTACAATATTTAAGAAACATAGAAACCTCCATAATAACGATGAGAAAACATCCAACCAATCCATACCAAAATCCAAAAAATCAAAACATTAATAACTAAAACATATACTCCAAAAAATAAGAAACAACACTCGACTCTTCAATACAAAACACTAAATAAATTTGGATCATATCTCGTGTATGAAGGAGACCTGAAAATGAACCCCTTACATCCAACTCACTCAATTATTGTAGTAATTACAGTATGAAAAAGTACCTCACACATGAGAGTCAAAAGAATAAAATAAAACAATCTAACTTTTTAAAAAATTAATTTCATCAAACATTATTCTATAATAAACCTAAAAAAATAATATGGCAAAAATTCAATACATAAAAAATACATACAACAAACATATACTAAATGTAATAACTAAATAACATGCATGTAAACTGAATATGATTGTCCAACCTAGAATATGCATTGCAAGAATTAAATAATTTGTGTCCAAGCATGCATATACTTGGTGAAGTTCATACTTTATATCCTTTAAAGTGTACATGTAAGGAATTTCACCAAGGCTTTTTTATAAACATCCAATCATACCAACTATAAGTTACTACCCAGTCTCCAACTTAACTAACAAAAAACTAGGGCTAGCAATGGAGCGGGGCAAAACCCGAACCCGAGCTCAACTCGTCCCGAATGGGATGAGTTCGAGGTGACTTATCGGGGTTTGGGGCAGGATTTTTCTAATCCAAATTATTTGGGGCGGGGTATGGGTTTAACAGAATCCCCCCTTGCCCCCCCCCCCCCAAACCCACATTGCAACCCCACCCATAATAATAATAATAATAATAATAATAATAATAATAATAATAATTTATTTTATATTTTTCTAATTAAAAATAATGTCCAACTATGATGCTCGATGAGGAGGAAGAAGTTGAAAAATGTGGGATGAATTAATTTAGATGAGGATTAGAACTATATGGTGGAAGTTTGTTGAACTTAAAATTTTTGAGTTTTTTTGTTTCAGTTTACTGTTAAACTTAAAATGTATAAAAATTTAGATGTTATGCTAGTTATTGCTTTAATTCTATTTTTATCTCCTATTTTACTTCTAGAATCTTATCTTGTTTGTAAGGATTTTTCATTTTTGTACTTGAAATTTGAATTTTAATTATTGTTAAGTGGTTCTGATTTGATACTTTTATTAACTTATTCCAATTTTTTTAATTCTTTTCGGGTTGGCAGGGTTAAACCCGCCAACCCGATGGGATGAGGTGGGGCAGGATTGGGCCTTTTTGGGGCTGGGCGGGGTATGGGGTGCCCCAAACCCGCATTGTTGCCATCCTTACAAAAAACAAAAGTCATATAATTTATTTTCAATACATATCCAATCCAGGAGAATAATTTTTTATTTGAAAACATTAATCTAAGAGGAAGGAATAGAATACACAATGTCAAAGTTGACTACACAAGGAATATGAAAGCAATAATAACTCAGAAAAAATACTGATGCAAATTACTACAACATTGAACATAAACCTCTTTTAAATTTGACTAATTTTATCTTCACTAATAAACACATAACAAAGCTGAAAATATGCAAAAAATACAACAAAATAAATGTAGTAAAATCCAGGACGGCCTAAACAATTCTAAATGCATAAAAAAAGCATTACTAAACACTAAGAAAAAAGAAAATCATAAATCACAATCGAAAACCCAGGCCAAACAAAAACAACGCTAAAACCTCCAAAACAACAAAGTAAATATTAAGAAAAAAATTTCTCAAACTATAATAGAAAACCCAGCAAACACCCAAAGAAACCCAAACATAATTATAGTTGCCACCAATAGGCAAACCCCCATAAATATGACTGAGTAATCAAAGCTGAAAGTTAACATAACGAATACCCGAAGTTCCTGCTCTAGAACATTGAAAATATCTAAAAATAACCATAAAGCAATAAAACTATCAACCACAAAACCACCCCATAAAACACCCAAAGAAAAGAGAATGAAACATTTGAAGAGCTTAAACTAAACAACCTCAAATAGAGAACAACCTAAAACTAACATGCATGCAAATCACAAAAAAAGGATATTTAAAAAACTCACCTATCTCAAAAGGAAAGACCAAAAAGGAAAACTAAGAAGAAATCGACTGAAAGAGAAGGCAAAGGTAAAATGCAAAGAAGATATACCTTAAAATGTGAGGCTGAAACAAACCTATTAAAACAAAAAATTAATCAATAACCAAACTATAGTTTAACATCAGTGAAGGACTGTGCTCAGCAAGCCGAGAAATAGCCAAAAAGAGGGTCATCTACTGTAGTGTAACGTACGGATCAACCTCGCCTAAATTCGTACCACCCACCACCAAGAACTGCAAAGAACAAAGTGTAAGAAATTTCTTCAATCTGCCATTCCCTTAACTTATCCAAAAATTATGTCGACACAAACCCTAGGTCCCTAAACCACCAGAACCCTCAACCAATCTATGCAAAATCATATAATACTCTCTACAAAAAGTACATTTCCCGACTCAAAAACTAATAATCCATACAACAGCCCCAAATCTCGCAGAATTTCCTCATTCTACCCAACTCACAAAATGACAAAACCCTCTCCACAAGCACAAAACACCAACCATAGAAAATGCTTATGCAAAACAACTGAAAGCGCACTTCTCCAAAAGAACACATTTCTTTTGACTTATTTTGGGCCACTCAAACCGTTAACCAAAATTACATCCACTGATCAACCTGCTCAGCATAGGGTACAAATTTAAAAACCACAATTCTTGCAATTGATGTTGTTTAAAAGCGGAGAAAGAAAATAAAAAAAAAAAAAGAGGCAAGTTTTGATGCGTCGTGACGCTGTTTCCTTCCATGCACATCTCAATTTATATTTTAGAGTAAAACATATAAGAATATATAGATATATTTACATACACAAATGACAAACCACCCTCCACCTTCTCATTGGCCAAATCAGGCCATGTGTAGCAACCGTGGGCTATTTGCTGCCCATGGCAGCCGTGGGGGGAGAGAAAAGGTTGAGGGGGGGGGCATGGTGGGGATGGGTGGAGGAATGTGTATTTTTACTTATTTTTTAATTAATAAATAATTTAATTAAAAAATATATATATTAAAAAAGTACTTATTTATTCTTAATTAATATAGTATTTTATTTATTATTTATTTTATTATAATTTAGTTAATAAATTTAAAATATTTACAAATTTCATATTCTTATTATTTCTATAATTAATTATTTATTTTAAATATATTTATTAATTTTAAAACTATTAAGAATTTAATTTAAAATTACTGAAATTATGTTGTCCTCAATGATAGATTTTTTAATCTTTTACTTATTTTATTTTTCAATTATTAAATAAATTAAATTATTTTAACTATGTTTGTTAATATTATTGAGATTTTTTTATTTTTTTATTATTTATCATAGCTAATAAATAAATCGACTACTGAAATTATGTTGTCCTCAATGATAGATTTTTTAATCTTTTACTTATTTTATTTTTCAATTATTAAATAAATTAAATTATTTTAACTATGTTTGTTAATATTATTGAGATTTTTTTATTTTTTTATTATTTATCATAGCTAATAAATAAATCGACTAAATCTAATATTATTAAATTATATATGTTATCTAAAATAATATATTTTTATTTATGTAGCACCCCCTCCAAGTTGAGGCGCCACTCAGTTCAGTCATAAAATATAGATCAAATGATAGCTAAGGAATTTGAAATTTAACCAACTTAAAGGAAAAACAACTCGCACTAACCCAAAAGATTAATTGCTCCATTGAGCGAAGTTTGTACAACCAAGTTTTTTAGATTCATTACAAACATTCACAGAACATTTTTTAGATAGCTGTCTTGATCACGTGTAGACTATATGTACAATCACAACACCTAATCTACTACAAAACAAACTTTCAAACCAAAGCATGGGCTCCTGCTTCTCACTTAGACCTGTCTGGGAAAAATAAAGAATAACAAGGAGGGTAAGTCCTAAAGACTTAGTGAAAGAGAAGAAAATGATAGGATTCGAAGGAAAACCATTGAGATACAATACTCAACAAGCAAATTCGGTAATCAGCAAGACTTTTCAATATAAACAAAATTCGGTAATAAGCAAAATTTTTTAACATGATCAACAGAGTACATAACACATATGATATTGAACTTAATAGACTGTTGGTCATTCCAACCTGATTACTCCCAGATCAAATCATAATTCTTAGTACCATGCATCGATACAGTATAAACAATATTTCCTTATCGCTCTATTGCTTAAGCATTCAGCTCGGCATGTAACAACTTGATTAGATGGCATGGTCGACAGCATGTTGGATCCCACCAGTCACAGTTCACTACCTCCAGATACCTTTAAGCTAGGATCGTAGGTGGGTACTAGCCGTAAGACCTGTATCCATCGATCTATTCCGCTCGACCGACTTCCAAACCTAGTCCTGAGCCCAAACCCCCCGTGGCGTCCCTCCAGGTGAAAATTGCCTATGGCGTCCCATAGATTGGAAAGATATAATGCCAACAGATGAGAATTTAACCTTTAAAACAATAAATACGAATATAACCAAATAAAGTCTAGAAGAGGTCTAGTACTGAATCCAGAGGTGCTAACAGGAACAAACTCAAGAGTGGACCCCACTAGACATTCCATGTCAACTAGTGTGGCTCTTTGCTCTAGAACAGACTCAAGAGGGGGCCCCACTGGACATACCCTGTCAACTAGTATAGCTCTTTGCTCTGCCTGGCACATATTTTACAGTACTAACAGAACAAGATATTTAAAAGGGTCAAGATTTTCAACGTTCAATTGCCAATAGGGCAAAACAATTTAACAAATATGCCAACAAGACAATCAACGATACACTTGAGCAATCAACATGTTTATAAGAAACTAAAAAGTAGTATGGGGGTCAGCCGGCAAGGCTATGGGGTATAAAGGACAGAAAATAAATAATATAGTAAGAGTTCTGTACACCATAACAGAAGCAAGTAATAACCCACACAAGGGTGTACACATCAGAACAGATAACAATCAAGATTTCAAATAATGTACGAATTGTTTCAACAAGTATGATATAGAAATAGAAATCCTCATAGGTGTTTATCATAATAACCGATAAGTGCGAGAAAGGTGCCAGATTGGAGGACCCTCACAGGGGTATACAAGTCAAGTAACAAATAACAGGAAATAAATAAGATCTCAAATAATTCATGGATTTCAATAAACACGAGGCAGTTACAGATCAAAACTAGACTTGGCAATTGGGTATCCATGGGTAATCCAATGACGGGTACCAACGGGTTGGGTAAATTTATCCATTTTTTATTAGGTACGAGGTTGGGGACCCATTATCCATGAGGATGGGTAACGGGTAACCCACGGGTACTTGTAATTTTTTTTGTTTTATTATTATTATTTTTAATAATATTTAAAGGTAAACATGATGTTACTCAAATATTAACTAAATAAAACTACAAAAAAAAAGACTTCAAATTTCAAATATTTAATTGAACAAATTCCTAAAGCATATCAATAATATTGTATTTTAAAACTTATATCTTAAGTATTTAAAATCTACCAAATTTAAAGTACATCACATTCAAAAGTTCAAACTTAAATTCCATTACATGCCAAAAGTTTTTTGAATTGAAAATTTAAATATCAATCAAACATTGTTGTTCTTGTGGAAAAAGATGTTGCATCCATAGGAATATGCACAACAAGTTGTTTTAGGATATAATTTAATTTAATTTGCTATAGATTTTTAATTTATGAAATCAAAAATTAATATTTAGATTAAAAATATTTATATGTAAATATATATAAATATATAATATATATTTATATGTATATATAATATAATATATATAAATAAAAAAATATTTACGGGTTACCCAAAATATGGTGGGTAAATTTGGGTACGGGTAAAATTACCTCCAATTTTTTGGGTATGAGAAACAAGGCCCATTACTCATATTTTTTTGGGTACCCACGGGTGTTGGTTGAATTTTACCAGGTCTAATCAAAACCAGGAACCTTCACAAGGGTTTATCATAAGAACAGATAGATATAATCAAGGCCAAGTTGGCAGACCCTTACCTTCAAAGTCTTAGAAGGCCATTACAGTCAATAGCTTACTGGTCCACTGGACCCACTTCCCCGTCACCTAACCAAAATAGTATATTTATAGTTAAAATCTGCATTTGACCTCAATAATCACTATTATGCGTATCACTAACCCAAAATCACTAATTTCTCGGTTAATATGATCATTTTAGGGTTTAAATGGCACTACCGGCCCAAAATGGCCAATAACTTATTGCTAAAATAAATCCTAATTTTCATATAAGTCTAATAACAGAACATAAACTTATCCTCAATTGCACAATCTCCTCATAATATCATCCTAAAACCATAATAATAGCTTAACTCTACATAATCGGTCCCAACAAATGCCACTTAGGTCTTAAATCCATAAATTAAGGTTTAATCGGTTAACAAACTCATTTAGTCCATATTTAGGCATGTAACAAGACATATCCGGGTCCATTAACTACCCAATACTCTATACATAGGGAAATATACATATTAATCACATTTTAATCTTTCATTCTTGCATAATATAAGGTTTAACAAGACAATAGTACAACAAGTGTATATAAATATGTATAAGCAAAACTCTTTCCCAACTCTTTTACCCACGATTCGATCAACAAAACCTCAGATTCACGAACCAAGAACACCATCACGACCATCGCGACAAGGAGACGACACTCCTTCGTCATGGCCACCGCGCTGCCACCGCCGGCCACCGTCGAAAAACACCCAATCACCACCGAAACGCTCCTCTCAACCTCATAAACCAAATGCCATAACCAATTTCAAGTTTTGTTACCTCAACAACCTTCAATTTTGCCTTGAAACTCCAAACACCATTCACGCCGCCGCATCAGTTTCTCCCGTTTCCACTACCATCGCGGGCCCAATCTTCAGTCCAAGACCACCCTTACAATCCCTGAGCTGAGCTCTACCAAAAACACTACCCAGAACCTTGCTTCGTCGCCGTTTCACCATGGCCCAAAGAGCTCACCGTTGCTCGGTTCGATCTTCACATTTTTCAATGATTCGTCGGAGTTTGTGTGTGTATGTGGTATGGATATAAACCTAAGGTCAAGGGAAAGAAGATGATCAGAGTAGTTTTCCATTTTGGGGTGGTTGCTGGGAAGATCGCTGGATAGAAAGGTAATAGCCTTCAGTGGAGAAGAAAGGAAAAATGAAGAAGAAATGGGGAAGGAAATGAAAATGTGATTTTTAAAGAATAACTTTTTAGGATTTCCCAATTGACCCCCAGATTTTTGTCGCTGCTTGCAGTTAAGTCCTCCAAGGTTGTTAATGTCTTCATTTCAGCCCGTAAATTATGCTAGTGCATGATTTTGACCCCTTTGACCAAGAGATATTCCATGCAAACCCCCAAGACTTTTAAAAGTTGCTCAATCAAGTTTCTGTAAATTGCAAATTAACTGCAAAACTTTAAAAATTCTTACAGTCATGTCCTTTTTATTTATTCTTCGAGCCCTAAAATCTGATCAACCAGTATCTTGATTTCTAAATCTTTATTTTTTCAAAATACCGAATTTTAGGGGTGTTACAATTTATATTTATTTTTTAAAATATTTTCACTTATTTTATTTCTTAATTAATAAGTAAATTCAAATTAACCTAATTAAATTATTTTAGTTATATTTATTATTTAAATATTATTAAGTATGTAATTTAAAATTATAAAACTATATTAATTAAGGGATGGATTTAATTTTAATTTTAAGTTTTTACTTATTTTATTTTTAGTTAATAAGCAAGTTCAATTAATCTTAATTAAATTATGTTTAATTCAATTTGAAATTAAAAATTATTCAATATTTATGAAATTTTATTAAGAATGAAATATATTAAAATTTATTATAAGTAATTTAAATAATTTTAAATTACACTCCCATGGTATGAAATATGTTACAAATATATGAGATTTCATATAAATTTTATGATGACATCAACAAATTTTTTAACAAAAATTAACAGATAAAAAATGTTAGATAGACGAAACATTAGGGGAATTGTCGTAATTTCTTCAAATATGTGGATCTTTTTATAAATCAATCATACTTCAAAAGGTCTGAATAACTAATCTTTTTTTTAGTAGTGTCTGTTGACAGATCTCAAATTATAGTCACTTTAAAAATAAATACCCACAATTTTAAAGCTATTCCATCGAATTGATTATATATGAATTAATATTCAAATCCATCCTTGTTGGGGGATGCTATATAGCCATTATGATTTGGCTATAACATATAGAGTCGAGTTTAAATTATAAGTTTTGATAGAGTTAAATACAAGTTAGGCTCAAACAAATTGAAATATAGTCAAACACATATAAGTTGAATACGAATAGTTTAATATTTTCATACAATTTTATCATTTTTAGCTAATAGAGCTGAACTGGTCAAAATAAAATTTAAATTTTATCGAGTAGAAAAAGATAATCAAGTTTATTTTATTATGCTCAATGAATCGAGTTCAGACAAGGTTTCTGCATTCAATCCTAAGTCAAATATTAGATAGTCTAATTTATTTTTCAATCCAATTATGACATGGTAAAAACAATGTCTAAATTAAAAATCACAAGAGGAAATTTTAGTTAAATGGCCTTAAACTTTTCTTGTTAGTTAGAAGTGATTATGGTAGCTAGATTTGTGATTTTAGGGGTTAATGTATGGTAGACCTATAAATATAAATTTAAATTCTTTATTTTATTTTTTATTCCATCTTCTGTTACATTTTATTAATATATGATATGATTATTACATGTTCTTTATAAAAATAATTAATTGACAATCAGATACACTTGGTATAAATTCATCAAATTACAATAGCAAATAAAATAGGAAATGGAATAGAGGATCTATCATCAAATATATACATATATATATATATGTAAAATTAACTTAATTTTAAAAGATTGTGCATTTTTTTAATTTTAATTAATCAATTAAACTATTTATTAATTATATTCAAAATTATTCTATTCAGGATCTTTTATTATATTAAGATGTCAAATTTGGTGACTAGATTGTCAATCATACAGAAGTTCATTCTCCCAACCCTGCATGAAGGCTTAATCAGAAAATTTCCATCGAACAGAGAAAGAAAGTATTATCAAATAGAAGGTATAGACAAAAAGAAAAAAAATAAAAAAAAAGATTGTTTTTATAATGAAGGTGCCATAATACACGAAATTCACATATACTATTCAATTAATATTTCATAGTTCAAACTCAATATAATTTTTTATTTTTATTTATACACGCAAGCATGCATGCCAAAATTTAAATGAGATTCGAATTAAAAATCTTACATTTACATGTGACGATGATGATACTATTAACTTAATTGACTACTTGTAGCACCTCACTCGGGATAGCTCACAAGTCGGGATACCACCTAGTTCAATCTTATAGCATGCAAACATCATATTCGATAGGTTCATAAATTTTTTCACAATTCTCTAATAAACCATAACGATCATAAACTCACAACATGCTTCAAACTTAATACAACAACATCAGAGTGCCATAATTCATGCTAATAACCCAACAATATTTAGAACCAAAATGTAACCAACAGTAAAGTTAAAATGTAACCAACAATGAATTCATATATAACCATAAATGCACCCCAACACTACTGCAGATTATTTAGTCAAACCTGCCATCAGTCCTCATCCCCTTTTTCATACCTGTCTGATAAGGAAATAAATGACACGAGGGTGAGTCATAAGAACTCGGTGAGGGATAAGGTAAAGCAATAGACGGTCTATCAAGAGTCAACAAGTCAATAGTGTAATTTATTAACATGGAAATACGGAAGAACACAAATATGCCAGAATGAAGAAAATAACGATTTTCAAACGACTAGCAAATGCTAGGTCGGGAGCTGTAACCATCGGCTCAAAAGGCCCAGGATCGTCTTGATCAATGCTATTCGGGAGGAAATACAGACGGTTCATTTCGCCTGGGACATCAGCCCAATGTAGATTGGGAACGCACTCCAACCTTATTGCTCGATGAGCAAAGTACAATTAAGAATACAATCCCAACAGTATATGCATTTCAAGAAAAGAGCATAGCATGCATATTAGAACACCTTTATGCCTCCATAATAGTGCAGTATTTCAATTATAACAGTTCGGTAATAACAATGGCTCGGGCATGATAGCTCGGCAATAATAGTGGCTTAAGCATGACAACTTGGCAAGGCCTTTGGCCCAACAATTGTCCTATATCATTTTCCTTCAAGATAGACAACGATCAATCGCCAACAAGGTAGGACAATTGAATGAATATGCCAACAAGGTAATCAACGATAAACTGAACGAATCAAGGAGGCCAAAACAACCAACTGACAATATACAATACCGATTCAACATGAATGATGACAAACGCAAATATGAAAGTTCATGGCGCCAGAACGGGATAATTAGTTTGTGATCAGAATGGTTTAGGAACAATAAACCCGCTTGGGGCGTACAATTCAATATTAGATAGAGTTTAGAGTTCAGATGACTCGCAAAGTTTTCAAAATAGGGGAACCTCACAGGGTTCAATAATCAACAACATTAACGGTAATCAAGACATGTATCAGATTAGCGGAACCTTACCGGGTTTAACGACAGATATGGAATAAGCTCATACAAAGTAAGTATCGATTGGTAGACCCTTATAGGGGTACAACAATTAACAGAGTGTGATAATCAATTCAAGTACCATGTCGGTGCACCTTCACCTTAATGACCTTAGTAATGAAATCAAAGCCTATTGATCTCCAGGGCCCAATCCTCCCTCACCTATCCAAAAGAGTAAACTTACTGTCAAAATCCTTGCTCAACCCTAACAATTTCTATCATTCATAATCATACTAATAGTAGTCCAATTTCTGTAATTACCCAACTAATTATACAGTGGTTAGGGTTTTATTTTGGCATTATTGTTACAAAAAACATGCTAATCCCACCGTTATTACAAAAATATTTTCGAGGTTCATATTATACCAGTAAAAGATAATACAGTTGGATCTCTAAATTACATCATTAACCTTATAACGTTACATAATATCGATTATAATTGCACGATTATCGATAATAATCTAAGTTTGTCGCTTAGGTTGCGGCTACATAAAATTAGGGTTTTCTTCACCTACTTTGCTTAACTAACCATGGTTCACATAAAATAATACAGTTCTGGGTTTACTAAGCTCACTTTTGAAGATGTTTATTTAAATTTTCATTCTTTAAGTTGTGTAATTTTAGAAAATTTGAAGGAATGGCCAAACCATTGAAGCGTACCAATGGAGATTATTGTTAATTTCTTGTTTTTCAAGTTATATAATTTGAGAGACCTGAGGAAATTTGTTTTAGATGGCAACTTCTCATTCTTCCTATTATATATGCATTGATTGTCATATTTTCTTTATACCTATGTTTAAAGAAGGAAAATTTTAACCTACTTGAATTATTTAATATTATTTTACTAATACATATAAAATTAAAGAGATAATATGTAACACCCCAAAAATTTCAAAATTTATAAAATTTAATTTTAATATATCTAAAAATCATGAAACTTATGTTATAGTTGCTAATTTATTATTTTATTAAATTTTGGTTGTCAACTTGTCAATAAGAAAACTTTAATTTTTAGAAATTTTAAAAGTTTGGGGTCAATTTGAAATTTATCAAAACCTGATTGAACATTTTTTGAAAATGTTAGGGTTTGCATGGAAAGGTCTTGGTCAACGGGGTTAAAATTGTAAATTTTAAAAATTTCTAGGATCTAATTGGGGCTGATTGGAAATCTTGAGGACTAAATTGCAAAAATAAAAATTTTGATTTTAAAACAAAAACAGGCAGCACGATTTTCTTCCTTTTCTTTCGTTCTTCTTCTTTTTCCTTTTCCTTTCTTCTTCCTTTTCTCCTCCATCCGCGAGCACCATTCCCTCCCAGCGATCTTCCTCCGACGACCTCGTTTCACCAAACCAAACCAACCAAAACACTCCCCACACCTTCGGCCACACTCACACACCACATGCACTACTGATAAGGGCGGCGAGTCACCAAAAATGGAGAACTAAAATCCTAGCAGCGGCGGTCTCGACGGGCGACGGCGGAGCAGCGGCCTAAGCTTATTTCTGGGCACTAGTTTCAGAAGCCCTCGGTGCGGAGAAGCTAAAAACAACATTGCATGTGAGTTTAGCACGACAGCGTCGACGAAAAATGGTGATCGGAGTACGGTAGCGAGAGACCCATTTGGACGCTGTTGAGCTCGATTGAAGGTGATCTAGGCTGTGAAACTTGAAACCGAAGGCAACATTAGATTCAAGAGCTCGAGATGAGCAGATTGGTGGTGGTGTTGAGATTCTACGGTGGCGGCGGAAAGGCAGTTTCACCTCCTCGACGCAACAAATACACCTGTGTCATCAGTTTATGGTTTCGGAACTCCGGTGGCAAACTTGGATTTAATTGGTTGTACTTGATATATATATGTATATAGTATACCTTACCTTTGGAGACTTTGTGTGTCATGCCAAGATTGATGATATAAATAATTGATATGTATATATAGAGATGCAAGATGCAAGATTCCCATGCAAGGAATATTGAATAGTGGACCCGAACACATCATACAAAATGCCGAACACATCATACAAAATGCCAAAATTGGATTTAATAATGGTATTAAGAATTATGTAATGAGACTAAGTGGCATTTGACTAAGAATAATTAATTGTAGAGATTGGACTATTTGGTATGGATTGATTAGGGTAATGATATGATTCGACTTTGTAGTTAAGAATGAGATATCATGTTATTTATGGGACCGATATAGAACATCCTGATAAATTCTTGAATAATCAATTTATTGGATTATTTTGTATAGATACTATCGATTGAGCCTATATCATCATGTTGATTAATAAGCTAGTAATGTTAGAATACTTATGATGCAATTCTAGAAGGTCACTAGAGTCGAATAAGAATTTGACTTTGGAAATATTCTTCTGACTAGGTGACGAAGAAGTGGGTCCTGTCGACCAGTAGATTGCGGGCTGTGATTGTTTTGCTGAAACTACAAGAGGTGAGGGTCTGCCAATCTGGCACCTTTCCTAATTATCTGTTATTGTGATAAGCTCTTGTGTGGGTTTTTTGTTTCTATACCGTACTCTATTTGTTTGAAATCTGAAATGTGTTGGAATTCTGATTTGCTATCTGTTATCTGATTTGAACACCACTGTGAGGGTTATCATTGATATCGATTCTATTTCTGTGTATTCTGGTGCCCAAAACCTTATCTATTATCTGTATCTCAATTGTCTGTCCCTTTGTCTCGTATCTGTACTGATCTGTACCATTCTTTATTACCTCGCCGGCATATTTATTTATCTATACAGCTTTATTTAACCATGTTGGCTTATCTGAATCTGTTAGTTGCTATCATGTTACCTTGATGAAATTTTTGTTCTTTTCTATTCTGTTCTGTACTGTTTTGTTTTGGGAAGTAGCGGTGCGCTAGGGACTTTTCCCTGGGCATCTATACAATGGTTGTGAATTCTGTTATGTGTACGGAGAAAATGTGAGCCAAGGACTAATCCAGGCTAAATGTTTGGTTATGTAAGGCACGCTAGGGACTTTCCCTTTGGTGTCAATGATCCGCTGGGGACTTTCCCCTGGCTGTTGGCGGTACGCTAGGGACTCTTCCCTAAGTATCAGCGGTGTGCTATACGGTTCGTATAGGCATCCACCATATACCTAAGCTGTTACGCTTAGGTAAACTGTTTGTCTGACTGGAATAAGGTGATTTTGCAATGCATATCTGTAGTTTTCTTGGAATGCATATTCTTTGGGTTTGTTTTACCTATCTGAATTCTGTCTGTCTGAAATCTATCTTGAAGTAATAAAGCAGGGGTGTTTCCTATTTTGCTGTGTTGACTATTTGATTCTGAATCTGTCATGTTCTGTATATTGAATTTATGATCTGTTGAGTTGAACCTTCCTCGATAGATCTCTTTTATTATTCTTAAGTTATCCCTAACTAAGTCTTTGGACTTACTCCCCCAATATCTCTTTATATTTTTAGACAAGTTTTGGTGACGATCTTGTACTTCTGGCTTGGAAGGATGTAAATATGTTTTGTAATAGAATATGTGCTTAAACTGGTGTATGGATCACTTTTATGTTTAGTGAAAATTTGGAGATGTTGTGAGATGTCTGACTTAAACTTATGAGTTGTAGTAGGTATGAAACGATGAATGATGAAATTGTGATGGTTTGAAATTTGTACTTTTGTAAGTCGTGCTTAGGTTGAAGCTTGTTGCTATCTTTGAAAATTTTGAATTTTTTTTTTGGTGGGCCTTGTTGTTAGAATTATGTATGAGATTTAAGTCTGAATTAGTGTGGTGCCTCAACTTAGGTGCTATCCCGAGTAGGGGCACCACATAGGTGGTATTAGAGCTTGTGTTAACGATGACCTAGGTGTTGAACAGTAACAGGATTCATAGCTAGCTTGGTTGTTTAGATTAGTTAGGTTATGAACTTTAAGTGTTTAAGCATTGTGGATTCTTATATGACCTAGGACAATAGGATATAGATTTTATTGTGTGATTTTAACAAAATAGTTTTTTGTGAACTTTGTGATTGTAGCAGGATGGCTAACAACCGTGACAAAGGGTAGGAGCTTGCAGCGTGGCCAAGCAAGGAACTTTCGGATCCTACAATCAGACTCTTAGAGGAGGAAAATGCAAGATTGTTGAAGCTGTGTTAATCACTAGAAGACAAGATCAATGACCAGCGTGAGACACTTATACGTGATCGAGCGGAGGCATACGAACTGAGGTCATTGATCAAAGCTAGAGATTATCTCATGGATCGACTCATGGGGGATGTAGAACGAGAACGCATGCGTATTAACATCACAGATGCGTAGGTACAAGGACTTCGTACGGCAAGGGAGCAAATGGAAGCTACATTCTAGGAGTTAGAGGCAGATTATCTGAGGACTGTAGAGGTACCCCGCCTCGTGATGGATGAGATAAGCCAGATGACAGCCTATTACGGTAGCTCCATTGACCAAGTCATAGGAGTCGGCATAGGGATTGATGTTGGAGCAGGACCTTCAGGGATTCGTCTATCCCCAGAGCCCGAGTGTGCACATGAGGTACCAATTGAGAAGGATCTAGAAGAAAATCCCAACGAGAATGCTGAGGAGGATCCAGAAGAGAACCTAGATGAGGATGTTGAGGAGGATCCAAAAGAGAACCCATATGAGGATGCTGAGGCGGATCCAAAAGAAACTGAGGAGATCCCAGATGTAGATCCTATCCATGAATCCCCAATAGTAGCACCATTGGTTATTGAGGACGAGGACGACGATGATGTAGACCTGAACTAGATGTGGGGCCCAGACGCGATGTGGGATGACTTCGATCAGTGGCGTGATGATGAAGCGGACGCTGCATCCGACATTACTGATGAGTAGGGTTATGATAGATGATTTTCTGCCGTGATGACATTTTGTATGTGTACTTGGCATAGTAGTACTTGGTAGAACTTCTAACTATTAAGATTGCATAACATCGGCTAATAGTTAGCATGGCCTTTTTTGAAAACTTTGAATTTCGTACATACTATTGTAACTTTGCTATTGCTAAATAAGTATGCTAATGAAGTTATCTTTTATATCTTTTGTCAAACTTATTTTCTTTCATGTTTTAAGATATTAGAGCTTATGTTAAATTTACTTTGCTTTTCTTTAGTTTTGGAAAGCTCAAGAAATTCTGAAGGATTCTTGAAGGCTAAAGTGTTGATTGGGAAATTATAATTGCAAGCTTGAGACTACATCCTAAATCTCAAAGTGAAAGATGGCATCTCATGGTAGTGCTCCTAGGCCAGCTCTAGCAAGAGCAGGTTGTAGAGGAAGACCAGTTGATCGGCCTGTTAATACACCAAGAATCCCTGCGCAGGAAGTAACTACTTATCAGCCACCTGAACCAGAAGAAGAAATTTCACAAACTCCTTCTGTGGGTCAGCCAGTGGGCCTTGTGAATCAAAGAAAGCCTAGAGCTAGGCAATAGTCTCGACAGCCGGGTAGTGAACTAAGAAGGGTTAATGAGATAAATGAGGATCGAGCACTGGAACGGTTTCTTTGTTTCCAACCCCTAAAGTTTTTTGGGGAGCGAGATGACTGTAAGGCAGAGGAATGGGTAGAGGACTTGGAGGTCATATTCGAAACTCTACAATACCCAGATGAGCAAAAGGTACGATTACATTTCTACTAGCTGGGTCTGCAAGAAGTTGGTGGAAAATGATAGAACGCAGATGGACCGCTTCAAGAACTCCCTGGACTTGGGATAATTTTACCTGAGAATTCATGGACAAATACATTCCCTTGGTAGTCAAGCAGGCGAGAGAAAGGGAATTTATGAATCTGATCCAAGGAAGCCAATCTGTCAGTCAATACGAAGCAACTTTCAGCCGGTTAATACAGTAAGCACCGTACATCTTGGAAGATAAAAGTCGACAGATTCAACAGTTTGTTCAAGGACTAAGGTCGAAGCTTAGATGGGGTCTAGCCATCTTTGACTTACCGAATTTCAACCTGGCAGTAAGCAAGGCACTGCAGTATGAATCAGAACTACAAGAAATTCAGAAAATTGAAGACAGGTCGGAAGGGAAGACCATCCCTGGGATGACCCAGTGGTGCTAGCAAGAAACATCCTAGGTTACAAACTGGACACATATCCTAATGAGTTCCTAGGACTGATGAGACAGTAAATCGAGCTCAAGAAAAGGTATTGGTGTTGTGTTGATTCTGCGGATCAACTAGCCATGAAGAAGTGAATTGTTGGCGGAAGCAAGACAAATGCCTAAGGTGTGGAAGTATTCAACATTTTCTGAAAGATTGCTCGAGAAAGAAAAATCCAGCACCAGTAAGAAGATGGAAGCAGAAAGTTCAGGCCCATACATATGCACTCATTGGAAAGGATGCACCGGATCCCAATGAGGTGGTTGAAGGTATGATTACTATCTCCAAAAATCTTGGTAAAGTATTATATGATCCTAGAGGATCCCATTCATTTATATCTATTGATTTTTCTCAAAAATTAAATGTACAACCTGAAACCATGGCTTACCAAGTTGAAGTACAAACACCCTTAGGAGTAGGGTTAGTCACAGATACCTTGTATCGGGATTGCCCAATCATGATCGATGGTTGAGTGTATCCAGCCAATCTAAAATGAATGCCCATTCAAGGGTATGACGTAACCCTTGGGATGGGTTGGCTGTACCATCATCAGGCACATGTGAATTGTTACACCAAATGCATCACACTCGGGAAAGGGACTTCGATATCTTCACGCCCCTCTACAGATAACGCCTATCCAATACCGATCATATCAGCGTTAGAAGCTAAGCAGATTTTAAATAACGGTGGGCAAGGATTTTTATCATACCTCATTAATAAACCACGGGATATGGTCAACATCGAGGATGTAGAAGTAGTAACAAAATACACGGAGGTATTTCTTGAAGAATTAAACTCACTACCCCCAGACAGAGAGATAGAGTTTATCATTCACACTCTACTGGGCACTAGGCCATTCCCCAAAACTCCGTACCAAATGGCACTTGCTGAGCTTAAGGAGTTGAAGTGCCAACTGCAGGAGTTGCTAGAGAAAAAGTTCATTAGACCCAGCACGTCTCCTTTGGGAGCCCCAGTGTTATTCGTTAAGAAGAATGCCAGGTCTTTAAGGATGTGCATCAACTATCGAGAATTGAACATGGTCACTATAAAAAATAAGTACCCTTTCCCACATGTTGAGGAGTTATTTGACCTATTGCAAGGGTCAAGGATCTTCTCCAAGCTGGACTTAAGACATGGATATTATCAATTGAAGATCAAAGAAAAGGATATCCCTAAGACAACTTTCAATTGTTAGTATGGTCACTTTGAGTTTGTAGTAATGCTGTTTGGTCTAACCAACGCCCCAGCGGCAATCATGGACTTGATGCATCAAATTTTCAAGCTGTACTTGGACCAGTTTGTGGTCATTTTTATCGACGACATCCTGGTATTCTCTAAATCCAAGGAAGAACACAGAAAACACTTACACATTGTTCTGAAAACTCTAAAAGAGCATCAGATGTATGCTAATTTCAGTAAGTGCGAATTTAGGATTGAGAAAGTAACCTTTCTGGGTCACGTAATCACTCGAGGTAGGCTAGAAATAGACCCCTCTAAAGTGGAAGTGATTGTCAATTGGAAGAGACCCGAAACCGTTGCTGAAGTTCGGAGCTTTTTGGGATTGGCCAGATACTATCGGAGATTTGTGCAAGATTTTTCCAAGATAGTTGGTCCATTGACTAAGTTAACTTAGAAAGACTAGATGTTTGATTGGAATGAGGAATATGAGAAGAGCTTTCAAGAGTTGAAGAACTGCCTAACTACAGCACCAGTTTTAGCCCTTCTAGACAGGTTAAATGACTTTGTGGTATACACAGATGCTTCATATAAAGGGCTAGGATGCATGTTGATGCAGAGAGGGCGTGTCATCGCTTACGCATCTAGAAGTTAAAGCCTCATGAGGAGAACTATCCAACTTATGATTTGGAGCTAGCAGCAATCATTTTTGCATTATCCAAGTTGAGGCATTACCTCTATGGAGCTACATTTGAGGTATATACAGATCACAAAAGCCTCAAATATTTGCATTCGCAGAAAGATCTAAACATGAGGCAGCGTAGATGGGTGGAGTTTCTAGAAGATTATAACTTCTCTATTACCTGCCATATGGGAAAAACGAATGTGGTTGCTTATGCCTTGAGCTGGAAAGCAAGAATGGCTTATCTGCAAGGGACATAAACATCTAAAGGATCGAGTATGGGTGATGTCGTCTACGATTAAAACAACTAGTTTGGGTTCCAGGAGTGAAAGTACAACCTGAACTATACAATGAAATTCGACAGGCCCAAGCTAGAGATAGGTGGATGTTGAAAAAAAAATAATTGGTTGGAAGTTCTGAAGGAACCAAGTATAGTATCGATGGTCAAGGCACATTGCTATTTCGCAAAAAAATTTGTGTGCCTGAAGAAATGAATGGGAGATTACTAGAAGAGGCACACAGAATGAGATATGCAATACATTCAGGGCAGGACAAAGATGTATCAGGATTTAAGGAAACAGTTCTGGTGGAATGGGATAAATAAATATGTAGCTGATTTTGTGCAGTAATATCTGACCTACCAGTTAGTGAAAACATAGCACCAATGACCATCAGGGTTGTTGTAGCCACTTCCCATCCCTAACTAGAAATGGAAACAAGTGACCATAGACTTTGTGACTGGTCTACCGAAAGCCAGAAGAGGTTATGACAATATCTGGGTGATAATGGATCGTTTAACAAATCTGCACATTTTCTACCAATCGGGACAAATTACAAGATTGAGAAACTAGCAGAGTTGTATATTAAGGAGATCGTCAGGTTACACAAGATTCCCATCAGTATTGTATTCGATCAGGACCTAAAGTTCACATCAAGACTTTGGAAAAGTTTACAAACACATTTGGGAACAAGGTTACAGTTTAGCTAAGCTGCTCATCCTCAAACTGACGAACAGTCAGAAAGGGTCATTCGGATTTTGGAGGACATGCTGGGAGCTTGTGTTCTGGATTTCGGTGGAGATTGGACCTGATATTTGCCTCTGGTTGAGTTTGCCTACAACAACAACTATCAGTCTGTTATTCAGATGGCACCGTATGAAGCACTGTACAGACGAAAGTGCCAGTCTCCACTGTATTGGGATCTAGCAGAGTACAAAGGTACAGTTGACTGGTCTCCAAAAACTGCGAAGCCTGAATTGATTCAAGAGACTGTTGAGAAGGTAAGGTCATTAACAACGAATGAAAGCTGTTCAGGACCAACAGAAAAGTTACTCAGATAAGCGAAGGAAAAGATTTGGAGTTTGAAGTGGGTGATTGAGTGTTCCTCAAGGTATCCCCAAGGAAAGGGATCAGAAGAATTGGCAAGGCGAAAAGCTGAGTCCGAGGTATGTGGGACCCTATGAAATAAGTGAGAAAGTTGGACCAGTAGCTTATCGTGTTGTACTGCCTCAGAACCTGATCGGGATACACGATGTCTTTCATGTGTCACAACTCCAAAAATATTATCCCGATCCTTCCCATATCATATCACCTAAGCTCATGCAATTGAAAGGTGATCTGACATACGAGGAACAACCTATTCGTATCTTGGATCGAAAATTTTGGGAGCTTAGGAATGGGAGGATTCCCCAAGTGAAAGTGCTATGGCGCAACCACAATGTAGAAGAAACAACTTGGGAGCAAGAGGATCTCATGCGCCAGCAATATCTCGAGCTCTTCCAACATTCAGGTAAGAATTTGGGGGCCCGATTCTTTTAGAGAGGGAGGTTTGTAACATCCCAAAAATTTCATAATTTATAGAATTTAATTTTAATATATTTAAATTTCATGAATCTTATGTTATAGTTGCTAATTTATTATTTTACTAAATTTTGGTGGTCAATTTGTTAATAAGAAAACTTTAATTTTTAGAAAATTTATCAAAACCTGATTGAATACTTTTTGAAAATGTTGGGATTTGCATGGAAGGGTCTTGGTCAACGGGGTTAAAATTGTAAATTTCAAAAATTTCTAAGATCTAATTGGGGCTGATTGGAAATCTTGAGGACTAAATTGCGAAAATGAAAATTTTGATTTTAAAACAAAAACAGGCAGCACGATTTTCTTCCTTTTTTTTCTTTCTTCTTCTTTTTCCTTTTCCTTTCTTCTTACTTTTCTCCTCCACCCGCGAGCACCATCCCCCTCAACGATCTTCCTCCAACAACCTCATTTCACCAAACCAAACCAACCGAAACACTCCCCACACCTCTGGCCACACTTGCACACCACATGCACTGTTGAACGGGCGACGAGTCACCGAAAACAGAGAACTGAAATCCTAGCAATGGCGGTCTTGACAGGCAACGATGGAACGGCGGCTTAAGCTCGTTTCTAAGCACTGTTTCAGAAGCCCTCAGTGCGAAGAAGCTAAAAACAACGTTCCATATGAGTTTGGCGCAGCGGCAGCGATGAAAAATGGTGATCGGAGCGCGGTGGCAAGAGACCCATTTGGACGTTGTTGAGCTCGATTGCAGGTGATCCAGGCCGTGAAGCTTGAAATCGAAGGTGGCATTAGATTCAGGAGCTCGAGAGGAGCAGATTGGTGGTGGCGTTGAGATTCTCTGGCGGCGGCGGCGGAGAGGTAGTTTTACCTCCTCGATGCAATGACTGCACCTGTGTCATCGATTTGTGGGATCGGAACTCTGGTGTCAAACTTGGATTTAATTGGTTGTACTTGATATATATGTATATGTATATAGTATACCTTACCTTTGGAGACTTTGTATTTCATGCCAAGATTGATGATATGGATAATTGATATGTATATATAGAGGTGCAAGATGCAAGATTCCCATGCTAGGAATATTGAATAGTGGACTCGGGCACATCATGCAAAATGCCAAAATTGGATTTAATAATGGTATTAAGAATTATGTAATGAGACTAAGTGGCATTTGACTAAGAATAATTAATTGTAGAGATTAGACTATTTGGTATGGATTGATTAGGATAATGATATGATACGACTTTGTAGTTAAGAATGAGATATCATGTTATTTATGGGACCGATATAGAACATCTTCATAAATTCTAGAATAATCGATTTATTGGAGTACTTTGTGTAGATACTATTGATTGAGCCTATATCATGTAATGTTAGAATACTTATGATGCAATTCTAGAAGGTCACTGGAGTCGAATAGGAATTTGACTTTGGAAATATTCTTCTGACCAAGGGACGAAGAAGTGGGTCCTGTCGACCAATAGATTGCGGGCTGTGGTTGTTTTGCTGAAACTACAAGAGGTGAGGGTCTGTCAATCTGGCACCTTTCCTAATTATCTGTTATTGTGATAAGCCCTTGTGTGGGTTTTCTGTTTCTATACCGTACTCTGTTTGTTTGAAATCTGAAATGTGTTAGAATTCTGATTTGCTATCTATTATCTGATTTGAACACCCCTGTGAGGGTTATCGTTGATATCAATTCTATTTCTGTCTGTTCTCACACCCAGAACCTTATCTGTTATTTGTATCTCAATTGTCTGTCCATTTGTCTCGTATCTGTACTGATCTGTACCGTTCTTTATTGCCTCACTGGCATATCTGTTTATCTGTACATCTTTATTTAGCCATGTTGGCTTATTTAAATCTGTTAGTTGCTATCATGTTGCCTTGACGACATTTTTGTTTTGTTCTATTCTGCTCTGTACTGTTTTGTTTTAGGAAGCGGCGGTGCGCTAGGGACTTTTCCCTGAGCATCTGCAAAATGGTTGTGAATTCTATTATGTGTACGGAGAAAATGTGGGCCAAGGACCAATCCGGGCTAAATGTTTAGTTATGTAAGGCACGCTAGGGACTTTCCCCTGGTTGTCGGCGGTACGCTAGGTACTCTCCCCTAGGTATCAGCGGTGCGCTATACGGTTCGTATGGGCATCCGCCATATACCAAGTTGTTACGTTTAGGTAAACTGTTTGTCTGATTGGAATAAGGTGATTCTCCAATGCATGTCTGTAGTTTTCTTGGAATGCATATGCTTTGGATTTGTTTTGCCTATCTGAATTCTGTCTGTCTGAAATCTGTCTTGGAGCAATAAGGCAGGAGCGTTTCCTATTTTGCTATGTATACTATTTGATTCTGAATCTGTTATGTTCTGTATATTGAATTTATGATCTGTTGAGTTGAACCTTCCTCAATAGATCTCTTCTGTTATTCTTAAGTTATTCCTCACTAAGTCTTTGGGCTTACTCCCCCAATATCTCTTGACATTTTCAGACAAGTTTTGGTGATGATTTTGTACTTCTGGCTTGGAAGGATGTAAATATATTTTGTAATAGAATAGGTGCTTAAACTGATGTATGGATCACTTTTATGTTTAGTGAAAATTTGGAGATGTTGTGAGATGTCTGACTTGAACTTATTAATTGTAGTAGGTATGAAACGATGAATGATGAAATTGTGATGGTTTGAAATTTGTACTTTTGTAAGTCGTGCTTAGGTTGAAGCTTGTTGCTATCTTTGAAAATTTTGAATTTTTTTTTTTTGATGGGCCTGTTGTTAGAATTATGTATGAGATTTAAGTCTAAATCAAAATGGTGCCTCAGCTTAGGTGCTATCCCCAGTAGGAGAACTACATAATATCAAATTCTTATGTTGAGCTATAGAAATTCCACATCACATTTGACTTAGTTGTTATCTTATCCATTTTAATTATTAATATATTTAGCTTGATATTTGACAATGTTTAATTTATTAATAATATAATAATTTTTTTATTTACACGCGTACCAAAAATTCTTTAATATTCAAATTCTAAATCTTACACATACAAATATAAGAGCTATATTACCAATCAAATTGGCCTCTTGATATAACATAATATTATTTCTTATATGCAAAGTAACTGAGCTGTCAAGGGAACATAGTAAAATATGTGGTAGATACAATCATTGTGTAATTTAAAACTCACGGTTTGTATCGAAAAAAGATATTTAAAATTCACGGGAAAAATTAAACAAAACGGTGTCACTTTGTCGGTGTGTCCTGTTTTTTTGACTTGTGTCCTTAATCCTTTTCAAGATAATGACATAATACAACTTTAGGGACATTATTAATAAACAATCATAAATTATTTCTAGCGATTATTGCTTAATTTTCTTCCTTTTTTTTTTCTTTATTATCAAATTTTCAATTAAAAAGATAGGGAAAAAAACAGCACTCGTTTTTATTCATATTTGACTATTTAAATAATTATCGTACTTAATCAAACTATTTAATCTAGTGATTTAAATTACAGTTTGTTATATTTCTTCTTATCACTTATCTTTAAAATATTATTTTAAAAATTGATTAACTTTGAGCACGAAAGCCAACTTCATCATATTCCATAATAATGTGTAAGCTAAGAAAAATAATTGAGAATCAATTCCTCTAGAGAAGGTCCATTGCATGTGCATCCACATAAGGGATGTTGATATTCTTCATTTCTTTTTATTTTGTACTAAATAGTGTAATTGATCTACCTTTTCATTTCCTTTTCTATACATACATATATATATATACACTAATCAATTCAATCCAAAAGATGACTTGTATTGTAGCATGAGATAATCCATTAAACATCAACATTTACTTCCCCATATATTATAAATTCCAACCAGCACCCTTTGATTATAATTTTGATTTTTATTATTTTTATTTTTTAGAGGGAATGATTGAGTACATCATTACATATAGATTATCAGTTATCAGTGAATTAATATTTATCAATTTACAATTTAAAATATTAGCTATCAACAAACAATTACTATAAGGTAAAACAAATATCCACATTTTGCAGGAGTCGAACCCATGATCTCAAAACCTAAGATGCCAACTTCAATATTACTGAACCCTTGATTTTTAATTTTTATTTTTTTTGAAATACAATGATCAAATATATTATTATATCTGTGATATCAATTATGAGTGAGTTAAAAATATTTCATTTATAATTTATAGTAATTAACTATCAAAAAATAATTATTATGAGAATAAATAAATACCCATGTTTTCGAACACATAAAACTCAGTCCTAGAATGTCAACTTTCCTACCCTTATTTTTATTTTATTATTTTTATTTTTAAATACATTATTATATTTGGATATCAATCACAAGCTAGCTAACAATCATAGTTTACATTTTTTTACTAATCAATTATCGATAAATAATTACTATAAAAATTAATTAGATGAATGTCAATATTTTGAACGAGCTTAGGTAACGGATTTCGAATTATTAGGATCAACTTTGCCACTAGACCCTTAAGTGCCCATTTGGTTTCATTTTCCAATCCCCTCTTCATATTTTTCACTATTTCAAAAATGAAATATATCACTTTTTATGCATTTCCACTCGACATCATTTTCATTTTTATTTTCAAAACACATCCTCTAATAATATATATATCTTCTCCCAATAACCTATATATATTTTCTTTCTATTTCATTATTTCTATCTCCCTTCACCTATAATCTACTAAGCACAACATAATCATTACTTTTCCAACAATTTGTCCAAATACAAACTTATTTTCAATTCATTTCCACTAACTACTTTCCAACATTTTAAAAATGATGGAAATAAAAATTGAAAATAAAAATAAAACCAAATGGGCTCTTAATTTTATACATAATTATTGATAGTACTATAGTTTGACTTTAGCATTTAGAAATATATTAGTTGTGACAACTGAATTAGTTTGAGACGATTTATAATTAATTTAGCGTTAAAAAATGGTTCGGTGACAGGTGGAATTTTGCTCGAATTCAATACTGATCAAGATCTAGATTCTAGAATAATGTTTTAAAATATTTTCATAGCTGGATCTTTCTTAGATACCATCAAATTAAGAATTCCAATAATCTAGTGAATTCTTCTAAGACATAGGAAATAAATAAATAAATATATATATATATATATATATTATACATCGAAAACATCAAATGACATAAGATAATGGGAAAAGGTTAACCATTGCAAAGGAGAAAAGGGTAAATTACAGATGCCAAAGAATTACCCGAGTTTGGTTAATCTTTGGCTAGAGTCCCACAAAAATAAAAACTACAAAATATTAAAAACTGCAAAATATGTGGACCTTTTGATGTAGAACTAGAAAACTTAGCCAAAAAGAAATATAGAGTTAGAAAAAGTAAAGTTCATTTTGGGGCATATGATGTTTCTACTGCTTGAGGTAGGTTTTGAGTTTTCGTTTTTAAATTTAGATTGAATTCAAGCTCAATTTATTAATATAATATATATTATTTATTTTTATATGTGTATATATAAAATATGTGTAGTTGTTATATACTCTGATATAAAACATATAATAAATAGCGTCTTAATTGTAAATACTAGAAATATTACTAAAAGAGTATCAGAAATACTATTTTTCTATTACCACCATATTTCTAATGTTTTTAAAAATAATATTTTTTGACAATTTTTTTTGGGTAATATTATATTTTTGACATTTTTTTGGGTAATATATAAGATATATACCAGCAAAATTTTTTTGAATTATTTTGGTCATCATTTGAATCTAACTTTTAAAAATAGTTATTGAAAAAAAATAATTATTTAGAATTTGTTCGCATGTAGATTTAATAATTTATTTTTCATTCTTTTTAATTAATTAACATTATCTTAAAAATTAACATTTTGACCAGTACAAGTACATTAATTTGTAGGTT
The DNA here is from genome assembly GCA_018894105.1 of Jacaranda mimosifolia. Taxonomy (NCBI): domain Eukaryota; kingdom Viridiplantae; phylum Streptophyta; class Magnoliopsida; order Lamiales; family Bignoniaceae; genus Jacaranda; species Jacaranda mimosifolia. The sequence continues at coordinate 2,756,866 of CM032131.1, read as the reverse complement.
CTTTTATTCAATTCTTTGTTTGCCATCATTCTTTTTTTCATGAGCCAATCTGCATTTTTATAATTTAACCATGAATTGCAATTACATATTTTTAAAATATTTATTTTTCTTTCTATAAGAAAAATTATGCATGCAGGAACCGTGTACATAGTTGGGCAAAAGGTTAAAAAGGCAATATAAATTTATTATATATATAGTGGAATTTCAATGTAGTAGTGAAAACTTTATTTTTTATCTTTAATTTATAATATAATAAAATAAAGGCATTGTAAAAAAGTGCACCATTATCATGTTGTGTAACACCCAGTCCGAGTGGTGCTAGTTTCAAATCAACGTGTTACTCTAATTGAATTTTCAAAATGATATATATATATATATGTATATATATATCCAAAATTTCACTTTAAATAATTCCATAACAACACGAAATAATAAGTAGGATCAAAATCAACTAATCAAAATGCTCTGCCAACTAGACATGCTACTAAACTTCTAGCCAAACTGAGTTTCCATAAGTTACAATTGTCCAAAGGCCCATAATTTTAAACAACATGTTCTCGTCAAACTTAACCGGCTCCAACCTCTTACATTTCACCAAAGGATAAAGATAATAGCCTACAGACAGACACATCATTATAGTACAAGCATATATATCATATCCTTACCATTTATAGATACCTTGATAACACTATTTACACTGTGTACAACATGGCCCATGCTCATGGTACCACCTATTTCCTCAATTTGGGCAAAGAACAGAAGGAATATACAGAGCGTAAGTCTGAATGACTTGGTGAGGTAATGATCAAGATGCATAGTGAGAAATAATAATGAAAATGCAATATAGGAAAATATTCATCTAAAATATGGGTAGCTATGAATACAAGCTAAGAGAACAGGTTGTATGGTGAATAGGTTTCACATGATTCACGAAATAGAATTGTGGAACGGTATATTAGGTATTGTGCATCTTGAGCTATCTCCATGTTGTCCCATACCAACGAAGAGACCCCTCAAGCTTCAAGTGCATTTCGTGCAAAATCTCATATTTCAAAATTCAAAAAGAGGTTCAGTTTTACGGAATCGCGTGTACAGGAACATTTCATAAAAAATTGAAATTTTAGAATTCAAGAACTCAATCAACTTATTGAATTAATTGCACAAGAACACTTCACAAAAGCAACGGTATGGAAATATTTCATAAAACTAGTTGTACAGGCAAAATTCACAAAACCGACTATGCAATTACGTTTTAACTTTGAGCTTTATGCCACAATCACCATATGGGACAAAATAAATCAAAAGTCACTTTCAAGTTGATCAATAAAAATGGCTTCCATAACCAACACATAAATACAGGCAAGTCAACAGGACTGCCTCTATCACAAAATATCAATATGGATCAGCTATCATGACTACCTCTAATACAATATATCAATACAAGTTAGTCGGCATGACTGTTTCTATCACAAAATATTAATACAAGTCAGCCAGCATAGTTGTCTCTATCATAAAATACCAATATGGGTCAATCATCATGATTAGCCTCAAACACAAAACATTAATATGGATCAACCAATATAACTACCTCTATCACAAAATATCAATACAAGTCAACCATCATGACTGCCTCTAATATAAAATATTAATACGGATCAACCATCTGGCTGCCTCTTTCACAAAATATCAAGATGGGTCAGCTAACACGGCCTCTATCACAAAATATTAATGCGAGTCAGCTAGCACAGCTGCCTCTATCACAAAATATCAATATGGGCCGGTGATACAACCACCATAACCACTATAAGTGAATCACAGCTAGTTGGCAAGACGACCTCACAATCCAAATCACAAAATTTAGGCGATTGACTAGATGATATATCAATCAAACCATACTTTAACATTTTTTTGATGTTCTAATAGATCTATAGTTCAATTAAAATATTTTCAAATTCAGTTCATATGAAAATATAAGCAAGTTCGAAACATTAAATAGCACATTTAAAATTCCCTTCAGACAGGAATATTGATGTTTGGAAAAATATTACTTTCAAACCAAGATTCAAGCGTGGACCTTGAAAGAAGGATTGATACAAAACTTTTTAACTAATATCTTGAATTCAATGTTTGAGTGCAAACTTTTTACGCATGAGGCATATGGAAAAATGAATCAAATTCTCAAATTCAAGCAAGAACAATCAAGCAATAATATTATATTTATCATATATAAGTACTTTCCTAGCAAACGAATCTCGTATTATCAAGTATAGACCTCACTTGGTATCCCACGTCCACAATAGTAGTCCTCTATTGGGCTAGAATGCTCAAATCCTTGTCACCTATTTTTAACCAGAATGGGTATTAGTATCGACACTACTAAATAGCATTTACTATTAGTAACTACGGTTGTTTCAATATTTTAGTCATATTCGTTCATTTACTTCTTCGCGAGTTTCTATCTTATTTTAGTGTCCACACCAAGGTATTAAGATATAATTGTTTTCTTCTTTTCGACCACCTAAATCAAAATATTAGGTTTGTATGATAATGAGCTTGTTTAGGCAATCAAAAGTCTATTCTATCATTGAGGTTCATGTCCATTTTCTCCCAATTAACGTACTGAACAATATTAATTAATTCTTATCTCAATGTATAATGTTGACTTCCTAGGCACGCTAATTTGGCAAAATAATATCAATTACATATTTTGTTAATTCTGGCCTCACATTCCAATTTCTTTACCAATACTCAAATCAATGTTCTTAGTCCATAATTAATAAATTTAGCATGTACTAAATTTAGTACATTCTATGTAATAGTTAATTTTTGTTCTCATTTCATAGTTTTGGCATCCTAACATGTTGCTTTGCCTTCATTAATAATATTAGTTATGTCTTTTATTCAATTCCAAGCCTATATTTCACTTTTATAACTAATAATTAAATTAGTATTTTTAGTTCATAGCTAACTATTTTAACCTCTATCCACGAATCTATATATTTCCCCATATGAGTAAATTTTCATTACTGTTTCATAAATTGACTTCCACATTATATCGATTGACTTAATTAAAAATAATTAGTCTCTCATTATCAAATTTGGGTTTGCGTGTTATTTTATAACTAAATCAAATCCAATCATCTCATTTCAAAGTTATAATTCAGTCCAGTTAACTCAAATTTATATCGAAAATCATCTTAACAATTTAAGCAAATTAAATTACGAAATATTTAATTGTTTAAATGGAATTTTACCAAATCAACTGAGTTCGAGGCCAATTCACAACTTGATAATCACTTGAATATGGTTGAATCATCGTCCCAAAGGTTTTGCCTCTCGGCCACTAGAGCTGCCGTCGTTGGCCTATCGGAGTTGTGCGCGGTCACAACCCTCTAATCAATTTTGTGATCCAACGCTTAGTTGACACTTAATTGCAGAAAAATAGTCACCGATGCCACCATCGCCACACTACCTTTATGCTCCGATTATTTCTGCTTCGATGGCCAGTTTGCAAAATTGAAGATACCGGTGTGCTCTACTTTCTAAGCCTATTAGATTACCTCTTTATCTTCCAAGCTTTTTCCATCAGAACCACCAGACCTCCTACCATCATTATTAATCATTGTTCGATCATCTGCTGCTGCTAATTCGTTAGGTATTTTTAGGGGAAATTGGTATCGTTGCACTCTTCACGACGAGAGGAAGAAAACAATGGCTTCATTCCTAGGGTTTGTGGGCACCAATCGGAGGTGGTTGGTGGAGAAGGCGACGTGAATGCATGCGAAAGTTGGGTAAATGATGAAAACCTTCTGTATTATATTTTTTCATCTTTTCTTAATTATAAATTTCTCCCCAAAATTTCCTCTCAGGTTAAGATTGGATCCCTCAAGCTTTTTAGTGCCTCACATTGGCTCCCTAACCTTCCAATGCTTCCCTTCCACTTCTCTCATTCGCGTATTAGCCTCACTCAATTTCTAATTTGTGCAATTAGGCCTTAATTAATTTTCTAGCCTCTCAAATTGCCTAGCATTGCTCTACGACCCTAGTGGATTTAAATGCGACTACTCTACAACCAATTCAACTTTTATTATTCCTTAGAAATTCTTAGTGTTAATTGAATTTGTTAATTCGAGTTTTCTTATTATGAAAATTTTCATGATTATGAACTTTGGGGTGTTACAATTCTCTACACTTAAAAGAATTTGGTCCCCATATTCTCATCCGAAATTTCAATACCTAGAATATCATGACTTACTATTTCATCATTTGCAAGAATGGATCTTTTACCAACTCTTATTTTGTTAATCTGATCAGTGCAATATACTTTGTTTTTCCATCTCAAGTAATCTCTACTTTGCTTCCATTATTGGATAATACCGTCTCGAGTTTCTATACCTACTCAATTCTCTCCTGAGTATTTCACTTTCTAATACATTCCAGATTGATTGCTAAATCCTAGAACCCAATATCAAATTTCTATCCTTGATCTTCGAAACACTTATACTTATCCTTCACTCATTTCATCATTCATCAGTTATAGTCTGTTCTTCTAACCCAAATATTTGTTGGTATTAGACTTTTCTAAATTGTATCTACAAATACAATCATATTCCTCAAGAATTTCTCTTTTTTATCTTTAAAAGGTGCCTCTGTTCATTAAGTAATCAGCACTATAATTAGTTTTATGTTCTCAACAAGATAATTTTATTTCCCTTTGATTCTTAAAATTCTTCATATATCTCTTTTATTCAATTTATTAATCTTTTCAATTACTTCACCAGTAGCTCTACAACCTTGGAAAAATCAAATGCATCTTCAATACTGATGATGATGGTTTCTATGAAATAGTTCTGGTGAGCTGGAGGAGTGGGATCAATAGACCAAAAATATAGTTGAACAGCTTGGAACACAACAAAGGGGTTAGTTGAGTCCTGCAACTAGGGAACAAACGTCAGACTAGCCAAGAGTGCCCTTGACTATAGCCCTCTAATGCTTAAGTTAATGTTAACTCGACTAGAAGTTAAACGAGTAGAGTGAGGGCTTAGAAGGGAGTAAAATGATACCTTTTAGTTTGAAATGAGGGTATTTATAGTGTTTGCCGTCTTAGGGGGAAGGTGGGGTTGAAATGACCGTGTTTTCCCTACTGTCTAGTGAAATCCTCTTTCTCTTCATAGGGGCTTTAGAAGTTATTTTAGGGTTGCCTGGAAGCCATGCTTTTGACCAGGCGAAAATAAGGGGCGCCTTCATAGTAATTAATGTGGGGTGACCTGTTGATGGAGTTATTAATATTTACAGAGTAGTATTTTAGCAACATTAAATATGAAAGTGATTGGTGATAAATGCTACAATTGATGCGATCGTGACCTAGAGATACCTTGATCTACTTCATTGGTCGACCTGGTATGATCGAGGGGACTTTCCACTACTAAAAAAACTCTATTTGCGATGGATTTTGCAATGGCAAAAATCCATCACAAAAACCTTGGTCGCAAAAAGGTTTTTACGATGGCTCATTTTGCGACGGATTTGAGGTGTCACTTTTGCGACAAAAATTGTCTATCGCAAAATTTCAATTTGTTTAGAAAAAAAATTTGCAATGGAGTTTTTCCATTGCAAAATCTTTTTCTTTAATTATTTTTTGTTTTTGTTACGGAAATTTTCATCACAAATTTTTTAAAAAAATTTAAAAAGATTAAAAAAAATATTATGCATCCCTATACCAAATTGATACCTATAATCAACCAAAAAATTATGCATCCTCATTCTAAATTGCAATGCCCAAATAATAATAATTCGAATCAAATAAATACATTAAACTCAACAAATACAATGGACTCTTGAAAAATTCATTCTCTTTAACAAGAATCAAATTAACATTATAAATCTAAAAGTATAATTTATATTACAATAAACATCTAACAAATAATACAAACTACAATATAATACCAACTCTATCTAAAGATTTATACATAACTCTAACATCTTGACATATCCAAACTTGTAATATAACACAATAAAAATGAAATCAGAATAATTAAAGATAAAAAAATTATAAAAGAAATGAGAAAAGGAACTTGGCCAATGTTCTCCAAATGTAAAATATTATAACAAAATCAAAATCAGGATCATGAGTAAACACAAACTAAACTAACATACATTCAACACAACAAACTAAAATATAATCAATATAAATCCACTATATAACCCAACTTAATCAAACACATAATTTACAAAATATAAATTCAATATATTCAAACATACATCTCATTATAAACCAACATATAATTTAATAAAAATCCAACATATAACTCAACATAAATGCAACATTTTTAAACAATAATCTAATACATAATATATAAAATAATAAGCAAAAGAAAAATGCCATTTCGAAGTAACCAACATATCTAAATGCCAGAAAATTTTCAAACCTGCAATATTAACAAAAATAAAATTAATATAAAATTAAATAATTTTAAAAAAAAGTTCTAGAGGCGACAAAAAACTACCTCCTTTGGTCAGTTGCTGAGCAAGGCGGCTACTGGCTACACAAGGCCTCGTGAGGCTAGGTCTGGCCTTGCAGCCATGGGCCGCACGAGGCCCGCCCAACCATGCAAGGCCTCGTGTCCACTGGCCACGCAAAGCCCATGCGAGCCAGCAGCCGGCTCGCCTTAGCTTGTTAGCCGGCAGTAGAGCTGCCAGCAGTTTAGTTAGAATAAAAAATAAAAATAGAAAGAAAGAAAGGAGATAAGGGCGAGGAGGAGGAGAAATGAGGGAGAAAGAAGGAGAAAAATTTACCTTAGGGTTTGTGTATGATATTTTTTTTGATATTAAATTTAAAATTTTTTATTTATATATAATAGTCTATTTTTTAATTTAAATTTTAAATCTTAAATTATTAACTTTGAATCTTTATATTTGATTATTGATAACCTTTTAATGTTATATTATATTATATTTTTAATAAATAATTTTATTTTAAAATGAATTTTTGAATATTAATCATTAGTTTTTAGATATTTAAACACCACTACAATATATTTATATATATATATATATAATTTCTTATGTATGAATAAAAAATAAATCTTAAATGATAGATAAAAAATTAAAAATAAAAATATAATAACAGATAAGTTAAATGATGATATTTATCTATTACTGAACAGAAAAGTATAAAATTAATATAATGATTTTATCTATTTAGGAATTTCTTATGGAATAATTGACATTAAATTTACCATTATATCTATATATATATATATATTATGCCAAACTATTCTTCAAAATTAATGTACTTAATAATAAATGTCATAAAAGATTACCAGTGTAAAATAACATTTGACATAATGCTAATTTTACTAACTAATTATCAATTATACAACTTATAAATTTCTATGTCATTATCTTAATTAATTTTGCTCATTCTTTTAACTCACAACACATAAATAACATTTTCATGATCAAATGCTCTCTAATATTATCATTACTTTTATTTTTTGTATTAATTAAATGTATAACATTTTTTTATAATAATATATATAACTAATATGAGTTATAAAACATTAATTACTAATGTAGAATCTATATAAATTAGTATACAATCATTTTATAATAATTAATCTTTATTTTATAATAATTAATGCATTTGTTGAAGGTAATGAGATAATATATCTTCCAGTTAATCAGAATACATAAATGCATATTGAAATTAAATTTATTAATTCATTATATGATAATTATATTTATAATAAAAAGTATATTATTTACATAAATATTGTTGATGATTAAGCTGACACACACTATTTTTGGACCTAGAAGATGGTAATGAATTTAGTATGTGGGACTTTTTGACCTAAGAGTGGTAGGGGTCGGAACCTGCAACCAAGTAGCAAACATCAAGCTAGCTGAGAGAGTCCTCAACTAAGACCCACCGAAGGTTAAATCAGTTTCTAGACTGAATTACGAAGTGAAATGAGCAGAGTAACAACTTAATTCTCAGTGAATATCTTACCTTTTGGTTGAGAGAAATGGAGTATTTATAGTATATGCTCATTGGTGAAGAGACGAGAATCGCCTTAACAAGCTCCTAGCGGAAAACCCGCTGATAGGGGTAGTCGCGGTCATTTCAACTAGAGCCCATGCTTTGCAACTATTTATAACTATGCCGATCTTTAAGCTCCACGGTGGGAGAGGCTATGCTGCCATGAAATGCGGGTGCGACAACATTAATGGCAGAGGTGACACGCTGTTATAGCATTAAATAGGGATGTACGAGTGGTTGGGACGCATTTAATGCGCGGATGGGATGGTAGAGGCCGTATCATTAGTTGTTAAACACCTGAGTCTGCTAATCTGGTCGGATTATTTGACCTTGATGGTCGAACACTCATCTCGACCTCTCCAATTGAATTTGGGCCTGACTGAATAAGGCCCAATGGTAGGGATGCATCCCAACCTCCAGGTCAGAACTAAATTGGGGCCTAATAGTTTTATTGGGTCCCCAAAGTCTTAATGTGGTAATTCCACATCATGAGTCATCCCCACTTCAAAGTCCAACCTAAAGGGGTTTGGGTTTAGAGTATGTATTGCATAGATTTCGATAAGAAAGGTATTAGCGGGAAAAGTGATTTTAAATCTCGACGAGAATAGTATTAGCGGGAGCCGTTATTCGGCGGTTACGCAAAGATCAATGCGGGGGAACCAGCGGTTACGCACTTATTAGCCAGTTGCCGGTCAGTTTAGCCAGTTAACATTCTCGTGTCCCTATAAATAGGAGATTTTACCCATTCATTTTTACTTTTACCGCAATGCATTTGAGGTTGAGCAGAAGAGTTTTTGGTTGAGCTGTTGACAATTACTCCTTTCTTAACCGTACAATTTTCGTAAGTATCTTTTTTGCTCTTAGCTTTATAAAATCGTTGGTCTTTGATAATTTATAGTTCTAGTTCTGACTTCGAGGCTACTCAGTTCGCCTCGAGTAGCGAGGTCGATACGAGTGAGGCTTTGAGTGGGGAATTGAGGAAAACCTTAGGTGGGGGAGATGAAGGCGTGGGGTCTTCTAATCTTGTCGTCGAGGACATAGTAGGGCCTTTGGGCCAAGGTAGGGATGAAGAAGAAGTACCAGTGGAGGAGGTGCCTAGGTTGAGAGGTTGATTATTCATGATAATGCATTATAGTGATATTATGTCATCAGTGTCATTGAATGATTTGACGTCGATACGAGGAAAGTACCATGTTCCTCATGGGTTTGAATTGATAAAGCCTTAGATCCATAGATAGGATGCATACCCCTCCTGCAGGCTGTATTACCATTTTTGAGGATGCCATGAAATGTGGCTTGAGACTTCCCTTAGCTGACCCCATAGTTGACCTCTTGAGGGGTTTACAAGTTTGCATAATTCAGCGCCTTCCTAACTGTTTTTTGCTAATGTATAGCTTCATTGTACTGATGGGTATTGTGGAGGAATTGTCCTCATGGGCCAACTTTAGCTATCTCTTTCACTTATCAATGTCCCGAAAGTCAGGGTTGATAGAGGAGTTGGGTTTTTATTATTTAACTGCACGTAGGAAAATCTTTAGGAGTTTTTCATCATCCCATGGCCAAAAATGAAAAGAGAGGTACTTCTATGTTCGACCCCCCACTGGGGTCGAATTTCAAACCCCGAGAGGATGGATGAGGGGTAGGGTCAAGTTGGATGGCAGTGAGAATCCATCATGGAGTAATGTTTCTTTTCAAGATCTACTCGAATATGGTGAGATGGATGTCTTGGTGTTCTTACGAGAGAGGAACTTGGTGCTTGTGGGGCTGTTGATCGCCTTTTTGAGGTTGCACGTAAGTGCTCAATTACGTAGAGACTGACTCTTTAAATAATGTTATCTGTCGTTATCTTTTACTATTTATTTAAAAAGGAAATTTTCCTTGTCTTTTAGGTCGATCAATCATGAACCGTGCTGCTAGATAGCAATGAAATAGAACAAGAAGCACAGCAGCAGCTGCCCGTCGAGCGGCATAGGGTGCTGAGGTCGGTCAAGCGGTCCACAAAACTTTGATCCTGATTGTATAGAGTGTAGGGGCCATCAGTAGCTCCCCTCAGCTTAAAAGGAAAGCCGTCGAGGCCATAGCCGAAGCCACTACAAAAAAGGCCCCGGTCGAGAAAGAGAAGAAATTGATGGAGGAGACATATGCTCTTCTTCCTCTCGACCGATTGTGCAACCTGCCAGAGTTCCCCAAGCCCCGATTCGGGGAGAAAGTTGGTGTGTCGAATGAAGCGACCATAATGGGTGAGGGTGCGACATCCATAACACCATTGGCCGTGCTGATCGCTGGTTTATTTGAGAAGGACTAGGTCGAGATGCACAATCATGAGCAGTTGGCAGCGCCGAAAGCATTCATGTCCATGCCAACATGGTAAGATTTAAGTCAATTATCATTTACCATATTTTAGGTAAGACATTTATCGACAACAGAGTGACAAGCGGTCTTATTTTTTAGGTAGGGCAATGGGGGGTACAACCTACATCGTTGATTCGAGCTGTGTGAAACACACCGGTTGGGACTGGAAGAAAAATGTGCTCAACTAGAGAATAAGCAGAGTAACATCTTGTAGACTAAAATTCAGTCATTGGAGTTGAAGTTGGCTAAATTTTCGAAAGAACTGGAGGAGAAAGATGCCCAACTGCTGGCCGTTGTGGAAGGAAAGAGTCAGGCCGAGGAGCAGTTAAAGAAAACTATCTCAAGTATTCAAAAAGTTGCCGATGTAGGTCGAGCGTATGGCTACAACAGCGTGATGAAATACACTCACTCTGAGTTCTTCAAAATGTTAACTGGGATCCGCAATGAGGCGGTCCAACAATTCATGCTGACTTCAGCTTTCACCAAAGTGAGCGTCGCCTTCAGTATGGACAATGCACAGCAGGCGTTCGACTGGACAGTGAAGCAGTTGGAATTTCTTGGATACGAGTTTCGCCCTGAAGACAAAGCTAAGCTCGACGTGAAAAATGATGATAAGCTCCAAGCCTTTAATCCGTGCGCTCTCATCGAAGGCAGGCACCCACGTTCCTCCTCTTCTCCCGCGTGTTGTTGCTGTCAGCGAAGAGTTTGGTTTGTGGGGGAGTTTGTGTTGGAGATTAAGAGTAACGAGGTGAAAGTGTCGGATTTCTTTCTGGAGGGAGGTCGGATATTCTTGGCCGGAGAGGCAGGACCTTATCAAATGATGGGTCCTAGTCAACCGAGAATGGCGGAGCAGGAGGTTGAAGGTCCCACTTTGAGTAGGCAAGTGGGCTCAACCGAGGAACTTTTCAAGACTATAGACGAGGTCGTTGCTGAGGGAGTTGCTCGACAGGGCAAAGATGCGGGGTCGAGTTAGGTTACCTTTCCATTAGTCAAGATTGTAATTTTTTTTCTTTTATTTTTCCTTTTTTTTATGTCAAATAATGGTTGTAAGTTGAAAGATGCCTTAATGGAATATGAGGTCGACTGGGCCTCTTTATTGCTCTAATACCTTGTTTAGTATTCTTGCGCTCTGTTAATTGTTTTATTTAGAAACCAACAACGGGGTAGATTTAGTGATTCTTTAATGATTAATAAATAAATAATAATTAAAAGATAGTATGATCCCCACTGTAGGGAGAACATAGGCTTTGAGCGGTAGAATCAAGTTACTGGTCGAATATTGTACCATTTTGTTTGATGAATTGCACCGCTATGAGGTTGATCCACGTAGTGTTGGCGACTATGGGAAGCCGGGTCGAAACTACGCGACTACTGGGTCAGCATAACCAATATATTTTGGATCAGATGACTACGGGGTCGACCTGCCCATTCTATGAGTACGGGTTGATTAAATGACTACAAGGTCGATCTGATCACGATTTATTAAATAAATCAGATAAATTGAAATCAGTCGACTATGGGGTCGCTCAATATCCTTTACTAAAGCAAAGCATTGTCTTGTACAATGCAATCTATACATAGAATTTCTTGAGGTTAACAGCGTTCCATGGCCTAGGTATCCTTTCCCAAAGGGTCGGATAATTGGTACGAGTTATGTTTTGCTACCTTTACAACAGAATAAAGGCCTTTCCACTTTGGGCCGAGTTTACCTATATTACAGGATACTTCAATCTTCTTCAAAACGAGGTCACCCATCTTAAAGGACCTGGGCATCACTTTCTGGTCATAATGTTTTGTCATGATGGACCTATATCTTTGCATTTTTGAAAAGGCTTACTATCGCAATTCGTCAATCAGGTCCAAGTCGATCTCTCTTTCTGCTATGTTCCTGATTGGGTTGCTGTGTATAATTCGAGTTGTGTGTTGGATCAATTCCGTGGGTATTACAAATTTCGAACCATCCACCAAACTATAAGGGCTTTGTCCCGTGGCTGTTTTTGGAGTGGTACGATAAGCCCATAGAATGCCTGGGAGATCATCCGCCCAACTTGCATTAGAACCTTCTAATCTGGCCTTAATATGATCAAGCACCATTCTATTGGTGACTTTCATCTGATCGTTGGCTTGTGGGTTTCCTACTGAGGTAAAATGCTGCTGAATCCCCAAGCTCTCACACCACTCTCTGGTCTGTTTACTCTGGAATTGCGTGCTATTATCAAATATCAGGATCTTCAGCAAACCAAAATGGCAAATGATATTTTTCTATAGAAAACTCCTTATAGCTGTATCTGTGATCTTGGGTGTGGCGTCTGCCTCAACCTATTTTGTGAAATATTCGACTGCTACAATCATAAATTTTCTTTGTCTAGTAGCTATTGGGAAGGATCCCACGATATCGACCCCCCATTAGTCGAATGGCCATGTGATTTGTATCGAAACAAGCCTGGCAGCCCGTTGATGAGGGATGCTAGCATGTACCTGGCATGATCAGGCATTTTCTTGCAAACTTGACCGCATCCTTGATGAGGGTTGGCTAAAAATATCAGCTTCTGATGATTTTACGAGCCGACAATCGACCCCCAGAGTGGTTTCCATATATACCAGCATGAACCTCTTGTAGGACTTCTTAGGCCTGGTCGGGAGTAAGACATCTTAGGGGAGGCCCAGAGATAAATCTCTTATATAACTGGTCGAACTCGTCCAAGCAAATTTCAACGTGAGTCTCCTGAGCCTTTGTACATCTGCCTTTTCTGGTGGCACCTTTCCTTCTTTGAGGTAGGCTTTAATCTCATCAATCCAGGTTCGTTCTAGAGTATCCATTATGAATATAGTACCCCGTCGGGACCCAGAGATGATGGATTCATGTGAAACTAAGAAAGTGATCGACCTATCTCAAGTACCTTTCGATGCACTGGCAAATTTAGAAATTGCATCTGCTCTTTTGTTTTTAAACTAGGGTACTTGGTCGAGTGTGAACTTCTTAAATAATTGTCCCAATCTCTTGATATCATGAAGATAAGCAGTCATAGTCAGATTTCTTGCTTCAAAATTACCCCCAAACTGTTCTGCGACCAACTGAGAATCAATAACGGAAGCTAGATTCCTGACCCCTCTGTCCAGAACCATCTTCATTCCAACAATGAGAGTTTCGTACTCTGTCTCATTATTAGTGAATGTGTAATTTAGTTTGATAGCGAAATCATACTCTTCGGATTGAAGAGAGCACAACAATACCCCGTATTCCTCCCCCTGAGTTTGTAGCTGACCCAGGTTAGCGATTGAGTTTCTCGAGGAGGTGGCATGTCGATCTTTTTTGCCGTAAGATTCGCCAACACCTAGGCTTTTATTACAATACGAGGCTGAAATATGAGGTCGAATTCTCCTAACTCAATGGCCAACTTGGTCAACCTTCTCAAAATATCTAGTTTAGTGAGCACCTGTCTTAAAGGTTAGTTCATCAGAACAACGATAGTGTGGGATAGAAAATAAGGCCTTAATTTCCTTATTGTCGTGCCTAGTGCCAAGGCGAACTTCTTGATCTCTAAATAGTTATGCTCAGGACCTTACAACACTTTGTTGATGTAGTACACTGGTTTGTCTTTGCCCTCTCTAGTCGACACCAGCACAGAGCTAATGGCGATCATCGACACGACTAAGTACAAATATAGAACTTCTCCAATAGTTGGTTTTGATAGCACCGGAGGCTGAGAAAGGTATTCCTTTAATTCGACCAGCGCCTGGTCACACTGATCAGTCCATTGAAACTTCTTAGCATTTCTCAAGACTCAAAAGAACGGCAAGCTTTTATCTACCAACCTTGCTACAAACCGACCTAAAGCTATGATCCGCCCGACTAATCTCTGCACATCCTTGACTGTTCTTGGGGGCGCTATATCTTGGATGGCTTGTATCTTTTAGGAATTAGCCTCAATACCTCTCTGGCTAACCATATACCCTAGAAACTTTCCACCCCTGATGCCAAAAGTGCATTTACTCGAGTTGAGCTTTATTCTAAAAGCACGGAGAATAGAAAAAGTATAAACGAGGTCGGTAAAATAATCTGCCTCCTTTTCTGTCTTGACGATCATGTCATCCACGTACACCTCCATAGATCGGCCTATTTTGTTTTTGAACATGAAATTAACCAATCTCTAGTATGTTGCCCCTGCATTCTTTAATCCAAATGGCATGACCAAAAAATAGTATAAGTCGTTGGGCACTACAAAAGAAGTTCTATCTCTATTCTTGGGAGCCATAAAAATTTGATAATATCCTTGAAAGGCATCCGCCATGCTTAAAAGCTCACACCCATCAGTGGAATCAACTAATAAATATATTCGAGGCAGAGGATATGGGTCTTTAGGGCATGCTTTATTAAGATCGGTGGAATCATTGCACATTTTTCATTTTCCTTCATTTTTAGGAACTAAAACTACATTACATAACCAACTAGGATATTGGATTTCAACAATGTAGCCTGCTTCAAGAAGCTTGACGACCTCTTTCTTGATGATCTGAGTCCTTTTAGCATTAAAAACTTGGGTCTTTTGTCGAATAGGTTTGTGGGCGAGGTCAACATTAAGTCGATGCACAATGATTTTTGGGTCAATTCCCTCCAAGTCAGCAGCCTTCCATGCAAAGATGTCCACATTTCTTCAAAGAAAATCAATGAGCAAACATTCCATTTGACCTCCCAAGCTCGTTCCTATATGGGTCATTTTCTCAGGGTTCCCAGGCTCCAATTTAATGGTTTTAAATTCATCAGCTAGTTCGACCCTAGTATCTTTATTTTTCCTTTTCTTGCTATTCTGACCTCCCTCGGGTTTCATTACTGGGATGTCCCCCGAGGTCTTCAGTGGAAATAGTATAACATCGTCATGCCTCTTTCATATTGCATAGCATTTCGTTTGTCCCCATCAGCGTGGGAAATTTGACCTTCATATAGTAGGTTGACACAATTGCTTGGAAGTCATTCAAAGCTGGCTTACCGATTATAGCGTTGTAAGCAAAGGGGAAATCTACTACCATAAAGTTGATCATCAAGGTACATCTCCTAGGAATTTTTCCAAACGAGGTGGTCAAATTGATTGATCCCACTGGAATAATTTCCACTCCTCCAAACCCGACTAAGGGTGTTCTGATTGAGTTGAATTTCAATTTCCCATGTTGCATTCTGTCAAGAGTGGAAAGAAAGATAATATTCGTGAAATTACCATTATCAACCAACACTTTATGGACCTTAAAGTTTGCAATTTCAAAAGAGACCACCAACGGGCAATCTGGGCTGTCCCCTGCACCATATCCTCGCAAATGCTTCAGGTCAAAATCTAAGAAGGAGATAGGCTCGGAACTAGTAGGTAGTTGATAGATCGACCTTTTACTTACCCATCTATCAGATTCGAGTCATCTTTGCACTCATTTTCGTGCTGACCTTGAGTCTCCTCTAGTAGGTTCGTCGGCTACCATGTTGATTATGCCTTTCAAAGGGGCATGATCATTTTTCATCTTCTGCTTCCCTTTATCATCACACTTTGAGCTCAGCGACCGTTTTCTATGGGGAGTCTAGTCAATCTGAAGGTGGCCCTGACGAATAAGGCGCTCGATCTCATCCTGTAGGTTGAAACAATCTTCGGTATCGTGACCCTTCTGACGGTAGAAATGACAATACTTCTTCAACTTCCTCATAGCTTCCGTCTCCGTAAGTTTTCTGGGTCTTTTTAGGAGATTGTCATGTTGGATTGCTAGCAAGACCTCTATGCGGGGGGTGTTTAGAATAGCATAATTATGGAAGTGCTTGATAGGAGACATATGACTTTCCTTTTAATGTCGGTCATCTTTCTCGTTTCCTTTCTTCTTGTTGGGTTCTTCTCCCTTGAATTTTATCCTATTTATCTCCTTTTGGGTCATATACCTTTCTGCCAAATCCAAGAGCTCTTCCATTGTTCGAGGGCACTCCCTGACTAATGCATTGGCGCACTCCTCATGCCTTAGCCCTAAAAGAAATCCCTCAAAGTTTTTCCTTCATTCTGCTTGACAATGTGCAAGTGAGTATGAGGTAATTTAGCTTTCCTTTTCCTAGAAAATTAGTGTAAGAACTTATCACAAAGTTGGTCGTAAATGTATATGGAAGCTGACTCAAGTTTAACAAACCATTCCAAAGTAATACCCTGGAAGGTGGTAACCAACATCTTTGCGTGAATATGGTCACTGTGTCCATGCAGCTGCATCATGTGCTCAAATTGTAAGAGGTGCTCATTTGGGTTGGTTGACCCATCATATCATGGCAATCCGGTAGGGACTTTTGCATTAAGGGCTATCCTCTCATCAATAATTTCTTGCACAAAAGGTGACTCCTTTTCACGTCGAATTCGGGGAGCCGTTTCAGCCTGAGTCCTTTCCAAATTCCTTCTTGAGATTTCCTCCAATCTCTTATCAAGTTGTTGGACCTGATGCAATACCTCTCCCATTCCTCTTTGTCTGCCCTAGACATATCTCGACTAGGATTTTACCTCTGGCATTTGCCTCGATCGCACTACTAGGCTCGATCTGGTCAAACCCATTGATCTGTTGATTCTACTACCTCTTCGCGAAGGACATGTCGGGGTTCATTACGAGGGAAACGACCTGGGCTCAGCTCACGTCTACTGGAGGGAAGGCTTATCTCATTTCTAGCCCTGCCTTCAGCTGGGGTTTGTTCCTCTCGGTGGGTGGATACGGAGTAACGCTCGCGGTAGGTGCAAGCTGATTATTGTGCCTCTGCAAATTGATGGATAATTAAGCCGAAAGTTAAGCTAAGATCTAGTCACTGATCATTTGCATAAGCTGAGGAATGGTCAGGGCAACCACTTGCTCCGTTTGCAAACTCGGGCCGCCCCCCTCCCGAGCAGGCTGCTGATGGGGAGGCTACAAAGGTGGTTGGGGTGAGTGACGCTCAATCTGCCTTTCAAAAATAGTCCTCCTAGTTTCTACCATTTTAGATTGCGAAGTTCCTTTCCCACAGACGGCGCCAAAATATTAATAGTTAAACTAACACACACTATTTTTCGACCTGGAAGATGGTAAAGAATTTAGTATATAGGACTTTTCGACCTGAAAGTAGTAGGGGTTGGAACCTGCAACCAAGTAGCAAACATCAGGCTAGCCGAGAGAGTCCTCAACTAAGACCCTCTAAAGGTTAAGTCAGTTTCTAGACTGAATTGTGAAGTGAAATAAGCAGAGTAACAACTTAATTCTCAGTGAATATCTTACCTTTTGGTTGAGAGAAATGAGTATTTATAGTATATGCTCATTGGTGAAAAGACAAGAATCACCTTAACAAGCTGCCAGTGAAAAACCCGCTGGTAGGGGCAGTCATGGTCATTTCAACCAGAGCCCATGCTTTGCAACTGTTTACTATGCCGATCCTTAAGCTCCACAGAGGGGGAGGTCGTGCTGCCATTAAATGTAGATGCGACAACATTAATAGAGGAGGTGACACACTGTCACAATATTAAATGCGGATGGACGAGTGGTTGGGATGCATTTAATGCGGCAGATGGGATGGTGGAGGCTGCCTCATTAGTTGTTAAACACTTGAGTCTGCTAATCTGGTCGGATTATTCGACCTTGATGGTCGAACACTCATCTCGACCTCTCCAATTGAATTTGGGCCTAACTGAATAAAGCCTAATGGTAGGGATGCATCCCGACCTCCAGGTCGAAAGTAAATTAGGCCCAATAAGTTTATTGGGCCCCCAAAGTCTTAATATGCTAATCCCATATCAAATATATTAATAGTTATAAAGTATTTACAACATAATATATAAAAAATAAATCTTAAATGATAGATAAGAAGATAAAATTTAGATATTTAATGACAATTAGAAGTTAAATAATGAACTTTATTTATTACTAAAGAAAACAAAATATAGAGTTAGTATAATGACTTTATCTATTTAGAAATATTTAATGGTATCAATAACATTAAATTTACCATAGTATATAATATAAAAAACTATTGATTCTAAATTAATTTATTTAACATCAAATATAATAAAAGATTACCAATGTGGGATAGCATTTGACATAAAGAATTTTGCTCATTGTTTTAACCCACAACACATAAGTAACATTATCATGATCAAATACTTTCTAATATTATTATTACTTTTATTTTTTATATTAAATTAAAGTATAAAATTTAAAAAACTTTTATTTATTTTTCTTTTTTCTTAGATTTTACAACGGATTAGTTTCCATCGCAATTTGTTTTTTGAATATTTTCTAATATTGAAAATATTAAAATCCATCGCAAATCTTCTCATTTGCGATGGATAATGCCATCGAATTTTTTTTATTTTTTTATTTTTTTGCGACCAATTTTTTTCATCACAAAAGGCCAAACTTAATTTGTTCAAAAATTATCATATTACGGCGAATTTTTCGACGAATATTTTTGTGATGGATTTTCCATCACAAAATCCGTTGCAATTTGCGATAGATTTTTTACATCACAAAAAGCAGTTTTTTTAGTAGTGTTCGATTATAGAAGTCGTTGGAGTAAGGGTCATCCTGTGGTCAACTGATCCTGCTTGGGGTCGACAATCTCAACGAAGCTCCACTTGGGCTCATGTGGAGGTTTAGGCCTTGTCTTCAATATTTGGCCTGTTGGCCAAGATATTGGGCTCATCCGCTTCACCCATATCATAAGTCCTCTCCGCTCATCAGTCCCAATTGAGCATGCGAAAGGTTGGAGTTAGGAGTAGTTGATTTGCTTTCGATGTTTTTTGACCAGGGAATTTGAATTTCGACCAAAGTTTTATGGCAGGCAATTATTGGGCGGTTTCGGGCGATTAAAAATGATGACTAGTGGTTACACCATAAATAGCTGATAGCCGATCACTTACTTTAGGATGGGCATATAAATAATCCCTTTGACTACTAATTTACCATTTTTACCATACAACTATAAGGTCAAGCTCAAAGTATTATGTTTGAGTGTTACGGTTCTCAAGGTTACACTAAGTGTTTCCCAGCGAACTACCGTTGGGATTTTCCGTTCTACTATTTTTTGTAAGTTCTTTTCGTTTTGTTAAGTTTTCTTCTGCATATTTATTTTTTCATATTATGCGTTGATAGTATGGCTAGGGTTCTTGAGAGAAAGAGAAAGAAATAAGATGACTAATTCTAAGGCAACCAGATCGACTCTACTTCGACTGATGGTAGTAGTGAATCCTCTAAGTATTCTTCTAGTGGTAGTTTAGTAGTTCGAGTAGCTCTAGGGGGAAAAATGGGGCTGAAGTGGTGGTCGAGGCCCATGAGAAGGCCAGGCCGTCTAGGCTTGAAATGGATGAGGCGGGACCTTCTGGCAAGCCTAATCTGTGTCTAGGGAGATGTTGTTTACGGCTGATCATTATAGCAAGATTGTATCGAAGATTAATTAGAATGATTTAGAGTCATTCAGTGTGGTCTTAGATTTCCAATCACACAACCTATAGTCGACCTATTGACCAGTCTTTGGGTGTATTACTCAGCTCTTGCCCAATTATTTTACCCTTTTATATGGTTTTGTTGTTCTCATGCTGATATATAATCAACCTCCTTAATTTATCATTTTTTGTAATCTTTAGCGTCTGCTGATGTCCCGAAAGTTGGGTAGTTCCAAGGAGTTGGGATTATACTATCTTACTGCCTGTCTTCATCGAAAAAAATTTGTCACTCTTTCCTCATCTCATGATCAAAGGTGGATGAAGAGATTTTTCTTTGTTCGGGCTTCTAGTGAAAGGGCTTCAATATTCCAAAGAGAGGAATTTGTTGTTGGCGGGGTTACCGACCGCTCAATTGAGGGTGCCACTTCATGCTTGCTTAGGTAAAGTCAACTCTATCGCATTATGGTTGCTATATTCGCTTATCTTTCTGATCAATTTTTTGTGTGTAATTTTTTTTGTTACACATCAGTCAATAATAAACTAGGCTCTTCAACTCGCTAACGCTACGCAACGGAGATTGCAAGAGAGGCACGAGGCGGCCACTGCTCATCTAAAGAGAACTTCTACAGCTATCGGGGCTGGTTGTGTACTACTGGTGACTCCCCATTTTGCTCGACACCGCAAGTCCAACGGCATAATCAAAGAGAAAAGTTGTTAAGATCAGGGAGTTTGGTCGAGCACCCTCAGTGAAGAAAACTGCCATAGAGAAAGGGAAAGATATTGCTTTTAAGGAATTTTGGGTTTCAAACGAGCTCCAATTGTTGCCCTATAAGGAGCTGTATGATTTGCAGAAATTCCTTAAGATGTAGTTTAAGCCAATGATTGAGGTGTCGAACACTACCTCTATGATGGATGCAAGGGCAACAGGGGTGACTCCCTTGAATGTGCAGAAAGCTAGTCTATTTCTTAAAAAACATAAGAGGATGCTTAATGCTCAATCCACTTAGGCATTGAAGATGTTCGCCTATCACACGAATAGGGTTATATGCTCAACCAACCATCTTTTTGGTTGATTGTCTGTGGTGTTTGATTTTGTGTGTTGCTAATGCTCTTAAGCATCCTTGCAGGTCGAGCAATGGGGTTATAGCCTACATCGGCGATTCCACTTATTGCTGCCTAACCACGCCAACTAGCAGCAAAAATATGAGGAGCAGAAGAAAGAGTAGTCCCAATTGTCCGAAGACTAAGATCGAGTCGCTGGAGTCTAGAATCGAGTAGCTATCAAAGCAGCTCAAAAAAAGGATGAGGAGTTAGTGGCCATTGTCAGCAAGAAGAGCTACCTAATAAGTTGCTAAAGAAGTCGAGGACCGAAGTTTAGGAGGCTGCTACCGCTAGGAGGGCGTGGGGTTATGACAGCTACGTACGGTATGCAAAGTTTGAGTTCTTCAAGGTGTTACCTAATATTCACAATGAGGTTTAGAAATAATTCATGTTAACTTTAGCATTCATCCATGCGAGCTTAGTTTGTAGCATGGATGATGCCAAGGAAAGGTTTGAAAAGGTAGTCAAGCAGCTTAAGTTCCTGGGTTATTAGTTTCACAAAGAGAACAAAGCTCAGCTTGATGTCTTCAAGAGCAAACGGTTGGAAAACTATAATGAAGATACTCTTGCTGAGGAGGCAAAACCTCCTTCTCATCTAAGCAACCCTTTTGTAGCCCTAAAATTTGACTTCGCCAACCTATTCACTTACAAGATCAAAAACAAAAAAGTCAATGTAACCAAGTGCTTTCCTCACGTTAAGCATGAGTTGGGGCTAGGCTGGGCCTTTTTGACCAGATGGTGCACTAACTTCAAGGCAAGAGTAGGAGGTCGAGGGCCTACCACGAGACATCATGGTGAAAATAATAGGTGAGGATGATATCGACAGGGCAGTGGATGAGGTTGTAGCCGAGGCAATGAAGGTTGCCACTACTGTTGGCACTAGACCACGTGAGGGTACCAAGCTGAGCTGACTGTGCTATTGCTTTTTTTGCTGCTATGATGATGTGAATTGAACAACTTTATTTTTATATATAATTTGATGGATGATGAACAATTTTATTTCAATCTCCTTTATTGGATACTTTCGGAATGTTGTTTTTCACCGTTTGTTTTGATTTGATATATGTCATAATATTTTGCATAATTTTTGGAAAAGTGAGGGCCTGATCACTCCCTTACTGCTACACATTTTCAATTATATATATGTACCAACATATGGTAAGAGGAGACTGAACCTTACAAATTTTTAACTGACTTGTCATTATGAGACAATCATAAGTACTGAGAAGTCAAAATCTCATAATGAAATATTGAGTTTCTTGAGAAGATAAAATCTCAAAGTATAATAATAAGCATGCTAAGAAGATAGGATCTCATTTATATGTAAAAAAAAAAAAAAAAAATTCAAGTTTGCTGCATTCCATGGTAGGGGCAATTCGTTGCCTTTCATGTCAGCTATTTGATAGGAGTTATTTTTGGCCACCTTAACAACTATGTGAGGGTCCACCCACTTTAGTTCAAGTTTTCCAACATTTCTCGAAACTTCCATCTTCTTGAGGAGAGAGTTGCGAACCCAAAAAATTCTTAGTCGAAGGATTTATTGTAGCTTTTAGCCATGATAGATCTATACTGTTGCATTTCATGTATGTTTGTTGGTACTAATCGTCGAGGGTTTGGAGGTCGAGAAGTCTTTCTGCTTTATTTCTTATTTAGTTATTGTGGATTACTCAAGCTGTATGTTGTTTCAATTCCACGGAGACCACTGCTTCTGAACCATAGACCAGGCTTTAAAGACTAGAACTTGTGGTTGTTCTCGAGGTTGTTTTGTAAGACCATAGTACTCAGGGGAGGTCTTTGGCCTAGTTGCCTTTAAAACCTTCAAGTCGAGTTTTGATATGATTTAAGATAGTTCTATTGGTGACCTCTGTCTGTCCATTTGCTTGTGGATTGCCTATTGATGAAGTGTTACTTTATGCCAAAGCTTTTGCACCAGCCTCTGGTCTTTCTACTTTGGAGTTGAGTCACATTGTTAGATATCAACACTTTTGTAGACTGAAGCGGTAAATGGTTATTCTTCCACAAGAAACTCCTTACTGCATCATTTATTATCTTTGGAATTGCTCTTACCTCGACCCATTTGGTGAATATTTGACCATGACTATCATATACTTCATTTGCCTCATAGCTCGTGGGAACGACCCCATAATGTCTACTCCCCTCTGGTTGAACGTCCATGTGATATTGACTGGGACTAAGGTTGAGGCTGGCTGGTGGCTGACGTTAGCATGTACCTAACATAATGGACACTTTTTGGCAAAGTCGACCACATCTTGTAGTAAAATAGGCCAAAAGTAACCTTACATGATGATTTTATGGGCTAATGTCTGTCCCTCGAAATGGTTGCCACAAATGTCAGACTTGATTTCCTCTAGTATGTCCTGTGTCTCGTATAACCTTAAGCATCTCAATAGAGGGGCTAGAAGAAGATCTCCAGTATAGTTGTCCAAACTCGTTAAATGCAAACTTCGTAGCTCAACCTTTCAACCTCTTAGCTTCGACTTATCATTTGGGAGCTTGCCCTCTCTTAAATATGCTTTAATGTCATCTTGCTAACTATACAACAATTCCTGAATCTCCAATATTTGATTTTAGCTAAGTCTCTTTATCGTGGGCTCTTCTATGACTAAAAATATAATGGTTCTCTCTCTTATTCATCTAATTGAGTTGGTAAATTTGGATAGTGCATTTGCCTACTCGTTTTTCAACCTTGGGACCTGACTGAGTCTGAACTTATTAAGTTACTATTGTAGCTCTTGACCTCTACCAGGTATTTGGTCATTGATGCTTCTTTGGCTTCAAAGTTTCCTTCAAACTGTTCGGCCACTTGTAGGGAATCTATGATGGCAGCTAGATATTCTACTCTCCTATCCATGGCCATTTTCATGTCGACGATAACTACCTCATACTCGGCCTCATTGCTAGGTATTGGGAAATTGAGTTTGATAGCAAAGTTGTACTGTTCTGTGTGAGGGAAGCATAAAGAGATTCCCGCTCCTCCTCAAGATGAGGTGGATGACCCATCTACATGTGAAGACCAAAAAGACGACTATTGCTTGACCACTACAAGGAGGTTGATGCACTCAGCCATGAAGTTTGCCAGTACTTGGGCTTTGATGGCTATTCGAGGCTAAAACTTGACGTCAAATTCTCTGAACTCGATAGACCATTGGGTCAACCTTCTTGATGTATCTAGTTTTGACAAAACCTATTTGAGGGTTGATTTATCAGAATGACTATGGAGTGAGATCAAAAATAAGGTCTCAACTTCTTTGCCACGCAATTAAAGCGAGTACAAATTTCTCGATTTCCAAGTAATTATGCTTAGACAGGTATTTCTAATATTTTCCATTTGAGGGAGGTGGTGGGGTTGAAATGATCGTGTTCTCCCTATTATATAGTGAAATCCCCTTTCTCTTCATAAGGACCTTAAAAGTCATTTTATAGTTAGCTGGAAGCCATGCTTTTAACTGGCTAAAAATAAGGGGTGCCCTCATTGTAATTAATGCAGAGATAATTGGCTGATAGAGTTACTAATGCAGACAGGGTAGTAGTTTGACAACATTAAATGTGAAAGCGACTGGTGGTAGACGCTACAATTAATGTGGCCATGACTCGAAGATACCTTGGTTCTCTTCATTGGTCGACTTGGTATGGTTGAGTAGACTTTCAGTCATAGAGATCATGGGACTAAGGCTCATTCTTGGGGTCGATGGCCTCAGTGAAGCTCTGCTTTGGCCTATGTGAAGGTTTGGGTCTTGTCTTAGATATTGGGCCTGTGGGCTAAGAGTATTAGGCTCATCCATTTCATCCATATCAAATACAAATTAACATAGGTATATTTCTTCATGGGCTTGGCATTAAAGTTTCCTTAACCTAACTTGGGCAAGTCTTGTTCCCAACATTAATTATCACTTCTATATCTATAAGAGTTAATTAAGGTTAGGTTCAAAATCCAAATCAACTTCAAGTTGAAACAGGTAGATGTAAGAGGATGAATAGTAATCAAAATTATACATTTTCTCGAAAATTATACCATAAATCATACCTTGGGTAACGTCAGTTAGATCATGTGTGTTTCTTTTAGTAGGCTCCCATCTGTCTTCTACTAAGCTTTAACACCTGTTTTCCTTTGTTTCCCTGAACATGTGAGCTTGAATTCCTTTTCTTAGCACAATCTTTAGCGTAATGTTGATCACTACCACACCTTATACACCTTCCATGTTTCTTCCAACATGTAGATTGACTATAAAGGGTATCACTGCAAAATCCACGAACTTCTCTTAGGTTTGATTGGGGTGGATAAGGATTAGTTCCAATCTAAAAGAAGTGGCTAGCTATTGCTTCACCTTGAATCTTCTATTATTTTCTTCCCAAGTCATTTGTGTCTTTCTTCAACTCTAGCTCCAAAATTCTTTCCTTGTTTAATCTTTTCTTCAATCTTATGTAGCTCTTTAAGTGCTAACTCTACCTGCATAGCCTTATTCACGGCCTAGCTATAAGTGGGCAATTCATAAGCTATAAGGATTCTCCGCAACACAAGCTTTAGCTCTTCAATAAACTTTCAAGTTCTGCATCCCTAATCTCCTAATTTGTGTGGTGCGTACTGGATTAAGTGGTTGAATTTAGCTTCGTATTGCCACACTGACATAGATCCTTAGATAAGCTCCATAAACTCCAGCTTCTAAGCATTCTTTATGACTTCAAGTACAATCTTATTCATAAATTCATTTTTAAAGTTATCCCAGGCACGAGGTGCTCCTTCTTGATTCTATTGTTGGTCTAATAACCTCCACCAATGATGAGCATGCTCTCTCAAAAGAAAGGTGGCATATCTATTTTCTATTCTTTTGGATAATTCAGTGCTCGAAAATTTTCACAATCTCCTTAATCCATGCTTCCACCTTTTAATCATCTAGTTCACCCATAAACCTTGAGGAGTTGTGTCTAAGAAATCGTTCTAACATTTGATCCACAACAAATTCTTCAATACTTTGAGAATCGCCAATTTGACTTTGCTATTGAAAGAATTGTATGAATTGCTGCCACATGGTAAACATGATGTTGCAGGAATTGTTGAGGATGAGTCTGATGGAATGCTTACTCTCAATATTACTAAGAGTTATCTGAGTTCCGACTAAATTTTAGATAGTAGCTATTCTTACTTATCAGAAATATGATGGTGGTAAAGTGCTCATGGGAAACGATGCATCTTGTAGAGTTGTAGGGATTGGCATAGTAAGTATCAGAATGCACGATGAAATTGTGAGGACGTCGATAGATGTACATCATGTTCCTGATCTAAAGAAAAATTTAATTTTGCTGGGTATTCTGGATAAGAATAGTTGTGAGTACAGAGCTCGAGATAAAGTTTTGCGGGTTTCCAAGGGTGCTCTGCTAATCATGAAGGGGAACAAGAGAAGTGGTCTTTACATATTGCAGAGTAGTACAATTTTTGGTACTACAATAATTTCTTCATCACTCCATGATAGTACGAGGTTCTCGGCATATGCAGCTTGAGCATATGAGTGAAAAGAGAATGTTAGAATTTATAAATTAGGGTTCTCTTTGTGGAGAAAAGATTGGGGAGCTTGATTTTTATGAGTAGTATCTTCTTGGCAAACAGCACAGGGTGAAGTTTAGCACTGCAGTTCATAGGACCAAAGGCATCTTGGATTACATTCACTCATATCTTTAAGGGTCTTCTCAAGTTCCCTTAAAAGGTGGTGCTAGGTATATACTGACATTCATTGATGACTTCTCACAGAGAGTATGGGTGTACATGTTGAAGCATAAGGATGAGGTATTTGTCAACTTCAAGTAGTGGAAGACTTTGATTGAGAAGTAGACAAGAAATGAGGTCAAACGCTTGAGGATTGATAATGACTTGGAGTTTTGCAACAAGGAATTTAAGGAGTTCTGCAATAAGGAGAGGATTGTGAGGCATCACACAGTTGTACATACACCACAATAGAATAAAATTGCAGAATGGATGAATAGGACTATTTTGGAGAGAGCTAGATGCATGCTCTTTAACATTAGATTGTCTAAGGAATTTTGGGCTAAAACTGTTAATACTCTTTGCTATTTAGTGAATAGGTCAGCATTGACTGCCTTGGACTGCAAGACACCAATGGAAGTTTGTTCAGGGTCTCCTGCTGATTACTCAAATCTACGAGTATTGAGGTGTCCGACATATACTCATGTCCACAATGGAAAGCTTGAGTTGAGGGCAAGGAAGTGTATATTCCAAGGCTATGCAGACAGAGTAAAGGGCTATTGTTTGTGGTGTACTGATGACAAGGGCTCCAAGGCAATTATCAGCAGGGATGTGACATTCGATGAGTTTGCTATGTTGAAGAAGGTGGAGTAAAGTGAAAATAGTCAAGAGTGCGTTAAGGAGAAAGTGGACTTTGAGAATAGAGATCCACAAGTTTCAAAAGGAAAACAGAAAGTGGTAGTTAAAGCCGACGAGAGCTCATTATCACCAAATTAGTAGCAGAAGACTAACTCACTATAGAACTATCATTTGGCTCGCAATAAAGAGAAGAGGCAGATCAAACCACCACAATGTTTTGCATATTTAGATCGATTGCTTATGCTTTGAGTTCGGTCGAGGAGCTTGTGGCAGATAAAGATATGTTGATGAAGACCATTCCAGGAATCAAATTCAAGCATTACTTATATTTGATAAAACATTTGCAACTCAGATAATAGCCCTTTGGAGGGGAGACAAAGATGATGGATTGAGAATTTCATGTTAAAATGGAGAATTGTTGAGTGTGTCTTGAAATTTAAACTACGAATGGCAAAAGTGTGGTGCGTCCTTGGCGCAGCATAATCTACCTTCCAAAGAGATGCACATGCCCAGATGCAAATCTTGTGCGCCTCAACGCTGCGCGCAGGCCCACGGCCCGTTTAACGATATGTTTGGGTTTATAAATCCTATTTTTTTCCAAATTGATTAGAATGAACTCTAGAAAATATAGTTCTAAACTGTTTTAGAAAATTCTCTCAGAACGGAGGTTAGAACGAGAGAGCTGGGTGTTCTCGTGAGATTTGTGGGATTTAAATTTGTACTTGACACTTGATTTGGAATCAATAAATTCATATATTTGTCAGGTGGATTAGATACATCGCCAAACCACATTAAATCTTATTGTCTTTTTTATTGAATTGCTTTACGAATATTTCCAATTTTATTGTTTAGTCTTTCTATGTTACAACATTGTGGTATTATATAAATAAAAATAAATATTCTATTTATTTTATACTATAAAATTTCAGCACACGCATTAAATATACCAAAACTACTTATCCAAATAAATGAGTGACACCGCTAATTCTCAATAGTTTAATGACAACAAAATAAACATGTAGAAAACTTTCATTTTTTCAATTGAGTCTAAAGTAGCTCGTGATAAGAAAAAAAGACTTTAAGGCAACATTTTTTAAATATTTCTGTTCTTTTATTGCTTTTGAGAAAGATTGTTCTCGAATTTGTTATCATACTATGAGGAAATTTTATACCATTCATATCAGAAGGATTAAATGAATTTGTCTTTATATGTTTATATATATATATATATATATATATATAAATGTATACATACCTAGGTTACTTGGGTGCAGGCCTTGTACCATGGATGGATTTACAGGGGGCAAGCAGGGACCATTGCTTCTTGCACCCTCCATCCCCACTTTGTGTGTGTATACGTATAGAGATATATATATATATATATATTAAATTTTTTTAATAATAATTAATTTTTTAATAATAATTAAAATTTAATATTAACTAAAATATTAATTTTTTTAATTAACATTCATTAATTTTAAAAGATTTAACTTTTCTTCTTGGACCTTAAATGGAAAAATTAATTATTTATATTTGTTGAATTAAATTAATTGATTTTTAATTAATTATAAATTTATTTCTTACTTATTTAATTGTATAAATCCAAAATAAATTTTTAAATCTATATTCACAATCAAGTAATCAAATTAAGGGTATAATTAGATTAGACCCATTAGTGTATTTTTATTCTATTTATGTGACAAAAATATGTGGGGATTTAGTTGAAAAGAACCTTAAGGACTTGCAAAACTACTAAAAAATTCATTTTTTTTACTTTAACAATATTGAGGCAAAAAGATAAAAGTAAGTGAATAGTTTAAAAAGAATTTTTTGAATTTTCTTTATCTTTCAATAGCTACAAGTAAGAAATTTTTTTCGCTTATAAATATTATGAAAAGAAAAGCTCAAAAATAAATAAAAATAATTTTTTAGCCAATTATTTATTTAATTATATTGAGAATAATATTACAATAGTTTTTTTATAATAATTCGATTACTAATGAAATTTATGATATAAAAAATTATTGTGCTCAACTTCAGTGTAGATCATATATTCTGAGTTTGTAAAATATAACATTTATATTTAAATTTTTATATTTTTATAACTTTTGGCCCCGCCATACTTTTATTTCTAGATCCATCACTGCCTTGTACCTTATATTTTCGATCAATTGAGCATTGTCGAACTTTTTCATAAAATATTAATATTGTTGTACGTAATTTAATGATCTAATAGCTTGTTTGTTATGAATTGGAGCATTTTGTCAAAATATTTTGGCAAAATTATTTTTGGAAAGTGGAGTTGGGGAATGTGTGGTTGTTTATTTGTGTTTTTGGTGGTAGATGAAAAATGAATTGGAAGAAAATTATTTGTTTATTTGTATTTTGGGAGAGATAAGATGTCACATCAATAACTTTTTTGCTGGGTTGGTAGGATCTAATTAATATTTTAAAATTAATTATGTATGTGTATATATAGACTGGGTCGGGGGGACAAAAAATGAGAGGATTAGACATTAAATAATGGATAGAAAATGAATTGTGATGATATTTTGGGCCTTTTTAGATATATTTTGGATAGTAAAATTAGATAATATAATAAATTATTTATTTGTGTTTTGATAATTGAAAAATATTTTGACAATTTACAAATAAACATACCATAAGATTCACCTAGGTTGCCGGATGACATACTTATAAGATGAAAATAAATAAAATATTGGGAATATAATTATTTTTGTAGCAGGTGGCAGGTGTTGATTAGATTGCTGGTTGACATATTCACATATTGTTTTGTAATTGTCTTGGTGACAAAATCTCGAATAAAAGATTTGTCTCTTTTGTTTTATTTTGTTTTTCACTTTTCCGAATTTGTAATTAGCGTTCCATACCAATTAATGCATGCCAAGTCAAACACAAAAACTGTGATGGTGATTGGATCCATCAGGGAAATGTTTTGTAAAATGGGTTTTTTAAGATTTGTGAGTAATATTTCTTTTAAACTTTTTTTGTGTGGAATTAATATTTATTTTGAACGATGAATGAACAATTAAGTTGGTTTGGAGTAAAGAAATTGTTATTAAAATTTCTTATTGATTGAAAAATGAACAAAAAATAAGCGAACTAAAATATAAAGCGTAACATTGCATAATTATTTGGATTAAAGAAATTATTATTAGGCTTTTTCTTGTTAAAATAATGTCAATGTAAAACATTATTATTATATATTTTAACTTTTCTAATAAACAAAAAGGTGGGAAATGAGCAAGTAGCGTATCAACATTATTTGGACGTGATTGTAATAACTTTTGATAATTGAAAAATGATATAATTAAGTTATAACTATTATTTTACAAATGATGAATTTTTATCTTTTCAATAAGTCAATACTATCTTATTATTGAAATCGAATAAAGTAAATTAAAGTACAAACTGCACAATTAGATACACAAAAAATGCATATAAGGAGCTCATTCGAGTTCTAACTCAAAACTTTTCACATAATAAGAAAGACTGATGTCATTGAGCCATAAGCCACTAGACAATTATAACTATTATTTAGAGAGCAACATAATGAGCACTTTTGGTTACTTCGTGAGAAAGGGACGGAGAAGGTGCAGAGAGCCTCATCATTTGAGTCATATCCGTTTCTTTCCTTCATTTAACCTGGTCTTTGTGTCTCTGGCGAAGCATGAGAATTTTTATTAACATGCCAACAAAGAGTTGAGTGATAGTACAACTTGATAGTGAATTCTAAAGAAATGCATAACTTTAAACATAATATATTTGCAAAAAATTTTGTCGACAATAAAGAATCGAGTTTTATTTTGAAAAAAATAGAATTAATTGAATAAATAGATATAAAATAAGCTCAATTACAAATTGTGTGTGTCATATAAATTATAAAAGGTTAAGACAGAATAAATTTTTGGATATGATAGGATGTTTGAACTGACTTACAACTATAGATTAAATGATATGTTTTTCATATATAACAATTCCAACAAAACATCAATCAAAGTGAAACTTCTCTGTTATAGAAATTACTAATTTGCGAATTTATTATTACCACAAATAATTAATTCAAATAAAAAATCCCATTATAAAATTAATGAACCTAATCAAAGAAAAAACACAACATTAATTTCTTAGAGGAAAAATAAAGTGAAAATAGGTGTGGGTTTCTAAAATATTGTCAAGAAACATTCTTAGAAAGATGCCAGAAAGAAACATGACTTTACGTGCACTTTTAAGTTGAATATAAAAAAATATTTCCTGAAAATAAAAGCAAAAAACCCGGTTATGTCTTTCATCTTTTAAATAGAACAATTGGGAAGTGAATATATGGACATTAAAAAACAAAACAAAACTTCAACATTTTTATGTTTCTTTGTCATTTTTACCCCATTATTATTATGTAAGAAATTTAGAAATAATGCGCTATTTATTATTTAAATTTTAGTAAGAAAGAAAGAAATAGAATATTTTAAACTAAAGCATAAAAATTGCAATATTTGGATAAAGAAAATAATTATTTCTTGTTAAAATATAATATTAAATTATAGCAGCACTACGATTTTAATTTTTCTAATTAAAAAAGATAGTGAATGAGCAATTTGTAAAACGACATCTTTTGAGAACGATCGTGTGAATTTCCAAATGTTGAAAAATATTATTATTAAATTATAATTACTATATAAAGAGCCATAGCCAACAAACT
Organism: Jacaranda mimosifolia; assembly: GCA_018894105.1. Lineage (NCBI taxonomy): Eukaryota > Viridiplantae > Streptophyta > Magnoliopsida > Lamiales > Bignoniaceae > Jacaranda > Jacaranda mimosifolia. Next base: position 2,724,890 of record CM032131.1, on the reverse strand, counting down.
TGCTTTTGCGAGGAAAGCATGGGCCGGTGCGGAGGGCCACATCACTTTCCTTTCATCTTTGCATCTCGCTTTTCTTGTGATACCTTGGCCAAGCTTAGCGCAACCATTGTGGCTTAATTTTGCAAAGCACCAGGAATTTCAATATTTCATTAACATATGCTTGAGTGTCAAGAAAAAGTTAAGTGATTGTCTAGTGCAATTTAGTTGTGAACTCTAAAACCTAATATTCTTGCAAAAGTTATAGTTGAGCAATTAAATATATATATATATATATTTTTTAGAAAAATAGAATTAACTGAACATGCATATATAAGATGTATTCAAGTATAAATTGCAAGTCATATTGCTAAAAATTAGATAAATTGAATGTGTCAAATGGATTACGAAGGATTAAAGGAATAAAAATTTCATCACTTTAGAGTATTTGAGTTGAATATAATTACTACTTAATAATAAATTTATCATCGTAATTCTATCATTAATCAAAATGAAGTTTCTCTACCATAAAAGCAATTAGTTTACATATTATTGTTGCTGATAGATTTAAATCAACAATTTTGTTATAAAAATTAACGAATCAAATCAAAGAAAAAAACACAACATTAATTTCTTAGAAAGGAAAAATACAATGATTTGGGTGGAGAAATTAAGTACAAAGTCCTATAAACTAATCTTGCCAGCAAATTACAATTAAACGACCTAATTATGATAAAAGATTCCACATGGGATATGCCACTTGACTGTTATTCTCCACTGGTTTCTTGTTCAAACACAGGGAGAAAAAGAAATCGGAAGAAACTCTTGCAAAAAGTAGGATAATTACTCGGCACCACCTGTCGGTATTTGGTTGGTTAACCTACTCTATAAATTATCATGCATTGATCCCTCATTTTCCCACTCAACATCATAACCTCCTATAAAGTAAAAACACACAATTTCTCTTTCTTCTGCCACTTTTTCTCTGAGCTGACGGACAAAATCTAAATCCCAGTTGCAGAGGATTCAGGAAAAACCTTAATTTTCTTAAAAAGGTATGCCTCTCTCTCTCTCTCTCTCTCTCTCTAACTTAATTTAAGGTTGTCTCATAGATTAATCAAGAATATACTCAGTTGTTCATAGTTAATTCCAAAAGCTCGAGCTTTTTGGATATGGGATTAACCAGCTTTTAGCTTTCAGTGAATTAGATCTTGACTTAAAAATTGCTGTGGTTTGCCGGCATATAGCTTTCCTTGATTCTGATCAGCTCTGAGTGGACTAAAATAGATTAATATAAGTTGTGAGCTATATATATATATATACACACACACACATATATATATATATTTATAAGGAAAGAATTTCTAAAAGACTTATACGACCTCGTACTTAACTAAAATTACAAATATGCTCAAGGATTTTGTCTTTTCTAAATGGGTCGAACCAACCACCCGACCCTTATCCATGGGATGGGGTGATCTCGATCTTTCATACCATAACACGTGTACGAAGAAGATGGTGTACACGACAGATAAATAATACTCAACTTGCCTCCTGATCAATTATAAACACCCCCTCATTTATCAGAAAAATGACTAACTAATTACATCTGATTCCCACCTATACATCAATTGTCCCTACCTTCCAACCTCAAGACCCATGTATGATTCCACCAGTGAGCTCAATAAATGCTCACTCGAGCCCCCGTCTCTGATCGACTTCTCGATTATTGATAAATATACTGTTTGTCATTTTTTGCGATATATATATATATATATATATATTACTATAAATTTCAATGAGCTTTCTTTTTCTTGACAGCTACTCCATATGTATGACCTCTTCTCCACTTGTTTTAAGAAGACAGAAAGAAAGTTCATGGATGTACTTCTTTCTCTCTCTGCACAAAACAAATACACACACATAATGATATCAAGTTGTATATTTTATATTAAAAAATCAAGGGCCCTTGACTTTTGAAATAATCTATGCATTGTTTTTTCTATTTGATCTATCCAAATACATTTTAAAAAAGACAAAATATTTTTTTTATAAGTGTTGGTTGAACAAACAACATATTGAGAAAGTATGTCTTACATATTTGTTTATGGATTTGGACATCGTTAATACATAAGATGTACTTTTTTAAGTTCTATTTCAAGGGAATTTCAATAGATGGGTTTGCTTCTGTACTTTTAATTGGCAAAGCTCATCAATATTTGATTTTAGTGAATAAAAGTTGGCTGAATAATTCATCACCCTTCTTGAACACAATTCTCAATCTACGACATGATCACGTCTTTTTTTCCCCAAAAAAATAGGAAATAAGCAATTTCCAGATACGATGGGGCTAGTTAATTAGGATATCTAACCTTACCCACTTTGGTGTCTTCATTTTTTTGAATTAGACTAAATAAGATGAGAAATTTAACATTATTCTGTGTTTAATTATTTTGATATATGAAAGTCTATGTGATTAACTTAGAGTTAGGTCAAATATACATTAAGTTTAGGACGACTCATCCATCATCCTATCCATATATTAGATGGATGAGTCATTCTAAATGTAATCTTACATATTTTTGTTTTTAGCTTATACATTCCATTGATCAAAATAAACGTAACCTTACAAATTCACATTATTCCATATTATAGAACATTTAATTTCATTTAATTATTATTGAATTATATTTTCGACCGAATTCTTAAATCCTTGTACTTTATAATTTGTTATTACATGCATATCTATTTTTACATTTAAAATTATTTTTTTATTTTAAGCTTGCTAATTTATCATGTATATACTTAAAAATATTCAGCTATTTCTTTTAAAAAGTCCCAATCCAATCATAGTTTATATTTGGACAAATGGTCTAAGATATTTTTCTGAAAATCATTCGAAATGCGATCGGTTCACTGAACCTAACACAATACTATCATATTTCAACTATTCAACATCTCTTTTTCCTTATTTTCAAAGTGGAATAAAGATAATGTGACATAAATACAAATAAAAACATTAGTTTCACCCCATAATACTATGCAGATCACTCTGACCCCCCGCCCCCCAACCCCAAAAAAAGGAAAATAAAAAAAGAACGAATTTTTTGTTGATGGAGGTGACACAAAAACAAGACATGATGAAACCTTGATATTTAATTTTGGTTGCCCATAAGGAAATAATTTTGGGGCCTGTTTGGTTTCTAGGCGTTTCTTTGGACTTGTTTGGCGACAATATTATCTATGTTGGGGGCAGCCCCTGTGTAGGGGGTCGGTTACTCGGTTTGTTAGCCAAACACGGGATTCCACGTGCGGGGAGAAACATCTGCCTGTTTCTGGTCAATTATATGGAAGGAAAATGGACTTTAAAAAACACCTATTGGTTTTCTCATCTTGATTTAATCCCTTCTTTTGGATAACCAAAATTTTGGTTTCGCGAATTTTATCTTTTGCAATTTATAACGAACAATAACGTCGAACTAAAAAGATTTCAGTAATTAGCGTAAAAAAAAAAAGAAAAAGATTTCAATAAATTTATAGTTTTGCTGGCCGAATGCTTGAATGTGGGTTGGGTTAGAGTCGACCTCGTTCGTCAACTCTTTAGAAAAGTTAAGGGACATGTTGATCAAGAAGGTAGGGGATAGATAGGTAGGTAGGTAGAATTTAAATTGTTAAAGGTAGAGGAATTGATTAACATTTTTCTTATGAGGTCCTTGTTAGATCTAATGATGTTGATCCAACTTAGTGCTCCATGACAAATAATTGAGGTATATATAGTTTATTGTTGAAATGTCTTCGTACTACTCATCCTAGTGCATTTGGGTTCTACCACATGTTCTCGTTTAAGGGTTGAGATTGCGGGCCATGTGATATGGGGTCAAAATCCAATCCCTGTAAAAATATGTAAATTCAATGAAATGTTTGATAATTTAAGTTATTTTAAAGGTATTCTTATCATTTCCACCCTTATCTAGGTCACGTACCGTATTTGTTCTTTTGTTTTTTATGTTTAATATATAAAGCATAAAAAATGACCGCGTATATTTTATAATACGGTGTTACATAACTCTTTTAATATATACATACACATTAAAAATTTATTAGGGTTCAAATCCTAAACTTCACACATACAAATATAAAAACAATGTCACTAAATTAATTAGTTACTCGATGATATTGCTTAACTTAGTAATGTCGGCTTTAATTTGGGATGGTCTGATGTCCTTTTTGAGTTGATTTTTACTTGTAAATATTTTTTGTGATGGGCCCTCCCTGTCGGGGGATAACTTTCTTCTCATTAACATATTTCAATCGCGCAATAAAAAAACCTATAATAAGTTCCGTAAAAATTATCACTTATAACCATTGTAATTGTCTTAAAAACTCATAATCAAAGGATAATCTATAGTCAAAGAATAATTAACAAATACTCCTGAGTTTGGACAGATAAAGCCAACTTTCCAACCACATCCCCACATGTAACAAATTATTTATTAATTCAATCAATTTCTCTCCAATCCCCGGCAGCCCACTTTCCCAACCATTGCACCAATCGGAACCACTAGTTAAACAAATAATTATTTGCTCAGTTTCCTACTTGCTCTCCAGCCCCATTTTCTTGACCCAATTAGAGTGTCAATTCATGCTGATTGGGTGAATTTAAGTTGAATTAAGGTAGAAGTATAATACAAAAATATTAAATTCAAACTCAACCCAATTCGATATTAAATCCAAAAGGCTTAATCCTAACCTGACTCATAAAATTTCGTGTCAGGTTTGGGCTGACCTAATTTTTAGTCAAGTCACCCAATAATTTGATAAACCTGACTCAACCAACCAAACCCAACCTGATCTATTTATTTTATTTTTCATATTTATAAATTCCAACATCATAATTGAGTAGAAATTTGATCTACAATAAAATCTAAAATTTAACATAATAATTAAGGTTTAAGAAACACAACAACTTGTCATGTCCATGAGTACTCCCAATACCAAAAAAAAAAAAAAAAAAAAAAGATAACAAACCATTGTTCAATTAACAATTTTGATGACAATCATCAAATGATCAAAATGCATAATTAATTACAAAATAGTGGAAATTAAAGTCGAAATACAAAAACATATCAAATTCAATTGTCTTTGAATTGGAAGAAAGAAAGTGTTATTACTTATTTGTTAATAATATTATTGTAATTTGTAAATTTGTAAATTGTAATTGAATTTTCAAAGTTTAGATTTTTGGATATATATTATTTATATTTTATTTTAATTAGTTAAAAATTTTCAGGTGGGTCGGGTTGAGTTAGATTTATTGAGTTATTGGGTCACTCACTAATTTTTTTTTTCAGGTTACGTGGGTTGACCCGAAAACAACTCAACCTTATTATTATTTTTTTTTCTGGTCATTTATGGTTCTAACTCGATTTGACCCGAACTCGAAAACTCCAAACCCAAACCTAATTTTTTTTAGGTGAGTTATTGTCGTGTCATTGAGTTGGGTTTGATTTTGACATCCTTAGACTCAACCCCCACCCTTTAATAAAATAACATGTATATATCTTTTTTTTTTATAAGAATATATATATATATATATATATCATGATTAGTAATTAAATTTGAATATTATTAATATTATGACTTACACTAAACTATATCTGACAAGACTTCCGGTGAAATACAAATGCACTCGAGGGAGAAAGAGGGTAGACAAATTAGTCTCGATGGACCAAATGACTTCATTGGCACAGAGCCCCTATTATGGATCCCATAAATTGAAAATTTTAGGATGGGTACAAGGCGAATTGGATGGATTTGGCTCGAATTTCATCGTCTCTCATTCAAAAAAATTCCACCTCGTTCTGCTATGCTGATTCGGTGGCAAAGAGAAAATTTATTAAAATATATTATTGAAATTTAATAATCGAATTTAATAGTAAAATAGTAATGGAAATATCATAATTCATTTAGTTGGCTTGTGCGTGCTTGGACAACATTAGATAATACCCTTTTTTGTAAATAAAAATCAATAAAATTTTTATAAAGCTCCTCTTTCAAATGAAAATAAAATCCAAAAGGGGACCATATTTTTATCTATAGAATCTCATGTACACATGTCAATCCAAATTTCATTTTTTTCTATATATATATATATAAGTCCAAGTTTAGATGAGTAAAGATATATACAATTAAGTGCATTATTATTATTATTATTATTATTATTATCTGCATTACTTTTTATTAATTATTTCACTAATCCTTCATTGATTACACATCATTGTGTAACGACGTGCACAATGATTGTGCGGTATGATTAAGTCACCTTAATTTAAATTTAAGTGATAATCATTAATTAGCCCGGTTGACCAATTGGCAGGGTAACAACCACCACACGTATATATATAAAATTCAATATATGAATATTAATGAACTCTTGCGCGTACATGTGTACAAAATAAACCTCAGGTATAATTATCCCGTATTTTTTAACTAACCATTCAACACCCCCACAACCCCCGCAAGCCCAAATATGTAATTCAGAAGTAAAATAAATATAGAGTTATTAGATACTCTGAAATCTGCTACAATATTACAACTACCGTCGATGGTATTTACCCGTCGACTCGTCACCCCCCACCTCCCACGGCCACCCCCAACTGAAGAATTTGCAGCTCATTCTGTTCCAATTTTTTCTCATTTTGTTTCTGCTGGGATTTCTCACTCTATTTCCTTTAGAAATCTTCATCTCAATATGAAGAAGCAGAACACCAGAAACCACCACCAGCAACCCGAGGTACTGTTGTCAATTTCTCTCTTCTTGCTCCACTGGAACTGTTGGATTCTTTGTGTGTTTGAGTGTGTGTATATGTATATATATATATATATATTTCTTGTTCTGGTTTCTTGGGATGACTTAAGGAGGATTGCAGAGACATTGGGCTGAAATATTGTGTTTCGCTTGCACCTGCCTACAGCTCTCGTGGCGGCGCGTGGTGGTCCGCAAGTGGCTCAACATCTCCACCAACAATTCCGATTACTCTGCCGATTCCGACTCCGATTCCGACCCAGGTTCAGCCCACCCATGTCGTGGTTTTGCTTAATTCTTCGCTTCCACCTTATTTTCACTCTTTTTCTTTGTGGGTTTTATGCAGAAATTTGTGATTGGCCCAGAGAATCGCGGTTCAAGAATGAAAATCCAGATGGAGTTCAGGTTGATGCTAATGGTAACGTGCTTTTGATTAGTTTTTGAGTTCTGGGGATTTTGATTTTATTTTGTTTGGTCAATGCTGTACTGCATTTTTGATGAACTTTTGGGGTTATTAGTTTGAGACAAGAACGTGTGCTACTATTACTTTTTGGAGTGGATCAAGTCTAAGGATTTCACTTTTTCGAGTCTATTACGGTGTTGTGATGAATAAGAACTATATGCTAGGCAAGAACTGTATTGCCGAGCGAACTATGGTTTTGTTAATCTTAACTTGAATATCCTATAAGTATCATTACTTACATCTTGGAGTTTCATAGTTAAGAATCTGGCTGAAATCATAATTATTGTTGTGCTAAATTTATTTAGCACTCATGGGATTAAATGTTTCTTCTTTCTGTCAAGTGTAGTTTTTCTGCTTGCACATTTTTAGAACCTGATATTCTGATTAATGTTTAAGTGGACATATGCAATGGGAAATTTCTATAGTTTACTGTTCTTAGCAATTGGTTTTACTTTTTCACTTGTTTCTAGATGGATGAAGTGGGAGCAGTAATCTTTTTGGAGCAAATCCTTAATATTGCATATAGTAAGGTATAGATGAGGGATCTATCAAAATTGAATGTTTGGATAGTAATTGATGAGGTTAATTTTAGTGTGAAGGATCTCTATATCTCGACCAGAATGGTCCTTCGACCTAAAAAATGATTTGTGAGAATGTTAGGTGGAACATGCAGCCAAGGAACAAACGCCAGGCTAGCCGAGAGGGTCCCCAGCTAAGACCCTCTGATTATTAAGTCAGTAAATCGACCTGAAGATGCTTGGACAGAGTAACAGTTTCCCCAGTGCATGTGTGCTTACCATGGGTTCTGAAGGACAAAGTATTTATAGTGTTTGTACGAAGGTGAAAAGACTAGTATCTCCTTTAGCATATTTCACACGCTGATTCCTCAAGTAGGGACAAGATAGGTCTTTTCGACCTATCTAGAAGGCGCACAAATGTCAACTGGCTAGAATAGGGGCTCTTACCGTCATTAATGCGTAGGTGACGCACCGCCAATCCATTTAATGCAAACAACCTAGCGGTTGAGACGTAATTAATGCGGATGCTATGGGTGACAGACTGCCATTAAACGCCCTCCATTCCTCCATTTGGGGGCAGCATCATTTGACCTTATGAGGTCGAATGGGCCCTCTTTGACCCGGAGATGGAATCATTCAACCTGGGAGGTTGAATCGGTCTCATATGCCAAAAACAGTTTTGAGATCCGGTATTTAGGCCCATTAAGTATATTGGGCTTGTGTTGGGCTTACCTATATCAATAATGAAGACTGGAAGCTAGGCGTATTTGTGTTGTTGAATGAACTATTTGTTGTTATCTAACTTAAGAATTTTTAACATTATGTTGTCCCATAATCATTCCATTTGAGGCGATCTATAAACATCATTTGCTAAGGTGTAAAATTGAGTTTTGGAATTTGATGGTTGCCTTTTTTTCCTAGTAGACTTTTATGCGAACTAAATTTCCTAATACCCTATTGGAAAAGATCCTTCTTGAATGGAAGATATTGCATAGTTATTACTCTTGATTGGGTGTTTATCAAAATCTTTGAGCTAGTTACTTTATTTTCTTGTTTGTATGTATGGTCAATTGTTGCTTTTTGAGAAAAACAAGACTTCAAAAATGCTATGTCCATTTCTTCACTATGATCTAGCACTCAGTGAATTTTTAGCTTTCTTAGCTTATAAGATATATTATGCAAAAGCACCCAAGATGGTATGCTTGAACAGATAATTCATCAAACACAATTGCCTCTGCTTGTGTACTCAAAATATGCTTGTTCCTGAGCTGAGTGTGACCATAATCTATTGAGGTACAATAATGCACTCACATATGATTACGTCTATATGTATCTATTAATAGTATATGCTAACTTGATGTAAGTGCATAACTTTTTGTAGACTTCATGTTCATGGTTTTCTTCTTCACATCATGCCGTTTGTGCTGCACTGACCCGGGCTTGTAGACTGTGGTGTATTTGTTCTTTTACTTCCTGAATCAAATTCTGAATTATAATTTGTATATCTGTGGCATTTTCAATTTCAGATGCTATTCCTAGGTTTAGAAGACGAAAATCAGAGACATTTAGAGCTCAGTATATAAACACTAAGGAAATCAGGTATTTTTTTCCTTGCACTTTCAAAATCAAAACAGTGAAGTATTGCCGAGGTAAACAAACAGTTATCTTTTCATTGTTGGGTTCAGTTAGCAAATAGTGAAGATATGATTTCCATTATCTTGTCTTTGGCCTTACTAGAGTATGCGCTGCCACATGGAATGTTGGGGGAAGAGTTCCTCCTGATGATCTAGATCTCGATGGCTGGTTAGATATTGATGATCCGGCTGATATTTATGTGATTGGGTAAGTTCGTTATGTTTTTCCTATAGAGTCCTCTTGCTTTTTTTAATCCACGTGGTATTCTTCAGTCTGTAGTCAAATTTGTCCATGTTCATCTATTGCATTATTTTACACTGGGTTGCAATTAATTTATCATGGGATGTTAATGTGATTGTGCACTCTATTTAGGAAGCCTTAATGAATTCAATACATTTTTTTGTCCACTAAATCACATTCATATTTGCCTTGTGCTATACATCTACAGCCTTCAGGAGATCATACCATTAAATGCTGGTAATATCTTTGGTGCTGAAGATAGCCGTCCTGTTTCAAAATGGGAAAACATCATAAGGGAAACCCTGAACCGTGTTCCACCAGTGATTAAGTTTAAAAGCTTCAGTGATCCTCCTTCTCCATCAAGGTTTAAACCATCTGAAGATGCCCCCAACATAGAAGATGAAATTGTACTTGAATCTGACAGTGATATTGAGGAGGAAATCTACCCAATGAATGAAGAAACAAATTTTTTTGAGGAAATCGATGGACTGGTCAAAGGAGAAGATTATCTTTGTGCTGATTCATGTGTCTCCAGTGACCATGACAACTTAAGGAATTCAGTGGAACAAGAGTTGCACCGACAATTTTCTTCTCCAAAAAAGCTGGACAGATTGAATTGCTTAAGATCAGAGGACTCTGAAGAAAATATGGAACGCCCAAATATTCAGTATACCAAAAAACTAACCAAAACACTTAGTGGGACTGAAAGATTAGGTTTAAGCTGGCCAGAGCCACCATTAGATCTTTTAGCTCAGCATGTTTTCGAGAGATCTAACACCTTCAAATCTTCTAAATCTTTCAAAGCTTCCAAATCTTTCAGGACATACAATTCTTTTAAATCAAACATGTTTATTGAAAACAGAATGCGATCTGACTTAGCTTCCCTTGCGGAACTTGACCTTGAATCTCTGATAAACCGGAAAAGAAGGCCTCCATATGTTAGGATTGTAAGCAAGCAAATGGTTGGCATCTTTATTACCATATGGGTTCGAAGGAGCCTGCGAAGGCATATCCAAAACTTGAACGTCTCTACAGTTGGAGTTGGTGTGATGGGCTACATAGGCAACAAGGTATGCTTTCTTCTAAACTTTAGTTTGCACTTTGGTAGACAGATCCGGGTGTTTTCTTATGATAATTTTAATATTCAGAGAACAGAACAGATAATAGCTTCCACTCTTGCAATAAAATATAATTTGGACTGTGGCTTCTATCTTTTATTTTTTTTTTTATTTTTTTTTTCTAATTTAGCAGTCATATCATGTAACTGACACTATGGCTTTCATGCCCATTGAACATCAGTGAAGGTTGCCTTCAACATGTTCTAAAGGAATGATATGGCCTTGAGCCAGTTTACCATCCCTTTGTTTAATGGCTTCTATTATCTTTGTAATAGGTCTATTTAGAAAGCAAGAAAAAAAATGCATTTTCTTGATTTATATGAGATACAGATAAAAGACAATCTTGGATGGAATAATGCATTTATTTGATGCATAAAATTATGCGTTAATTTCAGGTCTCACTTTCTAATCTTGATTTTTCTTTTCTCCTTCCTGATGTAAAGTTTTAGGAGAAAAAGTTATTACCATATTAGGATGTTATGGATCAAAAATTGCTATTGTATAGTGGGAAACCAACTAAAATGAGGTCTAGTATCTGATATATTTTTGTATACTATTGAGTAATAAATTTATTTTATTATTATGCCGTCCATAAGGTTATCTACTATTTACAACTTTATGGTGTTTTTATATAAATGGAATTCATCAGTGCATCAACTGTTCTCTCATTGGTCTGATGAAGACCTAGCTAGTAGAGATGGTTCTGGTGACACTGCAGTAAATGGTCACACTTATTTTTCCTCCATTATCTGGTAGCAGCTGAAGGAGCAATCTTCAAGTGTTTAAAATGAAAATATTTCCCAATTTGCAGCATGGGATAGCATCTTATACGTTCTCTATTGTTTCTCTCCATACCCGAAGGCCCAATTATATAATTGAATCCTTTAGGAGGTGTAAAATACTAGGATAGTCTTTGTTAACAATGCCATTGAGATTCAGCCTGTACATATCAAAACAGGATGAACTCTAATGTGAACTGAAATTTGAAGAGACAGAATTGCTTTGACCTGGCTGCCTGTAAGCTCATTAACAGAATTATCAAAGCCAAGGAGATCAGAAGAGAGACTGAAAAGAAATCAGTTTCTAAATGATACTTCCAGAGTTCTTTTCCTAGGAGTTTAATTATGAGATCCATGCTTGAGACCCTGACGATTCTGTGATTGTTGATGTTGCTGAAATCAATTTGAGCTCACATATGCCAGTATGAGTTATAATTCACATACAACAATGCATACGATCTCAGGCTCGTTATGATTGAAGTCAATAAACATAATTTTGTAGCACACATTAATTTTAGGTAATGCTAGTCATTGACCATTGCTGTGATCATGGGGTGGACCATGGGCCATAACCTAGTTAGCATCTTTTCAAATTTTGTTTGTTATAATGTATTATTTTAGTATTTGTGGCTGTTTTAACTCGCAAGTACTATTTTTACCATTGTTGTGATCATGGCATGGACCATGGGCCATCGTCTAGTTAGCATCTTTTCATATTTTATTTGTTATAATGTATTATTTTAGTATTTGTGGCTGTTTTAAATCGTAAGTACTATTTTTCTCTAAAACTATGCAAATAGATGAAAAAAGTCATGCTTATTTTTAGGAGTGTGCTAACATCATATGGGGATGAGAAAAATGGAAAAAAGAAACGAAGAAATACATTGTAATTTTCAAGAATAAAGTTCAATTCTTTATGATATTTTATTTTTACTATATCTTTTGTTCTTTTCTTTTTAAAAAATAATAAAAAATTGAACATATGCCTGCCTGGCAGCGGAGTTTCCTAGTCACTCACCTAGGTGATGGATCAGATTTGTGACCTGGTGTTGTTTAGGTGTATTGACAACTATAGTGTGGATGTTCTGCTTAAAGGCACCATTATTAAAATCCTTGTTAAAGAAAATGCTCCTGTACCTCAGACAAACCATTATAGTCCAGCATGCTTTCATCTCGTTTTGGCTTTTAATATGCGGGATCTAATTTGATGCTGTTCACTCTCTATTTGGCATGATAGTAATGAAATCAATCTGTGTATATTCTCCTGTTTATTCTTCAAATTTTTTTTTTTCCCTTTTTTCCATTTAGTTTGTGCTGAAGTTTATTCTGTATTTTTGTTGTATTGTTTTATGGCTTTCTGAGACCAAATATACTCCTCTCAATGCTCTCATTCATGGTCATGCTTGGGATCTTTTCTTTTCTTCTCCTTCCTTCCTTTTTGTTGATATGTAGATATTTAAGTCACTTTCATTTACTTACGTATTGTAAATCTCTCTCTCTCTCTCAGGGATCAGTATCAGTCAGCATGTCTATACATCAGACACTCTTCTGTTTTGTTTGTACTCATCTAACATCAGGGGAGAAGGAGGGGGATGCAGTCAAAAGAAATGCTGATGTGCATGAAATACATAGACGGACACGTTTCAATTCACAAGCTGGTCTGGGGCTTCCAAAAAGCATATATGACCACGAGTAAGTATTCGCGTCCATCCTCTTCTATGCATCTATGTGAAGAGTGTGACGGAGCTTATTATCCATCACTAAAGGAGGCAAGTGTCAAAGAGACGGAGATCATTCTAATTGGAAGTAGTTTGCCTTCATTCAAAGTAATCTGGGAACAAAATGGAAAAGTTAAAATAACCTGAAAATTTTAAGCGATGCCCAATAAAATGCTGCCACCTACTTTATCATGAATTATTCAAAATAGGATTTAAACTTTTCTGGATTACCTTCCTTCACTATAGATATTGAATTCAACTATGAAGTTAAATTACTTTTCTACCCCTCCTTGAAATGTTACTGTAGCATATAAATGTTACAGTAATGCCAGAAAAAATGTTATCAATCTTACCAGTAAATTGGTCACTATTTCATTCATATGTTTTGAATATCTTAGTTCTTTTAAGGTTCTTTGGCTTCCCTCTGTGCCAAAAAGGTGCTGTGTTTGTATAACACTTATATCTGCTGGTGCGGGATGTCATTAGTGTCTGTTCCTTGTTTACAGCGGGGAACATTTTCTGATTTTTGAACTGTCCATCACTAATCACATGGGCATATCTCATCTTTACTGAGGATCATCATGATGTTGGGAAAATATTACTTGGCCCTTGCTGTCTGGTTTACCTTACATTTCAAGTTGAAAACCTGATTTAAGATGCTGGTGAGCAAGATATTCCTCATATGGAAGCATATGGATATGACCATGCATTACCAGACATTATAGAATTCCAAATGTAAATGGGAAATGTAAAGGATCTTTTAACTATTTTACCTGTTGCTTAGTAGTTGTTCCCCTCAAATCACATTTACATGAAACTAGAAAGGATTTCTTCTGTCTTGCATATTTTCTCTAAACATGTACTATAATTCGAGCTGCAGGAAAATAATCTGGCTGGGGGACCTAAATTATCGAATCAATTTGCCTTATGAGCAAACAAGAGAACTGATTAACAAAAAGAACTGGTCCATGTTGCTCGAGCGGGATCAGGTGATTTTACTTTATTACTTTTTCTTCTAGTTAATTTGGTCCAAACACTAAAAGCCAAGACCTATTTAGTTTTATTTGGTTTGAGCCTGGTCAGGGTTGGTTTTTGGTGTGGAAGTCTGTGGCAATAATTTTTGTTTTACTTGGTTCACCTAAGGCTCCCTGCATATATATGAATATAAATTTCATTTGCAGCCTGTTTCTATAGATATTGTAAATACTCTTGTAAAAAACTTCATGCGAGTCAAATGGAATACATAATTTTGGGAGGGGTGGCGTATGACATTACTGAGAATCGTAAACAATATATCATTTGTTTAATGTAGGCAATAATGAACATCTGTGAATGAGCTTTTGTCAGTTTACTTTTTGGTTTTTGTCTTAATTTTTTTGTTGCAGCAAGTGAAGTTTGGGGCGTCTTATTTTGTCCTGATGCGCTGACAACTCTCTTCTTTTATAGCTTATAAAAGAGCTTAGAAAAGGCTGCGCATTTGATGGATGGTCTGAAGGTACTTTGAGCTTTGCTCCAACTTACAAATATGAATTAAACTCTGAGTCTTACTGTGCCGACGATTCCAAGGCTGGGAGACGAACACCTGCATGGTATGCATATTTTATGTCAGAAAATTGACAAAACGTTATATATGATCACGATGAAGTAGTATTGCTGTTATTACTGGCCAATTTAATTAATACTTCTTACGGATCCGTCTGTATGTATGTTTGTATTTGTACATTTAACAGAACAAAAATTTTGTCACTTTATAGCTGCAGCTTTTGTCGCATTTCTCAAAGTTCCCCCCTATATTTTCTCTGGCAGGTGTGATCGTATACTTTCGTTTGGGAGAGGAATAAAGCTGCTAAGCTATAGGAGATCCGAACTCAAGCTATCTGATCACCGCCCTGTGACCGCTTCTTACATGGTTGAAGTTGAAGTATTTTCACCACGAAAGTTGCAACGAGCACTCACGTTTACTGATGCAGAAATTGAAGAACAGGATATCGTCACTAATGTGGGGATCGCTAGTGGATTGGGTCAGCTAAGATCGGGAGAGGTGAATATTTTACCACATTGGGACTTAAAAGAGTTTCTGATGGTAGCATTTTTCCGTCCAAATCTTCAATTAGTTGTATTTGATCATCCATTTGGCCGTTCCCATTGTGGCAACGGCCATTTACAAGAGTAGTACTGGATTTATAATATAGCGTTGCTGGATTTTATTTTCAGGATGCATCTTATTGGGAGCGTTAGGGAGTTTTCGACTCCATGGAAAGTGTGGTTGGAGCATCAATGACTAACTAGCGGAAGTCGGCTGGGCTGTTGCACATCCATTCTTTTGATTCTTTATTTGTTCAGTAATTGAGGTTTAGTTTGGAAATTGGTTTCTATGTACATATGTGTTTTCTGCATTTTCATATGTTTCTCATGAGTTGAGGTGTATAGAAATTAGTTTATTCAAGGGATTTGGTTGTGTGAATGGCCACTTCTTTTTTCTTTTTTAAATTAAATTTGGTTCCGTACTATTTATAAAGTGGGAGGATTTTAGAGTAACTTGGTATTATGTATTGTTAGAATAAATTTTATTAATAAAAATATATTTTTTTACATTTACTCTCATATTCTCTCTCTCTCTCTCTCTCTCTCTCTCTCTCTCTTTGTGTGTGTGTGTCTGTGTGTGTGTGTGTGTAACTCCCCAATCTGTAAGTATGAATCTTAAAAGAATTTGAAATTTAATAAATTGGGTCCTCGTGTTGAGAGTTGATGAAAAAAAATAATTGTAATGCTAGATTCAAAATTGGCCTAGGTAAATCATGCTTAAATTAATTAGGTCCTTGTATGATGGTGGGAAAGGGATCGAAAATTAATAAAAAGAGACTTAATTGAAAAAAATTGAAAACGAAACAGAGGCCAATATGTGAAAGGAGGAAAGTTGGAGGGGCTAAAAGATTAGGTTGGGTGAATGTGAGACACTCAGAAGTTGGCAGACCGAATTGCAAGTTGCGAAAAAGTTTTGAGGTTTAATTGTAAATCTGGATAACTCCATACTATAAAAAGAGACATTCTGCAGCCCAACTCACCCTATTCGCACCACCCCTTGCGTTGACCAGAAAGCCCAAAACCAAGACCACCATCACCTTCTTCTCGATCCAACAAACACATTAGTATAACATTCACACCAAACCACCGCGTGGAATGGTGGGAATTTGGGGCCACAGAGGTGCACGCCAGTGGTGACGGGTTGCATGGCTCCGATGATTGAAAGCTGGAATTGAGGGAAGGGTTGTGACGAGTTTGGTGAGAGGAATGCATTAGTGCTTTCAACTTTGGAAATGGACCACTGAAGAAAGAGGAATCGAGGCGAAGGTGAGACGGCAGATGGTGGTGGCGCTGTACTATTTTTTGGCAAATTGGACGGCCAAATGAGGAAATATCATGAAATTGGTCGGAGTGCTTTACTCCTAACATTGAGGACACATCTTAGCATGGTCAACTTCCAATTCCAACGGCGCTTCGATGATTTCAAGGTAGAAAGCCGAAAATTCTATTTCGAGCGCATGCGGGCTAGTTTCAAACTGTAATTAGCTTTGAACCCAACTTGATTTGGTAAAATTCAACTTAATTGGTTGAATTGTTACCCGATTTGATTCATTAGAATATTAACTTGACTAAAAATTGATTGTTCAATTTTGATTGAATGGACTAAATTAGTTGATTATGGACTAAAGTTGTTTGTTGAAATTTTAATTGTAAGGCAATGCGTTGACCCAAAATTAAATAAAAGACCTAATTAATATTAATTAAGCCAAAACAACACGTTAGGATGTTGAAACTACGAAATGAGGATAAAAAAATTGACTATTACAGAGGAATGTACTAAATTTATGAGTATGGGCTAAATTTATTAATTATGGACCAAGAATATTAATTTAAATATTAATGATGAAGTGAAATATTAGTCCAAAACTGATAAAATGTTCAATTGATGAGGTTTGGTCGAACTGGCATGCTTAGGAAGCCAAAATGGTAAGTTAGGTTCGGTATAGAATCTTGACCGCCTTAACGAGTTGGATGTGTAGCGAAGCTAGTAATGTGAAATTAGATGATTAAGGAAAATAGACTGTATATCTAAATATTTCGATACGAAGAGCAAGATAGAAGGATAATCGAGGAAATAAGTGGACTAATGTAATTAGAATGCATAAATAGCCGTAATTACTATTAGTAAATATTATACTATTACGTTAATACTTATTTCGCATTGATTGGAAATAAGTGATGAGGATATGAACATTCTTGATCAGTAGAGGCTTCGACGTGGACGTAAGGTACCAAGTGAGGTTATTCTTATATATATTATTTGGGAAAAGATATATATGTGTGTGTGCACGCGCACGAGTGTGTTATATAAGCGTCAATAAGATTGTTTGTTTCATCCTATTTGTTCAATCATGATGCCATTGTATGCCCTTGAAATTGACATTTGACCTTATTTGATCCTCCCTGAACTGTAGTTGTAATTGTTTGACTGATCATACTCTTGGTTTAGGTCCAGCAATATCATTTTAGTCCTTCAGTTGAAATTTGAAATCCTATTGAACTTTCCATGTCGTTTTGCTCTCATTGATTCATCTGATAATTGTTATGACGTAGCATGATATTGTGCCGACATATTTGAGTCATTGTTATGTTTTATTTGTTACATTTGTTACTTAAGACAATCTTATCGGTTGATTAATTGATTGTATCCAGGACTTATTGCATTCGGTTATTATTGATCGCAACATCGTTATTTGAAAACTAATATTGCTGTTAGATTTAATTGTTAATGAGACCCTTAGGGATGTCCTTGGGAAGTTCAGATCCGGAGGGATGTCGCGGGAAGTTGGGCCTAGGACTAAAATCGAAAAGATGGCTGGTGGTATGGACCAATAGCGGGGTCTTCCGACTAATACCCACTAGTTATCCTGTTTCACAAGTAGTTGGAGGTCAATTGTCTATGAGCAAGGGATCGGCATGCGGTTGACCATGCCATATATGTCAGTTTTGTCTGAGCCAATCACTTGGAATTTGGAGGGATAAGGTATTTGTTTCATATCAATCTTTGGGAGACATAAGGTTGGAGAACCCCCCCCCCCCCAATAGCTCCTAATAACTTGTTATTTTCTATCTCATATCATTGGTTCATTTTTGATCTCTTGATATTCTAACCTATAAGAGTTAGTTCCCATTAATACGCATCTGGCTTCCTTCGAGCGTTTTATGAGTTCCTTGTTTATTTTGATTCCTTTCAATGAATTTTGTTACTTCTTATTCGATACATATATATATATATATAAACTAATTGTTGTTTCACCTTACTAAATTATTTGGACTTGCAGCTCTCATATGATCTTTGTTCTTTTCCCCAGATAGGCACTAAAGGGCAACGGATGCTCCGCTCATACTTGTGTATATAGTGTAAATGGTTTTGTGATTTGGTAGCTAGTTGTACAGGGTGATGTGACTTGTTATGTAAACTAAAGTATTAAGTTTGAATTACATTCGTTGCTGAGTTCAATTGCGTAGGCCTGTAACCCTAGCAAGGTAGCTCTGGCTAAAGCAATTTCAGCTGCACCAATTCTAGCTTTAAATGGGGGGTGGGTTCGAGGTTGTTGGGGGGTATTTAGAGCAATTTGGGGATGATCCTCCTTTGGAAAAAAAAAAAGAGAATAGTTTGAATTACATTCAATTTTGATGGCATGTGTAACTAGATGTATAAGGTTTTTGTATGTAGAGCTTGCTGAGTTATGAAACAAGTTGCTGGATTGTAAATGTTATGTATCAAAGGTGATGTAAAGTTAGTAGCTCATTTTGTTGAAGGGATTTGGCTCCTTTGTGGAATCTAGTCATAGTATGAGTCTGTTGTTCAATGGTAAGTGTTAAGTTGAATTCGACTGCTCTCTGGTGTAAATATTGTGTACGTATGGGTTTGTTGTGAGAATATTACTTCGTAGAATTTAGTTGCAATATGAGATAGTTGAATTGAAATGGGTGGCACCTTGGCTTAAAGCAGGCACCTCTCTCTCTTTCTCTCTCATTATTCTAACAACTAAAGAATGCAGTTTTGGGATGCATAATTTTTTTCAAAGAAAGAATAAATTTTTTAAAAATGTTTAAATTGTATTCCATTATTAAATCATAAAAATGCAAATTTACTTAAGAAATTCAACAAAATAATCTATAAAATGCATGGATTAAAATATCAATATATTAAAATAAAGTTAACTAATTAAAAAAATAAAAAAAATAGATTGTTAAAATATATGTACAAGCAAATCCCCAATAATTATTTTTTCCAATAATCATTGTTCATAGTTAGATTCATATGATGAGCAAAATAATGTAATGCAAAAATATTACTTATAAATATTTAAAATATTGCTCCAAAAAGATTGTCAAAAATATTATTTTTTAAAAATATTGGAAATGTAATTGTAAATATGATGATACAAAAATAATATTTTTTATTTTTTTTAATAATATCTTTGCTATTTACAATTAAGGCCCCATTAAGTGATATATTTAAATATGGTTGTAAGGCTAAATTCATAATACAAAATTTGGTACCATAACTACCTAAAATATCTATATATTTCAAAATTTACCCTATTTATTGCATTATTATTTTGAATTTTAAAGAGATTTGAAGGATAATTATGTAAAAGATCATAAATAACTTCAACTTTAAATACAAATTAGGGTTTCTTTTTATAATAACTAGTAGGCATTTTGCATGCATTGCATAAAATATCTTTGAATAATCATATTATTTGTACATATGCTTGCATTCATTATACTAAATATAGACATGCATTGAAAATATATATTAATTTATATTAGCATAATTATAAAGATAGCATTTGCACAAAGTAAAATTTTCATAATCATTATCAGATTAAAGAAAATAATTTAAAATTTTGCATCATATCTAAATGATTCCTCAATTTGGGTCATTAAAATATTGAGTTTACCTTGCAATGAAGGACATTTTTGAATAAATGGTTGTTACTTGGATATGTAAATTTTATTGGATATAGAATAAATAAAAGAGCAATTTGGCATATCAGAAAATTGGTATGATGGGATTCATAACTTCTATTTTAAACACAAAATTACATTCCTTTTTATAATAGTATTATCTATATAGATATAGATATAAATATAGATTATGTCGTTTTTATTTATTATACAATCTTTAATTAATCATGAATATATGGAAGAATTGAAAATATATTGTCATGCAAATAAATTAATAAATATTTTTAATTTTATATTTTAAAAATTAAGTAAATGTGTAGAATGTGCTATAATTAATCATTCTCTTTTTATTTCTTCTAAAGAATTTGAATATTCTCTATGAAAAGAAAAATCAGTCTCAAAATTTTAGAAAATAGAAAATTTCAAATACCAAAAGTCCAAATACTAAGTAAAAGTATTTGTAGTAAAAGTCATTTTTTACGCAACCAACTTACTAAATTTGATAGTTAATTACTTTAAAAGTTATCAAAATCTCTCCTCCATTATATGGTTAAAAAGATTGAATGATTCATTTTCAATTCAAATAAGTGAACAACCTAGGTTCTTATTTGGACATATTAATTTGAAGCCCTAAGGGAAAAATGGTAGTAACTAAAGTAATAAATCAAAAGAGTTATCAAACTTGTCCAACCAACAATTAGAGTTGCACATACGAATATAAAGAAATTTTTCTGAATATTTAAGTTGTCTCATTATTATTTTTGTTGTTGTTGCTATTATATATTAAGAGTTTATTAAATTTAAAATTTTTGAATTTTATATTATATGTGTTAGGACGATACTATTAGATCAATTAACTATTCGACTAGGGGTGATGATTTTAGACATGATACGATAACACGAATGAATCGACACAAAATTATTAGGTTTGCATTGGAGGTCATTAGGTTGGGTTGATATCAGCCGAGCCCGATAAACAACACAAAAACTGTGGGTTAGGTTTCTGGTTACCCAATAAACACGATAATTTTATTGGGTAACCTACCAACTAGATATAACCCAACCCAACATAACCTAATCTGATCCAAATTTTTAAGAAAGGAAAATGAAGTATATATGCGTGCTTTTTTTTTTTTATGAATTAAAGCTTATGTGTACTTATTCTTTGTACCAAACCTCAATTGGAAGAAGAGAATAGCGACGAACGGATATGGCCGATATTATGTGTACTTATTCTTTGTACCAAACCTCAATTGAAAGAATAGAATAGCGATGAAGGGATATGGCCGATATTAAAAGTTAGAATATCCTATGATTTTTGCATTTTTAATTAATGATTTGATGTTACTTTTTGAACAATTTAGCTCTAGATTGGTTTATAATTGTAGTGCCTCGCCCGAGAGGTGCTTGTTTCAGGTCGAGGTGCTATTTCGATCTTATTTCAATAATTCAAAACAAAATATGCACCTCTAAAATATTCAATTTAAATAGCACATAACTACCCAAAACCATTCATTCCAATTCATTATTATATTCTACTATATAGTTTTCCAAAATAACGCGAGCTTCAAGATCCATTCATACACAAAACATTCACATATGTCGTATCAGTTTTAGGCTTACCTACCCAGAGCATTAGACAACACCTACAACCTTACGAGTATCAAAACCATAGGAGCATAATAGTTACATGCCACACCACTGAGACATGCCACAACACTGAGATCTATATATACATAGCTAAAATTTACCTAGCAGATCTCAGTCCATGATTGCCACTAGTTCCAAAAACCATATGAGCATAAGCTTCTACATGAGACATCATAGTGTTCAAGCTTACACACATAAGAGCTTACACAAGAAGTCTAGGTCTCGAACAATCGGAAGCTAGAGACAAAACTATTTACAGTGACACAACCTGCAGCAGCCCACCTGCTACTTGTCAAGCCCTAAATGGGAAAAGAATCGAGAACACGAAAGAGGTGTAAGTCCTAATGACTTAGTGGGGTGAATAATAATTAATTTAAGAATAAAGTGCGAAGGAACTAATAAGTGGTCTGGTGATGCAAAGATAAAACATATACGATGAAAAGTAGTTGAAATAGATCAAAGTTCACAATATGAAATATCAACAAAAGATGAGATCAAACATATGATACACATAACAATTAAGATACAAAATTCCAAATGTTAACAAGACATAAGTTAATGTTTAATAAGCTAAATGGAGCTGTTGGTAACTCCAACCTTATGACTCCCCGGAATATGTCAAAATGAGCCCTTATTTCTCCATTTCCTAGTGATCAGCTCAATATAACAACACAAACACATGCATGTGGCACGACCAGCCGCTTGCTAATCCCGCCACCCGTAGACGGCTATCTCCAACTATCTGTGAGTCGGGACCATGAGTGAGTACTAACTGAGAGACTAGTTACCGTCGGTCCATTCCGCTTGGTTGTCTTTTCGGCCCTAGTCTCGAGCCTAACAATTCGTGGCGTCCCTATGGGTAAAAAATGTCCTAAGGGCATCCCTAGGGTGATATAACATAGTACCAATAGCAAAATTATATCTCAAAACAACTGGCCGTGAACAAATTTGAACACAAGGCAACTTAATTCTAATCACATAACATATCGATTGGCACTACAGTATCATCATCTCAAAAAATTAATAAGACTAGTTTCAGAATATGGTCAGCGAGGTTAAGGACTAGAACAACCAACATAATGAATTCAGGAAACAATAATTTACTCAGTCGACAAGATCGTTTGAATAATAACACAGAATAATGAGTTCAGAAAATCGTAAAACATTCGAACTGTAAGACCATTTTAATGACATTTTAGAAAGACAATATAACTATCTATGGAATCAGTCGGTAAGGCTGAGAAAATACAAAAGGACAAGAATTTATCAAAAGTTTACAGAAGGCATCAGACATCAGGACAGTTGCAAAGCGGGTAACGTAGGTGTAAATAATGATCGCAAACAATGATGACAAACAGGCAAAACATAGGCAAATGGATTGAAGGTCACAATCAACAGATATAATTTTTCTCCCAGCAATAACAAGAACTATAACCTTACCTTAGGTCTCAACGTTGGAACTAACAATCCTCTACTAATTGGGGAAGCTCGGGTCCTTGTCATCTATTATCAATTAATGCGGGATAAGTATTAGTACATTTATATAATACTTTTTTAAGGTAATTATAATCTCTTAAGTGTTTTAATGATATTAATTTCCTTATTTTATGCGAAATGTTTTACTCTTCAAATTCTCGGTCTAGAGCTTGTGTGGCGTATTACGCTATAATAAATCTAATACCTTTGACTACTTTAAGCTATGAGTGCAATTGAGCCAAGACGTGCTAAGTTTTGAAAGAAATTTGCAGGCTTGAGC
Organism: Jacaranda mimosifolia; assembly: GCA_018894105.1. Lineage (NCBI taxonomy): Eukaryota > Viridiplantae > Streptophyta > Magnoliopsida > Lamiales > Bignoniaceae > Jacaranda > Jacaranda mimosifolia. The sequence goes on along the minus strand of CM032131.1, from coordinate 2,701,227 downwards.
TCGAGCTCAAAATATATAAACTGGGCTAGAGCTTGATGAGCCTTAATTTTTGAGCTTGATCTCGATTAGATGAAAACTCGACATCAACTCGGCTCGACTTAATTAAGCTCAAATTTTCAAATAAACTATGAAATATTGTAAGCTCGAGCTCGAGCTTGAATTTTTTTAATAAAATGGTAAAAATTTAATGATTAACATTTGTAAATTAAAACATTTATAATTCATCACAAACATTAAAAATCATAATACACATGAAAGTTTAAAACCATCACAAGTGTACATCCCAAAATTAAATACATAATGCAAGCATTGATAAACTAGTTTTTTCCCCTCCGTGCATCCCTTTTCATGCAACATGAAACTTGAAACATTCATAACAGAAAGCAACAGAGTTCATAATTCCATTATGCACACATTGTGAAGACAATAGTACCAAGCAATAAAAATAAGTTTCTACTAGAATTTGATGCTATATAATAGTAAATAGTGTACTGCTTGACATGACCCAACTAAAGAACACTCCATCAGCACCACATTTAACCTGAACAACCAGCAAGTTTATGTGTGCTCATCTTCAATCCTTCATGCTAGCTAAATGTCTTTTTCATCATGGTCACACATTTGGGTTCAACAACCTAGGCCATAGAAATTGAAAACTAAAAAACTGTAAACAAACAAAAAACAAAAATATTGTTAGTTTGGTCACTTCCCTGTTGAATTGAGATTAAGAAGACAGAAATTAAGTATAATGGATTTTCATGCAAATGAAAAGGATAAGTAAAACTTCATACAATTTAGTTCCAATGTCCAAGGCCTCTCTAGTTCTGCTCAAAGAAGATTAAATTAGCACCCATGTAAGTATATACCTAATATTAATGTCAACAATGTCAAGAAAAATAAATCAAAATCAATATTGGTCTTAGTTGAGGAGATAGTACCCAAAAAAAGGAAAAAAAAAAGAAAAAAAAAAAAGAAAAAACCTAAAGCAATTAGCCTCCTAAAGAAACTAAAGAACAAAATATGATGAAAAAGGATTAAAACATCAATATTAGCTCTTACAACATAGAAATTACTCACCTTTATCATGAATATTAGCTTTTGTTATGAGCATCATGGACATGAAGAGTGACTTCAATTGCCTTAGATTGTTTCTACAAATTCACAATCAAAGAAAATATTGGAAAGAATTATAACAAAAAAAAAAAACTCGTATAATAATTAAATATTTTACCTCGGGCTTCTTTTTTACTACAATTTGCTTGCACAACCAATTTCCTCCGCACATGAGCACCTAAACTGTATCAAATGAAAGTGAGACATGATACTGGTCAATCACTTTGCTATCAGCACTGAAGGAAGCCTCAGAGGCAACAATGGTAATAGAAATGGCTAAAATTTCCCTAGCCATTACAAACAATACTCTATATTTAAGAGCATAAATCTACCACCATTGAAGAACATCAAATTTGGCTTCACCTTTTCCTTTATCTATGTAGACATTTTCTTCAGGATAAGCATCAAGTTTTGACTTTTCTGGTTCAACAGTTTAAACCTCTCTCAAATAATCATGAAATTCATTCTAACTAATACTAGATTGAACACCGAACCCCTCTTTACTCAAGTGAACATTGTCTTGATTACCTCCACTTCCAGTAGACTCACTTTGGCCACCATACTCGGTTGCATTTTCGTTGAACGATCACGCAATGTCTTTAAAACTTTCATCTTATTCTCATTAGCAGCATAGTCCAAATAGAGCTAGCAAAGTAAAAATCAATCAAATGTATCTTGCATCTTGGACACAAAATAGTAGAAATGGACATCAACAAATGACACTCTCCCCAATATTTATCAAATTTCAATTTCATCTTTGTAGCCATGTCTCGAATGAATGGATTCATCGCCTCAAACTTGTTATCCAACAACACCTTCACTCAATGTGCTTTGTTAAGAAAGATGTTAGATGTTGGATAATCACTGCCTGAAAAAATATGTGTAGCCTCCCAAAACACTCCTAACACTGAGCAACTTTTTCAGCTTTATTCCAATTGTCTTCAATTGGGCAAGTTTCATATTGTGTTTCCATTTCCTTGAACCTTGGAAAAATATCTCTAAACTTGAGAGGAGCAGCCAACATTTCATATGTTAGTTCCATCTTGTCTTGCAATGGTGAATCAACTTTTTATCATAAATATTTTATCGTTTAACAATCTCTGCAAAGGTTTGCAGCCTACCATCTAATCTTCTCACAAACTCAACATTGTCTTGAAAAACATCAATAATCCCTTTGATCTCATCAATTCCATCCTGGGCTACTAGGTTCAGGATATGCGCACAACACCTTATATGAAACAATTTTCCATCACAAGGTAACTTCTTTAATGAATTAGCAAAAGTCTTCAAATTCCTAATTGCAACATCATTGCTACTAGCATTATCAATAGAGATAAAATATACCTTGATTTCAATTCCCCATTCTTTTAAGCAATGCAAAATATGATTAGCAATATGAACTCCTCAACGAGGCAGTGGAATGTGAACAAAAATCAACATGTGCTTCTGCAAATGCCAATTATGATCAATCTAATGCCTAGTGATAACCATATATTTAATCTTTAGGCTTTTGGTTTTCCAACAATTAGTAGTTAAATTGATTTTATTCACATTTGCCAAAAGATTTTTCAACTTCTTCCTCTTCACTTTATAAACTACAATGCAACACTTCTTCAATGTTTCTCTTGACATTCTTTTCCAATTAGGATTTGCACATTTTAGCAAAAAATTTAAACTTTCTTCCTCTATGACCATAAATCGATGCTTATGCATAAGTACTCAATTTGCTATTGACTCCTTCATTTTCTCCACGCCAAACTTTCTATCAAGCAATGTTGGGAACTGAAGAGAACATGCATATAATTCTATTGGTAGAAACCCGATTTGTTATCTTATTTTTTCTTTTTCTGTGGCAGCCCTAGCTTTTTTATAGTCACCGCAACTGATCAAATGCCTTGAAATTTACTTGCTGGAATAGACTTGCATTTCTTTAAAAACTTATTGCAATAGATGCATTGATTTTTTGAAAGTTTATCTAAAGGGTCTATAACATCTTTGTAATTAGACCAAACAGCAGACTTCTTTTGTCTCTTGGGCTTTTGGAACAAGTCACCATCATTTTCCTGTTCTTCTATGTTTGTTTGATTTGTGGTTGTGGGGCTTGCAAGGTTTATGGTTGTATGCTCATGGAGCTCTCCTTCATTTGTGTGCTTTTCAACATCATCCATTGTTACTTCAGGAGTTTCACCCAAATTTGCCATCATTATACTAGTAGAATCTTCTACAGAGAAAGATATAAGTAGAGTAGAAGATTCATCTTAATGGCCTGAGAACATATCTACAAAACAAACAAAAATAATTTTCAATTTTATACTTTGATTTCCTTAAACAAGACCAAATAAAGAATAAATAAATTCTCAATTAATCTAAAAATCAATTATCTATAAGCTATAAATCTAACATAAGTTGTTCGTGGTAACATAATTTTATGATAATGGTTGCAAATATAAGTTGCAAATATAACACAATAATAAGGTTATCTATAACGAAGAAAAAATAAGAATAAGGCTATCTTTACTTTTCACCTTTAGAAATTCTCAATTGTTCTATGTGATTGCTACAATTTACACTTGATTACTATCTGACCAAAGAGGTACTGTAACTTATCACATTCGCCTCAGTTTGTGCATCTCTTAATTAAAGTATCCCTATATTAACAAGCTTAGATTTAAAGAAAAATACTCCCAACAATTGATAAGCTTAGATTTAAATAACAAAGTACTTCAACAACTGATTCTATATTTAATTAAGACTTACTGATGACACACAATATGAAAGAATAAAGCTTCAGGTGGCCTCAATCATATTCATAAATGGAAACAAAGACTGCACACAATAATCATATGATTAAAATGCAACATATCCCTCAACCTAGACGATTTCTGAAGTAGGTGAGTAAAGTTATAGAGTTTGATATTTCTTCAAAGCACTTAACTTGTTGAGCTAAAAGAATAGTACTAAAGAAAATCATAATCCATATATTGATGTAAGAATACATAAAAACAACCAAGCAAAATCCTATCTAGAACTAAATGTTTAGGGAACTTTTTTACATTTACCAGAGGTAACACAACTGGGAGGTAAGGCCACGAGAGAGACATGGTCGACGAATATTAAAAAGGGGATGACAGTACTACTTGAATCTGTTGTGAGATTCTAAGATAAGGTGGAGACGAATGGCCACGTGAAGAAAATGGTGAGAGGTCGAGGGCTCTCATGCGATGAAAACAATTGCTTCACTATTACAATGGAGACTTCATTGCTTCACAATTGAGGCTTCAATAGATCACAGTGGGTAGCAAAAAATTGGCAGTAGTCATTGTGGTAAGTTTTGAGGGACGACGGCGTCGGAATGGTTGAATGAGTTGGACATCGGGTGTGGGCGAGAGTGAGAGGCACGAGTAGGGTTTTGTGTTTTACTAAAAGTCAGAAGATTTTGAATTTTGATTTCATGAGTGTTTTAATTTTACATGATTTTTGAATTCAATTTTTTTTATTTTGCTTTTTGTTTTTAGTTTTATTTTTTATTTTTCTTTTGAATTTAGGTTGGTAATATATACATATATTATATTCATAAGATATATTATTAATAATATATTATATACTAATAATATTAAAAAAATATTAAAATTATAAATCGACTTGTGAGCCGATTCGCGAGCTTCGAGCCTATATATAAATGGCTTGAGAACGACTCGAGGTAAAGCTCGAGCTCAATTGAGCTCGACTTATTTGCAGCCCTACTTTAAGCTATTTTAACAAATCCTTTATGCATTTGGTTCGGTCATGCAATTAAGGTTTTATTATGAAGTCAATTCAAAAAATTGACTTTCTAGACAGGCTGCTGCATTTCAATAATATCAGTCGAGCAGTTTATTAGTTTTGGACCAAAATGTTATTTTTACCCATAATATCTAATTTAATGTCCTAAGTCCATAATTACTAGGTTTAAATCATCTCTATAAATTTTGCATCATCATCATCATCATCATCATCATCATCATCATCATCATAATCAATATTCATGAACATTATACAATTTAAAATTTTCAATTACATCATTTAACTTAATTAATAACAAGTAGCCTCCTATTATCGATCCGAGCCTGCACTATTTACAATTGAATCCCATTCATTCATTCCAATCCAAAATCGCAATTTTTAGGTTCAATCAACTTAAATTTATAGCGAATATCAGCTTAACGATTTAATCAAACCAAACCAAAAATCATTTAATCAATTGACCTAAGTTTTTGCCAAATTGACCGAGTTTGAAGTCAATTCACAACCTAGAAGTAGCCTGCATGTGTTTAGATCACTATCCCAAACAAACTGAATTTCAGCACCACTGCGGAATTGGGTCGCGACACCACCAAATTGTGCACCTCCTCGTCCTAAAGAAAAGCCCTCCATTGATTTTTGGTTTTGTTGTTGCTTTGTCAATTAATTTTACCAAAACCAACAACCCCACTGTTGGCCACCACCACGCCCTTTTTTAAATTACTCATTCGGCGTTGCCTGAAACTCCAAATTCAAGCTACCAGATGCTTTTACTCATCAAGCCCATTAGTTTCCAACCCTTAGTTGCACCCAGCTGTCGCCAAAAATGATCTACCCGCCGCCACCGCCGTTCAGTCCATTCAACTGTCCATCACTGCTCGTTCACTGGGAGTTTCTAAGGAAAATGGGTACCATTGTGTTCTTCTCAATGAGAGAAAGAGGGTGGTAGGTTTACTTCTAGGTTTCACCGGCATCAACGGGATGTGGTAGGAAGAGAGTGTGGCAGGTTACATGTGGGAATTGAAGGAAAATGGGGGAGGAAAATCAATATATGTTTTTCGTGTTTTAGAAATTATAATTTGACCCCAAAGGTTTTTCTCAGTTTTTAATTATATCCTTGGACTTCCTAGTGCCTCACATTGACCTACCTATCTTCTCTTTTGGTCCTCAAACTTTCATCCTTCCACACATTAGCCCTATTTAGTTCTCAATTGATGCAATCAAGTCTGATTTTTATTAAATTTTGGTCCCCATGATTTCCCACTATCACAATAAAGCCCTAATTAACTTAAGCATAATTTATCTAAGGCCCTTTTGAATTTAACATTATAATCATTATTTTTAAATCTTGACATTCTAATTCATTTTATGAATTTCAAAATCTGATGATTTTTTTTTTCAGGATTAAGAATTTAGGGGCGTTATGCTCTTTCCCCTTTAATAAATGTAGGGGTCTGTCGTATTTCAGATCTTAGTCCTTTAATAAATTTCTCAGTCCTACACATTTCTTCTCTTATTTCTTGCAGGGCGTACCAAATCAATCTACTGAATCTAGCTTCATACTGCCAGACTATCATCTCCCATTAGGTAAGACCCTCAAATACTTATCTCCGAGCATCTCTCACTTCTCGTGGTATGAATCTATCCATAAATTCCCATACGAAGTTTTTTCCATGTACGAGGTATTTTCTTATGTTCCCATCATTGACTTGCTAAGGTCCACCATTGACTAGCAGCTCCTTCCAACATATAGATAGCTAATATAAACTTGTAGTCATCTGGGTAACCTAACAATGGATAATATATTCGATATCCCGAATCCAAGCTTCTGTCTTTTGGTGATCCAATTCATCTATAAACATTGGGGGTGTTGGAACTTAAGCAAGTGTGCTAGAGTTCCAAACTTCGGAGGTTCTTCACTTTCTTCGAAATTCTTCATTTGACCTTATTGCTAACGGGATTGCATGAATTGCTTCCATATTGCAACCATCCATTCTATGATCTCATCTCGCCGCTGGATTCACCAATTCGTTTGGTGTCACTTCCTCAACATTTATCAAATGCCTTCGTTCCTAAGTGTCCTCTTCTAAATTTTCTCGACTTAGAGAATGCATTTGTAGCGCCTCGGCCAGAGATGTGTGTCTTTAGTCAGAGTGCCACTACTATCAGTCATGCATCTCTAATCACTCGGATAAACCCAAATATATTGGAGGAAGAGTACTTTATAAGCGTTGGCTATTAGTGTTCCACACATGTACAAAACTATTACGTCTAAAAGGAATGCTTTCAACATACTATAAAACAAGAAAGCCTCAGAAGTTTCTAACGTTATTTATTTACATCAAAGCAAAATTAATATGTACTATCAGGGACAACTTTTGTATGGCTCATACGGGTCCTTGTCCTTGTTTGGGAAAAGAACAGGATGAGACAATACAAAATTATAAGTCCAAATGACTTAGTGAGTAGTTAGAGAATGACCAACACAAATACACAGACTAGTAAAGAGTTCATAAGTACTGAATCAACAGAGAATAAGCACACCACGGTTGATAATAAATTAGGAATACTCTAGCAAAACTCGCTACTTGAGAATACATAATGATAGCAAAACAGTAAATACTAAATCAATTGAGAACAATAGCGGCTATAGTTGACATACCAAGTAGAACACAGACAAATGAATACGACGGCCGAGACAGAATAATAAATAGATGATATATCAATAATACTTTCGTAAAACTAGCTATTGGTGATTCTCCTACTTTATCCCTCCACTTTCAAAAATAAAAAAATCCTTATCCCTCTAATCCCGAGTGATCGGCTTGGATAGTTAACCAAACTAGTAGACATGGCAAGTTGCATGCCTCATCCCCTCATAGCCAACTACCTCCAGCTGACTATGAAGCCAGATGTACTTAAAAGTGTATCAACTAGAGGATCAGTCGTTGTTGGTTCGTTCCGCCCCGTCCATCTCCCAAAGCCGATCCCAGAGCTCATCCCCAAGGATATTCAGTAATCAATATAATATAAGCATCCAATAGCATTTAACTTAACTCGTCAATTTTCCATGATTAGCAGTACTCAATAAATCAATATTAGATTCATTTCCAGGTAATAGTCATGGCGATAATGGAAAATATATCTCAAATTCATTTCTCAGTTTTTGCACACAATCACCCAATTTCAAATAAAATAACATAGTCATAAATCAACAGGAGTTGCAAGCAGTGAAGAAAGGGCGATGTGTGATAAAGTTTCACAAACCGTTTATTTATCAAAACTTATGGAAGTATGATGTTCGTATTGCAGATGCAATAACTCAAATTGGGTAAGGAATTCAAGTAAGAACAGATTAAGAATCACATGTAAAGAAAAAGAAAAGTACAACTGGACTATCAAGAGCAATGCAAAGATCGAAAGTCAATATGGCATAAATGAATGAGAGTTTCTAACAAAGAACTGGTCAAGCGCAAGTGATATATTTACTAATATATATACATAAGAGAAGAAATTTTATTAAGTAAGATTGAGAATTGGGATAATAACAGCTCAAGAATTTTAGGCAAGAAGAATAGTTCAGACAAACAATCAGATTCAACACGCGAATTAAAAATCAGTATAGATCGAACAAACATCAACCTTTGAATCTCAATACGAATAGAATCAAGCGACAAGGACATAATACAAATAAATATGTTTTTCCCAACAAAGAAAGTTAGTATAAACTAACATAAAACTCTCATGTGACGACCACCTCATATGCACTTGTCACGTCTGTGTCCGTGTCACCTATTTTCATTTAAAATGCAGTATAAGAGAACTGGTTTTGATAGAATTACATTCCTTACATTAATTTATATTGCGTATAGTGTTTTAGGAATGTTCTTTTATTTTTTATTTTATAAACAGTAGCCGAACGAGGATGTAACTACTGTTTAGTGTCTATGATTAATGTTATTATAGCTCCTAACATTAGCACAGTTAATTCATTTAACTTAACTAATTAAATTTCTAAATCAATTATCATTGTAAGTTTATAATTTTAGCCTTTTCGATTGTGCTAACTCAATTTAACTATTTTAACTAAGTTCATACCAATCCACAGTCAATACTTAGATTTATAATTAAAATCTTATAATTAAAGTCTTACCAATAGGATTATTCTATCTAAATTAAAGTCCAATCTAATCCCAAATTAATTTAAATTTCAACCCAATCAATTTAAGGTAAATCAATCGATTAAATCAAAATTTACCCAATTGAACTGGGTTCGAATCCAACTCAAGGTTCAGTTCTAGTCCCAATGAGTTCAGAATGAGATTTTGAGTTTTCTATATTAAGGTTGCTAGAGCAACGCTATCCGCTAGCGGAGTTTAAATTGACCTACCCAAAGACGTGCCTTGATGAGCCCAACAAAACCCCTCTATCAATTTCCCTTTTCCCTCTCTCATCGCTAGCGAATTTCGCTGAAAACTACCCTAGCGCCACCGCCCCCTTCTTGTCGTCGATTATCCCTCTTCTGGCCACTGAATTTCAAATTAAACCTACCACTACACTCCTCACATCAAGCCCAACACAACACAACCCACCCACCAATTTCTCATTTCAGCCAACCAAACCCAGTAACCCGTCACCACTAGGGATGCAAACGAACTGAGCCAGCTCGCGAGCCTGACGAGTTGGCTAGAAAAGTGTTTGAGTTCATGTAAGTTTCGATTCGAGCTTGAGCCAAATAATTCTTGTTCACAAGGCTCGCGAGCCTATATTTTTTATTAAAAAAATATAATAAAATATATTAATTTTAAATTTTTTTATAAAATAATTTAACTTTTCGAGCTCGAACCCGAGCCGAACTCGAGCCTATAAGTTGATTTTATAAAAAAATATAATAAAATATATTGATTTTAAAAAATTTTATAAAATAATTTAATTTTTCAAGCCCGAGCCGAACTCGAGCTTATAACTTGATTGTGAGTTCGAGTCTAATGAATCAAACCGAGCCCGAACAAGTGTTCGAGCCGAGCTCGAGCCTCAATTTCTTGAGCTCGTCGAGCTCGAGCTCGATATACATTTGATTCGAGCTCCAGCTCGAGCCTAAAAAAATAGTCAATGCTTGGCTCAGTTTGGCTCGTTTGCATCCCTACCGTCTACCTTCTCCGACGGTCACCAGTTTATCCCATTTGCTTCGGTTGTTTTTCAAAGTTTTTGGTGTGGAAGTGATCATCGCGAGGTAAGGAAGGTGTTATTGGATTGGAATTCAATTTTGAGGTGAAAGGATAGAAAACCGAGCTTGGGATGGTGTGGGTGCCTTTGTGAGAATTAGATAAAATTTTGTCCTTCAATTTTATGTATAAATCATCTTTTGCCTAATTACAACCGAACTCCAAGAATTCCACCGATTTCAATGCAATCCTCCAACTCTTAACCGCTTTATAGATTGGCCCCCGAGTTCTAATTAAGTCCCCTAAATTTTCATTTGTTACACATTAGCCCTCATAACTTTTGAAATCTTGGCAATTAGGCCCAGTTTAATTAATTTTCTAGTCCTCTAAGTTCTATAATACCCACTAGAGCCCTTATTGTTTTAAATTTTTATTTAACTATTTTCTTATTATTTTGTCTTCCCTAAATATTTTCGTTAGTTTAATTCCTTTAAATCTTAATTATAAATATATAACTTAAATTTTAATTTTTCTTCTCACATTTACATTTTACTGTTTGGTGTGTTACAACATTGGGGTTAGTTTTTGCAACGCCACTCAGGAGGCTGCAAGACCTTTCAATTTTATAGGCCGCACTTATCTGTAATGTTTAATAAGAGGTTTATTAATTAGTGCTCCATCTTTGTCAATTCTTATTGCACAAGATTCAAAATATATATATATATATATATATACAATTTTCTAAACACAAGACATGTTAGAACTTGATTAGTGTTCAGGTTAGCGTTAACATCAGAGATTCCCCTTTTTCCCTACTTTTCTTCTTCTGCATATGGTGTTTATGAGATGGTTGCTAAGCTAACAGATAACTTAGCTTTCGATAAGAAGATCACAACTAGGTTAAGATAGTTGTTGTTTTGAGTATACTAATTCTGGCATCTACAATTATGGTATCCAAAAGCAATTTCATTATGTATATATATGTACGTGCCTGGTAGCCTCTTCTCACTAATCCTTAATATTAGTAAACATTCTATCATGTATTCTTTTTTTCTCATTTTCTTTCTCTTTTCTTTTTTCTCATCCTTATTCTTTCCACCTTCTCTCTCTATCGCTGATTTATTCCTGATAGCCTTACTTCGCAGATTCCATAATGTTTTCGTATTTCATTTAACCATCTATTATGCCTTTAGGGCCTATTAGAGTTACTACTACTTGCCCAAACAGATTCTTGCTTTGTCCAATCATCTTTTGGTATTCTAGTTTGGTCTAGCTTTGAGACCTCTCTTCAAATATCTTCTATTTAGCTTGTTCCCTTTCAATCTGCATTCCTTACCCCTCTCCTCTTTTCATTATCCTTCACGACTTCTATTAATATACTATATCTTCTATACATTCAGGCCATTATTATTTTACCTTCATCAAAATCATCTTTCTCCCTTTAGGTCTTCAGAACTACACCTCTTCTCCACTACCTTCATATTGCAACTACACAAACTAATTTTTCATGATTCGTGCACTAGTATTCATCAAATATTAATCAACCTAAAGGACCTCTTAATTATCAAATGTAGCTCTGTTCAAGATAATCCTTAATTTGTAAATCTAAAATCTCGCAGAACACATTTACACATGATATTTTTCCCACATTTCATCTTTTTGAAATTCGAGGAGTCACATGCTTGACTTCACTAGAATATTGAATCATACAATGATTGTTCTGGGAATATATCTAATCATTTTCAAATATTTCTTAGTTTTTATAGCTCATAATTTTCAGATTCCCATCATTAAGATTCATGTTGTGGTTTCCTATTTCCAAGATACAGGTTCATACTCTTCATCCACTTATCATATATTTTCAAGTTTGATATAGGGAACATATCTTATTAGATACTGATTTCACTCCCTATTCATGCTTTCCTTCTACTGTACCAGTATTACCCTTTTATCTCATTTTTCTTGTTTAACCTTTCCAACTCACTCTTTAGCTATTTCAATGTCCTTATTTGTAATTTCTTCCTTTCAATTTCTCGTACTTGTTGCCTAAGTGACTTGTATACTAAGGTAGGTGTTAAACCGTTCCATGGTTTTATAATGGGATTTCTTACAACTCTATGTCTCCTAGAGAATCTTTCCCCTTTTTCTCCCATTCAGTGCTAATCTATACTCGCACTGATCAATTTCATTATCAACACATTAGTTTTCCTCTCGATTTTCAATAATCACTTCATAAGTATCATATCTCATGGTTAACATTACACTTCTCTCCTTACATTTACAATGTTGTCCATCTTGCGATTTTCTCGTCTTCATCCCAATGTCATCAATAGTCATTCAAATCATCTCCACTATTGTCACAATAATCTTTCCTAGTGTAACTACACCACTGAAATCTCATCCATAAGCATGTGTAAGGCATTTATTCATCCCAAGGTAATCTTTTGCTTACCAAATGCATATCTTCCTAGAATGATCCTCTACTTGTTAGATACAACTACCACAACTATTGCTTGCACAATGTTGATTTTCAAAATAACTCTTTACTCACTAAAAACAATTCTTCCCAAAATAGTCATCTGCTCATCAAATTCAACCTTCATAGATATTACTCACATAACACTATAATTCCAAGCAGTATCATCCTTCTCAATAACTATACGATCATATGCCCGACACACCAGAAGTAAGAGGTTATCCACTGGTTGGCCATCTCGATCATAATCTTTCACTTCCTTAATGTTGACCATTATCCCAACCAAGAATTTCACACTCCAAGGATCATATCCTAGCATAGCGTAGGTTTTCTTTAACCTAAGCTTTGATACCACTCTACAGTACCTCGCTCGAGAGGTGCTTGCTTTGGGCCGAGGTGCTATTTCGATCTTATTTCAATAATTCAAAATATTACAGTCACTTATTAAAATATGCACCTCCAAAATATTCAATTTAAATAACCCATAACTACCTAAAACCATTAATTCCAATTCACTATTACATCTTGCTATATAATATTCCACAATAACACGAGCTTCAAAATCCATATATACATAAAACATTCACATATGTTGTATCAATTTCAAGCTTACCTACCCAAAGCAATAGACAACACCTACAACGTTACCAATATCAAGACCATAGGAACATAATAGTTACGTGCCACAACACTGAGATCCACATATACATAGCCAAAATTTACCTAGCAGATCTAAGTCCACGATTGCCACTAGTTCCAGAAACCATATAAGCATAAACTTCTACATGAGATATCATAGTATTCAAGCTTGCGCACGTAAGATCTTACATAAGAAGTCTAGGTCCTAAACAACTGAAAGCCAGAGGCAAAATATTTACAGTGACACAGCTTGCAGCAACCCACCTGCTACATGTTAAGCCTGCACTTAGTGGGGTGAATAATAATTAGTTTAAGAATAAAGTGCGAAGGAACTTATAAATGGTCTGGTGAAGCCAAGATAAAATAGATACGGTGAAAAGTAGTCAAAATGGACCAAAGTTCACAACATGAAATATCAACAAAAGATGAGATCAAACATATGACACACATAATAACTAAGATGCAAAATTCCAAATGTCAACAAGACATAAGTCAATTTTTAATAAGCTAAATGGAGATGTTGGTAACTTCAACCTTATGACTCCCCAAAATATATCAAAATGAGTCCTTATTTTTCCATTTCCGAGTGATTAGCTCGATATAACAACACACACACACACACACATGCACGCATGCATATGGTATGGTTGGTTGCATGCCGATCCCACCACCGTAGATAGCTACTTCCAATTATCTATGAGTTGGGATCATGAGTGGGTACTACCTGGAAGATCAATCATCGCCGGTCCATTCCGCTTGGTAGTCTTCTCGACCCTAGTCCTGGGCCCAATAGCCCGTGGTATACCTATGGTAAGAAACATCCCAAGGGCATCCCTAGGGGTGACATAACATAATACCAACAATGGAATTATATCTCAAAACAACTGGCCATAAACAAATTTGAACACAAGGCAACTTGATTCTAATCACATGGCATATCGGTCAGCACAACCGTATCAGCATCTCATAAAATTAATAAGACAAGTTTTAGAATTTGGCTAGCGAGGTCAAAGGACGTAAAACAACCAACATAATGAATTCAAGAAACAACAATTTAGTCAGTCGACAAGATCGTTTGAATAGTAGCACTGAATAATGAGTTCAAAAAATAGTAAAACATTCGGTCATCAAGACTATTTCATTGACATTTTAGAAAGATAATATAACTATCCATGGAATCAATTGGTAAGGCTGAGGAATACATGGGACATGGATTTATAAGAACTTAACAAAATGCCCTAAACATCGGGATGGTTGCAAAGCAGGTAACGTAGGTGTAAATAATGATTGTAAACAACGATGACAAACAGGCAAAACATGGGTAAACGGGTCAAAGGTGACAATCGACAGATATAATTCTTCTCCTAGCAATAACAAGAACTATAACCTCACTTTAGGTCTCATATTGAAACTAGTAATCCTCTACTGATTAAGGAAGTTTGGGTCTTTGCCACCTATTATCAATAAATGCGGGATAAGTATTAGTACGTTTATATAGTACTTCTTTAAGGTAATTACAATCACTTATGTGTTTTAATGATATTAATTTTCTTATTAATGAAAAATATTTTACTCTTCCAATTCTCAGTCTAGTGCTTGTACGACATATTAAGCTTCAGTAATCTAATACCTTTGACTACTTTAAGCTATTTTACCAAATCCTATACGCATTTGGTTCGGCCAAGCAATTAAGATTTTATTCTGAAGTCAATTCACAATTTGACTTCCTAGACAGGCCATTGCATTTCAATAATATCAGTTGAGCAGTTTATTAGTTTTGGAGCAAAATGTTATTTTTACCCATAATATCTAATTTAGTGTCCTAAGTTCATAATTACTAGATTATAGATTTTCCATATTTTCCTAATAATAATAATAATATTTATGAACATTATACAATTTAGAATTTTCAATTACATCAACTTAATTAATAACAATTAGCCTCTCACTATCAATCCGAGCATGCACTACTTACAATTAAATCCCATTCATTCATTCCAGTCTAAAATCGCAATTTTTGGGTTTAGTCAACTTAAATTTACAACGAATATCAGCTTAACAATTTAATTAAGCCAAATTAGAAATCATTTTACTAATTAAATTGAGTTTTTACCAAATTGACCAAGTTTGAGGTCAATTCACAACTTGGAACCAGCCCGCATGCGTCCGAATCACTATCATGAACAAACTGACTTTCAGCTACTGAAGCGCCGCCGTCGGCCGCTGAAGCTCCATTGCACACCACCACTGGAATTGAGTCACGATACCACCAAATTGTGCACTTCCTTGCGCTAAAGAAAAGTCCTATGTTGATTTCTTGTTTCGCCGCCATTTTGTTGGTTAATTTTACCAAAATCGGCAGCCCTGCCACCGCCACGCCTTTTTTCAAATTACTCCTTCGCCGTCACTTGAAACTCCAAATTGAAGCTACCAAACACTTCTATTCATCAAGTTTGTCGATTTCCACCCCTTGGTTGCGGCCAGTAGTCAGCGAAAATGATCTACCCACCGCGACCGTCGTTCACTCCATTTAACCATCTGTCGTTGCTTGTCCTTCAGAGTTCCTAGGGAAAATGGGTACCATTGCGTTTGTCTCGTCGAGAGGAAGAGGATGGTGGGTTTATTTCTGGGTTTAAAGGGCACCGTAGGAAGTGGTTGGAAGAGAAGGTGACAGGTTGCATGTGGGAATTGAAGGAAAACGGGGGAGGAAATCTCTATATATTTTTCATGTTTCAAAATTTGTAATTTGACCCCAAAGGGTTTTCTCAGTTTTCAATTAGATCCTTGGACTTCATAGTACGTCACATTAACCCACCTATCTTCTATTTTGGTCCTCAAACTTTCATCCTTCTGCACATTGGCCTTATTTAGTTCTTAATTTGTGCAATCAAGTCCGATTTTTATTAAATTTTGGTTCCCATGATTTCCCATCATCACACTAAAGCTCTAATTAACTTAAGCATAATTTATCTAAGGCCCTTCCGAATTTAATATTATAATTATTATTTTTAAATCTTGACATTCCAATTCATTTTATGAATTTCAAAATCTAATAATTTTGTTTTAGGATTAAGAATTTAGGGGCATTACAATAATAAATTAAAGATTACTATTTACTACTTAAGATTTGTCTACTTTGTGCTGTTTGGATGATTATTAATAATTGAATAAGAGTAATTGTATTTCTTTACTAGAATTCGATTTCATGGTTGTTAAAATTGAGCTCTCATGAATATTTGGTTTAGTATTGAAATTTCTATATTGTTGATGTTGTAAAGAAAATTGCCTAAAGTCTAATTATCAAATTGCTCCCACAATCTTGGTATAAGTTGCTTTCTTTATTAAATTTTAGTTGAATATAAAATATTGTAGGTTTTTTTAGATGAATTATTTATGAAAAATAATCACAAGTTGAAATGAGTTGGGTTCGAGTTGATATGAAAACTTTCAAGTTAAGTTCAAATTAGAACTTATTAAGTTGAATACTTTTCGAATTGGCAAAATTTTGTAATATTCTCATTTCAACCCAACACGAAATAACGGGAGACGACATAATTCCCACTCCTAGATTCGACTATTAAAATTATTATTTTATATATTAAAACATTACACATAATTACGAATCATAATTAGCCAATTGTATGGTGTCATAGTTTAATGTGAAATAATAAAATTACTACTTCTAACGATAATACACATGGTGCAACATTGTCTACGTGGAAGCACAGAAGCCGTACAGCATCAAGGAGCATCTCACAGTAGACGCGTGCAAACAATGCCCATTGCCCACCGTTCTTTTTCTACTTCCAAATTTATGGAAGAATGCAGACTCAATTTCATATTCAAATTCGTATTTCTATTACATCACTCGCAATGTTTCTTGTCAAGGTAAGAAAATCAAATTCCTCAACGGCCCTTTTATTATTATTTTTTCAATTTTTTGCTTCCTATAATGTTACCCTGTTTTGTTTCCTGTATTTTTTGGTGTTCTTTTTACTGCTGTGATTACAGGCATGGAGATCACTAGCATTTGGGGTATATGGGTACAAGAATTTCACCAAATCTGGTTTTATGTGAGTCCCATTTGCTTAATTTTTGCAGCCCTTTGCTACGTATTGATCTTTTGTGTAACGGGTACTGGTCCGAATTCAGTTATGATCATTGCAGTTGCCTTTTTTTTTTTCACTTTTTCTTTTTGCTTTCTTATTCTTGTTAGATAAATTTTGATTGGTGTAGTGGGAAGATATGTAAATTTATTTGTTTTATGATCATTTATGTTGCTGGAATTGAGTTTCTTTATGGCTCAATAAGCACTTTGGCGTTTTTGGTGGATATATATATACATATATAATATGATATATATATATATATATAATATGATTCAAACCTATTGTAGTTTAGGAGTGTGCTCTTTTGGTTTCATCTAACTTGTCATAGTATGAATGTATTTGATTGTGCTATGCTGGAAAAGATGTTATTGTTGGAAAGATTTTCTTGGTGGAGTCTAGTCTATGTTCGGTAGGCCATTGATTTTTTTGATGGCAACAATCGAATGCATTTCAATCGTTATATCTATATTTCAAACTCATCAAGCACAATAAATATAATCAGAAACTACGACAAGTTAGGACAAGAGTAGAGGTTGTAGGTCATTTTTGGTACTCAGGAAGGGCTCATTGCCATGAAGCAACATATTAATGATGAGGAATCATGGCTTCATTTTGATTGAAAATTGAGTAGACTAATAACTACTGTAGGTCTGTAAGAGCACTAATTAATACTCACATTGAGTGGGACTTAAATCCATAATCTTTTAGTTATTTAGATTACTTTTCAATGTCAGGGAGCATTCAAAAAATTTCAGATCAGAAGATATGGAAGCACAGATTGAAGGAAAGAACTGCGTTGTCACTGGAGCGAACTCTGGCATTGGTTATGCAACCGCTAGGGGTCTTGCATCACGGTGCAGATTTCCTGTTTAGACTTTTTCTACGTCTTTCATTGGTTTTGCAAATTGAAGACATCATGGTTGATCTCATATTTTATGAATTTTACGTGGTTGGTTTTATGTTTCTGCAGCAGAGCAACTGTATATATGGTATGTCGGAATAAGGAGAGGGGTGAAGCCGCTGTTTCAGACATTCAATCAGCAACAGGCAATAAAAATGTTTACTTGGAGGTCTTTGGTTTGATTTCTTGCCTCAACTTAATAAATGAATCCAATTTTTGCTGTCTTGATTTTGAAATCAATGATTGCTTGTTTATTTCACTGCAGCTCTGTGATGTTTCTTCCATCAGTGATGTCAAATCCTTTGCCTCTCGATTTTCTTCAAAGGATGTGCCTCTTCATATACTTGTAATTTCATTTTTTTTTTACTTATTCAACTTTTTAGGAAAATGATCAATTTTTTGAAGATATATACCTTTAAAAACAGCCCTCCCATTGGTTTAAGTTATTCAATGCTCACATATTCCGCATTTGACATTCTTCTGAACAATCCAATCTTTTAGTTGATATAATCTAAGTGTCAATTATAAGTAATGTGCATGCATATGATATTAACAAATTTTGATGCAAATTAGGTAAACAATGCTGGTGTGCTTGAGAATAATCATCTTATTACCTCAGAAGGGTATGCCACCTTTGTTTGCTTTGTGTGTATACGCTGGTTCTGCTTTTCTTGTTCATAAACTGATTCAGTGTCTTGTTTTCTTACCACCAGATATGAGATGAATTTTGCTGTAAATGTTCTAGGCACTTACACCATAACAGAGCTTATGTTGCCGCTACTGGAGAAGGCCGCACCTGATGCTCGTGTCATCACAGTTTCATCAGGTGGAATGTATACCTCTCCTTTGATGGAAGATCTACAGGTAAAATTTCTTCTTGTTGTTTGTCAGCTTTTATTTTTCGTTCACAGTATAATTTCCTATTTGTGATAACTGGATTTATCATCGCAGTTCAGCAGTAACAAATTTAATGGGGTTGAACAGTATGCACGGAACAAGCGAGTGCAAGTAAGTTCAGTTTTGGACCATTTGAAACCTAGGACATAATAACTTTAACATAAATCCTCTCTCAAACCTAAGTCAATAAAAATTGGAACCTTGCAGCAGGAAGTCATCTCTCGACTGGAAACAAGAAACATGCATAAACTTCTGCCGACCAATTTGGTGTATATTTTGTGTTTCGACACAACAAAAATGTTTTTTGCTGTCCTATTTAATCCCTATCATCTTTGGCCCTTTGCTTTTGATCCATTTACTTGTTCAAATGCATGGAATCAGGACTATGGTATATGATTGTCCTAGGTAGTAATAGTGATGCCAATTGCTTGACAATTGAAACAGAACTAAAAGTAAAGAACAAAAACAGATAAGAAGCATTTCAGAATAAGGTGTTCTAAGCTAACAGTTTCCTCTCAGGTCGCATTGACAGAAAAATGGTTTGATATGTACAAAGACAAAGGTATCGACTTCTACTCAATGCATCCTGGGTGGGCTGAGACACCTGGAGTTGCCAAGAGTTTGCCTAGTTTTTCAAAATCGTAAGGCGCTTCTCATAGTTAAATTGCTTGTAAACTATGATGCACAGACAGGATACGACACAAGCACGACAAAATGCCTTTAACTGTGTATCAGACACTTCACTAGAAGTGTGAGAATTTTTTATTTTTGCTTAATTTTTGGAAACTTCAAGTGGTGTGTCGAAGCTGCTTCGTGTTCTGACATGATGTTCAGTACGTGTCCTACATGATACGAATAATTTTTTGAAGTGTGGGTGCATTATAGCTTGCAATGTATTCCTTTATCACTTTGAGCGACAAACCCCCAAGTCTCATGACTTGTAATCAAATAACATCCAACTGATGCTTGCAGGTTATCAGGAAACCTCAGAACAAGTGAGGAAGGTGCTGATACAGTGATCTGGTTGGCTTTACAACCGAAAGAGAAGCTCGTATCAGGAGGGCTTTATTTTGACCGAGCCGAAGCACCTAAGCACTTGCCATTTGCAGCGACGAATGGCTCTCACACTGTTATAGACTCCATTGCTAGTAATCTCCGCACTTTGTCCTGTCTAGAGTCATATTATTCTTGACTTTCTATACTGTATTCGATTTTGACTAGAAAACAGAAGAAAATTAACATGGATGGAATTTTACTTTTCTGATAATCTAGGCAGATAGTGTCCCGTCTTATGTAATAATATCTTCTTGATTCTTAGTATTCTGGAAATAGAATTTCGTTCAGAATGTCAGATACATGGCTGTATTGTTGATCTACTTCTTGTGTTACCGACTCCAGTTCTTTCTTGGTAGCATTTCAAGTCTTCCAAATGCATTCCCTGGTAGGCGATTTTAACGCTCCAAATTTTGACACTTTTGTAGTGATCTAGCAGTAGTCCTCAAGTTTGAAATATATATTAGGTTGGAATTCGAGTTTGGAATAAATATATTTATACTATTATATGTAGTACAATTTAGTTTTGTGTTGATTCAATTGTATGCTCTTGGCCAAATGTTAAATTTTTAAAATTTTAAAATTTTTAATTAAATAAAAAATTTCTTATTGATTGTTTATTTTTTTAATTTTATTTTAATACAACCAACTTATCTATTATAATTATAATTAAAATATAATATTGTGTTTATTCAAATTACAATATAGATTTTTCTCTTATAAGATAATTTTAAAATATCCATAATTATTTTTTCACCTCATTAGATAAATTTAGAATTTAAAAAATATTTTATAAGTACCATATTATGTATTCTAATTACAAAACTCTATTTTATAAATTTAATTTACCACAAGATTAACATATAAATCATTCATTTGTTTTATATGTAATTTTTTTTATTCTTTAGTTATTTTTTATATATTTTACTTCTACATTTCGTCTTACCGTTTTATATTTTTATTCAGTTTTATTTACTTAAGTACCACTTTCTCCATTAATTAGCATAATATAATAATATTATTTTTTCTTTTTAATTTAAAGTTTATTTCGTACTAAAATTTTAATATTTTTCTTATAGCAAATTCTTATATTGTTTTTGTTTTATTTTCATTCTAAATTATTTAGACTTCATTCTAAATTATTTAGACATCCTTCTAATATATTTACATATTTTACTAACACTATTACTTTATTATTTCCTCAATATTTGTTTGAAATTAAAGTTTTTATGGTCAACTTAGAATTGTAATTTTTATATTACTTAAAAATATTAGCATATTGTATTTTTTTTATTTTAATTAATTATGTTTTTTTATTCATTTCAATACTATTTTCAAATATTTTTCTATGTTCAGTTAAGAATTCATCTTTGGTATTGAACTTTTATTTTTCTATTACTTTAATTGCAGCTCTTTTAATTTATTTGGATTAAAAAAAATTATATATACTTCATATTTGAGTAGTGCACCTATAATAATGTTAGATTTCGAAATATTAAAAAATATTGCAATATTTTATTAAGTTTATAAAATTAGTCCAATTTTCTTATTAAATGAACAAAGAAATACTATATATTTTTATAAAAAATTCACTAAATTTATTACCACTTGATTTACCCATTCCTACTTATGTGTACATAAAAGTTAATATTTTAGTTTTTGTATATAACATCACGTGACTCAATAAGTTTACCTTTCATTAGTTGAATCTTTACTTATTTATAATATTTTTTTAGGAAAATAACTTTATTTATCTTTTAATAAATAAATAATTTATTTATAGAAAATTATGTATATACAGGTAGAAATCCAAAATTCATCGCTAAATAAATGCATTTTACATAATCGATATATTTCATATTTAGTAATTTATATTCATTTTGATAATATTAACTATTAAAAATTAAATGGACACGAAGTAATAAAATTATCTAATAAATATGATTGTTAAAAAACATTAAGCTTAATTTTTTCATCTAAAGAGTTAAATGTTTCTTCTTTTTAATTTAACTATAATTTTTATCAAAAACAGTCCTAAAAATATACCCAAATAAAGTAGTTGAGGACTAAATTAATTTAATATTATAACAATCAATTTTTAATATTTAATAACTTCTGTTGCATTTATATAGATATACTCACTTTATTTTTGTTGAAGTAATACATTATTCAATTATTTCTTGTCAAAATTTATTACATAAAAAAAAAATTCAATCATTTGATTGAATAAGTTATTTTTATATGTTAATTAAATAATTATTTTCTTAATAACTTAGAATTTGGAATATATATATATATACACACTTTTAAATAATTTATATTGAATAAACTTCAAAAGTAGAAAAATACTTACTAACTACAATTACCTATTAATATTGTGACTTATTAAAAAGTTTTACAATTTATTTGTTGTTTATGAAAAGGATAAACAAATATTTATGTGAAATATTAAATCACTGTTTTCCTATAACTAAATGGTTAAAAATTTGAGAAATGAATAATTATAAATTAGTTGATAAAGTCCTCAATTTATCAGTACTTTAAAATGTAATTATTTTTATGGTGATATTTTTTAGATATTTAAAATAGTTTCAGACAAAATCATACATATAGAATATAGTAAATAATTTAATCTGAATAATTTATATAAAAAATAAAACGTTACTTCCTGTAACAATTATAAACTCTCAATTTATTTTTATATTATTAATTTATAATTAATCATTTAGCAATATAATAATAGAGGACTCGTTTTCAATAATCTAAAGTAATTTTTTTTTTCAAGGGACATTATAATTATTATAGTTGAGATTTTTCAAAAGCTTGATAAATAATCACTTAAATAGCAAATGATATTAATTTTTATATTTTTCAGTATATTTAGTTATATAGCCTTATATTTATATAATTTATTTTATATTTTTAACTATAATAACTTATAAATAATATTTTTATATGATCAATTAATGGTATAAGATCAAAAAAGTTTGATGTAAAGTAAGTATCCATTAAGTTATTTGTATATTATATACTTCAAAAAAATTATGAGAGGTTGATAGTTTATTTTGAATTGAGTATTGAAAATTTACTTATTATTTTACATAATACATGTTATTTGATAATTTCAAAAATAATCAAAGAATTACATATATTAACAAAAACACATAAATTTTACTTATCAAAATTATGTAAGAAATATTTTAGTTTATAAAATATTGTATGTTATAAACCACTTATTAAATTGGTGATTAAATAATAACCTAATGTAAGTTATCTTTATAGATGAAATACAAAGAGATTATATATTTCCTCTAACAAAAAATATTTAATATTTTAAAATTTCAAATTTTGTGAAATTGTAACTGTGACTTCAACATTATTAAGAATTAAAGAAAACTTTATAAAAAATTCATTTGCTTATTTATTATATCAATATATATATATATATATATAAACATATACCTAATTTAAAAAAGCGTATTAAGTGAAATGTTCTATTTTACTTCTATTTTCCTAATTCTTTTATTTTTTTAAAATTTTAGCATTTTAAGAATTTATGTATAGTTTTATTTTTAGAGTCAACAATTCTCGAAATTTTACAACTTGATTCAGTACAAATTATCTCCAACCTTAATATCTTCACTTGAAAATGTTTATATTATTTTATTAATTAATAATCTCTTTTTCTTTAAATATTAAAAATAATTACAATTTATTTCTTAATCATACAAAATAAAATAAATATTATTATAAAGTAAATTATTTCAGTATTAAAATTATTTTTGATACATCATATTGGGAACATGCTAGTATCTATTAAACTCGAGTTCGAGTTCAAGCTTGAGTCAAGAGGCTCCATTAAGTTTGAATTATCAAGTGAATTTTATAATTGTAAGTTCAACTTTCAAACTCCGAACAAAATATATTAATATAATGTATACTTGTTAATAAAATAAAAAGAAATAGTTACAACAAACTCTCCTAAGGTTTGAAGTAATTACAAAGATTTCAATTTGAAAAATTACAATCACCACCCCTATCGTCAACGAATGTCTAAAATCTTTTAGAAAGTGTGAAATGACTATGTTGCCTTTAATGATATGGAAAAAACAAAAAAATCGAAGAATTCAAAAATTTATAAGATAAAAATAACCCTCCATATATTAGTATAAGAGATATTTATATATTTATATATATATACACGTGCATATATAATTAGGTTAATTACAACAATTTTTCCTTAGGTTTGACTTAAATATAGGTAAACTCATTGTGGTTTCATAAAATACATCTCCCTCTGGGATAAACAGTCGTCAAAAAATTATAATGAAAATTGTGAACTTGATAAATTACCTTGAATTATTTTAAAAAAATTTAAAATTTAAAAGATTAAAATACCCCTCTCTTTTTCTTCTTAATAAAAAGTTATTTATATATTTATATGTACATATATATGCGCACGCGCGCGCGCACACACACACATATATGTATAGAAAATATATATTCCATGCACATATATACATATATATATACACACACACACACATATACATGTATCTCACTACATATATATGTACACCGAAGGTCGGGCACTATGGCGGCCGTTGGCTAGTGGGGAAATTGTAATTTTGGTCCTTTAACTGTTGTTCATTTTTTAAATGGTCCATTTTCTATTATAACTTGTGTATTTAGTCCATTATCTTAAATTTTCAGTCACATTTAGTCCATTTATTTGTAAATTTAGTCCTTCGGGCTGCTTAATTTGAAATCAAGCTCAAAATATGTCCAATCACCTTTCATTAGGCCAAAATTTGGTACTTTTTGACGATGTGTATTTAGGTGCGACATCTTTGTTGCATCAGTTTAAAAATTTAACTAAATCTTAAATTTGAAGATGTGATTTAAGAAATAATCGCTGCACTTATATTTTTTAGATTAAAAACGATAAGAAAAAAAGTCTGCAACATTTTTCACCTATAAATATTCATTTTTATAATAATTATTTTCAACTTTTCATATATACTTACTTTCCCAAATTATATTTTAAATAACTATCTTTCTGAATATCTTTTTTAACTTTTGTTTCTTTCAGATTAAAAAATAATTGCAGCAATTGTTTCCTAAGTCATGTTTTCAAATTTAAGATTTAGTTAAATTTTAGACTGATATGGCAAAGAAATGGCACCTGAGTGCATGTGTCCAAAAAATCCCAAATTTTGGTCTCATGAAAAGTGATTTTATATGTTTCGGGCTCGATTTCAAATTAAGCGATGCAAAGAACTAAATTTGCAAATAACTAGACTAAATGTGATGACAAATTTAAGATAATGGACTAAATATGCAAGCAGTAATAAAAAATGAACCATTTAAAAAGTTAGCAATAGTTAAAGAACCAAATTTTCATTTTTCTCGCTGGCCGGATGTGGTCATTTTGGCAGCCAAGCATGGCTGGTCCCATGGTTGGAATGCCATGGCTACCATCATGTGGGTCTGCCTTCCAAGGCAGCTATAGTAGTTGGCAGCCTGCCACAGCCGGCGACAAGGTGGGGACTGGGGGATGATGTGTGTGGGAAAGATTATGAGAAAAAGACATTAAAAAAATTATTTAAATAAGTTTAAAATTGATTGTGTATATAAAATTATTAAAATTATATTATTAATTTATTTTAATATTTATCAAATTTATTAGTATTTAAATATATATGTTTAGTATGAGCAGTTAAAATGATTAATACTCATTTACGAAACAATAAGTTTGTATCTTTTAAGAATTATTTTAATTTGATTATGTATTTAAAATTATTGAAATTATATTATTGATTATTTTATAAAAATATTTAATATTTATAAAAAAAATTATTATGTTAGTGATATAGGGTGGCCCAAAAGGCCCAACGTTCAGACAACGGTCCAGGGCCCATGAGCCATGTCGACCCTGTTCGACCAGGTAGTGGTCCCAAAAGGCCCAGCGTTCAGACAACGGCCCAGGGCCCATGAGCCACGTCGACTCTGTTCGACCAGGTAGTGGCCCCAAAAGGCCCAGCGATCAGACAACGGCCCAGGGCCCATTGGACGCGTCGACTATGTTCGACCAGTCTCCCCCAGGTCCAGGCGGGCGCCTCAGAGCCCTCGGATAGTATCGACCATATTCGACCCCCGCCAGTCTAATAGGAGGTCGAATTCTACACAGTATTCTGCCACCGCATTAAATGTGTTAACTGGCACCATGCCATCGCATTAATGGAGCATGCCATCCCCTCACTGTCTGACATGGCAGGCGCCACCTAGTATACCGTCCCGTCCTGTAGCGTGAAAGGACATCTAGCTGGCAAAATTTAAACAGGGGAATAGACTAATTGCCCCTTTGAGAAGTTGAAGACCCCAAGGGTAAGCCAAGGGCTTACCGGTCATTCCCTGCAAGGGGAAGAATATAAAAACTCCTCTGTCTTGCCTCACAAGGTATGCAAAAAAACACACTCTGAAACTGCCTTACTCCATCGCTAAATATTACAAATACTAACTTGAGCGTCGGAGGGCCTAAGCCGAGGGCCACTCGGCTAGCCTAACGTTTACCTTGATTGCAAGATTTTCAAGCATCATCAACGGAAGATCTCCACCTTGGAGGTTAAACCTAATATAGATCGGAATCAGAACACCTGTATTACGATTCGGACCCTCATCATTTGGCGCCATCTGTGGAAACACGGAATCCTCTATCGAGAATGGTGAACACTAGGCGAGCCCCTTCCGGGAGGGAAGAGAATAGAAGATCCAGCTCCCCCCACCCCGCCAGAACGAAGAAAGGACTACTCCGGGTCCTAGTATACAGCCTGAGCCCATAGTCACCCTCACTATGCCCCAGTTGATACAGCTCATCAGTGAGCAGATCTCCGCACAGATATCAGCCCAGCTTTCAGCCGCCTTAAACCGGCAAGCCGCGCCACCAGAACCGGCAGCCAGCGCCATACCCCCTCCGGCGGGGCATGAGCCAGCACCGCCTGTAGAATACTCACGGCGTCCGGGGTCCCCCAGGCATCAGCTAGGCAAGAACCAAGCCAAAGTCGTCTTCACCGGGAGGCACCCCGCCCCCCGCCGAGGGAAGAGGTAGCGGACTCTGTGGACCATGACGTTCGGCCCCTTCGAGCCCCGCAGCGCGATAGGACTGAATGTTCCCGAGGTAGAAGAAAGCAGGATTAGCAGGAGTGGGAGGAGGTATCCCACCAGGTGCAACAACTAAATAAACGCCTGGAGGAGCTGTCGAGGGGAAACGTGGACAGGCCCCTTCAGCCGGAGGTGCCCTCAAGATTTAGAAGGGAACGGGACTCACCCTTCACACAAGAAATCATTGATGAAAGCATCGCGGTGGATGCCAAGATCCCCACTGGTCTCCCACGGTACGACAGGTCCACAGACCCGAGTGAACATTTGCTGCAGTTTGAACACATGATGTAGCTGCATGGACACAACGAGTATATTCATGCGAAAATGCAGGTAACCATACTTCAGGGGGTGGCCTTGGATTAGTTCGTGAAGTTAGAGCCGGCGTCCATCTTTTCGTATGACCAGCTTTGTGACAAATTTCTGCACCAGTTTGCTAGCAGAAGGAAGGCGAAGCTGCCACACACCCACTTGCATACGGTGAAGCAAGCTAAGGGGGAGTCTTTGAGAGATTTTTTCACCAGATTCAACACAGAGGTGTTGAAAATTGACAGTCCGAGGATTGAGTTCTTGATTGATGTGCTGTTTTTGGGATTGAGGCACAAAGAGTGCGCTAATGCGTTGGTGCGCGCTCAACCCCGCACGATGGAAAAACTCCTTGACCTCGCGGAAAGGTACATGACCCAAGAAGAGATGAACAAGATGAAATACGGCAGCATCGAAGCTGACAAGAAGAAGGGCAAAGAGAAGGACGACAAGCAGAACAGGGAAGGACGTCGGTCCCCGATTAGACGCTTTCACGACTATACCCCGCTCTCCATGGCGAGGAAAGAAGTGCTCTTTGCCATTCAACATGACAACCTGCTGAAAAAGCCCCGCAAAATTACAGAGACAGAGGCCATGAGGAAGTCAGGGAAATTCTGCCACTTGCACAGACAAAAGGGGCATGACACCGAAGACTGCTTCAACTTGAAGGACGAAATTGAGAGGTTGATCAGATAGGGCCACCTAAAGAAATTTTTCGAGGACAGGAATCGACGAGAGGAGGGCGCCGTCGACCGGACTCCCCGTAGAGAAAGGTCGGCCAGCCCGCGAAGAGATGACAAAGGGAAGAAGCCCGCCCATGAAGCCCACCCGCCCATCAGAGGGGTCATCGACATGATCGCTGGGGGGCCCACGGGAGGAGACTCCCGAAACGCAAGGAAGCAAACTCAACGGCAGCTCGACTCAACCAAGCCATCTAAGGTCGAGACGATTTTTCAGCTTACAAACAGCACAGAGCCAATATCCTTTTCAGACGCAGACCTCAGCTACCTCAAAAACCAAGGAATAGACCGGAAGATCGACTACCCTATGGTGGTCGCTCTCGAGATCACCAACTTCGAAGTTAGAAAGGTCCTGGTCGACAACGGTAGCTCAGCCAATATCATATTCTCGTCGACACTAAAGAGGATGGACTTGGGCAAGCTGAACTTTGATCCAGTCAGAACACCCCTAGTTGGATTTAGGGGATCGGAGATAATGCCGTTAGGGTCCATCTCCTCTCCACGACTTTTAGGCAGGGCCATCGCAGCCGAACCTTGATGATTAGCTATTTAGTGGTCGACGCCCCGTTCGCTTACAATGTTATTTTGGGAAGACCGGCCTTAAACGACTTCAGAGCCATCGCGTCCACATATCACATGAAGATAAAGTTCCCGACCCCTGGAGGAGTTGGTCAGATTTTATGTAATGTTAAGGATGCTTGGCGCTGTTACACAATCTCCGTGGACTCCAGTGAGCAGAGAAGGAGGCCACAGTTGAGGCCCTCGGGGGACGCCCCTGTAGCGAAACCCGAGGAAGGAACTTCATCGAAGAAGAGAAAGATCGAAGATACCAGGGTCGAGCTGATGGGAGACTTCAAGACAATTGAGCTAGAGCCCGAGAATCCCGACAAGACAACCAAGATCGGCGCTAATTTAGGAGATCGACTAGAGTGCCTCATGGTCGACTTCCTCCGGAGGAACATTGATGTCTTCGCTTGGAAAGCAGCTGACCTGCAGGGCATCGACTCGGACATCATTGTCCATAGGCTCAATATGGACCCTGCCCATAAGCCAGTCCGCCAGAAGAAGAGAGTTTTTAACGCCGAGCGGACATAGGTTATCCAAGAAGAGGTAAGCAAGCTCCTAAAAGCTGGTTATGTTGTTGAAATTCAGTATCCTGCTTGGCTATGTAATGTTGTCTTAGTCCCCAAGAGTGAGGGAAAGTGGAGGATGTGTAATGATTTCACAGACTTGAATAAAGCTTGCCTTAAAGATCCTTATCCCTTGCCTCGTATTGATTTACTTGTCGACTCCACCGCTGGATGTGAATTACTTAGCATGATGGACGCATTTCAAGGATATTACCAAATATTTATGGCACCTGAGGATAGGGAAAAAACCTCTTTTGTTGTTCCCAATGGGGTATATTGCTTTTTGGTCATGCCGTTCGGACTTAAAAATACCGGAGCAACCTATCAAAGACTTGTTAACTTCATGTTTAAAAATGAGATTGGGAACTCAATGGAGGTTTATGTGGACGACATGATTGTAAAAACAGACAGAGCAGAAAATCACTTGGCTAACCTGAATCACACATTCTCTATTCTAAGAGCCTTTGGTATGAAACTAAACCCCGAAAAATGCACGTTTGGCGTGCGAGGCGATAAATTCCTCAGTTTCATGGTCAGCCAGAGAGGCATTGAGGCCAACCCTCAGAAAATTCAAGCAGTTCTCGACATAGCCCCGCCGCGCACAATGCGGGAAGTTCAACGCCTTATTGGCAGAATGATTGCTTTGGGCAGATTTGTAGCCAGGCTGGCAGACAAGAGCTTACCTTTCTTCAAAAGCCTAAGAAACACAAAGAAGTTAGGGTTTAGATGGGATGAACAATGCGATAAAGCCCTCATCGACCTCAAGTAATATCTCTCTTCACCACCTCTGCTCGCCAAACCTGAGCTCGGGGAAGTCTTACAAATATATCTGGCTGTCTCTTCAGCCTCCGTTAGTTCGGTGTTGACCGCAATAAGAGATGGAAACCCTTGCCCCGTCTACTATTGCAGCAAAGCTCTCCAGGGGCCAGAATATAACTATTTGGAGATTGAAAAATTCGTTCTAGCCCTCGTCTCATCAGCAAGGAAGCTGCGACCTTACTTCCAATCACACACAATCTTGGTGTTAACGAATCAGCCGCTGAAACAAGTATTGTCAAAGTCGGACACTTCAGGTCAACTCACTAAATGGGCCATCGAGCTCGGAGAATTCGACATCCAATTTCAACCGCGAGCGGCCATCAAGGCATAGGTCCTCACAGATTTCATCCTCGAAAGGATCAACCTACCGTGTCCGGACGTCGACAGCACATACTTGTGGACTCTGCATGTCGATGGGTCTGCGACGTCGTCGGGGGGAGGGATAGGAGTTTCTCTTCGATCCCCGTTAGCAGAGGGTTATGACTTCGCAGTGAAACTTGATTTCCTGGTTACGAACAATAAAGCTGAGTACGAAGCCCTCGTTGCAGGAATGCGCATGGCTGCCGACCGGGGGGTTGGTAGGTTAGCGGCTTTCACAGACTCTCAGCTCGTGGCGGAGTAATTCGAAGGGAACTTTGAAGCAAAAGAGCACAAGATGGCGCAGTACTTGGCCAAGGTACAACACTTGAAACAGATGTTTAGCTACTTCTCGCTAAGCCAGATCCCCCGGTCAGAGAATAAGCGAGCAGACGCACTCTCTAAGCTAGCCAGTTTGGCGAAAGGCACGCGAGAAAGAACTATAACATTTCTTGTGGCCGATAAACCCTGCGTACAGTCTCCCAACCGGATCCAGGTCAGATGCCTCGACGAGTCAACCCCATCCTGGCAACATCCAATCAAACTCTATATGAGTAGAGGCTCCTTACCAGATGACATTAAGCAGGCTCGAAAGTTGAAAGGCTTGGCACCTAAATATGCACTGGACGAGCATGGGCAGCTGTACAGGAGGTCGATCGCCGGGCCGCCACTCAGGTGCTTAGATCCCGGCCAGGCGAACGAAGTATTGTAGGAGGTGCATGCGGGTATCTGTGGCAACCACTCGGGTGGAAGGTCTCTGGCTCACAAGATTACCCGCTACGGATATTTCTGGCCCACTCTGCTCAACGATTCTGTGGATTTCGCTAAGAAATGCCCATCCTGCTAGGTACATGCGAACATTCAGCATCAACCAGCCGCACCAATGACCAATGTTAGTATTACATGGCCGTTCGACCAGTGGGGCATCGATATATTAGGGTCGCTCCCCAAAACCTCTGGCCAGCGGAAGTTTATCATAGTGGCTGTCGAATATTTTACGAAATGGGTGGAAGCAGAAGCAGTCCCTAAGATCACCGATGCGGCTATCAAGAGTTTTCTATGGAAGAACATCGTGTGTCGGTTCGGGCTACCTAAGATCCTCATTTTCGATAACGGCACTCAATTCCAGAGCAAAAACACCAGAAGATGGTGCGAAACTTTAGGCATCACGCAGCACTTCACTTCAGTAGGAAATCCACAAGCCAATGGCTAGACCGAGGTCACTAACAGAACAGTCCTAGACCACATTAAGAGCCGCATAGCAGGGACAGGAGCCAGTTGGGCAGACGATCTCCCAGGCATCCTTTGGGCCTATCGAACGACCCCCCGAACGGCCACAGGCCACAGCCCCTACAGTCTAGTTTATGGCTCTGAAGCAGTAATACCATCCGAATTGATTCAGCACACAGCTAGAGTGATTCATTACAATCCAATAGCGAATACATCGGAGAGGATGCTGGATTTAATTACCGTAGACGAAAAGTGCCAAATAGCCTACAACAAGATGCAGAGGTACCGCTCAAAAATGGCAGACCACTACAATAAGTCAGTCCGTCCGAGAAATTTTAAAGTGGGCGATCTAGTCCTGAAGAAAGTGGAGATTTCAAAACCAGTCGGGAAGCTTGACCCCAAGTGGGAGGGACCTTATGCAGTCATCAAACTATGCAAGAACAACGCCTACCGATTAGCGGACACTACAGGTCACGAGCTACCTCGACCATAGAATGCGGTAAACTTGAAAAAATTCTTTGTGTAAACTGTTTAATTGACATCTGTTGTATTGGTTATAAAAAATAAGGCACATCACGATTGAAAACTTGAAAAGACTTGGCATCTAAGTCGAGGCCACCAGCGGAGACCACCTTAGTCGACCCCGAAGTCGACGAAAGGATCTGGCACCTAAGTCGAGGCCACCGGCCGAGACCACCTTAGTCGACCCCGAAGTCGACGAAAGGATTTAACATCTAAGTCGAGGCCACCGGCCGAGACCACCTTAAGCGACCCCGCAGTCGCCAAAAGTTTTCAATACAACAAAGTAGACACCTTCAATGCATATTTATCGGCTCGGCCATGCCGCCAAATTTAGGAGACCAATGCTTTACATGGTGAAAAGACCCTTAAAGCTGGAAGTCGAGCCCCGATCGCAAATGCACGTTAGCTACAAACAGGTAGCGAAACCATTTTATATTACAAATGTAAGAAGTGTTCCACAGTAAGCACTACTTGCATCCCATCGACTTACACAAGTTGGCCATACAAAATTTTAAACCAACGAAGACAAAATAACCATCCATTCGATGAAGGAGGCAAGCACAAATACTAAACGCAATTAATTCTACTCGACAAAGCAGTAGACAAACGACAATATAGAGCGAACCACCAGCAGAGAATGGGCAAAGAAATATCATTTCATAAAGCCTTAGTAAGATATATATACATAATGAAAAGTCAAAAATACAAGGCAAAGGCCTAGCCAGAATTGCCAGAACCTTCAGCAGCAAGCGCTGGAGCCAAAACAGACAGAGGTTCAGGTGGTGCCTCTACAACGGGAACAGCCGCGGTAACCGCGTAGGAGAAACTGGCAGCAGAGGGCATAAACAGCCGTGGAGCAGCTGGGAAGAATGCGGCAGCATCCGCCCTGTTCTCAGAAATTTCATAGGCAAGGTCGCCAGCAAACTCGAACTCTCGGCCCACCGTATTCAGCTTCTTCTCGAGTTCTGCCTTCTGCCTCTCTTCGGGGCTCATGTCGACAACATCAGCAGATTCGACCTCAGCAATATCTGCCTCATTGACATCTTCCTCGACCAGCGGGCGCAGTTGCTCATCAAAGCCAAGGCCTATCTTCGAGCGATCCTCATCGCTGATGCCGTAACCCAGATGTTGCAATTGGGCGATGACCCTCTTAAACGCATCCCGTATGTCATCCAAAGCAAGCACAACACTTGCGTCTTGGAAGGCGGGGCTCACCATAAATTGTTGGACGGCCTCCTTCCGCACCTCGGGCATCACCCGAGCAAACTCCTCCGTAGCTTCGACTAGGAGCTCACTTCGGCCGGCCGCACGACCAGACTCGTAGGCGACTTGAATATCCAGCTCCAGTTTTTTCAACTTCGCCTCCATTCGGGTCTGCTCCGTTACCACCAGCACCACCTGACGGTCTTTCGCCTCCATATCTTTGGCATACTGGGCTTTTGCCCTCTCAAGCTCCTCGACCCGCATCTGGGAGGACTCAAGCTGAACCTTCAAGGTCTCAGCGTCCTCACCCCCCTTCAATCGCTCCCGATCGGCCAGCGCCACCTCGGAACGGCAAAACATGTGATAGCCTAGCTGCTCGACCTGAAGCACAAGACTATGTCAGAGGGCAGCTAAACGAAGGAAAAGAAGAGTTAAACAAGTAGACATCCAGGTTTCTAGATCTTACCATGTTTGCATGATAGGTGAACTTACACAGCAACCCAGGCTGGGTTAAACCCAGGAATTTATTCTGGTCAGCCATGAACTGCGCAGCCATCAGCACTTTTAAGGGATCAAACCCAGCCGGCCCTGAGGATACCATGCTAGATGAGTCGCTCATAGCTACACCTGGATCCGGCCCAAACCGAGGAGATGGGAATTTCCGTAAATTAAAGAGGGCCTCGGGGCTTCGGTCCATGAAGAGCTCTTTTCCTGTCGGCACGTTCAGCCCCGTGCCCTTCGACTTCCCTTTCCCGGCAGCTGCCTTCTTCGGGGGGGGGAGCAGTCGGCTCGCCCATGGGTCTCTTTCCCCGACCCGTGGTTCTCTCGACCTCTTCTTGTCGAGCCGGCGAAGGTGTTCTGGAGGGCGCGGGGGCAGCAGTTAATCGTCGTGGCTCGTCGGCCCCCGATAACTCTTCTTGAATTGCGCCGCCTTGTCGGCGCTGCTTATTCTTTTCAACGCGAGCCAGCGCACTAGCCCTAGACCTGTTCATGATTTCATCGCGGTCTGCACAGGATAAGCAACAGAAAATGTCAACTACATGAATGTTCATGAGCAAACAACAGGGTACGGCGCATGCAGTTAGTCTTATCTCATAATCAGCGGGAAAATTTAATGGGGCTGGCGACAACCCAGCCAACACCAATTGCCTCTCCTCGAGGAATACAGTGGCTTCGATGGGACCAAAATCGACCAGGTCCCTCACGAATGTGCTCGACCAGGTTGGAGCATGATTCCCTGGTACCTCGACCGGACCCCTCGCCCACTCTCAAGGAATATCGAACCCTCCCTTTACCCGTACAAAGAAGTAGCGTTTCTTCCACGCCTGACCATACGACGAGAAAGGCGCCACGAGGAACCTCCAACGAGGCCGAGCGCTCAGATAATAAAAGCCCGTTTCCTCGGTGCTACCGAATTTACGCGACACGCAAAGCTAAAACAGGTTCGAAAAATTTTCAAAGGTCGGGGGTTGGTTGTACAAGCACATTAGAACTATAAAGCTACACAACGTCGAGAAACAGTTGGGCAGTAGTTGCGTGATGCACACTCGAAGACCCCTAAGCAGACCTATCATGCTCTCGTTCAAGGGAAACCTAAGACCACACCTAAGTGCATCCTCGAAAATAGTTATGCAACCGGCAGGGGCACGGTGCATTCGACCAGGAGGCCCAGGGGCTAGCAACTGGAATTCGAGAGGAATGTGGTAAAGCTCTTGAACGCGGGCCAGTTCCAAGGGGGTGATGGTAGAGATTATCTCACTATAGTGGTTTGGGGTAAATAATCGCCCGCGAGAAGAAAGTACCCGGCTGGGCCAAGCTTCCCCTCCCCGTGCGCTGCTCGAGCCGCCGGAGCTTGAACTGCTTGAGTCAGAAAACTCCCTATGGCCCTTAGACACAGTGGCTTCACTACCCCCACCGGAAGTACCACCAGAACTGAATAGCCCAAACATTTTCTTCAAAGAAAGGTGGAAAGAAATAGAGGGGGAAGAGTACTTACTACATTGGAAAGCTAAACCCAGAAAACCTCAGAAGAAATCGCAAAGGTTAGTGATTCTCGCAGCAAGGAATATCTGAAGCGGTAAAGGTGAAAGCAGGCTGAATGCCAGTCAGTATTTGTAAAGAAAGAGGCGCGGTTATCCAAGCGTCCGCATTAATGGGGGAAACTATAACGCCGCCCCACGCGCACCACGATGTAACCGCTCAGCAGACACGCAAAACCCTGGTCGATTTCTAAAATCCCTGGTCGAGATACGTTGGTATTCGCTACTTCCCAATGCCGCTCGTCGATTCCCTTGATCCGCATTGCGAAGTGGGGGGACTCATGATATAGGGTGACCCAAAAGGCCCAACGTTCAGACAACGACCCAGGGCCCATGAGCCATGTCGACCCTGTTCGACCAGGTAGTGGCCCCAAAAGGCCCAGCGTTCAGACAACGACCAGGGCCCATGAGCCACGTCGACTCTGTTCGACCAGGTAGTGGCCCCAAAAGGCCCAGCAATCAGACAACGGCCCAGGGCCCATTGGACGCGTCGACTATGTTCGACCAGTCTCCCCCAGGCCCAGGCGGGCGCCTCAGAGCCCTCGGATAGTATCGACCATATTCGACCCCCACCAGTCTAATAGGAGGTCGAATTCTACACAGTATTCTGCCACCGCATTAAATGTGTTGACTGGCACCACGCCACTGCATTAATGGCGCATGCCATCCCCTCATTGTCTGACATGGCAGGCGCCACCCAGTATACCGTCCTGTCCTGTAGCGTGAAAGGACATCTAGCTGGCAAAATTCAAACAGAGGAATAGACTAATTGCCCCTTTGAAAAGTTGAAGACCCCAAGGGTAAGCCAAGGGCTTACCGGTGATTCCCTGCAAGGGGAAGAATATAAAAACTCCTCTGTCTTGCCTCACAAGGTATGCAAAAAAACACACTCTGAAACTGCCTTACTCCATCGCTAAATATTACAAATACTGACTTGAGTGTCGGAGGGCCTAAGCCGAGGGCCACTCGGCTAGTCTAACGTTTACCTTGATTGCAGAATTTTCAAGCATCATCAACGGAAGATCTCCACCTTGGAGGTTAAACCTAATATAGATCGGAATCAGAACACCTGTATTACGATTCGGACCCTCATCAGTTAGTATATGTAAATTTGTTATGACTAATATGAAATTATTTAAGTTATATAATTTAAGAAATAATACGTTTATATATTTTTTAAAGAATTTTACCAAATTATTTGAAATTATAGCAAGTTTATTTTAATTAATCAATTTAAAAATATTTAAAAGTGCCATATATAAACAATGTTAAAATTAGACTTTAAGTAATAGGTATGTGTAAATGTAATACACCTTTAATATAGGTATGTGTAAATATAATACTTGAATAACTTGTATAATTAGACTTTTAATTAAATTAATTAGTTAAGATAAATAATAAAGTTAGACTTTTAATTCATAAAAATGAGTAAATATATTTTCAATAGTAACATTACTACAATAGGTTCTTTTAGTTACAACGAGGTCCTCAAATGGACAACACATCCATTCATTATATAAAAGTATTTTGGTCCAAAAAACTAGTCAACTCTAAAGAGTCAGTCAGGGGTAAAATTGAATTTTCATATATTTTTTCTGCTGATATCAGCAAATTCTGTTAATCAAACTAATGATTGAATTTATTTGTTAGACGTCACCAAACCTTAAGACAAGTAGACGTAATTTTCGAAACCACAAGGAGTATATTTGTATTTACTCTAATCTCAAAGGAGGTCGGTGTAATTATCCTTGTATAATTATATATATATAACATATATATATGTATTTGTCTATATATGTAGATATATATTATACTTACACCCCACCCCCAACCACCCTTTCCCTGGGGGCCATGCTTGGAGCGGGTTGGCCAGCCTCGTAGCCCCAAATAACCGCCATGGCTGCGCCACATGCAACTATAATGACTGCACTTTCATTGTGAACGATAGTCGTGAAGCTGATGGCACCGGGAGAGTGGTTTAGGTGGGTGGATTGGTGGTGGCGGTAGCTGTTGATTAATGAAGAAGATAATGATAAAAAAGAAAAAAGAAGAAAACATTGGAAAAGTGAGTGTAGATGCATTAATTTTGTCCAATTGGAAAGTGACATATATAAAATAATATGCTAATTATTAATTTAAAATTTTCTATTTATCTTGAAATTTATTAAATTTAATTTAAAAAGATAAATAGTTAATTTTAATTAATACCTAGTATTTATTTTATACTCAATTCAAATATTGACAAGTGGCAAAGATGAAGTGTCTATATCTATGGACCAATTAAATTAATGATATTTGATATTATCTCTTGATACCTGATATTATCTTATCAAATAGATAATTATCAAAGAAGTTCAAGTCAATCTGGAAGTCTCCCATTAAGCATCTATATAAAGGGGGTGACCAAAGCTCATTCAATACAGAACACAAATTCCAGCAAGTGAGAAGAACTTTGAAGGAGTCCAGCAATTCTCTCAATCAAATTTAAGGAGATCCATGGCGTTCAAGGCAATCTTCATTGAGCTCACCATACTTTGGCACTTGATTCGAGATTAAGGTGCGGAGCCCTCGAATTGACGTTATTTTATTCAAATTAAATTCAAGAAGATCCATGATGTTCAAGACGTTCTTTGCGGAGCTCATATATTTTGACGTTTGATTAGAGATTAAGGTGCAAAGCCCTCGAATTGGCATTATTTTTTCTTCAAATCAAATTTAAGGAGATCCACGACGTTCAAGGTGCTCTTCACTGAGCTCATCAAATTTCAAGATCATATTTGGAAGGGAAGAATAAGAGGATTATATTAGAGATTAAATTCACAGTTGACTGATAAGTTTTAATTTTATTTTATTTGTACGATTTTTCTTGTCTTGTAAGTTTATTTATTGCAAACAAAGAAATTTGCACTTACAAATTTTTGGCATGCCTAGTGGGACAATTTCTGCCTCTCATCTCTTTCCTTCATCAAGATTAAAGTATCATGGCTACCAATATGTCTGCAGCATTGAAAATTACTACCTCAAATTCTTCAAGTACTGGAGCAAAAAACATTGGCATCATCACAAGAAGTATGTCCAAAAAGTTGCAATCATCTTTGGAGGTGGCTCTTTTGCTTGCTATGGAAAAGGTGTTGCCACATTTTATTGATATGAATGAAGATAGTGGAGACTCAAAGGAGGAATTCGCATCATCCATTCCCCACCCAATATCAAATTCCTTGAGCATAGCAACGGTGATGGTGACAAGTGCTATAACTTTGGAGGAACAAATTTCAAATTTGACGAAGGCTATTAAAGGACTCACGAGGCATGTCCAAGAGCGAGGCTTTTAAATATCCAAATTGATGAGCAAAGTGGACAATCGTGATGCCAACTGCATGATGGGGAAACAAGTTGAGGCTCAAACAAAGGCGAAACATCCATAAGAAGACAATCAGCCAAAAATGAAGATATTACAACAAAAGAACTAGATGTTTCCTCTAGATCAATTCCCATTAACTTATTGAAGGAATTTATCATAGGGACTATAGAAAATAAGATTGATGGAAGTTCTAAATCGCCTATGACTTACGCCAAGCCATATACTTAAAGGATTGACAACTTGAAGATGCCAATTGGTTACTAGCTCCCAACGTTTTACCAATTCGACGGCAATAGCAACCTAAAGCAGCATGTGGCTCATTTTATTGAGACTTGTAATAATGCTGGGACATATGAAGATTATCTAGTCAAGCAATTTGTTCGATCATTAAGGGATGATGCTTTCGATTGGTATATTGACTTGGAGGTAGGTTTTATTAATGGTTGGGGGTAATTGGAACAAGTGTTCCTCAGTCGTTTCTACAACACTCGAAGGGCAGCTCACCAACTCTCGCTCGCTAGTGGAAAGAAGAACCCATCATTGACTATATCAATCACTGGAGAATTTGAACCTTAATTGCAAAGATCAATTATCAGAGGCTTCAGCAATTGATATGTGTATCTAAGGAATGGATTGGAATCTTTGCCATATACTTCAAGGGATTAAACCAAAAACTTTTTAAGATTTGACAACTCGTGCACATAATATTGAAATGAGCATGAATTTCGATGAATAAAAAGACTCAAGTTATGCTGATGATGTTGAAGATGTTGGGAGCAATTAATTTTCATTTCCAATTTCCAAAGACTCCTCAATATGAGCCTAAATTATCAATAATGCTACCAGGTAAGAGCATAAACTATCTAAAATTCTTAAGTCTCCATGTCACCAAATCCATGACTCAAGTCCTAAGTTTTCAAATTCAAGACTCAAACCTTCAAGTCTCCAAATTCAAGCTAAAGTCTTCAAGTTTTCAAATATAAACTCAATTCTTCAAGTTTCTAAAATCCATGACTTAAGTCTCCAAGATTTCAAGTCAAAGCTCAAGTCTCTAAGTCTCTAGATCCAAGACTCAAATTTTTAAGTCTCCAAGTCTTCAAATTCAAGATCATGTCTCAAGTCTCCAAGTATTCAAGTCAAGGCTCATGTTTCAAAGTCTTCAAATTCAAAACTTAAGTCTGCAAATCTCTAAATCCACGACTCAAGTCTTCAAGTTCAAAGCTCAAGCCTTCAAAT
The DNA here is from genome assembly GCA_018894105.1 of Jacaranda mimosifolia. Classification (NCBI taxonomy): domain Eukaryota; kingdom Viridiplantae; phylum Streptophyta; class Magnoliopsida; order Lamiales; family Bignoniaceae; genus Jacaranda; species Jacaranda mimosifolia. The sequence continues at coordinate 2,660,993 of CM032131.1, read as the reverse complement.
TTCAAATGCTCCTAGATACGAGCATAAGCTATATGAAATTTTTACATTAAAATTTTTCCATGTACTCCTTAATAAGAGTCTAAATTGTCAATAATGCTCCTAGTTACGAGTATAAACTATCTAAAATTCTCAAGTTAAATTTTTTCCATGTGCTCCTCAATAAGAGCTTAAACTGTCAATCAGGCTCCTAGATACGGGCATAAACTATTTAAATATTCAAAGTCTCCCTATGTGCTCCCTGATATGAGTTTAAACTTTCAATAAGGCTCCTAGGTACAAGCATAAACTATCTAAATATTCAAATTCTCCCCATGTACTCCTTGATAAGAGTGTAAACTATCTATTTAGTCAAACTCAAGTAAACTCCTTGACATGAGTATAAAGTGTCAATCAAATTCAAGTGAACTCCTTGACATGAGTATAAAATGTCTACTCAAGTTAAATATGTTCCTTGACGCATAAGCATAAACCACATATTACTTCTGGCCTACATGAGCATAAATTGTGTATGACACCCCTTTCAAAAGGATATTTACTTTGAATTATGTTATGACTTGATCTTTTTATTGGACACCATAATTTAAGAAACGTTTGGAGGATTTCTTGTCGCAGACATATTTGAAAAAATGGAGAGAAAAAGGAAATATTCTCAAATACTTAAGGTCTTGCCTCTTACTTGAATTATTGGCATATCTTTCACCAAGCCTTGAAGTGGGGGCATTTTGTAGATGTATTAATTTTGTCTAATTGGAGAGTGACATGTACAAAATAATATACTAATTATTAATTCAAAATTTTCTATTTATCTTGAAATTTATTAAATTTAATTTAAAAAGATAAATAGTTAATTTTAATTAATACTCTAGTATTTATTTTATACTCAATTCAAATATTGACAAATGTCGAAGATGAAGTGTCTACATCTATAAACCAATTAAATCAAAGATATTTGATATTGTCTCTTGATACCTGATATTATTTTATCAAAGAGATAACTATCAAAGAAGTTCAAGTCAATCTGGAAGTCTCTCATCAAGCATTTATATAAAAGGAGTGACCAAAGCTCATTCAACACACAACACAAATTCCAGCAAGTGAGAGGAACTTTGAAGGAGTCCAACAATTCTGTCAATCAAATTTAAGGAGTTCCACGACATTCAAGGCGTTCTTCATTAAGCTCATCATATTCTGGCGTTTGATTCGGGATTAAGGTGTGGAGCCCTCGAATTGGCATTATTTTATTCAAATTAAATTCAAGAGGATCCACAACGTTCAAGGCATTCTTTGCAAAGCTCATATATTTTGACATTTGATTCGAAATTAAAGTGCGAAGCCCTCAGATTGGGATTATTTTTCTTCAAATCAAATTTAAGGAGATCCACGTCGTTCAAGGTGTTCTTTGTGGAGCTCATCAAATTTCAAGATCATATTTGGTAGGGAAGAATCAAATGAGTAGATTAGAGATTAAATACACAGTTGACTGTTTTATTTATACGAATTTTCTTGTCTTTTAATTTTATTTGTTGCAAACAAAGAAATTTGCACTTACAGTAAGAAAAAAATTATTTTTAAAAAAAGTTTAGGAAAAAAAGATTATTGACTAAGTAATTTAAAATTATCAAATTATTTATATTTGTATCTAAAGTTAAATTTTGAAAATAATTATTTAATATTTATTAAAATTTTATTAATTTCCAAATATATGTAAATTTATTATGAATAATTTAAAATTATTGAAATTACACTAAATTAAAATTACATTTTTTATATGTAAACTTTAAAGTTTACAATAAATATTTAAATAATAAAATAGTATATAAAAATAATAAAAGTAGATTATAATTTATTAATTTAATTTTAGATAATTAATTACCTTATATAATTAATTAAATTATATATTGTTTCGGAAGAATTATAATTCCAACTGCTACATTAACCTTAGTTTAATTTGTTACACTAAAACCCATTAAAGTTTTGATAATTACAATTACATCCTTACCATGCATGAAATACGTAAGGGTATTTTGGTCTAATAACATAGTCAACAGCTAGGTCCAGTCAAACGAAGGGAAAATTAAACTTTTAAAAATTATCGATGCTAATGCTAGCAAAACTCGTTAGTTTAACTAATGGCAAGACCTAGTTGTTAGAGAGAGACAAACCCCAAGTGAGGTAACTATAATTTCACAAACTTCAAGGGTAGTTTCTGTATACATGCCAAACTTTAGGGGAGGTTCCTGTAATTATCCCAATAAAAAATGATACCAACTTATATATTAGTTTACGAGCTAGCTTGTAGGCCTCGAGTTTAGATATGTAAAATTTGACATTTCTTCAAAGTAAAACTGAGCTTGATTTAAATTTGAAAATGTTCGAACTTGAGTTAAACTAGCTTAAGCTCGGCCCGTAAGTTGATTTGTCTTGTTTGCACTGTTGTGCCCTAGCTACTGAGATGGAGTTTTTATGACATAAGAACAAACAAAAAACACAACAAACTAACAGAAATAATTGTAGGAATTATAAAGAAGAAAAAGGGTAGGAATAGAGAAGAAAAGGGAAAGAAGAAATTGGACTTTGAAAATATGTTTCATTCTTTCCAACCACTAAACATATATTTTGGTTCCTTACAACTAAGAGGAAGAAAACAAACATACAAATACTGTGACAATTGCATATGATTTGCTCAGAAAACACTGGCCTAATATTTAGGAGAATATGGCACCTATTAGTGTTCCCTCAACTATAAGATTCTTCTTCATATGACACCATTTTCCTAAGTAACCAAATGTCTTTACAAATATGCCATTTACCTCTTCTCCATTGATTCATTATCCAATTCCAGCTTTAGACTCATAGCATTTACCCCTCCTAAACTTGATCCTTGTCCTTGAGGATTAAAATATGGAAACTTAGCTTCAATATATGAAAAATCCTCCCATGTGGCTTGCTCAGGTGATGAATTTATCTATTGAATTAAGATTTGAGGTAATGCTATATTTCTTCTCTTAATCAGCCTCCTATCAAAGACTTGTAGTGGGTATACTTTGAACTGACCTTCATCATTAGTTAATGGGAACATAGTTACAGCTAATCTTCTTCTTCAATAAAGAAACATGGAATAACGGATGAATAGCAGCTCCAGTAGGAAGCTCTAACTTATAAACAAGCTGACCAATCTTTTCTAACACCGTATAGGGTCTATAGTACTTAGAAGATAACTTTAAATTCTTCTTTGAGGAAATTGAATTTTGCCGGAAAGGTTGCAGCCTCAAGTACACTTGATCCCCAACTTCAAAAGACCTCTCAGTCCTTTGTTTATTAACATATACCTTCTTTTTGTTAGTTTCTTGGTTCAAGTTATCTTTCAAAATTTGCACCATTTTCACTCTTTGTTGCACCATATCTTTAACTAAGCAATGCAATGCTTGCAAGTAAGGACCTAAAGATAACTGTAAAATATGGTAGCAATACAAAGCTTGGAATATGGTCATTTTTAATGTAGAATGTTAATATTATTATACCAAAACTAGGCTAAAGATAACCAATTCATCCATATCTTGTGTTGATAGCTGGTTATACACCTCAAATAATTCTCTAGGCATTGTTTAGCCATCTCAAATTGACCATCAGATTGAGGGTGGTAAGATGAACTATAACTCAATCTTGTCCCTAACTTCTTGAAGAGTTCCTTTCAAAAGATGCTAGTAAACACCTTGTCTCTATCACTAACTATTTAACTAGTAACCCATGTAGTTTGTACATTGTGTCTAGAAATAATTGGGCTATCTCAAAAGCTGTATAAGGATGTGACAAAGCTAAAAAGTGTGCATACTTTGTAAATCTGTTCACTACTACTAAGATCACATTCTTCCCTCAAGACTTTGGGAGCCCTTCCATGGAGTCCAAGGTTATATGTGTCCAAGCTTGTTGTGGTATAGGGAGTGGTTGCAAAAGCCCTAGATATATTACATTTTTAGATTTTTTGATTCTATAGATATCAAGTTCCCTTTCATGCTCCTCTACTTTCTTCTTTAATCCTGACTAATAAAAAATAGGTTTTATTCTCTAATAAGTGCCTTTCATTCTAGTGCATCCCCTAGTAGCTGTATCATGCATATGCTTCAAAATAGAAGTTTTGAGATCAGTTTTGGAACTAACACAGACTCTACCATGATACTTGAGTATTCCTGAACTATAATCATAACCATCTTTTTTGAATAGTATAGAAGTGGCCTGCTTACGGCACCATATTTTTTTATAACTTTCCTGTAGTAACCCATAAAACCCAAGAATCCCCTGAATTTCTTTTGATTCTTAAGTTATTGGCCATGAAAGTACACAGGGAATTTTCAGGATCAGTTGACACTCCATGAAAGCTGTATTTACATCTCTTTGCATATAACCAATTTTGCTTAAGTAGCTTAAGTGTGATCTCCAAGTGTTTTAGGTGAGTGTCAAAATTTGGGATGTATACTATTATATCATCAAAGAATACCAAAATAAATTTTTCTAAGGCTGAAACACTTTGTTCATAATTGATTAGAATGTAGTGGGGCATTTCGTAGTTTGAATGGCATTACAAGAACTCATAATGGTCATTATGTATGATGAAAGCTGTTTTATGCACACTCTCCCTCCTCATCCTAATTTGAAAATATCCATACCTCAAATCTAACTAAGAAAAATACACTGTATCATTCAGTTCATCAAGCAACTTCTCTATAACCAGAATTAGATGTTCATGTTTGACAACGTGTTGGTTAAGGTGCCTATAGTCTACACACATCCTCCATGTCCCATCTTTCTTCCTTACCAAAGGTCAGGTGAAGCAAAAGAGCTCTTGCTATGGTGTATAATTCCTAAACTAAGCATTTCTTGCACAATCTTCTCAATTTCTCCTTTATAAGCATAAGAATACCTATAGGGTGACAACATTTTGGAAAAACTTTTAGCTTGAGAATGATTTGATGTTCCATATTTCTATTCAAGGGAGTTCGTTTGTCTCAGCAAAAGCTTCGTGGTACTTCATTAATAGCTATTGAACAACACCCTTTCCACTCTTTTCTTGCGGGAGAGTAGTGGGGATTAGTTTAGTAATTATTTTAAAGAGTTGTCCTACTATCCCATTGGAACCCTTCTTAAGCCATTTATTAATGTTTTAGTAGAGATAAGCTTGCACTTTCCTTTCTCTGTCAAAGCTTGGAGACTAATCTTCTTACCCCCACTCCTTACACTCAGCCTCGTTCCTTTGTAATCAAGTTTCATCAACCTTTTTTCCCTAAGCCAATCTCATCCCAACACCGTACTTGACAATCATAATTGGAAATGTGAAGGTGTCCCTAAACAACCTAAGTAAAATTAGAGCATAATTTTCTACTGATCATTTGCCTTCTATTGGCTACACTTACCATCATAAGTATAGTGTTAACTAAGTTACAACTAACCTATTTGATGTAGCTTCATCAATAAAGCTATTAGTGTTTCTATTATCTACTAGCACGTGTAACACTTGTTTCTTATACCAGGCTTGTACCCGCATGGTGCTGCTCATGACACTCCCAACCATAGTATGAACAGATAACCACACCTCTTTGTTAATCACTTTTTCCTCTTCCTCTATCTTAGTTTGTGACATGATTAGTAGGTAAGCTTCTTCTTCTTCTTCTTTAGTCATCATCACGTATAATTGTCTTTGTTTACATCTATGTCCCGGTACAAATTGTTCATTGCAGTTATAATAAATTCCCTTTTCTCTTCTCACTTTCATCTCAACTGCAATGAGCAACTTCAAAGGCATCTAGCCTAATTGCTTTATATTATTTCTCAACTTAGTTACTATATTGCTACTATGTGGATTGAAATTCTTATTATTCCCTCTATAGTTCGACATTGTTCCTCTTTGCAACATCTTGTTTTTCTTAGAAAAGGCCTCTATAGTTTAAGTGAGTGTGCACTCTTATTGAATGGCTAACTCTATTACCTCTTGGAGATCTTTTGGTTTCAACAAAAGCATAGAATTCAATCTCTTCCTTTAATCCACTTAAGAAATAACCCATAAAATACCTATTTGAAAACTCTTCACAATACGCATAATCAGCAATATTGACTCTTCAAACTTGTCAACATACTCAATAACAATGCCGGTCTGCATTAGTTTACTAAATTCACATATTATAACTTCAAATTTTAAGGCAGCAAATTCAGCAAACATAGCTTTGATGAACTGATCCCATGTTAACTCTCCCTTCCCTGGTACAAAATATTGGTACCACAAATCAGCCCTTCCATCAAGGTAGAAAGTATCTCTTTCTCGTATTCATACATCACAGTGACAGTTTGGAAATATTCATGACACTTCTTTATCCGTTCTCCTGGATTAGAACCATCAAATCTAGAGAATTCTATTTTAGGAAAAGGATTGTACCCTGTTTATGATCCTAAACCTCTAGTATTGGTATGAGCAGAGTCACTCACTGAGAGAGCATGCATGCCTATGTATGGCCTCGGTTTGGGTGTAAGAAAGTTAGGTTTTCCACTACAGCTAATCCTTCACCTATAACAAACTTGTTTTTATTGTAGAGTGTGATTTGCTCTGCATTTTTAGTCATTTGCAGCTACAACATCTCCGTAGGATTCTGAAACATTTCTTGCCTTTAATTCATAGATAAGAGCTGCTATTATACTTTCATTTCCATGGATTCTCTTCTGGTGAGTTCATCGTGAAGAGTAGCATCCATATGCCCTTGAGCCTCATGTAGCTCCTTTATTCTAGTATTTTTAGTCATGCTTTTCTTCTTGCCCAGTTTAATAATCGGGCTTTGATACGAAATGTTGTGCCCCCAGTTACTGAGATGGAGCTTTTGTGATATAAGAAGAAAAAACACACACACAACAAACTAATAGTAATAGTTGCAGGAAGTATAAAGAACATGATGGATGAGAATAGAGAGGAAAAGAGAAGGAAGAAATGAGATTCTGAAAATTTGTTTCATTCCTTCCAATCATTGAACATATATTTTAGTCCCTTACAACTAAAAGGAAGAAAACAAAAATACAAATGTTGTGATAATTGCCTACAATTTGTGCAGAAAATACTAGCCTAATATTCAGGAGAATATGCCACATCTTGGTGGTCCTTTAACCATCAGATTCTTCATCATATGGTTTTCTTAAGTAACCAAATGTATTTCCAGATATCCCATTTGCCTCCTTCGCTATGAAGTCATTTTCCATTTCTACTTCAAACTCATAACATGCACTTTAGATATGAGGCACTTAAAAGTGAATGAAAACTTTCCTAAGAATGGCTGGAGGACGAAAGTTACATATGAAGTAGTGTTGTTGCCGTTGCCATCTCATATCCTTTCATTACGTCATGTTTGAATTTCTATGTTCAACCTGAAGCAATTGTACAACACTAAATTTGATAATATACAAATGATACTCCAATTATCGCAGGTTTAATATTCCTATTTTATTTTTGAGATATCCCATATATAACTTTATTTTCCAAAATTGTTTGTTTTTTCAATCAAAGATTTTTTGTACTGTAAAATTGAAAAACAAAACTAAAATTGAATTGGTCAGTTACACAAAATTTTTGATAGTTTACAAATAGTAACCTAATTAATTTGAAATTATTTGCTCCTATTCTTTCTACATCTCAATAAAACTATATTTTCTAAATTTTATTTAATATTTTATTTTTAAATTACTATTTAACTAAAGTAATAATTTGATGTCAGCATATCTAAATTGTTACTTTTTAGGACAATAATGTAATACTATGAGAAAGTTTTACAATGTAACTTCTAGTAGAATTTGTATTGATTTGTAATAGAGAAACTCAAATCAGGAAGTTCTTACTTTGACAGGGCTGCAGCACCTAAGAACTCACCTTTATGTGCTCTCGCATTGATATAGATCTAATTACTCTTATGCTACGGATGTTGTCCAACATGTATGCATGTGTGCATAGAAAAAATAAAGGTAAAAAGTAAAAAATTATGGAATGATATGTTAAATGATTTCTCTTGAGAGGAAGGATAGAGTTAGTCAACAATTCTTCCAGTTTCAAATTTTGATGTTAAATGAATTATGTTATTTGTGAAAGTTGAAAAGAGTAATAAAAAAACAAAAAAGAAAAGAAAAAGAGAGAAGAAGAAGAAAAAAGAAAGAAAATTCAACGTAGGGAAAGTTATTAGCAAATTACTGCATGTGAATTAGACAAATAGAAAAAATTTATACTATTATATAGAGCAAGGGATTTTATTCGAACTTTGAAATTTTCAATAATTTATTAGTTGTGAAATTTTTAATTTTCTAAATCATCAAAAAATAAGTCATATATGAAACATGCCTCAAAATTCAAGTGTTGAAGATAAAGAAATTGTGAGACATAGTGTCGAAGTATATGCCCAGCGCACATAGGCACAACAAGTGCCCCGAAGGGCACAACAAGTGCACCCCTACGTGCATAGGCATAGTGCTATGCGGGGGCACAACGAGTGTGCCTCCTTGCACTTAGGTGCAACAACTACTACCTATTTTGGCAGTTTTCTTCCATCTCACTTGCTCTAGGGTGAGGCTGTTGTGTTGGGGCATGCAATGCAAGCCCAAAGTTTATTTTTTGGCCCAAACTCATATTCATTAGGTTTTTTGATGTTTTCTCAGTTTTTTTACGAAATTCAACAAAAAGAAACTAGATTCAAGAAAGTTGGGTGTTTTCGTGAAATTTGTGGGACTCAATTATACTTGGCACTTGATTTGAAATCAATAAAACTCATAACTCATTTCGTGGATGTGAACTACATTTAGTCTTGTGTTCTTGTTTGATTTTCTCAGTAAGTTTTTTATTTTATGATATGTAGTCATTCTAGGTTACATCAAACTAGTATTAAAGCCCAGTTTGACTAAAGATATCTGTGATAAAATATGAGGTAGCAAAATTGGATTAGATAACAACTTTGTTGTGGAAGATGAAGATGCAAAACGTTCTAAGTCAACAAGGTTTGCAAAGACATCTAAATGGAAGAGATTTTTTGCTGGAGACGTTTTCATAAGTGGAGAAAGACAAGTTCATGGGGAATGCTTTTGGTACTCTAGTATTAATGATGGCAAACAACGTAACGAGAGAAGTTACAGTAGAGTACAATAGCATGATTATGGTCTAAGATGGAGAGTGTGTATACGACGAAGTCGCTCACAAACTAGATGTATTCGGAATGGTGACTTTACACCCTCAAAATGAAGAAAGGTATATCTAGTAAATAACCTATTGATTGATTTAAGGGTTAATTGCAGTCACCCCCCAACCTATGGCATCCTTTGCACATGGCCCCCCAACCGTTGTCAATATAAAATTTTACCACCTAAACTAATTAAAATGTTCTCAAACACTACATTTGCTCATTTATTGACAAAATTTTACCACTTAAACTAATTAAAATGTTCTCAAACACCACAATTGCTCATTTTAGGGGTTGGGGGCAATGTGCAAAGGATGCCATAGGTTGGGGGGTGACTGCAATTAACCCTTAAATCAATCAATAGGTTATTTACTAGATATACCTTTCTTCATTTTGAGGGTGTAAAGTCACCATTCCGAATACATCTAGTTTGTGAGTGACTTCGTCGTATACACACTCTCCATCTTAGACCATAATCATGCTATTGTACTCTACTGTAACTTCTCTTGTTACGTTGTTTGCCATCATTAATACTAGAGTACCAAAAGCATTCCCCATGAACTTATCTTTCTCCACTTATGAAAACGTCTCCAGCCAAAAATCTCTTCCATTTAGCTGTTTTTACAAACCTTGTTGACTTAGAATATTTTACATCTTCATATTCCATAACAAAGTTGTTATCTAATCCAATTTTGCTACCTCATATTTTATCACAGATATCTTTAGTCAAACTAAGCTTTAATACCAGTTTGACGTAACCTAGAATGACTACATATCATAAAATAAAATGAAAACTTACTGAGAAAATCAAACAAGAACACAAGACTAAATATAGTTCACATCCACAAAAAGAGTTATGAGTTTTATTGATTTCAAATCAAGTGCCAAGTACAATCGAGTCCTACAAATTTCACGAAAACACCCAACTTTCTTGAATCTATTCAAGTAGATGATGAAGATTAGGCTATTAATTCTTTTGTGTTATCTGCCTAAATCTTTTGAGCACTTGGTGACTATAATATTGTGTAGGAAATACAATTTCAATGGAGAATGTGAAAGCTTCATTTAATTCGAATAAATTGAGGAAGATAGGTTGTAATGATAGTGAGAATGGTGAAGGTTTAATTGTTGATGGGAGGCCAAAATAAAATGGGAGGAACAGAGGCTGATCTTAGTCTTGAGACAAGCCTAAGTCTAGTGATAAATGTTCTAGCTGTGGAGACAAAGGGAACTGGAAACAAAATTACCCAGAACATGGAAAAGAAAAGGATTTGGGTGAGCTTCTAGTTAGAAATGGGATTATGTAGTTGGGGTTGTTGATGATGGGGATGATGGAGCGCTTATCTTCAATATTGTTGAAAGCCTTCGTAGTCTAGAGTTGATTTTTTACAGTAGCTACCCTTATCATATGTGTTCATGAAAATATTATTTTATCACCTATATAAAATATGATGGTGGTAAAATTCTCATGGGAAACAATGCATAATACCGAGTTTTTGGAGTTGGCATAATGAGTATCAGGATCCATGATAGAATTATGAAGACATTAATAGAGGTGCATCATGTTCCTGAGTTGAAGAAGTGCATTGTTTCTCCAGGCACATTAAATAAAGTAGGTTTGAATATAGGGCTCGAGGTGGAGTTTTACAGGTTTGAAAGGGTGGTATGATAATTATGAAGGGAGAAAGAGAAACAGCCTACATATTTTGCAGGGTAGTACAATTTCTAGTGCTTATGTAGTTTCATCATCACACATTGGAAAATATGTACGAGGTTGTGGCATATACGGCTTAGGCATATGAGTGATAAGGAAATGTCTGAAATTGAGCAAATCGTGTTTACTTTGTGGATAGAAAATTGAAGAGTTGGACTTTTGTGAGCAATGTATTCTTGGGATTCAACACAACAGTTTAAAGTACTAATGGCACTTTAGATTACATCTATTTAGACTTTTGGGACCTTTTCAAATCCCCTGAAAGAATAATGCTACGCACATGGTAATCTTCATTGATGAATTCTAACTAAGAGTTTGGTAGTATATACTGAAGTACAAGGATAAGGTATTTATCAATTTCAACTAGTGAAAGATAGAAGCAGACTGGAAATATGATCAAACGCTAAAGAAATTGACAATAATATGGAATCTACAACAAAGAGTTCCAAGAGTCTTGGGACAAGAAAGGGATTGTGAGGCATTGCTCAGTTGTACATACACCACAATAGAATGAGGTTGCAAAATGGATTAATTGAACACTCTTGAAGAGAGCTAGATACACGCTGTTTAAAGCTAGGTTGTCTAAAAACTTCAGGGAACACAGCGTGCTGCTTAGTGAATAGGTCACCATCGACTGCATTAGGTTACTTAACGTTTGTGGATGTATAACCAAGTTCTCATGTTGATTACTCGATTTTAAGGGTAATCAGGTATCCATCCTACACTTATGTTCATGATGTGAAGCTTGAGCCGAGGGCTAGAAAATACATATTACTAGGCTATGCAAATAGAGTTAGCGGTTATTATTTGTGGTGTATTGATAATAAGGTCCCCACATTGATGATCAATAGAGATAGTGAACATGTAATGTTACAAATAAGAAAAATAGGGTAAAAGCAATTAAGAGGGCATTATAAAGAAAGTGGAATTTAAAATTGATACTCCATACGGTGTTTTGAAAGGAAAACAAGAGGTGATAGATGATACTGGTGAGAGTTCATTACCACCAGTATAGCAGCAAGGAACTGAATTACTTGAGAATTATTGTATGGAGAGAGGAGATATATCAGACCACCATAACAGTTGGGGTGTTAAAGCATAAGCCACAAGATCTAGAGTTTAGTAAATGAGTTTATGTGAGATGATCCAGTCACATACTGAGACCATCTCACACCTAGATTCTCACACCATAAGTGAAGAGATAGAATTCTTATACAATAATAGATATGAGAGTTGGTTAATATACCTAAAGGTCAGAAAATTATTAGCTGAAAGTAGATTTACAAGTAGATAGAAGAAATTCTAAGGGTTGAGGATGTTTGCTATAAGGCATGATTAGTTATAAAGGGTTTCAGGTAGAGAGTGGAAGTTGACTTTTATGAAGTGTTCTTTACAATAGTGAAGCACACTTCGACTCCTATATCGCTTGATATGTTGGCTTTATATGATATAGTGTTGGAGCAAATAGATGTCAAAATAACATTATCGGATTGTCAGTTGAAGGAATAGATATTCATAAGTCAACTAAAAGGATTCGTTGCTTTAGGAAAGCAAGACCAAACATGCCTTTTGAAGAGATTTTTATATAGCTTGAACCAATCTCCCAAATATTGGTATAAAAGATTTGATGCTTTTATGTAAAGAATAGATACGGTGCATGCATTTATGATTGCATGTGCATATTACAACAAATGTGGTGATGGTCTTCTCGTTTATTTGCCGCTTTATAGGCTGACATGTTGATTGCATCTAACATGTTTGAGATAAATCTATTAGAGGCTTCGTTGAGTAAAGAGTTTGAGATGAAGGATTAGGGTGGAACAAGTAGGATACTGGGTATGAAGATTATTTGGGATAGTAACTTAATGTTGTCACACTTATCTCAATAGAACTACATTGAGAAACTACTAGAGAATTTTTTGATGGATAAATCCAAGCAAGTTAATACAACACTGATAGCTCATTTCATTGAGATGGAGGTGGAGCACATGTCTAATTTGCAGTAATGTGCTAGTACAATTGGTTGTATGATATATGCCATGGTATGCGCTTGGACAAATATTTTCCATGATGTCTATATTGTAAGCAGATACATGCACAAGACAAGGGAGATGCATTGGCAGATAGTGAAATGGGTTATGAGGTATTTGAGAGTTTTACAGATAAATGTTTGATGCATAGCCCATTGAACTCTACAACTAGAGTTGTTGGTTATGTGATTAGAGTATGCAGAGATTTGAACAGCGTAAGGTTTATGAACGCTATGTGCTTTGTATTCAGGTGATGTGTTTTATGTTTTAGGTTGCACAGTTAGTTGGAAAGCGATTTCCCAATCTTTAGTTGCATTGGCTATATAACAAAGGCTGAGTACATGTCTAAAGATGTGAAAGAAAGGATTTGCCTAAAGGGGCTAACTGAGGACATATGTATAAGTTTTAATATTATTATTATCTTTAGTGACAGTCAGAATGCAATACATTTATTGAATAATTAGGCATTTCATGAGAGAACAAAGTAAATTAGTTTTAGGTATCATTTCGTTCGTAATATAATATATCAAGGAGTCATCTTGGTCGATAAGATTGGACTAAGACAATTTGATGAATATGTTGACAAAAGCCGGTCTAGGGATCAAATTCGGCTATTGTTTGGATTTGATGAATGTTTGTAAGCTCAAATAATTGCTTTTGGGGGGAGAAGGAGATGATGAATATAGAGTTTTAAGTCAAGTGAAGATTTGTAAAATGTGCCTTGAAATTCAAGTATCGAACACGAAAGAATGATGGGATTGCACGTTAGAGAATGTCTCAGCTCACATAGACAGGACATCATGCACCCAAGCACACAACAAGCAAGTTCTATGTAGGTGCGGAACGGATGTGGGCTAGGATAATCTAAACTGGGCTACGCCCCTCATAGTAGTTGTTGCCTATTTATGTAGTTTTATTTCATCTCGCGCACCCAACAACGAGGTTATTGCAGCGGGTTGCGCAACACAGGCCTAAAATTCGATTTTTGGCCCTACCTCATACTTATCAAGTTTTTCAATATTTTCATAGTTTTTGAATTGTTCTTAACTAGTTTTGTGCGAGATTCATTTAAAGAAGAATAGATTCAAGTGAGTTGGGTGTTTTCGTGAGATTTGTGGGATTTGATTATACTTAAGACTTGATTTGAAATCAATAAAACTCATATATCTCTTACAAGATATGGGCATATTGTCAAATCATATTAAATCTTGTGTTCTTGTTTGATTTTCTCAATGGGTATTTTTCATTTTATGATATTTGGCCATTTTGGGTTAAAAGCTTTTTATTACATTCTTTATATATTTTCACACTCACATAAATTTACATTATTATACATAGGAAGGGGGTGATATGGGATAGCCAATAATACTTGACTGGGACAGAAATACGGTGTAAGACGGCCCAATTACCTACAAGCCCAACCTATCGACCCTCATTTAACATCATGGGCTTTATCTATTATAGTGAATACCAGCGTTCAATTTGTCGACTAGATTACGGTTGACAACCATCAGGATATTCAATCCTTCACTTGACCAAGACGATTTAGTTGCGACAGTTACATCTTGTCAACTAAAATCTAAGGGGATATCTTGCAGAAGTATTCATCTCGATCGAGGAGTTTGAACTGAGGCGATAGCCTCTCAGCCGCATTGAATGATCTTCTAAGCAGCGTGGCTCCACATTAATGGCGCATGCCACCATCCATACCACCCTTTCAACCACGTCAGACTAGCGCGCGCCTCCAGTGTACCACCTTATCCTAGATAGCGGGAGACAGTGCCACTTGGAATAGTACACGAGCTGGAAAAAACTTAAAGATCCTCAAGTAAGGACATATGCCCTTCCTGTACAACAAGGGCATCACAGACAAATCAACGACATGGAAAAGGCTATAAATACCCATTTGACAGCCTCCCCAAGGTATGCACATTATCATCTCAAGCTCTCACTCTGCTGCTCTATCTTGTAGTCGATTTTACTAACTTGAGCGTAAAAGTGCATTAGACGAGGGCCCCTTGGCTAGCCTGACATTTGCTATTGGTTGCAAGACTCAAGCCCAGTACATCACAAAGTTCTTCTCTCGACCTACCACCTGGTCAATTATATTGGATTTTAGCCCAATCTATTACCAAACAACTTATAACCTCATTATTTGGTGCCGTCTGTGGGAAACTGAGTCCGCAACTACAAAAAATGGTGAACATAAGGCGAGCCGTTTTTTGAAAGGGAGAAGAACAGAAGATCCCTAACCCCTTATCCTCGACCCCAACAAGAGTCGGATGTAGCGAGGCCCATTGCCCAGCCAGAACAAATTATCACTTTGACCATGCTCCAACTCATACAATTAATAAGCAACCAGATATCTGCTCAAATCACAATTCAACTATCAACTGCCCTCAACTGACACAACACTCAGCCCGGGCCAGTTGCTAGCGCCACTTCTCAACCCACTAGCATGAGGAGAGACCCCTTAAAGAAGAGAAAGGTCGACTAGAAGCCAAATGACCACACACTCTATGAAAAGACAGTCCCCGGGCAATTCACAAGAGAAGAAGCAGGATCAATTCCTCGGGAAGAGTTGCAGATTTTGTTGTTCATGATGTTCGACCCCTTTGAGCCTCACAGCGCAATAGGGTCGAGTGTGCGAGACCTCAGACAAATGTCGAGAGCGCGAGACCTCAAATGAATAAAAACCTAACCCAGGCTGATCGAGAGGAATGGAAAGAAATTTCCCATCAATTACAGTAATTGAATCGACGACTCGAAGAGATTTCAAAAAGAAACACTGAGAGGAACCCCTATTATGATGGCACTCCCTACTTTCGTCATGAAAAGGAGTCATCATTCATATAAGAGAAAGTCAACAAACGAATTACTGTTAATGCTAAAGTTCCGACTAGGTTACCCAGATACAATGGCTCGACGAACCCAAATGAGCTTCTACTACAATTCGAGCACATGATGTAGTTACATGGGCATAAAGAGTACATCCACGCTAAGATGCCAGTCACCACGCTCCAAGGAATCGCGATTGACTGGTTTGTGAAGTTAGAACCAATTTCAATCTATTCATACGACCAGTTATGCGGCAAGTTCCTCCATCAGTTCGCTAATCGGAGGAAGGTGAAGCTTCCCCAACACCTATTTGCACACCATCAAATAGAATGAGGGAGAGTCACTTTGTGATTTTTTTACCAGATTCAACACTAAATTTCTAAAGATCAATAGCCTCCGATTGAATTTCTAATCGGCGTGCTCTTCCTGGGCCTTTGACATAAAGAGTGTGCTAATGCTTTGATCAGGGAGTGACCAAGAACCATAGAAGAACTACTCGACCACGTGGAGAGGTACATGACTCAAGAGGATATGAAAAGCTCAAGTATGGCAATTCTAAGGCCGACAAGAGAAAGGCCAAAGAGAAAGATGACCGTCAGCGCAAAGATGATCATCGATCTCTAATCAAACGTTTTCACAACGACACTCCGCTCAATATTGTAAAAAAGGAGCTAATGTTTGCCATCCATCATGACAACTACCTCAAGAAACCTAGGAAGCTGAACGAGATAGATGCTATGAAAAGATTTAAGAAATACTGCCACTTTCACAGACAGAAAGGCCATGATACAGAGGATTGTTTCAACCTCCACGATAAGATTGATAGGCTGATTGACAATACCATCTGAAAAGTTTGTTGATGAGAAAGCCCAACAAGAAGCAAGCGTAACCGACTAGACTCCCCATAGAGAAAGGTCAGTTAACCTAAGGAAAGAAGATAAAGGAAAGAAACCTGCCTATGATCCTCGCCCACCCGTTAGAAGAGTAATTGACACTATTGCTAGAGGCCCGACCGAGGGGGATTCAAAGTCGGCAAGAAGGTAAAATCAACGCAGACTAGAGTCGACCAAATCTTCTTCAGTCAAAATAGTCTTCCAGCTTTCGACCAGTGCGGAGCTAATTTCTTTCTCCAACGCCAACCTCTCCCACATCGAAAATCAAGGGGCCGACAATAATTTGGATTGCCCTCTAGTATTATCTATTGAAATTACAAACTTTAAGGTGAGAAAAGTATTGGTCGACAATAGAAGCTCAGCAAACATCATTTTTCTGTCGACCTTGAAGAGAATAAATATAGGCAAGTTGAAATTCGAGCCCATCCACACCCCGCTAATTAGATTTTGGGGATCGGGGATCATCCTCGAAGGATCTATAAGTTTGTCCACATCATTTGGGGTAGCCCCTCAGTGCAGAACGCTTATGGTTAATTGCCAGGTTATCAACACTCCTTTTGCTTATAAGGCCATTGTTGGTTGACCAGCATTGAATGACTTTGGAGCCATTGTCTCGACCTATCATATAAAGATCAAATTTACAACAGCCGCTGGGATATGCAAACTCTTACGCAATATGAAAGAAGCCTGGCGGTGCTGTACAATTTTGATCGAGACGAATGAAAAGAAAACTCGACCCAAATTGAAGCCCTTGGGAGATGCCCTAGCAGCAAAACCTGAGGAATGACAACCAAGCAAGAAAACAAAGTTGGAAGAAACCAGGATCGAGCCTGTCGGCAAATTCAAGACAATCAAGCTGGAACTAGGGAACCCAAACAAGACTATAAAAATTGGGACTGATATGGGCAGCAACATAGAATGCCTCATGGTGGATTTTCTTATGAGGAATTTGATGTTTTTGCTCGAAATGCTTCCGATCTCCAAGTAATCGATCCCATTTCTTCATCCACTGCCTGAATGTGGACCCCTGGTTCAAGCCAGTGAAGTAGAAGACAAAAACCTTCAATGCTAAATGATACCAAATCATCGAGAAGGAGGTCAACAAACTTTTAGAGGCAGAATACATTGTAGAAATTCAATATTTAAGTTGGCTTTATAATGTAGTAATTATCCCTAAGAATGAAGGAAAGTAGAGAATGTGTGATGATTTCAATGATTTGAATAAAGTTTGCCCTAAATATCCTTATCCCCTACCTTGTATAAATTTATTAGTAGACTCTATTGCTGACTGTGATTTATTGAGCATGATGGATGCATTTCAAGGTTATTACCAGATTTTCATGGCACCCGAAGATAAGGATAAGACCTCTTTCGTCATCCTCAATGGGGTATATTATTTTCTGGTCATGCTGTTTGGGCTAAAAAATGCAGGTGAAACTTAACAAAGGCTCATAAACTTTATGTTAAAAAATGAGATTAGGAAAACCATGGAAGTCAATGTCAACGACATGATCGTCAAAATAGAAAAAGAAAAAAATCATCTAACAACCTCAATCATACATTCTCAATATTAAGAGCATTTGGAATGAAGCTCAACTCTAACAAGTGTATATTCGGAATGAGAGGAGGCAAATTCTTAAGCTCAATGGTCAGCCAAAAAGGTATTGAAGCAAACTTACAAAATATCGAGGCCATTTTGGACGTTGCACCTCCCTGAACCATCAAAGACGTCCAGCGCCTAGTCGAGAGAATCATAGCATTGGGGTGTTTCATTGCCTGACTAGCTAACAAAAGCTTACCATTATTCAAAATCATAAAAAATGGGAGAAAATCGAACTGAAGCAATAGCTTTCAATACTCCCCAATGCTAGCCAAACTTGAGGTCGGAGGAGTTCTGCACATCTATTTAGTAGTCTCAATGGTGGTAATCAGTTCAATTTTGGTTTCGACCATAAAGTGCACCAATCGACCTGTGTATTACTGCAGCAAAGCTTTACAAGGTCCCGAATGCAACTACTTGGAGATCAAAAAATTTGCTCTCGCTTTGGTCACAATAGCTAGGAAGTTGAGGCTTTACTTCCAATCTCACTCCATTATTGTCCTGACAAATCAACCGCTAGATATATCAAAGAGATTGATGAAATGGGCAATTGAATTGGGGCAGTTCGGTATTACTTTTCAACCCCGAACCGCTATAAAAGCCAAAGTTTTAGTTGATTTTGTCGCTGAAAGACTTGAGTTGCCTGACCAACTCAAACATGATTCTATCATGTGGACCTTGCACGTTGATAGGTCCGCTACTTCCTCCCTGGCTTAAGGATGGATGTGGATAGAAGAGTCGAACAGCTAGCAACCATTATTGATTCCCAGCTAGTCGCTTAATAGGTCGAAGGAAACTTTTAGGATAAAGAGACCACAATGACCAAGTATCTGGTAGAGGTGAAAAGGACACAACAGTAGTTGAAAAAATTCACTCTCAGCCAAGTCCCTCAATCATAGAACGAGCAAGCAGACGTGCTATCAAAATTCGCTAGCTCGACAAAAAGGACTAGAGACAGAACCATTACATTTCTAGTCGCCTACAAACCCATCATATATGTTCCCAACCAAAACTTGCTGGGGCATATTGAAGAAGTACTTCTTTCTCAGCAAAACGAGATAAAAGCTTATTTGCAAGATGTAATAGTCCCCGAGGACAAAGTCCGAGCGTGCAAGCTCAGAGATCGAACAGCTAAATTTGCCCTCAATGGGCATGGCCAGTTATACAGGAGATCAATTTTCGAACCACCATTGGGATACTTAACACCCTAGCAGGCTCGTGAGGTATTATATGAGGTCCATTCAGGCATTTGCAGTAATAATTCAGAAGGACAATCACTAGCCCATAAAATTATTAGATATGGGTATTTTTGGCCAACTTTAGTGAAAGACGCAGTCGACTTTGCCAAGAAATGCCAATCTTGTCATGTACATTCGAACATTCCCCACCGACCTGCGACAATGCTGGTGCCTGTCCAGGTCTCATGGCTGATCGACCGATAGGGGATAGACATAGTCTGCTCCTTCCTGAATACCACAAGTTCGCAAAAATTTATAATTGTGCCAGTCGAATATTTTACCAAATGGGTGGAGGCAGAAGCGGTTCCTAAGATAATCGACGCGACCATCAAAAGTTTTCTTGGAAAAATATTATATGCCATTTTGATTTGCCCAGGGTATTGATATCCGATAATATGACGTAATTCTATAGCAAGAGCACCAGGAGTTGGTGCAAAAGCCTGGGGATTAGACAACATTTCACCTCGATTGGAAACCCTAAAGCTAATAGTTAAACGAAGGTCACGAGCAGAACAGTTCTTGACTCTCAAAGCTTGTCTGGAAGGAACTGGCGCGAGCTGGGCAGATGACCTCCTTGATGTACTTTGAGCATACAGTACCACCCCTCAAATGGCCATCGGCCACAGCCCATACAATTTGGTCTACAGCTCGAAAGTAGTTGTCCCAACAGAACTCATGCAACATATTGCTCGAGTGATCCACTATAACCCAATCAGGAATGGCTCCAAAAGAGAATTAGACCTAGAGAAAATCAATGAGTTGCGTCAGCAAGCATACACAACCATGCAGAGATACAGGTCAAAGATGGCACAACATTATGACAAGGGAGTCCGACCAATAAGCTTCAAAGTAGGCAACTTTATCCTCAAAAAGGTTTAAGTATCGAAGAACGTGGGGAAACTCGACCCAAAATAGGAAGGACCATACTCAATGATCAAGGCAACAAAGAACAATGCCTATCGAGTTGCAGACATGAACGGCAATGAGCTCTCTCAACCATGGAACGCCATAAATTTGAAGAATTTTTATGTATAAAGAGACCAATGTCTCCACTCGACTATATCACAATATGATTCTACATTAATGAAAACTACCTATGATTCATGCAACCATTCGTCCACACTAACAGTTACGTTCAAAATTCAACCTCGTAGTTGATGACACAACAATTTCGAACCGCAAAACCAAAGCTTCTAGCCCAAGTTAACGAGTGAGTTAATCGTTCACAGTTGACCCCTTAGTCGATGACACGACGATTTTGAATAGCAAAACCAAGGTTTCTAGCCCAAATTAACAAATGAGTTAATCATTTGTAGTTGACCCTAAAGTCGACATAATGATAGTTTCAAACCGCGGCATCAAGCCTTTTAAGCCCAGCTCAACAAATGAGTTAATCATTTGCAGTCAACCTCAACATCGACCTAATAATGGTTTAAAACCACAAGCCAATGCTTTTTAGCCTAGGCCCAAGAACGAGTGGATCGTTTAATGTTGACCCCAAAGTCAATCTCAAATGGTCTTTATAACAATTTACGGCTACAAGCCAACCTTAACGGACACACTCAATTAAACATTCGACCTTGTAGTCGGAGACAACCTTCATATGATCGATTCACCAAGAATGTTCTTTCCATAGCGATGAAAATAGCCGATGACACACTATCGCAATGCCTATCTCAAATAGGTCAGTCTACTATGAATATCTTGGATTAACTCCGTTATCCTTTTGCGACAATTAATTTTTGAATCAACCATAAGCTTGTTTAAATGCAATTCCTCCATTAAGAGAGTATGCTATATGATTTCTTAGTTGATATTAGGTTTCTCATGATTGTTGTTTACTAACAATTGACATTCGACAAAGATCGAAATGCAGTAAAAGAAAAAATGTAATACACATTGAGGAGCGGAAGATGCCATTTCATTAAATTCGCAAATATTTGATTACAAACTTCAAAGAAATATTAAAAAGAAACAAACACCTCGCAGGGCGATCAAAAAGTAGAAAACTAGTAGCCTAAGAAATCAACTCGACATGGCCCCTTCGACCCCCATGGCTTACGCACCCTCATCAATGACCTGATTGAGTTCATCAATCGATGGCACCGCCAAAATTGTGGGACTTTTGACTTTCTGCTCTGGAACCACCATAGGCACTGGCGGGGTCGCAGGTGCTGGTCGAGAGGGCCTCGCCTACTAGAAAAGGATGCCTGGTGGGAGGGAAGAAATTCACTATATTGATTTTGTCATCCCTGATATCAAATGCGAAGTCGTTGGCAAAATCAAACTCAGTGGTCACCTCGTAGCGCCTAGCAAGAAGGCCAGCTACAGCCCCAACCATAGGCTTGGCGGTAGGCCTCTCGACGGGATCAGTCTCGTCGAGGTCAAGATATATGCAAAGCTACTCGTCGAACATTGGGTTCGAGTGTTGTCTATCCTCAAGACAGATTTAATAACTAACGAACTCCAGCCGTTTAATAGCCTTCTCGAAGGTATCCTTCGCATTGTCAATGTAAAAGACGACACTTGAATTTTGGAATGCTGAGGTCACCATAAATTATTGTACCGCCTCTCGTCAAACAATAGGTAGCGTCCTGACAAACTCGCCCCAAGCAAAATGTAAGGCATATTGTAGCCATAGACTTAACTAGTATCATAGTGGGTTGCACTTCCACTTTGACTTTCTTCAGCAACTCTTTAGGCAAGCTCCTCTCAGCCAAGGTAGCCAGCAGCTGAGCATTCTTTACCTCGAGCTGCGTATCCCTCTCTTCCAATTGCTTAGTTAGCCACTCAACCTCTGACTTGACCAAATCGATCTAAGCCTTCACCATATCGACTTCAGCATGCTCCTGTTGGAGCCTATCACGATTGTCGAGCGCCAGCTTTGACCTCCTGTGAAGATGGTAGCTTAACTGGCTAACCTGCAACGTCTACAATTCTGTCAATACAGAAACAAAAGAAATGAAAAGAGGACACACACAACAAATGAGAATCACTTGACTAGAAACATACCATATTGGAACGATAGGCCATGGCTTTCAATACGCCCCATTGGCTGAAGTTCATCAAGATGCTAACAGACCAGCCACCATCATTTTCAGCGGCAAAGAGCCAATCGACCCCACCGTCATCATAGACATAGAATTGTGGATAGCCATGTTGGTTCCAAATCGAGGAGACAGCAAGTCGACCAACTGGAATAGCTTACTGTCATCCCGATGCCCAAAGATATCATAATCGATCGGGGAGGGAGGCGCCCCAGCTTTGCCCTTATCCTTAACTACAGTTGTCTTTTTCTGTGCAGGCCCTACCTACTTGGTCATGGGTCTTTTTTGCCAAGCAGCTGAACTAGTGGTCAGCTTGGAAGTTGGATAGGTCGAAGGATCTGCTGGTCAAGCTGGAGAAACCATAAGAGCAGGCAACACACCCTGTGGTTGCGACGTAGCTTGAGATTCAGCCTCTCAATGAGCAGCCGCATTTTAACGTTGCTCCTGATTCCTTTGTGAACAACCAAAGCATGAGCTCGATTCTGATTCATGATCTCTTCTCTATCTGCAAGAAAATAAAAGAAGCATACATTAGAATTGACCAAAAAGTTAGAAGCAAAATCAATTTGAAAATGAATAATGCAATCTACCTAGTCGAACATCTGCTGGTAAATCTAGCTGGACTGGGGATAAGCACAGCAACACCAAATTTCTTTCCTCAATGTACCCCAAGGTTTCTATCTGGCCGAATTGAACTAAATCTCAAATGAAAGTATTTGGCTCGGTCGGGGTTACGTTCCCAGGCATCTCGACGTGCCCCCTCCACCACCTCCTAGGAATATTGAAACCCCCAGGCGCCCGAACATAAAAGTATCACTTTTTCCACTCTTGGCCATGGAACAACGCGAGAGTAACAAGGAATTTATGATAGGGTCGAGCGGTAAGATAATAAAAGCCCATCTCGTCGGTGCTGCTTGACTTTTGAGACATGGAAAGGTGAAACAGATTGGAAAATTTGGTAAATGTAAGATGTTGGTCATGTATATGTATTAGCACGACAAAACTATATATGGTCAAGAAGTCGTTGGGAAGGAGTTGAGTGATACAAACTTGGAGGCCTGTCAATAGGTCAACTATAGGCTGTGTGAGAGAAAACCTAAGCCCACACCTGAAGGCCATGCAACCTAGGGGTTGTCGATGCATCATATCAGAAAGATAGGGGACGATCAACTCGTACCTCGGGGGAACATAATAAAGCTTTCTAACTGATTCAAGGTCAGCAAGTGTAATTTTGGAAATTATTTCACTATAGTGGTCAGTCGTGAACAGCCAACCACGGGATACCAGGGTTTGACTTGGCCCTAGAACTGCTATAGTGGTCAGTCATCACTAAAACTGCTAGAGGTCGAGCTAACATCAGAGGAACTGCTAGACTCGCTAGTCGAGTCGCCCAACCCCCTGGTCGGGATCTTATCCGATCTAGTGGCCTCACCGTCCCCCCTGACTATCATTCCCATCAAACACATTCAACATGATTACTTAAACGATATGATTGAGAATGCAAAAAGTAAAACTCGCTCAAAGGGATTTTGAACGACTTATGCGGTTTAGAAGTCTAGAGTATAGAGCAATTGGTAGGAAGCGCAATGAGTTAATGGAATTGACCTCGCGGAATTTTGTAAAAGTGAAAATGGGGATTTTCACCACGCCTATTTATAAGCCACAATGTGGTAACCTAAACAATTGTAATTATTACACAACCGCCACCTGCTCTTTGTGTGACCCGACGTAACTGACACATTTAATGCTCCAAAACTCTAGTAGATACCTTAAGATTCTCATCAAGCATATCCAATTTCCAATTATTAGTTATTCCCCATTCCTTCTCATCGATACTCTCGATTAAGACTCAGAAGTGGGAGGAGGGACTCATGATATGGGATAGCCCAACTGGCCTAGCCCAACAACACTTGATCAGGATAGAAATATAGCGTAAAACGGCCCAATTACCTATAGGCCCAACCTATCGATCATCATTCAACCTCATAGGTCTTATCTATCGTAGTGAATACCAGCATTTAACTTGTCAACCAGATTACGATCGACCACCATCAGGATATGCAATCCTTCACTTAACTAAGAAGATTTAGTTGCGACAGTTACATCTTTTTAACCATAATCCGAGGGAATATCTTGCAGAAGTATTCATCTTGACCTAGGAGGTCGAACCGAGGTGACAGCCTCTTAGCCGCATTGAATGATCTGCCAGGCGGTGTACCTCCGCATTAATGGTGCATGCCACCACCCCTACCACCTTTTCAACCGCATCAAACTAGCTTGCTCCTCCAATGTACCACCTTGTCCTAGGTAGCAAGCGGCAGCGCCACCTAGAATAGTACACTAGCTGGAGAAGACTTAAAGGTCCTCAAGTAAGGACATATGCCCTTTATGTACAACAATGGCATCATAGACAAATCAAACACATGTAGAAGGCTATCAATACCCTATTGACAGCCTCCCTAAGGTATGCACATTATCATCCTAAGCCCTCACTCTACTGCTCTATCTTCTAGTCGATCTTACTAACTTGAGCGTTGGAATGCCTTAGCCTGACGTCCCCTCAGCTACCCTGACATTTGCTATTGATTGTAGGACTCGACCCCAATATATCACAAAATAGTTCTCTAGACCTACCGCCAAGTCGATCGTACTGGATTTCAGCCCACTCCATTACTAAACAACTTATACACTCATCAGGGGGTTTTCAACTATAATTATGCAATTTTGATCAAATTCTTGAATTCTTAAAATTTAGAATGATTTATTTTACTTATTACATTAGTTATCAATTTTTTTATTTTCAAAATTTAGTGCAAACTAATAAAATTTAATGAGCTTTAAATATGTATAAAGGAAGGAGGTCTTTTGATCATTATTGTGTAATTTTGACTAAATTTAATTTCTTAAAATTTAAAATATATAATTTTAATTATCTAAAAATTTATTGTAAGTTTCTTAATTTTCTAAAATATCATAATATTCCAACTAATCATAATTATTGACATTTTAGTGTATTTTTTTAAGTCCATTCACACCCCCCCCCCCCACCCCCCACCCCCCACACGGGCATACTACTATGTACAAAGGGTGGTTATTTTTACATATGTAATTGTGCCTTTGAAATTTTAAATTTTAGAATTTAGAATTCTTTTTTATTACTTATCATTAATCATAAATTTCTTAATTTTCTAAATCATTAAAAATAAATTTAATGATTTTTCAATGAAGTTTTTAAACTCATTAAGCACACATAAATTCTATATTTATATTATATAATATAAGAAGGGGGATTTGACTAAAATTACATCTATTTTGACTCAATGTTAATTCTTGATATTTTAAAATATTTTATTCCTCAAAATATTTATTAAACTATTTATAGATGCATTTAATGGTTTATGTATCTTTTAAAAAGTGCATCAATGGCTATTTTTTAATGTCTTTCAAGCTTAGTAAATCTGTTAAATAAATGAAGAAATAATTAATTAAAATATATTATTATGAATTAGTATCCTTATACTAATCTGATTGCTTGTGTATACTTTACGAAAATAATTTTAACTTGTGTGAGAATAAAATTTAATAAAAAATAATATTCATAAATTATTCAATTTAATTAGATATAATTGAAATACAAAATAAATTACTAGATATTTGGCTTGATTTCTTTAGCTCTATCTACGACTTTTGGCTCTTTCTAGCATTTCATCCCTTTTTTTTATTCTACATAACTTTCACCACACCGATAATATTGCTATGTTTATTGTGAATTCTTTTGTTTCTACATCATAAAATTACAAAATAACGAATTAATTTGCCTTGAAAATTTTTTAACAAACTAAGGTAAGTAATGGATGTGGGCCAGTCCATCAAAAATCAATTATTAGATTTTGCACATGATTCCTATAATATTGGCTATATATTATTCCTAGTTTAAGAAATTTCCAAGTTTTAAAATCTAAATTATATAAGTTAATCCTAATAAATGTTTTATAATACATTCTCAATTTGTTTTCATCAAATAAGATGTCAAAAGAAAATTTTAAATTTTATCAATCTCATAAGAGATTTTTCATAATTGTGAAGATTTTTTTTTTTTTTTGCTTTGATAGCTAATATTAATATAATTTGCCAAAAATAGTCGGCTGATATTAATTTCTCGCTGAACATTTGAATTTGGTGTTTGGTTACCTTTTGCTATAAATACATCTCATGATGGAAAAACTATGCCAATCAATCTTGTACCAATTTTCTCATACAAATTTTTGTTTCATAATTTTTGACACTATCAATCTTACGATGTCCAGCGGACAAGCAATGATGTTGTTAGGCAGGGAAAAAAAGGGCCGCCGAAGGATCCCTGTTAGCCTGATACAAAATAAAGATAGTTTGTACACGAGCTTTTCAAAACGCCGTCTTACCCTGTACAAACAGGCGAGCGAGCTAAGCACACTTTGTGGTGTTGATGTTGGTATAATCACCTTCTCTCCCACCGGCAACCCTTTCTCATTTTTCCACCCATCTATGGAATCCGTGGTCAGCAGATGCACCAATCCGAATCAGCAACCTGCAAGTACCATTGAGGCTCAGACACGAGCTAGAATTGAGCACCTAAACAAAAGGCCGGATGAGGTGCAAGAGCTAAATGAGGAGGTAGAAAAACGAGAAAATTACTTGGATGAAATTGCTAAAACCGAGCAAGTTCCCATTGAAAGTCTAAACAGAGAACAAGTGAAGGAATGGATGGCATGGTTTAAAGAATTTCGTTCTCTAGTAACCAGTCGTATTGAGGAGCTAAAAAATGGAGCAATATCAACTTCCACTGCATTTCAACAACAAAATGTTTCACATATTACAAATGCAGTAGTTGCTCCTGATACTTTTTCTCAGAACAATGTTCTTCTTGCTGCATCATATTCATATTCACCAAGTAGTGGGGCAATTACTGGGGCAGATCAATTTTCCAACCAATATTTATTAATCAATTTCCTGCCCAATTTAACTATTTTTCTCCACAGTCACAGAATCCATCTACTGATGATGAAACTGGAGAGGCTTCTCATTCTCTTCAGGGCAATTATCCTTAGTTATCAAACTTGCAAAAATGATTTGTTTTATTACAAAAACTTTAAGATTATGTTTAGTTCTATTTCAATAATTTATATATGCTATGTTAAATTTGTAAACGTGGTATGCTTATCGAAATGGTAATTCTTATTGCTTCAACTCATTTTCCATATTACATTGATTTGTTATTTGTATAATCATCATATCTTTCTACTAATTTAAATTTAAAGAAATTCTTAGGATATATGCATGCATCTTGACACTCAACATTAGTATATGTATCATGTTATATATAAAGAAATAATGAATATAAAATAAACGCTATGATTTAAATGCATAACTTGGTTGAAGTAAACATCCTGACATTCTTATATATTATATTTATAAATGAAAAACTTGAATATGTTAAAATCATAATAACCTAATTATGATATGAGTGTATAATTTCTTCTACTTACCGATTCTTCATCTATGTTTGTAAATAAGAGCTGAACTATCAATTACAGGAATAGAAAGTCAACAATTTTTCATAATATAGTATAATATCATTATGTGTTCCGATAGCATATTTATTAAAGATTCACGTGTAATTTTACCATCACACTTGTACTTCAAAATTGTTTCAATGTGAAAATGAAAACCTCATTAGTTCTAAATATCTTTTGATACATTCTTCAAATTCATTAACATACACATACAGATTGTGTTATTGTATATAGAAATTGGATCTTTTGATCAATTTTTTAATTCACTTCTTAATTATTTGTATTAGCTGTGAATTATTTCTTAATTTTCTAATTCATCAAATTATATCAACTAAATAATTTTAATGACCAATTAATGGATTCTTTAAATGCATTGAGAAACACATAAATTATACCATTATAAATGGAAAGAAAATCTTTGAACGACCCAATAATGAAATTTTGACCAAAATTTTTAGAATTTATAATTTTGAAGGGTATTGTTATTTGCACTCCAAAATTTGTTATTGGCACTCCATTTGATTTTTAATCTATAAGAATTGACTATTATATTCCTTTATTTACAAGATATCATTTAATTTAAATTGCTTGACAATTGTGCCCTTAGTGTACTATTTTTTATCCTATAAGATATCATTTTGATTCATTGCTAACCTTGATTCATTCCATATCAAACTTGATAAAACATATAAAAATTAATAGATTGTCTCATCTTTAAATTCAATCATCTCACTGAAGATATGACTATGAATTTCAATAGAAAAATGATAGCATTACTATAAAATAATATATTTTCACACCCCAAATGTGGGTCTTATTTTACTTCATAAAGATTGCTGTGTAAAGTAACTTTGATCAAAAAAGGGGAAATAAAGGAAGAAAATAGCACTTCACCTTATTATTTAGATTTGACAAAAAATCAATCATACTGCGAGTACCCAAAAAAAATGCGGGTAATAAGCCTCATTTTCTCCACCCAATAAAATATGAGTAATTTTACCCACCACCTAATTATCTGCCATTTTTTGACACAACCTACAAATAACCCATGAAAACACACACACACATATACATATATATATATATATATATATTAAAATTTTCTCTAATTTTCACAAATAATTTGGAGGATATAACACATTTTTCTATAATAACAACAAGGTTTAAATGGTATTTAAATTTTTTGTTCGAAATACTTTTGACATATAATGGGATTTAAATTTGAACTTCAAAATGTAATAAAACTTAAAGTTGATAGATTTTTAAACATTTAAGTTGTACTTTTCAAACTAAAATTCTTGATATACTTAAAGTACTTGTTCAATGTAATGTTTAAAATTTGTAGCCTCCTTTATTAGTTTTATTTAAGTAATACTTGAATAATATTATGTAAATTAAAAAATATATATTAATTTATCTTCAAGTATAAAAAAATAAAAATACAAGTACCTGTGGGTTACCCATCACTGGGTAATAGGTCCACTATTTCGTATTCAATAAAAAATGGATAATTTTACCTATGGATAAATTTACCCAACCAGTCATTATCTATTCTTGGGTTACCCATAGGTGCCCATTTGCCTAGTCTATTGTTATTTTATATTAAGTTAGACAAATTGACGTTGAATGTTTTCATGAATAACAAAATTGAAATTGTGAATTATTATACTAAAGGGTATATTTGTCTTGAAAATTAATATGAATGCATTTGAAAAGAAAGAGGATATTTTGATCAATAACCTAATACAAAAATTTAAAATGGAGTGCAAATATCAATATAATCAATTATGCCAACTAACCAAATTTGATGATCTTTAAATACATAGTAAAAATTCATTCACATATAAACAAGTCTATACTATTATATAAAGGAATGTGGTCATTTGACCATAATTTTTCATTTTGCCTTAATTTTGAATTCTTAAAATTTAGAATAATATATATTTTTTAATTATTAGCATTTATTATAATTTTTTTTATTGTCTAAATCAAGAAGATATGCCAACCAACCAAATTCCATGCATTTTTGTGCACATTCTTTAAATCCATTCATACTCAAATAAATATACATTACAATATATGGAAAGGGAATTTCTTGTTTATAATTATACAAAATTTGACCAAATTTTGCATTATTAAAATTTATATTTTCTTATTTATATGCAATAGTTGCCAACTTACTGATTTTTTAAATCACCAAAACATGTCAACACAATTTAGTGAGACCTTTAAAAACATTCAAAAGAGTTCTTTGACCATAATTATGCAATTTAATTTGATCAAATTTTGAATCTTAAAATATAATTTTATTTTTTTAATTATTTGCATTAGTTATGACACTAACAAAACTATCCCATTTTCAGATGAAAATTTCTAAAGAAAAATATGCATCAGATACTTTTGATGGATTTTCAACGTATATGCGGAGGACAACCAGTCCATGTGAAAAGCATCACAAAATCGCCTGAGAATTTGGTAGTTTTTGATGGGAATGTGGCGTGCACTTTTCAAATGAAAAATCCAATCGAAAGTTTTCCGATGCCATTTTCAGACGAATTTTTCGTATGAAATAATACTTAAGATAAAAATGTCAAGGCGGATTTCAAATGAAAAATCCATCAGGAAACCATTTAAAAAAAAATTTAGACGTATTTTCGTGAAGGACCTTAATTTCAGCTTCCAACAGCATCACAACACCTAACTATTTATTTGTAAAGTGAATATAAAATATAAGAATTAAATAACAAAAGACATATTCTTATAATGTAATTAATGCTATTAAGAACTTTTGAGTGAGAAACAAGAAAGAAAGAAAATCTATGAGATGTTTTTTAAAGTAATAAATAAAGTTAGTATTGAATAAAATTAGCAGTCACGTTAATGGACATTTGATTGTGGAGGAGGCAGCATCCTAAATACTTTATAATAGAGGGACCGAAGTAAATTTTATCTTTTTACTTAATTTCAAGATATTTTTTTATCAGGTAGTTATTTTTGTTTAGGAGAGCATCTAAAAATTTTGTTAGTAGAGGATGGATGGGTTATTCATATTAATTATACAATATAATCAAGTAAATTAGATTTCATTCTTGAATTAAGTATCTCTCATCATTATATTTGTACACTTTTTTCGAATTTTCCTCCAATATCAAACAAAGAAACACATACATACACGTATATACATTATTTTTCTCATATATAGCCTTAATTACTCATGCCTATGCATTAATAGAGGATAAAGGGTAATTCATATTAATTAATCATATAATATAACCGAGTAAAATAAATTTCACTCATGAATAAATATCTATCATCATTATATTTCTACAGATATTTTCTTTGGATTTTTCTTCGATATCAAATGAATAAACACACATATAAATATATATATATATATATATTATTTTTCTTACCAAAATCCAAGATCCATATGTAGCTTTAATTATTCAAATAGGCTTCATCACATTAGGATAGAATCATTCCTTCATCTTGTCATCCAACCATTGCTTTTATGTCAAACAAAAAGCCAAAAGGTACCTCTTTTGAAAGAGACTTTTGTCCCTTAACCATAAAATGCAAAAGGACTCAAATTTTGAACCACTTTAGATAAGAACCAGAGCTTTTCCACATGAAAATCATTACAGAATTGTACGGAGGTATATAAATATCAATCAAATCCCACTTGGAATTTCATTTCATTCAAAAACACATCTTTTTGAACAATATAAACTACAAACAGACGCTAAATAAAGTTACCAATTGCTGATAAACAGTGCACTATATATATATATATACCTATTTCTGCAAATGGGGCTGAAATACTATCTAACTTTCGTTGCTCTACGAACCCATTGAGACCATTGGAAGAGTATTCTCATTGCACATCCAAGATTTTGGGCTTTCTCAACCAGTACTGCTGGAACCTCTGCCTTGCATACTCCATGTAATCAAAGTCGATGTGGTTCACATATGCCTACGGATAAAGACACGTATCCCACATTAAAATATGCTACTTAGGACTACATTTAACATAATATGCAGAAATAAATAGAAAAAGATACATGGTTACCATACCGAGATAATCCCCCACAGTCCCCAGAAAATGTGGTTGGCAAGAGTGTACTTCTCTACATCATCTACAAGCTGCTGTAGAGTGGTGTCACTTGGTTCTTGGCCTGCATGCATTAATCCAACTTTTGGGGTCATTTTCAGTTGTTTGTGCAAGATAAGTTAAAAGTTTTCAAGAATTGGATAAGGATGAAGGCCTTTGAGAAATAAATATGCTGCAGTACAGTGTAGGTAGCTTGAAAAATTGACCTTTTCCCACATTCAAAAGGTCACAATGAGGATTCTGGTAATGTGTGATACCTACCAAGTCAAAAGTTGGTTTTTCTCTACTTTTTGCTTATCCCAGTGGTACAAGAAATTTAACACCGCTAGGAAATAATAATAAATAAATAAATAATTCAACCTTCTTACGTTTGAAATTTCCATTTTTTTCCATGCAAAGGAAGTATCATTTTCCAACATGGCACTGACATTTGACTTTTGGGAAGTTAAGTATCTTACTGCTTTCTATCTGTAATACTGCTACTGATAGTACATACAAACTATGCTCAATGGTTGAACTTTTTACTTTTTTATTTATCTTTTAGTAATTTATTAATTCGTTGATAAAGAAATAGCAAAAGCAGTATTGACTACATCAGTAGGAGGGGAACATCCATCACAAAAAGTCGACGGATACTTAATGGTCTAAAGTTCAAATCTCTGTTTCACATTCAAGCAAATAAGTTGAGACACACCAACCTGCAAATCTGAGATATTGCTGTACAAACCGTTGGCGCTCCTCTAGACCTGTTAGCCAACAAAGTTGAACAAAAGAGCCAATTCATCATTATTGCATACAGATTGATCCTATTGTGTATTGTTTGGGATGTGAAAAATCATGGAAAAATGAAAAGAGGCTTTAAGAATTACTAGCTAACCAGGATATTTGCTGTAGTCCAAAACGTGAGGTGTATCTGTGTGATAATTTGCAGCCATCTCACAGAAGTGATTTGCAAGATCATAGGCAACAGGGTTGTAACTCGCATATTCATAGTCCTGCTTTCGGAAGAAAAATCAAATTTAAAATCCTTGCAAGACGAAAAGTGATATTATTACAAGTGATGTATTCAATATTGCTGTCTTTGAACATGGATTAAGACATCATAAGAAAATACGAAAATGGAGAAAACCATTTTAAATATCCATTTCTGGAGCAGTTGGCCAGGTAAATGCTCATAGGGATAGGAAAAACATACGATTATAGTGATGGATCTTTTCTTGTCATCGATCATTATGTTACCATATTGCAGGTCATTGTGGCAGAAACCAATCTCTTGGTGGTTCCCTGATATCGCCGTCCCTAATAAGTTGATTTCCTTTTCTAGGCCATCCAAGTGATATTCCTTTGCATGATCAGGAGAGCACAAACTTTTGGCCTCTCCAAGCCAGTTTCTGCAGAAAGTATAAACACAATCAGAAACAAATCTCAATCTTCACAGATTTAACTGGTTTTCTTTTTCGGCTGAAGATTGGTACCTCATTCTGTTCCAGAGAACAACATCTTTTGGACCAGGCATATCGAGATTATGAAACTCTCTCATTTTTTCTGCTATGAGGGCAGATATTTCCGGGTCCCGAAGGTCACCATCTGATAGTGTCTGCAAGTCAGACCGCAGAACATATAACTTAGAATATTTCATACTTTGCAAGAGATACGAGGAAAGTGAGATCCCATCTCTGTACTTGGAAGATTTTGATGTCAAAGTACACAGTACCTAAACTAATACCAGGACAAACAATCTTAGAGAGTAGCCAAAAGTTGTGGTAAGAACAACCAGAACAGAGCCCAATAGTCAGCAAACAAGGTAAGATAATCATCCTAATCCTACTTATTGTCTTTATACGGCAAGATGCCAAAAAAATCATATTCAACATGGGAATCCGGCTAGTCATCCTCCGGAAGGCATCATAATTTTGAGTTGAATATAACCAGATAAACAGGGGGAAATGCTTTAAATTTACATGTATAATTTATGTGCTGATAAACAACTTTTTAATCCATGCGTTTGGTTGATTTTAGCACTTCAAAAAACAAAAACATGCTGAACCTCGGATGAACAAGTGTTTCCACTTCTTAAACAGTTTATCTCCAACTGAAAAATTGAAGGGCTTTAGTCTTTACTGCAGAAGACATCATCCTTGTCCTAAACTGACAACAAAAGACGAAAATGAACAAGAAACATAGAACTTCACATACCCTTGCATGAATGAACTCCTCAACTCTTCCCTCTCTGAACTGACCAAGAAGCTGAGGCCCATAACCATGCATAGATAAACATTCAAAAGTCCGAATTTCCTCATCTCGGTTGAAGAAAAGCTCAACCCCTTCGCCATAAATCCGAACCAAAACCGTCCTTGGTTCATTTTCCATCTTTTTTGGCCAGCTAATTCGATATACCTCATTAGTCATGGCGCCGCTAAGGTGAGCTATCTTCAAAGCTCTAAAATCAATCACATCTCCCCAATTTGAAGCAAGAGATAGCAGCAGCTTCAGCAATTCCTCAGGCAGACTACCTTCAAGAAATCCATTCGTCTTCACGGCCATCAGAAAAATCAACACTCTTCTTATAACCTTACCAAGAAAAAGACTCAATTGTTGTTATTATTCATTTCACTCCAGAAATGGACATCAAAGTAATTATTAGTACAAAGGTCAAAATCACAGAAGCCCAGAGAAAAATTTCAGCGCATAAAATGGAAAGCCAGCCCAGAAACGAAAAACAACATCTTTCTCCAAGAAAACTGCAACAAAACTAATTCAAGATGCAATATGACAAAAATCCCAGTTGAAACAAATGATCAAACATTTGAAGAACACAAAATTAATCAAAACAAGAAGGCAATAAACTCACCAGGAAAAAGGACTCTGTCCCACAAAACCTCAGAGATGGCAAGAATCAAAACCTTTTTGGTGCTAAAAAATGGGAAAACCTTCAACAGGGAGTTGAATGGCGCTGAAACCGTCCAAGAAGTCTCTGTATATTTATAGATAAAAAGAAGAAAGCTGGCAGAGAGTATTATATACCATTGAAAGAATCATATTGAACAAGAATCTGCTTTTGCTCTTGCAACAACATTTATAGTGATTTCCCTTTGAAAATAATATGTATTGTCAGCGTATCTAAATTTTAAATGTATACTGATACGCTAGCAACACGCTTTGTAACGCGTACCGGCATTGGATATCCAATGAGGAGTGAACACGTGTCCCGTGGTGCATTTGCCGGGAAAACTGGAGCACCCACAAGTAAACGACCAAAAACTAATTCTCATCCGGCCGTTGGATTTGTGGCACGTATTTTTATTTTTTATTATTTTACCATTTGTTGGAGATATTTGGGACAATCCCAACCATCAAATTCAAATCCGCATTTATTATAATGGATGACCCAAAAAAATTGTTATACATATTATATATATATATATATCCGCTGCAAAAATATTAAATAATTGAAATTATATTATATTATATTGATGCAACGTAATTTATATTATTTGATTATATGCATGCTATATGCAAGAAGTTTTCAAAATCAATTTTGTTGACTTTTGGCATTATGGTCGGTTGCACAATAAAGATTGGTTTAATAATCAACTATTTTGTATTTTTGTTGACTGGGTTACTTATTTGTTTGGTTGGTGATGAGATATCGAATTCATTAACTCTCCTTATCTTTATATCTATATCATTTCCTTTTCTTTTTTTTTTGCAAGAAAATAGGCTATTATTAAGTTCATGATTATTTATTATGTGCAAGCTTCTCCAAATATGAAATTAATAGTTGGAATAAGGTCAATTTTCATAAGTGGGGGTAATTCACATGTCACATCAAATGTCGATATTCAAGTGGCTGAGAGCAACATGACATAGATTAAATTAGTTTTTCATAAGTTTGGAGTTTTATATGACCTAACTTGTCAGTTGTTAATTTTGATTCAAATTTCCTTTATAATTTCTTGAAATAATTGTATTGAATAGAACGTGAAGTACACTAGACAACAAAATCGATAAAAATGGGAAAGAAAAAAAATAATAATCACTTGGTTGAGTTTTCTTGTAAAATTAGTAGTAGTAAGTCACAATAGATATTACCATGAATATTTAGAAAAAAGAAAATGATATAAAATATTGAAAAAATTAAACATCAATCGCGTCATGGTTGAATCTTAGATGGATTTCCTTTTCATCATGTCTTACATCTATTCCTCCACTTTTTCCTCCAGTTATTATATGTGAATATTAGGGTTGCCAATACTTGATTAAAAAAAGAAAGAAAGAAAGAAAGAATATTAGAATTGTCCATGGCGCTGATTTTAATTCAAATTCGATTTGAATTTGATCTGATTATTTAAAATATTTAATTGTTAAAATATTCGATGGATATGATTCGATTAAAAAAATTCATAATCCGAAATAATAGAGCAAATATGGATTTAATTCGATCCGATTCATTAATAACTCGAATCTAAATATATAAAATCTATACTATTATATATAGCACAACGGTGTGAGACCCACAATTACTTAATTTTGATTGCAATTTTGTCCAAGTGGCAAATTCTTATAATTTTGAGTTTTTTAATTAAATTTAAAAAAATTCATTAATTGTTGATTATTATCTCTAACCGATATGATTGTATCTTATCTCTAATTTTCTTTCATTTGAAATTTAAAATATGTCTCTCTATACTATTAAGTAAGAACTTAATTCAAATTTAAAAATATAATTTATTTTATTTATTAACAATTAGATATTAATACTATATTATAAAAAATTGATAAAATCTTTTTTCTTTAATGGTTTAAGATAAAGTCGCTACATCTCCATTGAAAAAAATTAAACAATAGTCTCTAAGATAAAGTCATTACTTTTTTAGTTAATTCGCACTAAATTTTTAAAATTTTAAAATTTTTAATTAAATAAAAAAAATCATTAGTAGTTGGTTGCTCTATTCATATTAGTTGAACACTTATCCATTCCATATAAATATTTCTAAAGTTTCAAAATCATTTTCTTGGTTGAACAAATAATTATTTAATTGATCTTTAATATTAGAAAAACGATTATCTATAAAATTTGTTTCATCTTGCGCTTAGAATGTATCGAAGATTTCTTAATTTAAATTTTTTTAAAGATCTTTTTTAAGTTTTCTCTTAGCTTTAATAACTAAATTTATTTATACCTGATTGTTTATGATGAAAACTTTTTGAAAAAAATATGAATTTTACAACTAATTACAAGATGCTATGTGTAAAATAAAGTCCTAATAATCAATTTAATGGTTTTATTTATATATTGAAGTATCAAATTCAATTTTAAATATAATAATTAATTTAAATAATATTCTAAATATTTATTTGGTCAATAAATCTAATATAGCTAAATATAAAGTTGAGATTTTTCAACCAACAAAATGCAGTCTAATAAGATATAACAATAAAGCAAATTTCATCAGACGATATCAAATCTCTATCAAATAACGATTTAATATTATCCTTTAATATTATATATAATAATAACAAAATATCAAAAATATTTCAATAGGTTAAAACTCTTCTACTTCATGCACCTATATAAAGGTGCTATGTGATTCTATGCAAACATAACTGGAAGAAATAGAAAAAATTCAAATTTCAAAAAGATTTACCTCGGTCTTTCAAATATGAAAGAAGGAGAAATCAATAAATTTTTCCACAATAAATTCATTTTCTGCTGGAATTTGATAGCTATTGAAATTTTGATTTCATATATATAATTAAACATAATTATCTTTTTTTGATTGTTGAAAACCTGATGTTCTCTATGTTAATATGGCAGAGTATGACAAATAAGCTAGGCACAGGAAATGGGTGAGCAAGAAAATTTGCATCAAAGAATGATTCTTTTTTGACTTATTTGTAAGGATTTATGTGGTATTTTCTTCATGTTCATTTCAAGTATAAGATATATCGAATCATATAAATGTATTTCTTGCCCCCCCACTAGAGTATTGCTACAACCTTAATATTTTAAGGATCATGAGAAATATTGATCACTAATTTATTTTACCTTTTTTATATGAATGATCAGGAGATTTGGACATGGATGATTTTTGATGAAACAATAATAGAAATCATTATATTAATATGACGACGATACGATCAAGTTGGGACATGGAGGTAAATAACATGTGAAAAAAATTGTTATTTATTATTAGTCTACTTTCAATAATTATTTGGAATACAGAGAATTTTTTTATCATAATGCAATTTCAGGTTGAGAAGGTCTCAAAGCATATTGAAAAGTGACCAATTTCTGATGTAGAGTCTCACAAGTGATGAAGGAATTCAAGATAAAGATGAATCATGTCTTAATTTCTACTTTAAAAGAAAACTCATAACTTATGTAATGTGATTTTTGTTTTTATTGATTGAATATTTGTAATACTTGGAAAAGTTAACATAATGTTACTTTTGTTTTATCAGTAGTCCCTCAAAATGTGATTAAATTTTTGCTAGATTTAGTATTTCAAAATGTGGTTTCTAATACTTTTGAGGAGCATTTTCTTCCGTTAATGTAGTGTTCCACTTGGCTTAGCCTTTTTAAAACGTGATATCAAAACTTTCAAGCTAATTGTATAAAAATTTGCAACTACTCATTTGGCCAGATAGCATTATCCTTGCACTTATATGTATAAGATTTGGTGTTCAAACTCAAAATAGTCCCAAATGTATTCACCTTTTGTTTGAGATTTTTTTTTTTTAATTGTATAGTAAGTTTTTATATTATTAATATTGTTTATCATTCTTTCATATCTTTGCAGGTATTGTACTTTTTATTATTTTGTTCAATTTATTTTAAATTGACTAAGTTGTCTTGGGTTATGGAAAAAAATAAGAGTCTTTGCATTTTTACATCGTACTTTTTTAAATTGATAATAATATGATGAGCTTGAGTTTTCATTGCTTTTTATTGATATTAATACATATGATTTGGTGGGGAAAACTCTTTAATTTTGATATTATTCATCTAATTTTAAAAAAATCACGTATTAAACTTACTTTTACATAAAATAAAAACAATACTAATATATTATATTTTGAATAATAATTAATTTCATCCGTGCATAGATACAATATATCAAATTAGATACTTTTCATATAAATTTTTCAAGCTTATCTACATCATAATTGCATCACTTGTTTTATATTTTTACTAGTATGTGCCCGGCGCGACACACCAAAAATTATTTTAAAATTGAAATAATTTATTTTATAATAATAAATTTATTTTACTTTTTTTTTCTTTATACGCACATGCATATCAGGAGTCTGTTAGGGTTCAAACTTCTGACCTCCCACATTGTGTGAGAGACTTATGCTGCTGGGCTACAAGTCACTCGGCATAAATTTATTTTACTTTATGTGATTAAAATATGAATTGTAATTATTTTTAGCATCTAACAAAAAAAGTCTTATTAATTAAATAAAATAATATGAATATTTCAATTAAAAATATTATGTTTGAAGATAATTTATACTTAAGTTAAAAAATATTAAGAATTGCTAACTCTAAGTTTATAAATTATACAGAAATTAATAAAATGATAAAATTTAAAAAATAAATAAAAGAATTAAGAAAATAAAAATAGCGCAGAATATTTTACTAAATATGCTTTATATATATATATATACTTACATATTTTGATATGATAAATAAGTAAATTATCTTTTTTTAAAACAATATATAGCTTCTTTAATTTTATGATTCCTTAATAATTTGTAAGTCATAGTTACATTTTCATGACATTTAAGAATTTTTAAATGTTAAATAGTTTTTGTTAGAGTAAATATATAACCTCTTTGTACTATATTTTAAAAGGTTATTAATTATTTGATAATTAATTCAATAAGTAATTTGTAACATACAATTTTTATAAGCTAAAATATCTTTTAATATTCCATATAACTCTGATAAGTAAAATTTATTTATTTATATATATTTATTTATTTATTTTATTATTTTTGAAATTATCAATTGACACATATTTTGTACATGAATAAAATAATAAGTAAATTTCAAACATTTAATTTAAAATAAAATATTAATCTCTCAAACATTTCTTTTATAAGTATATCAAAGTGTAGCGAATAATCAAATGGTTACTTACTTTCAATCAAACTTTTTTTATCGATATCATTAATCCATGTAAAAATATTTTTATGAATTATTATAAGAAAAAATATTAAAATAAATGTATGCTATATAATTATAAAATAGCATAATTAAATATATTAAAAAATATAAAAATTGATATCATTTTCTATTTAAGTGGCCATTTATCAAGCTTTTGAAATTTTTTAACTATGTCAACCATATATGTCCTATATAAAAACAATTATTTAAATAATTAAAAATGAGTTCTCAATTATTATATTGCTAAAAAAACTAAAATGATTGAACTAATAACATGAAAATCAAGTTTAGAGTTTGTAGTTGTTGTAGGAAGTAACTATTTACATTTGAAACAAATTCTTCAATGAAATTATTATATTCTGTATATGTGGTTTTTTCTAAAATTGTTTTACATATCTAAAAAATAATATTATAAAAATAATTAAATCGTAAAGACTTTTATAATTGAATACTTACATATCACTGAATTTATAATTATTCATTTTTGAAACTTCTAACTTTTTAATAAAGAAGTGATGATTTGATATTTTATATAAATATTTGTTTATCTCTTTCATAAGCAACAAATAAGTTGTAAATTTTTTTAAATAAGTCATGATATTAAGAGATAATTGTGATTGTTAAGTATTTTAGTTTTACTTTTGAAGTATATTTAACATAAATTATGCAAAAGTTATATAAGTGTGTATATATGTATATACATTTAAATTCTAAGTTGTCTCGAAAATAATTATTTAATTAAGAAATAAAAAAATTATTTGATAAAATGATTAAATATTTTGTATTTATTTAATAAGTTTTTGATTAAAAATAATTGAATGTTGTATTACTTCAATTAAAAATAAAGTGATTATATCTATATAAATACAAAAGAATTTATTATGTATGAAAAATTGATTGTTGTTTTGAATAACTAATTAGTTATCAACTATTTTTTGGATAAATTTTAAGTTTTTTTGGATAAAAATTTATGATTAAATTTAAAAAAATCTAACTCTTTAAATAAAAATAAGTTAATATTTATCAGAGCTCATATTTCTTACATAATTTCATTATTTCGTATGTCCCTCTAATTTTTGATAGTTAATATTATTAAAGTGAATATAAATTACTAAATATGAAATATATCTATTGTGAAATGTATTTATTTAGCAATGAAATTTTGATTTTTAGCTCTATATATACTTTTTATAAATAATTTATTTATTGAAGAGAAATAAAATGATTTTCTTATAAAAAATATTGTAATAAGTAAAGATTCAACCAATCGAAATAAACTTATCAAAGTAAATGATATTATATACAAAAAATGAAAATATTCTTTCTTAAAAGAACATAATTAGAAATGAGTAAATTAAATGCTAATAAATTTAATGAATATTTTATAATAAAAAATATAGTATTTTATCATTCATTTGATAAGAAAATTGAAATAATTTCAACAACTTAATAAAATTATAATATTTTTAAGTATTTTGTAATATCACATTATTTGTTGTACAATAATCAAATATAATGTATATATAATTTTTTTATGTAGATAAATTGAGAGAGCTACAACTAATATAATAGTAAAATAAAATTCAATGTCAAAGATAAATTCTTATATGAACATACAGAAATATTTGAAAATAGTATTGAAAATAAATATATAAAATATAATTAATTGAAATAAAAAAGTACTGCATGCTGATGTTTTTAAGTAATATAAAAACTTCAATCCTAATTTGGCCATAAGAACTTTAATTTTAAAAAAATATTGAGGAAACAATAGAGTAATAACAATAATAACTGGGATGAAAATATGATTACAAATATTTCTTGAATTATCTTATGAGATAGAAATCTATATTGCAACTTTAGATAAATACAACATGATATTTTAGTTATAATAGATAAGTTGGTTGTATTAAGATAAAATATAAAAGTAAACAAACAACCAATAAAAAATTTTCAATTGAATTAAAAAATTCAAAATTCTAAGAATTTAACATTTGGCCAAAATTATACAATTAGAATCAAAATTACACAATTAGATAAGCACAAAACTGTGCTATATATAATAGTACTAGCATTATTCCCATGCTATATATGCATGGATTCTTTAAAATTATTATATATTAATGTAATTGTTGAATTATAAATATAATTAAACCTAACAATATAAAAATAAAATTATCGCAAAAAAATTGGCCAGATAATTAGTAAAAAATAAATTTAAGATTATTTAGTGAGAAGTTAAAAAAATATTCTAAACTTCCAAAAATTAAAGTCTATGAATATGATTACATATTTTATTAAAAAGAAAAAAAATAATATGCAACCAAATACTAATAGATAGTTGCATTAAAAAATAAAAATATATGAGAAGGATATAAAATACAAGATTGCTGGCTTAAAAGTTGTTGAAAAAAATTTAAAATTTATAATATTTTAAAATTACATTAGACTTAAAATACAATGAGTATATATTAAGTTAAAACTTAAAATATAAACATTTAGATAATGTATTGACTATCAAGAATTTAAAAAATTTCTTATTTAATTTCAATTTTTGAATAAAAATCAATTAAGCCAAGCAAAACTATGATAGTAAAAGAAAAAGAATTCAAAAAATAAAATAAAAATATAAAATAATTATAAAGTTAAAATCAATATTAATGTATAAGTTAAACCTTTTATTGATTTATCATTTAGTTATCCAATAATTAAGTGAAGAAAAGAATTAAGAATATATATTGGTAAAATAGTATTTAAATTTTTTAAAAATAATACGAATTATACATACTTATAAATACACAATTACATATATATGAATAAAAAATAAAAATTAAATGACATACTTTTAAAATATAAACATTCAAAAAGTGAAACAAACTTTAC
The DNA here is from genome assembly GCA_018894105.1 of Jacaranda mimosifolia. Taxonomy (NCBI): domain Eukaryota; kingdom Viridiplantae; phylum Streptophyta; class Magnoliopsida; order Lamiales; family Bignoniaceae; genus Jacaranda; species Jacaranda mimosifolia. Next base: position 2,617,723 of record CM032131.1, on the reverse strand, counting down.
AAATACCAAAACCAAAAAATAGATCTTATCCTATAAAATTATAAACCTAGATAAAATATATATATATATATAAGAGAATATAAAAATAAATTACAAAATCTAACAAATAAATTAATAACTTAATTCAAAGAATGAATTAAAGGATACTAAATGTATAACAATTTAAATAAAATAAAAATTAATTGACCAAATTTATCAATAATTGAAGATAAAAATATAATTAAGAAAAATTAAATTAAATTAAAAAATATTAAGAGCAATTCATATATATCTCATCTCGTAAAATTATAAAATTAAAAAAACAAAAAGGAATTTAAAAATTAAAAAATTAAAAAAATGAATCAATTACTTAAACTAAATAATAAACAAAAAAGATAATAAAAATTTACAAAGTTAATAACAATAAAAGCTAAATGATTATTTTTGGTTGAAAAGAAAATTATAGCATTAAAATCCAAATAATCTCTTCCATCATGTACATAACATCCCTTAAAAAAAAAAAAAAAAAAAGCGAAATCAAAAAAGTGAAAAATAAAATCAAACAATCAATAAACAATTTGAAGAATAAAATAAAGAGACACACAAAGTGATACAGGGAAAAAAAATGATAGAAAATAAAGAGGCACACAAAAAATAGAGTGAAAAAAAATACTAGAAACTGAGAGTATTAATAAAATGACTTTCGAAACACTCTATGTATAATGGTATAAATATAAATTAGTTATTAAAGATAAGAGAAAATTATGAAAAACTTATCAAACTATAGAGTTCAAATGATTTAGGTATCTTCCATATATTGAGAGTAGAGATGAAAGAGATTTTGTAAATAAAACGAAATAATTTTTTTGATATTTGTGATAAACAAAGAATAATTTGTTCTAATCAATAAAATTATTTCAAAAATCTAGATATCTTTAAAAGGAATAAATACTTCCAATTTAATAATCAAAAACCAATTTTTAAATTTAATTAAGAAGCTCAAAATTATAAGAATTCAGAATTTGATCAAAATTGCACAATTATGGGTTTCATACCGTTCTGCTATAAAATAATTGTAGAATAATAAAATTTATATACAAAATAAAATATTTATCTATTAATCTTGTGATAAATTAAATTTATAAGATAGAATTTTGTGATAAGAGTACTTAACATGATGCTTATAAAATATTTTTTAAACTATAAACTTATTTAGTGAGATAAAAATATGATTATATATATATATATATATATTTTTGAATTATCTTATGAGATAGAAATCTATATCACAATTTTTGTAGCGTCCCCACTCGGAACAACTCCTAAGCCGAAGCGCTACTCAGTTCAATCTTAAATTGAACCCAAAATACGAATCAAAAGACCCTCAATCAAGCATTTTAAACTTATCAGAAATAGTAACGGATTCCAACTTAAACAAACATTAAATAAACCCATAACAAACAACACATATACTAAACAAATACCACCAAATCTCATATCCAATTTATCAAAAGCAGCGAAAATTTCAAACTTAATTAACCCATCAAATCATCAAGTAAATGCCATAATTCACCTTCTTATATTTGGCAACATTTACATGCCTTAAGTCGTTAGCATCAACATGATATCATCACAATGTCTCAAGTTCAAGCTAAATATTCAAATGATTCTATCTATCTATCTATCTATCTATCTATATATATATATACATTGAAACACCAGTTATATTACAAAAGATAATTTTCCTCCAGTTCAAACCAGAAGCCTACATCCATCACTTAACCCTCTCTGAGAAAATCAATGAAATACAAGGGGGTAAGTCCAAATGACTTAGTGAGGGATAATCGTAACAGTAACTGTAAGGATTTGTTGAGGAAGAATCAACTCAACAGATTATCATTGGTCAATTAGAACAAGAGCATATCAAACGATTACAGGCATAGTACAATCAGATAGAATAGTTAGGTTACAGGTGAATTGGATACAAATAGATAAACAGATCATAACAGGAAATCAGAATACAGTTAGGCAGAATAGATATTTTCAGATTTCAAGAGTATTAGTAGGAACTAGCTCAGGAGTTGTGGCTGTCGGCTCGAATAGCCCGGGATCGTCTCAATCGGATTAGTTCGGGAGGAATGGTCTATCTCAATCGAATAAGTTCGGGAGGAAATACAGATAGCTCATCCAACCTGGACAACGACCCGATCTAGACCAAGAAACTTGCGCAACCTTGTTGCTCCATGAACAGAATACGAGCAATTAGAATACAGTCAGAAAACGGAACAGAACCTATTGATCAGATTTCCTTATCACAAGTTGTAGGCTTATGGCTTATCCCAAGCGCACAGTCGGGATTAACGCCCCATTACTTAATCAAAATTCAGGGCTTACGACTTATCCCTTACATAACAGGGATTAATGTCCCAGGGTTTACAGCTTATCCCATGCTCACACAGTAGGGATTAAAGTCCCGAAATAATAGTACAGACAAATAACAGACAATCAAATTACTGGTCGAACAAATAACAGTATAAAAAGTGCAGAACAGTACAGAAATACCGATGAGGCAACATATAATAGAATAAAATGGAATAGATAACAGATAGTATCAGGTAACGAATTAATACAAATAGCAGATGGAAGTTCTAGGCACCAGAACAGACAGAAACAAAATTGATATCAGAGATAACCCTGACAGATAACAGATAACAATTGGAATTCAACACATTTCAGATTTCAAATAAACAAAGTACAATACAGAAATAAAAAACCCACATAGGGGCTTATCATAATAATAGATAAATAAAGGAAGTGCTAGGTTGACAGACCCTTACCTTTGTAGTTCTCAGATATAACAACCACAGTCAGCAATCCTACTGGTCGGACAGAACCCACTTTGTCGTCACCTAAACAAAATGGGATTTACCATTACAATCCTCCTTTGATTCTTAATATGCATAATTAAACTATTAACAGTCCCCAAAATCTCTAATTAACTAACTAATATAGTAATCAGGATTCGATCAAATCTATCGGTACGAGATATGTTAATTAAGATGATTACTATAGAAATAATTACGAAATTGTTTCAATCCCAATAATAGAATGAATTCTAGTCCTTGAATCATGATTTTCAATAAATCATCCCAAATTAACAACAACAATCCATTTAACAAGATTATCCTCAATGTCAATATTTAGGTCCCAAATGTATATAAAATCCTCAAGTTAGGGTTTAATCCTTTAATAAACTTTAATTAATCCCAAAATTATCATATAATATAACAAGATTCGGGTCCACTAACTATATAATACTCCTTGCATGGAAAAATATATACATATATATACCAATCATATAATAATCCTCAATCTTGGCATAATCACAAGGTTCACAATTGAAAAGGGTACAATATACGTATGCATATATATATATATCAAAATCAAATCTAAACTTTAACGCAAGAGCAGGCCATCGGAGTTCTGAAACCACAAACCAAGTACACGGGTGCGATCATCGTGTCGGGGAGATAAAATTATCTCACTATCGCAGCCGCGCCGTCGGAAAATGCAGTGCCACCACCCAAAGACACCTATCGCCGTGAGCTTTCCAATGCTCAGCTTGGTTTTTAGTTTCTCCACCGGAAAAGCCTCCAATCAAAGCCCCGAAACCTTCAAAATCGCCTTGTTCTGCCGTGGAGTTTTCGCTGGTTTCCACCACCTCCGCCACATGAAACTCCCATGTAGTGACGGTCGCTGCTCTGCCGTCACCCATCAAGTCCACCGAGGTGGGTCTTCTTCAACGCTCGATTCTTGGTGAGTTGCCGCCCGTTTAGCCTTGCATGTGGTGTGCAAGTGTTGCCGGAGGTGTGAGGAGTGTTTTGATCGGTTTAGTTTGGTGAAAAGGTGGTCGCCGGTGGGTTGGGGTGGTCGCAGGTGAAGGAGGAAAGAAGAAGGAAATGAAGAAAAATGGCTCGGTTGCAATTTTTGCCAACTTTTATAAAATTGAATTTTCTAATTTTGCAGATTTACCCCAAAGATTTTTGAACAACCTCAATTAAATCCTTGCAATTTGAAAGATACCACTTTGACCCCGTTGACCAAAACCCTTCCATGCAAACCCCAATAATTTCGAAAGTGTTCAATCAAAATTTCCAAAATTATATATCTAACCCTAACGCTTTCAAAATTTTGCAATCAAGTCCTTTTTATTTATTTTCTGAGCCCTAAAATCTGATCAAATTAATACCTCAATTTCTAAATCCTCATTTTTCGTAATCCCAAATTTTAAGGTTATTACAATTTTGAATAAATACAGCATAATATTTTAATTATAATAGATAAGCTACTTGTATTAAAATGAAATATAAAAGTAAATAAACAACCAATAAAAAAATTTCAACTGAAGTAAAATACTCAAAATTTTAAGAATTTGACATTTGGCTAAAATTGGACAATTAGAATTAAAACTGTATAATTGTAGGTCCAACACAATTGCACTATATATAATATTATAGATAGATAGATAACAGGAAATGATGTAGGAAGAACAATGAGCAAGAGCAAAATGTCATAATATGACAAGAATGCAATACAAATCTAGATTTGATTAAAATGAGTTTCTTTTTTTATAAAACTTTAAATTTATAATTAGTTGATTGAAGAATCGAGTATAACTATGTATTTATATGCCAAATAAGTATTATATAAGCAATAAAACCTAAAATGCAATGATATGGTGAATGAATATGATTAAGTTATATTCTATTATTGCTTTTAAATGATCAACAAACTTGAAATTTTATTCATTGATCTGTTGTGCGTGTGTGTGTGTGTGTATTTTAAGATGAATATTTTGGTTTTGGATTGTAATAAATTTCTAGAAAAATAACAAATATATGATGATTTTAGAAGTATTTAGATTCTAATCTTTTTTCAGACATTCAATTTTTATTAGGATTCGAATATAGTTATATCAACCACAGATCCTGTAGGAATTTGGATCAAATTTGGAATCGAATCTAACACGATCCGATTCGAATCTGACCCATTAACACCTATTGAAGTTATATATATATAAATAATACGACTTAGTTTTATTTTGCTCTAGAAATCATTTAATATAATTGTTATTAAATATCAAACACCAAAAGTCGCATTTGAGAATTTTTAATAAAAAGACTTCAAATATCTACTTTTGTAAATCATTTATAAAATGCAAATTCCTTTTGCTTTTGGTATTGTAGAATTGAACTTCATGGAAAGAACCTTTCAAAAGAAATATTCTTTCTTTGACCAAAGAAGAGGGAGATTCCCAATGTATATTATTGGTGCTCCATTCATTATTACTCAATCACTCTCAATGGACTATGAAAATTTTGCATCAATTTGGACCACAGATCAATTGTCCTTTTAGTGACTTTTGATGGTTAAGAAACTTGATACTTCAACAGAAATACATTTTTTAATAATCACTTTAATATTCAATAATTGTTAAAATGAAATGATAAGACAAGTCAAGAAAAAATATCAATAAAATGGGACAAACTATATGATTTTTTTTCTGTATCTTTCTTTTTTTTTTTTTTTTAAAGTTACACTTTCTTTCACTTCATACTGCTGCCAATACGGCTCCACAGTATTGATTACAAAATTGTCGGTTTGAGAATTGTTTTAATAATAAAAATATCTAAATTTAGTTAGACCAGTTCTAAAATGACACGATGAAAATTTTGATATGTACTTTTTATGTGAATAATAATTTTTATTTAATAATTTGATTTCATTATTGTTTATCATAAAACAAATAATGTATTATTATTTTCAGAAAAGTCTAAACGACATTTTAGTAGAATAGCATGTCAACCCAATGCTGGCAGGTGAATAGACTTATGAACGTTCTTTCTAATAAATTCGGCAAAATAATCATACAATTTTAGATGAATGGATGTCTTCTTTTGTAGTCAGATATATGCTCTATATATATCCACCAAAAACACAAATCCCTATAAATTGAAAGATCATATATGGAAGGCTAACACATCCCTAATATCGAATGTTAAAATAGTTAGTAGATTCTCCAGTATTTCCATTCTCAATATTCAAGACTTTGATACCTTTTCTTCACTTTCAAAAAGATGGTTTTAGACATGTAAAGGTTACAATTATTTATTATATAATATTTATGATTAGATAAAATTAATAGTTTATCAAATACAATTAATTCTTACATGGAGTAGTCTACGGTATAATTTTGATTGTACATACCTCATGTGAGGAATGTACAAATATACTTAATTTAAGCTGTTTGATTTTAAGTGTAAAATCATAACTTTTTATTTTAATGATTAGTTGGCATTTGGCAACATAATATGTACATTTAACCTGTTACCTATACGACTAGTTAATGGTTGATTATAACCATATGTTTATGGTTCATTATGTTAAAAAGTTGACTCCTAATAATGAAATTTTATTATTAAAAATTTAATCAAATGAGAAAATTACTTTTTTATCCCATAATTTAATTGGGTATGCACTGTTAATGCCAAACTTATAGTATTAAATATTTATTCTAAATTTTATAAAATTTTAATCAATTTTAGTCTTTCATTCAATTTTTCGTTTAAAATTTTGATGAAAATACATGTGAAAATATACACATCTATATATTATATATATAACTAGATGCATGGCAAAATTGTATTTTTAGTCCCATACGTTAGGGGGGTGTGCAATTTTGGCCCCACGCTTTTGCCAAATTTAAAAACATCCCAAAATCTCAAAAAAGTTACAAAGTTCGTCCCAAAAGTCAATTTCCGTCCAAAATTTAACGGAGAAAGCGCGTGTGACGCGCGTGGCTGTTTGATGCGCGTGGCCCCGCGAGCAAAATTGCACTTTTAGTCCCATACGTTAGGGGGAGGGTGCAACTTTAGTCCCACTGTAGATAAATTAATTTTAAGCCAATTGAGAAGTAACATATATAAAATAATATGCTAATTATTAATTTAAAATTATCTATTTATATTTTGGGATTTATTAAATTTAATTTCAAAAGATAAGTAGTTAATTTTAAATTTGCTTGAAAGAATTGCTGGACTCCTTCAAAGTTCCTCTAATTTGCTAAAATTTGTGTTGTGTCAAATAGTTGGAATCGGCTCTTTATATAGGTTCTTGGTGGGTAGGGGTTTTTATCGGATCCGATTTACCTGATGAACTCGATTACCCAAACCAAACCAACTTAATTGGTTCGGATTGGATCGGGTAATCGAGTAAACTCGATCAAAATCAATTAACAATTGGTTTGGACTCGGGTTCAACTTTTGCATACCCAACCCAGCTACCCGATTAAAAATTAAAATATAATATATATATATATATAAATGGTCATATAGTACACTTGTTTCAATATTTTGGTCATATAGTACATATACTAATTTCAATATTTTACCTACTTAAAATTGAATTTTTAATTATTTCATTAATTGAAATGTAATATATAATCAAAATAATATCTAATTTTTTAAAAAATAAAATTAAAAATAAAATATAAAAAAATAAAATTGAATAGGTATACCTGACTGCCCAACCCGAACCAACCCGATCCAAATTGGATTGGTTTAGTTCGGGTCTAGAGATCTAATTCCATGAAACCCGATCAACCTGATTAAATTTAATTGATTTGGATCGATTTTTTCTACAAATCCAACCCGTGAACACCCTTATTGGTGGGAGATCCTAGATAATATCAAATATCAAGGAATAATATCGGATATCTTTAATTTGACAATATCAAATATCAAGAGATAATATCAAATATCTTTGATTTAATTGGTCAAAAGATATAGACACTCTATCTTTGACACTTTTCAATAGTTGATTTGAATATAAATTAAATACTAAATTAATAATTAAAATTGACCATTTATCTTTTGGAATTAAATTTAATAAATCCAAAAATATAAATAAAAAATTTTCAATTGATAATTAACTTATTATTTTGCACATATCACTTCTCAATTGGCTTAAAATTAATTTATCTACAGTGGGACTAAAGTTGCACCCTCCCCTAACGTATGGGACTAAAATTGCCACCAAATCCTATTACCAAACGGCCATGCACGTCACACGTGCTTTCTTCGTTAAATTTTGGACGGAAATTGATTTTTGGGATGAACTTTGCAACTTTTTTGAGATTTTGGGATGTTTTTTAAATTTGGCAAAAGCATGGGACCAAATTGCACACACCCCTAACATATGGGACTAAAAATGCAATTTTTTCCTAGATGCATATATATATATATATAAATGTGTATATATAAACCCCATCCCACCTCCAACCACCACCCAAATTAGATTACTGTGGCCGGTAGCCACTCGATCAGGCGGTCAGATCTGGCCATGACCGAGCGGCTGACTGACTATGGGCTGGTGGCAGGAAAGGAGGGGGTGGGCAGGCGTGGGATGGTAGGGCGTGGCGTGGGTGTTGGGGCCTTATGGGGTTAGTGGCTGGGAGGAAGATTGACTCTTTTTTTTCGTTTTGTTTCGTTTTTTTTTTTTTTAATTTTATTTTTCAATTTTTATTTATTTATTTTTAATTAAATATTAATTTACTCAAAATATTTTAAATATATTTATATTTTATATATTATTAAGTATTAATCCGCCAAGTGACTTGTGGCCCAATGACATAAATCTCCCACATAAGGTGGGAGGTTAGGAGCTCGATCCCCGATCGAGCTCCTGATGTATATGTGTGTGTATAAAAAAAAAAAAGTATTAATCCAAAATAATTATTTTTACTTATATTATTTATTTAAAATTTATTAAATTATATTGTTCAAAATAAGTTAAATTATATTAGAATTATATTAAAATGATTAGTAATATTAATTAAATGCATATTGCTAGGATGATAGCTTTTGATTTTATATTTATTCTTAAACATTTTATTTAGTTAATAAATAAGATAATTATATTTAATTATATTATTTTAGATATATTTATTATTTTAATATTATAATATATAATATTCAAAATTATAAAATTATGTTTTTTAATATAATAATTTTTTTGAAAAATATTTTTATACTATTTTTTTAAATATTTACTAAGTACTTAATGTACTAAAATTTTAAAATACGAACCAATAACTTGTACAATTAACGATAACCTGTTAACTTGTTGTACAATTAACGATAACATGTTGTAAAATGACACATGTCATTTAGTTTAATGATACCTCATATGAGGTAAATACTAGCATATTTCACCATAGACATGCCCTTCTTACATTGTATGGTTGGTTCAACTTAGATTACTTACACTATACTTTTAAGTTCAAATAATAGTTTTCTTGATATTTAGCTTCAATAAATTTTAAAATATTTGAAAAAAGAGATAAAATTGAAAAATCGACTGGAGATTTCATAAAAATATATTTTTACAATTTTAAAATGCAAAGTGATAGTGTATATATATATATAATTTTCATTTTTTCTTTTTTCTTTTTTCTTTTGTTTCTTTTTTTGGTGGGTTGGCGTTCAGTTCAACTTTGCCTTTTTCTTTAATTGACCAGTCACAGTATATTATTACATTAAAAATATAGAACTACACAACAAACATTTAACAATTGGCAGTGATTCACAATTAATTAATCAAGTATCAATAAAATAGAAAAAATATAACTTAATAAATAAATAGACTCAAATCCGAGATATTTAGGGGTGATTAATTGGTATGTAAGAATAGAATCAAGAATAAGATTAAAATGAGAAAGAAATGAGAAATAAATGGAGCGGTTATTTCTTGTTAAATTACAATTTTATGATTGGATTAGTAATAGCTGTTACGAACAGAATGAATCTTATCCATAAAAGTTACTAGTCCATTCTTTATACCAAATTAATTATTTCTATGTAGAAAATTATTAACATAAAAAATATTTATTCATAAATATTCTTTTTTTCATTAATTCAAAGCTTATGAGATGAGTTTATAATCGATATGTTTTCATATCACTTTTGATTTATTCGAACTGATATCAATCAATATATACTTTTATATCTTATCAACTATGTTATATATATTTACGCAAAAAATATAGTCATAAATTTTTTTGAAGTTACTCTTTTATTATTATAACTTAGTAAGCTCCCTTGAAATTTTTATTATTGTTTTATTAAAAAAATATAAAATATCATATAATCAAAATGTTTAATTTTTTTTTTCTTGGGATAAAACTAGGATGTCTTTATTACATTTTTTTCGAAAAAGTTAATTTAAAGAGCTGCTAGTAGAATTCTTGACCTTTAGTTATTTAATTTTTTTAATCATTTCGAAGAATTGTGAATGTAATCAACATCTCAATATACACATGTATATATGATGCTGCACAAAAATGGAGTAAGATCTTTTGCAGTAAATAGCAAAAAGTCTGTTTATTTTCACTGGAACGCATGCAGAGAGATCCTTCACTCTCGAAAGTTCTTCAAAGTTCTCAGTTTTTTTGCAAATGATTTCTTTTGCCTAAATTCTTTCTAGAGCTCTATATTCTTAATTTTTTTCTGGGTAGGTTTATTCCCATTAGGATTTCATTGCCCTTTTTCATAGGCTTAATTTGTCAATAAGCTCTCTAGCCCTCTTTTCATTAAGTACTGTTGTCAGTTCCTTTGAAGGGATAATCTCAACTCATGTAGAATAGTGCGTGAAATTATAAGTAAGTCTCTTTAATGAGATCTTTTCATAATTAATTAGTTGGTTGGCGTTAACTTGTCAGGCACCTCAGTGGGAGGTCTTATTCCGGTGCTTAGGATGTCCTTAATTTATGTTAGATGCCCCATTGGTGAGTTTTCATCGTGATACTTAATGATTTGCATGGAACATATTTGTATTCCTCACTGGCCAGGGCTTTGAAACTAAGTGTGATGATAGCGTCTTGTAGAGGATCCCATTCTAAGGATCTTAATTTCATTAGCGATCATGGTGATGGAGTTTGATCATAAGCCTTAGTCAAGAGTTCTATCATCATTGATGCTAAAGTGTTGAGATGATGTCTGGGGGTGAGCTTTGTTCAAGAGGTCTAATCACTGATTGTAAAGTCATTGTAATGAAGTACGGCGCATGAGGAATGCATCCTAGGGAGGGTTTAATAGTTGAGATAGGGGGAGCAGCCACGTGGCTCCTGGCAGACCTTGTTATGGGCTTACGCTTAATTGATTAAGTATTAGAGTATTTTAGTTTTTTGAAGTGTTCAAGTGTTGCCACCCTCCTCTATGCAAGATTCATGGTGGGCCTTTTGCTTGGCTGCCACGTGGTCTCGGAGAAGTTTGTAATCAGATTATGCTAATGAGTTGCCATTTGCCTCCAGAGAGGTCTTTTTATTGTAGAATTTTTTGAGGACCACGTGCCTTTGGGAGGGTCGTATAGCGGGATTATGCCAAGCAGGTGCCACTCTACCTAGAAGGATAACTATGGGCTTCTTTGAGGTGACGACCACATGTGTCCTGGAAGACCATATAATGGGACCTACTCCAGTGATCACATGTCCCCAGAGGACTTTATAGTGAGATTATGCCTATGTGGTGAGCACAAACTCTTGAAAGAGCCTTACAGTAGGATCATGTCAAGGTGTCTTCCAGATTGCTCTAGCAAGTGATGCGTGAGCATTTCAAGTAAATCACGTTATAGCTAGAGATAATAGCATGTAAAAACTACAATCATTCAACTAAATAGTAGCAATACATGGATGTCATTCCCAAGTAAATTGGCTTTATTCAAATCAAAATAAAAGATTGAACTTCCTACCCAGAAAAGAAATAATACTTTAGAATAGATATGAATTATTGAATGAAAAATTATTTTAAGGAAAATAAGTAATAATAGAGAGCCCCACTAGTGGTGTGTTTAAGCTAGGGATGGGACCAAGCCGGGATAACCAAGTTTGGAACGATCGAGTCGGGTACTAAGTGATCCGGGATCAAATTTTTGATACCCAATCCCAGCCTAGTTGGGGATCGAGTACCTTGATTTTTATTTTATATAAAAAAATGGGGCCCAAAATTTGGTCGGAACCTGGTGATTCAATTTTTTTTTTTTAAATTTTAGTCTTGGGGGTAGGGGCTGCGTAGACCTGGGAAAGGTCGAGTGGGGGGCTAACTTAAAACATTTCGGCCTCTATTTTAACTTTTAATTTTTTTTATTTTTTTAATTATTAAACCGGGTACCCCGGTACTCGACTAGGTCAAGATTCACTACCTGAATCCTGACCCAGATAAAGAGTATGAGGTATCCATCAAAACCCAGTTGATAGGGTTTTGGTGGCTCATTACCCGATCATGTCAGGTCGAGTACCCAAATCATAGACCCGAATGCCTACCCCTAGTTTAAGAAGTATAGCGTGTGGTCTCTAGTGTGAATATTTCCATAAGGCTAGTGCCTTGTAACACAACTTTGCCCTTATCTCTTTTCTTGCAATCTCGCAGCTCCTTCATTTGATCCATCTTGGAGACAGGGCATTTAATGCTTTTCAAGATGTTGGTAGCACACTCTAGCTGCTTTCAAATTGCCAATTAATTCTCCAATTCTACTCAGCGTGGAGAATTTTAACTTCATTTGGTATGTTAAAATCATTGCTTGCAATAAGTTTGAAGTGCATCTCCCCAATATCACTTTGTATACAAATGGAGTCTAAACTTCCAGAAACCTCACCATCTTCATTGCCTGCTTTGGGTGAGCACCTAGAGAGAGAGGCAGTAGTATTTCCCCTAGTGTCTCCACTGTGTCGTGTGAATCCCACAAAGGGGATGCTGATCTTTGACAGCTATGCATTATCCACACCTAGTTGGAGGAACGCATTGTGTAATAGGATTTCTACTGAGCTACTGGTGTCTTTTAATATTTTATTTGCCAAAAGTTGGCGAGGAATCACTACAAAAGAAAAAAAAAATTGCTTTTTTTCATGGAATTTTCAAATTGAACATTTTCCTCAAAAATTTCGAAAGGATTTGCAACGAACTTCTGTGGAATAAAAGGTTCAAAGAAAATCCAACGGATAAAAATGTCAAAAAATTTGGAGGAAATCTAGTAGGAGCTTGGCGCGAGCATATGCGACGGCATTTCTGTTGAATTTTCGACAAAAAATGTTGTCCAGCAGAATTTTGGATGAAATTTTTGTTTGAAATTTGAATTATTTTTTTTTAAAAAGTTCAATTTTTTTAAGAAAAAAGGTTAGCTTCCGATGAATTTTCTAATGGAAATATTGTCAAAAATTTGAAAAAAAATTCGCTTAAAAAAATTTAGTTTTTAGCAAAAGGTTTGGTTTCTAATGGATATTCCAATAGAATTCCATCAAAAACTTGAATTTTTTTTAAGAAAAAGTTATTTTCCTACAAAATTTCCATCAAAAAACTTAATAAAATCACATGCACTAGCCTTCTTCCTCATTTCTTTTTCTGCACTTTCTTCCCCCTCTCCCCTGAAAATCTCCATTCTCATCGCTTCCTGCCCATTTTCGCCACTATCATTCCTATCCTGCCCACTTCCACTGTTTTCACATTTTTTTCGCGCCATTCCTACCGCCACTAGAACATTTCTGTGATTGTTCCACCATCCCCATGCATCTCCACTATCGTCGCGCCTTCGCCATTGCTATCGCTGTCACCATCGCAAGGTCAGTCTCCGATCAGGTTTTTATATTAATTTTTGTTCATTTTTATGTGTTATGAATTACATTATTTATATTGAGTTTACACCTAATTAAATTATTTATATGTTATATATTGAATTTTAGGTATGTTAGTGTTAATATATAAGATGTCTGTAGTAATGTGCAAAAATTATCATGCTATAAGAAATTTTATGTATAATATTTCTAATTGTTCGTAAGTAAATATGTTATATTGAATTTTAGGGATATTAGTTTGTATTAATTATATTTAAGTAGAATTTGAGTTAAGTAATGTAGCATTTTAATAGGGTAAATTAGGATGGATTAGGGTTTGAATTTGTTTCCAATTGTGACTGTTGAATTTAAGATTTAAGTTTCTATAAATTGTTCAATTAGTTAGGTTATATTGTTTAATAAATATATTATTAGGATTTAATTTTTTTTTTCAACTAGTTATGGTTCAATTTAGGATTTAAATTTTAGCAAATTGTTCAATTAGGTAAGTTATGTTATTCACTTAATGTTTTATTAGGGTTTGAATTTATTTGAAATAGTTTAGGGCTCCTTTTTTAAATAATATTCATTGTGTTACAAATGTCATATTTTTATAAACATTAGGCATGCATTAGGTGTGTAGTTTAGGTAGAATTGATGGTTAGGAAGGAATACGAGAATTAGGGAAAGGGGTGGAGCCTTCCCATTTGTAGTTGGTTTCTGATTGATTGCATGCCTTGAAGTTATATGGGATGTGATATGTATTATATGAATATGTTGTTTTATTGATTTATTTGATTTTCTATTAATTTTTCTTTTTGAAATTTTGGTTTCTTATATGTTAAGGGAAAACTTTGTCCGATTTTTTCTCCATCATATACTCTATATTTAATTCATATTAAAGGGACTTAAATGCCTCAAATAAATATTATTTTTGTTTTATGGAGAGCAGATCAATCAAGTATCTGCCCTTTAACCGGCCAAGATTGGGGTTCTAATCGAATAAGATTGTCATGGTGATGCTAATGACTATTTCGACTTCGGTGACACTGATGCTGCATGCTGGCCAGTAGATAGGATGCTTTTCTTTTTATATGTTTGTAATGAAGGATATTACTTTTTGAGATTTATATTTACAAATTTTCTTTTTGAAATTATATATTTCATTCGCGATTTTATTGCTTTGTACTTTTATGGTATTTTGTATATAAGATTTATCAATTTGTTAGAGGTATAATTAAATAAAATTTAAAAAATTAATTAAAAAATTCATTCCCTACAGAAACCCAAGGAAATTTTGTCAATAATTAACATTAAATTTGTTAATAAAAAATTATGATTCCAACAAAATTGTGGAAAAAAGAAAAAATAAATAAAAAATCTAAGTCCGTTAAAAATTCATTGGAAAAATTTCCCTCGAAACTCTATCTTGGAAATGTATCAAAAACTAATTTTCAATGAGGATTTTTCCCGATGCAAAAAGTTCCATCGAAAATTAGTCATTCCATTGAAAATCTATCAGAATCCATTGAAAAATTCTGTCAGAAACGATAGATTCTGACAAAAAAAGTGAGTTTTTTTTTGTAGTAGATGTATGATTACTAGTGCTTCATTGTGTCCCTCTCGCCCGAGCCCTATGTCCTCTTCTCTGACGATAATGTTAGGTATTAGGGGTCGTACCTCGAAGATTGCAAGTACTGGATCTACTGCATGAGCTAGTGCTTGCCTTGCCGTTTACACTAGTAGCGAAGTCTCCATTGGACAGTTCTCCTGAGATTACTGAGATGGCACCAGTTGTGTGGAGGTTTTTAGAGTTATGTTAGTGTTGACGGTCCTTCAGATCCAAATGATCACCAAGTTGTTGTTGGTGATCTTCGCTTCGTCTAGCCAGCAAGCTCCTCTTAAGACTGAACAGCCTCTACACCACATACTCCTTAAAGTGTCTTCTCTGATTAGTTTTTCAGTTTCATCTCTCAGTTGTATGCAATCGCTTATGGTGTGCTAGCTGGTGGAAGCAGGATCGCTTGTTTAACTTTGGCTTCTTTGGATCCTCTGTTATTTTCTACGAAGGTCATTAAATGAGACCACATTGCAACATTACTATTAGAATTTTTGCCTTGGAACCAGTAAGCAACATGTATTGGTGAGTACATGATGAGGGCTACATCTATGATCTCCTTGTTTCTTATTATTATTGCTCCATTCATCATGCATTGTGTGTATAGGCTTACAGGTGTCAGGAGCTCTTCTAGAATAACAGGAGGTTTCCTAGCAATCAATTCTCATAAGT
This sequence comes from Jacaranda mimosifolia, assembly GCA_018894105.1. Classification (NCBI taxonomy): domain Eukaryota; kingdom Viridiplantae; phylum Streptophyta; class Magnoliopsida; order Lamiales; family Bignoniaceae; genus Jacaranda; species Jacaranda mimosifolia. The sequence goes on along the minus strand of CM032131.1, from coordinate 2,601,794 downwards.
TCAGGCACTTCAAGTTTTGCTGGATGATGATGGGTAAAAGCTCCTGGCTAATTTAAGGGATCTCATGCACTACTTGGACAAACTAGTTAAGGTAAGTCCTTAGGGACTCTTCATCCTTCTGCTTGATGGTAAACAATTAAGCTACTATTTTAGGGTATCTATGATTAATGGAGAAGTTATGGAGCAAGCATTATGCCAATACCTTCTATCCAATAACGGATTTAGCTGGCATCTGGTTGAACAATGTCAGAGCACACTTTATGTGGATAGTACATAAGAGCTTGTAGACTGCAGCATCACTCAAGTCGTAGAGCTCCTCTATCACCAAACAATTATCTAACTATTTGCGAAGGTCTGTAGTGCCATCAAACTCTGGTAATTGAGTTATCTTTTTTCCAGAAGGGAATGATTCCACTAAGATAGCATAAGAGAAAGGGTTGCGTACTCGAGAGAGCAACAACTAGAAAATGATTCTAACTCCATGTTCCTCTTGATGGATGTAGCACCAACGAATACGTTTAGACTCTAGTATCCATGGGCACGCACTAAGCGAAATCCGCTCAAAGTGAAAATTGTGTGTCTCCCTACTAGAGCAGAGGAGAAGAAATGGTGTAATGTCTAAAGTTAGTTTTTTGCTCGATACTTTCCAAGAAGGACGAAGCCCCAAGCTCTTGTGGGAGGATTGTTGCAGCTCTTGGGGCCAACATTCCTTAGTATATTGGGTGATCGTATTAGACGCAACTTAGGTAAGGCATTCTCTAATAGGGTCTTTAACGTTTTCTAAGTTATAAGGAAAATAGGATCTTTGGAAAGAGGTGCTTGCTGTGCGAGCATCTTTTCTAATGCAAGTTGTGCATTTGGAGCTAGCTTTTGTATAGGTTGAGGCGGTGCTCAGGTTGGTGAGTCTTCTCATTCTCCAATGTTGGCACTTGGTTGCTAGAATCACTAGCTCTTGATTTTGCCTACATCCTCAACATTCCTACTTCGTTCTTTAGAGTTTTCCACATATAGCACCAAAATGATGCTGCATGAACGTGGAGCAAGGTCCTTTCTAGTAGATAGTAAAAAGTTGGTTCATTTTATCAGGAACACGTACAAAGAGATTCTTTGCTCTCAAAAGTTTTTCAAAGTTCGCGATCTTTTGTGAATGATTTTTGCTCCCAAGTTCTCTATGGGGTCTAGTATTTCTAGTTTTTTCTTAGTGGGCTTAAACCTATTATGGTTCCGCTATTCTTTTTTATAAGCTTAATTTGTCATGAGATTCTTTGGCATTTTTATTTAATTAATTGATTTAGTCTATTGGGACATTTTTAATTCTTTTACCAAATTGTCGTTATAGTCTTAATTGTCCACATAAATACATATTTCACTAAGCATGACCAATCCCCTAACTTTTTTAATGTAAAGAAATTTAGAGGTATGTATTAAGCCTCAATTTTTTTATTTTTTATTTTTATTTTGATCGAATCTATATGCATTGTCATTAATTTTTATTAATTATATTAAAAATACGTAAATATGATCAACTATTACCTTTAATTTATATTTTTTTAACTTTGAGACGTGTGTATTTAATTTAATTTAATTTATATTTATATTTTTTAATATTTATAATTTTTAGTATTTTTAGATATATTACTACAATATGAGTAAAATATATAATTAAATAAAAACAAGTAGCAATCAAAGAAGTTGAAATATTTATTAAATGTAACACCCCTAAAATTTGGTATTTTAAAAAAATTGAGATTTAGAAATCAAGATTTTGGGTTAATTGGATTTAGGGCTCGAAAATAATTGAAAAGGACTTGATTGCAAATATTTTAAAAGTTTTGGGGTCAATTTGTAATTTTTAGAAACTTAATTGGACTAACTTGAAAGTATTGGGGGTTTGCATGGAGCTAACTTTAGGTCAAAGTCATGCACTATCTATAACTTGGGGCTAAATTGAAGTTCTACAATTTTCTGGAGGACCTAATTGAAGGATGAGGAAAGGTTTGGGAGTGAAATTGCAATTTTCAAAAATTGCATTTTATAATTGCAGCCAACTTTCTCCTTTTTCTCCATTTTTTTCTTCATTTTCTCCTTTCTTCTTCACCAATTTCCTCTCTTTTTCTGGCGACCTCTACCGACGACGAAAACACCTCAAATTTGGTACCATTTTCATCCTCGCCCTAGTTTAACCGGCGTATTAGCCGGAATTTGAGCTCCAAGTTTCGGCCATGGTGGAGCTTTTGGTGGGTTTTCTTTCCGACGACTTTTCACGGTGAACTTGGGTACCGTTTTAACGGGCTCAACTCGGGGATCACGTCAGTGCTTTCAGATTCTCGATTGGAGCAACGTGGATGGAGGAAGTGGGAAAAAACCATGCCAGCAGAAGTGATGTTGTTGGGTGGTTGAGGCTAAAATTGGAGCTCAATTCGGCAATGAATGGAAAAATTGACTTGGGGGTTGGATTCTTTGAGCTGAAGAATAGCGTTTGGTGGTAGTTTTGAAGTTTTCCGACAGCGGTGGTCCGACGACTTTCGGGCAGAAACTTGGGCTCGTCGCGAGGATCGTGATGGTGGTCTTGGTCCAAAGTCTCGAGGTCCGGTTAAGCAAATTCGTAGGTAAAGGGAGTTGGATTTATATGTTTATATATATACATGTTGTATTGAATTGTTTGAACCTTGTACCCTTGCAAGACTAAGTTTATCATGGATTATATATACATACATGGACCATGCATGGATTATATTTGAGCTAGTGAACCTAGATCCGTATTATTATATGATAATTAATGATTAATGGAGTTGATTAAGTGATTAATCTATAATTTGATGAACTTGGAACTTAAGAAATGATAATTGGGTAATTTGAGATATTATAGACTAAGACTCGGTATAGGCATGTGCCAGTATAAGTTTGGTGAATTCAGATTATATTATATTATTTATGGAAATATTGAGAATTATCGAGTTAATTGGAAGAGAAAATCCTAATTTTATGAATTTGGGACCTATTAGCAATAATTGGGGTTATTAAGCTAATTGGCCTATTATTGATGATTTGGGATATGATACAAGATTAATAGTAAGATCATAATTATTGAACGTTATCAGGGTTGTGCATGGATTTTTATTATAAATGTTACTTTTTGGTTAGGTAACGATGAAGTGGGTCCTGCAGGTAAATAGGCGACGACAATAATTTTGAGACTACGGAGGTGAGGGTCTGCCAACTTGGCATTTCTTTCAATTATTTGTTATTAGGAATAAACTCATATGTGGGTTTTTCATTTCTGTACCGTACTCAATTATGTTATTGAAATCTGTTAATGGTTCAAATATATTTTTTATATGTCCGTTGTGGCCATGACCATTTTGTCTGTTATCGGTTCGATTTGTTATCTGACCGTCTGTTATCTATTTGATATGTTATCTAATGTATGTTATCTGTACGATCTATTATATGATTGTCTGTTATCTGTCCGTACATTGGTATTGATTCGTTCTGTCAGTAATCAGCTATGTACCTAGCTATGACGCCTGAGTAAGTTATGTACCAAGCTATGCTTGGGTAAGTTTTGTACTAGGCTGTCTCGCATGGGTAAATGTCAGGGTAAGTTATGTCCCAAGCTATGCTTGGACAAGTTTTGTACCAGGTTGTCTCACTTGGGTAAGTTAGTACCAGGTTATCACGCTTGGGTAAGTTTAGTCCGTTTTATGTAAAGTTAAGTTTGGTACCAAGCTGCTATGCTTGGGAAAGTTTAGGCTGATTGGAAAATACGTTTTGATCTGATTTATTTTATTTGAACGATTTCTGCTTTGTTTAATTGTCTTGGACTACCTGTCGGTATTCTGATATGTTTCTGCCTGACTATTGAATTATAATATGTTGAGTGGACTCTTCCCCAATAGATTCTTTTTACGCTTATAGTTATCCCTCACTAAGTCATTTGGATTTACCCCTCATTTATTTTGATTCTCTCAGACAAGGACTATGGGAGGATTTGGACTCCAGGATGGTTATGAGTATATTTTGTAATAGATCAAGTATTGAATGTATATATGGCATCATTTGATAGCTAAGTATGGGCTCGAGATGTTGTGATATGTCTTGTTGACATGGATGAGTTATGGAATGTAAATGTTTTGTTATATTAGAACATGAATCATGGCATTTACTTAATAGTTTATCGAGCTAGTTAAGTTTGAATTCCGCTGCTTATTTTAAGATCGAATTTGAGATTTTATGGTAGGTAACATAGCATTATGTGTTGTATGTTACTGGTTATTAAAGTTGGAATCCGCTGCTATTTCTGCTGAGTATGAAATGTTTGATTATGGGCCTATTGAATTGTATTTTGGGTTTAGAATTATTGATTGGAATGTTTTGATATCTCAGCTTTGGTTTACCCGGAGTGGGGTGTCACAAGAGGTGGTATCAGAGCTTGGGTTTGGAAGGCCCTAGAAATGCTATGATATGATCCTCAGATATGGAATTCTTGGATAGTGGAGTTAAGTTTGACTATGGAAATGTTTAAGATATGAATGAGTTAATGGATATTAGAGCTTAGGTTATCGATAACTTAGGTGTTGAATATCATTTGGGTATCATTGAGATTTGTGATTGACTTCTCGTTCAGGTTAGTTTTAGTATGATTTTAGGTATTTTGCATATTGGGAGTTCTTGTGTGATTCGAGGATTTAAGATGAATTTGCTCAGTTGATATTGGGGAGATGAGTTTTAGTTCTATACGATGCTTGTAGGATCTTGTTGTTCTTGTTGGATGATTAGACTTATGTATCATTGAGTGTGGTTACCCCATCTGATTCTTCCATTCCTTTTATTCTTGGAAGTTTAGAGGAGTTAGAGTTGATGGACTTACATGAGATTAAGCTTGAATTGCGAGTCATTTAGAATGTAAGCGCTTAAGTTAAGGGATATTTGAGCTATGTAGGGATATGATTCTTAGAATGTGGATTTTGGGCAGAAATTTGGTTATGTGGAGATATAGGAAAGGAATTATTGCAGGTAATATTGCATTTGAAGACAGTGTGGAAGATTTGAAGATTGAGAATAAGGTCTTTAAGGAAGAAAAGGAAAACTTTCTAAGATGGTGCCAAGGTCTTGAGGAAAAATTTCATGATATGAATGAGGCTTTAAAAGATAGAAGAACGAGTGCTGAGCTGAAATTTATGCAGCGAGAAGGATTGAAAAGATAAGTACGGTCCGAATCATAGGATGAAATGCGATGAGCCTAAGCCAAGATATAGGAATGTTGAAATGTAGGAAAGATTGGAAGTTCTAGAAAGTTTGAGTTCAATACCGAACTAAGGTATTCTTTTGTTCTGTAAGGGAATATTTTTGCCAAAAGAAGTAGAAGTAGGATTGCTAAATATGGCACACAAGTCAAGACATACGATGCATCCAAGAAGCACAAAGATGTATCAGGACTTGAAGAAGTAATTCTAGCAGAATGTAAAAAAATAGTGTAGATCGACTGATCGAATCTACTTATTTTCTGCCAGTAGGAACAGTACACATATAAGAATCAGGGGATAGATTCTTTTAAGGGGGGGGAGTGTAACACCACTAAAATTCGATATTTTAAAAAAATCAAGATATTGGGTTAATTGGATTTGGGGCTAAAAAATAATTGAAAAGGACTTGATTGCAAAGATTTTAAAAGTTTTGGGGTCAATTTGTAATTTTCATAAACATAACTGGACTAACTTGAAAGTATTGGGGTTTGCATGGAACCAACTTTGGGTAAAAGGGGTCAAAGTCATGCACTATCTATTTCTTGGGGTTGAATTGAAATTCTACAATTTTTTGGAGGACCTAATTGAAGGATGAGGAAAGGTTTGGGGGTGAAATTGCAATTTTCAAAAATTGCATTTTATAATTGCAGCTAACTTTCTTCTTTTTCTCCATTTTTTTTTCTTCCCCATTTTCTTCTTCATTTTCTCCTTTCTTCTTCACCAATTTCTTCTCTTTTTCCGGCAACGGAAACGCCTCAAATTTGGTACCATTTTCATCCTCTCCTCACGAGGAACACAACCGTACTCATTTCCTCCCAGTTTAACCGGCGTATTGGCCGGAATTTGAGCTCCAAGTTTTGGCCATGGTGGAGCTTTTGGTGGGTTTTCTTTTCGGCAACTTTTCACGGCGAACTTAGGTACCGTTTTGATGGGCTCAACTCGAGGATCACGTTAGTGCTTTCAGATTCTTGATTGGACCACCATGGATGGAGGAATTGGGAAAAAACCGCAGCAGCGAAAGTGATGGTGTTTGGCGGTTGAGGCTAAAATTGGAGCTTGATTCGGCGGTGAATGGAAAAATTGACTTGGGGGGTTGGATTCTTTGAGCTAAAGAGTAGCGTTTGGTGGTGGTTTTGAAGTTTTCCGGCGGCGGCGGTCCAGGACTTTTGAGTAGAAACTTCGGCTGGTCGGGAGGATCGTGACGGTGGTCTTGGTTCAAAGTCTCGAGGTCCGGTTAAGCAAATTCGTGGGTAAAGGGAGTTGGATTTATATGTTTATATATATACATGTTGTATTGAATTGTTTGAACCTTGTACCCTCGCAAGACTAAGTTTATCATGGATTATATATACATACATGGACCATGCATGGATTATATTTGAGCTAGTGAACCTAGATCTGTATTATTATATGATAATTAGGGATTAATGGAGTTGATTAAGTGATTAATCTATAATTTGATGAACTTGGAACTTAAGAAATGATAATTGGGTAATTTGAGATGTTATGGACTAAGACTCGGTATAGGCATGTGCCCGTATAAGTTTGGTGAATTCGGATTATATTATATTATTTATGGAAATATTAGGAATCATCGAGTTAATTGGAAGAGAAAACCCTAATTTTATGAATTTGGGACCTATTGGCAATAATTGGGGTTATTAAGCTAATTGGCTTGTTATTGATGATTTGGGATATGATACAAGATTAATAGTAAGATCGTAATTATTGAACGTTATCGGGGTTGAGTATGGATTTTTATTATAAATATTACTTTTTGGTTAGGTAACGATGAAGTGGGTCCCGCAGGTAAATAGGCGGCGACAATAATTCTGAGACTACGGAGGTAAGGGTTTGCCAACCTGGCATTTCTTTCAATTATCTACCATTGGGAATAAACTCCTGTATGGGTTTTTCGTTTCTGTACCGTACTCAATTATGTTATTGAAATCTGTTAATTGTTCAAATCTATTTTTTATATGTCCGTTGTGGCCATGACCATTTTGTCTGTTATCTGTTCGATTTGTTATCTGACCGTCTGTTATCTATTTGATATGTTATCCGAATATATGTTATCTGTACGATATGTTATATGACTGTCTGTTATCTCTCCGTACGTTGGTATTGATTCGTTCTGTTAGTAATCAGCTATGTACCAAGCTGTGACGCCTGGGTAAGTTATGTACCAAGCTGGCATGCCTAGGTAAGTTATGTACCAAGCTATGCTTGGATAAGTTTTATACTAGGTTGTCTCGCTTGGGTAAATGCCAGAGTAAGTTATGTACCAAGCTATGCTTGGGTAAGTTTTGTACTAGGTTGTCTCACTTGGGTAAGTTAGTACCAAGTTATCACGCTTGGGTAAGTTTAGTTCGTTTTATGTAAAGTTAAGTTCGGTGCGAAGTTGCTATGCTTGGGAAAGCTTAGGCTGATTGGAAATTACGTTTTGATCTGATTTGTTTTATTTGAACGATTTCTGCTTTGTTCGATTGTCCTGGACTGCTTGTCGGTATTCTGATATGTTTTTGCCTGACTATTGAATTATAATCTGTTGAGTGGACTCTTCCCCAATAGATTCTTTTTATGCTTACAGTTATCCTTCACTAAGTTATTTGGACTTACCTCCCCGTCTATTTTGATTCTCTCAGACAAGGACTAAGGTAAGGATTTGGACTCCAGGATGGTTATGAGTATATTTTGTAATAGATCAGGTGTTGAATGTATATATGGCATCATCTGACAGCTAAGTATGGACTCGAGATATCGTGATATGTCATATTGACATTGATGAGTTATGGAATGTAAATATTTTGCTATATTAGAACATGAATCATGGCATTTACTTAATGGTTTATCGAGTTAGTTAAGTTTGATTTTCGCTGCTTATTTTAAGATCGAATTTGAGATATTGTGGTAGGTACCATAGTATTATGTGTTGTATGTTACATGTTATTTAAGTTGGAATCCGCTGCTATTTCTGTTGATCATGAAATGTTTGATTATGGGCCTATTGAATTGTATTTTGGGTTCAGAATTATTGATTGGAATATTTTGATATCTCAGCTTTGGGTTATCCGAAGTAGGGTGTCACATTAAACTTTACAAATTGAATTGTTTTTAGAAATATTTCTCTTTTATTAAACTTTAAAGGGTAATTTTGTTTAAAAAAAAAAGGTTCATTATTGATAGATTGAGAGTGATGAAACCCTTAGAAATGGAAGAGATGACTAAACTCATACTTTGGAAATGAGAATTCTCAACTTCAAATTATATCTATCATATGTTTAGGAATAAATTTAAAAAGCATTCATTATATATATATATATCATATTATTGAAGTTTCGAGACTTCAATCTTATTATTTGAGCAAAATTTCATTGATTATCCACTTTTTAGTTAACTTACAAATTTTAAAGAGTGGGGGGTGGTACAAATCATTCGGTTGTATATTAATTTTTTTATTTTTTTATTTATATAAGTACGTGCACTAACAATTTTTATAGTTTGAATTTTGAATCTTATATATAAGTGTGAGAGAGATATTATTGACAAATTGACCACTTAATTAGGTCGAATATTAGTTAGACAGTGTTATAGAATTGAGTGCCTATCAGTTTACCAATTGAGAACACTTCAAGCACATTCTTGACTTCGAATTTTCTTTATGAAAACCCTAAAATAAAAAAAAATGCCAAACTTTTTTGGGCAGCCAGCTCAAAACGACATTAGGGATCCCAGTGAATTTAATGTATAATAATTTCATGACTTCAATTTCAATTTCAATTTCATTAGGGATAGCTAGTAGTAGTATCTATCCATATTAGAGTGGCATGTACTCTAGATTACTTGCAATGCGTGAAAATGGTGCACGTTCTTGGGGTAATTTCAGAGGATGCATGGTTGGAGAACATATAATGGTCTTTATAGCAACTAGATTGGTTTTTTAAATTAATACGGAAATATTTTTCGATAGGAAAACTTAGATTACGTACGGAAATTGTAAATGAGCTAGTAATTGGTGATAAAACTTTACAATTTCATTTGTATGCATATTGAATTAAAAAGTAATTAATTTAAAATAGATCAACTGTAAAATTATAAGATTTAATTTTATTGTCAGTTTACTGCACATATAGTAACTTTTATTTTAATATATTAAATTGTATTTAGTTATGATAAACAGTTGTTAAATAATCATTCGAAACTCTTTCTTTAAAGAAACATACATTGAAAGTTTTGATACAAATTTCAAAGAAAAGGGGGAAGAAAGTGAAATGCATCCTAATTATTAAAATGAAATGATGATAACGCTAGAAGTATACTTACCCTAAAAGAGTGTTGTATGAGAAAGGGCAAATCTTAACTTCTTTGGGTATAAATTTAGAATAAATAAGGATTAAGTCCACCTATGCTAGAATCTCTTTTACTATTGGTTCTCATTTCAAAGAAATATATGGTATATAAAGAAAATGTGCTAAGAGAATATATATATATTGTATGTGTAACACCCCTAAAATTCGGTATTTTGAAAAATAAGGATTTAGAAATTAAGATGATGATTGATTGGATTTTTAGGGCTCGAAATAAATAAAAAGGACTTGGTTGTAAAAGTTTTAAAGTTTTGGGGGTCAATGTGAGAGAAATAAAAGTTTAAGGACCTCAAAATAAACTAGTTTGGACTTGATTGTCTAGAAATAGGAATTTTGGGGGTCAGTGCACAAGAATTGAAAGTTAGAGGACTTAACTGAAGTCCAGGGGCTAAAATGAAGGCGGTTGAAACTTTTTGGGGTGAAATTGAAGTCGGTCAGAAAGTTGGGGCTGAATTGAACGGGCTAGAAAATATGTTTATATATATAGAGTTGAGGACAAAGGTTTGTCAAATTCACAAAAAGCGCCCAAAACTCACCCTACCAGCGAAACGTCGAAAAACAACCAGAAAATGTGAAGCCGTTCTGATAGGAAGTTTCCTCTAGCTGAGAGGAACACATTTATACCAAGTTTCACCCAAAACAATCGGCAGAATGGCCGAAAAATTAAGCTCGACTCCGAGCTCGCGGCGAAGTGGCGGTTTTGTCGCTTCTGGCGGCGAAAATGCACCAGATTTAGGTGGTTTTGGTCGTGAGGGCATGGGTAAGCTAGTGGTAGTGTCAATTTGGTGTTTTGACGGACGATGGCAGAGGAATTTCTGCGGTGGCATGACGGCAGCACGTTAGGGTTCCACAGTGATTTTGGGCTAAATTGGCTGACCAAATGGCATCCAAACTAGAAATTGTTTGTGGGATTTGGTTCTTGAGGTTGAGACGCACCAGGTGCTATTATTGGTTCCCATCTCCGGTGGTGGCACATAGAGCTCCGACGGCAGCACATGGCGGCCAGCGGTGGCTTATGACGGTGCTGTTTAGGTGGCTTGTGCAGGATTTGATTCTGAACTCGTCTGGACTAGTTCCGACATGAGATTAGGTCTCGATTCGACCCAATTTGGGTAAATTTCAATAATCAAATTTTGATTCGATTAAATTATCTGATGTAATTAGATTTCTTTTGAATAAAGCTGATTGTGACCTGAACTAAGATTGTTAAGCTATGATTTAGTCTAAGGTTATAGATTAATCTTGTAATTAATATAGTGTTGAATCTAATCGACTCGAATAAATTATAAGATTGTTGTTGAGGCTTTAAATAAGATTTTAACAACCAGTTTATCGGTTTATTGAGTTAAGGACTATGATAGGTGATTACCTTGCACAGTTGAGTGTAACATGGAAATCGAGAATTATGATTGAGAAATCATAATCAGTGTTGGGTTTAGGTTATGTACTATGAACTTTAAATCAATTGGGAAACAAGATCATGGACCGTTTAACATTTAAGAATTATCAGGACTATGTCAGAATACTCTTAAGTTTGATAATGACATTTGTTATATTTATAGTTAAGATTTAGAAGATTTGATTGTGAACTTATTCCTTTGGTAGGTGACGAAGGAGTAGGTCCCACAGATCAGTAGACTGTCAATTGTGGTCGTTCTTTGAGACTTTTAAGGTGAGGATCCGCCAACCTAACACTCTTGTACCTATCGCTTTTATTGATAAACCCTTGTGAGGTTGATATTGATTTGATTATCGTATTTTGTTTATTATTATTACCCCTATGAGGGATCTGTCGATTGGTTATCACTTGTATAAGCTTATTCTGCATTTAACGCTGAACCCGTTAGCTTTTGCTGATTTGATGTCCGTCTTGATTAACGTTGCTTGATTATCAAACCCTATGAGGTTTTCCTGAATTTGAAACTATTTAGTATTTTTTCGTATTCTCTTGAAAATAACTATTTTTCAATCGGACTTCGTCAATTTATCTGAACTTGTAAACTCTATTTAAAGTTGATTGTTCAAATGTATCGTTGATCGCCATGTTAGCAAAATTGTTAAATTGTTCTGCCCTATTGGCAATTGAACGTTGAAAATCTTGACCCTTTTAAATATCTTGTGTGGTCAGTACTGTAAAATATGTGCCGGGCAGAGCAAAGGGCCACACTAGTTGATAGTGCATGTCCAATGGGAGGCTCATCTTGAGTCTGTTACAAAGTAAAGAGTCACACTAGTTGACAGTGCATGTCCAGTGGGAGGCTCCTCTTGAGTCTATTACAGAGCAAAGAGTCACACTAGTTGACAGTGCATGTCCAGTGCTCCTCTTAAGTCTATCCCCGTTAGCACCTCTGGATTTCAGTACTAGACCTATTTGTGTCAAAAAGTTCTCTTAAATTATTCATGCACCTTGCTTATTAGAATATGCCTTGTCGGCTGTTATGGGAAAATGTTTTGCATTGTAAATGGTAAATCTGGTAAAGTTCTGAAATGTTCATGTTATTGCTTGAAAAGTTAAATACTTATCTATTGGCATTATATCTTTTCAACTCATGGGACACCATGGGCGGTTTTCAACCGAGAGGACACCACGGGGGGGTTTAGGCCCAGGGACTAAGCCCGAAAGACGGTCGGGCATAACGGACTGACGGACACAGGTCTTACGGCTAGTACCCATCTATGACCTGACTTACAACTAGCTGGAGGTAGTAAACTATGAATTATGGGATCCGGCGTGTGACTGGCCATGCCATATAATCAAGTTATTACCCACCCAGCTGAGTGCTCGAGCAATGGAATGATAAGAAAATCTTGTTGATACTGTACCGATGCTCGGTACTCGTAATTATAATTTGATTCAGGAGTAATAAGGTTATAGTGACCAACAGTCTGTCAAGTTCAATCTCATGTATGTTATGTCATGTACTCTATTGATCATGTTAAAAAATTCTTGCTTATTACCAAATTTTGTTCCTATTGAAAAATCTTGCTTATTATCGAGTTTATTGTTGATTGTCGTATCTCAGTAGTTTTCTTTCCCATCTTATCATTTTCTTCCCCCCTCACTAAGTCCTTTGGACTTACCCTCATTTATTTTGATTCTCTCAGACAGGGATTAAGTGAAGGATTGGACTCTAGGCAAGACATGAACTTTTTCTAATAAATGAGGTGTTGAATGTATACATGGAAATTATTAGATTGCTAAGCATGAACTCAAGACGCAGTGATATATCATGTTGATGTGGTCGACTTAAGGAATATAAATATTTTGTTATGTAAGAATGTGAATCATGGCATTTACTAAGTGGGTTGATGAGTCTGTTAAGTTTGAAATTCTACTGCTTCTAATAAGTTGGTGTTGAGATTTTGTGGCATGTATTTAGTACATATGTTGTATGTCGCCTGATTGTTTAAGGTTTGAATTTATTATCGTACGATAGGTTTATTTAATTTGGAATCTGATGCTATTTCTGATAAGCTTGAAACATTTGATTATGGACTATTGATTGAATTGTAGGTTCAATTTAAGATTGAATTGAGTGGCGCCTCAACTTAGGTGCTGCCTTAAGTGGGGTGTTACAGATTAGTATCAGAGCCTAGGTTTGTCGATGACCTAGGCATTTGGGTATCATTGGGATTTGTGACTGACTTTTATTTAGATTTGTTTGAGTACTGCAGGATGCTTGTAGGATCTTGTCGCATATCGTAGAATGATTAAGACTTATGTATCCTTGAGTTTGGTTTACTCCCATCTGATCCTTTTATTCCTTTTATTCTTGAAAGTCTTGTGGAATTAGAGTTGATGGACTTACTTGAGGTTAAGCTTGAATTGAAAACCATTTAGAATGTAAGCACTTGAGTTAAGGGATACCTAAGCTATGTAAGGATATGATTTTTAGAACGTGGACTCTGGGCAAGAAAATTTGGTTACGTGGAGACATATGAAAGGAATCATCATAGATAATATTGCATTTGAGGACAGTGTGGAAGATTTGAAGAACGAGAATAAAATCCTAAAGGAGGAAAAGGAAAATCTTCTAAGATGATGCCAATGTCTTAAGGAGAAGCTGCATGATATGCATGAGGCCTTAAAGGATGGAGGAGCAGAGTCAAGCTATTTAAAATCAGTACTTGGGGCAAGGAATTATATGCTAGACAGATTAATGGAGAATATAGAGAAAGAGGAGATTGAATGTAGGGAGAAATAATGGTACTACCAGCTGAAGGCCAGAAAAGACCACGTAAAGTACTTACACATGATTCTTGGAGCCCGAGAGAGAACATCAGCTGTATGCAAAGTTTTTAAGTACGAATACTGGATAGAGAAGGTGGCACTTCTTGGGTACATAATATCCCGAGATGGTGTAGAGGATTGATTCCTCTGAAAAATAGGCAGTAATCAACTGGAAGAGACCAGAAAACCTGATAGAAGTTTGTAATTTTCTGCATCTTGTTGGCTGTTACCGAAAGTTGTGAAGAACTTTTCTAATTAGCTGACATGTTGACTAAGTTAACTTAGAAAGGTCAACTATTTAGCCAGAATGAAAATCTGGATATGAGACATCGATGTTGGATGGAAATCTTAGAAGATTACAATTTCTCCATCACCTATCACCCGAAAGGCAAATGTAGTAGCCATGCCTCGAGCTGTAAGGCTAGAGAGGCTCACTTATTGGTAACAAAACATCAAAAAGCCTAAAAATGGGTGTTGTATTAATAATACAAATAGTAGGATTGCAAAGATAAGTGCAGTCTGAATCATAGGATGAAATGCGATGAACCCTAAGCTAAAGATATATGGATGTTGAAATAGAAAGAAAGATTTCAAAGTTTTGGAGAGTCTGGCTTCAATACCGAACCAAGGTAAATTTTTTGCTCCGTAGAAGCGAGATTGTTAAATATAGCACACAAGTTAAGGATACGATGCATTCGAGAGGCATGAAAATGCATCAAGACTTGAAAAAGCAATTCTGGCAGAATGTAATGAAAAAAGAATGTAGATTGACTGACTGAATCTACTTATTTCCTGCCAGTTAGAACAATACTCAGATGAGAATCTGGGGACCAGATTCTTTTAAGGGGGGAGGAGTGTAACACCACTAAAATTTGGTATTTTGAAAAATAAGAATTTAGAAATAAAGAAAGATGATTGATCGGATTTTTAGGGCTCGAAATAAATAAAAAGGACTTAGTTGTAAAAGTTTAAAGTTTTGGGGGTCAATGTGAGAGAAATAAAAGTTTAAGAACCTCAAAATAAACTAGTTTGGACTTGATTATCCAGAAATAGTAATTTTGGGGATCAATGTGCAAGAATTGAAATTTAGAGGACTTAAATGAAGTCCAGGGGCTAAAATTGAAAGGGCTAGAAAATATGTTTATATATATAAAGTTGGGGACAAAGGTTTGTCAAATTCACAAAAAACGCCCAAAACTCACCCTACTGGTGAAATACAGAAAAATAATCGGAAAACGTAAAGCCATTCCGATAGGAAGCTTCCTCTACCTGAGAAGAACACATTTATACCAAGTTTCACCCAAAACAACCGACGGAATGGCCGAAAAATTAAGCTCAACGGCAAGCTTGTGGCAAAGTGGCGGTAGGAAATGGATTAAATTTAGGTAGGTTTTGGTCGGGGGCATGGGTAAGTTGGTGGTGGTGTCAATTTGGTGTTTTGATCGACGGTGGTAGAGGAATTTCTGCGGTGGCGCAACGGCTATGGCTCAGGGTTCCACGGCGGTTTTGGGCTAAATTGGCCGACCAAACAACGTCCAAACCAAAAATTGCTTAAGGGGTTTGGTTCTTGAGGTTGAGACACACCAGGTGGTGTTATTGGTTCCCATATCCGGTGGTGGCGTGTGGAGCTCTGGCGACAGCGCGTAACAATGCTGTTCAGGCGGCTTGTGTAGGATTTGATTCCAGACTCATTTAGACTAGTTCCAACATGAGATTAGGTCTCGATTCGACCCAATTTGGGTAAATTTCAATAATTGAATTTTGATTTGATTAAATTGTCGAATGTAATTGGATTCCTTTTGAATGAAGCTGATTGTGACCTGAACTAAGATTGTTAAGCTATGATTTAGTCTAAGATTATAGATTAATCTTGTAATTAATACAATGTTAAATTTAATCGACTCGAATAAATTATCAGATTGTTGTTGAGGCTTTAAATAAGATTTTAACAACTAGTTTATCGACATATCAAGTTAAGGACTATGATAGGTGATTGCCTTGCACAGTTGAGTGTAACATGGAAATCGAGAATTATGATTGAGAAATCATAATTAGTGTTAGGTTTAGGTTATGTACTCTGAACTTAAATCAATTGGGAAACAAGGTCATGGACCGTTTAACATCTAAGAATTATCAGGACTATGTCAGAATACTTTTAAGTTTGATAATGACATTTGTTATATTTATAGTTAAGATTTAGAAGATTTGATTGTAAACTTATTCCTTTGGTAGGAATGAAGGAATAGGTCCACAAATCAGTAGCTGCCAATTGTGGTCGCTTTTTGAGACTTTTAAGGTGAGGATCCGCCAATCTAGCACTCTTGTACCTATCGCTTTTATTGATAAACCCCTGTGAGGGTTGGTATTGATTTGATTATCGTATTCTGTTTATTATTATTACCCCTGTGAGGGATCTGCCAATTGGTTATCACTTGTATAAGCTTATTCTGTATTTAACGTTGAACCAGTTAGGTTCTGCTGATTTGATGTCTGTCTTGATTAACGTTGCTTGATTATCGAACCCTATGAGGTTCTCATGAATTTGAAACTATTTGGTATTTTTCCGTATTCTCTTGAAAATAACTATTTTTCAATCGGACTCCGTGAATTTCTCTGAACTTGTAAACTCTATTTAAAGTTGATTGTTCAAATATATCGTTGATCGCCATGTTCGAAAAATTGTTAAATTGTTCTGCCCTGTTGGCAATTGAATGTTGAAAATCTTGACCTTTTTAAATATCTTGTGTGGTAAGTACTGTAAAATATGTGCCGAGTAGTGTATGTCCAGTGGAAGGCTCTTCTTGAGTCTGTTACAAAGCAAAGAGTCCCACTAGGTGACAATGCATGTCCAATGGGAGGCTCCTCTTGAGTCTGTTACAGAGCAAAGAGTCACACTAGTTGACAGTGCATGTCAAGTGGGAGGCTCCTCTTGAGTCTGTTATAGAGCAAAGAGTTACACTAGTTGATAGTGCATGTCCAGTAGGAGGCTCATCTTGAGTCTGTTACAGAGTGAAGAGTCACACTAGTTGATAGTGCTTGTCTAGTGGGGGCTCATCTTGAGTCTATCCTCGTTAGCACCTCCGGATTTCAGTACCAAACCTATTTGTGTCAAAAAGTTCTCTTAAATTGTTCATGTACCTTGCTTATTGGAATAGGCCTTGCCGCTGTTATTGGAAAATATTTTGCATTGTAAATGGCAAATCTGGTAAAGTTATGAAATGTTCATGTTATTGCTTGAAAAGTTAAAATCTTATCTGTTGGCATTATATCTTTTCAACCAATGGGATGCCATGGGTAGTTTTTAACTCATGGGACGCCATGGGTGGTTATCACCCAGAGGGACGCCACGAAGGGTTTGGGCCCAGGGACTAGGCTCGAAAGACAGCTGGGTAGAACGGATCGACGGACACAGGTCTTACTGTTAGTATCCATCTATGATCCTGACTTACAGCTAGCTGGAAGTAGCAAACTATGAGTGATGGGATCCGGCATGTGACCGGCCATGCGATATAATCAAGTTATTACCGAGCTGAGCACTCAAGCAATGGAGCGATAAGGAAATCTTGTTGATACTGTACCGATGCTCAGTACTCGTAATTATAATTTGATTTAGGAGTAATAAGGTCATAATGACCAATAGTCTGTCAAGTTCAGTCTCATGTATGTTATGTCATGTACTCTATTGATCATGTTAAAAAATTCTTGCTTATTACCGAATTATGTTCCTATTGAAAAGTCTTGTTTATTATCGAGTTTATTGTTGATTGTTGTATCTCAATAGTTTTCCTTTCCATCTTATCATTTTCTTCCCTCTCACTAAGTCCTTTGGAGTGACCCTCGTTTATTTTGATTCTCTCAAACAGGGATTAAGTGAAGGATTGGACTCCAGGCAAGACATGAACTTTTTGTAATAAATCAGGTGTTGATGTATGCATGGAAATTATTGGATTGCTAAGCATGGACTCAAGACGTGGTGATATATCATGTTGATGTGGTCAACTTAAGGAATATAAATATTTTGTTATGTAAGAATGTGAATCATGGCATTTACTTAGTGGGTTGACAAGTCTGTTGAGATTTTGTGGCATGTATTTAGTACATGTGTTGTATGTCGCAGGATTGTTTAAGGTTTGAATTTATTATTTTATAACAGGTTTGTTTAATTTGGAATCTGCTGTTATTTCTGATAAGTTTGAAACGTTTGATTTGGACTATTGATTGAATTGTAGGTTCAATTTAAGATTGAACTAAGTGGCGCCTCAGCTTAGGTGTTGCCCTGAGTGGGCCGTTACAGTATGTATGTATTTGTATGATTTATAAAGAAAATGTATTAATTATCATAAGTTTTTTATTCCTCTCTTTCCAATTTTCTTAGTACCCATTTGGTTTTGTTTTCAAAGTTCCTAGAAAATGAAAACAAAAAGTTATTAACTTCTTCTCTATTTTCATGGACATTTTCATTTTCAGCACATTTTTTTAAACACACTATTACATTCTCTTTTCATTTTTACTTTTTATTTTCTCATACTCATATTTGTACGACTTTTAATATAAAAATAATGTATTTTTCAAATACAATTCATTTTCAATCTTATATAATTATTATATTTTAAACAAAACCTCCAAATAATATTTTATTTTCAAAAATAGATTTATAATTAATTTATTATTATTTTTTTCATCAAAAAATAAAAATATCTCCAAAAAGCACGTATTCTACCAAAACCTGTTCCCAGGCCTAAAGTTACCGACTGAAGTAAGGATAGTCAAAATATCAATAAAACGTCTATCAACTCTTCAGTCATCTTTATCGTATTTTTCTGGTCAGTGGCGCACTCTTGACTTTATGCCAATGGTTGTGGCATATGGGCTCCACAATATTAATTACAGAAGTTGTTGGAGGGCGACTAACGGTTTGCCTAGGCAAATTGGATATTTCTATTCCACACCCGGACCCAGTTCCACCAAATCGACAAATAATACTCTGCCACACAAAAACTCAATTTTATAATTAAACAATGGTCCAATTTAATTACCTACTCAAATCATGGTTAATTCATCCTCGTTCCTCGGAATGTTATTATTCATTTAGAAAGAAAAGGAAATTTAGGAACACATCCTAAATTACAGAAATTCAAATTTAAATCTTTTAATGGAGTGTCTATCTCGATTCACTAATATCTCACAACATTATTTCTCTTATCTTCACTATATTATTTTAATTTATCTTATATTTCTCTTCATTTTTCTTCTCACGAGTGGCAAATAGCTTCCTCTACCCGTAAAAGTTAAAAAGAAGGGAAAACTTGAAAATAGGCTGATCAACAGATTCACTATATATCACAAACAAAACCACCCTAAAGGCCTAAACTACTCAACCACTAATTTCAAATAGTAAAAGTATTTGCTATTCATCCTTTGAACTTTCATTGGCTGACTAATGTAATGAGAACTTACATGCTAAGAGGCCTGTCAAAGAAGTAGGGTATTATCCTATTTAGGTCCAAAAAGTCATATTCATACCCATATATATACTCATTCTTATTAAAGATAATACAATAGATATAGATAAGGTTTATACTCATAAATTACTCACATATCCCTACCCAAAAATTACTCATTACTCCATACTTAAATTTAATCTATTAACTTAAAAATTATTTATACTGAATTAAATCTATACTAATGATAAACTTTTTATGTATAAAAATTACAAATATGTGAATGAACAATACCAATTAACAATTTTTTCACTAAAAAATTAAACTAAATTAATAAATTAACAAAGTTCATATAGTGGAATAATTTTTTTCTTTCTTTTTTTTTTATAATTGAAATAACAATAATGACAACTAAACAACTTTGTTTCATAAAATTAACAATGGTATAAACATTGTTAATGAAAACTGTTAACAAAATTAATTTTATTAATTAATAAACTATGTTATAAAAACTTTATTAATAATAAAAATTAAAAACAAAAATTAACTAAATTAAAATTAATGACTAAATTAAATTAAATATTGAAAAAAAATTTGGTATCGTATGCCAAATAATATCATTAATATATAATAAGAAAATTAGCCTATGCATTAAAAACATAAGTTCACTAAACTACGCCTAACGGATCTTGAATTAGATAGAACAGGGTAGGGTAGGATTAGTATCTTATTATTTTAGTTATTTTGAGTTACGAACCTAAGTAGGATAAAACCGTACCCATTGACAGGCCTATCAGCTAAACTTTTTGTGGAGTATTTATCGCAATAGGAAGCAATATTGTTGGACTATTTAAATAAAATTATATAGTGAAAAAGTTTACTTGCGATAAATTCCAGAATTTTCTCTCTTATGTAGCTCTAAATAGATATAAGCTTTCGCAATATAAATTGTCCAACATAAGCAAGAGCCTGTTAACCAAACGCTTTTCTATTTCTACTATCAATATTAGCTTGAACCACAAAATGCGATATTGAATTTCAGCTTCCAATTCAGTGGTCACAAGAAGTTCAATAGACACATTCTATGGTGAATTTAGAATGCCTTGGTTGCATGGTGAACATTCATTCTTGATGCGCCTTTGCCGCCAAACATCGCATGGTAGAGCTGCAGAACCTCAGATCCGTCTTGAAGTCTTGTGCTATCTAATGCACAAGCCTTTGGAACAACAGCTTGGGGATCAAATTAAAGCTTAATAGATCTCTGATACTTTCGGATTTCAAGGAGAGAAATGGCACCAGGGAGGAAATGGGCCTTTTTCAGCCAGATTTACTTGCAAGTATTTTCTGATTTCCTTGAATTTCTGAACCTCTGGTTCGTCTTGAATTTCTGATATTTGGCTGGGGCAGACACCAAACAGCTGCTCGCAAATATCTTCTTCTAGCAAGCAGTAAAGAACTGCTCGCCGGCGCCTTACCATTGGTGGACTTGCGGGCCGCAAGCTTTGTGCGAGCCATTTCTGGGGTTTTGGTTTAAATTGTGAAGGAATGAGGTTTCTCATAAGAATTTTGTGTTTGGTCGTTGGAACTTGGAATTTACGATGAAGAATTTTGAGACTGCTCGACTTTTCTCTTCTTGTTTGGTATTTTGGGACTATTCCTAAATTTCCTATTCTTTCCAAATGAGTGATGACATTCCGAGGAAGGAGGATGGGTTAACCATGGGCTATGTTTGGTTCTGAATTGGGCCATTCTCCCAAAATATTTTGGGAGAATGAATTTTGGGTAGTGGGATTGAGGAATGTGATAGTTGTTTGTTTGTGTTTTTTGATAATAAATTAAGAGAAAATGATTTGTTTGTTTGTGTTTTGGGGGACAAGATGTCACATCAATAACTTTTTTGTTGAGTTTGGGGGTGAAATGAATATTTTTAAATTGTTTATATATGTGTATATATAGATTGTATGAGTGGTAATATATGTATATATTAGTAATGATGAAAGAATCACTACAAGAAAAATGGCCTTTAGTGGCACTAACTTAGCGACACTTTATAAAGTAATGCCATATAAAAGTAATGTGGTGGCAATTACAAAACAATGTCACTATAAAATAATATTTAGTGACATTTGATTAATGAATAACAAATAAAATGGTGACATTTGATTGAAAATGCCATCATAAATGTATTTTAAAGGCACTTAATTAGTGTCACCTAATTCTTTTTCTTAAAATGTCACTTACAGTTATTTATAATGTCATTTGAAAAAAAAAATGTCATAAATAATCTAGTGACATTCATTTGGTGGCATTTTATAACACAATGACACGCAATACTATTATAGTGATATTTGTTAAGAAATGACACTGAAGGTAATATTTTGTGACGTTTAATTAATAAATATCAAATAAAATAGTAGCATTTGATTGAACATGCCAACCTAAATGGGTTTTAAAGGCATTTAACTAAGTGTCATCAATTGTTATTAAAAATGACACTTATATCATGTTATAGTGTCATTTTGTAGAAAATGCCACAACATATTTAATTACACTAACTTAATGATTTTTTACATTCTTTTAAATTTCATTTTTTTAATTAATAATTTCATTAAAGATCCTTCTATATTTAACAACTTAACCATTAAGGTAGTGAAATTATCATTTGTAACATTACATTTTAATCCTTTTCTAACATGGAAGTGGATAACAATTAATAAGATTTTGATTTACCTTTCCCTATGCTCAATCATCAATTATGGTAATGTGTTAAATTCTGTCAAAATAAAAAATATGTAATATATTGGAAAGAGACCATTCAAATTGTTGGAGGGATGATAAAAATAAGGTTGGAGGGAAAATATAGCTTTATTCAAAGTGCTTGTAAATTTTAATCGAACTCAAACTTGAAGACTTAAACTATTTCTTGAAGGTATGAGTCTCCTCATTTGATAGTTTTTTTTCTTTTTTTTTTCTTTTGTAATATCATTATGTGCCATGGGATTTGATGTTACCGTGGAAGAAATAGTATAGAATAGATAATATGTGTATATATATAATTGCAAAATTTGTGAATATATTTGATACTTCGTGAACTTCTTTGTTATAATTGCAATAATATTATAGAATTCATCATTCCTAACATCTTTGTTATACACCATGAAATTCTCCCACCAATAAGACCCATTACCTTTACGCATTTCTTCTTTCCAAGGGAGAGAGCAATCCAATACAAGAGCAACTACAGCAGCCATAGTCGCGTGCTTGGCCAAAAGCTTTTGTGGTATGTATTGACAATCTCTTAAGTTTTATAAAATATTAATCTTATTGCTTTATATAATTACAAATTTTATATAATAACAATTACATATTTATATTATTGCCCTACTTGTGCAGATCTCAAAGGATGTAGATTCTCGCCTTTATGGATGATTCAAATGCTTTTCGAAGATATATCATTTCAAGTCTTGGATTTTGATGATTTTTGAATATTCACTAAATTTGAAGCACCTTTGGTTTCTAGTCTTCTAATAGAGCTATTTATTTTTGTTAGATTTAATAGACTACAACCTTTGGAGATGTTATTGATTAGTAATATTACTAAGAACTTATGTTTATTTAATTATTTCATTTAATCCCAAATGTCTCCTTTGCTCCATTTTTTTTGGGTTAATAAAATAAAGAATAAAGATTGTTATGTTATTTTATTTTTAAAAGAATTTAATTTTGCCTATTAAATAAATAGATACTATTAGTGCTTGAAATTAATATTATAGATTTAAAGTGGCATGTAAAAAGTTCATTTTATAAGTTTTTTGGGTACTTTGAAATGTCAGAAAATAATTCTTTTGGGACACTACTAAAGTAACTAATATAAATATTTTGACAAGTTAAAGTGCCACAAAAGGTATTTTTTGGTGACATTTTGTAATGCAACAATTTATAAATATTGTGTCATTTCAAAGTGTTAGCTAAATCTTTTTTTTGCAGCATTTTGACATGCCACTAATATACAATTTTGTGGCATGTTTACATATCAGTGAAAATATCTTTTATGGCATTTTAGCATATCATTTATTGCATTTTTTATGGCATGTTATTATGTCATTCAAAGATATTTTTGTGGCATTTTAATATGTCACTTATTATATTTTCCATGGCATTTTAAAATGTCATCAAAATAAACTTCTTGTGGCATTTTAGTATGTTACTATATGCATCTTTTGTGGCATATTACCATATCACTTTAACAAAAGAATGTGACATTTTGAGATGTCATTCAATGAAATTTTTGTGATATTTTAAAATGTCATTTAATGTGTTTCTTGTTGCATTTTATTAATGCCACAATACAATTAAAATAGTGACATTATACCTTTACCTACACCGCTATAAATGGAATTTTTAAAAAATGCCATTAAATATAAAATTGTCACTATAACATTATTTAAGTGGCACTTTTTAGTGCCATTAAATCCTATTTCTCTTGTAGTGAATGTGTGGTGGCTTGGGAAATGGTGTGGAGTTGGGGATAGTAGGGATTTTTTGGGAATAAATTTTGTATTTTGGAAGTGGAATTGAGGAATGTGTAGTGTTTATTTGTTTAAATTTTGGGAGTTGAAAAATGCATTGGGGGTTTGCAACCAAACAAAGCCATGGCTTAGTTGGAAACTAAATTGGGCCATTATTTAATTATAAATTTGATTTTTCATATGGCACAGTATCATTTGTCGGCTTGACCGAATCGGATGTGGAGTAGATTTTTCTAGTCAAATTAGAGTTCGTTTACTTGGTGTGTTTAGATCATGATATGACTAGGATAAATAGTGGGTTATTGTGTATTCTATCTAATGTTTGTTTGCATATTTTAAATAATTTGATATTCAACTTTGATTGTTTGCTTGGCATGATTATTCCATTTGATAAAATATAATTTATTTCTAACTTAGGTTGGAAAATATATCACACCCATAGCCTTGATACACAAGCCAAGTTTGGCCTTAAATGTATGTCGGGCCTTAACTGTATCAAGGGTTTCTAAAAATGAACAAAACATTGAAATTTACTTGAATTGTGTATTTATCATACAATATCAAAGCAAGCAAATGAGCTCTTAGCGTATGGCTGGTATCATTTGCCTTTTTAAATTATGAAAATATATATAGTTGATTCCTTTAATTATGATATTGTAATTTATTTTTTAATATTTCTATGTTTATTTTCAAAATTTTGAAAGTTGATTATAGGACAAATTACATAATTAGTTCCTAAAGTTTTACTTTAAAATCACTTTAGTCCTCAATTTTTAAAAATTTATCTTTTAGTCCCTAATGTTAATACATCATTTCACTTTAGTCTCCAAAATTATTTTTCGGCAATTTTTAGCTGGAAAGTTGACTAGGTTTGACATTTTCAAGGACAAAATTGTTAATTTATAGTTTTATGTTTCACTTTAATCCCTGTCTAAGGTTTTATGTTCCAATTTAGTCATTATGTTACTTTTTTTCTTTTTTCTCTATAAATATATGTACAAGTGTGTATATATATTTGTGTATAATATATGTGTATATATAATTGATACTAATATTAGTCATACACTCATATTATTATAAATATTTAATAATATATTAATGATATATTAATATCATTTGTGATAATATTATAATTAATAATTATATGATTAGTAATATATTAATAATAATAAAGATTATATTATAATAATTTTAATTATATTCATAATATGTAGTATTAATAATATTTTAAATATTATTAATATAATAATTTATTATTATTATAATATTACTAATAATACATGATACTAATAAATATTAGATTAATTTTATTATTAATATAATTAATCATAAGAATAATAAGATTAATATTATCAATGATGATAATAGTATTATTATGATAACATAATTATTTAATATTATTAGTATTATTATTAATAATATATTAAAAATAATATTACTAACAAAAATCCAAGTATGCAAAGATTTTTTTTTTCCAAAAAGACAAAAAAATTGCCATGTCAACTAGAAATTTGCCACCTAAGCAAAAATCCCCAAATTCAGACATGCCACATTAGTATTTTAGGCCATTTTATAAGATTTTGGTAACTTTTGGACTAAATGTGCAAAAAAATTTTAACTTATAGGACTAAATTTAAAATTACGTAACATATAGGACAAAATTGAAAGATGAGAAATCTTATAAGATTAAAAAAATATTTTTTTCCATTTGCTAGAGGTAGCTACCATGGCCAAACATCATAGGGTGACAATGGGGCAGTTGGGGTGTGGGAGACGGTGTGTGTAATTAGGGATCAAATTTATATGTTAAATTATGAGTGGGAGACGGTGTGCATAATTTCAAAATATAAGGAGGTTTTGCGCGTTTTTTTATTCATAAGGCCCTTTTTTATTTTTATAGGGGGTAAAATGCAATTTTTTCTATAAAAAAAAAGTGACATAGGGACTAAATTGGAACATAAAACTATAAATTAACAATTTTACCCCTAAAAATATCAAATCCAATCAATTTTTTAGCCAAAAATTATTGGAAAATAATTTTAGGGACTAAAGTGAAATGATATATTAACGTTAGGGAATAAAAGACAAATTTTTAAAGATTAAGAATTAAAATGATTTTAAAGTAAAATTTTAAGAACTAATTATGTGATTTTCCCTAAAACATTGAAATAGTTCCTAAAACATTGAAATAGTTACAAGGAATCATCTTGTGTTTTGAGTGAATAGTCGTCCCATTGTACTCATAATTTCAAAAACTTTTTACAATGAAACATCCCTTTCCGTCAAAGTTACTAGCTTATGAAAGAATATGCATAATTACTTGCTATGCCAATTCACCTATGTGGATTTTTTTGGGTGGGTGGGAGGGAGGGGGGGTGATTATATATTTAATACCATTTAAAATAGTTTAAGAGTAGTATTTAATTGATAACAACTAATAATAAAATCAAATTATCAAACAAAAAAACTATTTTACATGGTAAAATATATATAAACTTCAGTTATATATGTCATTTTATAGTTGGTCTAGTTAATTAGCACTACAAGAAAAAGATAAATTAGTGGCAAAATAGTAAGTGACAATACAAAAGTTATCACTAATTATGTATATTATGTGACAAAAAATTTAGTTTTGTCACCTTAATGATTTTTACGAACTAAATAGTGACAAGAATAGTGTTAAAGTTGTCATCAAAGACAATTAGTGACACACCTATGGTGACAATGAAAATTTTGTCACAAATTATAGTGACAATTTTTATTGTCACTAAGTTGTTACTATAGGGGTGTCACTAATTGTTAATTGTGACAACTTAAAACATTAATTATTGTCACAACCGAGTCATTCTGTGACAAGATAAAAAATTCTTGTCATTTAAAAATTATCATTAATGACAAGATAAAAGTTATTACCATTCAATGCATGTTATTAGTGACAATTTTTATTTTGTCACTTATTATTTTGTCACTAATATTATAGTTTTTTGTTGCGTAAATTGATTATTTTATACTCTTAAGTTGAAAAAAAAAATTTAAGTTTCATTATTATAAGGGTTAAATTCATTTTATCCCCTGTACTATGGGGTACGTATCAAATACCCCAATGTACTTTTAAAACTTTCAAATACCACCCTCAAGCGTGTCAAATACCCCCTATACCACCAAAAATCTTCAAATACCCCCTTCAACGTCATTTGCCATTAGAAAAATAGCTGACGGTGTTAAAACTCTACAGTAAATTACTGATTTAACCTCAAAAAATAACTAAATAGTATAAAAAATTAGGATACGTGGCTTTTTTTTTTATAAAGTAAATGATAAATTATAAATGAAATATAATAAAACCCTACATATTATTATACATTTTTTATATCCCAAAAGGAATGCAAATTTGAAAAATTTTAGACAAACAGTTACAACATAAAAATATGTATAATGGTCCCATGTATTTTTTCTGCATAAGCAGCCTCTATTTTATTGGTCTCATATGTTCTATATTAAAACAGAGTTGTTTAATGTTCTTTTTAAAAAAATGAAATGATTTAATATTTTTGTTGGATTAGGAGTTAGATGATACTTTAAGTCCCAAAATGAAAGTAACAACATTGAAGTAAGGAACTTGAATATTATATAGTAAATTACAATGGTATTTTGGACATAAAATTTTTCAATGATCATATGTGTAAAGAGAAAATAATTTTAGTACTATATTAGCTAAACAACCATTACTTTTCTAAAAGTAAAAAAGTTTGAGCGGCGTATTTAAAGGTTTTGCTAGTACGGGTGCTAATGATAGATTTGTCTACAAAAAAAAAAAAAGTACATGAGAGGATATTTGAAGGTTTTGAAAGTACATGAGAGGATATTTGATGCATACCCCATAGCATAGGAGGGTAAAATGAATTTAACCCATGTATTTATGATAATTAAAGGATAAAAATTATTTTCTATATCATCATATCGAAGTACAAAATTCTATTATGTCAGTATGTAATTGACTTCATCTAGATTAGCTGCTCCATATTAATAAATTCAAAATATATTCAAAATTAATTTCAATATTTTTTTAAGTGTTTTAAAAAGAGAGGTAATTAAAATTAGAGAAAAATTACAATTTCTCAGTTAAAGTGAGAAAAGTATATATTTTCATAGTTTCCGGAACAAGGTATATGGTACCATAGATAGAGTTGAGGGTAGGGAGAGCGACAAATTGTTATTCGCCTTTGTTTGATCTTAAAAATTTTAGATCAAAATAGAAAAGGAGTGACCAGTCATTAGGTTGAATATTAATTAGATGATAGTGTTGGAGTTTTCAAAGTTACCAAATCTCTTCCCTAAAATTCTGTAGCAACAAAATTTGTATTTAATTTGTCATTAATGTTAATAATTAGTGACCGCTAATGATGAACATAAAAATGGCATCATAACATATTGTGATGATTTTTTCTATCATTGAGTTTTCACTATACATGTGTTATTAATTATTAACAATGACAACTTAAAAATACTAATTCAACAAAAACTACTACTATTTAAAAAGCATAATTAATGATAAAATAAAAGTTATTATCACAATATATATCATTACTGATAATTTTCATGTTGTCATTTAGTTTTTTTCATGGCTATTTTTTTTTTACAGTTAAGCGTGGTGATATATAATTCATTCAAAAAATTGTAGTTCAAATTCATGATGCGCACGTAGTTACTATGAAAACTAGTTCTGATCCCATGTGTCGCACCACGTAATAATTATAAATACTATAAATATTGAACAAAAATAGTAATTTATAAAAAACTAACAAAAATCTTATTATAAATATTCTTGAAACATCGAAACTAACAAAATAACTAAATAAATAAATAAATAAATCATTGGTTAAAGAAAAATCATAATATAAAGAAAGTAAAAAATAATAATAAAAGCAAAAAATAAATATAAAATTTTAATTTACCACAAAATTGAGACTTTGAATTCCTTTTATAAATTAACCTGACTCATAAACATAAAAATCTATTAATATTAGTAAATCATACAATAATTACAAAATACATGCATAATAAAACAAATAGAATTTAACTTAAGCAAATGATCCTATAGAGGTTAAGAAAAAGGAAAAAAATATTTTCGTAACTTTAAATATTAGTGTATTACATGTTCAGTTGTTTTTAGTATATATTATTTATATGGATTATGAGCTAAGATTAAGGAACTTAACATAATTAAAATGTCGAATTGTGGAATGAAATATATTTTAGGAAATATTAAATTAAGGTAAAATTTTTCGGACTAAACTTAGAAGTGTTATAGAAAGTCTTAGGCTTTGTTCACTAGCATTTTGGAAAAAAAATTTCCCAACTCCCAAAACAATCCCAAAAAATATATACATTCTCCGATCATTTTCCCAAAACACAAAAAATTTATACCCAAAAAACCCTCAAAATTTAATCTCAAAAAGACCCTATACACTACCCTTGCCCTACCTTGACCCTACCTAACACTCAAGTATATATATATATATACACACACACCATCAAAGTATATTTATATAAACATTACATAAAAAAATAATTTCTTCCTACAAATCCAACAAAAAAATAACTGATTTGACATTTACAGTAAAATTTGTCCCCCACCAAAACATTAACAAACAAACAACTCATTCTCAATCCATTTTCCCTATTTTCCCAAAACATAAACAAACACTTGACACTTTTTCCAAGTTTTCTCCCAAAAACTCATTCTCCCAAATTTTTTTCTAGAACATGGCCAAAACGCTAGCGAACAAGCCCTTACTATTTCAAAGTGTAAAAAAAAAAAAAAAGGTCAAAACTACTATCCATACTCAATGCCTAAATTTATGAAATAAAAATTAATTATTTAGCATAAATATGTCAACAACTAAATTTATGTACTCATATTAGCCATTTGTATAATAACTTAACATCTATTATATATATATATATATATATAGAGAGAGAGAGAGAGAGAGAGAGAGTTTGTCAATCACAAAGGTTAACAAGACATACATAACAATTATTCTTAATGATTAGAGGCAATAACGATTGTACTATATTTGGTAAGATTTTAAAATTCCTCAACATATGCAATTTCAAAATTATTATTTTAAAATAAATTAGCCATCATTTTGCTTTATTTGAAATAAATATGTTACCTTAATAATGTGGATTATAATCTAATTTGAACCAATAATGTAAACATAGCTAGTTAATATGTAAATTATAATTAGATCCATAAAAGTATAAATATTAAACATATGAAAAGTAATAAAATTTCTTTTGAAAAAATCAATTGAAAATAATTTTTACAAAGAAAGTTCTAAGTTTTAGTGATTAAAAAAATAAATTATGAAACAAAACATATTTTATTATATATATACATATATATATATATATGGAGAGAGAGAGAGAGAGAGAGAGAGAGAGAGAGAGAGAGAGAGAGAGAGAGAGAGAGCACTAAAAAATTAATGCTCCATGCATCAAACCAGCTATATATACATAAACTAATATGTATAGAGATAAATAATACAAATATTAATATGGAAAGTCAAATTTATAGATATGGTGTACTTACCATCATTAGATATGGAGTTACTAAAAAAACATTTAATATAGTATTTTATATTAATAATAAAATAACTCATTTTTATAGTAAACTATATATGGAAGATGTTGAGATAGCAAAAGGAGATAAAAATAACATATTCACATCATTGCCACAAAACAAATATTCTTAAAATAGGGTTGAATAACATTTTACTTTATAGATATTAGATTAATATGAAAGGTCAAATATATAGATAGAGTACTTACCATCATTAGATATGGAGTTACAAAAAAAATGATTTAATATAATATTTTATATTAATAATAAAATAACTCATTTTTATAGTAAACTATATATGGAAGATGTTGAGATGGTAAAAAGGGATAAAAGTAACTTATTCACATCATTGTCATATAACAAACATTCTTAAAATAGGATTAAATGGTATTTTACTTTATATGTGTGTGTGTGTGTGTGTATTAGATTCTTGAAACATCGAACTAACAAAATAGTTAAAGAAATAAATAAATCTTGGGTTAAAGGGAAACCATAATATAAAGAAAGTAAAAAAAAAATAAAATGCAAAAGCAAAAAATAAATATAAAATTTTAATTTACCACAAAAGCGGGACTTTGAATTCCTTTTATAAATTAACCTCACTCATAAACATAAAAATCTATTAATATTAGCAAATCATATAATAATTACAAAATACATGCATAATAAAAACAAATAGAATTTAACTCACCAAGCAAATGATCCTATATAGGTGAAGAAAAAAGAAAAAAAATATTTTTGTACCTTTGAATATTAGTGTATTACATGTTCAATTGTTTTTGTATATATTATTTATATGGATTATGGGCTAAGATTAAGGAACTTAACATAATTAAAATGTTGAATTGTGAAATAAAATATATTTTAGGGAATATTAAATTAAGGTAAAAATTTTATGACTAAACATAGAAGTGTTACAGAAATCTTACCATTTCAAAAAAAAAAAAAAAAAAAAAAAGAAGGTCAAAACTAATATCCATACTCAATGCCTAAATTTATGAAATAAAAATTAAATATTTAGCATAAATATGTCAACATCTAAATTTACGTACTCAAACTAGCCATTTATATATATATATATATATATATAGAGAGAGAGAGAGAGAGAGTTTTTGTCAATCACAAAGATTAACAAAACATACATAACAATTATTCTTAATGATAAAGGCAATAGTGGTTGTGTTATATTTGGTAAAATTTTAAAATTCCTTAACGTAAGCAATCTCAAAATTATTATATTAAAATAAATTAGCCATCATTTTACTTTATTTGAAATAAATATGTTGCCTTAATAGCGTGGTTTATAAGCTAATTTGAACAAATAATATAAACATAGCTAGTTAATATATAAGTTACAATTGGATCCATAAAAATGTAAATATTAAACATATGAAAAGTAATAAAATTGCTTTTGAAAAAATCAATTGAAAACAATTTTTGCAAAGAAAGTTCTATGTCTTAGTGATTAAAATATCAAATTATGAAACAAAACATATTTTATTATATATATATATATATATATATAGAGAGAGAGAGAGAGAGAGAGAGAGAGAGAGCACTAAAAAATTAATGCTCCATGCTTGTAACACCCCTAAAATTGGATATTTGAGAAAATAAGGATTTAAAAATCTAGATATTGGTTGGTCAAATTTTAGAGTTTAAAAAATTAATAAAAATGACTTAATTGCATGAAAATTGGAAGTTTTGGGGTCAAATTGCAAATAGAAAAGACTTGATTTGACCATATTTAGGAATTCTAGGGGTTTGCATGGAATTATTTCGTGTTAAATGGGTGAATTTAAGGCACTAACTTAGTCCAGGCCCGAATTGAAGATTAAGAAAACCTTGGAGGACTTAATTGGGAGCAAGAACAAAATCTTGGGGGTCAATTTCTAATTCGAGAAAATAAGATTGTATATAGCATTCCAACCCCCCTTTCTTCTTCATTCTTCACCCACAACCCCATCATCCTCACCGTGACTCCCTCTCACCGGCGACCTTACTTCGGTAACCAAAACCTAGCAAATTTGGTACCATTTTCTTCCTCTCTTCACGTAGAACTCAACCATACCACTTTCACCAAAAACCCACTGGTGTAGTGGCCGAAAATTGAGATTGAAGCCTCGATCACGGCGGCGATTGATGGGCCCAGCGGAGCAATGGCGAAAGCGGATTTCTAGGTGGTGGAGTTGGTAAAGCTCAGCTCAAGGAGTGATTTGGTATACTGGGCTCTGCATGGGTCACCGTTTATGGTGGAATTGGAAGAAAACCATGCGGTCGCGAATGGTGGCATTGGAAAAGTTTGGCTTGAATTGGGCTTCAATTCAGTAGTGTTTGATGAAATTGAGTTGGGGGTTTGCTTAGTTGAGCTGAAAGGCAGCTTTTGGTGGTGGTTTTAGTCAATTCTGGCATAGGCGCACGACGATGGCGGTGCTGAGACAGTATCTTCAGCTCGTCACAGTGGTTTCAGTAGTGTTATTGGTTTGTGATTCTGAAACTTCAATAATCGAATCTTGGATAAAAGAGTTGGAATGGGATTATATATATGTATATTGTACCATTTTACTTAATGAATCTTGTATTATGTCAAGTAATGAAGAATTGATGTAGGATTTGGATATATATGTGACATCCATGGATTATTATATAGTTTAGTGGACCCGAATTCAAATTAAAATATGATGATTTTTGGGTAATTGAGTTAATTGAAGGATTTAAAACCCTAACTTGTGGATTTTATGGATTTGGAACCTAAGTGATAGAAACTGGGTTATTTAAGATGATATGGAACATGAAAGTACCATTATAAGCTTAGTGAACTCGAATTTGTATTGTCATGTGATAATTTTGTGTTAATTGAGTTAATTGGAGGATTAAAACCATAACTTTATGGATTTGGAACCTAAGAATAAAATTGGAATTACTAAGAAATAATCGGACCGTTATTATTTATTTAGTATATTGTGGCAAGATCAATTGGATGATTAAGGATCTGATATTATTCTTTTATCGAGATCGGTGTGATTATCACGTTCAGTAATGTTTAAGCCAAACGAACCCTAAAACTACCATATTAGCCGAGAAATTAGTGATTTTAGACTGCTAATGGTGTAATTGTAATTATTAAGGATTATTAGAGTTGAATGGAAATTTTGACTGTGAATATACTCTTTTGGTTAGGTGACGAAGAAGTGGGTCCCATGGACCAGTAGACTGTTGTTTGTGGTTGCATTTTCTAAGACTACGGAGGTTAGGGTCTGATAACCTGGCACTTCTTGTACTTATCTGTTATTGTGATAAACCCCTGTGAGGGTTCCTATTTCTGTACTGTACTGCATTTGTGTTCATTGAAATCTATGAACTGCTTGAGATCTCGCTTATTATCTGTAATCTAATGTGTACACCCTTGTGAGGGTCATCGCTTGATATTGATTTTGATTCCTGTCTGTTCTAGCGCCCATAACTCTTGCTTGTTATCTGTATTGCCTAAAACTCTTGCCTGTTAACTGTATCGCCCAGAATTCTTGCATGTTATCTATATCGCCCAGAACTTTTTTTGCCTATTATCTATATCGCCTAGAACTCTTACCTGTTATTTGTATCACCTAGAACATCTCGTTTGTTATCTATTCGTTTTGTTATCTGACTGTCTGTTATATAACTGTCCTGTTATCCAATCGTTCTGTTATCTAACTGTTTTGTTATCTAACTGTTCTGTTATCTGGATATATTTGGGAAATATATATCGATTGATTGATGTCTATCATATGTACGGAGATATGTTTGGACCGAGTGCCAATCCCAGTAGAATGCTTGGATATGCTTAGATATGTTAGCAATACGTTAGGGGCTTTTCCCTGGGTATCGGCGATATCGCTAGGGGCATTTCCCTGGGTATCAACAATGAGTCAAGGGCTTTTCCTTGGGCATCTGCACCCAACGATGATGAGTCAGGGGCATTTCCCTTGACATTGGCGACCTACTGTGTACCAAGTTGTCACGCTTGGGTAAGTTTGACTTATTGGAGTAAGGAGAATCAGACATGCATGTTTCATTCTGACCTTTTGGACTGCATATGATATTCGAGCTTGTTTTGTTTTGACTGTACCCCAATTGTTTATGTCTTGCTCATGGAGCAATAAGGATGGTGTAGCTTCTTGGTCTAGGTCGGGCTGTTGTCCAGGCCAAACGAGCTATCTATATGTCCTTCTGAACTGATTTGATTGAGACGATCCCGGGCCAATCGAGCCGACAATCACAAGCCCCGAGCTAGTACCTACTGATAACCTTAAATTTGTGAATGCCTGTGATTGTTTCTTGACTATTTGTAATCTGATCTGTTTGTAATTTGATCTAATTGTAATCTTTTGATATGTTCCTGCTCCGAGTGTTAATTGACAATATGTTGAGTTGATTCTTCCTCGATAAATCCCTACTGTTCTTTATTAAGATTATCCTTCACTAAGTCCTTTGGACTTAGCCCCCCTCTTTTATCCTTTATTTTTTGGACAAAATTAAGTGAAGGATATGGATTCTGGCTTGGGCTAAAAAGAATATATTTTGTAATAGAGCATGTGTTTATATGTGTATTCGGGTTCACTGGAATGTTAAGCTTTGATATAGAAATATTGTGATATATCAAGTTTGAATTTGTGATGTATTGTAATATGCTAGGTTTTGAAATTTTGATTTTTCAAGTATATATCATATGATCAACATTATGGGATTTGAAATGTTCATTATGGGCCTGATTGCTTGTTACTAGGTTAAGTATTAAGATTGAATTGGTGGCATCTCAACTTAGGCGTTGCCCCGAGAGGGGGTGCTACAATGCATTAAAACGACAATAAATACATAAACTAATATATATATATATATATTAATTCCATATACAAACTAATATGTATAGAGAGAAATAATACAAAATTTAATATGGAAGGTCAAATTTATAGATATGGAGTACTTACCATTATTAGATATAGAGTTACAAAAAAATAATTTGATATAGTATTTCATATTAATAATAAAATAACTCATTTTTATAGTAAATTATATATGGAAGATGTTGAGATGGCAAAAACGGGATTAAAATAACTTATCATTGCCACATAACAAATATTTTTAAAATAGAATTGAACTGTATTTTCCTTTTTTTTTTTTTTATCCAGTGAACAATATTTTACTTTATATATACTAGTTTTGATCCCTTGTGTTGCACCAAGTAATAATCATAAATATTATAAATATTGAAGAAAAATAGTAATTTATAAAAAACTAACAAAAATCTTATTGTAAATATTCTTGAAACATCAAACTGACAAAATAATTAAAAAAATAAATAAATCATGGGTTAAAGGAAAACCATAATATATATATATATATATATATAGAGAGAGAGAGAGAGAGAGAGAGAACCAATCAAAAGCACAAAATAAATATAAAATTGTACTTTACCACAAAATAGAGACTTTGAATTCCTTTTATAAATTAACCTGACTCATAAGCGTAAAAATCTATTAATATTAGTAAATCATATAATAATTACAAAATACATGATAATGAAAACAAATAGAATTTAACTCACCAAGCAAATGATCCTATAGAGGTGAAGAAAAAAGAAAAAAATATTTTTGTACCTTTAAATATTAGGGTATTACATGTTCAGTTGTTTTTAATATACATTATTTATATGGATAATGAGCTAAGATTAAGGAACTTGACGTAATTAAAATGTCGAATTGTGGAATAAAATATATTTTAGGGGATATTAAATTAAGGTAAAAGTTTTCGGACTAAACATAGAAAGTGTCATAGAAAATTGTACCATTTCAAAGTACAAGAAGAAAAAAGGTCAAAACTACTATCCATACTCAATGCTTGAATTTATGAAATAAAAATTAAATATTTAACATAAATATGTCAATAGCTAAATTTTCGTACTCAAATTAGCCATTTATATAATAACTTACCATTTATTATATATATATACATATATATATATATATATATGAGAGAGAGAGAGAGAGAGTTTGTCAATCACAAAAGTTAACGAAACATACATTTATTCTTAATGATTGAAGGCAATAATGATTGTAATATATTTGGTAAGATTTTAAAATTTCTTAACATATGCAATCTCAAAATTATTATTTTAAAATAAATTAATCGTCATTTTACTTTATTTGAAATAAATATTTTACCTTGATAATGTGGTTTATAATCTAATTTGAACCAATAATATAAACATAGCTAGTTAATAAGTAAATTATAATTGCATTCATAAAAGTGTAAATATTAAACAAATGAAAAGTAATAAAATTCCTTTTGAAAAAATCAATTGAAAATAATTTTTTCAAAAGTTCCAAGTCTTAATGATTAAAATATCAAATTATGAAATAAAACATATTTTATTACACACACACACACAGATATATATATAGAGAGAGAGAGAGACAGAGAGAGCACTAAAAAATTAATGCTCCATGCATCAAACCATCAATTTTACCCAAACTAATATGTATATATATATATATATGTTAATTCCATATATATAAACTAACATGTATAGAAAGAAATAATACAAAAATTAATAAGGAAGGTCAAATTTATAGATATGGAGTACTTACTATCATTAGATATGGAGTTACTAAAAAATCATTTAATATAGTATTTTATATTAATAATAAAATAACTCACTTTTATAGTAAACTATATATGGAAGATATTGAGATGGCAAAAAGGGATAAAAATAACTTATGCACATCATTGCCACATCATTGTCATATAACAAATATTCTTAAAATAGGATTGAACAACATTTTACTTTATATATATATATATATATTAGATTCTTGAAACGTTGAACTAACAAAGTAATTAAAAAAAAAAATAATCTTGGGTTAAAGGAAAACTATAATATAAAGAAAGCGAACAAAAAATCAATCAAAAGCAAAAAATAAATATAAAATTTTAATTCATCATAAAATCGAGACTTTGAATTTCTTTTATAAATTAACCTGACTCATAAACATAAAAATCTATTAATATTAATAAATCATATAATAATTACAAAATACATGCATAATAAAACAAATGGAATCTAATTCACCAAGCAAATGATCCTATAGAGGTGAAGAGAAAAGAAAATTATATTTTTGTACCTTTAATTATTAGTGTATTACATGTTCAGTTGTTTTTAGTATATATTATTTATATGGATTATGAGCTAAGCTTAAGGAACTTAACATAATTAAAATGTCGAATTGTGGAATAAAATACATTTTAGGGAATATTAAATTAAAGTAAAATTTTTTGGACTAAACATATAAGTGTTATAAAAAATCTTACTATTTCAAAATAACAAAAAATAAATAATAAATAAAAAAGGTCAAAACTACTATCCATACTCAATGCTTGAATTTATGAAATAAAAATTAAATGTTCGGTATAAATATGTCAATAGCTAAATTTACGTACCCAAATTAGCCATTTATATAATAACTTGACATTTATTATATATATACAGAGAGAGAGAGAGAGAGAGAGAGAGAGAGAGAGAGAGAGAGAGAGAGAGAGAGAGAGAGAGAGAGAGAGAGAGAGAGAGAGAGAGAGAGAGAGAGAGAGAGAGAGAGAGAGAGAGAGAGAGAGAGAGAGAGAGAGAGAGAGAGAGAGTTTTTGTTAATCACAAAGGTTAACAAAACAAACATAATAATTATTCTTAATGATTAAAGGCAATAATGGTTGTACTATATTTGGTAAGATTTTAAAATTCTTTAAGATATGCAGTCTCAAAATTATTATTTTAAAATAAATTACCATCGTTTTACTTTATTTGAAATAAATATGTTACCTTAATAACGTGGGTTATAATCTAATTTGAACCAATAATATAAATATAGCTAGTTAACATGTAAATTATAATTGGATCCATAAAAGTATAAATATTAAACATATTAAAAGTAATAGAATTGCTTTTAAAAAATTCAATTGAAAATAATTTTTACTAAGAAAGTTCTAAGTCTTAGTGATTAAAATATAAAACTATGAAACAAAACGTATTTTATTTTACACACACACGAAGCACTAAAAATTTAATACTCCATGCTCCATGCACTAAAATTTAAACTAATATATATATATATATGTATGTATATATATTAACTAATATGTATAGAGACAAATAATACAAAAATTAATATGGAAGGTCAAATTTATAGATATGGAGTACTTACCATTATTAGATATGGAGTTACAACATAATTATTTAATAGAGTAATTTATAGTAATAATAAAATAAATCATTTTTATAGTAAACTTTATATGGAAGATGTTGAGATGACAAAAAGAGGATAAAAATAACTTATCCATCTCATTGCCATATAACAAATTAATATTTTTAAAATAGGGTTGAACATCATTTTACTTTATATATATGTTAGATTAGATTAATATGGAAGGTCAAATTAAGAGATATGGAGTACTTACAATCCTTAGATATATCTGGAGTTACAAAAAAGTCATTTAACATAGTATTTTATAGAAATAATAAAATAACTCATTTTTATAGTAAACTATAAATGGAAGATGTTGAGATGGTAAAAAGGGATAAAAATAACTTATTCACATCATTGCCACAAAACAAACATTCTTAAAATAGGATTGATTCGGCTGAACATCATTTTATTTTATAGATATTAGATTCCATAGCAAGAAAAATTGTATTTAATTTGTTATTAATATTAATAATTAGTGACAGCTTATGATGGTCATAAAAATATTATCATAACATATTGTGATAATTTTTTCTATCACTTAGTTGTCACCATGCATGTGTTATTAATTGTTAATAATGATAACTTAGAATACTGATTTAGCAAAAACTATTACTATTTAAAAAGCATCATTGATGACAAAATAAAAATTATTACCACAATATATATCATTATTGACAATTTTTATATTGTCATTTAATTTTTTTAACTACTTCTTTTTTTTTTTTTAACAGTTAAGCGTGGTGATATATAATTCATCCAAAAATATTGTAGTTCAGATTCACGATGCGTATGTAGTTACTATAAAAATTAATTAATGGTGGGATCTTTTTGGAAGAAAAAGGAGGGAATAAGTTCTTTGTATTAGGAAATATTTTTGCAGGTTTTTGGAGATGTATATTGTAACACCCCTAAAATTCAGTATTTCAGAAAATTGGAATTTAGAAATTAAGATTTCGGTTAATCGGATTTTAGGGCTCATAATTAATATTAAAAGGACTTAATTGCAAGGAAATTGGAAGTTTGGGGGTGAGAATTGCAATTTTAAGGATTCAATTGACACATTTTCTTGACTTGGGGGTTTGCATGGAAGAAGCATAGTCAACGAGGATTTGGGAGCAATTTTCAGAAATTATGGGAATCAATTGAGGAGTCTCATAATTTCAGGGACTAAATTGAAAAATAGGAAATTGGATTTTTAAACCAAACAGGCAGCTTTCCTTCTCCATTTTCTTTTCTTTCTTCTCCACCATTTTCTCTCTTTTTTTTCTTCTTCCACCGAAGTCAACACCACCACGGTTCTCTCCGGAGACCACCATAACTCCAATCTGACTTCACCAATCTCTTCCCCTACCATCCCTGATTTCATTTCCTCCACCATGCACACAATCGGACGGCGGAGCTCCATGGCGGAGGAAGACCCGATTTTCGGGTGAAGTGGGTCTCTTGTTTTCCGATGATATTTTGGACTGTTGAGGGGTGGTGTTGAAAGCTCTAGGTGTGGAGAAGAGTTCTGGGTGGTTGCATGTGGTTGAGGCGCGGCAGAGGAGAAGAAAAATGGTGATCAGAGTTGGGCGGAGGAGTTGGTTTTGGGGCTAAAAATTGGATTTTTTGGTGGCCTCGAAGCTCGAAACAGAAAATCGACAGCATATTTGGACTCAGGAGCTCGAGAGGAGCAAGACTGCGGAGTTTGGGAATTTTCCGGCGGCGGCGGACGGTGGCCAGCGGCAGCGGGAGGATAGTTTCTTCCTCTCGACGTGGCAAACGTAGTGGCGTGGTTGGTTCGTGAATCTGAGGTTTCGTTGCGTAGTTGCGGTAAAGGATTGAAGAAAGTTGTTGTGTGTGTGTATATATATATGTACATGCATATGTATATTTTCTTATTGAGTTTGTATCCATGCCAAGAATAGAATTTGAGGATGATGATATGCTATATATATATATATATGTGTGTGTTGGTTTCCCATGCTATGGAATATGGATTAAATGGACCCGGACTTATGCATAATGCAAAAACTTGGACTTATTATAGTACTAAGGATTATATTATAAGATTTTATGACATTGATTAGGAATTGATTATGTAAGTTTAATCCTATTGCGTGATTAGGATTATGTCCATGACCTTGAAATAGGAATGAGATACCATATTAATTGATAAATTAGGGAACCTGGATCGTTAATGGTATAATTGTGATTAATAGAATTAAGTATGGATTTTGATTATAAATATTACCTTTTGGATAGGTAACGACGAAGTGGGTCCCACGAAAAAATAGGCTGCTGACTGTGATAGCACTTCTGAGATTACGAAGGTGAGGGTCTGCCAATCTGGCACTTCATTTCATTTATCGGTATTTGTGATAAACCCCTGTGCGGGTTACTGTTTCTGAACTGACTGTACTGTTATTGAAATTTGTGATCTGTTAAGATCTTTGATATTCTGTTATCTGATTCGGACACCCCTGTGAGGGTTGTTTCTGTTTTGATTCTGTTTTCTGTTGGTTCTGGCGCCTAGAAAGTTTTCTGACATATGTTATATGTTCATTCTGTTATCTGTTTGTTCTGATATATGTATTGTCCGATACTGTTACTGTTTGCCCTGTCGGCACTTCTATACTGTTCTGAATTGTCTGTACGTCTGATATGTCAGGGGCTATTCCTTGAGTATCTGTAAGTCTGTGTACGCTAGGGGCTATTCCCTGGGTATTCGTTCTGTAAGTCTGTGTACGCTAAGGGCTATTCCCTGGGTATTCAGTTTGTCAGCCATATGCTATGGTTATTCCTAGGTATAAGTGATGTGCTAGGGCTATTCCTGGGCATCTACTGTTATCCTTCGATTGACATCTGTTATCCGTCCGTACTGTTATCTGTTGATTTGATATCCGACTGTCTGTTATCTATTACCGATCTGCTATGTTGTTCCCTGCTGTAAAGCGGGACGTGCTGATATGTTGTTCCCAGTTGTTAAGCGGGACGAGCCGATATGTTGTTCCCAGTTGTAAGGCGGGACGAG
This sequence comes from Jacaranda mimosifolia, assembly GCA_018894105.1. Taxonomy (NCBI): domain Eukaryota; kingdom Viridiplantae; phylum Streptophyta; class Magnoliopsida; order Lamiales; family Bignoniaceae; genus Jacaranda; species Jacaranda mimosifolia. The sequence goes on along the minus strand of CM032131.1, from coordinate 2,560,069 downwards.
CTGTTAAGCGACTGATATGATTGTTTTGATATGGTTTGTTAGACTGATTTGATTGATCTGATATGTTGTTCCCAGCTATTAAGCAGGATGAGCCGATATGTTGTTCCGAGCTGTAAAGTGGGACGAGCTGTTAAGCGACTGATATGATTGTTTTGATATGATTTGTTAGACTGATTCGATTGAGCCGATATGTTGTTCCCAACTGTAAAGTGGGGCGTGCTGATATGCACCCAGCTGTAAAGCGGGACGAGCTGTTAAGGGACTGATATGATTGTTATGATATTATCTGTTAGATTGATTCGATTGATCTGATCTATTTATTGATTGATTTTGATTGTTTCCATACTGATTAACTGATTGCATGCTTGACTGACTGACTGAATGCAACTGACTGACTGCCTTCCTGATCGACTGTCTGACCGTATTCTGATTTGTTCTGCCTGACTGTTGATTTACAGTCTGTTGAGTTGATTCTTCCTCAACAGATTCCTTCTGTTATGCTTACAGTTATCCCTCACTAAGTCCTTTGGACTTATCCCCCTGTTTATTTTGATTCTCTCAGATAGGGACTAAGCGAGGAATTAGGACTCCAGGCTGGACAGGAGTATGTTTTGTAATAGATCAGATGTTGAATGTATATATGGAAATCATCTGATAGCTAAGTATGGACGCGAGATGTCGTGATATGTCATGTTAATATGGATGACTTGTGGGATTGTAAATATTTTGTTATGTAAGAATGTGAATCTTAGCCTTTACTTTACGGTTTATCAGGTTTGTTTAAGTTTGAATCCGCTGCTATTTCTGATGAGCATGAAATGTTTGATTATGGGCCTATTGAATTGTCTTTTAGGTTCAGAATTATTGAATGGAACGTTTTGATATCTCAACTTTGGATTACCCAGAGTGGGGTGTCACATATATATTAGTTTGATTTATTCAAAGATATACAATATGGTAAATAAATAATAATTTGATTTATGAACTTTATCTATTTTAAACATATGCATGAATATTAGTGAATTTCAGCTTCAAAATCATAATCGCAAGTCTTCCATTAGTATAGACAGGTAATATGTAACAGTACTTTTTTAAATTTATTGGAAAGGGATGGATTTAAATACTTAAAAGGATAAGACAGAAATTATAGCATTTGTAATTCATATAATCCCAAACATTTACAGCTAAGATTTATATAATATATATCTGCAATATGATTGTTATTGATAATATCATATTCTAGCTATAATTAGAATCTCATGATGATTAATTTGACTAAATTGTATAATCCAATTTCAAGCATTACCATGCATTTTTACCTTACTTGGTAGGATTAACAATTCTACACCATATGAATATGAAATCCACATTTAATGCCAACATAAACAAAATTGTAAACATATTGATTGTGAAAATCACCATGCCCAAAAAGATCACTATAAAATGAACATATCTAAAGGTCTTCTTCATACAAAAAACTTTCTTGTGGTATCAAAATGAGGAAATTCCTGGCATTATTTTTATTGATGATTTTGCTCGCCTTTCAATGTTCAGGTATGATCGTATTTTTTTGAGGTTTTCTTTGTTCCTTTTTTTTTTTTTTTCCGCCCTTATTTGTATAGGTTTTGCGCTGTACACCCATGGGTCACTTTATGTCGTTTAGAAATGAAAAAAGCAGTTGGCAAGAATTGCTAGCCTCCTCTTGGACCTCAATGTGTTAAAACAAAGGATGTTTTGCTTTGGTTGTTGCGAGTAGTGGCAAACAGGATAAGTAGTAGCTCTTTGTCTCTCGTTATCTTGTTCTTGTCCCTTAAAAGTTCTATGGTCTTTAGGCTATTGTACGACTCGATGGGAATGGAATCATGTGTTGCGCAACTTTTTGTGAAAGAGGGCAAAGTTTTGTTGAAGAAGGAATTCTAATAATAATTGCAGATCCATGTTTTTAGGAAATTGCAAATTGTTGACAAACATATAAAACTATTGCTATTGTGTGTATATATTATGAAGAGAATGGCATGTATCAATAGTAAGTACCTCTAACATAAGGTACATTTTGTGAATCTAGTATATAATCTAAAAAGACACTAAAAATTGAGAATACAGTAAGTTATTTAAGAGATTGTCTGATTCTCACATTCATTTCTTTTATAAACCAATTATATGTTTTTAATAATTGAATCGCGCTCGTTATTTGAAACAATTTACACAGTTTTGTAATTCAATCACTATTTCTAGGATGTAGCTTATGCTAATTTTTCTTTTGAAAATATGTACATATTTGTTGTGCAGAAGGGAGAAGAAGGTTTCTTCGGAATTGCCACAACTTGGTGAGTGTTCCGAGTTGCAATCAAGGGCCGAGAGGGGGTTTGTTCTGCATGGACTTGTGCGTTGAAATATACAGAAGCGAGCTTGAAATAGGAACATGTCATATTGTACGTGGAAAACCTTATTGCTATTGCCAATATTTTTGCCCCCTTCCAGGAGGGTATAATAGGACTTCTGCTATCCCAAATGTGAAAGCATTAATCGGAAGTGACCACAACTAAGATTTGAAACCTTTGTAAGAAATTCCTTATTATTTGACCTCAAATAATGAAGGATAATACTGGTATTTTCTGTGGAAAGACGGGGGTTGTGACAAAAACTCACGCCTTTATATTTATCCAAAAAAAATTATAACCGCGGTTTCCTTTTTTTTTTTTTAATTAATTGATGTTGCACACCATTACTATATTGTAAATTTATATTATCATACTATAAATGTTAATTATATATTTTAAATAATAAAATACTCAAAATAAATTTATCACTTAAAAAATATAAAATTATGCTTAAAAAACAAGACCTGATAATAATTTTTTATTTCAATCTAGATCTTCAATTTCCATGTTGTCTCTAGAGTGTTTGGGTTTTCCTTATTCATATGGACTGAATTCGAGGTAGATAATAATTAAAAAAAATTAATTGGGTAATTTTGTGGTGTTAATTTTGGAAGAATATATGATTAGTTTATGGAATTTTTGGGGTAGGAGAAGAGAAGAAAATGAAGGAAGAAAAGATAATATATATGGGAGATAAATAAATATCTATTAAAAAAAATAAAATTTCACTCGTAATCTTAAATTTCTTTTTCAATCAATAAAATATATATGGATAAAATAGGTATTTAATAATTTAGTGTAGCGGTGTCAAAACCACCATTTTATAGGTGTAAAGTCTTTTTTTCTTTTTATATAGCATAGATAATTTTGAAATATACAACATATATATAATACTTGCATGCTTTGATGTCTGCTGATTATGAGGCTTTCTATTAATTAATCATTGCAGGTTTAGCATACTTTTAATATTGTGGAGCCCTTCCTTAGTTTTTTCAAGTTGTTGCAATATGATTTTATGTAAAAAATTAGGGGAAAAAATGCTATATATATATATCATTGATTGTGTAACACCCCTAAAATTGGGTATTTGAGAAAATGAGGATTTACAAATCAAGATATCGGTTAATCAGATTTTAGGGCTCAAAAAATAAATAAAAGAATTTAATTGCAAGGAGATTGAAAGTTTTGGGTTCGAATCGCAATTTGAGAAGATTCAATTGGACCATTTTATGAATTCTAGGGGTTTGCATGGAATCATTTTGCGTCAAATGGGTGAATTTGAGGTACTAACTTAGTTTTGGGACCGAATTGAAGATTAAGAAAACCTTGGAAGACTCAATCGAGGCCGGGAAGAAAATTCTGGGGTCAATTTACTAAGTTGGAAAAATGCATTTTAGATATACATTCCCCCTCCCATTTTCTTCCTCATTTCTTCTTTTCCTCCACTGAGTACTCTCTATCTCTCTGTCTCTCTATCTCTCTCTCTCTCGCGCGCGCGACCAACCCAAAACAAAAAACCAAACCAACCATCTTCTTCAGCTCTTCATGGTGAACACGCCCGTACCACATGCAACTAGAACGCAGCGGTATACGGCCAAAAAATCATTACCGGAGTTGAGCTATGAAGGAAGGTGACTGACATAGCGTTTCGGCAACCTATGGGGGCAGACAAGTTGGGTCTTGTGGGGTTCAGCTCCCTGAATGAGTTGGTGGGTTTAATTTTGCGAACTAGTGACCAACGGAGCTGAATCAGGAGGAGTGCAGATGCGGCGGCGTTGAGGAAGTTAGTGGCATTTTCTGGCTAATTGAGGACCTTCCCAGTGGCTGAGCTTGAAATTGACCATGGCTTTAGATTGCTGAGGTTGAAACGCATCTTTTGGTGGTGTTGGTGACTGTCTCCGCAGTGGCGGAGCTAAGACAGTATCATCATATGGTCGCAACGATCAGGGTGGTGTTATTGGTTTGTGATTCTAGAGCTTCAATAATCGGATCTTGGGTAAAGGAGTTGGGTTGGGGATTATGCCAATATATATACATATATGTTGTACCATTATTCTCATAAATCTTATATTATGCCAAAGAATAAAGAATTGATATATGATTGGTATATAAATTCCCATGCATGTATGATTATACAATTTAGTGGACCGGATTCGAATTTGTCATATGATAATTTGGGTTAATTGAGTTAGTTAAAGGATTTAAACCCTAAGTTGAGGATTTCATGAATTCGAGACTTAAGTGGCAATAATTGGATTAATTATGACGATTGGACCATTATTATTGATTTGGTGTAATAATACGAGGTTAATTATGTAATTAAGGACCTGACATTATCTCGTTCTTGAGACTGACGTGATTAGCAAGATTCCATAATGTTTATGTCGAGCCAACCCTAAAACTATTGTATTAGCTGAGCAATTAGTGATTTTAGATTGTTAATGGAATAATTGTAATTTTTAAGGATTATTAAGGGTTGAATAAGGATTTTAATAGTAAATATACTCTTTTGGTTGGGTGGCAAAGAAGTAGGTCCTGCTGACCAATAAATTGCTGATTGTGGATTGCTTTTTCTGAGACTACAGAGGTGAGGGTCTGCCAATCTGGCACTTTCTCATACCTATCTGCTATCGTGATAAACCCCTGTGAGGGTTTCTGTTTCTGTACTGTACTTTACTATATCCAGATTTGTTGAAATCTGAGAAATGTTTAAGATCTCGATTGTTATCTGTTATATGATGTGTATACCCCTGTGAGGGTTATTGCTTGATATCGATTCTGAATCCTGTCTGTTCTGGCACCCAAAACTCTTGCCTATTATCTGTATCACCCTGTTGCTTCTTACTATCTTGTTATCTGTACTGTCCTGTATTGTTATATGTTGCCTTGCCAGCATATTTGTTATCCGTTACAGCTTTAAATGGCCATATTGGCTTATCTGAATTGTTTACTGATATCGTATTATCTTATCGACATTTTTGTATTGTCCTATACTATTATCTGTTGCCTCGCTGGCACACTTATTTTATCTAGTATCAGCAAGGCGCTAGGAATTTCCCCCTGGGCATTAGCAACTTACCATACAGACTGTATGGGCATTTGCCATGTACTGAGCTATCATGCTTTGGTAAGACTGACTGATTGACTGGGATAAGTTTTTCCTACCTATTGAGCTCGGGACGAGCTTATAAGTTGTTCCCAGTTGTTGAGCTTGGGACGAGCTGATAAGTTATTTCCAGCTATTATGCTCGGGACGTGCTGACATGTCTGATCGACTGATTGATTGAATAACTGATTGATTGACTGACTGATTGACTGATTGACTGTCTGTCTGACTGACTGGTATAAGGAGAATCTGATATGCCTGTTATGTTTTGATTCGTTGGACGGCATATGTTATTTGGGATTATTTTATTTCAACAATATTCGATTGTTTGTAAACTGTTCATAGAGCAATAAGAAAGGAGAAATTCCTATTTGCTAAAACTGTTATTTGTATCTGATATGTTCTTTCTATGTCTGTTAAATTATGATCCCTTGAGTTGATTCTTCATCGACAGATCCGTACTGCTTATTATTACGAATATCCCTCACTAAGTCCTTTGGACTTGTATTTCTTTGATTTTCTCAGACAGGATTAAGTGACGAACTTGAACTGCAGGCTTGGATCAACCAACATATTTTATAATAGAAAAATGCTTGTACACGCTTATGAGTACTCTTGGACATTTTGTATACCCTAGAGATGTTATGATATGTTAGGTCTGAATTTTAACATCTGCAGGGTGTATATATTATGTTGAATATTATGAGATTAGTTATGGTTTGTATAAAGTACTTTTGTTGAGGTTTGGTAGATAAAATCCACTGTTGTTTCTAATAATAGAACATGTGTTTGTAATTATTTATGGGTTCAATCGTAAGTTAAGTTTTACACTCAATGATGTTGTGATATGTTAGGATGAAATTAAGGTTTGTGGTATAGATGGAATAATGAATGCTATGGAATCAATCAATGTATGTAAACTGTACTTTTGTTAATGTTTGTTTAGATTGAAGCTTGTTGTTGCTCTCTGATAACTTTCGAAAAATTTTTTTTTGATGGGCCTAATGACTATATTGTGGGTTCAATCTAAGACTGAACTGGGTGGTATCTCGGCTTGTGGGCTATCCTGGGTGCGGTGCCATAGAGGTGGTATCTGAGCCTAGGTTTGTCGATGACCTAAGCATTTGACATCATTAGGATTCGTGACTAACCTTTTGTTTAGGTTAGTCTGAGTATAAATTTTAGGTATTTTACATATTGAGAAGTACCTGTGTGATTTGAGGGTTAAGATAAATGTGATCAGTTGATATTAGGAAGATGGGTTTGAGTACTGTAGGATGTTTATAGGATCTTGTTGTATATCATAGAATGATTAAGACTTATAAACCTATGAGTTTCGTTTACCTTCATCTAATTCTTCTCCTTCTTTTATTCTTAGAAGTTTTGAGGAGTTAGAGTTGATGGCATCTCAAGGAAGTTCTGGTGCATCCTCTCCGCCTAGAACTGGACGGTGGGGTAGACCTCCCGGGCAACGGGTTAATAATCGATGGGCTCCAAAGCGGGGGGCACCTGCTTACTCTCAAGCCATGCAAGAAAAAGAAGTTTTGCAAACCCCTTCAGTAGGTCAGTCAATAGACCTTGTGTATCACAGGGGACCAGGATTTAGGCTACAGGCTCAGCAGCTGAGTGGTGAAGTATAAGTTGTTAATAAGTTGAAGATCGGGCATTAGAATAGTTCCTTCGCCTTCAGCCCTAAAAGTTTTTCAGAGAACCGGATGACTGAAAAGTAGAAGAATGGGTAGAGAACTTAGAAGTCATATTCGAGACCCTGCTCTACCCAGATGAGCAGAAAGTGTAATTTGCCACGTTTCTCCTAGTGGGATCTGCGATGAGCTGGTGAAAAATGATTGACCGTAGATGGACTGCTACAGAGACCCACAGGACATGGGATAACTTTATTAGGGTGTTCATGGACAAATATATACCCATGGTGGTCAAACAGTCGAGAGAATCGGAATTCATGAATTTAATTCAAGGAAATCAGTCCGTAGCTAGTACGAGACGACTTTCAGCTGACTTATACAGTATGCACCCTATATCCTGGAGGATGAGAGTCAACAGATTCAACGATTTGTACAAGGGCTACGCCCAGAGCTTATATAGGGTTTGGTCATTTTCGATTTACCAAATTTCAACTCAATAATAAGAAAGATACTACAACTTAAGTCAGAGCTACAGGAGATCCAAAAAATTGAGGATGGGGGCCAAAAGGAAAAGATAAACCTCGATGGGCAAGGTAATACTAGAAGAAAACAACCAAGACTCCAAGTTGAAAGCATTGCCTAACGAGCCCCCAATTTAGTGAAACTGCAAATTTGACTTAAGAGAGACCACGAAAATAATGTAGATTCTGTGGAAGATTTAACCATGAGGAGTTTGAATGTTGGAAGAAACAACGTAGGTGTATAGGTTGCGGTAGCAACCAACACTTCTTGAAAGATTGCCCTAAAAGAAAAGGCCTAACACCTACAGAGAAAGGAAAGCATGTAGTAGGAGCTAGTAGGAGACTGAATGTATAAGCTTGTGCCTATGCCCTGACAGGAGAAAAAACACTGGATCCTAACGAGGTCGCATAATTTATGGTTTCTAGTTTTGAAATCTATGATAATGCCTTATGTAATCCTAGTGTTTTATATTCTTTCATACCTCTCGCATTTCCTCGAACTAAATATGCAATCCGAGACTATAGTTTATCAGAAAGAAATTCAAACACCCTTAGATATAGGGTTAATAATAGACACCATGTATCAAAATTCGCCTAGATGATGATTTGGGATGGGGTATATCCAACCAACCTCATATAGATGCCTATCAAAGAGTATGATGTGATATTCGAAAGTGATTGACTATATAATCATCAAGCATATGTGAACTGCTACACCAAATGCATCACACTCGGAGATGAGATACCAAAACCAACACGCCCTTCTGCAGATAATGCCTCCCAATGCCAGTTATATCTTCGCTAAAGACCAGATAAATTTTAAGAGAAGGCGGTGAAAATTCTCAGTGTATCTTATCAACAAACCCTGAGATATAGTTTAAAGTGAAGGAAGTGGAAGTGGTAGCTGAATACTCAAAAATATTCCCAAAAGAAGTGAGCTCATTACCCCCAAACCCACGTAGAAGAATTATTTAACCTTCTGCGGGGACAAGAATCTTCTCAAAGCTGGGGTTGAAGCGAGGATACTACTAGCTGAAGACTAGAAAAGACTATGCAAAGCACTTATGCATGGTTCTTGAAACCTTGAGAAAGCATCAGTTGTATGCAAAGTTTGCAAGTGCAAATTTTGAATAAATAAGGTAGCTTTTCTTAGGCATATCATATCCCAAGATGGGGTGGAGGTTGATCTATCTAAGATAGAGGCGGTAGTTAACTGAAAAAGATCAAAACATATGACAACATTGTTAACGAAGATTTATGCAGAACTTTTCCGAAATAGCTGACATGTTGACTAAATTAACTCAAAAAGGTCAACCATTTGACTGGAATGAAGATCGAACATGAGACAGTGCTGATGGATGGAAATTCTAGAAGACTGCAATTCTTCCATCGCTTATCACTTGAAAAGAAAATGTAGTGGCCAATGCCTTAAGTCGAAAGGGCTGGAATGGCTCATTTACAGGAAACAAAAGCATTAGAAAGCCTAAGAACAGGTGCTATGTTAAAATTAATACAATGAGTAGGATTGCAAAGATAAGTGCAGTCCGAATTACATGATGAAATGCGATGAGCACTAAGTCAATAATATACGGATAATTAAACAGAAGGAAAAGGTCAGAAGTTCTAAAGAGTTTAAGTTCAATACCGACAATCAGGGTATTCTCCTGTTCCATGAAAATATATGTGCCGGAAGAAGTGAAGGGTAGATTGTTGGATGAGACACACAATTCAAGATATATGATGATCCGAGAGGCATGAAGATGCATTAGGACTTGAAGAAATAATCTTGGTGGAATGTAATGAAGAGAGGATATAGATCGACTAATCAAATTTACTTATTTTCTGCCAGTCGGAACAGTACTCAGATGAGAATCTAGAAACCAAATTCCTTTAAGGGGGAGGTATGTAACACCTCAAAAATTGGATATTTGAGAAAATGAGGATTTAGAAATCAAGATATTGGTTGGTCGGATTTTAGGGCTCGAAAAATAAATAAAAATGACTGAATTGCAAAGAGATTAAAAGTTTTGGGGGTTAAATAGTAATTTGAGAAGACTTAATTGGACCATTTTATGAATTATGGGGGGTTGCATGGAATTATTTTGGGTTAAATAGGTGAATTTGAGGTACTAACTTACTTTTGGGACCGAACTGAAGATTAAGGAAACCTTAGAGGACTCAATCGAAGCTGGGAAGAAAATTTTGGGGTTAATTTTTATATATATTTTTCTACCCCATTTTTCTTCCTCATTTCTTCTTTTCCTCCACCGAGCACCATCTCTCTCTCTCTTTCTTTCTTTCTCCAGCGACCACCATAAAACAAAAAACCAAACCAACCATCTTCTTCATCTCTTCATGGTGAACACGTCGGTACCACATGCAGCCAGAACCCAATGGTACACGGCCAGAAAATCATTGCCAGAGTTGAGCCACGATGGAAGGTGACTGACACGGAGTTTCGGCAACCTATGGGGGTGGACAAGGTGGGTCTTGAGGGGTTCAGCTTGGTGAACGAGTTGGTGGGCTTAATTTTACGAACAGTGACCAACAGAGCTGAATTAAGGTGTCGTGGTGATGCGACAGTGTTGAGGAAGTCAGTGGCATTTTCCGGCCAATTGTGGGCCTTCCCAACAGCTGAGCTTGAAATTGGCCATGGATTTGGATTGTTGAGGTTGAAACACATCTTTTGGTGGTGTTGGTGACTGTCTCTAGTGGTGGCAACATGGTAGTGGAGCTAAGAAAGTATCTTAGCTTGTTGCGGCGATCATAGTAGTGTTCTTAGTTTGTGATTCTGGAGCTTCAATAATTGGATCTTGTGTAAAGGAGTTGGATTGGGGATTATGCCTATATATATACATATATGTTGTACCATTATTATCATAAATCTTGTATTATGTCAAGAATGAAGAATTGATATATGATTGGTATATATATTCCCATGCATGTATGATTATACAACTTAGTGGACCTAGATTCGAATTTATCATATGGTAATTTAGGTTAATTGAGTTAGTTAAAGGATTTAAAACCCTAAATTGAGGATTTCATGAATTTGAGACTTAAGTGACGATAATTGGGTTAATTATGATGATTGGACCATTATTATTGATTTGGTGTAATAATACAAGGTTAATTATGTAATTAAAGACCTGATATTATCTCGTTCTTGAGACTGGCGTGATTAGCAAAATTCCATAATATTATGTCGAGCCAACCCTAAAACTATCGTATTAGCCGAGCAATTAGTGATTTTAGACTGTTAATGGTATAATTGTAATTTTTAAGGATTATTAAGGGTTGAATGAGAATTTTAACAGTATACATACTCTTTTGTTTAGGTGACAAAGAAGTGGGTCCTGTTGACCAGTAGATTGTTGATTGTGAGTTGTTTTTTCTGAGACTACGGACGTGAGGGTCTGCCAATCCAGTAACTTTTTCATACCTATCTACTATTGTGATAAACCCCTATGAAGATTTCTGTTTATGTGCTGTAGTGTATCCTTATTTATTGAAATATGAGAAATGTTTGAGATCTCCATTGTTATTTGTTATATGATGTGTACACCCCTATGAGGGTTATCGCTTGATATTGATTCTGAATCCTATCTGTTCTAGTGCCCAAAACTCTTGCTTGTTATCTGTATCGCCCTGTTGCCTGCTATTGTCTTGTTATCTACACTATCTTATATTGTTATCTGTTGCCTTGCCGACACACTTATTATCTGTTACAGCTTCAAATGGCCATGTTGGCTTATGTGAATTGTTTACTGATATCGTATTACCTTGTCGACATTTTTGTATTGTCTTTATTGTTATCTATTGCCTCGTCGGCATACTTATTTTATCTGGTATCAATGAGGCGTTAGGAATTTCCCCCGGGCATCAATAATGCGCTATACAGACCATATAGGCATCTACCATATATTGAGCTGTCACATTTTGGTAAGACTGACTGACTGATTGCGATAAGTTGTTCCTAACTGTTGAGGTCGAGATGAGCTGATAAGTTGTTCCCAACTGCTGAGCTCGGGACGAGCTGATAAGTTGTTTCCAACTATTATGCTGGGGACGTGCTAACATGTCTGATCGACTGATTGACTGGCTGACTGATTGATTGATTGACTATCTGACTAATTGACTGACTGATCGACTGACTGTCTCACTGACTGACTGATTGACTGACCGACCAGTATAAGGAAAATATGATATGCCTGTGATGTTCTGATTCGTTGGACAACATATGTTACTCGGGATTGTTCTGTTTCGACTGTATTCAATTGTTTGTAAACTATTCATGGAGCAACAAGGAAAGAGAGATTCCTATTTGCTAAAACTGTTATTTGTATCTTATATGTTCTTGTTCTGACTGTTAAATTATGATATGTTGAGTTAATTCTTCCTCGATAGATCCCTACTACTTATTATTACAAATATCCCTCACTAAGTCCTTTGACTTACCCCTCGTATTTCATTGATTTTTTCAAACAGGGTTAAGTGATGAACTTGAAGTCCAAGCTTGGATTGGCCAACACATTTTATAATAAAAAAACGGTTGTATATGCTTATGGGTACTCTTGAACAGTTTGTATGCCCTAGAGATGTTGTGATATGTTAGGTCTGAATTTTAACATCTGCAGGGTGTATATATATTATGTTGAATATTATGAGATCGGTTATCATTTGTATATAGTACTTTTATTGTGGTTTGCTTAAGATAAAATTCGCTGATGTTTCTGATAATAGAACATGTGTTTGTACCTGTTTATGGGTTCAATCATAAGTGAAGTTTTACACTCAGTGATTTTGTGATATGTTAGGATAAAATTAAGGTTTGTGGTACGTATGGAATGATGAATGCTATGGAATCAGTCAATGCATGTAAACTGTACTTTTGTTATGGTTTGTTTAGATTGAAACTCGTTGCTGCTCTCTAATAAGTTTTAAAAATAACAATTTCTGATGGGCCTAATGATTGTATTGTGGGTTCAATCTAAGACTGAACTAGGTGGCATCTTGACTTGTGGGCTATCCTAGGTGGGGTGCTACATATTTTGTTATTAGGGGGAAAAAATGAAAATTCTATGCCTAATCCACTTAAATGGATTTAGTAAATTATTTTTTCCAACTCAAGGAAAGTGAAAAATTATTGAAATACAAACTAGTTGTAACACCCCTAAAATTTGGTATTTTGGAAAATAAGGATTTAGAAATTAAGATATTGATTGATCGGATTTTAAGACTCGAAAAATAAAAAAAAAAGGACTTGATTGCAAAATTTTTGAAAGTTTAAGGACTTCGAAATAATTAAATTTGGATTTGATTGCTCAAAAATAAAAATGTTATGGGTCAATGTGTAAGAAATAGAAGTTAGAAGACTCAATTGAAGGCGGTTGAAACATTTTTGGGTGAAAAGTAGGACGGTCAGAAAGTTTGGGGCCGAATTGAAAGGGCTGGAAAGTACATTTATATATATAGGATTAAGGACAAATTTTTGTCAAATTCTCAAAAAGGCCCAAAACCACCCCAACGGCGAATCATCGGATACAGACCACAAAACCTAAAATTGAAACCATATTTAGACTCCTCTTAGCTCAGGGAGCAAAACCATACCAAGTTTCACCCAAACTACTAAGGAATTCGCCAGGAAATGAAGGGCGACGGTGAACTCGTGAAGGGGGTGGCGGTTTCGCCGCTTCCAGCGATGAAACGGAGATGGGTTTTGGTGGGTCTTGGTCGGAAAAACATGGGTAAGGTGATGTCGGTGTTAATTTGGTGAAATGGTGAACAGTGGTGGTGAAATTGAGAAAGGTGGTGGACAGCGGCGTTAGGGCAAGCGACAACTTTGAATGGCAATTGGCTGGCCTATCGTCGTCGGAATTGAAAATTGGTTGGGGCGTTTTGCTCCTGGCATCGAGGTGCGTCTATTGGTGGTGGCAATTTCCATCACCGGCTGCGGCACATGGAGGTCCGACAGCGGCGCGTGGCGGCTGGCGACGGCGTGTGACGGTGGTGTTCAGGCAGCTTGTGCAGAATTGGATTCGGACTCGTTTGGACTAGCCCCGATGTGAGATTTGGGTCCTGGTTCGACCCAATTTGGGCAAATTTCAATAATTGAATTTTGATTCGATTGAATTGTCGAATGTAATTAGATTTTCATATGAAGTTGATTATGACCTGAACTAAGAATGTTAAACCACGATTTAGCCTAAGGTTATAGATTAATCTTGTAATTAATATAGTATTGAATTTATTCGACTCGAATGAATTATTAGATTGTCGTTGAGAATTTAAATAAGATGTTAACAACCAGTTTATCGACTTGTCGAGTTAAAGACTATGATAGATGATTACCTTGCACAGTTGAGTGTAACATGGAAATTGAGAATTATGACTGAACAGTTAGAGTAATTGAGAAACGTGATAAGGATATTTAAGTGCATTAAGGATTATGATTAAGAAATCATAATCAATGTTGGGTTTAAGTTATGTACTCTGAACTTTAAGTCACTTGGGAAACAAGGTCATGGACTGTTTAAATATCTAAGGATTATTAGGACTATGTTGGAATACCTTTAAGTTGGATAATGACATTCGTTATATTTATAGTTAAGATTTAGAATATTTGATTGTGAACTTATTCCTTTGGTAGGTGACAAAGGAGTAAGTCCCACAGACCAGTAGACTGCCGATTATGGTTGCTTTCTGAGACTTTTAAGGTGAGGATATGCCAATTTGGCACTCTTGTACCTATCGATTGTATTGATAAAACCCCTGTGAGGGTTGCATTGATTTGATTATCGTATTCCGTTTATTACTGTTACCCCTGTGAGGCATCTGCCAATTGGTTATTGCTTGTATGAGCTTGTTCCGCATCTAACGTTGAACTCATTAGGTTTTGCTAATTTGATATTTGTCTTGATTAACATTGCTTGATTATCGAACCCTATGAGGTTCTCTTGAATTTGAAACTACTTGGTATTTTCCGCATTTTCTTGAAAATAACTATTTTTCAATCGAAATCTATGAATTCTCTGATACTTGTTAATTTCTTATAAACATGTTGTTTGATCAAGTGTATCGTTGATCACCTTGTTGGCAAATTGTTAAATTGTTCTGCCATGTTGGCAATTGAACGTTGAAAATCTGGACCCTTTTAAATATCTTGTTCGGTCAGTACTGTAAAATATGTGCCGAGCAAAGCAAAGAGTCACACTGGTTGACAGGACCTATCTAGTGGGAGGCTCCTCTTAAGTCTATCCCTATTAGCACCTCTGGATTTCAGTACTACACCTATTTATGTCAAAAATTCTCTTAAATTGTTCGTGTACATTGTTTATTAGAATAGGCCTTGTTGGGCGTTATTGGAAAATGTTTTACCTTGTAAATGGCAAATCTGGTAAAGTTCTGAAATGTTCATGTTATTGCTTGAAAAGTTGAATTGCTATCTGTTGGCATTATATCTTTTCAACCTATGGGACGCCATGGGTGGTTTCCAACTTATGGGACACCATGGGCGGTTTTCACCCGGAGGGACGCCACGAGGGGTCTGGGCCTAGGGACTAGGTCTAGAAGACGGCCAGGCGGAGCGGACCGACGGACACAGGTCTTACGGCTAGTACCCACCTACGATCTTGACTTACAGCTAGCTGGAGGCAGTAAACTGTGAGTGATGGGATTCGGTATGTGACTGGCCATGCCATATAATCAAGTTGTTACCCGCCGAGCTAAGTGCTCGAACAATGGAGCGATAAGGAAATCTTGTTTATATTGTACCGATATCCTGTACTTGCAAATTATAATTTGATTCAAGAGTAATAAGGTCGGAATGACCAACAGTCTATCAAGTTCGGTATCATATATGTCATGTACTCTGTTAATCATGTTAAAGAAATTCTTGCTTATTACTGAATTTTATAGTTGATTGTTGTATCTCAATAGTTTTCTTTTGCATCTTAACATTTTCTTCTCCCTCACTAAGTCCTTTGGACCTACCCTCATTTATTTTGATTCTCTCAGATTGGGATTGAGTGAAGGACAAGGCTCCAGGTAGGATAGGAATATTTTGTAATAGATCAGGCGTTGAATGTATATATGGAAATTATTTGATTGCTAAGCATGGACTCAAGATGCTGTAACATATCATGTTGATGTGGTCAACTTAAGGAATGTAAATATTTTGTTATGTAAGAATGTGAATCATGGCATTTACTTAGTGGGTTGACGAGTCTGTTAAGTTTGAAATTTCATTGCTTCTGATAAGTTGAATTTGAGATTTTGTAGCATGTATTTAGCATATGTGTTGTATGTTACAGGATTGTTTAAGATTTGAATTCATTATCTTATGATAGGTTTGTTAAATTTGGAATCTGCTACTATTTCTAATAGGCTTGAAGCGTTTGATGATGGACTATTGATTGATATGTAGGTTCAATTTAAGATTGAACTGAGTGGTGCCTCAACTTAGGTACTGTCCTAAGTAGGGGCATTACATTAGTGATATATAACATTTTGTCCAAAGAAGAGAGTTACATTTTGCACAACAATACTTGTTTTTATTGAATCTACATTTTCATATGTATATCATATGAGAAGAAACACACACACACATATATATATGTATATGTATATATATAAATGAATACTTATGATATATATGTAATATAAGAGAATAAATAATAAATTTTCTGTATATCGATCAGAAGTGCAATAAACACGGCAAAAATGCACTAAATTTATGCTTTTTAATTCTAAAATATTTAGTGAAAAAACCCCTAACGCGATGCAACCTATTAATCTACCGAGTTTTAGAAAAAGAAAATTAAAAACTATGCTATATTATTTAATAGATTACGTGATCGTATTTATTATAATTATGGTTGTAAATGGATATTTAAAAATTCATTTACCATTCGTGTTCTTATTCGTTTATATAAAATCTATCCACATCCGTTTAAAGCGGATATTATCCTTTTTCAATTAGTAGATATCCAATTATAAATGGATATAGATCTAGTAAATACGTATCCGATCTGTTTAATATCCGCTCCAAACATATATTTATTAAATAACATATTATTTATATTTTTCAATAAAAATTTCAGAATCCACATATGTATATATAAATTATAATTGAAGAATTAGAAAGAAAAAAGAATAAATATAAAAAATATTATAAAATAGAGAAAAAAAATGAAGAACAACGTTAATCAACATAATTATTATAGGTTGACTTTGTGGTTCCTTCTATTAATTAAAAATATGTATTTGTTATAGTTCATAGATTTACGTATTTGGATATTCGTAAATAGATATCTAAATAATTATCATGGAATATAAAATTAAAAAAATAATTTGAATGTAGATAAGTTTAATCAAATATGGATGCATCTGAATAATTATGATCAAATACGAATATATTTAAATTCGACCGATATTCGATGAATACAAGTTCGAATATCATTTTTAAATATCCATCAAATCCATATCCGTATTCGAATATAAAAAATTTAAACGGATACGAATATGAAAATAGTATATCCGATCATTTTAATATCTGTTTACACCCCTAATTACAATTTACATATTTAAAAGAAAAAATAGCTTATAGAGTGCCATATTAATTTTGTTAATTAATTTTTATTGAGTAATCATGCATCAATATTACAATATCAATAATACTCTCTTAAAGTTGAAATCTCGTTGTTGTCCTAATATAATACAGAAAAAACTAATTGAAATATTGTTGTTTTAAAATGATTCCTTAATTGCGCATTTTAACTTGTCAACACATCACGAAGAGCAAATATATAAATGGTCGTAATTTAACTTTTAAAATCACTTCACTCTTTGGGTATTGTTATTTGTACTGCAAAGTTTATTATTGGCACTTCAATTGATTTTTAGTTTATAGAAATTGATCATTATATCTCTTTATTTTTAAAATATTATTTAATTTAAATTATTAGACAATTATGTCATTAGTGTACTATTCTTTGTCCTATTAAATATAATCTTGATTCATTGCATGTCAATTTGATAGGGCACATAAAAATGAATAGATTATCCATTCTTTAAATCCAATCATCTCATTAAAGACATAGCTTTGAACTTCAACAGAAAAATGGTAGCATTACTACAAAATAGTATATTTTCACACCTCAAATGTGGGTCTTGTTTTACTTCAAAAAGACTATTGTATAGAATTATTTCAATCAAAAAAATGAAATAAAGGAAGAAAAGAGCAATGCACCTTGTTATTTAGACCTAGCAAAAAATACCCATACCATGGGTACCCAAAAGAGGGCGAATAATATCCCTCATTTTCTCCACCCAATAAAACGTGGATAATTTTACCCACCATCTAATTAATTGCTACTTTTTGACCCAATCATGGGTAACCCGTGAACAATAATATATATATATATATATAAATTTCTCTAATTTTCACAAATAATTTGGAGGATATAACACATTTTCTATGATAATAGTAATGTTTAAGTGGTATTTAAATTTTTAATTTAATTTTTTTTTGACATATAATGGGATTAAGTTTGAACTTCGAAATTTAATATAATTTAAATCGATAGATGTTTAAACATTTAACTTGTACTTTTCAAACTAAAACACTTGACATACTTTAAGTACTTGTTTAATGTAATATTTAAAATTTATAGCCTTTTTTATTAGTTATATTCAAGTAATATTTGAATAATATTATATAACTTAAAAAATACATATTAATTTACTTTCAAGTACAAAAATAATAAAAATACCAGTACTTATGCATTATCCATCACTCATAATCATGGGTAATGGGTCCACTATCTTGTGTCCAATAAAAAATAGATGATTTTACCTATAGGTAAATTTACCTAATTCGTCATTACCCATTCTTAGGTTACTCATGAGTACTAATTTGCCAAGTCTATTGTTATTTTATATTAAGTTGGACAAATTGAGATAAAATGTTTTCATGAATAACAAAGTTGAAAGTGATAATTATTATATTAAAGGGTATATTTGTCTTACAAATTAATATAAATTAATCTGAAAAGTAAGTAGATATTTTGATCAATAACCTAACACAAAAATTTGGAATAAAGTATGAATAACAAATTTTGAAGTACAAATAATAATACCATTGCTTCTTAACATTTAAATCGTGGCCTTACCGTCCCTATGGTTGGGCTGTAGAATGAATATTCAATGAAATCTGATTGAAAATGATTGCTTGAGGGGTAAATGATCAAATCAAGATTTTTATTGCACTATACCTCCTATCACTTTTAGGCTTTGAGTAAATGAGGAAGTAAATACTTATATTCCATTTTATTTTATTTTTTTCATCTTAAATAATAAAAAATAAAAATAAATAAACGAACTCTTTTATTTATTTATTTATTTTACTTTATCCCAATTTTATTGGTCGATCAGAAAACAATATTCTTTTTTTTTTTTTTTCCTTCGCATGAAAGAAAAATGTACTCAACTACTATTATACTACTCATTTCCTCTCCTTTTATGACTTTTAAATATGAAGTAATTTAATTTATGAATATGGTAAGTTGGTAACTTTTTGTCATAAAATAATTGGTCATTTGTCAGGCTTTCTAGTATTTTGATTAATTCATCACATTAATTCTTCAAATTACTAAATTTTTAAATCTTGATACTTGTTATTAGTTTTTTAATATTACCTAAAAACTAGCTGTGGGCCCATGCATTGCTTCGAACAATAAGTTTGAATTTAAAATTTTAACTTACCATAAAATTAAGACTTCAACTTTCTTTTTTACAAATTATCTTGGTTCACTAGCATAAAAAGTAAGATATTAGAAAAATATATATGGCCATTATATTTAGTTGCATCTTCAAGAAAAAGAATTTCCGTACCAAAAGAATGATAATAGAGAGGTGAAGAAAAAAAAAGAAAAATATTTTTATATTTTTAAATAATGAATTATATGTTTAGATTATTTTAGTACATATATTTTTAAAGATGTTTACCTTGGATTTATGCATTTTCTCAGCTATAATTTAACTAATTAACTTATTAAATTATGGAATAAGAAATAACTCACAGCATAACATAATATAACACTTAAGATTAAATTATAATAAATTCTATATTACTATTATACTTCATATATGCAAAGTTTATACATGCACAATATATATGGAGCCAAACAAATTAATTAAATTGCAATGATAAATACACCTATATATATGCAAGGTAATATATACACACACTTGTATATGTATTCATGCATGTAATATAATGAGTTAAAAGAACTACATATTGATAAAAAGAGTTATATAAATTATGATAAAAAATTACATATATGTTAATATAAATGTATATATTGAGTTATTTATTAAAATTAAAACTTAGAGTTTTAAAATTAATTAATATAATTTTTTATATTAACCATAAAATAAATATTGATAGGATATAGTATAAAAATATGTCGATATGGTAAAAATGGATATCATTAATTTATCCACATCGCTACCATATAAGAAAATACTTGAGTTAGGACTCATTTTTTTTTTTTTTTAATTATCCTGATTCATAAATATAAAATTAAAAATATTAGAAAAACAATATAAACATTATAAAATACATCATTTTCAAGAAAAATAAAATTTAACTCACAAATAATGATTTTATAGAGGTGGAGTAATAAAACACAAACATTGTTCTAATTTTAAATAGAAAACTGTATGTTTAAATTACTTTTAATATAAATTATTGTTAGGATTTTTAGCTCATGCAAGGCGTCTCAATTAAATTACATTGACAAATAGTCTTACATATATGCCTGTTTATATATACGCGCGCGCGCACACACAGTGTGTGTGTGTGTGTGTGTGTATTTGTCCATAATTATCCAAAAAATCAAATTTAAAATGTAAATAACAAATATTTGAAGAAACTATTAGACAATATGGTCAGAGTGCAAAAATTATGTATTAAGATAAGAATTTATAAAAGTTAATGTAAAAAAGTTATATATATTGATATATATATATATACACACACATATTGACTATCGATCAACATTAGATATCGAGTTACAAAAGATGAACTAATATAATCTTTTTATATTATTAGTATTAAAATAAATATTGATAGAATATTATATATATGTAGATATATTTGTTGACATAGGTAAAATGAACAACATTAACAAATATAGTAAGGAGTTCCAAAAATTACATATTAATATTGGAAGTTATAGAAATTAATATTGAAAGTTACATTTATTATATATAGAAATATGTTGACATGAAGAAAAGAAAACTATGGAAGTATGTTATAGGGGGTTATACATATTATATATGGAATATATTTGCATAGCAAAAATGAATAAAACTAACTTATCCACATTATTGCCATATAAGAAATATACTTAAAATAGAATTGAACATCATTCTACTTTATATATATTAGATTAGGTTTTTTTAAAAATATCAATGTAGCACCCCAACTCGAGATAGCACCTAAGTTGAAGCGACATTCAATTCAATCTTAAATTGAACCCAAAACATAAATCAATAAACCCATAATCAAAATTTCCAAGCTTATCAGAAATAGCAGCAGATTTCAACTTAAACAATCTCGTAACATACAACACATATACTAAATACATACTACAAAATCTCAAATTCAACTTATCAAAAGCAGCAGAATTTCAAACCTAACAGACTCGATAAACCATTAAGTGCATGCCATAATTCGCTTTATCTCTAACAAAATATTTACATGCCTTAAGTCATCACATGACATATCACAATATCTCGAGTTCATGCTTAGCATTCAGATGATTCCATATATACATTCAAACACCAGATCTATTACAAAATATGCTCATGTCCAGCATGGAGTCCAAATTCTTCACTTAATCCCTATATGAGAGAATCAAAGATAAAACTTGGGGGGGAGGGGATAGTCCAAAGGACTTAGTAAGGGATAACTGTAAGCATAAGCATAAGGGATTTGCTTAGGATGAATCAACTCAACAGACCGTAAATCAACAATCAAGTAAAAACATATCAAAATCAAAATATAGATTGGCAGTCAAGAAATAATCGAATAGTCAAGAAACAATCGAACAATCAGAAATTGATCATATAAAATAGATCAGATAAAAAACGTATCTTATTCCAGCCAGACTAAACTTACCCAAGCGTGACATCTTGGTACAAAACTTAACCTTACATAAATCGGGCTAAACTTACCTAAGCATGATAACCTGGTACTTAACTTACCCAAGCATGACAACTTGGTACAAAACTTACTAAAGCGTGACAACTTGGTACAAAATTTACCCAAGCATGGCTTGGTACATAACTTACCTAGGCATGCCAACTTGGTACATAACTTACCCAGGCATAACAGCTTGGTACATTACTTACCCAGACATATCGGTTTGGTACATAACATATTACTGACAGAACGAATCAATAACGTACCAATCAAACTCAGATAGATCAATAGGACCGATCATATGGCGAACAGTATGAATCAAATGATCAATACCAACAGACAACGAGAGTTTTGGGCACCAGAACAGACATATTAAGTTCGTATTAGAAACAAGTCAAGCAAGTAGCCCGCACAAGGGTATACCAATAAGTTAACAGATAATAAGCAAAACTTTGAACAAATTACAGATTTCAATAAATATGAGCGAGTACAAAACACAATCATATTAAACCCTCACAGGGTCAATCCACAAGAACATATGGGTATAAACAATGCCAGGTTGGCAGACTCTCTTCTCCATAGTCTCAGAAAACTGCAACCACAATCGGAATCTACTGGTTTGTCACCTAAACAAAGGAATAAATTCATAATCAAAATCCTTATTCGACCTCGATAACCTTCAATAACTACAGTCTTATTATTAACTGTCTAAAATCAGTAACTACCCAATTAACCTTGTATCATATCCCAAATCAACAATAACAGCCTTATTTATCTAATTATCCCAATTATTTTTGTTTAGGTTCCAAATTCACAAAATTAGGATTTTCTCTTCCAATTAACTTGATAATTCCCAACATTTCATAAAATAATACAATCCAAGTTTACCAAATTTATACTGGCACATGCATATACCAAGTCATAATCCCATATTATCTCAAATCACCCAATTATCATTTCTCGAGTTTCAATTTAATAAAATCATAGTTTAATCGCTTAATTAACTCAATTAATCCTAATATTACATAAAAAAATACAGATCCGAGCCCACTAACCATATAATCCCTGCATGAAATATATATGTATGGATCTTACACAAATCCTCATCCTTGGCATATTACAAAGTGCAATGGAAATAACGGTACATCGTATGTATATACATATATATAATCTAACTTCTTTTTTACCCACGAATTTGCTTAATCGGACCTCAAAACCACAGATCAAGACCACCGCCACGATCCTTGCGATGAACTGAAATTTTTACCCGAAAGTCGCTAGACCGTCACTACAAGCCGCCGTGTATAGTCGCCAGAAAAAACCCAAACCACCACCAAAATACACCTTTTAGCTCAAATAACATGATGCCCAAGTCAATTTTTCCATTCACAGCCGAATTGCCCGTCAATTTGAGCTCCAATCAATCTACGCCACCCCACGCCGCTGCCTAGTTTTCTCCAACTTTTGCCAGCTCCAGTGGTTGGAACCCAAAACCAACTTCGCCATACGCTTCCTTGAGCTGAACCCGTCCCGGAACACCCTTGGTCCACCACAAAATTTTGCCAGAAGGAGAAAACGCACCAAGCTCCATCGTGAGCTATTGTCGGCCTCAGTTTTTCCATCGGTTCACCGGTCAGAACAGATGGTTCTTGGTGCCGGCGTGATCGCCGTGATGAGGGAATAAAGATGGCTGGAAGATTTTGGAGTTTTGGTCGTTGGAGATGGAAGATTGCCGGAGAGGGGTTCACGGTGGTCTGGTGGAAAAGAAAGGAGAAATGAGGGTTTGAAATGCAAATTCTAATATTTATAGGGAACACTTATAGAAATTCTGATTTGGCCCCTAAAACTTTTGTTTAGATTTCAATTAAGTCCTCTAAGATTTCCACCAACTTCAATTCAGCACCCAGATTAAGGAATGCTCTAATTAGCCCCCTTTAACCTAAAATATTAGCCATGCAAACCCCAAAACTTTGAAATTGTGGTCCAATCAAGTCTTCCTAAATTCCACTTTGACCCCAAACTTTCAAAATTTTTGCAATTAAATCCTTTTTATTTCTTTTTCGAGCCCCAAAATCCGACTAATCAAAATCTTGATTTTTAAATTCTTATGTTTTTCAAAATTTTGAATTTTAGGAGTGTTACAATCCTCCCCTCTTAAAAGAATCTAGTCCCTATATTCTCATCTGAGTACTGTTCCGACTGGCAGAAAATAATAGATTCGGTCAATTGATCTATATTCTCTTTTCATTACATTATGCCAGAATTACTTCTTCAGGTCCCGATACATTTTTGTGCCTCTCGTATGCATCGTATATCTTGACTTGTGTGCCTCATCTAACAATCTCTCTTCCACTTCTTCTGGCACACATATTTCTTATAGAACAAAGAATACCTTGGTTCGGTATTAAATTCAGACTCTCCAGAAACTTCCAACCTTTCCTTTGGTTTCAACATTCATATATCTATGGCTTAGGGTTCGTCATATTTCATCATGTAATTCAGACCGCACTTATCTCTGCAATCCTACTCACTGTATTAATTTAAACACAACACCCATTTTAGGCTTTCTGATGCTTTTGTTTCTAGCCTTTCAACTCGAGGCATGGCCACTACATTTGCCTTTTCAAATGATAGATGATGGAGAAATCGTAATCTTCTAGAATTTCCATCCATCAGTGCTGTCTACTATTCAGATTCTCATTCTGGTCAAATGGTTGACCTTTCTGAGTTAATTTAGTGAACGTGTCAGCTAATTAGAAAAGTTCTTTACAATCTTCGTTAATAGCTGAGAAGACACAGAAAACTACAAACTTCTACCATGTTTTTCTAATCTCTTCCAATTGACTACCACCTCTATCTTAAAGGGATCAATCCTTTATCCCATCCCTAATCGCCATCTGGAAATTTCGACATGGTGTCTATTATTAACCCTATTTCTAAAGGTGTTTGAACTTCTCTACTAAACCATAGTCTCATATTGCATATTTTATTCAGGGAAATGCAACAAGTAATAGAATGCAAAACATTAAGATCATATATGGCATTATCATAGAATTCAGAGATAGAAACTGTACCTCCTGCCATCTCAGTAGGATCTGGTGCTTCTTCTCTTGTCAGAGCATATGTGTGAGCTCGTATTTTTGATCTCCCGCTAGCTTTCGCTATCTATTTCCCTTTTTCTATATATGTTGGGTCTCTACTTCTAGGACAATCCTTCAGGAAATGTCGATCGCTTCCACAACCCATGCATCTACCCTATTTCCTCCAACAATTTGACTCCTTATGGTTATGCGATCCACAGAATCCACATTGCCTTTGTGGTTATGTCATCTCACCAGATTGAGGGGCTTGTTAGGCAGTGCTTTCAAGCTGGAGTCTCAGTTGCTTTCTTCCAACATCACTCTTCCCTTCAAAGCGCATCTTTTCCTTGCGGCCCTTATTCTCAATCTTTCGAATATCTAGCAGCTCTGACTCAAGTTGCAGTGCCCTGCTTACTGCCAAATTGAGATTTGGCAGGTCACAAATAGCCAAACCTTACCTAAGCTCTGGCCGTAGCCCTTGTAAGATCATTGAACCTGTTGAACTTCATCATCTTGTATATAGGGAGCATATGGTGTCAGTCAGCTAAAAGTAGCCTCATACTGACTTACAAACTATGCATATGTACAAGGTCCATAAATTCCCTTTCTCTAGCTTGTTTCACCACTTTTGGCATGAATTTGCTCAAGAAGTCTCTGGTGAAATTCTCCCAAGTTTGGCAGGTTCCTTCAGCCATCTATCTTCAATCTATCATCTTCCACCAACTCCTAGAGAAACCTTCCAGAAGGAATGTGGCAAATCGAACCCTTCGCTCATCCGAATAACGCAGTGTCTCAAAAATAATCTCTAAAATCTCAATCCAATCCTTGGCTTTTCTATCATCAGGACCTCTTAAGAACTTTAGGGGATTAAAATGAAGAAATCGTTCCAAATCTAAGTCTTCTGTGACTGCTTCTATTACCCCAGCTTTAACCGCCAATTGGTGGTCGGGTTGCCTGCGTCTCTGTCATTCTCGATGTTCAGGACCTGCCAAGGGTTCTACTGTATGTTGATCCATCATAGGAGTTTGAGAAACTTCTTTGCCCAGTATCGATTGAGGGTGGGCAGGTGCTTCCCGCCTAGGAGCTCGTTGGTTAACGACGCTCTGCCCAGGAGTTCTACCCCGTCTTCTGATTCTAGGTAGAATGTGTGTATCCGAACTTCCTTGAGATGCCATTACTACTACCAACTCTACCAAGTTTCTACAAATAAAAGAAAGAAAAAATTAAATAAGATCAAGTCAGACTCATAGACATACAAGTTTAATCACTCTACAATATACCACAAGATCCCATAGATATCCTGCAATAAGCCAATTCATTTCACTATTGGCAACTGATCAAATTCATCTTAAATCCTCGAATCACACAAGAGCTCCCAATACATAAAATACCTAAAATTCATAATTGAACTAACATAAACATAAGGTCAATCACAAATCCCAATGATACCCAAATGCTTAGGTCATCGACAAACTTAGACCTGATACCACCTCTGTAGCACCCCTACTCGGGATAGCACCTAAGCTAAGGCGCCACTCAATTCAATCTTAAATTGAACCCAAAATACAAATCAATAGGCCCATAATCAAATTTTTCAAGCTTATCAAAAATAGCAACGGATTTCAACTTAAACAATCCCATAACATACATCACATATAGGCAAAATAACAAAATTTGTCCTGTAATTTTTCCCCATTTGGCTTTTCATCCTATAATTTGCATACTACCAATTTTAGTCCTATAAGTATTAAAAAATTATCATTTTTCATCCTTTTTTCTCCGGAGACGGCGAAACTCGTCGGAAAAGGTGACGTGGCATGCCAGGCGTGTGGCATTTCTTGTTTTTTCCTCGTTGGCAACTGACATGGCTTGATAAATTAAAAATAAAAAAAATAAAAAATGCCAACTGGATATACAATAATATATATGATATATTTATATATACACATATATATCTAAATATATGTATTTATATATACATACACATACATATATATATTCCCCCACCACCCACCCACCTGGTGGCTGGCTGGCCGGCCGAGGTCACCATGGCCAGCCGGTGGCCATGGTGGCTAGCACCTCGCCTGGCCAGATTTGGCTAGGCGAGGTTCAGCCATATCTGGGCCTGGCGAGGCGGAGGCCAACCATGGCTGAACCTGGCCAGGAGGAGGCTGGCCATGGCTCCACCATGGCCATGGTGGCCACCTGCACAGGCGGTCCATGGCCAGACGGCCCCCATGGCCGGCCCATCTTGGTTGGTGGGCGGGTGGGGGGGTGGCAAGGCAGGTGTTGGGATGGGGTGGGGTTATATTGTTATGTATTGTTATATTTTTTGTGTGATTTTATTATGTATTTTGGGAGAATAAATTATTGAAGAATGTAAAAATTGTGTTGGAGAATGTGATTAATTTTTGGTTATATTTTGAAAAATAGTTAAAAATTGAATTTGGATAATTTTGGTATGTTTATTTATGTTTTGGGGGAGATATTTTTTTTTTACTATAACAATTAAATCAATGTTTTTTTGTTAAATTTTTGGGCCGAAAATGAAATTGAGTAATTTTTTTATTGTTATAATAATAATTATTATATGATGTATATATAATATATATGTATGTATATATTAAAAAATGGGAAAGTTTTGGGGATAATGAAGGATATTCAGAGAAAAAAATGTGTTTTAGAGGAAAAATGATGTATGTAATATATAAATATATATATATATAAATAGATATGTATATATATGTGTGTGTATATATATATTATATAATATATTTGAAATTTAAAAAAAAAAGAAGAGAAAAATACATGTATGTTGCCAACTAAGCAAGAAAAAGACAAAAAAATGCCTACATGTCAGCTGCCAACGAGGCAAAAACAAGAAATGCCACATGCTCGGCGTGCCACGTCACCTTTTCCGGCGAGTTTGACCGTCTCCGGCGAAAAAAGGACGAAAAATGATAATTTTTTAATACTTATAGAACTAGAATTGATAGTATGCAAATTATAGGACGAAAAGCCAAATGGGGTAAAATTAAAGGATGAATTTTGTTATTTTGCCATCACATATAATAAATACATACCACAAAATCTTAAATTCAACTTATCAGAAGCAACGGAATTTCAAACTTAATAGACTCGATAAGCCATTAAGTGCATGCCATAATTCGCTTTATCTCAAACAAAATATTTGCATGTCTTAAGTCATCACATGACATCTCACAACATTTCAAGTTCATGCTTAGCAATTAGATGATTCCATATATATATATATATATATATTCAAACATCGGATCTATTACAAAATATGCTCATGTGTAGCCTGGAGTCCAAATTCTTCACTTAATCCCTATATGAGAGAATCAAAAATAAAACGGGGGGAAGAGGTAAGTTAGAGGCTTAGTGAGGGATAACTGCAAGCATAAGTAGAAGGGATCTGTTGAGGAAAAATCAACTCAAAAGACCATAAATCAACAATCAGGCAGAAACATATCAGAATATGGATAGGCAATTAAGAAACAATCAAACAATCAGAAATTGGTCATATAAAACAGATCAGATAAAAAAGTATCTTATTCCAGTCAAACTAAACTTACCCAAGCATGACATCTTGGTACAAAACTTAACCTTACATAAATCGAACTAAACTTACCCAAGCGTGATAACCTGGTACTTAACTTACCCAAGCATGACAACTTGGTACAAAACTTACCAAAGTATGACAACCTGGTACAAAACTTACCCAGGTATGCCAGCTTGGCACATAACTTACCCAGGCATGTCAGCTTGGTACATAACTTACCTAGGCATATCGGCTTGGTACATAACTTACCTAGGCATATCGGCTTGGTACATAACATATTGTTGACAGAACAAATCAATAATGTACCAATCAAACTGAGATAGATCAACAAGACAGATCATATGGCGAACAGTACGAATCAAACAGATCAATATCAACAGACAATGAGAGTTCTAGGCGCCAGAACAACATATTAAGTTCATATCAGAAACAAGCCAAGCAAGCCACCCGCATAGGGGTACACCAATCAATTAACAGATAATAAGCAAAACTTTGAACAAATTACAGATTTCAATAAATAAGAGCAAGTACAAAACACAATCATATTTAGGGCTGTAAATGGATATTCAAAAATCCGTTTACCGTTCGCATCCGAATTCGTTTATAGGGTTATTATCCATATCCGTTTAAAGCGGCTATTATCCATATCCGATTAGCAGACATCCGACTGTAAACAGATACGAATATGGTAAATGTATATCCGATCCGTTTAATGTCCGCTCCGAATACATATTCGTTGGATATATCCGTTTATATATTCGATTATTCGTAATTTAATTAAATCCGTTATCCGTATCCGATAAATAATATTTAAAAAATTATTATATATAATATACTATTATACATAATAAATTATTTTTATTTTTTCAATATGAAATTTCATAATATATATAAATGAATATATATGTATAAATTAGTAATTAAAAAATTAATAAAGAAATTAGATGATAATGATGATAATTAAATAATATTAAATCAAAAAAAATTGAAAAATCAATATGTAAATGATAAAATTAATCAATATAACATTATTGTTGCTTTACTTTATAACTAATTTATATTGGTGTCATTGAATTAATATTAATTGATCATAAAGTGAATCAATAATTATATAAAAAAAAAACTAAATCAAGAATAATTAACGTTTTAATTCTAAAATAAAATAGTAAAATGAGTAAATTATTAACTAGCTAAGGGGACATTAGGATTTGAGAGATTGTTTGGGTAAGCTTATAAGCTTCTTAAAACATCTTATAACACATTTGAGATTTTACAAGATATCAAAAAATGTTTAATAAATTTTTTTAAAGGAAACTTATAAGCTCTTAAAATAAGATGTTAAAAGTTTATAAGCTCTTTTTATAAAAATTAGGAATTCCTAACTTATTTTTATGATATTAACAAACTCCCTTAATTTTAAGCATATTAATTATAAAATTGTCATTATTAATACCTTATAGGCTGCAAAATTTTATTTTATCTAAACACTTTCAGAACTAATTTTCAAAAAAAATCTAGCAACTTATAAGCTCGGAAAATATCTTATAAGATGTGAGAACTTATATAAGATCTTTTAAATAAGTTTAGGTATACACTCTCTAAGAAGGTGTTTGGCTAAACTTATTTAAAACGACTTATAAGCTCCTACATGTTATAAGATATTTTTTAATTTTCTGTATTTTGTAAGATATTTTTCGAACTTATAAGATGCTAGATTTTTAAAAAAAAAATAGGTTATCAAAGTATTTGAATTATAAGATCTTAGAACTTATAAGGTATTAATAATAATAATTTTATAATTAATATGATTAAAATTAAGGGAGTTTGTTAAGATTTTAAAAATAAGATAAGAACTCCTTATTTTTTTAAAAAGTGCTTATAAGTTTTTAATATCTTATTTTAGAAATTTTATAAGTTATTTTCTTAAAAAAATTACGAAACACTGACATCTTATAAAATATTTTGAGAAGCTTATAAACTCATGTAAATAATTTTTAAATATTTTAAAATATCTAACTATATACATGTAATATAAGATGAAAATATCATTTCATAATTTTATTTTTTGTAGAGTTGTACTATTATTAATTTAGAAAAGTAATAAATTTTATCTAAATATAACACTTAAACTCTAAATTCTAAAATCTCATAATTTTATAAATTTTAAACCCCAAAATATTAATAATAGAGAATATTTTTATTGATTAACATTGTTATATCTACATATCTAAAATTAAATATCAATATTCAATAGCCATCGTAAAAACTAATTTTTTAAATTTACATTAAAATATAAGATACAAAAATATTAAATATCAAAATATAAATCAGAGTCCTATATAAAAAATTGATGAATAATTAAATTTAAAAATTTTAAAAATTAATTACTACAATAAAATAAAAATTATCAAAATAAAATATAAAAAAATGTAAAAAAAAAAAAAAACCAAATCACCATTCATTAAACCCTATCTCCCATTTTACATTCAATTTCACCTCATTCTTTCACTCTACAGTAGCCACACGGTACTCCTCTTCCCTTCTCTCATTTTTTTTTTATTTTTATTTTCATGTAGTTACCTCTCG
Source organism: Jacaranda mimosifolia (assembly GCA_018894105.1). Taxonomy (NCBI): domain Eukaryota; kingdom Viridiplantae; phylum Streptophyta; class Magnoliopsida; order Lamiales; family Bignoniaceae; genus Jacaranda; species Jacaranda mimosifolia. Next base: position 2,528,960 of record CM032131.1, on the reverse strand, counting down.
CCGGCAAAAGCGCCGGCGAGAAGCTGCTGGGAGGCGACAGGGCTGGCCTCTCCGTCGGCCAGCCCCATTTTGTTTGCTGGCTCGCCGGGGTTGCGAGGCCAGCAGCCTCGGCGGCCAATAAATCTGGAACCAGCAGAAGCTGGCGGCCAGCTTCTAGTTCCAGAAGTTGGAGTAGTCCTTCTAGAACCAGAAAATGAGCAGTTATTTTCTGGTTCCAGAAGCTGTTTCTAGCTTCTGGATTGCTCTGTTTCCAGCTTCTGGACTACTCCTTCTGGTTCCAAAAGCTGGAAACAACTTCTGAGGAGCAGTCCAGAAGCTGGAAATAGCTTCTGGAACCAGAAAACTTCTGGTTCCAGACTATTAAACTCCCCCTCTTCATATTTTTATTTATTTTTGTCTTCCACCCAATTAAATTATATTGATGTTTTATTTAATTGTGCAGGTTTGAAATTTTACATTTTTGGGCATTGTCAAAGGTAAATTATTTTAGTGTTAAAGTTATAATTATATAAATTGTGATTATGAATTATGTAGTTATTTTAGTGTAAATTATTTTTGGGCAATGTTTGATTATTTTTTTTATTGTTCAACAAGTTTTTGAAAAAGAAATTGTTGAATTATGTCACATACTCCAAATCTTCCAGTTACTAGTACTTCTACACCATCTACTACAAGTTCAAGTATAGGTATAAATCCTACTACTGAACATGTTGATAATGTTGATTCTACACCATGTAACACTCAACAAATTGAAGTTAAGCATAGAAAATTAACATATGCCGTATGGGAACACTATAATAGGGAATCAGTGGGGGGTAAGGGCAATGTTACTGCCACTTGCATCTATTGAAAAAGAAAATTTGATGGCTCTAGTAAAAGTGGAACAACTCATTTGAAAAATCATGTTCAAAATTGCCCTCTTAAGAATAAATCAAGTGACATTCGACAAGCATTTATTGGTAAATCTATTAGTAGTCTTGACCCTACTCCTAAGATGACAACACATAAGTTTGATTCTACAGTTGAGAGAGCTTTATTTGCTAAAATGATTGCGAAGCATAATTTGCCTTTTCTTATGGCTCAGTATGAGTATTTCAGATTGTGAATATCTTATTGTGTGCCATCATATAAGCATCGATCAAGAAATACTGTGAAAAATGATTTAGTGAATGTTTACAATGAGGAGAAAATGAGAGTTTATCAAGAAATTGAAAATTTAACTTCTCGAGTCACACTTACAACTGATGGGTGGACATCTGATCATCAGAATCGTGGATATTTTTGTGTGACTTGTCATTACATTGATTCTGATTGGAAATTGCACAAAAGATTGATTGCTTTTCATGTTGTTCAGTATCCACATTATGGCTTATCTTTATGTGATGGAAATCGTGTTTTGGAATGGAATATTGACAAGAAGTTATTTGTTGTGGTTGTGGATAATGCCTCTCAAAATTCTGGAATGTTGGATGGCATGAGAAAATGGTTGAATGATAAGAAATCACTTTTGCACAATGGTGACATGTTTCATATTCGATGTTTTGCCCATATATTGAACTTGATTGTTAAAAGTGGACTTGATGTTGTTCGTGGATTAATTGAAAAAATCCGTGATAGTGTCAATTACATCAATCAATCAGTACAAAGGGATGAAAAATTTTCTCTTGCTTTGAGTCAAACTCGGTTTAATCCTAAGAGGCGTGTTAGTTTGGATTGTGAAACTAGATGGAATGCAACATATGATATGCTTGTGAATGCTTTAGAGCTTAAAGAAGCATTTAACCGCTTGGCTGATTTGGATAATGATTATAAATTTTTACCTTCAAATGAGGAATGGGAAATGGGGGCAAAAATTTGTGATCATTTGAAAGTATTTAAGGATGCTACTTTAGAGCTTTCTGGAAGTAACTATCCAACTGCACCTGTGTACTTTACTAATGTTTGTTTGATTAGAGCAGAGTTGATGAAGTGGAGTAAGAGTGATGATGAAAATATTCAAATGATGGCACTCTTGATGCAAACAAAGCTTGATAAGTATTGGGATGAATGCAACATGGTGTTGACTATTGCTGGAATTCTTGATCCTAGGTACAAGATGAAATTTGTTGAGCTTGCTTGTAACAATATGTATGGTGAGAGTGCAGATTTTTATGTAAGCAAAGTTCGTACTTTTTGGGTTGAATTAGTTTCGGAATATGAGGAAAATTCATGCGTCAATGTCGCTGATGTTTGTGAGTCTTCTTCTAGCCATGTCGATTCTTCAAAGTCCCAAAACTCTCTTATTGCAATGTTTAAAGTGCTCGCAGCTCAATCTAGTATGACAAGTGTTGCTAAAAAAAGTGAGATTGAGTTGTATTTGGATGAAGGGTTAGTCCCCTATAATGATGAAGAAAGTGTCTCATTTGATATTTTGGGTTGGTGGAAGCATAATGGAGTAAGATTTCCAAATCTTGCAAAATTGGCTCGTGATATTTTGGCAATTCCATGTACTACGGTACCATCGGAGTCCACTTTTAGTCAAGCACGTAGAATTATTGATGATACTTGTGCCTCACTAAATTCTGAAACGGTGGAGTGTTTATTTTGTGTTAAAGATTGGTTGCCAACAATTGAAAATGATTGTAAGTAATGAGTATTTCTTTCATTTATTTAATTTTTTTATTTATATATCAACATATAAATGTAGACTAATATATACTTTTTTATAGGTATAATTGATTGAACTTTTGGAGTATATGGTGCCAATTATTGTGATGCTTCAATGGTTGCTTTTGGTGTACTTTCTCTTTACTTTTTTTTATTTTTATTTTTGAGATTATTTGTAAAGTATGTTATAAGTTCTTATAGAGTGTTTTCCCCCCCTTTAATAGATAATCTCTTAAACTTTATCAGTAATTTTTTTTTTTATTATGTTTTGCAGTGTTAAACAGATGAGAAGTTCAAGCATGGTCGTGAAATGAACCTTTATTTTGTTCCTTTTGTATTATTGTATTATGTATTGAAAATTGTTATTTCCTTTGATTCTTGAGGAGATTTGTATGTTTGTTTGATCTTAGGAGTATGCTAATTTTATTGGTTGTGTGTTGTTATTTTTTTTTTTTTCTAGATTTTATTATGTTATTTATTTGATTATTTTTTAAATGAAATTTATTAGAAAAAAATACACATTTTATTATAAGCTAACGGATTCGGATATTCGGAATAATTATAATCGGATACGGATATATCCGAATTCGAATAATATCTGGCGGATACGAATTCGGATGTTATTAAAAAATATCCATCGGATACAGATATGGATACGGATATTATAAAACTTAAACGGATACGGATATGGATACAGTCTATCCGATTCGTTTAATATCCGTTTACAGCCCTAATCATATTAAACCCTTACAGGGTCAATCCACAAGAACATATGGGTATAAACAATGCTAGGTTGGCAAACCCTCTTCTCCATAGTCTCAGAAAACTGCAACCACAATCGAAGTCTATTGGCCTGTGGGACCTACTCCTTTGTTACCTAAACAAAGGAATAAATTCATAATCAAAATCCTTATTCGACCTCAATAACCTTCAATAACTACAGTCTTATTATTAACTGTGTAAAATCAGCAACTACCCAATTAACCTTGTATCATATCCCAAATCAACAATAATAGCCTTATTTATCTTATCCCGATTGTTTTCGCTTAGGTTCCAAATTCACAAAATTAGAGTTTTCTTTTCCAATTAACTCAACAATTCCCAAAATTTCATAAAATAATACAATCTAAGTTTACCAAATTTATACTGGAACATGTATATACCAAGTCCTAATCCCATATCATCTCAAATCACCCAATTATTATTTCTCGAGTTCCAATTTCATAAAGTTATAGTTTAATCGCTTAATTAACTCAATTAATCCTAATATTCATAAACAAATATAGATCCAGGCCCACTAACCACTATAGTCCATGCATAAAATGTATATGTATCAATCTTACACAAATCCTCATCCTCGGCATATTACAAAGTCCAATGAAAATAACGGTACATCACATATATATAAACATATATAATCTAACCCCCTGTTTACCCACGAATTTGCTTAACCGGACCTCAAAACTTGTACCAAGACCACCGCCATGATCCTCGCAATGAGTTGAAGGTTTTGCCTGAAAGTCACCTGACGTCGCCATTGGATGGTTACCACTGGCCGCCGTGCACAGCCACTAGAAAAAAAAAAAAAAAAAAAAACCACCACCAAAATACACCTTTTAGCTCAAATAACAAGATGCACAAGTCAATTTTGCCATTCACAATCGAATTGCCCTTCAATTTGAGCTTCAATCAATTTGTGCTACCTTACACCGTCGCGTAATTTTCTCCAAATTTCATCGGCTCCAGTGGTCGGAACCCAAAACCAACTTCGCCAAATGCTTCCTTGAGTTGAACCCATCCCATAACACCCTTGGTCCACCGCAAAATGTTGCCGAAAGTAGGAAATGCACCAAGCTCTGCCGTGAGCTATCGTCAGCCTCAATTTTTTCAACGATTCATCGGTCAAAATGGATGATTCTTGGTGCCGGCGGGATCGTTGTGACAAGGAAAAGAAGATGGCTAGAAGATTTTGGAGTTTTGGCCATTGGGGATGGAAGATCGCCAGAGAGAGGTTCATGATAGTTCAATAGAGAAGAAAGGAGAAATGAGGGTTTGAAATGCAAATTCCAATATTTATGGGGAGCACTTATAGAGATTTTGATTTGGCCCCTAAAACTTTTGTTCAGATTTCAATTAAGTCCTCCAAGATTTCCACCAACTTCAATTCAATCCCCCAATTAAGGAATGCTCTAATTAGCCTCTTTGACCTAAAATATTAACCATGCAAACCCCAAAACTTTGAAATTGTGGTCCAATCAAGTCTTTCTAAATTCCACTTTGACCCCAAAACTTTTTAATTTTTTGCAATTAAGTCCTTCTTATTTCTTTTTCGAGCCCTAAAATTCGACCAATCAAAATCTTAATTTCTAAGTTCTTATTTTTCAAATTTCTGAATTTTAGAGGTGTTACAATCAATTACATTTGTTTTCCTTTTATTAATGTTGATGGTGTATATCATAAGGGTCGAGTTGAACCAAGTGCCTAAGCTAAACTAAGTAGTTAAATCTAAAACTTGGTAGAGGCAAATTGTAATAATTATGGGCCTATGATGTCAACCGAGCTAATGACTGCAGTACAATTTCTTTGGATGTATAAAGGGTTGAGTTTAAGTCTAGGCCACACTATGTCTAAAGGTTCAAGCCGCAACAATGAGAGTGCTGGAAAGTAGGGTTATACGTGTCATTAGGCTGTAGGCCTATCGAGATCATAGTATCTAGTTAAATCCATTATATTGATAGTGGGTGGTTAAGCCCAAGTAGTGGATATTAGGCTATATTTAAACCACAATGTAATACGTAGAATACAGATTATCAGCTTTTGATAGAAAATCAAAGTGAGTTTTTTTTTTTTTTTTTTTACTTTGATCTTTGATTGGTGTTTCATATTTTTATTTTGGCATCAATTAGAGACATCTGTTGGAACTAGATTAAGAGCTCAGACATGAGAAAATGAGTGATTCTAGAGGAAATATGGAAATAGATACTTTGGACGTAACTCAGAATGAGCTTGTAGTGACCATCGCTTCAAGTGCCCCACTAGCAACTTTATTGCTAGTCATTTTGATAGAGGAAAGGCTTGCTTCAATGCTGCAATAGTAGGGAAAATGACAGCCAACAGTTGGCCAGTTTCTTATGGTCGACATTTGGCACCATTACCGCCACTTAAGTCGCCGGAGCGGCGTTTACTGCACCTACCGAATCCCCTTATTTTCTCTTACTTACTGGGAATGGAACCCACTATCTTGCCAATCCCTACTTTAGTGCCTTTTTCTCCCACCTCAGCTTTGGCCATTCCAACACACCCATGAGGATGGCAAATGCTCCAGTCACACCCATACCAGTTGATGGAACTCCTGGTCTAGGTCCTGTAATAGCACCATTCTCGGGAGTAGTTGCACAAGGCACGGTGGTAGCTGGGCCACCACTCCCTGGTAATCCCGGATTGCTCACTTTTGGAGGACAAGAGCTAATAGTGGCACCTGCACGGGTGTTATTGGACAACCAATGAAGTTGGTTGGTACGCACAATCCTCCCAAAGAGCCAGGGATGAAAATTCCTACCTAACTGTTAGATAATTCAGAAATGGTGGTAGAGAATCAAGTGTCATTGCGGCATGGCCATGATAAGGATAAATGGAGGCCTAGGCAAACATAATTTAAAAAATAGAAGAGATATGGAGGGAGTTAAAAGAGATAAAGAGGAAGATGACACGAAGATTTGAGGAAGAAATCAAAGCTTCCCCATTCAGTGAAACTATTTTGCGTGATCCCTTTCCAAAAAATCACAATTCTTTTACAATGCCTAGGTATACTAGTACAACTGATCCTGCTAATCATCTTTATGAATTCAAAAACCTAGCTCTATCATATTAATTCTCTGATGGGGTGAAGTATCAGACTTTCTTGACTACTTTCAGAGGGATGACCCAACGGTGGTTTGGACAGTTACCTCGACGATCCATACATACATTCAAGGATTTTGCTCGCAATTTCTTACACTAATTCACTAGTAACAAAGAGTACCAGTGAAGTACCCAAAGTTGACTCTCATTCTGGCAAGGAGAGAGTGAAACTTTGAGAAATTTTGTTAGACGGTTCACTACAACTGCCCTACAGGTTCCGTCAACCACTCCCGAATTGCTGGCTAGTGCCTTTACTCAAGGACTCATGTCCAGTTCTTTCTTCAGATCTTTAAGTAGAAGGCCTGCTAGCAGTTATGATGAGCTCCTACGTTGTGCAGAGAAATACATCTATGAGGAATAAGCATGTGAAGCAAAAAAGAGGGAGTTAGGGGAGAAGAGAAAGGAGAAAAGGAAAATTCTTCTTGCAGTCAAGAAACCCAAACAAGAAGAGAGAGATTCAAGGCGGCATCTTCAACTTCGCCAGTTGGCACCAAATTTGAGTACTATACTCTGTTAAAAATACCATAGGAATAGGTTATGCAAGATATTGAGCATCACAATTTATTTTGGTGGCCTTGCACCTATAGAGATCCACCTAGGAGGCCTAGATCGGACAAATTATGTCATTTTCACAATGAATACAGGGCATGTGATGGATGAATGTGATCATCTTAGGAATAAATTAGAGCAATTGATACAAGATAGGTATTTGGATGAGTTTGTGAAAATGCTCGTCATTACTGCTAAACATAATTGCACGGGACGTCCCATACTGGAGAAAAAGTAGGGAATATACCAACCTAATGGGGAAAAGAATTTGAGAAATGGACTTGTCAAGGGAGTGATTCATATAATCTTAGGGGACCGGCAAAAGGGGACACTCACCGAGCCAGGAGGGTAGGAACTAGAACCGTTGTACATAGGAACTTGGAGGTTGCCGCTATCTCTACTAACAATGACATGCCTATTATATAGTTAGGGTCAAAAGACTTGAAGGCCATATATTTTCCTTACTAGGATGTCGTGGTGATCACACTTATGATTGCTAAATTTGAGGTAGCCTGTATGTTCATTGATTGTAGCAGTTTATCTAACATTCTAATTTTTTATGCTTTTCGACAAATGGATTTGGAGAATACCTTGTTGGAGCCAGTAGAGACATCTTTATTTGTATTCTCAAGAGAAGTTTTGAAACTGTTGGGACAGATAACGTTACCCATTTTTTTAGGAACAGGGATGCATCGAAAGACTTGCATAGTAAAATTTTTGGTAGTTGACGCTCCTTCTTCATATAATGTTATTTTTTAATAGGAATATGCTTCATCTCTACCAGGTGGTTACCTCACCTTATCACATGAAGTTGAAGTACGTAGCAGGGAAGTTGGCAGGAGAAGTAGTGGGAAACTAGTACACATCCAGGAAGTGTTACACAGATGTTGTGAGGAAGGAGAATCACAAAGATAATGATGTTGTGTACAAGTAGAGGCAAGGTAGCTCGATCACGCCTCATCAAGCAGAGTATTAGCAGTGGCTTGAGCCAGAGGGTGAACTTTTGTCCATAAAGTTGATATCAAGAGATCCCAATAAGACTACACGAGTATGATCACATCTCATGGCAGATTTAATGGTACAACTTACTACTATTTTAAAGAAATATGTGGATACTTTTACTTTATTTGTTAAGGAATTAATAGGAATAGGCCCGAGCATAGTTGAACACAAACTCAACATCGATCTTGCAGCCAAGCTACTTAGGCAAAAAGGGAGACATTTCGGCCTTAAAAAAGATCATATCATTCAATAGGAGATTGAAAAATTATTGGATGATAGGCACATCGTAGAAATCTAATTCCCAAAATGGATCTCTAACATAGTGTTGGTACCTAAACATGGACACAAATAGAAAGTATGCATAGGCTTTTGGGACCTGATTAAAGCTTGCCCTAAGAATTTCTATCCAGTTCCCAAGATTGACAAGTTGGTAGAGTCTACCTCTAGGTGTGAGTTGCTCAGCATGATAGACGCTTCGTAGGGATATCATCAAATCCTACGATGCCCAAAGGATCACAAGCATGTAAGCTTCATTACTGCTCAATGAACGTATTACTAATTAGTTATGCCTTTTCGTCTTGAGAATGTAGGGGCTACATAACAGGGGCTGGTAGATCGCATGTTCAAACACCATATAGGCTGGAATATGGAAGCTTATGTTGATGACATGCTGGTAAAGAGCACGCGCTAGGTTGACCATGTAGAGCACTTGAAAGAGACCTTTGAGACCCTGCCCTAATATGGGATAAAGCTCAACTTAGAGAAATACGCCTTTCGTGTAAAGGGAGGCAAGTTCTCAGGGTATCTAGTTATAGAAAGAGGAATAGAAGCAAATAGATCTAGAGAAAATTTGAGCAATATTGGAAATAAGTCCGCCCAGAAATGTCAATAAAGTACAAAGGCTGATAGGACAGATAGCTGCTCTAAGTAGGTTTGTATCTCACTCTGCGAATAGAAGCTTGCCCTTTTTTGGGATATTACGAAAAGCTAAGAAGTTCGAATAGGGAGAGGAAATGTAACATTCCTTTAAAGAGTTAAAGACTTATCTTGTCGAGCTCCCTTTATTGACAAAGCCCATGTTAGATGAGACTATTTTTTTTGCATTTTACCTATGATCAAGCAGGCAGTTAACTCAATTCTAATCAAAGAAAAAGGATCATGCTAGAAACTAGTGTATTATGTTAGTAAAACCTTGCACACGATTGAGATGAGATATCCAGAAATTGAAAAACTGATGCTTATCCTGGTGATCACAACTAGAAGGTTAAGGCCTTACTTTCTATCCCATCCTATAGATGTGCACACTAATCATCCTTTGAAGCAAACCCTAAGGAAAGCCAATATCAAGGCTAGATTAGCAAAGTAAGCCATTGAGTTGTGAGAACATGACATAAGTGACGCCCCCAAGAACATCAAAAAAGCACAAGCATTGGCAAACTTCATGACGGATTTACTTATGCTTGATGAGGAGGGAGCATGGCTAATGTATATTGATGGATCATCAGGGCATAGTGGTAGTGAAGATGGGATAGTGATTATCAACCCAAAAGAAAAAGAGATGGAGTTTGCTGTGAAGTTTTATTTAAAGGCTTCAAATAACGAGGCAAAATATGAAGCACTATCTTAGGAATTAAGATGGTTGTATAGAGCTGGGCTAAGCATGTCCAGATATTTACTAATTCATAGTTGGTGGTAAAGCAAATTGAGGGACTATATGAAGCCAAGGAGTTGAAGATAGTGCAATATCTATAATAGATTGATAAATTGAAAAGCAATTGACCAAGCTACAAGTGAACCAATTGCCTCAGGAAGAAAATATAAGAGCTAACTACTTAGCGAAGATTGCTAAATCCATGGCAGAATATGATACTCAACAGTTGACAATCCAGGAATTGGAGAAAGGAAGCCTTGAGATGGAAGTTCTAACTCTAGAGGAAAATCAGGACTAATGGACATCTATTCTCTGATATCTGTAAGGATTTTATTTGGAGGCTGATAATAAATTACGCATGAGAGCAATGCGTTTCACTATCATAGGTAGGTTGTTGTATAAGAGAGCCTTCTCCCAACCATTGTTGTATGTTTATCTCCACAAGAAGAGGATTATATCTTGAGAGAATACACAAAGGATGCTATGGGAACCATTTGGGAGGAGTAACTTAGGATCAAATGATATACAAACAGTATATTTCTAGCTTACTATCCAAGCTGAAATGAGAAAATTAGTGAGAAAATGTGAGAGATGTCAGTAATTCTCCCAAATAAGTCATCTACCAGCAAAATCGATGCATACTATGAGCTCTCATTGTCCTTTTGCAAAAAGGGGGATAGACATTGTTGGTCCTTTTTCGGTGGATGTAGGGTAGAGAAAGTTTCTACTGGTCGTTGTAGACCACTTCAGTAAATGGGCTGAAGCAGAGCCATTAACTAAGATAAATTAAAAAGAAGTGCTATCAAGTTCCTATGGAAAAATATCGTATGCCGGTATGGGATCCCTAAAGAGTTGGTTTTAGACAATGGAAAGCAATTTCAGGGGGCTAAAGTATAAGCCTGGTGTAAAGAGATAAAGATAGGTCAATGCTTCGGTGCAGTAGCTCATCCATAAACGAACGGACAGACTGAGGTGACCAACCGAGATCTATTGAATGGCTCAAAGAAAAGATTGGATCAAGTGGGGGTAAATGGGTAGACGAGCTATCGAGTGTGTTATGGGCCTATAAAACCACCCTTAAGGGGGCCTTGGGTAAGACACCATATAGCATGGTATACGATGTGGATACTTTGATCCTAACAAAAATTGGGATAGAATTCTATCAAGTATTGTCATATGATCCCAGTAATAATGATGAGCTATTCAAAGTTTCACTGGACTTGATAGATGAAAAGAGGGAGAATGCCAGTCTCATAATAACTAAGTATAAGCAGAGGATGCAGACTACTTTCAACAAAAGAATCAGACCCTGCAATTTTCAGGTAGGAGATCTCGTACTCAGGAAGGTTGAGGCCTTGGGATATGTGGGAAAATTAAGGTCTAATTGGGAAGGACCACATAAAGTGGCCAAGGTTTTAGTTGGTGGAGCATACCAGTTGGAGACAATGTTCTCAAAATCAGACCAGACAATGAACCGGTGACCTTACTGATTACTGGTTCACTGGTCGAACCAGTATGACGCAATAATTGTGTAATAATTATATTTAATTTTATAAATATATTTAATATTTTAATATTACCAAAAAATAAAACTTTCAATTGATATAGAAAGAATATTATTTGAAAAAAAAATTCAACTTGCTTATTTTTAAGTACGTTTTTTAGAAAATAATATTATTTCACAATTAGTCAATTATAAATAAATAAAAAATAATGTTTCACATTAATTTAAGTAATCATTCGTTTCATACTTCAACTCCAAATAAAAATAAATTCTTCTATGCTAAATATTCAACATAATTTAAGAGAGATTAAACAAAATAAAATAATAAATTAAACATAAATATTCACATATAACTACTACTTTATTAAATTGTAAGAAAATAAATTCATGTTTCAAAAAATTACATGTCCAAAATCTTTAATCATCATTTTCAACTCACAATTTCTCTTTTCTTTTTTAACTTTTTAAAAAAAAATTAAAAATTAAAAATTATAAAATAAAAAAAAATGTGAATCGGTTGAACCGAACCGGTTTTGATCGATTTTGAACCCTACCGATTTTTAGCCTTCAACCGGACCGGACAGACCACCGGTCGGACCAGCCAGTCCGGTCCGGTTTTCAAATCATTGGTTGGAGACCATGATAGAAAATTAAATTCCTCGGCCATGGAACACACAGAACCTCATACGCTTTTACATGTAATTTCATTTGTTTTCGTAGTTCGTTTTAGCACTATTTTCATGTTTAGCTTTATTGAATTGTCTCGTGGTTATTCTTAATACAAAGTGTTTCTTTCATCACACACCTAAGCGAATGTATATAAAAAAAATGGCATTCGGCTTAAATGAGCCAATTACAGAGACTAATATCTCAGCATTTTGCTCGAATGAGCTTTTCTACAAAAGGATGAATTTTTTCTCAAGCATTTCGCTCAGACAAACTAAACAAAGATATGGATGTCTTAGAACTCTGCTAGAATCAACCTCTACAAAATAATGAATGTCTCTCAACACTTAGCTTGAATAAGCTTCTATAAAAGATCTCTGAGAGAGAGAGAGAGAGAGAGAGATACAAATAATTAGCTCAAAATGATTCCCATAAAATCTATAGTATGCAGCTCAACCTTATATAAAGATGGAAGCAATCTTCCAAATCTTAAATATTACAGCCAAAATACATCCAAAATAAGCAGCATGAGTGCAAGAAGTTTTCGCTTCCTAATACAGCACTAGATATTCCTATAATATTACATTTTCAAGTAGATGGTGGGTTTGGTGAACCTGCACTGTGCGGAGATCCACTGTCTCGACTGGCGTTTAACATCAGGTGGCAAATCATCTTAGCTAGGTAGCTCGGTCAAAGGAGTCTTAGCTGCTGCATTGGCCTCTCCCTCATCTTCAGAATCTGAGGGTAATGTTTGTAGCCCATAGATACAATCAATATTCTCACCTAGTTGGCCCAGCCTCAATATGCCCTTCATTTCTAATTGATCAGTGCAAGTGCTAATGCCATGATAATAATACTTCAATGCCTTATTAACCAATATTTGTTTAAACGCGTTGCTCTTCAGGAATTTTGTAAGGTGAGACTGCCAAAAAACTTCCAAAAAAGCTTTGTCCTCTTCAGTATTCTAACGCACCTCAAAAAAGGAATCCATCCCTTCATGATAGCCATCTTCTTTGGCTACCTCCAATACCTCCTCCTGCTATGCTAACAGCTCGACTACCTTTGTCTCAAGCTTAGATAGAGCAGCTATTGTTTCATCATACTTTTCCCGATTGGACGTAAACTATCCTTTCAGATCATTAGATTTGTTCACTTCAAATTAAAGTTCGTTCAGTTTAGTTGATAAATTTCTCCTTTTAGTTTCTAACTTCTGTTGTTCTCCCTCCTACCAAATCAGGATGCCCCTAACCATGATACTCGCTTGAATGAAATAAGCATAAGCCTCTTAACAAAATAACTAAAGGAAAAATTTTCATATACGTTGGAAAGATAGGAGACAAACTGAGCTTTGAGGTTATCAAATGGCATATCATCAACTTGTTGCCGATCTAAACTAGTTGATAAACCTCTTAAGTAGTCTGAGTCTAAGGAGTGAGATGCGTTAGTCAAAATTGAACTACCAGCCATCAAATAGGCATTTGGGCAACTCCTCCACAAATTCAACAAGCTAGGTTCCTTAGGAATGGCTTCATTCTCTGCAAGAATTACTATCATCTTAGGAAGTGGCATTGGGCACCTTTTTGGAACAGGAGCCTTAGGAGGTGGAGATGGACATTTCTTTGTAGAAACCTCGGTGGCCACTAATCTCTTAGAAGAGCTAGCGCCACTAGAGCATTTCGGGTGGCAATTGTTTTTCTGTCTCCCTGGTTGATCAACAACCGCGGCTAAGAGGAAAGCCTTGAAGATAGTCTCTCTACAAAGACAAGTGTGTGTTAGCTAACCAACTTATGAATCAAGGTAAAATCTCTTTTAAGTCAAGTAAATACTAAAAGGCTTGAGGAGTTCCTCTGCTTTGGGATTGAGGGTAAAGTGGTATAGTTTTTCTAAATAAGAAAGTTGTAACTAACAACTATTAATTAAGCATGTCTAAAAGCTGTCTCCAGCCAGATGGGTAGTGCAGATTATGGGACGAGCTTTCGTGGGGAAGGCTTTCTATCCAAGTAGTAGGGAAGCCCATAGTTCGACCGAGGATATGAACAAGTATTGTTCTTTCTACTACTTTACATAAGTGGAATACTTAGATAAAAAACGAACATCTTCTCGGGATGTAAGGTAAAACAAGCCATGACCCAAAGATTAAGGGTGGAAAAAAGAGTGAAATAATGCAGTAGTATGTTCGATTTGAAGGAGTCTGCACTAAATGATAAAACCTATCATTAGCTTAAAAGAGTTGGGTGTGAATTAGTTAAGAGGAATACCTAATCCTATAGAGATCAACATAAATAACTCTGGCAAAGGAAATCACCATCCACCATGCATCTATTCGATATAGAAGTAATGAAAACCTGCTATAGATAGATGCAGCCAATTTGAGGACCTAGGTACAACTATCAAATATTCCGCTAGAATGCCATAACTTCTCTAAGCTTGTGACTCTTGTGCCTAGTTATCCTAAAATAATACACCCACAATAAAGCAGCTTTGCATTTATCATCGGTTTCTCAATTCCTTCATTATTTTTGGGTTTATGCTAAAGGCAGAATCTTCAAAATCCCAATCCCTACTCGACTCAAATGAAATGTTAGTTGAATCTAAACTCTAATCGGGAGAAGACATTTTACACAATAAATTTGCCTAACGATTCTGGTAGTAAAACTACAAAAACAATTGGAGAAGTAAAAAGGAAAATAAACGTTAAAGTTTCAAAGAGAACCTGGACTCATCTTGAATAGCGATATGTGAAATAGTAGGAGCAGAGGATTAGAGGCACACGACGAGAGCAGCGATAGAAATTTCTAGAAAAGACTAGAGGTTGGCAAAGAAGTCGAAAGAGGAGATGAGATGATGGAAATGCCAGGCCATATTTATAATACTCTGGGAGGGAGGCCAAGAGGCCCTAATTTAAAATTAAAACCAACCGTGCACATGGCAGAAGCGATAGAGAGGTTCATTTAATGTAGTTGGCAGCACTAAATGTAGGAAGAGAAAGGTGGGCACAACTTTTATGAAAATTTAAAGTGTTTATTAGATTTTCATAGATGGAATGTTCATTCGGATGCCAAATGGCTTGACAATTAATTAGATTAATGCGAGTGATGGATAGCTCAGTCACTGAATGAAGCAAAATGGCTCAGTTTAAATAGCTTATGAAATAGCTCGACCACTGGTTCAACACAGACCCTACTTTAAGTTCAAAATAATTTTTGAACTATTTTGAAGGGGGACGCGATGATGGTGTATATCATAGGGGTCAACTTGAACCAAGTGCCCGAGCTGAATTAAGCAGTTAAATCCAAAATCTAGCAGAGGCAATTTGTAGTAAAAATATGGACTTATGACGTCAGCCGAGCTAATGATTGGAGTAGAATTCCTTTGGATGTATAAAAGGCTGAACTTAAGTTTAGGCCACACTGGGTTCAAAGGTCCGAGCTGCAAAGATGAGAATGCTTGAAAATGGGGTTACACGTGTCAATAGGCTATAGGGCCATTGAGATCATGGTATCTAGTTAAACCCATGATAGTGATAGTGGGTGGTTAAGCCCAAGTAGCGGATGTTAGGCCATATTTAAACCATAATGCAATACGTAGAATACAAATTATCAGCTGTTGACAGAAAATTAAAGTGAGTTTTTTTTTGGGAGGGGGGGGCTTTGATCTTTGATTAGTGTTTCATATTTTTATTTTAGCATCAAATATGATTACAAAGCAAAGTGAGAATGTTTCTCACTTCTATTTCAACATGCATTTGAATGGTACAGCACCAATCACTCAATTAAAAGAAAAGAGACACATTCTACACATGTTGAAGTATAGAAGCAACATATAATCTTTATTTACAACAGGAATAGTGGTGTTCTAGAGATGTTGTGGGCTTGTTTGTTTACATTGCGAGGCAGTTTGTCAAAATATTTTAGGAGAATGATTTTTGGGAAGTGGAGTTTAGGAATGTGATGGTTGTTTGCTTGTATTTTGGGTGGTAGGTGGAGAATATTTTGGGAGTACATCAATGACTTTTTAATTGGGTTGTTGGTGTGAAATAGATATTTTGATATTATTTATAAATGTGTGTACATAGATTGTGTGATTGGTGTATGTATATATATTTGTAATGATGAATTTAGGGTATAGTATTGGGGAATGGATTTTAAGGTGAATTTTAAGAGTATTTTGGGAATTATTTTGTATGTTTTGAAAAATAGAATTGGAAAATATAATAAATTGATGATTTGTTTATTTAAATTTTGAGAGTTAAGAAATATTTTGAGAGTTTGTAAATAAACAAGGCTTGTGTTTTTAACTTATTTATTTTACTAAAAAATAAAATATATTTTAAATTATATGAGGTTCAATTCCTTCTTTGTTTAGGGACAAATTGAGAAATAGGGACTAAATTATAGATAAAAAATTTAATTTGGTCATTTGACACATTAGGCAAGCAAATATTCGGCCAGATTCCATTGAAAATTTATTTTGGAATCAATATGAAGCTAAATTATAACTTGAGGACTGTAAGGTCATGATTTAAAAATTAAGAACTAAAATTATTCAAAAGGTATACATTAGTCATTAGGGATCATTTACGTGGTTTGCTCTATTGTGAATTAATGTGCAAAAAAGTAAAATTATTATTTTTAAAAGGGTAGAAATAGCTTAAATTGTAAAAATAGAGCATACGCCCACAATCACAATAATAAAAAATTTTGGACAAATTTGTGGCATACCAAATAATAAATAAACATGTTAATTTTAGGATTTTATAAAGAATTCCAAGTATTATTTGAGGTAATCCACCTCATGCAAATATAATAACTTATTTTTTCTATTCCTACAAATAAATTAAGGGTTAACTGGCATTAAATTTCCAAACCTAACTTTACTTTTGTGTTTAGTCGCCACATGTTTTTTCTTTGTCTACACTTCCTATTTCAATATTAAACTTTGAGTACTCCTCACTTATATCAAAAATACTAAAATGCCCATGTCTTCAATTTAAAACCACAAAACCCCAACATTATGTTTATCTTCCACATTTTCTAATCTGTCTTTCACGTTTTCTTCTTCATTTCACATTTTCTTTTTTTTTTTTCCTCCACTTCTAAATTTCTTATTACTGTTATTTCCCATCTTCTTGTGTATTGCTTTCTCTCATTTCTCAACTTTTCGTCCACCATTGTTGTTGCCCAAGAAAAGAAGACTTTCAATTTTACCCAATTTTTTAGAGATTGGATAAAGTATTTCACTTTAGCAAGAAGATTTTTATTTTCATATAGAATTTATGGTTGCAAGGTTGAAAATTAATTTCTTAAATTTGTTTGTTTTACTTGTCATTTTAGTTAATGCATATTGGTTTTTTGCTTTTTAGGAACCATAATTTGATTGTCATCTATATTTTATTTTCACATAGATTTCTTGGTTGTGAGATTAAAAAAAAATCTTAAATTTGTTTGTTTTTCCTATCATTTTAGTTAATGCATATTGGTTCTGTTTTTTAGGAACTCTAATTTGATTATCATATATTTAGTTTCATCCATTCCAAATTATGATTTCAGTATTATGTTTAAATAATTATAGTACCAAATGCAAACTTCAGTACTTTTTAATTGTGTTTGCAGTACCCGAACCTTAATTATATATGTTGAAATGTTCACATCTTTTATTTATACTTATTTTTAGATACGCGATTGTTGATTGTACATTCTATATTTTGTAGGATAAAAATGAGGAAACTATTGTCCCGATCGAGGTAGGATTTGTAGAGGGCAACAATTTTGACTCATGAACACATTTTGCTCCATTTTATGTTGAATGTTGATGTTTGGATTATTATTATTAGGAAAATTTAGTATTCATATTGAGTATTTGGCTGATGATATGGGATGTTTCTAATTTGTAAAGTAATTTAAATAATATGGATGCTCGTTATTTGAATTTTATGGATGCTCGTCGTATATGCTAAAATTAAGAAAACTTTTCATATCAAAATTGATATGAATGTTAATATTGTGACTAAACATGTAATTATAAATTATTGATACATTAGTAATTTTTAAGGCATATATAGCATTATATATGCATACCAATGCTAATAATTTCTAATGCAACACTAACAAGCTAAATTTGGCCAAAAGAAAAAGCAACTATAAAAACACTCTAAACACATACTAAATTATGAAAATCATGTATAATATATTCAGAATCAACTGCTAGAATTAAAAAAATGGTATTGTTTTCTCAGTATATGGTATCATTCTTTAGTTAACACATTAGAAATTAAGTTGAATTTAATTATTTAAGTTATTTTTTTATAATCAAACCATTATTTTTCAGTCCAACAATAGATATACTCATGATTTATTGTTAGCTTTCTGATAGTGATATCAAAATAACATTTACCACATAAATCAATGCTTTACATTAGTATAAATGAGAACACAAATGGTCGGATGTGGGTATTTGTGTTCCCAACCATTTGCACATATATTATCACGACCATTACTTGAATAAAACATAATTTTATTGTATTAGAGGGTCTTCCATGTTATTTCACATATTGAATTGACACAAATTCAGCTGAAGGAAAAGTAAGTACAGAAACACGCCAAATGAGTACAGAATAAGACAATTTCAATACAAAATGTAAAGATCTAGTATAAAAATCCCAAAAATCAGTATTTTTTGTCTATTTATAGTATCATTCTTAGTGCATAGAAGATTAAGTTGAATTTAATTAGTTAAGCCATTGCATTATTATCATACCATGATTTATTAGTCCTAGGATCGATATAGTTATGAGAGGTTTATTGGCTTTCGATGGTGATATCGGAAGGATATATTTGCCTCATATGATGATGGTTTAAACTAGTATGAATGAGAACACAAGTAGCTAGAAATGGGTATTTGTGTTCTCAATCATTTGCACATATATTATTACAATCGTTACTTGAAGAAATATGATTTTATTGTATTAGAGAGTTTTATGCGTTGTTTCACATATAGAATTCGGGTAAATTTGGTCAAAAAAAAGCAAGTACAAAAACGCGCCAAATAAGTATAGCACAAGGTGAATTTAGTATAAAATGTAAAGATACAATATCAAAATATCAAAAATTCAGTATTTTTTGTCTATTTTTAGTATCTTTCTCAGAATATAAGAGATTAAATTGAATTTAATTATATAAGCCATTGGATTCATTTAGCTCATGCATTAATGATTTATACTAATATGAATGAGAACAAAGTGGTTAGATGTGAGTGTTTGTGTTCCCAACCATTTCAACATATACTATCATAAGCATTATTTGAAGAAAAGATGATTTTATTATATTAGAGTGTCTTATGTGTTGTTCCAATCACTGAATTGAACCTAAATGCGGCCTTTGCAAAAGTAAATATAGAAACACACAAAATAAGTATACAAATAGGGCGAATTCAATACATAAATACAGTTCTAAAGTACATAAATGCCAAAATTAGGCAATTTTTGTGGGTTTTGGATATCATTCTCAACACATAAGTGACCAAGTTTTTTTTCAATTCGACCTAATTTGGCTATTGCATGATCATAAGACCATGACATATTAGTCCTAGGACTCATATGATTATGATAGGTTCATTGGTTTTTGATGGTGGTGTCGGGAGGTTTTATTTAGCTCATGCATCAATGATTTATATTACTATGAATGAGAGCGCAAGTGGTTGGATATAGGTGTTTGAGTTCCCAACCATTTCAACACGTACTATCACGACTATTTCTTCAACAAACCATGATTTTGTCGCGTTATGGTATCTTATGTATTGTTCCACGGTTTGAATTGAGCCTCAACTCGGTCTTTAGAAAAGCAAGTACAGCAACACGCATAATAACTATATAATATTTGCAAATTAAGTACATAAACGTAGTTGTGGAGTACATAAATGCCAATACTGGATACTTTTTTTTGTACTTCGAGTATCATTCTCAGTACATAAGGCATCTAGTTCAATTCGGCCTAATCTGGCCATTACGTGATTATAAGACCATGGCGTATTAGTCTTAGGACTCATATAGTCATGATAAGTTCACTGATTTTGGTGGTGTCGAGAGTATTCATTTGGCTCATGCATCAATGGTTTATATTAGCGCGCAAGTGGTTGGATATGAGTGTTTGAGTTTCCAACCATTTCAACCGTACTATCACGACCATTTCTTCAAAAAACCATGCTTTTGTCGTGTTATGGTGTCTTTTATGTTGTTCCATGCATCGAATTGAGCATCAACTCGGCCTTTGGAAAAGCAAATACAAAAACACACATAATAGGTACACAATATTTGCAAATTAAGTACATAAACATAATTTTGGAGTACATAAACATAATTTTGGAGTACATAAATGCTAATACTGGATACTTTTTCTTGAATTTCCAGTATCATTCTCAGCACATAAGGGATCGAGTTCAATTTTGCCTAATTTGGCCATTGCATGATCATAAGACCATGGCGTATTAATCTTAGAACTTATATAGTCATGATAGGTTCACTAATTTTTTATGATGGTGTCGAGAGGATTCATTTGGCCGATACATCAATGGTTTATACTACTATGAATAAAAGCGTAAGTGGTTGGATGTGGATGTTTAAGTTTCCAACCATTTCAACATGTACTATCACAACCATTTCTTCAACAAACTATGGTTTTGTCATATTATGGTGTCTTATGTATTGTTCCACATATTGAATTGAGCCTCAACTTGGCCTTTGGAAAAGCAAGTACAGAAAAACACATAATAAGTACACAATATTTGCAAATTAAGTACATAAATGCAGTTCTAGAATATATAAATGCCAATACTGGGTACTTTTTTTCGTATTTGCAATATCATTCTCAGTACATAAGGGATCAAGTTTAATTTGGCATAATCTGACCGTTGCATGATCATAAGACTATGGCGTATTAGTCCTAGTACTCATACAATCATTAATAGGTTCACTGATTTTCGATGGTGGTGTCAGGAGTATTCATTTGGATCATGCATCAATGGTTTATACTAGCGTGCAAGTGGTTGGATATGGGTGTTTGAGTTTCCAACCATTTCAACATGTACTATCACCACCATTTCTTCAACAAACCACAATTTTGTCGCATTAGAGGTATCCTAATATGTTGTTCTACGTATCGAATTGAGCCTTAACTTGGCCTTTGAAAATGCAAGTACAGAAATTCGCATAATAGGTACACAATATTTGCAAATTAAGTACATAAACGCAGTTCTTAAGTACATAAATGCCAATACTGAGTATTTTTTTCCATATTTTCGATATCATTTGCAACACATAAATGATCAAGTTCAATTAAGCACATAATCTGACCATTCCATGATTATAAGATCATGTCATATCATTCTCAGAACATTAGGAATTTACAATACCATGCATGAATAGTTTCACACTACTAGGAATGAGAGCACAAGTGATTGGATGTGGATATTTTTATTCCAAACCATTTCAACACGTGTATCTAGATCATTTCATAAAAAAATATGATTTTATGATTTTCGTATAGTCTTATATGTAGTTTCTCTAGTAATTGGAGGCAAATTAGACATGCAACATTTAAGTATAAAATCACTTTGATGAAGTATTAAATGCTGAATATGAGGTATTATTCTTCTAAAACCAAGCATTCTATTGCAAAAATGAAGTATTATTTTGCTGAAATGAGGTATTACCTTACTAACATGAGGTTTTATCTTTCTAATAAAACAAAAAATAAATCTAGACAATAGCTCCAACGTAAACCTTCCCAATAGCTAAAACGAATACTCATTCAAGATTCCTTTCACACTAAAATGATAGTACAATATGTCCATATTTTACAAAGTATACAACACAACTAATTCTATAAAAATTCTCTAATTAAAATACAATATAGTACAAAACTTCAACTTCTTTGCATGTACGACAATTATGACCACCTCTACCACAAGTTTACAAATGATAACTCGAACATCAATTCGAGATTAAATTCTTTATGTCCTTCTACGACCTAGCTGATGTATCACATTAGGTGTATTAATGGTTGGTTCTTCCTTTACTTGGTTGGTGAATTAATTGAGGATAAAGTACTGCAGTATTAGTGTGTAACTACTCAAATAAACAAATCCAGTATTTAACATATAAGAAATAAGTATTAAAATAAACAATTTTAGTATTCAACAAGGCAGAGCTAGGTACTGAAATGAACAATTCGAGTATTTAACGTAGAAGAGTTAAGTACTGGAATGACCAAATACAGTATTTAAACTAGAAGATCTAAGTAGTGAAAAACCAACAAATTCAGTATTTATTTTAACATAGAAGAGCTAATTATTGAAATGAATAAATGTAGTGCTTCACATAGAACAACTTAGTACTAAAATAGCCTAATCCAATATTTACATAAAAGAGCAAGTACTGAAAAGTAGAAAAGCAAAGTACTAAAATACATATATCCAACATCTAACATAGAAAAGCGAAGTATTGAATTTAACAAATACAATATTTAACATAGAAAAGTAGTGTAATAATAATGCAAAGAGGTACCACTTGTGACAATGGAAGTGTGCTAAACAACAAATTCAATACGAAACTAAAGATATGGAGTATTTACCTGCTCATATAGCTATTTTGCCTTCCCCGTCCGCTATCTTCACTTTTCCATACAACTATAATGCCAAGTCATCTTTATGCACAAATATGGGCGAATCGTATTGGACACATCTTCCTCGGCATTCAAAGTCACATACATTTTTTGATTGGGAGTATTGCATTGTGTGGAATTGAGGATAAATTTCACTCCATTTTTTCTCAAGTTGAAAATACAACTCCATTAGGGTAATGCTCTTAAAAATGGACATGATATAAAATTCTCCATTGTACAAACAACTCCCTAACAGTTGAATTTAAAATTCTTCCACACTATTCAACATTTTTTCAAGCTCAAAAAAAAAAGAAGGAATTGCTACTATGAAAGAGTAAAATGATGCTTCACCATGCCGAAATGGAGAAAAAAATATTTTTTCTTCCTGCTAGGATATTGTAGACTATTGTAAAAAAATGGAAAAAAAAAAATGGAGGCCCTTACGACGGGAGTGAAACTAAAAATAGAAGATGAAGAGGTCCAAAAAAAAAGAAGGTAAAATGAGGGTATTTTTGTCATTATATGATTGGAGAATTAACTCGAAATTAAAACTTAAAATGAAGATTTAAAAAAAAAAAGTGATAGGTGAAGATTGAACTCTAAAGTGAAGGTGAGTTTAGATAATTTTAAATAAGATCTACATAAATTAATTGAACAGCCAATAAGATGCTTCAAGTCCATAAGGAAAAATCGAACAGCAAATATGTTCTTTTTTAGAATAAATAATATATTATTCTATTAGAAAAAAAAAAAAAAAAAAATTGATGAATCAGGCTGCACTAACGAAGGTGTACTTAGCACTATGTTAGAACCACCATAAGACCATTACTTAGGCTTCTGTCTTCGCACGCACAAGATCTTATAGGTAACGGTTTGTTTCTTTTATAATAATTTTTTTTAATTAACACCAATTTTTTGAAATTAGCATTTGAATCCTCCGCATCTTCTTAGAGCTGCATTTTATTTAATCGTTTATTATTTGCATTTTAGTTCAGCTACAGAAATGTCGAGAAATGCGGAGACTGAATCACCTGGTAATATTCGCACGTAATTTGATTTTTATTATGTATATTTTGAGTTAATTATTTAACTATCGAAAAACCCACAAAGAATTTGCATTTTGCTGGGTGAAGTGGTAGCAAAATTGAAACCACCCAATTGAATGGTGTGATTATCTATTGTGTAATTACAACGTAAGTGTTTCTACATTTAATTCTTTCTGAAGATGGGTTTTGATCTTTCTTAACTTCTTGGTTATTGAACTATATAATGTAGAAACTTCTGGACCACTTTGGCTAAAATGTCTATACAAAGTTTGCCCTTCAGATTGTTGGAGGAATTGGGACAAGCAATTTGTTTGAAAAAACAATGTTGAGGATGTTCATGCTGTATGAGTGTAGCATTTTCAACTATATTGCTAGCTTTTGTTGTAATATACTATGAGGTTGTTAAGGTTGTCTTTATGTTTGATAAGGAAATTAATTTTTGTTTGAATTAACTGATCTTTGCAGAAAATGGATTGAGATTCACGCTATCCAGTTCTCAAGACAAGGAATATATTAGTCTAGCAGCAGGCAGCACACAGCACAAGTCATTTGATTTTTTAGGCGTGCTATATGGTATATGGAAATTTTACTCTTATAATTAAATTTGTGCGGTATTTGAAAGTTGCGATTGTCTAAGCTTGCAATGTAAGTGCACAAGAGGAGTGCAAATACAAAATATAAGAAGGAAAAATTGTGTTATGTAAGATCCGAATGCTACATGAAGAACATAAGCCAGATGACAGGACGGGAAGACTTAGAATGTAAAAGATCATACTATGAGTGATTCGGCAAATTTGGATTCATATAGATATCCACCGATGTGGTACTTCATTGTACGATATATATATATATATATATATATAAGATCCATCTGTATAGATATCATCATCTATATCCAGAAAGCCATATGCTTTAGAAGAAGCTTGTACAGTTTGGGAAGGGGTTTTGATTGATCAAAAAGAGAAATCTACTTCAACTGATATGCCCTTAGGCACGGCCATACATAACATAGAAATCACACTTGGAAAGGGTGGACAATTAGTCAGGAGTTCTCATGCTGTTGTTTGATATCTGCATCTCTATTTTCGAATCATTTTTAAAGATTTATACAAATGCCATTGATAATTGATTATAAAATAGATGGTAAGCAAAATGTTGGATAAGGTGCAACTGAATAGGGGTGATGTGATGAAGGGACCATCCTTCGATTTTCAAGAGTGACCTTGCATCCAAAATTCCTTTGGAATTCTTTGAGATGCAATATACAAAGATTCCAGCTTGTTATTTGGAAATAATTTGCAAAAGAACTTAAAGCAACAAAGTCCTGTTCATGCTTACTTGGGTAGGCTATGTGGGCCCTCATTTTCGACTCTGTTCTATCAATGGAATCTCCATTACTAAAGCAAAATAGGTTCACATCCTTTTTATGTCATTCATTATGATTTTGGTTAAGCTCTTCCTGTAGGTTTACAATTGATATTAGTCTCCACTCTGACCAAACGTGTTCTGATCATTCCATTTGGTTCTGACGCAATTTATCTTCATGGATTGCTAGTTCTCCATCCCATGTATCACTCCATTTTTGTCTTTTCTTGCAAATACAACAAAGACATTCTCGTCATAATCTATTTAGTTTATGTAGATGTTTCTTAGTAGCCCAACTTTCTGCCCTGTTTTTTAGTCTTATAGCAAGAAAAGTGATGAAGGCACACCTATAATTGGAAATTAAATCAGTGAAGACCAAAGTAAAATGCTGCTTATGGAACCGTTCTTTCAAAGTGCCATCAATGCTTTGAGCTGGAAGATGTGGTCACACCTTAGGCTCATTAAAATTCAGGAACAAAACTTACATTAGTTCACTGGTTTGGATTCAATTTTTCTTTAGGGGTTTGAAAAGTTGGTTTTCAGATTGACTGGAAAAGGAGATATAATAAATAATTTTGTTCTTTTGTTTGGGATAAGGAAATGGGTGAGGAAAACGTGAGAAATTGACACTAAAATATGAGAAGTGTTTAGCGAATATGTTCACATGTCTGGTTTGTTGTTTAGGGTGCCTTTTTGACCTCTGTTCATCGCCTGTATGTGATCAATGTTTTGAAAACTGCCAAACTTATACATCTTCCAAAATTTGATTAAATTATATTTATCTTTGTTGTCATGTTCAGAGTAAGTGCAATGTGCTGTGATGTTTTCTGAACCATGTAATTTTAATCTTGTTTGGGAGACTTCCATCTGAAGCATCTAATATTGAGGTGAAAACTTGCCTACTAGTATTTTTTTGGTTTAAAATTCTGATTGGGATTGTGCAGAGA
Source organism: Jacaranda mimosifolia (assembly GCA_018894105.1). NCBI lineage: Eukaryota > Viridiplantae > Streptophyta > Magnoliopsida > Lamiales > Bignoniaceae > Jacaranda > Jacaranda mimosifolia. The sequence continues at coordinate 2,503,029 of CM032131.1, read as the reverse complement.
GTGCCGTGGCAGGAGCTGCTGCTGGTGCAGTGGTTGAAGCTGTCTTGTATCCAATTGATACAATAAAAACTCGAGTGCAAGCAGGTTATTTTATTTAGAATATATCTGTCTGTGTGTGTGTATTTGTTCTCATATATGGCTATTTGGTTTCAGTCTTGTACTCTAGTTGTTTACAATGCCATAACTTCTTGAGAATTATATTTTAGCTCCACTATCGTCCTGCTTCAAAAGTCATGTAAATATTCTTCCTGTGTTGTGGAACTTCAACAGCTGGATGTGGAGTTATATCTTATGAACGTTTTCAGTTGATTGTAATAAATTAGTTAAAAAGACTTGTCATCTTTAATGATTTGCATGCCAGATGATCTTTTGCTTGAATATTTTAATCCATGAAATATACTACTGGAACTTAATTGGCAGGCAGCCTGTGTAGAACCTATTTTTGTTATATTATCTGCACTTACAAATTTTTAGATATTAAATTGCTTATTGGAGCTCTTTCATGGTTCCTATTTAGGCAGTTCGTGGCGGGGGAGAAATTATTTTCAAGGGCCTCTACTCTGGATTGGCTGGAAATCTTGCTGGTGTTATACCGTAAGTTGTGAATTCAAATATTCTTTCCCGCACTTCAATACTCAAGATTTAATCTGTGATGTTAGTCCATGTGCTTTTTCACACTATTAGAATGTCCTGCCTTCAGTTTCATCCTTCTTAGGCTATTGAGCCTATATTCAAAAGCTTAATTTGCTTTAAAGATGATTATGCTTATCATTCTCTGTGATGGTTAACTTTTTCATATTACTTTCAGTGATTGAGAATGAAAAAATGACTTTACTAACTATACATGAACCACAATTCTTTACAGGGCATCGGCACTATTCATTGGTGTATACGAACCTACAAAGCAGAAATTGCTGAAGATTTTTCCTGAAAACTTCTCTGCCATAGCACACCTGGTAAACAATAGCTAATGGGAATATGAATGTACGTGATATTCTTCTATTAATCATTGATGTGCAAAGTCATTAGTTCACATCTTGATTTGTTGATCATGATGAAGACAGTTTTTTCTACAACTCCATTCCCTGAAAAATCATCTGAAAAATTCTTATCATTTTACATCTCTATTTACATGGCTTAATCACTTCTTGAATTTTTCTTGTAATTATGCATTGTGGCAATTCTATGTTCTACACGAACAAGAAGTAGGTATGTCTTTTGAGTTTTGATTTTGTTGACATATTTTATACTTCATTTAGGCTGCAGGTACTATTGGAGGAGCTGCTTCTTCTATTGTTCGAGTTCCTACTGAGGCAAGTTTCATTTGTTGTTGACACACACATATATATACATATGCATATATACATCTACCTATATGTGTGTATATATATGTTCCTCCAGTTTATGATGTAAATCTCCACCAGGTTATTAAGCAAAGGATTCAGACTGGTCAATTTGTTTCAGCACCTGATGCTGTTCACCTTATAGTTGCCAAGGAGGGTTTTAGAGGCCTTTATGCGGTATGTTGTACGATATATTATTAACAGAATTTTCAAATTCTTTTTCCTTTGAAAATGCATTTGCATTTCGTTTTCAGTGTCCTTGGAAGTGTTTGGCCTTTGTTACAGCAAGACTGGTGCTTTCTTTAGATTTTTATGTTCTTTCTGGACTTACATAATGCTTTTACTTGATGACTAGTAAAAGATTAAGTGTTTTACAAAAAACACATGCATAAATAGATAAAATTGGATGACTAAAATATTTTAGCTTAATTCTTATTTCCATCATATTGTGGTTTCCAAGTTCAAGCATTTTCTAAACAAAGTTCTAGTTATAATATAAATAAATTATACTCTGTTATTGACAATTAATTTGCAATTGATAGAATTAATAAAATATATGATATCCTTTGCTTGACTTATAAATTTGATTAAAGAATTATTTAAAACATTTGCGTGGAATGAATGAGAAAAGAAATTTGTCAACACAAATGATGGAATAAAGTATTTAAAGAATCAAAGCTTTGAGCTAATAATAGTTTACTGAGTAAATTCTGGCTCTATAAACTCTAAGTTGCATTGTTCATCTCATATTTGAATATGATAGTTCAAGGATTTCCTTTAAAATAGTTTTATGAGATCTTTTTCTTGAATTTTTCAAGTGTCTCTTCTTTCTTGCTCAAATTGTATGTTATGTTAACTAATAATCCAAGCAAAATAGGACTAACATTTGAGGTAATAACAGCCCTTGCAATTTGCGGCAAGACATAATATGTAATAACTAATAACTATAACTAAAATACTGCTAGTTGGAGAATTCTTAGAAAATGGTTATCCTTATATTGCTTTGCCATTCACCTCATTGACCAGTCCACCTGCCAATGGGTCGAGTGACCCATTGGACTGGCTTGCTGGCTGGGTTGATATCCAGGCTGATTTAAGCAGCTGCTTTATTGTTCTGACATTGCAGGGATATGGATCATTTTTATTGCGGGACTTGCCTTTTGATGCAATTCAATTCTGCATATATGAGCAGCTTCGACTTGGGTACAAGTTAGCTGTAAGTCCAAATGGTTTTGTTCACAAAAATGTGTTTCATTTTCTCTAATATGCTATCCAACTGGAAACACCTGCTTGATACATTCAGTTGATGAATGTAGTTTGTGAGCCTTATCACCTTTCTGTATAATTTCCCAAAAAATATATTAGCGATTTTGCCAATTAAATGTCCACTTACTGGATAATAAACTACCACCAAGTTCTTGGAAAACAAAGGTAGAAAAGTAAGTTGGTTAAAAGATATTTTTCGTGCATTAATTAATAAGAATGAAGTGTGCATATAACCTGTTGGGGCAAGCACTTTGAAATTTATCTCAAGTAATTATGAGTTGAGCTTGACTTGAGTTAAAATTACGAATTTGCCTTCTTTTACCCTCGAATATTTTGGGTTTCAAGACATTGAGCTATGGTGAATACTTAGAAGTTCTGAAACTCAAGTAGCAACGAAACCCCTAATCTTGATCTTCACTTGCTTGGCACAAGTTCAAAAATATGTAGTTCCCAAGTTCCAGATGTATTCTGATTGGGCCATATTTTTCTGACCCTTGAAATTTTGGGTTTTCATTCCTAAAGTCAATGTTACTCAACTACCAAAAGTTCTTATGGAAATATTAATAATTGGTCATTTATTTAATTACATATAAAAACATGGAAGGCATAAGCCCATGAACGAATTCCTTGTATGCTTGAGCTTGGATTGGATGAACATCCCTTGAACTTCGATTAGTTGAACATTTAAACCCATTTCTCTGACATTGTTGTGTTTTATCACTACTATAGTTTGGCCATATTAAAAGTTTGGACTTCAATTTTCACATTGAAATGGAGAGCATAATTCAGATAACTGGAAAATTTCAAGATACTTAAGACCTTTGCTGTGGTATTCTGAATCACATCTCTTCACATTTTGGGGTCTAAAACTTCTGTAATTGCTTATGCTGCAGGCAAGAAGAGATCTAAATGATCCTGAAAATGCAATTATTGGTGCCTTTGCAGGTAAACGACTCATATTTTAACTTTCAATACACATCTTTCTCTTTTTTTTGCATACATTACATTCTTGCAGCGAGTGATGCTTAGAATTAGTCATTGATAGGGGCATTTACAGTTCAGTAAACCGACCGTACCAAACCACTGAAATTTCGGTAGGTAGCAAACCCGAACTGAAATTTTTTTTTTCAACATTGAATTTTTATATTTCAAAAATTTCAATATTTGGTTCAATATCGATTTTTGACTTCAGCAATATTGAACCAAATATCAAAACAATTTACAAAAATATTTTTAATAGTATTGTTATACATTGTGTTGTTCCTTATTTCCAATCCCAGGCCCTAACCCCTAAGTCACACAAACTAACCGAAGCCTTAATTTTCCTAATGCCTCATACTCTCTTGACTCCTCTCATCTCATCACACTTGCCCATCATTTTCCGTGGAACTCAACTTATGCCAGCACCATCTGTTGGCAGCAGCCATACTCAGTCCCCCAACTATCGGTAGCCCGCCACCTATAGTTGGGTCCATCAATCATTCAGACCTTAGTAACCTGCACCCCATAAGGTAATGAAAGGGACAAACAAAATGTTGGGATTAGAAAAACGGAAATAATAATAAAAAATAAAAATAAAAAGAAAAGGAAGAAATCTCTTTTCAGAGAATGTTATATGCCTGGGAGATTTCGGAAAGTATATATTCTTTATATTCCCTTTTATTTGAATGTGGGTTTTATGTTTTTTTAAAATTTACAGGTTTCTCCTAACACAAATGCGATAAAAATCAAGAAAACTAAGAATTCTTTGCAATCAGATTTCTGTTCCAAGAAGCAGCCTCAGGGTTCATTCATTTTGTGGGAACTCAAAATGTTATTATGCTGAGAATGCTCTGTTAATGTGGAAAGGATGTATTCTTTTATCCACTTTTGTCTTAAAATTTTAATTTCTCCATGATTTTATCTTCAAGTAATATTCAATTAACAGGTGCAATCACCGGAGCTATCACAACTCCTCTTGATGTAATAAAAACCAGATTAATGGTGCAGGTGTGTTTGAGATGCCAATATATACATATTTTAACTTCTATATCTAAAAATATTTGATATGCCAAGAAAATATAGATATATTTAATACGTCTTTATTTTATACTTGCAGGGATCAGCAAAGCAGTACAAAGGTATATTTCACTGTGTTAATACTATTCTAAAAGAAGAAGGAAGCTCTGCTTTTCTCAGGGTAAGGCCTTCTATTCCACGGTACACGCTCTAGATATTTTGAGAGATGTTGCAACTGTTGGTATTACTTAGAGGGTATTTGGATGAGTTGATAAGTTCCTCAAAATATCTTATAAGATATTCGAGAGTTTATAAAATATCATAAAGGGTTTAGTAAAATTTCTATTATAAAGTAGTTCCTATTGACTTATAGCAAGCTCCATTAATTTTAATCATATTAATTGTAAAATTGGAATTACTAACATTTTATAAGCTCTAAAATTTTATTTTATTTAAATAATTTAAGAACCTATTTTAAAATATTATATAGTATCTTATAAGTTTCAAAGACATTTTATAAGATGTAAGAACTTGTAAAACATTTTAGCCAAACATCCTCTTGATTAACTTTTTTCAACTAGGGTAAATTACCAAAAGGTCCTGGCTTTTCCAAAAACTATAATAACCCTCCTAAAACGATAAACTTAGTTGTAATATAGATGGAATTTGAGAAAGTCCTAACTACCCTAATAGCAAAATAATTAGACAAAACTGAAAAAAAAAATAGTGAAAATTAATGAGATGGCTAAAGTCCTAAATGCCCCTCTATGTATTATGTTATCTTAAAATTTTGAATTATATTAAATAGTATATATATCTAAAATTTATTTACATAATTAAATTTATTTAATAATTAAACAAGCAATATATTTATTAATTGAGTTACGTATTAAATAATATTAAAGTAACACACATATCTAAAATAATTTAATTAAATGAAATTAAATTATTTTAGGATAAATATTTTTAAAATAATTAAATTATTTATTTGAATAATAAATATATCTAAAACAATTAATTAAATTTATTAATTAATTAAAAACACAATAAATAAAAAATTAAAAGGCTATTTATTAAGAATAAATAAGTAAAAATTAAATATATATTTAACTAAATTATTTACTAATTAAAAAAATAAGTAAATTTTTTTGAAAAATCCCTTTCCTCCCTTCCCCCTTCTGCCAGCCATACTAGTCGCTGCCCATGGCAACCGTGACTGCCATGGGTAATAGCCAGCCATAGCCATTGGCTAGACTTGGCCAGTCCGTCGCTACCATGGAGGTGCTGCAGCAGTTGCCATCGAAACAGAAGCCCCATGGCGGCTGCTACTGGCAGTTGCCATGGCCAGATCTGGCCCATAAGGTGGGGACGTGGTGTGTGTGTGTATTTGAATAGTTTTGAATATATAATTTCCATTGAGGCTTTAGGATATTTTTGTACTTTCATTCATTGGATCACAGAAGGGCAATTCTGAAATTCACCTTTTTGTTTTTTTTTTTTAACGGCAAAGCGGAGAAATCCTAATGGCATCTAATGATTGGAGTAATTATTGGACGGCAACATAGTTTAGAAGGGTTATTTCAATTTTGAAAAAGGAAAGATCTTTTCGTAATTTCACCAAGTCTTAGGGGTAGTAGACATAATGAACCATTTCAACTATAATGATTGTAAACTGTTTGAATTATAGACCTTAGAATCTGATTTTTTATAAAGAGATAAATAGACATTCTTTAATATGAAGTGTGGTGGATATCTGTCGAACTGAGATTGTGTAACACTTTGAAAAATATCTAATTTTTCAAAAAGCTTTCATATATGAAGTTTGATAATTATTGTGATTGTCATGGTGCAGGGAATGGGACCTAGAGTATTATGGATAGGCATTGGTGGTTCCATATTTTTTGGAGTTCTTGAGAAGACAAAGCAGTCGCTTGCCCACAAGCGCCCTCTTGAAGAGGATTGAAATGTTTTGAAGTTAGAATAACACCAAGCTCGTCTATTTTTTGAAAATTGTACTTATCAAGTGATTGATACACACTTTCAACAGTGTACTTAGTTGCAACACAAGTGATGCTTTAGTCGTTATATCATTACCTTAGTTTAGCCTCAATTGGTTGGTTTGAACAAGAATTTTAAATTTAATCCTTTTCCCTATAGATAGATCCTTAAAGAAGGATGCATTATGAGAAAGGGTTTCTGAAGCTTCTAATAAGTAGGCATTTGTGCTATGCAAACATAGGCAATTTGAGTTTTAATTTTATGGGAGATCTCTTATATTTGTTTCACCTTTAGTGTGAAGTAATCTTTGCTTCACAATCCTATGCAATTAGCCTTTTTTGGTTTATGTTCTCTCTCTATGTGAGATCTGTTGTTATTTTATGTTGAAAACATTTTGAAATAATTTTTTAGTTTTTTGATATGATTGTTTGGAAGATATATTATCTTTTTTTTAAATAAAATAGTAATGGGATACTATTAACTTTCGACCGTTACTTTTAAAACCAATAATAAGATTACAGAAAACTCATACTTTGTCAACTCTTATCTAAAGTTTTGTATGTGCTGGAATGAGGTCTATTATGTCAAGACCATGGAGTATAGTATATTTTAGGATACAGCATGGATTGAACGTGACTTTTCAATGTATATATTTACTTGCAAAAATATAAGTGTGTGTGTGTACGTATGTGTATGTATGTAATTAGCAAAGGATTAAAGAAGTGTAGGTACGGGTATGGTAAGAAATATGTGCATGTTAAATGTAACTTGTTTGAATATGACGTTGTGTTTCTTAATTAATTTCAAAAAGTCTTAATATTTTGTTAAATTTTATAATTCTTTAACTTTATAAAACGTAAAGAATAATGCTGTTGTGTCCTTTCTGTATTGGAGCCGTGCTCTTCACATTTCAGATTTTTTTCCTTTTTTCAATGTGTGTGTGTGTGTGTGTGTTTCTGACTTCTTTGCCATTTAGCATGTCAGAATTGTATCAGTCTCGTGTTAATGTCATGTTTGATATATAAAAGCCCCCAATTTTGATTTGTTGCCCTCTCCGACCATTCCAATCAATAGTAATGGGGCCATAGGGTATGTCAAATTAATCACTCGTCATTTTTTTTTATTGATCAGCTCCTTAATATCTTCTTTTCTCCATTCTATTTTGTCTATTTCCTTTTTTATCTTTCCTTTTTCTTTTTAATAATTCTTCTCTTTCATTCTTTGTTGCTTGGCTGGCCGCATGTGGGTTTGGGCAGGTTTAGCTCAACTCGTACTCCGTCCCATAAAATTCCACTCTATCCTGCATCATCCTGCCATGTTCTAAGAAAACCCTATCCTATCCCGTCCTCCCTTGGCCTATCAAGTTGGTAGACTAAGAGAGTTAACTTGCCAACCCTAAAAATAAAAAAGTATACTAAAATATATTATTATATTTTAATTGATTAAATTAAATTAGTAATCTAAACATATTATAATTCATATCAAATACACCTAGTTCAATTTCAAATCAAATATATTAATAATATATCGGCAAATTTATTTATTAATATCGAACAGCAAATTTATTTATTAATATCGAAAAGTATAAAAAAAAATTCTACATACACTATATATTTCTTCTTCTTATTATTATATCTATTTTGTATGGGCGAAGTTTAGGACGGGTTGAATAAAACTTATATATCTTCTCAAATCTATCTTATTTTGGACATATTGATTTTGAATTCGAGTTTTAACTCACCCTATTATCATCCCTATTTATTGCAATCCCTTTAAATCACCCATGATTTATTATGTACAACACATAAATAATGTGTCATAAATTTGCAATCCACTTATATCAGAAGACAATAATTTAATCAATCACTTTTCATAAAAAATTATAAATTTATGAATTAATTATTTTTATAACCAGGAGACTTCAATCTAATTAATACTTTAATGGTGAAATTATAGTGACAAACTCATTATTTAGATATTAAACTATATACGACTCAATTCAAGCATCATACAGTAATGTTAAATCAACATGGTCATAACTAAGTGGTTGCTATATTTGTCTCTATCCCCTATTAGGTCCCCTCACCTCAAAAAAAGAAAAGAAAAAGAAAAAGAAAAAGGGGGGAAAAAAAAAGAAAAGAAAAGACAAACAAACAAGATCCCACATGATTCATGTGTATACAACGCACAAAAACGTGTCATTTTCATTACATGGAATCTTTGTACTGTATGAAGGTCTTATAAGTTCATATATAATACAGGTGAAAATTTTAATTTGAACCGATTTAGGTGAACTCAAGTAAATAATGTTAATAAATACACTTAATTTATTATTAATATAGAATATAGAAAGAATGACCAATTACAAAATAAATATTGTTATATATATTTGACTCCTACTTTATTAATGTTAACCAATTAGGTCATAACATGCACCACAGACTTGAAAGCCAAAGTCACGACCTTTGAGGAATGGAAGATTCTAGCAATTTTTGGCATTATATAAAATTCGATTTTATTTTTATTTTTTTCTCTATGCATTTATGCTTGTTGAAAATTAACTTTAATTAATTTCTCGAGACGATTGTATGTGCGTGTGGTGAAAAATACCAACCTAAATTTGGATCGAATTCTTAGGTTAGATAAACTTTATTTTGAGCTTTAATCCAATGGATGAACATTACAAATATAATTTATGATATTTTAATTTCAATTTTATCGAATTGGACAGAAGAGTAAAAAGTTATTTACTGTAATTATACAATATATTAGATGAATACCTAACATTTTCTTTTTACATATAATATAATAATGGAAATCCAAACAATCTCCTTCGACGTCCACGAGGAAGCTTGATGTCCGGTATTGCACCATTGGCATAATTATAATGTCCTCTTTTGTAATTATGTGCAGTTACATAAATTTTCTTTTTAATTTTAAAGTTGCATATTTTTCTTTATAACTTATCTTTTGTCTATAAGTCAATCCTAGCTTAATTATCGGTCAATCTACTAAAATTTGATACTAATTTGGTACTATACTTACTAAAATTTTCATGAGCTTTTTCAAATTATTTTTCATGTATTGTAAGCAAAAATTGTTGCGACATAAGGCAGTCGAAAGAGAGATGATCGAGAGAGCATTCTAGAAAGAGATGACTTAGAGATTGAGAAAAAACGGTAGAGCGTGATTTGAGAGAAAAAGCATTTGAGCTTTGAAATCAAGAGAGCCATGAGACATATATAGAAAGTGACACACATTGAAGGGAGTGTTCATGTAGGAAATTGCATAACACACATTGAAGGGAGTGTTCATGGTTTAAATGATTTTATCTTTTTTATTAGACTTTTATTGAAAGGTAAATTTTTCATTGCAAATTCTGTCAATTTTGATAAAATTCCAATGGTCAAAGGGAGTAGTTGTAATTTTTATATCAAAAAGGGGAGATTAGTGTAATTAGTTATAGTAATAACTTATAAGGGACGACGTATATATATCCTTTCACCATTAGACATAGGAAGATTTGATATTCACTTAATAATGGAAACATTTTTAATATGTTAGCATATAAAATAATATGTATTAGTGTATGAAATCAAAAGGTTGCAAATATCACCTAATTGTATATAAAATGAAGTATTAAGATAAGAGTACACGCTCACAAGTTCCACATCGACAAAATAATTCTTGTATCAGCTTATACAATATGGTGTATCTTTTTCCTTTTAGTAGTTATTATGGGACTGATATGTCGAATTAAGTGCATAAGGGTAAAAAAAATAAAATCAAAGTAAAAAAGTCCAATTAATTAAATAACATGAATAAGAAAGTCAGAGAGTCCAATTGATTAAGTTCACTGAGAAAGGCACCAAGACCCCAGTAGGTCGAATCTCACTAAAGAAAAAAAATACTATAAATACCAAACCCTAGAGTCAAACTAGACATGAAAATTATTTGCAAAAAGTTAAGAGCTCAAACTCTTTGTTATGCATTCTAGAGAAAAGAACTCAGAAAAGTACACTAACTTTTGAAAAGGACCATTACTCCATTTCCAAGCAGCATCCTCTAATTACCATTTGTGGAAACTCTTATCAAAGAAGAAAGAAAGCTGAAAATGTAGATGAGATCTAGAACTCGAGCTTCTAACAACCAAATTGTCCTAAGATTTGAGAATATGGAAGGCTACTAACCTAATGCATAGTTATGTCCAGTATTGGAGCCCGCATCAAGAGTAAATACAACACAGAAGGAGATTCCTACACAGCAAGCCCTATCTCCCCAGGCATTGAAGATATTAATGGAGAACGCCTCTACTTGAGCTACGGCTATAGTGGTTGCACAGTGTGCTGAAGAGCATCCCCCTGAGGAGCAATCCCAATCCTCTCATTGTAGTCTGGGGACTTTGGTAGCCCTAAAGAAGACAAGATAGAGGACCAATTTAGAGCGAGATATTGCTCTTTCCCCTTCACCTCAACAAGTAGGCATGCACTCATCCCTCTGAGCAGACTCGTCCTAGTGACTGCCTACTGCCACTAGAGTTTAGACCCATTCACTGGTGCCTCAACCCTTAAGAGAAACAGAGAGTTGTATCTCTCTCCATAACCGTCGCTCTTTAGAGATGCAATCTCTTTTACCTAGCTATCTTGGTATAGGCACTTCCTCTAGGAACGAAGATTGCCAGACTACTAGAGTTTGATGGCATGGAAGACCCCTCAAGAGTACCTCGACGACTTCCTAGTAAGGATAGAGCTTTCTGATTTGAGTGAAGCTGTATATGACAAGATATTTCAACACCATGCCTATCGAACAAGCTCTGATATGGCTCAACCAGAAGTCAATTGGATCCATTACATGTTAGGAACAATTAGAGCATAACTTCATTCATAATTTATCTATCAACCATAGGTACCATAAGACGAAGGGGTATGTGTTTACCATTAAACCGAAGGATGGAGTCCCAAAGAGACTACCGTAACCATTTTGTCCAAGCAATGCATAAAAGCCCTTGCATCAACTAGGAAGTCCTACCAAGTATCATCCAATATAACCTAAAACACCAACAATTGCGAAAGTCCCTCAGCAACTCTGAAGGATCTCCTCATTAGCACAAAGAAGTATATCAGGATTAAGGAGAGGATGTGACTCCTTAGGATGTCGACAAAAGTAAGGCATGAGGTGAAAAGAGTCACAACAAGAATAAGAAGCTAAGACATCATGGGCGTAGTCCTCTCTAAACTTCCTCCACCACACTTCGCTTACGATCCCCAAGATGGACATCTCAACTATAGCGTTACAAAAAGGCTTAATCCAACACCCCTCTCAAAAGATGTGAGATGATGCAAAAAGGTAAAAAACAGATAAGTAGTGTCATTTCCACGAAAAATATAGATATATTGCTAAAGACTGTTGGAACCTAAAAGATAAAATTGATAGGCTAATCCAAAGGGGATACCTTAAGGAATATGTGGCCCAAAGATAAAGTAGTCCCGAAAGGAATTCAGGAGCTGGAGAAAGTAAGGACCACTAGTGATGACCTGATGATTACCCAAAGCTAAAGGATCAGTAGAGTTCGCGAGATGGGGAGAATTTGCCTACTGTTGGCATTATGTCAATGATTTCAAGAGGACCAGATGGAAGAGATTCATCAAACATAAAGAAGTCGTTGGCACAAGCAACAAAGTAAGACCAAGCTCATTTATTTAACCCCATATTAGGGATTTATGAAGTAAATCCCCAAAGCCCAGCATTATTTTTGGTGAAGAGGACTTGGAGCTTATACTGGGAGGAACACATTGATGTCTTAATGATTTCTACTTCCCTTGCCAACTTTTGAATAAGAAGATACTAGTGGATAGTGATAGCTCGACGTACAAAATCTTTCATGAGCATTCGCTCAACTTGGAGTAAACAACACTCTATTGCAAAAATCAACACTCCCTTGGTGGAATTTGCTACTGAAGTCGTACAGGCACTAGGAAAAGTCCTTCTCCCTATCTCCGCTGGGTACTCATCTCGGCAAGTTATAAAGATGGTGAAATTTCTCGTGGTCAAAACTCCATCAGCATATAACATTATTCTAGAGAGGCCTATTCAAAACTTATTCTGAGCAGTGGTGTTAATGTAACACATGAAGTTGAAGTTATCTATAGTGAGCGGAATGGTTGAAGTTGTTGGCGACTAACACGCCGCCTAAGGGTGCAATGTTAGCATCTTGAAGAAAAGAAAAGCTCCTATTGTTAAAACTGATCAAGTGAATAAAGTACAAGATAGCAAGAGGAATGACAAAAGTATAGGCGTGGTCCATGATACTGACATCATAATTATACTTGTTTCGGGAGTCATCCCTAGCATAATTGAGCGTGCTACCAACGATGCCATATGTTTTTAATTTTACCTTAAGTTATGAGTGTTCCTTTCAAGCATTGAAGTATTATTTTCATCTAGTTAAGAGTCATGTGAATTAGAGTTTACTAAAGCTGCTCTATATTAAGGACGACACCTTGTGTTTCTTTCCTGATGATAATGAATTGCTTTTACATTATCCCTTGCATGAATCTTGATTTGTGCACACTAACACCTTATGCAACAAGACCTTTGAGGCATGCACCTCAATTAATACCTCACAAAAAATTCAAATCGACATCATCAACGACAACGTCTTGGCATAACTCCACTATAAAGCCCCCACAAAGGGTACATGGCCACTATGTGTAAGTCTAATATAAGGCCCCCTAGTAGGTACGTGGCCACATCATTAATGGCATTATCTTGGCAAAAGCCTATTACAAGGTCCTCCAGGGGGTACGTATATGGCTGCCACGCATAAGCCTACTATAAGGCCTCCCAGGGGGTATGTGGCTACATTATCTACAACTTTGTCTTAGTGTAACCCCAATATAAGTTGCTGAGGTCCCCGAGGAAGTATATAGCGGCCACGCGTAAGCCCATTATGGGGCTTCTTAGAGGGTATGTGGCCGCATCATCAACGATATCATCTTGACATAAGCCTATTATAAGGCCTCCTTGAGAGTGCATATTTGCATACGTAAGCCCATTATGAGGCCCTTAAGGGGTACATGATCACCATGATTAAGCCCACAATAAGGCCCTAAGGATCTATGTGGCCACCTCATCAATGCCCATTATAAGCCCCCTAGAAGTATATAACCAACTCATCAAACATTTACGATCAGACTCCCCAGCCAAGGCTCACAGTTGAATGCCATCACAACATTAAACATCTGTGGTAAGACCTAACCAAGCACAGTTCGTAGTTAAATGTCATACCAACATCAAGCATTTGCGGTAAGACCTCACAAGTAAGGCTCGCAACTAATCCAAATTTCACGACAACTTTTGTGGTAAGACCTCCCTAGTGAGGCTCATAGTCGATTGCAATCTCCACATCAAACACCTTTGGTAACATATCCAAAGCGAGGCATGGAGTCAAATCCAATCACCATATTAATTGACTACGGTAAAGCCTCCCAAGCGAAGCCTACATTCAAGTACAAGTATCACAACAAGTGACTATAGTAAGACCTTTCAAGCGAGGCTCGCACCCGTGTGCAACCATCGCAACAAATTTTTGTGGTAAAATCTCCCGGGAAATAGTCAAAATAACCCTTGCTCGTCATATTGAACAATTATAGTTAGACCCCTCTAGAGAGGACTCATAGAAGTTAAAATTATGGTAAACCCCTCTAACACAGGCTCAAAACTAAATTCTTTCATTCCTCGTTCTTATCACGACAAAGTCTCAAGAAGAAGTCAAATAAAAAAGGCAGGAGAAAAAATTAAGTGGGGTTAAACACCCCTAAGCGCTCGCAACACGCAACAACTAAAGACAATGGTGTCATAATACAAAAAATTTGACCAGACAACTAAGTTTTCAAAAGAACTCAAAGCATGCAAACCTCCAAGTCAAAAGGGCTAGTGAAATCACAAATATTATAAGACCCTTCAAAGAAGCTTGCTAGAAACTCCCCCAAAGGTGAGATCATAAGTGTGCTTGGCAGAAAAACTTTTATTGCACAAAGCAACATCTTCAAAATAAGACCTCCAAAGTATGTGCAAAGCAACTCGATTGGGTGAAAGTTCTAAGTTATTCATGAATGTGGAATGCCTCTGAACATTACAAGCAGCCAGCACAGCATAAAATTCGATGAGAAATCCTAAGTGATCTCTAGAAGTAAAATTTTTTGTCAAAGATCGTAAGTAATCTCTAAAGCACAACACTCTGCACAAAAACTCTAGGTCATTTGTTGTACATAGAGTTTTGCGAAAACCCTAAGTGATTCCCAAGCAGTCGCATCCGCCAGAAGAACAAGCATCTACGGTATTTAAAAAGGACTAAGTGTCCTAAAAAGACATGACGGCTGGGCATCGAATGCATAACGCCCAGCCATCTCTCGCCCACCCCTCAATCAACTTTTGGCACCCTGCGCTAAGCCATGGGCCCCACCCCACCCCACCCCCACCCCCGATCACAAAAAATTAAAAAAAATAATGGTAAAATAAAAAATCCAAAATATGAATTACAACAAGATAAAAATTAAACTCAGGCCTTACATAATAACATTTCAAATTAAGATTACGGGGGCTTGATCATATGGCGAATTAAGTCCCTTGGGTTAAAAAAATGTAAAAATAGACTAAAAAGAAACCAATTGATTAAGCCCACCAAGGAGAGCATATAGACCCTAGTAGGCCGAAACCCACTAAGAAAAAAACACTATAAATACTAACTTCAAAATCAAATTAGACATAAAAAATTATTTACAAAAAATCAAGAGTCATGCTTGCTTGTAAGACTACCTCTTGTCTTTACGATTTGAGAAAGCCAACCTCTAAATCCATGCATGACTATTTTGACTTTAATTCCCACTTCTCTCCCTCCCTCCCTCTCCTCTCTCTCTCTCTCTCATTTCAAAATAGGTCTCTCTCTCATGTTCAAGGAAAAACAATTTAATTTACCTTTTTTGGAATTAAACAATAAAATTCATTTTAAAACAATAAATTCATTAATTTTTAACACTTTACAAGAAATAAAAATTATATCATTTAATTTATAATTTGTTAAATTTAAATTATTAAAACCATCCTTTTTTAATAAAAAAAAAAAAACCACATATTTTATTTTATTTTTAAAAATTCTAAACTAAGTGATGGAAAAACATTATGCCAAAAAAATAATTTTGGAGGAAGAATTTCAATTTGCCTACAAAAATTATTTGGTTGAAATATCAAACTTTATGTAACGGTACAATTTTTTTTAATTTTGTTAATTCGTCAATCATAATTTCCAAATGAAAAATGAAAAATTATAAAAAAATACAAAAAAATGACAAAATTGTGTGTCATGCAATTTTTAAAAAGATTAAAATTATAAATAATTCGATTAATATGAAAATTATTAATATATCATTCACGATTAAAAAAAATACGTGTTTACATAGATGGAATTTAATTTTTCTTAATGAATAAAATAATTCACTAATCATTTTTAAACAATTTCTAAAAAAATGAAAATTTATTAAATTTATCTATTATTCTATTTATTTAGTTTTTTACTATTCTCGATCTAAAACACATCCAAAACACAAATCTCATAAAGCATTCTCATTCTCTCAAACATATCTCAAAATATTTTCACAACCTCACATTACATCAACCAATCATATCACAATAATTATTACACCTTATTTCACAATCAATCACAACGTTATCTCTCATTTTCATATCTCTAAAACACCAAAACAACTTCAAAATCTTTAAAACATGGAATATGAGACAATGCCTTACAAACAATGAAAACTTTAGGTTGTGATTGTTTGTGAGGTAGTGCTTCATTTTTCATGTTTTTGAGATTTTGAAGTTGCTTTGGTGTTTTAGATATATGAGAATGGAAAATGAGGTTGTGATTAGTTGTTAGATAAAATATAATGATTATATATGGTGATATGATAGGTTGATTGATGTGAAGTTGTGGTTTGTAGTGAAATTATTTTTAAAATATGTTTGATAGATTTGTTTCAGATAATGAGATTATTTTATGAGTTTTAATTTTTAGGTTTGTTTGGGATCGAGGAATATTTTAAAACAATTAAAATAGTAGATAAATTTAATAAAATATATTTAATAAATTTTACTTATTTTATGAATTATTTAAAAAAATACAAATTTAATAATGGGTTGTGATTGGATTTTTTATTACTAATTAAGGAAAATTAAATTCCAACTATGAAACCAACATTTTTTTAAATCATGCATTATATTTTAACAAATTTCATATTAATTGGATTAGTTAAATTTTTTTTGTTTTTGTTTTTTCATTTATTCATAAAATAATAAAAAAATACATGTCACATAATTTTGTCATTTTTGTGTTTTTTTTCCATTACGCATAAATCTGTGAATCTAAAGAAAAAGAAAAACTTCCATTATTACAAAAGAAAACAAATTTTTTGCCAAATTATTTTTGTAGGAAAATTTAATATTCTCTGCTAAATTTATTTATTATCAATGTTTTTCCATCACTTAGTTTAGAATAATTTTTAAAAAATAGAATATGTGGTGTATTTTTAATTTGAGGATAAAATTTCTAAAAAAAATAATAAAATAATATAATTAAATATATACTTTAAAAATATAGAAAAATAAAATTTACATGAATAAAAACATCGAATCCAGATATAACATAATGATAAGTTCAAAAATTGCAAGAAGAAAATTATTTAAAGTTTAATTAGTAAAGCCTACATATTTATTTTCATGTAACTTTATACTAATTTACTTTGTCAATCGCTAAAGTGTAATAATTTATATTCATATGATATCTTAGACTTGTATTTTCATGTAGTTAAATTTTAATTAGAATTGTATCATAATACGGTAGATACTAAAATTAATTTCAAATAATTCCACTACAATTACTTAGTTAGGGTCTTGTTTATTATTTTAAATTTTGTATAATAGTTTTACATTTTTAATTCAATTTGTTTAATTAATTTACCATAATACTTAATTATTTAATTAATTACCTTCAAGTTGTAATTATTGAGATTAAGATATATATATATAGAGAGAGAGAGAGAGAGAGATAGAGAGAGAGAGAGGGAGAGAGAGAGCATGTGTGATAGGATTTTGAATTAATATCCATTAAACACGAGACTACTTCATATTCAAACACAACTTTTCTCTTTTCCATGTCTAATAGATGTCAAAACGGAAATCTGTTCAACAAGCAAACACAGCCTCAGATTCTCTACTTCACGTTTCAAAAAAATGAATTAAAAAAAAAATTGCTAGCTTACAGAAAAGACTAACTTCATTTTGGGGCAACATTAAAGACCGGTGTGTAAGTGCCCAAAGTAGGCCTGATCCTCTTGGGTTGCCCTTACATTATTTGCTAACTATAGTTTTAATGAAATATCAACTTACTATCAAGTGATCAATTGATTAAATGATATTTGTTTTCGCACTTATTTAATATGCAATTAAAAATTTAAAAAGTATATGTGTGTATATATATTGTATATATCAAATGATGTTATGCATAAGAATGAGAAATTTGAACAAGTCAATTCCTATTAGTAGCATCACGTTAATCGCATGTTCGAAGTCACAATTACATG
This sequence comes from Jacaranda mimosifolia, assembly GCA_018894105.1. Lineage (NCBI taxonomy): Eukaryota > Viridiplantae > Streptophyta > Magnoliopsida > Lamiales > Bignoniaceae > Jacaranda > Jacaranda mimosifolia. Next base: position 2,484,788 of record CM032131.1, on the reverse strand, counting down.
ACATTGACTGTCACTAGCTAGATCCTTTACAAAATATCACTGCAAAAGTTTTGAGGGATGACGGAGATAATATTTTTATATAGATGACAAAATGCTACATATTAATGGTTCATATTTTATAGTTTCTTTTTTTCCATTTTTCTTAATTAATTTAGAAATTAAGCACCAATATATTAAATCCACATTGAATTTAATTATAATAGCTTCTCAACTGAAAAGAGAAAACGACTAATGTCAAACTGTGATATCATTATGAGAAAAATGAATGTATTGCAAAAGTATTAAGTGATAATATATGTAGAAATTATGAGTAACGGTATGTGTTTATGGACAATAATTTTTATTGACATTAGTATAAGTGTTTGAATTATCCTTATTGACATGAGTAATACATAATAATGACAATTTCATCATAATGAAAATATAAATAATGATTTATGATAATAATTTTATTGTCAATCTACATACATCAATTCAAAATTTAAAAAAACTATCTGAAGATGCCACCATTGAACAACTGGAAAAATCCTGGAAAACAGATCAATTATGAACACAATTTTACTATGAATAAACTTATGAAAATTATTATTATATGTGCCAATTTGTACTGTTGTCATTTAATATATATCTAAATAGTTATACTTAATTTTCTCATTATCTACCTCTTATCATAATTAATAATTTCCTATAATATAAATGATATTAACCTTTAGCAGGAAGCACTTTTAGATATCAAATTTTACCCACCTTTCTTTTTCTTATATTATATAAATGGACCCTCAACTTTCCTCCTAAAATTTGATTTTTCTCCATATATATTATATGCCTTCCTGCGATTGTACGATAGCATCATTTCTCAATCAATAGATCCATCAGAATTAGTCACTATCACACATCAATTACTTTTTTCCTTTCTGTATTTGTCTTCAGCAATGAAGAATGACATTTCATGTGACTATTATCACGGGGAGAAAGATTCCATGAATCCAGATCTAATAATATCTAGAATTAGATATTTTGAATTTAACTTACCAAATGGGGTTACATATTCCAACTTAGGTGATGAAATTTAATCCGAGAGTCCAAATATTATTTAGGGTCTAATTTTTGGGCAAATAATTTGGTATACTATTTCTTGTGTTAGAGTATTGTATCTTTTGGTTGGTAGCTAATCCTTGGCATACTTATTTTTAGCTGTGATGATTTCCTTTCATCAAGAGTTGCTTGATTTGCTTACATCACACAAACAAAAGCAATGCAAACCCAAACACAATACTCATAAATATTTGATTTGCATGTCGATTTGACTATATACAAAGTTTTTATATTGAAGTTGAAAAATAAAAAATTATATATTTTTACACTTTTATTCTTAAAAGATAGTAACTCAAAGTTAGTAGTAGTAGATTAGTATCTTTCGTGAGATGATATTTTTAAAATATATATATATATATATAAAATAAAAATTTTACTTCGAAGAGACCCACAAAGTAAACAATAAACAATAGTCAATACACGCAAATTAGTCATTGAGTGATCACAAGATCATAATTATTGGCTAACTACCTCATCTTCAACAATATTTTTTAAGAAAATTGCAGTCCACCCCAAAAAATGTATTTTGGCAATAAACTCCTTACAAAGTTGCTTATAATAATAATGATAGTTGGAAAAAAAATGCAGATTTTACCACTTGCAATTGCTTTTGTCGGAGCATTTTCTTTCTTGTCATTTAGCACTTTCTCCCCATAAGTGTTTTAGTTTCAACACTTCACAAGCTGACTTTGCTTTTTTTGTGGTAGCATTGTACCCATCAAAATTATGTGCCACTTTTCTCTTACGTGCTTTCGTATCAATTTTTGTCCCTCCAATAATTCATTTATACTATATAAAAAAGAAATACTTTTCAAACACTTTCGTATCATTTGTTGTCCCTCCAATAATTTATATATACTATATAAAAAAGAAATACCTCTAAGACATTCAAAGTGACAATTACGCCATCTTATATCAAATTTTGAATTACTAATTATACCCTTAATTTTTAATTTAAATTGAAAAGCACTTCACTTTGTATGAAATGACAAAATACAAGAAATATAGCCAAACAAAGTGGAAAAGATTATGAAATATGTAGGCAGTTATGCCATTTATTTTCGAAATTTTGGTGTAGAAATTGTTTGTCATATATAGATTTATATTAATTGATACTTGATATTGTATATCATTCATTGTGCTTATTATTAGAATTACACCATTATTTATCTATGCTATATGAAAGATTGAGTGTTTCATTATTTATCAATACAACTAGCACCAATATTATAGTAACATAATCTATGTACGTTGGGATGACGTGCCATGTCTACAAATAAAAACCTCAAATGTCCAAAAAAAAAATCTAAATAAAAATATTTGATAAAACAATTGAGAATTTTTATATCAAAACAATCTTTATGTTCCAAAAAATATCATTTTTCTTGAGTAACTAATAGTGATGAGGTTACGTGACATGTTACACTCAAAATACTATTCTGCCCTTAAAACCTTTCAAATATCTAAGTCCATATCTTTTATATTCGGATCCCGACCTGATTTGAACCAGTCAGGATCAAGACTCACTTATGAATCTTTTTTTTTTTAAAAAAATACATGCATACATCAGGAGCCCATTAAGGTTTGAACTCTTGACCTTTCATATTATGTGAGAAACTTATGCCATTGGACCATAAGTCACTTGATGATTGGCTTATGAATTGTTGATCTAAAAGATATTGAGTTGATATAAAAATACCACGTGGAAGCATATAGGATAGGAAATTTCAAAATCTATACAAAGGAAATGCCAAAACAGTAACACATCACACTTTTATTACTCACTCCATCCTTAAGTTCTTTAAAATACATTTCTCATATGTTCTAAATCTAAGGTATTAGAGGGCATTAGTTGAGTAGATCTCAACTAGCATGATGTTCGTTCTTGTGGTTATGTTGGAACCCCCAAAATATTTGCACGGATCAAATCAAGTTTGAGATCATCTCAGAACCTCAATCCAAATGAGAGACCAAAATATCCAAAGACGCATCACATGGAACCAAAAGGGATAAAGTTTGTGTCAAATAAAACCAAATAAATAATAGTACCATGTGCTGAATATCAACATCAAACCTAGATGTGGACAATTATCAAGTGTATTGAAAAAAGATTATTTAAGTAAAGTAATACACAAGTATAGAATTGGAAAAGATTCTCATGGCCAATAATAAGGGAAGATTTTGCTATACTGTGTTCCTGTTAGCTTCTGTTGCCCTTAATTTCTTTTTTATCAGCAATACATATTTAGATAGCAAGTGGAAAAGGCAGAAGCTAAGTTGGAGCCAAGAAGCTGCAGCAGAAGCTGAAGCTGTGGCGTTAATTTCTTGCTCTGGGCATGGGAGAGCTTATTTGGATGGAGTGGTTGTGGATGAAAAGCCAATTTGTGAGTGCAACACTTGCTATGGAGGCCCTAACTGCTCTATATTTTCAACTGATTGTGCTGCTGATGCTGACAGGTCATCCTTCTTACCGCCCTTATCTCCTTGCCCATTGTTTTTTTGCCTCTGTGTGTGTATGTGTGTGTGTGTGTGTGTGGAGGAAAATAATATCCCCTTGACTAGCTAACTAAATTAGAAGACAAAGATAAGTAAAAGTAAAGGAGCTTGAAAGGTAAGGTATATGACTCTAAGCATAGAAAATCTTAATTATGAAGATTTTACAAGGCAGGAAAGCGCATAATACAACTTCAAATAAGTTCATCACCCTAGAACAAAATAAGATGAATCCGATGAGGGTAAAATAAGTTCCGTAGTTTATTGAATAAATTAATAAGTTGAGCGTTCCATCCGACCAAGATAGACTAGTTTTTTTTTTCTTTTTTTTTTTTAGTCATGACGAGCTATAGATAAAGTTTCATAAAAGAGCGTTTTCATGTGGTATAATTTGAGTGCTGGGGGGTATGGTTTATAAGATCATTCATGATGCATGAAATTGGAGGATTGGAATAAGAATTTTAAAAGAATCAATTCAAGACTGGGATAAGGCTGATAGTATGTCAAGAAGTGATGAATAATCACAAGAATTATAGATTTTGTATAGCTCGCGTAGTAGGGGATGAAAACAAGGAATATAGATTATCAATAAGGAACAACAAAGTGATGCAATACAGAATAAGTCAACTGAAAACGATAATTACAAGAATTTTTCTCCAAATTTTCCATCTAAATAAGCCCATATGACTTTTATCATAACAATGAATGGTTGATAATCAATTGTTTATTTGTTTTGAGATATCTCATATTTGGCTTAAGATATAATGATCAATCCAATTTATACTTTTTACTAAGTAAAGAGCTTAGGCCTACACGGTGTCTTTGGAGTGAAGGTTGTGTTACAAATGAATTCTTGAAAATCGCATACAAAATTAAGTGAAAAATAGTAATGGTTTGTCTGTGGAATTGTAGTAGATTTAACTAAGAATTATAATCATGCAGTGAGATTATTTATGTGGGTGTTTGTAAGAGCTTTCGCTTTTGAAGAAGTAAAAACCTATGAAAAAAAGTTGCAGAGAAAATTGTAATGAAAATTAAGAATGTTTGAAATCATTAGCTTAATATATTTGATTGCTTTTAGCTTTTAACTTACATAGCTAAAAATAGAAAGACCACTTCCAAACACTTGATAACAGTTAAAATTCAATTAAAATTGAAAAATGAAAAAGATAAAGCTGTTATAAACACTCTGTTTGCTCATGAATATAGGTTAATTAGTCGAACTAACACACATCTAGTGTCAATTCACTTTTTTTCTTTTTTTTCTTAGTTAATACTTATTAGTTTGTCATTATCATTGAACATTCTCTCAAGCCAAACTACTTGAGATTATTAGCCTTTTATATGTTTGTCAAGTGCAGTGGGGATCCATTATTCTTGGAGCCCTTTTGGATGCAGCATGCAGCAAGCAGTGCAGTTCTTGTAGCAGGATGGCACAGGATGAGCTATATATTTAATGACCATTCTTACATCTCACAAGAACTCGAAAACCACATTCGTAGAGTACACGCCGTGGCAAGAAATGCAATCACAGAAGGAAAATACATAATTTTTGGTGTTGGATCAACCCAACTCCTTAGTGCAGCAGTATATGCTCTTTCCATGAACCTATCCTCATCGGCAAGCGTCGTTGCAGCTCCCCCTGCCTATCCGGTTTTTCTTTCCCCCATATATTATGTCATTTTCATTTAAAAGGATGTTTAGCTAAACTTATTCAAAATATCTTATAAATTCTTACATTTTATAAAATATTTTTGGAGCTTATAAGATGCTTGATGTTATTTTAAAAATAAGCTCTTAAACTATTTAAATAAAACAAGATTTTGGAACTCATAAAATGTTAGTAATGGCAATTTTGTAATTAGTATGGTTAAAAGTAAGTCACATACTCCTTAGTTCTTTAAGAAAGCATATGAGATCCTTAACTTTTAAACTTTTTTCTAGCAAAATTACTATATATTTTATAACAACTTATTCTCAGATAATGAAGTCTAATGATACTTTTGTCTTCTGGTGTAGCTTTACAAATCACAAACAGATTTCTTCCAAAACATGCACTTTGAGTTTGATGAAGATGCATTGTTGTCGAAGAATTCTTCATATACTATGGCAAATGTTATTGAGTTTGTGACTTCGCCGAATAATCCAGATGGAAATCTAAGGGAAGTTGTCTCACATGGACCATTTGTGAGGGCTATTTACGATCATGCTTATTATTGGCCTCATTTCACAACAATCCCAGCCCCTGCAGATGAAGATATCATGATTTTTACTATTTCAAAGCTTACTGGTCATGCTGGAAGCAGATTAGGGTAATAACACATCTAATTTCTTTAGCTTCATTTCTTAATTTTGCATACAATTTAAAAGTCAAAAGTAAACCATACTAAGTCATTGAATAAGAAAATAATGACTTAGAAATCAAGCATGGCTACAGCCTCCCCTGCTTATCCATATTACATGCATGAAACATGAATGGTCAATTGATCTTTTAAAGAATATGTTGTATAAGAACGCAAATTCACTCTATTCCTGCATATGCATGCATATGATCATGATCATATCCATCGTCAAACATGAAGGCCCAGTCGAGTCGAGGTATTATCACACCAACATGCATTTATTAGGGTTTTTTTTCCTAAAATGGCATGTCGGAGAGTGAAAAGGAAAATAGCTTATAAATGTCTCAAAACCACATCAAAGAAGTGCAAAAAAATCTTGAGATAGCTTACAAGTTGTTTTTCTTTTCACCATTCAAAGTGCCTTTTTATTACAAACCACCAAATATGTATTGATAAGATAATGGCTCAATTTAAATTATCCTTCATGTTCGGCAAATAGATTTGATGATCATCATATACATTACTAATTGTTTGCTAACAACAATTAATACCATGTAGGAAGTAAAATGGTGGAGAACAAATATCTCTAGCTAGCCTATTTGTTTGGGAAAATGTGAGAAAGTGTGGTACTTTATCTATGATTGTTATCATACAGCCTTAAGCAATAAACCAAGCGGTAGATTGTGTTTAACATTTATACTTTTCTCATAGATGGGCTTTCGTCAAGGATGAGAATGTCTACGAAAATATGAACTCATATATAAGTCTAGCAGAACTGGGCACTTCAAGAGAGACTCAACTAAGGGCTCTGCAACTTATGAAGACAATTTTGAATGGAGAAGGCGTCGAAATCTTCGATTACGCATACAGTAAAATGAAATATCGCTGGGAAAAACTAAGCCAGATCATATCATTGTCAAAACATTTTACCATCCAAGAAATTCCACCACAGTACTGCAACTTTTTTGGGAAAGTCAGAGGGCCATCTCCAGGCGAGTATCACTCAATGTCCAAAATTACATGCACACAACATACTTAGATATATTTTCATATCATTTTCTGCAGCTTTGAAATTCACTTAGCCATGATCTTATCTATTCATCTTTTTGGTACATGATATATATATATATATATGATAGAAAATAGAGGAAGAAAATAACAGGCAGATGTGTTATTAGTTGAAAAACATAATTATTTGGAATGACATATTATGAGATATCATAGGTGGTAGAAAGATTCGTGTTGGCTTGTGAGGCATCAATTGCCCTTGTGGTGGGAAGCAAGGAGCATAGGCCAGCAAGCGGCCACATATTTGTTAGCATAATAATGAACATTATCTTCTTTTTATCTTGGGAAGTAAAGAATTTTTGTCTCAGACTGAACATATTTGTTCATGAAATATTAGAAGAAAATCTTCTCTTGAACTTTATGCAAAAGTGAGACTACACTGGCATGACCATCTTAATCATATTTAAAGATGACTTGTGATTTGGTAATAATAGATGAATATTATCATATGTAAATTTAGGTGCATGGTACATTCATCCTCTTTGGACATAACAAGAATACACTCATTTGATCTTGATCCTTGTAAAGCGAAAGTGAGACTACAATTCCAAAGTCCTCCTAATAATATTGATAAATGACTTACTTATGATAGTAGATGAACATTATCATATATAAATTCGGGTACATGGTGCATTATATTTCCACATTTGAGTTAGAATAAATATATTTTTGAATATTTTCTTTGAAATTCAAAGTCCTTCAATTCCTTACTATATTCGGGACTTAGGAGCACCAAATAGTGTGCTACACAACTAAAATATGATGTGTTGGAGTTTGAATGGGGACCAGAAACTTATGTACTATCATTTGCTAATGGCAGCTTATGCATGGATGAAGTGTGAAAGAGAAGAAGACACAAACTGCACAGCAGTCCTTCGAACGGCAAACATCATAGGCAGGGCTGGTAGTTTGTTCAATGTCGAAGATCGTTATGTTCGTCTCAGCCTTCTAAAGAGAGACGATGACTTTAACTTGTTGTTAAATCATCTTAAACAACTTGTCACTGAGGAATATGGCGCAAAAATCATGTGAAGAGTTAGTGATCAATCTTGAGTTGATTATAATGAAATTGGTTTGATATAATAATGTGAAACTTTGTCTGTCAATGAAGAGGTCATGTCTATTGACCTTTATCTATACCCTTTAAGGAATTAGTTGATGTTGTTGAATATGAATATTTTCAAATGTACCTCTCCTACAATCTTTTGATATAAAACTATCGGGTTTGTCTTTGGTAGTGAATAATTGCACATTGTTTGATCATCACCTTAAAAGGCACATGATGAGCACGACAAAGGACAGTGCAACCTATTCAACTACAATCCCAGGGAAATGAGGGATTTAGCTCAAAATTTAATTTTTGATAATATATAACTAACATGTTGTGCTCCCAAGAAACAATGCTACAAATAAGAGTTAATAATTTTTGTTGTTTGTTATTCAAAATATTTATATTTGCTATGAAAAATAACTATAATTTATAGCTATAACGACGAAATTAATTTCTTAGCAATTTTTTCATATCGAGTACCTAATTTTTTGGGAGTGTTGGTGAATTACTAGGTTGAGCTAGATTTGAACCAGCGTAGACATATCGCCAACAAACTTACAATCTATCCCCATTAACCACTCGAGCATCGATCTAGGAATAATCAATTTTAGGCTTATTGGTAATTAATTAGTAATCCTTTCATAGTATATATCCAATCCCTAAGGGAATTCGAATACTTGTTGTTTCCTTGAAATATAGATGTCATAAACAACCAAACAGCGAGGAAGAAGTGTAGCAAATGAGAGATTTTGAACATAGCATATTGGGTCAAAAACACATCCCCTATTTAATTCCTCAACCTCCATTGCTGAAAGATTACAAAAGATTAGGACATCAATTACATCGCACGGGCCGATGGGGGTACATGTGATATTTCAGTATGAGATGCATTTTATTTGGTAGTTTTTTGGATGCTAAATATTGTTGGATGGATTACTTTTTATTGGCATTGAAAGCACATCACATTAGGGTAGAGTAGCATCACATTACTTTTTTATACGTTGGCTGAGAGATTATTTATGGTTAAATTCTTCACAACTTATCAATGCATATCACTCTTTTAGTATGACTAATTTTTCAATATTTATGGTTAAATTCTTCACAACTTATCAATGCATATCACTCTTTTAGTATGAATAATTTTTCAATCTAGGCATGGATGTTCTTATTTGGACATCTTCTTTGGCTAGTGGATTTATGTTCTTAATCTTTTAGCATGGATATTGGCAGAACTTGATTGAAACTTTAACATGGGCTCATGAACACACACCTTTAACCAATTTGATCTACATAGCTAATGCCAAAAACTAGTAAATTTAGCTTTTGAAATTGATTATAGCTTAATTCTAAGTGGATGCTCTCTTAGCTAACCCGTGTTATGACTCACACTACAAAAAAATATGTTTTTTACTACAGTTAGATATGTATAGTATATAATAATCAAGTGTAGTAAAAAATTATTAACTGCGTTTGTGCTACACTTTTCTAACCGTAGACATTGCAAGAGAGGTAAAAGCTTAGCTACACTTCTTCAACCGTGGTAATTGTCTTTTATTATGAAATTATCTTTAATTGCTACAAATTTAATGTATGGTAAAAAAAGCTATCAAATACAGCACAATTAAAAAAGTTTAGTATATAATAGTTAATTATCACACTTTGAAAAATATAGTAAATATTTAAATAATTTCTCACCACAATTAAATGTAGTAAAAAAAATTATTTGGGGGGCTTTCGAGGAATTTACTAATTAGCTAATTTTTTGATTTATTCACACGCACACCATGAGTCTATTAAGACTCGAACTCTTAACCTTACACTTATGTGTGTGAAGATGAAGCCACTAGGCCAAAGGCCGCTTTGTTGCTAACTAGATAATTTAAATATATTTAATTAATTAATTAATTTTTTAATAGTAAAAATTATTGGAGGCAAATTTTTATTTTACCTCCAAACTTGGGTTTTCCTACTATTTTAAGGTACTTTGCTAATTAGCTAAATTAAGTGTTTGATTAACTAATCAAATACTTTCTAATAATAATTGCAGTAAAATTTTTATTTTACGTCTAATTGTATCAATTAAAGCCATGAGTAATTAAGAATTTTTTGGAGGATTTTATTTGTTAATTTAGAATTCAATTAATTAATTAATTAATTTTTTAATAATAAAAATTTGACAAAAAATTACCTTAAATATTGTTGATTAAACATAGCTTTCAATATATTTTACCTTCTTTTTCTTAGTGAAAAATTTTAATTTAAGATCTTAATCTTTGCTACCAAACTTTCATAAATTTCATTGTTTTTACTTTACTAATGAAAAAATGTGATAAATTATCATCTTTTTGCCACGATCTATGTAAAATTGTAGTAAATATAATACATTATTCACTACACATAACAATTGTAGTAAATAAATATATTTTTTACTACGATAAGATGGAAGTGTAGTATTTAATATGAGTTTTACCACACCTTTGAAATTTTATACTATAATAGAAAAATTATAGCAAATAGTCCTTTTTTACTATGTCATTTTTAGTGAAGTAAAAAATATTGTAAAAAAGCATATTTTCTTATATTGTAATTTGTAGTTGATGATTATTCTTTTTTTATATATTAATTTTCTTATGAATAATACATAGCTGATCTGTTATACTTGCAATAAATATGACTATGGAATATTAGTAGCTGATAATATTTATTACTTGCATTTTAAAAAATTACATTTATAATGTAAAATTTGTAATGATATTTTAACACCACCACTACGGAATTATTCACATAGCAATTTCTGTAATATGTATCTAGTCTTTTATAGTGAGATGTGGACGGGTATTTCACCTTATTCCTAGCTAACACAGCCATCAACAATAGTTCACATAATTTTATGTTACTATTCTCTTAATTTTTTTATTGACATATGTTTTTGTCCGGTCTACTCCAAAATGAAATATATAATTGAAAACGTATGGAACTGCTACATAATTATCTATTAATGGAGAACGTACTGGGGTGGCAATTTGGGTGGATTGAATGGGTTCAGGTTGGGTTAAAGTAGGGGTATACCATTAATTTTATCAACCCTAATCCAATCCAATTTGATGACAACCTGAAAATGCTCAACCTTAATCCAACTTGAATCGTATCAGGTCAGATTCGGGTCGACCTTTATTAGGTCAATTCGCGAACTCAAATCCACACAATCCAACTTGCCAATCTAATTTAAAATAATTATTTCAAACATTTATTTTAATTTTTAGAAAGTTTTTGGCCTTTTTGTTTTTTAATTTTATCTATTTTTAATTATTAATAAATTAAAATAGGAGTAAGGAATTCTCATCATAAATTCACGCAGCTTTTTAAAATTTTTTTAACTAAACCACATAATATATTGATTTTAGGAGTTTTTGTTCCTTTCATTTTGTAGTGTCTTATCTATCAACGTTATAAACATATTAAAATTATAAAGTAACTTATTTTTAAAAATAGCATATTTTTTCAAATTTTATTTACCCACTCTCTTTAATTTTTGTATCTTTTGTATAATTCAAATTGCCTCTTTTAACTTCTTAAAATGACATTATTTATTTATATTATATTGATTCAATTAAATAGCACACAAATCAATAAAAATATCTCATCACCCCAATAAGTAAACAAGTATAATGCCCTAGAATTTTATTTCGTATTTAATCAATTAATATACCTTATTTTACTCACACTTGTTTTCTTGTTTAACTTCCTTCTGGCAGACCTAGATGCTAGCCCTAGTAAGAATGTTGAACCAGCTTCTAACAAGAACCAGAATTAAAGGTTTTCTTTGGAATGAGGACTTTGCGGTAGGTTTAGCTTTATTGCCGTGTTGGCAAATTAGTTTTTCTCCTTTAATGATTTTCCAATTGAGGAAAGAATATTAGGCATTTTGAGTTTCTATGTTGCTAGAATTATTTGAATTATTATGAATGTTGGAGATTTTTTTTTCTATTTAAGATCATGATTTTGGATAAGTAATATATTTTTATGTGGGGTTGAGTTTCACGTCTCGAGACTATTATACATTATTAGATTTTGGGGCGTGACAGCAAGTATTTTAATTGGACATATAATTTATCATAAAAACTTGCTAGAGTCTTTTGAATTTTTTATAACATCTCAATAGAAAAAATCCCTATAATCTATTTATATATACAAAATCTTGCATTACATAAGGTCTAAGAAAAATTTGTAGGACAATTCAATAATCAAAGCAGTGTTTTGTCAACTCTTTACAGAATAACTTTCATGTCCGCTTGAATACTAAAAAATAACTATTAGAAAAAGTATAAAATTATAATCATCCATCTTATATATTTGCAAAAATAAATAAGATTGAAAAATACCAAAGTAGTAATTTTGATATTAGTAAAGTTCAAAATTTCAAGTTTTATTTTGTTATTTTATATTTTTATTCCTAAAAAATTTAAAATTTATTTGTTTAATTCAAATTGGGTCGAGTTGGTTCAGGTGGGTTCGGGATGTCGTGTGGTCCAAAATCAAATTTTGGGTTGTTCGTATAACTTGAAATTCAACCCAACCCAACCCATTTTTTTTTTATTCTTATTCATGTCAACCTTATAAATCGAACCCAAAATAAGTCGACCCAGATCCAATTTCTTTATGTCAAACCCATATCAAGTTATCGTGTTATATTGGAAATTATCACTCCTAACGCACACACATAGGTTAGGTGTTCCGTGTTTGGATCACTTGAGAATACATATATGATTTTCATTGTAAAAAATATTATAAGTAAACGTCATCATATATTTTACATTAGCTTTTGTCCGATATGCTCCAAAATGAAACTATTGGATCTAAATATGGATTATGGAGAATGCAGCACGGACACAATTTAGGAGTTCCAATTACCATAGATGAGAGAATTTCACTTTTCCTACGCCATATCACCAATTTCACAATTTCTTGTCCACGTGGAATTTTAATTACTATAGATGTATAACTTTTGTATTTTCATGTAAGCTTCCGATAGTGATATAAGTGTACACATGAATTAACATTACATATTAATTAGGAATAATTACTAAAATGCTCTTGAAATATAATTTTATATCTAGTAAACCCACTAAATTATTTTTCCATCTAAAATATCTATTCTATCAACTTTTCACTCCGACAAACCCAGGAGCTAGCTATATTTTTCTTTTGTGACTAAATTACTTTTGACTTATTAAATTAAGAAATTTATTGAATTGCTTTTTAAAAGAATCTTTTCTATAGATTGTTTAAATTGATTTATTTTTTAATGATGATTTTAACTTTAATGAGATAAAATTTTTGAAAAAGAAAAATCTATTGCTTGAATATTTAAATATATAATTATAGCACGTAGAGACAATTTTAATTTTTAAAATTAAATGAACTAAACAAGAGGACTAATTTTGAAAAAAAAAAAATCATGAATAATTTTTGTAGATTTTTTTTAACTACAAATAAGCGAGTAGCTAGAGCTAAAAAAAATTAAATATTGATAAATAAAATACTTCTTAATATGAAATATTCAAGGATAATTTCGTTCAAAAATAGGTAAAATTTAAAAATTAGGCTTTTAGAAACAAAAAGTTTGTGAAACGTGTTTTTTAGATTGAAATTAATCAAGCTTTTGAATTAACATCAATTGTCATGTTCTACTTATTAAAATGTATTTAATATATATTACTAAGAATCATTAATTAATATTTTTCTTGTTAAATGCTACCATACGAATAAAATTTTAATTAAAATTTATTAAATTAAAATGCAATCTTAAATTAGTATTATATTTGCATGTCACGTCATAGGACTGCTCTATAGTGTATTATTAATTATTACGATTAGCACTATCTACCATTACCAATAAAGTTATATATATATATATATAATCAAAATAAACAAAAAGAGCTTGCAAACCACGTTACTTTATGGTTTGGTCAAGTTTGGGTCGAAATGGGGGAACAAAGAGGCGTGGGGAAGGGAGGGCCACCAAAATAAATATTTGGTGAACCTTAGCCTTTTGTTGTGTGAATTTCGAAATAATTTTTTATAGGAGTTGAGTTAAACAACCAAAATTATTTTTTCTCTCATTTTCTTCTCTTTTCTCACTGCTCTTTCTTTTCCCATAAATTCCTTTGTACCAAACAAGGTGTTAACAAACGTGTACGCTTTCGTTATATTTTTGGATGCTGATATAAAAATAATCAAAAAAAGAAATTCTATCAGCATCATACAATGCGTTTTATATTCATCAACTTGCTTAATGGACCAAAACTCGTCTTATTCAAATTTCTCAAGCTTTAACTTGTCAAACTATTTTTGTAATTATTTAATTTTCAGAAGACTCCTATTTTTTAATTTTTTAGCAAATTTTCTACATAACTTAACTTTTTGGGTTAATTACCCGCAGCGGGCCTGAAACTTGACCCATTTACAAAAAGAACCCACAATTATGAAAAAATTATAGATACCACACTGAGCTTTGGCTCTGTCTTATATATTGCGAAAACCATTAGCTTCCATAAACAAATATGACGGCATCAATAGAAAATTTATATAAAAATCTAAAAAATGTGGCTCTCGGATTGCTGTTTAGCTAGACGCAAATATGGCCTTTGACCCATTTTTAATATTAAGGACTCATTTTGATATAGTTTTCAAAAGCATTGCAGTTGGCAATTTGAGAAAAATTTTAATATTTTTCAAATACCTTTTCTTGGTATTTATATTTTTTTTATTATGAGAATGAATTTGTTTTGTTATAAATTACAAAACATAGCATCACTTTTATTCCCCTAAAAACGACCAGAAAATTACCGAATCATAAACAAAAACATATTTCTATTTGTAATATAAAATCATAAACATATCTAAAATAATTTAATTCAATTCAATTCAACTTATTTATTAATAAAAATAAAATAAGCAAAAAATAAAAATAAAAATAAAAATTTAAATCTATCATCTTAATAAATATAATTTTAATAATTATAAATTACATGCTCAATAATATTAAGCTAATAAATATATCTAAAATAACTTAATTAGATTAAGTTAATTTATTGATTGATTAAGAAACTTGATAAGTAAAAATTAGAAAATAAAAATAAAAATCTATTATATTATATAATATAATTTTAATAATTTTAAATACATACTTTATAATGATCAAATAATAAGCATATCTAAAATATAACTAAATTTAGTTGAATTCATTTATTAATGAAAATAATAAAAAATAAAAAATAAAAATCTAAATCTAATATGTCATCTTAATAATATACACATTTTATTTAATTATCAAATAAAAAATTAAAAAATTAAAAATAAAAATCTATATCTATCACCTTATACAATATAATTTTAATAATTTTAAATTATATATTCAATAATATTAATATAATAAATGTATCTAATATATTTTAATTAAATTTATTTAATAATGAAAAATTAAAGAACAACACAAAACAGAGCAAAACAAAGCAAAACAAAAATATTGTTGGAAACAAGCAGATTATAGACAACAGTTTATAAATAAATATAAAACAGTTTATAATCATAAACCAATGTTTGTAAACCAATGATATAATTTTTTTGAAAACAGTATGCAATATAACAATTCAGTTCGCAAATTTAGCGTAAACCGAAAAATAAATGACCAATTGAAATATGAAATAACAGAACTAAATTAGTGAAATTGGAAAGCTTAGCTAAAGTATGTATTGTAACAAAACTTATAAATCTGACTAATCACTAAATTGGTTTGCCTTGAAAAAATTATCACACCTCACAGGTGCAAAGGGTATTGCGAAACTTCCTCCAAAATAAAATAGTCCAGAAGCTTTCTGTACCCCAGAACAACTTCACATCGAACATTACTCAGTCCCCGGAATCTAGTAGCATAACACTAGCAATACACTGAAAGTGTGAAACAAAAACTAATATTCTGTGTAGCAGGAAATATATGGAGAAGTAGAGAGATTCAAACTTTGCTCTAGTATCTCCGTTCTGCCTACAGTAGCAAGTTTATATAAGCTAAAGGGGAGGCTAAAACATGTCCAAATCTAGAACAAGTGCGATTCACCTGTAACGCCATAACTGTTTCTGGACTATTTATGTAACTACAGAAATGGTTGAAACGGTTCTGCATATTAAAGCCAAATTTTAAAATCAAAGTTTGACATCATTCAAATTTAAAATCTAAGTTTAAATTTAAATTCCAAATAAAAATTGGAATTTGCAGCCAAAAGATTAACCAAGACAATTCGCCTAAAATGCCCATCACCAAAGCTAGAGCTAGGCGTACGGCAACGATGGCACACATGTGGGCACACTTTTATGAGTCCCTTAATTGATACCTTACTCAATACCAATACTTGAACCATATATAAGGTGTTCTTTCCTTGGAAAAACTTCCCATGTGGGATATAAGTGGACTATTATTAGGTACAAGAGCTTTTTATACTCCAACTATTCCCCCACACTTTGTCTCATAACCAATGTGGGGATTCTCCACATTCATAACCTTTTACCCCTTTGTTTCCCTCTTCACATTTCCACAACAACTATAGATTATGATCAAATTGGCATCAATTCATAAGTCCAAATTATTTTTTAAATATGTAATTAATCTCAAATTCTAATTAAATTTGATGCCAATTACAACAAATATTCCATCATCCCCTCCCCGCCCACCGTGCCCCACCGTGATGGAATATGGTCTGCCAACGGTGCCCTTCCAAGCAGCCGTCCACTGCTGACCGCTGGCCATGGCCTTGCCACCCCGCGCCATGGCCAAATTTGGCCGGTGGAGGGGGGCGTTTATATTTATGTGTGTGTGTATATATATATATATGTATGCATTTATATATTTTTTTTGTTTATACACACAATTAAGAATTCATTTAATTTGAATTCCTAACCTCATATATTATATATGAAACTTATGTCAGCAAATTAAATGGCGTCTTAGCATGTATCTATCTCTATATATGTATATGTATGATGCATTCATATATGTATAAAGACATAAATAAATAAATAAATAAATATTTGTTAATCTTTTTAAGATAGGGACTTTATGTAATTTTAATTTTTGCTTTTTCTTCTTTTTTTATTTAAAATTAATTGGAATTTTTCATATTTGTTTTGTCTATTTTAACTGTTTGTCGAGAGTTAGCCTCGGGGTGTATTTATAATTTTAAGATACTTATGGGTTTTGCATATAAATCCTCCAAACTTCTGGAAGGTTTGAGAAATCAAGCCTGTTTAGTTTTATAGAAGGAAAGTTATTATTCCAATGCGAATGGAGAGTGGAGAGTAGTTTAGATGGCTAAAATCAGAATCTGTTTGTTTGGTGTGTGCCTGTTGACTTCTGTTGCTCTTAATATCCTTCTTGTGAGCCATCATCTTTATGTGGGTGTGGGTGAAAAGCAGAAGCTGAGTTGGAGTCGAAAAGCTGCAGCAGAAGCTGAAGCTGTGGCATTAATTTCTTGCTCTGGGCATGGGAGAGCTTATTTGGATGGAGTGGTTATGGATGGGAAGCCTGTCTGTGAGTGCAACACTTGCTATGGAGGCCCTGACTGCTCTCAATTCATGACTGGTTGTGCTGCTAATGCTGATGGGTAATACCCTCCCTCCCTCCCTCCCCTCATAAATTATATAACTATGGAAAGAAGCATATGTGCACTAAAAATAACAAAGAGTAGTTTTAGATTTATAAAGTTCATGTTGTATTCTTGTTGGATTATTTACTAAAAAACTACTTATGCAAATACATTCTCAACTAAATAAAATTTTAATTTTTGGATTGAATTCATTTAATTCTAGATTTTTTTTATTATAACCTAATTAAAATATGTTCAAAAGTTCCCCAAAAGCTTGTTAAACAGGGACAAGGGTATGATAATTTTTAGGAGTTCTATTTACTGATACATGTTACTTGTTCTATAGTTTTAAAAGTTCTTTACTATGATTTTGAAAATGATTATTTTGCTTGTTTTTGCTTGAATTGCAATAATTAAGTTTCTGTTTCAACTATAATATTATGTTGTTGAATAATAATATTAAAAAAAAAGATCAAATAAAGATTGGTCAGTTGATAAATTATCCAAATCAAACCGACATTTTTCTATTAATTTTATCAGTTAACCGAAAAATTCGGTACGATAAACATTTAATAACTTTCATATATTTTTGGTGAATTAACAGATCGATTCGGTAGGTTAATTTACCGAACCGACCGATGCTCACCCCTACGTATGGGGACCAACCCATCCGGACCCGAGATTTGATGGGTTGGACCCGTTGACCAGCTATACTTATTTTATAATTTAAAAATATTAAAAATATATTTTTTTGAAAAAAAAAAATGTCCCCATTAACCTTTTGAATATGGAAAAATAATTAATATTGTCAATAAAGGACTAACTACTTATGTACAAATTTATATGTAAATTGTTTCTCAAAAATTATAAATTTCAAGCATTTATGTTACTTATATATATATATATATATATTGAATGTATAAAGTATTCAATTAATCCAGAAGTGGTAAAAAATGAAACTGACCAAACAACTGAAAATTTGTCCAATATATGCAGTGGGGATCCATTATTCTTGGAACCCTTTTGGATAGAACATGCATCCAGCAGTGCAGTCCTAACAGCAGGATGGCACAGAATGAGCTATGAATTTCCAGGCCAACCTTTCATCTCACAAGAGCTCCAAAATCACATCCTCAGAGTCCATTCCATTGCCAAGAATGCGATCACACAAGGAAAATACATAGTTTTTGGAACTGGATCCACTCAGCTCCTCACTGCAGCAGTTTTTGCTCTTTCCATGAATCTTTCTTCACCTGCAAAGGTTGTGGCTGAAGCCCCTTACTATCCGGTATCGTCCCGATCCAGCTATATATATATCAAAATTTTCATTCATGTTGTTCATTAATGGGAAAAAAGAATTAAAAGACTTCAGATGTTGAAGTCCAGAATTAAAAGGTGTTTGGGATTGAATGAGCTTATCAGCTCCTGCAAATATATTTGATAGCTTATAACGTACTATTAAGTGTTCGATAAATTATTTAAGATTGAAAGGTTTTATAAATTCTCAAAAAAAAATCGTGATGATCCTATAAGCTCTTTTGGAAAAAAGTTAAAAGAGTTCCTAATTGTTTTAAATTTTAAAAACTTCATTAATTTTAATTGTATTAATTATAAATTTATAATTGCTAAAATTTGATAATTAATTCTAAAATTTTATTTTATCCAAACAATTCAAGAATTTATTGTAAAATAAAATCTAACATCTTATTATAAGATGTATAAAAAAACTTATAAGATCTTTTAAATAATATTATTCAAAACTCTGTTAATTCCATTTCTTCACCTGCAGGTTTACAAGACACAAACGGATTTCTTCGAAACAGCCCAGTTTGAGTTTGAGGGTGAAGCATTGTTGCTGAAAAATGATTCAGATGATGGGGCACAAGTGATAGAGTTTGTGACTTCACCAAATAATCCAGATGCGCAGTTGAGAAAAGCTGTTTTAGAGGGGACTTCTGTGAAGACTATTTATGATCATGCTTATTATTGGCCTCATTATACAGCAATTCCAGCCCCAGCAGATGAAGATCTTATGATCTTTACAATTTCAAAGCTCACTGGCCATGCTGGAAGCAGACTTGGGTAAGTTACATACTCTATCTTACCCATCATTTTTTGATTAAGCATGCATGGTTCAATCTCACGCCATATCAGTAGATGTTCATGTGATATGTGAAAAGGATCGGGCCAAAATGAGGTCCGGGTCAGGTTAATCCAATATAGATCGGGCCGAAATGAGGTCCGGATCAAGTCAATCCAATCCTATATCTTGAAAACCCAAATAGGGTTAAGGTTATTGGGATTTGCCCAATGAAAAACCGACACTTAAGTCGGTTTTCGAAAATAGGGACGTAAATATTGAGAAAGAATTCAAATTGCAACCTTTGAACTAGCTTTATATGGAACTTTTTGCTATTTTTGATCTAATATGTAAGATTCACATAGTCACTCGCAGGGCAAAGGCGTAACACATCAACTCGAATCAGATAAAAAGATGCAAATAGTAAAAGTATTAAAGAAATACTCACAATTTTGTGGACATTTCATAATCACCCTCATCATCCATATGATATTCAAGAGGTTCTAAAAGGATCGGTAAAATTGTATCACAAACGAGTGTTTCTTCTTAGACAGTAAAATTTTTATTGCATCAAACTTTCTTCAAGTTAAATGATATAAAGTTATTGCCAAACGTAAATTTTTTTAACAGAAAATAGTTCACTGCTAATCACAATTAACATCCATTACATCTTATAGAGTTTCCGTTAAATCATGCTTCCTCAGTTCCTCTACCTCAAATTTATGATTTTTATTCTCTTATTTACGTTTCAAAATATGGTTCTATTTCGTAAAATAAAATTTCTTTTCCGATAACACACTCACATTTAAAATTAATAATGTGGCAAAACTAACTATCGACCACTGTTTTTTGGGACAATTTCATAATTGCAACCAAAGCTTGATCACTTTTTCAATTCTTATCCAAAGCTTCATTCCAAGTCAAGATATAGGGTTAATTACCCAAACCTCCTTCAGGTTCGGCCTATTTATCCAAAAATTCAAAGGTTTGATGAAAGTACTAATACCCTCCTAATGTTTTGTTGTCTTATATTTTTAAAATTCCGTTAGCCTCCAGTTAAAAAAATACTGACATCGTCAAAAATTTTACATGAAAATCCAAAAATGCCCTGTGGTTATTGTTAAGGTTATTTTTTAAATGAAAATACCTTGATCTATTTGTAATATTTTTAAGACTATAAGGTTTTTATTTGTTAACTTTTCGTAAGCCATTGCAATTGGCAGTTTGAGACACTTTCTAATAATTTTTATTTTTTTAATGTTTGATTTTATATTTTAAAATATAATTTTTTTTATCCAATAAATTGCAAAATAAAACATTACTTTTACCGTACTAGAAAAATCAGAAGATTATGTAAGTTAAATATGACAATCCTTTTATAAATAAAAGGTTTGGAACATTGCTAACACCTCCTAAACTTTAGATAAAACTACAGAACATGTTAGAAAGAAAGAATAACATTATTACACCAACAATAATTACTACAATAACCTTGCATTTCAATCCTTCAAATATTCAGAATTTAACAGATTCATCATCCAAAATATTTATAAAATATAGTTAGGCTATCCACCAAGACAACAAAATTAGCCATTTAAGGCAACCAAAACAGCCATACAATGCAACCAAGACATAGAGTTTTTCATAAATTCACATTGATAAAAAAGAAAAAAAGAAAAAAAAAAAAAACAACAACAACAAGGATAGATTTAAGTAGCAACTCTAGATTGTCCTTCACCCCCTAAGTGCATAGGTTCCACAGCAGATGCAGAGCTAGTTTTAGCCTTCTTTTTTTACTTTGTTTCTCTTAGAATTTCAGCCAAAGGAGTATTAGCGTCAAACTGGACGAATTGGTCACTTCTTCTTTGTAAAAGGAAAGGAAAAATTAATCAACTAGTTTTAAATTCAGATATGCCTCAGCAAAATCAGTTAGAGATTTCAAACATTCTTCCTATTTTCAGAGGTAGACTGAGATGGCTTGTAGATACATATCAAGGAAAACCCTTAACTTCACAAAATATAAAATGGACAACCTTAAAATAATAATAATCTTACCCTTAACCCCCCCACCCCCCCCCCCCCCCACCCCACAAACAAATGTTTTACAAATCTAACAAACAAACAATTTAGTTGTAGACAGAGAACATACTTAGAAAAACCTATATATTACACCCCTTAAACTTTTACAAACCTAGCCAAAAAAGCATTTAAGTAAAACAAAGATAACCAAAAAATCATTTTTAAGTAGCAAAAAGACAACAGAATATAGGAATACCTTATGTATATCAATCATGAAGGTCTAGGGTTTGGCAGTATCAAATCCCGCAAGCATATCCCTCAAGCACTCAAAGAAAAACACAAATTATTACAATCAGTAAAACATTACGTTTCCCCCTTTTGGTTTTCTAATCATTATAATATAACAATTTTTTATTTCCCATAATAGACATAATAGTCCAACATTCCGAAATAGACCAACTCATTCCAGTAACAAATATTTTACCACACCATTCTTGTTTTGAAAAAAACTAAAATCTATCAAGATGGCCGGACTAAAAATGTTTAAAATACCGATTCAAGTTCATTTGTAATAGGGAAAAAATGAAAAGAAAAGAAAAGAAAACCCACAAAAAATAGAAAAAAATCCATACATTACAATAAAAATAGAAAAAAGTTAGTTTTCGACATATTCCACAAAAATAATCTAATAACAAGATCTAACAAAAACAACACATTTTGGAAGTAAAAATTGTACCTTTAACAAACTTGAAAACCCTAGTATCTTTTAAACTTTTTCAAAGCTTGGGACTTCAATGGCCGCCTATCATCTTCCAAAATGGAGTGGAGAATGATGGGTTTGGGAAGGAGTGGAGTTTTCGGAATGAAGGCCGAACGGTTTTTGGGAGATTTTGGGAGTTTTCTTCTTGTTTTTCCAATGAAAATTAGATGAATGAATGAGGAAGATAATTGTCTTCCTTTTTTCTTTACCGCCGTTTCATGGACATTTTGGACAATTTGATAAGGGTCAATTTAATCTTTGGTCATTATTCTTTTTTTGCTTTTTTTTTAATTTTCGAACAAGGGTAAAATGGACAGTTTATAAAAACCGTCCAACTTAACAATCAGCTGTCAGCGCTAGGGGGTATTTGTAATTTCCTAAAATTCGTGAATCTTGCTCTAATTAGGCCAAATCTAAGGAGTCTAGGTAATTAACCCGCTAGATATATTTAAAAGGAAAAAAATGGAATGGAGGGATTAAAGTGATATGTATATAATGTATATCACTACATATTGTTATGCTATTCATCAACTTTTTTGCCACCTAGCCACAATAATTTACACACTTAGCAAATAATTATTTACCCATCCTTTTTTCTTGAACAGATGGGCTCTAGTGAAGGACAAGCACATCTACGAAAACATGATAAACTATATCAAGATAGCAGAAATGGGAATCTCAAAGGATACTCAGATCAGAGCTCTGCAGCTTCTCAGAGCAATTCTCCAAGGAAATAATGGCACACAAATTTTTCATTTTGCATATCAAACAATGAGAGATCGATGGGAGAAACTGAGCGAGATCATATCGTTGTCGAAGCGTTTTACGGTCCAAGAAATCCCTCCTCGGTTCTGCAACTTCTTTCAGAAAGTCAGAGACCCATCTCCAGGTGATACTGCCCTTTCTGTTTTTAACATAATTTTGTGATTAAAAGAGCAGGCTTGGCTTATAAACTCTTGAGAATATCTTATAAGGTATGTGATAACTTGTAAAATAGCATCAAGTGTTCAGTAAAATTTTAAAAAATAAAAATAAGATATTAACATCTTATAAATTTTATTTTTTTTTTCAAAATTTTAAAATAGTCCTTTAATTTTAATCATATTATTATAAAATTATCATTAGTAACTAATTTTTTTTTATACTATACCTTTTAAATAAGTTTAGACAAATACTCTCCGATTATGCCTTTATAGTACAGAAATTTTTCTGACTCATCTTTGTGTTAATTATGTTGTCATCAATGACAGCATATGCATGGCTGAAATGTGAGAGGGAAGAAGACGCAAACTGCACAACAGTCCTCCGAGCAGCAAACATCAAAGGGCGCGAGGGGAAGTTGTTCGGATCTGATGATCGGTACGTGCGTCTCAGCCTTCTTAGGAGCCAAGATGATTTCAACTTACTGCTGCATCGATTACTCCATCTCGTTTCTGAGGAGGGTGGAACACAAAACATGTGAAGGAAGAAGCTATATTATAATCAATCTCTGGTTGATTACCAAGTTCAGGTTAATGTAATAATGTCATGCTCTTATTGACATTAAGACTTGTAAACAGATGCCAAAAAGGCAAAACTTATAAAGTTGGCTTTGTTGCTCATATGATCACGTGCTACCAAGAAAATTCTTATGTGCGCGCCGCCGCCTCCCCCCCCCCCCCCCACCCCACCCCACCCCACCCCCACCCCAATTTTCTTGTACTTTTGTTGGAACGATTGTGGAATTCCACATTGTGCTAATGTGACGTAATCCTCACTGTATAATATTTTCATAATTAAATTTGTACAAAAATCTTCCACATCATTTTAGAGCAGTAGAATCAGCTCTCATACAAACTTCCAACAATTCATTTATCCAGTCGTAAATTAGAATTATTTTTTTGTAACATTTTATTCTTCATTAATTCTCTGTTTTTGGTATATAAAGATCATTTCCTTCGTGAATACATTTATCCACTCTACCAAAGATGAAAAGCCTCCACGGACTTTACCTACCCCCACACTGCAAATAGTGCGATTATGGCCATGAAGCATAGAGGTCCACCAAATATACATATTTTCAGAAGCCCATTTAATTCACAATTTAAACAAAAATAGAATTACTGTATCCGAATCTTGGGTAGAGATAGGTGATAATTAAGTAGGTCATTCAAGGCTGCTTTCTGCATAATTCTATATATATCCATGAGACTCATACACCAGCACATGGCTGCAAATTGTAAAGAGTGCTGACTCCATACATGTGGAATACAAACATTGAAACTATATTGAAACCCTCTGGATGCTACCTCAAATTGCCTAAGGGCTCCAGCTTTTGCGTTGGAACTGCAATTTGTTTCCAGAGAAAAAGACTATGGTACATTGCAATTAATCTTAATACAGGAGTGTAAATCTGACAAGAAAATATCTTAGACAAGCTCACGTCTTGCCCCTACTGTCTGTCTTTGGTTTATATGATTTGATTTTACTCTCCGCTTCATTAAGAAGCAAAGAAATGCCAGAATTAGAATCAATGGTATAGAAATTTCTAGTTGCTGTCCTGGTAAAAACTCCGTCTCTTGAGCAGTGGTCTTATTCTCAAAGTAGCAATTAGAGCCCACAACAATTTGACCACCCTTATCAGTGGTTTCAGGATCAAGAACAAAATCTAACGTCACTGCTCCTTCTCCCAATACAATACAGGTACTCTTTGGTCTGTATGCTGGCATCATTGCAATAACTGCAAAAGATATTGTGAGGTCAGATGAATGTATCATCAAAAAACAAAGACACGAAACAGACTCCCATATGCACATAGAACCGGAAGAAAATGAGAGCAAAGCTGCCACTCCATATGTAAAACGTTGTTATAATTCAACAATCTGTGAAGATTGAGCCAAGTTATAAGTTTTCAGATTCAGTTTTGCAGCTAATACCTGTATCTTCCCACTCGTTTGTGATTTGCCACAAAATCCTACACTAGGAGGACACATTATTCCTAAAGTATAGGTACAATGGTTTTTTAATTAAATGGCCGACACCTTGAAGATTGATGTTAAGCAAAATTGTCCAGTTTATTGTGTATGGATGTCAAACTCCCTTTTCTTTTTTCTTTTTTTTTTTCCTTTTTAGCTCGGCTATAGATGTATTCATAAATTCTACTTCATCCCAGTGTTATATATCTAATTCGACTGTATATACAGCTGTAAATGAGTGTTTAAAAAAATGAAACTCTTAAGAATATTTAAAAAAAGTAATGTTCAATATAAACATGTGAGCAAATTCAATTAGAACAAGAAATTCGGTAGTGGATCCACATCAACTTGCTGATTGTTAATCTCCCTTTTCTCAACATCCATGTCAAATTTACTTCTCTAGATGACGAAAGTTATTTAGATAAGAAAGTCGGAATAAAGAAAGAAAAATGAAGGAGAGATTTAAAGAAAAGGCTAGATGTCCACAATAGCTATGATACTTGATTTCTTAAAGTAAAACAACAAGCTCATTTCCTTTTTTTCCTTTTGATACTGAGACATTTTTAGGCAATACAAATTGAATCTACTCACTCAAAAATTTGGAATCAACACCAACTCCACTGAAGTCTAAAAAGCATGATTAATTATCTGAGTTAATTAGATCTCCATCCCCTTCCAAAATAGTAAAATCACCAACTTATGCCCACTAACTTTCATATCACCTGTAGGCGCCACTTGGCCAATTGTCCATATAGGAAAAAACTCCCTTCTTCTTATCTCTTTTACCTACAAAAGCTATAAGGTTTGAAAAGGAACCATTGCTATTAGTCAGGATCTCTCTCTACTTAATTCAATTCATTCATTTGTTTGTGTGTGAATATATAAGGATGTCAGTAGTGTTTTTCTACATATCAAAATCTTTGGTTAGCCTGCCGTAAATACCCACTCCAAGATGAAGAACTCCAATCACCTGATGATCATGACTGTTGTTTTCTTCATGGTTCTTGTTTTCATCAATGCAGGTTTGTTTTTTAATTACGTTAACTAAAAGTGATATATGACTTTTTTGTCTCCCAGCTGTGTATATGTATATATTTAGTACATCTCATCAGAAATCATGGTATTATTAACAAACAAGTGTTGTATTGATGTATATACATGTATGCATGCAGAAATTGGATCAGCCAAGAGTACTAATGTAGAAGCAAAGAAGGAGAAAGAATGTCTCCAAAAGAGCAAACGTTACACTGGGCTTTGTTGAAGTAATTTTAAGTGTAAGATCAATTGCCAGGTGGCGGGGTTTAAATATGGACGTTGTCGCGGCTCTTTATGCTGTCAATGTTTTTGCGAAAATCCTAATTGCTAGCCACTCACAAATTGTAATCATGAGCGAAAAATAATGCATGCAGAAGTAGTACGTATAACTATAAGCACCCGACCCTATATGACTTTATCTCCATAGCCTTATATAGTTTGTTTAATTTCTATTGTATGCAGTTACAGGAGAAGGCTTGGCTAGGACCATGTGTTATTACAGCTTTTAAATCCTTAAGAAGCATGGATTTCATTTTCTATTTTATCATCAAAAGCTTGCATGATGAACAATTAGCATGAAATTGTACTTCAACTCTACAAAACGAAAAAAATTAAAAACATGCACCAATAATAAAGGCTAATATAACTATTTGGTTATAGCTTTCCTACTCATAAAAAAGAAATAAAATGTAAGAATCGAACTATACAAATCTCATATTTATCTATAAATTAATTACCTTCATATTTCTCTCTAGGAGCTAGCAAGCGATGGTAATCAGCAAATGATTTGCTAGCTGTGATCTGTGGAATATTGTAAACTAGTTAGAAGGAAATACTACAAGCACTAATCTCACAAATTAGAAAATTAAAAATCAGAATACCAAACAATTAAATTTTTTCAGCAAAACTGATCCTGTCCAGAAATCAAGAAAAGTGGGTCCTTGAAGCTCTCAAGTATAACTTCAGAAAAAGAGAGGGCAAAAAAGGATTTCATGAAAAGGATGATAACTTTCAGAAAGTATGGTTATATTAGCACTTTTTGCCCCCAACCCAATTTTCCTTCCCTACAAAATAGAATATGATGAAGCAATTAGATTATTAGAGCATGAAATGCAGGGGACTGAGTGTACCGTGTAGTTTATTCCCCTGATAGCTACTGATGCTGGTAAAGGTCTTCCACTATCTGATGAAAAAATCCTTCCATGTATTCCGGTCTATACAATAAAAGGTAAAATTTAATAACATAAGTGAAATCCACTTGTAAATTTATGGTGGGACAAATTGTGAGAAAGCAAATATTAATAGTTGCAAGCACATAAATCCATGAAGATATTGCTTGCATTACCATATTATCTCTTATCTAAATGACAAATTATCCACAACAAAATATAGTTATTTTCACAGGTTTCAATGCCTTACAAGCACCAGCTCAGATGACATTTGAATTCCTGTTATCGAATCTTAAAACTTGCTTTTCTATTGAAATAATGATTTATGCATGACTTATTAAATTTTGTTGTCTTCACAAATTTTTCTTTATTGGGGGTGTGTGAGGGGTGGGGGAATACCAAAGCAAGGGTATGACAAGATAGTAATGCCCCCTGGGCATATGACCATAAAAGTCCATGATAACAGTGCAATGTCCTATTTTGAGCCATGACTACCGCCCAAAGTATAAATCCGTCTCCATAAACCCACAAAGATGCTAATCAAACTAAGGTCCTTCACCACCAAAGTGATAGGTTCATAAATTAATACCATAAAGGGTTTCGAACCTATGACATTTTTTTCAAGAAGCTACAGACCCTACCAATTAGGGTAGCAATTTATGAGTTAAGAAAACAAAATTTACGAAAAATTGTCGGATATAGGAGACGATCTACTACCTCGGTGGTGTCATCTTCAAAAGCTAGCTTAACAGTGATCATAACAAATTTTACAGAATATTTAATATGGGTGGTGATCATTCATTGAAGGTATGGGCCACGAGCATTAAAGAGAGGAAGCACAAGTGAGGAGCAAAGTAGAAAGAAAAGAAAAAAATTTCGAAGTCAGTCACTGAGAAAATATTACTGAAAACACATCATATTGTAATACCTTAACGAGACTTGCAACAAGGTTCAGCATACTCATTCTATTATACTCCCAGATAGTAGGAAGCTGCGAATATAGAAATGCGGTAAGACTGGACACAAAACTGCAGTGCATAACAAGAATGCAGAAAGAAAGTATCTCAGATTAAATCAAAGAAACAAAATATATGTCATTTACGACATTCGGATTCTTAATCCATTCAGTAAATCTACACATCTAAATATTTATGATTCCAAGTGGGATGTTTAAACCTATTAGAGCTACACCACTACTAATCACAAAATTAATAGATCTCATTTAAAAATCATATCAACCCTCAAAACTCAAATTGCAATTAGACTAACATGTGCAGTTTACGAACCAAGTCTGCCCATTAATTTGAGGACCTCATTTGCAACTGGTGACAAGATTACATAGGAATTATAAGGTAATGAATAAACTTTTGGCCCGTTAAGATGGTAATTTAGTTAAGTGTTTGTTTGGTAGAATAAGTTTTAGGATAGATCAGCAGATAACATGTAATTTTGTGGTTAAATCTTCACTTTTTTGGGGTTTTCTCCTCGTGTTCATTAGTTCATCTCTTTCTCCAACACTCTTTGTCGCTCTCTCCTGTCTTTTTCACCATTGCTAACCAACAGTTTCCACCATGCTCTTTCTCATTCCCTCCTCTTCTTCTTTTTCGCTATCAACCAGACTCTTAGCCACTACTCTCCTCTTCTTCCCCTCACTTCACCATGCTCACCACTACATCACCCTCACCAATCTCCAATTTGATAACAAACATACAGAAAAATATACATAGAAGTTGAAATCATTGGATGATCCATGCTTTTACTCCTATGGAAAAAGCAAAAGGAAAAGAATTTACAGCTTACCCTCTTTACAATATTTGATTTTTCATTGGGTACACAGAGTGTTAGAAACTCCAAATATTAGTAGGAGAAAAGTCAGATTCTAAGTTTACACCACCATGGTGATGGCAGCCCTCAGCAACTCAACAATGGCAATGCAGATGGGTAAAACATGATGAAGTAAATTTGGTCAAACTCAAGGATATGTTAGTCTTTTCAATGTCAGAAAAGTGGAATAATGGAATATGATTGTGTATAAGAGCCCAAGGACCTAATCCAGTGTCCAGTCCCCACTTGATTGTGAACGAGGCCCATAACTTATCTTGGACCTTGATGAGGGAAAGCAAACACAATATTAGGCATGATGGGGCACCAATCCAACTCAATTCACCCAATCAGACAAAAGCCAAGGAAAACACTGCCTTTTAGCCCAAAGGAATTTAAGCTGTTTAACCTTGTGACATTAACTTTTAGCTCAAAAAATTACTCTCTTCTCCAAATATTATTCTGCATTGAGTGTTCTCAAATATGCTGACAGTTCATGCCTGGGTTGGGTCGCCCAAAAGATTCCCAAACTGCTTTTTCTATTTTAAAGTTCTCTAGACTCCAAATTTCAGCAATTAACACTGGGAAAAGTAAACAGAATGTTGGCAATGATAAGTAAAGCATTGCTAAGAAGAACAAAAGGTGTATCTTCCTTTCATATTTAACGAACAAAAACAGTAGTGGGCTTATAGCATGTCCCCAAAAAATTCAACGAAGCAATAAGTTCATCTCAATAAGGCTGATCATCACCATGAAAAAACTCAAAACTGAGATCTAACCTCACTAGCATTAGGCCATTTATTGTCACTAATCTCCAATGTCAGTTCAAAGCATCCATGATGAATGTAATTCCAATCTTGCATGCCTCCATATATGGGATACCTGCAAAAGGAGCAGAGGAAATGTGAAATCAGCAAAAATTAGGAATGCTGAATAAAATTTTGAAGCAAATTTCAGTTTAGGAATTTCATGGATATAATGCATCAGAAACATACCAGAATGCTCCATTGGTAATCCCCCTTGGAAATTCCTTGCTCAGAGACATATTATAGTGAAATCTACTGTATAAAGTGGCCAAATATCTGAATGTCTCATCATCAGGGCACCCATAGTAATTTTTCCTGTATAGTGATTAACATTACTTAACACCAGTTTCTCACATCCCAAAGAAAATAAGAAATGCATAGGGTCATGAGAAACTACTCAAATACATGGCTTGAAATGATCTAGTAAAACTTAAAATCACTAAGCACCACCTGGAAAGATCTCAGAGTAACACTAATCAATATTGCATGTTTAGTGACCGAGCAAAACTTGTTGACAACAATCCCAAAAGGTTTTACTTGTCACAGATTAAGAGTATTATGCTAGTATTACATGAATTATTAAAAAAAATGCTTAATGAGATAATTAGTTGGGAATGTTGGGAAGCAGTTAGAATCATATTTTTTGAATATGTGAATTTGTGCTGAACATATCTGGGGATCTATACTTCCTTAATAACCCAAAAACATCCCTTGACCAGCTTATTGATATGGCTCAAAAATCAGAAAATCTGTTAATTATTGAGCTAAGCTGAACCAAATGCCAATATACTAAATCAGTATAGTGTGTCAGCTGCACTAAAAACCACCAAATTAATAGTCAATTTTGCATGGCAGCAAAAGCTCGATTAAGGAGTATACTCCTGCATATACAGAATGGAAAATCGTTGGATCTCTAAGCATGTAAACAAGGACCACAAGAACTCAACAAAATATCACAATGAAACAAATATATCTATATATAAAGAGCGCAGATGATGATTTGAATTAGAAATCAAAAGAGAAACAGGGCAAGCACTTTGAACTAGAATCATGAAATGATGATTTTGCACAAGAGATACAGCATCCATTCCCACTGCACATGATATTTTCTGAGGAATTGAGTGTAGAAAACTTACATTCTATCTTCTGTTCCATCCCATGGATAATTTGCAACAAGCGCTCCCTATAGAAAGAGTGATCAATTTATAATCAAATTTGTTATAAGCAAAGATCAATTAAGATGACCATCACCATTAAACGACATGCCCATCAGCAGCATTAGTAAGAGTTAGCTAAAGTGACTCTGTTGTCTTCCATCAATGACATGACAAATCATACACTTGGTCTTATCTTTAAAAAATCCGTTCTTTTTTTTTTTTTTTTTCCCTCATCTTTTTTCTCATATCATCTTACTCTGCAGACTGGTTTATCCCATCAAAGGTGTGTAAAAGGCAAAGGATCATGTGATTTGGAATTCCTATCCAACTGAATAACTTGAGAGGAACAAAGCCGCATAAATATTTACGCGATGTGTCTATTTTTGTATTACCAGTCCTTTTTAATGACATTTATTTAAAAAAAGAAAAAAGAAAAAAGAAAAAGTTCAAAGATGGTTCATTAATGCCAAAAGAGAAAGAATAGAAAAGAATAAATTATAAATAAGTAATGCGAGGCAAGAGAACCATGACATTAAAATTGAAAATAGAAGCACATCTGTGCAACCCATATTTAAAACACAGATTTCTTCCCAAGTCTCTTTAGCGGAGTACAGAATTTGTTGTCGCCTCATTATCAGGAAGCTCATATTCTTATTTATTTCATTACTTGAGCATATGACTATGCAAAAGAAAGAGGGCCAAGAAAAAAGGAGAGACCTAACACAGAAACCAATCAAAAATCCCAAGCCTCCTGTGACACCCCATCCCTCATCAACTATAGGAGAATTGTTTGAGTGGTTTAAAAGGCATGATTCACAATATTGGTTAACATGGGCTTAAGCATTGGGGCCATGGACCACAGACTGGAAGCAACAAACGTATTTGAGTGAAGGAGTTTGTAACACCACAGCCCACATTAATTTCGGGAAACTTGTGCTGGCAATTTATAAAGGCTTATTAACTCCAAAGTTTCAAATATGGGATTAAACAATGTTGACAAAGTTGGAAGTTATTTAGGGACCTTACATCCTTTCATCCATGCTTCAAATATGGGATTAAACAATGTTGACAAAGTTGGAAGTTATTTAGGGACCTTACATCCTTTCATCCATGCTTGTTGGTTTTAAGATTTAGGTTTGATAAGGGCTTAAACATTGTGGGCGTTTGGGTGGTGCCTGTTTGCATTGGCACAAGCTCACTACCTTGACCATGAAGCTGGACAAACAAAAGCGAAAATAGAAAAAGAAAAGGGGTTGAAATTCAGAGCTGCGCCTGACAACCAATTAAAAAAGTCTGCTGCCACCCTGGCCCATGTAAGTCGCAAAGTTGCAAAGGAAATGACAGAAAAGAAGGAAAACTAAAGGATAAAAGACGTCTGTCAGGACTGTTAAAGAACCAATAGAAGGAAATCCATCAAATGAACAAGAACACTGGACAAATTACTCTTTAAAGCAAATGGAGCATTTACTCTACGTCTGTAGTGATTCATATATGGATGAATTATATTAGCAATTTCTTGAGAATACAAACAATCTATTCATTGAAAAGTTCACTCAAAAAATCACTAAAATTTCAAGTCACACTTCCTTTGGACTAAAACGTGAAAATAAAGTAAAAGCACATACTTAAGTGAACTGATCAATTTAACAATCTCAGAGGAGATAGAATATGAAAGTAATACCCCATGCAGACTGGCAGATGCTGTAAAGCGTATCTCTTCCAACCAATTTATGATTGCTTTTGTTTCGGGTTGTCGTAAGTCCAAATCATCATTCATAGGAAAGAACTATGTCAATCATGTCAGTCAATCTGCTTTGTAATGAATGGCTTCAATTGATAACATAAATCATATAACAGTCATAGTTGTCTTCTTAACATAATTAAGAGAAGTAAATTCTACAAATTGCTAGAATGAAATAATAGGTCAGTTCTTAAAATAAATTTTAGCTAACTGAAAATCATGTACTTTTGCCTGAGGAATTATATACTAAACTGTAGTTGGGTATTTTCAATTCTTGATATTTACCACCTTAGAAGTAAACCAGAAAAGAAAAAGGGGGTTGCATGTGCAAAGGCAAGAAAACCAGTAATGAGAAGTGAATTTTCTAAGCGGAATATTACTAGCATAATAACATGTGACAGTTATTCTGGCAAAAATCTGTGAGAAATATCACTGATATACGGCCATAGAGAAAATAGAATCAGCATGTCTTGCTCATGAATATTTTAAAATGGACACTCTATGTTAAGCCATGCAAGACTTCTTGTTTATGCAATTTATACCAGCCACATGTAGTAGTGTTTGTGTTTAAAGATCAACTTTTTTTCTGAGGGTAGCTGTTGTGTTAGATCCAGGTGAATATCATGTGAAATGGGTGGAAGCACAAAAAGAACAGCTACAAAGGCTATTCACATGCAAAAATGCCAGTGTGAACTCAATTTATTATTTTTAGGATAAAAATATAGGATCAATAAAAAAAAAATTTTTTTTTTTTTTTGTTTTTTTTTTGGGGGGGGGGGGGGAGTGGTTAAAAAAGGAATGTTTCTTTTTCTGGACAAAAATTCTTTTCACTTGACCTTTAGCATTAGAAGAACTGAAAATTTGATATGCATCAACCTCAGAACCATTGATATGATATAGCAGGTTTAAGAAATTAATGTCTATTTGAGTCATAGAAGTGAGCAATAACTCATATGATCATATTTGTGGCCTTGTCATTTCTACGACTGAAAAAGTGCAATATGCCTCTAGAAGAATAAGGAGTGAGAGCTGCAATTTGTTCGTAATACTACAGAAGCGAGGCCTCAGTCATTGGCCTGTAAACAACAACTCAGACAAAAGTAGGATTCCTAAGTAATCAGATCCCACAACTAAATACATATATCTCTTCCAATTTGTCCACATCTTCCAATGGGAGAGTCTTGGGTTGTCACAGAAGCATTTCAAATAACTCTAAAATCAACTTTTCCATCCAATCAAAAGCACTATTTTTTGCGAAGGTCGAAATTAGAGAGGTTAAAGACTTAACAGCACCACTTTGGTATCAAACAAGGTTATGCGTCCATGCTAATGTGAAAGTTAACTAACATATATTAGCCAAACAGAGGAGAGAAGAAATCTTATTTGAAACACCTAGGGCACCTTTGGTTTTATTTTCATTCTCATTTTTCATTTCCATCATTTTCAAAATTTGAAAAGGCTGTCAGTGCAAATGGGTTGAAAATGAGTTTGAATTTGGATAGATTGTTGGAAAAATAATAATTCTATTGGTTATAATAAGTTGTGGGTAGAGAGAGATGATGATGATAATAATAATAATTAATAATAATAATAATCGTAGTAGTAGTAGTAGTAGTAGTAGTAGAGAGAGAATTTTGAGAATAAAAATGAAAATATGTTGGATGGAAATCTGTAAAAAGTGATATGTTTCAATTTTCAAATAGTAAAAAATTTGACAAAGGGATTTGAAAATAAACCAAAGTACCAAACAGGCCCCTAGCTTCTCAGCTTCACTCTCTTAGTTCAGCCATAAACTTAAAAAGCAAAAAGATGAATCAAAAACAGAGAAGAAATATTATTTGATTCCTGCTCTTACTTCTTTCTATCCAATCATGTTGAGGAGAAGAAAAATACTTAGAAAGAATTATATAGTCGGCAGCATGTAAAATTACAATGCAGCAATATACCTGGTCAGGAAAATCACGATTTAAATCAACGTTATTTGCATTGCCACGCCGTCTAAGTGCAAATCCATCAGGATTCAGGGATGGAAGCACATGAAGGTGGACGTTGTCCACAATCAAGGTAGCCTGTGAGCAGAACCACCTTCAGAATAAATCAAAACTAAGTGTTTCGGATTGATATACAAAATTATGCAATAGGAAGCACGATATCTTAATCTCAAAGATATTGCATTGATAACAAAGACCAATCACAACTTCAGCAATCTACTTGGAAAAAGTAATATCATGTCTACTAAATGTTGAGCTATTAGGAGAAAAGATCCATAAAAATGTAAGAAACAGCACGTCAAGCACAGCAAACAGCCAAACCTTGAAAAGGAGCTGACATAAACATATATTGACATGAAAAGTTTCAAAAACCAAAGTTCTTAATTCAACCAAGTAAGAGATACATGCATAAAAAGAACTATAGGAATCCATCAATAAACAAGTTCCAACTACTAGGCTAGCAGAGTGGGGGAAAAGTTGAAAAGGCTAGCCCAAATTCAGTAGTAACAGATGGAATAGTATATAAGCAGAAGGAAGACAAACTAGTATGTATTCAGTTGGGACATATGTTCATCCTGAAAAACAAAGAAAGCAAAGAAACCAAAAGAAAATAACTTTACCAAGGGATCCTTCATATAGTTGTCACAAATCCAATTCACCAGAAGCAACAGAAGTTCACGACCTACAGGTTCATCCCCATGCACATTTCCAATAAACTGCAAATTAAGAACATTGGGCTTATTATTCACAAAAGACAATTACATGAAGTAAGAAAAATGCAGAATTCATTTGATTAGGAAAGCAAACAATTTCCCAAAGCTTACTTTTCTACAGAATGAGGCACGAAATAGAGGAGCCTACCCACATCGGACTAGACTAAACAACAAGATATTCTCTCCCAATAGCATGTGCAATTGTGAAAATCTACTCTAATTGTCTCTAATCTAACAAAAAATTAGATATACTCCGAATAACTAGATAAGATTGAATATACTAGCCATAAGCTGGAGACCAGCTAGATACCTCATCTTCTTGGTCTTAGTAACCTCAAACTAGTAAGATTAAGTGAGAAAACATCAGCAAACATCAAATTCAGTTGGATACAGATGACATCCAAAGGGGAGGGGGAAGGGTGGGGGGAACTTATGACAATACATTCGATGCAGTCCCAACTCCAAGAAATGCTAAGCCCAGACATTTGTCATCATAATCCATGAGGTAATATTGGAAGAGGTGCCAATTTGGGAGGAAAATATCGAATCAGCCCATAATTTTACATAAATTAGTCAAATTACTCGCAATTAAAACACGTAAGGCGGAATGGATTGCTTGCTCGCATCCACATGATGTGATTACTCCGAATCAATACTGTAAGCAACCAAAAGCAGCAGAAATAAGATATCAGCCGAAGTGACAGGCAGAAAAGAAACACTAGGAAATTAAGATTTTCTTTTGGATCCTTATTGGAGTTGATAAGATAGAGAGTTCTGTCCCTATTTTACTACTACATTTTGACTATTTTATATCCAAGTCACATGCATCTTGAATTATTCTTTTATATCACTTAGTATCTTCAAAACATTGTTTACCATAAAATGGTGGAAGATTATATTCAACTGCACTTCATGGTTTCTCTTTGATGTTCTCAGTGAAAAAGTAGTATCATCACATCATTTAAATGGAAATAACTCAGTCCTTAGCAAGTGTTGCTGATATTGATTTTTACATACATTTGTTGTCAACACAATACTACTTTTTATCTTGCGCAAGGGTAAAGATACATCTCCCTCTTCTGTTTCTTCGTTGCATTTGCAATGTCATTCTTCCTAATAAAGGGAAGTAACATGTAGAAATTGGAATAACCATAGGCATGGAAGCTCCTTTTTCTTCATTTTGGATGGCCAGAGGAAATAAGAAAACTTCATTCTTTACGGGTTGTATCTTTACATGACACAAAATTTGCATATAGTCCAATCTGTTGAAAGTCTTTCCCTTTTACTGGTCTTCCGATGATTTTTATTAGACTAATTTGGGCAATAAAGGCTTATATACTGGCGTCATTCTCCAAAAATTCCTTCCACTCACCCACTTTATCTCCTCTTCCATCCACTCTACCCATGGATGGATAGGTTTCAACTAACGAAAATTCATCATATCAAAGTCGATAAGTCATAACTGCACCAGCTTTTAACCACATAGCTCATATGGACAGGAGTCCTTAGTAAAAGTGTGAAATCCTTCTTCCTAAGCTTTTACCCTCACCATCCCTTATAATAGCTCACACTAGAAATTATACAAGATGATTTGATTAACTGATGGAGTACCACTTTTTCAAACATTTATCAGCAGTTCAGATAACTTTTTACCTCTATTGTCGATAACTGGCAATTAGCAGTTCAGCCTGATATATCATTTAGACATAACTTTTAGTGGAAACCTTTAAACATATTCAAAAGGGAGTTTAGTAGAGGATATCACTACCTTGAAGGCAGGCTCAGCCTCCTTTTGTCCTGGCTTGTCAGAAAATTCCATGACCCACTAAGTTCCAATAAACAAAAACTGAGTTAATCAATTCATGCTGACAAGATATGAATAATATCAGAGTGGATCTGTGAATTATTTAGAAGGAGGATCAAGACAAAGCAGTAGTACCAGTGGGGTTCCATGTACACTCTTCCCAATACTGATTATGAATTCCAAACATCCCTCAAAAGCAGAGGAACAGGATTGTGTCAGGTTATAGTAAACTGTTAAAAAATATTTCTATTTGAACATTACTAACTGAATTTGTCCAAAATAAATTAATGATTTGTTCTACAACAAATTTATCATCGTTCATATACATATTCCTGATGATGAAAGGAAATTTGTTTGTTCCTCTAATGCAGATTTTGCAATATTAAAAAGGTTGACTCACTACTAAACTTCTCCCACTCATGGATAGCCAAGATTTTCTGCAAACATGCAAGGCTCTTCGCCTATTGTAAATACCCACACTAAGAACTAAAGTCTTTACTAAATGTTATTAAGCAAAATCAAATCTTGAATCAAGAACGCAAATGTTTAGTTCAAGGAAATACTTGAATTTTCTGACCTGAAACATATCAAATTATTTATGAGAAGAATAAAAACATTGCTCTTCCTGACTTCACTTATGTTTATAAATTCATGCAAATACAAGTTACAAAACAAAATATATCATTTTAAAGCTATGCGAGCAGCAAGCATTATTACATTTTCACATATATAT
Organism: Jacaranda mimosifolia; assembly: GCA_018894105.1. Classification (NCBI taxonomy): domain Eukaryota; kingdom Viridiplantae; phylum Streptophyta; class Magnoliopsida; order Lamiales; family Bignoniaceae; genus Jacaranda; species Jacaranda mimosifolia. Next base: position 2,446,318 of record CM032131.1, on the reverse strand, counting down.
CAAAATCACATCAGAAAATTTCATTTCTTGGAGGTGGTTCTTAAGGCAGAATTAAGAATCTTTCAAAATTACCTGTATATTCTGGAAATGTTACTACATCGACCATTTAATTCCTTCAAGGCCATCTCAAGCTCAGAATTACTCTTGTACCCTTTAGCTAGATTTTCGCTATAAAATGAAAGGAAAAAAAAATTGTCTTTCTGATTATTTAAACAATAATTTGAAGTATTGGAAGCGATTTTCCAGTAACTCAAAGTAAATAAACGAAAAAAAGGAAAGTCCAATAATATACAGTTTTTGCAAATGCTCTTCCTCTGACATCTGAAAGTTGTCCCTAGCAAATAGGCTCCTTGAAGAACGGCCATAATTGTCATCAACATAACCTACCCAAAATAAGAATTTACAATTCAAAAAAAAATTCACATAAAGAGCAGGAATATATTGCTGACTGTCAAGTATAATTTTTGGCAGAAAAAAGTCTCTGTTAATCAGAAGGTAAAATATATTAAACTTCCAAAGGAGGCAAATTTTAATTACAGACAATAAATGTTCATAAGCTGGATAACTGAAAGAACACAGCAGAAGTGTTGCCACAAAGAAAAGACATTTAATGATCTTCACCGCATAGTTAATACCAAATCTCAATTACCAATGTCTATAGCTCAAAAATTAATAAAAAATGGGAGCTCTTCCTTTGTTTGGGTGTACGAAGAAATGCAAAATTAACTGATTAACCACTGAAATAAGTCCTAAAAATTCGGCGATCCAGATTTTCCTAACATCTGTTTTCTTAGATAGAAAAAGTAATCAAACACTTGAGCTTCATCATTTCAATGTGATATCAGAAATTCCATCAGAGTTCAAAGACTAGAGAAGGATAGACACCTAAGTGATCGGCTTGGTGCAGTCCTCCTCCTCCTCCTCGGCCGCCGCCGCCGCCGCTGGCGTCTCCGCCTCTGGCAACGGTGGTGTGGAAAAGAGATGAGAAATTGAGAGAGAGAAAGAGTAGAGAGAGTATCATTGAAGATTTGTGTCTTTTCATGAAAAATACTGATTGAATCTGCAGCTCAGAGACGATGGAGCCAAGCGGAAGAGCCGTTAAACCCGGTTTAAAAACGTGACCGGCACGTGACAATTGAGATTAAAAAAAAAAGATGAAGAAGAAGAAGAAGAAGAAGAAGAAAACAAAAAAAGAAACCTACTTAAGGGGACGGTTAATCGAGTCCAATTCGATGGATTAATCAAAAAATAATATAAAAATATTAATTAATTTGAAACCAATATTAATATTTAGTTTAATCAAATTAATTACCAATAGAATCAAGAAACACCTCAGGTTTAATTAAAAAAATTTAATCCAACCTTTAGTAATGTTATTAGCTCGACTTAGTTTATTTATATACTGATACTTAATTATTTATATACCTAATTAAAAAAATATACGTTATGCATTTTACCCTAAATTTATTACCCTTATTTTTCTTTAAGATATTTAAAGTAAAATTTTATCTATTTAAATAGTTTTTCTTTCAAAACTATTCAATTATTTTAAATTAACGGTGCAATACAACTAATTTTTTACAATTATTCGCTAAAACAATAATATAAAGGCATACAAAATTTTCACTTTTTAGCTACTATCCAAAAGTTTATATTTGGAAATTTGATGCTGAGTTACCCGCTTATGAGTAACATCTGGCTGAATATCAGGAGGTGTCATATGGGTCTTTTGCAATAGAATAGAACAACCTTTGGCAATGTAAATCAGCGACTCTCGACTGTTAGGGTAGGAATTGATAGATGTTCGCTAAAACAATAATATAGAGGCATACAAAATTTTCACTTTTCAGCTACTATCCAAAAGTTTATATTTGGAAATCTGATGTTGAGTTATCTGCTTATGAGTAACATCTGGCTGAATATTAGGAGGTGTCATATGGGTCTTTTGCAATGGAATAGAACAACCTTTGGCAATGTAAATCAGCGACTCTCTACTGTTAGGGTAGAAATTGATAGACTGTCATCTATGATTGTACCTAAATGTTCTCGTCGAACAGTCAAACCAGCTACGGTTTAGAATGGAAAAACTTCTTGATTGGGAAGAGTTAAAATGGCAGCAAAGACACAAATCTTAGTGGCTGGCGGAGGGTGATCGGAATACTAATGGCCCGTTTGGTTTCATTTTATGGAGTCATTTTCATTTTCTATTGAAAATACATAGTGAAAAGTTGTTAGAAAAAGTTTTTTTGAAAATGAGTTGTGTTTGGATGTATTGTTTAAAATTGTAGGTTTATATAGTTCTGAAAATGAGATGTATTTGGATGTTGAGTGTTTTTTGTATTAAAAGGAAGAAAGTTTTTAAATTTGAATTGATGATGTGATGTATAATTATTTGAAAAAATAATATTATAATTTAAATTTGAATTTGATTTTGAATTTATAATATTTTTGTGGTGAATATTATTTGAGAGGTATTGGAAATGTAAAAAGTAGATATAGGTAATAATAGAGGTTGAAAAAGGTATAAAAATGGAGAGAGAATGTAAAAAGCAATGTTTTGAGAATGAAAATGTATGAGAAAATGGTGTAGAAATTGATAGTTTTCTATTTTCATTTTGAGGAGAAAATGAAAATGGGGTATGAAAATGAAAACAAACGGGTCGTAAGTTCTTTCATGCAAAAGCTAGATCCTGTTACCAGTTTAATTGTATCCAAGGCTTCAAAAATTCGAAATGTGAATTGTGTACATCAACACAGCAATTGGAAGCTACTGGTATGCAATATTTTCGGTCTCTGTTCCAATCTTCATAGCCATCTCATGCTGCCCAAGATATTATTTTTTATTTCATTGACCAACGTGTGGACCATGCAATGAATAAGGAACTTCTTAAGCCATTCACTGCTACAAAGGTTAGTCAAGCTTTGTCTCAGATGTATCCTCTCAAATCTCCCGGTCCTGATGTATGCTGGCACTCTTTTACCAAAACTTTTGGCATATTGTTAGTTCAGATGTCACTAGATATTTCTTTAACTTTTTAAATCATGGGCTAGATTTTCCAAAATTTAATTATGCTCATATTGTTTTAGTCCCTAAGTGCTCCAAACCGAAAGTCATTAGTTAGCTCCACCCTACTAGTCTCTGTAACGTTATTTATAAAATTATTTCCAAGACTATTTGCTAATCACATTCAGCCTTTTTTTCAATCGATTATTTCTGGATCCCAGTGTGCGTTTGTCCCCTCTAAACTGATTGCAGATAACGTGTTGATAGCTTATGAATTGAATCATTTTTTAAAATGTAAAACTAAAGGTAATAATAGGCTTATGTCTATGAAGCTTGATATGTGCAAAGCATATGATAAGGTTGAATGGTCCTTTTTGGAGGGTGTGTTGTCTAAGCTTGGTTTTGATAATAGATTTATCACCTTATTATGAGGTGCATCACCTCAATTTCATACTCTTTGTCATTCTTAAGGGTGTCCAATACAGTTTTGTATATTCTGAATGGGGAATTCGACAGGACAATCCTTTATCACCTTAGTTGCTTCCTTTTTGTGCAGAAGCTTTGAGTTCTTTTCTTTCTAAAAAGAAACGAGAGGGATTACTCATGGGCATTAAAATTTGTAAGGGTGCTCCTAGTATCACTTAATTTTTTTTATTTTTTATTTTTGCAAATGACACACTTATATTTTACAAGAGGGTTATTATTCTAACAGATACCTTTCAGTAAGTATGTAAGAGCTGTAATTATATTGAACGAAGAGTTCCTCATATACACCAACTACCAGCACTTCCCACCTATACAGCATTTACAACAAAATGGTACTCTCAAAGCACACTATATTACAAGAAGGTCTCAGCAGTCCAACACTGTCTGATTTCATAGGTCAAAACTATATACAATATGGACGGTCGTGCCTGTCCCTGTCAAGCCCTTACGTCCTCATTTGGGGAAAGAAAAGATAAACAGTACGAATGTATAAGTCCAAATGACTTGGTGAGATTAATATTTAAGGGATGGCATAAGCACACAACATGGTAGTTATCAAATACTAGGGCTACATGACAATCCGAGTATCTACAAGGTGTGTAATGTATTATTGGCATAGATGTATGCATATAGTAGGAAGATGAAAATAATTCATGCATTTTATAAACACTTTCACGATTCAGCTGTTGGTGATTCTCCTACCTTGTCACTGCACTTTCGAAAACACAAAAATTCTTATCCTTCCAAAGTACCGAGTGATCGGCTTGGACACTTAATCACTCACTAGGCATGGCTAGCTGCATTTCTGATCCTGCTCATAGCCAACTACCTCCAGCCTTCCATGAGTAGGGATTATATGTACAATTTTGTACGGGTATCAGCCGAAAGATCTATTACTGCGGACCGTTCCGCCCAGCTGTCTTTCGTAACCTGATCCCGGGGCCCACCCCCAACGGTATTAAGTATGTGATCACTGAAAATGTTTAGTACATCCAACAACATACAATTTAATACGTCACTTGTCATGATAATTAATCATCACTGAATAAGCACAAGGCACATCCCAAGGAAATATGGCAATATATTTCGAAAATCATTTTTAGCTTCCTCAACACAATCGCCAATTTTGTATAAAGCGACATCAGAAAATATCAATAGGAGTGCTCAGTGAAAAAGGGGCGATGTGGAGTACTATTTTCATAAACTGTTAATTTTATCAAAACTTGGGTGGAAGTGAATTGCGGTGTACGGAATCAATCAGGTGAAATAGGTGAGGGGATTCAGGTATGAATAGTCTAAGAATTACAGATAAGGGTAAGAGAGGTCTAATTAACTACTGAGGGAATACAAGGGCAGCACGTCAATATTGTATAGATGAATGAAAATTCTAACAAAAGGGCGGCCAAGCAAAGCTAATATACATGTATTAGGGTAAGCGTACAAGGCAGAAATCATATCAATTAAAAGTAGGAGTTTAGATAATAGCAACTCAAAGATTTCAAACAAAGAGGACAACTCGGATAGACTGACAGATCAATTACGAAAGTTAAAGGATAGCACAAAAAGTGCATGCATCAATCGTCGAATATCAGCACAACAGAACTAAGTGGCAGGACGTGAAAACAAGTACTGATGTTCTTTCCCTAGCAAAGAAGGCTAGTATAACTCACCTGATAGCCTTTGTCAAATATCACCTTCCTGATCACCAGTGATATCCCCGCTGTCCCGTTGTCCCTACCTAGTTCATTAAACATAGTATCAGAATCGGATTCTAATAGTATTGCATTATTTTTATGAGATTATAATATATTTGTCCTTATGGAGGTCTTCACATTCCTTATTTAGGGCAGTTGATTCATTAGGAACGAGGCTACCTCTATATGGCTATAAATGGCATTACCATAGCCCATAGCATCAATACGGTTAATCGACACAATTGCTATAATTAGGTTCTTGAAGTCGGCATTTTAACCTTAATTTTCTCAATAACGGTTATTTAATCTAATCTGATTGCTTAGATTCATCCCAACCAAATCTATACTTAGGTCCACAATCACATGTCCAGAAATCAAAATCACATCCATATATCGGTCAACTCAAGATCCAAATCCATGTTCAAATTAATTTAAGTTTAAATTTAAATCAACTTAAGGTAAATTAATTTGATAAGAATCAAAATTTACCCAATTGGACTAGCTAAAGTCCAATTCGAAGTTCAATTCCAGCCCAAATGTGTTCGAAATGAAGAGCTGAACTTTCTATATAATGAGCTGCCAGAGCGCCACCGTTGACCGTCACTGGAGTTCAACCACCACCACCTAAAGATGCATCTCGAGGCGTCCAATCAAACCCCCAACTCAATTTCCCCTAACTCCGCCTCCTCGTCGGTCAATTTTACCGAAAACAATAGTTGTCCACCACCCGCCATTGTGGCTTCTTCTCCAAAATTCCTCCTCCTCCGGCTATGAAACTCTAATTCAAGACCACCGGCGTGTTCCTTGCAGTGAACCCAACATAACCCAATAGTTATTTTCGATCTTCAATCGGTGAACACCCAAAACCCGTCACCACCACCGGCCACCGGGTTACCCTTTTTCATGGTTGTTTTTGCTAAAAATTGGTATGGTTGTATTCGTGGTGAGGTAAAGAACAATACTATCGGACTAGAATTCAATTTTGGGGTGAAACGGAGCTAAATCGAGCGTTGCAAGCTCTGGGTCGATTTTTGAGAATTAGGAAAAGTTTAGTCCTTGATATATATATAAACTTACTTTCTTCTAATTACACCGACCACCCCACAAGTTTCCACCGCTTTCACTTTACCCTTCCAATTTTTAACCGCCTTACACAAAGGCCCCAATTTTTCGTTTCATCCCCCAAAATTCGATTTCTTACATTTTGACCCCTTCAACTTTTAAATTTCTATCTACTAGGTCCAATCAAATCAATTTCTAGCCCTCACAGTTTTTCTTAATTCTACTAAGGCCCATTTTAGTTTAAACTTTATTTAATTAAGGCCTAAGTCAAAGTATTTTGTCATTTTTTTTCTAAATATTTTAATTAACTAATCCTTTAATCTATACTATAATTTAAATTTTAAGTTTTTCGGGTTTCTATTTATTTCTATAATTTAGGGTTTTACACCAGGCATCAGAGAGGGCAACTCTCACAATTAAGGAGGTACTCAATACCTATGCTGTGGCTTCTGGGCAACATATCAATGTGCAAAAATCCACAATTATTTCCATAGAAATACAACTTCGACAGCTAGAGAAAAGTTGTAGCGCATTTCGGGCATGTGTGTGGAGGACAAACATGGTAAATATCTCAATTTACTTGTAGTAGCTAGCAAGTCAAAGAGGGAGATTTTTGCATATTTACGAAAGCGAATATGGAGTAAGATGCAAGAATGGAGTGCCATAGCTCTTTCACGGGCAGACAAAGAGATTTTGATCAAAGTTGTGGTACAAGCAATCCCCACCTATTATATGAGTTGTTTCAAGCTGCTTGGCTGCTTTACTCCAGGATATTGAGTCTATGATAGCTGAGTTTTGGTGAAGTGACTCCAGTAATCACAAAATTCATTGGCTTAGATGGGATATTCTTAGATAGAGCAAAAAAAAAAAAAATGCGAGACCGGGATTTAGGGATCTCCGATCTTTCAATACTGCTATGTTGGATAAACACGGGTGGCGTTTGATTCATCATCCCGACCTTCTGATTAGTAGATTATTTAAAGTAAGGTATTGCACTCAATTTTTACTTTCTTGATGCATCAAGAGGTACTTCTTTTACATGGAAAAGTATATGGAATGCTAAGGGGTTGTTTGGTTTTATTTCCATTTTCATCATTTCTAAAGTGTGAGAATTAGTAATGTGATGTGATGTGGAAATGAAAATATAATTGGGTGAAATGTTTGGAAATGTAATGATTATGTTGGTTTTAACAGGTTGTAGATGGAGAGAGAGAGAGAGAGAGAGAGAGAAGATATATAGGTTATTGGGAAAAGATATATAGATTATTAAAAAATGTATTTTGAAAATAAAAATATAAATTATGTTGGGTGAAATTTTTTAAAAAGTGATGATTTCTATTTCTGGAATAGTAGAAAATGGAAAAAGGGGATTTGGAAATAAAACCCAACAGGCTCTAAATTTCTATTACATGAGGGTATGCTTTAGAAGGTCGGTAATGACCAATCAATCTGGATCTTTTTTTATCCTTGTATCCCACAAGACATCTTTTTCGGGTGTATTATGTGAGTGGTTCTTTATGCAGGAATTATAAGGTTAGTGCTTTAATTGATTTTCATGCATGGATGGTGGAATGAGGAGTTGCTTTGTGAAATTTTTTATGATGATGATGTCAAAGCTATTCTTGTCATTCCCTTGGATGCTTTGCATAGCCCAAACACCATGCTTTGGCATCATGGTCGAGGTTTTAAGTTTACAATAAAAAGTGCTATTTTTTATTTTGTTTTGCGAGATCCCTATCTAGGCGGCCTTTACTTGGTTTACGAGTTCTTCTAGTGCTATTCATTAGCCCAGTTATTCATTTATTTGGTTTCACGAACTACCACCTAAAGTGAAGTGTTTTGCCTAGAGAATGTGTCTTAATTCTTTGCCCACATGTGATAATCTTGGTCAACGAGGTGTTCTTACAAATGGAGCTTGTCCTCTTCGTGGTGCTGATGGAGAAATTTTCTTACATTTGTTCTTCAATTGCCATTTTTCTAGACGGCTTTTGGCGATGTCTACTATTCCATATTCAGCTATTTGGCCTTTGGAGAAGGATATTGAAAAGTGTATTTGTTCTATTCTATGGCGCTTTGAGACTTCTTTGTATGATTTGTGGCTTGTCTGTTGTTGGGTCATTTGGTATTAGCGTAATCAGGCTCTTTTTGGCAAGAAACTACAGTCTCCATAGGAAACTTACCAATTTGCATTTCAGTATTGGTCTAACTATATAGCGTTGCATTCCACCACTTAATAGAACCTTGATAGTTGCGCTTATTGGCATACTTCTTGTACTATGACACACTTTATCTTTTGATTGATTTAATACAATTTCACCGCTTTTATCAACCAAAAAAAAATTATATTTAATATATATAGAACATATTTTTTGGTCTATAAATTATTTGCAAATGATAATACTAAAAAAATAATTATAATTACAAAAAAGAGAAAAAAAAAACCTTAATTTTTTTCAATAACGATATTCAACTATTAATCATGTCTAACTACAATTATGGATATGATCGTACAAAATGAATTTATCCTTTTCACGTCCAGTTGTTATTTAGCAAAATAAATAATTATTTTCTCTCTCACGATGGACAGGTTCAGGAGATGTAATTATAAAATGACATTAACTTTTAATTTGAATCCGCCCAAATCAGGCTACCTTCTTCTCCTACATTTGGTCAGCCCAACACAAACTTGATTTCACTAAAGCCCAAGATTAGAATTGGTCTTTTTCCTCTGGGCTTGATCGGTTTCAGTTGCAAGCCCCTATATATATATATGTATATATATATCCTATACATAAGAAAGAAACCAAATCAATAAAAATATCTTCGAGTATTAGGGTTGAAAAATAAATTAAATTACAACCAATAATTTGAGTTCAATATTAGAACCAAAATTTAGAATTTATTTTCTCCTTCCATAAGCATTGATATTGGTGTCAAGCTTGACTCAATTAAATTAAAAAAAAATACCCCTTTCCTTATTGGGCTCGGGACTAAAAGAATGGTTGGGACAACAAACATCCATCTCGTTCAATATATATATATATATGTATAATGATCAAATTACTAGAGCTTGCCTCCTATTCGACTCATATTTGATAAAAAAATATATATATATAGAAAGATAAAGTTGCTCAAACTCTAATTCCTATTCAACTTGAACAAAGCTCATTAATACTAGATCTGTTAACAATCAAATCAAATTCTAACACAATTTTTAGTGCTCGATAAAGACTCAACAAGTATAAATGTTAATGTATTCAATTGAACTTATTTGGTTTTACCCATCACCCATGTTCAATAATTAAAGAAATAGGACGTAATTAAATTTTAAATCACGAGTTGTAACTCAAGTTGCAAAAGTTTAATATCTCCAAATTTATTCATAAGATCTTATGTTTTAGTTAAATTTATCTAATCTCATATTAGTATCTTTTTTAGTTCATTATTATAATTAATTATTAATTAATATATCTCATAGATTATTATCATTGGTACTTAATCACATCATCCTAAAAGAAAAGTTCCAAGTTTCAACCGTCCAAATCTTGTCCGATGACTCACCATTAGCACAATGAAACTAAATGGCCCCCATTGCACTTTGATTCCAAAAGGGACATGAACGGCTATTAGAAAGCCACGTTGCTCATCCAGCGGCCCCAATTCTTTTCTATTAAATTATGTTCCATAATTGTGGTTAAGTTGTTGGGTTATTATCAAAGGTAATTGACTTCTTTCGGTAATTATTTAATTCAATTATTCAACTATAGGTTAATTCATGCCGACCATTTGACCACTTCACGCTCAACTTGTCTATTTCTATTTTGTCTTTTAATGTTCCAATTCGACAAATTTTTAATATAAAAAGATTTAGTGACACTTTATTCCATGTAACATCATTCATTCTAGATTGTTCTTAAAACTTGGGTACGTGTCACAATGAATAAGATGACTACTTCCAAAGGATTCTTATGTTACTAGGGTTTTTAATCTATATCTGTTGGATTTTTTTTTCTCCCTTCTTATTTTTTATTTCTTAGTTAAAAAGATGTATAAATTATATAAAATTTCATGAATTGTACTTTCATAAAGAGATAAATACTGTTCTCTTTAAATAGTCAGTGTTTGTTATTTTTATGTTTAAGCTTAAATGAGCCACAAACAGAGATATATTAATCTTGAATGAGTAGGATGATAATACAGTAAGGTTTCTTCAGCTAGTGCTCAAGGACTTTCAAGGAAGCTTCCAGAATATGTTCTATTGACAAAGTTATCATTTGCCCAAATAAAGTAGCTATCGTCTATTGACTAAGGATTCAACCATAAAAGATTAAATAAAAGTAAATAAGTGTACAACGTAAAATTAATATATTATAATTATTATGAAAAAGTATTGTATTACTTATCATGAGTCATGATTCATATCATTCAAACAAGCACAATTATTCTTTTAAATATATATTACATATATGAGCTTAAAGTTTTTAGCTCTTAAAAATATTTTCTGTCGGTACAAAGTAAAAAGTAATATTTATTGAAAAATTTAAAATAATTTTAAGCAATTTGATATGTGGACATACAGTTCAAAGATTTCAAATGAAAATTTTGATTCACTAGTTCAATGTTTATTCGAATTTAAATATTTGGATATTTAGTTTAGATTAATTTTTTATACTTTTGAAAGTGGAAATGCGACTTTGACAAAAAATTAAATAATTAAATAAGAAGCACTATCTAAGAATAGAATAATTAAGGTGTTGACTTTTACCCGTCTTGCACAAAACCATTTTCTCAAACTATATTAATCTTTTTATGGCAAACAACAAAAGAAGGAGGAAAAATTCCACCATGTCAACACCGAAATGACGAAGAAACAACATTTGCTCAATGGGGCCATAGGCCATCAAACAATATAATCTAAATATATATACTCAACTTAGATATATTGTGTCATATGTACTCAAAATTCTACGTTAAATAAAAGAATTTATCTATATAAGACATTATTTCATTATTACATATAATGAGGAATTTAATATTTACGAAGGCACCTTAAAACTTTCGATATTTTTTATATAAGACATATGTAGTATCGTCACTCTCTATTTTAAATTTATTATTATTTTTTATGATAAGTTAAATAATACTTAACTTTTTAAAATTGATAATCTTTCACCTAAAGTAATGATATCACTATGCTATAATTGAATCATTATTTTAAAGAGGGAGAATGTAGTAGAAGTACCTGAAAACATTCAACGTTTTAACTTTCTATTTAAATATTTTTGTGTCAAGCCAAAGTAACATTATAATTTTGGGAGGGAGTAGAATTTAATTGGGGGGGGGGGGGGGGAAGAAGAATGAAAATTTATTTAAACTGGATATAGCTACATTTCTTTATTATAAAAATTCATATACAAATTCATTTCTTCCATGTGTAGAACTTAGACTATTGTGCTAAGAAATAAAAATAAAACTCAATTTTAAATTTTAAAATAAGATTTTATTTTTTAAGATACTTATTTTAAACACAATTTACTTATTTTATGATACGATTAACCCTCTCTAAACTTTCATAATTTTAACATTACATAAAATAACTGAACAAAATTGGCCATAAAACCAAGACAAAAAAAGTATTGCTTAAAACTATATATATATATATATATATATAATATTTTTCATTAAAATTCAAAAATTGAAAACACAACCTTAAAAGTTCAAACCAAATAAATGAAAAAAGTTATTCTTTATTACTCCAAATTTTCTAATTATCATAATATAGTAAAGTCGAGTAAAAAAATGAACACTGAAATACATAGATACATGTACATATGTATGTGCCATGTTATCATCCATGCATGCCCATCATCATCCCATCACACCCAACCCCCACCCACCCACGCTGTTTCGCATGCGCAAGTGGGGAATAATCAGATCACATGACAGAAGATAAAAATCTTGAATCCGATTGAGCCACGTGTCTAGATTAGCTCTAATATTTTAATAATATCAAATGCTTCATTGCTATTGGATGGAAAAAGCAAAAATATCTAGCGATGGTGGCGCGCTGTCGCACCAGATATTTATGCTGCCCCATCTACCCGTGAATCGTGCCCGTGCATTCTCAGCCACCGAATTTGTTTGCTTGTTCGGATGGGATGCTCCGGGCAGCTGCCGCTCGGCTCGTTGCCTTTATCAACCGACGTCTCAGTTTCCGCTTTCCACTTTCCAGCCACCCACTTGGAGGAATTATTTAATCATTATCCTCTCACCTCTAAGATAAAGATAAAGCCTCCCGTTTGATTCCTTTCAAGTGTTGAGTGAGAACTTAAATTAATTGTGGAGTCATATTAATGTTTATTGTTTTAATTAATATGACAATTAGAAAAAAGTTATGCTAAAAAATAAAAAAAGTTTTTTAGATCTCTCAATAGAGACATTTAGCATAATAAAATTGACTTCTATAAAATTAATGTTTTCTGTGTATGTCATTTTTGCTATTTGAAGTTCTAGCCTTTAAACGCGGTCTTCTATTATTTTATTTTTTCATGTATGTTTTGATATAACAATGTAATTACTGTATCTTGTAGTGATACACAAAAAAGCAATTTGTATTGCGATGCTTACTTTCAAATCTTTGACGTTTTTGAAAATTTTATTAAGAAACAACGTAATGCACATGATGTGTGAACATCTTAAAATAATATGCGATTTTTTTTATAATGATACGCAATAATATGCCAATCTTAGATTAATGTTGGACACATTTAATTTTTTCTGTTAGAAATTTTAGTCTTTATGCACGTTGTTTGTTGTATATTTTCTTCGCTAATATTTTAATATAATGATATATAATTATTGCATATTTTAATTAGATGTAGTTGTTTGTTGAGTGAGCAGTATAAACCTCTCATGTAATATGAAAAGTTAGAGGTTCGGACTCTAATGAACTCCTTATGTATATATATATATATATATAAATGAAAAAATAAAAAATAAACAATTAATTAGATGCAAAAACAATTTGAATTGTAACAATACTACATCAAGATCTAGTCCATTTTCAAAATATTGCTAAGGGACAGCGAGACTCATAGTACTATGTGAATATTTGATGATATAAAAATATGATTTTTACAGTAATATGCAATAGCAAGTTTATATAAAATAAAGTGTAATTGCACAAAGTAAGAGCCAGCAGCAATACCATTTGTCAGCTCTCTTAAGTGGCCTCACTAATTAAAAGAGTGCATTAGTGGTCTCAAGTCAACGGGGGGTCACTAACCACTCGAAGATAGAGTTCAAAATATGATTAGGATAGAAGTTTATCTAGTTAAATATTTTATAGTTTCTTAATTGACCTTAGTTTTTATATGATATCCAATATTTAATTATATTTTGTTACTCAATCTTGTTAAATTATCGTGATATTACATTCAGATTTGATGGAAATAAATGAACTTGAAAATTCTTTAAATTAGATTTTTACGTGAAATTATAATTTTATTAAGTACCTAATTATGTATTGTCACTCAGGCTTGTGAACTTATCGACGTATTACATTCAGATTTAATTAAATAAATTGCAAAAATTTCAACTTCAAAATTAAATTTAAATTTAAAATAATTGGTTGAATATTTTGTTGTCGATAATTTCGTTTTCCTTGTCAATCTAAAAGTAGAATTGGTAGGTCCACATTTTCTTTCTTTTGACCACACAAGTGGTTTTGTAAGTCCACTTGATGCACATGGTATTGTAACGTGGATTCACTTCTAGGATGTGGATGACATATACCCTCTAAAGTCATATTCACTTCGAATGAAATATTTTTTACATATGATTATATTTGGTTATCTATTAAAGGTTATAATAAAGAGATGACCCAATACAAATTAGTAAAAATGCTGAATTAAAAAATTGAACCAAAAATCTTGATATAATAATAACTCTTGATTCTTTTATATTTTGTTAAAATGATATTTTATCCTTGAATGTTAATTAAATTATCATAATTATTTTTATTTTGAATGTATCTAAGGAATGTTCATCTTAAATGAATATAAACTAACTGAAAAAGTTTATCCCATTTTCTTCCACATTAATGAAGAAAAAAGAAGTATTCCAAAATCACTAAAAGTTTGGCAAATTCGTCCATATTTGGAACAATTGGATATATATATATAGATACATTTTGGATATACATATGCATATTTATAGATACATAAATATATATTGGATATATATACAAATATAGATACATATTTTTTATGTACATATATGAATTTGGAGGCACTTTTTGTGTATAAAGGTGAGTTGGAGCCGGAGCGCGCAACATATTCTTTTCCTTTTTCTATTTTTTTTTTTAAAATTGATAAATTATTGAAAAACCATATTATATATTGAAAAATAACAAGTGCCAACAAGGATTAGAAAAAAATACATCATATTTATGAAAAATGCATCTCTCCACCACAAAAGAACATGTAATTTTTGGAAGTTAAATGTTAGGACACAACTAAAAGGGTAATTGATTTAAATTTTTAATTTATAATTAAAGATCATTTTTTAATGATAAATTCGTTGTTACAAAATTTCGAATCTTTATTTCAAAAATTGCACCAATCAAATTAATGACCCAACTTATGATCACATACTAATATATGATTGCTAAAATGATTTTAGCAATTGGACCAAACCATACAAGATGAACACTTGATTGTCTTGTTATTTTAAACTTACTTAGGTCTTTCGCATAATCATTTATCAACAACCAAGCCCAAAATATCTAGGCATAAACCACTTCTTTATTAACTAACACCTAAACATACAAATTTTCAAAACCTAAGTGGGCCCCAATATTTGGACACCCCCCCTCCCCATCCCCCATGTTGCTTATTTCCAGTCATACCCTATTTCATTTCCTTTTAAAGAGAAAAAGAAGCAACTAGTATACCTCCAAATGTCCTCACAGGTGGGGTTGTCAATTAAGTTGAATTGAGTAGAGTGGAACTTGTTTAATAGTTTTATCCTCATTCTTAATTTGATATTTATTTGTTTTATTAATTTATATATGCACATGTACATTTAGAATTTATTAGAATTTAAAATTTGAATATTATACATAACAATGTAAAAATATGTTACTGGACCAATTAATCGCTCGACTTAATTTGATATTAGATGACTTTTTGTTTTTAAATATAGATGCATTTGAAACTTTTTTCTTCACCTTTGGATAATTTGATATATTCTATATATATATGTATGTATGTAAACTAGAAAGGGTGCACCGTGCAAGGCGCGGTGCCATGCCTGTGGAGCTATACAATCAAGTTTTCTTATCCAAGGTAATTATTGTTTAATTTTTTTAAAATAGATTAATTGGAAGACAAGCAGATTTTTTTTCATTAATTAATTTTGTATAATATAAGTATTTTATGTGCTAGTAAAATAACAGTAAAATTTTTCACATACAACAACATACATGCAATATATATTGATAATATTGAATTTTATAATAAAAGAACTAAACATTGGGCTTATATTGAAAAGGAATGGAAACAAACATGAAAAATAGGTTTAAGTGACGTTTGAATGAAGCTATAGGTTTCACATTTTAGATAAGTATATAGGACATCAGAAATAATTAACCACGAAATAATGCTACTTCATAAGTGTCGAGTAAACTGAACACACATAGCAAATGTATTCCACTTTTTCCAGCAAAAGAGATACCATATTGTGCATAGAGCCAACACTGGCTTAACTAAACAAAGCATCTACCAATAACGTCATGACAAAATACAAAACTCGTTGACAGAATTAAGGTTGTTGTCTGAAAGCAACAATTTATCCTTTAACAAAAGAAACAACATGTTGTGCATTTTGTCAAGCATTTTGGATGCATCCTGCCAAAATACCCCCAAAAAGTGTGCTGCCTTTTCATTTGAAAGAATGCAATCAAGCCGCTTCATTTTCCTATGAAGATTGATGACCTATAACAAGAAGTATAGAATCAATTCTTGTTATCTAAATTTATTTGCTTCAACATTATAAAAAACATATGAAAGTCACTATAGTTTTTAATTATACCTAAAAGTCTTCTCTTCTTCTTAGCTGGACGTTCATCAACATTTGATTCACCACCTACATAATCATTTTGTGCAAATTTTACTTTTTATGCTGAGAAAGATGTTTAAATAATAGTTCAATTCATATGCTAATATTATTATTCAATCCATTCCTTCATCAAATAACCTCTTCATGCTTGTTGGCCTAGTCAACACTAGTACGTCAATCACGTCAAAATCCAAATTATCATTTGGTTCGGTTGCAACCTTGATTTCATCTTCTTTCCACTCAGATATGTTCATAACAGTGTACTGTGTATGTAGACCATTCTGACGAGTTCTGTAACCTTTCCTCAGCTTAACAAGGAAGACTGTTTGTTCGATAGCTTTATTCATATTTTCAACCAACGGTAGATTGCCCTATTAATATAGACATTTAACATAAATGCAACGAAAAAAGATAGCTGATTCATTACAATTAAATTACGTGTGTTACCGCTAGATGCATCTCCATGGCCATAAATGCATTCATTTGTATGATTTTAATAGCAGAATCGCCAAATAAGATGACCTCCAAAGTTCCAGTTTCATCTGATATGTTTGCAATCACCTTCTCCCTACATTCAACAACAACCAATTGTAGTGTTTGATCATTGTTTTATCTTTATTATTTACAAACAACACATTAAAATTAACTCCATATTGTATTACTTTGGCTTGATAATAGTAATTTCGTTACATTTTCTACAGTCTATCTTCCAGTTGAACTCTGCAGCATGAGAAGTATGGCACTTTTCACATGCCATGTAAAAGAATTTCTGGCTTGCATTAGACACATGAACCACAACCTTTAGCATAAATATGTCAAGCTGCAATAACAAAGGAATAATTTATCTAGTCAGAAAGCCTTCAAAGTAACTCTAGCATGGCACATTTTTTAAAGGATTAAAACTTGCAAGAAGCAATAAAAATATATCAATATAAATATATATGTATGTATCTATATTTATATATATATTCATTAATTGTGTTCCACATTGGTCAACAAACACATATAAGGAAACACTATAAGACTTACATCTTCCAATCGCACCACATCAGCAACTGTATGGAACTGTGAAGTTATTCGTATTGATGACTGCTGTATTTTAATAATCTCCTCCACCTCAGCTAATGCTTCAGATATTATCTTGGAGTTATTAGCACGCCTAATGCATCAAAACACCAATTAAATAACAACTAAATTGGTTTAAAAAATTCTCAACTAATTTTTCAGATTTTAACATGCTAATGTGAAAAAAAAAATACCATGTCTTCAATTTTTGTGCCTCTGGTATGGCTGGATCCAGACTAATGGTGGTTGAAGGAGTTGATGCAAGTGAAACATCTGCATTTAACATGTTCAATTAGTAAAATAATCATCCTAAAATAAAATAGATTGGGTATAATATAAAATTTAAATATCAGAAAAATCAAACCATAATGTGAAGAAACATTCAAGTTTTTTGCACAAATGATAGGCATAGCTTCAGTTGATGCCATAATCAATTGTCCTTCGGAAGAAACAATGTTACTCCATAAAGAGAGAATGAGTGGTTTTTTCCTAGTAGAAAGGAAAAATTATATTCAATAGCATCAAATTTACAATAAATAAGAGGTTTATATTAAAAACGTTTCATCTACGAAATGAAATAAATTACATACTCATGATTCATAACTGCAAATTCATGAATAATATAGGATTTTGATGAGCTCCCAACAGTCCGCTGTTCAAATTTCTTGATGACTATAGCCAACACATCTATATGTAAAGAAAAGAATTATGACTTCTCAATCACTGTATACGAGCTAAAGAAATTAGAGAAAAAAAAATGTAAATTCACCATCAATTTTCCTCTCAGTTGTTGGCACTAATGCTGAAAATTCTGTATACTTAGGAACAACAATAGAAGGCGGGATTACCTGGTCAGTCATCCTAGTGATCACTGTTCTACGACTCAAGATCCATTGATATTTGTTTCCATAGCATGCAAAATCCAAATTTGCATCTATCACACGTCCATTAGAGTTTATATAGGTATCCATCAAGTTAAGAGTCCTCTCAAACTGGTTGATGTCCATGTCAAAGATCGTCGCAAGAACTTTAGCATCCTACATTTTAATTATTATATGTTTGAATATGCCAATATGTGTTTGATTGTATATTTCATTCCTAAAATATTTTACCAAAAATGATGTCTAACATATCATGATTATTTAAAAATATATCTCTCATCGAATCATCCACTAAGGTAACATGTTGATATGTGCATGGGCTATGAATGGATTGTCTTGTAGCTGTTTTGGACTCCACCAAGACTTTTACACTCCAGTTCCTCAATTGAGGTGTGATATCTTTAATTTGCAACAACCTCTGTGCCATTTTGATCTCCACTTGTGTCAATGAAGAAAGGAAATTAATAGTTAAAATCATTAACATTAAATAATATCAATGCTTGCAATTAGACATAAACAATCAGCAATAATAAGCATGTCATAAGAAAATTAAATGTAGCAGGGTAGAAAAATATACAGCTAAAAATATATAAGAATGTTTAAAAAAAAAATGACCTCCTTCCATCAAATCATAGATCTCCTTGTACACAATACTTTTTGTGTACTGTTGTCTATCAATTTCTTAGACCTGGCAAAATTCAACCCATACTCGTGGGTACCCAAAAAAATACGGGTAATTGGTGTTGTTTCTCTTATCCAAAAAATTGCGGGTAATTTTATCCGTATCCAAATTTACCCGCCATCTTTTGGCCCAACCCGCGAGTAACCCGTAAATATTTTTTTTATTTATATATATTATATATATACATATAAATATATATTATATATTTATATATATTTACATATAAATATTTTTAATCTAAATATTAATTTTTGATTTCATAAATTAAAAATCTATAGCAAATTAAATTAAATTATATCCTAAAACAACTTGTTGTGCATATTCCTATGGATGCAACATCTTTTTCCTGATATTTAAATTTTCAATTCAAAAAACTTTTGGCATGTAATGGAATTTAAGTTTGAACTTTTGAATGTGATGTACTTTAAATTTGGTAGATTTTAAATACTTAAGATATAAGTTTTAAACTACAATATTATTATTATGCTTTAGGTATTTGTTCAATTTAATGTTTGAAATTTGTAGTCTTCTTTTTGTAGTTTTATTTAGTTAATATTTGTGTAACATCATGTTTACTTTTAAATATAATAATAATAATAATAATAATAATAATAATAATAATAATAATAATAATAATAATAATAATAATAATAATAAAAATAATAAATTACGGGTACCCGTGGGTTACTCGTTACCCATCCTCTTAGGTAACGGGTCCTCTACCTCGTACCCAATAAAAAATGGGTAAATTTACCCCGTTTGTACCCTTCATTGGGTTACCCATGGGTACCCATAGCCTCAATAAGTACTGTAACTGAACAAGCACGACGAGCTCTTGACAATGCAACGTATAATTGCCCATGAGAAAAAATTGGTTGTGGCAAATAAATACCAACATAATCAAGTGTTTGCCCTTGAGCTTTATTGATAGTCATGGCAAAACATGGCCTTATTGGAAATTGGAAATGTCGGAAAGTAATAGGACATTTTTCTTTATCAGAGCATTATAATGGTATTCGTGGAATATATACAAGCTTGCCTATATGGTCTCCAGTGGCTATTTCGCCTTCTATATAATTCTCTCCAAGCTTTCAGCAAATCAACAGTGTACCATTTGAAAGACCTTCTATTGGATTCAAATTCCTCAATAGCATAGCATGACAATTTTTTTTAAGCATTAGCTTGTGTGGAGGAAGGTTACTTGCAACAACACTACTAAAAAAATCTTCATATTGACCTTGATCTGCTAGATTCAAAGCTTTATTGAAACTAATGTATTCTCTACACATGCCAGGTAACTTTTCACTAAGAATATTATTTATATCCACTACATTATCATTTTGGGAGTTTAAATTGCTCTATTTACCAAATCATATGCATCGTATGAATAAGAAGTAATTGAAGGGAAAACATAATCAATCAACTTTTGAATCGACACATCTCAACTAATAAATGGCAAGAAAATACTGTTAGGTATAACAATGTTATCATCAAAAACAAAATGCTCAATGCCATCTCCAATTCTCAACAAAAAATCTACAAAGGAAGGGTCATCTCTTTCATGTATATTCTCATGCAATTTAAACTTTATCAATTGAGGCCATATATTAGAAGCAACAAAACTTGCATTTATCATCTGTAATTTTGTACCAAAAGGAATGATAGGTAATGTTTGATGGAAATCTTCACCAAAAGCAACCACCTTGCCACCAAACAATTTATCAGGTTCATCAGTAGTATTCAGCAATAATGCATCAAATGTTTCAATAAGTCTACGGTTTGCCATTGAGGCTTCATCCCAAATTATTAATTTACACAAAAGAATCATTTTTGCAAGGCTTGATTGTTTACTTATTTTTTATTCTAACTTTTGGTCAATTTCAATTGGAAGTTTAAATCTAGAATGAGTTGTTCTACCTCTAGGCAATAAAGATGCCGCAACACCTGATGTTGCTACAGCTAATGCTATATGTCATCGTGACCTTACATATGCAAGAAGTGCTCTATACAAAAATGTTTTGCCTGTTCCACCAGGGCCATCAATAAAGAAAGCCCCCGATTGATCAAAATTAACTCTATGCACAATTACAGTAAATGCTGCCTTTTGTTTTTCATTCAATTTTTGTATTGCAATTAAGTCATCTAATGGAACTGAAATGTTTTTTTCATGAGCAAATTCCCTTGAAAACCGCTCATCTTCACTTAATCTTTAAAAATTTAGAGCCAAAGAAAAATCATGAATACATTTGTCCATACACATAAGAAATTATCTATACTATATAAAGTTTTTCTCTCAACTTCTACTTGAGTTAGATTAGGATTTCTTGAATAATCATCTGACAAAACATCCATGAATTTAACAAATAATTTTTGGGGGTCAGGTGGAGAACAAAAAACTAACAAAATTGCAAAAAGTTTCTAAGACTTGAAGGCAAACGAAAATGAGAAGCTTATTCCAAACACTGTTAAGCATAAAAATCATTCTTCAAATAACCTCTGTGCAATGCAACAAGTCTAAAAGAATCAAATAATTGATTGTGTACAGTAAGCAAATCTTGATAAGATGTAGGTGCTCTAACATTTGACAAAAGAATTTGTAAGAAATAATGCTCAGCCTCTGTAGGATCAACAACAACAACTCTACCTATAACGAAACCCTTTTCAGTAATTTCCATCTTCTCTCTTTTTGCTCCCAAACAAAGTATTCAGGAAATTCTTTATATAGGAGATTTAGTCTTTGTGCTTCAATATTATTAGCATTCATCCAAACAAATTATGTTAACATAGTTCTACTTATAAAGGAATTCATAATTATTTCATTCAAAGGTCATTTACGGCCAAAAGTAACAAATTGTTGATTTCGTAAATGAATTGATAAAATAATTACAGGTGGATACATTTCAGTCATATCAAAAGAATAAATTCGCCAACATGCCTCAACAACAGAAATCTAACGACTTTTTTGATAATTTTTAATTTGATCAATATTGTTTACAAAAGAATCATCGACAATATTATAGAAAATTTTATCACGACCTTTATAAATATATTTGTATAAATATTTGACAAGTTTAAAATCTAAACAAACCTCAACATTTATCTGGCAATC
The DNA here is from genome assembly GCA_018894105.1 of Jacaranda mimosifolia. Classification (NCBI taxonomy): domain Eukaryota; kingdom Viridiplantae; phylum Streptophyta; class Magnoliopsida; order Lamiales; family Bignoniaceae; genus Jacaranda; species Jacaranda mimosifolia. Next base: position 2,424,216 of record CM032131.1, on the reverse strand, counting down.
AAAATTTGTAACCAAATACGGACAATATGGCACAACAAATCTATTATCTAAATAAGCATTATGAACAAAAACTCTTCAGCCATCATTATGTCTTTTATAGTTTGGATATGATGCTCAACCATGGCTAGTAACATCACAAAAATCCTTTGGATATTTATTTTTACACATACCATCTCTCGTACATGCGTTCTTTGGATTAGTAGGACCACAAGGTCCATGTATCATATGACGAACAACATATAAATATAGCAATGAAGAAGGATCACTTGGTAGTTCAACTGAAATTATTTGATCATATAATTCTTAAGAGTTAAGTTTATGAGGTTCTTTAAGAATAATGATCCAATGAACATGAGGCGATCCACGTTTTTGATACTCAACCACATATACATAAGCTGCAATATCGCCAAAAAAACTTTTCCTAACTATTTCATCTTTAAGTTTCTCAAGTTTTGCTCTAAACACATGTTATCTTGAGCGTTTTGAGTTGGCAGTCGATGTTATGTGATTTCTTTCCAATTAGGATTACAAGTCATAGTAATAAAGAGATTAGACTTTCCAAATCTTTGAACTAGTGCCATTGCATTTACGTTCCTTTTCATCATATCTCTAGGACCACCAATAAACGACGACGATAAAATAAAATGGCGACCAATTTTAGAAGGATCATTAATTCCATCCATAGCTAAAGCATCAACTATTCCCTGTAAAGTCTCAGAACGAACATCCATTTGTTGTTGCTCTGTTCTATAATAATCTAAACGTTGAGTTTCAATTTTGATGTATGAATCTATGGCATATTGTTGACCAAGTCTACCTGCAAAATGCAAGAGAAATCATTTGGGCGAATCTGGTATCTCCAACATGTATACTCTGCAAGAAACATTCGATCTTTTCTTCTTATTTTGAGCAAACACTGTTATATTATTATTAAACATTAAAATTGATGGTTAGAAAAGTTATTCATTTATTATAATTTAATTGCAATAAGTTAATGTAAATTTAAAATAAATACCGTCTTCTTCAACATGCAACACATTAGGCGTAGTTTGGCCAAGCACCGGGGCAACAATATTTTGTCCCCTACAATATGATGCTCCTTTTCTTGTTTGGGCAACACGCTCAATTCTAGCATGCCACCCGAGCTCACCATATGGGAATAATAATGGATATTGAAGTGGATCATAACAACCATAATGATAGAGAATTGGGTGTGGCTTATCATTTGAACAATAAACTCTAATGTCCCTGTTCAAATCTTCGGAATCATTAGTAGTCTCATCCCATATTGCAGCCACTTGTTCTTCCGTGGGCAAAATGTATGTTTTTTGATTAATTTTAGGATTTATTCGAAGCACAACTTTACAATTGATTAGACTATCCCATGATTTTACTCATTTGAAAATAGAAAAATAAGGATTATTAGACAAAGCATTAAGAAGAATGCCAAGGATATTAGAATCTAATTCATATGTTTTCAAGGCCTCAAGACTAATATCATCATATGTATCTAAGAAGAAGAGCTGCAATTGTTTTGGTAATTCAGGAGATGTACTAAATTTATCAAGTTTATGTGTTACTTGGCCATTCACTTTTAATGTATATATTCCATGATTATTTTACAGTAATTTGGATCTGTTTTCATACCAATGGAGGTTAAAGCTAGATTATTGTTATAAGTTCTAACTCTCTTGCGAAAGCGCTGACCAACATCAGATAAATTAGAGGTAAATAAAGGATACAATATATGATTGCAAGTTAAAGGAGCTAATAATACATCACCTAATGAGCAACAAAAGCTGGGTGGTTCACGATAGAATTTAAAAACATTGCAATACTGCCAAGGTGATGCATCAGGCAACTCCCAAGCCACTTTTAGGACATCAGAGATCCTTGAAAACCTCCTATTTGAACGTATGTTACCCACACAACATCCCAAAATAGATTCACAGCTTATTTTGGATTGGGAAAGGGAAAAAGATGTGCTTGGAGCACAACTTTGAATATTCTCTTCACTCGAAAGTGAATGTTTAGTTTGAGATGAATTTTGTGCTGTTGGTGAAGGGAAAAATGGTTCATTTTTTGAACTATCAGCTTGAAAGGAAGGACAAGTCACACTTGTATGATAGCTTGCAATATTAGCATCAATTGGGAGAAGCTGTTCATTATAAACAACACTTTCAATTGCTTGAACACACAAAGAAGATTCATTTGTTTGGCTAAGACTCATGTTTTCCAATGATACAGAATCTGACATTGACTGGCAATCAACAGATTCAGCTCCATCACCATCAGAAGAAGAACGTCGCTTGTATCGGCTTCTACGCTGCTGAAGAAGGACCATTTTTTTTTCTTTTGACATAGATTGATACGCCAACCTAGCCTTTTCATTACGAGCTCTTCGCCTCTCTTCATCACGATCCGTTTATAACGGCAACCAAAACACTCCTAATGTATATATTTATTTATAAGATGCATGCACATAAGCTCAAGAATATCTTGCAAAGCAACATAACAAATTCCAACCTTACTAAATACATGAAAAAAAATCTTGAAATAAGAAAGCCAAACTACTAAGATTATCAAGTACAAAGTATACACAATTTCTAACACAACTACAATACAATATCCATAACTAAATTGAACAGATCATCATGAGGTAAATCAAAAAAAAAAAAAAAAAAGCACCTTTAATAAACATTGGAAAACCATAAATAAAACAATTAAAAGAACTCAGAAAATATATATATGCTCAGCCATAATAAAATATGACAAATAAAAAAATTACCTTAGCAGCAACAGTCTAATAGGATTCAAGCAACTCTAGAAAGAGGAAGAAGACTAATACAACTCCCTACAATTTTATAAAAATAAAGAAAACGGATAAATTAACTATAAAATAACAAACACAAAAAAAAATCAATAATATTGATAAATATAAATAACACAAGAGAACTAAACAAAAAAAAAAAAAATGGATGCTGCCATTATTACGTCATATTATTAGAAACTAAAATTATTTTTATTTACCAAATAAAAATAATGATCACTTAATGTATCACATTAGTAATAATTTTTATATTGTCACTTATTCTTTCTCAAAATATTATATTTCTTATAGATATAAATCGAAAATTTCTAAAATCTTACCTAAAGCAACATTTATATTTTCAGCCTACCTTATATAATTATCCCACTGAATATATATTAATTTAATTATAAACTGTTAATTTATACATAATTATAAATACCACTATAATTTAAACTTATAATGTACCAAGAAAGAAGTCTAAAAGCATGACAACTTTCTTTTTTCACCCTAAATTTTAGCAAGAGCAATAAATATAAAACAAATTCCCAAAAAAAAAAAAAAGTGAAAGGGAGAAAACTTCATTGAACCAGGAAACCATATTATGTACTACTACTCTTTCCAAATCTCTTTTAATTCATTCCACACAACCTCCTCACCTCTACATATATCTATGCTTCATATATATATGTATATATATATATATATATAATTTTGCCCCTTATTTATTTAAGAAATCAAAATTATTTCTAAAATAAAAACAATAATTTTAATTGTCACTCCTTTTTCAATATATTTATAAAGTAATACAATTATCACCAGTAATTAGTAATAACTATTCTTTACCCACCCAATTCATGTGGTACTTTAGTTGAAGGTACCTACTTGCTTAAAGCTCTACAATTTTATAAAAATAAAGAAAATAGATAAATTAACTATAAAATAACAAACACAAAAAAAATCAATAATATTGATAAATATAAGTAACACAAGAGAACTAAACCAAAAGAACTAAAAAAAAAACAAAAAAAAAAAATGGATGCTGCCATTATTATGTCATATTATTAGAAACTAAAAATTATTTTTATTTACCAAATAAAAATAATGATCACTTAATGTATCTCATTAGTAATAATTTTTATATTGTCACTTATTCTTTCTCAAAACATTATATTTCTTACAGATGTAAATCGAAAATGTCTAAAATCTTACCTAAAGCAACATTTATATTTTCAACCTACCTTATATACTTATCCAACTGAATATTTATTAATTTAATTATAAACTATTAATTTATACATAATTATAACACCACTATAATTTGAACTTATAATGTACCAAGAAAGAAGTCTAAAAGCATGACAACTTTCTTTTTTCACCCTAAATTTTAGCAAGAGCAATAAATATAAAACAAATTCCCAAAAATAAAAAAAATATATGAAATGGAGAAAACTTCATTGAACCGGGAAACCATATTATGTACTACTTTTCATTACTCTTTCCAAATCTCTTTTAATTCATTCTGCACAACCCCCTCACCTCTACATATATCTATGCTTCATATATATAATTTTGCCCCTTATTTATTTAAGAAATCAAAATAAAACAATAATTTTTAATTTTCACTCATTTTTCAATATATTTATAAAGTAATACAATCATCACCAGTAATTAGTAATAACTATTTTTTACTCACCTAATTCATGTGGTACTTTAGTTGAAGGTACCTTCTTGTTTAAAGCTCCCAAGCAAAAACATGAATGATATCTAGCCATTACTAATAATTATTACAAAAAAATAGTTAATTATTATTAATAAAAAGAGAAGAAACAAACTATTTCTGTGTCTAGAATCAAAAAAGAAAACAAGAAAAGTTAATGTTGGAACCGAGCCAATTAGCTAGAGAGATCTGCATTTCATACAATCTATCCGATACGACCCAACCCAACATCCCACTTAGGTCTCACATATATGTCAAAAGAAGTGTAAAAACAAAGAGTAAATACAAATTATAAAAATAAAAATACCTCTAATTCACACTTAAATAAGTACACAATTTATCCACAGACCAAAGAAGCTTCAACAGAAAACTTGCCACGAAACAAACAAAATAATGAACATTGAGAATACTTTTCATTCCTGACCCACAATAAAAAACAAATACTATAATATATCCATCAATATGAAACACCTCAAAAATTACATCTAAAGCACCACAAAATACTAACATATTTTAAAATGCATGTATTTGTATACATTAAATCCTTCAGACAACACATTTACATCCAAGGATAAACAAGATAAAATTCATGCAAGCATTTCAATTTGGTCAAGAAAGTAGGTTAAATAATGAGGGAATATTCTTCAGACCACGTGACCGTATCATCATCTCTATCTTTATGGCCCATATCACTTTTCCATATTTCTTTTATGCTATTCATTATCCATGAGATAATCACCAGACAAAAAGAAATTATCAAAATTTCAATGCAATGCATTAAGACACTGATTATGGACATTAAACCATTGTAATGAAAACAAAAGTTGATAAAAGCAGAAAATAGACTTATTCTAACATTTGTGATGCCATCACTAGTCCCATGCATGGTTAATGAAAATGACAGGTAATAAGGTGTATGCTCTTAGATTCCTAATAATGGTTATTGATATAGGACTTTGTCAACGACACAACAGTAAAGTTATAACCCCATGTCCGTTCATCGAACTATTCCTTTACCTAACCAGTTGATTTTTCTACACGTGAAAAAATGGAGCAGAGCCTAAGGAAATTTGTTAGAAACTCAAAAACACAAAAATAAAATCAAACTGGGTAAATACCCATAACTACAAATGTAAATCTTTGATTCTTAAGAGAAAAAAAGCAAGAAAACCACAACCAACAACTTAAGCTAGTTAGATAATTTTTCCTTTATTTAAACTCATTATTTTTCTTTTAAAAAGCTATTCAAATGGTTGTTTCTTTATTTGGGTAAAGAACAATCAGCAAGAAACAAAAAGCCCTTTCAAAAAATCAAACAATAATTCCTAATAGGTGATGAGATATAAATCAAATAACCCATCAAAAATTCTTCTCAAAGCAAGATGAATAAAGAAAGCAATCTCTAACAAATGAAAAGAACTCAGTTTATTTCGCAAACATACAAAATTTCAGAAAAGAAGCTACACAGTAAAACTTACAAGCAATCTCTGCTCAATAACATATCAATAAACCCTCTTTGCAGATTTCCCCAACTGAAAAACACAAACTGAAAACCTTTAAAAGAAATATTGCAAAAATAAAATTAAAAGTCCATAAACTATGCTACTACTCAATGTTATCATTTAATAAAATGCTCAAAAAAATTGGATCAATTAGAATCCATAGAACTAGCATTTTACTCATAACACCTAACATCCCACACCAAAATACTAACAATATTCTATAAAAGATCATGCAACAATGTCCACGACCTATTAGACACACAACATAAAAAATGTCCATGGCCTATTAGGCACATTAGATTATTCTCCAATCAATAACCCGCATCAGCTCCACAACAACAGTCAAGTAGTAATGAGCAACAACAAATAACCAACAAATATCATATTTTTTCATATAGATCCAATGACCTACTGAATGGACAAAAAAATAATAGAGCAGTCCACAGTAAAAAAAAAAAAAAAGAAGAAAAAATCCGAAGAAAAAGAAAGAAAGGAAACCTTGGAAAACATCTCATTCTAAATGTGAACAAACAACAAAAACTCTTAGTTAAAAAGATATGAGACCACTCTCTAAAACATGCCAGGATGACAGAATAGAAAACTACTTTAAAGCTCACTTTAACTGTGAGCAAACAACCAAAACACTCAGCTAAAGAGCCATGCCACCACCCTTCATCCAAAAATACTCAGAGAAGCAAAACCCCCGAACAAGATAAGGAAAAACCATCTAGCTAACAAAATAGATGCAAACAAACAACAAGGAGCACTCATTAAAAACCCAAGCCACCACTCCACTAATTGCAAGAAAGTAGCTAGCAAATGAGAAATCAGAAGAGAGAGCAAAAAGAACAAGGATTTAACCCATAAACCGAAAAACACAAACATACCAAGATTGAAAAAATACAATGTGAAGCACAAATAAAACCAAATAGAGTATGATAAAGAAAATCTACTTCCCTCTAAGGTGGTAGTTGGAGGCTCTAGATCCGTACAACCACATACAGTGTGATAGCAGTAGCGCCTCCATACTTTCTTCTCCTTTCCCATACCAAACACAACACTGAAACCCAGAATTGAACATACATCCCACCTAATCCATGAGCGTCCATAAAAAGACATAGCAAAAGAAAATCCAAAAAGGAAAAATTTGTGCCGGAAATCTGAAATTCTTTGAGGAGAAGACGCAAAAATTGCCCAAAACAAGGGGCAAAAGAAAAGAGAAAGAAAAAAGTGAAAAAAAATGCTTAAATTCAGCACGAAATCCCCACCCAATAATGAAACATGTTTTTACCGTCTGCTGTGCTGCAGAACAACGTTTCTTCACTTTTTAAACAGACCATACTCTTTAGGAAAAAAAAGTGTACAATTAAACCAACATCCTGTACAACAACCAGAAGCAGCATCCCCCCAAATATGACGTCATTTTGGCCGCGCGTCTCAAAAAAGAAAAGAAGAAAAAGGGGGGCACGCGCCGTGGCACTGTAGCCACGTGTATCCCCCCTTATATATAAGAGTAATATGTGTGTAGTACTAACAGTTGAGTAAGTTTAGGGGTTTCAAAATTTGATTTTCTGATCAATCATAATTATCGCTTATGTCGGATTGCATATAAATATCATAATATGAACAAAACATTACTAAAAATTCCTTAAAATAATTTTTTGTTTCCAAAAATCAAGCAAAATATCTTTCAATCCAGAAACCTATTTTATCAATTACTTTGAATTCAAAAAATCTAGTTAAATTTTTTTGACCAAATTATCATTGACTTCTTAGATTAAAAATTTAATAATTTAATGGGTAGAATTTGTTTTTCAAATTGTCTTGTACCAAATGATGATCTAATTTTAATAAAATGATTTTTTTAAAGATTTTTTTTTTGGAATTTTTAGATATATAAATTGTAATAAAGATAATTTTAATTTTAAAGATTGAGTGACCTAAATAAAGTTATTAAATTTTTTCAAACTTCACAAAGTAATGTTTGTAAAATATTTTCACTACAAATATTTGAATACAAAGAAACAATAATTCTAAAATTGAATATGTCACGTCCCAAAATCAAACCATACAGTCTAGTCTCGATGCGTGAAAATCGATCCTAAATAAATAGTATCACCTATCCAAAATCAGAATCTTAAATAAAGAAAACTTCAAAATTCATAATAATTCAAATAATTTTTGCAATATAGAAACTCAAAATGCCCAATATTCTTCCATCAACTAGAAAATCATTAAAGGAGAAGAACTAATTTGCCCTGACAGCAATAAAACTAAAGCTACTGCAAAGTCCTCATCTCAAAAGAAAACCTTCAGTTCCGGTTCTCGTCATACACAGTATCCACCTCACTAAGGTTAGGATTTAGATCTGCCAAAAGGGAATTAAAGAAAGAAAAAGAGTGTGAGCAAAAGACTCAGTGAATGCCATGTGTGTGCAATGTGAATTTGTGAATTTGACATGTTTAGTTCAGTGAAAACATTCGAGAAGAATATTAGTGAAAAAGAATAAATGGTCAAGCAGTAATAAGTCAAAAATTTAATAAGCGGTTTCCTAGACTATCAACTTAAATGCAATGATAAGACAGTATTTGTTGTAACCAGTCAATCTTATGACTCTCACTGTAACAGTCTCTTATCGCTCTAGGCAAAGTGCGACCTTACCAAAACAGTGTCTGGGCATCTTTGGGAATTCTTACGACCCACCTCAGCCACAAAACGGCTTCTGTTGTGCGCTGGGGGGATTAGGCCATGGGGTTCAACCGGCTAGCCCGCTGCTGCCCAGTGAAGTCCCTCGCACACCCAAACCAAGTTAGATCCAACTAACAGTAACAGTAGAAGTCACAATAACAATAATCAATTGATCATCGAATTTAATTGCTAGTCTAAAAGCGTTAAAATCGTAAAGTACATGTTTTCTTGTATCTTGGAACAAAATAAACCATTTTTGTACGCAGTGGAATACAATTATAGTGCAGTGTATATTGAAAAGAAGTTTCATAACATACAATAATATACATGTATCCTTCTGAATTTTGAAACACAACAATATATAGTATTTATAAGTTTAGGCACTCACCTTCAAGATTAATTTTAGAAGTCAATCACCTATTTCAGAATCAATCAAATCAAATGTTGAGTCACTTGATTCATTTAATAAGCACATCAATTACTAATTTAATTGACTAACAAGACAAAATTTACTTGGGACTAGCCTAGTACATACATACTCACAAAACTTATCAAGAATTTATCCTTTCGTACGTACTTTGTTGATTCATTCATAACATTCTTTCTAGATATTTGATTGGCTCGATTCTTATGGCATTACAAAGCTAAGAAAGAGTACTAAAACTATTATGTTGGTGATGCAGTCTAAATTGGATAATATGAGAGAAAAATATCGAGTTCAAGAGGCAGCACTGGTGCAAAAGCAGATTTCCAATTTTTAGGAAATTTTTTTATGTGACACCTGGTTGTAACTAAACTATAAATTTTACTGCAGGCCTCTGATGAAGGTGATTAAAAATCTTGTAAGAACCTAAGATATATATCTACAATTCATATGTTGACCTTATTGCCCAATTAAATCGGAATCAAGTAATAAAAGTTGTCACAATATTATGTTTTAGGAAAATCGAAGTCATGTATTTTCTATATTGACATACCATAGTATTTTACCCATAACTTTCACCCTATGCATCGGATTAAAGTGATTCAAATGTCTGTAAAAATATAAGATACAGATATTTAGTTCTTATGTTGACCATATTTTCAAATTAAATCGAAATCAAGTAGCAAAATGTGTCACAATATTCTGCTCTAGGAAAATCAAAGTCCTGTATTTTTTATATTGCCACACCGTAGTATTTTAGCCATAACTTTCTCCCTATGCATCGGATTAAAGTGAGTCAAATGTATATAAAAACACAAGATACAGATATTCAATTCTTATGATGACCATATTTCCAAATTAAATTGAAATCAAGTAGCAAAAGGTGTCACAATATTCTGTTCTAGGAAAATCGAATTCTTGTATTTTCTATATTGCCACACCATAGTATTTTAGCCATAACTTTCTCCCTATGAATTGTATTAAAGTGATTCAAACTTCTGTAAAAACCTAAGATACAGGTATTCAGTTCTTATGTTGACCATATTTCCAAATTAAATCTAAATAAAGTAGCAAAAGAGTCAAAATTATCTATTTTCGAAAAATCAAAATCCTGTATTTCCAGACTTGACACATCTTAGTATTTTGATCATCACTTTCTCTATATATATCGGATTGAGGTGATTTAGGAGGAATTAGAAACATAAGACACAGACCTAAAATCTGTTTGTTGATCATTTTGCTTAATTCTATCGGGAAGAAGTAGTAAAGCTGTCATAAATATCTATTTTTGAGAAAATCAAACCCTAACAGCATCATTAAATTACACAACTATCAAAATATGATGTCTACAAACTCATTCATTACCTTGTATAATTCTAATTCACTTTCTGCAAATGCCGTCTCCTTTTCCTTTCCCCTCTTCTGCATCTATTGTTCCCTTTTCTTCTTCCCCCTTTTCCTCTTTCGTTTACTATTAAATGTAATTAGGGTTTTGATCCGTAGGAAATATATATATATATATAAGGGAAGTGTTTGATTTGAGAGGGACTCGTATTAATGTTTTCCTTCTAGGAGTAGGACAACTCTTTTATAATTTTAGTATCTTTATTATTGATTTCTATTGATTCCTATGGTCTCAATGATTTAAGTCTTAGTATTGATAACATTTTAATTCAAGTAAAATTACAACTTACTCTTCTCAAAAATTAAAATATCCACAAATATATGCATGTATACGAAACTAAATAATAGTTATCATTATTTGGGCCATGAGATAATTTAATGTTGTATATATATATTTTAACGAAATGATACTTCATGCTTTACTATAATTTTAATTGAAATATTAAATAAAATAAAATAAGATGTCGAATCGATTAAATACGAAATAAAATTCTGGGGGTATTACAGAATATCAATAAATAAAAACTCAAATTTAAATTTATCTAAAAAGTAAGGTAGAAGTTAATGGGAATGTTTGGTTGTGTTTTTTTGTGTGATTTTATTTTGTGTTTATTATGTGCCTGTTTGGTTTTGTTTTCAAAGTCCCTTTTCATTTTCTCTTAAAAATGAAAACATAAAGCTATCAACATTTCCTTTATTTTATAAACATTTTTATTTTTAGCACATTTTTCTAAACACATTATTACACTCTCTCTCCATTTTCACTTTTCATTTTTTCTACTCACATTTACACAACTTTTAATACAAAACACTATATTTTTCAAATATTACTCATTTTCAACTTTACATAATTATTACATTTTAAACCAAACCTCTAAACATTATTTCATTTTTAAAAATACATTTATAACCAACTTTTTACTATTCCTTTTCACAAAACAATGAAAACATTTTCAGAAAAACAAATCTAAACGACTTATATGTGCTTTGGGAGAATGAATTATTGGAGAATGTGAAAGTTATTTTTTTGGTATGTTTGTTTATGTTTTGAAGGAGACAGTTTTTACTGTAGCAATCAAATCAATACTTTTTTATTGAATTTTTGGGGTGAAAATAGAATTGAGTATTTTTTTAATATTAGAATAATAATAAAACATATATGATGTATATATGATAAGATATATGTATGTATCAATATTTTCAAAATCGGATCGAACAAAGAACATGTGACGTTAGTGGTTATTGGTTCAACCGATTCAATTGGTTGGACCGATATGGCGTCATAATGATGTAATAGTTATATTTAATTTTATAAATATATATAATATTTTAATATTAACAAAAAATAAAACTTCCAATTGATATAGAAAGAATATTATTTAAAAAAAAATTCAACTTACTTATTTTTAAGTACGTTTTTCAGAAAAATAATACTATTTCACAATTAGTCAATTATAAATAAATAAAAAATAATATTTCACATTAATTTAAATAATAATTTGTTTCATGCTTCAACTCAAAGTAAAAATAAAATTTTCTACACTAAATATTCAACATAATCGAAGAGAGACTAAACAAAATAAAATAACAAATTAAACACAAAAATTCACATATAACTACCAATTCATTAAATTTTAAGAAAATAAATTCATGTTCCAAAAAATTACATGTTCAAAATCTTTAATTATCATTTTCTACTCATAATTTCTCTTTTTTTTTTTCACTTTTTTAAAAAAAAATAGTTTTTATTTATTTATTTTTAAAAAAAGTAAACCGGTTAACCGGTACCTGTTTTGACTAATTTTCAATCGATTTTGACCATAACTAATTTTTATGCTTCAATCGGATCGGACTGGCCTCCGGTCACCTGTCCGACTGGCCATATTGGCCGGTTTGGTCCGATTTTTAGAACCTTGGTATTGAAAAATGTGTGTTTTGGAGAAAAAATGAGAATATGTTTGGTTATGTTTTCTCCAAAATAATATTATTTTGGAAAAATATAACCAAACATTCCCAATGTTTGTGGTTTTTGAAATAAAATATTGATTTGATGGGCCTTTCAATTGAAAAAAATAATTTTACAAAATTTTTAAGACACCTTTATTTCAAAAATATATAATAATTTTTCCAAATTGTTCCAAAACCCAAAATCCCAATCTCTCCTGCAAACATCCATAATAACCCAACTTACTCCATCATGGTGCTAACAAAAACAAAAAGATCAATAAATAAATAAAAAGATCTAACTACAAATAGCAACATTTCCAAAAAATGGAAAAGACATATTATTATTAAAAGTTAAAAAGTGATGATGAAATTCAAATTTCCAAAACGCCCACCACATGATGATGCATGTGACATGTCATGCAGTGGTTCACATCATATCATGATGGGATGCCACATGGCTAAGCGAGGCATGAGGAAAATATCATCGCCACGTATGCATATGGGAGATTTCAGCTAAAGATCCCCTTCTCCCTTCTCCTCTCTCTAAATCGTCTCTGTTTTCTCTCTGTAATCTCTCTCCACCCAAAGTATTACCCCTCAAAAAATCTGTACATTTTCCCCACTCTGTTGGCTGTTACTGAGTTTTAGGTGAAGTTAATTATTATTCTTTCCTTATTTACTTTGGAAATTTCAGAAGAAAATTGATCTCAGGTACGATTGTTATTATTATTAATTTTTTTTTGTTCTGCTTCTGTTATTTGTGTGTAGTTAGTTTTGTTAATTAACTTGAATGGTTAATGATTTACGAATACCCTTTTTTTTGGGGAATTTGATGTAGAAAATGCAGTAATTTGTAGCTTGCCGAGGGTATTAATTCTTGGATAATTGAAAAAATAATGAAACTCTGCTTGAAACAAGTCTGTGTTTAAATTGTCAGAATTTTTTGGTTCAATACTTACTGTAATGAGGTTGCTTCCTCCGCCCCTCACAAGAAAAGCTCAGAAAAATTATAAATATATATGTAATATCTTCCAGCATGATATTAGATAGCTTTTTGAATTTAATTCAGTATGCATTACAAGGATAGTAGTTTTAGGACTACTGGCTTAGGCTTCTTGAATGATACATATTTTGGGTATTATAGAAATATGCCATATCTTTTCTTTTCAATTCTCCTTATGGAAGGAATAAAATCCATGAGTTTTACCATGGTCTCATTTCCTGTTTTCTGCTGCAAAGGCTATGTTGAGAAACACCAAAAACACTATTGTTCTCTCTTGAAATGATGCTATTTTTTGTGTTTTTTTTTTTTTTTTTTTTAATACTCTCAAATTTCCCTTTTCTCATCAAAACACAAATCATATAAGGAAAAAGTGGGCTAATTTCTAATTTTCTTTGGATGTGGAGATTATATATGTTTGATTTTAGTTCATACACAATATCTCATGTCGGTTGACTATGGAAGTTTAATAGTTTTGAGACTCTGGTAATCTTTTGGTTTTGCAGGGCGCTGGCAAAATCCATACCCTTATATTATTTTGTGTGGAAAGTTTACATGCAATAAATTCTTAGATATTTGACTGGAAGCTTGGAGTTCTGTTCCATTGATTGATCAGTATCTGGACAAGTTCTATTTGAGTTTTAAAAAAATGCTGAATTATAGTCTTTTGATCCTGGATTGGTAGAAGCTTGTATGGAAATTGATAACTTTACTTACACCTCCCATCTTGTTTAAATAAAAAGGTTTATGGCAGCTTCAAATGAAAGGTGGATCGACAGTTTGCAGTTTTCCTCATTATTTTGGCCTCCTCCACAAGATGCAGAACAACGGAAGGTGTGGCTTGAAACTCGTTTTGTTGAGAATATTGTACTTATAAAATAGAAGTGTTTGTGTTTTCTTAGCTGTGGAGTCTTGGTTATCTTTCTTTTCTTGGGTTTTAAATAGTGCATATCAGCCTTTTTGTTAATAAAATTTTTTACCGTTGTGATAACTTTATGCACATAGCTTCTTTTTCTTAAAATTTTTGAGTTTTCTCCTTTCAAATTCTAATATTTCTAATCAAGTTTTGTACTTTATTGTAGGCTCAAATTACTGCTTATGTCGAGTATTTTGGACAATTCACCTCAGAGCAATTTCCTGATGATATAGCAGAGGTATTCTCTCTTTCCCCTGACCTTTGGACTACCTTATCTTAATAGAATTAGTCAAGGAAGGGAACTTTTTATTTCTTGCACTTTGATACATGCCTTGGTTTCTGTTGAACTATCTGTGTGTCTGTTTCCTAAGAAATGTTTCTAACTTATAATACATTCCGGTTTTGCAGCTGATCCGAAGCCGGTATCCGTCCAAGGAGAACAGGCTTTTTGATGATGTTCTAGGTACTTGTTATATCATGGCTGAATTGATTCACAATGTTTTGGTACTTTGTGCTCTGTTATGACTAGTGTGTTTGCTTCATCTTACAGCAACATTCGTTCTTCACCATCCAGAGCATGGCCATGCTGTTATTCTCCCAATTATTTCATGTATTATCGATGGTACACTTGAATATGATAGGAGTGGTCCCCCATTTGCTTCTTTCATTTCCCTGGTTTGCCCCAGCAGTGAGGTATTGAGACCAATTTAATGCTTGTTTTCACTCTGATTTTTCTTAATCCATATCATACAGAACTAATGTATTTAGAGCATCTTTTTTCTACTCTGACCTATTTTATTCAGTACTTGTGTAATTATTCATTTTTGAACTGATTTTAGTTGCTCAAAAAGATATGTGACTGCAGTGATTTGATCTTGAATTGCAGACTGAGTATTCTGAGCAGTGGGCTCTTGCATGTGGGGAAATATTAAGAATTTTGACTCATTACAACAGACCAATTTACAAGTTGGAACGCCAGGACAATGAAGCAGATAGAAGTAGCAGTGAAAACCATGCTTCAACTAGTAAGTCAGCAGATAGAGAACCTTCTTTGCCTGGCACTCAGCCAGAGAGGAAACCGCTGAGGCCATTGTCTCCCTGGATAACTGATATATTGCTTGCAGCACCTCTTGGTATTAGAAGTGATTATTTCCGATGGTGAGTGAAGCATAGATCATTGAATGCTAAAAGTTGGTTATATACCTAATTTTTCATTTTCAAAAAATCACACTTTCTGTTTTCATTTTATGTGCTGTACTGCAAGCTAGGTGCATAGAAATACTGGGAAAAAAGTGGTTTCACCGTATAAGGGGAAAAGTGAAGAAATTAACCGTCATGTTTACTTCAAATACCTCACACTTTGTTCAAACAGATAAGCAAACCAGAAGATAACAAAATTAGTCCATATTTCTGTTCAGTATAGTCTTCATGGCTGAACTCAGTTTCTAGTAGCTCATAGTCAAGTAGATACCAAAAGTTTTACATGATAAAATTGCAACTATTCAATGGTAGGTTCTTAAAAGGAATTATGCATCAGAATTCTGTAGGTTTTCACCTGAATGGATGTGTGTGGATGTGTCACTGGGTTCTGGGAAGAAGTGTGGTATTGATGTAGGACAGCATGATTAAGGTTGGACTGTGGTGGGTTGAGAAAAGACTTCAATACATTATTGACTGGTTACGAGAGGAGTTGGAGTGAAATCAGATTTCAAGACTCAATAAATTGACTCGCGAAGTTTTCTGGGACTAGGAAAAATATATGGATGGAAAAGCATCAACTGCACTCTATCAGCTTAGATATCCCATCTCTTCACTGCAATAATAGAGGGTAAATTGCCATTGTCTCACACAAGATGAGGCAATTGACAAATATCAGTTGGTGGATATTCTCAGTTTTCCACTGCCAATGAAATGATAACTCCTCCATCTGCAATTGCTTCCATGAGTCCATTGAGAACCTCGATTGCCATCACCAATAAATAAAGATAGAAGATTATCCTATACCAAACCTCTTATACTGGGAAAGCATCTGCTTAGTTTTCCATTGATAGAAAAAAAAAAAGGATTTGGATACGAACTACATAAACTTGTCATCTCTATTATTCACGGGAAGAATTCATACAATTAAGAGCAAGCAGGAATCCCATTTCCCTAATCCACTTTGATGCAAACTCTGCCCTAAATTATGAAGGTTATCGATCCTAAGTTAATCTGGCTAAGAGACTGTTATGAATATAAAAAATTGCCCGGCAGTAAGCCACACAAGATTGGAAATCTATCTTTCATTGAAGTAAATAAGTTTTCAGCAGAGGTGACTACATACTTGACCCTTTTTAACATATGTTGCAGGTGTGGAGGTGTCATGGGAAAATATGCAGCCGGAGAATTGAAACCACCTTCAACTGGTTAGTCAACTTTCTGACATGTCTTCTGTTAAAATATTTGCATCAACTGACATCAGAAAACATTATGTGATAAATTGTTTTCCTTGCTGAAATTCATCTTCTGTGCGCGTGAACATAATTAACATTATAGTAGTTATTGTTGCACTTACAACTGTTTATGCGGGTAATATTTTTATGAAGTAGATATTGTAGTCTCGTTTTTGCAAAATCTGAATCTGCACAAGATCCTCTAATTATAGCACAAGGGGAAATAAGGACCTGGATATTATATCTGGATTCTGGCAATTTAAGAGTTCCCACGGATGAAGTTATTATTAACGTTGGTTGATATCTCTTTTTCTTTCTGAAGAATAATTGATAGTGAAATTCTTTCAGATAAACAGTGCAAACCTAACATGATCTTGAGATGGAATATTTTGGTTGGAGGAATTAAGGTTTATATTTTTTCTCTTGTTTGTTACGGCAAATGGGCATAGGCAAAGGGAGTGGAAAACTCATTGCAATATGATACAGGGAAGGGAGTTTTGGCTGTGTATGAGTTTGTTGATGGGATAAATGGTACTTAAGATTGAGGAAGTAGGAGGTGCAGATTCTGGGGACAGTGCTGGATTTAGTTGAGGCTGGTGGTGTTAGAGATTGAACACAGATTGTATATGGAACCAAATTCTGGGATCTAAGAAGAATATCTACATGCATAGAGTAGCCTGGAGTTAGCGAAAATTTCAATAGAGTTGTTTGAAAGGTTTGAGCCTATCTAACAGATGTTACTAAATGAACTGCTTAGGAAAGTTGACAGGATTGTTATCAATTTAGAAAGCATAGAGTAAGACTTAACCTAAGTCCTCCTGGAATCTGAGCTTTTGTACTTTAACTTGAAACACAGTCCTTGAGTGGAAGAGCAACATCATGTACTAATCAAACATAGTCATGGAATAAGGTTTAGTGATCTAAGGTGTAAAACATTCACAATGTGGATTTAGTTGGATGGCATTAGTGTAATTAAATAAGTTCCACTTGGTGAGTGATGCTGACTAGTGTCAGTGCAGCAAATCCCGACAGATTGGATTAGCCTGTTATACAATTATGACAGTAATCTTCTGATTTCACTTCTGTAGTAGAACATCCACCGACAGAAATCTTCTGTTTTCACTCTCACATTCATTCAACTTATTCAAATTCATACTTTTGGGTTGTTGCAACCAAGTCCTAGATACACTTTACTTCACTGTGGACTATCAAATTTTTCATGTTATTGATTACTGGATTCTGGGAGGAAAATGACATATGATTTAATTTTTTATTTAGATTCGTTGCTCTGTATTTATGAGGTTGTAGCGAAAACATGAAAAATGATTAGTTTTCTGACATTGGTGATTATTACTTGAATATGATCTCAGCTTCTTCTCGTGGATCTGGAAAGCATCCCCAGCTTATGCCCTCAACTCCAAGGTGGGCTGTTGCTAATGGCGCTGGAGTTATACTTAGCGTATGTGATGATGAAGTAGCTCGCTATGAAACTGCTACCTTGACAGCAGCTGCTGTCCCTGCTCTTCTGCTTCCTCCCCCAACGACACCTATGGATGAGCATCTAGTGGCTGGTCTGCCAGCACTTGAGCCCTATGCACGCTTATTTCATAGGTTATTTTTTGAAAATTATTTTCAGAGGCTCCTGTAGATTCAATCATTGTATTAATTTTCTTTTCTGGCTCAGATATTATGCAATTGCTAGTCCGAGCGCCACCCAAAGGCTGCTTCTTGGACTGCTAGAAGCTCCACCCTCCTGGGCTCCGGATGCACTTGATGCTGCTGTGCAACTAGTGGAACTCCTCCGAGCAGCAGAAGACTATGCCTCAGGCATGAGGGTAAATTATACTTTCCTTTATTTTTATCCTTTTCTGTATATAAAACGAAAAACATCTGGGAAAATAGATCAAGTTATAATTTGGTGATTTGAAATATAAAATCAATGCTTTCTCAGTGGCTCATCTCAAATATAGCTACATCAGCATGTAAAAAACATTTTATTATACAATTTTCAAGGGAAGATTTCTTCAAGAAGTAACAATTTTGATTAAACATATGGAACTCCTGATTGTTTGCTATTTTCCATGAAGCTTCCAAGGAACTGGATGCACTTGCATTTCTTGCGTGCAATTGGTATTGCAATGTCTATGCGATCTGGAATTGCTGCTGATTCTGCAGCTGCTTTGCTTTTTCGAATACTTTCTCAACCAGCTTTACTTTTTCCTCCTCTGAGGCAAGTTGATGGTATTGAAGTTCAACATGAACCTCTAGGTGGTTATATTTCCTCTGAACGAAAGCAGGTACTTCACTGCCACAGGCTCTCAATACTTTAATCACGATATTATTTCTTTCATCAAATTATTCATGCATTTTAAAATTTACTTTAGCCTTGTAACTTTGGGATTGTTACAAGAAAACATCCTTTATGTGTCATAAAAACAAATCAAGTCCTGTATTTATACTGCGCCTAATACATGCCTAAACACCAGAAAGGACCAAATGTGTAAATGTTTGAGTAGCTACAACCCCAAATTAACAGGAATGAAACAGAAAATTTTGATTTTAAGTAATATTTGCCTATTATTTTCAGCAAAGAGAATTGCCTGCAGCAGAAGCTACCGTAGAAGCTACTGCCCAAGGGATTGCATCGATGCTTTGTGCACATGGTCCAGAGGTTGAATGGAGAATATGCACAATATGGGAAGCTGCTTATGGTTTGATTCCTTTAAGTTCTTCTGCTGTTGATCTTCCAGAAATCATAGTTGCAACGCCTTTGCAGCCTCCTATATTATCCTGGAACTTATACATTCCTCTTCTTAAAGTACTTGAGTATCTACCTCGTGGAAGTCCATCTGAAACCTGCCTGATGAAGATATTTGTTGCTACAGTTGAAGCAATTCTACAGAGGACATTTCCACCTGAGACTTCTAGAGAACACATTAGAAAACATAGATATATTTTTGGGTCTGCATTGAAGAATCTTGCTGTGGCTGAGCTCCGCACGATGGTCCACTCTCTATTCTTAGACACATGTGCTTCCGTAGAGCTTGCCTCTCGCCTTCTTTTTGTCGTGTTAACAGTCTGTGTTAGCCATGAAGCACAGCCCAGTGGCAGCAAGCGACCTAAGGGTGAAAATTATTATTCTGAAGAAGTAGGCGAAGATTTACATGGAACCAGTGGGAAGCAAAGAGAACGGGAAAGTAAACAGGGTAAGAAACATGGGCCTGTAGCAGCATTTGATTCTTATGTTATTGCTGCAGTTTGTGCTTTATCCTGTGAACTTCAGCTCTTCCCCTTGATCTCAAAAGGAAGTAATCACTTGGATGCAAGAAATATTTGTCACGTGGCTAATCCAGCAAAAGTGAATGGCCTGTCCAGTGAGTTGCAGAATGGTATTGATTCAGCTGTTTATCACACCCGCCGAATACTCGCAATTCTAGAGTCACTTTTTTCTTTAAAACCATCTTCCATCGGCACATCTTGGAGTTACAGTTCAAATGAAATAGTGGCTGCTGCTATGGTTGCAGCTCATGTTTCTGATTTGTTTAGACATTCAAAGGCTTGCATGCGTGCTCTTTCAATCTTGATAAGATGCAAATGGGACAATGAAATTCACTCTAGGGCATCTTCCCTGTTCAATTTAATTGATATTCACAGCAAAGTTGTTGCATCCATAGTAAACAAAGCAGAACCATTGGAGGCACACCTACTGCATGCACGAGTATCAAAGGAAATTGCCTCATGTTTTCATGGCAAAAAACTTAACATTTGTGCTAGCTGTAACCACTTAGAATCAGGTCAGCCATCTTCATTGCCCTGTCAAGACTTGCCTGGTTCTGAAGCCTTGGTCAATTATGAGAATGCCGATTCCAGTGAGGTTGACAGATGTACAATGGGCAAAGGAATTGCAAGTTTACCTATAGATGCTTCAGATTTGGCCAACTTTTTGACAATGGATAGACATATTGGTTTCAATTGTAGTGCGCAAGTTCTTCTGAGGTCTGTCCTTGCAAAAAAACAAGAATTATGCATTTCTGTTGTCTCATTGCTCTGGCACAAATTGATTGTATCACCTGAAACACAACCAAGTGCTGAAAGCACGTCTGCGCAGCAAGGATGGAGGCAGGTAATGCAATTGACTCTATCAATGATACTTTATGCTTTGTCGCAAATGAAGGTTAGAAACATTGCTTTCTTGCTTATGATTGATGGGAATTGTAAACAATCCAAGTACTAAGAAACATAACAGAATTACAAAGGGTATACGAGTTACCAGAAGCTATGGCCAAATTTATTCTTTAGCTTTTAGGAGATAATTTGTTATTAATTGTGCTGGGGATATCTTAGGAATTTCATAAATGTAGATTATTTCTGCAGTTCATGATTAAGAAATTTTATCGAAAGTCCTTTTTATGTTTAAAATGGTATAAGGAGTTAGAAGTTGAGTTTAATTGGGATTAGCTTATCCTTACTATAGAAAAGTCTGTCCTAGTGGAGATAGAATGATTTTCAAGTCTTCAGTAACCTTCATTGTTTGTTAATATTGGAAGTTGATTAGTTAATAGACTTTAAAGAGCTTTGAGCTTCTTTTAGGATTGTCTGACGCAATTCCAAATCCTTGGTTTGATGTCATGGTGCAATATGGCTGGCTTTCCTGTAATTCTAAATACTTCTGATCCTTTTATTTTGTTGATTGCTAAAGAATGGATATTGGGCCTAACTTAGCCCCAAAAGTTAACTCAAGAGATGAGGATTGCTCAATACAATATATAGAGACCACAATTTATTTATTTAACTGATGTTAAATACTAACACATTCCGCGCACGCCCAGGAATGAACATCTGGAGTGAGGAATAACATGAAATAGATAGCCCAACAATACTGGTAATCCAACATCGGGAATGGTAGCTCTATATATGGTATTGAGCAATTCTCACCTCTTGAGTTAGCTTTTGGGGCTAAGTTAAGCCCAATGTCCATTCTTTAATATGGTATCGGAGCCACCCATTCCCGATGTTGGATTACTCAGTGTTGTTGGGCTACCCATTTCATGTTATTTTATGCTCCAGGTGTTCATTTCTGGGCGTGCACGGGGTATGTTAGTGTCCCACATCGGTGAAATAAATAAATTGTGATATCTATATGTGGTTTTGGGCAATCTTCACCTCTTGAGCTAGCTTTTGGGGTTGAGTTAGGCCCAAGTTCCATTCTTTCACACTGATAAACATTGCAACTTTAAAGGCTTTGGTCCTTAGCTATTCCAAAAATAAATAAACCACCAGAAAATATTGATGTTAAATGGATACTGTTCACAGCTCCCCAAACAGCTCCTTAACTTTGTCAAAGGCTGTTTTCTATCAGTTTGGTGCCATCTGTGGTTTGTGTACATCATCGTACTTTGGATAGTCTGAGGCAAACGGATTCTTTAATTGACCTACACAAATTTGCTTCTTAAAATATGAATTGATTCTTCTTGTCCCCATGGTTTTAAAAAACCGGACCGGACCGGCCGGTCGGACAGTAGACCGGCCGGTGAACCGGTCCGGTTTCTTTAAAAAACCGGAAAACTTGAAAAAATGACAAATTTTGTTAAAACCGTTCAGAACCGGCCGGTTGGACCGGTGAACCGCTCTGGTTCAATTGAACTGGAGTGGTTTTTTCATTTAATTTTTTTAATGAAATTATTATTTTTTTTTTAATTTTTTCATCTAAGTACAAAGTTTGGAGATTAAGGTACACCTCATAAGCTATCTAAAAGTAAAAGAAACCTTGGTTTAGAGTTTGGACTTTAGAATTAACTCACATACTCTCAACTTTAAACTTTAAATTTCAAATATTTAAATTGTTGTGATCATTTATAATATAAATTGTGAAATTTGGGTTGTGATGCTAGACAAAACTCTTTATGTTTTATATTTTGGCATTTTATTAATTTTTAAGTAACATATATATAATATAATATATATATTTTGTAATTATGACGTCACGATTTAATTGCGGTTCAATTACGGTCCGACCAACAGTTGAACCGGTGAACCGTGAACCGGTAAGTTTTCCGGTTCAATGAACGGTCCGGTTTTTCGAACACTGCTTGCCCTGGAGGAATATGGAAAGAATTAACAAGCCAATGTTCCAACATCCAATTAGAGAATGTCATATGAATCAGTTGCTTAGTTTCAAGATGGACTATAATGATAACATAAGATGGAAACTTCTTATTAAGGAAGATGTGGAATTTCATGGCTTGGATGATGCATACAAAATTTGCATTATCAGTGAAGATTATTTATATTTGACAAGGCAAATGGATAAGTGGTATATCACTGAAGATTCAATAACCAAGGAAGATTCACTTGGCTCAGTTTTATCAAGTCTCCAAGAATGGAAGTAGGCAAAACTAGCGAGACCAAGAAGGCTGTTGATGGAACTATGATAAGGTTTTTCATATTGCTGAACAAGCTGAGGCACGAGATTTGGTAAGGATTGATGCTGCAGCAGTGCAGCAGTTGAAGCCTAAAAAAGAATTAAAAGATCTTGAATCAGAGACTTGTTGCAAAGGTCCTGTGTAAAGTAGATTACATGACATTTTGATTTTTCAACAGTATTCTTGACCAAAGTCTTGACATGGATGCAAGAGATGCCTGCCATGACACTGATATTTCCCCCCAAGTATATAGTAAATTGGACTGATGATTGCAGTTGAAGAACAAGGTGGATATGCTAATGACAGGACTGAAGAAAAGGAAAATATAATTGTTGAAGTCACTTCAGATATGATTAACTGGATTCTAACTTGCATCTGAGTCCTCAAATGTCATCAAAGAAAACGCAAGCCTCTGAAAACGTGCTTGGTAATTATTTTTGTTCAATTTCCAGCACACAATAAACTCAACTGCTGTTAAGAGCTGAATGTATGAAAATTGATTCATAATATAGGAAGGGAGAAGCAACTTGACTCAGAAGAACTCATTTTGAAGATGAATGCAATTTGAGGATTATCATGCTTTCGTAGGAACGAACTATGTGGAAGCAGGCTTGATAAAATCTGAAGTTATTGAGGTTAACCGTATTGCTGAAGCAAGAAAGACATCTTTTGATCAAAGAAGTTACTGAAACTAACCACCAAAGGTTACTCATTGGAGCATGATTTTCTCTGCTGAACTTGACTTGACAATTATCTGTCACTGCAGAAAATATCTTGAGACCAGGAAGAAGATTGATATCCTAAATTCTTTTGAGTGTTTGGAAAGAGGTGTTGGTATGTGTCTAAAATCTTCTACCAGATCTTGGCTGATGGTCGAAAGATTAAGGCTCTTTGTACTGCAACACTTGAAAAATTGAATTCAAGCTTTTTCCAACCAGAGGAGCCTGGTGCAGCATTGTTAAGGATTGAAGAAAAAAATATAAGGGTCTGATAACATGGGAAATACAATTTATTTGAAGAACTAATGAATGAGTGTATCTTTTAAATCTGTATTCTTATGAGTTTTGGCCTAGGGCTATATTAGCAGTCTAATTAATTGCAGATTGTTTCTTTAATTTATGATTAGGAACTTCTATTTAAAGTCCTTTTATGTTTGAGAGTATTAGAATTTATAGGTTTAGTCTTAATTGGAATAGCTTATCTTTTCCACAGAAAAGTCTAGTCCAGTTGAACAGAGCTTTGAAGTCTCTACCTGAGATGGATAGGGGGCTGAACCTCATGGTGCTTCCTTCACTTGTCTATGGTCTCAACTTTATATGTAATGAAATTCAAAATTTTGTTCTTAAAGTTTCTAAGTTGCCATCCCATATAAGCTAGAATATCCATCTTCGCCCAGGACTAAAACCTTAAGTTCTGCCTCTGTTCCTAGATTTGTAACCTTCATTATTCATTACAGTTGAGTATTGATCACTTTATTGAGATTCTGAAGAGCTTTGAGCTACTTTTGGATTGTATGATAGGAAGTTGATATGCAACTCAATTTGACATATGGTATTATAGAATATGACCTCAATTTGGATGATGATAGCTGGGATGATGAAAGAAGCCTTGAGAAGCTTTAAACAACTAGGTTTAGTCTTTATTTGGGATTACTTACAAAGGGAAGTGAGCGAGTCCTGTTTTGCTTCTGCCAGGAATGCTGTAAGACACTCTTGTTGAAATTAGTTAGTCTGGGTCAGAGAGAATTTCATCCATAGGGGAGACTATGGGTATTTATTTTACTCATTACAAGCCAACTATTCTGGGGCAATTTTAAGGTGGGAGATAGATCTTCCACCTTCTACGACATTTGTTTGGGTTCGGATGATTTTCTACTTGTTCTCTGACGTAGAGTGCATGGATTACCATGACTATATACCGCTGTTTGCTTTACTAAGATTTCCCATAATTTGTTCTCCATCTTGGGAGCAGCAACATGATCTTATATTTCTTTTCCATTTCTCTGGACTTTCAGTTGTGACATGGTATGCCTGCTCATATGATTTATTGCATGTGATTTTCTGCATCAATTTTTAATGATATTGTCAAATTCATTGAGAAAAAGAAATCATAGTTTAGCAGGGTTGAAATTATTAAGTATGGGTGGTTATTGTTTTACCTTTAATATTACAGGTGGTTGCTGCACTCTGCAATGTGGTATCAGCATCACCAGCTAAAGCTGCAACAGCTGTTGTTCTTCAGGTCCAGATTTTGTTTTGCTTGAATTTCACACGCTGAAAAAGTTTTGTGAATTCTGCTTTTCAATAGAATTTAACATGTCTTTCTCATATGTAGATGGGCATGCTGTAGACACAATCCAGTTTCCCCCATGTTTTTTTATTGAATATTGAATTAATAGTTAATTTTGATTACATGGCTTGATTGAGTTGTTACATCAGCTGTCTAAGTCATACATTTTCCTGAGTTTATATAATTTGTTTAGTCACTTTCCTGGCTTATTTGTTTTTCAGGCGGAGAGGGAATTGAAACCTTGGATTGCTAAAGATGATGACATTGGGCAAAAGATGTGGAGAATCAACCAGAGAATTGTGAAAGTGATTGTTGAGTTAATGAGAAATCATGACGTCCCAGAATCGTTGGTAATTTTGGCCAGCGCATCAGATGTCCTCCTTCGTGCCACAGACGGGATGCTTGTTGATGGCGAAGCATGCACTTTACCACAGCTGGAGGTAACATATTCTGATCTTTGGCTTGTAAATTTTCCTTTTCCACCATTTCTTAGCCATGAAATCTGTTTTGCCAACTCAACCTTGTTCTGCTCGCACCT
Source organism: Jacaranda mimosifolia (assembly GCA_018894105.1). NCBI lineage: Eukaryota > Viridiplantae > Streptophyta > Magnoliopsida > Lamiales > Bignoniaceae > Jacaranda > Jacaranda mimosifolia. Next base: position 2,398,125 of record CM032131.1, on the reverse strand, counting down.
TGTTTCTATGATGTGCATACAGACATCCTTGTTATATTTGGTTTTCTATTTTATACTCACTTGCACCTCAAAATATTGGACAGCTGTTAGAAGTAACAGCAAGAGCAGTTCAACCAGTGCTTGAATGGGGAGAATCAGGATTAGCAGTTGCTGATGGCCTTTCCAACCTGTTGAAGGTACAAACCTCTCCAAAATTTTTTGAATTTTTTATGTTCTTAATCCAGAAAAATTTTAGAAAAGGAAACCAAACAACTTACAATACATGCTTGGCATCTGCATTTAGATAATGCACACGTATACATGCATTTATATTTGGTGGGAACAGAACCTCATCTCCCACCAGAAGGTGATTTATTGACCATTAATCAAAGAAAGATTCTTGGTTTATATCTGGATCTTAATAAACAATACATCACTACCACTAACATAGTTTTGTACCGGCTCATCATGTCCAGTGTCGCCTCCCTGCTACAGTTCGTTGTGTTTCTCACCCAAGTGCTCATGTTCGTGCTCTTAGCACGTCAGTTCTTCGTGCTATTCTACATGCTAGTTCAATAAAATGGAAGGGCAAACAAGGAGACATGAATGGCATTCATAATCCACGTTATCAGTACTTAAATGTAGGCATAACTGATTGGCGAGTTGATATTGAAAAGTGTTTGACTTGGGAAGCACATAGCCGACTTGCAACCGGCCTGCCTATTCAGTTTGTTGATACTGCTGCAAAGGAATTAGGCTGTACTATATCCATTTGAAACTACAGCTTTAACCATTTGGTGACTTCATTACATATTGCTCTGTCCCTACAAGAGTAGAAGAAAGCAATCAATTCATTTTTGAGGACGGAAAGAGGTTAACTTCTTCACTGATGATCATTGGCACACAGTAGTAGTACGGTGAAATGAATGCCAAGAAGACAGCTACTATAGGGGCCGATGCCCTCCAGTTCCAGTATCGTTTGTGTATCAGGGTAATTAATGTTTGTTTGAGTTAGAACTCCGACTTAATGATGAATGGATATTGGACTTTTGTCTCCATCTTGAGCAACTGCTAAGTTTCAAATAGATAATACTTCAGTGTTGGTGTAATAATTCTTTCGGCCTGTTCCATGATTTCAATCCATTTCTTGGTCTCTTCCAAAAAATGTTTTTTCAAGTGGTATAACAGGAATAGATTTGGGGCATAGATTTAATCTCCTTCTTCATTTGGATAATTCAATTGTTAAGAGTTATCATGCTTTAATAACCTTTTACTGATACGCACACCAAATAAATGTGGTGAAGTACCCAATAAATCAACTCTAAATGGACATTTTCCTAGAGCTGGGAAGATGATATGACTTCCTCAAGCACTAAGCAGAAATTGATTTTAAAAAAGTAAATCTGGCTTGCAGAAGAGGATAGGAATAAAATGAAGATCGAAGATAGGGAAAGATCAAGTTTGGCGTATCAATAATCTAACACATCTTAATTTTAGGAGTAAGAATTTCAAATCCCTGATAACATATAATTTTCACAAATTTCAAATACCTGATTGTTCCTTCAATCGATTATAATGAATTTTGAAGCATCATATCAATTACTTAACCTCAAATACTTTTCTCAAATACAAATCATTTAATCCAAAAAAGCATTATTATATTTAAGAACAAATGCCCAAATTTGATGATAAACTTCGACACAAATATATACAGAAAGGTCAATTGTGGATTGGTACTCTGTAAAAATATTTAAAAAACTAGCAATGATCCTCATCAAAAAGTGAACATAGACAACCACTCAACCTTGTCCCATGTGGTAATTATGAATGATTGATTGGAATGCAATGAAATTATTTCAAATGATCAAATTATCCATTTGTAAAAGTTTACTAAAATAAAATTATTTATTTAAAAATATCTTTTTATGTATTATATTAAATATTCTAGTTAACATTAGATATATTATTACTATTCAAATACATTTTTTACTTTACAATCAAACCATTTTAGTATTCGAATCTACAAAAAAGTTCATTAATTGATTCTTGTGTTCTGCACCAGTTTTCAGTTGAAGGTCGCTGCTTGCTTGGACTCAAAGTTCAAAGATGAACGATAATTTTTCTTTTCTTTGCTTATGTGGTAAATTAATTTATGCTATCTTGGCAATTGATTTTCTGCATCCAAACAATTGTTGAAACTATCCCACCATAATTCTTTAAGCAACATTTAGACAAAGAAACTAACGTCACCATATAAATTAGGGTTAAATTTTTTATTTAACAAGAAAAAGGAGTTTTGATTTTTGACAAAAGGAGAGAAAAAAAAGCTGAATAAAATAAGGTTCATACTTGAGAAAAACTCCAAGATGGAATATGAAGCTTTGCAAAATCTGTTGAAAGGAATGTGAGTGATTTAAGTCATTGATGAATATATATGAGGTTCATGAAGGATATAAGAGAGAATCAAAGAATGATCGAGAGACATGATATGTTGGGATTTGTTAAGATTTATCATTTTTTTTAATTGAAAGATAATTTTGTCAAACAAAAAAATAAATATATTCCCAATCTATTGGGAATAGTTAAACCCAAAGGGGATGAAAGGAATGGCTAATCTCATACATTTGGGAACAAGCATTCCTATGGGAATGAGGATTCCCGTCACTAAATTATACCAATTAAGTATTTGGGAATGAATTCGGGAATACTCATTCCATTCCCACTTGATTCCTGCGTATCAACACCCATCTTCATTTCCATCCGAAAATAAAAAATAAAAACTATCACTTTATCTCTATTTTCACTCAAAATACTCCTATTTTCATTTTCAAATTCTTTCTAAACCTACCCCATCATCCCATTATCGCATCAATCAAATTCAAATTTGATTTGACATAAAATATCCACTATTATTTTAAAATTAATAAAATATACATATATTTTTTAAAAAATAATATTTTTAAACATAAAAAAATATAAATAAACTATCTTTTCAATTCTATACAAACTTCAATAATTACTTTTCAACAAATCATCCTAACACATTTTAATTTTCATTTCAAAACTATAACTATCTTTTCAACGGTTAATTAGAAGAAAATCCCTAATCCTACTTTCATTTTAGTGATCAGTCCCCATTTGAATTTTTACACACTAAACTCTCCACTTTTTTACAAAACTTAGAAATCACTCCCCGTATCTTTTAAAAAGGCACATATATCCTTGTAATTGGTAAAAAAAAAAAAAAATACATGCAAAACACATTAGGCAAAAGTGTAATATATAATATGTGTAACTGCATTATATTTTAGAAGCAAATGCAGTATAAACAATCAAACTTGCAGTACACATTAGGCAAAAGTGTAGTATATAATCTATGTAACTGTAGTACATTTTAGAAGCATTTGTAGTACAAAACATTCAAACTTGCAGATTAAATGAAATTATAGTATATAATCTGTGTACATGTAGTACAATTTAGAAGCATCTGTAGTACAAAACCATCCAAGCTTGTAGCATACATTAACTGAAAGTGTAGTATATATTCTGTGTAACTGCAGTATATTTTAGAAGCATTTGTAGTACAAAACATTCAAGCCTGCAGATTAAATGAAATTATAGTATATAATCTGTGTATATGCAGTATATTTTAGAAACATCTGTAGTACAAAATCATTCATGCCTGCAATATACATTAATTGAAAGTATAGTATATAATTTGTGTATCTACAGTACATTTTAGAAACAACTATAGGACAAAATATTCAACCTTTCACTACACATTATCTGAAAGTGTAGTATATAATATGTGTATTTGAAGTACATTTTAGAAGCAATTGAAGTACAAAACATTCAACCTTTCAGTACACATTATCTGAAAGTGGTAGTACATAATTTATGTATCTAAAGTACATTTTAGAAGCAACTGTAGTACAAAATATTCAAGTTTTTAGTACACATTATATGAAGGTGGTAGTACATAATATGTGTATCTGAAATATATTTTAGTAGCAACTGTAATACAAAATATTCAAGTTTTCACTACACATTATCTGAAAGTGGTAGTACATAATCTGAGTATCTGAAGTACATTTTAGAAACAACTGTAGTACAAAACATTCAAGCTTTCAGTACACATTATCTGAAAGTGGTAGTACATAATCTGAGTATCTGAAGTACATTTTAAAAACAATTGTAGTACAAAACATTCAATCTTTCAGTGCATATTATCTGAAAGTGATAGTATATAATCTGTTTATATACTAATTTTTCTTTATTTGATTGCAACAATGGCAAGACATAATGAGGTCTGCTATCGTTGCTCCCCTAATATTTTCAGGCTAAATTGGAGCATGTGAAATCCAAGATGGGGTCAAAATATTTTGATGCATTGAAGAAGACTCCTTTTATATATACATGGATATGGTGTTATGTTGAAGTACCATTCAATTAAAGTAAAATATTGTAGCAAGGTTCAGTACAATATGCGGGAAATCAAGTACAAATACATAACAAACAAAGTATATATGGTGTTATGTTGAAGTATTCTTCAATTAAAGTGAAACATTGTAGTGATGTTTAGTATAATATGCAAAAAATGAAGTACAAATACAAAACAAATGAAGTATATATGGTGTTATGTTGAAGTACACTTCAATTAAAGTGAAACATTGTAGCGAAGTTCAGTATAATATGCGGGAAATGAAGTACAAATACAGAACAAACGAAGTATATATGGTGTTATGTTGAAGTACACTTTATGCAATTGAATACTTAGTCTCTAATAATTGTAGTGAGGGTCAAGTACAATATTTTGAGACTATCAAACCAGGTGAAGTACATAGTTGTACTGGTGATAAGATGGATATGATTGTCAAATGCTCATGTGTTTACAACTTTCAATGCATAAGTATACTTTGGATACTACGAATGATAACTCTAATTTGTTGAACACTAGTGGTTATCACTTTAATACTTTAACATTATTTTATTCATATCATACTAAATAATACACACATTTTTAGAGTTTTGGCTGTTAATAACCAAGAAATAAAGGCAAATCATGGAACAAAACTCAACTTCATCACTATTAGTACAAAAAATAAGAAATCAAGTACATAATTGCTGCAATGAAGTACATATGTCCTGAAATCAAGTATAAATCTCCCTTATTGAATTAATATCTCATGCATTTGTTCATGCTCTGGTAGTATATTTTTAGTATAAATGAAGTACAAATACAGAACAAACGAAGTATATATGGTGTTATGTTGAAGTACACTTTATGTAATTAAATAATTAGTCTCTAATGATTGTAGTGAGGGTCAAATACAATATTTTGAGGTTATCGTTTGTCCTGAAATCAAGTATAAATGTCCCTTATTGAAGTAATATCTCACACATTTGTTCATACTGTCGGACAACATACACATGCTACCTTTTTACTCTAAATCTAGTACATAATTACAGCAATGAAGTATAAATCTCCCTTATTGAAGTACAAAAGCACTGATATCTCGGATAACATGCACATGCTACATTTTCATGCTAAATCAACAAATAGAACACTTGAAGTATATAACTTCAACAATAGAGTACAATTTTAGGTAAAATGAAGTATAAAATGAAGTGCAATTTCAGATAAACGAAGTACAATTTTATAAAAAATGAAGTACAATTCCAAAACACTTCAAGTATAAGATGCCAACAATTGCAGTACAATTTTGGATAATCAATTAGTAAAACCCTTGAAGTATAAAACTTAAATAATAGAGTATAATTTTATGTAAAATAAAGTATAATTTTAGGTAATGAAGTACAATTTTATATAAAAAGAAGTATAATTTTAGAACACTTGAAGAATAAAACCCTAGTAATTGTAGTACAATTTTGGATAATTAATAAATAAAACCCTTGAAGTATAGAAATTCAATAATAGGGTACAATTTTATGTAAAATAAAGTATAAAATGAAGTACAATTTCAGATAAACGAAATACAATTTTATATAAAAGAAGTACAATTCCAGAACACTTGAAGTATAAGATGCTAGCAATTGCAGTACAATTTTGGATAATCAATTAGTAGAATACTTGAAGTATAAAACTTAAATAATAGAGTACAATTTTAGGTAAAATGAAGTACAATTTTAAGTTAAAGTATAAAACTTGAATGTTTTGTGCTACAATTCCTTGTAAAATGTACTTTACATAAACAAATTATATACTCCTACTTTCAGATAATGTGTACTGAAATGTTGAATATTTTGTACTACAATTGCTTGTAAAATGTAGCGCCGTCGGGCTCCTCGTTCGCGCCGTCAGCTCAATTTGCTTCTTCAACTTTTTTTTTCCCTATTTCTGATAATGAAATATTAAGGTAGGGTTTAGTGTTTGGGAATGGAGATAAAGGGTGTTTGGTTGTGTGGATAGAAAAGAAGTGAAGAAAATGAGTGAAAAATATTGTACTTAAGGGTATTTTTGCCAAATCAAGTGGATAGGGAGTGATCTCTAAAATTTTAACAAAACTAGGGAGCTCATTCTATAAAAATTCAAATGGGGACTGAACATGAATTTGGAAAGTGGTTTTGGTACTTTTTAAAAAGTGCCCATCTTTTCAATTCTTGAAAATGGCTCTAGAAATTAAACCAAACAGCCGTTTAATGTTTTATCAAATTCTAGTGTGGATTCACCAGGAGCATCACTTATCACCTTGCTATTCAAATAGCCTTGATTGAGTACCTATCTTTCGTAAAAACAGTATACACAAAATTCACTTAAATGAACACCATAATAACGCTATCAATATTCTCAAAAAACCAACAATCATCCATCACATAGCATGAAGAACCAACATAAATATACAGTACCGACATCCTCTACGATGTGTAAACATTACAATATAAGCTCTTTCTAGTTATCTATGACATAAATCATAATAACCTGCACAAAAGGCTGAAATAATATGTTATGATCCCAACAGAACACTAGCTCAAATACCAAATTCCAAGAAAAATCCTAATCGTGAATGATTTTGGAATGCCGATGTAGTGGTGTGTGGTGCTGTGCTGAAGAATGATATCAGAAAAGGGAGAGAATTAGGGAGGGAAGGACAAACAGACAGAGGAGAAAACAGAAAAGATATCATATGATTTTCAACAAAGTTGCTACAGTAGTCCTCAGTTGAACATTTTACAGCTGGAGCTGGGTTAATGTTAACAAAGCATACCTTAATTCCTAACTAATTAACTAAACACTGCTACGAAACGACGTCGTGTTCATAAGTTGTTGCGGTGTTGTTTGACTCTCTACTTTCATTAAGTGCCAGATGCCCAAGACGACACTGTTTCGTTGAATGCATTTTAAAAAGAAAAAGAAAACCAAGGTGCGATTCTAATTCTAGAGAAGCTCTTTCAAGCTGGCTATTTAATATTGCTCTCTCCTTCAAACAGTCTTGTCCTCAAGACTTTTAAGCTGTGGAAATTTCTGAGTGATGACATTATAATCTTCCCACGTGGCTTTAGACTCTGGAAGGTGAGCCTACTGAACCAAAATTTGTGCCACCAGTGAGTTTTTCCTCTTGATCAACTTGTGAGCTAAAATGGCTACTGGATATAGCATTTTCTTGCCTTCTTTATCAAACTGGGGTAGGGTGGGAGTTATTCTTTCTGTCTTGCCAATTTTCTTCTTCAGAACTGTCACATGGAACACTGGATGGATTTTTGCTTCTTGCGGCAATTAGAGTTTGTAGGTGACTTCTCCAACCTTTGCGATGATAGGAAATGGACTTGTGAATTTAGGACTAAGCTTCTACAATTTGCTTTTGCGGATTGAATGCTGTCTGTATGGCTTGTGTTTCAAGTAGACAAAGTCCTCGATTTGGTAGTGAATGTCCCTCCTATGTTTGTCGGCCTGCTGCTTCATTTGATGCTGTGCTTGTTGGAGATGATGCTTGAGCAGTTGCTGAATAGCTTGCTTATCTTTGATGATTTCTTCCATTCCTTGTACTGCAGTGTAGGCGTTGGGGTTGATAGTCAAATGGGAGGGTTTGAAGCCATAAAGAGCTTCGAATAGAGTCATTGCTATGGCTGTATGATAGTTGGTGTTGTACCACCATTCAGCCATAGCTAACCACTTGTTCCAACCCTTGGGCGATGAGCTGCACATACACCTCAGGTAGCTTTCCAAACATTGATTGACACGTTCAGTTTGCCCGTTAGTCTAGGGGTGGTAAGATGTGCTGAGAAGCTGTTGTACTCCTATCATGTTGAGAAGTTCTTTCCAAAATTGACTTGTGAATACCTTGTCCCTATCTGACACAACAGTAAAAGGTAATTCGTGAAGTTTATAGATGTGATTTAGATAAGTGTGTGCAAGTTGTGAAGCTGTGAAAGGGTGCGATAAAGGAATGAAATGCGCATATTTCGTGAGTCGGTCTATAATCACCTAGATCATAGATTTCCCTTCAGAATTTGGAAATTGTTCTATGAAGTCCATTGAGATATGCTGCCACGCATGGTCTGGGATGGGCATTGGCTGTAACAGTCTAGCCGATTTGAGATTCTGGTGCTTACATAGTTGGCACACCTCACATTCAGAAACTAGTTTTTGAACTTCTTCCTTTATCTTAGGCCACCAAAACAGTCCTTTAATCCTCAGCAAGGTTTCTTTAATCCCAGAGTGGCCCCCTACACTGGATGTGTGCATATAGTTCAGTATCTTAGCTCTCAAATCGGTGTTATTCCTTATATAGATCTTCCCTTTGAACTTGATGATCCCATCTTTATGTGAGAAAAGAGACAGGTTATAAGGGTGGAACACATTGTCTGTAATAGTTTCCTGAGCAACAACATCATTTTCATAACTTTCCTGCAGTTCATCAATCCATGCTGGTTGGAGAATGGAAATGACCTTAACTTCAGCTTCCTCAACTCCTCTTCTCGATAGTGCATCCGCCACTTTATTTTCAATCTCTCTTTTATACTCTATGTTGTATTGATATCCCAACAACTTAGAGAGATACTTGTGTTGCAAGGGGGTTGATATTTTTTGCTCGAGTAGATACTTTAGACTTTGCTGATCAGTTCTTATTGTAAACTGCTTATGAATCAAATAAGACCTCCACTTCTCCACAGCTTGAATGATGGCCATTAATTCTTTTTCATAAACTGATAACCCTAGTGCTCTTGGCCCCAATGCTTTACTAAAGAAGGCATTAGGATTTTTTCCCTGTATGAGGATAACTCCTAACCCGGCATAAATCACATCTGTCTCCAGAATAAATGGCTTGCTGAAGTCGGGTAATTGGAGAATGGGAGCAGTTGTCATGGCTTGTTTTAAAGAGTTGAAAGCTGTCTCAGACTTTGGACTCCATTGGAATTGGCCTTTCTTGGTTAAGTTGGTCAGAGGCTTGGCTATAACTCCATAGTTCCTCACAAACTTTCTGTAGTATCCAGTTAACCCTAAGAAACCCCTCAGTGCCTTAACTGTTTTAGGTATAGGCTATTCTAGTATCGCCTGAATCTTTCCTTGATTTGGTTCCACCTCTCTCTCACTGATTACATGTCCCAAGTATTCCACCCTTGGCTGGCCAAAAATGCATTTAGAGGCCTTGGCGTATAGCTGGTTCCTAAGTAACTTGTTGAAGACAATCTCAAGGTGCTCCTTATGCTCCTCTAGACCCTTACTATAAATTAAGAAGTCATCGAAGAAAACCAACATGAAATTTCTATGCTCATCTCTAAAAATATGGTTCATAAGAGCTTGAAAAGTGGTTGGGGCGTTAGTTAAGTAAAATGGCATGACTTTGAATTTATATAGACCCGAATCAGTCACAAATGCGGTTTTAGGGATGTTTGGAATGTGGACTCTTATTTGGTGATACCTAGCCTTTAGATCGATCTTGGAAAATATGGTGGCTCCATGAAGCTTATCTAAAAGGTCATCTATCAAGGGAATATGGTAGCTATCCTTAATAGTAAGAGAGTTAAACCTTCTATAGTCCACACAAAACCTCAAACTTCCATCTTTTTTCTTAACGAGGAAGACAAGAGAAGCGTAAGGACTGGTGCTAGGCTGAATCACTCCCATTTTTAGCATCTCACTAACTAATTTCTCAATCTCTTGCCTTTGTAAGTGAGGTTACCTATAGGGATGGATTTTGAATGGATCCGTACCTTCATTTAGTTGGATCCTATGGTTGTGTGTTCTGTGTGGAGATAGACTCTTTGGTTCCTCAAAAGCTGTAGCATACTTAGAGAGAAATGGTTCTAGTTCTTTGGGGATATCATAAAGAGGCAACCTGTGGTGGAGTTTCTCTTGTGTTTAAGCAACTTGTCTAACTTTTTTCCAGAGATCATCTTAAGAGAAATCTTAGGTTTAATGCCTAAGAGGCTGACTTTTTTCCTTCCTTGTTTAAATGATATGCTTTGTTGTTCGAAATCAAAAGTGACCGGTCCTAGTCTCCTTAGAAGGTCTACTCCTAACACCATGTCGCACCCTCCTAGCTTAAGGATTCTAACCTCTGCAGTGAACTGATGACCTCCCATTTCCCAATTAAACAACTCACACTTTGAGTCACACTCTATCTTACCATCGTCAGCCACCGTTACAAGTAACTGATGAGTTTGGATAAAGTCACAGCTTCACTTGTGGGCGGTGTTGGGGTCCAAGAAATTGTGTGTGCTTCTTGTGTCTACTAGAATCATGACATAGTTGTTTTTTACCTTTCCAGCAAGTTTAATGGTGTCAGGAGTGGTTTGTCCCACTAGGGCACTGAAGGAAATATGAAGTTCTTCTCCAATCTCACTAACTCCCTTTTCCTTGTCTGAATCTACATCTTCCTCCTCGCCTAAGATAACAAAAAGCTTTTTACATCTATGCCCGGCGTGATACACTTCATCACAGTTGAAACATAGACCTTTCTTTCTTCTCAACTCCATTTCTTCCCTAGATAGCTTCTTAAGGGGTGGATATTTGTTCTTAAGCTGAACACTATCCTTGCTAGAGTTACTTACGGTGAGACTCTTTCTTATCTTATTATAACCACTCACCCATCCCTTAAACCCACCCTTATGCCCTTTGTTAATGGCTTCTAAAAGATTTCCTTGTTTTTTAGCCAAGGTGATGGCATGAGACAGGCTAGTAGGGTTTAGCATTTCTACCATTTGACTGATTTTGTCCTTTAAACCACCAACAAAGCTCTTGGCAAAGTAATCTTCAGCAAGTGCCTATTCATGGCAGTCATGAATGCTTTTGAGTTCTTCAAACTGGACAACATAATCATCAACAGATTTATCCTATCTGAGTTTGTTGAACTGACTCACCAAGTTCTCTTCATTGTGTGAAGAAAACCTTTGTAAGACCATACTAGTAAAACACTCCCATCCCATGTTTTCCTTGCCCTCTATATAATCTAAGTACCATCTATCCGCCAAGCCCTCCATATGCATTGCAACCAATAGTATCTTTTCATAGTCACTCATTTGGTTGAACAAGATTTCTGGCATTTCCTAATCCACCCTCTTGGGTTCTCACCACTAAACTTAGGGAACTCACATTTTGCAGCTTTCAAGTTACCCCCAAGAGCACTTTCAGTAATTCTATGGCTTGGTGTTGGAGATAACAAAAAATCACCTTTCTGTCTACTGACTTGTGGTGGAGGAGAGGGGTGAGTTCCACTAGTTGGCTCTTTACCCTTATTCATGGTAAGAGCTTGAAGAAACTCCCCCAGTTTCCTATCCACTGCGTCCTCAACCTTTTGCACGACTTCGTCTAACTTGAGATTCAGTTCCTCTTGATTCTTGGCCAATGCTTCATGGCCATTCCTCAATCTTCCACTTGTTGCTCAAGTGAATCCATTCTATTATTGTTCTTGGTCATTGAGCGCGCAGTTGCAGGATACAGGGCTCCGATGCCACTGTTATGATCCCAACAGAACACTAGCTCAAATGCCAAATTCCAAGAAAAATCCTAATTGTGAATGATTGTGGAGTGCCGGTGTAGTGGTGTGTGGTGTTGTGCTGTGCTGAAGAGTGATAACAGAAAAGGGAGAGAATTGGGGAGGGAAGGACAGATAGACAGAAGAGAAAACAAAAAAGATGTCATATGATTTTCAACAAAGTTGCTATAGTAGTCCTCAACTGAGCATTTTATAGCTAGAGTTGGGTTAGCGTTAACAAAGCATACCTTAATTCCTAACTAATTAACTAAACACTACTACAAAACGACGCCGTGTTCATAAGTTGCTGCGGTGTCGTTTGACTCTCTACTTTCATTAAGTGCCAGATGCCCAAGATGACACCGTTTCATTGAATGCGTTTTAAAAAGAAAAAGGAAACCAATGTGCGATTCTGATTCTGGAGAAGCGCTTTCAAGCTGGCTATTTAACATAATACATCAGTATCAATATCCCTTCTCAATATTGTATGTCATCAAACAACCCTTGGATATGCAGCAAATCACAGTGAAATGAGAAAATTAATTTATACCATAGATTATGAGCAAGAGGCAACCGGAAATAAATTTGTGATCTAATAAATTATGATCGAGGGGCTGAAATTCAATCAATCAGGGTGATTTAAACCCTTCTCAAGTGTCCATCCCCATCATGCAACCCAGATTTAGTAGAGAAAATATATATATAAGGATTACAAAAAATTTGTAAGACTCTGCTAATAATTGATTTGGGAATGAAATGTATCAACTCTGCTAGAGTGACAACATTGTATCAACTTTCCTTGGTATGCTAATCTTCAGTTGCAGAAAGTCTTATACCTTGTCATCAATTTCAGCAGATTCTGATGACCCTCCATGCTTTTGCTGACTGCTTCTGGAAATTGAATGACTACGCCGTTCTCTCCCCCCAGGTTTTGATGAGGCATTGCCATACCAGATCATTCCAACAACGGCAATGACCATGCCAATAACTACATGTAAATTAAGACCCTCTTTTCCGAAAAATAAGAAGCCGAGGATCAATACAAGGATAGTCTTCATGTGGCCAAGGACTTGGAATGAAACAGCAGTGAATCTGCCTATGCAGATGAACTGACTGAGATTTGTTCCCACGGCAATACTGCATGAGAGGATCATGAACATCTGCATAATCAAAGGTAAGGAAATCATGGGTGACCTAGTTCCACAATTTACAACTTTATAGAGAGGCAAAGAAATTCAGATATACAACAATATCTGAGGCATCTTGGGAGAAAAAAAACAAAATAAATAATTTCTGATTTAACTTAATCAATTTAGGTACCTGATAAGAATTCAATGAATTTATATTCTATTGATCCTCAATATTATGTTTTCATCCTATCAAGCCTACAAAATTTTATTCAACCCTTTTCACTCTTCTGCACCCAAACATACTTTCCATTACCGTATTTCCTCACCTTAAGGCATAGAATGGAAAATTTCTATATCAGTTACTTGTAATCCTGAAGTAGATTCTAATTGATAGGACAATAAAAAGGCTGCAACAAACTCAGGTTTCTCATAAGTCAATAGTAACGTTATATGAAGGTCAAAAAATTTCAAGTATGAGCTAAATCACAATTATATATTGCCACAGCTGAAAACTACAGGGGAAGTTAAAGGAAACAAAGAGACAAGACTACAAATAGCATAAATCATATTAGCAACGGCCAATGTTCAAAGGTCCTGCCCAGCAGATATACTATTTTGGCATAAGGTTTGTCATTGCTCACTCACTTGAGCAAACAATACTAACTAGCAGTAGGCTGGCAGGATATCATACAGTACAAGTGACACTAGGTAGGAAGATTAGCCAGGATAATCAGCTACAAGTTCATATTGGCAGTCATGCTACTGAGATATTTTTAGTGTTCCATATTGTATAACCAGGGAAGGCATGGCCCTTTTCCATAACATCAGTCTGCCACTTATTACCCATAAACATTTAAAACTTGTCATACAAAAGGGCAATATGAACTTTAAAATCATTCACATAAACAATTTTACATTTAAGAAAATATTAATTTCTCATTAATTAAGGGTCAAATGGCTAAAGTGTCAGTACATGCAGTCAACCTCAATATACATTTTCTAATTATCTCATAAACCAGAAGATCTGGCACACAACAAAATTATGTAAACCCAAAGAAACTATAGACAAATGCATAAGTGATACTAATATATTATCATATCAGGATCAGAGACAATTGGCTATAATTATACAACATAGCTAGTGGAAGCACTTACTACAGATGGTATGTGAAAGTTAAAGTCGTCAATTCTCTTGTTTGTCAACCAGTAATCCAGAAATGGGCCTAATGGCAATAGTGATGCAGCCTGGGCTGGTGCAGTGTGCCCCAGCAGGTTGAAGGAACTAAGGGAGTACTTTCTCTGAAGAAAATGAACATACTGCAAATGTGAATCCACAATTACGTTATTTTCTTTGCAAACATTGCAGACAAAAAGTACCTAAAAACTTTAGAACTGCAGTCAGAGAGACTATGAATGAAGCAAATTACAGCACTCACAAATTCAGCATACCACACATAGTCCATTATGTCTTTTCAGGCAGCAGAAATTTGATCTCTATTACAGCAGATACTGACAAATTCTGAACACCAACTATTTTACCCACTTTCATGCTTGAGTACATACATACATTTAGAGGTTTTAGTATACATACAGAATTCTCATACTGCAATAGGTCAAAATATCAAGTAGAACTTACATACTGTTGCAGTGACGTACTCCAGACTGCAATAAATGCAGCTATGAAGCCCTTGGCATTAACACTCACATCAGTAACCGTGCAGACTGCAACACCAAGGAGAACAACTAAGATGCTAAGCTTTGTGTCGGTTGAATATCGGATCTTGTCAAACACAACTTCCAATAAGCAGGATACGGGGATCATAGTCAGTTTTGCGATCTAATAGTATGCAAGACATAATATGACGTTTAGTAGTGTAGTGATGGAAGTTGCTCAATATTCTCTTATTTTTCTTTATTTTTCATTTTGAATGGATCAATGCATTGATAATTACCTGGTAGAATCCCACTGAATTCCACATTAAGCTGACATTCATCCCAACAATAGAAAAATTTGCAAATAAGACAAATTTTATAAGCTCTCGATAGGGTAGATGAGAAGCTTGGATGTAACCCAGCCACCTTAAAACAGCCGTCATCAAGGTTGTGGTAGCAAAATGCAAACCAGTTAATGTTGTAGCTGCACAGATTGTACTAGTCAAAAAGCTTAAAAACTCCTTGCAATATAGTGGAAACTCAAAACAAAATAATTTTAAATTTAAAAAGTACAATATGAAGTCCACCATTAGAAACAGAGAAGAATTTCATCATTATTTTAATTCACTACCAAGTGGTTTTAACTTCCTAACAGTAAAGATCATTCTCAGCTGCTTAACACCAGGGTTCTTCAGGAATGAATGAAAATTTCCTTTAATTTTTCAAGTATCCTCATTCAGTATGTCAATGTAACATTCTTCTTTTTCACACCCAAAGAATGCTCAGTAGTCCATAATCAATATTCTTTAGTGCATACATTCATATCTTTAAAGGCCAACAATCCTGCACAAATCCTCCAACAAAGTATTTATAGTATGCATATTTCAGAAACCAAGTAATAGTACAACTTTGACCATAAATTGCAAATCATGCAAACTCACTGTACATTCTGTTGAATGGAAAAGAAATTTACCAAAGCTGAAGCCATAAGTAGCCATTAATGCCTTATTGACGATAATAATCCCAACTGAGGTGACTACATTGAACATCCATGCAGCTGCATCCACTGCAGCCTTCTTATCAGCTTTGCTTGCTGGTGGCATTTTGCTTTTATTTTTTCTTATTATTACAACTGTCCAATGGGTGAAAAATTACCCTGATAGGACCATAAAGCTACATTCAATGCAAGAATTTTCCTCTAAATTACCTGCACAGGCACCATTATAATCACAAGATTTAAGCTAACCAGTAAATGTTCCAGTTACTGAATTAATAACAACTGCAGAAGTTATTCAATCAAAGCATTTCAGTGTAAAAATTTGTCCCCATAAATTAAGGGCTTTTTGAAACAGAAAAAGAAAAAAAGAAAAAGAACTTAATAGACCCTTGGCCGCAAATTATCTACTCTAAAAATAATATCAATAAAAATTAGCTCCAAAGTACCACACGATAACATTTCATATATCATCATTTGATCACATTTTTGACAATAGAATTTTGAAACTCCACGCATTCCAATCATCAGTTTACAGAGAAACTTCCAACAAATAAGATTACCAAATGCATCACCATCTAGTTTTCCACATCAATAGCACAGCACTATATCTATTCACAAATAGAAAAGATAATAAAACTAAACTTCAACAGAGATCCCAAGATTTACATATCTAAAGCACAAACCACATTCACTAGCCACAATTCAAACTCAATTAAACTCCATCATCATCATATCTAACAACCCAAAACCCCTAATTCTCCAGATCACATTCAATTCCTAAAACCCACATCAATTAGTCAACAAATTACAGATCTAACCACATAGAATCATCATATTCAACTGAAAATCAATGCACAACTCAAAATCACATTATTGAAAGGAACAGCTGTATAATAAAATTTGGCACAGATAAACGTACCCCTTTCGAAGTTTATAACGGAATTAAAGGGACTTTTGGCGTGAATTTCAGTTTTTCTCCAGATCCTCTCAACTCTAGAGTTAATATTGGCTCAGCGTGTTTGCATGTGATGCATATGTCGACGTATGCGCATATATATATATGTATATATTTATGTATGTATTTATACGGTGTAGAATTGACTGTAGTGCGGAATGAATGAACGTTGATATGGGAAATGAGAATTGAGTTTTAGGTTTGACCCCCAAAATGAAAATGGAAGGGAGATTTCTCTCTGTTACAATTTTGTTGATTATAAATCTTAATAGAAGGTTTCATTGTTTACAAGCACATTTGCTAGTAAGTTTATAGATTGTGAGGAATTTTAAATTTCAATTTATTAATTATGATAATATTTTTTATACGAGTTAATTGTTAAGTGGTTTTCTGATTAATTCATTGATTATGGCATACGTTCCTTTAGTATGTTTTGTAGCTTACGAACTTGAATTCAAAAAGAGCTCATTGATTATGAGTTGAGTTTTTACATGAGCTTGTTAATTATGATTTATGAGCGAAATTTTCATATATATTCATTGATTATGAGTAGACATTTTGTTTATAAGCTCAATGGTTATGAATTAGAAATCAAGAAAAGTTATCACTATAAAAAATCACTAAAATTTCGACTAAATTTTTCCATAGAAAATTTCTAGCGGAATTGCGTCGGATTTTCAAGGAAGCTATCTAAAATTTGCCTAAAAGTCAATGGAAAAATTGGATATTTTTGGTACCTTTATGGTGCGAAACGTTTCGGTGACTTGTTCATCGGAAAATTTTTCCAATAGAATTTCTGATAAAAATGGTGTTGAACACATTTTTTTTTGTTTAAAATAAAATTATTAAATGTTCAATGGAATTTTTCATCGAAATTCTATTGAAAAGTTAAAAATTAAAATCAGACGTGGGTTCCTCATTTCCTTTCTTTCTTTCTCATTTTCTGTCGTTCTTTCTCTGCTCTACCTCTGTCTTCCTCTCCCATCGTTGGTGACCTCATTAAGCGTACCACCGCTTGCCGCCATTCATTGCGCCGCCACACGCCATGCTAGCCATTGCGCAGTGCCCAATCGCCCCCACATCGCGCAACCGTGGCCATTTTCACCTTCCATAATTTTTTTTATTTAAAATTATTATTTATGACTTATTTAATGATTTTGATAATTTATTTGATTAGTTTTAATGTGTTATGTGTATGTATTTTCATTTATTTGTTTATTTGTTCAATTTTTATGAATTTTGGGGTCAGAATTTATTTGTTTAAATTTTATGAATTTTGTGGTTATATTGCATGATTTTTTATTTTTATATATGAGATTAGTATAAATTAAATTTGTAGTATGTATGTTCAAGCTTCAATTTGTTTGATTTAGTTAATATTTAATTTGTCCGATCATGGTTCAATTTAGGATGTAATTATTGAATATATATTAATTTAAAATCTTAATAGTTATCAAATTTTAGTTAAATTATGTGTTAAATTTTAGGGAAATATTAATTGGTAAATTTTGATAATAAATAATTATTACATATAAAATTACTATTTATTACATTTGATATTTTATGTTTATGTGTTTATAATTATTCAAATTGCTTGAGACATTAAGGTTTGCAGTTTTAATTTTGTAGAAATTAGATATTAATCTAGAGTTTAAATTTGTTTTTTATAATTTTAATTTATTAATTTTATGTGCTACGTGTATGTATTTATAACTATTGAAAATTTGATATTTTAGGGTTCTATTTATTTAATTTAGGGTTTATTAAATTTGTATTATATGTTCAATTTGTTTAATTTAGTGTTTGTTCAATTTAGGATTTAATTATTACGTTTATGTACTTTAAGGTCAATTTATGATTTAATTGACTATTTTATATTAATTAAATTTTTTTTATTATGATATCTTAGTTAAATTGTGTGTATTAATCATTAGTGAATTGGAAAGTAGGATGTAACATACATGTAATTGTTCTGTGATTAAATTTTTTATGCTGAAAAATATTTCATTGAATTAATTTGCAACTATTTTTTTAAATCCTAAGTTACATAGGTACTTTCATTGTTGATATCCATCACTTCTTTTCGTTTGTTCCCTTATTTAATCATATTCTGCTTTTTTTCAAGTAAGCGTGCTTTTTTATTTATTTATTATTATTATGTATATGGTCTAGTCTAATGAAAATTTTATGTCTTTATGATTAGTAAGCATGCTGTCACGCCCCAGTCGATTATGTGCATGAGAGCAAGACAATGGAGGTTGTAGGAAGGACTTGGAAGACTTTGGAAGGTCCTGGAAGACTTTAGAACCTTATAGAAGTCTTTAGAGGCTTATACATATTTGTAGAAAGTTGAAGACTAGTGTAGTCTTGTGTAAAAGTATCTAGAATCTTGTGGAAACTTATAGAAGTGTGAAGACTTGTGTAGAAGTTTCTAGAATAGTTTATAGAACTTTGTACTTAGTTGTAGAATTATGTAGAAAAGTACAGAAACCTAAAATGTTTTGGAGAGTTCTAGTTTTAGGAAATCTCTAGACTAGCAAATCTAGGTCGTATGATTAAATCAATCTCCACCATTCATCTGGGATGGAGAATAGTATAAATATGGTTAAGAGGTTATTTGTAAAACAATGTATGGAATGTATTTACTACCATTTTCTTGTAGCCTCTCTCAACTTTCTCCTTTTTCTCCTTTGTTTTTAATTATTGGCTAATACTCTTAGCACACACGACACTTAAACTCCGAAGGGTGAGGCTGACTTAGCTAGTATCGCAAGGGGCGAACAAGAGGCTAAGTGCCGCACGGTAAGCTTATAAGAGACAAGTCCGTGACAATGCGCTAGATGGGATTTGGGGTAAGGGTTGAGCCTTCCCATTTGTTGTTGTTGGATCATTGTTTGCTTGCATGTGTACGGAGTAATAAGAGATTGTGCTATTTAATAATTTATTTATAATATTTATGTGACATATGTCTTTATTTTGTGTGTTAGAAAAAACTTGGATTGTTATAGGAAAACTCTATCAAAAACTTTGTTGGGGTAATATCTTTATGAAACCCCATATATTAACCCCTAAGAGCCAATATTTTTGAATTATTAAATGTTTGAAAGGGGAAACTATGCCCAACTCTTTGTCCATGCAATAATTTCTCAAAAATACTCTTCATGGTCCTCAGATGGTAAATGTCCTCGTCACAAAAGATTCAAGGGATCTTTCTTAAAACCTTCAAATTTTATATTTATGAGAAATATACCTAGACCTGACAAGTAATGAAGTAGTTGAATCTTTAGTTTTGAGTTAAAATATAAAATTAGGTCTAAAAGATGCGAGTGAGTATAGCTTTTTGTTATCATAAATTGAAAAATAACTAATTTGCTTGTTTGAATTATTTAAAAATTGATTGGCATTTATCAAATATTCATTACCCTACCCTCAATCTATTTGGTAGGAAGACTTCTAGTGAAGGTTAGAAGACTCCTTCAGTTATGTTAGTGTGATTTTTGATTTATTATTGAACCATACACCAATATATATGGATATATACAATGTTATATAAATTATGATGCAAACTAAATTAAATAGATTAAAAACCTTTATATAATCATAATCATAACCTTCTTATAAGGATGGAAAAATGTGAGTAATTTCATCTTAGAATTAAGTTATGAAATTAGATAATTTCCTTCTTTATAAAACACCTTAGTAATATATCATATATTAACACTCCATAATATCAGTAACATAATTTTTTTAATGATGTAGATGGATAATATTTCTTCATATGGACTTTGGATGTACAATAGGCTTTACCCTAGTCGTTTTGGAATTAGGCTGGAATTTTTGGATAGGTTTAAGAAATTTATCTATCATGCATGCAGTTTACGAGAGATGGGACAATTAGGTAAGCCTGCATACGGTGTGAAATGAAATGCTATTTGTTAAAACTCAATGATGTTAAGGTGCACTTGTATGAGGTAGGATTTAAGCCAACTTACTATTACTGGTCAGATCATGCAGAGTTAGATCTTTACCAAGAAACATATAGTTATATATTTGATTATGATGCATCAACTAATAGACAACATGATCAGTATTCGGGTGGTTTGCATAGATATACAAAAATGATATATGTTGCAACAAGGATTAATTGGGGTGTGAGGGTGTACCATTTCAATCTAACAGTAGTAAAGAACATCCCAAAGATGAAGCTCAAAGGTTTTATGACCTGCTGACTGAGTACAATTAGCCGTTGTAGGATAGATGCAAAATGTATTTTCCATTATCCATTGCTGTGAGAATGTTGAGTATTAATAGCGACTTCAATTTGCCTCAGAATGCCATCAATGAGTTGCTGCAATTAATGTCTGAGGCCACACCTCGAGTTAATGATGTTCCTGCTAACTATTATGAATCATGGAAGCTAGCTAGCTGGCTCGACTTGGTGACACAAAAAATTGATTGTTGTGTCAATAGATGCATGTTGTACTATAAAGAAGATACAAACGACAATCAATGTAAGTTTTATGGAGCATTTAGATACAAACTTCAGGATTAGAGGAAGGGTAAAGGAAAGCTTCGGGATGTGCTAATTAAAAAAATGTACCACTTGCCTTTGATTCTTAGGTTGAAGAGGCTATATACTTCAATGAGTTCAACACCTTACATGAGATGGCATCACGAGAACCGTCGAGCAGATGGTGTCATGTATCATCCATCAGATGGGAGTGCTTGGAAATAGTTTGAGCAAATGCATCTTGAATTTGCAAGCGATTCGAGAAATATAAGACGTAGTTTATATGCTGATGGATCTACCCCTTTCAATTTATCTGCATCACCATATTTATGCTGGCCTGTAATAGTGACCCCATATAACTTTGCCTCTAGAATATGTATGGCATCGCCTAATCTAGCTTTGACATACATAATTCTTGGGCTAAGAAATTATAAGGTCCCTGCAGCCTTTAATTAAGGAATTGAAGGAGCTTTGGACTTCGAGTGTTGTCACTTATGATGCCTTCGGCAAATTTTTTTTTATTATGGGAGCTACTTTGTTGTGGATAATAAATGATTTCCAAGCTTATGGTATGTTGTCTAGGTAGATAATAACAGGTAGACTGGCTTGCCCTTATTGTATGGAAAACTCCAAAGCATTCTCTCTCAAACATGGCTGAAAGAATTGTTGGTTTGATTGCCACCTATAGTTCTCAGATTATAATCACCAATCTAGGAGAAACACTAATAGTTTCTTGGAGAATCGGGTTAAGAAAGGTCCTTCTCCTCTAGTGATGATTGAAGAGCAGTTGTATGAGTTGGTACGTGATTTGCCAAAAGTTACAGAAGTGGTAGTGCTCTTAGAATCCCTAACTATGGTGTGCAACACAATTGGACCATGCAGAGCATATTTTGGGAATTGCCCTATGAAAAGGCTAACTTACTGAGACATAATTTAGATGCGATGCACATCGAGAAGAATATCTTTTGAAAATATCTTTAACAATGTCATGGACACTAAGGGAAAAACCAAAGATAACGTCAATGCTCGCTTGGACTTGAATGTTCACTGTAAGAAGCATGAACTCGAGTTAATTTAGAAGGGAAATGGGCAGTAGGGCAAGCCTAAGACTAAGTGTGTCCTTACAACCGAGTGAAGAAAATTTGTATGCAAATGAGTAAAGTCATTACGAATGCCAGATGGATATTCTTCTAATCTGGCTAGGCATGCCAACAAGTATGGACATAAGATCTACAGATTGAAGAGTCATTATTTTCGCACCTTCATGGAGCAATTGCTACCAATTACATTTAGAGAATTACTGGACCATATATGAAAGCTTTGGCCAAGCTTAGTCAATTCTTCAGAGACTTACGTTTTATGAATTTGAGTCATGATAACTGGGACAGAATGGAGAAAAATATTCTAATAATTCTATACAATTTTTCTTCGATATTTTTTCATTACATGGAGCATCTACCAATTCATCTAATAGAAGAGACAAGAAATGAAGGGCACGCACAATATTGGTTGATGTATCTCTTTGAGAGATGAAACAACGTTCAAATTTATATGCTAATTTGTTGAAACTGTTTAATACTATTCAATATATATGTCTCTAAAACATTATTTATATTACACTTAAGGAGCTTGACAAACTTAGGAAAATTGTGAAGCAAAAGGTGCAAGTGGAGGGGTCTATTTGTGAGGCATTTGTTTGTAGAGAGATATCCAACTTGTGTTTGTACTACTTCCAATCACATGTAAGTTGCTTAAGAATAAGAGTTGGCTGGAATGACAATGGTGATAATGATGTTTCCATTCCACCTACTTTGTCTATTTTCAATCAACCCGATTGTGCCTCTAGTGCTTGTGTGACTAGGTACTTAAGGGATGCCAAGCTTAGAGCTGCAACACTGCATGGTTACTTAATTATGAGAAGGTTAAGGAATACATTGACTAAGTTATTCAACTAATTAGAATATCAATGTCCTTCAAATTGGGTACTGTTTTTGTGTTTCTAATATTTTCTCAACTATGATCTCGTAGTTATTTTGTAGAATACTTCAGCTTCGACAATCAGGATGTCAATGTAAGGATTGAAAATGACTTTACCTATTGGTTTAAGTCTTATGTAAGTATATTTACACTAACTTAACTATGCATGTTTTAGTTTAATTTAAATTTAGACAAAAACTTCATTCAAAACTAACACTTTATACGATCAATGATAGATCCACAACTCGAGCAATAGAATAATGAATATGTTCTTGAATGTCTAGCCTTCGGGGCTCTAACAGACAGGTTAGGACATGGCTCAAATACTTTGTCAATGGATTTAAGTTCCATACAGATGCATGGAGTCAGGATAAAAAAAAATAATGCATAGTGGTGTATGGGTGAAGAGAGTCGGTGGGGTTGGTGATGAGGAAGACTATTACAGGATATAAAGAAGGTGGTTAAGTTAAATACTCATGAGAATCTATAAGAAAGTGGTTTTGTTCTGTTGCGACTGGCTTGATCCTACTCCTATGACAGGAACTTGTATAATGCATCCAAAGTATATTATTGTTGAAGTTAGAGAAATGGGTAAGTCTAGGAAGTATTGTTGACCTTGGGCCTATTGATATGTTCTAATGTAACAAACCAACCTTTGATACTAATAATTTTGTGAAGTGATGTTTGATAGATAAAAAGAATCAAGCAATAGTTTATATTTGATCCAAAATTCAAGAGACAATTTTGAAGGAATGAGTGAATTCTAGTTGACAAGAAGCAGTTAGTGCTCATTTGCAGCATAAGCTGAAGAATTAGATTTTCCCGCCTAAATGACCTAGAAGTCTCAACGTTCAAACTTTAAATTTGAATTTAAGATTTGTAATGTCTCCAGAGAAGACAACTCATTTGCACAAAAATGGACAATGCAGAAAGCCAAGCTTGGCAAGTAAAGACTGTCTTACACGAAACAGGAAAGTCTTAAAAGAGTTCATACTTGCAAGTAATGTCCATAAATGGCTAGTTTGCACATCAATAGTCTAAGATGAGAGACGCTGCAAAAATTTATAAGCTTGTGCATTCAACCATGTTCAAGTTCTCTCAAGCTTCATTTAAAATCTCTCAAGTCTACGAGCTAAAAACCCGTCTTCATATCTTCTAAATTGAGAGTTGTGCTGAAATTATCATAATAAGCATTGCATAAGCTTAACCTCGTTTCTCATCGTGAATTTTTTGTAAGGTTAAAACTTATCCTTAAAGTTATGGAGTTGAAGGAATTTATTTTCTTGGGATGCACTATCTTGGTTAAGACTTATCCATAAAATCTAGGTGTCGAAGGAATTTATTTCTTTGGGACACATTGTCTAAGGATCCGATCTTAGCCCTATAAAAGGTTGGGTTATTAGCTGAGCCCTTAAAAGTCAAGGTTAGGTTCTTCAGTACTGTACAGAATTAAGGTTTTTGGCTAAGCCTATATAAACCAAGGTTTGGTCCTTTTGAATCATAAAGGACTAGGTTAGGATTGATCCCATAAAAATCTAGGTTAGAATTGCTCATGCAAAAATCTGTCTAATAGGTTTTATCATGTAAAAGATTGGTATAGTGATCTTTTCCAAAATCTTAACTTGCAAAGTTTAGGTAGAGCAGTGGGATTATCTGGTCCAAAGCTCTCTAAAATACTGGAGTTCTTTACTTGTC
This sequence comes from Jacaranda mimosifolia, assembly GCA_018894105.1. NCBI lineage: Eukaryota > Viridiplantae > Streptophyta > Magnoliopsida > Lamiales > Bignoniaceae > Jacaranda > Jacaranda mimosifolia. The sequence continues at coordinate 2,373,293 of CM032131.1, read as the reverse complement.
TTATTCTTTATTATCGCTCACTGCATACTTATTGATTCCTGCACTTTATATTATTTATTGCTTTGCTACTAATAAATAATCTGTTTGAGTGCTGCAAGTATTGAATTGATAGGATCAGGGAGCAATCATTCCTGATGATATTTCCACTGTGTGAAAAAAGGGCGAAGTAGTATAATTCACCCCCTCTTATGTCAACTCTGTACCACAAGTATAATCCATTTATAATTTCCAAACAAGAGAACCAATTTACTATTATCCATATCCTAAAAGAATTAGGGATAAACTCAATTTGTTGGTTGTTATAAAAGCTAGAGGTAGAGTTGAAATTGAGGATTCGTCAAAAGTTGCTTATTAGAACGATACTCCATTGCATGTTGATATAGTGAATTTAGATGAATTAAGAGAGGATTTAATAAAACTTAGTCATCCTTTAGAGGATGTTGGCGCATTGGATGTAAAACATGTAGATTGTATCATTAATGATGATAATGAAGATACCACATTTAACGATGATGAAGATAAATTTGATGACGATTATGAGACTAATGCATCTAAATATTCCAACAAAAATTGAATTATGTTAGCGATATGTCAAACTTGTTTTAACTTGTGTGTTTTATTAAGTTTAGTTATTAACTGTATATGCATTTCACATATGTAGTTAATAAATTTGTCATAATAATATTATTGTCAATATATATTGATTCTAATGTATGTTTGTTTTTATTTTACAGATGATAGACCAATCAAGTATCTATCCTCCTGCCACCGGCAGAGGTCAAGGTTCTGGTTGAGGTAGGGGCACGAACTTTATTTCCCCGACCTCTCAAACACACGTCCCAGCCTACCACTCTCCTCCCCTAATGGCTAGCTAGTTTATGCCTAATTCATGCTTTCTTCCCATACATCTCCACACTCTTTTGCCCTTGTCCTCTATATCACCATCACTAGTGACCTCCTCAATTGCTATGAGGTCATCCACTTTCCGTGCCCCACACCAACCATCACATACCAGTCCCCGTCTCAGCTACCATCTACATAACCTACACATATTCCTTCTCCATCATCCACTGCACTTGGCACCCAGTCATTTTTTGTTGCTCCACTCCACCTTTGCACAGCAGCAATCACATCTTCATCAGTCTAGACTTTGGGTAAGGGGGGATTAGAATCCTTATCCCAAAGTCCTAGTAAAGTATACTTGTATTTCGAAGGACACTGTGAGTGAGTTGTAGTGATTATATAAATATTATTATATTCCATTTTTGGTAGATAAATATTGTTGTTTTAATAATTATACAGTACTATTACGAATTTTATGCAGGTACACACCCTCGTTGGATGGTACCAAGTTCTTGACAAAGGTGATTAAGAGAAAGGTGTAGGAGCCCTACATACCCTAATCGAATATCCCCCAAGGCTTTCGAGATTTGATGTTCAAAGAGTGGAAGGTATATGTATGTTAATATATTCTTTTTTACAAATTAATTATGCATGTGTGTTCAAAGTACTAATTTATTTCATTTCTTTCACGAAAATATGTTTGTTGGGACCCCCAGTATGAAGGCTATATATGCAGAGGGTCTTTGATACTAAAGGGGATTATTGACTGAGTTATATGTATGGCCATGCCTGGAAAACGAGCAAGAGGCCAAAGTGGATTGGGGAGGACACTTGGGATGCTCGATATTAGCATTGGCAATCCCAAGATTTTAGAAGAAGTCTGCACAAGCTTGAAGAACTAGGCTTTAAATATCGGTAGATCCCTCCATACATGAGGTAGCATATTCATTGGGACACATGCTGAGTCTTTATTAAGTTTCCTAACTTTTAGTCTTTAGTACATTTAGTCTACTTTCAAAATGTTTATTACATTAACTTATATTTATAATGTTTGCGTGACATGGTTGATGAGGAAGAGTTGGTGTCTTTTCCATTTGTTCTTTGTTTATTTGGTTGATGGGAAAAGGGTTGGTGTTATTCCTATTCGTTAATGTGTTATTATTTATTTGGTTGTTGAGCTTCTATTTTTCTGGTAAAGACCGATTTCAGGGAAAACCCTGCCGAATCTTTTTCTTATATTTATTGCAGTTTAGTAATTTGTACATATAACAAATTCATGTTAATTCATATTGTGTATGTAAGCTCGGAAGTTGTAGAAGATACTAATGGTGGATGAGATTTTTGTGTGTATGTATCGTACCCACCAAAGGTGGGTTGGTAGGAGTTGGGTAGGTGATAGGATGAGGAGAACTGCGGTACGTTTGTTATATATGTATAATCGTTTTAATTACATTATAGTGCATTCAATTAATTATTTGATTTTTATCCTGTAGGGAGCTTCCAGTAGATGTTATCACAATCCCAGGCTTAGTCATAGGGAGTTGTGAGCAATGTAGAAACCCAACAGTCTCAGGCTGAGTTATGAATTTAGACTGTAAGTGGACCCAACAAAAAGGGACGAGTTTATGGGCTGAGCTATCAGCAGTCACCCTTCTTGCCTTGAGAGGAGCCACCGAGTGGATCAATGACAGCCTATTTGGAAGCCTTAATTCAAGATATGCGGGCCATGTTCATTGAGTAATTAGGTGCGATGTAGAATTAGATCAATCGACTGGTCATGCAAAGGGATGGTTCATTTGAATCCTTTGCCCCATCGCTGTCCCCACTTTGCCAGCAGCAATTTCAGCCACAACATGGCACTGAGCAGAAGTACCATGGTGAAGAGGATGACCATTTAAACCACGGTGATGATGTTGCTGGCCAGTAGAGAGAATGCATTTTTTATTTTTTGTTTGTAATGAAGAATTATTACTTTTTAAGATTTATATTTATAAAATTATGTTTTTTTGAAATTATAATTTTCATTTATTCATACATTTATTCTTTTTTACTTTTATTATATTACATATACAAGATGTATCAATAGGTTATATAGGGATGGCAATGGGTCCGGGTAAACCGGGGCCCCGCCCGGGATGGGGCAGGTTTGGGGTGAAAATAATGGGGATGGGGCGGGTAGCGGGTCTTGGTGAACCCGGCCCAGACCCACCCCGGTCCATCCTATATTATATTATATAATATATATTTATATTATATATTATATATTATATATTACATATATATATATTTATATTATATATTATATATTATATTACATATAACATATATTATATATAAGTATAAGTATTTATTAGGTTATAATACTATATTAGAAAATTAGGGTTTTTTTTTTTTTTTAATTTGTTTCAATTTTATTCTTTCAAACCCGATACTCACTAGAGCAAAATCTGTATATTCAAGTGATTATGAAGAAAAGAAGGTAAAAAATATATACACAAAAATACAAAAAAAAAAAAAAAAGGGTTAGGCGGGTCCAACCCGCCGGGTCCGGGTCCAAAGGTAAGGCGGGTCTTGGGTCCTGCAATACCCGCCCCGTTGCCATCTCTAAGGTTATAAGTATAATTACAAATAAATAAAATTATTAAAAAATAATTAAAATTTTGACATAAATTCAAAAAAGTTCCATAAAAAATAATTATAATTAAAAATTAAATTAAATAATAAAAAAATAAATTTTCAATGGGAATCCAAGGAACTTCCATCGGAAGTTATTGCAATAAAAATTTCAATTAAATAAGTTTCTGACGGAAGTGCCTCGCAATTTTGTTGGAAAATAATAAAAAGATAATTGAAAAATAAAAATTTCAATGGAAATTCTATGATACTCCATCCAAAAATTTCCGATGGATTCTTCGGTTGGAAATTTAATGGAAATTCAATTGATTGTAGAGGTCTCAATTCCATCTAAATTGCATTGGAATTCCATCAGAAAAAAATTTCGATTGAATTTCCCGTCTAAAAAGTAACAAAAGCTGATTTGCGATGAGACTTTTTTCGATACCTTAAATTCCATCAAAAATTTGTCGGAATTTTTGTTTTTCAACTGAAATCCATACATTGAAAAATTTCGTCGGAAATGACAAGTTTTTTTATAGTGAATGAACAAAATTTCTATGAACCATTAATTATATGAACATATTTTCTATCCTAATTTTATTGATTATGAGTAGATTTCAGAGCAAATTTCCTAACTAAAAGTATTGAAGCAAATTTTGTAATTGAGCTTATTGATTATGAGTAGACTTCTATGTACCTAACCTTATTAATTATGAAAATATATTTCTTGACTTTGTAACACAATTGGAATTCAAGAATAATTTTAAATAAAATTTCTAAATAAGCTCATGAAATATGAATGGATTTTCCATTTGATCTTCTTGGTTATGGGTCAACAATAAATGTTTTCTTTATGAGTTTGTCACGTGCGACTTAGAATTGAAGAAAGTTCATTGATTATGAATTAATCATTTATAAAAGCTCGTGTATAATGAGGTGATGTATCTTATTTAAATTTGTCGAATATGAGATAGATTCCATGAAATCATTGACCATGAGCAGAAATAGTCATTTTGAGCTTATTGATTATTAGCTGGAGTTCTCATTCTATATTTTTTATTTATAATTCAAGTTCAATTAAGTTGAATTCATTGATTAACTCTTTTATACCATGAATTATGAGATCAATCAAGCCAAGCTCATTGGGAAGTCATCCAGTATTATTGATTATAAGTTCAATTAAGTTGAGCTTATTGACTAATATTATTAACTATGAGTGCAACCAAATATGAATCATTAGATATGAGAATTTCATTGAAAGAAGATGACATTTTAAACATAAGGAGAATAAATACACTTTTACATTTCATGATTGAATCGTAAGAATGGGAGTCTGAATGATGCACCATATTTAGCTTCAAGTAATTGACCAAAATAACATTGGAAACAAGCATATTATAAATAATAGTTTAAAATAATTATAAAATAGTTTATAATCATAGAGCAATGTTTGTAAAAGATCAATGGTTTGACTTTTCTAAAAACGGCATGCAATATAACAATTTAGTTCAAAACAACATAAACTAAAAGTAAATACCAATTGGAATATGAAAAGTAGAACTGAGTCAGTAAATTAAAAACTTAGCTAAAGTTCCGTATTCTAACAGAACCTATATATCTAACTGAATCACCAAAATAGTTTGCTTTGCAGAAATTATCGCCCCTCATCTGTTAAGGGGTACTGCAAAACTTCCTCCAAAATAAGACAATCCAGAAGCTTTTTGCTGCACTCCAGAATAGCTTCGCTTCGAACACTATTCAATAGCCAACATCTAGTAGCATAACGCTAACAGTACACTAAAAGTGTAAAGCATAAAGTATTTCTGTATAACATAAATAAGAGGGAGGTCATATATTCAAACTTTGCTATGTATTCTGCCTACACCCAGTAGGCTTATATAGGCAAGAGGGGAGGCCAAAAATATGTCTAGATTCATTCTAGACAAGGTGCGAAGCACCTATAACTGTAGAACCGTTTCTGGATTGTTTTCAAATAAAATTGAAATTTGCAGCAAAAAGATTAACTTGAAATAATTTGCCCAAACACTCATCGCCTTCCTAAACAAGGCAGCAACAACACATATGTGTGGCCACACCTTTATAGGTCTCTTAATTGATACTTCACCAGTCACCAATCATGGAACCACATATAAGGTGCTCTTCATTTGGAAAAACTTCCAATGTGGGATAAATGATCTAGCATTAGGCATAAGAGTTTTTTATACTCCTACTATTCCCCCACACTTGTCTCATAACCAATGTGGGATTCCCCCACATTCATAATCTTTTGCCCTTTTGTTTCCCTCTTCACATCTTCAAACACGTATGAATTCCAACCAGATTAGCATCAATCCATAAGTCCAAATCACTTCTTAAACATGTAATTAGTCTCAAATCCAAATTAATTTGGTGCCAATTACAACAAATAATATATAGCTGAATTATTAAAAATTAAAAAATTAAAGTCTAAAATGGGTTTGAGGAATAAATTTAAATCAACGAATATCACTGAACTAACGCCTACCCGATTAATATTCATTTGGAACTGATTCATACATCTAATTGATATATAACTTTGCTTATGCATGCCAAGTTGGAGATATGCCTACTGAATGTAATAATTTGGATATTGACCTGAAGCATAGTTAAAAGGCCAATTAGGTTATAATTGATTCAACATGAAAAAAAAATGGTCTATCAATTTACTAGCATATTCTATCTATTTGATATTTTTTCGCAGTCACTAATAATGTAAATGAGTTTTAGATAACTATATCAGTCTATAAAGTCTTCTATCAAATTTGATATATATATATATATATTATCATTATAATTCATAATTCTCACTACAAAAAAATTAAACTTAGCGGGGGTCAAAATTAAATGTAGCGGGGTTTTTTAACCCCCGCTAATTCCTTTAGCGGGGATTCAGAAAACCCCCGCAGTTATATGTCCTGCTAATTCTTAGTGGGGGTTTTGGAGCACCCGCCGTTACAATCCCCGCTAATAATTCAAGGTGATTTTGTGGGTTTTTTTTTTATTTAGCGGCGGTCGCAAAACCCCCACTATTATTAAAAAGAATTATTTCATATAATATTAGTGGGGGTTTCAAACTCCCGCTATTATTCAAGAGCATTATTTCATATGATTTTAATGGGGGTTTCAAACCCCCGCTATTATTAAAATGTGGTATTTGATAAAAAAATTTAGTTAATTTCACAATAATTTTTTTAAAACTAATTTTTTGGTTAATTTTCAATATCCCTATATGCCATTTCATATACCTACCAATATATCTTCATTATCAAAATTTAACGCAATCAATTGATTCCAAAAATCAATCTATTAAAATCAAATTTCAAAAACATCAACATACTCAAAAGCATCATCATTCTCAAAATTATCAACATCCTCAAAAACATCAACATCATAATCCACAAGTACTAAAACGTTCAACTTAGTTTTCCATGTAAGTAAACACTACAAATAAGTGGCTAGTGAGGAACTTCATTGTGATCTTGATTGCTGCACTTGAAGATCTTCCTACTGGAGAAGTAAGAGATTCATGTTGACTACCTGCATCATGTGCCGGTGCTTGTGCCTATGGGCAGAAAAATGAGTGTTTCAAAAGATCGAAACACCAAACTTCAAGCTATAACCAACCATACCAAAATATGAACAAAAAACAAATACATGTGGAGGTGGATCAAAAGAGGAAAAATGATATTAAAAATAATATAGTAGTTAATTCTCCAGCTGCCTTATTTTATTTTCTATATCCAGAGTTGGTGGACTGGTGTGTATGTAAGTGTAGAAACCCACAAAAATTGAGGTCAATACTTCATGAGAAATAGTGAGGTCACCACTTGCCACAAACTCTGCATGTCTTTTTTTATACAATTCACACAATTTTGTTCATATTATCACTAACAATAACTAAAAACAATGAAGAAAGCTCAAAATATATAATTTGTAACGAATTAAGATATTCTAAATAAACTTAATAAAGTGGACGGACGTACATGGTAAATTTCTATTCAAGTTGTGATCCAATAATAGTTTATCTTCATTTTAGTCTATGAATGCATGATTCGATTATAGTCTTTGCAATATGTTTTAATTTCTTCACCTTTAATAATACACTTCAAATCACTTTATGTCTTTCCAATATGTTATAATATTAATCCTTGTCACTATTAAATCAGATTATACAAAAATAAAAATTATTGTCACTTAAAAATATCATTAATAATAGAATAAAAATTATTATCACTTAATAAATGCCATTGTGACAATTTTTACGTTGTCACTTATTTTTTTACCACTAATATTCCATTCTTTTTTTTGTGTGTTTTAATCAGTTAAATATTCCTCCATAACATTTTCATTAATCTTCCTCCTAGTCTCGATCGACTCTATTACTTATCAATTGTTATTTGTTCAATCTTAATCTATGTTATGAACTAGTCTAATTTCATTAAAGTGTTTGTTTGTTTTTTGTTTTCTTTCCTTCTTTCCTTTTATTTTCTGGCGTTTGAAAAATAAAAGTCAATATATTATATCCTTGCCAAAATGAAACGCAGCAGGGCAATTCACACAAAGGTTTGGATTACTTACTTGACCAAAACTTCAATTAAAATCAAAATTTGGTACATATTGGTTTGCTGGGTACTATTCTCACATTATTTTTAGTTTTATTTTTTAATACGTTTCCTTATATATACTGCCTATTTATTTGCATTTTTTATATCCCTTTTCACATTTTAAAATATCTGATAATTAAAGATTATTTGTCTACACTCATTCTCACTAGAAATATCATATATAATCAAATAAAATTTGACATAAAATATATTTTAACTATCACTCTATCTTATATTAAGAATTTACTATACAAAGAAGCCACATTTACTTTTTATCTGTGCGTACAACATGAATTTTTAAAGATGAATGAAATCAGGAACAAAAGTTTTAACAAATAGAAAGGGATTTTCTGTCTAAGAAATTAATTAGAAACCAATGTTGAAAAGATTATAATAGCTTCCTTGATGATCAAAAAAGTTTGAGAATTTAAAGAATTGCAATACTAATTTTAGAGTATAACTTAAGAACTAATTCTTTTGTATTATCCCACTATTACTTTGCTAAGGTCTATTTATTTACAAAGACTTAATTTAATTGGTCATGGTGAAAGCAATAGAATGAAGATTTCAATACTTTTTGATTAAGCACTTAGTTGTTAAAGAACACAAAGCACTACAAAGGAGAACGAAGTTTACTATTCTTCTCTCTTGAACTAAAAATTTCAAAGAACTATTATATGCCTTCAGGAACACTAATAACAGAATTAAATTGTCCGACTTTTCTACTGGTGCATACAACTGCATAAATTAAGAGGGGGGATCTTTTTTGCTGATATATTGATTAGCAAAGTAAACAGAATTGATTAACAACCATTTTCACTGCCATATTCAAGAAAAAGTTTTGATTCCATATCTATTGCAGACCAAATTAGAATGAATGAAAAAGAAATTAAATGTACAATTAGAAAACATAATATAATTTTTCAACATATGGAACACTAATGACAATATGCTTAAAAGGGAAAACACTCCGAGAAACATATACCAATTTAAACCCTCTGTTTGCAGCTTGTGATGAGGAATAAAACCTACTTCTTCCAATTTCAATTTAAACTCTTAATATAAGATGGGGGATCAAAGACGCATCCGTGACTTCTTCCACATTCAATATCCAAAACTGTTTCTACAATGAAGTGCCAATGTGGCCTCTTAAGCCGCGCAAGTGCTCTCGGGAACAAAGAGGAAAAACACATATCAGGAGCTTGCTTTCTTACCTCAAAAGTTGTTATCACTTGTATATATAGGAAGACTGGATGGAAAACCTATCATTACTAGCTTTCAAGTTACCTATTTTTTTCTGGCCTAACATTTCCACCTCACAAAACTAGACTGGACTGCCATATTACCATATTCTTAGCTAGTCAATTTGAAAGTCAAAGTTCTACTTAACCTCTCCTTCCTATAAATTAAAGCCCCATAGACAACGTATCTTCAGTTGAGAAAAACACAATATGACATATCAATAATACTACACACTGCATAACAATGTCAATTTGCCACATATAGTTTAATTCCAAACTCGCACTATTCACACTATTTCACATTGTTGTAGAAAAACTAGTTATTCCTCAGCATTATCTCACGCAATTTCAGTCTATATATCTCAGTTCTACATATTGAGAATATATAACATATACATAGAAAAAATTAATAAACTTTATATCAACATAAAATTCCTTTAGTTAATTGAAAAAAAAGTACGAATACTCACCCGACCACTTCACCCAGACACAACCGGGACTAATTCCTCTTCAATCAATTGGCTATGAGCAAATGCTTCTTTCACTTCATCAAAAAAAGATAAAATTAAAAACCCTAGATATTTAAAGAGTTAGGAAAAGAAATATATACCTATGCTTCGGTGGATTCTGAGTAGGGTTTAATGTGCAACACAGCGGGAGAAATATTGAAATATACCAAAAGAGTCGACGGTGGCATGGCGGAATGGATGCGGACGCAGAGGGAGAGATTTTTTAAAAAACGAAGAAGAAAGGAAGAACTACTTTCTTTGTTTTGTTGGAGGGAATTGATATGGAACTGTACAGTTAACACATTAGTTGTAATATAAAGAAGAAGTGCTATTGTCAAAACACGATGTCAAGGTATTATACAAAATGTAAATTCTTAATTTTACAATAATAATTTATTTGAATTTATAATATCCTAAAAATCGATTCTTAACTTAATTTGAATTGACCATGATGTGAAAAAAGAAAAAATAATAATTAAGTAATATTATAAATTAAATCTAATTAAATTGATATATTACTATTTTCATTAAAAAAATTAATACAAAATTAAAAGATATTTTAAAATAATTTTAAAATAAAAATAATTAAATCTATATTAACTAATTTTAGCACTAAATTTTGGGGATGTTAGTTTTATGAAATATTTTTGAGCTTTTAAAGATGGTGAAAATTAAAATATTAAATCGATGCTTAATTGTGGTATAGTTGAGGATGGATCTTTAATAGGGATTGTAAAACTAAAAACTAAAAACCCTTATTATTTATTAGTAATTAGTGGGGGTTGTAAAACCCCCATAGTTAAACTCCCACTAAATACTAAAAATCCTTGCTGTTTATTATTAATTAGTGGGGGTTAAATAACCCCCACAAAATAAGATGATTAGTGGAGGTTCATAATAACCCCCACAATTATGTTTATTTTTTGTAGTGTCTCTAATTCTTAATTATATTAACCATGACATATTACTCACTTAAATATTGGAAGACCTTTACTAGGGACTATGTAACCTTTGATCCATCACTTGGAAGTTTTTCTCTCTAAAATATTATATTTTTTCGGCTCAAACTAAATTTATAATGTTGAAAATTTTGATAAAACATCACATATGATTGATTTTTAAAAAAAAAAAAAAAAACTAGCAGTTTATAGAAATTTTTTTAAGGCAAACTGTATAAATCCATTTTACTATGAATCCCCATCATATCAAAAAAGACAACATTGATGCCCAAAACCCCACCTTTGAGCTTTTTGATACGTTTTTTTTCTTCCTGAAGTATGAATAAATTCTCTAACATACTAGCTGCAAGAACAATTCTTTTTTTATTATTTTTCCTCAAAATCCAAAAAAATAGGAATAATTTAGATTACTATATAACACTCCAATAAAGTTTTATAATTGATTTAGGAGAATTTTTTTTTCAAGTCACTATTTTTCGAAGGTCATAAGTCTTTTCTAATTTATTTTCTCTTAATTTTTGGGCCATTTAAGGTATTTCTAATAGTTCGTGTACCAATTTGACTATTCGATAATACTTCATGCATCAAATATGGTTTTATTTATTTTGACAAGTTGGTAAATGGTAATGAAAGTACAAGCAATTGGGGACTATGTACAAATTACTACAGTAGACAAATCCGGTAGACTATAGTTGTAGACAGATTACATTGGGGACTCTATGTATTTGTATTACTCCTTCGTTAATACCTCACTAAATCATTCGGACTTACCCTTCTTGTTCTGTTCTTTCTATCCTTTGCCCAAATTGAAGGAATAGAAGGCACGTGAGCTTGGGCCATTGTGCATAGTGTAAATAGTATTATCAAGGTTTCTACAAATGGTGAGAATGTGGTATTGTGGTATACGTGTGTAGTGCAAATAATGTGTCTATCAATAGGCTACGTCTTTATTTTTTAATAAGTGTAAATTATTGGAGCCTGAGATGTTTGACACAAGCATTTGAGTGATTGCAAATCATGGAGTTTTGTAGCAGGACTAGTTGACATAGATGTCAATATTTGATTTTGATCTTACTGATCCTTTGCGTTGTTATGGGTTTATTTAAACTAAAAATTTTGGAGGTATATATTTTGTATTTTGGATATTGCTGGAAATTTGATCAGAGTAGCATCTCAGTCGGGAACAGGTACCCCTCGGACGGGGTGTTACAGAGGTGGTATTAGAGCTTGGGTTTGAAAACCTATGCTATGCTAGGATATGATCCTCAGAATGTGAAAGTTTTGGTTAGTAGAGATTAAGCGTGACTCTAAAATTTGATTAGGACATGAATTTTTGGGTCAATGTTTGGTTCAAGGATGTGATGGATTATGATTAGGCAGCTGACCAGTATATAATTCGTGATTCCTGAGGTATCGAACTTGTGACTTTTATATTTAGGAATAATACTCTTGGGAACTTACATTGAGTACGAACTTGTTTGAGAGCATTTTGACTGATATGTAAGCTGATAATCATTTTAGATAGAGTTGAACTTATTGAGTAAAAGATCTTAGTAGTTTGATACTTTGGATATAAGGGTGTGTTGTGACTTAAATAATATGGCTATTTGGTGAAAGTGGTATGTTAATAACTCAAATCTTCCTAGAATATGGAGGCTAAGGTTGACATGAAAATCTGGCTAAGATGTGAACTTTTGAGATATTGCTTGATACAAAGGAATAAAGGATTGTTGTTGGAGTGGCCAACCAATATCTAGTACGTTACTCATGTGATGTCAAGCATACGGCCTCATTATCGTATGGTAGAAAAATACTTTTGGTATCACTTTGATGTGCGAGTATATTTGTGATAATAGAACTTCAGAGACAAAGAATCGTTGTGGGATAGTTAGTATTTTGGTTTATACATATGGTTGAGACCCATACGATATTGTTATCCCAAAAGAATCGATATTTCAATAATAGGATTGGTTAGTGTAACTACATTGTGGTATTTGAAAGGGAAACATGGAATATTTCCTATAAGGAAATCTTTTAAGATAAAGATGACTGATATGTATATGTGTGTGTGTGTGTGTCTGATTTAAACACCTGGAAAAATTAATTCATTAATAGTAGGAAAGCTCATTTATATGCTTACAAGATGACAACAAACAAAATGAAAGAAAGGTTGTCTATGAGAATGGAGTTGTTAAGGAATGCGAAATACATCTATAGTTAGTGTTGGAATCTTGAAGGAAAATATCAAGTAGGGGTACAGAAATCCATAAGGATATGGCGAAATTAAATGGAAATGATGGGATAAAAAAAGTTGTTGATGGAATCTTAATCCAGAAGGATTTGATGAAGGATGATGGTTATTATTCTGATGAGACCTAATCGATTATTGAAATATAAAGATATAAGACATGCAAATGAAAAATAAAGATCTACATCTGGAAATGAGAAACCTAAACAAACCTTGACCATTGAAGGCTAGGATCTTAAGTTATAGAGATTGAAATAATACCTATTGCTTGAATAAGTATACCCATAAGAGCAACTCGTTATAGTATGCCTATGTATCAGGTATGATTAACTAAATGATTTTATCGGTGATATATCGAATTTAGTTGAAAATGCAACAATCTGTTAGGATAACCAGAAAAATTTTGGTACTATTGAAAATGAGATTCATCTATAGATACACCGATAAAACTATGGGGAGGGGCTCTTGTATCAAAGAAATTGGATGTATCAAATGAACTCCACAAAGTTTCCACCACATTTTGATATTTTGTACCTTTAGGAATGAAATAGCAATTTTGGCACTAATTTGACGATCAACAATCAACAAGTTTAAAAAGAAAATTTTAGTATTCTTAAGAACTAGATAAACATATATATATATATATATTTACAGAAGTTGCATATAAATGTAATTGTGTGGATCGACTTGAATTTTAAAAAATCTTATCTCATGCTCAAGTATCCTATGTTCTACAATAATATGTCAACCTCGACATTATTTGGAAATGTTTTAGGTTTAATGCTATGGGCTAAATTGATCCAGGCTTGTTTTCTCAAGCTAAAATTTTGACACGCTCACTACAAAAAAAAAAGCCTTTTATTACGTTTTAAGTGGTGTGGCAATAGGCTGCAATCTGTAGCAAAAGGTTGTTGTAGTGAGCGTGTCAAAATTTTAGCTTGAGAAAACAAGCCTGGATCAATTTAGCCCATAGCTTTTGCTACGAATTTACTACGAATTTGATCCCGTAGTGAATACAGCTGTGACCAATACTTTGCTATGGAATGAGCTCGTAGCAAAAGATTTTTGCTACGAAATTTTTGTCTTTTGTTACATTAGTAGATAATCTACTTTTTGGTACATTAGTAGATAACCATAGCGAAAACTGTTTTTATTACAACCAATACTCATAGCAAATATTCAAAAATGAGTTCAAAATTCATTTTTTAGGGTTGTCTAGGGATAGCAAAAACTTTTAATATAAATTACCTATATTATTATTATTATTATTATTATTATTATTATTATTATTATTATTTAACCTTGCATTTGAAAAGTTCTAACTATTTCAATAAAAACATCTAAAAAAACAATAATAACCACAACCAACTAATCATCAAAATATAAAAATTATGAGCATAATAAAAAAATTTCTGAGACAAAAATAATATATGTTTATATTAACCAAGAATTCCCCAATACATAATTGCTAGGCATTAAATATATTGTTTCCCATATTCAAAAAATTACTAAGTTGATAAGTATTAGCACCACAATTTAGAAGCCATATGGAAATACATCATCATTAACAAAAAGTTTAGAGGAGAATATATCATCATTTACGAAAAACTACATGTATTACTTGTCAAAATACGGCCACATGCATGTGCAAATTTTATCTTTACATCTCCATGACCTACAACAAAATCAAATAAATAATAAATAAATTAAAATATAATTTCTCCAAGACATATTAAAAAGTTGTAACAGAAAAAGAGAAGTAAAGTGTTGTACGTACATCAACAAATTCCCAACCAATGCATTTGTGAACAACTTCTCCAATAGTCTTTAAATCATCTTGAGGGATCAGTAATTTAGCATTTGGTACCTAAGTGTTTTCTACATTGACCTTCACATAAGTAGGCTTTTCTTCTTGTTCAACAAATGTCATACCAACAACAATGTCGTGTGCCACAATTTTTTTTGGTATTTCATGGAAAAATATGTGCACGCGAGTCCCAACCTAAATGAATATCAAGGAAAAGTATTGAATGAAAGTATTCAAATTAAACAAAACAAAAACCAAACAAAGCAATAAAGTTGTTCAAAATGTATGCTTAAAGTACAGTAATTAACTTGCAGCAATTAGAAAAATGTAATCTTATAAGACATTATTCTAGGAAGATGAGTGTTGATACCACAATTCAAAAATAATAAGTAGATTAGATTCCAACAAGAAAAATAATTTTTTTTTGGTAGTTCATGGCAAAATATGTGAACACGAGTCCCAACCTAAATGAATATCAAGCATAAGTATTGAATGAAAATAAATATTCAAATTAAACAAAACAAAAACCAAACAAAGCAATAAAGTTGTTCAAAATGTATGCTTAAAGTACAATAATTAACTTGCAACAATAAAAAAAATGATAATCGTATAAGACATTATTCTAGGAAGATGAGTGTTGATGCCACAATCCAAAAACAATATGTAAATCAGATTCCAACAAGAAAAATAAATAGGTCATCAGTAAACTAATTTAAGGTACAAGGAGTTTCAACGCATTTTCTTATTATTGTATTCTAACACTAGCTTTGCAACTCTATTCATTTTATAATTCAATATGAATCAAATATAAGCCAAAATCCCATTTAATAAAGTATCAAACATATGTCCTCATCTTGCATCACACACATAATTCACAAAAAATTAATCATCCAAACATATATAGCCAATTATGTATACCTTGACTGGATTATTATTAATCAAATAATGCATGATGTTTTGTCCCTTATGCTGGTCACCCTCAACCTACAACCATGAAATCAAATCTTAACAACAACACATAATATATCTCATACTAATATTATATTTGATAAAAGCTGATTTAGGAAACATTGATGCATTTTGAATCTGCACATTTTTTTTGCTTCTCAAGCTTTTCATCACAAGCTGCATTAATCAAGAAGTCTATGCTCAACAATGTGTTTTGTGGTTGTAGATACATTACCTTGATGAAAGAGTAAGCAAGAATACAATATTTTGATATTGCACATATTTCTCTTTAGAAGATGGAACATCTTCCAATGCATTCAGGGTTTGATTGGGCAAGTTATCATCCTTTAAAAACTGCAAACATTTGTGCTTCTTAAACTTTTGATTAACAACCTGCATTTTTATCCAATTGTTGTTAGTAGAAATAGTCTACTTAAAATTAATATCAAAGTCAAACGGAAAGATATATGCCTTGATTGGATCACAATATCCTTGCACAGTTTTTTGTTTCTTAGACTTTCCACTGATAACCTAGATTTAACAAATTATGATAAGCAAAGTGCATGTAATAAGAGAAGTTATAATTTGCAATTTAATATGTGGAAAAAGTCTAATTTTGACTTTCTGGTCATTCAAGCCAAAATACCTCATGGCCTTTAATTCTAAGTGAATCATCCAACCCACTCAACTTCGATTCATGAGAGCTTGATGCATCTTGAACCTTCAAGTTTCAATGTATTAATGGAATAGAATCATAATAAATTTTGCAATAGACAAATCACTTACTTACTTGAACAATATCCAACAAGGACGTTAATGTTGGATATTGACTTATCAACTTTTCAATCTTTTTGGATACATGGCTTATATTTTCCTTCACCCTGAGCAATTCATCTTTCTCACGTACAACTTCATCTTTTAGAGTTTGCATTTGTTGCTTTTCCACAACCGTTTCATCCTTAATTTTTTGTAGTTCCTCTAATTCTTGCTTTCGCAAATCATGCAATACATCAGTAGCTTGTTTCTTACTTGGTGTAATTCCTCTTCCGGGGCATCTCACTTTACCATGAATGTCATTTCCCATAGCAGCTCTAAAAATTTTCATCTTAAATTCTCTTGTTCTCTCATACTCTGGCTTTTTTGACAATTCCTTAGTAAAGTGTGCTTGTAAAAAGCAAAAGTCAAAGTATAGAATAAATTAAAAAGGGTAAATAGCAGACAACCCCCCAACGTATAGGGTCATATGCACTTTTCCCCCCAACCATTGTAGATGTGCGAAAAGATTACCTAACCTTCGCTAAATGTGTTTGAATACCCCCTCGTTGCATTTTTCGATAGAATATTCTACCGGAGATGCTGAAATACTTTGGATATATTGCATTTTACCTCCTGAACTTTAATAAAATATGCATTTAACACCTTAATCATTCTAAAGTGTAGCACTTTTATTATTAGATTTTATTTTTGTGGAATTAAGTGAAATAGTTTATACAAATTATTATCATACAGTAGTCACTTATCAATATATAGACAGTTAAATCAATTTAAGCAATTATATATTTACAAATTAATTATATAATTATATTTTACTTAGTTTATATGGATAAGTTGATTAAAACTAATTTTAAAATTATATTCTAATTGATTTTATATCAATATAACATTATGCATATTTGTTAGCAAATGATATTAAATATTCTTAATTTAAATAGAGTAATAAATAAGAGAGATAATGTTGTATTAAGATCTACATTATTTGCTACCAATATTCATCCAACTAGTGTCATTTATCTTATATATTCTTATTCAAATTAAAATCCTAAACTACTTATACTCTTAATTAAACAAATAAACACAAATTTATAAATACACCATAACAATCATTTGGTATAAACCTAAATTATTTTTTAATTATCTTGCACACATTAATTTAGAAAATTTTGTGCCATTAAGTTGTTATAGATTTCAGATAACTCAAATTGACTGAACTAGTGATGTACTGACAATTAAGTAATATATGATAATAATATTTGACAAAATATTTGACTTTATTCCACCAAAATATGAATTTAATGCTAAGGGTAATATTTTAAAGTACTTTATGTGGCTAAATATAATTTTTTTTAAAACATCAGGGGACAAATTGCAACAACTTTTAAATATGCTGCCGCAAAGTTGGAATATGGGGTATTTAAGCACATTGAGCAAATGTTGGGTAATCGTTCTGCATACTTGCAATGGTTGGAGGGCAAAGTGCAAATGGCCCTATACATTGGGGGGTTGTCTGCTATTTACCCAATTAAAAAGCATTATCAGCTTCTACTTAAATGAAGTCCCAGTTTCTTCTTTTGTTTCTATTATTAACTAGCCTATGGTGCATTAACATGTGGTTATGCTTGTATTTACCTTCTTAGTATCTTTCTTTATTTTGGTCTTTAAGTAGCCTATGGCGCATTAAAATGTAATTAGAATATTTTCACTTTTCTATTTTCATCTTAATGGGTTTTGTTTTCTTTTGGTACCATCTTAATAGGTTTTGTTTTCTTTTGTTTTCTAAGATTCTTCTCTCTGTCATCTTCCTTGTAAATTGTAATCAGCGAAAACTAAAGAACAGAAGGTGACAAAGGAAAGCCAAAGGCATGTGAAAACATTAAAGAAGGCAGCAAACATTAATTAGAGATGTAAGACAACTCACAAAAGGAAAGCAAAGTATAGAGTGATCCAAAGTACAACATGAGCTTTTAACTAAAACTCCCAACCCTAGTAGGATTAGGATTTCAATGCAACTTCTTAAGTAAGATTAGGATTTTAATCAATGTTCAAAATCTTCTAAAGGCACCCCATCTGGAATAGAATCCAAAAATTAAAAGTTGAACTCAAAGCAATGTATAAGAAAGCATATACTTACATGCAAATATGATATGTTATAGTCATCATCGATCCCATTTCCACGAGATCGGGACTCCTTCCATGTATCAAGCTCAGTAGGATCTAGACCTTGCTTTATCAACTGAAATATACAATTAAATAAAGTGATTAGAAAACTAGACATTTTGTAATTCTAATTATTCAAACTACTGAATCAATAAATAAGTTATTCAATACCAAACTTACCTCCTGATCTACAATAGCAAAAGAAGTCCTACCAGTCCTATGTGGGCATTATTTCTTCCCAATATTTATTGCATTTTTTTGTGCAATCTCCTGCCATGAATTAAGTATATATGCATATAAATTAAACATCTCCATCAAAAAATGTAGTGTTAATACGCGAATGATATGCTACAAACCTGAACTTCATCATCTTTCCAATACTCTACCAGTTGTAGCCATTTATTTTATTTTATTTTCATATACTATTAGTAACATTTTTGTTTGTATACCTAGTGTTTCCTTAGTGTTCCTCGAAGGCCTCTCCAATCCTTTGCACAACTACTCTTGCACTATTTTAGAAGCTTGCAAAAAGAAAGAAAATACATTTATCTTTTGACCACAAGGAGAGAAGTAATAATCTTAAAGAGAAACAAAAAACATTCATTTGCACAAGGTTAGATATGATTTTTTCATACGAGGGTTGGAACTTTACAGTTGGCACAATTGGTTTTGTTTTCAAATATGAAATGTTGATGCCTAGATTTCATAACAATAAATTAAAAGACGAGGACTCCTCTCTAACAGTTATTCTAGAAAAACAAGTTGGAAATGAAAGCGGAGAGAATTACCAACCAAAAGATAATTACAAGTGAAGAGAATTTTAGCAAAATTAAAACAAGGAAGTACTTACTTCTCTTACAAAACAAAATAAAATTAAAATTCTACTTGCAATTAATGCCCTCTAATAATAAATTAAAAGGAAGAGCAAGGCATGTGAAAGCCCTCCAAATTAGCTTAATTGTGAGGCCAAATCCATCAATTTTGGAACAAGACAAAAGGCCCAATATTAAATCCAAATCCGAATTAAGTTTGAGGCCCAATACAAGGCCGAGCAACATGGAGAGGATTTCAACTCTTACATTCAACAATTTCCAGTAGAATTTTGGCTACTCGGAGATGTCAGGTTCGATTCTCAAGTTCTACAAAATTACTCTCCAATTACTCCATTACAACAAGCTTAAGGTTCGGTTCCTCACTTCAACAATTTCAGCATTAGTAATGGGTCCTCAGCCTTGCTTACGGATCAAATCCCAGTATAAGCAATTGGCAAAAAAATCAAAATAACAAAATAATGCAAGGGAGGCAGCCTCAAATGCTGTAACAGCAACTGTGCTATTTCTAAAATCTGAAGTATGCAGCGGATACTGAACTGATTAGCAACGTCAAGCATCCACTAATTCAAGCCAAAATAGCAACAAAATCATCCAGTAGCTTAACATAACTCAACCGAAATTACCCAGCAAAAGAATAAGTTGGTGTTATCAATACAAACCAAAATAGCAACAAGACTCATCCAACAGCTCAACACAAAATCAACACGCCTTACAAAACAAGTTCAGCTTCCAAACCAGTAATGCGCAGCTAGTGCATAGCTGCCATATACAATCAAATTTACGCTCGGGATCAAAACTAACCACCACAATTTGCAGCCAAAATTCAAAGCATAAAGGCTGTTACAGAGCCCTCTACTAATAGAGAGTAAGCAAATCTGAAAGTAATCTCAAGCCATAAAACTAATAATGTAGTGACAGACTGAGTGGTCTCTTTGCTTAGCAACTACTAAGCATGAACCATATAATATCCCCATCAAAATCAGCTTCACTCTTTTCCATACCAAAAGTTGAACTATATCTGGGTTGGCAAAAACCTCATACAATCAGAACAGCAAGAAGAGTGCACAACTAAAAGCACTCAAATGCTCATCTCAATACACCAAACCCAACATGTAAAACACCTCCAACAACAGCTACTATTTGAAACACAAAATAAAAGCCGAAGCTACAAAGACAGATTATCACAACTCCTCTATTTGATGTAACTCAGCATAATAAATCAACAAAAAATCAAATTACTGCTAGTTTGAGATTAAAGACTTAGCACCACCTATACCAACTGAATCAAACTTTAATCAAGAAAGTTCACAATAGAAATTTCCCTCCCCAAGAAACTCAAATTACCAAGGCAGCTTTGGCCCTCAAATCTCAAAATGAGTAGAACCAAAACCAACAAAAATAGCAAATTGGCATAAAATCATATAGACCATAAGATAGGAGTTAGCCCACAGTAGCAGCAAGATCAACTCCCCAAAGCACCAAAATTATCAACAAATGCATTCCAACAGCAAAAAAAAAAAAAAAAAAAAAAAAAAAAAACAACAACAACAACAACAAAATATTAACAACCACCGCCATTTGCAGCAAAAGACAACTCAACAAATATATTGGAACATCTAGTACCCAGCCAGCAACTGAACTAATTAAAAACTGGAAGACTTAAGAAACAACAAACAAAATGGAACTCTAATTTCTTTGATTCCTCCTTTCATTTTCAGCTTTATACCATTTCAAAACAATCAAAATACAATCAAATAGAAAAACTAAGAAAAAGGAAAAAGTTACCCTGTACCTTATTGCTTTTTCCAATTACTCCTCATTCATTGCGCAATTTCATTCATGACTACTCTACAAAACACAAAATAATTAATATTTGTAAAAAATAAACACCACAAGATTATTCATTTCGTAACTTATGGCATTTGAGTATAAAATAAGGGTTTATTGAAACATTAACAACATCAAGAAACAATATTTTAGAAATTCTAAAAGAAAAATAAATCATTGAAAACCTAGTTATTTGAATGATAAAATTAGGATAGAATAATAAAAACTTACCAAAAAAGCATGGGTAATAGATCGAGATTCACTATTTCATACTTAAACTATGTGGGTGTTCGTGGGTGTGCTGGAAGGAACATGTCTAGGTATGGTGGCGCTGATGGGTGCGTGTGTAAGAGTGGTGGTTTGATGGGTTCGTGAGTAAGAGTGGTTGTGGCGGTGTGCGTGAGGGGGTTGATGGTGGTGGTGTGTGATTCTGGACAGGGTAGAGAAACACACAGTACAGAGAAAAGATGAGTGAAAGAAAACAAGGGAAAGAAAGAAGAAATGAAGAGGAAAAAGGAAAGAGGGAAAAAAGGAAAGGGGAAAAGAATTAGGCAAAAAAGAAAAATATCAAAAAGCTTATTTCACAAAAGCCCTATAACCTTATCCCACAAAGTTCTTCTAATCTTCTTATTTCAAATTATTCAATTTTTCGTATTTATATTTGAAATTTTTTTGTAGTTATTTATTTTTTTTAACTATAGAATATTTCAACTAGTCCATACCTGGGGGCTTTGCCCCCCGCACTCCCCACAAGGTCAATGTCAGGCTCCAAGCCCAGGCTTATCCACTTATGCCCTCCGCTACCAACACAGATCTTCATTTTTTTTTTCAAATCAGATTGCACCACGCGCTTCTCAAATCAATTAATAAAATGAATCAATCAAATTCAAGACATATTAACAAATGTAATGGAGAAAAAAATAGAAAATTAGAGGGGGGGAAAAAGAAAAAGAAATTGAAATTTTTTGAAAATAAAAAGAATAGTAAAATTTGGTGTTATAAAACATGGCTAGAAAATGTTTTGGCTACATAAAGTACAAATTTTACTACAAATTTCATATTGTAGCAAATAAATATTTTTTATTACATTATTGAGGCATAGTAAAAAATCAATTCGATGTAGTTTTAGTATTTCTTTTGCTACGCAATCATTTTTGTAGCAATAAAACATTTTTTGGAACAATGTTTTGGACGTAGTACAAAAAAAAAAGTAATAAAAGCCATTTTTCTTGTAGTGGCTGGCAACGAATGCTACCTGAAGTTACCAATCGGGTGTACAATTGTAGGCCAACTACATCACAGCGGACAATCACCAATTAACTAAACTAGTAGATTTTAACACTATGTAGATAATACTCTAGCTGGAAATGTATAGAAGAAGATAGACGAGGGCGCCAACTCCTCACGTCAATCTCAGGGATAGGTTCTAAAGCAAGGAGGCCGAACATAGAATCTAATTGTGGTGACATGATGCTCTTGTAGTTTATTGGCAACCGCAAATAGGTTAGTAAAATCTAGATAGAGTTAGGGAGGCATTTGGATGGAATCTGACTCTAGTGAAATGATACTTTTGTGGGTTAGTGATAAACGCAACTAAATCAATAACTTTGAAAGTATCATAAAAGATCTCATGGAAAGCACTTCGGGCAATTTTTTATTTTTTATTTTTGGATTTCATTCATCAAAGTTTATGAAAGGATTAGTAACAAAACATAAGGATAATGATTGAAAATGCGAGAAAGTCTTTAGAGCATCGATAAATGACCATGTATCATTGATAAGGATTTGTGGGATAACCATAGGGACTAAATGGACTTCTTTGAACATGGAATCTAGATACCTTACCTCACATAAGCTACGTGTCCTATTGTAAAGGTCTATAATTTCATTCTTCTAATTTTACTTAAGACTAAAAATATTTTCAACTTTTTATTTATTATTGTTGTAAATATTATTGTTGAATATTGTATTAATATTTTTCCATCAACAATTTCATTTTCATTAAAGCAAAAAGTGGAATTCATGTTTAATTAAAAAATAAAAATAGCACAAGATTCTTTAACTAATATTTAAACATATATATAAGAGATTCATTATATGTCTTTTAAAATTAAAACTGAAATAATGTGGATTATATTCTGTTTCCTTCAATAATTAAATGTGGCAAATATAAATAGTATCCTAATTTCATGGGTTTCTTTGTTTATTTATTTAAAAGCATTGATTTACTTTATATGTTTTAATAATATGATGAACAAATAGTAAATTAAAAAATTTTACATTTTGCCCATTCTTTGGGTACTTACCAAATTCCACAGAATAAGACTATTTTCTGTGAAGAATAGAGATTTTTTATATAATTTAATTTCAATTAATGATTAGTGTTTACATAATGCTTAATTGAGTACAATTAAAATGTTTTGCATATTTTTTTTATCTCATAAAGTATATTTAAATCTATAAGATATTAAATTCTATTTTAAAATAAATTTTGATGTGTTAATGATAAAATTTAGATCATGAAATTATATAAAATATTAATTTTATGTCCAAATTTAGTATTGGCTAAATTTGAAGTAAATCTGCAAACATGAACTCTTTTCGCAAACGAATCTAATTTAATTAAGCCTTTTCACTTAGATCCAATGATCAACAAATATGATACATTTGATTCAATGATCAAAATTTATATAATTAAAATCTAGATTAACCTATAATTTAAGTCATAGGTTAATTATAACTAAATGAATAGGTAGCAAGTCATTATAATTTGATTAACATGTTGTAGGTAGCAAGTTAAAAAGGTGTCTAATATTAAACTATTACTAGGGGTTCCTAATTTTGGACAACCCCATTTTTCTATTGGTGCTTTCCATTTCCTTTTCTTTTTTAAAGTAGTTGACCTAATGTCGTGGTATTCTCTTCTCATTTGGTTTTCACCATATTCTGAAACTTTTCCCTTAATTCTTATTTTTTAATTTATTTTAGTTCTCTTTGTTTCAGTTATTGCAATTTTTCGTTCATCATAATTTCTCTCAATTTTTCTCTACCTTTTATCCAAAGGATAGTTGAAAATCAATGCATTTCTATAATTTATAAGGTTTATTTATTTATTATTGTTAAGGAATGGATCTTGGACATAACTCACCCCAAAACTAGCTCAAGAGGTGAGAATTACTCAAGACCATATATAGAGACTACAACTTATTTATTTCACTGATATATGACACTAATATACCCCATGAACGCTAGGAATGAACATTTGGAGAGTAGAATAATATGAAATAGGTGGCCCAATAATACTGGGTAGCCCAACATCAGGAATGAATGGCTTCGATACCATGTTGAATAATGGACATTGAACCCCAAAAGTTAGCTCAAAAGATGAGGATTGCCCAAGACTATATATAAAGACCACAACTTATTTCTTTTATCAATGTGGGATACTAACACACCCCAAGCATGCCAAGAAATGAACATTAATTTGGAGCATGGAATAACATGAAATGGGTGGTCCAAACGAACATTGGGAATGAATGGCTCCGATACCATGTTAAGAAATAGACCTTGGGCCTAATCCACCCCAAAAGCTAGCTCAAGAGGTGAAGATTGCCCAAAACCATATATAGAGACCACAAGTTTCTATTTCACCGATGTGGGATACTAACACACCCTGTGCATGCCCAAGAATGAACATCTAGAGCGTAAAATAATATGAAATGAGTGGTCCAACAATACTGAATAACCCAACATCAGGAATGGGTGATTCTGATATCATGTTGAGGAATGGACATTGGGTATAACTCAACTTCAAAAGCTATCTCAAGAGACAAGAGGTGATAGTTGCCTGAAACAATATATAAAGACTTAAATTTATTTATTTCACTAACATGGGACACTAATAATTATGGGCATAAACATAATTCTATTTTGATTTTTGATTTTGTATAGTATATATAAAGTTTTCAAACAAACTGATAAAGAGAGCATCTCAATTATGGTCTGAAATAATGCCTTCAAATTAAGGAGATAAAACTTGAATGTGAACAAGATATAGCATACTATACACTTCTACTCGTTTCATCTCTTATTATTTTTTTGAAAATTCCATCATCATGCTCTGTTTATGTATAAGCACCTTCAATCCTTCATGTTATGTCATTTTTCTTTTTTCTTTTTTTATTTTTTCTTTTTGGTAAGATTGCATTCAACATTAATCAAAAGAGTTACAGAAGTCTAGTTGGCCATGCCCACCATCACAAAAACAATTCAATGTTGTGTCATTCGGTTGGTATTAGATGTTATATTGAAAGGGCTTTACTAAATAAGAAGCAAGCTTAAAATGTAGGACAAGATTGAAATTTTTTTTAAAAAAAGGCCTTGAATTTTTTTTAACTCTTTAATTTCTTGATATGATCGAGTTATAAATCCAATTAAACCATTTTAAGATATTTGGATCAACAGCATAAGTTTCACACATAATATATAAGGTTGAAGGTTCAAACCTAGCGGACATTTAGTGTACATGTATATAAATAAATAGCAATAATTATTTGTATTTTTCTTTTAAAGAAATATAGGCAATATTTGAATATATTTTACCAAAATAAAATCATTCTAACAAAATATATTCAAAAATCTCCCTTGTTTTGACTCTAATAAATGAGCCAAAGTAACAACCTGAAATGCCCCATTTTCTTTTTCAAATAACCAAACACCCCTTCCATTTTACATATACATTAATACATATATATTTCTATCATATATCTTTTATGTAGCATACGTACAATAAAATAGCATTGATTTGACATCAACAATAAAGATGTCAAAATATTTTTTACATTTTTCTCCAAAATATAAATAAAAATTCAGCACATTACAATTCTATTATCACATTCCTCAATCTCACTCCCAAATTCATAATCTCAAAACATATAAATCAAAACTCTATGAAACATACCCGGACATTCTCTATTTCTCTGCTGGAAATGATGGAAAATCAGATTCTATATGCACCTATGCCAATTTTTGGGGGGGGAAAGAGAAAGAAAAGGAGACTAGTAGTAGTAATTTTCCCAATCCTCAGGCACTACAAAATTTTTGGGCATTATCTGCAATTAATTCGTGATGCTGGAAATTCACAGATTTAGTTATGAAATTGTCATAGTCAAGTTCGAAGAGGATACTCTCATAGCTAATCCTCTACGACCAATTCGTAGCTGATGATTATTCTTTTTTTATATATATTAATTTTTCTACGGATAATGCACAACTAATCTATTGCACTTCGAACATACAATGCTATGAATTAATAATTAATAATTTTTGTTGATTATGATTAAAAATTTTACATTATGAAAATTCATAGTTATAATTTATAGTTATAGTTACGAAATTAATTGTGTAGTAATTTTTTTCCAGAGCAGATACTTATTTTTTTAGTGAGGTCCTCAACTATCCTATATCCGACCAATTGATTTATAAAAAATTATAATTTCACTAGTGCGTGCAGTACTATAAATATGAATTATTTATAAAAAATTTGGCAGAGTCTCAATTCAAGTCGTAGAATACAAATTATAAATATTTATGACAAATTAGAACATGAAATATACCAAACTATACACAAGAATGAACTTCGAATAACTTGATCACACCATCACTTCATAAGTATAAAAGATGGAAAACGGAAGCGAATAAAGGCCTTTGTCTCTTATTAATAGGGAAAATCTAATTTAACCCCCATGTGAAATGTGACATGAGTGGTTTACCTCCATGTGATAAAAAAAAAGGTTGAAATGCTGTCTTATGTTTTTAAAAATGGGTGAAAACCCTCCTGAAAATATAAGTGTAGTGCACGCGCCAAAAAATGCGAGTGGTTGTGATTTTTCATATATAAAATGATTACCATGCCCTTAGTATATCAACCGTTGAATTTTTTTGTTTAAATGAACGGCCGAGATTGAATATTACTTAATATTTATAAAAAATATATATATATATAAAACTATTTATAAATTTATATACATATATACACAACATATTATATATATTACAATATATTTATCAATATTATATAATATATATTATAAATATAATATAGTATTATAATATATATATATATATATGTAGAGGCTGCCATGGCAGCTATGCCAATCAGATTTGGCCGACCATATTCGACCAGATCCAGCCAGCGGCTGCCGTATATAAAAAAAAGAAGAAAAAAAAAACTTGGCTTAAGGCTGCCATGGCAGCCGATTGCGTGGGGGGAGGGGAGAAGGTAAGGGGGGACGATTGCCATGCCAACCAAATCTGCCGGTCGGCGGCCGTCTAAAAAAAAAAAAGAAAAAAAAACTTGGCTTCAGGCAGCCAGTTTTGGTGGCCAGGCTAGGGGGGGCAGAAGGGTGGAAGTTATATATATGTATGAATATAAATATGTTACAAATATAAATAATTATATATAATTTTATATATATGTGATTTTATATATATGCATGTATATAATTTTTTATAAATATTATATAGTATTTGATTTATATAAATATGTTATATATTTTATAAATATGAAATTATTTAGTTTTGATAATTATATATATGTATGGATATATAATTTTTTAAATATTAAATAGTATTTAATTTATTTAAGTATGCTATATATTTGATAAATATAAAATTATTTAACTTTAGATTAAACAAAAGAAAAAAAATATATTTTATATATATGTATATGGATATGTTATAGATAATTTTATATACTTATATGTATTTATATAATCTTTTATATGTATATAATTTTATATATATGTATGTATATATAATTTTATAAATAAGTAAATAGTATTTAATATATATAAATATGCTATGAATAATTTTATGCATATATGTATATATATAATTTTATATATATATGTGATTTTATATATATGCATGTATATAATTTTTTATAAATATTATATAGTATTTGATTTATCTAAATATGTTATATATTTTATAAATATGAAATTATTTAGTTTTGATAATTATATATATGTATGTATATATAATTTTATAAATATTAAATGGTATTTAATTTATATAAATATGTTATATATTTCATAAATATAAAGTTATTTAGTTTTAGATTAAACAAAGAAAAAAAATATTTTATATATATGTATATAGATATGTTATAAATAATTTTATATACATATATGTATTTATATAATTTCTTATATGTATATAATTTTATATATATGCATGTATATATAATTTTACAAATAATAAATATTATTTAGTTTATATAAATATCTTATGCTTTTTAAAAATATAAAATTATTTAATTTAGATTAAATAAAAGAAAAAGAAAAACATGAGGATATAAAGTAATTATATATATATATATATATATATATATGAGGGTATTTTCGTTCTTTCAATGTAAAATTCAACTCACATACATGAAAGGAGGCAGTGAGCCACAATTTAAAAATATAATGTGGCATTTCAACCTTTTTTTTTTTATCATAAGGAGGTAAACCGCCCATTTCACATTTCACAGGGGGTAAAAATATTTTAACCCCTTATTAATATCCTCTCTTCTCTTTTAGAAGACCCAAAAACCAAGTATTTACGAGCATAGGAAAGTTCGGGTTGGCTAGGGTCCGGTAACTATAATTTTACTTAACATCCTATACTCGTTACAAAATTGTCACGTGTACAAATGATTCTTTTAAATCATTAACAATGAAGTTAATTTACTAAATTAACTTTTTCTAATTATATTAAAGTAAAATAATTTTAAATGTGTAATACCTAAATTATTCTTATAAAAAATTGATATACAATTAAAAATTAAGAAGTTAAACATAAACAAAAACCCTCCATCCCCCCAAAACCAGCCGCCCTAAATTCTACAATCAATTCTTCTCCGTCGGCATCAAATTGAGCGACCCATGTATACCTAATTCTTTAAACGATTTTTCGTTGTCGTCATCGTATCGAGAAACCCACATCCATTGAACTATTTTTTTGAAGATTCCTGATTGTGCTTACAAGTTTGGTTTTTATTTTCAAGAATTAGTCGCTCAATTTGGTGTGGTTGCAAAAGGGCATTTGAAGCAAGCAATTTATTTGCTTTTTCAGTGTTGTGTGTGAGGTGGGTTTTTGTTAATTTGGAGTACATTTGAAGATATACCATCATTTTCTCTCTCTAGAATACTCTCTGTCTTTGTATTTTTCTTTCTTTCTTTCTTTCTGTGCCTCTCTGTTCTTTTTTGTTTTTCTTCCATAAATTTTGGTCTGGGCTCTTCCGGCGGCTAATCTTCGGGGATTGAGAATTTATGCCTATGTTTAAGTTTTTAATTTTTAATTTTTAATTGTATATCAATTTTTTTATAAGGATAATTTAAGTATTTCACATTTAAAATTATTTTATTTAAATATAATTAGAAAAAGTTAGTTTAGTAAATTAATTTCATTGGTAATTATTTAAAAGAGTCATTTGTACACGTTTCAATTTTTTAAGAGGTGAAAGATGTTAAATAAAATCATAACTATCAGACCCTAGCCAGCCCGGTACACTCGATTACTATTAACAATTAGATTATGGTAAAGTGTATTCCTCTCTAACACAAAGATATTTAATTGATCACAGGAATAAATAACTTTTTACCACTTTCGGGTAACTCCTAAAATAATATTGTCCTTTGACAACAATCAAATCAATGATTTTAGTGGAATCAATAAACAAGGAACAACATGCTTAACTAATATAACTAATCTTATGAAAATGTAGAACACGATTGGTAATATGACAAGAGTTTCATCATATAGACTTACACATTTTAACTCAAAACAGTTTCACCAAAGTCTGATCCTTAATTAGGACTCAATTGTCTTATGTTCTTTTAAGCATACTAGAATGATACTTGGCCAAGACATAAGGGCTATATCTCTTATATGAATTTTTTTTCATAGATTTGCATAGTCTGCAGGGTGATAAGGAGAAAACAACTCAGAAAAAAACCATTTTTTCCTTAGAGGATTGCACCCCATGTCCTTGCACAGCTGATCATTGCAGTATATTTGCAGCTGCACACCAACACAAGCCCTTTTGTAGTTTCCACAGCTACAACGACGTGCATTCTTTTCCCATCTTCGGACATCCTCTTCCATTTCTTTAATGGCTGGCAGTCTGAACTTTCCTGCGAGAAAATGCGCTACCCATTTGCTTCTCAATTCGAATGTAAACAAGGTTGCGGGGCTCTCTGAATACCCCACTATCGCTAACTGTGGGAGCCTTGGATGAATGCACTCCCTGCAAATTTTTTTAACAAAAGATAACCATAACCAAAATGAATGTAATCTTTTTGAGCCCTTGAATACCCACAAGTTTATTTACGAGTTCTTCCAATCCAAAGAAATCATTCATGACACTGCATTCCAATCCAAAGTAACCAAGGAAGCTTATATACATACATAAATTCTAGAGTTTTGGAGGCAAAACTGTGGAAAGTTTCACTTCTCTTAAAGAGTGCAACTGTTAAATTAATCTTTCAGGTAAGTAGATTTGGTACCTGTAGAAGGGAGCTGAGGATCCAGTTATGCATTTCTTGAATTCAATGGAAGTAAAAATATTTGATAACTTTTCGTCACTCTTATAACCAGTCGCGAAAATAATGATGTCCGTCTCCAGAGTATCCGCTACATTGTCTAGAATTAGGCCGTTTTGACAGAAGCCTAATGTACGAAATTTCTTTAAAACAAGACTTCCTTCTTTAACTTTGTCATAAAAATGTTCTGGCAGGACCATAAACATGCATGAACATATCTGTCTGAGGAATGTATGGTCCGGGACCATATCGTACTCCTTCAACGGATAAATCCATTTGAGATAGCATTCCACCAATTTGGAGAACATCCAACGCTATGCAGTCGGAAAAAGGTATGAAATTTTCAGAACACAATGATAAAAGACTTAATAAAGCAACTTTGTATTTGATCAAGAAATGCGGGGGGAGAGCAGTTTACCAAAGGGGAAAGTAAAACTGCCAGAAACCAGACTGTTAGTCCTTCACCCGGCTTGTGGACCGTAAGCTCTGAGAATCTATTCAGATTTCTGAAGGTGAATTTGACTAAGTTCTGAGACCCTGACCAGTTTGCTCTCCTGAAAAGTAATGTGCATGGATTCTTGATCCCTGAGAAAAACTCAAAGAATCAGATGAAAATACTTCCTAATTCTATCAGAAGATGTGCCCTTAATGCCTTGATTTTATCCAGATAAGACGACTAATAACGCTGGATTTAACAAGAATTTCAGAAGAAGAAGAAGAGTTTGTATAAAATACCATTAATTTCAGCGATTTCAGCTGCAATATCCACTGCTGATTTCTGGAAACCAACAACAGTTATTCTCTTGTTTTGAATGAAATTTTCTACTTGATTTTTGTCCATTGAAGCATAATCCATGGAGTGTATGACTTTTCCACTAAACATATTAGCTCCTTTGCTTATAGAAAAATCTGGGATGTTTGGCAGATCACTGAACTTTCCAATGCACAGAACCACAAAATCCACTTGATATACCTTAAAAATCAAGAAAATGGGGGAAAAAAATGAAACATAAACTTCAAAATTTTTCTTGAAAAAAAAGTTGATCTAATAATACCTTAGGTGCCTCCATGGGATGGAGGGCATCTTGAACAATGACTTTCCATTTTCCCTTAGGTGAAAAGGCCTCACCATTGCCACCCCACATGTCCCAATTAGACATATTTTCCTGAACTGAAGAGAAATACTCAATGCCAATAACCTTAGAATTGAAAATGATCTTTGGGAGAATATCAAAATGATAAGCATAAGATCCAAGATAGTCCATCACTTGGTTGTGATCAGGAAATGTTTCTGATACTGAATCAGGCCATGGAAAATCTGAGAATTGGAAGTAATCTTTGGGGGTTTGCAGCTTAGTTGAGTTTATGGTGCAGGACCAGACTCCACCAATGCCATTTTTGGCCTCAAAAACCACTGGATTGAAGCCCTTTTCCATGGTGTGTTTGCAGGCAAGCAGGCCGCTGATACCAGCACCTATGATGGCTATCTGCTTCCCTTTCTTTGGTTCAAATGAGATAGAAGAATCCATTGTTAAGACAACTTAGTTCAACTGCGGGGCCAGATGCATTTCCAATGCCAATCAGTAGATGCAATAAAACTCAAGTTCTCCGTTTATTATTTGAATGCCTTGCATTTTCGAAATGGACTTGGCCGATGGAGTAAGCATTTCCACGGCAGAGACTTGGAGCTGCTGCGCCCAAGTTCAAAGAGTTTTGCATGCAGCGCCTTGGTGCTGGTTTTATTTTTATGTTTCTAGAAATGCTATGTTTGTGACTGGGAAAAATGCAAAATTAGTCCACTAACTCTTGCATGCCGCGAAAAAAGGACATTAAAGATTTGCAATTTTAAAATACGTCCACTACATTATGCAATTCAGCACATTGAGTCCTTTTCTCCGCAATTTAGGTCCTTTTCGCTGGATTGTCGCATGCGTCCCCCACGTGACCCCAAATTTGGGGCAATATCGCCACGTGTCTCCGGAAAGACATGTAGCCATGCCAAATTGGGCGACCACGCCATGCCATCTCACCACCTGCACACACATGCTACTGGAATGCCACATTAATTAAAAAATCTCGCCACCTCAGCACCACCCATCTGAGGACTAACAAAGCGAGATAAAATGGAAGGAAAATCCAAAGAAAAAAAAATGAAGTGTTGCCTGCCCTAAATTAAAAAACGAAGTGTTGAGAAATGCCAATCAAACCCCAAAAAAAACCCAAGTCCGAAAACCCTCATTTCCAGAAACCCTTTCTTTGAAATCTCAAATCAAACAAAAAATCCCGAAGATTCAGTCTTTCTGTGAACCCGTACCTAATCGAACTGATTCGAGCAAGGATTGTTGAAGGAAACAACATATAAGCAGTAGAGATGGTCTTTCAACGGTCACACCGGCATATTGGTTTGCCCCCTCCTCCATATGGTGAGTTTGTGTGTTTATGGGTTTGTTAACGTTATTGGTTTGATTGTTTGTCTAGTTTTAAGCATAGTTGTAGTCAATGTGGTCCATGGGTTGTCTGCTCCGTACTATTAGGGTATTTTTTTTTATTGTTAATACATTCTTTATTTGTCTTTGCAATTTGTTTACTTTTAACCAGAATATTAGTCAACATGGTCCCTCATTTGTCTCTTTCGTACGCTGAGTTAGGGTTTATTTACTGTTCATGAAATATTCTCTCAATGTTGTGGTTCTATCAGCGAATTGGGTCTTCAATTTTGTTGTTGGTATGACAATGTGGACCCTCAAAGGTTAAAAAAAAAAAAAAAAAAAGCAGATTCCCCTTTTTTTTTTGTTGCTCTTTTTGTCTGTGTTTGCTGTGGTTGGGATGTATAAGTGGTCCCATGTGCGTTTATTTTATTTTATAGTTTTTTCTTTCACTTGAATGTGGTCCCAAACTTTAGTATTTATGTTTTTTTTTTATTATTTTTTGCATGTGCTATTGAAGATTATGAAACAAGTACAGTAACTGTTGCTATGCATTATGGGGGTAAATTTTTTCTTGTTCCAATGGATAAATATATTGGGGGAAGTCTGGCTAAATTTGATTACATGTCTACTGAAGATATGACTATAGGTCAATTAGATAGGTGTTCTTATATATTGAAGGTAGACAAAAGTAGGACATATTACATCAAGATGAATAATGGTTTCAAGTTGGTAAAGGATAGTAAAGAATTCGAAAGAATTTGCATGGATCATATTAGGAAGGTTGGCAAGCAGGTTGATGTGTATGTTGATGCTGTAGTTTTAGAGGCTTCAAATGTGATAAACCCTTCAAATGTGACAAATTTTGAACCTGAGATAGATGATCCTTTGAATGCTTCTAAACCCATTGAACCTGAGGAAGAAACACAGCAAACTAAAGTGGACTTTGAGGACTTAGGCCATGAAATAAATACACAATAGCTTGAATTAGTTGAGAATGACTTAGTAGGTGCTTCTGTAGGTTTTGACACCTAAGAGAAGGAAGCTGATTTAAGATTAGGAGCTGAACATAATGAAATTTTGGGGAGTTAGTACCATTCTGGTCCAATTCATGTAGACAATGATGATATTGTACCTAATGACAATAATGATGGCAGTGAGGATAGTGATGATAGTGATGATAGTGATTTTGATAGTAGAAAGGCTAGTGAGAGTGAGGATTTAGATGATACATTATTTGAAGAAAATGTTGATCATGAGGAAGAATGGGTAGGAAATGATGAAGGTAGAGGTGTCAGTAGAGCTGAGGAAGATATTGACAGTGCTGGGGGGGAGTGATAAAGCTGATGAGAGTGAGGGCGAAGACAATGAAGATAATATTGTTTGGGGTAGTGGGGATGAAGTGGATGACATAGCATCTGATGAAGACCAACCAAAGCCTGTTGCCCCTACCTTCAATTCCAAGAAGACTTTTGCCCCTAAATTTGAACTACAGATGAAGTTCAAGGATAAGAATGAGTTTAGAAAAGCCATCCATGCAGAAGCTATTCAGACAATGAGAAATATTAAGATAACCAAAAATGATAAGAGCAGAATGTATGCCAAATGTGAGGAGGAAGGGTGTCAGTGAAAGATTCATGCTTACAAAGTGAAAGATGAAGCCACTTCCTAGGTCTTAACATATAATCCAACTCATAAATGTAAGCCAACATTTGAAGTCTCTAATCTGAAATCCACCTATTTAGCTGAAAGGTTTAAGAACAAGTTGAAAACTAACCCAAAAAGATCAACTGAGGGATTTAGGGTAGAAATAATAGAGAAGGTGAGGGTTGGGGTATCAAGGGACCAAGCGTATAGAGCTAAGAGGAAAGCTCTAGAGATGATTGAGGGAGACCCTGCACTGCAGTATTCTAAGTTGTGGGACTATGCAGCTGAGTTGAGGAGATCTAATCCAAGCTCTTCAATTATTCTGGGGATGGATGATACCTCTGGGTCTAACACATTCAGTCACTTTTATTGCTGTTTTGGTGCAGTGAAAAGGGGGTTTAAGGCTTTATGTAGACAAATCATAGGTGTAGATGGGTGCCATCTTTCTGGACCTCATAAAGGTGTCCTCTTAACTGCTGTTGGGATTGACCCCAACAACAAGCCATACCCTATAGCATATGCAGTTGTTTCAAATGAGGCAAGGAACACTTGAAATTACACCAACTTGGAACATACAAAAAATTGATAAGATAACTTGAAATTACACCAACTTGGAACATACAAAAAACTAAAATCTGCTACTCTAAACTAACTCCATCAACCACCTAGAAACAGACAGACTTCAACACTACACATCTTATGAAAAAAAACACGTATAATACAATCAATTTGCAACCAAGCCAAACAAGTGCACAGCAAAGCCAAGATGCCACTGCAACTGCTACCAAAATCTAGCCCCTCTTCCTCATTCTTGCCATTTCAACCTCCATCAAGTTTATTCTATGAAGAAGACCTAGAATTATATTTTTTTCTCTTGGACATATAGGTGGGTCTGCCCATTGGAAAAAACCACACCTATTTCTCTAGGGAAAAAAAAGGGTAGAAAATAGTTAGCCAAACATTAAACCCCTCTTCCAATCATAATGTTTTACAACATCCAGATTCAGGGCCAGAATCTTACCTGATGTGGACAAGAGTGGAACCTTCTGCCTAGATTCAACTCAGTCCAAGATATTCTTAGTTGTGCCTTCAACCCACAGTAACATTGCAGAGGTTCAAAGGATTTCGTAGATGATGTGGAGGAAGAGCTCGCCATTATCACAAATCAATTTGGAGAAAGCTTTCGTTAACAATGTGGTATAACATTTGGGGGAGAAGCAGAAATAAGAGCTTACAGATTTGGGAGTGGAGAACGCATGAAGAAGAAGAAGAAGAAGAAGATGAGCCCTAGATTTACTCTCACTTTTTTAGTCCTCAGATGGGTGGTGCTGAGGTGGCAAGATTTTTTAATTGATGTGGAATTCCAGTAGCATGTGTGTGCAGGTGGCGAGATGACGTGGCATGGTCGCCCAATTAGGCATGGCTACATGTCTTTCCGGCGACACATGGTGATATTGCCCCAAATTTGGGGTCACGTGGGGGACGCGTCAGACAATTCGGCGAAATTGACCTAATTTTCCAGTGAGAAGGACCTAAATTTCGGAGAAAAGGACTCAATGTGCTAAATTGCACAATATAGTGGACGTATTTTAAAATTACAAATCTTTAATGCCCTTTTTTCACAGCATGCAAGAATTAGTGGACTAATTTTGCATTTTTCCCTTTGTGACTTGAGTATTCTTGTGGAATTTTGAGTAAGAGAACCAATTTCTGTATACAATTGGTATTAGGTTTTTTGTAACACGATTCATATGGTTAGGTTGGATTGTTGAATTTCCTTTAGAAGATAGATTGATTGAAGGAAAAATAACATGGCTTCACTGCTTAATCTATTAATACATTTCTAATTTGTAACATCGCTTAACTATAAAACTTTCACAAACGTTGGACATATATATCTGATATCAAAATATATACATAAGACTGGTTTATCTGAACTTGGGGCCATGAGTGCTTTGCATATATGATATTTCGAGATTCGTTGTTCTTCAAATATGAGTATACTATTCTTATTGGATATTTATTAATTAGGAATATCGATGGGTCCTAAGATATCGCAGTAGTAACCCCATGTAAGAATTAATCGTGATGTTTCGATATTCGTTGGTCTTGATGCATATGAATATGTGGAGTTCATTTGTGAATCCCACAAAA
The DNA here is from genome assembly GCA_018894105.1 of Jacaranda mimosifolia. NCBI lineage: Eukaryota > Viridiplantae > Streptophyta > Magnoliopsida > Lamiales > Bignoniaceae > Jacaranda > Jacaranda mimosifolia. Next base: position 2,336,068 of record CM032131.1, on the reverse strand, counting down.
TATTAATGTGTGTGTGTCCTAATGCATGACCTCATATGAGAAGTGGCACGTCTGCTGATCTTGACACATTGTAGCAATGGATATATAGAGTTCAATGTGAGTCCAACACGATAAGTGGTTGCAATATCTGGAAACCTGTCGAGCCAAGCCCACAAAATATATGGATCGGATGATTTGGAAATAAAATTCTGAGGTAAGTCAGTGCCCAGAATTAAGGCTGCACCCACTAGAAAGCAGAGCAACAGCCCCATCCCCATCCCCATGAGAAGATGGTTCATAGTTAATGGATGCTACAATTTGCTGATTTCAACAAGGCTGCGCATAGCTTTGGCCTTTTGCCTTAGAACAAATTTTTGTGTCTTTCCTGTTGAATTTTTAGGCAGAAATAGCCAAAAAGCTATTACAGTTCTTGGAGTCATGTAATATTGTGGGAACCAGCCACGACAATGGTACTTGACAATATCGATCCTCATAACTTGATGTATATATAATTAATTCATTATAGTATTTACTCTAAATGTAAGCTGTCCTTCGGTTTTTTGCACTTGGAGGTACACTAGCGAGATCCTTGACCTCGATATCTTCCATGCCAACATGCAAGCTGCAATCGAGGGACCACCAAGTCAGAATTTTCAGCAAGGGGCAATATATATATATATATATATATATATTAAAAACTCACATGCGACAGTAATTTATTAATTTGGAGGGGAAAAGTTTGAATTTCATTTAATTTTTACATAAAATTTAAAAATACATTCAATTAGGAAAAGAAAAAGTGGCCGATTGTCCAATCCCTCTTCTTTGACAATTTTTGACCAATTTTTTATTCTTACATGATTGCATCAACATGAATAAAGAAAATACATGTGATGTCATATCTCACATTGATAAAATACTAAAACATATGACTACCTTATAAATTTTGATCGAAAAATTTATGTGCATCCATTAAATATATATTCTTTTTTGGCAAGTTGATTATTACTAGTTTCAAAATACATTTAGCGGGTTTGGCGGCAATTCTTGCATTCAACGAACTCGCAGATTTGAAGCATGAGGATATTAATTTCAAACTATTCGAAACAATAATACCTAACGTCCGACCTTAGAATATACAAAACTTTCTAGATATTTCACATACATTAGAAAAGTTGTACAACTTATATATGTACCACTCTTTAATTTACTACTATAAATACCCATTTGTCTAATCTCCTTTTCTGATAGATTAATTACTTCTTTTATAATTTTAATTTTCTATCTATTTTACTTGGCCTTTGGAGGATTTAATCCAAAAATTCCCCAACTCCTCTAATGATTTGTTTGTGCTGCACTTTTTTCACTCAGGAGATTCATCAAAGTCATCTACTATAATTCTTAAGAGAAATGTTTGAATTAATTTGATTTTTATGTGACAAATTGATAGACAACCAACCTTTTGCACATTGTTTGGTCCAATTTTCTTGTTTGCCCATACCAGAAACACCGTCACAAGTTGCAAAAGCAAGTCGTATTGATTAAGACTTTGCTTGCAGACAAAATTGAAGCCTACAACAGCCAAATAAAAAGAACAAATTAAAGGTTGGTAAAACATCACATAAATGAAATAAAAATAATACTAGACGTTGATGCCTAAATAAAATTAAGGATATATCACCAGAAAAAATTGATTAAATAGATTAAAATTTGTGATTTTTTTTTCAAACGGATCAAATTCAATCTGAAAGTCTAATCACATATTCTCTAATAAGAACTTTTCTAATGAAAAAAAAAAAAAAAAAAAAAGCTTGACACCTACCGTATCGCATATGATCAAACTTGTGATCTTTTTTACTGTGAGTATCCTAAGATGTGCAATTTATAAGGTAGGTAATTTATTTTTTTGAAACCTAATTTTTTATTTATTTTAAGCGATCTCTTGAAATTCATACTAACTTAATCATTAAATGATTTTTGTGGGGAACAAAATATATATATATATGTATGTAAAGAACTTATGATTTTCAGTTTGTTCACATTGTTTTGGATCAATCAAACCCATTGGTAAGTTATTTTCCTACATATATGCACCACCATCCTATGAATATTTTTATATTCTAACCTTTCATTAATTAAGACACAAAATGGACATTCATGTCAAAGACAACAGCCAAAAACTTCATAAATAAATAGTCAAAAAGAGAAAAATGATTACAGACAAAGCAAATACAACAGCCAAGCAATAAAAAATCAAAAACCTGAAAAAAATTTCTTCAAAATGGAAAAAAGAGATGCTTAGATTGGTTAGAGCAGAGGCCAAGGCTGACACATATGATCGATCTATTTTCATGTGAACTTCAAATTACCAAAAAAAAATATTTATTTATCTTGAACTCTGTCTGCAAACAAAATTGATGATCTTTCCAAGAAGCTTATTGGAGTCAGTGGAATATAGTTTTCCGAGCAATTGAGGAAAAAATAAATTGTTCTGGTTTCGGAAATATTTGAATAGTATGAATTATGTTATGTTAATTCACTACAAAAAAATATAATATTAGTGACAAAGTAAAAGTTGTCACTAATAACATGTATTAAGTGACAATAACTTTTATCTTGTCACTAATAATAATTTTTAAGTGACAATAATTTTGATTTCGTCATAATATGATTCAATAGTGACAAAAAATAATGTTTTGAGTTGTCACCATTAACAATTAATGAAACCCCTATAGTGATAACCTAGTGACAATAAAAATTGTCACTATAAGCTGTGATAAAATTTTCATTGTCACTATAGGGGTGTCACTAATTGTCTATAGTGACAACTTAAACGCTATTTTTGTCACTATTTAGTTTGTAAAAATCATTAAGGTGACAAAACTAAAACTTTTGTCACTTAATATACATAATTAGTGACAACTTTTGCATTGTTGCTTACTATTTTGTCACAAATTTATCTTTTTCTTGTAGTGATTTAATTATTTTTGATGCGGTCGATGTAATCTATAATATATTAATGATTACTATAAATTTCTCCATTTCTTCATTAATTATTAATGAATTTTGGATTATTTGATTATTAATTATTACTAATAATTCTTAACTATTAATGTAATGCAATTTATAATATTATTTGATATTTTTGTACTGATACATATAACTATAAATATTTTATTTATTTTTTTCTGCATTGGAGGTTACACTTCTTCCCATTCTCCATTTCTCGATTATTGATATTGCTTGAATTATTTGATTACTTATAAATTCTTGATTATTAATGTGACACGATTTATATTATTTGATTTTTGCAGACACGCATATCAAATTTTTCAGCACTGGAGAGCACACTTCTCCATTTTCTTGATTACTAATGATTATTGGATTATTTGATTGCTAAATGATAATTAATAATTCTTAACTAATATTAATGTGGCATGATCTATATTATTTGATATTTTCACACTCATGCATATATATGAAATTTTCCACATTGGGGGTACCCTTCTCCATTTCTTGATTACTAATGATTCTTACATTATTTGATTACTAATAATTCTTGATTAATATTTGATGTTTTCACACTCAATCACTCATCCATACATGTAACATTTTCCGCATTTAAGGGTACCCTTATTCATTTCTTGATTAATAATGATTCTTGAATTTTTTTTTATTATGGATGATTACTAATAGATCTTGATTATTAATTATTTGATTACTAATAATTCTTGATTATCAATTATTTGATTACTAATTATTACTAATAAATTTTGATTATTAAAGTGATGTGACCTATATTATTTGATATTTTTACACTCATGCCTATAAAATTTTCCGCATTGGCCGGTCATTCTCCAATTCTTGATTACTAATGATTCTTATGGATTACTTGATTATCTAATGATTACTAATAATTCTTGATTATTAATTGATGTGATCTACATTATTTGATATTTTCACTCATACGATAAAACTTTCTGCATTGGATGATATCCTTCTCTGGCCATTTCTTGATTAATATTAATGATTCTTGTATCATTTGATTAGTAAAATTATTAATAATTCTTTATTATTAATGTGATTTGGTCTATATATATTATTTGGTATTTCACATGCATGCGCATTAAACTTTTTGTATTGGAGGGTACCCTTCTCCATTTGTTGATTAGTAAAGATTTTTGGATTGAAATAAAGTCTTAATCACTTGAAAAAGATCAACTGCAGATTTTTCACACTCATTCTTAATGCAATAGGGGTTGGAAGGAGATATCGTAAGAGGTTAAGTAGAAAAAATTATTTGTAATTATGCTTGTCCAAGATTGGTAACTCTTGAGCTAAAACATCCTTAACACCGTTGGATTATGCCTCAATTATATTTTCGTATGTGTTTAAAGAGTATCTTCTTATATAAATTGTTATGGTGATGTGTATATAGGTTAGGATCTCCTGCATTAATTATTTTCTTTATTTGTTAACTCAGGAATCAAATTATTAAAAAACAGATTTGCATTAAACTTGTGTAATTAACCTCTATTTAGAACTTGCTAATTTGAAACTAGCAAGAGCTTGCATTTTTTTAAATCTTGTTTTCTTCTCATTTCTATGGAATAGAAACAAAACTTCAATGAGAGAATATTTGCATTTTAGAATAATTAGCTGTTGCAGCATGCGATCCCTGTGGCATGAATAATTTCTTAATGTAATCATTTTTTGGGTAAATTTTTCTTTCGCTATAATCAAAGTTATAATAATAATTTTTTCCATCACATGAATTTTAACCTAAAAGAATTAAAATAAATCAATCAACTATCTATCAAATATAGATAGAAGAACAAAATGCACTAATATAATCATATTCCTAAAAGGACCAATTAAGTCCAAGAGAATCGATTCTAAACTAATTAAGTAAGTACCTAGATTGGTACCAACAATGAGTATAAGCACATATGCAAACACAGGATACTAAAGTAATATGAACTCACAGACATATTAAAGTGTGATGTAAAAAGTCAAAAACCTACTTATGGATGAATCAAAATTCAAATATGATTCCCTTCGATCAAACTATGTATTTATTCACCGACACCAACACAAGGAAACCTTAAACGATCCAAACCAATTGGAAATGAGTTACGAATAGTGGGAGCGAGGAGAATTATTGGCAAAAGAAGTTATGGATATTGCAAAGATGAAGAATGCAGAGGAGAAAGGAGTCATATTTAGCGGGAGAGTAATACTCTAGTTATGGATAGTAATTGAAAATTTGTTTAAATGTGTTTTCTATCTTATAAGGATATTACAGGTAAATGGCAATTTGGTGTAATTTGGTGAGAGGTATTTTCTTTCTCTTTAACATAGATATAATGTTGAAATGTCATTCACATGGAAAATTGAAGAACCTATTCTCAATGTTGAGAATTGGAATGTGGCTTGTGTGACTTTTCAAAAATTGATCAATTACGATTGTACACATAATTTTATTTGATGTTAATATTACATCTTGATAACAAATTCAGATTGTTTAAAAGTTAATGTAAAAACTAGCCAATTTAAAATTTTGTTATGTCTACCCTTAACAATAGTTGATCATTGCACAAATTTCTTTTTAATATTTAAATGTCCTTTAGAGGGTAAAAGTTGAAAAAGTGACAAAAATATTGAAATAACTTCTATTTGAAAATATTAATATCACACCTTCATAGCAAATTCGGATTGTTTAAAAGTTGATGTAAAAACTATCCAATTTTTTTTTTTTCATTTCTACCCTTAACAATACTTGATTGTTATATAACACTTTTTAATATTTAAATGTCTTTTAGAGGGTAAAAGTTGAAATAGTGACAAAAATATTGAAATAACTTTCGTTTGAAAATATGAAATAAAATGGAAGGTATTTCAATATTTTTGTCATTTTTTCAATTTTATCTCAAGCATAAGTGAAAAATATAGAGTTTAGTCAAGCATTTGCTCATGTAATGTTTATTAATACTAGCAGTGGTTGGACACTCAATACATGTGCATTTAATAGTATAATGGATGTATATAAATAAATCAATGCATATTTGAAACTATAAAATTGACAACAATAAAATTTAAATGTCAGGATAGTTGTGTTCATTAAATAAACTTCTAGTGAAATTTACACAAATAAATTATAATAAAATAGAATAAATAAAAGAAGACATACATACAATAAGAAGTTAAAAAAGATAGAATAATTTGCATAGAAATGCTAATTTTCATGAATGGTTTGTGTATATATAAAGTGGTAGTAGTAGGATGGTAGTTATGATATTAAAAATAAAGGTAGTTCAAAAAAACTGTATGAAGACATTAAAAAGCTGGTAAGTACTTTATTTATAGTATAAATTTCGGTACATTTTCTATATGCATTTGAAAGTGTTTGTGGGTAATAGTAGAGTGTCCATGCGTCATAAAATGTGAAATAAAGTTTATAAAATATTAGATGTGTATGTGTCTTTGCGTTAAGTATTTCACATTAAATGGTATGAATTTTATTAATATAATCACAATATAAATCTCATCACCACCGGACATCCATCATCCTCAAAATTTGAACGAGCATAAAAACACCTTAATTCGGTAAGAATTTTCTCCAGAATAAGTATCAACACGACCTTGTCATTTTGCCATAATAATAAATCAGCATCTAAGTGTGTGGGACATCACCATCCATTTTCAAATAAATCATTTGCAGCCGTCCGATCAAGAATATGACCGTTGGAGACGCTCCCCCTAATTGAAAAATTCAAACCGTTGAATCATCATAAAGGCCAAAGACAAAATTCACTTAAACTGTTTCAAGAACTTTAAAAAATTAAACCAAACCCCCCACTACAGATTCAAACTGACCGTCTTCTGTACTGTCTCTCTTCTTCATCTTCTCCTTTTTCAAGATTTATAATTCTTTTAGGTTGTGTTTGGGATTAATTGGCTCCATTTGCATGTCAAAAATGATGCTGAGATCAAATGGAAAACCCCCTCTCGCAAGATCTCCGATTCGACTGCGGCCCCGGCGTAAAGCCCTTCAGCCCACAGCCAGTAACACCATCCACACCCCACCAGGTATTTTCAAGATTCTTGGAAAACACAGAAATATATATATATATATATATATAGACCCATTTTTATGCTTTTTTCTCCTTTTTGTCTGTGTAGTTAAATTTATGGGTTTTAATTTATCTGTAAGACCGCTTCAAGATGAGTGCTCTCTGGTTCCAACTTCCCCAGACCTTTAAGTAGTACAAGCATTTCTTGAATTTGGAAGGATGATTGTGCCCTTCGCTTGATAAATTCAGAATTTTATATGTGAATGCATTTTTGTGTTTTTTGTCTCTTTTTTATTTTTATGAAAAAAAAGAGAAAAAAAAAGTTATGGGTCTTAATTTATGTGTAAGCCCACCTAATATGACTGATCTCCTATTTCCCACGTTTACCAAGCTTTTGATGTAACAAGCCAAGTTTCTTGAATTTGGATGGATAATTTTGTCCTTCTCTTGATTCTAGTTTACAATTTTCTTGAATTTGATGTGGATTAACAGGCTCATTGACAAAATCCCAGTTGCCTAACCGCAGTTGGGGTGTTGAAAAATCAGAGCTTCGGCCTGAGTACCACACCATTTCTTGTGAATTAAAGGCTCTGGCCAAAATGGTGCACCAAGAACTTGGGGCCAGAGCTGATACCACCTTTGGTGCTGGTGTTTTTGGTGCTCAGAGAAACCCTTTATTTGAGAGAGGGAGATTTTATGATGAGTATTCTGCAAGAAGAAATGAGAGGCTGAAGAGAAAAAAGGGTGAAATGGAGGGATATGAGAAGAAGCCTGGTTATGATCTTGGTGTTAGAGTTGAGTCTGCAAAGAAAAGAGAGCCCTCCAAGTTGAAGACAGCTGCTGCGGCAGTGGCGGCTGCCGCCACTCCGGTGGCAGAGAGGAGGGAGGCTCGGACACCGAGGTATTCACTGAGGAGTAGCACTAGCAAGGAGAACAAGAAGCCCCCATTGCCCATGGTGATGAATGTTGAGAAATCAGTGGGGGTTACTGAAAGGAAAGTGGGAGTTAGAAGGGTTAGGAAGGCTTAAGTTTGTGTGCTCTTTTGTTGATTCTTACATGTTTAAAGATATGTGTAGGTTTGCGTATGATGGCAAATGTGGTTTCTTAATAGATCAAACAATTAGTAGGATGGTTCGCAGTTTTTACAACATTTGTGGGATTTGAGGCTATATGGCTAATAGCCGAACAATATATGTTCCTCACCATCTAGTAATGAGGATTCAGGTTTGCAGTTGTTTCTAGTTGGTTTATGCTGTATTTATGTAGTTAATGCTGTTTCTTTTTCCCCATTTCGGCAACGACCAAACACATCATTACATCATCAAGAAATAAATGAACATCCACACTTTCAGTAGAATTCAAATATAAAGCCTCATTATTTTGCAGACTTCACTTAAAATGGAGTTATTTGCAACCATGTTGTCTTTTATATGGCTTCTTCTTGTTTATTTATTGCTGCCTTGACAACCTGTATGACTAACTCTTCTCTAAATCAGTAACCCTAGAACCAAGTTATAGTTCCACGCAAGGTTTACAGATAAGACAGCATAAATATAGAAATGTTCCATAGTAATGGATTTTAGGTCCATAATTGTGGATTTCAACATGTTATGATTTCCAATCCAAATCCCATCAGAAATGCATCCAAGGTCCAACTACATATGTTGTCAAGCCGATGCCTGAAACCAGACCATATTTGACGCAAAAACTGTATTAAATCATCAGATTACTCATTACAGTTGCGTAGATTTGAACTCCAAGTATAAGAACTTCAAAGACCTCTACTAAAATGTTTAGCTTAAGAGTAAATATGACAGGCAGCAATTATGATTCCAGATACTGAGAAGATAAAACATGTGCAGAAGCTGGATTGTTTTGCTTCTTTGTCAGATTGAAGAATAGGATATCTATTCATTAGAAGTTCTATAATTATGAAAGTGGGGGAAAAAAGAAGAAGAAGAAGAAGAGCTCTGCAAAATGTGAAGTGGTTATCACAATTGACAACTTCTACTCCATTTTATGTTGTAACCAGAAGGTACAAAAGTCCCTTCAGATACTCTATTATCTCTGAACCTCCCAGCTTTGAGCTTCCATATACTCGATCAACGAAAGTGATTGGAACCTATGAGAAGATAAAATGCCAGATCATACAGTTTAAACATAGAAAAACTGCATGGTTTAGGGTTTAAATGTTCAACAACCAAATTAGGCCAAAACACAGTACAACCTTTAGCTTAGTGAAAACTGTAAACCGGATACATGAAAATTATGGAGCAGTTCTAAACAATGCCATAGCACAAAAAATATTACTACTATTTACACTTCAAAATTGTTAGTGGCTGGACTACAGAATTGTCAAAAGTCAGGGAGAACATCAAGACATGATCTACAAGATATGCAAGCACAGGAATGTTTGAGACAAAAATGGTAGGGAGAACATCATCAGATGCCTTGAACAGCTATAAAAATAAAAAGCAGTTGTTTAGTGAACACACAACATTCATCATTCTTGTGAAGGAACTCATCATTCTTGCAGAACAGCGTCTGAAGATTCACACATCACAGCAGAATTATTAACAGTCTTCATAGATAAATTCAGTACTGAGGTCCCAAGTTCCAAGGATATATTACTCAGAGATGTCTGCTGCAAGTGCTTATGTCGACACAGACATAAAATTTGAACTTAATATAAAGATGCATCTCCTCTAAGTTTATTGATTGTTTCAAGGGAGCTTCTAATGGTTAATCAGCAAGGCAGAGATTGGTTTGTGTTGAAATGGGACGAAAAAATTGATTTATTAATAATGCTTGTTATACGATATCATGTAATCTAAATTTAAGCACCTAAAAATTATCCTGGAACCATGAGCTGCAACATAATAGGTGATTGGATTTTTTATATTGGCTCAATGCAGCCAAGTTCATGTATCCCCATCTTAAAATAGATCTGAATTCTGAAGCAGTAGAAAGCACTTCCTGCATTTATGAGCTATGCAGTGAAAAAAGTACGGCCAGTTCCTCATGTATTGCTAGAAAGACTAAACAAGAAGTAAAAACAAATTGTTGAAAGAAGTAAACATTGACATTGCCTAGTCTAGTGCTACTGTAGGAAATTCCGATGGACAAATTCAATCTGCCACCAATCACACTTGACATGTCAGAAAAACATTACAAAGGGAAGGAATATCCAATCTTTTCTTAATAGCCTACATAAAAGAACCCTATATACATATCAAGAAACTTCAATGGTTCATTCTCAAAGCTTGAGAACTCTCATACTTTAAACACTTCAAAGTTTGAGGTAAAGATTTGTCAGTGATAGAGTAACACAAAAATTTAACCCAAAAAAAAAAAAAAAAGGTTGAAATGTTAGTTAGATTTAGTTCCCAATTAGGCTTGTTTAAAGATTCAATATAGCAGTAGTCTTTACTTAAGTTTTTGTCCCAGAGTCTTTTTTGAGTTCTTTATCCAATCATGAAGTATTTTTAGATTTAAGAAATTCTGGAACTTTTCAGATTTGATGAAGGTGTGTTTCTTGAATTATAATTTGGGTTTTGTAAATACTAGATAGTCTAGAATTAGTGTTCTAGAATAAGTTTTTTTAAGTCATTAATTATACATGCTCTTCATTCTCTGTTATTTGATGTTTACTGGTTCTAGCACTAATAAACATCCCTGATAACGTAGTACATCCCCAAATAATAGTCAATTTGAAGTAAGACGAGAAAACACATGGACATAGGCTGGTCTTCCACATTAGATATACTAAGAATTGTGATTACCTCTTCAATATGGTAACCCTTTCTTGAGGCTCTAACTATCATCTCCATTTGGAAAACATACCCCTTACTCACACATGAGCTTATAACATCTTCAAGCACAGATTTCTGGTAAAGCCTTCAAAACAGGAGGCAACATCAAATTTAGGGGTGATATGAGAGGGAGAAACTAAATTGCTGCTGAGGTGGTATAATACCGGAATGATCCAGTTAAGTCTGATACACCTGGCCAGAGAAGTGTTTGTGCAAGGACATTGGCTCCCCTGCTTGTCAATTTACGCATCAGATTCCACCCATGCACCCCACCACCTTTAACATATCTAGTTCCAGTAACAATGCTCGCGCCTGTCTCTATCTGTTTCCTAAAACTCAAGAAAGATTTGTCACCTAGTTTGGTATCATGATCATGAAAATCCAGCACTTTGCTTAAAATACTTACTTGATAAAGCTTGGCAGGTATTTCGGCTGTAAGAAAGCAAGAAAAAGCAAACTCAATTCAATGGGATTAAAGAAAAGAAGTATTTCATGTAGAAAGAGTGAGTAAATGAAGTAACAGGGAAGAAGAAACAATGTTACAGCTGTCTGATGTTCAATTAAAAGCAAGTTGTTGTTTTCCAAGTCATACTAATTGGCGAACTCCAGCCAGACAACTTTCTCTTCTTCTATTTTCTGGGTTTGTTCACATTATTGACCTCTTGGGATCTAAATTTGGTAGAAATACAGAAATCTTTTTCTTAGATTAGAGCATGACAGAGAGGATGGGGCAAATACTTCAGGACAGTGTAGAAACAATAGGTTATGACGCTATATTTTCACAAGGTAACATGATATGGAAAAATTCTCTGTTTTATGCATTTGATGGCACAAACTTACATGGTGCGACAAATCAGCGTCCATTATCACAATAAAATTTCCAGTTGCATGCTTCAGACCATGCATGTAAGCCGTCCCTGAAATGAAAACCTTCAGGATACTTGATCATCATTTTTGAAGATAGAGGATGCCTAAATACATACCCAAGCCAAGCTTCTTCGGTCTAGGTCTCAGCAACTGCAATACCAGAGCACTATGTGTAAACATACAGCAAATCAAAGCCAGAGTAGTGAGAAATCATAAGCTACATATATGAAAATTATCTCCTCAAAACTTACAATACGATCTTCCCCATATACTTGCTGCAGCTGTTTGACAATCTCCTGAGTTCCATCTGGACTCCCATCATCCACTACTATTATTTCAAAATTTACATTCCTGATCCAAGAACACAAAAGAGTAACAAAACTGACCAAGTCTAGTGTGTCCTAGAACAGAAACAAACTGACTTTTTAAACTATAAAATCATTTCAGTTCCCACACTAGTAAAACCATAGAAAACCACAAAATAGCAACGTAATATAAATTTACCACACCATCTCAGGAAAAGGTAACTCATGCTACTCAGTGACATTGGCAGAATAAGATGATCATGAAAATTTCATGATGAAAACAAATTATGTCAACAAACATCAGCTTGGGCATTAGAAGCACGATAAAGTAATGAAAAGTTCAATAGCTAACTATCACCATATACAGCATTACCACACAATATTAATCACAACTCCCAGATACAAAGAACGGATAACACAGCTAACAATCCAAATGTTTTAGGCTTTTAGCCTTTCTTTTATTCCAAAATTCCAGATTATGGTTTCCAGCATAAGAAGTTAATGTCTACCAACCAAGGTTTTTAGTTCTTCATTGCTAATTAACTAAGATCCTGATTAATCAGGCAAAGAAATTGTTCACCATCAGACATGTATAATATAGTTCATGTTTCTACTCCAACAAAAGACAACAACTTGTAAGAGACCGAGTGCGAAACTCTCTAATGCATTTGATAATTGTGGCTAGCAACCCAAATATCCACAGAATGACGCCTTTGAACATACAAGTAATCCAACAAATCATATCCAGAGGATGATTTGTGGTATTATGGCCCCTTTGGCTGGAATACCAATTCTAACCAAAAAATAAAATATTGAACTTCCTGAAAATTTGATCAAGAGTTAAATAACAAAATGAATAACCTAAATTCCCAAAATTCTACTTTCAATTCACTTCTCATGATTGTGTCAAAGGATCTCACCGGCATCTGCATTCTCTCAATCATGAAGCAGCTCAAAAACCAAATCAACCACTCCAAATTCCCTAAAATCAATTGCCATATAGACTTTCCACGGTTAGTGCCCTACAAATTCACAAAAACCAGGACTACCCAATATCTTAAATCAGACCTACCAGTACCAATTACAGCAATTTCATCTTTTTGGGCGCTAATTTTCGACAAACGAAAACAAGGCAACTCATTTGCCAATACCACAACAGCAAACAAACAAACTGATCACATCATAACACAAATTTCAAGATCCCATCGAAACCTTTTAGCCACCTCACGGGAATTGCAGAAAATTTTCAACTACAAACATCAAATCTAAGAAAAAGAAGATGCACACACACACCCGCATATATAGAGTGATACTCACGGGAGATGCTTGAAAATGAGGTAAACGATGAGAGCGATGTTGAGGCGTTCGTTGTAGGTGGGAACAATTATACTATACTTGTTCTTCTCCTCTTTTCCTTCCATTGAATTCCTGATGAACACCAGTAATAAAACCCTAAAAATGCTACTAAATTGTTCCTCTGTTAATTCTTAGAGAAGAAGTATGAATTGATGCGAATTGGGATGATCGAATCCAATCCCAATAATTGGATAGTCCACACACAGTTACACGGATCCAACCCGAATAATTTGATTACTTAAAAGCCTGTAAGTGGCACCAAGACTTCAGACATTGTTTCAATAGTAGTTATTCAGTACCAAAAGCCCTTATATGATTCCTTTTATATACTAACAAAAATATTAATTTATCAAAAGGCTTATTCCACAAATTTTTTATTCAAGACTTACAGTAGCTAATCATTTGTTTCTTTATTTTTCTTTCTGATGAAATCACAAATGGAGATATTAAATAAGTTAATTAAAATTAATTATATTTTACACACTAAAATATTCTTTTTATATACACACACATACGTCGCATTCGTTAGATTCAAACTCCTACCCTTACATTTTATGTGTGAAATTAATACCCACCTAAAGTATAACATTGTTTGCATTAATTCATATGCAACCAAACATAACGAAAATTCATATCTATTTAAAAAAGTGTGACATGATATTTGTAACAGAACACCCTAAGTAATTTATTTTTTGAGAAATTGTGTTTATTTGAAATTTTATCTAAAAGTATCGTGTTAAAATTTTGCTATTTTTATAATTTCATATAAAGTTGTTGGAAACTTAACAGATTCAAAATTCTTGTATTTTGCTTATCCTTATAAAAAAATATGTAACATTTGTTATGTATTGCTATAAAATCAAATTCTTGTATATATGCATATATATATATATTGGAAAAATTGTCATGGGATATTTGCTTTTATATATCATGCTGTAGAAAATTTTCATTAATTTATTATACGTAAAATTCAAGATTATTACATTTTAAGAATTAAGCAAAAATTTTAATTTCAAGCACCTTTGTTAGTTACTGATAAATTTGAGTTGCTTGAAAATTTTAAAAATTAAATTTGATGAAATCTTCAAAGAATTTCTCACTTTATCATTGTTTTTTCTTTTTCTTTCTTTTTTTTTTTTTGAAAGAATATTACAAATAACGAATTTTTATTCTTTCAACAAATCAATAATTTTCTATTTTCAAATCAATAAATTAAAATTTTCTATTATCAAATCAAATAAATTAAAGAATAAACTACACAATCAGATGCATATAAGGTGCATAAACAAGCCTATTCAAATTCGAACTCGAGACCTCCCACATAGTATGGAAGACTAATGTCATTGGGCTACATGTCACTAGGTTCATTGTCTATTTTTAAACTGAGCAAGAATATTTTGTTTCCATATACAGTATGATTTAATTTTATGTAATTATACTTAGAGGTTATTTGGCTAAACTTATTCAGAACACTTTATAAGCTCATATATCTTATAAGATATTTTTGGAGTTTATAAAATGTTAGATCATATTTTTAAATTAAGTTGTTGAAGTATTTGGATAAAATAAGATCTTTTTTTTTAGAGAGAGAGAGAGAACATTACAAATAGGATAAAATAAGATCTTTGAGCTTATAAGATATTAATAATGGCAATTTTGTAATTAAAATGGTTAAAAATAAAGAAGTTTTTTAAGATCTTAAAAATAAGGTAGGGTTCCCTTACTTTTTTTAAAGGAGCTTATAAGCTCCTAACATCTTATTTTAAGATCTTATAAGCTTTTTTTTTTTAAAAATTACCAAATACTTTTATCAATTTATAAACTCTTAAATATCTTATTTTAGGAATTTATAAACTCATCCAAACACCCTATAATTTTATCTATCATAAACCTTATCCAAACCCAAATATATTTCATAAGACAAGTGTAAGTGCAAATTTTTTTGTCTGCAATAAATAAAATTACAA
Organism: Jacaranda mimosifolia; assembly: GCA_018894105.1. Lineage (NCBI taxonomy): Eukaryota > Viridiplantae > Streptophyta > Magnoliopsida > Lamiales > Bignoniaceae > Jacaranda > Jacaranda mimosifolia. The sequence goes on along the minus strand of CM032131.1, from coordinate 2,320,709 downwards.
GACAAGAAAAATTATATAAATTAAATTAAAATCTACCAACTGTGGATTCAATCTCTAATCTAATCCCATGATTCTTTCCTGCCAAATCTAATATTGAATTTAATAAACTCCACAAAGAACACCGTAAACGATGTAGATCTCCTTATATTCGATTTGAAGAAAAATAACGCCAATTCGAGGGCTGCAAAGAATGTCTTGAATATCGTGGATCTCCTTTGAATAAAAATAACATCAATTCGAGGGTTTCACACCTTAATCTCAAATCAAATGCCAGAAATATATGAGTTCCATGAAAAACATCTTGAACATCGTAGATCTCCTTGAATGTGTTTGAGAGAATTGCTGAACTCTTCAAAGTTTTTTCTCACTTGTTGGGATTTGTGTTGTGTGTTGAATGAGTTTTGATCACCTTCTTTATATAAATGTTTGATGGGAAACTTTCAGATTGATTTAAACTTCTTTGATCATTATCTCTTTGATAAGATAATATCAAATATCAAGAAATAATATCAAATATGAAGAGATAGTATCAAATATCAGGATATAGATCAAATATCTTTAATTTGATTGGTCTGTAGGCATAGACACTTTATCTTTAGTACTTATCAATATTTGATTTGAGCAAAAAATAAATATTAGAGTATTAATTAAAATTAACTATTTATCTTTTGAAATTAAATTTAGTGAATTCCAAAATATAAATAGAAAATTTTAAATTAATAACTAGCATATTATTTTACACGTGGCACTTCTCAATTGGCCAAAAATTGATATGTCTACAAATGCCCTCACTTCAAGATTTGGCGAAAGATGTATCAATCATCGACGAAAGAGGCAAGGCTTAAAGTATTTGAGAAGTTTTCCTTTTCTCTCAATTTTTGCACATATGTTTGCCACAAGAACATCCTCCAAGCATTTCTTGAGCTATGGTGCCCAATCAAAGGGTCAAGTCATAATATAATTTAAACTAAATATCCTTTTGATGGCTGTGTCGTACACAGTTTATACTCATGCGGGCTAGGAGTAACATGCAGTTTAGGCTCGTGCGTCAAGGAGCATATTTAACTTGAATAAACATTTTATACTCATTGTCAATGAGTTCACTTAAATTTGGTTGACAATCTATACTCATATCAAGGAGTTTACTTAAGTTTAACTTAATAGACAGTTTACACTCTTATCAAAGAGTACATGGGAGTATTTGGATAGTTTGTGCTCGTACATATGAGCTTTATTGAAAGTTTAAGCTCATATCAAGGAGCATGTGGGAAAACTTTAAATATTTAGATAGTTTATACTCGTATCTCGGAGCCTCATTGACAGTTTAAACTCTTACCAAGGAGCACATAGGGAGAATTTGAATATTTAGATAGTTTATGCTCGTACATAAGAGCCTTATTGAAAGTTTAAGCTCATATCAAGGAGCACATAGGGAGACTTTGAATATTTGAATAGTTTATGCTTGTATCTAGGAGTCTTATTGACAGTTTAAGCTCTTATCAAGGAGCACATGGGAAATTTAAAGATTTAGATAGTTTATTCTCGTATGTAGGAGCCTAGATTAAGCTCTTATCAAGAAGCATTTGGAATTTGAAGACTTGAGCTTTGGACTTATAGACTTGAAGATTTGAATATTTGATTTAGAGACTTAAAAATTTGAGTCTTTGACTTGAAGATATGGAGACTTGATCTTTGGATTTGAAAACTTGGAGGCTTGAGTCTTGAACTTGAAGACATGGAGGCTTGAGTCGTGGATTTGGAGATTTGAAGACTTGGAAACTTGATTTTTTGGATTTGAGAACTTGGAGACTTGAGAATTTTAGATAGTTTATACTTTTATTTGAGAGTATTATTGACAGTTTAAGCTCATATCGAGGAGCATTTGTGATTTGAAGATGGAAATTAATTGTCCCCAACATTTTCATCATCAACAGCATTACTTGAGTCTTCTTGTTCATCAAAATTCATGCTCATTTCAATATTATGTGCATGAGTTGCCAAATCTACAATAGTTTTTAGTTTAATTCCTTGAAGTATGTAGCAAAAACTTCAATGCATTCCTTGGATGCACATCTCAATGGCTGAAGCCTTCGATAATTTATTTTTGTAGCTAAGACTCAAATTTCTCTAGCGATTGATGTAGTCAATAACATGTTCTTCTTTCCATTGGCGAGAGTTGGTGAGTTCTATCATGCTAATTGTCCTTCGAGTACTATAGAAACGATTAAGGAACTCTTGTTCCAGTTGCCTCCAACTATTGATAAAGCCTGCCTCCAAGTCAACATACCAATCAAAAGCATTGTCCTTCAATAATCAAACAAATTGCTTTACCAAATGATCTTCATATGTCCTAGCATTATTATTACAAGTCTTAATGAAATGAGCCACATGCTGCTTTGGGTTGCCCTTGCTATCAAATTGTTGAAACTTTAGGGGCTGGTAACTGATCGGCATTTTCAAGTTGTCAATCCTTTGAGTATATGGCTTGGAGTAAGTCAGAGATGACTTAGAACTTTCATCAAGCTTGTCTTTGATAGTCCATATAATAAACTCCTTCAGTAGGTCAATGGGAATTAGTCCAATGGAAACTTGTAATTCTTTTGTTGCAATTTTTTCATTTTTGGCTGATTGCCTCCTTGGGGATGTTTCACATTCGTCCTGATTCTCAATTTGTTTCTCTACCATGCAACTGGCATCAAGATTGTCTACTTTGCTCATCAATTTGGAGATTTGAAAGTCTTAATCTTGGACATGCTTCGTGAGTCCTTCAATAGCCTTCATCAAATTTGCAATTTGCTCCTCCAAGGTTGTAGCACTTGTCACCATCAGCGTCGCCATACTCGAGGAATTTGATGTTGAGTGGAGAATGGATGATATTGATTCTTCCTTTAAGTCTCCATCATCTTTATTCATATCAATAAAATGTCGCAACACCTTTTTCACAACAAATGAAGGAGCCACCTCCAAAGATGATTGCAACTTCTCGGACATACTTTTTGTGATGATGTCAACACTTCTTGTTCCAGCACTTAAGGAATTTGAGGTAGTAATTTTCAATGCAACAGTCTTGTTGGTGGCCATTTGATACTTCAATCTTGATAAATGAAAGAGATGAGAGGTAGAGATAGTCCCACTAGGTGTGCCAAAATTTGTAAGCGCAAGTTTCTTTGTCTACAATAAATAAAATTACAAGACAAAAAAAATTGTACAAATAAAATAAAATAAAAGTCTATCAACTGTAAATTTAATTTCTAATCTAATCATCCGGTTCTTTCTTTCCAAATACAATCTTGAATTTAATAAGCTCTGGAAAGAATGCCTTAAATGCCGTGGATTTCCTTAAATTTGATTTTAGGAAAAATAACACCAATTCGAGGGCTTCGCATCTTAATCTCGAATTAAATGCCAAAAATATATGAGTTTCGCAAAGAACTCCTTGACGTCGTGGATCTCTTTTGAATAAAAATAATGTCAATTCGAGGGCTTCGCACCTTAATCTCGAATCAAACACCAAAAATATATGAGTTCCGCGAAAAACACCTTGAGCATCGTGGATCTCCTTGAATTTGTTTGAGAGAATTGCTAGACTCCTTCAAAGTTTTCTCTCACTTGCTAAGATTTGTGTTTTGTGTTGAATGAGCTTTGGTCACCTCCTTTTATATAGATGCTTGATGAGGGATTTTCAAATTGACTTGGACTTTTTTGAGGGTTATCTCTTTGATAAGATAATATCAAATATGAAGAGATAATATCAAATATTGATATAGTATCAAATATATTTGATTTGATTGGTCCATAAGCATATAAACTTTATCTTTGATACTTATCAGTATTTGATTTGAGCAAAAAATAAATACTAGAATATTAATTAAAATTAACTATTTATCTTTTGAAATTAAATTTAGTAAATTCCAAAATATAAATAAAAAATTTTAAACTAATAACTAACATATTATTTTATACGTATCACTTTTTAATTGACCAAAAATTGATATGTCTACAACAAGTTTTACAAATACTATTGGGAATAACTTGTTATTTGCATAATTCAATAGTCTTAATCTTATTTCAACCAATAAAAAAAAAATTAAATCATAAAAAATTCTAACCTAATTCAATTGTTGTTTTGCCAAGAATATGCTTTCCTTTCTCTTGCAAGTTGCAACCAATCAAACCATGAAGCCAACAAAAGTGTGAGGATGTAGTGGCCCCAACAATCAAAATTTAATTTCTTATACATAAAACTGAAGAAGCTTGCACATTTTAGAAGTTTGAAAAAATTCCAATTAAAACCCTTTTTTATCATTTTCTTCTAGAATTTGAATCATCTTCAAATTTCAATAATTAGACTTGATGAAAATTTTGCAAGAATTTTCACACTTATCATTGTTTGCTTTTTCAACCAAATGGGATTTTTTTTTTTTAAATTTCTGTCTGCTATTAAATTTATATGTTATGACTCGATTAATATAAATTTTTTTTTCCACATAATGTTATCTAATTCATCTAATCTTATTTAATGATAATATATTATTTATTAATCTTGAATTTCTCTATTTAATTAATGTTTTGTCCAAACATAAATTATACGTCCATTTTCGGACATACTGAAAATAGTTACGTCATACTTTTTTTTATTTTTTATTACAAAAAGAAAGATACATAAAATTATTTTATATATCATAGCATGATGAATGTATTGTTCGCTTCCTATAATATTCAGAAGAAAAGTTTTCACAAATATTCTTGTAATTAACTTATGTTTGCTTGATTTAATAGTCCTAACCTTATTTTAACTTATAACAAGATCAAATAAAATGAAAAAACCTTAATTTATTTCGACCTTTTGAGCTGTAAAACATTTGTAATTTGCGGAGCATATGCCTTCCTTCCACCTGCAATCAATCAAATCATGAAGCAAACAAAAGGCATGGACGCTTTTAGTCAGGAGCGTGGGGGGTGTGGTGCCCACGGAAACAATGGAACTATAAATATGGTCCGTTGAGAGTCTGGGGTCCACCGCGGAAGTCCTAATTGCTCTAAAATATTTTACTCCGAATTATGGCGACCGTCTAAAAATGAGTCTTTTATCATAGTTTTTTTAGTAAAATATAAGTCGAGATTAATGATAATAATAAGATAAGTTTAACTTCAATTCATCTTTAGTTTTTCCTTTTTGCGACAGGTTTGGACGGATCTCAAGTTTTAAAGTAATGGGACCAATGAATTTAAATTTAACCCGAATTAATTTTATCTTTACTTTATTTGAATGGACTTTACAAACCTGTCAAGTGGCATGTAGCAAAGTGAGATCAATCTCCCCAACTGATTTATTTGATTTGCAATAAAAACATGTTAATTTATTAAAAAAGTAAAAATTCGTTCATTGTAATGTTCTTTCAAAAAAAAAAAAGACTTTACAAAATGAATTTTAAGTTGGATCTCGAATTTTATTGTAATGGGCTCACCCTACTTTGAGGCTTGAATTTGTGTAATGTATATAAATATATATGGAAAAATTTTGTATATAAACACATATACTCACGTATGAAGTATAAATTTAGTATATTTACAAATATAAAATCAATAAATAGCTTATAATAATATTTTTAAAATTATAAATGGATTCAACGAATTTAACTAGTCCAACCAATCTATTAAGTTACCGATTGAATTAAATTGAATTCTAATTAAATTTCAAATTTATAAAATTGTCAATGAGTCAACCCTCGAATCTTTATAAGTGTGCCTCAAATTCGATCCATTATCATTCTTACCCAAATCAATTGCTTGTTAAACTAATATTATAAATGATTTCAATTATAAATCTTTATAAGAAATTAGGATCCAAGTTTCATAAGGTATCACTTTAAAATCACTTTAGATCCTCTATTCCATTCATATTCTGATTTGTTGTATTTATGTTAAAGTGTACCTGATTTTCAATCAATTATTTTTATAAAAAAATATTTAATATGTGTTATATATTCATGAAATGAAATAAGAGATGCAACAGTGAATGGAATGGAAGATTTAAACTGATTTAAACTAAGCAAAATTGAGGCCAATTATAGAAGGGTAAAAATGTCAAAAATGTAAATTCCGTTGGCACTAAGGTAACACCCCTGGCATTATCACAAATCCACGTTATATAACTAACGTCTAGGGGATGCCATGTCAGGTGAGAAATGTCCAGTTCATGCAGTCTCTCCTTTCTACGGTTCGTCTTTAACTTGAGTACTGAGAAAATGTACAGTTCGTGCAATCTTCTTCCCTCCCATGCTCTTTGGTCTTCACCTCCCAAGAACTCCTCAGTGGTAATTCATCGTCCCTTTAATATTTTTTTTCCTTTTTCCCTTCCTTTTTTTTTTTTTTTAATTTCACATTATTCTTTTTTGGTTTGATAATTGAATTATTTGCAATTCATGCCGGTTTAATTGATAGATATTTGACTGACAATAATTTTTCTGGAGCTTAGTGTTAACGGCGATATGCAGATTTTTTTTCTTCCCTTTTTCTTTTTTCCTTTTCTTTTTCTTTTTTCTGGCAATCTTCTGAATATACCGGAGGAAAGCTCATCAAGTGAATAACTATTAATTGAAATGAAGCTAAAAATATGGATTAATTGATGCGGTAGATTTCTGTTGATAATTGATTTATGAAATAATTAATTGTATTACAACTTTTAATGCTGATATGCTAGGTTTATGTCGTCATATTTTCACCGAGGATTATGATAATAACAACAAATGAGCTTCTTTTAGATGTATGGATAATACCTTCTGAAGACATCTTTTCACGTGTGATGTTTCCTTGACAGTCAAACAATAGAGAACCTCTATGCTTTCTATTGTTTTTCTCACTAAATGAAGTTGAGGCTAATTTGTATTTATTGGATACAGTAAAGAAGTTGTCCTTGAAATCTATTCTGAAATTTGTTGGACAGGCCTCAGTTAACGGCAGGTGCATCATAAAGCAACCATCTGGACTCATCTTTGGCTCTCAAAAATTGCTGGCAAATAGCAGAGCAATTTCCCCATTGAGTAGTATAGCTCATGAGAGGGTATGCTATTGTATTTCATATTTATATTTTTGTAGAAAAAGGATTTACCTTTTACCAATAGATCATGTTTTTCTTAGGATGAATAATCATACTTTCCTCATTGTTTTTTCATTCATGCACTATCTTTTATGAAGCAATGAGAAGTAGAAGCAAGTGTTAAGTGTTTTCTCGCACATATATTTATTAGGAATGATACCTTTATTTGCTCCCCTCAATTTTTATGTGTTTATTTCTCTATATAATGAGAATAAAGTAATTCGTTTTTGGCACTTACCCACTAGGCGTGCAGTTCACCCGTCTCAGCAGTTATGACTGATGACCATTCCACAGTAGCAAATATGGAGGAAGACACTGAAAACATTGGCCTCTTTAGTTTAGATCCAGGATTGGAAGCTTATAAAGATCATTTCAGATATAGAATGCAGAGATATGTAGATCAGAAAAAGCTCTTTGAAAAACATGAGGGAAGCCTTGAGGAATTTGCACAAGGTAATGATGGAATACAAGTGAGGAACTTTTTATCTTTGTGTCTGAATTATTTAAGTGGTACTTAAAATTTAGATTATGTCACAGCTTCCACCTTTAACATAAAAATATAAGACTGCTATATTAGGGCTCTGCATTTGTCGGTTTTTTGCAATTGATTTTTTTCTGTTACAGACCATTCAACTTTGTGAGACCAAAGGATCTCATAAACTGGATTGTTCACTGTTGAAGATGTCTTTATGTTCAATGCTAACCATTATATTCAGGTTATCTGAAATTTGGATTTAACCGAGAAGAAGGTTGCATTGTGTACCGTGAATGGGCCCCAGCTGCACAGTGAGTCTGTTGAGCTCATACATATGAGGGTTTTCATTTTATTTTTATTTTTCTGATTTCTTTTCTTAAATTTTTATGTCGCAAAATTTTTCGATTTTTTGGCTTATTTTTCGCATGCCAAGTTAAAGCCTCACATTTAACTTATTTGCATCCCAGGGAAGCGGAAGTTATTGGTGATTTTAATGGGTGGAATGGTTCTGGACACAAGATGGAGAAAGATGAATTTGGCGTGTGGAGTATCAGAATTCCTGATTTTGATGGAAATCCAGCCATTCCTCACAACTCAAGAGTAAAGTTCAGATTTAAGCATAGCAATGGAGTTTGGGTCGACCGCCTCCCTGCATGGATAAAATATGCGACTCAGGATCCAACAACATTTGCTGCACCTTATGATGGTGTGTACTGGGACCCATCACCTTCAGAAAGGTATTTCAACATCGACTAATATAAAGATTGAAAGCAAACATATTCAGCTCTAGATTTTCTGGTCAATAATTTGCTTTATTCCTTTCATGTGTTTTACAAAAGTTTTGCCATCAAGAAAATATAATTATCATCACATGCAAAGAAGTTCTTGATTAAGTATGAAAATTTTATTTTGGAAGAAGGATGGCATTAGTCCTGTCCTATTGACATAATACTACATCAGCAAACAATTTCTCATTTCATTAGCCTTGCAGGTACCAGCTCAAACACCCTCGTCCACCCAAACCTGAGTCACCACGGATTTATGAAGCCCATGTTGGAATGAGTAGTACAGAACCCCGTGTAAATTCATATAGGGAGTTTGCAGATGACATTTTGCCTCGCATTCGTGCAAACAATTATAATACAGTCCAGTTGATGGCCATAATGGAGCATTCCTACTATGGATCATTTGGATATCATGTTACAAACTTTTTTGCAGTGAGCAGTCGATCTGGGACCCCGGAAGACCTTAAGTATTTGATTGATAAGGCACATAGCTTAGGTCTTCAAGTGTTGATGGATGTTGTGCACAGCCATGCAAGTAACAATGTCACTGATGGCCTTAATGGTTTTGATGTTGGGCAAAGCTCTCAAGATTCTTACTTTCACACTGGAGATCGAGGCTATCATACACTGTGGGACAGCAGACTATTCAATTATGAAAATTGGGAAGTTCTTCGATTCCTTCTGTCCAATCTGAGGTGGTGGTTAGATGAGTTTAAATTTGATGGATTTCGATTTGATGGAGTAACCTCCATGTTGTATCACCATCATGGAATAAACATGGCATTCACTGGGGACTATAATGAGTACTTTAGTGAGGCCACAGATGTTGATGCTGTGGTTTATTTGATGTTGGCCAATAATCTAATACACAGTATATTGCCTGATGCAATTGTGATTGCTGAAGATGTTTCTGGCATGCCTGGACTTGGCCGGCCTGTCTCCGAAGGCGGAATTGGCTTTGATTACCGCCTAGCAATGGCCATTCCTGACAAGTGGATTGACTACTTGAAGAATAAGAACGATGAAGAATGGTCAATGAATGAAATAACTTGGAGTTTAACAAACAGGAGGTACACTGAAAAGTGTATAGCTTATGCTGAGAGTCATGATCAGGTATCATACAATTAAACTTGAACTTAAGTTTTATCTCATACTTAGCCAGGATTCGCTGTGTGGACTCTCTACTTATACTTCACTCTGACAGTTACTTAAATAAAAAAATTTCAAATCCTTTTTAATTGTCTCATTGCATATAGGTCTACCTCTTCCCTTACATTTAGCAGGCATGCTGCTAATGGTCAGGTCTCTTTTGCTGAATTGGTTGCTACGAAATATCACACACTGAATAATATTACCATTCTCATGTAGAGGGAGATCTGTTAAATATTTGATATTAATTTTGATCTGTTTTCAGCAATTTCTCCTGTATTTACATTGTTTTGTGTTGTTGTGCCATGAGTAGGCTATTGTGGGTGACAAAACAATAGCATTTTTCCTGATGGATAAAGAAATGTATTCTGGTATGTCCTGTTTGACTGAGGTTTCTCCAGTAATTGAGCGAGGAATTGCACTTCACAAGGTATTTTCAATCATATTCTGTTTATTTAATCTAGAGAATGTGTCGTATGCTTGGTCGAGCTGAGTACATGGTATAAAATTGTTAAATCTTCTCTGCAGATGATTCATTTCCTGACGATGGCATTAGGAGGAGAGGGTTACCTTAATTTCATGGGAAATGAGGTAAGTTGACTTTAAGGTTGAGGACTTCTTGTAGATGATGCATATTGACAGTAATAGATTGCTCTATTTTGGAGCTTCTGCTATATGCATAGAACTTACGTTTTTGGATAAGATAGTTGAATTGGGTTGTGAATGGAATTCTCAACTTTTCTTTCTTATGGTCTTATCATGAAAAATGGTTAAGGATTTATAAATGTTAAAAAGAAGTTAAAAATCGTAAAAAAGTAACTCATAGGGCTGACTTGGCAATCTGTTGGAAGGAATTCATTTGATAGAATGTGCAAAGATATAATTTCTCTAATTCTGATAGTTATGGGTATTTCATTTCCAGTTTTTTAACAGAACTGAATTATTGTCTTATCGATATTTATTGTAGTTTGGTCATCCAGACTGGATTGACTTCCCTAGAGAAGGCAATGGTTGGAGTTACGATAAGTGCAGACGTCAATGGGACCTTGTGGATACAGATCATCTAAGATTCAAGGTTCATTTTAAGTGATATTAAATGTGCTTATTATGTTTTTGTGCTTCCAGATATTGGTGTCTAGAGAAAATTTGTCACTGAATCTATCCTACCCAATTTATTGCGGCAAAAAGTCCTCTAGTTCAATACCTGCATTAGCTTCCATTCTCCGACTTCTAAGATTGCATAATAAATTAAAATATTATCTATGAAACTTTTGATCTCTCTCCTATACATTATTTTTGTTATATTCCGGAGTCTTGATATGGTTGACACCGTCTATTATGAATCTTGCACAGAAGAGAAAAAATAAAGCTCTATTCCAGTTACGGTGTATGTTTCTCACTGAATTAATTCTTACTTCATTCAAATATTTGCATCTCACTCGAAAATTTTCTCACTTTTGATTGTAAAAATGCAGTTTCTGAATGCTTTTGACAGAGCCATGAATTTGCTTGATGAAAAATTTAAGTTCCTTTCATCAGCGAAACAGATTGTAAGCTGTATGGATGAAGATAACAAGGTAAAAATATTTTTTAGATATTTATCTAAGCTTTTGCCAGATACTTTTAGTTTTTGGTGCAAAAAGATCTAATGCGATGCACATGATTTTCAAGTTTCGCTTTCCTGGTTTCAGAAATGCTGTTTTCTAAGTTAATTGTTATGCATTGTTTGATGTTTATTACAGGTTATTGTTTTTGAGCGTGGAGATTTAGTATTTGTGTTTAACTTCCATCCGGAAAATACATATGAAGGGTATCTACTTATTAAGCAATTTAGTTTCATGGCTCCTTAGATTTTTTGTGCTAATTTTGGAGATAAGTATAATTTGATCTTTTATCCTAGTTTCATTTTTCCTAATACATCATTTACACATATTCATGCACAGGTATAAAGTTGGTTGTGACTTCCCAGGAAAATATAGAGTTGCTTTGGACAGTGATGCTTGGGAATTCGGTGGACCTGGAAGAGTAAGGAAGCCTTGTACTTTAAATACTCCACCCCCTCACCCCAACCGAAACAAGAGATTGGTGTTAATAACTGTTGATTGTTGAAGTCCCTTATCAAAGTAATAGACGAGAAGATGCCAAACTTGTAATTAAGTTCTCTTCAAAGTTTCTTTCCAAACCGTTGCTTCTGATTTTTCTCACCACGTTCACATGATCCTGCTGCTGCTACTTATAATGCAGAATATAGGTTTTAGGGTGATTGATTGGCGTCAATGAACTCAAAAATTTCCAGTGTTCCCCTTCCCCTTAGTGGACTACTGTAGAACTTATTGGCTTGTTGATATTCCATGGACCTTTTCTGCAAAAAAAGCTTGCTTTGATTATTTTTCCATGACATCAAAGAATTTCTTGACAGGTGGGCCACGATGTGGATCATTTCACCACCCCTGAAGGAATACCTGGTGTTCCTGAAACAAATTTTAATAACCGTCCCAATTCCTTCAAAGTGCTTTCTCCTCCACGTACATGTGTGGTATGTTTTCAACTTTGGTCCTTTTTGATATACTCTCTGGCTTTATGTCTTTGGTCAGCTGTAGTTGTAAATGGGAAAATTGTCAGAATGCACGATTGACCTTGGAAATGTCTTGGGCAGGCACACATAAAAGTAGTGACAGCAGTATATAGTTCGACTTATTTCCAGCTTTATATATTCGCCTTCGTTATTTGAATGAGTTACATCTGCCTCAAACTTTCGACGTTTGCCTCTAAGATCGCGATAGTCAAAAGAAATTATTGAATAACTTAGTAGAATTGATATAACCATTATGGATGATATAAATGTTATAGATGATCCACTACTGAATAAAGGAGTCTCTCAGAGAAGATCCCCTTGAAAAACAGTTTTGTCCTATCTGCTAGAGCTTGAAGAATTCCCAAAGTATTGCATATTCAGGTCCAATAGATTGTTGTATTCTAGCAGATATTTCGCAACTCCTATTTGCCTGAAGAATTCCCCGAGGACCACGTATTCAGGTCCAATAGATAGTTGTATTCTTGCGGATATTCGTGACTCCTATTTATGATTTCCCCATACAACAGTCAAAATAGGGACAAAGAGCCATATGAGTGATTGGTTCCAGAACGAGGGCAGGGGGAAATACAACTACGGCATTATCAAATGAAAAATTCTTGTGTAGTCCACTTTCCATCTACTGATGAATCTCCTAAATTTTCAAATTAAAGGATTACCTTGTTACTCTTGTGGGATTTACTTAGATTTAATGGATATTACTAAGATATTTATTGCTTTCTGAAGGTTTATTATCGAGTCGAAGAGAGCTTGGAAGACATAAAAAATGATGAGTCAACTAGTCTTTACGGAGCCGATGCAGCAAAAGTATCTTCTGTCAAAGAGAGCTTAGAAGACATAAAAAATGATGAGTCAATTAGTCTTGATGGAGCAGATGCAGCAAAAGTGGTTCACAATGTCGTTAGTTCTCTTGAAGAATCTTGCCCGGATGATAAGGATGACCCGGTGCAGAAGTTGGTGCCAGAAATGGGAGCCTTGGGAGATGACCAGCCAGATGACACAACTCAGAAGTTGGTGCCAGAAAGGGGAGCTTTGGAGGATGACCAACCAGATCACTGAACTTCTTCTGCATGTATCTTTCTGTTATCGAAAATGATAAACTAGTAGTAATAATTTCTACCAACTTCCAAATAAAAGTTTGTCATCAGTTACTATGTAAATGAAAAGGATACAAGGTTGTCCATATATTGGAGATCATCAATAAGGAGGCATGCGATGTGGAACTTGACATGAGGGTGAGTTTGTATAATCCAAGCACTGGTTTTAAACTGGGGTCAGTGGTTTCGAGTTTTTTAGAAATGCGTATGATGAGGTACCACACCATGATTCCGTTGTAGTCTAGGTGGTTAGGATATTCGGCTCTCACCCGAGAGACCCGGGTTTGAGTCCCGGCAACGGAATAAGTTTTTTAAAATCTTGAGTCAGCTCATTATGGGTTACATTTATTATAGAATATATATATTCAGTATTCTAAATAACTTTGTTAAAGGGCATAAAAACTGAGCCAACTTATACTTTTCCTTTTCTGCTTCTTATAATAGGTAAACATCAATATACATTGATTAAAAAGCATATATTTTTAATAACTTTGTAAGGGGCATTAAAAACTGAACTGACTTCTTTAAACTTGATTTTATGTGTAAACATCAAAATATATGAAAGAAAACGAAACATAAGGAGTACAAGTTTAAAAACCTCAAAAAATATGAACAAGACGATAACTCAAATATTGGAATAGAATGTCTGAGGAATGCCCATGGTGCAATGTCACGAGTAGGAGAATTGTAAGTTATATTAATCTTCAAACATTTTTAATTTCCGTAATCTTTTAATAAGTTGTTTTGATTTTCAGGATGTGCATTTTAGCCTGCCAACAAACTTCATAATTAAAATCACACGAACCTTTTCAATCCTATCTTGCATCTCCTTCCACAATGATGCTTTGAAATCCTTATTGAATAGCATTCTTATTGCTTCCGTTGCAACCTGTGCTTAGGTGGCATTTGCATTTAGCTCCCAATCACTATCAGATCATTTATTAATAATAGGGTGAATTATTGCTATTATCCCTGAAGTTTGATGTAATTACAAAAAAAGAGTGTTTGGTTATATTTTCCCAAAACATATCATCATTTTTCCTCCAAAACTTCCATGTTTTAATATATACATACATATATTAAATATACATCATATATATATATATATATTTTTTATTATTATTTTATCAATAAAAAAATAACTCAATTTCATTTTTACCCTAAAAATCCAACAAAAAAGCATTGATTTGATTGCTACAGTAAAAAAATGTCTCCCCGAAAACATAAATCAACGTACCAAAGTACAAATTTCACATTATTCAATAATTTATTATTTCAAAACACATAATAAAATCACAAAAAAAACATAAACTAACATTCCCAAAAATTTTCTCAAGATTTGTCACCGTCCAACAAATTAATTCAATCGTTAGCTACTATTAGGGTTTTAGAAAATGCCATTAAAAATTATCCTTCACTTCAAAATCTCAATTTTGATAAGATCTTACCTAATTTGTGGATAAAAATACCCTTAAGGGTTGTATTATCATTATTTTAGATTTATATAAGAATTAAATGGTAATATTACTATATTATAAAAGGGTTAATTGTGAGAAAAATATAAGGGATTCATATACATATATATAATATATACATATATACACATCCCACCTCCCCCCCCCCACACCCCCCCCCCCCCCCACCAACCAAATCTGGCCATGGCGCTCAGTAGCCGCCATGGAGCTGCTACTTCCATGGAAGCAGTAGCATGGCACGGTCACTTGGCCATGGTCACCAGTGGCCGCTGCTATTTTCTGCTGCCAGCCAGTGGCTGCCTGCTGCCCATGACAGTCGCAACTGCCGCCCATTCCATGTCATGGCCGGTGGAAGAAGAAGGGTGGGGAGGTAGGGGGGAAAGAGGTGGAATTTGTATTTTTTTTTTTTTTAAATTATCTTTTTTAATTAATAAATAAATTAGTTAAAATTAAATTACTTAAAATATATATCTACATTTTTTTACTTATTTATTTCTAATAATATAGTTTTAAATTTTTTACTTATTGTATTTTTAATTAATTAATAAATTAAACTAAACTTCGTTAATTATTTTAAATATATTTATTATTTGAATAAATAATTTAATTATTTTAAATATCTTTATCTTAGATATGATTATTATTTTGATGAATATTCAATTACATGTAAAAAAATATCTTTTCTTAATGACTAAATTAAAATACGTATATTTGAATTTTTTACTTATTTATTATCAAATAATATAATTTTTTATTTCATTTTGTTTTTAATTAATTAATAAATTTAACTAAATATTATTAATTATTACATATACATATATTTATTTTTTGAATAAATATTTTTTTTAAATATCTTTATTTTAGATATGCTTATTAGTTTTATATTGTTTAATATGTAACTCAACTAATAAATATATTTCTTACATAATATTATAATTTATTATTTTAGATATATATACTATTCAACATAATTCAAAATTTTAAGATGGCATACTACATAGAGGGGCATGGTCTTTTGCCATTTCACCAATCTTCATCGTTTTTTATTTTTTTTAATAGCTTTGCTGTTTGGGCATTTTTGACTTTTCATATTTTCCATCTCTCTTACAAATAGGTTTGTCGATTTAGGGCTTTTTTGTAATTTTCAAAAAAATAAGAACCTTTTTATAATTAAAGCTAACTTAAAGAGTAGTAGTCATAATTCACCCTAAGTAATATCTCCCTTATGATCTAGAAAGACAATTAAAATTTGACCCAAAACTTTTATAAATGCAAAATAAAAATTAACTATAGTCTAATTCTTCTATGGTGCTTCCCAACAAAATATCTTGATATTATCTTTAGTTTGAGTCCTTGTTTGGGATCTTCAATGGTTTCAAACAAGCATTTCACTAGATCATGGAATTAATTATCTCTTTTTCATAATGTTTTTTTTTGTTTATGAACATCCAAATTTAATCTATTGTGCTTGTTGAGAATATGAGAAATTCTATATATTTTTACCTAAAACAAAATATTATTATTAGACTTGATTAAATATGCAATCCAACCATGAATAAGTCGACGGTTAATCAAAAAAGCAAGTTTGGATCTTCACTTAAATTGCCACCAAACAAAAGAAATAAGTTTAGGAAGATATGTTCTACTGTCAAGTTTAGCATTGCACATGAGACATTTGGTATCAGTTATGTTAAAGAACTTTTATAATCTGCCATTCGTAGGAAGAGTTTTGCTCAAGATTTGCCAAGGATGAAAAGAAGTAATTTTCAAATATTATTTTTTTGATGCGACGCAAAATTTAAGTTTTTGGTTTGTTAGATAAGTTGACTTGATTGAAAATTTTTCTATCTAAGAGAGAGTCCAAATGAATCGGTCTTATTCCATTCCCTCCAAATCCATGATGCTGAGATCGATGCTTTTTCATTCTCCAATAATTTTTTCTGCCTCAAATTTTTATTTTTTAAAATTCATAATATGTCACGCCCCACCAACTTGTACTTATTTGAACTAGAAGACATTTATGGTTGAGCAATACTAATAGTATCAAGCTTTCCCTTTAGCCATGGCCCTTATCCCACCCGAACACACATGTCAATTTGTAAAATTTAAGTACTAATTTGGTCGATCACAAATTGTGTTTTACCAACCAAACGGTTTATATAATCATACATGATAGAGTTATTACCATGTTGGATAACGAGATCTTAATTTAAAATCAAAAGATCTGGTTATAAATTATTGGAGTGTTCAATAAAAACCATAAAAATAAGTTGTAATAGCAAAGCCCTCACCTAATCAAGCAATAGTCTTGAAAGAACTGGAGCGGTACTTTTGAAATTTTAGCAGACAAATCTAATGCATTGAACTAATATTTTCAACATAAAATTTTTAAAAGTTGGGTCATAACTTAATCAACAACAATAGCCAAGTCAGTGTTCGTTTTATAGACAAATATAAAACTAAGAGTAAGCTTTGCTGTCATTCCGTTGTAGTCTAGATGGTTAGGATACCCGCGGCTCTCACCCGAGAGACCCGGGTTCGAGTCCCTGCAATGGAATAATTTATTTTTATTTTTATTTTGAGCACCCTTTCTACCTCTACCTCCTCCTCCTACAATATCCATTCATATATATGCATCACTACAGAAACAAGAAAATTGGCAAATTTGACTACTATAAACCATAAATCATCTCAGTCACAACATTTATGGATGAATAACAGAAGCTGAAGAAGAACAGATTTTAAACAACAAAAAAGCTAGAATTTTCTTGGAGAAATTACATATAATCCCATCCATCAATCCATCAGAAAGATTGACAAGTTGTGCATTAACAAATGCAAGAAACTAAGTTTGTATAGAACCTCACAGAGGGCAACTTATGTTGCTCAATTTGCCTAGCAGCCCCCCAGCAACCCCAAACGCAGCGAATTAGATCAAGAAGCATATTAGAATTCTGCATCAATAAGAAAAACAGCAGGTTCCGTCTTAGCAGCATAGCTGTACTTAGAAGTGCTATACTTCTTGTGCACACCGGTTAGCTTCCCTGTTCCAGCCTTCTGATGTAAAGTTACCATAAGTTTTGCACATTCCCTACAGAAAAGCCAAAAAGATTGATTTTGTTGATCATTATATGCCTGCCTGATTGATTCATTATTGTGTTTTCTTGAAAAATAAGGCCGAAAGAAAAGCCAACTAACCTGAGATGGTATTGTGTGTAACTTGTGTGCTTCTCACTTGTCTTGCTCCACTTCTTACATCCACAGAGAGTACATTGAGCCGTAAAGATTGCAGCAGCTGCCAACAGAGAAGGTGGGAACTGAAGCATTTCATATTCAACTAGGCAGAGTTCAATTATGAAGAAGGACAGCAGCTCCATCTGGTTAAATCAAGTTCAGACAAAGAAAAAGATATGTTCATAGTTAGTGAATATCATAAATTGTTTTGTTTGCTCACTTTAAGTTGTCTACCTACCCTTTTGTCGGATTGAGCAGCTTTCAAGAAACGTCTCATGAACACATATGGAGTTGGCAATGACAGATTGAACTGTAGGGTATTGATGATCAATTTCTCCTATAGGCATAAGAAAAAGAGTTGAGATTTGGACAAAAAGCTCTCTACTGTTATGTTCTCACAATATAGGTTTTGTCAATTTATAAACCATACCATATCTAACACTTCTTGTCTGCAGTAAGCTTTGTCGGATATCAATATAAGGTCCTCGACAACAGGGACAGAAACTTCTTCATACTTGCATGCAAGAAGCATAGCAGTCACCCCAACTAGTTGCAATTTCTTTCTGACAACTGGCTGTACTGCTAAGAATCTATCGATGAGATTGACTGTTAAATATAATGTCTCATCCATCAGTTCGAACTTGTAATGCACCTATTTCATATATAACATTTGATGTTGATGAGGCTGCAAGAATTGCATTCTTAAAAATATGTACTAGAATTCACTTCAGTACTATCATTCGGTTTTGTTCTTTTTACCTCAATCAGCCAGTCAATAAGAATACCTCTCATTCTTTCATTAATGTCAAATTGCTGTGTCATATAGTCTGGTGGGACACAGCTTAAGCTCTGCAGCAATCAACTTTTACACAGTCAAGAAACGAAACCATAGATACGATGTATCAGGATGCAAGAAAATGATTCCTTGGACTTGCACTCATAATAAAAGAACAAACACTGTGTGAAATGCTAGAGAAACAGACAAACACACATCATGGCATTGAAGATAACCAAAAGTTCTCAAGCAACTAAATTAATACTTCACCTCTGTCTTCTTATAATACGCATATATATCATCAATGTACTCAGTAACTGCAAGCGGATTTTTCTTATCGCTATTGTCTATGTTGACTACTGGCTCGTTCTCCTCCTCCTCCTCCTCATTGATGTCTTCCATTTCAATTTCTGCATCCTGCACATTTCAAGTCACAACATAAAGAACTGCATTTTAACATATAGCCCAAAGAAAACACCAAGATAAAACAGAAATGAATACCATTCTATAAATTTCTTCCAGCATAGCTTCTGTATGCTGCACAAACATAGGCACATCCTGGTCATCCACATTCTTGTACTCATCTGCATCGGTAATAATGCAGTCGTCGGATTGATGTGCATTCAAAGCCAGTTGAACTAAAGGCCTGACTTCCTAGAATAAAACATAGTTCAATCATCTTAGGCACCAGACAAATCTGAGGCATAGAAGACTCTAATTTCTTCTTATATTTATTCTATTAAAACCATACTTTATGTGATGGCTGCTGCTCTTTTCCAGCCAATTGTGCAGCAAACTTCCTAACACAACATCAAGAATATAAACACAACAAATTATTAGTTCCAAAATACTGCAAGAATATGTGAGATTAAAATCGACTTCATATCTTTTAATCATCCATGAGCTCTTATCGTTAAAGATTTAGGATATATAATGCAAAAACACAAGAAGGGGCAGTTAGCAAACCTAGTAACAGGACGATGAACCGGAATAACAGGATTCTTATTGCCGGTGGCATTTTTCCTGATCAAGAGCAGCATTAAATATAAGTCAATGTGGGATGGATAAAGGAAAAACAAAACTACTAAACTAATAAAAAATGCTGAGGTTTATTAAATGTTTCATACTCTGTCAAAACCCCTCTTTTGTGAACAGCACAAGGGTAGGGAGGAGCTCCTATGATGTTCTTGTTGATGGTACTCAATGCCCTTCTATTATTCCCAACCCCTACAGCAAATTTTCCACCTCCAGGCCTCAATCCACCTGCGAACACAAAGATTGACTAGTTTCATACTTGGAGTTCTATGGCATGATATACTGACTTAATTAAGATTGAAATAGGATTAAGAAGTAATCGAAGCAAGTATCAAACAAGGAATGATTTTCAAATTTAAAGCTATAATTTTTTGAAATTTCAAACTACCTTGAATGCTTGAGGGCATGATCACATCCGGAAAATTCTCATCTGATCCCATCTTGATTATTTTTCTGAATACAGCCACTGGAAATGAAAAGGATTAAATTATAAACCCATTAAATAATTTTTTTAAATCATAAAATAAACACTGTGAGATGAAAAACTTGACTAAGATTCAAATAATCAAGATTCAAGGCTGTATAGCAAAACCCCAGATCATAAACACACAAAGAACAGAGAAAAGAAAAGAGAAAATGGGCAACCTCCAAATCAAGAAAAACCCAGAGAATTCTCTACTACTCCAGTGAAAAGAAAAATCCCAAAGAAAAAGAGAGAGGCTATAAAGCAAACCCCATGAAATCAATCAATGGAGATTACAGAAAAAAAAGGGGGAAAAGAGTCTCCCTCTTTCTCTCTTTCTCAGTGTGTGTTCTGTGTGAAACTTGTGTGTTCTTGAGTGGTGTTCAATTGAATTCCAGAAGGGGTCAATGGGGAAATATGGGGAGATCGTAAACAGCGGATATATGTCTGTACATACTTCTTTATTTAATTTTCTCTCTTTTCATATATTTGAAAACAACGGCTAGTAAATTATGGCCGTTGGATGAAAGGTCGCGCTGTTCCTTGTTTGGGCCAACGGTTATATTATCATTTATCATATTTGCCTTTGCTGCCCCCCCATGTGCTTTTTTCAAAAAAAATTTCATTAATTTTCATATCTCAAAAGTCTTGTTTGTATTAAGTGCTAGGTTTCGATTTAATTCTTCATTTTTCTCTGGCTAATAATAAATAAGTGATAATTAATAGACTATTTTTTTGTTGTGTTTCTAAATAATAGATTTTTTTTTCTTTTTTTTGCATTATAGATTTTCTTTAACTAGAGATAAGAACTTGAGTGTTGTTGTCTGTGTTCGGTGTTGTAAATGAAAATATTTTGTATTTTGAAATTTTATTTTAATAAAAATATGAACACAAGTAATTCGCACTTCAAGTTGTATAAGGAGTTTTTACAATAGAAAAAAAATTATTTATAAGTCAGAATCTGATTTCATTCTTTAAACAAAATTTATTATCTTTCCCAGTATAATTGAAACATTTCCAAATTGGCATATTTGTGCAAGGAATTAAGTGTGAATTATTCCAACCCCTAAGGCTACTCATAAGGCCATAATTCATGTGATTATGCAAATATGTGAAGATTTGCATCACATACTTTGATAGAGATACATTAAATCTTGTTGGAAATAAATTAAGGAATAGTTTTGCCTCGTTTAGATCTAAATTTTTGAGATTTTGTAGGGGTTGACATGTATTTATCTAGTAGAATAAAGTCTATTTTAAATAATTATTTCGTCTATCGTAT
This sequence comes from Jacaranda mimosifolia, assembly GCA_018894105.1. NCBI lineage: Eukaryota > Viridiplantae > Streptophyta > Magnoliopsida > Lamiales > Bignoniaceae > Jacaranda > Jacaranda mimosifolia. Next base: position 2,299,247 of record CM032131.1, on the reverse strand, counting down.
CATACTGTTTGCATCCAATTCTATATATTCCATTCTACAAACAATTCTAAATTGATTTATTTCAATGAGGCGCAATTTCATGATCTTCTAGTTATCTGAAAGACATAATTATCTTAAAACTTTTAAAGTTTTTCCATAGAAAATATCTACGAAAAAGAACACAATAAAATTGATTTATCTATTATTTTCTTTTTTGCATGCTTTATTAATAAATAAATGGATTTACTCTATTATGATTATAGCAATTATTGACTAGAGCAATGCTTCTTGATATTGGTGTTTGTATCCCCACCCCACCAAACCCCAAAAAAAAAAAAAAAAAAAAAAAAAAAAGAAATTGCCTTTCACTTTTTCATTACATAGATCCTCTTTTAAACCTTTATACTGTTTAAGCTAATTAAGAGCGAGGGGTAAAGAAGTAAAACTACACGGAAAAGTTCTGCCCTTATCATAACCATGATGGTTTGATTTTGAAATGTTGCACGGAGCGTGGACATTGCCTATAGTTGCTTCTCTTTCTCTTTTTTAACGTAATTTTCGAGTTAGCCAATAAATTAGCTAAATTAATTTAATTCTTGCAATGTATACTTTTGTAGATGATTTTCCAGTTGTGCTGTGGGGTACGCAATATTAGGCCAAGTCATTAGGGTTTGGATTTCATTGGCTTTAACTTCAGTTGTAAGGGTCAATTTCTAGTTTCATAGTTTTATAATAATTTTGTAAAACTTCCACATAATATATATACAAAGAAGAAAAAACTAAAATAGGGTGATGATTAGTATTTCTACCATCATCTTAATCCATACAATAATATTGAAGGCAAAAGTGTCATAGGTACCCAAGCACAACCTTGATACTGTGCGGATGTTAATTCTCACACATAGCTTTACGACTCTGTGGAGACCTCTATTTTTGATAAACAGTCATATGAATTTGGTCACTGTAATTTTTTGTGAAAGGAACCTCTTCTCCACCTTTAAATTGAATTGGCATTAAGTGTATAATGGCCATTCAATTAACGGACTTTTATAAATCGATCATACTAATAAACCTCTTCTCTTTTATAAAATTGTGTTTAAAAGTTTTATCTCATATGACTCCTCCCTTATGTACCAACAGAAGAATACATAAAATCATAAAGATGAAAATATTCTCTTTATAAATCGATCATACTAATATTTTATGCAAGTGTGCACTCAATGCAAGTAATTTATCATTGATATATTTTGAATTGGAGGCCATAGTGGATATTAATTTATCATTAGTATTCTCATTTTATTCCTAGAATTCAAACATAGAGATGGTCAAATTAAGAGTGGAAGATAATTCCAAAAAAAGGACAACTAGGTACGAATACAATGTTGTAATTTAGTAATAACAGTCTCTGCTTTTGTCTTTTGAAAAAGAGAGTTTTAGGTTTTGGTCTTCCCTGAAAATCAACAGTTCCACAGACAGCAGAGGACAACTGGACAAGAAAAAACAGCAATTTTTGGAGGGGCAGAGTCAAGATGCCTATCAAAATTCTTCCTCTGCCATTCTATGATAAATTAATTACAGGACCACACATATTATTAAATATTAAATTTTGAGTTCATGAAATTAGTTTATTTGCAGAAGATACCCACTAATATAACACTATGGCCCCATGGACTCTATTTTGAAATTTGGAGCATGATCTAAGTTGCTTCAATCTTATGTGTATATTAGCGTAAAACTCATGTTACACTTGATATTTTTTAAAAATATGTGACATTTGACGGAATCTAATAATTCTATATATTTAATTTGGCTATTATAAGTTATACAAAAATTAAAACTGATGATTCAAATTATGTTAACGATAATAAAATAATTATATTCCAATTGAAATAGAAAGGAAAAAAAAAATTCTATTTTAATTGTTACCAATCATGCATTATGCATAGCATTTTTTATTACTTCAAATGTAATTATAAGTTTTTATTAACGAGCACGTGGGATATATAAACAAGAATAAATTGACCAAAAAAAAAAGAAAAAGGAGACTCATTTAAAAGTTATAGGCGAATAATTAATATAACAAATGGAGAAATTCAATAAATCCCTATAAAACATTACATGATTGAAGTAGAAAATGGAAAAAGAATATGTTTAGTAGATCACAAAGTGAAACAATAAAACTAGAGAGGAGGCTTCAAGCAGATAATATTTCATAGAAAATATATCTCTTGAAAATTTAATGTGAATTATGTGGGAAATTGTAAATAGAGGAAAATACATCGAAAAAAACTTGGTAATGATGTTTTTATATAAATAAATGTTATGAGAAAGACATAACAAATATGAGATGAAATAATGTATCATAGATTGTACCATGTATACACTTGATTTCTTTAATTTTTATTAAATTTTTGCCAATTTGATGGCATTACTTAATATTTTAATTAAACATTCCTTAAATTTGTATAAGTCGTATTAGTTTTGATTGATATTTTTTTGAATTTATGTGTGGGAATGAGTTTGAAAAATGTATTAAAAGGCCATTAAAGTTTAGTTGACAAATTTTAATAATTTAAGAATCAAAAAATTCAGAACTAATATTAAACATTTAATGAAATTATTGTCAATAATTAATTTATTTTCAAAATGTAGGAATTCGAAATTTGATAAGATTGGATAAGTATGGTTAAAAGACCCTTTTCCTATGTATGGTAGTACTAAATGTTTGGTTTTATTTTTTCTGTGATTTTATTATGTGTTTTGGGAGAATAAATTATTGAAAAATGTAAAAATTATTTTTTGGTATGTTTGTTTATGTTTTGGGGGAGACATTTTTTACTATAACAGTCAAATCAATTCTTTTTTGTTGGGTTTTTAGGGTGAAAATGAAATTGAGTAATTGTAACACCCCTAGAAATTTTTGTTGGTGAATTTTAATTGCCATTATTTTATTTCTATTTCATGAATTTTAATTTATTATTTATTTTAAAAGTTTGGGGGTCAATTTATAATTTGAAGAAACTTAATTGAACATCATTTGAGAATTTCATGGGTCAAATTGCAAATATTTTAGGTCAACCGGGCAAATCTTAGGCACTTACTTACTCTAGGGACTGAATTGAAGTTTATTAACTCTTTGAAGGACTTAATTGAAAGCCAAGCAGAAATCCCAAGGGTCAATTAGTGAAGCTAGGAAAATATTCTTTATATACCAACCCCCTCCCCCCCAATTTTCTTCATTCTCACCCGCAACCTCATCTCTTTCCCCTTCGACGATATCTCCGACGACGGCCTACCTCCGAAAACTAGACCAACCAAACTCTTCCTCCTATCACTAGGACCACATAGATATCACATGCACCTTGAGTTCATCGATGGACGGCGGAGAAGTGGGAGTCCGAAATCAAGCTTCGTCAGTGTGTGGTGATTCCAGCGAAGCAGCGGTGGAGATTAAGTTATGGGTGGAGTTTATTATAGGGCTCAGCTCGGGGAACACATTGGTGTGTTGGGTTTGAAGTTTGGCCTCTACGGACGGTGGAATTGAAGGTAACCAAGACGGCAACGTGAGGTGGCTTCGAAGCTTCAATTGATGACCCTCTATGCAGCGGAACTTGAAATTGACCAGGGATTTGGGTTGCTGGAGTTGGGACTCACCTTACGGTGGTTGTGGTGATCCTTTTCGGCGGCGGTGATGCAAAGAAAGTTTTGTCATCTCGTTGCAGTGATTCTGTTGGCGGTGTTGGTTTGTGGAAATTGAGTCCTACTAAGAAGATTGGTATATATACGTTGGAATTGAATCTTGATATTTAAATAGTGTTCTTGGACATATTCTATATATATTCCATGCATGAGTAATTTTATAATTTAGTGGGCCCGAATTTGTATTTCTATATGATGATTTTGGGTTAATTAAGTTAATTATGACGATTAAATCCTAATTTATGGATTTGAGATCTAAATGGTAAAATTGGGTTATAAAGGATGATTGGATTATTATTGTTGATTTGGCATAATATTGCAGGGTTAACTAGGTAACTAAGGACCCGATTGTATCTTTTTAACCATAATCGATATGAATCCCATAAATATATTTGTAATGATGGCGTAATTAGCACATTCTATAGCTATAGTACCGATCGAACCCTAATTACCATATTTATCGAACTATTGATTTTAGACTGTTAATAGTATATTTGTATTGTTATGGTCAAATGAGGATTTTGACTGTGAAGATATTCTTTGGTTAGGTGACGAAGAATTTAGTCCTGTAGATCAGTAGCTTGTTGACTGTGACTATGTTTTCTAAGATTACGGAGGTGAGGGTCTACCAGTCTGGCACTTTTTTACACCTATCTATTATTGTGACAAACCCCTGAGAGGGTTAGACTGGTTTCTATACTGCAATTGCCTCTTGATTATTGAAATCTATGAATTGATTGAGATCTCGTTTGTTATCATGTACCCCTATGAGGGTTGTTTCATTAAATGCGCTTCTGATGAGATCTTTGCATATCTGTTATGGCGCTCAGAACTCCCATCTGTTATCTGTTACAGTCCTGTTATCTATTCCCATATGTTATCTGTTATTATCCTGTTATATGTTCCCATCTATTATCTGTTACTGTCCTGTTACCTGTTATCATTTTGTACTGTTATATGTTGTCTTGCTGACATATATGTTATTCCGTTACAGCGTTATGTGGCCTTGTTGGCTTATCTGAATTTGTTTGTTTGACTGTCTCGCCTAGTCGGCAATCTGTTAATTGTCACGTGATATATGTACGGAGATTTGTTGGGCCGAGTGCCGATCCTCGCGGAATGCTTGGATACATAAGATACGTCAGAGGCTATTCCCTGGATATCTGCAATATCGCTAGGGGTTATTCCCTGGGTATCAGCGATGAGCCAGGGGCTATTCCTTGGGCATTAGCATTTGCCATGGAATGGCTGGATACATGAGACACGTCAGGGGCTATTCATTGGGTGTCAGTGATACGCTAGGGGTTATTCCCTGGGTATCCGCAATACCACTAGGGGCTATTCCCTGGGCATCAGCATCTGTTATGTACCAAGTTGTCACACTTTGGTAAGACTGACTAACTGACTGGAATAAGGGGATCTGTTATGCCTGCCCTATTTTGATCTGTTTGAAATGCATATGTATTCGAGATTGTTTTGCTGTAACTGTATCCTGATTGCCTGTAATATGTTCCTGGAGCAATAAGGCAGGAGAGGTTCCTATTTGCTACACCAGTTACTGCCTGTATTGTAATATATTCATGTTTTGATTGTTAATTTTGTTATGTTGAGTTGATTATTCCTCGGCAGAACCCTATTGTTGTTATTAAAGTTATCCCTCACTAAGTCCTTTGGACTTACCCTCCTATATTGTCATTGAATTTCTCATATAGGAGTAGGTGATGGAGATGAACTTCAGGCTTGGACTAGAGAAAATGTTTTGTTATAGAATAGGCGTTCATTTGTGTATATGGGTGCACTTGTATGTTAAGTTTTAACTTAGAGATGTTGTGATATGTCAGGCTTGGATTAGATATCTGCGGTATGTATATATTATGTCGGATATTATGGGATCAGCTATGGCATGTAAATAGCGCTTTTGTAGAAGTTTGCTTAAGATTGAAATCCGTTGTTGTTTCTGATAAATTTTGAAAAATTTTCTGATGGGCCTATTTACTGTCTGTTTGGTTAGATTTAAGACTGAATTGATAACATCTCAGCTTAGGGGTTATCCCGAGAGGGGATGCCACAGTGATTTTTTTTAATGTTAGAATAATAAAAATATATATATAATGTATATATATATAATATGCATGTATATATTGAAAAATGTGTGTTTTAGAGGGAAAATGATAATATGTTTGGTTATGTTTTTCCAAAATCATGTTGTTTTGGGGAAACGAAACCAAACATTCCCTAAATTTTTAAGAATTTAGAATTTCATTAAATTGCGCAAGTAATTTAGTTAGGAAGAAAACCATTTTCTATACATAATAACATAGTTTATGTGCATTTAAGTATTTTAGAAAAATAAATCAAAGTGTCATTAAATTTGGTAAATTTATATATTTTGATGATATTAAAATACCAAGAAAAGAAATTCACATAGTCAAAAAAGCACTATTCCCATGCATAATATCATCATAGATGGTAAATTACATGTAAATCAAATTCATGATTTTCACAGCCAATCAAATTCAATATTTGCTGGTCCTGATGTTGTTCATCTTGCATTCGCAGTTATCTCTAGTTCCTGAGCGTGCTGGGTGATACTTACTAGCGTTTGTCGTCGTCACCCTATCACTTCTCTCAAAGATATTGGCAAAATGGCTATAGATAAACTTGAGCAAAATTTTATAAAGAAATAGCCCTCAAATTTTTCGAGAAGAGATGAGAAATGTATTCAATATCATTTGATTGAATAGTTGACCTTAACTTTTGTTGTTTGAGGGGGAAAAAAATGAAAAAAAACCTACTTCAATTACAATAAAAAACACAGTTTGATTAAAAATTTGAATAGCGACCACTTAGACAAGACTATTAACAATCCTAACATCTTTTACGATTTATTAAATGAATTCAATTAGAACGCTTAACAACTCAAAATTAGCTAGGAAAATATTTTCAAGTAGTCATATCAATTTCATTATTACTCCACTATTTGTTATGCACGTTCACATTACGAGTATTTTACTTTTCATGTATAGCTAGTTGAATTGCTTCCTCCTTTTACGAAGTAAATGCTTATTTTTGCCAAAGCCACTTGCATATACTGTCTCCTTCTTTGAACATGCATTCTACCCCAGTGAGAACTGAGAAGGAGGCCCTCCTCTGCCCCACACTACTTCCTTCCAACTTCTTCTTTCCTCGTTCTTTCTTTCCTCCCAATTTCTTCAGATTATCAAAAGCCAGACAAGTCAAGGTCAACATATTTTATATCTAAATGTAACCACAATTTATTTGTCAGTATATACTACTTGGTTTGTTTTTTGAAGTCTTGGAGGCCATTAATGTAGACAGAAAGATTTTTCACCATCATAGTCTGATGATGCTTTCAACAGGTACTTCGCCATTCTTGCCCTTCAACTCTCTTGATGACCCTTTTGTAGTTAGTGAAAGGTGCTAATGTTTGAATTTTGCTTTCATTTCAGTTTAATAGAACTGATCTTTTATGTGGTTATGTTTTGCATTTGTTTAATTGGAATAAGATGTGCTGCAGTTTGATGTGATCAAAATCTTTTCTTTACTTGGGTTTAAAAAAAATTTCTATGAAAGAACCATCTTTTCTGAAGAAAGTTATTATATTATTGTGGGCATTGAAAATATGGCTAAAATGAACTGACCTTGTGCTTGATTTTTGGCCAAAATGACTAGTGGCTAGTGGTCTGATGTTTGTGGAGAAGAGGAGGAGGCTTATAGAAGTATTTCCAGACAGTTTTATCAAATTTTTGAGTGAATGGGAAGTAAGGGTGCTAATCGTCATCAGCCTCACCTTACAGATTCTACTCATCTCATTGGGCAACCGCAGGAAGCACATATGCAAAATCTGGATCAGAATCACTCTTTGGTGTGCTTACTTATTGGCCGACTGGGTTGCAATTGTTTCGCTTGGCATCATCTCTAAAAACACTCTGGATGATTGCAAGAATGGGGTAAATGCTAAGGATTCCCTCAATCAATTGATGTGGTTTTGGGCTCAATTCTTTCTGCTGCACTTAGGCGGCCCTGATACCATCACAGCATACTCTCTTGAAGATAATGAGCTTTGGTTAAGGCATTTGGTGGGCTTGGTGATTCAAACCGGAGTTGCATTCTATATTTTGCTTGTTGCTTTGCCAGGTTCTTCTTGGCTGCCTGCTTTGAGCATACTTATTTTTATAGCCGGCCTAATCAAGTATGGAGAGCGTTTGTTCGCCCTTTGTGCAGCGAATAGTGAGAATTTCAGGGACTCTATGCTGACAGAGCCTGATCCAGGCCCCAACTATGCAAAATTCATGGAAGAATACACCTTGAAGAAGGCTGAGGGCTTTTATGTTGAAGCAGCTGAGGTTATAGAAATCCCTGTTCCAGCTCAGCATTCTTTCCCTAATGATAGTAGGAAACTAATACCTGAAGCATATGACCTGTTCTTGACATTTAAATGCCTCTTTGCAGACGCGATCTTAAGTTTTCAAGATCGGGACAGCAGCCAGCCTTACTTCCAGAAGCTGTCGCCTAAACAAGCTTTTGATGTTGTTGAGGTTGAACTTGGGTTCGTGTTCGATGAGCTTTACACAAAAGCATCCACTGTATATCGATTGAGAGGCTTTGTCCTAAGAGCAATCACTTTCTCTTTCACTTTCTTTGCTTTGATGGCTTTTCTCTTCCTCTGCGACAAGAGCACGTACAAGAAGCTCGACTTGACAATTACTTACTTGTTGCTGGTGGTGGCTATTTTACTGGAAATATATGCTGCTTGGGTTCTAATAAACTCAGACTGGACTCATAATTGGCTGAGCAGATGCAAGACAACATCTCGTTCGTCCCTGATCATTCGGTGGTTTCAACGGCCAAACAAAAAGAGATGGTCCAAGAAAATGGCTCAACACAATTTACTGGATCTTTGTGTTAGGGAGAAAGCTGGAACCTATATAAGAATTCCAAAGTTCCTATGGAGCATACAAAAGCTTTTTCGTATAGATAACTACCTAGAAAAGCACTGGTATAAGAACTTTATTGATGTTTCTCCAGAGCTAAAAGATCTGATTTTCAAGGAATTGGACAGCTACACAGGAATCCCTGGCTGTGATCCCACATCTTTGTGGAACAGAAGAGGAAGTTTTACTCTGGAAAACTACGAACGTCTCTCACTTGATTGGACTAAAGAAGTCGAATTTGATCAGAGAGTTCTTCTCTGGCACATTGCCACAGATATTTGCTATTCCCAGGAATGGGGTGACAATCAAGAAAATGTGAACTCCAGTTGCATTGAAAGGAAGCAAATTTCAGAGCACAGCAAACACATATCAGATTATATGCTGTATCTTCTTGTAACGTGCCCTTTTATGCTGCCAATAGGGATTGGGATGATCAGGTTCCGCGACACATGTGCTGAAGCGAAAGAGTTTTTTGAAGAAAGAAATGTGAAATCTAGCAAAGCCAGAGCCTGCAAGAAGTTGCTTCAGGTGAACACAGAAGTGCCACCAGCTAAAGTGAAGGGGGATAGGAGCAAATCTGTGCTGTTTGATGCCTGCAAGCTGGCTAAATCTTTGCTAGCAAGAAGGGAAGACAGATGGGAGATCATAAGTAAAGTTTGGGTGGAGATGTTGGCGTATGCGGCCACTCATTGTAGAGGGAATCACCACGCTCGTCAGCTTAGAAAGGGTGGAGAGCTTCTGACTCATGTTTGGCTTCTGATGGCACATTTAGGTATTACGGAGCAGTTTCAGATATCTCAGGGCCATGCCAGAGCTAAGCTGATAGTCAAATAGGCTTTTGTAACTTTTTTCTTTTTTTTGGAAAGAAATTCTCCATATTCACATTGGAATAAGATTTTTGCTTTAAAAGACTCTTTAACATCTCAGGGTAGACGAGTAAGGCAAAAGCCATAGGAGTGATTCAAAACCGCCTTTTTCCTTACTCAGGCAATCAAGTCGCCTAGCAAGACACTAGAAAGGTACACCTTTCTCGCCTTTTTCATAGGCGAGATGTGCTGTAAAGGCACCCTATTTGAAGTTGCAGAAGTCTAAAATTGAGGGGGGGGGGGGGGGGGGGGGGGGGGGGGAAGGGGAAAACAAATTGAAAAACAGGTAATCCCTAAAAAGAGTAACAAAAGAACACGCTCTAGTCTCCACAACATAAAAAGGCCAAGGCGCATATTGAAATAAGACTTGATTAACTTGAATTTGATTTTATCATATCATATTTGTTGCACATCCTCTAGGATCTCTACCTAAACTAAAACTTATTAAATATACATCATATATTATAAATCCTCATTTTAGCGTCTTGCTTTGAAAGGACAAGCGCCTCTTGCCTCGCATCACCTTTCACATTTAACAGTTATGGATCTCAAAAGGAATCAGAGCCTGATTCTATACGGTACCGTCTCTTACTCCATCATATTTAAATTTTGGTAGCTGCCTCAGTTTGATTGACTGTTTCAAACATAGATTAACTCTATTTGACAATCAAATAGGAATATTCTTTTAATGAAATGATATATGTTAATCATTTGTTGTATATGTATTGACCGACCGTAGGTAGGTTTATTTCATGACCACAATCTTCAGCTCCACAGCTTGTATATATGTCAAGTAATTTGTTAGGCCTAAGTAGAATAAATGGCCAAAAATAAAGAGTCTGCTCATCGTTATTATTCTGTGAGTGAGTGATGTTCATAAATTTGGATTCGAAATCCTTTTGAAAATTGAAGTTGTAGGTTTCTACTTTTAGAATGTACTTGTTTTGTTTGTTTTGGAAAAAAACTCAAATTAATTAAAATGTTATTTAATATATTTTCTAGTCATGGTTTTTAAAATTTATAATGATTGAGTTTTTAGTAGATCGGGTCCACTAAGCTAGGCAATCCATCTTAGTGGGCTAGTGGCTCATTCAAGTAGGTCATATTTGTCTTTTCTTATAATTATATTTAAATGCCATTTAAAACGTAAGCGAAGCATGTAAACAACATTAACTCTTTCATAGTTTATAGCTAATACCTTGTCATCGTCCAGAGACATCAACTCTTTGAGACTTTACAAATTACAGCTAACACCTTGTCATTGTCCCTTGTCAATCAATGTTTAGTGAATTATTTGAGCACCATGGGACACCCCACTAGCTGTTAAGAAAATGACTTTCAGCCACAGAGATTTCTTTTAGGGGGCAAAAATAAATAAATAAATAAATAAAGAATTTTAAGGGTTGGCCTCAAGCAAACATTGCACATGGAAAAGTCATTTTTGGCTGCATAAACATTGGGTCAGAAAAGTTGATAACCATATGATGCACTCTGCATTCGTCCTGGCATAGGAGTAACTAGGGTGTAAATGAATATTCGAAAATTCATTTATCATTTGTATTTGTATTTGTTTATATAAAATTTATTCGCATCTATTTAAAGCGGATATTATTCATATTCAATTAGTAGATATTCGATTATAAATGGATACGGATATGGTAAATGCGTATCCAATTTGTTTAATATCTGCTTCAAATATATATTCATTAAATCATACATTATTTATATTTTTCAATAAAAATCTTATAATCCATATATGTATATATTTATATATATGTATCATAATTGAAGAATTGAGAAGAAAAAAAATAAATTTAAAAAATTATTGTAATATAGAGAAAAAATTAAAGAATGAAGCTAATCAACATAATTATTGTTGGTTGATTTATAATTAATATACTTAAATATCATTATTAATATTAATTAGTGCTAATAATCAATTATAAAATTAATTATTCATTAAAAATAGTGCTATTTGTTTGATTGCTTTCTTTTTAATAAAATTGTATAGTTCCTTCTATTAATTAAAAATCTGTATTTGTTATAGATTAATATATTCACATATTTGGATATTCGTAAATGGATATTCAAATAATTATTATCGAATATGAATATAAAAAAATAATTCGAATACGAATAATTTTAATTAAATATGGATGCATCTGAATAATTATAATCGAATATGGATATAACCAAATTTGACAGATATCTGGCGAATACGAATTCGGATATCATGCTTAAATATTTGTCGAATTTGTATTCGTATCTGGATATTCGAAAAGTTAATCAAATACAAATATGAAAATAGTGTATTTGATCTGTTTAATATTTATTTACACCCCCAGGAGTAAGAGATAATATTGAGAGTTCATGAAGAAAAAGTTATATAAAAGAGAAGAACTTTACATCCATTTTGTGAAAGAATTTAATTATGGGTAAAAATAAGTCAAGTCGGGTCTGTGAGGCGAGCTTGAGCTATTTCGAGCCATCACAAACGGCTATAAAATTTAATATATATTTTTTATTTTATTAATAAATATATTATTATTATTATTATTATTATTATTATTATTATTTTGAGTTTTGAGTTGGAATTGAAGTTCGTTGTTATTTAAAAACTCACTTTAAAATTCAAGTTTAATTGAGTTGAGCTTAAGCTCTAGTTTAAAAACTTAAGTTCAATTGAGAGCTCGAGCCTAATATATATATACACAACTTGAACTTGAAATTTTTTCCTAAACTCGGTTCAACTCGATTTCTCTCCTAACATTTTTGCCCAAGGATGATTGAGAATTTCCCTTTCCCTTCTCACCTTCCTCTTTTGATGTTTTTGTTTTTTCTTTTTTCTTGATAGTTTGTTCCATTTTGATATATACATATATATATATATATATACTAGAAAGGTGCACAAGTGTGATGCATGTGGCTTGTTAATTTTTTTAATGTTTATTTATTCTATTGATTGTTTTCTGTTCATATCTAATTCAAATGCTTTTCAAATAGACAAATAAAAAATAAAAAATAAATTTTCATTGAAATTGTAAAATATCTTGAGCCTTTAACATAGTTTAAGAATAATTTAAGGTGATATATTTCTTCTTATATGGGATTTGCACCACACATGCGACCTATTATATTTTTTCCTTCCTTCCATTTTAATGTCCACATTTTTTGTCCCGCACATAGTATTTTATTAATATCTATATTGTTTGAACCCCAATAAAAGATATTGGAGAACAATTCATTTCTTTTTGTCAATTGCACTATCCTTTGTCTCTTATTTTAGAGTGACATCAATCATTCTTTATTGTAATTCAGATTTCGAATTTGATATGTTATGGCAATAATAATCAATGTTGTATTTTCCTATATTATGTCATTAAGTTGAAAAATCAAGAATAGAATTTCCCCCCCGAAGGAATTGTTACAGGAATCGATAGCAGAAAGTTGATATCTGTATAAATAAATTATAATTTTTAAATATGAAAAAATTCATATGAAAATTAAAAAATTTTAAATTTTACTAATAAAGAATAAACAAATATATATTCATATTGGTTTAAAACTTCAAATTTTTAATTGTATAAGTGCTTCAAGGATTTCTTTTTGCATTTGTTAAACTTTGTATATTAATGGCAAAAAGAAAACAAGTATCTCTTCCTAATATAACAAGTATCTCTTCCTAATATAAGAGTAATAAATAATGGAATAAATTATCAAATAAAACACAACCTATTTATTGTTCTCCAACAATGGTTGCACTACTTGCAAGAGTCACTTGGATGGATTCATTCTTTTGGACTGGATTATTGCATATTTGGTTTAGATGTCATCCTATATCACCTCTTGGGAAAAGAAGTGGATATTGTAGTAGGTTGTAACATGCATAATAATGTATTATTCTATGTATATGACCTCAAAATGCATGGACAATAATATCTTGTTCCACTGATATATTATGATTATTTTCTTCAACCAAAATTGTCACAACTTGATAAATATTTGGAGAATTATAAATTAAATTAGTCTAATTTCATGTTTTTTACGATATGGAATTGAATTGTTAATTGAAAAATAATAATTTAACTTTTTGAAGATTTTTGCATATGAATTTATCTCCATAAATATTATAAGTTTTCTCATAATTATTTATGATAAATCTAATTCTTTTAATATTTTTTATTCTCAAGCTCATTTTCTGTTTTACCAAAATACAACTGAAAGTTACCATGCTTATTTTCATTTGGAAATTAACCTTAAAAGATCATGATATACCATGCCTTGTATTTAAAAAGTATAACTCACCTATGTAGATGCAAGTTTTTATCTAATTTTGAACATGCAGTTCAAGATCCAAATATTTTTTAGAAAGTTCATAACCTCTTTTAATAGGAAAAAAAAAAAAAACTTATGCAATTCATTTGACATTAAACGAAGCAAGTCTAATATTTTCTATTGTCACAATGAGATGTGCGGGGCTCTTTTAAATCTTGCAACATCCTAATAGATGTAATTAAGTACCTTATTCAATTCATGAGTCTTCAAGCATACATGATTATAAATTCTCGAAGTTAATAAAAAAATGAGATTAAATTTTAAAAGTTTAGCACATGAAAATATTTTCCCACATATATGTTATTTATTGAAAAATCATAGGGTACATATTTATTGAAAACTTACTAACATTTTGATTGATAAGAAATCCTCTATGCTTTTTAGAAGCTATAAATTGGTGAATATTGACAATTGAATTCTTTATGAACTAACTCTTTTTCATTCATACGCTGAAAGAGAGGTGCTAACTTATTAATTTTTATGTTATTTATGTTTCCATGATTTAATTGACTTTCTCATTTTCTTGGACTCCTTAGTTTTATCTATATATACATCTCTTTCTATCATACTCAGTGCAACATGTTTTCTCTTCATCTTATCTTGTCTTTATTCTCAAAATAAATATGCTATAATAATATTATTAGAAAATTATGTTCATATATCCAAAAATATAGGTGAAAATTTTCTAACTATCATATAAATATATATATATAAGAATATCCAATACTAAATTAACGAAATATGAAGTTAATTCAAGACAGAAATTTATCAATTCATTACCATTTTAAGAATTCTTTATTGAAAAACGAAACAAGGAAAACATGTGAATTGAATAATGACTAAAATAAAATATTATCTTAAAAAACTTAACATTTAAAAAATATGATTTATATGTATCTTTTACAATATAATGACTAATAGTAGTCGACTATTGTATTCCTTCATTTTTCAATGATATTTGAAGAAGCTTTTATTTTTTATTTTTTTCTATCATTCTCAATGAATTAAATTTGTGCCAGTTATTATTTCATAATTTTAATTTTTTGTTATAAGTTCTTTTTAATTTTTTAACAATATATTTCAATTATTATTTTATGAAATAAAACTAAAAATATGATTCAAATGATTTAGAGTGATTTATAAATTGGTTTCCTGTAAATTTAGATAAATAAATAAAACTTATATTGATTATTTAATCTTAGATTTTTAATGGACCATTTATTTTTCATCTAAAATTAGAAAAACTCTTTTATGTGTTGGATTTATCTATAATGATTATGTTCTCACTTTTAGCTCTTTATAGTTACACCAAAGATAGAAAAAGTTAAATTATGGTCAATTTAAACGTTTAAATGTCATTGTGTAAAATAAAAATATTATGTTATTCTTTAATTTTTTGTGTCAAATTAATGGTATTATTAAAAGGGTTAATTAGAAAAAAATCCCTAAACCTATTTTCCCTTTAGTGTTCAGTCCCCATTTGAATTTTTACACACTAAACTTCCCACTTTTTCACAAAAGTTAGGAATCACTCCCCATATATTTTAGAAAGACCTATATACCCTTACAACTGGAAAAAACAACAAAAATACCTGGGAAATGCGTCTCTCTTCAGAAGAACGCTTTCTTTTTTTTTTGCCTGAAATCGACTTCTCCAAGCCCCAAAAGAAAAGGGCGCGAAACCGTTCCTCTGCCACTGACGCGAGAAGAAGAAGAAGAAGAAGTGAAAAAAAAAAAAGCAACAAAATTTCTGCCATATTTCTGTGACAATGGAAGGAAAAACAGTTGCAAAAAGAAGCAAAGTACAAAACAAAGCGATGAAGAAGAACAAAGGTATGTTTTCTGCATTTGAAACTCCAAATGTCCGTGATTTTTCAGTGTTGCCCTTATTTCTTGTCTATTTTCTCATGCTTAGGGTTTTTATTCCTTTTATAGTCGTGAAATACTTGAACCCATTTGATATATATATGATTTCTATTGTGAGATGGGAAGTTCTGATTTGTACTTAAAGGTTATGAAAGTTGCACTTCACCTTTTAGGGGTTTATACTTCATTTTAACTGAAATTATATGGTGAAATTATATTATAAAACAATCTGAATGTGGTAGTGTGTTATATGTAATACAGAACATGCAAGCATGCATTAGACATTAGCAAAAGTGTAGTATATAATGTGGGTAACGTAGTACAATTTAGAAGCAAATGTAGTATAAAACATTAAAATTGGTACTACACGTAAGGCATAAATGTAGTATATAATCTGTGTAGGCGCTGTACATTTTAGAAGCAAATAAAGTATAAAACATTCAAACAGGTAGTACACTTTAGGCATAGGTGTAGTATATAATATGTTGCTGTAGTACATTTAAGAAACAAACGCATGTAGTATAAAGCATTCAAGCCTGCAATACACATTAGGCAAAAGGTAGTATATAATCTGAATAGGGCAAATGTGTAGCATCAAATCTCTGTAGATGCAGTTAAATTTCAGGAACAAATTTAGTATAAAACATTCAAACTGGCAGTACACTTTAGCATAAGTGTAGTATATAATCTGCGTTGTTGCAGTACATTTTGAAAATAAATGTATGTAGTAGAAAGCATTCAAACTTGCAGTACACATTAGGCAAAAGGTAGTATATAATCTGCATAGGTGCAGTGGATTTTTGCGCATTTGGAGTACACTTTAGGCAAAAATCTAGCATAAAATCACTATAGGTGCAGTATATTTTAGAAACAAAGTAGTATAAAAAATTAAAACTGGCAGTACACTTTAGACATAAGTGTAGTATATAATATGTGTTGCTACAGTATATTTTAGAAAGAAATTTATGTAGTATAAAGCATTCAAACTTGCAGCATACATTAGGCAAAAGGTAGTATATAATCTGAATAGTTGCGATACTTTTTAGAAGCATCTGAAGTACACTTTAGGCAAAAGTGTAGTATAAAATCTCTATTGGTGCAGTACATTTCAGAAGCAAAGTAGTATAAAATATTCAAACTGTCAGTACACTTTAGCCATAAGTGTAGTATAAATCATCCAAACTTTTTGTGGAGATTAGGCAAAAGGTAGTTTATAATCTGTATAACTGCAGTACATTTTATGGGCATCTGGAGTACACTTTAGATAAAAGTTAGTATAAAATCTCTGTAGGTACAGTACATTTGAGAAACAAGTGTAGTATAAAACATTCAAACTGGCAGTACACTTTAGGCACAAGTGAGATATATAATATTTGTTACTGTAGTACATTTTAGAAACCAATGTATGTGTAGTATAAAACATTCAAGCTTGCAGTATACATTAGGTAAACGGTAGTATATAATCTGAATAGCTGCAGTACATTTTAGAAGCATTGGGGTACACTTTAGGCAAAAATGTAGTATAAAATCTCTGTTGGTGCAGTACATTCTAGAAACAAATGTAGTATAAAATATTCAGGCTGGCAGTACACGTTAGGCATAAGTGTAGTATAAAGCATTCACACTTGCAGTACTCATTAGGCATCATCTGCTATACATTTTAGAAGCAACTAAAGTATAAAACCTTTAAACCTGCAGTATAAATTAAATGGAACTATAGTATAAATCTCTGTATCTGCATTATATTTTAGAAGCAACTGTAATATAAAAAATTCAAGCCTAAAGTATAGAATAACTGAGAGTGTAGTATATATTATATGTTTCTAAAGTACATTTTTGAAGCTTGTGTATTAGTAAACATTCAAGCTTTTAGTACACTCTATCTAAAAGGATTACTTTATTATCTGTCTATATACTATTTTTTTTTGTCATTGCAGCAAAGCCAAGACATTGTGATGTCTGTTCTCGTTGCTCCCCCCAATATTTTCACAGTAAATTGGAGCTTGTGAAGTCTAAGATGGGGTCCAAACATGTTGATGTATTGAAGAAGACCCCTTTCTATATATACATGGATATGCCTAAGTTAAGTTCAAGCTTCATTCGGCTTGAAGCTATACTTAGGAGGTTTGACCTAAAAAAGCTCTCATTTCATTTTGCAGAGGGGGTTGAGGTTCCTTTTTCTGCAGCTGAATTTTCAATGGTTTTAGGGTTGCCACATGTGGGCAATCTGTTGATATAACATTGAAGATAAAGTCTTCAACCTTTGATCGCCTTTTTTCTGGAAAGCTGCAGAATATAACTAGATCCGAAATAGCAAACAAACTTGAGGAGTATGTATATAAGGATAGTGTGGAGGACTTGAATAATTTTTGTAGGTTGTACATAGTTTTTGTTTTTAATTGTATTCTGTTTCCAACATTTAATTATTGGACTCCACGATTTCTCCTACCATACTTGGACAATTTGTCTAGAGTTGGTCTGTATGCATGGGGCATAGCTGCATACAGTTTTCTTGTCCAAGATATGAAGAACCATTTAGGAGTAGGTGGAGAAAGAAGAAAGAAGTACATCGATGGGTATACAGTCGGCTTGATGGTAAGTGTTTGCTTTATTTTTCTAATAGCATTGATTATATTTATATTCAAGTGAGTATAATTTTTTGATTTATGAATGACAAGCATGGGTTTATGAACGCATCCCGTCACTGGCTACACCAGTGAGTTTGTTTGAGTTTCCACGCTTTTACAGGTGGAAGGATAGCAAACTCCCACAAAATGTGGAGCAGGCAGAGAATAAATTGAAGCAAGTTACAGCAGATATGGTAATAATTGTAGTAATTCATTATTTATTTTTTGTATAATAATTTGAATTTGATAATTATTTCCATTGTAATAGGTTGTAGCCCTCAACCCTGTTCTAGAGAAGTTAGGATTGACAGATTTGATCAAGAAATCAGAGGCTGCCAGTACTGCCATCAGTGAAATCCATGTCTGTGATCATACGATATATGAAGCAATTATTGCAGCTAAAGGTGAAGAAATTAAATCATTGAAAGGAAAAATTGCTTCATTCGAATACATAGCAATGAAGGAGCAGGGTGAGGAGGAAGAGAGTGATGGGGTGGAGCTTGAGCAGGAAGCTGGTGAGTATGTGCATGAGGGGGTACTTGATTTGGTACATGATGCACAGAAAGAAGGGAATGATTCTTAAGACACGGCGGATAAAGAAAGTCGAACCAAAGAACGTCATGATCCTTTAGATTCCCCCACACCTTTGAAGACAGAACATTATATACCAATTCAAGTGGCTGAGTTCGAGGAATTTGAGATTGAAGTGGCAAATGTCATGTCTTCGATTGTGACAAATGTGCGCAATCGAGAAGACAGGAAGCCAAAACAGAAATCTCCAGATTTTGTCAGCCCCCCCAGCACCACACCAGGCAAAAGAGCAAGACAAGTGACAAAAACCTATCGTCCTCATCCTCATGCACGAAAAAACATAGAACAAGAAAAGAAGAAAGTGTTGTGCACTACTTAATGTTTTATTTTTTTGCTACTTGCATTTCATTTGTAACCTGTCTGTTTGTAATAAATGTTATGATATCTTACACTTAATTGGTTGACATTTGCACTTAATGGATGATGTTTTATACTTCATGTTGATGATACTTGCACTTATGTGCTGATCTTTTCTACTTCAATAGTTAACACTTTATACCTATGTGCTTGAGTTTTGTACTCCATGTTGGTGATGTCTGTACTTCATCTGCTTATCTTTTCTACTTCAGTAGTTGACACTTTACACCTAATGTGCTTGAGTAGAGGGTACACTTTATAATTATGTGCTTGAGTTTTGTACTCCATGTTGGTGATGTCTGTACTTCATGTGCTTATCTTTTCTACTTCAACAATTTGTGCTTGAGTTTTGTACTCCATGTTGGCGGTATCTGTACTTCATGTGCTTTTCTTTTATACTTCAATAGTTGACACTTTATACCTATGTGCTTGAGTTTTGTACTCCATGTTGGTGATGTCTGTACTTCATCTGCTTATCTTTTCTACTTCAGCATTTGACACTATACACCTAATGTGCTTGAGTAGAGGGTACACCATGTTGGTGATGTCTGTACTTCATGTGCTTATCTTTTCTACTTCAACAGTTTGTGCTTGAGTTTTGTACTCCATGTTGGTGGTATCTGTACTTCATGTGCTTTCTTTTATACTTCAATAGTTCATGTGCTATGTTTTGTACCCCAGGTGGCAGATGAACCAATCCAGGTGGCAAATCAACCAAGCCAGGTGGCAGATGAACCAATCCTAGTGGCAGATGAACCACCCCAGGTGGCAGATGAACCAACCATCACAAAGACTAAAGTGGTTGATCCATATAAAGGAAGGAATGATTATAGAGGACTTGCTCTTATTCCAATAGAAGAGCGAGAAGTCATCGACAACTTTGTCAGAAAAGATAATTTGAGGTAACAAAATTTGCTTATTGTTTTTCTGTTGGAGAAATTGGTATCTGACCTAACAATTCACAATTGTGTAGGGTGACTGTATGGGAAGGAGCAAGACATTTTCTGGATGGAAAAAACCTTTGTGAGCTCTTATTTGGAGGAGAACTTACCGGTGACATAGTGGACTGTTACATGTCGATATTATGTAGCCCATCTTTCGGCAACAAGGGTCACCAGAAGGTGTGGTTTACGTCCTCAATAGCGCATGTATGTGGCAGTTTCCTAACTTTATTTACCTCACAGTGACAAATGAGTCTAACCATTTGTTTTATACTTCATAGGCTGATATATTAGACCGACTAGAGGAACGCAACATCAAGGATATTACGGATGAAGAATTTGTGGAGTTTAAGCTTAAACTTAACAGCTTCACCTGTACAGATTTGGAAGAGCTCATGGTGGATGTTTTAAACGAGTGTCGTTACATAATCCTACCGATTTGCCGGCGCCATCACTAGTTCTTGGTTTTCCTCGACACCTCGACTCGTTCTTTCTTATACATGAATTCAATAATGGCCGCCAGATACGAGCCGATAGCTGTTGCTATTGTAAGTTTGCTTTCTTTCCCTATGATTTGTTCATAAAGTAGGGAGTCAACAACTGATCAATATTTTTGTAGGCTTCATTCTATTCTCGGTACCTGAAGCTTTCATGGGGGAGTCGAGTGGATGAACAGTTGAAAGTGAGAAAAAGCAGGCAGCAAGTGGGTACAGTAGATTGTGGTGTCTATGTATGCCTTTGGGCAGAATGTTTTGCTAGAGACATCCCCGAGTTCTGGAAGGATGCTAGAACAATTGATATTGATAAATATCGTGCGAATATGGCTTATAGAATATTAACTCATGAAAATGCCAGGATTTGAATCACTTGTATGTAAATACATGTGTAAATTGAATCATAATTTGTTTATAATATTTTTTGGTATGTAAGTGTAATTTTTCATTAATTATTTATAACTTAAATTCAATTGAAACAGGGCAGGGAATTTGAATACAATTGAGGGCAATGAGGTACAAACCCGGAAAAAGAAAGTATAAAATGCGTTTCGCTGAAGAACACTCAAATGGAACTGAAACAAAGCGGGGATCTTGAGTACAATTCGTGGAAAACTAAGTACAATTCAAAATAAAGAGAGTATAAAATGTGCTTCGTTGAAGTACACTTCAATTCAAATGAAACTGGGCGGTGGATTTCAGTGAATACAATTGAGGGCAATGAGGTACAAACTCGGAAAAAGAAAGTATAAAATGCGTTTCGTTGAAGAACACTCAAATGCAACTGAAACAAGGCAGGGATCTTGAGTACAATTCGCGGAAAACTAAGTACAATTCAGAATAAAGAGAGTATAAAATGTGCTTCATTGAAGTACGCTTCAATTCAAATGAAACTGGGCGGCGGATTTCAGTGAATACAATTAAGGGCAATGAGGTACAAACCCGAAAAAAGAAAGTATAAAATGCGTTTCGCTGAAGAACACTCAAATGCAACTGAAACAAGGCGGGGATCTTGAGTACAATTCGCGGAAAACTAAGTACAATTCAGAATAAAGAGAGAATAAAATGTGCTTCGTTGAAGTACGCTTCAATTCAAATGAAACTGGGCGGCGGATTTCAGTGAATACAATTGAGGGCAATGAGGTACAAACCCGAAAAAAGAAAGTATAAAATGCGTTTTGCTGAAGAACACTCAAATGCATCTGAAACAAGGCGGGGATTTTGAGTACAATTCGCGGAAAACTAAGTACAATTCAGTACAATTCTGGAGATATGAGGTACAAATTCGAAAAAGAAAAGTATAAGATTTGTTTTCCTGAAGTACACTTATGGCAACTGAATAATTATTCCCTAATAATTGTAATGATAGGCAAGTACAATAATTTGATATTATTGGATATAGTGAAGTACCAATTTGTATGGATGATAGGGTGGACATCATCGGTAAATTCTCATTTCTTTACATCTTTGAAAGCATAAGTATTCTTTGATTACTGCAATTGATAACATTCATCCGTTGAACACAAGTGATTAACAACTTAAAATTTTTAATATTATTTTATTCATATGAAAAATATTGAGCATATACTTCAATAATTTGGTTAATAATTACAAAGAATAAAAAAGCAAATGGGAACAAATCAAGTACAATTAGCCCTGATTGGGGTACAAAAGTTAATTAGTGTACCCAAAACATGTAAAAATGCTAATTTCACGCTATATTAAGTACAAAGTTACTCAATTGCGGTGCAAATGGGAACAAATCAAGTACAATTAGCCCTGATTGGGGTACAAAAGTTAACTAGTGTATCCAAAACATGCAAGAATGCTAATTTCACGCTATATTAAGTACAAAGTTGCCCAACTGAGGTGCAAATGGGAACAAATCAAGTACAATTAGCCCGGATTGGGGTACAAAAGTTAACTAGTGTACCCAAAACATGCAAGAATGCTAATTTCACGCTATATTAAGTACAAAGTTGCCCAACTGAGGTGTAAATAGGAACAAATCAAGTACAATTAGCCCTGATTGAGGTACAAAAGTTAACTAGTTTACTGATTCTTTGCAAGTGCGACGATTATGCCCTGTTCTACCACACCTTTTACACTTAATTACACGTTTCTCAATCTGTGATGGAATCCTCCGTGTCCTTTTACGCCCAGGCTGAGATAGACAATTAGGTGCATGAATGATGTCATCATCATCTACAGGGAACATATGCATATTAAACGTACGAATAGGGTTTATAACTGCTTGGTATGCTTGTTGATACATCTCAACTTGGTAGTATTGATCGGTGAAGTCATACGGTGAAAGTGACTTTGACTCGATACAAGTACAAGCATGTCTGCATGGTATTTTATCAATCTGCCATGCTCCGCAAGAACAAACTCTGCTCTGTAAATCCACAGCATACGATTTATCCTGCTCAATCACCTCAAAGCTCCAACCGCTAGACATGACAACTTTTAAGTTATGAGAACGCATATGATTGATTGCCAACTTCTTCTCTTGCTTGGGACATAATTGACCAACCATCTTATGAGATTCTTCTCATCTATCATGCATCATAACCATTATTTGCATGCGTATGTGATCAACCATGGCTGCAATTGGCATAAATCGGGCTGGTTTAACCCAGTTATTCCAGCTTTCTGCTTGATTATTGTTTATTACCCCCCATCGATCTCCACTGAATAAGGAATTTGCCCAACATGGTGGGTCAGACTGCATAATAAAGTCTCTGGCAAGCGGCATTGACTCCAAGATGCTATCTATATGTCGGGTGTGCTCCTGCCTTATAGGAGCATATGCAACTTTCATAAAAACAGAACACCAATGTTTCTTGTTATGTAGAGGGTACTTCTTTAATACCTGAATTTAAAATAATAGAACAGTAATGTGCTTAATGTTATGAAGTAGAGTTTATTTCATATAATTGTCTCACAAATAAATATAGAGGAAACTTACCTGTTTCTTAAAGTTATCCACAAAGTGTCTCAAGCAATATGTATGGTGGCTACTGGAAAATATCATGGGGAGGGCCTTGAGAAGACCTGGATGTCGATCAGAGAAGAAAGTAAACCTTGATAAGCCAGACAGATATTTAGAATCTAAGACACTTCTCAGTTTAAAGCAGAACCATTCCCAATTAATATCATTTTCAGAGTCAACAACTGTATATGCTAACGTGAATAAGTCATCATTAGCATCCTTACTGACAGCATTAAGTAAGACTCCTTTGTATTTATTTTTAATATGGGTGCCGTCTAAGAATATCAATGGCCTGCATCCCCTAAGAAAACCAAGAAGGCAGGCACTGAAACATATAAATAGCCGACGAAATTTTTGACTGATTGGGTTAATCTCACAGTCTGCAATACTTCCAGGGTTTGTCCTATTCACAGCATCACAGTACCACATCAACTTGTCATAAGATCCCTTCTCAGCTCCATGGATGTCATGCATAGCTAATTCCTTACCCATCCATGCTTTATGGTACCTAAGTTCCACACCATATTCTCTGTGGATATCTTTCAATATGGTAGAGAGCCGATAACATGGCTCTGATCTCAATTTATCTTTCACTACGTCAGCAACCCAAGCAGAATCAGCTTTAGAATGTCCCCTTGTTTGAAGATTACCCTTACCACATGTGTGCTCTAAATTGCATTTTCGAATGCCAAATAATTTATCAGTTTCATGCCTTGATGCATAGATTCTCCATTTGCAATTTTCGTCATTGCAAACGGCTATGACTTTTTTGCTGTCATTTTTCTTATATTTAAATAACCGTAAAGTAGACACTGCATGATTCTTAAGCATAATTATGAACTCCTGAGCATCCTTGAATGTTTGACCCTCTCCATATATGCAATTCCTCCATGCATCAATTGAGCTGCTAATTAAAGCAAATTCATTGTGCGATGCATTGGTCGAACTAATTTCATCCTCGACTGCATCCCTTGAGGTTGACAAATGAAGCATAATTTTATGTAGAATAATTCATCATTGTGGTATAATTTCAATAAATGAAGTACAATTTCATAACAATATAAGTATAAAACGCAGAAATTGCAGTACAATTTTTTGGATAATTCGCTAGTAGAACACTTGAAAATTAAATAAGAGACTCAAAAAATTGAAGTACGAGTTAAAATAAAACTAAGTACAATTTGGAACACCTGAAGTACAGAACTTCAAATGAAAGAGTACAGATCTAGATAAAACCTTGGCTCTTGTAGTATAATTTTGGGATGGTACATTAGTACACGCTTAAAAGTTAAATAATAGGTTCAGATAATTAAAGTACAAGTTCAGATAAAATGAAGTACAACTTCATACATTTGAAGTATAGAACTTTAATGAATGGAGTACAAGTCTAGGTAGAATGGTGTATAAAATGAAGTATGATTTCAAAAAATAGAAGTATAATATTAACAAAGTGAAGTACAAATTTGGAATACCTGAAGTATAGAACTTCAATAGAATATACCAGATTTAGGTGAAATTATGTAAGAACTGAAATATAAGTTCAGAAATTCGAAGTACAACTTTTGAAAATATAAAGACCAATTTCAGAACAGCTAAAGTATAAAACCTTGGTTCTTGCAGTAAA
Organism: Jacaranda mimosifolia; assembly: GCA_018894105.1. Classification (NCBI taxonomy): domain Eukaryota; kingdom Viridiplantae; phylum Streptophyta; class Magnoliopsida; order Lamiales; family Bignoniaceae; genus Jacaranda; species Jacaranda mimosifolia. The sequence goes on along the minus strand of CM032131.1, from coordinate 2,273,918 downwards.
ATTTTGGGATGATACATTAGTACACGCTTAAAAGTTAAATAATATGCTCAAATAATTAAAGTACAAGTTCAGATAAAATGAAGTACAACTTCATACATTTGAAGTATAGAACTTTAATGAATGGAGTACAAGTTTAGGTAGAATGATGTATAAAATGTAGTATGATTTCAAAAAATAGAAGTACAATATTAACAAAGTGAAGTACAAATTCGGAATACCTGAAGTGTAGAACTTCAATGAAAAGAATATACCAAATTTAGGTGAAATTATGTAAGAACTGAAATATAAGTTCAGGAATTCGAAGTACAACTTTTGAAAGTATAAAGTACAATTTCAGAACAACTGAAGTATAAAACCTTGGCTCTTGCAGTATAATTTCGGGATGATACATTAGTACACGCTTAAAAGTTAAATAATAGGTTCAGATAATTAAAGTACAAGTTCAGATAAAATGAAGTACAACTTCATACATTTGAAGTGTAGAACTTTAATGAATGGAGTACAAGTTTAGGTAGAATGATGTATAAAATGAAGTATGATTTCAAAAATAGAAGTACAATATTAACAAAGTGAAGTACAAATTCAGAATACCTGAAGTATAGAACTTCAATGAAAAGAATATACCAGATTTAGGTGAAATTATGTAAGAACTGAAATATAAGTTCAGAAATTCGAAATACAACTTTTGAAAGTATAAAGTACAATTTCAGAACAACTGAAGTATAAAACCTTGGCTCTTGCAGTATAATTTCGGGATGATACATTAGTACACGCTTAAAAATTAAATAATAGGTTTAGATAATTAAAGTACAAGTTCAGATAAAATGAAGTACAACTTCATACATTTGAAGTGTAGAACTTTAATGAATGGAGTACAAGTTTAGGTAGAATGATGTATAAAATGAAGTATGATTTCAAAAAATAGAAGTACAATATTAACAAAATGAAGTACAAATTCGGAATACCTGAAGTATAGAACTTCAATGAAAAGAATATACCAGATTTAGGTGAAATTATGTAAGAACTGAAATATAAGTTCAGAAATTCGAAGTACAACTTTTGAAAGTATAAAGTACAATTTCAGAACAACTGAAGTATAAAACCTTGGCTCTTGCAGTATAATTTCGGGATGATACATTAGTACACGCTTAAAAATTAAATAATAGGTTTAGATAATTAAAGTACAAGTTCAGATAAAATGAAGTGCAACTTCATACATTTGAAGTGTAGAACTTTAATGAATGGAATACAAGTTTAGGTAGAATGATGTATAAAATGAAGTATGATTTCAAAAAATCGAAGTACAATATTAACAAAGTGAAATACAAATTCGGAATACCTGAAGTATAGAACTTCAATGAAAAGAATATACCAGATTTAGGTGAAATTATGTAAGAACTGAAATATAAGTTCAGAAATTCGAAGTACAACTTTTGAAAGTATAAAGTACAATTTCAGAACAACTGAAGTATAAAACCTTGGCTCTTGCAGTATAATTTCGGGATGATACATTAGTACACGCTTAAAAGTTAAATAATATGCTCAGATAATTAAAGTACAAGTTCAGATAAAATGAAGTACAACTTCAGATAAAGTGAAGTCCAACTTCGAACACTTGAAGTATAGAACTTCAATGACTGGAGTGTTGTTTACATGAAGTACAATTTCAAAACACCTGAAGTATATAACTTCAGTGACAAGAGTACAGAGACATATAAAATGATGTATAAAATGAAGTATAATTTTAAAAAATAGAAGTACAGTTTATGTAAAGTGTAGAACAATTTTTGAACACTTGAAGTATAAAACCCTGGCAACTTTAGTACAGTTTCGGTTAAATGAATAATTTCAGAAAACAGAAAGTATAATTTTGTTTAGATTACGTACAATTTGGAACACTTCAAGTATAAACCTCTACAAGTTACAGTACAGTTTTAGATAATCCTTTAGTATAGAACAGTTGAAGTATAAAACTTACATAATAAAGTATAATTTTTGTGAGATGATGTACAATGTTAGCTGCAATGAAGTATAGTTTAGAACGCTCCAAGTACCGAAAGATTTTCAAATAAACAGAGTGCAATTTCAGAACACTTCAAGTACAAAACTTTACAAACTATAGTACAGTTGAGATTCTGTAGAGGTATTACCTTAAAACATAACTGCTCTTCTTTTCTCTGCTACTTGATTCATCCTTTTGGTTTACCAGGATGTCAACAATGTTCATCTTCAATGTCAAATGCAGTAAGACCATATTCATGACATCATCGTCATTAGTTAAACTCACGTACAATCTTTGATGTGGAGCTATATATTGCAAACTGAAGTGCTCTGTTTTGATTTCACTCCATTTTCTTGCGAGATTAATGTACATATCCATTAAAGTCATACTATCCTTAATTGACATTATATGGAGCTGGTCTTTGTAGCGGCAACTCCCTAACACTTGATTGAGCACACTTGCTTCACTACTGGTTGACATTGTTGGAAAAATATAAGAAACTCAGAAGCAGCTGGGAAGAAACTGAGAAGAAGATGAAACCCGAAAATGATGAAAATAAAAAGAGAAGAAAACAACGTAGCTGTCGGGTTGGTGGTTTTTGGCTCTCGCTGTGCAGCTTGTTGCGTTTTTTTTGTTCTTTCTGTTTCTGGTAATGAGTTTATGATAGGGTTTACTGTTTGCTCATCCGGTTGGAGAAGAAGTGAGAAAAAATGTATGAAAAATATGATACTTAAGGGTATTTTTGTCAAATCAAATGAGTAGGGAGTAATCTCTAATAATTTAACAAAACTAGGGAGTTTGTTTTAATAAAAATCAAGTAGGGACTGATCACTAAATTGAAAAGTGCATTTGGTACTTTTTAATAAGTCCCCCTTACTAAAATTGAATAAATATTTTTTAAGCTTAATAGTTTGAACTACATAACTGTCAATCCAACAATAGATACTTTTTAGGAAAAATTCAAATCTTAATTAAATATGACCAAATTCAAGTTAATTGTATAATGAGTGAATTATACTTGTTATGTCATTTGTGTATACTCTAACAATGTTTATCATATATTTAATTATGAAATCATGCAAAACTTGGTCTTAATAAAGTCTTCCTTATCCTCCATCACACCCAAATAAAAGATTTAGTTTGATTCTTCAAAAGGTTATTTGGTAAAAGTAAATTATATATATATATATATATTTCTATCCTATTGCCTTTTAAAATTAATTATAAAAAATTAGTAATGGCACATTTTTATTTTAATTGAAAAATATTTATTTAAAAACACTATTTAAGAAATAAAATTTTAGTTGATTCTTTTTCACAGCTTCTAATAGAGCTATAAACTATATATTCTTTTTTCTTTTGACCATTTTTTATCTTTTATCTTAAATAAGTAAGGTTGAGAAATTTTCTTGGATTTGTGATAGAACATGAAAGCATTTTTTGCTATTAGTTTTCAAGAAAATAAAATGTGCACATTCTTATATGTAAAAATTAATCAAAATATATTTCAAAAACATATACAAACACACAAATAAATAAAAATATTAAAAAATTAAGTAAATGTAGTATGTTCCTTTTCATTATCATATTAAGTATAATATCACATATCAGTTTGACACCTATTTTAATATATAATAAATACTTTTCTATTTTTATTTTTGAGGAAGAACTCATGTTTGTACGGATGCATTTACGAAATATCATTCTTTTTCCTCATCTATTAAACATGTGACTATAAGACTTAATTTATTTTTGTTTATTGCCATAATAAATTTGCTATTACATTTGAATTGAACACATATTTGATACATAAAAAGTATTTATTTTCTTATTTTGGAGGGAGAGCGCATGCAAAATAAATATCTGTACAAATGTATTTGTAAAGTATCATTTTTTCCTCATCATTTGATTTTTTTTTTAAAATTTCTATTTAGTTATTATTTTCTATGAGTCTAATTATAATAAATTTAATTTAGTCGTAATTTACCATACAACCATATATATTGAATGTGATAGTAATAGTCTCATTAGATAGGAATATAATTTAATTGCTTAATTTTAATTTAATTGCTATTTTCTATAACAAAAGAATAAATTTCAATATGCATAATTACATTTGCTAAGTAGAAAATTTTGATTTAATTAATTATAATTTAATTATTATTTTCTATATGTCTAATTATAAGTACACTTAATTTGGAATAAATTTAATGTATACAATGTATATATATTTGATGTATATACATTTGTTAGGTGGCAAGACTTTTCATTAATTATAGTTTCTATTTTCTATGAGTCTAATTAAAACTAAAATTAATTTAGTTGTAATTACCATTAAACTGTGTGTATGCAATTACATTTGCTAATTAGAAAATTTAATTAATTTTTATGTAATTATTATTTTGTATAATTCTAATTAAAAATATATTTAATTTATAACAAATGTAATAAATATAATTATATACATTTGATGTTTATTCTTTATTTTAAGATGAAAGACTTGATTTAATTAATTATAGTTATTATTTCTGAGTCTAAATACAATTATATACATTTGATGTATAAACTTAATTTGATTGTAATTACCATTAAACTATTTGTATTAAATATGATAATATTCTTAGAGAGAGATTTTTATCCTCTTACCCATTCATACTTTTATAGGTAGTATATATATATATATAGATATAGATATAGATATTTTGCTGTTTATATGCAGATTCTTGTGGATGCATGGGGCATGATGAAATTTGTCGTGTGCCAAGAATATCTTACTCCAGGTGAAGTTCCTTTCACAACCAACAATAAAGAGAAAAAGAGAGAGACACGAAAAAGAGTAGACTGTTGGAAAAGCAGTAGCTTTTTTCACGAACCAAATGATTTATGCAATGTTAAAAGTGACCCTTTTGTACTAAAAACTGACTTAAATGAAAAGCAGATAGGAAAATCCAAAATTTTTGCCTTGATTTCCACTAGAGGCCTTAAACTATTTCTTTCTTCTGAAAGACATGAGAAGGAAATATTTGATTGACTTATTATATTTCTCCTCCATTTGCCATCCCATTTGTAGCATCATCAGCTTCTTCCCCCTGCAAGCAATCCACCTGTTTGAATTATAACTTGAATTGCATTTGGGATTCAATAATGAAACTGATGTAATAAAACTTACTGGAAGTGGAGTGAACTTGTAATCTTTAACAGTAATGGACACCTTTCTGTTAATCTTTTCGACGTCTTCTTTAAATTTTTCGGGCATATTTGTTAAGATCAAATCCTTTAAGGTTCCCTGCTGCAACAGCCTGTTGGGAATGTTTTCCAGCTTAGAGCAGCATCTAATGTTGAGTTCTTTGAGTTTCTTCATTGCACCTTCTTCCACTTCCCATTTCCTCAACTCTTTGAGCATCCACAGTGTCAGAACCTCGAGTCGCTGAAACGTCCCACGTGGGCAGACAATTTTGTCTCCGACGTATGAGTTAGCCAGAAGCCTCAGAACAGTTAAGCTTCGGAGCTGTCCTAGGACAGGCATGGGATCATGGTCTAAATCTAATTGTGAGACTGATAATGTAAGAACCTTGATATTAGGTGGGAAATGATCTCTTTCAGGGAGGTTTTGCAACTTCCCAAGTAAATTCATGTGGGAGAGTTCAGTCAAGCCTGAGAATGGCTTTAAACTAAGATTTGCAGGGCAGCCTGAATCATCTTTAGATCTCAACCTTAAAGACTGAAGAGTTGTTAGCTTGGAAATCCAATCTACCAAATCTTCTGTAGAATTATTACCTTCGACCATGTTGTCTAAACGGAACGATATGCCTAATTCTCTAAGGTGAGTTAACTTGCTCAAACCATTCTTCACAGGGCTCTCATGATCGATGGATAATCCCCAGAGAGTCAGGAGTTTTGGCAATGATCTACGCGTATGCAAAGGCATATCCTTGTCTAGATGAACTTCATTCAGATTGAGATGCCGGAGATGGTTCAATCTCCAAATGGAAGGTGGGATTCTGTTTATGTATGTGTGTTTCAGATCCAAAGTTTCGAGATATATCAGTTCACCTACAGATTTGGGGAGTTTGTCTAAGAAAGTCCACCTTAATCCTAAGTACCTCAAGTGAAACAAGTGACCTAGATTTTCAGGCAAACTAGGTTTGTACACTCCTTCAAGATCAAGAACCCTCAGCAACCCAAACCCCTTACCTATCATATTGTTAAGAAGAATTTCTACATCCTTAGCTGGAGTATCTTTTTTCTGGAAGTTGAACGATATGTAAGACCGTAAATGCTGATATTCAGAAGAGTCAAGAGAACATTTCTTACCATCAGCATACTCAACAAGCCTACGCTTAAACGGACCGTCTTCAGGGCAAACTGAGCCGCGGTGGACATGGAAAAGGCTGATATCTCGTGCTTTGGACGACAAGAAGTCATGGAGGACGCCTAGCAAACGACATTTCCTAGGACTTCCGTCAGACCTCAGTTTGGAAACCAGTATCAAGCTGCGTTTGACCAGATTGTCAAAGTACTCCTGAACCACGTCTTCTTGAAAAGTATCTTGATTCTGTGGTCGTTTAACGAATCCCTCAGCAAGCCATAACCGCTGCAGCCTCCTGATGGGAATGTCTAACTCTTTCGGAAACAGCATCATATAGAGCAGACAGAGTTTCAAATGGGCATCAAGATCATTGTAGCACAACATCAAGATGTCTGATGTTCTCCAACTCTCTTGTTTTTCAAGGATCAATGGCCATTCTTTGAAGAAATCTCTCTTGTCTTTCTTTGTTGATAACAAACTACCAAGAAGAACAATATTCAGAGGCAGCCCATTGCAGATCTGAATAATTCTATCCTTCAGAGAACCCTCTGGACCTTCTTTTAAGCCCACCGTTTTCAAAAACAAAGTCCAGCTCTCTTTATTTTCCAGCTTCTTCAGTAAGTGTGGCTGCTGGCTCTTTTGATCGGCAAGCAGCGCCGCAGCCACACGATCATCAGAAGTTGTGAGAATTATCTTACTACCATTTTGTTCATCTGGAAATGCTCCTTTAAGACTTTCCCATTGATCTGAACTCTCTACGCCATCCAGCACAATCAAGTATCTATGCCCCTTCAACACTAGCCACAGCCTTTCTCTGAGCCTATCCTCCTCCTTTCTATCATCTTGTTCTTTTGATTTCTCCACCTGCTTCAACAAGTTAAGCAGGATATCTGTCGTCGTGCATTCCTTAAAAATGGTCACAAAAGCACAAGAACTAGCCTTGAAATTGTTCTTAATGAGTCTATTTCCATAAACAGCACGAGCCAACATCGTCTTGCCTGAGCCCACTTCACCCACAACTGAGACGATCCGGTCACCCAAATCGTCTTCTTTCGTTAACCTGCTCAGTAGCTCACGCAACTCGGCTTCATAGCCAACTATGTATAGTACTCTCCCATCATAGGAATAGCTATACATGAGCTGAGACCGCTGCCAACGCTCCCGTATAAGTGAAGCATCTCTTAATGACCGTGGATCAAATGAACTGCTCCAGAGTAAACTTCTTGGACTCCCCTCTGTGATCGAAACAGAGGAAGTACTAACACTGTGCCTTAATCTCAATCTGAGATCATCAGTTTTAAGATCAACAAAAGAATTTGAATTTTGCTCCATCTCTTCCCCTCCTCCTCCTCCTCCTCCTTCTTCTTCTTCTTCTTCTTCATCATCATCATCATCATCTTCTCCTCCTCCTTCTTCAGGTGTCTCACCAGCCCACCAATCAAAGCTATAATCAACGCCGTTGCTTTCCAGGGAATGTATTGCCCTCAGGCTAGCGTCTTTAAGGTCGGTTGGTGTCTGATCTTTGAGCAACTGAATCTTTCTCTGAGTTTTCTCAAGCTTCCTGCTGAGCTTTTTACAAGCTGTGAATTTCTTGAGAAAGAGAGCATGGTTCATGAGGAATCCAAGCCTCTTCTTCTGTCTGGCGATCCGAAGGGCAAACGACTCAATGGAATCCTCCACAGAGTATAGATGGCGCAGATAATCGTCAGTCCAGTTCTTGATGGCTTCAACGCTTGTTTCCTTGTCTGCAGCATCAATGAAGAAGCCCCTCATTTCCTCCAAGACCGACTGCATCTGTCCAAGATGACTGCCAATCACTTTGTTGTTTGTAAAAGACTCCTCAGAGAGCAAGTCCCTTAGCTTCTGAAGTATCACAGAGGCAACAGCATCAACGGCCATTTTAAACAGAAAACTTGAGTATTGAAGGAAAAATGCAAGTTTTCTAAAGAGAAGCTCGAGTGGTAAGGCCTTGGGGTTGCAGCAGCTTATCTGCTTGGTTGTACTTATATAGAGGAACAACATCAAGTTGAAGGGCCCATAGTGAGGGAAAAAAACAGGAGATGAAAAGTCTTCCTTGAATTTGTATCCAATACCAGTGACCGGTGTTTTTTAAAACTGGACCTTGCGGCGGCGGCTGTTTCGACTTGTTAGACCATAAATGGACCTAGGGATAACAATCGTGTTGTGTTGAATTGTGTTGTGTTGGATTGAGGTGGAAATATTATAAAATTTTGCTCAACCCGAACCCAATTCAATAGGCACTCAACCTAATAAGTCTCAACACAAACCTAACTTCAAAGTTTTCGTGTCAACTAAAACTCAATCCGTTTTAGCATATGATTATTTTTCATTAATAATTCATCTAAAAAACTTACACATTTCATGTTCAACTAAAATTTTAACAAAATAATCAATTTATACCAAAATTTTGAAAAAAGTCAATTTATACAAAAAATTTAGAAAAAGTCAATATTATACTCTAGCAACCCATCTTTGTACCATAGAGCAATTTGATAATGAGACTTCATTTCATTTTCTCTACAACATCAATAATATACAAATTTTCTTGTTAAATCAAAAGTTTTGCACAACTTAGTGTAAACAACAATGAAGTTGATTTCCAACAAAGAAATATAATTCGTCTCATTCAATAATTAATAATCATCCCAACATCACCAAGTAGTCAAGATTTACGTAGTAAATAATAATCATTAATTCTTACAAATCAATTAGAGTTAAATTGTTTAAAAATAACAAGTCATTACTTAAAAATGCAAAAAACATAGAAAAACTATCAAATTATTGTGTTTTCAGGTTACCCGAAACCCAGCCCAAATCATCCCATAATTTTTGTATTGTTTATCAGGTAGACCCAATATTGACCCAACCCAATAACCCTCAACCCAAACCCAATAATATCGTGTCGGTTTGTATCGTGTCGAAAATTGCCACCCCTAAATCAACAGCAGCCCAACAGAGTCATAAGATCGTCTAGGCACTATAGGCACTAAATTGGTTATTTTAAGATTTTATTGTCTTATAAATAATATAGATTATACATATTATGCATGCTAGCAGTCACAGTGGAGCTGTATCATACGTATCATATCGTGTCTAAAAATTTTTAAATTTAGTCTGTCATCATCAATAAAAAAATTTCTTGAAAAAATTTGATACTCTATTGGTATCTTTTCATGAATTGCTCTTGATTACTTACTCTAAATCATATGATTACTTCATGTGAACATCGAAGGAATTTTTTAGCTGGTTTCTTTTACTTTAATAAGTTTTTGCTATTAGCATTCCTACAATTTTAGCTAATAAATATTTTATTCCTCTTTTTCTTTTTTTTCCCCCTAAAATCTAATCTTCATCCTGAAAATAAAGTTAAAAAATTTTGCTCACCACCCCAAGAAAGAGGATATTAGGCCAAAATTGTTCAACTTATGGATCTGTTTTCTTGAAGGAAAATTCAGTCTTTGCCATGCAATTTCATAGAAGAAAAAGAAGCAGAGACAAGAAGCAAGTAGGTGAGAAGATTCAATTATTAAATGAAGGCAATGTCCTGGCAAAAGGGCTTAATAGTAGTTGACTAGAATTAGTCACCAATGGCTGCCCCATCCTTCCCCATTTGCATTAGAAAATTCTCATGTGTTAGCATAAACTATAATAGGGAAGTTTAATAATAAAAGTAGAATAAAAGATTATTTATTTTTTAATTTAATTTTTTTATTATTGTACTTTATTTTATAACTTTAACCATCTTTTTAATAAATCATTTTGATACTACGGCATGATTTCTCCCAATCATGAGTGCCACCTGCCATGTCTAGCCAACCTAAAACGTAGAACTAGTCAGCGTTGAAGACTGGAAGCAGCACAGGAGCTAAGCTGAAGCTTATATAGGAGATGATCCAACAGAATGGTTAAGGCATTTAGCACCCACTCCCCCCACCTAGGGCTGTAAATTGGATATTAAAAAAATTATCTACCATTCGCATTTGTATTTATTTCTACAAAATTTATTCTCATTCGATTAGTAGATATTCGATTATAAATGGATACAAATATGATAAATGTGTATTTGATCTGTTTAATATTCGATTCGAATATATATTTATTAAATAATATATTATTTATATTTTTCAATAAAAATCTTATAATCCATATATGTATATATATAAATATAATTGAAGAATTGAAAAGAAAAAAAGAATAAATTTAAAAAAATTATTGTAATATAGAGAAAAAAAATTTAAGAATGAAGTTCATCAACATAATTATTGTTGGTTGACTTTTATAATTAATATACTTAAATACTATTATTAATTTTAATTAGTGCTAATAATAAATTATGAAATCAATTATTAATTAAAAATTGTACTATTTGTTTGATTGCTTTCTTTTCAATAAAATTGTATAATTCCTTCTATTAATTAAAAATATGTATTTGTGGTAGGTTAATAGATTCACATATTTGGATAATCATAAATGAATATGTAAATAATTATCATCGAATATGAATATCAAAAAAATAATTCAAATACAGGTAAGTTTAATAAAATATGAATACATCTAAATAATTATAATTAAATACGGATATATCTGAATTCGATCGATATCCAACGGATACGAATTCGGATATCATGCTTAAATATCCATCGAATTTGTATTCGTATCCGAATATTCGAAAAATTAATTGAATACGAATATGAAAACAGTATATTGAATCTATTTAATATCCGTTTACACCTCTACTCTCACCTCCGGCTTAAAGCGGGATATTTGAAGATAAGTTCATATTCCTACTCGCTGTAGATTTGAAGGATTTGGTGGTTAGAAGTTTTTGGATAGTAGGAACGATGAAAATACATGATAAGCAGCGCAAGATCTCACTTGAAATATTTTTATTTTATTTTATTTATACACACGCACATCAAGAGTCCGTTAGGGCTCGAACTCTTGACCTCCCACATTATGTGGGAGATTTATGCCATTGGGTCATAGACCACTCGGCATCTCACTTGAAATATGTATACTTGGATTTTATATTTTAAAATATTAGGTTTTCAGAAAGTATCAAAAAATTATTCTTTGTATCAAAGCTTTCACACTTGTTTCTAAGGAAGAAGATCCATTCTACGTGTTTTTTCTATATTCTATTAGATTAGAGCTATTGGTGTTTGATTTAGGTTCGCATCATACTCATATTCCAAATAAATGTCCTTTTATATTGATGATTGTTTTTTTAAGAAACAAAATATGATTATACAGCCTCCAATTTTTACATGCTGGGGGATTACCTGTATAGAAAGTTATATAATTTTTCAGAACTTATGTCAGTTGTATATATCCTTAGAATTAAGTGGTCTTGATATTGAAACTAATGAGGTTAATCCTAGGGATGGTAATGGGGTGGATTAAAATGGTCTTGATATGTCAGGAGTATGGTCTCGCGGGGCGGGGTGTGGGGCGAGCCTAACCCGCCCCACTACCATACCTAGTTAACCCACTGGCTCGTGAAACTTGCTGATGGAGCCCCAACTTTATTTTTCTTATTTTTCTTTAAGCATTTTGGGGGTTGTTTCTTATTTTCAATTTTTCCTCTTTATATTTGATGCTATTTGGAAGTGGAATGAGATTTTTTTTGAAAAACAGTAGAGCGTCAATTTATTTTCTTAGGAATGTGCACCAAGAAATTTTCTGTTCTTGAAAGTTCTTCCACTCTGAGAAATTTTGCAAATGATTTCTTATGTTTCATTTCTCTCTTGGACTTGGCTTGTTTACAGGCTCCTGGACCCGTTTACTTAGTAATCAACTTTAGGGTTGAATCATTATTTTTAGTCAAATTACTAAATGCTCTTAAGTCCAATTCTGGTCACATCACCAGAGCCCCCTATTTTCGATGGGAAATTTTTAATTTTACATCAAAATTATAATATAAATTTAGTTTATTAAAATTTTCTTATGTTAATTTGAATGATTATATTCAGCTTAGGAGTTTGTGAATTCTCAACTTTTATCCAAGTTGAGTTTGAATAGGTCTCAAGATCTTTGAGTCTTCTAAGAAGTGCTCTATAAAGGTGGCTTTCTTGACACATTGGTAGCTAGCAAAAAAGAGAAGAAGGAGAAGAAAAGACAATTTCGCTAAGAAGGAGAAGGACGAAATACAATTCTATTAGGAGTGCTAAGATAAGTCCTCAAATTGAAGTCTTCTTTATACTTGGGACTCTTTGACTTATTTCTTTCTCCTTGTTTTCTTTGTTTGTATGTTCTACCAGAACTTCTTTTGATTTAATGAGCAGTTCAAGGTCTTTAGTTGGGTCAAAGAATGCCTAAATCTATTTTTCAATTGAGTTCAGGAAAGGATTCTTCAACACATTAATCGAAGGGAGGCATAAGAGGAGACAATGTGATGGCTCCATGGCCAATTGACCGTCCACATATGGCGGTGATGTAGGGCGCCCAAAAGTGGCAGCTCGTGCGACGCCTAGTTGGGGAGCCAAAGGTGGAAGCTCACGTAGAGGCTGGTACCCATTAGGCACTAGCCTTGGGTGCTCGTTAGGTGCCTTGGGAAAGTGCCGACAGTAGGTCGTCTTCAAGTGCTCACGGTGCTTATATGTTGGTTCATGCTCCTAGAGGTCATCCTTCATGTGGTGTCGCGGCGTATCCTAATTCTCCTCTTAAGGTATAGTTAGTCTAGTCCTTAGGAAATTTTGAGGAATCTCTTAATGAGAATGAAACCAAAGAGTTGTCTTCATCATTTAGTTCTGATTCCAAATAGGGGGGGTTATTTTGATAAGAGTCTGAGTGTGTTCCTTTTAGGGATTATAATTTCTCAAAAGCGGTAGAAATTAGGTGTTTACTCAAGCCAGAGGAGTTAGATATTCTGAGACGTAAGGTTTGTGTTCCTGATGAATTCAAGTTTATTCTTCCCTCTTATCAAGACAACATAATGTTGCCTAGTGTAACGGTTTTTTGTAGTTACTTCACTTGTGGATTCTCTCTTCCTCATAACCCTCTTTTGTTGGATATAGTAACGAAGCTATGGTGTATGTCTAAGTCAGTCCATGCCTAATTTCTTTGCATCCTCTGTAGGGTTTAAACAACATCTGAGTGAGTTGGGTTTACTAATATCTTTAGATAGCTATCACACTTTGTTTAGGATGCGTAAGGTATCGAATTAACCTTTTTTCCATCCCTTCCCTAAGCCAAAATACAGGTTTCTATATAAGTTACCTTCGTCTAGAGGTCCTTGGAAGGATATATTATTTTTCGTTTGAGATGAGGGTTGGGATATTCTTTGCAAGTGGTGTAGTTCTCCCTTTTTGATTTATCCTAGTCAAGTCCATCTCGACCTTCACGCAAAATTTGCCAAAATAGGGTTGTTTGGTTCTCCTTTTGACGTTACTTACATATTTCCTACTAGTACTTATCATATTTCATCTTCTAAATTATAGCTCTTGCTTGTGCTCGTACACGTATTTTTGCGTGTTCCTACATATTGTTTATATGTTGACTTGGTTTTTCTTTCCTTTGTTGGTAGGAAAAAAGATTGACTTTGCAAGAATTTATGCTCAGAGTACAAAAGAAGGGGTAACTAATAGATGTATTACAGAGTAGCATCGTTGGGAGATGCCGCTGAGTAGGCATTGCCCTAACCCCCCGAGGCAGTGGCCGAGTGAGGCGCGCCCTCCACCAACTTCAACAGCGGGTGCTTTTGCTGCGGGTAATAAGGTTGAGACATTGCCTCTCAACACTATTGCAAAGCGTGCTCATGGACCCACTACTTGTCCACAGTCTACTTGTCATTTTCATATTAGTGAGGGCAAATGACTCTTCTGCTATGGTTTATGGTGGAATTATTGAGTAGACTCCTACTGGAATGTTGATGAGACTATTTTTAGCATTGATCGCATGCTGGATGTGGTGTAAGTATATGATCAAGAAAAGTTCGAGCTATTCTCTTCTTTCCAGTTAATTGAGATAGTTGTTGGCGACTTTGCCCGGGCACGAGTTCGCTTCTTTATCTTGATTACCTTTCTTCTTTGTTGCTTTGCAATAATTTTTTTTTCACTTGGAGTATTTTTGCATTCTTTTTTGATACAAGAGTGGAACTTGGTTCAGCAAATATCCCGCAAAGCAAAGGGATCTCTATTCATGACGAAACATCTTAAGGAAGAAGCTGTTGAGGTAATTCAGTATGAAAGCCAGAAAGAGGAGAAGTTAGATCAGCTGCTTAGAAGCATGAGCGCTTGAAGGTAAAGTATTTGAAAGAAATAAATAGTGGAGATAAATTTATAAGTTTTGAAGTGGGGAGGCCTTTCATTAATGCTATTGGTGCGAGAACTATCAGAGAGTTTAGAGGTTTTAATGAGTTTTTTGAGGTGGTTGAAGTGGAGGTGATGTTAATTTATGAACAGATTATTCAGAGTTATCGCTGCATTTTGAGTGAGATAGGGTGGTGCTCGAAGAGGATTTGGTTATGCTGGATCCAAAATTTAGTTAATATTCCTACCATGGAGTCCAAGAAAGGCCTAACAATAGAACCGAGGTTATAACAGAGGTATTGGTGGGCACACTTTACATACACTAAGAACAAGGTCAACTGTATGAGCTTGTGCTTGCCTGACTGCCTGTGCTAGCGCCTTCCTTATGTGGGAAGAGTCTCCTCCATATGATCCTCAAGATATAACTGAAATAACTCCTACTATAGGGAGATTATTAGAGTCATTCTGACGGTGATGTTCCTGGGGATCTATATGATTGTGTGACTTCTACTTACAACTCTCACTCTCTTTTTCGGGTGAGTTTTTCTTTGCATTGGACCATCTTTTGAACCACGTACTCCAGGAGGTATCCTTTTTGGATCAGCTTCTCAATTTCATCCTTCAAATAGCAGCACTCCACTATGGTGTGTCTGCCCACACGATAGAAATGACACCTTTTGTCTGGTCTAGGCTTCTTAGGGTCTGATGAGTTCTTTTGCAGTAGTCACTGAATATGATCATGCTGTAACACAATGGTTAGGATTTCTAGTTGGGATACGATGAGGGCGTGTGCATAGTGAGTGTGTGAGAAGGGCTATGCCTCTGATCTCCTTGCCTCTTAGTGTGGTTACCCCCTTCACACATCTTTTTCTTAGGGGTCTCTTGAGGGATTGTTGCTTCCTCTATAGGGATGTATTTCTTAGCACGTATGAGGAGTTATTCCATCATGGTAAGTGGCTTTTCGACAATTAACTCCCAAAACTTAAGATGCTTTAGGTTTTGTTGAATGATGCTAAAGAGGAACTCCTAGCTGATATGTGGGATCTTGTGGACAGCTTGTACAAAGCGGTTGAGGTAGGCTCTTAAAGATTCTCCATCTTATTGCTTGATGGTAAGTAGATAGGGTATTATCTTGGGACACTTGCTAATATCTTATTAAACCACATCAAGGCTCACTTCATGAATGTAGTGCAGAAGAGCTTGCAGTATGCGACTTTACTCAGGTTATACAGCCCAATCCTTGTTAAGAAGTTATCTAAGTATTCTTGAGGGTCTGCAGTACCATCAAACTCTGGCAGCTGGGCTATTTTCACCCATAGAGAATGCATATACTATGATCATTGTAAAGAAAGGACTATACCTCAGAGAGTGTTGGCCAGTGTATTATACTAGCTTCCTATACCTCCAGACTGTTGCAGTACTAAAGAATATGTTTGGATTCCTAGACGCTCTAGTATATGCCAAAGGGGATTCACCTGGAGTGAAAAGTGAATATCTCCTTGATGAGGTAAGGGAAGGGGAGCGACGCCACGTCCTAAATTAGCTCTTCACTTGGATCTTTTTGGTAAGATGAAGCCCCCTGCTCCTATGGAAGGATTGTTTGGCTCTCGAGGATGATGCTCCTCAACATATCGGGCAACCACTTTCGCTACTACCTGGGTAGTAATGCACTCCAATAGAGTTCTGCATGCTTCTTGGGTGATAGGTAAGACTAGTTCTTTGAGAAGAAAAGCCTGCTGCAGGGTGCCTCTTTGGGTACCGATCGTGCAAGTTGGGTTTAGTATTAGACTAGGTGGTACTTTTTGTTAGTGACTCTCCACATTCGTTGATGTTAAGGTCACTTGATTACTATGTTTGCGAGCTCTTAATCACATCTGTATCTTCGATGTGTCTTCTTCTTCCTTTGAGCTTCCCATAGACAGCGCTAAAATGATGCTACTTGAAAATAGAAGGGGGTCTTTTCTGAAAACAACAGAGTGTTGATTCGTCTTCTTAGGAAAACATGCAGAGAGATCTATTCTTCTCAAGAGTTCTTCCACTCTGAGAAATTTTGCATATTATTTCTTGTATTTCATTTCTCTCCTAGACTTGCCAATTAGGGTTTTTCTGCCCTCTTATGGGCTTGACTGTCCTTTGAACTTTCGAGTTTATTTACTTAGTCAAATTTAAGGTTGATTTATTATATTTTTTAGTCAAATTATAAAAAGGCCCTTAAGTCCAATATTAGTCATATTAATGTTCATGTTGGTATAGCAAAGATTTTATGTAGTTTCATTCCTATAATTTATCGAGTTGGACAAAATATCGTGTTTTATTTAATTTGTCTTAGCTTAACCTTTTAATTTCTCAGTTGCATGTGTACAATTTATTATGTATGTAGTTATATGATTTATTTATAAGACATATGTGTATATTGCATGTATATGTATAAAATATAAATATAATATTCTTATAAATTCAATAATTACTGAAAATTAATAAATATATAATGTTTTTGCAACATTGCCTGTCCCTACTAGCGGTGAGAGCGGAGAGGACTCAGGTAAGGGATGACCTTAAGGATAGGATTACGCTAACATCTCTTTCATTGGTGATTTTTTCATACCTTCTTCCATTCAAATAAATTTAAATGATTAAAAATAATTTTGTCCACAAATGGTACTGATTGGTACGGTTATGAAAAAATTTGATTTTGATTCATATCCGAATGCATTTTAATATCTGATATAGGATAGCCCAATAGGCCTAGCTCAATAACACTTAACCAAACAAAAGATATGACATGGAATAGCCCAATTGGCTATCAGGCCCGGCACATTGGTGATCGACCAAGCTATCAACCGGAGCTAACCTCATTAGGCCTTCCCGCCAGCACGAGTATCAATATCTTGCCTCGTCGCCTAGAGTATGGTCGATCAAATCGAAAATGTTTGCTCAGCACCCAACCAATGAGGTATTTGAATCCAACAAAGTTCCATCGTGTCAACCGGAGCTTGCGCAAATGACTCACAGGCGAGCACGCACCTCAACCTTAGGAGGTCGAACAGATGCGACCACATCTCTGCAGCATTGAATGCCTTGATAGGCGGCATGCCTCCACATTAGTGACTCATGTCACCACCAGTAACACCTTTTTGTAGCGCCAGAATAGTGCACGCTGCCTGTGTACCACCATGTCCTATGGAGATGGAGAAGGCGCCACCTGGCATATTACACAAAATGGAAAAGACTTAAGGGTCCTAAGGTAAGGACAAAGGTCTTTTCTGTATACACATAGGGTATCGTGGACATATCAACCTCTTTAGAAAGGCTATAAATATCCCATTGCCACCCTTCAACAAGGTGTACCCATTATTACTCAAAGCCCTCACTCTGTTGCTCTACCTTCTAGTCGATTAAATACTGACTTCAGCGTCAAAGTGCCTTAGGTGAGGGCACCTTAGCTAGCTTGACATGTGCTATTAATTACAGGACTCGACCCAATTACATCATCAAACGTCTTTCTTGACCTCCCATCCGATCGTTTGGATTGGACCACAATACATTACCAAACTGTTCATACCATCATCAGTATCCATGCTTGATTTAATTCTACGCTCAATAAAATCGTTAGGGTACCCAGTATGTGCCCCTATGAAAAACCTTCGACACTCAAAGTAGTGCTCAAGAAAGAAGGTGATATGCGGAGAAAATTATAAGAAACAAATAAAGATTGCATACCTCATAATACTAAATATATGAGTATTTATTTGATGATAGGGAAAGAAGTTCATTGGGCTCGAACAACAATATCATATATTGGGCCAGTCTTACAAAATCCAATGGTTATCTTTCAAAAATAAATTTGGGCTTTAATTAACAGCCCATCTCAGTGTGCGAGGAAAAAAGGTACGCCAAAATTTGATTGCATATATCAAAATACATTTCTTGAAGATGAGATGGATGGTTGTGAAAAATAAGATAAAAGAAAAAAATAATTTTAAAATTTGAAAGCTAATTATAAATATTTTTATGTATATTTTTAAATTTCCAGATTTTTCTTCTTCATGCAAATTAATTCTAAATGATTCCAGAAAAAGGAAAAAAAAAGAAGTAATTCTATAAAAAAGTGAGATAAAATATGAATTCATATATAGTTGCATTGCTCTTGAACAAAATGACTCAAGAACATGCTGTCAGCTCTCATTCAATTTTAAACTCTTGTCTAGACGGGAGAGGCGACCAAAGGAAGCGACTGATTGGAGAGGAGATGGAAAAATTTTTTTACAAAAGAACGCTTCACTAATTATATTTAGAAAAGATTATCACATTACAGTCTGATTTTTAATCTCCTTTTTTTTTTTTTCATTTTATCATTTTGCAAGAAAAAAAGAAGTTATATAAAAACAAAAAACAAAAATTATATTTTACTGAAGCACCAACAAACATGTAAGTTTCTATCGAACATAGTTCTTAGTTTCATATCAACAGACTTAAGTATATTTCTTTCTTCTATATATGTAAAAATTTATTGTGCTGTTTACATTTTTTAGTATTCCTAGTTATTAAATCTAATTTTCACAATTTAATTAATGCGAAATTATTTCTATATATATCCAAAAAGTTAAGAAAGAAAATTGAGCCCCATTTTGCAAGATGTTGTGCTGCCTCATTGAAATTAGACAGCAATTCTTGTTTGTATATGGAAGTAGTAATAGTCGTCGCATACGTTTCTGCATGCATAAATTTTTCTTGGATTACTCAAAAAATTAATACATCAAATCATTTAAATTGTAAAGTAAAATTAAAATTATGTTAGATATTTGATATGATAAAAAAAAAAAAAGAAGACAAAATGGAGGATGAAGTTTTGACAATATAAATTTATGAATTTTGTGAAAAATATATCATAAAATTGGAATGCTAGAAAATTAATATTCAAAAGTTATTTCATGATATGTTGAATTGTTCATTTTATTTTTCAAATTGCATTGTTCATTTTAATTGATGGAATAATTAAAAGGGAACTTAATTTTCATTTTAAACACAAAAACAAGCTTTCTTTAAAGGGAAAATGTATTTTTAGCCCCCTCGAAAAAATCGTTTTGGTGGTTTACCTCCTGTGGAAAAAAAAAAGATTAAAATACCGTCTTATGTTTTCAAAAATAGGTAAACCCCCCCTCGAGACCATAAATGGAGTGCACGCGTCCAAAAATACGAGTGATTGTGATTTTTTATATATAAAATAACTATTATGCCTTTAGTATATCAACCGTTGGATCTTTTTGTTTGAATAGTACTTAATATTTATAAAAAAATATATAAAAAATTATTTATACATTTATATACAACATATTATATATATGATAATATATTTATCAATGGTATATATATTATAAATACAATATAGTAATATATCTATATATATGTATAGGAGGTTGCCATGGTAGCCTTGGCAACCAGATCTGGCCAGATCCGGTAGGCGGCTACAGTCCCTGGCGGCCATCGTGTATAAAATAAATAAATAAAATAAAAGCTTGGCCATGGCAGCCGATTGCATGGGGAGGGTTGGGGGGAATGAGGGTCTAGGCTGCCATGGAACTAGATCTGGTCGACTAGATTGGGCTAGTGGCCATCGACGGCCATCATGTATAGATAGAAAAAAGAAGGGGGAACAAAAAAAAAGAAAGAAAACTTGGCTGCCATGGCAGGCGGTTCCTAAGAGTGGGGGAAGAGGTGGAAGTTATATATATATATACATATGTATGGATATAAATATGTTATAAATATAAATAATTATATATAATTTTGTATATGTATATATAATTTTATATAGATACATGTATATAATTTTTTATAAATATTATATAGTATTTGATTTATATAAATATGTTATATATTTTATAAATATGAAATTATTTAGTTTTGATAATTATATATATACATATATATATGTATGTATGTATAAGTTTACAAATCTTAAATGGTAATTAATTTATATAAGTATGTTATATATTTAATAAATATAAAATTATTTAATTGTAGATTAAACAAAAGAAAAAAAAAATTATATATATATATGTGATTATATATATGCATGTATATAATTTTTTATATAATTATATAGTATTTGATTTATATAAATTTGTTATATATTTTATAAATATGAAATTATTTAGTTTTGATAATTATATATATGTTTGTATAATAATTTTATAAATATTAAATAATATTTAATTTATATAAATATGCTATATGTTTCGTAAATAAAATTATTTAATTTTAGATTAAACAAAAGAAAAAGAAATATATATATATATTATATGTATATAGATATGTTATGAATAATTTTATATACATATATATGTATATTATGCATATACGTATTTATATAATTTTTTATATGTATATAATTATATATATTTTCAAGCCCATCTCATTCTTGGAACACAGTCACGTTGTCGACCTGGATCGACTTCTCACACTCTTTTTCGACGGCATACTAAGCAACACTAATGTCGTTCGACCAGCCCGTGAGTCAAACGCAGACGCTCAACTCATCTGACCAGAGTGTTCGACTGCCGCTTCCATCGGTCACCAACCTCACCCAGAACCAGCACTGAGGTCGATATGTTTGTCGACTAGTGAGGTTGACTCGCTGTGGAATCCCTTCTCTGCCGCCTTAAATGCCATGACAGGCGGCATGCCTCCGCATTAATGGTGCGTACCACCCCAATACCACCTTTGTTACCGCACCAGGCAGGGGACGCACCCCCAGTGTACTATTCTGTCTATAAAGGCTGGAGATGAAGCCACCTGGAATAGTATAGAAGTGGGAGATGACCTATAAAGCGCCCAATGCAAGGACAATAACCCTTTCCACATGCTAAGGGCATCTCAGACAAATCTATCACCTAAGGAAGGCTATAAATAACCCCTTGCCAGACTCCTATAAGGTATGCCATTCTATACTAAAAAGCCCTCACTCTGCTACTTATCATATCTAGTCATTCTCATACTGACTTGAGTATCTGAGTGCCTCGGCTAGCCTGACGTTTGCTCGTGATTGCAAGACTCAGCCCAATCATCTTTAGAGTTTGATTACTCAACCAAATAGGTCGACCCATCCAAATTCAGCCCAAACCAGTATATATAGCTTACACCATCATCATTTGGCTTTGTCTGTGGGAAAATTTGAGTTCGCAATCCAAAAATGGTTAACACTAGGTGAGCCGTTTCGAAAAGAAAAGAGAATAGGAGGTTAATCACTCATCCTCCTCAACTTCAGCAAGCACCAGATGTGCCAGGGCCGAGCACCTAACTAGAATAGGTGTTCAACCTGACCATGCCCCAATTAATGTAGTTCATCAGCAAGTAGATATCTACCCAAATTTCGGCTCAACTTTCCACTGCCCTGAATCTACATGTCGTCCCACCAGGACCAGCGGCCAGCGCTACCCCACAACCAGCACCCCTTGAAAAGAGATCGCCTAGAGAGAATCATGGTTGATAAGAGTTCAGACAACCCCCTCGAGGCGTGAAACCAATCCAGGATGTTTTCCCAAGGAAATGGCCCAATCTGCCCCCCGTGAAGAAGTGACGGATTCAATTGACCATGATGCTCGACCCATTCTAGCCCAGCAGTGCGGTAGGGTCGAACGCTCGAGACCTCATCCTTACAGAAATGCATCTCAAGCCGATAGAGAGAAGTAAGAGGAGGTATCTCATCAAGTCCAACAGCTGAATAGGCATTTGGAGGAGATCTTGAGGAGAAACATTGAGAGAAACCCCCAGCTTGAGGGGCCATAGAGGTTTCATTGAGCAAAGGAGTCGATGTTCGTCCAGGAGATCATTGACAAGATCATCGCCGTAGATGCTAAGGTCCCGACCGGTCTGCCTCGGTATGACAGCTTGTCGGACCCAAATGAGCATTTGATGCAATTCGAGCACATGATGCAGCTGCACTGGCATAATGATTAAATCCATGCTTAGATGTTAGTGATTATCTTCCAAGGAATTGCGCTCGATTGGTTTGTTAAGCTTGATTAGCATCGATCTACTCATATGATGAGTTGTGTGACAAATTTCTACACCAATTTTCCAGTTGGAGAAAGGTAAAGCTTCCTTATACCCACCTGCATATAGTTAAACAGAATGAGGGGGAATCCCTTTGCGACTTCTTCACTAGGTTTAATATAGAAGTGTTGAAGATTGATAGCCCTTGAATTGAGTTCCTGATCAATGTACTTTTCTTGGGCCTTAAACACAAGTAATGTGCCAATGCATTGGTGCATGAGTAGCCCGATCGATGAAGGAGCTTCGCAACCTTGTAGAAAGATATATGACCCAGGATAACATGAACAGACTTAAATATGGCAACCTAGAGTCAACAAGAAGAAGAATAAGGAGAAAGATGATCGTCAACATAGGGAAGGTCATCAATCTCCTATCAACTGCTTCCATGATTATACCGCGCTTAATCTTCTAAGGAAAGAAGTATTGTTCGCCATCCAGTATGACAACCTCCTGAAAAAACCTAGGAAGATGACTGAGACTGAGGCCATGAGAAAGTCTAAGAAGTACTGCCATTTTCACAAATAGAAGGGCCATGACACTGAAGATTGTTTCAATTTGCACTATGAAATTG
Source organism: Jacaranda mimosifolia (assembly GCA_018894105.1). Lineage (NCBI taxonomy): Eukaryota > Viridiplantae > Streptophyta > Magnoliopsida > Lamiales > Bignoniaceae > Jacaranda > Jacaranda mimosifolia. Next base: position 2,250,711 of record CM032131.1, on the reverse strand, counting down.
AGAGGCTGATTTGACAAGGGCATCTCAAAAAATATATCAATGAGTGTGCCAGGCAAGAAGGGGGTAAAGTTGACCATACTCACCATAGAGAAAGGTTGGTTAGCCCGAGAAAGGAGGACAGAGAAAAGAAACCTTCTTAAGATCCTCGCCCACCCATTCGAGGAGTTATTGACATGATTGCTGGAGGTCCCACTGGGGGGGACTCGAAGTCTGCTAGAAAGCAGACCTAACGATGACTGCAATTGGCCAAAACCACCCTAGTCAAAATGGTTTTCCAGCTCTCAACCAATACAGAGCTAATTTCCTTCACTCACGCCGACCTTGCCTACCTTGAGAACAAAGGAGCCGACCACAAGATGGACTGCCCCATGGTCGTATCAATTGAAATAGCCAATGTTGAAGTAAGGAAGGTCCTGGCCGACGACAGCAGCTCTGCGAACATCATATTCTTGTTGACCTTAGAAAGAATGAATTTGGGGCAGCTGAAATTTAAGCCAGTCCATGCCCCGCTGGTCGGATTCAGGGGATCAAAAATCGTCTCGGAAGGATCCATCAACCTGTCCACATCACTTGGGGGAGCCCATCGCAGTAGAACCCTCACGATAAATTACCTGGTCATTGATGATCCATTTGCCTACAATGTCATTATTAGTTAACTAGCCCTGAACAACTTCCAAGCCATCATCTCGACCTATCACATGAAAATCAAATTTTCAACCCCAGCAGACACATGCTAGCTCTTATACATCATAAAGGAGGTATGATGTTGCTACACCATTTCAGTCAAAGCCAGTGAATAGAAGAATCAACCCCAGCTAAAGCTCCACGGAGATGCCCTTATAGCAAAACCCCAGAAAGGGCAGACGAGCAAGAAACGAAAGTTAGAGGACACCAAGGTCGAGCCCGTCAGAGAGTTCAAAATATTGAGCTGGAACATGGGAACCCCAACAAGACTACCCAGGTTGGAAGTGATATGGGCCACCGCATGGAGTATCTTATGGTCAATTTCCTTTGCAAAAATATCAATGTGTTTGCATGGAAAGCTTCCGACCTCTAGGGAATTGACCCCAGCGTTATTGTCCATTGTCTTAATGTGGACCCCTTGTACAAGCCAGTGAAGCAGAAGGCGAAGACCTTTAATGTTGAGAGATCCTAAACCATCAAGAGGAGATCAACAAACTCTTAGAGGCAGCGTATATTGTAGAAATTCAATATCCCTCTTGGCTTTGCAACATTGTACTCATCCCAAAGAATGAGGGAAAATGGCATATGTGTAATGATTTTACTGACTTGAATAAAGCTTGCCCTAAAGATCCTTACCCCCTACCTCGCACAGATTTACTAGTTGATTCTATAGCTAGTTGTGAATTATTAAATATGATGGATGCCTTTTAAGGCTATTATCAAATATTCATGGCACTAGAGGATAGGGATAAGACCTCTTTCGTCATCCCCAACGAGGTATACTATTTCTTGGTCATGCCTTTTGGGCTTAAGAACGCAGGAGCAACTTACCAGATATTAGTCAATTTCGTGTTCAAAAATGAGACTAGAAGGTCTATGGAGGTTTACGTCGACGATATGATTGTCAAGACAGAAAAAGCTGAGAATCATCTAGTTGACCTCGACCATACCTTCTTGATACTACGGGCATTCGATATGAACCTCAACCCCAACAAGTGTACCTTTGGGGTTTGAGGAGGTAAGTTCCTGGGTTACATGGTTAGTCAATGGGGGATCGAAGCAAACCCGTAGAAGATTCAGGCAGTTTTGACATTATTCCGCCCGAACAGTCTGGGACGTACAACGCTTGGTCGACAAGATCATAGCTCTTGGCAGATTCATTGTGTGATTAGCCGACAAGAGTCTATCTTTCTTCAAAATACTCAGGAATGCAAAAAAATTAGGGTTCTAATGGATAGAGCAGTGCAACCGGGCTCTAGTCGACCTCAAGTAATACCTCTCATCGCCACCCATGCTCGCTAAACCCAAGCTAGGAGAAGTTCTGCACCTTTACCTGGCCGTGTCCACAGCCTCGATCAGCTCAGTCTTGGTCTCAACGAGAGATGGAACCCATTACCCTGTTTATTATTACAGCAAAATACTAGAAGGGCCCGAACACAAATACCTTGAGATCGAGAAGTTCACCCTCGCTCTGGTTACAGTAGCACGGAAGTTGTGACCTTACTTCCAGTCCTGTACGATCAAAGTGTTGACAAATCAATCATTAAAGCAGGTGCTATCAAAGCTAGACACGTTAGGACGACTGACTAAGTGGGCTATCGAACTTGGGGAATTCGACATCGCATTTCAACCCTGAATGACCATAAAAGCACAAGTTTTAGCCAATTTTATCGCGGAGAGGCTCGACCTCCCTAACCAACATGACCATGACTCCTCCGTATGGACTTTACACATTGATGGATCAGTGACCACCTCGGGAGGTGAAATTGGTGTCTCACTCTGTTCCCCACTCGCAAAGGAATGTGATTTCGCAATCAAACTTAACTTTACAATCATTAATAATGAGGCAAAATATAAGGCCTTCATCACTGGCATGAGGATGACAGTGGACTGTGGAATCGAGCAGCTAATGGCAATCACTGACTCCCAGTTAGTTCCACAGTAAGTCAAAGGAAACTTCGAGGCCAAAGAAACCAAGATAAGTCAGTACTTGGCCGAGGTGAAAAAATTACAATAGTTGTTCAAGAGTTTCACCCTTAGCTAGTTACCCCAATCAAAGAATGAGCGGGCCGACACCCTCTCCAAGTTTGCAAGCTCGACAAAGGGGACTAGAGATAGGACCACAACATTTCTGGTCGCCAGTAAGCCTTCCATAAATACCCATGACCAGAATTTTGTGGTGAGCGTCGAAGAAGCACCTCCCTCTTGGCAAGACCCAATAAAGCTCTACTTAAGCTAAGGAACAATCCCCTCTCTCAGGATAAAAACAAGGCGCGCAGACGCATAGATCAAGAAGCCAAGTTTGCCATCGACGAGCACAAACAGCTCTACAGGAGGTCGATATACAGACCGCCTCTGAGATGGTTAACGCTAGATCAAGCCCATGAGGTCCTCATGAAATCCACGCAGGCACTTGTGGAAATCATTCTGGAGGTCAATCCCTGGCACATAAAATTATTCGATACGGATATTTTTGGCCCACATTGTTAAAAGACTCTTTTGACTTTGCTAGAAGATGTTCCTCATGCTAGTTCTACTCAAACATACCACACCAGCCCACGGCGTCAATGGCAAATGTTCAGATCACTTGGCCATTCAATCAATGGGGGATTGCCATAGTTGTTTCCTTACCAAAAACATCAAGTCAACTAAAATTCATCATTGTCGCAATTGAATACTTTACTAAGTGGGTCGTGGCAGAGATAGTTTCAAAAATAACTGATGCGGCCATCAAGAATTTCATTTGGAAGAACATCATCTGTCGTTTTGGTTTACCTAAAGTCCTAATCTTAGACAACGGAACCCAATTTCAAAGCAAGAAGATAAAAAATTGGTGTAAGGCTCTGGTGATCTGCCAATACTTTACTTCAGTTGGGAACCCCTAAGCTAATGGTCAGATTGAGGTCACCAATAGTATTGTCCGCGACCACCTCAAAGCTCGACTAGAAGGAATATGAGCAAGTTGGCAGACAACCTTTCTGGGGTGCTGTGGGCATATAAAATGACCCTTCAAACAACCACATGTTGCAGCCCTTATAGTTTGGTCTACGGCTCCAAAGTAGTCATTCCATCTGAACTGATACAACACATGGCTCGAGTGATCTATTATAATCTACTTAAAAACATGTTCGAAAGAGAACTCAACCTGAAAAGCATCGATGAGGTGCAACACGAAGCTTACAACATGATGCAATGGTTTAGGTAAAAAATGATAGAACATTACAACAAAGCAGTTCGACCGCATAGCTTCAAAGTCGGAGATCTCATCCTCAAGAAAGTGAAGGTGTCGAGGAACGTAGGCAAACTTTAATTAAAATGGGAGGGCCCCTATTCCGTGGTCAAGGTGTCAAAGCATAATACATGCCGACTAGTGGACTTGAATGGCAATGAGCTTTCACGACCTTGGAATGTTGTAAATCTAAAGAAGTTTTATATATAAAAAGATCATTGGTCTTCGTTGTATTCTCTCACGTAAATGCAATTATCGACATTTTTACAGTTATCTGCTTGCATTACCGCAGTGATGACCCCACAGTCGAGTCATGAAAATGAGTCAGGCACTTATAGTCGACCCCGCAGTCGACCTAAAAAAGGCTCCAAGCAGTCAAGTCAAGGCTTTTTTGCCCAAATCAATATACGAGTTGATCATTTATAGTCGACCCTGCAATCGACCTAAAAGGCTTCTAGCCGCCAAGTCAAGGTTTTTCAGCCCAAATCAATAAATGAGTTGATCGTTTATAGTCAACCCCACAGTCGATCCCAAAAGGCTTCAAGCCGCTAAGTCAAGGCTTTTAAGCCTAAATCAATAAATGAGTTGATCGTTTATAATCGACCCCGCCATCGACCTAAAAAGGCTTCAAGTCGCCAAGCCAAGGCTTTACAACCCAAATCAATAAACGAGTCAACTATTTACCATTGACCCTGACATTGACCTTAAATTGTGAGTACAACAAATTATGGCCGCAAACCAAAACTAAAAACTCAACCTCCTAGTTAGAGTCAACTCTGTCAGATGCATTAAGTTAATATGATTAGTTCGACAAAGGTGTTCATTCTAGCGCAATAAGAAAGTGCAAAATCAACACCAAAAGTCGACGAGTATATTGGATTAATTCCATCATTTTTGGGATTATACTATCTAAGGTCGAATTGTTTGTTCATCAACAATTAACATTCAACTAAAACAAAAGCGTTAAAAGCAAAGCAAAGCAAGTACACATCGATGATCAAAAGGCAACATTTCATTTCATCTCACTCATAAGCTTTTGATTACAAACTTTACATGAGAAAAAAAAAAGATGATGATTGATAAGCTAATGCCAAGCAGGGCGATCAAACATGAACAACGAGGAGTTTAGCGATTGTTCAACCCTGTGCCTTTAGTATAGGCACCTCAAGCACCTTCTTTAATTGCCTGGTTGAGTTCATCGCTCGAGGGGATAGAAACCACCGTAGGACTATCCATTTTTTGCTTGAGCACCACCGTAGCAAGTGAAACAGTAGCAAGCATGGGCTAAGAAGGCCCCGCCTCATCGACCAAGAACCCATGTGGTGGAAAGTACTGAGCGGCATCGACCATGCCGTCACAAATCTTGAACGCAAAGTCGTTCGCAAATCCAAACTCCTTTGCCACCTCGACCAGCTTCTTCACCACCTTAACCTCCTTTCTTTGCGCCTCAATCAAGGGGCTCGACCAGGGGAGTTCCTACAGCTCCTTCTTCAGCAGCGGCCTCATCGGGATTGGGATTCATCTGTAGCTGCTCATCCAGAATGGGGTTGATGCGATCTTTATCCTCTTTTAGAAAAGCATAGCTCAGATACTCCAACTATTTGATCGCTTTGTCGAATGGGCCCTTCGCGTCATCCAAAGAAAAGACAACGCTCGCATCCTGAAACACCGAGCACAGCATGAACTACTGCACGACCTCTCACCTCATTAGCAGCGGCTTCCTATAAAATTCTGCTTGAGCATCCTGAATTGTTGCGTTATACCCGACTGCCCGACCAGAGTTATAGCCATGTTATGCATGTATTTTGGCTTGATTCAGCAGTTCATCTATCCTTGTGTTTTCAGTGATAGCGGTGACAAGCTGAATATCCTTCATTATAAGCTGGCTGTTGATGTCATCGACCTCCTTTGTAAACTGAGAAACTCGAGCTGAGCTCTCAACATATCCAAATCTCTCCCTTCTTGCAGGTGCTCACGGTCGGCCAGAGCTAGCCCCGACCTTTTATAAAAATGGTAACCCAACTAGCTCACCTGAAAAAGAAAAATTCTTGATGAGCAAACAGTGCTCGACCAACAAATAACATTCGACAAGACATGCTAATCGACTAGACCCTTACCATATTCGAGTGATAGGCTAGAGCTTTAAGTGCAGCATCTTGCCTCAGGTCCATGAACTTTTTCTAGTCAGATGCGAACAGTCTAGCCTTTATCACCATTAAAGGGGCAGCCCGGGTTAACCCTACCAACAACAGAAAGTATGAGTTGTGCATAGCCATAGTCAACTCCATCCCAAATTGAGGAGACAACATCTTAGGTAAATGGAATAACACGTCGTCCCCGTACTTTTCCTTTGCCTTTCTCGACTGCAGTTCTTTTTGAAGCAGGTCTGGCCTGCTCAACCATTGGCCTTTTGCCTCGACCGGTAGGGCTTCTCCCAATGTTTGCCACATGCCGAGCTGGGGATGGAGGGGGTGACGACAACAGCGACACTACCTCGGGCTACGCCACCGCAGCTTGACGACGTTGTTCATTCCTTTAGGCCCTAGCTAAAGCTTCTGTTTGCGAATGGTTCATTGTCTCATCTCAATTTGCCAACAAAGCAAATAATAAAAAGATCAAAATCAAACAAAAAGAGAAATGCATATAAGCAAACTCATGAAGAATCGATAGCACTAGCTACATAGTTGAGCGTCTGCTGGCAAGTCCAACTGAGTTGGCGATAGGCCAGCTAACACCAAACTCCTCTCCTCGATAAACACCGAGGCCTCTACCTGACCAAACTCGACCAAGTCCCAAATGAATATATTGGGCCAGGTCATAGTTAAATTGCCCAGCATCTTGACATGCCCCATCCACCACCCCATCGAAATATTGAAGCCCCCAACCACTCGAATAAATAGATAATATTTTTTCCACTCCTGGTCGTAGAAGGAAGACCAGGTGACAAGAAATTTTCAATGGGGTTGAGCAGTGAGGTAATGAAAACCTGACTCGTTGATACTACCCAACTTTCGGGATATTGGGAGGTGAAACAGGTCAGAAAAATTTGTGAAAGTGGCCAGTTGGTCAAATAAGTGCATTAAAATAGTAAAATTATATATGGTCGAGAAGCAATTAGGTAGCAGTTGGGTTATACACATTTCTAAACCTCTTAGCAGCTCAACTATAGGTTCAGCTAAGGGGAACCTAAGCCCGTATCGAAAAGTCTCCTCGAACACAATTATGCATCTGTCATAAGGTCGATGCATTCTACTAGTATCTCCAGGCATTATAAGCTCATACACTCTGGGAACATGGTACACCTACTTAATACATGCTATATCAGCAGGAGTTATCTTAGACACTATCTCACTATAGTGGTCGGGGGTGAATAGTCGACTACGTGACGCTGGAGCCTGACGTGGCCCAGAACCAACCCCACCAGCAGCGTGATCACTACTTGAGCTACTGGAAGTCGAGCTATCGCTCAAAGAATTGCTTGACTCGTTGGTCGATCCCCCATTCGATCAGATTGGGTGGCCTCACTATCTTCCCTAACTACCCTCAGAATTATATAAGCATTGCATATCTTAAACAAATGAGGTACTCGAATAAAACGAAGAAAAGACTTACATGGCTTCGATAAAGTCTAGAGCACAAAACAATTGCAGGAAAAGTAGTAGACTTAGAACTCGACTAGATGCAGAGTGGTAAAAGTAAAAATAAAGACTTTAACCATACCTATTTATAGGCATCCAAGCGCAGGAAGCCCAAATGTCTGTAATAATGGCGCAGCTGTCGTTTGACGCTTTGGATGGCACGATGTAACAGGTGCATTAAATGCACTAAACCCAAGTTGACTACTAAAACCCTTGTCGACGGGTCCTCGTATCTTCGCACCAAACTACTCCCCAATTATTCCTATCGATCATGTCGTTTAGAATTCAAAAGTAGGGGGGACTCATGATATGGGATGACTCGATAGGCCTAGCCCAAAGGCTATCGACCCAATAGTACATTATCAGGCCCATCTTATCCTTGGAGCCCAGTCATATTGTCGACCTGGATCGACCCCTCACACTCTTTTTCGACGACACACTAAGCAACACTAATGTCGTTCGACCAGGCCGTGAGTTGAACACAGACGCTCGACTCGTCCGACTACAGTATTCGACTACTGCTTCCACCGGTCACCAACCTTACCCAAAACCAGCACTGAGGTCGATTTGTTTGTCTACTAGTAAGGTCGACTCGCTGTAGAATCCCTTCTCTGCCACCTTAAATGCCTTGACACGCGGTATGCCTCCGCATTAATAGCGCGTGCCACCTCAGTACCACCCATGCTACCATGCCAGGCAAGGGGCGCGCCCCTAGTGTACTATTATGTCTATGAAGGCTGGAGATGAAGCCACCTGGAATAGTATAGAAGTGGGAGATGACCTAAAGCTCCCCATGCAAGGACAAGAACCCTTTTTGCATGCTAAAGGCATCTTAAACAAATCCATCACATGGGGAAAGCTATAAATATCCGCTTGCCAGCCTCTTATAAAGTATGTCATCCTATACTAAAAAGCCATCACTCTACTGCTTATCATATGTAGTCATTTTCATACTGACTTGAATATCGGAGTGCTATAGCTGAGGGCACCTCGGCTAGCCTGACGTTTGCTCGTGATTGCAAAACTCAGCCTAATCATTAGGAGTTTGATTACTCAACCAAACAGGTCGACCCATCTAAATTCCAGCCCAAAACAGTATATATAACTTTCACCATCATCAATATGTATGTATATATAATTTTATAAATATTAGATAGTATTTCATTTATATAAATATCTTATGTATTTTATAAATACATAAGATATTTAATTTAGATTAAATAAAAGAAAAAGAAAAACATAAGGATATAAAATAATTATATATATGAGGGTATTTTCATCCTTTAAAAAAAAATTCAATTGAAATAGATGGAAGGGGCCAGTGATCCAAATTTTAAAAATATAAGGGGCATTTCACCCTTTTTTTCACATAGAGGTAAACCGCCTATTTCGTATAACACATGGGTGTAAAAAGATTTTAGCCCTTTATTTAAAATCATTTGTAGTGCTTCGATTGCTTTGTTTCAATATATGTAATGAACCAAGCAAAAGTATTTTAACTCTAAATAAAAAATTAAAATTTTCAATAAGGCATCTTCAAATTGACAAATGATGTTACTTTTTTGGCATTGTAACCAAAAAATCACAACTATTTTTTCTCAATTTATTTCTAACTTTTTAGTACTACAATGCAGTTCAATTTATTATATTTTCAAAACAAGAAGTTGTACAAATAACAATTTTAAGGAAAGTTTGACCCTATAGAGGAAATCCAGTATATACATTTACACTTGAAAGCACTTCTAAAAGGTTAATATTAGTGATAAGAAAATAAGTGAAAAACTAAAAATTAATACTAATTGATAAGGGTATAAGTTGTTTGGTAATGGACTGTGCTAAAGTCCTACGCGATCGACCAGACAGGGGGTCGCTCAGAATGCTTTGGGATATTATGGGGTCAAGTCCTGCAACCAATAGCAAATGTCAAGCTAGCTAAGGTACCCTCAACTAAGGCATTCCGACGCTTAAGTGAGTATAATCGATCGAGAGGGTAGAATAATGGAGTGAGGGCTTTTGTAGGTAAGAAATGGCATACCTTGCTGAAGATTGGCAATGGGATATTTATAGTCTTTCTAATGGGGTTGATATGTCTAAAGTGCCTTTGCATCATCTTCTCCTTCGACGATGCGAATGAGGCTTTCTAGAAGGTGATTAAGCAGCTCGAATACTTGAGTTATCCTTTCTGCCCTGAGGACAAGGAATACCTCAATCAAATGCTGAACAAGTAGCTCGAAATATATCTTGATCCCGATGAGATTGCTACCGAAGAGAGGACTGCTGATCTGCTTGCGGTCGAGCTGTCACTAATTACAAAAGGAGGCTCGTCGAGGTGACTAAGGAATTTGCTTTCGTCAATGACTTTGCATTCAACATCCGAGACAACAAGGTCAATGTGGCTGATTTTCTCCATCTACATGGGAACAAATTTCTCGTCGATGTGGCAGGGCCTTTCCAACCAGCCTCTACAATCCCACCATCCCCCACTGCGGTGCCCGAGCAGGAAGTCGAAAGTCTTATGATTCTCCCCATCCCCTTAAACGATGAGCTCGATCAAGCCCTTGATGAGGGCGCACGAACTAAAGGCGCTAAGTCTAGTTGAGCTCTTAGTTTGCTGTATTTTTGCTTTTATCTTTTTGGTCTCTCTGTGAGGCACTTGTTTGAATTTGTAATCGAAACATTGGGAAGTAATAAATGATATTTTTCGCTTGTCAATGTGTTTTTGAGTTCAATTTGCTTTTGACATTTTTCTTTTTCGTCAAATGCCAATTGTTAATAACCAGCAACATAACCAATTTGGTCTCAAATAAGAAATCATATAACGTGGTGCCAAAATGAGAGAATTTAAGCAAGTATGCGATCGATTTAGAAATTGATTGGGGCAGGAATAATATAATTAATCTAAGATATTTATCATTGACACCAAGGTCAACTTGATTTGTAACACTGTCATTGTGACATGCAACTTGTATTTGTGGGTTTGTTTTTTACTACAAGGTCGATTTTTTGCTCATTAGTTTGGGCTTGAAGCCACAGCTTTTTGGGGAAAAAAATACACTTTGAGATCGGCTGCAGGGGTCAAATCTAAACAACAAATTTATTTATTAATTCGATCTTGAAGCCTTGCTTTTGCGATTTGAAACCATCATGCCGTTGACTACGGCGTCAACAGTAGAGGATCAACTTGTTCATTAACTTGGGCTAGAAGCCTTGGTTTTGCGGTTTGAAACTATTGTGCCATCGACTACAGGGTCGATTGTGAACGATCAATTCATTCGTTAACTTAGGCTAAAAGCCTTAGTTTTGCGGTTTGAAACTGTCGTGTCATCGACTACTTGGTCGACTTTTAAACTTAACTGTTGGAGTGGACAAATGGTTGCATGAATCATAGGTAGTTTTCATTAATTTATAACTATATTATGATACAGTCGGGTGGAGACTTTGGTCTCTTTATACATAAAACTTCTTCAAATTTATGATGTTCGATGGTCGAGGGAGCTTATTGCCGTTTATGTCTGCAAGTCGATAGGCATTGTGCTTTGCTACCTTGACCACCGAGTATGGTCCTTCCCATTTTGGGTCGAGTTTTCCCACGTTTTTCAATACTTCGACCTTTTTTAAGACAAGGTCGCCTACTTTGAAGCTTCTTAGTCGGACACCCTTGTTGTAATGTTGTGCTATCTTCGACCTGTATCTCTACATGGTTGTGTACGCTTGCTGACATAACTCGTCGATTGTCCCCAGGTCTAATTCTCGTTGGGAGTCATTCTTGATTGGGTTATAGTGGATCACTCGAGCAGTGTGTTGTATTAGCTATGTTGGGAAAACTGCTTTTGAGCCGTAGACCAAACCGTATGGGCTGTGGCCGGTGGCTGTTTGAGGGGTGGTTCTATATGCCCAAAGTACTCCAAGGAGGTCATCTGCTTATCTCGCTCCAGTCCTTCCAATAGAGCCTTGAGATGGTCTAGGACAGTCCTATTCGTGACTTCTATTTGGCCATTTGCTTGTGGATTTCCAATTGACGTGAAATGTTGTCAAATGCCAAGGCTTTCGCACCAGCTCATCATACTCCTACTCTGGAATTGTGTCTTATTATTTGATATCATGACTTTAGGCAAGCCGAAACAACAAATAATGTTTTTTCATAAGAAACTTTTTGATGGCCGCGTCGGTTATCTTAGGAACCACTTCTGCTTCCACCTACTTGGTAAAGTATTCGACCGCAACGATCATAAACTTCCATTAACCTGTGGTTTTTGAAAAAGAGTCGACTATATCTATTCACCACTGGTCAAATGGCCATGTGATCTGAACAGGCACCAGCGCTGTGGTAGGTCAGTGAGGTATATTCGAGTGGAGCTGATAAGATGGGCATTTCTTGACAAAGTCAACTGCATCGTTTAACAGAGTTGGCCAAAAGTATCCATATCTGATGACTTTGTGTGCAAGTGATCATCCTCCCGAATGGTTGCCGCAGATACCCAAATGGACTTCATGTAAGACTTCATAGGCTTGCTCTGGAGTCAAACACCTGAACGGTGGTCTAAAAATTAACCTCTTATAAAGTTGGTCGTACTCGTCGAGGGTGAACTTGGCTGATTGGCCCCTAATTCTATGTGCTTCGCCTTTGTCCTTGGGAACTATGCATTCTCTCAAATAAACTTTTATTGCATCCTGCCAGAAGGGAGGTGCTTCTTCGATCTGCCCCACCAAGTTTTGGTTAGGGGCACCTATGGTGGGTTTGTTAGCGACCAGAAATATGATTGTTCTATCTCTGGTCCTTTTTGTTGAACTTACGAATTTGGACAACACATCGGCCTACTCGTTCTCTAATCGAGGGACTTGGCTAAGGGTGAATTTTTTGAATTGTTGTTGCAACCTCTTCACCTCGATCAAGTACTTGTTCATTGTAGACTCTTTGGCTTCAAAGTTCCCTTCAACCTGCTCTGCAACCAGTTGGGAATCAGTGATGGCTGCCAGCTATTCGACTCCTATGTTTACTACCATCCTTATGCTAGCTAAGAGGGCCTCATATTCTACTTCATTTTTGGTAGTCGAGTTTGACTATGAAGTCATACTCTTCGGCTTGTGGAGACCATAGAGAAATGCTAATTCCTCTACCTGAGAAAGTTGCTAAACCGTTAACGTGAAAAGTCCATATAAAGGAGTCATGGTCGAGCTGGTTGGGTAGTTTGAGTCTCTCAGCGATAAAATTGAACAAGATTTGGACCCCTTATAGCAGTTCGAGGCTAAAATATGATGTCAAATTCGCCCAGCTTGATTGCCCATTTGGTTAATCTTCCCGACATATCTGGCTTGGACAATACTTGTTTCAATGGTTAATGTCAAAACCATGATAGAGTGAGATTGGAAATAGGGCCTCAGTTACCTGGCTGCCGTGACCAAGGAGATAGCAAATTTTTTAATTTCCAAATAGTTGTGCTCAAGGCCCTGCAATACTTTACTGTTGTAGTAGATTGGTCAATGGGCGCCATTTCTGGTTGAAACCAAAACTGAATTGATGGATGCTGACGAGACTGCTAAATAAATATGCAAGATTTCTCCAACCTCAAGTTTAGCTAACATCGGTGCTGATAAAAGGTACTACTTTAATTCGATCAGTGCTTGGTCCCATTGTTCTGTTCATTGGAAACCTGACTTCTTTGCATTTCTAAAGATTTTGAATAATGGTAAGCTTTTGTCAGGCAGTCAGGCAATAAATCGATCCAGAGCTATGATTCTGTCAACTATACATTGAATGTCTCTTACTGTTCGAGGAGGTGTGATGTCTAGAATAGCCTGGATTTTCTGTAGGTTGGCCTCGATACCTCTTTGGCTAACCATGTAGCCCAAAAATTTACCTCCCTTCACCCCGAATGTGCACTTGTTAGGGTTAAGCTTCATGCCAAATGCTCGCAATATTGAGAATGTATGGTTGAGGTTAGTTAAGTGATTTTGTCCTTTTTCTGTTTTGACAATCATGTCGTTGACATAGACCTCCATGGGCTTTGCAATCTCATTTTTGAACATAAAGTTTACAAGTCTTTAATAAGTTGCACCTACGCTTTTGAGCCCAAAAGGCGTAACCAAAAAGTAGTATACTCCATTGGGGACGACGAAAGAGGTATTATCCCTATCCTTAAGTGCCATGAATATTTGGTAGTAACCTTAAAATGCATCCATCATGCTAAAAAAATCACAACCCGCAGTAGAGTCCACTAGTAAATGTATTCGAGGCAGGGGGTAAGGATCTTTAGGGCAAGCTTTATTCAAATCAGTGAAATTGTTACACATTCGCCACTTTCTCTCATTTTTAAGGACAAGGACCACATTACAAAGCCAACTTGGATATTGAATTTCTATAATGTATCCTCCCTCTAAAAGATTGTTGACCTCTGTTTCGATGATCTAGCATCGTTCAGCGTTGAAGGTTCTGGTTTTCTGCTTCATAAGCTTAAATGAGAGGTCCACATTCAAATAGTAGACGATGACACTAGGGTCGATTCCCTGAAGGTCAGAAGCCTTCCATGCAAAAACGTTAACATTTCTTCTGAGGAAATCGACCATGAGACATTCTATGTTGCTGCCCATATTTGTTCCAATCCTGGTAGTCTTGTCGGGGTTCCCTGGTTCTAACTCGATAATTTTGAACTCCCCAACAGTCTTTTCTAGCTTCCATTTCTTGCTTTGCTGCCCCTCCTCGGGTTTCGCTACTAGGGCATCCCCCGAGGGTTTCAATTTTAGTTGAGCCTTCTGTTCATTTACCTCGATCGAAACTGTATAACATCGCCACGCTTTCTTCATGTTGCATAGAAGTTCGCCTATTCCAGCAAAAGTTGGGAACTTGGCCTTTATATGATAGGTAGAGATAATAGCTCAAAATTCGTTCAGCGCCAGTCGACCAATGATAGCGTTGTAGGCAAATTGTGCGTCGAAGACCATGTGGTTAACCATGAGAGTTCCCCTTCGAGGGGCCTCCCTAAATGATATGGATAGGCTTATAGGGGGATGATCTCTGACCCCCGAATCTGACCAGCGATGTGCGGACAGGCTCAAACTTCAACTTGCCCATGTTCATTCTCTTCAAGGTCAATAGAAAAATGATGTTTGTTGAGCTCCTGTTGTCAACTAAGACTTTTCTGACCTCGAAGTTTGCTATTCCCACAGATACTACCAAAGGGCAATCCAGGTTGTTGTCGCTCTCTTAATTCTTGATATAGGAGAGGTCCACATTGGAGAAGGAGATTAGCTTCGCGTTGGTCGAGAGCTGAAAAATAGTTTCGACTAGAGAGGATTTGGTCGACTCCACTCTCCATTGGTTCTGCCTTTTGGCTGACTTCGAGTACCCCCCAGTTGAGCCTACCACAATAGTGTCAATTACTCATCTGATGGGTAGGCGGGGATCGTGGATAGGTTTCTTTTCCTTATCTTCTTTCCTCAGGCTAACTAACCTTTCTCTACAAGGAGTTTGGTCCGTTACGCCTACTTCTTATTGGGCTCTCTCATCGACAAACTTTTTCAGATGGCCCTGTTGAATCAGCCTCTCGATCTTTCGTGGAGGTTGAAATAATCCTCCGTGTCATGGCCTTTTTGTCTATGAAAGTGGCAGTATTTCTTAGACCTTTTCATGGCCTATATCTCGGTTAGCTTCATGGGTTTCTTAAAGAAGTTTTCGTGCTAGATAGAGAACAGTACCTCCTTTCTTGCAGCATTGAGCGGAGTTTAGTCGTGGAAATATTTGATCGGAGATCGATGACCATCTTTGTGCTGACGATCATCTTTCTCTTTAGCCTTTTGCTTGTCGGCATCAGGATTATCATACTTAAGCTTATTCATATCCTCTTGAGTCATGTACCTCTCCACGAGGTCGAGCAGTTCTTCCATGGTTTTTGGTCACTCTCTAACCAAAGTATTAGCACACTCTTTATGTCGAAGGCCCAGGAACATCACGTCAATTAGAAATTCAATTTGGGGCTATCGATCTTCAGAACTTCAGTATTAAATCTGGTGAAAAAATCGCAAAGCTATTCTTCCTCGTTCTGTTTAACCATGTGCAAACAGGTATAGGGGAGCTTTGCCTTTCTCTGACCAGCAAACTGGTGGAGGAACTTGTTGCATAACTGGTCGTATGAGTAGATCGATGCCAGTTCTAACTTCACAAATCAATCGAGTACGATTCCTTGGAACGTGGTGACTAGTATCTTGGCATGGATGTACTTGTTGTGCCTATGCAACTGTATCATGTGCTTGAATTGTAGTAGATGCTCATTCAGGTCCGTTGAGCCATCGTATCTAGGTAACCTAGTTGGAACTTTGGCATCAACAGCAATTTGCTCGTCGACTATCTCTTGTATGAATGCTGACTCCTTTTCACGATGAAAATGGGGAATGCCATCATAATAGGGATTCCTCTCAAAGTTTCTCTTCGAAATCTCTTCGAGTCGTCGATTCAATTACTGTACTTGATGGGAAACTTCTTCCCATTCCTCCCGATCAGCTTGGGTGAGGTTTCTATTTGTCTAAGGTCTCGTGCGCTTGACCCTATTGCGCTGTGGGGCTCAAAGGGGTTGAACGCCATGATCAACGAAATCTGCAACCTCTTCTCAAGGAATTGGTCGGGCTTTTCTCTTGGGAATCGCTCAGGATTATCTTTTCATCGAGTGTGTGGTCGCCTGGCTTTTGGTTGACCTCTTTCTTCTCTAGGGGGTCTCTCCTCACACTAAGTGGGTTGAAGAGTGGCGCTAGCAGCTGGCCTGGGTTGAGTGTTGTGTCGATTGAGGGCAGCTGATAGTTGAGCTAAGATTTGAGCATCTATCTGCTCGCTTATTAATTGCATGAGCTGGGG
Source organism: Jacaranda mimosifolia (assembly GCA_018894105.1). Lineage (NCBI taxonomy): Eukaryota > Viridiplantae > Streptophyta > Magnoliopsida > Lamiales > Bignoniaceae > Jacaranda > Jacaranda mimosifolia. Next base: position 2,234,318 of record CM032131.1, on the reverse strand, counting down.
CACGGTCAAAGTGACCACTTGCTTTGGTTGGGCACTGGGCCCTGCCATAATCGATTCTTTTTGAGGTCAAGGATGAGGGGTTAGGGATCTTCTGTTCTCCTCTCTTTTAGAAACGGCTCGCCTAATGTTCACCATTTTTCATAGCTGTGGACTCAGCTTTCCTACAGATAGCGCTAAATGATGATGGTATAAGTAGTTTGGTAATGGATTAGACTAAAGTCCTGTGGGATTGAGCAGAAGGGGGGTCAGTCAGGATACTTTGGGATATGTTGGGATCAAGTCCTGCAACTAATAGCAAACGTTAGGCTAGCCGAGGTGCCCTTGGCTAAGGCATTATGACGCTCAAGTCAGTATAATCGATGAGAGGGTAGAATAGTGGAATGAGGGCTTTCGAAGGTAAGAAATGGCATACCTTGCTGAAGGTTGGCAGTGGGATATTTATAGCCTTCCCAATGGGATTCATATGTCTAAGGTGCCCTTATTGCGCAAGAAGGGCTTTTGTCACTGCTTGAGGACCTTGAAGTCTTCTCCAACTTGTGTACTATTCCAAGTGGTGTTGCCTCCAACTCCTAGTACAAGGTGGTATACTAGAGGCGTACACTAGCCTGGCGTGACTGAAAAGGTGGTACTGGCAGTGGCACATCGCCTGGCTGGCATTTAGTGCGGCTAAGGGACTGTCGCCTTGGTTCGACCTCCCTTGTCAATACATGTAGTCTTGTGAGACGTCTTTACGAATTTTAGTTGACAAGGCATAACTCTGGTTGACGATGGTGTAACTCTGTTGTATTCGAGTCTCTCTGGCTGAAAGCTGAGCGAGGCACTCCTAACGGTGGTCGACCATAACCTAGTCGATAGGGCAAGTGTTGCATAGTGAGGTCAAGATTCGATTGATAATACGGCCGACCCCAAACAGGTAATTGGGCCATCTCTGGTTTGGTCGAGGGTAATTGGGCCCTGGTCAAGTTTTATTAGGCTGAGCTTGTTGGGCTATCCCATATCACTAATGACATATATTAAGTGATAATACATTTTATTTTGCCATTTATGATATTTTTTAGATGATAATAATTTTTATTTTGCCATGATATGACTTAATAGTGATAAGAACTAATGTTTTAAGTTATCACTATTGATAATTGTAACAATTTAGAGACAATTGAAATTGTTACCATAATTTACAACATAATCTTTATTCTCACTAACTTGTCCGTATAATTTTTATTAGTGTAGTTTAAACTATCGGTTATATTTATACTAATGTAATAATCGATTACGATCAACTATACATAAGTCTTATACAAGATTCCAGTTAAATGACTGCATTAATAAGCGACTAATGCACAAGCTTGTGACTTCTCATGCTCAACAAGTTAAAGAGTCAGGATTGATGCAAGTAGTCTCAAGTACATAAAATATAATCCAAAGATTGTTGAGAGGGTTAATGTTATGACAAGTTGAATCATATAACTTCTCTAGTAATTTTCTTTGAGAATCTAATATATATAAAATAAAATGATGTTCAACTATATTTTAAGAATGTTTATTATATGACAATGATGTGGATAAGTTACTTTTTTTCCTTTTGGCCATATCAACATTTTTTATATATAATTTGCTATAAAAATGAGTTATTCTATTATTAATAGGTCAACCTATATTAATTGATTTTTTGGTAACTGCATATCCAATGATGGTGTGTGTGTATACTAGTGTATATCTAATGTAATACATATAAAGTAAAATAATTTTCAATCCTATTTAAAATATATTTCTTATGGAGCAATAATGTGAATGAGTTATTTTTATCCTTTTTTGCCATTTCAACATATTTTCATATATATTTGCTATAAAGATGTGTTATTTTATTATTAATAATAAATATATTAATTAATTTTTTCGTAACTCCATGTCCAAAGTTGGTAAGTATTCAATATATATATATATATGTCATCTTCCATATTAATTTTGGTATTTCTCTCTCTATCTATATATATATACATATATATGTGTGTGTGTGTGTGTGTGTGTTTATTTATGTAATTATTATATATACATATATTAGTTTATTATGTAATATATATATATATATGCAATGCCGGATTAATACATGTAATTTAACTTTTAGTTAAAAGTTTTCTCTCTCTCTCTCTCTCTCTCTCTCTCTCTCTCTCTCTCTCTCTCTGTGTACACACACACACATACATATATTTTTAATCTGCAAAGAAAGAGGTGAATCTTACCTTAATTTAACTTTCTTTTTTTGTTATATATGAAATAAAAATTATATATATAAATATTTCCTTAATTTTATTCCATAATTTAATACTTTAATTAAGTTAAATTCCTTAATTTAAGCATATAATTCCTTACAAGTAACTTGTACGAAAAATAACCGAAAGATGCAATTCATTAATATTTAAATGTGCAAAATCATTGTCTTTCTTTTTTCTTCACCTCTCTAGGATCATAGGTTTAGTGAGTTAAACTCTATTTTTTTTTTTTTAATATTCATGTATTTTGTCATTTACATAAGGTTTTCTAATAATAATTTTTTATGTTTATGAGTTTGATTAATTTATAAAAGAGCAATTTGGAGTCTTGATCTTGTGGTAAGTTAAACATTTCATATTCGACTAGCTACATTAACTTTTTGCTTTTGGTTGATTTTTTTCACTTTTTCATGCTATGGATTTTCTTTAACCCATAATTTGTTTGTTTTTATTATTTTGTTAGTTTGATGTTTTGGTGGTGGCTTATAGTTTGTTTTTTAATGATTAGATTAATATTATTAATATTTAAATTATAAGTAAAATTAAATAAAATAACTTTGGCAAGTCAAAATTCTCAGTCTTCGATTATAAATTTCTTTGCTTCAAGTTTGCTTTCTTCGCTGTCCATAGAGTCATTCAACTATCTGTATAAATTCTTTCATTATTACATATTTAATTTTGGTAAATATTACATATATATATCTTAGTATATATGTACCTCTTTATATTGATTTTGGCAATTCAAGTTCTAATAAATTTGTAAATATATATTATAAATAATGACTTTTGTCAAGTTTCCTTTAATTGTGATTGTTACATAAGTTTTTATTAATTCTATTTTCTCTCTTCTTCTTTTTTTGGTTAAATTTTATACCATTTAGCTATATTAATGTACTGCAACTATCTTTAAAAAAATATATATACTTTTTCCGATATTTACATAATATATATTTGATTATAGATAGTAAAGATTTTATTTTATTATTCTAAAAATTATTTTCCTTTAATATTTACTATTTTAGATAAAATATGAAGATTTATAGGGAATTCCAAAAATATTTGAGTTGATGATCATAAGCCTCATTCATATAAAATATTATTACATATTACTTATTTCAATTATCAAATTATTTGTAATAAAATTTCTATTAGTTGCTTTTTAAAAAAATTACTAATTGCTTAAATATAAATATCTAATTATAATTTTAAATATAATAAAATTTAAAATTATTGCATGGTACAATGCACAGGTTAAAAGCTAGTTATAGAAGAAAAATGCGGGAAAAATAGATTTTAATTTCATTCACCATCCAAAATTAGATCATGATACCTAGTCTTAAGCCGTATACCGATCAAATAACAAGTGTAAATTTATGTTGTCTTAATTTACTTTAAATTCACAAAAAAAAAAGGCAGCTATTGTTTTTGCATTAACAAATTAAAACTAAAACTCACATACCTATTTGTGCCAAGACACCACTCATGCATTAACAAAGTAAACCTGAAACTCACATGCCTATTTGTGCCAAGGTACCATTCATTACTTGAGTACTTCCCCATCATCCATTGAAGAATGGACACAAACTTGAATTTTCTTCCATATTGACGTAGTTGTTCCTCTATGTGCTTGATAGAAGCCATAGTTGAAGGGCAGTCAACTACCTCGATCATTTCCAAGTCGTATCTCATTGGATACGATGAAGGAATCTCCAGTAATTTGTAGCAGTATCTAGTGATTAGCCGCTAAAGCAATGGGAAGCAGACATCGGCCGCTCTACAGCGCACCAGATCAGTATCTTCAAGCAGCAAAAATTTAAGTTGCAAGAATCCCCTAGCTTCCGACTCTAGCCCTTTAAAGGCATAGCATCGCAACTTAGGCACTTCAAGATTCGGCAATTCAGCAATACTTCTCATGTATTCCTAGGGATACCCAAGCCCACTCAAACTCAACCTTTTAAGAGTATCAAATAGGGACAATATCATGTAAGAAGAGGGGGTAACAACATGAAACATAGGGTTAGGGTTCACGATGACATATTTGAATGATTCAAGTCTATAGAGATGGTGAATATGGTCAAAGCACCATAAGGGTTCAGCAGCATTAGGCGCTAATTCGATTTGAATTCCTAATTTCTTCAGTTTAGGAAATCTTTCAAGAATATCCTTGGTGCAATTGTGTGTGCTCATATATGAAAGTTTTAAGAGGTTTGGTAAGGCAGCATAAAAGCAACCCAATGGTAGGTCACTTCCCATGACTTGGAGATGCCTCAATTCTTGCATATTCCAGATCTCCCTGGGTAGAAACGACCAAGATTCAGAGGATTTGATGCTTAGATGTCAACGGATAATCAGGTATTGAAGATTCCAAAGTTTGGATATAGAAGCAGGGACCTTTCCACTACAAGTGAGGGCTAGGTACCTTAATTGAACTAGTTTTAGCACTTGGATCGGGAACTTGTAGAAACGGACTGTTAGAGCATCCAATACTCTAAGCAACCCCAAACCAAAACATATTGGTACTGGATGTTGATGGTGTGGACCAGTCAGTACATAGGAGAGAATATACTGTTGAAATAGATTCCATCGAGTTATATGCCTCATTAATTCCCAACAAACCGTTGTTATGGATGCACAACCATCGCTGGCTTTCTAGACCTTCCATAGAAGTACTATTGGCATAACTCTTTATGACATGCAAAAACTTATCCTTGCCAGCTTCTTTTACACACACATACCAAAAGACAAAATGGACCTGCAAGTTTTAATTCCAAAACTGGAGCTCTGTTGGCACACCAGAACAACATTTCTGGAAACAATCTCCTTAACTCCTTTAAACATTCCATGGCAAAATCCTCTAAATTTGCTTCAAGAAATCCTTCTGCAGTCCACAACTTGACAAGCTTTTGTTGGTGCGGTGTGTGGCATTTCTGTGATAGGCAAGAATCAAGTAGTCGAGGCAAGACCGAAGCTCTTTGTCTTCAAGATGAATTAGCCCCGCATTGATGCTAACGACAACCGGCTATCATCTCCCAAGATACAAAGACTAATTTAAACGATAGCAACACTACAAACCATCTGATCTCTCGAACTCTAGGCGTACTGAACTCTCAGGACTTATACTCATAAAGATGTTGTGTACGACTTATGATGTATTGTATGTTTTTCCTTAATTAATAATTTGGGACTGAGGGTAAATATAGCCAACGAGATGGCTGAAGGTGGTAAATGCAGCATTAAGGATGCTGCAGATTTTCGTGCAACCAGTCCAAAGGTTGTTGTCCAAATTCATTACTTGCTTTCTAAGATATTGAATCTGGCTTATCCAAGATGAAAATTGAAGGGAAAAACTTATCCGCAGAGTGCTGGAGGCTTATCAACAGAAGTTTGAAGGATTTTTAAATTTTAGATGAAATTTGGCCCAAAATATTAATGTTGCGTAGAAGGCTCATTTCAATTCAAATTCAAACCCAAACCCAAGCCCAAGCCCACACCACGCCAAGCCTAGCCGAGCCAAGTAGACAGGAGGGCGGCGACACATGCGTGTGGGCTAGGTTGAACCCACAATTATATAGGTCATCTCCTTTCCAAACACTTGTGGTACCCCTAAGGAGCCCATCCCTTACCTTGACACTTGAGATATATATTCAAGTCCACATTTCATTCAATTTGCAATGTGGGATGGAGATTTCACTCCTTATATTCCTTTAGCTCATTTAGTCTCCTTAGTCAACCTTTAAGTAGCTCACTTTGACCATTAATTTCTCATTCACTCAAAATTGGTTTTGGCCAATTAAACACATTATCGTTATCTACCATCGGCATAGTTTACGACGATTCCCAATTTCTTAGAAATTAATATCTTGAGAAAACTTAAAAATGTGGTCAAAGAAGATAATTTCCAACAATCCCCCACATGAATGGAAATTAATGCGACTAATGATGCATATGCTTATGCAGACACGAGAGAGTTCAGACGAACAACTATTGCATCAAGATAGGTAGCTTGTGGCTTTGAACCTTCCTTAATGAAGCACTATCAGGCTTACTTGGCTAATCAGTGAATGTGATGTCTTGAACTGTTCATCCGTTGGTGTAAACCAAGACAATAGTATGCACACAATAGCTATCTTTATGCTTATTAGTTCTTTCCGGTTGTGTTCGTTTTGGCCATGGACTCCGATCTTGGATTCAGAAGTGTTTATGATGAAGCGGCCTATCTTCACACTTACATAGGTGATCTCCCATGAAGAGTATCTTGCCATACTCCGCTGTTTTAGCTATGGGAATCATTAAGAGTTTAGACTCAACCTGGTACCTACTTAGCAGGTAGCACTTTAATGTCATAAGAATGAGTTGAAGTGCTCACATGAACCTTTATAACTTAGTTGTCCCATTGAACCAAGTTCTTGGGATCTCCAGTCATCATGGTTGGGTGTCCGCTATGTCGGTTCTCATACTTGTAGGTTTTAGTTCCATTCCTCTTGACAGGCATTGGACTTGATCTCTGGGTAGGCCTTTTGTTATTAATGGATCCATTAAATTTTCCTTGGATTTTACATTGTCAAGTGAAATTACCCCATTTGAGATCAATTGCCTTATGTTATTAAATCGTCGTCTAATGTGACGAGCTTTACCATGCTATTCTTAACTAATTTGACTTAGGTACCTCTACCTGAGCCAAGCACCCCCACACTTTTACATATTTGTAGGAAGGGCTGTAACATTTCCATAAGTCATAAGGGGTTTCATCTTTCCATTTGTGGGATGTTTTGTGGTTAACTAAAGGATAGCTTCCCCCCCACACGTTCTGCGTAGTTTAATAACAACATTTAATCAAGGAAGCAGAACCAGGGATGTCATTTGTATTCATTTAAACAAGGTTGAGTACAATCTTTGCTTCAAATTTGAATAAACCATTTTGCTCATGGCCTTTACCAAAGAACATCTCGTTCTTAGAGAGCACAAATCCATCATATTCAAATATAAGTTTAAAGTCGTCTTTCACTAGCAGAGACCCTGACACTAAGTTCTTGTGTACATGAAGAACTTTATTCAGTGTCAGCTCCTTGCTGAAAGCCATCATCAGGGCAACATTTCACATTCCAATCACATCAAAATTTGCCGAATTTCCCATGAGTAGTTTCTTTCCAGTAACATAAGTGTAGGTGGAAAACATGTATTCCTCAGAACAAATGTGTCGAGTGGCACCAGTGTCAATCCACCAGTCTATCAGATTAACAACAATGTTTGCTTCGAGAACCATTGTCGAGCGGTCCAGTCCAGTGAATTTTCCTGGTCTTTCTTCGTGAGTGGGAATAGGGGCAGAAACTAGTGCAATGGTCGTAGTAGGTGGATCAACAACTTGATTTGATGCCATGATCACAGAACACTAATTCGTTTTGAAATTGTTGGTGCGGCGTGTGAAATTTCTGTGATAGGCAAGAATCAAGTAGTCGAGGCAAGAGCAGAGCTCTTTGTCTTTAAGACAAATTAGCCCTACACTGGTGCTAACGGCAACTAGCTATCGTCTCCCAAGATACAAAGACTAACTCAGACGGTAGCAGCACTACAAACCATCTGATCTCTAGAACTCTAGGCATACTAAACTCTCAGGACTTATGCTCATAAAGATGTTGTGTATGACTTATGATGTATTTTATGTTATTCCTTAATCAATAATTCGGGACTGAGGGTAAATATAGCCAACGAGATGGCTGAATGTGGTAAATGCAGCATTAAGGATGCTGCAGAATTTCATGCAATCAGTCCAAAGGTTGCTGTCCAGATTCGTTACTTGCTTTCCAAGATGTTGAATCTAGCTTATCCAAGACGAAAATTGAATGGACAAACTTATCCGCAAAGTGCTGGCCCAAAAAATTAATGTTGGGCAGAAGACCCATTTCAATTCAAACCCAAACCTAGGCCTAAGCCCAGCCCAGCTGACCTACCGGACAGGAGGGTGGGGGTGCGCGCGTGTGGGCTGGATTGAACCCACAATTATATAGGTCATCTCTTCTCCAAACACTTATGGTACCCCTAAGGGGACTATGCCTTACCTTCACACTTGAGACATATATTCAAATCCACCTTTTCATTTAATTTGCAATGTGGGATGGAGATTTCACTCCTCATATTCCTTTAGTTCATTTAATCTCCTTAGTCAACCTTTAAGTAGCACATTTTGACCATTAATTTCTTGTTCACTCGAAATTGATTTTGGCCAATTAAACACATTATCGTTATCTACCATTGGCGTAGTTTACGACGATCCCCAATTTCTTAGAAATTAATATCTTGAACACACTTAAAAATTTGGTCAAAGAAGACCAATTTCCAAAAGCTTTGATGCGGGGATCTCACAACTTGATGGGAAAACTCCCATATAAAGAAAACATGCCTTTAGATGTTGAGGTAAGTACTTGTAGCTCCAATATAGCACCTTCGATATTTCATCATACGCACCGATGACTACCAAAATCTTTTTCTCTACCACTGTCTTCTAGTATTCTGGCGTATTCTCAGCTTTGGATAGGAGGTCAGCAACCATGGTGATTGCAAGAGGAAGACCTTCACAATTCTCGGCAATCTTCTTTCCATATTTCTCAAGTTGAGGAGGACACCAATGCTCTTCAGCAAACATCTTCTTACGAAGAAGATACCAACTTTCTTCTTTATTCAAGAAGGGCATATAGTAAACTCCAAACCAATTAGCATATTTAGCAACTTCTTCTAGCCTAGTTGTCAGCAAAACTTGACTGGAAACATTGTCATCTGGAAAAACTCTTTTCAACTCATCCCAATCCCCTTTGTTCCACATATCATCCACCACAATAAAGTATCTACTACCTCTCAAACTTCTGGAAGAAAACTCAACTAATTTCTCATCTCCTTCCATTTGTATTTCATCAATGTCATGATTCATTTGAACTAAAATAGACAGCAAGATTTCTTTCAATTTGAATTTTGGGCCTATGGTAACAAATGCACAAAAGGGGAAATTACTCAAAATTAATGGATCTTGAAAATTTTTCATAGCAAGAATAGTTTTACCTATGCCCGCCATCCCAACCAGTAAGGAAACACCAAGTGATGGAAACCAATCTATTACACTATTTTTGACTTCCATAAATACATCGAGAATTCGACCATTTCAGTGCTCTCTCCACCAAAATCAGTTCTTGACAAAAGGGCATCATCATCATCATCCTCGTCAGGCAAAAGGTAGTTGTAGCTCCTATATAGCACCTTCGATATTCCATCATATGCACTGATGACTACTGAAATTTCTTTCTCTACTACCATCTTCCAGTACTCCGATGTCTTCTTAGCTTTGGATAGGAGGTCGGCAACTGTGATGATTGTAAGAGGAAGACCTTCGCAATTCTCGGCAATCTTCTTTCCATATTTCTCAAGTTGAGGAGGGCACGAATGCTCTTCACCAAACACCTTCTTACAAAGAAGATACCAACTTTCTTCTTTATTCAAGAAGAGCCATATGGTAAACTCCAAACTGATTAGCATATTTAGCAACTTCTTCTAGCCTAGTTGTCAGCAAAACTTGACTTGAAACATTGTCATCTGGAAGAACTCTTTTCAACTCATCCCAATCCCCTTTGTTCTACATATCATCCACCACAATAAAGTATCTCCTACCTCTCAAACCTCTGGAAAAAAACGCAACTAATTTCTCATCTCCTTCCTTTTGTATTTCATCAATGTCGTGATTCATTTGAGCTAAAATAGACAGCAAGATTTCTTTCAATTTGAATTTTGGGCCTATGGTAACAAATGCACGAAGGGGAAATACTCAAAATTAATTGATCTTTAGAAATTTTCATAGCAAGAATAGTTTTACCTATGCCTGCCATCCCAACCAGTAAGGAAACACAAGTGATGGAAACCAATCTGTTACACTATTTTTGACTTCCACAAATACATCAGAGAATCCAACCATTTCAGTGCTTTCTCCACGAAAATCAGTTCTTGACAAAAAGGCATCATCATCATCATCCTCGTCAGGCAAACGGTGTTCCCCCAACATCTTCCCCACATTTTCGGCAAAGGAATTAATCTTTTGCTTTACTTCCCCAAACTCAATCAGTGGATTGATACGGAGAAATAATCCATCAGATTTATGTGAAGAAAAAAACTGATTTGAAACATGGGATTCAAGGGCATCTTCTAAAAGACAAACTTCCTCTCCGATTTGTGCATTCGGCGCGTTGACCCTCTCGCTTCTGCTGTTGCTGTCCAATCTTTGGACAACTTCTTGTAAGGATATAACTTCCTTGTATGCAAATTCTATGATGTCAAGAGAGGTGGGGTGAATCGAAATTCGACGAGAATTTAGAAGGCGCTGTATTGTCTGTTTAAGAGAAATCGCGGCAGCATAAGCCATTTTGCTGATCACTCTTTTTCAGCCAAACTGGAAGAAATTCTTCAGCATGGCTTAATTTGCAGAATTTGGCAAGAAAGTAAAACAAAATGAAATATTATTTATTATCAGTAAATTAATGCAAAGCCACAACTTGAGCTGTAAAGATTCTCGTTGTCCGAGTTTGGATTAATCATTTACTCGGTGAAGGGATGATATACCTTATAACTGACGATTAAGTAAAAACCATTAATGAATTCTGAAATCATTAGTAGATTTTGGTTTTGATGTACTTATCTGATTTATTATAAACACATCACCTTGCACCAGATGGGACTATATTTTCTTCCTCAACTTTTTGGATATAAAATATAGATCATTAAGCATTAATTAAATTGTGACAATTAGATTTGAGAAAGTAGGAATTTTCAAAATAATAAAGAACACGATAGCTATTACATATTTAGAGAAAAAAAAGTACTTAAGTCCATTGTTTATTAAATTAAGAATTATTATAGAAATTTACATTTTTGGTTGATGCTTTAGCGAAATTTAAGATTTCTTTAAGGGTTTTTTTTTTATTATTTTTATCTTACTTTAATTTACTTTCTTCTTCTTCTTCTTCTTCTTCTTCTTTTAAGTCATTAAAACACAATATATATATATATAATTGACTTTCAAAATATAGTATTATATTTCCGAATTTTCAAGAACCAAGAGAGATTCTCTCCAAAATCAACTTCCACATATTCTTACTTAAAAATGTTCTACTGTCGAAGAAATAGGAGTCAATTTTCTCGGACTTTTTGTACTCATATCTTGTCTTCTTCTAACCTAGAGCTGTAAATCAGTCGGATTTGGATCGAATTTGATATATTCGAATCAAAATCCGATTAACAAAATTCATATTCAAATCCGACCTGATTTATTTTATTTTTTATTTTTTTCTTTCTTTTTTTTTCCTTTTAAATTTTATTAAAATATTGTATTTATAAAGTAAATATATGTCATATTTGAATTTTTAACAACTTTTTATTGTTTATTAGTCCAAAAGTTAAATATTTGAATACTAAACTCCTTTTTCACATTATATTAATGTATAAATAAACTATTATATATTATTATATTTGATATTTTATCAATATCCCTCTTATTTTTTAGGTTAAAAACTCAATATTACTAGTATAATATAAACATTAATATAGATATTAGGTCAATATAATACATAAATTTTATTTTAAAATATTTATTAATATTATATATATAAATATTAATTTAATAAAAAATATTAAAGTTTGGATTCAAATCTTTAATAGATCGGATTGCTTAATTCCATATTCGACCCACTTATTTCGGATTTCAAATATTTATAATCGAATCTGATCCATCGAATATTTTAATCGGATAAAAATCCTAAAATTCGAATCGAATTCATATCGAAATTATCCTAAATTCGAATCGAATTCATATCGAATTTGAATTAAAATCTGATCCATTAACAACCTAATTCTAACCATCAATTACATCCTTCCTCTTTAATAAAAAACTGATGGTACATTTAGAACTCTTTTCCAAGATTTTGTCTAAGAAAGCTTTGGTTTTGGGATGAGCCAGTTACAAGCTTCTAGACAAAGGCGAAGAGGCAATTAGAATGTAAAGGTATTCAATTCAAATAGAATTGAATAGATATATATATATATATATATATTCTTCAACTCGAAGAAAGTTAATATTCGAATATAAATTTTGAATGTGCATATCCAGGCATGTACAAGAATATATACTCAACACCCCCACATACATACACACTCATTTAGATATGTTTAGCATATGAATGAGTATTCGTATTAACTCAGAGTTAATTTTTTATCTCTCAATATAACTACAGATGAATAAAAGCTAGTAGGAAATAAAACAGTATCATATTAGATGCCAGAATCTCAGCAAGAAGTTGGAAAATGCTTTAAAACTTGGAAGCTCATCATCTGAAGCACGAAAAATAAACCTCATATATTAGGATCAGGATACTGTCATGGTGAATCACACATGGAAGTTTGGTTCATTACATAAATTAGAACGAAAAAGTTGATCGAGGCATTACAAATGACTTTTATGCTTCCAACCACCAGATGATCTCTGCATTGTTCTTCCACGAAATGCCTCAATAAACATGCTCAACTCTCATTACCTTCACATTGTTGGCCTCACATTGAGACGAGAAGCGAGTTTCTGACCAAGAGACTTGTCAGCCTGTTGGATAGCATCAACCCAAGTAAATATGAGTTCTCATAAAAAAATAAAAAAATAAAAAAATTCTCATCGGGCAAGAAACATGTAAAAGCACTGTTATCAGACCTGAGACCAGCATGAAATCCAGATGCTGCGGATTTCATGGGTGAGTCGTGGATCAGACAATGCCTCAACCCATCGGCGGATGAATCTCTCTTGCCTGAATATGGGGATATGATAAACAAAGCAACATACTTTCATATATTTAGAAAGCAATTTTGTTATTAATTTTCAAGTAGATAGTGAGTGATATACCTATCGGGTGCCCAGGAATGGTATCTCTCTCCAGGTTGCTTAAAGTTGTTCTCCTTCTCAATGCAGCGCTGCATTAATAATTAAGTATTACAAGAGTGCTTCAGAAATCTTATGCTGGTAAATATTCACCAGAAAAATGCAGATTCATCTGATCAATCTGATCCAAGTACAAAGATCGTCTTATGTTTTAGGAATACAATCGTAAGGACTGTGTGAAACTCTATTAGCTTTTTTCTAAATATCTTCATTATATGATTTTTAAACTCCCAGCAAAGCACAAACGAACCCTCTTCCAAAAATTTAATTTGACACCAAGCCCTCAATCCCCTGCTGACAAATCTCACCCAATTTTAGAAAATGCCTAAACAGAATCCTAAAAAACATACTAGCACCCTTCTTTAACATACCAAGATCACATCAAGTTGTTCCATCTCCATCTTTTATCAAGTAAGATTCATCATTTCTGCTCTTCACTTTACTATTTGAAGTGTTTTAACAGGTCAAATGCCACAGTCACTACTTTCTTACCACAAAAACCAATGCAAACAATACTTTCTCTCAGCTAATCATAGGATTAAATCAGTGATGAACAGAATTCTTTTGTGTATGCATTGCAGGCAATTTGACTAGGGACTGAGGCTCAAAGGAAGGCAGATTATTTGCAGATGCTTGGCCAAAGGCTTCACCTTCATGCATTCAAATCAAGCTGTGTTTTAAATGGCAAACAATTTTTAAATTCAAAACAGAGAAAAAGTACATCAAGTGGCAGGATTCAGCAAACTGAAGATACATACCCTGTCGCGCTGCCCTGACAACACCACAGGAGGAATGGGATATCTCTCAGCATGATGAGTAGGATCATACCTTGATGGGAAATAGTTTACCTGGAAAAAGTCAGAACTTCTGATTAAAACACACAGGTATTACAGAAAATTGTCAGACTAATAGTTTCCTTGTAACCAAATAAATAAAATAAATATATATCTTTTGTCCTTCAGAATATAGCTAATCAGAATTTGGAATCTAAGGTAAACAAAAACCTAAAATATTTTTCTAACTCATACGAATAGTTGAGAGTATTGAAAAACCAAGCTGAAGATGCTTTTATCAACCAACCAATGGCTAATGAATAATGAGGTAGCACGGTATTGAATGCAACTTGGAAGAACCTAACTCCCGCAGAATAACACAGGAGTACAGTACCTCCTCATCCCTGTGCATGAAGTTCATGAAACCTTCATGGTGATTGTTGTGATGGGCACATTTGGGAGCATTAGCTGGGAGCTGGAGATAGTTTGGTCCAAGACGGTGCCTTTGAGTATCGGAATACGAAAATATCCGAGTTTGGAGTAGCTTATCATCAGAATAATAAATCCCAGGGACAATAATAGCAGGGCAGAATGCAAGCTGTTCATTCTCTGCAAAGAAGTTATCAATGTTCTTATTCAACACCAAGCGACCCACAGGCTGCAGGGGCAAGATGTCCTCTGGCCAAGTCTTGGTTACATCAAGTGGGTCAAAGTCGAATTTGTCTTCATGATCAGGATCTATAATCTGGATAAAAAGTTTCCACTCCGGATAGTTGCCTGCTGCAATAGAATCATAGAGATCCTGGGTGGCGTGACTGTGATTAGCTCCTCCAACCTTAATTGCATCTTCCTCCAATAGAGACTTCACTCCACAAGTAGGCTTCCAGTGGAACTTCACATAATGTGCTTTCCCAGCCTTGTTGATTAGAGTATAGGTGTTAACACCAGAACCATCCATGTGTCTGTAATCTTGTGGAACACCCACATCATCAAAGAGGAATGTGAACATATGCAAACTCTCAGGATGGTGGGAGAAGAAGTCTAGGATTCTCCAGTTCTCCTGAATGTGGGACTTTGGGTTGGGTTTCAACGAATGAACCATATCAGGGAATTTCATTCCATCACGAATAAAAAAGACAGGGAAGTTGTTTCCCACCAAATCAAAGTTACCCTGATCCAATAAAGAAGTTGGGAACATCAATCAAGTATGTTAAGTCATAAGGTAAGACATCTTCTATCTCTTGCTCTTGTAATTAAGAATTCCACTATGACAATCTTATAAGTATAAATGCCTTGATAGGCATAAATGCATTTCTTTGACAATAATAAAATCCATTCAATCGAACTAGCAGATGAAAGATTTTCTATTTCACACATAAGAAGCAGAACTCCACCAGAAATAAAATGGGAGGTTAATTTTTACCTCTCTAGTGTAAAACTTCACTGCAAATCCTCTTGGATCCCTGAGAGTTTCAGGGCTACCACGCTCATGGATGACAGTGGAGAATCGAACAATAACAGGGGTTTGAACTCCTGGAGCTCGAAGGAAATCAGCACAAGTAAGGTGTGAAATATCATGAGTGACCTCAAAAAAGCCCTTGGCACTAGCACCCCTGGCATGCACAACACGTTCTGGGATCCTCTCACGGTCAAAATTAGCAAGTTTCTCAACCAAATGGTAATCCTCAAGGAGGATTGGACCTGTCAAATAGGAGATAATTTTGTATCAACGCCCAAAGTTTGAAATCCCAATCAACTTGAACAAGAAAAAAGGACTTCTTTAAACAACAAAAAGAAGCAAGCTGCATATAAAATTGGTATCAACACTGTAATTGTACTACAGTGTATTATTAGCATCTATGCATATCAAACATATGGATCCATAATCCCCACAGTAGAAGTCATTAGAATCAAGGACTAGCTTGCATTTACACTTTCTGAGGTCCTAACATAAACTAAGGATAACATCAACAGGCATTTACAATAGCCAAAGAGCCAACAAGATGAAATAAACTAAAGATAACCAACCTTTTTATCTCTGACAATATGAACTTATACCGATATAGTATATACTATCAAACAATACGGCAAAACTCTTAAAGAGGAAAAATGTTGATTGAGCATCATAAGCACAAATGAAAAATATACAGACAGTAGCAAACAAACAGAACACATGCCACAATTCACTTATCCATCAGTCAATTGTTGTTGAAATTAATCACACTATAGGCCAGAATAAGATAAAGTGGAAATCAATCCCAAAAGATAAAGTGGAGAGCAACTGACTTTGAATTATCCCAAAACACAGGCTAAGGTATAGCAAATTAACTGTCAAAGTATCTCGTAGAAGAAAAGAACAAAATTTTCCACTCTTTACATCATAATCATCAAACATAAAATCAATAAAAAGGACAGACATGCTAAGCAAAAAGTTCCATTATCTATTGAAAAACCCAAATCAATCACAATACCACTAAAAACTGGGGGAAAAAAGGGAAATACCTCTAGTTCCGACGGTCAAAGAGTTGTTATTGTTCCAAACCGGAGCTCCAGAATTTGTAGTCATAAAAGGTGAATTGAAAGCACTGGACGGACGGTACTGCACCATCATCAACCAGTCAAAGATCAATATTTCACCGAGAAAAAGAAAATTTACACACTCAAAATAGAATTATTCATAATCAATCACTCAAACAAAAAGCTCATTCAAAATCGATTGCACCACGCATCAACTTGGAGCTCAAAACAAGTACTACCAATCTAAATTACTCAAAAATCAATCAACAAGAAGGAAAAACAATTCACAGAATTAAACAATCTTCAATTTGAAAAAGCGTAACAATCATAAAACCAGGACAACAATCCACAGAAATAAATTAATCAATCAATATACAGAAAACGAAAATTACTTCAAATCAACTAACGTCAAAATGCGTACCTTGTATGGATCCATGGAGAGGGCCTAGAGAGAGATTTTCTCAAGAGTTTTTTGGTCGGAGGAGTATGAGCGTGCGGCAATTAGTTTATAAATTCAAGAGAGGACCACTGTTCCTTTTGGCTCGCATTTCTATTTATGGCACTGTTCGGCACTTTACAAGAAATATTATCCGCAGGAAAATAAAATATAAATATAAATATTTATATTTCATAATTTTCTAAATTATACGTGTGTGTATATATATATATTATCTAGTTCAAGGAAGTTATTTGAATTTTAATTGTAGCCCTTGTTGATTCTTGTGTAGAAACAAAAAAATGAATATATTTTAATTTCGTCATTTTTTTTTGTATTTTAACCAATCTATGTTAAACTAATAGAACTCGATAACTTGAAAAGAATAATGAAATAGGAGCATTACAACATCTATTTTTGTATGGCTACTAAAATTTTACAGACAATAACCATAAAACTAATACAAATTATATAATTTGAAAAATAAAATGGAAGATCGTACATCATGATATTCATATTTTTACTGCTACATAAATTTTGCAAATATAATTCATTTATTTTCTAAATCATGATTTTCAGTGGAAAAAAAAAAGTTTTATGTACACAAATATAAAAATATTAAATGGTGAATATCACGTTTAAAATCTGCATTGTGCTAAATTGTGAATTTTACTATGTGATGTTCATAAACGGTGTATTTGTATGAATCATCATAATATCTGTATTTGTATTGCTACTAAAACTTTATAAACATTGTACATATATAAAATGAATAAAAAATCTATAATTTGACAAAAATAGTGAAAAATCACACATCAACCATATTTATATTACTACTAAAAATATTGTAATGGGGGTTATTTTATTAAAAGTTGATGACTTTTTGCAAAATTTTTATATATCTATAAATGTAAAATATTAAATGACGAGTATCACATTTGAAATCTGCATTGTACTATATTGTGAATCACACTATATAATAAAATTTCAAGCAGGATACATTTAAAAAAAATTCAAATACAAAAATATTGTAACATGTACGTATAAGAAGATTATCATATATTAAGGTTGTCATAGGAGATAATGCGAATTTAGATATTATTATTGCATTTATCAAACTAAAAAATGACAATAATTTATATTCATTGAGGAAAAGATATTCACAAGAAGCAATTTTAGAATATCTATGTTTCCCTTTAGCTAACTATTTTAACAACAAAAAAAGTTTTAGAAAATAAAATTTTAAGTTTCAGACATATAGAATATTATATGATAAAGATTTTTTAAAGAAACTCGAGCAATTTCATTTCAAAGATATGTTTGTATAATACAAAATATTAAAATAAAATTATCAGATACTTCAAATTATTTCATGTGGTGGAGATTGTTATATCTAAAAATAAAATAAAAATGCAATAAAATTCAATGGAAATTTTTGAAAAATGGGAATAAATTTACTAAAATACTATAATAAATGAGGATGTGGTGAAGCCATATGTATATTAGTTCCTTATCCAAATTTTGGAGTTTATCCCGAGCTACTATGTGGCGGTAATCAATGTGTGCATGAAATAGAAAGCATCCCTTATTGGCGTGTGGAGGCAATTTTAGACTGACTACTCTCAGCCGCAGTTTATATGGGCCACAACATACTATTCTCTCTATATCTCTCTCTTCTTTTTTTCTTTCCTTTTTTTTTTTTTTTTTTTTTTTCCCTGTAATATGAGCCAAGCTTGACTTGAATTCAGTTTTCAAAAATTTTAAGTTTGAGTTGAGGCGCGTTTGTTTTTATTTCCAAACCCATTTTTAATTTTCATTATTATTTGAAAATTAAAAACTAAGAGGGTGTTTTTTTATGTTTTTATTTTGTTATTTTGTTGTTTTTACTAGTTCAAAATGAATTTACAACAACTTATCATCGTATTTACCAATATTCCAATTAATTTTCATCTCAAAATATATTTTCTAATAACCTATATATTTTTTCTTTCTTCTTCATTATTAATATCTATTTCCACCTACAACCTACTAAACACTATATAATCATTATTTTTCCAACGAACTATCCAAATATAAATCTATTTCAACTCATTTACTCTAACTAACTTTTCATATTTTAAAAATATATTATTTGAAAAATGAAAATAAAAAAATAACCAAACTCCCTCTAACACTTTATATTTATTTTCATTTAAAGTATTTTTTATTTTTAAATTATTTTTAAATCTATCATATCATCATATTATCATATCAATCAAATTCAAATTTAATTTGACATAATGTACTCACTATCATTTTAAAATTAATACAATATACATATATTTAAAAAAATAAATATTTTTAAACGTAAAAAATATAAATCAGCCTATTTTTCAACCATATACATACTCTAATCATTAATTTTCAATATTTCATCTAAATATATTTCTATTTTCATTTTCAATTCATAACTAACTTTTTAACTTTTAAAAATGTTTAAAAGCTAGAAATGACTTTGGAAATAAAATCAAACGGGCTTGAGAATTCAGGCTTGAAATATTTTGGATTTAAATTTGAATTCAAAGTTGACGAGCTTGTAAAATGAGTTAAATTCGAATTAGGTTATGAAAAGTTCTTTAAATTCGAGCATGAGTTGAGTTTTGAAAGTTTGAGCTTTAAAATTTTTTGAGCTCAAGCTTAAAATTGAGCTTAGCGAGCTTGTATATGAGGTTGAGTACGAATTGAGTTTTAGAAAGTTTTAAAATTTAAGCTTCAGTTGAGTTTTGCTAGTTCGAAGTTGAAATTTTTTTTTAATTCAGACTTAAGTTTAAGTTCATTGAGTGTGTAAAGTATTAAACTCGAGCTAAAAAATCTAAAGCTCAAGTTGAGCCTTACTTAAGTTGCGGTCACTGTTTAAAAAATCGGAAGGACCCAATAGTCAAATCAGTTGAACTGTCGACCGTTTGCTCAACCGGTCCGATTTTATGTGAAAATCGAAAAATACAAAAAGAAATACTTTATTTTATTAAAATTGTTCTGACCAGTGGTTGGACGTCTGAATCGCTCACGGTTTAATTGAACTGGAGCGGTTCATTTATTATTTTTTTCATTTAATTTTTGATGAAATTAATATATATATATATATATATTTTTTTTTTTTTTGCTCGAGTACAATCTTGTAGTCAATGTTTTCAAAATCAAACCGGACATTGAATCGGTGGCCTTACTAGTTATCAGTTCAACCGGTTCGACCACCGGTTTGAGGGGTGTGATATCATAATGATATAATAATTATAAATAATTATATATGTAATATTTTCAATATTAACAAAAAATAAGAAAATAATAATAATATAATATATATATATAAAGAAATTCTTTCTCCAAATTTTAGTTATTTTTTCAAATTGTTAAATATTAAACAAATAATTCATAAAACAAATCTCTTACCAAGTGATTTTTGAAGCCTTGAACAAATTAATTGCAGCAACCAGGCTTCAGCAGCAGTTTTTGGGGCGGAAATGAGCAAGCCGACGGCGGCGGGTTTTGATTCTTAAGGAAACCAGTAAGCACTAAAGAAAAATAGAAGGGAGAAACAAGAAAAGGCCCTAAGCCCCACAATTCGGTTTTTACTCTTCCTTTTCTTTGATTTTTTTTCTGTTTCACATTCTCTTTTATTTTCAGTCCCTTTTGACCGGTTTTGATTGGTTCACACTGGGTCAATTGACAGCCAATTTTTTCATATAAATTGGACCGGATGTGTGACCGGTTACCAGTTGGACCGATTGGACTGGCCAGTCCGATCTGATTTTGAAAACCCTGGCTAAAGTGCATTTTAGAAAGCTATTCAAAACACTCAACGAAGTATACACAAGAAAAAATCCCAATTTCTTAAATCTGCTACTATAATGAAGTCAGAAACTAAACATGATGTTGTTGTTGGTACCAGTGCTGGAAATAGCAATTAAGTCCATGAAAACTTTGATAAGGATGGAGAAGATGATGAAGAGTGTTTCTGATACATTAAATTATTGATGTGTTTAGACTTTAGAGTTGAGATATTTAAATTGTGGTGATCATGTTATAATATAAATCATGAAGTTTGGACTGTGGAATTGGACAATATCATTTAAGCTCTTTATCTTTTATATTTTGGCATTTTATTAATTTTTAACTAATATATACAATATAAGTATATATTGCGTAATTATGACTTCATGGTTCAATTACGATTCGACCAATGGTCGAATAGCCATGTGATCTGGACGTTGACCATCGATGCAGCTGGTTGGTGCTGAATGTTCGAATGGATTTAGCACGACGGGCACTTTCTAGCGAAGTCGACTGAGTCTTGCAATAAGGTGGGTCAAAAATAACCATAGCGGACAACCTTGTGCGCTAGAGATCGACCACCGGAATGGTTGCTGCAGATGCCGGTGTGTATCTCCTGCAATACTTTGTTCGCCTCTTCAGGTACTAGGCATTTCAGTGGGGGTCCTAATATTGACCTCCTATAGAGCTGTCCATGTTCATCCAGTGCAAACTTGGCTGCCAGTCCTCTAAGCCTGCGGGCTTCCTTGTCATCGGTGGGCAGGGTCCCTTGACTCAAGTAAAGCTTGATTAGATTTTGCCAGAAGGGACAACGATGCACCCGATGAGGCTATGATTGGTGGTTGTGATACAGGGTTTGTCGGCCATCAAAAATGTTATGGTTCTTTCTCTGGTACCCTTCGTCGAGCTGGCTAGCTTCGAGAGTGCGTCTACTCGTTCATTCTCTGTTCGAGGGACTTGGCTTAGGGTGAAACTCCTAAACGATTGTCGTAATTGTCTGACTTCTGACAGATATTGAGTCATTTTAAGCTCATTCGCTTCGAAATTGCCCTCCACCTATTATGCGACCAACTAAGAATCAGTGATCGCTACAAGCTGCTCAATGCTGCAAGCTGCTGCCATGCGCATTTCTGCGATGAGAGCCTCATATTCTGCTTCGTTGTTGGTAATCGGGAAGTAGAGATTTATTGCGAAATCATACTCATCATCAAGTGGGGAACGGAGGGACACACCTATTCCGCCCCCTGATGTGGTTGCTGACCCATCAACGTATAAAGTCCATACCGAGGCGTTCTCAACATTTTGTATTGGTAGGTCGAGTCGTTCAACGATGAAGTCGGCCAGGACTTGTGCTTTTATGGCCGTCCGTGGTTGGAATGTGATGTCGAACTCCCTGAGCTCGATGGCCCATTTGGTGAGTTGACCTGAAGTGTCGGGCTTTGACAACACCTGCATTAATGGTTGATTCATCAACACCACGATTGCATAGGATTGGAAGTAAGGCCGTAACTTTCGGGCCGCCGTAATGAGGGCTAGAGCAAACTTCTTGACTTCCAAATAATTGTGTTCGGGCCCGTACAAAGCCTTGCTGCAATAATACACAGGACGGTGGGTCCCTTCTCTTGTCGATGTTAATATTGAACTGATCGAGGCAGAGGATTCAACTAGATAAAACTATAGTACTTCTCCCAGATCGGGTTTGGTGAGCATGGGTGGTGAAGACAAGTATTGTTTGAGCTCTACCAAGGCCTGATCGCAGTGCTGAGTCCACTGAAACCCAAATTTTTTGGCATTTCTGAGGATTTTGAAGAAAGGTAGGCTCTTGTCGGCCAGCCGAGCTATGAATCTGCCAAGGGTTATGACCCTACCGACCAGGCACTGGACTTCACAAACTGTGCGAGGTGGGGTAATGTCCAGAATTGCTTGGATCTTCTGAGGATTTGCCTCGATCCCTCTTTGACTGACCATACATCTGAGAAACTTGCCCCTGCGTACACCAAATGTGCACTTGTTAGGATTGAGTTTCATGCCGAAGGCCCTTAATATGGTAAAGGTGTGGCTGAGGTCGACTAGGTGGTCCTCGGCCTTCTCGATTTTGACCTCTATCGACCTCCTGATCTCATTTTTGAACATGAAGTTGACCAATCTTTGGTACGTTGCACCCGCATTTTTGAGTCCAAAGGGCATGACTAAAAATAATATACTTCGTTGGGGACAACAAAGAAGTTCTTGTCCCTGTCTTCAGGTGCCATAAATATTTGATAATAGCCTTGGAAGGCATCCATCATGCTAAGCAATTCACATCCACAGTATAATCTACTAATAAATCTATATAAGGCAAGGGGTAAGGATCCTTCGGGCAAGCTTTATTTAAATCAGTAAAATCATTACACATTTTCCATTTTCCCTCATTCTTAGGGACAAGGACAACATTACAAAGCCAAGAAGGGTACTGAATTTCTACAATATATCCTGCTTCCAAAAGCTTGCTGACCTCCTCCTCGATGATTTGGGACCTCTCAGCATTGAAGGTTCTTGTCTTTTACCTTACTGGCTTGTGAGCTGGGTCCACATTGAGTCGATGGATGATGATACTGGGGTTGATTCCTTGAAGATCTGCGGCTTTCCAAGCGAACACATCAATGTTGCGTCGAAGGAAATCGACCATGAGGCATTCCAAACGGTTGCCCATATCACTCTCGACCCGAGTGGTTTTGTCGGGGTTTCCAGGTTCGAGCTCTATTATTTTGAACTCCCCGACAGGCTCGACCCGAGTATCTTCCAACTTCCTCTTCTTAGATGAAGGTCCCTCCTCGGGTTTCGCTACAGGGGCATCCCCCAAGGGCTTCAGTTGAGGTCGTTTCCTCTGTTCGTTGGAGTTGATGGAAATGGTGTAACAGCTCTATGCGTCGTTGAGGTTGCATAAGAGTTCCCCTACTCCTGCTGGGGTTGGGAACTTTATCTTCATGTGGTAATTGGAGACGATGGCCCTGAAGTCATTGAGGGCTGGTCGGCCCACGATGACGTTGTATGCAAATGGAGCGTCGACCACCAAATAGTTGATCATCAAGGTTCGGTTCCGGGAGCCTTGTTCGAATGTTGTGGAGAGGTTGATAGATCCTTTTGGGATGATCTTGAACCCCCCGAATCCGACTAGCGGTGTTCTGACTGGATCAAACTTTAGTTCCCCCAATTTCATTATGTTCAATGTAGACAAGAACATGATGTTCACGGAGCTGCTGTTGTCGACCAATACCTTTCTGACCTCGAAGTTGGCTATTTCCAGGGTTACCACCATGGGATAGTCTATTTTTCTGTCGATTCCTTTGTTCTCCATATGGTCGAGGTCTGAGTCGCTGAAGGAGAATGGCTCGGCACTGGTTGAGAGTTGGAAAACTGTCTCGACCTTGGTTAGTTTGGTCGACTCGAGCTGTCTTTGTGTTTGTTTCCTTACGTTCCTGGAATCCCCTCCAGTGGGACCTCTCGCGATCATGTCGATGACTCCTCGAATGTGCGGGTTAGGTTCTTGGGCAGGTCTTTTCCCTTTTTCTTCTCTCCTCGGGCTGGCCGACCTTTCTCTACGGGGAGAGTCCGGTTAGTCCTGCCCTCTTCGCGTCTGACCTGCTCCTCAATAATTTTTTTCAAATGGCCTTGCCTAATTAATCTTTCAATCTCATCCTTCAAGTTGAAGCTATCTTCTGTGTTATGTCCTTTCTGCCTATGGAAATGATAGTATTTCTTTGATTTTTTCATGGCTTCGGTCTCTGTGATCTTTCGAGGTTTCTTGATCAGGTTCTCATGTTGTATGGTGAACAACACCTCCTTTCTTAGGAGGTTGAGTGGAATGTAGTCGTGGAAGCGTTTTATGGGGGAACGATGCCTCTCTCTGACCTGGCGGTCATATTTCTCTCTATTTTTCTTCTGTCGACTTCCAGGCTACCATATTTAGCTTGTTCATCTCCTCCTGGGTCATGTACCTCTCAGCGAGGTCAAAAAGCTCTTCCATCGATCTGGGCTGTTCGCGCACAAGCGCATTTGCACATTCTTTGTGTTTTAGGCCCAGGAAAACCACATCAATCAAGAATTCAATCCTCGGGCTGTCAATCTTCAACACCTCCGTGTTGAATCGGGTGAAAAAATCACAGAGGGACTCTCCTTCGTTCTGCTTTACTGTATGCAAGTACGTATGGGGGAGTTTGGCTTTTCTCCTACTTGCGAATTGATGCAAGAACTTGTCACATAGCTGGTCATATGAAAATATAGACGCCGGCTCTAGCTTCACAAACCAATCGAGAGCTACTCCCTGGAACGTAGTTACCAGCATCTTCGCATGGATGTACTCATTGTGTCCATGTAGTTGCATCATGTGCTCAAATTGCAGCAAATGTTCATTCGGATCCGTTGAGCCGTCATATCTCGGCAGTCCGGTCGGGATCTTGGCATCGACAGCAATACGCTCATTAATGATCTCCTGGACGAATGGTGAGTCTCGCTCCCTACGGAACCTTTGTTGCCCCTCTGGATAGAGAGTCCTTTCTATGTTCCTCCTCGAGATCTCGTCCAGGCGCCTGTTCAGCTGCTGTACTTGGTGGGATACCTCTTCCCACTCCTGCTGATTTGCTTGAGACGCATTTCTGCCTGGTCGGAGTCTTGAGCACTCGACCCTATCGCGCTGCGGGGCTCGAAGGGGTCGAACGCCGTGGTTAATAGAATCTGCTACCTCTTCCCATGGGGGGGGACGGGCCATTTCTCTAGGAAAATGGCCTGGGCTCAGTTCTCTTCTCGATGGGGGCCTTTGGGATTCTGGCCGCAGAGATTTCTCCTTAGGTCGCCTTTTCTTCGGGGCCGCAGGCTGGGGCATTGCACTAGCCACCGGCTCCAGTTGTATGGCATGTCGATTCAATGCAGCTGAGAGTTGGGCAGAAATTTATGCTGAAATTTGTTCGCTAATGAGTTGCATCAATTAGGGCATCGTCAACGTGACCAAAGGCTCAGGTTGGGCGCTGGATCCTTGGGCATTTGGTTCCGGATGATGTCGAGGGGAAGGGAGCTAGACCTCCTATTTTCTTCTCTCCCAGAGGGAGCTCGCCTGGTGTTCACCATCTTTCAATAGAGGATTAAGATGTTTTCCACAGACGACGCCAAATGATGAGGGTTTGATCCGTTGTGTATTGGTTCAACTTGGAGACTTGATGAAACTCGACCTCTCTAGTCGATATACTTGTTCATGTAGGCTGAATCCTGCAATCACCAGCAAACGTCGGGCTAGCCGAGGAGCCCTCGGCTTAGGCCCTCCGACGCTCAAGTCAATGCGGGTTGCCTTGATAATAAGAGCAGCAGAGTATGGACTTTTTGTATATATGAGTGCATACCTTTAGAAGGTTGGAATTGGGGTATTTATAGCCTTCTCCACTTGGGGTTTTGTCTTTGATGCCCCTGACGAGTAGGGATGGCCTTTGTCCTTATATGAGAGGCAATTGGTCAACTCCCCTCTCTCTGCCACTCTAGGTGGCCATCTTTCCAGGCTTTAAAGTAGAGGGGTACACTGTTGAAGCGCCTGCTGTGTCAGACGGTAAGGGGGGCAGCATGCGCTGTTAATGCGAAGGCATGCCGCCCGTCAGTACATTTAATGCGGCGGCAGGGTATTGTACTGTATCAACCTCTTTAAAACATCGTTCTGGGAAACAGGTTAGAGGCACGGGTCGAGAAAGAGGTCGACCGAGATCGATTGTGCATATGGGCCTCGAATGTAAGATTGGGCATGATGCTGCATCTCTGAGCCAACTTGATTTGGGTCGAGCTACTTGAGCCACCCCATATCAAAAAGGATGCTTTCCGAAATGAATACAACTACGTGCGCAGAGAGATTGTGACGTAAAAGTAGTTAGTTTTTTGAAAGGCAAAATTGTGCATGCCATTTTTCAAAAAACCAAAAATAGAATATTAAAGTTGTACTTCGAATTTCACGCAAATAAAATTTTAGAATTCATATTTACACATTACATGGATTATTATGGAAAAGTAAATGACAGATAATCAAATATTTGTGTAACTTTACTTGTTCAAAATAATAAAAAATTATGCTTTTTCTTAGCTTTCTTCTAAAAGAACATTTTATGGAAGTTTTAATTGAATAATCAAGTTAAACTATATGTAAAATAGAAAAACTTACTAATTTTCATTTTTATCTGGCATAACGGAAGTGCAAAATTTGTTTGATATATTAATGCTACATTTCATCTCCACCACAAAAAATAACATGAATCATTTTAGCTCAGTATTGTTCAGTGATTTTTAAGAATAATATTTTTTATTAAATTTTCATTTAAGAGTGATGATTGAATGGATCACATGTAAGTAAAATTTTATGAAAAATAGTTTCTTCACCCTCTGAGAAACAATTTAATTTAATATTTTAATAATGTGAATAAAACAAGGAGGGGCAAAAAGAATCTAGCAATTTGAGGCTAGGAACGGAAGAAGTAACAAGGTTCCTAGAAATTGTTAACAAGTTAGAAAATCCCCCACATTTTGATGTGGTTATTTCAAGTGCTAAGTGTACAATTTGACCACCATACCCCCACCCCTACAAAAAAAAAAAAATGAAAAATCTCAAATATTTCCCAGTGTTTTTTATTTCACAATAAAACATCTCTGATTATATCTGTGGAACAAGAATTTTATTGTATTTTTATGTACTTGATTCTTGCACCAAAACAAAAAATGTAAATATGCTTGTCTGTTAGTAAAAGTTGGCAATTTGTACTATGAAGTAGGGATACAATTCAGTCGACTTAAATCAAGTTTGAAAGAAAATTTTTCAACACATTTAATATCCTTTTGAGGTCGATAAAAATTCGAACTTGACTTATTTTAATAAATTTAAATTGTCGAGTGAGTTGTGAACAACTAAAAATTTAAACTCGAATTTGAAATAAAATAATAGTAATAAAATATATATTTATCAATAAAGTAAAATTATCATGAGCCTCAAGTTTAGATATAAACAACTAGAAATCGACTTGAAATAGTGATTAAGTTCGAGTCGAATTAGCTCGAACCCACTTTATAAAACTTGTGAACTGTCTCAACTCATTTGTACTCCTGATATGGAGTATCATTTGTAAGCATTGCGAAAACAAGATTTCAACTATGTACATATAAATTACAAGGAGCATCTTTGAAACTTTTATTTAAATAAAATGATGAATACGACAAACAAAGCAAGAAAAATTAAAAGGACACAGTATTTCTATACACGTTGGTTGTCGTCATTTGTAACACCCCAAATTTTGAGATCCTAAAACAAAATAAAATATAAGATCGATAAGTTTGACTAGATTAAGTTAGGGTTAGATTTAATTACCATCTAGAATTAAATATTTACAATCGAGGGATTAAATTGTAAACGAGAGAAGGACTTGATTGTCTAAAATTATAAAATTTAGAAATCAATGTGGGAAAGTTAAAAAGGTTAAGATTGTAAAATAATTAAATTTGGACACAATCACCCAGGAACAGAAATGTCTGAGGTCAATGTGCAACAAATAAAACTTTTAAGGACTAAACTAATTTTTTTGGGCCAAATTGTAAATCGAATAGAACTTTGGGGTGCAATTGAAGTCGGTTAGAAATTTGAAGGGGTCTAATTAAAGGCGGTGAAAAATTCTACGGGTCAAATTTGAAGAGCTGCAAAATACTTTTATATATATAGGGTGAAGGACGAATTTTCAATTAATTTTCAAAACCAACCTAAACCTTACCCTAATAGCAAATTGCTGGAAAATGACCTTAAAACTTGAAACCAACGATGTAGGTAGCTTTCCCTAGCTGAAAGGAGTAAAACCATATAAAACGCACCAAGAAACAATCGGGAAATTGGCCAAAAAAGAAGACCGATGGTGGGGCATAGCGAGTTTGCGGTTCCGCCATTTTCGGCAGTGGAACGAGGCCAAGCTCATAGGGCTTTTGCCTTTTGGTCGGATTTGGATGGGCAGTGTGGTGGTTGTTTCAATTTGATGATTCAACTAGCGGTGAAAGGGTAATTGGAAATGGGTGGCGGACGACGGCGGATTAGGATTCGCAGCAGTTTTAGCTCAATTTACCGGCGAGGAGGTGGCGAAATTAGGAATTGACTGGGGCATTTTGTTGGGCTCGATGAGGCTCACCTGTGGGTGGTGGTGACCTCCATCTCCGGCGATGGAGCATGGCAGCGATCTGACAAAAGATTCAAAATGTGATTTTAAGTCCATCTGACTTGTTCCCGACTTAAGATTGGATCTCGATTCGATCCAATTGGGTAAATTTCATATCGAATGTTAAGTCAATTGATTTTTATAATTCTAATTAAATGTTTATTACATTAAGGTTATTCAAATATAATTTAACTCAAGATGATAATTAATTTTGTAAACGTTGGGCAAAATTGATTGTCAATCTAATCTTAAGTTATATGAATATTAGAATGAAAACAAATTATCAGACTTGGACGTGATAGATCCAAAAAACTCAATTAATTTAGGAACCTAGACCGTTGTTACGTAATTGTGAAATAACTGGAATGATGATTGGAGTTTGTTGGGGGTAGCCACTCAAGAATTACTAGCTCAAAGTCTTAGAATAAGACAATCAAGGCCATGCTTATAGAATAAGATAGAGTAAAACATTCATAAAACAGGTCGGGTAACTTGAGGATTGAGTTGGCCCAAGCATGTAAAACTATTAAGATGGTTAGAACATTAAGACGATAAAATGTGAAT
Source organism: Jacaranda mimosifolia (assembly GCA_018894105.1). Lineage (NCBI taxonomy): Eukaryota > Viridiplantae > Streptophyta > Magnoliopsida > Lamiales > Bignoniaceae > Jacaranda > Jacaranda mimosifolia. The sequence goes on along the minus strand of CM032131.1, from coordinate 2,204,799 downwards.
GACCGGGCTCAAGTAAGTAAAGTCTCATAATACTAAGAGTATCATGTTTGAAAGATTAAGGTCATTTGAGATGAGATATAATTGAACTTGAGTGTTATAGCAACAAATATCTATTAAATATTGGAATCCTAAATGAGACCACAATGATGTAGATCATATTAGTAATCAATTCATCAACAGACTAGTTTAGGATTACCACATTTAATTGTCTTAGGAATTTATATATGAAACCAAAATTATCAGAATTGTGTCAGAAAACCTTGAGTTTGATAAAGAAATTAACTATATTTAAACTTAAGATTTAGAGGATTGATAAGATTATAACTTGGGTTATCTTATGACAATTCTCCATTTGACTAGGAAGCTAGGACTTGAGTGACCATACAACTAGGAATTTCTCTACATTGCCAAGTAAGTTTATACTCGATTGTACGAGATTTTTTTGCTGGGGAAAGAACATATCTACTTATTACTATGTCTTTATCACTTGATCCTTTCCAATGAACGTGTTGCGAAATTTACCACACATCGCCACTTTATGCTGATTGTATTTCCTATTGAACTTTATTTATGCCCGTTTTACCTAAAATTGGCGAATGTGTTGGAAAAACTAAAAGGGGATTTTGAAATATGTGTTCTATTAGTGCCATGACTATTACCTTGAAATGAGCTTGATATAAATTACTTGATTGCTCATTTGTCATGGCAAATCAGAATGTTAACTGAAATGTTGTTGGACATGTTACATGATATTCATGAATATACTTGATACGGCCTTGGGGGTAGGCCCTAGGATCTGCTTCGAAAGACTACCGGGCGGAACGGACCGATGGTGGCCAGTCTTTTAGCTGATGCCCATACAAGTTGTATATATAATCCTATCTCTTAGCCAGCTGGAGGTAGTTGTCTATGAGTGGGATAAAACATGTAGCTAGCCACGCCTCATGCATGTTTACTTGTTCGAGCTAATCACTCAAAAATTGGAGGGATAAGGATTTTTGTGTTTTTGAAAGTTGAGTGACAAGGTATGAGAACCACCAACAACAAGATTGTGAAAGTAATTGATATGCTTGATGCTTATGCTTTGAAACTCAAATGTTTGACAAATATCTAGTGATTGTTCGAATGTCATGTCGACCCTTTTGGTCGTAATTGAGATTTAAACCTCTATAAAAAGGCAGTGAGTTTTGTGAGGTCTCATCACTTGTATAGGATGGTGGTGAGATGGATCAATTAAAATTTTAACTAAAATCTTCTCTCACGACTTCTGAAAATTTTAATGCTTCTACTTATTTCCTATATAATATTTGGAAAATTATCACTCTGATGTTATTGCTATGATATCTCACTAAGTCATTTGGACTTACGTTGTTGTGTTGTTATCTTTCATTCTTTACACTCAGATGAGAACGAGTGACGAATATAGACTATCTCATGTGACACATGAGGTAATGAACCCAATGAATGTATAAATACATAGATTGTATCTATTGAAATACTGACCAAATTTAATGAATGTGATAGAAGTGCTAAGTGTGATTCATGATATTTTGATTATAAGCCGAACTTCATATAGATGTCGCTTGTAGAAATTAAATACTTTGAATTTTAAGAGGTTTATTTTCTATTATTTAGAAAGCTTGCGATATAGAATGGCTAGCACCTCGGACAGGAGCAAACACCTCCCAATTGGGGCGCTACATCACTAAATCGAAATAACAACAATGAAAACAAAATACTCACATATATGCTCAAATGGGTGGGTTAGGTTGGGTTGGATTCAAAATGGTCTTGGCTCAAAATGGGTTTATATTTATGGGTTAAAAATGGATTGGGTCGGGTTTAGGTGTGTCCAATACAAAAATCTAAACTTTATGTTAAATACAATGTTATATTATTTTATTAAACTATAATCTTTTGATCTTTATTTAATACGCTTAATTATTATTAAAATTTATTCATCACTTATGTAACACCCTGAATTTCAAGTCCCTAAATCTAAGCTAATGTTCAACAAAATAAAATATGAATTCCATAAATTAGGTTGGATTAATTTTGAGTTAAATTTTAACAGAAGCTTATTAGTAATAATATTGACAGTTGGGGGATTTAATCGTAAAAGGAGAAAGGGACTTGATTATCCAAAATTATAAAATTTAGAGGCCATCATGGGAAAGTTAAGAGTTTAAGGACTATAAAATAATTAAATTAGGATCCAATTTTCTGGAATTAGAAGTATTAGAGGCCATTGGATAAGAATTGAAACTTCAGGGGTCAAATTGAAGTTAGCCGAAAAGTTTAGGGACTTAATTGTAGGCGGCCAAGGACTTTTGAGTTCAAAGTGAACATCCTGGAAAGTATCTTCTATATATAGAAAGGAGAACAAAACTTTATCTAATTCGCAAATAGGGACCCAGACCTTCCCAAGCTTCGAACCTATTGAATTGAGCTCAAAACACAAATCTAAATTGATAGCCATCTTCCTGACATCGTGGTGAATCTTTTGACACCCAGAATACTCCACAACTACTAGTGAAACACCAAAAATTAGAGGCCGAACGGAGGCATACAGTGGTAGCAGTGATTCCTCCACTTCCGGTAACCGAATCGCAATGGGCTTTGGTGGGTTATGATCGGAATTGCATGGGCATGTGGAGGGTACCAACAATCTCGGGTTTTAAGTGGCAATGGAAGAGGAATTTTGGTGGTGGTGGAACAGCGGTGCCTAGGGCTTTCGCAGAGGTTCAAGGCTAAATTGACCGGGCAAGCGGCGCTCAATCATGAAATTGAGTGAGGGGTTTTGCTCACTGGAAAGAGGTGCATTTGGTGGTGGTGTTGGAAAATTTTTTGGCAATGGTCTGGTGGCAGTTCGGCCAAGCACAATGATGGTGTCCAGATTTTGATTTCGAATTCACTTGGGCTACTTTCGTGCCTGATTTGGCCTAATTAGGTAAAATCTTTTTCAATAGAACCATTATTCGATTAATTTCTTGAATTATGATCAGATTGGATTATACGAATAAGGTGATTTAGTCTCAAATAAAAAATTAGAACTTAGTCGACTCATATGTAAGAATTGAATTTGAAATTATACAATTTAAAATGTTATTCAAATATTTACGAGAATTGAATATTTGAGTAAGATGTAATTGAGAAATCCTGAAATTTAGATTAAGCTTTGACTTGATACAAAATAGGTATGAATTCAACACTCCAATCATTGAGATCAAGATATAATTGATTAGAATTAAAATTGACAATGAGTATAGTCCATAATGGACCTATGATTAAGCTTAAAAGGATTCTCAAATAATAAATAAGTTATAACCTTGTGATAAATGTTGATTTAGAAAACTTGAATCAAGTCAAATAAGTTGGATAGTTATCAAGAATTAAAATAATTAGTAAAATTGTGTTGGTTGGGCCAAATTAGGGATTAGAACTTCATTTTAAAGTATAAGATATGGTTAAGTGATATTACAAAATAAAATAATTACTATTTAGACATGTGGTTATATGGTAGACAAGAATTCAACATGGTTAAACATCTTAATACATGAACCTGGAATTCATAAAGAGTATGACAAGAAAATAAATTATCAACCTATATATTGAGCATAGCTATATAAATTAAGAGATTAATTTAAGGTTATTTTAGTCTCTCTAATATGATATTTTAGGATGACTAGGTAACGAAGAGATGAGCTATCAGGTTCACTAAGGAAAGCTTTGTTACCTAATATTATCGGGTGAGGCTTATACTTGATAGTACGAGATTTTCTTGTTGGGAAAAGAATCTATATCTGGTAAATATAATATTATTGCCTATTTGCTCTTGTATTGAAATTTTAAAATCAATTCATTGTTTGATACCGTTTTATTTATGCTATATCTATCTCTAAACTCTTACATTGGACTCGAGGTATTGGCTAAATATTCCGTTTGACTTCTTTCTCAAAGGTTGCCCTTGAACAAGGGTTTAAAAATAACATATTCTGAATAACAATATTTTCATATGAAAGAACTTTGAAAAGTATCATTTGAAATTTTGAATTTTCTAATGATCCCATATGAATTGGATTTTAAATTTGCCAATTGAACTACAACTTAACCAACTTGTTCTCAACCCAATTGCCATGTTTTAAGATATTATTTGTGAGGTAGTCGTACTAACTAGCTATTACTAGTTAATATATTAGTTGTGGAGGCCGTCCTACCAACCCATCATACATTGGTTGTAAAGGTCGTCTCTACCAACCCGTAATTCTATAATGGTTATGGATGCCATCTCTACCAGCCCGTGATTACTTGGTGATAGAGGCAGTCATGTTAGCTGACCTGTACTTATATATTGGTGATAGAGACAGTCACATTGGCTGACCCATACTTATATATTGGTGATAGAGGAAGTCATACTAGCTGACCCGTACTTATGTACTGGTGATACATGCAGTCATGTTAACTCGTTCGTATTTATATAGTGGTGCTGCTTCGCTCGTATTTATGCACTAGTTATGGAAGCCATCTTCTAGATCAACTTGAAAGTGATTTTGATTTATTCTGCTAAATGGTGATTATGGCATAAAGCACCAAGTGAAAACATTATTGTAGAATTGATTTCATTAAATATGCTCATATAATTGATTTATTTAAATGTTTGTGCACAATCGTTTTATAAGATTGAACTGATCCCTAAATTTTGAAACTGAGTCTTTTATCAAACATACTTGTACACATGGTTCTCTAAATTGATTCAATTCTTAAGTTTTGCATATGAGATTTCCCATGCAATGTACTAAAACTTGAGACGTCTGTTCGCCGGTATGGGACAGCGTTGAGTCAGCTCATGATCTCCAATTCTATTTCGTGAATTCTGTGAAAATTTTCTATTCTTCAATATCCTATTGCTTGGATGTGTGCTTTAATTATTCGTACTTGAAATAAATGTTTTTCTTATATGTATATATTTTATTCCATTCGTTATATCCTATCTATGCATTTTGATCTTTACCTTACTAAGTCATTCGAACTTACCTTCCTTGTACCGTTCTTTGCCCCAGATTGAAAGAATAGAAGGCACATGAGCTTGGGCCATTGTGCACAGTATAAATAGTATTATCAAGGAATCTACAAATGGTAAGAATGTGGTATACATGTATAGTGTAAATTATGTGTTTGTCAATAGGCTACATCTTTATCTTTTAAGAAGTGTAAAATATTGGAGCCTTAGATGTTTAATGTGATCTTTTGGGCGATTGTAAACTATGAAAACTCATATTTGGCTTGAAGTTTTGAAGCATGACTAGTTGATTTAGATGTCAATAATTGATTATGATCTTACTTATTTTTTGGGTTGTTATGGGATTGTTTAAATTGAAATTTTCAGAGATGCTTATTTTATATTTGGAAATTCTTGAAAATTTGATTGGAGTAGCATACCAGACGGGAGCAGGCACCTCCTGGACGGGATGTTACAATTTAAACTAAAATTAAATTAAGTGAACCTATAATTTACTCATAACTTTGTAATATTTATATTTCTGCATTTTAATACAAAATAACAATTATAATATATTTATTTTAATTTAACAAGCATGAATCCAACAAATTCAGACTTCTCCAAGCCTGGTCAAACTTACCATAATTAAGCAAAAAGTCAAGTTACTCTTTTTCCCATTTAAGCTAAAAGAATATGATAAACTTTGTACAATTCCATTTACACCAACAACCAAATTTAAATTTCAACATGAGTGTTTAATTATACCAAAGCCAACTAAAAAAGTCAATACAACTAAGCATTGTTTAAAATCAAAATAGCAATATTGTTTTCAATTCAATGCAAAGCCATCAAAATTGAGTTTTCATCAAAACATATCCCCCGTGCAACCCTTGCATGGCAACATCATGCTACTAGCTTCCAGAGTATCAATTTTAAGTGACTTTCCATCATAGGATGCAATACAAATCGCAAACAATATCACTAGTCTTGGTCGGATATACAACATAGAAGATATCTCAAGAAACATTTTGGTAAAAAGAAATATAAAACTTAGTCATCTTTAAGTAAACAGATTCATGAGTGTGTAATTAATAAAGATGAAGTCTTGACCTTAGCATGCATATGAAGTACTGCAAATTTGGGCAACCAACTTCTCAATATCTATTTAGAGGTCCTATTCATCTTCCTCATCTTCAGAATCATAAGTTGTAATATGAAATTATATAATAATATCAATGATTCAAAAAAATAAAGTAAATTCTTAAAAAAATTAAAAATATGGAAATGAAATAAAAATTTGGACCTTCAAGCCAATCGCGACCACACAAAATTACTTCTACATTCTTTGGTAGAACTGAACTACGACATTTCCCGATAATTCTACCACCATGACTAAACACAGATTTAGAGGCAACAGTAATGATTAGAATACTCAAAACATCACGAGCCACCAAGGCAAGCTCGCGATATCTAGCAGTATTTCCTTTCCAATAATCAAGCACATCTAGATTTGGAAATTGTTTCCTATCAATTAGACTCTCATATAAGTATAGTTCCAACTGTGATTGGCTTCTAGCATCTATACATTAACTTCTATAAGAATCAAACTCCTACAACAAAAAAACCTCTTACGAGCTTTAGTTAAAATTAACAAAGTAAAGAAGATAATAAAAATAAAAGATACAAATATACTTACATCCATCATAACGTACATATCATCATCATACCCATTAGCTATAGCAGGAACTGAAGATTGTCCACATCTTGAAGGGGATGCATGCAAGTACTCCTCAAATAATAACCACATTTGCTCTCTTAAATGATTAACTTTCTCATATGATGTAAAAGGGTCAGGATTTCTATAGCAAAACTTCACAAACTCAAGCTTATAATGAGGATCAAAGAACAATGACAAATGTCAATATGGTACTATAAGACTCCCAATATTTATCAAATTTCAGTTTCATGTCTCTTGCCATTCTACTTATAGCAAGATCAATACTTGCCATTTCCTCTTGCATGAGCATTTGTATCTGCCAAACATTACAAAAATAGAGGCTTGATGTTGGGTATCTATGTCCGGAGAAAAGCTGAGTCATATCATGAAAAGGTCTCAAAAACTTCATGATTTTTTCCACTTGGCTTCACTCTTTAAGTGATGGACACCACTTATAGTTTGTGCAATAAGCTTTAATTGACATAATGCAAGTGAATTCAAGATAGAACTATCCAACACCAAATAAATTGAATTCCATCTAATAGGCATATCTTGTTTCAATTTCTTGTTAGTCTTAAGATCCCAACTGCTAACGCACTCAGCAAATTTTATGATTCTCATTTATGATCCTTATACATACTTGACACTATCACAAATCTTTTCAACACATGTGTCAATCATTTTTAAATCAGCTTGCATGATCAAATTCAAGATATGAGCACCACATTTTACATGTAGAAATTCACCATTACACATTGAAGAATTCATCAAAGAAAGATGATTTCTCAATAAATCAACCACACCATCATTATATCTTGCATTATCCAAAGTTATTGTAAACACTTTCTTCTCAATGCCCTATTCTTGTATGAAATTAATTAATTCCACACCTACATTTTGGCCATCATGTGGAGATGGGAGATGTTGAATAACGGTGGCAAATTCCAACACGACATGAGTTCGACACGAAAAAAATTGGGTTTGGGTTTGGGTTTGGGTTGACCCATTCTGGGTCCAAGTCCAATAAAGGTTGACATGAATGAGAACCCAGAGAAAATGAGTTGGGTTGGGTTGGGTTAAATTTCAGGTTACACGAACAACTCAAAATTTGATTGTGGGTCACACGACAACCCGAACCCACTTGAATCAACTTGACCTAATCCGAATTAAGCAAATAAAATTTAAATTTTTTGGGGAGTAAAAATATAAAATAACAAAATAAAGCTTGAAAATTTGAACTTTAGCAGTATCAAAATTATTACTTTGATATTTTTTGATCTTATTTATTTCACAACCATAGAGGATGGATTGTTAAAATCTTAAATTACTTATAATGGTTATTTTTGTATCCAAATGGACATTAAAATTTTACTACAAAGAGTTGATTTAACTACTAAATTGTCCTAAAAGTTTTTCTTAGGTCTTATACAACGCAAGATTTTGTATATGTAAATAGATAAGAATTCTTTCTGTTGAGATGTTATAAAAAATTCAAAAGACTTAAAAGCAAGTTTTTATAATAAATTATGTGTGTAATTAAAATATTTGTTTACTTATTTGCTTGATGATATATTTTTATTGATTTATGTTTTGTTTAATTGAATCAATATAAAGTTAAAAACTAATGACATTAATTTTAAAAAGTTAAAAGAGACAATCATTGTCAATATAATGGCAACCCGAACCAACCTGACCCACCCAAATTGCCACCCCTAAATTGTCAAAAAATAAGTACTCTTTTTTGCAATACCCAATCATTGTCAATATAATGAGCAGTGATTGTCATATAGCCATTCAATACAAGTAAAGTCCATAAATCAGAAGTCAAGCATATTCTACTAGTGATAAGACTCCAAGATTCTTTTGAGTTTTTTCCTTCTCCATTTAGTAAATTTTTAGAACATCTCCTTTTGCGGTGTTTTCGTGTAGCATTCAACAAAGAAAAAACATCTCTTATACTTCTATGCTCACCAAATTTAAAAGGATAATTATCTCTAACCATTGCTTTAGCTACCTTTTCCTAAATATAATTTGGTCAAATTCTTCACTTTGGGGCTGATAATCACATTCATCACGAAATGGACAAATATCCTTAATATGACGTTTTAAACTACTTGTCCCACATTGGCCACTACAATAAATTTGTCCACATTTTTTGCAGTTAGCCTTTCTTTTCCAATTCTTAGTAAACTTATCAAATATTTGCTAGATATTATAAATATGTTTCTTAGATCTCTTTGACCTAATCAAATAACTACTTCAACTTAATGTTTGGTCATTCTCCATTGCTCAATCTTAGTGCTAAGCTGTAAACAAAGAATAAAAACACAAAATACATCAAATTAGTAAACACTCATTCCAACTCATATTATATTAAAATTATAAAAATCTCAATCACCAATTGAATTTCAATTACTAAACACAAAATTAGCAAGTTAGGACGTGGAATAAACACATAAAGTTATGGCTTCATGTTTACCATTTTTGGGAATTCTTGGCAGCCACTAGTATGGTTATGAAAAATTCTGTACTAAAGAAATAAGAAACAAAAACTCAATCAATACTATAAAAACTGAATGAATTTCTCTTGAACTTTATGCATAAAACACCATATGCAACACTATAAAACAAGAAAGTTTGCAAATGTATGGCGGCAGCGAACGAAAGTGGGCAGATTTAGCTACCCCCATAGTCACTTTTCCATTCAACTTTGAATCTTTGATCATATAATGTGGCTTTAAAGAAAGGTAAAAGAAGACAACATAAGATATGCCCCATCAAACATCAAAATTGTTAGGTACCAAGATTTTGAGTAAACCTAATGAGAAGCATGAAAAATTTAAATGAGGGTTCTTTCTGCCCTTGTAATTTTCTTGGTGGGATTCTTGTAAAAAGTTGCAAAATTAATCAATAAAAGTATTTCAGAATTAAACAAATTTGTGAAAGTTGCAACAAAAACTTAATACTATTTTGGAATGAAAATCAATTAACAAATTTTCTATTGCATGTGAGCGTGCCTATATGTATATAAAATAGAGGAGGTGTATGTATACATGGCAATATACCTGGTCGGTGTAGAGCTCCACTTGATTTGTGGGCACTGACAAGAATTGAGAATGAGAGTGATAGATGAATTCTTTGCGACAAATCGAAATACAAGGAATGAGTCTCGAGTCGAGAGAGAGAAAATGAGGGAGAGTAGAGAAGATCTTTTTAGAATTGGTTTGGCCTTATCAATTTAAGGTTTAACTATTTACAACCCATATTCAACCCATTTAATTTTGAAACCCAATTAAACCCATTTGAGACCAGTCCATATTAAACCCACAAGAACCCAGCTCAAACCCAACCTATTTATGTTACTTTAAATCCAACCCAACCCAAAATTAGTTGGGTTGCGCTGGAACCATAGGTTTGAACCTAATTTGCCAACCCCACTCAAACATAAATTTGCAATTTAAATATACTTTTCAACATAAATAGAATTTTCATTATTACAAAAAGTAAGTAATTCATAAAAGTTTATGATTTGTATTAGAATGAAAAAAATTTCACCATGAATGATGAAAGAAAAAGGAGATATATGGATACTTTTGGATTTTTTATGCATAAACATTAACTTTTACTATGTGGTCAGAAATTTGTGATAATATTTTTTATGCATAAATCATCCAAAGTTAATTACATTGACAACTATATCCAAAAACTTGTTGCAGTTATGCATTCTTGAAGAAATGCAACTTTGAGAATGAGTCAATATCATAACTTATTTTTTTCCTCCTCTGTTGTTGGTTAGATAACTAATGCCCTTTTTGTCTTTTCTCAATTTGTTTGGTCGGTTAGTTAGGTATTGTTCCGATTGTTATGGTTACTTACGGCTGCAAACTTAAATACTCCATCCATTGTACTCATTAATAACTTTACACACATAGAATTAATGAGCTTCAACTCAATTTTCTCAAGGTTTGTTCATGGTATCCAAAGCCTTCATTTCGATCTAGAAAATCTTCTAAAGGTAAGAATCTAAGATGGAAGAGGTCAACACCAATCAAGATGTTAATTTCAGAAACTTTGATGATGCAAGATCCATTCACAATGGAGAACAAGATTGAGATAGCCTTAGTATTTGACCATTCAACAATCCAGGTATGATGTTGGTCTTTACTCCACTCAATAGAAACAACTATCTCACATGGAGTAGATGAATGAAAATTGAGTTGAGCTAAGATGAGATTAGGTTTTATCAATGGAAAATGCATGAAACCTAATGAGGACTCTAATGAATTTGAACAATGGAATATAATTGATTATATGGTACAATCATGGATTTTAAACTCAATTGCGAAGGATATTGTGGATGCATTTCTGTATACTAGATCTGCTAAGGAATTATAAGCTGAATTATAAGAAAGATATGGAGAGTGTAATGGACCTATCCTGAACCAATTGCAAAGAGAAATCAATTCTGCTTCACAAGGAAATCAGACTGTGGCACAGTATTTCACAAAGCTAAAGAAACTTTGGGATGAATTGCAATGTTTGTTACCTTTACCTGAGTGCAGTTGTGATGCTACAAAGTAGATGACCGAGCATAACTCATCTACCAAGTATATTCAGTTTTTGATGGGACTTAATGAAGGTTATAACAGCATTAGGAACCAAATATTAGTCATGGATCCATTGCCTAATGTGAACAAGGCATACTCCATGGTGTTGAGAATGGAGAAACAAAGGGAAGTGCAGAGCAACTTTGCTAAAAACATGGAAAATGCAGTCATGATGGTGAAAGGACACAGCTTCAAGAAACAGAATGTTACAAATAATGAGACTCAAACCTACAAATGGACCACTGCAGCAGGAAAACAAGGGAAAAGGATAGAAAAATCAAACTTACATTGCTCTAATTGTAACTTCACTCACACACAAAAGAAACTTGTTTTAAGCTACATGGAGTTCCGGATTGGTACAAGGAGCTGATGAATGCCAGAGGAAAGCCTATCCCAAAACATATTGAAAACATGATAGAAGCTTTTGTAGATTCTGAGACTGGAAAGGAAAGAGTCCTAACTATTGATCTCAAAACCAGAATTCAAGACATCATTCAGCTGGAAATTAACAAGTTCTTAAAGGAAAGGGCACAACAGATGAAGTGGTAAACATGGCTCATTTTACTGACTTTGTAGGTACTTCTATCCACCACTTTGCTTTCAGTGTAGTTAGCTTACTAGAACCAAGGAGCTGGATCTTAGACATAGGAGCTTCAAACCACATGTGTTGTGATATTAAACTCCTAAGAAACTAAAAACCTATGAAAAACATTACCTCAGTATACCTACTTAGAATGGTTCATCCCACAGGTGATGTCCATGTACCAAATAATCTTATACTATCTAATGCTCTTCACATACCTTCCTTCCGCTAAAACTTGCTATCTATCAATAACCTTGCTGGAAGTACCTCAATCAAGTTCTTGTTTTACCCAACTCATTGCTTATTGTAGGGTCTTTACCTTAAAGAGGTATTGGCTATAGGAAAGGTGCTTGGGAGGCGTTACATTCTAGATTCTAAGTGTTTTGACACCAAACAGTTGAAATATTGTACCAAGCTTCTGAATTAAAGTAACCAAATTCCTAGATCCTTGACTACTTCTTCTAATTGTACTAACATTGTAAACTCTTCCCAATCTACTGATAATGTTCATTTCCTATCCTTATGGCACAAAAGATTAGGTCAGTTGTCTCCATCTTTAATGTCTCATTTGAACTTTGTTAGCAATAAAAGAACTCAATGTTTGCTTCCATGTGATATATGTCCCTTAGCCAAGCAACAAAGGTTGCCTTTTCCTATCAGTGCCTCACAAACCACTCAAATCTTTGAACTCATACACTTAGATATATGGGGACCTTATAATCAGGCCTCTATAATTAGAGCTCATTACTTTCTAACCATTGTTGATGACTTTAGCAAGGCAATTGGACATACTTAATGTCACATATATCTCAAGTCACTTCCATATTAACATACTACATTAAGATGATCCAAACTCAGTTTTGTACCTCCATTAAAACCATAAGATCAGACAATGGTACTGAGTTTACCAATCAAAACTGCCAATGATTGCTCCTTACCAATGGAATCCTATACCAGAGATCCATTCCTTACACACCCAAGCAAAATGGCATAGCTAAAAGAAAGCATAAACACCTCTTACAACTTGCTACAACCTTTATCTTTCATTCTAACCTACCAAAGAAATTTTGGGGTCAAGCTGTCCTTATGGCTACTTATATTATAAACAAAACCCCATCCTCTATTCTGAAATAGAAAATGCCATATGAACTCCTACATAAGAAAGCCCCTGATTATAGTTTCTTCAAATCTTTAGTTGCCTATGCTATGTGACAAATACATCACCAAGTAAAGACAAACTTGATACTAGAGCCTTCAAGTACATAAATCTAGGCTTTTGCCCTGGTCAAAAGGCATACAAAGTATATGACTTCTCTAATTGAAAAATATTAGTATCTAGAGATTTGATTTTCTATGAATCCATCTTTCCATACAAGTTGACCAATTCAGACTCAACCCTTTTACCTGTCCCTATCACAAGTAATGAGTCTATCTTGCTAGATTTTCTTCCTTCTACTAACAGCTGCAGTGGCTTAGACCCTAATCATCATCCTTAAAACCCTATCATTCACACCACTGAACCCACAAATGACCTTCCATCCATTAGACACAGTACTATAGTGAGACAAAAACCAGCTTGGCTTAGAAACTTTGTATGTTCAGCTAACTAATTACCTATCCCTATATCCAACATTCAGATGATTGAAGCACTTGCAGGCTTACCACATCCTATCCAAACCTTTCTTTACATTGAACTATCAAACTTTGGTAAACAATACATGGAGTTTTTAGCTAATGTGTCTCAAATTTCAGAACCTGTATCTTATAAGCAGGCTTGCCCTAATCAAAGATGGATTGAGGCTATGCAAAATGAGCTTGATGCCTTGGAAAAGAATCACACATGGGAGTTAACTAATGTACTTGCACGAAAGAAGCCCATTAGCTAAAAATGGGTTTACAAAGTTAAAGTTTGCTGATGAAACTGTTGACAAGTTAAGGCAAGACTTGTTGCCAAGGGCTTTAACCAAATAGAGGGTTTAGATTATATAGATTCTTTCTCACCTGTGGCAAAGCTAGTAACAGTGAAAGTGTTCTAAACATTGGTTATATCCATATTCATCAGTTGGATATCAACAACATTTTTTTACATGGTTACTTACATGAAGAAGCCTACATGACCCCTCCTGAAGGCTATAAAACAACCAAACTAGGCCAAGTTTGTAAATTGATCAGATCTCTCTATAGGCAAGCATCTAGAGAATGGAATGCGGATTTTATTTCCAAGCTGTAAGCTTTTGGATTTACACAGTCTGAGAATGATCATTGCTTATTTACAAAATATTCTAGCTCAAAGTTCTTAGCTTTGTTGGTTTATGTAGATGATGTACTAGTTATTGGAACTAGTGAAGAAGACATTATTGCTATCAAAACCTTCTCGTATCAGCAGTTTACAATCAAAGACTTGGGTTATATGAAGTATTTCCTGGGCATAAAGATAGCCAAGTCTACTGCAGGCACCTATCTGAATTATCGTAAATACATTTTGGATATGTTACAGGATACTGGTTTGTTGGGAGCAAAGACAGTCCTTACTCTTTTCCTAAAGGGGCATAAGTTAACTATACATGGATGGCCTCCTTTTTCAAAACCAAACAAATATAAAAGGCTTGTAGGAAGGTTACTCTACCTAAATATGATTAGGCCCAACATTTCATTTGCAGTACAGCAACTGAGCCAATTCATTAATTTTCCTTGACAGTCACATTGGGATGCCACTGTGTGTGTTCTTAGATACCTCAAACATAATCTATCCACAGGTTTATTCTTTCTTACCTCTATCTCGTTTAGCTATAGGCATTCTGCGATGCCGATCGGGCAGCTTGCCAAGACACTTTTCGATCTATAACTAGCTTTTGTATCTACCTTGGATAGTCCCTTATATCTTAGAAGTCCAAGAAACGAACTACAAGTTTGCATTCAACTACTGAAGTCGAATATAGAAGCATGGCTTTTACGATTTATGAACTTCTATGGATCTCCTATCTCCTTAAGAACTTTGGCATTTCCATTGATCAACCCATTGAACTTTTCTATTAAAATAGGCTACCCTTTATATTGTTGCGAATCCTGTTTTTCATGAACAGACTAAACACCTTGAAATTGGCTGCCATCTAATTCGCACCAGTTCAAATAAGGTTTTATATCCCCCAAACGCATCCCGTCAAAGCTCCAGGTTGCTAACATCTTTACCAAATTTCTTCCATTGCCTTAGTTTTCTTCCTTAGTCTCCAAGTTGGGCTTGGTTGACTTTCACCAACCTCCAACTTGAGGGATGGCTGAAGCAATACGACTTTGAGAAGGCGTTAATAGCATAACTTATTTTTTCTCTTCTATTGTTGATTAGATAGTTGATGCCCTTTCGTCTTTTCTCAATTTGTTTAGTCAATTAGTCAGGGTTCTGTTCCGGTTGTTATGGTTAGTAGGGTTGCAAACTTAAATACTTCATATGTTGTACTCATTAATAACAGAATTAATGAGCTTCAGCTCAATTTTCTTATGGTTTGTTCAATTCTAAACTAGTACACCCTGCACCTATACTAAATTTATACATTATCCAAAACAATTAAAAATCACTTTTACAAATATATATACTCTAATAGATATTGAAAATATTGTAACAATTTAAAAAGAAATTTTTAATTAAATTAGTTTTCAAGTGGTGCTAGGGCATCAACCATTGTAGATTCGATTTTCTTAAATCTCAGCGAAACTCACCTTATGCTCAAGTCCAGGTGACAGTGTAATAATCAACTAATACACTGGTAGCTGGGCAGATGCAAGTTAAATCTCTCAAAATAAAAAATTTGAGGAAAACCTGAGTGGAGATACTGAGATATATCAATATGTAATGTAAGACACATTATGCTAGCTTGTGTTGAGCCATGCACTCTACGTCTCTAAAATCCAACTTTAATTAGAAAGATTCCTTGAAAAATAAACTCACAATATCTAAACCTGAGCCTCCCGTAAATTACATGTAATAAAATAAAACCTGCTATTATGTATTCTTTTCCTTGTCTAAATGCTTATGTAACTAAGTATACATGTTGTTAGGCTTTATTGAACTTCATCTACATTTACTACATGCATAACTCCTCATTTTGAATTTTACATATTGAATCGCATTCTAATCTAAGTTATTTAGCTATATGAGAAGAGCAAAACAATGTCATTTATATCTCTAGCATACCTGAAATTGGTAGTGTTGACTCGATCAATTTCATTAATTGAAGGCTTATTATTTATTTACTTATTTGTTGATAAAAAAGAATCTAGAATTATCTTCTAAGAAGTTTATTTTGCGAAAAGGTATAATATTATCCAAATCCTTTCCGTAAATAGTCACAAAGATAAACTTTAGATAAGGAAGATTGACAAAATTGCAAAAGTGATCCTGTAACTGTACCCAATTTTTGACTTTATCTTTTTGGATCACAAGATTGGTACAATACCTCTTGAAATTTGGGAATTTGAGGCCAAATTGGATTCGAAAGTCATCCGCTAGCGAACCGAGCTCATGTGGCATCTAATTTTTCGTCATGTGGCACCACGTCACACCAAACATCCTCCTCTCTCCATGCCTTCTGCATGGCATATGGCATGGTAATTCCTCTTGCCATATCAGCAAAATTATTCCACCTGGCCAAAAAAGGGAAAATTACACATCATCATTTCAGAAATAAAAAAACCTACAAAAAATTAAACTAAATTAAAAGAAGCACTTATAGATTAAACACATCCATTAAGAAACGAAAAAAACTCACCCACTACAACAAATATAGGCTATTCTGATGCATCTAATGCAACACTTAACAGAGAACGTCACAATTTCAACCTTTTGAGGAGCTAAATTTTTTTACTATTAAATTTATCAAAAACAAAAATATTTTTAATGGAGATTGCTTTTTTCTCCAAAATGCGCCAAAATTTTTGGCTGAGGGAGGGAACTTTTTAGCCTCTTTTCTGCCCCTTTCTCTTTCATATAAATACTTTTTTCTTTTCTTTTCCCCTAAAAAATTTGTTCTCCTACACGCTGAACCCTTATTTCTTCATATTTCTTTTTTCCCCCCAAATCTTTGCCCATTTCCCTCTCTAGTTTTTGCATATTCCCTCTATTTTTTTCTCTCATATGCTCACCCATGACTTATCTGTAGCTCCAATTGAGGATTTTTTTGCAATCGCCGCGGAATGATAAGTGCCGAACTCTTTGGGTCCTTGGGTATGTTTTTTTATCTAAAATAGTTTGCTATTATTCTTCTTCTCTTTTCTCATTTGAATAAAAAAGGATGTTTATTTATTTATCTCATTTTCAGTTGGTGTTTTCTTCCAAACCTAGTGTCTAAAAAATAAAATTTTTATTGTAGGGGTTGTTTGAAGTTCCTTTGCTCTGTTCTCGAGTTTAATGACTCAAATAAGAATATTGGTTAGTGTTTTTGAAAATGGCTTGCTTTTGTAGTATATAAGCAAAAGATTTGTGTATTGATGTGAGAAGTTGTGGCCTTTTCCAGGTTTCAGATTATTCATATTCTTGATGTTTCATCGTAGCACTGATACAGTACAATCTTAGATTCAGTAAGCTATCATCTCTTTCGACAATAACATTGTACAAAATCAAGAAATTTCTTCATAGAAAATCTTCTCTTTTTTTCTTTTTTGCCTTTTTTCTTATGATGTAATGGCAATAGTTGATATTGATTAGTAAATATAGTTCAAATTATTTTCCACACTCGTCTCATGTGTTCTAATGAGTCATCTTTGACTATTTCTCAATACTATTTATAACAACATGCAAAATTTTGTGCTTGCATTCATTTTGAAAAGGTGAATTAATTGAAGGGGACATGCTTAAGAGACTATGGGATTCTGTCCAAGGCATGCCAAGTGGATAAGTTCCAAGCAAATTTCATAATTTCATTATATTCTATGATTTGTGTGTGTCTCAATTTTCTAGTTTAGAAAACTACTACAAACTATTCTTCATGTTTAGTTTAATGGAATATTCTGTAGCCACAATAGTAGCAATATTCATGTAATATTGCAATAATATTTTTCTGTTTTAATACACTTACAACCTTTTTTGCATTTTGAATTCTACTGTTTCACTATTGGTAAGAATTGGATCATAAAAATGGAGGGAATAATCACACTGCCCTTGATTAAGGGGTAATTAATACTCCCAAGACTATTGGTAAGTGAACTTCATTTAATTGTTGAATTTATGGATGCAATCAAGCCAATAATCCCTAGAATGCTTTCTGCAAATCTTTTTCCCATTTCTTACCACTGCTGAGAATAACATGGAAACTTTTGCAAGCACATATGATTTTGGGAAGATGGCAAACAAGTTTTAGAGGAGATTAAGGCAAAAATACAGAATTTTTAAAGATACTAGTGTAGGATATGGCTTGGAAAGACACTATAAATAAGTTGCTTATAATCAACAAAACAACAAGACAAGATTCTTGTTTGGTATAAATTGTGGACTATTTGTCAATGAGATCATTGACAGCTTAGTTAATATGCTCTTCCTTACTGTGCTAGATGGGCTTGTTTACGGAGACATTTAAAAAGTGCATGTTTTTATCACATAATAGATCAAGACGCTGAGTATATATTCTAGTTACAATTCAGTTAATCATTTTTAAGAAAACTTGGTTTCTTTTGCTTTTTATTTACATATTTACCAAAAAAGGATGTTAATTGGTTATTCTCCTTAAATTTCTCCTTAAATTACATAATAAGTGTAACTCATTTGTCATGTGATTGGACTCAATTCTATGAAATTGATTCACTTTAGAGTAGAAATTGGTGAAACAAGAAAACAATATAGCAAATTTATAGGTACATTATCAAGAAATGGGAAACTTTCTCCTCCACATTAGAGATTGGCACAAATTGCCACAAGGGAAACAGAAAGTACTTCTCAATTTAGTAAAGGTAACAAGCGAAACACTTCCCATTAAAGGAATTTGTTGTTATTTTATTATACCATTTCTCTCTCTCTTTTTTTTATCACACTAATATTTTTTTTAGTAGTAAATTATATGAATATTGTCCACTTTTTTTCAAATCTAAAGCTTGTTAATTTTCATTTGCAGTCAAAGTTCATATTTTCAGTAACATGCGATGCATATAATTTGCAAAACATTAGGAAGAAGTGGAGATGTTGGAAAACTAGAGTGAAGGAACAATTTTATGATCCTGAACTTTCAATTGAAGAACAAGCACGCATTAAACCTTCAAATAAGTGTGTCTTGGCAGATTAATACAGTAAGTTACTTTCGAAATGATGAGATGAAGAATATGACAAGGTATATATATATATGTGTTGAGATAAGCAACAATGTCTTTTATGTATATTTGTCATTTTACTTGCTTTTTTGTGACTTTAGCTTCGTTAGCAAGAAGGATATTGAAAACAGAAAAAAGAAGAAGATGAATCATGTCACTGGTCAAAGAAGTTTCGCTGACATTGAAGATAAAATGGTATTTTCATCTTTATAGAGAAGATTAAAGCTAAACTTAATATTAGTTGTTGTATTAACTTTTTGTTGGTCTTTTTGCAGACAAAAGAGAAGGATGAAGTACCTACAAGAGCAGAATTATTTGAGAAATGCTTCTTGAAAAATAGGGTTACCTCGGGCCCCGAAGTTGGAGAAGTACTGGTATGTAGTTAAATATACTACCAATAACTATTTTTATTTATTAAGTATTTATTCTTTTATTGTTATTAAAAGTTACTTTCATTTTTAAAATTTTTTCATATTTTTACTTGAAGAAATTGTATCATGTATTAAAACAACATATTTACAGACTGAAATGAAAGATCGAGCTAGTTATCTTCCTCAAGGTTCAAAGGACACTCATGGTCCTAATAATGTATTTGGACAAGTGACTGGGGAAAGAACTGGTGGAGAGGTGCTTATGGTTGGCTTTGGCATTACACAAAGTGATGTATGGGATAACACAGTACCTACCTGAAGACCAAGTTATCATAATATTGTGCAGTATGAAGAGAGTATGACCAAAATGCAAGCACTTGTGGAAAGTCAAGCCAATAAAATATCACAATTGGAAGCAAAGTTGGCAAGAATGGAACACACTGATCATGTTGGTACTTCATCAAAAGTATCAAGTACTCAATCTATTGGACTCGATTCTGTTTCGCCAGAACCAACTAGAGCACAATTAATGATGCATGGAGTCCAGTCATCTTTTGATCAATGCTTTTCTCCAAATCATGACCATCAACCACTTCATGTAAGTTATATTTATATTGTATATAAAAAAATTTTAATGTTTAATGTTAACCATAGTGAGTATGGATTAATTTGACACTTTGAAATATCAATAATTATTGTTAAATGAGTTTTGAATGATTGTGGTTGATGAAATGTCGATCATAGACGAATCACTTTAGTTCATATTTATCCTCATGACTTTGTTGGTACTGCTACTTTTTATAGTTGGTTGCTCCTCGAGCATTAATTCTTTGTTTTTTGTCTTACCATTGGTTACATTATAGTTATTTATTTTTTAATCTTTATCTGTAATTGTTGAAATTGAATTTTTGATACTGGCATTGATCTCATGACTTTGTTGGTGTTACTACTTTATTATTTTGTTGGTTTCTCCATGAGCAATGATTCTTAAAGTAGTCTTATTGTCGGTTACATTATTAATAGTTTTCTTTTGATTTTGGTTATATAATTGCTGAAAATTTAGCTTTTGATAATTGCATCAATCTCATCACTTTATTGGTGCTACTATTGTTTTACTCTATTGATTTATCCTTAGTATTTAATTATTGATTTGTTGTATTATTTGGCCATATTATTGCTAGTTTCAGTTTTCATCTTTATTCTAGATCGATTGAAGCTTGAAGTTTTGATAATTTATAGGTTGGAGCCATAGTTTCTATTAGAAGCAGATTTTTCAAAAACTGTTGCAACTAAAAATATTGCTAGCTTAGACCCAAATCAAGTGGTCGGCTGACTATGTTTTGGACTAAATTGGTGCAAGGTTCATATTCAAGTCATTATCGAAAAGGATGAAAAGTTGCTTAGACCTTATTCTATAATGAAAACTATTGGAGATGCATATGGAGCAACACTTGGGTGCCTTGCAATATAGTAGAGTTTTGTTTATATGTACATATTTGTGACTAGTTCTAAAATTTATATAAAATAATTTATATCATTTATTTATGTAGGTGGTAGGAGAAGAGAAAGAATGAAGTTACTTGGATATGTTGTGCTTGATGCATTCCTAAACTGACCATCAACTGAACCTTTATAAAATTAGATTTGTAATTCAGTTTTTTTTACTTGATACTCAATTAACTATTTAGGAGATGAAAAAACATGACCTATTTTGTGGCTTTATTGATTGGAAAAACATGTTTTGTTTTGAAATGAATGGTTGGCTACTTAAGTTAGATGTATAACTTTTATTTGTAATGAAGCTTTAGTCCAATTAAGTATTTATTTTGACGTTTTATATTTCTTGTATAATTGTTATGATCTACTAATTAGAAATGAAAACAAATACGTACAGAGCATTTGAAAATGTCATAAATACTCTGAAAACTAATATGTGTACTACTGAAGCACTACTAGATGTTGTGCAAAGCCTATATGATGACAAAAATGAGTGTCACAAAATTTATTTTGTGACACTCATTATTGCCTTTATATATGACTTCATGACACATGTAAATATAGCATCAAGCATCTATTGTGACAGATTTTAGTGTGCCAAAATGATTAAAATTGTAACACTCAACATTGTCTCGTACTTAACTGCATAACGCATTTTAGTTTAGCAATAAGCATTTCTTCTAACAAATCTATGTGTAGTGAATTGTTCATCTTGCAATGCTTATTAGCGTTCCAGCAAATACAAGTATAAAATTTGTTGAAACGCTTAGAAGTATTACTTTTCTACTATTATCGAAAAACTATATAGCATCATTAAAACATTGTTTTTATGACACATTTAAGTGTCACAAACTCTATTGCCATGGGTTTCTTAGTGGCACTTTTGAGAAGCGCTACAATAGCTTAAACGCCACAAAGTAAGCTATTGTGACGCTATTATGCGGCACAATAGCATGTTTTTCTTGTAGTGACCATTCTGTAAGAATTGAAATCAAAATCCCAAATTCTTCTCCAACCACAAACCTTATAACACTGGACATTGAAAAATTGGAGCTCAAAATTGTGAAAATCCTTCCATACGTGAAGTGAAGTCGAACATGATCTATGTTAGGCAACAAGGAATGTGGATCTTCCAACCCCATTCTATCATAAGTCTTAGTTTCCATTATATTGTGTTAACATTCTGTGTTGTTTATGGGATACTCTTTGCTGAGTTTACAGAATGCAAATGGGGCTAGACATTGTTTAAAAAAATATGTTTTTGACTGGTTTATTATGTAAAGAATTTTTTATTATGCAAATGGGGCCACATGGTCCCAATTTATTCTTGAACTTTACAAAAGATAGTCCCCCCCCCCCCCACAACTGTATTATCAATTTTAGAAATTGTTATTAAATTTTTATTTTAAAATTAATTTTGAACCTTATTTTCTGCTTTTGCAAACCTGATAGCATATGCATTACTGTGACCATTGGGGTGAAATTCAAAATTGACCTGTGCCTAAATAATGTGAAGGGACTTTAAGTAGGTTTGCTTATGTCCATGCACCTCATTACTGTAGAACTACTCTGAGTAAATTCAATAAAATGGTTGGATTAAATGGGGATGTTGCCATCTACATAAAGGAACCACATGGATTTAAAAACATAACTAAAGGGAAAGGCCTACTGAAATTAGCAGACAATGCTTTAAAAACTACTAGGGATATGGTATTTTATCTAGATGTAGTAAGAAATACTTCCAATGATAAGCAAAATGGACTGATTGAACTGGTAGAGAAACAATATAAAGAACAAGATTTGATCTTAGATAAAACTGATATCCATAATAAAGAAGAGGGTGAGGGAATACCTATATAGCAAAATCAGAGGTTTGAAGGGGTAGCTAGAGAGCAAAATCATGGGGTTGAAGTATATAATGATGTTGAGAGAGGTGATGAGGCATTTCAATAGAATTGTGATGAAGGAGTTACAGAGAGGGGTATTGAGGGACGAAATAAGGGAGTTGGTGAGGGGTGTGATATGGGAGTTCAGTTTGATGCTGATCAACAGATTAATTTAGGAGATGTACAGTAAGGTGTGGGGGGAGTAGGGGATGCACATCAAGGTTTGGGAGATGTAGAGGGTATAAAGCAAGGTCTAGGGGTGTGGGGGTGTACAACAAGGTATGAGAGATGTTAAGGGTAGAAAGCAAGGTTTGCGGAATTTACAATAAGGTTTGAAGGAGGAAAAAATATGTGGAAATTTTGGCCAGTATACATTTATATACTTATGAGATGAATATATAACCACCTTTAGATGATGATATGATGGGAACAAGAGAGGTGCATGTAGATAGGTTCAGTGAGAGAAAGATAATGATGTTGATTATATATTGAGTGATCATGATGTAAGTGATGAGATTAAACTAAGCCAAGTGAGTTTAGAAAGTGAAAATGATCATAGTGAAGAAGAAATAGGGGAACACGATGATAGTGAGAGTAATAAGGGCAGTGAAGAAGATTTGATGGGTAGTGACATGGAGATAGTTGACAAATTGAACTCATATAGAGAGAACGAAATGTGTAAATTCCCTATTTTTAACCCTAAGAATATGTGGAATCCAACACTTGAACTAGAGATGCTATTTAGCAACAAAGATGAGTTTAAGCAAGCTATTCAATCTCATGTTGTAGCAAGCTATTAAAGATCACAAAGAATGACAAAAATAGAGTTTATGCAAGGTGTATGGGAGGAAAATATAATAGTTGCCCTTGGAGAACCAGTGCCATTAAATTGAAGGAAGAGTATACATTTCAAATAAGAGAATACATTCCTAAACATACATGTGGAGAAAAATTTAATATCAAGGCTATAAAAACAAAATGATTGTGTGATAGGTACTTGCATATGTGGAAAATTGATCCTAAAAGAAATATTGTGGGGTTTAGACAAGATATTATCAAGGAGATGAATATTAATGTATCTAAGGAGCAGGCTTATAGAGCCAAGAGAATGGCATTACTTAAGCTTGAGCGAGATCTGAGTGGCAATATCGGAAGCTATGGGATTGTGTTGAAGAAATTAGGAAAACCAACCCAGGCTTGATTGTATTGGTGGGTGTAGAATAAATAGATGGTCAGAATAGGTTTAGTAAGTTTTATTGTTGCCTAAATGCATTGGAACAAGGCTTTAAGACAGGATGTAGGCCATTCATTGGGTAGATGGGTGTCACCTCAACACAGTACATGGAGAGGTCTTAAATCACAACAGTAAGAGGAGTTTATGACTGCGTTGAAGAATGACTTAGACATAAACAATTTTGAGGAGTACACTTTTATGTCAAACAAACAAAAAGGCCTAATACAAGGTTTTGAAGAAGGCTTTCAGGTGCAGAGCACAAATCTTGTATGTAGCACTCATAGAAAAATATGCATAGAAGTGGCTTCAAAAAGGAGGCATTCAAGTAGGCTTTATAGAAAGATGCTATTACTACTACTGTTGCTGAATTCAAAAGAAAAATGCAAATGCTAAAGGATTTGGATGATAAAGCATTCAAATGACTGAGTTCACATTCCAACATTCATTCTAGATATGATCTTGTTGTGAATAATGTGTGTGAAACATTCAACAACAATATTGTGATGGCAAGAGACAAACCTATCCTTACAATGCTTGAATGGATTAGGGAGTATCTAATGAAAAGGTTGTCAATTAATAGAGATAGAGCCAGAGCTAAATGGAGAGTGGATTTTTGTGCCCTAAGATCATAGATGTTCTATTGAAGAATTCCAGAGATGCCTCATCTTGCATAATTATCAAGTCAACTGACAAACATTATCAATTATCTTGTGTTGATGGTTCTCTGCACTGTGTTGATCTCGACAAGTGGATATGCACCTGCAGAGCATGGGGGTGCACCTTATATGCATGCCATCAGAGCCATAAATAATCAAAACCAAGACTCTGAGAGCTTTATAGTGTCCTACTACAGTGTGCAGACATATCAAAGAGTTTATGAACTAGCATAATGGGCATTTGTGGAACAAATGTGTGGGTTGAGAGTGGTATTATACCACGAATGCCTCCAAATTCTGAAAACAGAGTTGGGAGACAAAAAAGACAAGGGAAAAGAAAAGGATGAGCCAATTGACTGGGGCGGAAAAAAAAAAGAAAAGAAAAGAAGGCCTTCTCTAAAGACAAAAATGAGGAGGCATCAAATAATATATGTGCTAAATAAAAGTACAATGCTTTGACATGTCCAATGAACGGCATCCAGGGAGGGCCATCTTCAAAATAGGTAATATATCTTAGTTATTGAGTTCTTTGTTAATTTTGATTAATTAATTATTACTTGATAATTTGATGAATTATTAAGTTTCTTTTCTTTCTTTCTTTCTTTTTTGTTTTTTGTTAACATATAACTAGGGTGAATAAAGGAAAGCAAGCAGCAAGTGATATTATAGTGATTGGAAGGAGTGCATGGACTGAAATTAAGAAGGTTAGATTAATTTATTTAGCTATTTTGTTGGTTTAAGGGAAGAAATTTCATCATTGATATTATCTTCGTCCAGTTTGCAGGGCAAGAATCCCATTGAAACTCTCATTTAGTTTGATGAAGAGGTGGAACATGATGCAAAAGTGGGTGCCAATGAAGAGCTAAGCATCTTACCTTCATTGAAATAGACTACAGCAGTTTCTGAAACTGAGACTTGCACTTGCTTGAGAGCCTCTATGTAAGACCTTCTCCAACCACCAGTATTGCAGCCATGACCTTCCATATATGACCAAATGATGCAATTAAAATCACAAGGGAGCCATAGCGTAAACATTAGGACACCTCCCACATTTATTAGCACTCAATAGTCTTAGTTAAATACTCAATCTAATAGGTTGACTCAGTTGCCTATACCAAAATTCATGGAAGGTGGTGTCAAATATGTGACAATGGCCAACCTTACTATTGCTATGAAAAAGTTGAATGAAAAGGGGAAGAAGAAGATGAAATAATGATTTTTAGGTGTATAGACATTTGATAAGAAAGAAACACTTGATAGGAGTTTTTGGTGAATGAAAATCAATTTATAAGTCGGAAACTTGAACTGTTGTGAATTTATGTTCTTTTTTATATAAATGATTTTAGCATAAGGCATGTTAATTTTGATGTAAATGCATCTTTTGGTGTAAGGTATGAAGTTTAGTTTTAGTTTTGTCTTGCCTTTACTTATTTTATTGTATTTTGTTGCTTTAATGCTATTTGTGTGATGATGTGTGTACAAGTTTATGATGAGGTGTGTATGATATTAGTTTAATTTCTTTTATATATATGAGGTGTGTACGATATTGGTTTAGTTGCTGGAATTAGCTAGATCAGTTTCATTGGCTAGAATATTGGTGTATAAGTGTACAATGAGGTGTGTATCATATTGGTTTAGTTGCTAGAATTGTGTATGAGGTATGTATGATATTGGTTTAGTTGCCAGAATTGGCTAGATTGGTCTAGAGTTGTATTTTTCATCATTCTTCTCATACTTATTATTGCATTCTCAATCTTTTTTTACACATCTTTTTGGTATTCTCAATTTGACAGTCTCAATCTCAATTCTCACTTCCAATCTAGCTACTCAATTAACATAATCAACAACCAAATCCTAACAAAATTTAACAAATGAAAAAGAACATTTGAAGACAAATAATTTAACTTACATTTCACTACATCAGAAATTATGCTTCTTAATCACATAGTACAAATTACATTTATGCTTTAACAGAAATTCTATTTCTTAAAAACTAAAATCATAAAGACCAAAAAAAAAAAAAAAATACAAGTCGCGTGAATACTAAGGAAAAAGGTACAAAATTTTCCAAAATCCCTCTTCAAAAATCAACACCTCCAGCAATCACTTCCAAAGCACCATAGTAGCAAGCCCAAACATCCACATAGTAAGATTTTTATTTTCTTCAATTTCCCCTAATGTTGGGCATTCTTGTTTTCCAAAATACTCATTTTGACCTCCACACCATTCAGTTGCCGGAGAAGTCCTAAAATAATTTGTCTTGCCCTTGCACACAGTGGGTTGTCTATCCATTGAAAGGAGGAACACCCTCCAATCTTCTCTAAACAAGTCTGAAGCCTTTTACTTGGGTTTTCATCCATCCATGATGTGCGGAGGACGATAGCTTTCCCATAGTAGCAATTGATAGCTGGTGGATGTCAGACATCTCTCCAGCTTCAACTTTAATCGCCAATGTTAAATTAGATTATTGTTTCCTAAACCCCAGTTTGAAGTGAGAAAGTACCAATTTTTTCAAATGATTTGTAATGAATTTCTGGAGTAGGAGTATTTGTAAAACTAGGGTTCTTAGAAGGAATTCCCTTTTTAAAAATTGAGATGTGAAATGAGTTTTTGTTGGTCAAACATGTTTTTAGTTTATGTTTGATTTTTGTTTTTTTTGTTTTTTATGAATTTTTTGATTTTTTGAAATGATGAAGTGTAATTTCTCCACCCCCCCTCCCGCGACCAGGTGGAATAATTTTGCTGATATGGTAAGAGAAGTTTCCACACCATATGCCACATAGGAAAGAGGAGGATGCCTGGAGTGACAAGATGCCACGAGA
Organism: Jacaranda mimosifolia; assembly: GCA_018894105.1. Taxonomy (NCBI): domain Eukaryota; kingdom Viridiplantae; phylum Streptophyta; class Magnoliopsida; order Lamiales; family Bignoniaceae; genus Jacaranda; species Jacaranda mimosifolia. The sequence continues at coordinate 2,177,137 of CM032131.1, read as the reverse complement.
CACCATGCAGGCTTGAGCTACTGCCAAATGACTTCAAGCCCAATTGAAAAGTTAAAGTCCAAAATTGCCAGTAAGATATAGTTCTAACACCAATTTCACAATTTTGCCGAGAAGATTTTTAGAAAATTCTTGAACATTCTTATTAACTTGCATTGATAAGAAAAACTAAAAGTAAAATTTTCAACCATGATTAAGCAGCTTTAACCACTCACATATGCTTTTGGTCTTCTAAATATTTCAGATTACCAATATCCATTTCCACTAATGGCAAGAATATTTCAATCTTGCTATTTCTAGGCTCTAGCATGAATTCTCTGGCCAATCCAAACGAAAATAAATAATGCAAACGTTGATAATGCTCAAAACTTTCATTTTCTAACATAACATATTTCAAAATATTTTATTGTCGACTAATAGCACGTTAAAGTCACGATTCTATTAAACAAGACTTGCAATTTGCTAAAAAAGAAAGCTGGATAAAAGTGAGCTATGACAAAAAATATAATTTAAGTCATGGTAAATACCCCAAATTACCAAAGTGGTTTGGAATTGAGGAAAAGAGAAGAAGAGAAAACTCATGAAATGAGAAAATAAAAAATCTCATGTGGCTTGAAAATTAAAGAAACGGGTACTACAAAAACCTTAATGAACTTGAATGAAGAAAGATAATTTGATCAAAGTTGAAGTTGGCTACTGTCATAAGCCTTCTTTACTTAAAGCTAAGGATGAAAAGTAAAAGTTAACCAATATTGAAACACACAGTGTGGGTACAACTTAAACACAAAATGTTCACATCACTTTTAGAGAAGACATTCCACAAATAAACCCTTGAGAGACATACCCAGAAAAATTATAACAGTATTAATTTCAATGGCATTACTATATTTCTTAGTACCATCCTAATTGCTGAATGATTGTCTCACAAAGTAAAGATATACCTATATTCAGTATAATTAGTATACATGCAACAGGAAATATCCAAGAAGAGAAACTTCTTGGAAATATTCAAACACCAACACCCAATATGCAAAAAAATAGAAGTTAAATAATACAAGTAAAGAAAAATGAACTCCTACAAAGAAATAGGAAAACTTACCAAAAAATAAAGAATGATGTCCAAAGCACAACATCAACAAAATAGAAAATAGAAACTATCTATCTACAGGAGGCAAGCAGGGGCCATTGCCCCCCAGCTTTGTGTGTGTTTGTAAAGCTTGCCTCCTGTAAAGGTTGTGTTTTTTGATAATAGTTAATTTAAATTTAAATTTTAAAAGAATGCATTATTTACTATTAACTAAAATATTAATTTTTAATTAACATTTGTTAATTTTAAAAGATTTAATTTATCTTGTTGGACCTTAAATAAAAAAAATAATTATTTAGATTTGTTGTATTAAATTAATTAATTTTTAATTAACAACAAAAAATAATTTTCATTTTATAAACTCAAAATAAAATTTTAAGTCTATATTCTTAACCAAGTAATGAAATGAAGATTGTAATTAGGTTAGACCTATTAGAGTATTATCATTCTATTTGTGTAAGAAAAATATATAGGGATATAGTTAAAAAGAACCTTAAGGACTTGAAAAACAATTAAAATTCATCTTTTTTACTTTAACAAGATTGAAACAAAGAGACAAAAGTAATTAAATGAATATATCAAAATTTTCTTTGGCTTTCAATAGTTACAAGTAAGAAAAATTTTCCAACTATAAATATTATGAAAAAGAGGCTCAAAAATGAAATAAAAGATAATTTTTTAGCTAATTGTTTGGTTAATTACAGTGAGAATGATATTACAAAATTTTTTGCTAATAATTCGATTGCTAATGAAATTTATAGTATAAAAAATCATTGTGTTCAACTTCAATGTAGATCATATATCCCGAGTTCGTAAAATGTAAAACTTATAGTTAGACTTTTATATTTTTATAGTTTTTGTGCCCCCCCCTTCCCACAGTACTTTTATTTCTGGATCCGCCACTGCTTCCATTTATATTTAAAGAAAAGGGACACTCAAAGAAAAAAAAATGAAAAAACAAAAGAAGAAGAAGAAGAACTCCAACTATACACACACACCCCAAAGAAAAACCCATGCATATAGATGAAAAAGGCCAATCATAGAATACCCAGAGGTCAAATAAAAAATGGTTAGTTTAACCACCAACATTCAAGAAGAGCATACATACAAAATAAAGATAGAAAGAATTACTTGGAGAAATATTTCACAAACACACATCAAAATATTTTTCTTTCGTTCTGATACAAGCAGAAATTTCAGTAAGTCAAAAGCTAAACAAAGCTAAGATTGTGATTGTTTGTGAGAAAAACTTAATTTTTTGTTTTCCAAAGATAAAAAGGTGAGAGATTGGGTTTTATGAGAATGAGATTGAAAATTGAGCATGAGAATTATTTATGAGATGGTAGTTTTTTTTGAGAAATGAGAATGAGAATTAAATATGTGAATGTTTATGAGATAAAATGTAATGATTATGGTTGATATGATAGGTGAAGTGAAATAAAATTAAGGATGTTTGTGAGATTTTTTGTTTTGTTTGTTTGGAGAATTGGAAATGTTTGTGAGATATGTTTTTTAGATTAAATATATATGGTACTTGCGAGTTATATTTTTTGGGTATAATATTTTGGTAAAAAATAACTTATGTTGCAGAAATTAAAATATAAAACATGTTTAATTATGAAACTTGGTAACTACGTACGATAATATACAATTTAACTATTAGGATGAATTTTCTTTTATAAAAAATATAGTAATTTCAATTCAATTAATTGGCATTGTTAACAATTATCCATAAATATCTGTTATATACATTTATATTAAATTCATAAAAATCGTATGTTTAAAATTTTCTTTGCCGTGATTATTGAATTTTAATACAAAACTGTTATGTATATTATTGTATAATTTATGAATAATGAAAATTATATTTTGCCTCGTATTTACACTGGAAGCAGATTATTTTATACAATTTTAAGATATCACAATTGGAATTAATAATTATTTTCTTTAATTTATGGTCTATTTATTATAAGTATTTAAACTAACCAACCTTTTTAATGTATTACACAAATAATTTAATGTATTAAACTAACCAACCTTTTAGTTATTTACTAACCAACTTTTTGAAGTTAGAGAGAAAAGGAAGGGTCGCATTTCAGAGGAGAGATAGAGAGGAATGAGACGTGAGAGAGGGAGAGATGGGAGAGATGGGAGTCATGGATATGAATTTGGAAAATGAGAATTGAAAGAAAAAGAGAGAGTTCGTTTTTATTTTTATTTTTAATGTAGAAATGAGAATTGATTTAAGAAGAGATATGTGGGAAAGAGATATACTCTCATAGCAAGCACACCTATGCCTTTTCTCATGTTGTGAGAAATGAAACGTGGGAAACTTGCCCAAAAGCAAGCACCACCTAAGCCATAAATACTATCGCAGCAATGATTTCTTTCTGGCGCAAACCTGATTCCAACCTACTTTAGCTGGGCATTCAACCGGTTGCTTAATTGATTACAGTTTGATTGATGTCATAATAATGCAATAATTTATATTATTTTATAAATATATATAGTGTTATTAATATATTAGCAAAAAATATAGAAAATTTTCAATAATCTAGAAAAAAATTCAAAAAAAAAAAAAATCTCCATATTTTATTTATTTTTTTCAAATAATTCTTTAAAAAAATACTATTTCACAATTAATTACTTACAATATATAATCTAATCAAATAGTACAACACAACTATTTAATATTAATACGAGTGGCCATCCCTTCAAATTTCAAGTCCAATATTTAACATAATAAATTAATTTTGTCACACTAAGTATCCAACATAATCCAATAAAAATTAAACAATGTGACTAGCAGCAACAGTATGGAAGAAAGGCAAAGAGGAAATGATTTTAAAAAGTGAGGGAAAAAAAAAAAAAGTCCTGGTCTCTAGACTCTAGTCAATAGTGCATTATTAATTAGTCAACTTTCTTCTTATTTTCTCATATATTAACCTTTTTTATTTGGAATTTCTAAAAGAACTCAAAAAAATAAATAGAAAAATAGGGAATCAATCAAGAACTAGTTGAATCAGTACTTGATTGGTTTTTATCAATTCACAATTGGTTAATTGGTGGGTGGTTTTTTTAACCGGTTTCAAAACATTAGTAGTAACCATTCTTAGGTAATTAAGTAATTACTTTTTTGGTTAAAAAAGGGGTTTCGGTTCGGTTTAACCAAATCGAAACCGAACTCATTATAACCGGTTCGGCTTCGGTTATCGATTAAAAATTGAATCAAATGATTTTCGGCTTGGTGTTTCAAAAAAATTGAAAATTTCAATTAATCGGTTCGGTCGGTTTTAATTGAATGCACACTCCTACCGTCAAATACTTAATGAAAAATGCATGTACCATATGCGTGGCTGTTAACATGTGGTTTTGGAGGGGAAATTGATTATGCCTAAGTTATGGGGCCAAAAGTGCGATTTTCATTAAAATTTAAAATTTAATAAAAAATTAATTTTAAATTATATTTTATTAAAGAAGTTATTTCTAAATTTAAATTATATTTTAAATTCTAATAATTCTAAATTATACTTAGAAATAATAAAATTACAAATAATTTTTAATTTAAATTTTAATTTGAATTGATTTTTTATCTTTGTAAAATGTTATTAATTAATGTAGTTGGTCAAATTATCTTAAAAAATTTCAAAAATTTTCATAAATTTAAATTTAAAATATTTCTAAATTACATGAATAAATATTCAATTTTTTTAAACGTTATACATTAAAGAATTTATTGTGTAAAGAATCTCAAATATTCAAAAGTATTTAAAAGAAACTAAATTAAATAATTCTTTTCCAAACATGAGAAAACTTTTAATTTGTATTTATTAATTTTTCATGTTTGGAAATTTATTTAGTTATTAATTTGTTAATTTTTTTGTTATTTCTAAAAATTAGTTAATTTGAAAATAAATTTTAAAATTTATAATTTAAAATTTTTCATCATAAATTAATATTTAAATTTATATATGATTTTTTTTCTATTTTTAAAGTTTTCAATGTAATAACAAAAAATTAACTATTTGGAAATTTTAAATTTTAAATTTCCCATGCTTGTTTCCAAATTAATATTTAGATATAATTTTAAATTATATTTTATTAAACAAGTTTTTTTCTAAATATAAATTATATTTTAAATTCTATTAATTTTAAATATAATTAAAATATATTTAAATTAAAAATATAATTTAAAATTTAAAATTTATTTCCAAATTAACTAATTTTTAAAAATAACAAAAAATTAACAAGTTAATAACTAAATAAATCTCCAAACAAGAAAAATTATAAAATATAAATTATAATTTTTATCTTGTTTGTAAATGAAATATTTAATTTATCTTTTTTTTTTTGAAAACTTTTGAATATTTAGTTTTTAAAAAAATTCTAAAAAATTTTACACAATGAAAATAAATTCTTTAATTTATAATAATTAAAAATTTGGATATTTGTTTCGTGTAATTTAGAATATCTTAAACTTCAATTTATAAAAAAAAATATTAAAAAATTTTATAATAATTTTTCCCTTTTTCTCATTTTTTTTTCTCTTTTATAGTTGATTTTTCCTCCAAAAATTGAGAGTGAAAATATTAGGCCAATTTTCCCTCCAAAACCCAACTATTGACAGTGCACATGCTCTGCACGTGGGCTTTCCGTTAATTATTTAACGAAAGGGGGGAGGTGGGACCAAATGTGAGAAATAATTTTAAATTATGGGGCTCAATGTGATAATTGCGAAATGAAATGGACTCAATTGAAAATGATCATAAGTTATAGGACCAAAAATACAATTTTTTCAAAAATAATAATAATTAATATTAGTAATAAAATAAAGGGCACAAAAAAGGGAACATAGGTTTAGAAAAATTAAACCCATTTGACCAACTTCATGAATAGCAGCAATTGAAACACCAAACCACCAATGCAGCCAATTTTGAGGCACTCTATACAATGCCACATTATAAATCGCTTACCCAAATCCAAAACTTGCGGAAAAATGGTAAAACTGAAAATAAAAATCGGTAATTAGTCAAAAAATAGAGAAAACATAACTTACACGAAAAAAAGAAAAAGAAAAAGAAAAAATATCATAGGGCCATAGGGTAAGTTTTGTTGGACAACACTGAGAAGGGTGGAAAAAGCATCCACATTATGCGTTGTCCTATCACCACAAATTGAGAGAAAGAAATCCTAAAAAATGTGAACTTGAACATGATTCTTCATCTGAATTGAGAAGAGGGGAAGAAAATTAATTCTTCGGACCTTGGTGGGTTCCACTGAAAAATGCAGATGATGGCAAGAACTCGTACAATTGAGAAAACAAGAGGCTCAGGTTATGTTTGGTTATGTTTTTTGTTTAATTTAATTATATATTTATTATGTATTTTGGGAGAATAAATTATTGAAGAATGTGAAAGTTAATTTTTGATATGTTTGTTTATATTTTGGAGGAGATATTTTTTATTGTAATAGTCAAATCAATACTTTTTTGTTGAGTTTTTGGGATTAAAATGGAATTGAATGATTATTTTAATGTTAGAATAATAATAAAATAATATATATATATAATATGTATGTATATATTGAAGAATGTGCATTTTAGGGGATATATTTGGTTATGTTTCCCCAAAACAATATTGTTATGGGGAAACATAACCAAACAAAGCCTCAATCTTTCTTTGCCTAACCAGACCAAAACGATGCCGTGTTATACTATGGGAACCGGAAAAAAATAAATGAAAAAGCCTTGTATGTGCTTTGCTACTGTAGCCATGTCATCAAAGCTTGTATATAAGGGTAATACAGAAAAATAAAAGAGATTCTAAGTTTTGAACCTAATTATATACTCTTTCTTTGTGTACGTCAAAGTTATTATCTTGTTTCTAATATTTTCTTTTTTGCACATGGTTAAAGAAGAAAAAGTAAACTAAATTTAGAGATAACATAAAAGTTGAAGTAAAATCAACTAAGGAAGATAGGAAAAAAAAAAGAAGCTAACAGCTAAACTTTCTTATATTATAGCTCAAGAGTTGTCAAGTGGTCAATTGACTATATAGCATTGTCCTCATGCACATTTATATGTGCGAAATTTGAGGTTTGTACGTTAATAAATTATTAATATGCATGTTCGTATATATATATATATATATATAAACTCAAGAGTTAAATGTTAATAGCTTCACAAATATTAAAATTAGAGTGTAAATTTTTTGTAATTAATTGTTCTATGCCATTCTATTCTTTGAAAAAGTAAAATGATACTTTTTTAAGTTTACTTTTTCATTCTTTTATTCCTTTTCCTAAATCATACTGATTATATGAAATTTATTGCACAACAAGAGTTGCAGGTGAATAGTCATCAAATGATAGAAACATATGTAAGCAACTATCACCAGAAACACAAAAGATATTAATTTAATATGCAAATTACCAAAAAAAACAAAATGGATATTGTTTAAGAAAATGAAGCAAAAAAGTGATAAATATTAAAATAATATTTTTACAATAAAATAAAAATATGGAAATAAATATTTTTAAAATAAAATAAATATATTGTGAAATTGTAACACTCCTAAAATTCGACATTTTGAAAAAAATAAGGATTTAGAAATTAAGATATTGATTGATCGGATTTTAAGGCTCGAAAAATAAATAAAAAGGACTTGATCGCAAAAGTTTTGAAAGTTTAGGGGGTAATGTGAGCAAAATAAAAGTTTAAGGACTTCGAAATAATTAAATTTGGATTTGATTTCCCAAGAATGAAATGTTAGGGGTCAAGTGTAAGAAATAGGAATTAGAGGACTAAATTGAAGACTGAGGACCAAAATGAAAGCAGTTAAAGAGTTTCGGGGTGAAAAGTAGTACAATTAGACAGTTTGGGATTGAATTGAAGATGCTGGAAAATGCATTTATATATATATGATTAAGGACGAAACTATGTCAAATTCTCAAAAAACACCCCAGACCCACCCCAATGGCGAATCGCTAGAGAACAACTATGAAACCCAAACCCAATAGGATAAATGTGTTCCTCTCGTCGTGATGAACTCAACTATACCAAAAACGTCCCAAAACAACCGAAAAAATCGCCAGAAAATAGGGGCCGACGGTGGAGCTCGACGGGGGTGGCGGTTCCACCGTTTCCACCGAATATTGATTCGATTAAATTATCGAGTGTAATTGGATTTTCGGATAAAGTTAATCGTGACCTGAACTAAGATTGTTAAACCATGATTTAGCATAAGGTTATAGATTAATCTTGTAATTAATATAGTATTAAATTTAATCGACTCGGATGAATTATCAGATTGTTGTTGAGACCTTAAATAAGATATTAACAACCAGTTTACCGGCTTGTCAAGTTAAAGACTATGATAGGTGATTACCTTGAACATTTTAGTGTAACATGGAATTTGAGAATTGTGACTGAATAGTTAGAGTAATTGAGGAACGTGACAAGGGTATTTAAGTGCATTAAGAATTATGATTGAGAAATCACAATCAATGTTGGGTTTAGGTTATGTACTTTGAAATTTAAGTTAATTAGGAAACAAGGTCATGGACTGTTTAAATATCTAAGAATTATCAGGACTATGTTGGAATACCCTTAAGTATGATAATGACATTCATTATATTTATAGTTAAGATTCAGAAGATTTGATTGTGAACTTATTCCTTTGGTAGGTGACGAAGGAGTAGGTCCCACAGACCAGTAGACTATCGATTGTGGTTGCTTTCTGAGTCCCACAGACCAGTAGACTATCGATTGTGGTTGCTTTCTGAGACTTTTAAGGTAAAGATTTGCCAATCTGGCACTCTTGTACCTATCGATTTTATTGATGAACCCCTGTGATGGTTAGTATTGATTTGATTATCGTATTACGTTTATTATTGTTACCCCTGTGAGGGATTAGTCAATTGGTTATCGCTTGTATAAGCTTATTTCGTATCTAACGTAGGTTTTGCTGATTTGAAACCTATCTTAATTAACGTTGCTTGATTATCGAACCCTATGAGGTTCTCTTGAATTTGAAACTATTTGGTATTTTTTCATATTTTCTTGAAAATAACTATTTTTCAATCGAACTCTATGAATTTCTCTGAACTTGTAAACTCCGTTTGAAAGCCAATCCCAGTGGAATGCTTGGATTTATATACTAAAACGGCCTTGCCGGCCAGTATACTTGTTAGTTCTTATAAACATGTTGTTTGTTCAAATGTAATGTTGATCACCTTGTTGGCATATTTGTTAAATTGTTCTGCCATGTTGGCAATTGACGTTGAAAATCTTGACCCTTTTAAATATCTTGTTCCGTCAGTACTATGAAAATATGTGTCGGGCAGAGCAAAGAGTCACACTAGTTGACCAGGCCTGTCTAGTGGAGGCCCCTCTTGAGTATGCTCCAGAGCAAAGAGCCATACTAGTTGACAAGGCATGTCCAGTGGGGGGCTCTTCTTGAGTTTGTTACAAAGCAAAGAGCCACACTAGTTGATAGGACATGCCCAGTGGGGGCTCCTCTTGAGTCTATCCCCATTAGCACCTCTGAAATTCAGTACTAGACCTCTTCTAGACTTTATTTGGTTATACTCGTATTTATTACTTTAAAAGTTAAATTCTTATCTGTTGGTATTATATCTTTTCAACCTATGGGATGCCATTGGTGGTTTTCACCCATAGGGACGCCACGGGGGTTTTGGCTCAGGGACTAAGTCCAGAAGACGGCCGGGCAAAATGGACCGACGGACAAAGGTCTTACGACTAGTACCCACCTACGATCTTGACTTACATGTAGCTGGAGGTAGCGAATTGTGAGTGATGGGATCTGGCATGTGACCGGCCATGCCATATCATCAAGTTGTTACCCATCAAGCTGAGTGCTCGAGCAGTGAAGGTATAAGGAAATCTTGTTTATACTGTACCGATGCCCAGTACTTGCAAATTATAATTTGATTCAGGAGTAACAAGGTCGGAATGACCAACAGTCTGTCAAGTTCGATATCGTGTATGTCATGTACTCTGTTAATCATGTTAAAAATTCTTGCTTATTGCTGAATTTTACTCCTATTGAAAAATTCTTGCTTATTACCGAATTTTATTGTTGATTGTTGTATCTCAATAGTTTTCCTTCGCATCTTATTATTTTCTTCTCCCTCACTAAGTCCTTTGGACTTACCCCCATTTATTTTAATTCTCTCAGATAGGAATTAAGTGAATGATGGGTCTCTTGCCTGATATGAATATTTGGTAATAGATCAGGTGTTGAATGTATATATGAAAATTATCTTATTACTAAGCATGGACTCAAGACGTTGTGATACATCAGGTTGATGTGGTCGACTTAAGGAATGTAAATATTTTGTTATGTAAGAATGTGAATTATGGCATTTACTTAGTCGATTGACGAGTCTGTTAAGTTTGAAATTTCGCTGCTTCTGATAAGTTGAATTTGGGATTTTGTGGCATGTATTTAGTATATGTGTTGTATGTTACAGGGTTGTTTAAGGTTTGAATTTATTGTCTTATGATAGATTTGTTTAATTTGGAACCCGTTGCTATTTTTGATAAGCTTGAAATGTTTGATTATGGACTATTGATTGATTTGTAGGTTCAATTTAAGATTGAATTGAGCGGTGCCTCAACTTAGGTGCTATCCTGAGTGGGGGCATTACAGAAATATTCTTAATAGTTTAAATAACATAACACATGAAATGAAAAAAAGTAATAAATAGAAGATTCTATATGTACTGTTAACAATATATCACTGAACAAATTAATATTTACATACTAAATTTGTGCGGTGATATATTGTGGATCAAAATAAAAATTATATTTCTTTTCCAAAATTATAATTAAATAAATTATAGTAGGAATGTTGGATGCTTCTTGTGTTAATAAAAAATAAAATCCATATATAATAATTAAAAATAAATTAACAAAAATTATTTAAAATTTTGGTAATTGTACTATATTAAAATTACAATTCTGACTTCACGTGCATTCATTATTTATGAATTTTAAAAAACAACCTCCAGCTGATCTTACTGTTTTTAATAATATAATTATATATTATATGGCACAAATTGTTATTAGAAATTTACTTTTTATTTTATGATTTATTTAATAGGATTAATATACAGTTTTAGGTTAATTAAAGTAATTTACATTGATAAAATTTATTATATTTATTATATTTATACTTTAATATCGAAATAAAGAGAAAGAAAATACAAAATAATATCTCGCCTTGGAAAATTCAATTGATAATATATAATCATGGTGAGGGCATGCATTGACACAAGGCTCGTTGCCTCGGCAACAACAATGGGAGCGGGAGGATGCATATAACCAAAAAAATATTGCATAGTAATTTAACATGAAAAATAAATTTTACAAAATTATAATTTTTAAAATAATAGTGTCATGTGTTAATAAATATTAAATTTCATAAGCATAAGATGTAGTCATTTTGTTGCGAAATATTTTAATTTAATAATCTTTATTATTTATTTTCATGTTATGTCATACTAATAATTTATTGATATTAACAACAATTTAAAAGAATTGTTAAAACTTACCAACAAAATATTGCATATATAATTTTAATATAAAAAACATATTCAACAGCAATATAAATCTTAAAATAATAGTATCATATATTAACAAATATTAAATTGCATAAACATAAGATGTAATTACTTTGTTACAAAATATTATAATTTAATAATTTTATTATTTATTTTTCGTGCTATGTCATACTAATAATTTAATGATATTAACAATGAGGTAAAAAAAATCATTAAAATAACCAAAAAAAACTACTATGAAACAAATAAATTCTACAAAATTTTAAATTTTAAAAGAATAGTGTCATATATTAATAAATATTAAATTTCATAAACATAGGATGTAATTATTTTGTTATGAAATATTATTTTTTTTGTATTATGTCATACAAAATATTGCATACATACATTTCACATGAAAATTTCTACAATAATATCATTTTTAAAATAATACCATCATATATTAATAAATATTATATTGCATAAATATAAGATGTTATTTTTCTGGTTACGAAATATCTTTTTCGTCTTCTGATTATGAAATATATACTTTAATAATTTACTATGACAAACTCAGTTCTACAACACGGTAATTGATTTAAAAAATAATAATGGCATATATCAACAAAGACATTTCATAAATATAATATGTAATTGTATTGTTACGAAATATTATAATTTAATAATTATATATAATATTATTATATCAGCATATATTTCAATAATTAAAAAAATTGTATATGTTTAATTATCTTAATAATTATACAAAATTATTATTTCATTTTAATAATTATAAAGTTGTATAAGTTTATATATCATAACATTTTAAGATATTTTGTGTTAATTTATTTTATTCTCAAAAGTATCTAATTATAAATATTAAATATAAATTATTACATACACAACATTATTAACTTATATCTCACAACTAATCATCATCTCACAAGTATTTCTCATAAAAAACCTCACAAGTAATCACCATTTCATAAGTTTTTCTCAAAAAAACCTTACAACCAAAAATTTCATAACTTTTACCTATCACATCAACTGCAATTTTTACACTTTTATCTTACAATCAAAGACACTCTTATAGATCAATCTACCTCATAAACTAATCAACCTCACTTTTTACCTCTCAAGTTTGAAAAATATGAAAAATAAGATAACAAGCAATCACAGCCTCAAAATCTATTGTTGCATAGGGTTATTTAAAGGGCAACTTAATTAAAAATACCTAAACCAACTTTCCATTTAGTATTCAGTCCCAATCCAAGCATTTCTTATTTTCAACTCCCCATATGAAATTTGAGTTTAGCCTTCACTCCCTAACCACTTAAAATGACAGAAATGACCTCATTTATTTATTTATTTGTTCCTTTACTCCTAAACCCAACAGCTCGTCTTCCGCTCTCATTCTCATCTGTTTTTCGTTTATCTCCTGCGGCGGAACATAGTGCTTCTCTCCCCTTTTATTTATTTATTTTATGCAATCGGCTACAATATATTAGTAAGAAGCAAGCCTACTTTGTCCAATACCCATCTCTCTCTCTCTCTCTCTCTCTCTCTCTCTCTCTCTCTTCCCACTCCCCCCTCCCCCCCGTATGTTTTCTGTTCACCTTTCTGCGATAGAAGAAAGCTTCTTTCTCCTTTTTTTTTTCATTTTCTGTAATCAACTACAACATACTAGCAAGAAGCAGGCCTACTTTGTCTCCATTGTCGCACAGTAAAGCAATAGTATAATATTTGGCGAGTAACAGTTATTTTAATATTTTTTTTTAGCCTGAAAATGTCGGGTAGTGGGAAAAACCTTAAACTCAAATGTGAGGGAGTTGTATGTACTATGAGAAATTATGTATCATGTCCATTTTTGAGAGCATAACTCTAATGAGACCTCATCCAAGTTGTAGAAGGACACAAAGACCAAAGACAGCTGCTAATTTTTGCTCTTTTGAAGCACACATTATATTTGGAGTATTTGGACTATTATGTAATAATATTAGTTGACCTTCTGTTGGGATGTTTGGTATTGCTTGTAATGTAATATATACCACTTTCTGTTTATAATAATACTGAATATTAAAAATAAAGTACACAATTTAGGCACTTATGTACTTTAGAAATGCGTTTATATACTGAAACTACACTTGTTGTGTACTTACAATTAGGTCATGTGTATTTACTTTTACAAAGAATAATTTTAACCTCAATTCAATGTGTGGAGCAACCCAATAAAACATAGTATGTGTTGGAATATTTGGTATTGCATGTAGTGCAATGTATCACGCTTTTCAAATACGCCACCGAATCTGTTGGATACCTTAAATGCAGTTAAAATACCATTTTCTATTAAAAGTGATATTGGATATGAGGAAAAAAGTATCCATTTTAGGCCCTTATGTACTTCAAAAATGCATTTATGTATTGGAACTGTACTTGTTGTATACTTACAATTAGGGCTTGTGTACTTACTTTTACAAAGAATGATTTTAACCTCAATTCAATGTGTGGAGTAACCCAATAAAACATAGTACGTGTCGGAATATTTGGTATTGCATGTAGTGCAATGTATCATGATTTTTATATACGTTACCGAATTTGTTGGATACCTTAAATGCGAATAAAAATATCATTTTCTGTTACAAATGATATTGGATATGCAAAAAAAGGTACCCATTTTAGGCACTTATGTACTTCAGACATCCGTTTATGTATTGAAACTACACTTGTTGTGTACTTACAATCAGGGCTTTTGTACTTGCTTTTACAAAGAACGATTTTAACCTCAATTTAATTTGTGGAGCAACCCAATAAAACATAGTACATGTTGGAATCTTTGGTATTGCATGTAGTGCAATGTATCACATTTTTTAGATACGTTGTCAAATCTGTTTGATACCTTAAATACATATAAAAATACCATTTTCTATTAAAAATGATAATGGATATGCGGAAAAAGGTACCTGATAAAATATTTTGATCATACTTCATGGTCCGATGATCATGAAATGGGCAGATTAGGCAGAATGGAAAACGTTCCCTCATGCGCTAAGAATGATACTAAAAATATAGAAAAAAAGTACTCAGTTTCGGCACTTATGTACTTGGGAACAAGGTTTATGTACTCAATTTGTATATGTTGTGTACTTGTGGTACGAAATTATGTACTTGCTTTTTCAAAGGCCAGTTTTAACCTCAATCAACGCGTGGAACAACACATTGGTGACCCATGACTTCAAATGCATGATTTGTCGAACATGTGGTCGTGAAAGTATGTGTTGGAATGGTTGGGAACACAAAGACCTACATCCTACCACTTTTGATGTCATTCTTCCTAGTATAAAGCCTTACGCACAAGGTAAATGAATTACTTTGACACCCCCTTCCTACACCACCAAACCTATCATCACCAAATGAGTTCTTATAATCATACTTAATAGTTTGATGAACATAAAATGGGCAGATTAAGCAGAATAGAGAATATTCCCTCATATGCTGAGAATGATACCAAAAATCTAGAAACAAGTACCCAGTTTTGGCACTTATGTACTTGGGGGCATGGTTTATGTACTCAGTTTGTATATGTTGTGTACTTGTGGTAGGTGATTATGTACTTGCTTTTTAAAGGCCGATTTTAACCTCAATCAATGCGTGGAACAACATATTGGTGACCCCATAACTTCAAATGCATGATTTTTCGAATATGTAGTCATGATAGTACATGTTGGAATGGTTGGAAACACAAAAACCCATATCTCACCACTTATGGTGTCACTTCTTCTAGTATAAAACCCTTATGCATGAGGCAAATGAATCACTCCGACACCCTTCTTCTACACCATCGAACTTGTCATCACCAAATGAGTCCTTATGATCATGCCTAGTGGTCTGATGATCACGAAATGGGCAGATTAGGTAGAATAGAGAACATTCCCTCATACGCTGAGAATGTGCCAAAAATTTGAAATAAAGTACCTAGTTTCGGCATTTACGTACTTGGGGAGATGGTTTATGTACTTAGTTTGTATATGTTATGTACTTGTGGTAAGGGACTCCATACTTGTTTTTTCAAAGGCTAATTTTAACCACAATCGGCAGGTAAAACAACACATTGATGGCCCTATAACATCATATGCATGATTTGTTGAATAAATAGTCGTCATAGTAGTGTTGGAATGGTTGGGAATTGTTTGTACTATTATAAAGCACTGAAGCATGAAGCAAATAAATCACGACATCCCCTACTCCACCGAACCTATCATCACTAAATGAGTCATGTGTGCAAAACTTCGTGGTCTTATGGTCGTGCAATGGCTAGATTAGGCCAAATGGAGAACGATCCCTCATGCGTTCAAAATGATATTGAAAATCCAAAAAAAAAGTACCCATTTTGGCACTTACATACTTCAGAACGGGGTTTACATACTTGCTTTTTCAAAAGCCGACTTTAACCTCAAATTGACATGTGGAACAACACATTGATGACCATATAACATCATATACATAATTTGTTGAATAAATGGTCGTCATAACACTTGTTGGAATGGTTGAAAACGCAAAGACCCATATCCTACTACTTCTGGTGTTATTCGTACTAGTGTAAAGCACTGACGCATGAGACAAATAAATCACAACAGCATCCCCCTCCTACACCACCGAATCTATCTTCACTAAATGAGTCATGGGTGTAATACTTTGTGGTCTTATAGTCGTGCAATGGCTTGATTAGGCCGAACGGAAAAGATCCCTCATGCGATCAGAAGGATACTGAAAATTTAGAAAAAAGTACTTAGTTTTGGCACTTATGTACTTCAAGATGAGGTTTATATACTCACTTTGACTATTTTGTGTACTTGTGGTGAAGGGTTATTTACTTGCTTTTTCGAAAGCCGATTTTAACCTTAATTTGACGTGTGGAACAATACATTGGTGATCTTATAAGATCATATGCATAATTTGTTGAATAAATGGTCGTCATAGCACGTATTGCAATAGTTGGGAATGTAAAGACCTACATCCCACCACTTCTGGTGTCATTTCTACTAGTATAAAGCACTGGCATATGAGGCAAATGAATCACAACAATATCCCCCTCTCATACCACCGAACCTATCATCACTAAATGAGTCATGTGTGCAATACTTCTTGATCTTATGGTCGTGCAATAGCCAGATTAGTCTGAATGGAGAAGGATCCCTTATGCGCTCAGAATGATACTGAAAATCCAAAAAAAAAAAAAAAATACACAGTTTTGGCACTCATGTACTTTGGGATGAGGTTTATGTATTCACTTTGACTATGTTGTGTACTTGTGGTTGGGGGTTATGTACTTTTCCAAAAGCCAATTTTAACCTCAATTTGACATGTGGAACAACATATTGGTGATCCTATAACATCATATACATACTTTGTTGAATAAATGGTCGCCATAGCACTTGTTGGAATGGTTGGAAATGCAAAGACCCACATCCCACCACTTTCAATGTTATTCCTACTAGTGTAAAGCATTGACGTATGAGATAAATAAATCAAAACGACATCTCCTTCCCACACCACCGAATCTATCGTCACTAAATGAGTCATGGGTGCAATACGTTGTGGTCTTACGGTCGTGCAATGGCCGGATTAAGCCGAACGGAGAACAATCCCTCATGCGCTCAGAGTGATGTTGAAATTTTAGAAAAAAAGTACTCAATTTTGGCACTTAAATACTTCTGGATGAGATTTATGTACTCACTTTGACTATGTTGTGTACTTGTGGTTAAGGGTTATATATTTGCTTTTTCATAGCCTATTTTAACCTTAATTTGACATGTGTAACAACACATTGGTGACCCTATAACATCACATGCATAATTTTTTGAATAAATGGTCGTCATAGCATGTGTTAGAATGGTTGGGAACGGAAAGACCTACATCTCACCACTTCTCGTGTTATTTCTACTAGCATAAAACACTAATGCGGGAGGCAAATGAATCACAATGGCATTCCCCTCCTATACCACCAAATCTATCATCACTAAATGAGTCATGGGTGCAATACTTCGTGGTCTTACGGTCGTGCAATGGCCAGATTAGGCCGAACATAGAACGATCCCTCATGCACTCAAAATGTTACTGAAAATCTGGAAAAAAATACCTAGTTTCGGCACTTATGTACTTAGAGATGGGATTTATATACTCACTTTAACTATGTTGTGTACTTGTGGTTAGGGGTTATGTATTTGCTTTTTCAAAAACCAATTTTAACCTTAGTTTGACATGTGGAACAACACATTGGTGACCCTATAACATCATATGCATGATTTGTTAAATAAATGGTCGCCATAGCAAGTGTTGGAATGGTTGGAAATGCAAATAACCATATCCCACCACTTGTGGTGTCATTCATACTAGTGTAAAGCACTGATGTATGAGACAAATAAATCACAACGGCATCCTCCTCCCACACCACCAAACCTATCATCACTAAATGAGTTCTGGGTGCAATAGTTTGTGCTCTTATGAACATGTAAAAGTCATATTAGACTGAATGAGAACTATCCCCCATGTGCACAGAATGATACTGAAAATCCAGAAAAAAAAAATACCCAGTTTCGGTACATATGTACTTTGGGTTGGGGTTTATGTACTCAATTTGATTATATTGTGTACTTGTGGTTAGGAGTTTTGTACTTTTCCAAAAGCCAATTTTAACCTTAATTTGATACATGGAACAACACATTGGTGACCCTATAACATCATATCATGATTTGTTGAATAAATAATCATCATAGCATGTGTTGGAATGGTTGGGAACGTAAAGACCCACATTCCACCACTTCTGATGTCATTCCTACTACTATAAAGCACTGATGTATTAGGAAGATGAATCACAACGACACCCCCTGCACCAACGAACCTATCATTACTAAATGTGCTTAGAATGATACTACAAATCAAGAAAAAAGTACCTAATTTCGGCACTTATGTTCTTGGGGACAAGGTTTATGTACTCACTTTGAATATGTTGTGTACTTGTGATAAGGGGTCCTGTACTTAAAATTTTGCTTTTTTCTAATAAATTCTGATTGTTTTGTACATCTTTTATATCTTATATTTCTTGCTTTTATACTAATTTCTTATTGTACATATTACCATTTTTGAAAATATGGTACTACATAACATGTAACATGTCCCATTTCCTAAAGTTATATGCAGCCTTCCCCTACGCATAAAGTTGCCATTATAAAGTTGCATGCAGCCTCCCCCATGCATGCAACTCAACAGACGATATATCATCAACGTAAGGGATGACAAAATCAGATGTGCCGTAGTTGCTCATTGGAAACAAAATACAATTAAAAACAAAAAGTATATACAACCTAACAAAATCTTCAATATCCTAATTACTATGTCTATCCACAAATTCTTGTAACTTTTTAAATATTTGTACACGATTAACATTCAAATTTTTTTTCGAAAACAAGCAAAAATAATGTCTGACTTCATCTTTAGATTGACATCCACAAGTTGCCCCAAATGAGACAAGCCCAACACTAAACAAAACTCTGTCCCCCCCCCCCCCCCAAAGGAATTTCAATGTCTTCATCGAAGACAAATGAAGTTTTGCGTAAATTGAATTGTCTTATGATCGCTTGAGTTCTATTGAAGCTATAGTAATTCAACTACGGCATACTGTAAAACATATAGAATGGGGTTTCTTCAAAGGTCTTTCTGTGTCAAAACCCAATTTTGGTTTCCAACTCCTTCATTGTTGTATAAGAATAAGCCAGAAAGCAAAGGTAATATGTTTCTGATTCGAGAAATAATGTAAATAAATACTATAAACATCTCCATATATACTTATATTTAAGGTTTTCATACTGAAAATGTAAACAAAAAATACTAAAATAGAGTATTTTTGTACCAAATATACATGCACACAGTATTGAATAAATTAATGCTATGTTTTTTTTTTCATGAACAACATGAAACAACTAAACATGCTGTGAACGTTTCAAACAAACCACATTTTGAATATAAGCCCCAAAAATTGCATTGCCAGCATACCTTATATTAATGCTATTGTAAACCAACTCAATCATTACAAAATTAAGGTAATGTTTAACTCAAAACAACTCTCATAACATTTAAAACATAAAATTTAAGTACAAATTACTCTAAATTAGGTTTGAACAACAAAATAATAGGGTTTCTGAATACTATTCATTTTAGTACGAATACTACCTTTACGTACAAAAAACACGAACTCAAGTGCGTTTTCATTAAAAATGCGTATATAAATAGAGGTTTCAAATATATTTCACGAACATATCACAAAAATAGTTACATACCCAGCATTTTCACAAAAAAAACCTTTTCTAATATGATAGAAGCGTACGAAATGAAATAAAACTGATGAAACAAGAGAAAAATATGAAAAGGCATACGGGAATGCTTCAGACACCAGACGGGAGTCTTCAAAAGGTAATCCACAGTGAATGGGTGTTTCAGTTCAAGAGAGAAATTGGAGGAAATGGAGAAGAAAGGATCAATCTGATGGTTTAAAAAAAAAGAAGAGGAAATGAGTAAGAAGCATGGATGCGATTTCCATCTATTTTAGCTGCAGAGAGATGGGCGCTCGGTCTTGGTAATTTTGTGTTCAAGTGAAGGTCAGTCTGGTAATTTTACAAGTGCTGGGGAGCGATCACTAAATTAAAAGTAAGATTGGGTAGCTAAGACTCATTTTCTTTTTTGTGTGTGGGGACTGAATCCTAAATGAAATAAGGGTTTGGGGATTTTTAGCTAATTAACCGTTATTTAAAGTACTTACTTTTAAAGGTGAGGAATGAGGACAATGGAGTTAGTAGATAACATCAGCAATATCTAAAAAAAGCTTCAAACTTAATTCCTGCGTCAAAATCTGAAGCCAAGACAACTTCGGTGGGCACAAACTATAGGTATTGAAGTTTTCTCATGGGATAGTTCAAGTTAGGCCTATAAATGGGTAGTGTATTACCCTACCCAGGCCAAAAATGTCATACTCATACCTATATCCATACCCATACTTATTAAAGATAATGTAATGGGTATGAGTAAGGCCTATACATATAAATTACCTACATACCCATACCCATAAATTACACATTACTTTATACTTAAATTTAACTTAAATTTAATTTATGAACTTAAAAATTGTCTATACCAAAATTAAATATATATTAATGATAAACTTTTTATATATAAAAATTACAAATATGTGAATAAACATTAGGGGCAGGAATAGGCTAGGCTAGGTTTTGTTGTAAATATGTCAAGCCTGTTGCATATTTTGTAAGCATAAGCCTAGTTTATTACCTAACATAGGCTTTTTTTTAAGGACTCGCCTAGCCTCCTTAGATTTTTCCAAAGCCTAGTTCTAACCTGAAAAAGTCTATTTTAGTTAATATTTTAATTAGGCTTATATTTTATATAAGTTCAAACTTTTAATAGGCTTAAGACTTTGACAGACCTTAATAGGCCTAAAAATTCTATAATTTATATTAAACAAAAATAATTGGCAATTATAATACACTTATCTTAACAAAGAGAAAAGTATAACCAAATATTATTATAAGTTAAACAAAAAATTTGAAATAAAATTGTTGTTTATTAATTAAGAGCATAATATATAATTATATAAAATTATTAAAATTAATTAATATAAATATCAAAGTAATTATATAAGTATTATAAATAATTAAATATATATTATAGTATAATTAAATTATATAGGCCGATCTGATAAGCTTTATAGACTTTTTCAAAAGCCTATACCTAGCCTTTTTAACTAAATAGACATTTTTAAAAGCCTAAACTTGGTCTATTTATTAAATAGGTTAGGTCGGGCTAGTCCTCAAATAGGCTAGACCGTAGGCCCCTGATAGGGGCAGCCTAACCTATTCTCGTCCCAAATGAACAATAACAACTGAATAATTTTATTCATTAAAAATTAAACTAAATTAATAAAATCAATAAAGTTATTATATTGGGATAGCAATTTATTTTTTTTAAAATTGGAATAGCAATAACAACAATTGAACATTTTTCATTAATAAAATTAATAATATTAAAATTAATAGTGGAATAAATATTTTTTATAAAAACAGTTAATAAAATTAATTTTGCTAATGAGTAAACTTTTTAAATAAAAATTTTATTAATGAATGACAAGTTGAAAATAAAGATAAACTAATTTAAATTTAATAATTAAATTAAATTAAATATAGAAAAAGTTTTTTTATTTTTTGTTATCGTATACCAAATAATATTTTTAGTATATATTCAGAAAATTAATATAAATATTAAAAACATAAGTTCAATAAACTAGACTCAATGGGTCTTGGGTTAGATAGGGTAGGGTAGAGTTAGGGTCTCATCCTTTTGGGTATTTTAGGGTATGGTAGAATATAGGATATTTTTGTTTGAGTATTTTCGATTATGGTCATTTACAAGCCTAGTTCAAGTCTTGACACACAGATTAAATATGTTCTAGGGGCATTATCAAAATGAATTTGCTTCATGTTGATATAAAAGCGCTAATGAAAAAAGAATCAATTCAACAGTATAAATACCATATAGAATTTAACCAAGTACGAAACAGAAAAAAAATACATTTACGCATTAGCATATTATATAGGGTCAATTACACCCACCTTCCATGAGATTTGGTGTAATTACCAAAAAATTCTCATTGTTTTGAAAATTACATTTATCCCCCTAAACTTTGTTGCTGTCCAACATTTCAACTCAGCCATTAGTCAACGTTATGGTTTTCCCCAACCGCCATTTAAAAATTAGAGTGAAATTTCAAAAATGCCTTTAGGGTCATTGACTCCACTTTTTACCCAATTTGACTGTTTTTAGTGAACAAAAATACCCTCATGGGTGGTATTATAAGATTTTTTAATTAATTGAGGGTGTATTTGTTATTATTATTTTTATTTGAGATCTTAAATATAAGAAAACAAAGAAGAATCCAGGGTGAGTTTAAAATAGTAAATATATTTAAGATAATTTAAGTATATTCAATAATTTAATAAGTAAGAAAAATTAAAAATATATATCAAATCTATCATCTTGGAACATATAATTTTAATAATTGAAATGATATATTCAATAATATTAAAAATAATAAGCATATAAAAAATAGTTTAATTAAATTTATATCATTAAAATATAACATATTACATTATTTTAAATATAAATTTATATTATTAAAATAAACTAATAATATTAAAATAGTAATATATATATATATAATATTTTAATTAAATTCAATTCAATTTAACTAAAAATTAAAATAAGTAAAAAATAAATTAAATTAAATCTATCATGACAATATATTTTTAATAATGTTTAAAATTAAACAATAATAATGACATCTAAAATAATTTAATTAAACATTTTTATTAATTAAAAATAGAGTAAAGTAAAAAATAAAAATAAAAATTTAAATCTATCATCTAAAAATATAATTTTAATTATATACTTAATAATATTAAAATTATAAACATATTTACAATTTAATTAGTTTTATTTATCAATTAAAAAATAAAAAATTAATATATGTATTTTTAACCTATATTATTTATTAATTAAAAAAGATAATTTTTTTTAAATTTAGTTATATTATTTATTAAAATAATAATCATATCTAAATTAAAAAATATTTAAAATATTTATTCAAATAATAAATCTCTCTAAAATAAACTTATAACTTTATTAATGAATTAATTCAAAACATAATAAATAAAAAATTAAATATATATGTTAATTAAATTATTTATTAATTAAAAAAGATAAAAAAAATTTAAAAAAATGAAACCCCATCCCTGCTACTCCCTTGCCCCCACCCGATGCAGCCCCACCCCCAACCCTTCCCTTTTTCTTCTACCTACTGCCATGGTAGCTTGGGCAGCAAGCAGCAATTTGCTGCCGCTGCCGATGGGGATCGGATGGGTGGGGGGGTGGCCATGACGATAGTGGTGGGGTTGGTGGTGCGGTGGCATATATATACACACACATGCATATAGTATATTTATATATAAATGTTTGTCTATAATATAATATATAAGTACATGTGTATATATATAAATATATTTTTAAAAAATTGAAGGTAATAAAAATATATCCATTAAACCCTCATAAATTCAAAAATATTACAAATAGGTTCAAGGGTATTTTTGTCTTTTGATATTTCTATTAGTTTTTTAATTTTTTTTCTTTTTTTTTTAACTTTTAACGGAAGGGCATTTTGGTCATCTTACACTTTTCATCAGTATTACATTTTAGTTTGAAAGTTTAAGGGGGTAAATGTAATTTTCAAAAGAACAAATTTTTTTTGGTAATTACGCCAAACCTGAGGGGAGGAGGATGTAATTGACCCTAATACCCTATTTTATATTGCCAATTGAAATATGAAATGGTAAAATAAAAACTCTAATCATTTTTAATCACCATATCAATAAATATATATACATATCTTCAATCATTACTTTAATATAAATATATTTTTCAATTATGGCAACTTTATAAAAATAACATATAATAATATAAAAATTCGATCGATATTCCACCATTAATCAAATAAAAATTTATATAAAAAGATATTTTAAGTAAAAAAATTTCCTCTCTCAAAACCAAATAAAACTTTATTACTTCTACAAATTCTTTAAACTCATTACTAAAATATATTTCTTTTCAGAAATTTTCTCCCATAACAATTCCATGACGAAAAACACATAAACACAAATTATGTCCACTTTCTAATATATTTTGGACAAAGAGAAAAGGAGAAAAAAGCAGTTAGAAGTGCATGAGAATCAATTATTTTTAGTCAACAGTCTCATTCAGCCCGTAAATGGCTTTAGACGGTCCACTGTTGAACATTTTAATTCGTATATATCCTGTAGCGCTCCGTCTTACAAGTGCTTGCTTTAGAATAAGGTACTACTCAATCAACAAAAATTTAAAATAAAATATACATGTCCAAAATTTTCATTTTGAATAATTTCATAACAACCAAAAATTATACGCAAAATCAGGATCAATTAATTTAAACGCTTTGTTAACTAGGCATGCTGCAATTTCGTGCCAAACTTGAATTTCCATAAAAAATTTACAATCATCTAAAGGCTCATATTTTTTTAAATTATAAACATGTGTCAATCATCATCAACTCCAATCTATTACACCTCATCAGTAATAAATGTAAAAACCTAATGCCTGACGTATTATTTATATTACAACATACTATACCACATACTCACATGGTGAACATTCATTCTGTAGCCTGTCCTCCCAGTCCCGGGTCTACTGATGGATTTTGCACCACTCCTTCCTGAGCGCCAGCTTGATTAGCTGGTGGTCATCCCCTATGACCTCGAATAGCTCAGAAAAGGGAAGTGTTTGGATTTGCTCCTTTGAGGATATGATAATCTTCAAATCTTAAAGATTATGTCTTATTCTACAAGGTTTAATAAAATATCTATCAAGTTGCATACATTGTTATTAGTTCTCACCATAATATATAAAGATTCACTGAACAAATGCACATTCCACTTGATATAAAATAGGAAGTAGCTAAACTCAGGCTACTATTAATAGGTAAGTTTACACAAAACTTCAAATAAGCTCATACATAATGTCTTCATTAAACTCATTAGTTGTTCGATTGACAACACACAAAATCAACTAAATCCAGTATTATTATAGTCAAGACAACACATTTCATCTCAATCTATATATGATCATAAGAAAATAGTCGCTTTATATACATGGGCATACTACATATTTTAACTACTTCTACACCACTTATATTTTCTGGATTTTAAACTTTCCCTCATCGAGGTAAGGTATGGTTTCCGGGGTACTAGTTCTGCATCATTATCCATCCTTTTTCATATTTTTAGATTCCAAAAGTGAATCCATCTCTTACAAACTACTAGTCTCCATTTGCAATTCATTATTTTCTATATCATCAGTACTTGTAATACATCTAAACCATATATATATACGCCAAAATACTAATTATCCCAAGATGATCTTTTACTTGTCAAGTTCTATTATTACAAATGCATTTTCACAACAATATGATCCCAAAAGTATTCTTCCACCATACATCAACAAAGTCATAAGCTGATACTTGAAAAGCAATGGATTACATATTGGCTAGCCATCCCAGTAACAATTCCTCACTCTTTGTTATGGGGCATTATCCAAAAATTCGTATCTTAGCCAAATTTTTAAGTCACACTTATTCTTTTACTGGCCTAGCATTCCAAGAAAATTTGAATGATCAACATACTAATTTTCCCAGATAACGATATTATTTAGATCACACCACGCTCATATGTTCAAATTGATCATCTGAAATGATCTTTTCCTTATCGAATCGAGCTCTATCTAGAGCGATCATCCGCTTACCGAATTAAGCTTCTCTCAGACACATGTATATTCAGTTTAATTCCTCATAGTATTATTTTTCACAAGCATAAAGAGTCATTTGCTCGATACCCATGAGTAATGGGTTATAAGCAGGTTTGATACCACCTCTGTAGTGCCTCGCTCAGGAGGTACCTACTTCGAAATAAGATGCTACTCTGATCAAACCTAAAAATTTAAAACAGAATATACATCTCGAAAAAAAATTTGTTTCGAATAATTCTATGACATCCCTAAATGATGTGCAAGATTAAGATCAATTAATTTAAATGTTTCATTAACTAGTCATGTTGCAAAATTTCAAGCCAAACTTGAATTTCCGTAACAAATTTACAGTCGTCTAAAGGCTCACAATTTTTAAAGTTATATGCATACGCCAATCATCATCGACTCCAACCTATTGCATCACATCAGTGGATACATGTAATAACCTAATGACAGATGTATTATTTACATTACAACATAATATGCCACATACCCACCATTCATATATAACTTGGCAAAATTAATTACATTATGTACAAACCCATGCTCATGGTGTTCCCTATTTCTTCAATATAGGGCAAAGAACAAAAAGAACAATACAAGGGGATAGTTCAAATGATTTAGTGAGGTATTGATCAAGATTCATAGTTGCAAATAACAACTGAAATACAGTACACACATAACAAAACTTTCATCTCATATATGGATAATTAAAAGCACATGCCAAGAGATGTTAAATAATAGATAGGTGTCACGGAATTCATGAAACTCAGTTGATGACTAGTATCTTATATACAACACATCATGAGCTGTCTCAACGCCTTTCCACACCAGTGAAGAAACTTCTCAAGTTTCAATGCATTTTGTAGAAAATCTCATATTTAAAAATTCAGTGTTGGGATCAGTTTAACAAAGTTGACTGTAATAAAACATTTCATAGAAAGTCTCAGATTATAAAATTCAACAATTATATCAGTTTTATAGGATTGACTGTACAAGAATATTTAATAAAACTTCATATTTAAAAATTCAAGAATTAGTTCAATTTCATAAAAAACGACTGTGATGGAACCTTCTGAATCCCAACAATCTACATAACAGAACCTTATATTTCCAATACCAAGTGGCCAACAAGGTCACCAACTATTACAATAGGAATCGGTAAGACTGATCCACGCCTATTGAGATTCAAGCAACAACCAACCTCTAATTGCCCCAAAGTCAGGATAGCATGTCAAACGGATCTTGGTCGATAGACCAACAACCAATGGTAATGTCGTTCTGGTTGTCTTTCCAAACCAACCCTATGTGCCCAAAACTCCCAAGGGCATCTAAAGGGTCATGTTCATGTAATATAAGCAAGAGAGTCCCAACGTCCAACACAATTTTTATGCCAAGATTGCCACATGAATAGAGTCATTTCAAAATCATTTACAGGATCACTGTAAAATCAGTAATGGGTTGGTCAAACAATCAATATACATTAATAATGACCAATCAACAAGACAACCCTACAATCAGTATAGATCAATAATGGCTAGTCAACAAGACTAACTCACAAGCAATATCGATCAATAAGGTTAGTCAATAAGACTGCCTCACAACCAATATCATAAAATATATTATCCAATTATTTTTGCAATCAATAAGTCTAATCTATATTATTCTCATAGTCATTTTGAATCTTTGCAACTATCTAAACTAATTAACTAAATTCAAGTTCTATAAATCAACCTTTATTGCAAGGTGATAATTCGTTCGTCATTTGGGAAACCTTCTAGACTTAACTATAGATCCACTATTGATCGCACTTGTTGTTAATTCTTATTCTAATAAATCATACCTTAAATCTTTATTCATCCTAACTTCTCAAGATTAAGCACTTACACTAGTAATTTTTAACTAAGTTTCATTCTTATCTCATTTGATTCAGGAATATTTCACTCAATCAAACATTATTTGTAGACTCAATTCCTATAATTCATTGTATTGGATATTTACTTTAATATATTAATTTTTAAATTGTCATATTAATTTATAATTTAATACTATTTATATTAAACTTCTATTTATGACATTTGTTTTATGTGATCCTCGTCCACTTATAAGGATCAATTCCTAATTAATCTTCATCTCAATGATCAAAATATTAAATTTATAAACTTATATTAGGTCAAATCCTATTTTATATCAAATCAAGGCTTAACACTTTTTGGGGGGGGGTGGGGATAAAGACATTATATTAATGATCATAAGAAAGAGCCAGAGTAATTACATCATGATCAGAGATAAAATGTTCATGTTAAGATAAAGCATTCCTAGTTAGATGTTGGGCACAGCGATTGGCATTACGATGGACATGGTCAAAAGAGTAGGAGGTCAGGCGCTCAACATATTTTTTGGTATTGAAAATGAGAGGACCGACATAAGAAAGGTTGTATGAATCCTCTCTCAAAGCTAGGATGACCGCAACGCAATCTCTTTCTACCATAGCATCATGCCAAGAATAATGCTAGCGCATCTTACAAGCTTCTTTCGCCGCCATAGCCTCTGCTGCTTCTGCATCCACATGATTGGGAATCAACTGTGAACTCCAAGCAACACACAGGCCTCTGTGATCTCGAGCAATCAATCCAATGCCAATTGCCTGAGAGTCTTTAAACATAGCAGCATCAAAATTAATCTTTATTCAGCCCTCGGGATGTGCTAGCCAGACAGAATCTGTGATCTCAAAAGTGCTGGTCAAACATTGAGATGAAGCCTGTTTATGCCGCAGAAGAAATGAGAAGCAAATTCAACCAAACAAGGAGGTGACCAGCCAGTCCCATCAAATTTCTGTTTGCTTCTTCGTGTCCACAGGCTCCAGCAATCAAGGCTTAACTTAAATTATATAATTTGTTGAATGTCTTAATCGTACAATCCAGCTTGATTAAGATTCTGAAAATTAATGGAATAAAGATTCGATTCAAAAGTTTTTACCCGATTAAGCTAAACTAGGGTCTGAATTCAACGTCAAAAGTAGCTCGGATGAACCAGATATTGAAATCTGAACACCATCACTGTGCATCACTAGAACACCGTCGGACTGCCTTCGGCCACCACAAGAATTTGGAGTTGATCGCACTAGAAGTTAGGCCTCGACGAAAGGGATAAAAGCCCCCGGTCAATTTCGCCGACCGCCACCTGAAATCCGACTAATTGGGCAAAAACCATCGGGGCCGCTATCCTAGCACCACCACCTTCAAATCACCACCACTGGCCGTTGTTTCCACGAATTCAGACCATCAACAGCCTGCTCATCTCATTTCGACTGAAATCCACATATCAATTCGTAGCTCTCATCGCCGAAAATGGAAAACCTCCAACCATCGCTGCCTAGCACTGGGTATCTAATATGGTTGAGCTTTTCATAATGGGAGGAAATGATTTACGGAGTAGGCTTAGAGTTTTTGTGCAGATTTTTTAGGGTTGATAGTTTAAAATTAAATAATTTAAATTTAATGATTAAATTAAATTAAATATAAAAAAATTTATTTTTTGTTATCGTGTGTCAAATAATATTTTTAGTATATATTGAGAAAATAAACATATACATTAAAACATAAGTCCAATAAACTAAACTCAACGGGTCTTGGATTAGATAGAGTATGGTAGAATTATAGTCTCATCCTTTTGGGTATTTTAGAATAAGGTAAAATTATGATCTCATTCTTTTGGATATTTTAGAATATGGATATGAATAGGGTGATACCCTACCCATTTATAGGTCTAGTTAGAGAGTTAGGTCGAATAAAGGAATAGGATAAATGCGGGTAAAAGTGTGAATAGTTTGAAATTAATACATGCTAAAACTGGTTAGGATGCTATTTATAGTAACATTGGGGTCATGTTTCTCTAATGAAATGGCACTATCCTAGCCGACCACGCGGCGACTCATCAAAGGGTTCCGGAGCATCCTGAATCTGGTGGGCGCGGACTTTGCTCCTCTTGGGCTGTTTTGCTTGTTTTGGTCAGTTGGGCCTTATTTTTGGGCCTCCCCCATCAATAATCATATTGTTAAACTCTTTCTCCATATGTAAATCTCTTGTCAGGAGAATTAAAATAGGCATGGTTCATATTTAGATAAATTAAATATAAGTTTTAAAATATATATTTTAAGAACTTCTCTTTTCAAATTCAAAATAGGAAATAAATTTATAGCTAAAATACTGATTTTTTTGGCATAAAAAATTGCAGAAAGTTGACAATTATAGGAGAACTTATTTATTAATTTGTTGATACACAATAGAAAAATAAAAAGACGGTTCTGTAGATCCTATCAACAAAATCGTGTAAGCAAACTAATCAAAGGAATATTCATTAAAACTTTGATCACTGCTTATAATATATATAAAAACATTTTTCTAAAGTGGGGTGATGATTTTTTGAAAAACAAAATTTATTTACATTGATGTAGATGCAACTACTTGAAGAAATTTTTAACAGACTGTAGAAAAGGAATAGCAACTCTATACTTTTTAAGCTAATTATATATATATATATATTCTTTTTTATATGTCCAAATTGATTTTTGTAATTTTTTTTATTTTGCAAAATCAACTGTAAATGTGTGAAGAGAAGAGGAAAAAGAAAAAGATGAAGAAGAAGAAGTACACTAAATTGAGATGAAATGAGAGTCGAAGTAAATTCAATTTAAGAAAATAGAAAGAGAAACTGATAACTAAAATCCTTACCTTATTATCACGCAAAAGTTAAATAATTTAATTACTTCAGTTAATATTAGCATTAGAATGCAAAATTCTGATAATTAGTAATCTGACATCTTTTTCTAAAAGTAAACTAATTCTAATTTCTTTTGTTAATCTATTACACTATAAGGGTTACAAAAGACAGCTCTCACATGAGAAAAGCGTTTTCTTTTTCTAATTTACGTACATGCACACAAAATTTGAAGTATTTTTGGACCAGTTAACTACTTGACTCAAATGACAGAATACATAAAATGATTTTAAAAGATTTGAAGGATTGATGTAGATATAATTACTCCAAAAAAAAATTAATAGATTGAAAAAAGAAAAAACTATTCTAAGTGATTTAATAACTTTAGAAGGTGTTTGGCTAAACTTATTTAGAATATCTTATAAGCTCCTCCATCTTATAAGATATTTTTAGAGTTTAGAAGATGCTAAGTCTTTTTTAACAATAAGTTTATTATAATTGTTTGGATAAAATATTATTTTGGAGTTTACAAAATGTTGGTAATGGCATTTTTGTAATTAATGTGATAAAAATTAAGGAGTTTGTTAAGATTTTAAAAATAAGTTAGCAACCCTTATTTTTTTCCAAAAAGAACTTATAAACTCTAATATCTTTTTTTAAAAGGTTATAATCTCTTTTTTTTTTAAATTTACTAAACACTTTTTTATATCTTATAAGCCCTCAAACATCTCATAAAATATTTTGAGAAGCTTATAAGCTCACCCAACCCACCCTCTCTAGAATAAAAATTGTGATAATTAATTTTTCTAATCTATCATCTTTTCAAAGAGTAAATTTCTTCTTTTAAACTTTAGTTTTCCATTCTTTTATTATTTTTTTTTCCTAATTCATGCTGAATATATTAAATCTATTGCACTATAAAAGTTATAAGTGAATACCTTTCAAACAAGAGAAGTATTTTTTTAATTTACGCATACACACATCTCCAAAGCTAGGTAGATTTCAAATGTTGGTGTCGCAAATGAACTCTATCTTTAAAGTGGATTATTCATTTGTCTTTGATGGCATCTCAAGTTCCATCTAACCTTTGATTCGCCAACTTTCATTTTGAATCTTTACGATGACTGATTACTCGCTCAACCTAATAGCTTACTAAAATAAACACCTGAACGCATCACAATGTTGTGCCCACTCACCTATTCATAATGTTCATGTTCGCCTAAAGCTCGTGTGTCGCACACTGAGCATGTTTCCTTAATAGTCCCCAACTAGCTAGCATGCATGCCTTTAACCTTAAATCTCTTTGTGTACCTCTCGATGGTAAAGGAGCAATCTTGCTTCATCTTAGCATGGAGGGTCACTCACACACCATAATGCAATTTTCGTGCTTGTCTCTTGCTCGGAGTGCTTAGGCTTATAGCTCGCCATGGCGCCCACCGTTTGTGCCTCGCTCGACTATGGAAACATTTTAATCCAAAGCTTAGGCAATGTGCTATCATATTTCATAGTCTCACACAGAGCATAGAACATCATTTTCCTCTTCCTGGCATCTTACCTCAACTTCTCCACTATGCGGCTTCACTCCACAACTGCATGTCTCTAAGCTAGCGGCCCCTTGTAGCAAGGTTAGAACCTATAGCGCATGCTTACAAGTTAGTTCACAAGGCATTGGAGTGCTTGCTTGGATCACTTAATCGGTCTAGGGGTGTTGCCCCATAATTTTCAAAGTCCGCAAGGCAATAACATTTCTACTTGCAACCTCTCACCTCCCTCCTAGAACCAATGCGTGCCGTCCAAGCTCCACATCTCCCATTTGGTTCTTGACTCATCCAAAGACTCTAAGCACTCCTTTGAGATGTCTAGAGCTAGGCCCTGAAGGCTACCCATAGCCCTGAAAGGGTTGCTCACTTAGTGTCATGAAAACACAAGAGGGTTGGTCAATGCCCACTTCGCATGCCCATTGTCCCCCCTTATAATAGGCATGGTAGGGAAAAAGAAAAAGAAGTCTTCTACACATAATAAATGTTGAAAGGCCGAGGAGGTATATATTTTAGAATTTTCTCATCTGAACTCTAAATGAATCATCACTTGAATCATTGAGTATCTCCCGGCATCTACATCAACTCCACAATATTCTAGCTTTGTTTGATTCTTCATGAAAGAGGAATTGCGCTCACAATAAACTAGAATTAAAACAATGCCACTATGATTCCACACTCTAATTATCATAGCCATTTCATATTTAAACAGAACTGTCTGTCGGTGAAATTTGGTGAAAATATTCACAATACTTCAGGGAGCACCCTATAGAAAGAGTTTCATAAAACTAAATTGTGAAAGCCCTATGCTCAAAGTCTCTTTGCTACTCACGTGTGGAGAAAGTGCTCTCGACAGCCACTAAAGTCCGGTGCCCAGACGAACACAAAACAACTTCAAACTTGGTAGAAAGCATCTTACAATTCAGTGAATTCGCTACAAAGGTAGTTTTGCAATCCGCACATAGGAAGAGCCTATGCTCATGGGCGGATTCCTTCCTTATACGCTAGCCAACAACTCCTTGTCACTCCAAACGCCTCCTAAAATCACTATCGCCACTCTTCTCCAAGAAGCAACCTGTGACACCCGGGATGATGCCACTAAACCAATTAACTACTTGGCTCAAATGACAGAAGCATGCATAATTCGATTTTAAACTATTAAAAAATATAAAATAATAGTTTGATATACAAATTATGAAAATCAGGATACATGTATATACAGAAAACTTTAATATACTTTTCCAATATATATAATAAGAAGGTATGGTTTTCATTATAATTTAACTTGTAATTTCTTACAATATTATATTTTATATTAGTACTTCAATAAATTTGTCAATGATAGTATTCTAAAAATAAGTATGCACCGGGCAATGCAAGTGCATTTTTCTAGTTTGATAAAATTTCAATATACAATATTCCAAACACAATATAACACAAAATAGTTTCTATCAATATCCTTCATCTTAAACTTTATATGGTTTTTCAATTTATTTTACTAGTGATAATCACATCTCTAGAACAATTAGCATGGATAACCCATCTCCTCCTCTTCCCCTATGAAAAAAAATCGGATCAAGAATATGGCAGCAGGTCACCTCATTGATAATTCAACTAAAATTTCTTGATGAAGATAATAGAAAGACAGACATTATAATATGAAGTATCTTCATTTATTTAGATCATAATATTGACATAGTTAGTAAGACAACATAGAAGTTGGATTCACAATACAACAGAACAAAGGTAGTCAAAGGACTACAACTGAGTTTATATATAAATTCCAAGCGCCAGATCTTTCACCCATATGTTTTTCCTCACACACAACTCAAAACATGCTCAACTGTCGTCGCCTTCACATTGTTGGCCTCAAATTGAGACGAGAGGCGATTTTCTGGCCAAGAGACGTGTCGGCCTGCAGCATTGATTAATCCCACAAAAGTAAATATGATTGTTTTCACGAATATATCAATGAAAAATGATTATAAAAAAAAAAAAAAAAAGTGTTTATAAAGGCATAAGGATCAAACCTGAGTCAAGTATGAAATCCAGATACTGCGGACTTCATGAGTGATTCGTGGATCAGACAAAGCATTAACCCACCGGTGGATAAATCTCTCTTGCCTGAAAAAAGAGGTGTGATACAACAAAGAGATAAATACTCATGTAAATTGATCGACAAGCCTCTAATAAAGCTGAGCAGAGAGTGATGTACATACCTGTCTGGCTCCCATGAACGGTACATCACGCCAGACTGCTTAAAGTTATTCTCCTTCTCAATAACGCGCTGCAAATCAGTTAATGAAGCATTTATTATAAGATCACTCAAGAAATATCTTCATAGTCACTCTTTTCGAAAGTTATTCAGATTTCATCTGATTGGTTAGAGCGAAAAATACGTACCCTCTCGCGCTTCCCGGACAACAAAGCAGAAGGAATAGGGTGGCTTTCAGCATTATGACAAGGATAATACCTCGACGGATAATAGTTCACCTGGGAAAGAATAGAAACATCTTATTACCTTAAAAACAAATGTAAAATATGTGGGGTGGGGGGGGGGGGGGGGGGGGAGGGAGCAGTTACTAGACATATACTAATTAGTCTAGAGATGCTTATATCGACTGTTAAATTCTTTGTTTTTTTCTTTTTCTTGGATAGAACAGAGGAATATATAAATATATACCTCCTCATCCCTGTGCATGAAGTTCATAAAACCATCATAGTGATTGTTGTGATAAGCACATTTGGGAGCGTTAACCGGGAGCTGCATATAGTTCGGCCCAAGACGATGCCTCTGAGTATCAGAATAAGCGAAAACCCGACCCTGGAGCATCTTATCTTGGGAATAATATATCCCTGGGACGACAAAAGCTGGATTAAACGCGAGCTGTTCATTCTCAGCAAAAAAGTTATCAATGTTCTTATTCAAAACCAAGCGGCCGACAGGTATCAGAGGCAATATATCCTCAGGCCAAATCTTTGTTGTATCCAGCGGATCAAAATCGAATCTGTCCTCATGTGCGGGATCCATAATCTGAATATAAAGTTTCCATTCAGGATAGTTTCCAGCCGCGATCGAATCGTATAAATCCTGAGTGGCGTGGCTGTGGTTAGTTCCTCCAATCTTGACAGCTTCTTCGTCCAGCAAATTCTTCACTCCCAAAGTAGGCCTCCAGCAGAACTTCACATAATTTGCTTTTCCGGCCTTGTTGATGAGCATATACGTTTGGACACTTGAGCCCTCGATGTGCCTGTAATCTTGTGGGATGCCGAAATCATCGAAGAAGAACATAAATGTACTCAAACTCTCGGGATGGTGGGACAAGAAGTCGAGGATTCTCCAGTATTCTTGAATGTTGGATTTTGGATTGGGTTTGAAGGCGTGGATCACGTCAGGGAATTTCATTGGATCACGTACAAAGAAGACGGGGATGTTGTTCCCAACCAGATCAAAGTTTCCCTGTGCGTGAAAATGGAAGGAGAAGACATCATTAAATTGTAAAATATTTATATAGGAGTGTAAGATGTTGGATCTAACCAGCGTGGTAAGCGTGATTATAGCTCGACTCAAGTTTTATAACAAGTCAAGTTCGATCTTCAATTTAGTTCTTCAACAGCTTGAGAATTGGCTAAGGAGCTTTAGTTTTTCCTATTATTAAATATTTTGTATATTTTAATTACTGTGAGTATTGCATATTAATTATCAATTTAGATTTTATTCAACATTAAAGTTGTTCGAATATTTTGTTGATCGAGCTTAGCTCGAGCTTGATTAATTGAGCGTTCGAGCGAGAACTCAAGTTTGAGCACTTTCTCCTTATTTTGAACTCAAAAACGAGCTTGAATTATTATAAAACTAAGATTGATCGAGTTGGAGTTCAAAATACTAAGTTCGAGCCTATCAATTTTTATTAGGACTCGAGCACGACTCAGTTACATGCATGCCTGGTTAAAAAGTTAACAAAGTAATTATGCGAACGAAGTTTTTACCTCTCTTGTGTAAAATTTCACAGCAAATCCTCTGGGATCCCTGATGGTTTCAGGGCTGCCACGCTCGTGAATGACAGTGGAGAATCGAACAATAACAGGGGTTTGAACTCCTGGAGCTCGGAGGAAATCAGCGCAGGTGAGGTGAGAAACATCATGAGTAACCTCGAAAAAGCCTTTGGCACTGGCTCCTCTGGCATGGACAACACGTTCTGGGATCCTCTCGCGATCAAAGTTGGCAAGTTTATCGACCAAATGGTAATCTTCAAGTAGAATCGGGCCTGTTGGATCAAAGATAATTTGTCATCAGGGAGTCTACTCAAGGCCATAAAAATCTCACTTGCTTATATATATGCATGAAAAAAAATGAAGTTAATAAGAAAATTTTGCATTTGGGGGCCAAAAGTTTGAAGTCCGACCTGGCTCAAGGCCAGAAAAAACATTACTTGTATGCATGAAAAATGAAGATAGCAAGTTTTAAGTACTATAATCAGAACAAATCATTAATTTCACTTCTTACATATCATACATGGTTGAAAAACAACTGACATACAATAACAAAATCCGAGTCAATCAAACGCTAATTAAGGTTCAGCTAACGTTAATATATCTGTGCTAAAAACGGATCTAAGAGAAAATACGTACCTCTGGTTCCGACTGTCAAAGAGCTGTCATTGTTCCAAACCGGAGCTCCAGACTTTGTGGTCATAAAAGGTGAATCAAAGGTACTTGAGGGACGGAGCTGCACCATCAGCCATCAACCAGAATTATTAAATAATCTCATCAATTTGATCAAACATAGTAATTATAATCGGGAAAACAATCTACAGAAATAAATCATGTCATAATTCATATTTTACTATTTAACGGGAAATCGCCCTTGATCGAGTACATACAACAATTTTAAATTCCTTCACAATTACCTGAAACAAAATTCAATTTGATTACATCTCCATATCCATCATTTCCAAAAACCCAACTATTACTTATTACCAAACACTTGTGTACAGTCTCTATTGTTTATACTTGTGATACTGTACCGCCGCACATTTGTTTTTCATGATCCATTCTATTTTTGAAGTTCAAATGGGATCTACATTATTTATAAAGTTTTATTTGTCATGAATGATAACTATATTATTATTTCACATATTTTTGCGACTGCAGTTATGAAGGTCCAATTGTCACAATATGTATTAAAGGCAATTTTTAAACTTTTAAGGATAAAAAAAATAGCTCTAAAAGTCCTTTATTATAGTAGTCATGTATGTGTATGTGTATGTGTATGTGTATGTGCATGTGAGTTGGGCATGGTAATACAAAATATTGCCTAGTTATGTACTTATTGCAATAGATGTATGTGCATGGGAAGTATATACACCAAGCAAAGTATTCATAGTATTGATCAAATCATGCAATATTAATTTATTTTCAAATTAAAAATACTCTTTCAAAATGGAAGAGGATTGAATTATATTTATTGTAAATTTACATGAGATGATTTTTAAATATGAAACTATTACAAAAATATAAAAATGAAGCTGTCGGCCACACTCTTCATTAAAGTTATACTTCACAAAATAAAAAAATAAAAATTTCTCTACATAATGCATGGTGCAAGTATTGCTAATCAAATCAAAAAATACAAGGCCAAGATTTAAATCAACGAAAGAGAAAAGAGTACCTTGTATGGATCCATTGAGAGAGGCTAGAGAGAGAGTGAGAGATTTTATGAATAGTTTTTGTGTGAAGAGCGGTGTGAGCTTGTGGCAACCAACTTTGAGACTTTATAGAGAACCACTAGAGCCTAGAGCCTAGAGCCTAGAGGTGGTGTTTGAGTAATTTTGAAATTACTCCCCATGTGACTTGACAAGTTCCACACATCTCTTTGAATTTTCTCTATGCATTTATATTAAATAATTTTTTAGTTAGTACTTGTCAATTTGATTGGGATTAATACTGATTTTTATGAAGTATAATCGATTATTTATGATGTTATGCGGATAATTTTCAATCTGATTGAGATTAATACCGACTTTTATGAATTATATTCGATTATTGATGGTGTTATGCAGATAAAATTAATGATTGCACCAGTTGATTTTCTGAATACAACAATTCAAATATGACGCAATGGAAGGAGTAAGATCAATAGCTGTTGTTTTCAATTTTTTCTTTTTTTAGTTACGTAAAAATGAGACTTTATAGAAAAGAATCATTATTTATTTTTTATTTCTAAATGAGGTGGAGGGGGCCTGATCTCGTTTGCTTACAATTTGCATTACTCTTTCTACTACAGTTAGGTCATTTATAAGAAATAATTAAGATCCTAATGAGAGAATTTAGAAATAATTTTTTGATTTTAAATTTTGCAACAAGATTAATATTGTCATCAGATTTTTTAATAACTTAATTATTAAAAAATAATTTAATAAATTAACTAAAAGGCATGTTTGTTTTCATTTTTTTTTTTAAATAAGACTAAACATTTCTCCTGGAATGCATTTTTTTTCCCAGTATATCCATTGAAATTTCTAGTTGTTCTCAGTCATTATATCAATGAAGAATTATATATACACTCATATCTTTCAACAACTATCTTCAATAATATAAAATTCTAATTTTACTACACTAATAAAAAAAATTAAATGAAAAAAACATTTACAAAAAAAAAAAAAAAATTCTCTATCTCAAAATAAAATGAAATATAACTTCATTTTCAATAATTTATTCAAACACCCACTACTTAAATATGTAGAGAAAGGGAATAACAAATTATTCCCATAGAAAATCTAGGAACAAGAAAATTGAATCGAAAATGTCGACAAATTCTATTTTCTTAAATTTTTTCTATCACAAACAACCCCAAAAAATATAGATGAAACATGGACTAAGAGGGTGTTTGGCTAATCTTACTTAAAAAGTCTTATAAGCTCCTACATCTTATAAAATATTTTTGGAACTTATAAAATGTTAGATTCTTTTTTAAAAATAAAATTTTAAAGTGTTTGGATAAAGTAATATCCTGGAGCTTATAAGATGTTAATAATGATATTTTTTTAATTAATATAATTAAAATTAAGCTAGCTTGTTAAGATCTTCAAAATAAATTAGACACTCCTTACTTTTTTAAAAAGAGCTTATAAGCTCATAGCATCTTATTTTTAGAGCTTATAAGCTCTTTTTAAAAAAAATATCAAACACCTTTCGACATTTTATAAGCTCTCAAATATTTTATAAAATGTTTTGAGGGGCTTATAAGCTCACTCAAACACCCTCTAAGTCTGCATCTTTAATGTATTTTCCGGAAAAAAAATAAGACTACAATTTCAAATTATACTGCATTCAAATTTTTATTTTTTGCGCAGACTAAGATAATACTTAGAAAATAAAAAGATAAAAAATAAAAAATTATGAAGTAAATTAATATTAAAAATGGAGTGGGGGAAAA
Source organism: Jacaranda mimosifolia (assembly GCA_018894105.1). Classification (NCBI taxonomy): domain Eukaryota; kingdom Viridiplantae; phylum Streptophyta; class Magnoliopsida; order Lamiales; family Bignoniaceae; genus Jacaranda; species Jacaranda mimosifolia. The sequence goes on along the minus strand of CM032131.1, from coordinate 2,137,347 downwards.
AGACATAAGAAACAGGCAGTAGTGGATGAACTGTCATTTATGTCTGCCTCCTAATATTTAATTTCAATTGGTACTGAATAATTTAATACATATTTTTAATTTAATACATATATTTGGATGATTTCCACGTGGAAAACACGTGATCCAATGCCTGAGAATTTATAGATATCAAATCAAGATACCTTTTATTGTCACTACCAAGTATACCACTACAACTGCCACCATGCTCGGCTGTCGTCGTGTCTTCCCATTTGCATTATATGCTTTTAGTTTAAAAAGAAAATATTGCCAAAATTTCCTTAAAATAAATTTTCTGTATTTTTGTTAAAAAAATAATTTCCGTTTTGGAAAAACCATCCGATAAACTTGTTATTTGAACAAGTTAAATTATTAACATACACCTATTTTTGGACAGAATTATCTATAAACATCCCACGTTAAGAAATTTTCTTATTTATTAATATTTAATTTTTGTAGTAAATTTTTTTTACAAAAGTTATTTTTGAATTATAAAAAATTCAGTCTCTTTGTTTAGTTCATTTCATTTTTAAAACCAAATTTTTCCCTACTATAATTTATATACTTAAAAACTCAAGAAATATATTTCTCCAAAAATTTTGAGTTCAATAAAGTCAAAATCCTCAATAATATAAATCAGTTTAAAAAATTTAAAGAATAAATTTATATAAAGAAAAATGTCAAGTATTCGTTAAAATTTCTTAACTTATAAGTTAAGTAACTTAAGTCCAAGAATTATTTCATGGGTTTTTTGGTTAGAAAATATATTTAATGGGCTTTTTAAACATAAAAATATAAATTAAGGAGTTTTTATAATTCTTTTTAGCTTTATCTTAGTGTTTTTTCCTCATAAAATAAAACTAAATATTTTACCAATATGCATCTTATTTCCTTTATATAAGTATTTACAAAAATTAATCATTTTGAATTATTACAGTAATAAAAAAACAAATTTATGTCTTCTTGATCTTATCACTATTTTAATATAAATATCTATTTTTTAATTATTATTTCACTATTAACATAAAAATATATAAAAATTTAATGTGATACCACTAATCAAATAAAAATTTATATAGAGACATTTGTATTAGAATTTATTAAAATCCAAAATAAAATCAAATATCCCCATGCATTTTTCGGTTCCACTATCAAAAAATATTCTCTCAAAATATGTAAAATAGAACAAAACATGACTTTTTTATTTTCTCTAAAACACTAAAGATATTTTCAAAATATATCTAATACATCATTAAAATACTCTCATTCCCATTTTTAAAGATAAAAATAATCATTATATATACATATACGCACACATACATCTTTTGGCATTACACTAATACATACGTGAAATATTAACATGAAATCACAATTTAACTCTGCTAACTAATAAAAAAGTAATAATTTAATATTTACAGTATAAAAAATCTCTTTCTAAAATAAAATCACAGCACATCATATTTTTCCAAAACATGCAACTCTCTAATTACGCCTCAAAACAAAATCTAATAATATATATCACAATGAAAGAGTTATTTGTATCGTGGTCTGGACCACACAAAGATCATCTAAATGAATTGAATGAAAATATTTTTATATGTATTATAAAAATATTTATATTAAATAATATGCATCACGCTATATTTTATTGAACGTGATTCCCGGTTGTTTAACCTTTTTGACCCTTAATGCATATAAGAACTTTGATTCTTCATAATTGAATGCAAATTGGGGCCCCATTGGTGTCCTCTTTTCTACAACCAATCACATCTCGTTCACATGCCAATCTATATATAATCAATTAATTGTCTCCTTTCCTTCTCATTCATTACCATTTTTCAAGTCTCAATTGTCATTATAAATTTTGATCTCCATAAGTTAGCATTATTACATTTACCATATATATATATATATATATATGTAAAAGAATGGTCTCAAACTTTACCTTTCAAAAGAAAAAGAAAAAGAAAAAGAAAAATTTGAAAGTATGTATGATATCACTTTATGCTTTCTCTTCTTTCTTTTTTTAAGAAAAGAAAAAACATATACAATCCACACTTTAGTACTATAAATATTTAACACTTTCTATTTTTACAGTATTTAATAAATTTTATATTTTTTATAAAAATATTTGTAAAAAAAAAAAAAAAACATATGTTCATGCTTTCTTATTGAAGGCATGGAATTTGAGATCACATTTTAAGAATGTATGTATAAATCTATAACAGTTTGAGTAATGGAGGGAAAAATTAATATATGAAGTGAGTGAATATTAAAAATCTAGAGTGGAAAAGGGGGCAATGAATAAGAAAGGAACAACTTGTAGCAGTTGTAGATGAATATGTGGATGCTATTTCTTAAACAGATTAAAATTCGTATTTTTTATATGGATCGATTCAGTTTAAATTATTGTAGATCACAATTCACAATTTGAGATTGTGATTTGCGGCCGTCATATTGTCTGCTAATTACTTTACATATTTGGGGTCAAATTGCTCTCAATCTCAACCCGTTTGGTTTTATTTCCACACATCATTTTTATATTATCTACTATTTAACTATGAAAATACATTACTTTTTATATATTTTCACTCGACATTAATTTTATTTTTATTTCAAAACACATTCTTCTATAACTTATATATCTTTTTTCAATAACATATATATCTTCTCTCTCTATTTCATTATTTCTATATCTTTCCACCTACAATCTACTAAAGTCAAAATAATCATTACTTTTTCAATAATCTATCCAAATACAAATTTATTTTTAACTCATTTTCAATAATTATTTTTTCAAAATTTAAAAATAATGATAATAAAAAATGAGAATGAAGATAAACCAGACGGGCATTAACAACAACGCCATATGTACGGCAAATGTCTGAACATATATCAATGTTGTAAATCATGATTATTTTATATATTCTCGATCAAGTCACTGAATATTTTATTTTTCTCTTTACAGTTTTTCTCGATCGTTCCATTTTTTTTTAATATATTTTATTTATTTTTGTTCTTCTATTTCATTGCTCCTTTTTCCCTCCCGATTTTCAATATTAAATAACTATTTAAAAAAAGAAAAAGAAATTAACCCATTGAGTGAGTAAATATGGAGGAGTGTTTGGTTTCACTTTCATAGCCCATTTTTTCATTTTTTACTATTCCAAAAATGAAACACATCATTTTTTATATATGTCCATCCAACATCATTTTCATATTTATTTTCAAAATATATTCTCCAATAACACATATATCTTCTTCCAATAATCTATATATCTTCTCTCTCTATTCTACTATTTCTATTTCTCTCCATCTATAATCTATTAAACCAACATAATCGTTATTTTTTCAACAATTCATCCAAATGCAAATTTATTTTTATCTCATTTTTACTAACTAACTTTTAAAACTTTAGAAATGATGAAAATGAAAATTGAAAATAAAAATTAAACCAAACGGGGCCTTAAGAAAGGAAAGGGCTAATGAGTAAGAAGGATGGGAGACAGCTGGTGGTAGATGGGATGTAAAAAGTTGAGAATGAAATATCAGCTGCAGGCATAAATGTTTGGTCACTAGTACCAACGTCTTTTCCTTTTTAACTATTATATTAGCCCTTTGTGCTATATGTCCATGAAGATGCCATAAAAAATGAAACCTTAGGCAAGAATCTCTTACATTAAAATACTTAATTTGGGTTATAACTATAAGACATTATCACAACCTTACAAAAGTGTAAATTAAAATAAAATTCATCACCATAAAACTTATTGAAATTCATTATCCCTTTTCATTCTTTATTTTCAATGTTCACCCACTACGTAAATTATCTTACGTATATATGGTTTTAGAAGTATGGTTTTACTCCAAGCTTTACATATGATATTTAATATTTTATTTTTATGCCAAACTATTTAAAAAAAAAAAAAAACCATAAATCAATCCTTTTTCTCCCCACCACTAGCTGAATTTACATATATGCATCCACAAATTTTTTCTTAGATATATTCTTATTTTCACTTTTTACCTTATATTAAAATTGCTCTTGATTTCAAACTTTGTTCTCTTCCCAAATATAGACACTAGAGCATTTTTCATCAACTTCATTAAGAAAAATATCACTTTGTATCATACTTGCATATATTAAATATGTCCTATGCATTAATTTTGAATTGGTATTGAGCTCTCTATGGAATTTATATTTTTCGAAAGTATAACCTCAAACCACATACCCCTTTGCAAAAGAATAATGACTAAGAGGGTATTTGGTTAAACTTATTTAAAAGATTTTATAAGCTTTTTTAGTTTATAAAAATATTTTTAGAGCTTATAAAATATTATATGTTTCTTTAAAAGAAATAAATTCTTAAAATATTTGGATAGAAAAAGATTTTATAGCTTATAAGATATTAGCAATGATAGTTTTGTAATTAATATGATTAAAATTAAAAAATATTATTAAAATTTTAAATATAAATTAGGGATTCCGTACTTTTTCAAAAAAATAAATTATAAAATCCTAACATTTTAAGAGCTTATACGGTTTTTTTCAAAAAAAAGAAAATGAAATATTGAAAAATATTTCATAAATTTTTAAATATTTTTATAAAATATTTTGAGAATTTTATAAATACACCCACACTCATTTCACTTGAAAGCATGGCCGGCCTTACACTTTCTCCTTTCCCTTTGGAAAAATACATATTAAAAAAGTCTATGATGATCCGTGATAGTTTCTTATCCAAAGCTTGGAGTTTATCCGGACGTGACATCACATGTAGAATCCCACCCCGCCACATGGGGCCGGTAGCTTGCCGCTGCTCTTGGAATGTGTGTCCACGATAAAAAAAAACGGTGCATCGCTTAATGCGCTGGTATTCGCTTATCTTAAATTGATTAGCACCGCTGATGGCCCCCCACAAGATAATTTTTCTCTATCATCATTCTTTTTTCTGAATATTTAAATTTTTTAATACAATTAAATTATTTCCTAGATTTGGAATTTTGAATGATTTTAATTATGGATGTATCTACGACATTAATTTATTATTGTTCTGAATTTTATATTCTGATACCTCAAAAGAATAATAATTAATTTTTTTAGTTTCCAAGACCTCATGAGAGGTAGTTGTAGATTAAAATTGTCATAAGCTATGAGTTTAAAGTCACTACAAAAAATTGAGACGTTAGTTACGATTTGTAGTTGATGTTAAAAATTCATAATTTTTAACTATGAATTTGACCTGTTGAGGATATTTATTGCAATGACAGAAATTTTACATTTAAAGTATGGGATCGAAAATTTGAATCTATAGACTCCTAGTGTGCATGTGTATAAAAAAAATCTATGAATTGAAAATTCAAAAAAGACACTTTTACTATTTCTACTCTATAATTTTAGTTTCAACATTTTCAGGAATTGAAAATTCTGCATAGATTTTTATTTGAAAATGGAAATATGTTTCGTTTGATTGTGTAAGAATATTGCCTCCCAAAAAACATTTTGGCTTTATAGAAGAATGGGAAGGAAAAGGCACTTGGAACATGCTTAATGTGTTTCCAACTTTCCATTTCAGAAAATTCTGAAATTTTTAAGAATATGTTCGGTTTTGATGTTTCAAAATAACAAATTTCATGTGGAAATTGTCGTGTGAAAATTGATAACTCATGATCACTAGATTTTCATTATTTTTTTATGTCCCATCAATTAATAATATTAAAAAAAAGTATCATTATTTTTATGGATCTTATTGCGTTTTGGACGTAAGCATAAAATGAATAATTTTTAATTTTGTTACATATTAGAGATATTTAGCCTAGCGGAGCACTCATTTTCCGAAATTAACGATGGCAATCATAATTTGAGAAAATAGAGGTATTAAATTTGAAAATATATATCAATCATAAGCTTGGAAATGGGCATATTCATTTAATTATGCGGATAAATAATGTATCCGTTGAAAAGTAAGTAAAATAAATAAACTTAATTAATTCAATTGAATATATTATATTATCTAGCTTAATTGTATGAATACGGGACCCATAACCTTATCCGTACCTGTCTAATCACTATTTTTGTGGGACAACACTTCCCACTTATGTGGCTGTTGGCTGTTGGCTGTTGGCTGGTTGCTGGTGGGATGGAATCATGGAATAAACCTCGAAAAAATCTGAAAAGATAAATTATCAAGAATACCCGCAAAACAATATTACAACTACAAATTTGCCCTCCATTCCATCCGACACTAGATACAATCGTACAAACACGATATATGTGGTCCTAAAGCGCCACTCGCACATATTTAATGGATGTAGCTTTACCTTATATTTTCAAGATTATTTAATATTTGTCACTAATTAATTTATCGTGCAATATCATTTTTTATTTAAAATTTAAATTTAAATTACCTTAACTACTATCTTGATAGTATTTATGATTTTTACTTGGACTAGATTGATTTGATTTGACTTGCCCTGAACTCGACTAAATCAAATATACATTAAAGAGTTCAAATCAAGCCATTTTAGTTGAGGATTATTTAATATTTGTCACTAATTAATTTGTCGTGCAATATCATTTTTTATTTAAAATTTAAATTTAAATTACCTTAACTACTATCTTGATAGTATTTATGATTTTTACTTGGACTATATTGATTTGATTTGACTTGCCCTGAACTCGACTAAATCAAATATACATTAAAGAGTTCAAATCAAGCCATTTTAGTTGAGGTTTACTTAGCAAATGAGACTTATAAATACTTCATGGTTTATTATTTATAAATCTGCTACCATAACTATTTGTATTAAATTTTTACCTAGCATTTAAATTTTCTTTTTTTCAAGTACTGATTTGAATATGGAAGGATTTTCATTGTGCAAACTCTAACAATCCTATTGTATTTGTAGTTTTAGGATTCAAAACCAAATTGATCAATTAAAACTTTTAGCAATTAAATGATATTTTTCCAAATGGATACAAAAGATAGTATGATGTCAATTAAAAAGCCTCTAAGGGAACACAAAGTGCCCGTTTTGTTTCATTCTCAACCTTCTTTTTTCAATATATACTATTTCAAAATTAAGAAATATTAAATTATTCTTATTTTTATTCGATATTATTTTTATTTTTATTCTCAAAACATATTTTTTAATATTTTTTTATATATCTTTTTATAAAAATCCATATATATTCTTTTTCTATCTCATTATTAGTATTTCTGTTCACTTACAACCTATTAAATATTATATAGTCATATTACTTTTTTAACAGTCTATCTAAATATATATTTTTAATTTATTTTTATTAACTATTGTTTCAAATTTTAAAAATAATAAAAAATGAAAATGAAAATAGAAACCAACCGGGCCCAAAAGACTTTCTCAAATCTCAAATTGTATGTTTGTTTGGTTTGAAATTTCCACGAGATGGTAAAAAATATCTAGAATTTAAAGATTTTTAAATTCCCGCGGCCGTGTGGCTCCTGAGTCCTGCCCAACAATAATGGAGGAGAGAGAATTGGGGAAGAAATTTGGGGACCTTGACTAAAGCTAATTTGTGTGTTACTCCTCGTCAAAGCACGTGCGACAATAACGCATCATTATAGCTAGTCCAGAAAAAGATACATATCATATACATATATTTGCTAATTTAATTTTAATTATGTGTGTTATTACGTTTTTCCTCAATCATTTTCCAATCCATTTCAAGAAGAGTAAACGGTCCCAAAACGAAAAGTTGCTTCCAAAAATAAATAGTCTGTAGATTACGTAGTACGCATTAAGAGACGTGACAAAAAGGTTGTTCAATTACTCCAACATTATGTTAGTAGAGTAACAAAAATAAATATGGAAGAAATACTTTTTTAATATTAAACAGTAACCGAAAATTATGAAAGGTGACAAAAAAATTATTATTTGAATACTGATAACACACAAGTGACATTCACATGGTGTGTTTGTAATAATGTCAAAAGTAGGGTATAAACAGAAGTTAAACGGATAGAATATATTACTTTTATATTTGTATTCGATTAATTTTTTGAATATTCGAATATGGATATGAATTCGATGGATATTTAAGCAAGATATCCGAATTCATATCCATTGAATATCGGTCAAATTTGAATATATCCGTATTCGATTATAATTATATAGATGCATCTATGTTTGATTAAAATTATCCATTTTTGAATTATTTTTTTATATTCATATTCAATGATAATTATTTAAATATTCACTTATGAATATTCAAATATGTAAATTTATTAATATATAATAAATATATATTTTTAATTAATAGAAGGAACTATACAGTTTCATTAAAAAAAAAAAAGAATCAAACAAGTAGCATAATTTTTAATTAATATTGACTTTATAATTGATTGGTAGTACTAATTACCACCAACAATGACATTTAACTATATTAATTATTAAGTAAACCAATAATAATTATGTTGATTAACTTTAGTTTTCAATTTTTTTCCTATATTACAATAATTTTTAAATTTGTTCTTTTTTCTTCCCAATTCTTCAATTATAATTTATATATATATATATATATATATATATGTATATGAATTATGAAATTTTTATTGAAAAATGCAAATAATGTATTATTTAATAAATTATATTCGGAATGCATATTAAATGGATCGGTACACATTTACTATATCCGTATTTATTTATAATCGAATATCTACTAATTAAATACGGATAATATTCTTTTTAAACAGATGTAGATAAATTTTATGTAAACATATATGGATACAATCAGTAAATAAATATTCGAATATTCATTTACAGCCCTAGTCAAATGATGTTTTCCAAAGAATCAATGGTTGATATGCACTAAACAAAAATAGAAATGATCAAATATATTTTGCGCACGTATGTAATACCATGAGTTGACCATATCAGTTATCATCTTCATTAATAAAAATTTAAAATATTATTCTAAAATTAAAATTTTGTATTAATGAGCAAAAATACCCATAAGTTGGACAAAACCAATGATAATTTATGTAGCAAAATAACCCCTCCATATATATTAAGTGGTAATAATTTGAGAGAAATTAAGGTGATCTCGACGACCACTTTGCTTCAACTATCTCTTCATTGGTAAGTCTTTTTCCTTGCTACTTCTATGTAGTTATATGGTTGTCAATTAATTGGCTTACGATTCTATTATTTATTTTATAAGCGTTGGTATTATTTTATGAGTAAAAAATGCGAGGTCCGCATAAATAACTCAAACAATAAATCTAATTTCAATATACAGATGTTTATTTATGAAAGTAAACTCAAAAATAAGATGAATTTTTTATTTTATTTTTTTGAAAATATATTAAAGCTAAACAATAGAATGACTGAAAATTGTTACGTATCAAAAATATCACTTTTAACATCTAAATGATGATAGGAAGAGCTAGAAAACCTTTCTGAATAAATATTTAATATAGTTTTCATAAATTAAATTTTGAATCTTGCATTATACAATTTAATGGGACATACATTTTACTATAAGAAATTATTGCTCTTTCTTTAAGTATATTGTAATTCTTAGTTTCTTTTTATTGTTCTAATATTTCATGTGGAGGTATCTTTTTCTCTGCATGTTCTCACCCATATTTTGTCGTATGGAATTTAGTTCAGCTGATCAACTAACGCTCTCTTTGTGGACCTTCCCATCTAAGACTTAGAGGACTGGTTTCAATTATTTTGTAATAACTGAACTTAGAAATATGATGGAAAGTCGAAAAACATTTTTTAAAACGATAGAACGACTAAAAAATTCTTTGCACGAAAAACATTAAAAAATGATGAGAAAAGACCCTCTAAATGAATATGTAATATGACCGTAAACATATTGATTTTTGACTAACTAAAAAAATGATATTTGAAAAATAACATATTTGTTATTGATTTAAAATTTTTATTTATATATCGAGATTTATTAAATTTAATTTTAAAAAGTAAATAGTTAATTTTAATTAATACTCTAATGTTTATTTTGCGTGCAAATCAGATATCAACAAACATCAAGTTGAAGTGTCACAATGCCAATCAAATCAAGTATTATAGCTCAGCAATCTCGGGCTAATCAAGTTGAGAAATGTGGTGTATTTTAATATGTGGACTAATCAAGTCAAGATAATATTTGTGATATTATCTCTTAAATAATGTTATTATCAAAGAGATAAATATCAAAGAAGTTCAAGGAAGTCTCCTAATAAACACTTATATAAAGGAATGATTAAGACTCATTCAAGACAACAACAAGAAGACAAGTCATAGCAAACAAAAAAGACATTGAAGGAGTTCAATAATTCTCTCAATCAAATTCAAGGAAATTTAGGGCGTTCAAGGCGTTCATCAGGGAGCTCATCAAATTACGACATATGATTTGAGAGTATGATGTGAAGCCCTCAAATTAGTGTTATTTTCCTAAATCAAATTCAAGAAGATCAATTGTGTTCAAAGTGTTCATCGTGGAGCTCGTCAAAGCTCAGTATTTTATTCAAGGCTCCAGTGCAAAGCCCTCGAATTGACGTTATTTCCTCAAATCAAATTCAATGAGATCTATGGTGTTCAAAGCATTCATTGCAGAGATCATCAAATTACAATATTTGATTGGAGACTAGGTTGTAAAACCCTTGGATTAAACATTATAAAAGAAAAAAATCAACTTTGAAGGAGATCGAAGCACTAAATTTCCCCGCCAAAGTCCAAATCATCATTTTAAGTGAAAAATCAAAGGATCATCAAGGATTATATCACATCATAAATTTCTATAAAAAATTTATTTGTATGAATTTTTCTTGTCTCGTAATTTTAATTTTGCAGACAAAAATTTGCATTACAAATTTCTAGCATGTTTGGTAGGACTATCTCTACCTCTCATCTCTTGCATCTATCAAAATTGAAGTATCATATGGCTACTTACCATGATATTGAAAGTATTACCTCAAGTTCCTCAAGTGCTAAAATCTAGCGTCATCACAAGAAATATGTCCAAGAAGTCGCAATCATCTTCGGGGTGACTCTTTTGCTTAAGCTACATAGAAGGCATTGCCGCATTGCCTCGTCTTATTGGTATGGATGAAGATAATGGAGATTCAAAGAAGGAATCTATGTCATTCACTCTTTACTCAGCATTAAGTTCCTTGGGCATAGTGTTGGTGATGATGACTATGCTATAATCTTGGAGGAACAAATCACAAATTTAACAAGACCATTGAAGGACTTGCAAAGCATGTCTAAGAGAAAGATTATTAAATATCCAAGTTGATGAACAAAATAGGTAATGTTGATGCCAATCGCATAGCATGGGAACAAGTTGAGGCTCAGGACGAAGGGAAAAAATTTCACAAAGAGACAGTTCGCCGAAATAAAAGTTTTGTAACAAAAGAACAATAAGTTTCCACTAATTGACTAATTCCTATCAACCAACTGAAGGAGTTTATTTGAGAACTATCAAAAGACAAGTTTGAAAGAAGTTCTAAGTTGTCTATGACTTACTCTAAACCATATACTCAAAGAATTGACAACTTGAAGAAGTCAACTGGTTACCAGCCTCCGCAGTTTCAACAATTCTATGGCAAAGGTAATCCAAAGAAGCATATGGCTCATTTTATCAAGACTTGTAACAATGCTGGGCATATGAAGATCATTTGGTAAAGTAGTTTGTCCATCATTAAAGGACAACAACTTTGATTGATATACTGACTTGATTGGTATATTGACTTGGAGGCAAGCTCCATCGATAGTTAGGGGTAGCTAGAACAAGAATTTCTCAATCACTTCTATAACACCAGAAGGATAATCAGTATGATTAAACTCACCAACTCTCGCGGTGGAAAGAAAAACCTACCAATTGACTATATCAATTTCTGGAGAAATTTGAGCATTAAGTGCAAATATCAATTATCAGAGGCTTCAGCCATTAAGATATGTATTTAATGTATTAGAGTCTTTGCTACATACTTCAAGGAATCAAATCAAATACTTTTATAGATTTGGCAACTCATGCACATAGTATTGAAATGAGCATGAATTTTGATGAACAAGAACACTCAAATAGTGACGATGATGATAAAGATGTTGGGGGTAATTAATCTTCATCTTTAGTCTTTAAATTTCAACTATTCCTTGATAAGAGCATAAACTGTCAACAATGCTCCCAAATATGAGCATAAACTATCTGAAGTTAATTCTCAAATTAAAGTCTGCTAAATTGCTCCTTGATAAGAGCATAAAATGTCAATAATACTCCCAAATACAAACATAAACCTCCTAAAATTATCAAATCAAAGTCTTTAAAATTCCAAATCTAAGACTGAAGTCTCCAACTATATGGCTCAAGTATTTAAATTCAAAACTCAAGTCTCCAAATCCCTAAGTCCAAGATTCAAATCTCCAAGTAAATCGTCAAATCCAAAACTCAAGTATTCAAATCTCTAAGTCCAATGTTGTCATCTAGGAAAATCTATTATGAAAACTATGAAATAACAATAAAATAATTCAATGAAAACTCACAACATATTTAAACCACCAATGTGCCTAATCTACTCGACAAAGAAAGGATCTTATTGATTTTAAATCAAAGTAATAAATACAACTTGAGTCTCACAAATCTCACGAGAACACCTAACACCCTCATTCTAAACCCCGTCTCGAGAAAACTATCTCAATAGTAGTTAGAATCACTCATGTATAGTTTATCTCTCTTTGTCCTGGAAGAAAATGCTAAATTTATACTCGCAACGAAGAGTTCTTCGCCTATGGGCCTACACCGCGTGCTGGGGTGCGCATGACTTGCGCCCTGACATGCAAAACTATCCATTTGGTAGAAACCGTTGTGCCAAGGCGCGCGACATTCCAGTAGACTGCGTATCGAGGCACGTGGTTTAGTAGCATGCATGCTCGGGCACACATCTGCGCCCAACTTTCTCGATTTCGGGCCTTGGCGCGTGCCTTGTCACACCCCCCATGTGTGCTGAGGTGTGATCTTGCACCCATTTCGATCACTCTGCTCTACTCTATTTCGCTTCATTTCTTTCGTTTTTGTGTCAATTTTAGCCCAAATTCAATGCAAAATCAATAATTCTCCACATTGACTTGAAATTTACCAGCTATTTTCTTTGTCCTTACCACCAAAAGGGCTTGTTATCTAAGTCTGCAAATATAGATCAAATCCAAGCAATGCTCGAATTTATTTCCTAGAACAATCTTAGTTAATATGTCTGTCAGAATCCTTAGTCCCAACCTTGTCAACCAAAATAACACCTTGAGACACCATATCTCGAACAAAGTGATACCTCACGTTAACGTGCTTTGTTCACGCATGAAAAGCTTGATTCTTTGACAAGTGTATGGCACTCTGACTGTTACAAAACACGGAAGTAATCTCAAAATCCATACCCATATCCTCGATCAGCCTCTTTAGCCAAATGCCTTCCTTCATGCCTTCAACCAAAGCCATGTACTCAGCTTCTGTTGTGGACAATGCAACTAATGATTGCAAAGTCGCCTTCCAGCTTACTGTACAACTTGAAACACAAAATACATACCCAGTTATGGACCTTTTGCTGTCCAAATCTCTGGCATAATCTGCATCCACATAGCCAATAATTCTAGCAATAGATTCAATTGACTATACTTCAAACATCTATATGTAGATCCTCTCAGATACTTCATGATCCATTTTACAACCTGCCAATGAGTCTTTCTTGGCTTGTGCATGTACTTGCTCACAACATTAACTGCATCTGAAATGTTTGGCCTAGTGCACACCATGATGTACATCAAGCTACCCATTACACTAGCATATGACACATTTGACATGTGCTCTACCTTCTCCTTAGTACCTGGTGATAGATCTGATGAAAGCTTAAAATGATCTGCAAGTGGCGTATTAACTGGCTTGGACTTATCTATCCCAAATCGCTTAAGTACTTTCTCAATGTAATGTTGTTGAGACAAGTGCAACAATCCTTCGTATTTGTACCGGATGATCTCCATGCCCAATATTTTCTTTGCGCCACCCAAATTCTTCATCTCAAATTCTTCATTTAACTAAGCCTTTAAAATATTGATCTCAGATATGTTTCTAGAGGTAATCAATATATCATCAACATACAACAACAAATATACGAGAAAGCTATCACTAAATTTTTTATAATATACACAACAATCATAAATGCTTCTAGTATATCTTATCTTGGTAATAAAAGTGTCAAAACTTTTATATCACTGCCTGGAAGACTGCTTCAAGCTCTGTAAAGACCTCTTTAAGAGACATATGCAACACACATGAAAGTATGTTTTACAACTGGGGAGAATAGTTCATGAAAGTCAACTCCCTCTCTCTGAGTGAAACCCTTAACCGATCGCGCCTTGTATCTAGCATTCTCAACCGTGGGAATCCCTTTTTTCTTCTTGTACATTCATTTGCAACCTATAATTTTCTACCCTTTAGGTACATTAACCAGCTCCCATGTGCTATTCTTGTGTAGAGACTCCATCTCTTCACTCATAGTTGCTGCCTATTTATCAGAATCTAGTCGGGAAATGGCCTATTTATATGAGACTGGATCATCTCCTACGAATTCCTCAGCTGAACTCAAAATGTTGTGGTGGTTTGATCTACCTTCTCTCTCTATCGTGATCCAAATGATAGTTTTGTAGTGAATTGTTTTCCTGCTGTTGATTAGGTGATAATGAATTTTCATCAGTTTCATCTATCACCTTCTGTTTCTCCTTTGAAACTTGTGGGGTATTAATTTCAATCTCCACTTTCTCCTTAATGCCTTGTTTACTACTCTTGAGCTGCTCCACCTTCTTCATCATAGCAGACTCATCAAATGCCATGTCCCTACTGATAATCATCTTGGAGCCCTTATCATCATTACACAACAAACGATAACCATTGACTCCATCTACATAGCCCAGGAATGTGCACTAGCCCTTGGCTCAAGCTTCCCATCCCGGACATGAGCATAAGCTGGACACCCAAATACTCTCAAATTTGAGTAATCAACATGAGACTTAGATTAAACTTCCATTGGTATCTTACAGTCCAAAGCAGTCGATGGTGACCTATTCACCAGATAACAAGCAGTGTTTATTGCTTCTGCCAAAAATACTTGGACAACCCAACAGTAAAGAGCATACATCTAGCTCTTTCCAAGATAGTCCTGTTCATCCATTGTGCAACTCCATTCTACTTTAGTGTATGTACAACTGTGTGATACCTCACAATTCTTTTCTTATCATAAAATTTTTGAAATTCCTTATTCTAGAACTCCAATCTGTTGTCAGTCCTCAAGCAATTTAGCTCATTTCCTGTCTGTTTCTCGATCAACATTTTCCATTGCTTGAAGTTGACAAACACCTCATCCTTATATTTCAGCATTTACAACCATATTTTTCATGAGAAGTTATCAATGAATGTCAGCATATACATGATACTTCCTTTTGAATGAACTTGAAGGCCCTCAGAGATCTGAGCAAATGTAATCCAAAGTGCCCTTGGTCCTGTGAACTGCAATGACAAACTTCACCCTATGTTGCTTGCCAATCACACATTGCTCGCAGAAATCCAGCTCTCCAGTCTTCTCTCCACAAAGCAAACCTTATTTGCTCAGTTCTGACGTCCCCCTTTGACTCATATGCCCAAGTTGTATATGCCACAATCTCGTAGTATTATTCACTGATGAAGAAACTGTTGCAGTATTAGAAACTGTGCTGCCTGCAATATGTAAAGGTCATTCCGCTTGTTTCCCTTCATGATAAGCAATGCACTTTTGAAAACCTGTAGAACTGCATCTCGAGTTCTGTACTCACAGCCATTCTTGTCCAGAGTACCCAGCAAAATCATATTTTTCTTCAGATCTGGAACATGACGCATATCTGTTAGGGTCCTTACTGTGCCTTCGTGCATTCTGATACAAACTGGTCCAATACCTACAACCCTGCATGAAGCATCGTTTCCCATAAACAATTTACCACTATTATATTTTTGATAAGTGGTAAACTAATCTTCTCATGGGCACATGTGGTAGGAACAACCACTATCCAAAATCCACTCTGAACTTAGTAAACTCTTAATAACATTGAGAACAAGCCCACCACCAAACTCATCCTTCGCCATTTCACATTCCGGATAATTTCATTTCCAGTGTCCCTTTCCACTGTACTTAAAATACTTGTCACTTGTTCTAAGCTTGGTTTGGGAGTTTAATTGGCCTTTACTCCTTTCCCTTTCTCTCGATCTCCCCTTCGCCACCAATCCTTCCCAACTTTCACTATCATTACTGCTCAGAACATATTTTCTCAATTCGTTGGAATTCAATAAAGATTTCACATCCTCTATTGAAATCGTATCTCTCCCATACATTAAAGTAGTAGCTAGGTGCTCAAAGGATTTGGGTAGAGAACATAAGAGAATTAATGTTTGATCTTCATCTTCAATTTTTATATCTATACTAGCGAGATCCAGAATCACTTTATTGAAATAATCAATGTGTTGAGTAATAGATGTACCTTCTTTCTTTCGCAATGTGTATAAATGTTATTTCAAATACAACCAATTCGTCAGGGACTTCATCATATAGAGACTCTCTAGCTTCATCCACAATTTTGCTAGCGTACTTTTTGTGGCGATCTCTCTCAGTACGTTATCTGCCAATGATAACACTAGAGTACCGTAAGCCTTCGCCATGAACTTATCTTTCTCCTCGTCTGTCAGCATCTCTAGTAAGAAATCTTTGTCCTTCAACGCTCTCTAGAAACCTTATTAACACAAGATGGCTTGCATCTTCATCTTCCACAGCCTAAAGTTGTTCTTCCCATCGAATTTTTCTACCTCGTACTTCATGACTGACATTTGATCCAACTTGCTTCAATACCAATTTGTTGTCACCCAGGAGAATCTATTATGAAAACTATGGAATAACGATAAAGTAATTCAATAAAAACTCACAATAGATTTAATGTGGTTTGGCGATGTGCCTAATCCACCGACAAAAATAGGATCTTATTGATTTCAAATCAAAGTAATAAGTACAACTTGAGTCCCACAAATCTCACGAGAATACCTAACACCCTTGTTCTAAACTCCATCTCGAGAAAACCATCTCAGAAACAGTTAGAATCACTCATGTATAGCTTGTTTCTCTTTGTCCCGAAAGAAAATGCTGAATTTATACCTGCAATGAAGAGTCCTTGGCCCATGGGCCTGCACCGCCCGTGGGGCGCACATGACTTGCGTCTTGGCATGCTAAATTGCCCATTTCACTGAAATCGCCTTGCTAAGGCTCACAGTTCATGTAGCATGCGAGCCCGGGCGCATGCTGCCTTGCGCCTGAGTGCACGTCGCACCCAACTTTCTCGATTCAGCACCTTAGCACACGCCATATGGTGCCCCGTGCACCTATTTCAGTCATTTCGCTCCATATCTTTCGTTCCTTGTTAATTTTAACCTAAATTTCAAGGCAAAATCAATATCCAAGAATCAAGTCTCCAAGTCCAAAACCTAAGTTTCCATATCTCCAAGTCCAGGAGTCAAGTCTCCAAGTCTCTAGCTCAAGACTAAAGTCTCTAAATCTCCAAGTCTATGACTCAAGTCCTCAAGCTTAAAAGTCAAGCCTTCAAATCTTCAAATTTAAGACTCAAGTCTCAAAGTCTTCAAATCCAAGACTTAAGTTTCCAAATCTCTAAATCCATGACTCAAGTCTTCAAGTTTTCAAGTTTAAGACTCAAGTCTCCAGGTCCAAGAATCCAGTTTTCAAGTCTCCTAATCCGATCTAAATCCAAGACTCAATTCTACAAGTCTCTAAGTCCAAGAATCAAGTCTTCAAATCTCCAAATTCTATGTGTTACTAAGAGCTTAAACTGTCAATTATGCTCCTAGATATAAGCATAAATATAAAGCTCAAGTATCCAAATTCTACGTGTTCTTAAGAGTTTAAATTGTCAATGATGCTCCGAAATACAAGCATAAACTATTTGGAATATTTAAATTAAAGTTTTCCAATGCGGTCCTTGATAAGAGCTTAAATTATTAATAATGCTCCTAGATATAAATATAAACTATCTAAAATCTTAAAATTAAAGTCTTCCTATGTACCCCTTAATAAGAGTATAAACTTTCTATCAAGTTAAACTCAAGTAGACTCCTTGACATGAGTACAAATTGTCAATCAAATTCAAGTGGACTCCTTAACACGAGTGTAAGATGTCTATCTTCTCCATGACTCATAAGCTTAAACTACATGTTATTCCTGGCCTACATGAATATAAATTGTGAACGGATGCCTCTGAAAAAAATAAGGTTTTGAACTAAGTAATGACTTAATCCTTTTGATAGGGGTACATAGACAACTTGGCCTTGTTTTCCAGGTTTAGTCATCCATTAGTCTTTATAACTTGGATGGAAAATTCGAATAATTCTGGAGGTTGAAATGGCCATGGCAGAGCTTTTCTGCAACAACAGTGACATAAAAATAATTCAGCATACTCATTGGTGTGTGATAAAAGAGATACGCAGATGCTTTTACAAGGACTATTAGACAACTTCAGCTATACAAGTCTATTTCGGGATAATCTTAAAGGGAGTTGTGCATATTTAATTGAGCTTTTGAACTGAAATCTAGTATGCTTGGAAATAAATATGCCATTAGAATCCTATGAATGTGTATGATATGCTGCAAATAAATTTTACAGCTTCACGGCAAAGAAGGTTGGTAAGTGTCAGCACCGAGCACCTCCTTAGCAGATGGGATGACTTCATCATAAAAATCTCCATATATTTGCAATCCGCAAAGTCCATAAAGATCCTATAAAGAGATTGATAGTTCTTGATGGCAGTGTGCAACGTATTTGTAGAAAGGGCACCATAGCTCAAAGAATGCTTGGAGAATGTTCTTGCTATAGACGTACGTGAAAATAGATAGATATATATATATAGAGAGAGAGAGAGAGAGAAGGAAAAACTTTTAAATATTTCAAGCATCCCCTCTTTCATTGATGATCATAATATCTTTCGCCAACCTTGAAGTGGTGACAATTGTAGACATATTAATTTTCGGCCAGTCAAAAAAATGACATTTGAAAAATGATATACCAGTTATTAATTTAAAATTTCTATTTATATCTTGAAATTTATTAAATTTAATTTCAAAATATAAATAATTAATTTTTCAATTAATATTTAGTACTTATTTTGCGTGCAAATCATATATTAATAAGTGTCAAGATGAAGTATCAAAGCCAATCCTATCAAGTATTGTAGTTCAGCAATCTCAGACTAACCAAGTTACAACATGTGACGTATTTTAGAACGTGGACCAATAAAGTCAAGACAATACTTGTGATATTATCTCTTAGACAATGTTGTTATCTAGAAGATAAATATCAAGGAAGTTCAAGCATCTGGGAGTCTCCTACAAAACACCTATATAAAGGGTTGATCAATGCTCATTTAAGATAAGAACAAGTCATAGCAAACAAGAGAGACATTGAAGGAGTTCTACAATTCTCTCAATCAAATTTAAGGAGATCCGGGGCATTCATCGTTGAGTTCATCAAATTACGATGTATGATTTGAGAATATGGTGCAAAGCCCTTGAATTAACGTTATTTTTTCAAATCAAATTCAAAGAGATGCATGGTGTTCAAGGCATTCATTGGAGCTCGTCAAATCGTGCCATACGATTTGAGATTACAATGCGAAGCTTTCAAATTGGTATTATTTCCCCCAAATCAAATTTAAAGAGATCCACAATATTTAAGGTATTTATCACAAAGATCATCAAATTACAGCGTTTGATTTGAGGTTACGGTACAAAGAACTAGATTTGATGCCATAAAAGATGAAAATCAACTTTGAAGGAGATCAAAATGTTGAATTTTGCTGCCAAAGCCCAAAATATCTTTTGAAGGGAAGAATAAAAAGATCTAGATTAGGGATTGTATCATATCATAAATTTCTATGAAATTTTTATTTATATGCATTTTTCTTGTCTTGTAATTTTAATTTCATAGACACGAAATTAGCATTATAATGAATTTCATAAATTAAATCTTAAATCTTACAATCAGTACCAATGTTACTAAAAATGGACCTAAGGACATTTTGATAATTTAACTCGATATGACCAATCAATCTTAAAAATAATTAATTAAGTAAATTGGTTAGAGTACTCAAAAGACAAGCCAAACCTGCCAAGAGCGTAGAAAAACCCTAATAGGCTTGAGCCCATTAAGGCTAAAATCTATAAATATCATGTCCCAAAGAGAAACAAGACACAAAAAATCATTAACAAAATTTTTCAGAGTGAAAGAACTTTCAAGAAGAGAAGATCTCTCTCCGTGCATTCCTGATAAAACAAACCAACACTATGCTGTTTTATTGAAAAGGCCTCGCTCCAATTCTAGGCAGTATCAAGTACAAAAAATTAGGTGATCAATGACGAACAATTCACAGTTGATGCTAAAAATTCGTAGCTTTAACTACAAAATTAATCTAGATAAATTTGAAGTAAATGCTCTTACAAATAACATTCGCTACAACAAATCCAAAGCTGATAATTATTCTTTATATATGTGTGTGTGTGTGTGTTCGTTCTATGAATAATGCATAGCTAGATTAATAATTAATATTTGTTGGTCCTTATTTAAAAAATTACATTTGCTACAAAAAATTGTAGTTATAATTTGCCATATGTATCTATAAAATTATTTTTGTAGCAACTTTTCTACTTTGTTTTTTGATATGAGTATATATTTTAAATCAATGCTCTTAATTCTCTAAATATATTGTAAGGGATTTTTACAAATAATCCCCCTGTGTTAAGAAAAATAGGCAAATTATGCCCCTGTGAAATTTTTTTTTTTCAAAGAACACCCTCATATTTTGAAAAACCATGCAACGAACCCCCCCTGAGAGCGTGGGTGTAGCACACGCGACTGTGCGTGCATCTGGGTTTAAATTTTTGTATACAAAAAGACAATCATGCCCTTACTCATCAATCGTTGGATCTTCTTTTAAAAAATCAACGGTTTAAATTAAATTATTTTATATATTTTTAAAAACATATAAAAAAAATATATACAATATAATAAATTATCATATATAATGTGTATATATATTATATGTGTGTATATATATTATATATAAGTGTATATATATACAATTATATATATAAATGACTACCCATCCCACCAGGAAGCCAGAGCCGCCGCTGGCGGGCGGCAGCTGCTTCCAGTACTTGCAATAATTAAAAAAAAAAAAAGAAAGAAAATCAAAACAGCCGTCGACCGCCATCAAACACGGCTGCCATGGCTACATTGGCCATGGCAGCCAGTCGCCGGATCTGGCCACAATGCTGCCATGGCCATGGCCACGGCTGCCATGGTAGCCCCACAAGGGTGAGGGTTGGGGAGACGGGGTGCGGGGGTTGGGGGTAGAATTTTGTATTATATATATATTATTGAATAATTATATATATTATCATATATGTATCATATTGAATATATTATTGTATATATACTATATATATAATATGATAATACATATATAAATATAATTATCTTATAAAAAATAAATATATAATATCATATATATATGTATATAAATATATTATCATATATTCATGATAATAAATATATAAATATAACTATCTTATAAAATATATATATGGTTATAAATATATTATATATTTTCATAAATATATATAATATTTAATTTGAAATAAATAATTAGAAAGAAAAAAGATATAAATAAAAATTATTTAAATTTTATAGATAAATTTATATAAAGATGATGCTATTAAATAATTATATATATTATCATGTATAGGATAATAACATCATATATACTAATATATATCTTATCAACAAAAATATATATGTATATAAATATATTATATATTTTAATAAATATATATAATATTTAATTTAAAATGAATAATTAGAAAGAAAAAATATATAAATAAAAGTTATTTAAATTTTATAGATAAATTTTTATATATGTATATATATGCTATGTATATATATTTAAGTATAAATAAAAAATATATTATATATTTTATGAAATTTAAATTTTATTTACTTTGGAATGAATTAATAGAAAGAAAGATGAATATAATTGATAAGATAAACATCAAAGTGATTTTAATTTTATAAATAAATTTATATATGTGTAAAATGAGAATATATGAAATAATGGAGGAAGAGAGAAATGATAAATAAAAAGAAAAGAAAAGAAAAGAATGAAAGAAAAGGGAAAAAATGATAATAAAAAATTATTTCAATTGAATTGAAAATATATTAAATGATTAAGGGTAAATTAATCTTTTCATATTAAAATTATGTTTAATAGGCAACAAATGAGAAAGGGGAGGCGATGTGCATGATTTTTTAAAATATAAGGAGGTATTTTGAAAATTTATTTTTGATAAAAGGGTATATTGCTAATAGCAATTTACCCCCTATCTCTTAAAAAAAAAAAAGTTCATTTTATCAAAATCTTTTTATTACCGTTTTTTATGCGGAGGTATAATTTTCTCTGCATGCTCACAGAGATGTTTTGTCATCATATTGAATTTCGTTCAGCTGAACAATTGCTTTCTCTGTGGACCTTACCACCTTAAGACTTGAGACGATTTGGTACCCAGTCGCCATGTCCGTGATCTGCTGGGAATATATATAGTCATTATATGACAAAATTGTCGTGTGCTAGGGCCTAGGAGGGTCCTATGCTGTCCACATCCAACTGTTGCCTGAAAATGAGAAGACATAATGATAGAAGATTATGGGTGATTTCTTTTATTGAATGATTACCTCATCTAGATGTTTAGTATTTTTGGAAAGTATTTCCTATAAAAATTTAGAATATCAGCTATAATTAATTTATAATTAATATTAAAAATTCATAGCTATAATTTGTAGCTATAGTTGCAAAATTAATTTTTTAACAATTTTTTCATAGTATATACTTAATTTTCTGATATTGATTATTATATGTAGATGGTACTTTCTTGTGAAGTGTAGTGTGTATTATATTCATATATATATATATATATAGGTGATAATGAGATTCAAACTCAAAATTGATCTCTTGTTTTGCTTTATGTATGCTTTGAAATATCAGTTGACAAAAATGACGTCATTTGAGGGTCCCATGTTGTCCTTTCTAATTGTTGCCTGAAATAAGGCAGGCTAATCAATAGATTACGGGTGAGAGTGGCTTCTTTTATTATATGACCATCTCATTGAAGTATTTAAAATTCTTAATACATTTATATTTTTAAGGGTTTTTTTTTTTTTTTTTGGTGTGGTAGGTGGGGGTGTGAAGGCTGGCAGTTGGCACACGAAATTCTTTTAAAAAATATATATGTGGTTGTGAGATTCAAATTAAAATCACTTGCTTCTGCGCTGCTAATATTATATTTATACGGGGATGATCACAATTCACATCATCTAAAAATTCAAGCGCGTACGGCGCCTTGAACCACTTGACAAAAAACAATGTGACACGAGGGCCCTATGTTGTCCATTCCAGCTGTTGCTCGAAAATGAGAAGGGCTAATCAAGACATTACGGGTGATTGTAGTTTCTTTCATTAAATGGCCAACTTATCTAAATTTATTTAAGACTTTAATGTATTTCATTACAAGTGGCATTGTTTTTGTAAAGTCTGGCAGATGAGATTTTTTGCCATAAATATGTGACAATGAGATTCAAAGTCAAAATCGTTTATTTAATTTTATTTAACTCTAATACCATATTAAATTATCACTTCCTCTAAATGATTAAGCGCTCACTTTAGGCCACTCGATAATTATAAATAAAAAATTGAGTGAATAGTGGGTAATAAAAAAACTGATCTTTTTAAAATTAGCTAATTTAAAAGAAATCGTGTTGAACAGCAATATAGATTTCCGAATCTATTTATATAATGATAGAAAACAAATATTCAATATTTAATATCTCTAACATGTTTGATTTTCTGTCCTTTTGCACTTTTGTTAATCTGTTAAATTGCTCTTCTTGATCTCTTTTGACAGTAATGAATAATTGATGATTGCAACTTTTGACCAACAACATAGACTTCTAGTTGCCACTACCAGACAAGAACCCAAATGGGCCTGCCCTGCAATAAGTGGAAATAACATCTAGATGTGGATCAGCTTGGACTAATGTTAATTGTTACCCTTACATATGTAGAACTTTGTTTTGCTTTCTAAGAAAATGAAAAACTCTCCTCTCTTTTTTCCCCAGATTAAGTTATAGATATTTCAGAAACGGGAGATTATTGGACTGCTGCAATCTGAATCTTAATATGTGATGTATCAAAGTATTTAATGTATAGGTTGGCCAGTCCACTTGTATGGTTAAAGGCATGGTCCATACTTTTTGCTTTCTTTTATTTTGAATAGTTACTAATTGTTTTCAAATGAGTTATTGAAACTAGCAAGTTGCCAATTGCTAAAAATTCTTATTTGGAAATTCCCACTATTCTAATCATCGTACATTAAACGCATTGAAATTGCTTTCGTTTATCTATAAAATTGGATTTCTTTGTGTTGTAGTCGTGTCATGATAAGCATTCTATTGAATTGATATTTTGACATTATTACTTTTGGTTTGGGTGTGATTCTACTGCAAAAGTCAAGCACGCAGCAACTAATGAGCGCCGGTTACTTGGAGAGTCAAAAGTTGAAGGATGTTGAGTGGCACTGAGAAGGAGTTACTTGTCGTAGTTCAATGTCTTAATTAAGCTATGACAACATTTATACAATATTGCGGTGAGCCACTTCATCACTTAATCCAAACTCACCAATAAACTATGACCATTAGTAAAGAGCTACTGTTGAAATTTAATATTCTGTTAAAATGCCACACGATGCCCATTTGTGAATCGAATACAATTTTTTCTCCTTTTTATTTTATTTTATATATATATATATATATATTTTAAAATACAGTCTCATCTTTGTAACTAGATTAAGATTTGGAATGGTCTTTGCACTTCCAAAAAAAAAAAAAAAAAAGAAGAAGTAGATTTTATATTTACAGTTAACTATGTTCTATAAGTGAAAAATATAATTGATTTGTATAATTTTTTATTTGTTTTATGTTTACGAATCAATTATACATTAAAAATGAAGTTTCGAATTGGTTATGAAATATTTTTCATAACCACTGATAAAACAGAATTTTTCACTAAGAGTTTCGTTTCCAAATGATCTTTTTCAAAACAAATAAAGTAAAACAATTAGACCATCTACTAAATTTCATATTTTAAACTATATACTAATAATTTCAAAATTAAAACAAAACCAAATGATTATATATATATATATATACAGCAAACATGTATATATAGAGTAGTTTTAGATTACGAATAGACATTTTTTAGAATAGTTGGATTGTTTTGGATTTTGAAAAATAACCTTTATCAAGCATATACATTAAATGTTAAAATATCGGTTAATTAGAAAAAAATTCCTAAACTTACTTTCACTTTAGTGTTCAGTCCCCATTTGAATTTTTACACACTAAACTCCCTACTTTTTTACAAAACTTAGAAATCACTCCCCATATCTTTTAGAAAGACACATATATCCTTGTAACTAGAGAAAACAACAAAAATACCTGAGAAATACGTTTTTCTCTTCAAGAAGAATGCTTTCATATTTTTTTTCCTGAAATCGACGACTTCCCCAAGCAGCCAAACAAAAGGGCACGAAATCGTTCCTCTGCCATTGACGCGAGAAGAAGAAGAGAAAAAAAAAAAAAAAGGAAAAAAAAAACACCAAAAATTCTGCCATTTTTTCTGTGACCATGGAAGGAGAAACAGCGGCAACAAGAAGCGAAATATAAAAAGAAGTGATCGAAAGAAACAAATATATGTTTTCTGCATTTACAGTTTTAAATGTCTGTGATTTTTCAGTGTTGTACTTATTTCTTGTCTATTTTCTCATGTTTAGGGTTTTGATTCCCTTTTTAGTTGTTAAACACTTGAACCCAATTGATATATATGATTTTTATTGTGAGATGGGAAGTTTTTTATTTGTACTTGAAAGGCATGAAAGTTGTACTTCACTTTTTTGAGGTTTATACTTCTTTTTACCTGAAATTATATGGTAAAATTATCTGAAAGTGGTAGTATATTATTTGTGGTACAAAACATCCAAGCTTGCAGTACATATTAAGCAAAAGTGTAGTATATAATATGTGTAACTGCAGTATATTTTAGAAGTAAATGTAATATAAACATTCAAGCTTGCAGTACACATTAAGCAAAAGTGTAGTATATAATATGTGTAACTGCAGTACATTTTAAAAGCATTTGTAGTACAAAATATTCAAAGCTGCAGATTAAATGAAATTATAATATATAATTTGTGTGCATGCAGTATATTTTAGAAGCATCTATAGTACAAAAGCATTAAAGCGTGCAATATACATTAACTAAAAATATAGTATATAATTTGTGTATTTGTAGTACAAAATATTTAAGTCTGTAGTATACATTAAATGAAAGTGTAGTATATAATCTGTGTAAAGAGGAGCAAAACTCATCCGGTGCAAAAAAGAGATCAGAGTTGAGTTGGGGCACCGCATACACTTCGGGTCCTTGTGTATGTGTTGACGAGGATGTCAACGGATCGAGTGGGGGAGAATGTCATGGGTCGCTCATTGGAGAAGAATTGCGACCGTGACTTGAAGGAGCATTATGAGCGGCAAGGCATTGTCGGCTCACCCGATAAGGCGAAAAAGGCCTATGAGCAGAGACTCTTACGAGGTGCGGTTTGAAAAACTGTTTCAATGGCATATTTCTTGAGTTATGAGGATGCTTCCCACCAAGTTTGAAGTCATTCCGTGATCGTTTGGGCACCGAACATTGAGGGCGACCTAGAGCGGTCTTATTGCACGTAGGTAGTGCAAAGATGCATTGAGCAGAGTGTCTTGGAAAAGGAATTTTGTGAAACTGTTTCAGTGGGGTGTTCCTTGAGGTGTTGGAAACGTTCCCACCAAGTTTCACCAGTAGACGGTTCCGTTTGGATAGGAAATGACGAAGATCTTTAGAATGCGGCAGTGCAGTGGCAATGCTGTAATTCCAGCTTATTGCGAGGGAAATTACTGTTCCATGGAGAATTGGACGGGGCTGAAATTTTGTGGAGTTAATGTATAAGCCGAGAGCTATCCAACGGTTCAAGCGGCAAGTGATTTGGACACCGGGAGAGGAAGTTGCGAAAATGTAGTACAAAACATTCAAGCCTATAGATTTAAATGAAATTATAGTATATAATCTGTGTACATGCAGTATATTTTAGAAGCATCTGTAGTACAAAAATATTCAAGCGTGCAGTATACATTAACTGAAAATATAATATATAATCTGTATATCTGCAGTACATTTTAGAAGCAACTGTAGTACAAAATATAGCCTGCAGTATACATTAAATGAAAGTGTAGTATATAATCTCTGTAATTGCAGTATATTTTATAAACAAATGTAGTATAAACATTTATGCTCGTAGTTCACATCAGGCAAAAGTGTAGCATATAATCTATGTAACTGCAGTACATTTTAGAAGCATCTGTAGTACAAAACATTCAAGCATGTAGATTAAATTAAATTATAATTTAATATTTGTATATATGGAGTACATTTTAGAAGCATTTGTAGTACAAAAACATTCAGGCATGTAGTATATATTAACTGAAAATGTAGTATATAACATGTGTATCTATAGTACATTTTAGAAGCAACTGTAATACAAAACATTTAAGCCTATAGGGTTTGAATCATACTTTGTATGTACATACATATGTAAATTGAAGCATACTTTGTTTATAATATTATTTTGTATGTAAGTATAATTTTCCATCAAGTATTTATAATATTTTTATTTCAGTACAATATGAGGGAAATGAATTACAAATGTAGAACAAACAAAGTATAAATGGTGTTATGTTGAAGTACACTTCAATTCAATTGAAATCAAGCAGTGAATTTGAGTACAATATGATGGAAATGAAGTACAAATATAGAACAAACAAAGTATAAATGGTGTTATGTTGAAGTACAATTCAATTAAATTAAAATCGAGCAGTGAATTTAAATACAATATGATGGAAATGAAGTACAAGCGTAGAACAAACAAAGTATAAATAGTGTTATGTTGAAGTACAGTTCAATTAAATTGAAACCGGACAGTGAATTTGAGTACAATATGATGGAAATGAAGTATAAACGTAGAACAAATAAAGTATAAATGATGTTATGTTGAAGTACACTTCAATTAAATTGAAGTTGGACAGTGAATTTGAGTACAATATGATGTAAATGAAGTACAAACTTAGAACAAACAAAATATAAATGGTGTTATGTTGAAGTACACTTCAACTAAATTGAAATCGAACAGTGAATTTGAGTACAATATCATAGAAATGAAGTACAAACATAAAACAAACAAAGTATAAATGGTGTTATGTTGAAGTACACTTCAATTAAATTGAAATCAGGAAGTGAATTGAGTACAATATGATGAAAATAAAGTACAAATATAGAACAAATAAAGTATAAATAGTGTTATGTTAAAGTACACTTCAATTCAATTGAAACCGGACAATGAATTTGAGTAAAATATGATGAAAATGTAGTACAAATATAGAACAAACAAAGTATAAATGGTGTTATGTTGAAGTACACTTATTGCAATTAAATAATTAGTCTCCAATAATTGTAGTGATGGTCAAATACAATATTTTGAGATTATCGAATAAGGTGAAGTACGTATTTGTATGGGTTATAGGGTGGATATTATTGTCAAATGCTCATTTATTTACATCTTTGAAAACATAAGTATTCTTTACATTATTGCGATTGATAACATTCATTCGTTCAACATTAGTGGTTAACACTTTAAAACTTAAATATTATTTTATTCATATAATAAATATTACACACATTTTTAGAGTTTGGTTATTAATTACTGAGACTTAAAAATCAAATCATTGAACAAATTTCAATTCAACAATATTAGTAAAAATATTAAGAAATGGAGTACATAATGGCCGAAATGAAATATGTAATTAATAACCAAACTCTAAAAATGTGTGTAATATTTATTATATGAATAAAATAATATTAAAGTTTTAAAGTGTTAACCACTAATGTTGAACGAATGAATGTTATCAATTGCAGTAATGTAAAGAATACTTATACTTTCAAAGATGTAAATAAATGAGCATTTGACAATAATATCCACCATATAACCCATACAAATACGTACTTCACCTTATTTGATAATCTCAAAATATTGTATTTGACCATCACTACAATTATTGGAGATTAATTATTCAATTGCAATAAGTGTACTTCAACATAACACCATTTATACTTTGTTTGTTCTACATTTGTACTACATTTTCATCATATTTTACTCAAATTCATTATCCGGTTTCAATTGAATTGAAGTGTACTTTAACATAACACAATTTATACTTTGTTTGTTCTATATTTGTACTTTGTTTTCATCATATTGTACTCAATTCACTTCGTGATTTCAATTTAGTTGAAGTGTACTTCAACATAACACCATTTATACTTTGTTTGTTTTATGTTTGTACTTCATTTCTATGATATTGTACTCAAATTCACTGTTCGATTTCAATTTAGTTGAAGTGTACTTCAACATAACATCATTTATACTTTATTTGTTCTACGTTTGTACTTCATTTCCATCATATTGTACTCAAATTCACTGTCCAGTTTCAATTTAATTGAACTGTACTTCAACATAACACTATTTATACTTTGTTTGTTCTACGCTTGTACTTCATTTCTATCATATTGTACTTAAATTCACTACTCGATTTCAATTTAATTGAATTATACTTCAACATAACACAATTTATACTTTGTTTGTTCTATATTTGTACTTTATTTCCATCATATTGTACTCAAATTCACTGCTCGATTTCAATTGAATTGAAGTGTACTTCAACATAACACCATTTATACTTTGTTCGTTCTACATTTATAATTCATTTCCCTCATATTGTACTGAAATAAAAATATTATAAATACTTGATGGAAAATTATACTTACATACAAAATAATATTATAAACAAAGTATGCTTCAATTTACATATGTATGTACATACAAAGTATGATTCAAACCCTATAAGCTTAAATGTTTTGTATTACAGTTGCTTCTAAAATGTACTATAGATACACATGTTATAAACTACATTTTCAGTTAATATATACTACATGCCTAAATGTTTTTGTACTACAGATGCTTCTAAAATGTACTTCATATATACAAATATTAAATTATAATTTAATTTAATCTACATGCTTGAATGTTTTGTACTACAGATGCTTCTAAAATGTACTGCAGTTACATAGATTATATGCTACACTTTTGCCTAATGTGAACTGTAAGCATAAATGTTTATACTACATTTGTTTATAAAATGTACTGCAGTTACAGAGATTATATACTACACTTTCATTTAATGTATATTGCAGGCTTAAATATTTTGTACTACAGTTGCTTCTAAAATGTACTGCAGATACACAGATTATATACTATATTTTCAGTTAATGTATACTGCACACTTGAATATTTTTGTACTACAGATGCTTCTAAAATATATTGCATGTACACAGATTATATACTATAATTTCATTTAAATCTATAGGCTTGAATGTTTTGTACTACATTTTCGCAACTTCCTCTCCCGGTGTCCAAATCACTTGCCGCTTGAACCGTTGGATAGCTCTCGGCTTATACATTAACTCCACAAAGTTCCAGCCCTGTCCGATTCTCCATGGAACAGTAATTTCCCTCGCAATAAGCTAGAATTACAGCAATGCCACTGCACTGTTGCATTCTAAAGATCTTCGCCGTTTCCTATCCAAACGGAACCGTCTACTGGTGAAACTTGGTGGGAACGTTGCCAACACCTCAAGGAATACCCCACTGAAACAGTTTCACAAAATTCCTTTTCCAAGACACTCTGCTCGATGCATCTTTGCACTATCTGCGTGCAGTAAGACTGCTCCAGGTCGCCCTCAATGTTCGGTGCCCAAACGGACACGAAATGACTTCAAACTTGGTGGGAAGCATCCTCATAACTCAAGGAATATGCCATTGAAACAGTTTTTCAAACCGCACCTCGTAAGAGTCTCTGCTCATGGGCCTTTTTCGCCTTATCGGGTGAGCCGACAATGCCTTGTCGCTCCTAATGCCCCTTCAAGTCACGGTCGCAATTCTTCTCCAATGAGCGACCCATGACATTCTCCCCCACTCGATCCGTTGACGTCCTCATCAACACATACACAAGGACTCGAAGTGTATGCGGTGCCCCAACTCAACTCTGATCTCTTTTTTGCACCGGATGAGTTTAGCTCCTCTTTACACAAATTATATACTACACTTTCATTTAATGTATACTACAGGCTTAAATATTTTGTACTACAAATACACAAATTATATACTACATTTTCAGTTAATGTATACTATATGCTTTAATGCTTTTGTACTATAGATGCTTCTAAAATATACTGCATGCACACATATTATATACTATAATTTCATTTAATCTGCAACTTTGAATATTTTGTACTACAAATGCTTTTAAAATGTACTGCAGTTACACATATTATATACTACACTTTTGCTTAATGTGTACTGCAAGCTTGAATGTTTATATTACATTTACTTCTAAAATATACTGCAGTTACACATATTATATACTACACTTTTGCTTAATGTGTACTGCAGGCTTGGATGTTTTGTACCACAAATAATATACTACCACTTTCAGATAATTTTACTGTATAATTTCAAGTAAAAAGAAGTATAAACCTCAAAAAAGTGAAGTACAACTTTCATGCCTTTTAAGTACAAATAAAAAACTTCTCATCTCACAACAAAAATCATATATATCAATTGGGTTCAAGTGTTTAACAACTAAAAAGGGAATAAAAACCCTAAACATGAGAAAATAGACAAGAAATAAGTACAACACTGAAAAATCACAGACATTTAAAATTGTAAATGCAGAAAACATATATTTGTTTCTTTCGATGAAGTACAAAAGAAAGTATAATTTCAGAAAATAAAAGTACAATTTTAGATAAAGTGAAGTACAATTTCAGAATGCTTGAAGTATAAAGTCCTAGCAACTGCAGTATATTTTGGTTAATCGATAAAAATAACACTTAAAGTATATAACTTCAATAAATCGAGTACAATCTTTGATAAAATGAAGTATAATTTCAGAAAATCAAAAGTATAATTTTATATAGAAGACGTATAGTTTAGGAACACTTCAAGTATAAACTGCTAGAAGTTGCAGTACAATTTTGGATAATCAATTAGTAGAACACTTGAAGTATAAAACTTACATAACAGAGTACAATTTCAGAACACTTCAAGTACAAAACTTTACAAACTGCAGTCCAACTTAGATTTTGTAGAAGTATTACCTTAAACCATCACTGCTATTCTTTGCACTGCTGCTTAATTCATCATTTCGGTTTATCAGGATGTCAACAATGTTCATATTCAATGTCAAATGCAGTAAGACCATATTCATGACACTGTTATCATCAGTCAAACTCACGTACAATCTTTGATGTGGAGCTATGTATTGCAAACTGAAGTGTTCGGCGTTGATTTCACTCCATTCTCTTGAGAGATTAATGTACATGTCCATTAACTTGATTGAACAATCCTACTTCACTACTTGTTGACATTGTCGGAAAAATATAAGAAACCCAGAAGCAACTGAGAATGAGAAGAAGAAGAAGAAGAAGAAGAAGAAGAAGAAGAAGAAACTCGAAAATGATGAAAATAAAAAGAGAAGAAGACAATGCAGATGTCGAGTTGGTGGTTGTTGGCTCTGACGTTATTCTCGTTCCTGCCGTGGAGCTTGTTGTGTTTTTTCTGTTCTTTCTGTTTCTGGTAATGAGCGTATGATATGATTTACTGTTTGCTTATCGGATGGAGAAGAAGTGAGAAAAAATGAATGAAAAATATGATACTTATGGGCATTTTTGTCAAATCAAATGAGTAGGGAGTAATCTCTAAAAATTTAACAAAACTAGGGAGTTTGTTCTAACAAAAAACAAGTGGGGACTGATCACCAAATTGGAAAGTGCATTTGGTACTTTTCAATAAGTGTCCCTTAAAATATTCTTTTAAGGTAAATATATATTATAAGGAGGACTTGTATTAATTCTTTAAGATGCTGCGAATCATAACTAAGAGGGTGTTTGGCTAACCTTATTTTAAACATCTTATAAGTCCCTACATCTTATAAGATGTTAAATCTTATTTTTAAAATAAGTTGTTAAAGTGTTTGGATAAAATAAGACGTTGGAGCTTATAAGATGTTAATAATGATAATTTTGTAATTAAAATGATTAAAAATGAAGGAGCTTGTTAAAATTTTAAAAATAAGTTAGAGTCTTCTTACTTTTTTTAAAAGAGCTTATAAGCTCCTAACATCTTATTTTAGGATCTCATAAGCTCTTTTTAAAAAAAATTTACCAAACACTTTTTATCAACTTATAAGCTCTTAAACATCTTATAAAGATGTTTTGATGAGCTTATAAGCTCACCCAAACACCCTCTAAATCAATATTTAGAAAACAAATTTGCTCAAACACCAGATAAATATCAGTGCCTTGAATTCACACTACTCAAGCAAAAATGTATTCTTAATCGTATAACTTGATATGTGCCTAAATTACAATGCAAAACAAAATCTGAAGTCTACAATTTTTTTTTCAATAAAATATAATAATTTTCTACACATAAATTGAAAATCATAAAAAACTTCAATAATAAAACTAATGTCTTCTTAGTTTCTTTGACATTACTAATTCTCCTCCTATTTGAAAAACCAATAAAAAGGCTAAGCTCGAGAGCCCAATGAATACTTTAAGTATATTTAACGTGCAAAATAGAAATATGATAACTTATAGCTAATATATTTGTTGAATATATAACAAATGTGTTTCTAAAATAAAAATAATAATAGAAAAAATTTAAGAGTTGTTTTCAAAAATTAATAAATCTTTTCTTTCAAATTGTATATCTTACAAAAGAAAATGCGTGTGTCTTCCGAAAGGGTTGATTACAACTATAAATGTAGTGCCCCCCAACCGGAGGTGTCTACCTCAATGAAGATGCTACTCAAATCTAAATATATATATATATATATATATATTGCAAATTAAATAACTCGTGGGAATCCATAAAATAGAATTTCACAAACAACAACATTTTGCATTTCACACTTACCCTCGAACCATCACAAGTCACATTTAATACTGCAAAATCTGTCAACCTTACATCGTAACCTAGCATATTACAATCCATGCATTTATATACATCTGCAACATCATACACGTTATGTGAAACGTCGTTCGGCTCTCATCGTCACTTGCTCCTATTTGGGGTGAAGAATAGAAAGGACAATACAAAAAATGTAAGTCCGAATGACCCAGTGAGTTAGTGTAATGATGAATACTATAAATTTATTCCCATGTCGACCATGAGGTGAAATAAAAATAATTATTTTTCCATTGAAAATGATTTCTTTGAAGCCCTAAATGATCCATGTCAACACTGTCCCATACTAATATTGAGACTTCCCAAAGTTCAATGTCCTTTTGAAAAAGTTTTTAAGCCTTG
Source organism: Jacaranda mimosifolia (assembly GCA_018894105.1). Taxonomy (NCBI): domain Eukaryota; kingdom Viridiplantae; phylum Streptophyta; class Magnoliopsida; order Lamiales; family Bignoniaceae; genus Jacaranda; species Jacaranda mimosifolia. Next base: position 2,102,593 of record CM032131.1, on the reverse strand, counting down.
AGAGAGACGAAATGATCGACATGGTTTTCAATTAAATAATCAATTAACCTTACTCAAGTTCCAAAACATAAATATTAAAACATATCAATCAATTTCGCAAAAAGGTTATTGGAGGTCTCCAACCTTATGGCTGCACTTTCGAAAATTTTGAAATTCTTATCCCTCTAAATTCTGAATGATTGGGTTGGACAATCAAGAAATATAGTATGATCGACTGCATGTCAATCCCTTGCTCACGACAGTTAGCCTCCAACTACCTATGAGGGGATCCATGATGGATATTAGTCAGGAGACTAATCACTGTTGGCCCGATACTGCCAGTTCCTAGTACTGGGCTCAACGTTTGAAGGGCATCCCCAAGGGTCTCATAATTGAACATATTCCAACAGCACATCTCATATCATAATGCATCCGCCACACATAAGTCATCAAGGTAATCAAAATAAGAAATACAGTAATTGAATCTCAATACAATATCAAATTGTGATGATGTGTTCGTTCCATATATTAAATCGTATTTTATTGGTTTAGCAACCAAGAAACCAACTTCGGGGAGAACATTTCTCGAGTAGAACCATGAAACTTTGATTTTCAAATATCTATAAAATTTGTATCATAATTAAAATATCATGAAAACATGCATCAAGGATAACACAACGAAGTTATAGATATAACATATAGGTTCTTTCCCCAACAAAAAATTCTCGTATTAATGAGTATAAAATTCACATGATTGTTATCAAGTAGTGGAAGTTTTCTCAATGGACACACAAACTATTATCATCATCATCTAATTAACCTAAAACATAATATAAAGTAATTTAGAATAGCATTACGTTTAATGTCCTAATTTTAGCTCGATCAAGTTCATAAGCTCATAATTTCACTTTGATCCATCTCCCAATTTTTTTTTTCCTAATTATATAAATATCAAGAAACTAAATATTGTCATGTTCTTAATTCAATTGTTAAGAAATTCAGATATACATTCAGACATATCCCACTCATGTCTTTACAAGAAGGTAGACACATTTAAGGTTATTTATTTTATTTTGGAATGTTGGTTTGAATCCCAATTAATCTTATTGTTTACCATCCAAATACTCCAATGTCATAATACTCAATTTTCAGGTCAAATCAAATCTAAGTGCAAACTCTATTCAAAATTAACCCGAGCTAATTACCTTCATTTGTACACTTTTTAGTATATAATATCTCATTTCATCTCAATATAGGATTATAGAATAATTATTATTCCTCAATCTACTAGGCAGAAGTCTTATAATGAATTAAATTAGGTTTAGACCAAATATTTTTACAATCAGCTCTTAGGCATAAGTTAATTAAACGTTAAGCTAGTTCCAATTTGATAAATTTTCATCTTAAAACACGATTTAATCAAAATTTGAGAATTAAATCGAATAAAAATTTGATCTGAGAACTTTTACTAAAATTGGGTCGTATTCGGATCCAATCTCAAGCCCATAATAGCTCGAACAAGGTCAGAATTAGTTTTCCGACCTTCTTGCACAAACACCGCTGGAGCATCGCTGCCGGCCACCATCGGAAATGGAAGCCGCCATTGCCAGAAGGTCCACCATGATGAGGCGAGCAAAAACCTTAACTTAGTTTTTCATTCAGTCGTCGTTTGCCTCGCTAATTGGCCAGAAACTGCCTAACGTCGCCCTAGCGCCGCCGCTAGTCTTCTCGTTAAATTGACGCTACTATCATCTTACGCACCTAATTCCGACCACAACCCACTAAAGCCAGCCTCGCTTCCCCCTCCGTACGCCAGAGAACCACTAAACCAGCCACTCATCCGTCGTTGGCCTCTTTTTCTGGTGAATTCGGGAATGATTTTATGGATTATTTTATATGGTTTTGCTCCTTGTGCTAAGTAGAACATTTCTATGGCTTCAATTTCGAGTTTTGTGGTCAATTTTCTGCAACTCGTGCATTGGGTGGAGTTGGGGTTTGACTGGGTTGTTTTATGAGAATTAGAGAGAATTGTGAGTGACATATTATATAGAACTTAGGTTTTTAAAATTTTAATCTGATCCCAAACCTTTTCCAACGCTTGCAGTCTTCTCCTTCAGCTTTTGAGTGCCTGACATTGGCCCCTAATTTTCCAATTAAGCCCTTATACCTTTGATTTTCGTCTTTTCAACCTCTAAAATTTAAAGTTTAGAACAATTGGGTCCCTATCCTGTTTTTAATGTAATTCTTTGATTCCTAATAATTATATTTAGGCTACAATCAATTTAACATATTTGAAATTAAGGCTTAATTTTTATATTCTGCATCTTTTTAGCCTAGATTTGATTTATTGAAGCTTTCATTATTTCTTAATTTATAGTTTGAAAAATCTGGGTGTTGCAATATATATACTTCTTCATAGTGGAAAAAAGTATATAAAATCATTCTTGTTGCATTCATTAAAAAAAATATATCTATTTTTAATGTCTTGCTATATTTTTTAATTTTGTAGACACTTTTGAATACTTTTATCAAATAAGGCAATTGCGGGAGAAATCGAGTTCGTGGAGAGTCATGTTGAAGTGCACATCAAGGACTTTTAAAGGTTCATTATATCTTGAAAGTAGATATCGAATAGTGTTTGCACCTGAACAATGATGATTCTACTCTAAAATGAGTTCAATTTTTTACTAGCTTTGAACTGGGTTTTTATTTCTATTCCTTTATCTACATAATAATTTATTTTATTTTTGATTTCTTTAATATTTTAGTGTGTGTTTTAATTAATATTTTCAACCATTTTAGAGTAGAATCACATGCACACACTAAAATACCTAGTTGGTGAAATTAATTAAAAATGATTTTAATTAGTTGAATCTTTAAATTGATATTTTTAGGGAAACTTTGGAACTTGCTTAATTCGAATTTGATTTTGATTTGATTAGGAAATGTGTACGTGTGTGTTTTTTGTGCATGTTCCAGTGTGTGTCTGGAAATAGGCGAAGGGAATGAGAAATTTTTGTTGATGATAAGAAAATGCTCCACGCTATATATATATATATATATATATACTAGAAAGAAAAGCAACGCGTTGTGTCGTTCTTGTTCCATTAAATAAATAAATTTATTTTTATTTGTGGTATTTTTTGAAATTTTAGAAAAAGTAAAACATAATACAATAATTTTTTATGTGGAGTTTGATTTTGGATGTTGCATGTTCCACTAATAATTTCACACCTAACTATATATATCTGCTTTTCGTATTAGCTTCTCCTGAATTGCATACTCAAAGGCAAAATAACCACTTTAAAAAAAAACATGGAATGCTTGGTTATAAAAATAAGAGACAAAAGAACATTTGGAATCCAAAACCACATGATAACAGTAAGAACCCTGCATGTCGAATCTCTCATATTAAGGTGCAACCCCTGAATAGAAAATGCATATGAAAATACTAAAATTGTGTAGTGAGATTCTTTAACATTCCCCAACATTGTTATATATCTCATCAAGAAAAAAACCTATTGCAAAGTCCATACAGAAACTGCTTCCTCAAAAATGAGATTGATATTCAACTGAAGTTTATTCATGGTTACCTTGCTCAAGAAAAGGTATAAGATTCGCATCAAAACTATTGCAACTTTTCTTTTCTTTAAGCACGCTCAAATAACTACACGTGTGAAATCTACGAGTACAATGACTGCTAGCACTAAGACCCCAAATTCAGATGAATGAAACAATCCCTCAGCCAGCACATGAAATTAACTGCAAAACATAAGCTTACAGTTTTCAACATTTCATACAACCAACTCCCAAACTCTTTTAAGACCATATTCAGTATGTTCTCAAGTATGCAAGATGATATTATTAGTGAGAGATATTATGTTTGTGCAACCAATTGAAACTAAAATATGAAAAAGCAAACTAATTATAGATAAAGTTACAAACACACATATAATGGTGTCATTTGGTAGGAATCAGGGTGGTTACATGTATGAATGATCAGCATGTGCCTCCATTTTTTGCTTGTCAATCTCAATATTGATTGATACATAAAAAATTATGACCTAAGTGAAGGTTAATTATAAATATATCAGACAACTTAAATACAACATCAGCAAGAAAAACTCGATTTGAGGTAGGCCTGTAAATGGGTAGGGTATCATCCTACCCACACCCATACCCTAAAATATCCAAACAAAAATACTCAATTTTTACCCTACCCTAAAATACCCAAAAAAATGAGATCCCAACCCGACCCTACCCTAACTAACCCAAGACCCATTGGGTCTAGTTTATTGGACTTATGTTTTTAATGTATATACTAATTTTCTTAATAAATACTAAAAATATTATTTGGCATATGATAACAAAAAATAATTTTTTTTTCTATATTTAATTTAATCATTAAATTTAAATTAATTAATTTTAAACTTTTTGTTAATTAAATTAACTATTTTATTAATATAATAGTTAAAATTTATTAATATTATTAGCAGTTAAACTTTTTACTAATTAAAAAAACACAGTTTAAAAGTAGTTAATTAAAACAGTTAATAAAAACAGTTTATTAAAAAAACAGCTAATAAAAACAGTTCATTAAAAAAACAGTTAATAAAAATAGTTTATTAAAAACACATACAGTTTATTAAAAAAATAGTGAATAAAAACAGTTTATTAAAAAAAATACAGTTTATATACAGTTTATTAAAAAAATAGTTAATAAAAACAGTTTAAGAGCAAAAAAAATTTTCATATTTAATTTTATAAAAACAGTTAATTTCTATATTAATAAACTTTATTCATTAGCAAAATTAATTTTATTAACTGTTTTTATAAAAATATTTATTCCATTATTAATTTTATTAATAAAAAACATTCAACTGTTGCTATTGCTATTCCAATTTTTTTTTAAAAAAAAATTGCTATCCCAATTTATTAATTTAGTTTAATTTTTAATGAAAAAAATTATTTAATTGTTACCGCTCATTCACATATTTATAATTTTTATATATAAAAAGTTTATCATTAATATAAATTTGATTTCGGTATAAATAATTTTTAGGTTCATAAATTAAATTTAAATATAAAGTAATGGGTAATGTATGGGTATAGGTACATGGATAATTTATGGGTATAGACCCTACCCATACCCATTATATTATCTTTAATAAGTATGGGTATGGGTATGGGTATGATATTTTGGGCCTGGGTAGGGTATTTACAGGCCTAATTTGAGGCACAAAATTTATAAGAATACTAATACCGGTAAATTCATAATTAATAAATCAACTCCTACTAACTAAACAATCCTAGATGAAGCAAAAGATGATTCTCAAGTTCAAACTTCACATGAGAATCATTGAAGATGAATTGAAATTTTTAAAAAAGAAAAATTAAAAGAAAAAAGCAATAAAGTGACATGTGCAATAATTGAATGTTAACTTGGATACTTGATGGAACACCAGACAAATTAGGCCAAAACAGTATGAACAAAATACAAAGACATTTTGTAGCACGCATTACCTATAAGCACTGGCATGCCATATGGAAACTGTACCGTCGTTAGAACCTGTTATTATAATGGGAAGGTCAGGATGGAAAAAAACTGCAATGGGTGTGACCTTCTAGTGTCTAGACACAGCTCTTTGTTTGATAATCTCAAACTTGTTTATAAGTTCTCCAAATAACTTTAAATTTTGATAATTGAAATTCATGACACCAAAAGTAGAAAGGCAAACAAGGAACAACCTTAGTAGTGTGGTCATCTGAATCAGTTATTAGATAAAGTTTATCACCACCAGCAAAATCATCTACGCAGTTGACTCCTTTCATGTGAGCATCCAGTGTAAAGTTTGCAAATTCTATATCTTCTGCATACTCTATGTAGACACCCCCCCCCCCCCCCAATATTTTGGACTGATATTATAAATCGATAATGTTCACAACAACTCATGTTTTTGTATGTTGACCCTCTGGAAGAAAATTTTGTAGATTAAAGTTTATGTAGAACATTCATGCATGTTGTTTTAGCTAAAGAGACCAAAAGATTAATTATCACAAAGATTTCAAACACCTTGTGCATTTGCCTTGACCACAACAATTGCCTAAATTTCCCATTTTGTCCAGTTGCACATCTGCAAAGACAAATAATATATATGCCTGAATCTCAGGGTGAATAGATATCTTCAAAACTTTTACTCTTGCAGTTAGAGATGAAAATTTACCTTGCTCATGGATAAGCCGACTATTATTCAACATTTTAATGTTTGTCTCTAGCATTTCAATATAAGTTCAGTTACATCTAGAATTTATCACTATTGTTCTTGAAACACTAGGAATTTTTCTGCTCTTTCTGGTTTGCTTAAAGCTGCTGCTTTAACATTTGTCTCCTTATCTACTGTAATTTCTTTCAGAGGATGTGCATCACCAAGATTAAAAGGTGCCAGTAAAGTACTTTTTTTACCAACTGAAAGAAACACCAATAATTCAAATCATGCACCTAGTAGTTCTGTAACCTAGGCAGATCCACGGCTAGCCCTTGTTCCACCCATATGCAAATTCGAAGCCACACTTTTCAAGTAAACTGAAAAGTACTATACTACTCTCCTACATTGTGAGTTAATCAACATTTTTTGGACATATAGTAGTAACAAATTACAATCATATTACTGCATGCGGTAAACTTTACCTAGAAAATTTCGAAAAATACTAATATGTCTGAGATAGCCATAAACAAATATTCGGTTGCCTCTTTCTGTGCAGTAGCCATATAACTTGACCAGGTTTTCATGTTCAAGTCTTGATATGGCCACTATCCCATTTAAAACTTCCAGCTTACCTTGCTTTGACTTGGTCGAGAGAACCTTAGTTGCTGCGAAAGTTTCGGCATTTAGCTTCTCTTACAAGTTCGAATGTAGTTTGACTAAATGATCGAGCAGGAACCAAGCACTGTGCATAATAAAATCAAGTCCAAAAAGTTAAGATTAAGCAAGAAGGTGCTCAATTACCTGATAGGCTGTACCAAAGGCTCCGTCACCAATGTTATTTGCCATTATTAAGCATATCAAACTACCTCAAAGTTAAGCAAGAGAATCACATTTAAGAGTTAGGAATGCAAATGCATTAAATAATAGAATCTAGCAAATTACCTGTTGACTCCTAAACAAATGTACATCCAAGAAAAAATAAAAATCAATATTCAGAATGTTTTATCTAAGCACCAACCTGATAGAAGAATCAAGTAGCAACAACCTGTTGTAACTCTTAATCCGCCCGCTCCCTTATCCTCCTTTCAAACTTTGGTTTAAAGCGCCTGATAAGCCCCTAAACTGGGCAAGCACCACCACCACCTAAGGCACATAATTTGTGCCCTTCAATGTACTTGGTCACCTCTTGAATCTTGTCACTGAACTAAGGAAATATTCGGAATTGAGCTTTAAATATTCTCAAGTACTAAATCGTTATAAGATTTTAGAAAAGAGCAATAACATGAATTAAATTCCATACCTCTGGATTCAATTGATGAACATCCCGACGAAATGCAAATACCACGCAATGAACTAAACAAACAATCAAACATAACATTTCTTTAGGTAAAAGGTCCATATAAAAGTAACACCTATAAAAATCACAAACTAAACTGAATATTAAATGCATGAGATGTGAACTTCCATTGACAAAGAAATTGAGGAAATGGAATACTTTCTGGGTGGTCCACCCATATTGTAGTACTCTCAATTGTATCCTCACCAATTGTACCTACAATGAATAAGTATAGAACACTTCATTTATTTGAAAAAAGAACATATCTGAATATATTTTTCATGCAAACACAAACACATACACAATTTTATCCCAGTTAACTATCAATGCTCATGTTTCATCATATACAATCGTGGTGACATAAGAACTGCAAGAACCTAGATAAAGCAAAATCAAAACCAAGTCGTAATCATAATTACAAGGGCACCAACGAAAACGATCCCATAAAGTGCGGCAAGAAAATGGAATATACGATCCTGCCAAGTTGGTGACTCATTCACTATGTTCCACCAACTCGTTGCATCCTTAAGGCGGAGTGCCACCACGACCCCCTCAACTGAAGGACCCACTACCTCCGCCGTCATATCCGCGTACCGCCAATCAGATACCACCAAAGATTCAAGATTGCGGTGGATACACGATGAATAGATTCTTATCTACTGGTAGCAAGAGGAGTGTTTGAGATCGAAGAAGAAAAAAGTGGACTTTTATGGTTTTGATATGACCATAGTCTCCAACAAAAATATTCGGAGGAAAAAGGAAGAAAAAAGCTATTTTATTCTCCTCAAAATAGAAAATGCCAAACCAATGCACAATAAAAAAAGCTCAGCATACAAATCAACCAAACGCCCAATCTCCAAAATAGCATCGTTTTTGCAAGTAGAAGGGCCAAAAAAAAATAGAAAATAGTGGTCACGTGCAGCGGCACTGTAGACACGTGCATCAGTGCTCAAGTAATAATATGTTTTTGTGTGCGATATGATATAGAAGAAGTTGAGGTTATTGAATTGTAGATTGTTAGAAAATTTGTAGTTAATAATTGTTGGACGAAAAGTTGGCTGTTTGATCTTTGGAGTGGTCAGTTTTTTGCTTGATGAAGTATTTACCAGAGATATGAATCTTGGTGATCTGAAAGGCAGTGTGAAAGAAGGGAATTTGGAGAGAGAGAGAGTAACGGAGTAACGGCGGCTGTGATTGTGAAACTTTGTTGATTTTCTTTTAATTTTTGTTTCTATTGATATATTGTGTTGTCTAGTTATTATATTTTTGTTTTAGATGAATATGGACGAGGGAATAGTTTATCGGTTAATTAGAAAAAAAAATTTAATCTTACTTTCATTTTAGTGATCAGTCCCCATTTGAATTTTTACACACTAAACTCCCTACTTTTTCACAAAACTTAGAAATCACTCCCCATATCTTTTAGAAAGACACATATATCCTTGTAGTTAGAGAAAACAACAAAAATACATGAGAAATGCGTTTTTCTCTTTAAGAAGAATGCTTTCATTTTTTTTTCTCCTGAAATCGACGACTTCTCTAAGCGACCAAACAAAAGGGCGCGAAATCCTTCATCTACCATTGACGTGAGGGAAAAAAAAAAAAAAAAAAAAAGACACCAAAATTTCTGCCATTTTTTCTGTGACAATGGAAGGAGAAACAGTGGCAACAAGAAGCGAAATACAAAAAGAAGTGATAAAAACAAACAAATGTATGTTTTCTGCATTTACAGTTTTAAATATCTGTAATTTTTCAGTGTTATATTTATTTCTTGTCTATTTTCTCATGTTTAGGATTTTTATTCCCTATTTAGTTGTTAAACACTTGAACCCAATTGATATATATATATAATTTTATTTGTGAGATGGGAAGTTTTTGATTTGTACTTGAAAGACATGAAAGTTGTACTTCACTTTTTTGAGGTTTATACTTCTTTTAAACTGAAATTATACTGTGAAATTATCTGAAAGTGGTAGTATATTATTTGTGGTACAAAACATCCAAGCTTGCAGTACACATTAAGCAAAACTGTAGTATATAATCTGTATAACTGTAGTATATTTTAGAAGCAAATGTAGTATAAACATTCAAACTTGCAATACACATTAAGCAAAAGTGTAGTATATAATCTGTGTAACTGCAGTACATTTTAAAAGCATTTGTAGTACAAAATATTCAAAGCTGCAGATTAAATAAAATTATAGTATATAATTTGTGTACATGCAATACATTTTAGAAGCATCTATAGTACAAAAGCATTCAAGCATGCAGTATACATTAACTGAAAATGTAGTATATAATTTGTGTATCTGTAGTACATTTTAGAAACAACTGTAGTACAAAATGTTTAAGCCTGTAGTATACATTAAATGAAAGTATAGTATATAATCTGTGTAAAGAGGAGCTAAATTCATCCAGTGCAAAAAGAGATCAGAGTTGAGTTGGGGCACCGCATACACTTCGAGTCCTTATGTATATGTTGACAAGGACGTCAACAGATCGAGTGGGGGAGAATGTCATGGGTCGTTCATTGGAGAAGAATGGCAACCTTGACTTCAAGGGGCATTAGGAGCGACAAGGCGTTGTCGGCTCACTCGGTAAGGCGAAAAAAGCCCATGAGCAGAGACTCTTACGAGGTGCGGTTTGAAAAACTATTTCAATGGCACATTCCTTAAGTTATGAGGATGCTTCCCACCAAGTTTGAAGTCATTCCGTGTCCGTTTGGGCACCGAACATTGAGGGCGACCTGGAGCGGTCTTACTGCACGCAGGTAGTGCAAAGATGCATTGAGCAGAGTGGCTTGGAAAAGGAATTTTGTGAAACATTTCAGTGGGGTGTTCCTTGAGGTGTTGGCAACGTTCCCACCAAGTTTCACCAGTAGACGGTTCCGTTTGGATAGGAAACGGCGAAGATCTTTAGAATGCGGCAGTGCAGTGGCAATACTGTAATTCCAGCTTATTGAGAGGGCAATTACTGTTCCATGGAGAATCGAATGGGGCTGGAACTTTGTGGAGTTAATGTATAAGCCGAGAGCTATCCAACGGTTCAAGCAGCAAGTGATTTGGACGCCGGGAGAGGAAGTTGCGAAAATGTAGTACAAAACATTCAAACCTATAGATTAAATGAAATTATAGTATATAATCTGTGTATATATAGTATATTTCATAAGCATCTGTAGTACAAAAACATTCAAGCGTGCAATATACATTACTGAAAATATAGTATATAATCTGTGTATCTGTAGTACAGTTTAGAAGCAACTGTAGTACAAAATATGTAAGCCTGCAGTGTACATTAAATGAAAGTGTAGTATATAATCTGTGTAACTGCAGTACATTTTAGAAGCAAATATAGTATAAACATTTATGCTTGCAGTACACATCAGGCAAAAGTGTAGCATATAATCTATGTAACCGTAGTACATTTTAAAAGCACATATAATACAAAATATTCAAGCCTATAGATTAAATTAAATTATAGTTTAATATTTGTATATATGCAATACATTTTAGAAGCCTCTGTAGTACAAAAACATTCAGGCATATAGTATACATTAACTGAAAATGTAGTATATAACCTGCGTATCTATAGTATATTTTAGAATAAATTGTAATACAAAACATTTAAGCCTGTAGGGTTTGAATCATACTTTGTATGTACATACATATGTAAATTGAAGCATACTTTGTTTATAATATTATTTTGTATGTAAGTATAATTTTCCATCAAGTATTTATAATATTTCGATTTCAATACAATATGAGGGAAATGAAATACAAATGTAGAATGAACAAAGTATAAATGGTGTTATGTTGAAGTACACTTCAATTCAATTAAAATCGAGCAGTGAATTTGAGTACAATATAATGGAAATGAAGTACAAATATAGAAAAAATAAAGTATAAATGGTGTTATGTTGAAGTACACTTCAATTAAATTGAAATTAGGTAGTGAATTTAAGTACAATATGATGGAAATGAAGTATAAATATAGAACAAATAAAGTATAAATGGTGTTATATTGAAATACAATTCAATTAAATTGAAATTGAGCAGTGAATTTGAGTACAATATGAGGAAAATGAAGTACAAACGTAGAACAAACAAAATATAAATATTGTTATGTTGAAGTACAGTTCAATTAAATTGAAATCGGATAGTGAATTTGAGTATAATATGATGGAAATAAAGTACAAACGTAGAACAAACAAAGTATAAATGGTGTTATGTTGAAGTACACTTCAATTAAATTGAAGTTGGACAGTGAATTTGAGTACAATATGAGGAAAATAAAGTACAAACGTAGAACAAACAAAATATAAATGGTGTTATGTTGAAGTACACTTTAACTAAATTGAAATCGAACAGTGAATTTGAGTACAATATGATAGAAATGAAGTACAAATATGGAACAAACAAAGTATAAATGGTGTTATGTTGAAGTACACTTCAATTAAATTGAAATCGGGCAGTGAATTTGAGTACAATATGATGAAAATAAAGTATAAATATAGAACAAACAAAGTATAAATGGTGTTATGTTAAAATACACTTCAATTCAATTGAAACCAGATAGTGAATTTGAGTACAATAAGATGAAAATGTAGTACAAACGTAGAACAAACAAAATATAAATGATATTATGTTGAAGTACACTTATTGCAATTGAATAATTAGTCTCCAATAATTGTAGTGATAGTCAAGTACAATATTTTGAGATTATTAGATTAGATGAAGTACGTCTTTGTACGGGTTATAGGGTGGATATTATTGTCAAATGCTAATTTATTTACATCTTTGAAAGCATAAGTATTCTTTACATTACTGCGATTGATAACATTCATTCGTTGAACATTAGTGGTTAACACTTTAAAACTTTAATATTATTTTATTCATATAATAAATATTACACACATTTTTAGAGTTTGGTTATTAATTACTGAGACTTAAAAAGCAAATCATGGAACAAATTTCAATTCAACAATATTAGTAAAAATATTAAGGAATGGAGTACATAATGGCCAAAATGAAATACAAATGTCGTGAAATTAAGTATAAATATTTCAGATTGAGGTACGAAAGCGCTGATATCTTGGACAACATCCACTTGCTAACTTCTACGCTAAACAAGTACATTATTGCCAAAAATAAGTACAAATATCATGAAATCAAGTACAATTCTACCAAATTGGGGTACAAAAAAACTGATATCTCGGACAACATGCAAAAATGCCAATTTCACTCTAAATCAAATACATAATTGCCGAAATGAAGTACAATTGTCATGAAATCAAGTATAATTCTCCCAGATTAGGGTGCAAAATAACTGATATCTCCGACAACATACAAAAATGCCAATTTCACGCTAAATCAAATACATAATTGCCGAAATAAAGTATAATTGTCATGACACCAAGTATAGTTCTCCCAGATTGGGGTACAAAATAACCGATATCTCGGACAATATACAAAAATTCCAATTTCACTCTAAATCAAGTACATGATTTTCGAAATAAAGTACAAATGTCATGAAATCAAGTATAAATCTCCTAGATTAAGGTACAAAATTTAGCTAGATTACTGATTTTTTGCAGGTTCGACGATTATGTCCTGTTCTACCACACCTTTTACACTTAATTACACGTTTCTCAATTTGTGATGGAATCCTCTGTGTCCTTCTATGCCTAGGTTGAGATCGGCAATCAGGTGCATTAATGACCCCATCATCATCTAGAGGGAACATATGCATATCATACATAGGAATAGTATTTATCACTGCTTGGTATGCTTGTTGATACATCTCAACTCGGTAATATTGATCGGTGAAGTCATACGATGAAAGTGACTTTGACTCGAGAGTACAAGTTTTGATAAAATAAAGTAAAATTTTAGAACACTTGAAGCATAGAACTTCGATGAATATAGTATAAGTTTAGATAAAATGATGTATAAAATGAAGTATAATTTCAAAAAATAGAAATACAATTTTTGATAAGGTGAAGTACAATTTCAGAACACCTGAAGTATAAAACCTTAGCAATTGCAACACAATTTTTGAATAATCCATTAATAGAATACTTGAAACTTAAATAATAGATTCAGATAACTGAAGTACAAGTTCGGAACACTTGAAGTATAGAACTTCAATGAATAGAGTACATGTTTAGGTAAAATGATGTATAAAATGAAGTATAATTTTAAAAAATAAAAGTACAATTTTAGATAAAGTGAAGTACAATTTCAGAATACCTGAAGTATAAAACCTTAGTAATTGCGGTACAATTTTTGGATAATTCATTAGTAGAACACTTGAAACTTAAATAATAGATTCAAATAACTGAAGTATAAGTTTAGATAAAATAAAGTACAATTTCGAAACACTTGAAGTATATAACTTCAATAAATAGAGTAAATGTTTATGTAAAATGAAGTATAATTTCAGAAAATAGAAGTACAATTTTAGTACACTTGAAGTATAAATCATTAGCAATTGCAATACGATTTTGGATAATCCATTAGTAAAACACTTGAAGCATAAAACTTAAATAATAGATTCAGATAATTGAAGTACAAGTTTAGATAAAATGAAGTACAATTTCAGAACACTTGAAGTATAGAATTTCAATGAATAGAGTACATGTTTAGGTAAAACAATGTATGAAACGAAGTATAATTTCAAAAAATAGAAGTACAATTTTAGATAAAGTGAAGTACAATTTCAAAACATTTGAAGTATAAAACTTTAACAATTGCAGTACAATTTTTGGATAATCCATTAGTAAAATACTTTAAACTTAAATAATAGATTCAAATAACTAAAGTATAAGTTTAGATAAAATGAAGTACAATTTCGAAACACTTGAAGTATAGAACTTCAATGAATAAAGTACAGTTTTAGATAAAATGAAGTACAAAAGAAAGTATAATTTCAGAAAATAAAAGTACAATTTTAAATAAAGTGAAGTACAATTTCAGAATGCTTGAAGTATAAAGCCCTAGCAACTGCAGTATATTTTGGTTAATTGATAAATATAACACTTAAAGTATATAACTTCAATAAATATAGTACAATCTTTGATAAAATGAAGTATAATTTCAGAAAATCAAAAGAATAATTTTATATAGAAGACGTATAGTTTAGGAACACTTCAAGTATAAACTGCTAGAAGTTGCAGTACAATTTTGGATAATCCATTAATAGAACATTTGAAGTATAAAACTTACATAATAGAGTACAATTTCATAACACTTCAAGTACAAAACTTTACAAACTGCAGTATAGTTTAGATTCTGTAGAAGTATTACCTTAAACCATCACTGCTCTTCTTTGCACTGCTGCTTAATTCATCCTTTCGGTTTACCAGGATGTCAACAATGTTCATCTTCAATGTCAAATGCAGTAAAACCATATTCATGACACCGTCATCATCAGTCAAACTCATGTACAATCTTTGATGTGGAGCTATGTATTGCAAACTGAAGTGTTCGGCGTTGATTTCACTCCAGTTTCTTGCTAGATTAATGTATATGTCCATTAACTTGATTGAACACTCATACTTCACTACTGGTTGACATTGTCAGAAAAATATAAAAAACTCAGAAGCAACTGA
Organism: Jacaranda mimosifolia; assembly: GCA_018894105.1. Lineage (NCBI taxonomy): Eukaryota > Viridiplantae > Streptophyta > Magnoliopsida > Lamiales > Bignoniaceae > Jacaranda > Jacaranda mimosifolia. Next base: position 2,087,463 of record CM032131.1, on the reverse strand, counting down.
GAAGAAGAAGAAACCCGAAAATGATGAAAATAAAAAGAGAAGAAGACAATGCAGCTATCGGGTTGGTGGTTTTTGGCTCTAACGTTATTCTCGTTCCCGCCGTGGAGCTTGTTGCATTTTTTCTGTTCTTTCTGTTTCTGATATGATAGGGTTTACGGTTTGCTTGTCCGGATGAAGAAGAAGTGAGAAAAAATTAATGAAAAATATTATACTTAAGGGCATTTTTGTCAAATCAAGTGAGTGGGGAGTGATCTCTAAACTTTTAACAAAACTAGAGAGTTTTTTTTAACAAAAATCAAGTGGGGACTGATCACAAAAGTGGAAAGTGTGTTTGGTACTTTTAAATAAGTGTCCCATAGTTTATAACATTAGAATTACTAATAAATTATATTCTACACAAATGTGGATAAAATTGATAAGGAAGTTCAAAAGTTCATTACTTACTTTTGATTACAAAAGTTGTTGAGAAACAAGGCATAATTGTACTATTGACTTTCAAGCTTTTGGATAAGTGATAGTAGAAGGAATTTAGGTTGTGATTGCTTGTGTTTTCATTTCTCATTTTTCATTTCTGAGAGAAAAATAGCGAGAATTTTGTGTTTATGAGATTGAAAAAAAAATTATGAGGGAGTGATTGTTTTGAGATAAAAGTATAATTATTACAGTTGATGTGATAGATGAAAGTTATGGGATGATGATTGGTTGCGAGATTTTTCGTGAGAAAAAGTAGTGAGATAGTGTTTGGTTAAGAGATTTTTTATGAGGAAAATTTAAGAAATGGTGATTGGTTATGAGTTTTTTTATGTAAGGAATATTATATATTATTTATATATGCATTGTTGTAGAACAAATTAACATTAATTTAATATTATCTAAAATATCCCGTAACATATATAATGAAATTTAATATTGAATTGATGGAATAATTTATTTTATTAACGTTTTAAATAATTTAAAGTGTAAATAACATTACACCTATATAAAATGAAATATTGAGAAACCAAATTAAATTTAAAATATTAAATTATATGTGTACATAATTATATTGTAAAATAATTTATCAATATTAAAGTACAACTGTGACTAATTATAATATGAAAATTTTCCATTTAAATATTAAAAAATAACATGGACATATAGTTATAAAATATGAAAATGATTTTCTATAAACAATGTAACATACGTTACTTTAATTTTATTATGCAGATGATGATTTTTAATAGTAAAATACATATTAATACGAGCATATACAACATATTTATTATTTTACTATTGAGTAAATTTATATAAATACTAATAAATTCCTTGCAAATATAATTATATCTGTTGAATTAATTATAAGTAAAAGAATAAATTGAGCTTAAATTTATTGATATATATATATATATGTGTGTGTGTGTGTGTGTATGTGTAAAATATATATGCATAATTTGACTTTATGTATAAGTACACATATACTTTTCAGACATATGTAAGACAAATAATTAATAGAAAAAAGGTCGCATGAGTGAAGTCGAAAAATGCATATGGCACATAAAGTATAACAGAAAGATCCTAATTTAAAGTCATAGTGTCAGAGTACTTATAGAAACAGTAATAGTGGCCCAATCAAAGTACATAAAGTCGAATACATAATACAATAAGAAACATAACAACCAGCCAGATACTATCGGGCCGAACATTAGCACCTACTCAACGATTACATGCAGGAGCACGTGGAACATAGGGCGGTAGTGCAACCACATGTGGGGTAGGTAGGGGAAGGACAAGATCATCATTGGAGTCTGATATGACAATCAATGCGATGGCCTCTCCCTCATGACCATCCAAATCGACATCTCGTGCATAAGTGAAAATATATCCCAGCTGGATGTATAACTGCTCTCCCTTAAGCTGAAAATGTCGCTGCTAGTGCTCTCCTGAATATGTTAAAAAATGTTAAGGAATATGACCTTATCTGAGTGTTAAGATGGTGTTACACATGCAATAACTTATCACATATTTGGGAAAAGGATGTATGCATCACGGTAGAAAGACATATAATAAGAATACATACATGTTGTATGTGCTCCCAGTACTACATGTCAGCCGTCACTATATTAGTAGTGGGCTTGTGGTGCACCCTTGGAATAGATGTGTAGTTTATAAATGAGAAATAGTTCCTACATAGCTATCTGATCTTAATCCTCACTATCTGAGTCGTGGCCTCCTTCCCAAACTCGCGGGACAGCTGTACTAAAAGATCATCGCACAATGACAACATGACTCTATGATCAGATAGGTAGTTGGTACCCACATCAACCATAATGAGATGCAGCAATGCCGTTTCCTCCTCCTCAGTCCAGAATGAATAATGGAAAAACTCATCCATCAGTTGGTTATGCATGCAAGGCGACATACTTGAAATGGACTGTTGAATAAATTATTACAACGTCGCAATGTTTGTATATGTAAGTTCGTCAAACAAAACTTGCAAGTGTGGTTGTCTAGGACAATAAAGAAAAATAATGTATATTACATTAATTATATCGAGGAACATCAATAACATTGTGCTACACGCACATTATACTCATGACAAAGTAGAATAAAGTTTTTCATATTCCATACACATAATAGCATAAGTTAAGTGAAATGTGCATTGTCATATTGTTATGTATCGTACAGTACAAAACCATCACTAATAAGAGTCAACAATACGAACAAGTAACATGAGCAATATGACAATAACAAAGACAAACAAAATGCATGTGCATCCACAATATGCACATATCATCCATCCAACTGAAGTACTAAGATGACGTGGTGCACCTCCAGATTTGCCAACCGATGTGGATGTGCAGCTGGGACCTTAGATGGAGCGCCCTTGGGTAAGTCTGAGGTACATAAGAGGGTGTATGCGTATGAGAACCACTCGCACATGACTGTATGTGAAAGGATCTGCCAAATGAAATTACCTCAGTGGTTTCCACGTAATGGACAAGTGTAGAACCAACAACCATAATTCCTCTTCATTCTCGCCATGAACAACAACATTGGGCCCCCACCGCAAGAGCACATGGGATGCAGTGCAGACACCATAGTAGCTGATTCACATTAAATTGAACTTCACTGCATGGCTGTATTTTATTCAATGTACATATGTAAAACAATATCAACCAAAAGATGTTCATATTAAGACATCATATCAGCTACTAGATAATTGATCAACACCCACATTATTCCCACATTATCAATCATGCAAATCATCAACTGAAGATCCACAAATAACATAAGATATCCAACATACATGTAGAATATGCTTTAAGAACAATACTCAAGCAACAACGTAACATGAGCAGAACACACAAGAGAAGTCCGAGAAAAGTAAACAATATCTAAGTTCGTCTACAATCATTCCATATTTGGTGGGCAATATAGTCATGCAACATATTTTGCTTCCAAATAGCTTCTTAAGACAAATCAACAATTCTCTCTTGTTATTGTGCGGATGCTTGGGCATCCTCATCCATATAGTCCGAGTCAGCGTACTCATCAAAAATATTATCCTGTAAACTGTGTCTGCACACAAAGTTGTAAAGTACGCAACAAGCAATGACAATTTTAGATTGCATAGACACCAGGTAATTGGGTATCATGTCTCAGACAATTGGGAAGTGCTTCTTCAAAATGCCAAAATATTACTCGATATGGTTCCTGACCGTGGTGTAGCGATGATTGAACATTTCTCTCTTATATAAGGTCCACATTTTGCCCCATACCATTCGGGAATATGATAGCATTTACCCTTATATGGTGACATAAAACCAGGAAAGTTCATATATCTAGAATTAACCACGTAGTATTTGTCCACAAATAATTTACAATTATCGTGAGTTAATTATTGAATATAAGATAGAATAGTATATAAGTTCTCGGTATCCTTTGTAAAATCACCTGGAGGAAGCCAAGGAAAATTGTTCTTCGGATTGGATAGTGCATCAAGAAAAACTAGAGCGTCGTTGGCACTACCTTCCCAACCGACAAGGACGAATGTCAACATAAAGTTTGAATCACACACTGCTATGACATTTTGGGCGAGAAAATCCTTTCTACATCAGTATGCTCCGTGCTTATTTGCAGGCATCCATGCCGGTATAATGATGCAGCCAATTGCCCCTACGCAATCCTATTGGCGAAGACGGTAGAATAAGGCACATAACCATATAGTTGACATGTAATAGAATAAAGTGGTGACGTACCTTAAAGTATAGATACAAGTTTCTGTTGTGTCATACGACACGGAGTTAAAATCTAGAGGGCATATATACTTAGGTGCCAAACCACATAGAGAATCACATACAAGCTTCACGTGCCGTAATATAGTCTCCGTAGAATGCTAGAATCTCTCGACACTATTTCTGTGATGGTGGTGCATGGAAACCGTTTGAATAAATACAGCAACACTCTTTTCAATCACAATCCTACTAGGTTGGTGTTCTACAATTAGGCCACGGTCTCTTATCTTAGCATAGAATAGATGAAATGTATGTTTAATCATCTTCAATTGTTTGAAAAAAAGACATTCGTGTCCTTGATAAAATTCAGTCAACCAATCCATGTCTGGATATCGTGAATACCTGAATGGTATTCTCAATTGGTTTGCAAAAGAGTAGGGAGACTCCTAGTACAAGTATGGAAAATCCCCGAATGAACGGTTTAGATTTCTCCAAGCAGCGCTATTATTTTCATTTTAGACATCATCCACTATATCGTTAGGTATACCTCCAATGTTTTTGCCATCCATTCCTACCAAAATTTCAATCCAAGAAAATTTATAAATTTGCTGGCGTGGAAGATATTTAACTATTAATACTCCAAAATGGTAAGCAAACTAATTATGGATAGATGATATTGTAGATAAAACGACGACATACATAGTCAAACATACATAAATAAAAATTGTATCATAACAATAAAAAGCAGCAAATGATAAGTGTGCTACTAAACATCATAATAGTATAGCATATGGGCAGATAGACTAGGTAGATAGATAGTCACAGAAGCTTCTCCAAGTAGCTACGCCTACGGTCGGGAGGAAGGATAAGAAACATCCTATGATGGGTCGGCTCCTCCAATTTCATAAGAGGGGTATAGAATAAGTCATTAGACAGATCGAGAATCTCGCTCAAATTTCAAACACACATCTCCACCATGGTCACAGAGTTAAGATCACCTTGTGAGTTAATGACCTCATTAGCTCGAGTGAAAGAGTGTATGGCATAAATAATTGTCGGATCATGACCCTTTTTTTGGTGCGAGGACATGGAGATGGAGGAGGTTGGCCTACACTGAGGTCGAGGGACTTGGAACATAGGAGGTGACGAATATCTGGTGTCATCAAAATCATCTCTTATGCCTTGGACAACCTCTGAACCAATCCTTAAATAGTCATCCTCTCATTCGCATTGTTCACCCCGAGGCACCATGCCTTGGGTTGACGCCCTCTCCATCCGACCCATGGCAATAGTAGGCACATAAATAGTTGTAAGCTCTCTATAGTGGTGTAATGGCTTTGATTGAAGAGATGCATCTCTAGGATTAGCTTGCATTTGAAGAGAAAGTTTAGTGATGATAACATTAATTTAAGTGTGTGCGACTAATTTCCTAATATATGGTAAAATATATGAAAATAATCCCATGTACCTCTATCCACCTCACCCAACACTCCTGTGAGGCCGTCGGGAAGTTGTTCTCATCGTACCACGCAAATCCTGTATCAGTAGTAAGCAATTTGTGGTACATCTTCCACTTATCTCTGAACCTCTAACTTTTCCGTTGAAGTTGTTCTACAGAATAGTTATACCCCGGACATGCCACTTCTATCTTTACCATCAAGTCAATCCACTAGAAAGGCGAGAATTTTGCTCCGTATACACTACCTTTTAAGACATCATCATACATAAGCATGATAAAGGCCATTTCATTTTGCTTAGTCCACATAGCATCCTCACCTTGGCTATGTTGACTACGCTGTGAACTTGATTCCATCTATGTGCAACAAGATGTTTTTAATTGGAGTAGGATTCAATGTGAAACTGTGAACTTGTGCACCACTTCACCAATATTTTATTAAAATACTATGGCAAAGTACAAACAACACAAGCATAAATAAGACAATAATTAACAAATGGTGACATAACACAAGCATATTAGCATTTACTCATATTTGACTGTATAACAAACAATGTAATAATGCCCAATTTGACATGTTAACCTCGATTGTCAAATTTAATTTAAATTTATTCACGCATTTTTCATATTAATTATGTCAATACTTTTTTTTACTTAAACCAATTGACTACATTAAATTTAAATATGAAATTTTGTTTATTTTATTAATATATTAATTTTTAGTAATATATATTACATATGTATTAAGTAATATATATTAAATAGTTGCTCGTTAAATTTTTATTAATTCTTTAGTAATATATTGTAACATCCCTATAATTCGGCATTTTTTAAAATAAGAATTTAAATTCAAGAAATTGGTTGCTCGAATTTTAGGGCTCGAAAAAAATAATGAAAAGGCTTAATTGCAAGAAAATAGGAAGTATTGGGGTCAAATTGTAATTAGGCAAGACTCAATTGGATGACATTTTCAAACTTTGGGGTTTGCATGGAAGAGATTTGTGGTTAAAGGGCTTAATTTCATGCACTCAATTTTTATGAGGGTTTAATTGAAGGAGAGCTAACTTGGAGGGACTTAATTGAAGCATGGTGAAATCTTTTGGGGTCAATTTGAGAACCTAGGAAAGTTCCTTACATATATACCAAATTTGCACATTTCACCCATTTCTTCAACCATCTTCACCGCGGCCACCTCTCGTTTCTCACCGGAGATTTCTCAGACCGTGATCCTTCTCCCATTTCTGTCCCGATTATCTTCATCCTCATGTTCCCAGCATCCTAACCATACTTCATGCATCCCTAAACTCCATCATTTCGTCGAAAAACGTGAAGACTGAGTTGACCATGGCGGAGTTTGGCGGGTGACAGCAGAGAAGGGCTGAGCTGGATATTCTGGGTAACAGGTTTTGTTGTTTTCAGCTTAAGGGAGCTTAGGGTGCACTTGCATTGAAGATTGGTGAGCTACCGACGACGAAAAATAGTGATCGAAGCGCAGTGGCGAGGAAACCCATTTGAAGTTGTTGAGTTCGATTTACCGTGTTCTTAGCTGTGGAACTTGAATCTGATAGTACCGTTGGATTCAGAAGCTTAAGGGGAGCATTTTGGTGGTGACTTTGGGTTATTCCAACGGCGGCGCACAACGGCCGGCAGCAGAGTTGAGGCAGAATCTACTCCTTAATGCAGTGATCGTAATGGTGGTCTTAATTGGGTGATTCATGGGTAAAATAGGTAGAAAGGATTTGGTTATATATATACATGTTGTATTGAATTGTTTGAACCTTGTACCCTCGCAAGAAAGTTTATCATGGATTATATATATATACAAGACCATGCATGGCTGGAATATTATAATTGTGGTCCCGGATATGTTGTACTATATGCCAACTTTGGAAATTAATAGATTTATTAAGCAATTAAACCTTAATTTGTGGGTATTAGGACCTTAGTAGTATCATTGGGATTAACTGTGGAGAACTAAGCAATTATTGTGACTTTAGGTTGATATTTTGAAAGGATTATATGATTAAGGACTTGTCTATTTATGATAAGTGAAAACGATACAAGAACTGAGGTTTATTATGGCAAGGCTAGCTTTATTAGCCATTATTGGAACAATAACGCTATTGATGCTTTAAACTATCATGCTAATAGGTTAACTAGTAATTTTTGGAATTAAGGTCAAGTATGACGCTGATGTATCAGGAGTTAAAAATGGATTCTAACTATAAATATATCATTGTGGTTAGGTGACAACAATGTGGGTCACGAGGACCAATAGACACTTGGCAGGAGTTGCATCATATGAGATTGCGGAGGTGAAGGTCTGTCAATCTGGCACTTCTTATACATATTTGTTCTTGTGCAAAAACCCCTGTGAGGGTTAAATTGCTTGATTCTTACTTGCTCATTTTATTGGAATCTGAACTTGATTGGTACTTGCTCATTATCTATTATTTGACTTGTATACCCCTGTGAGGATTAGTACTTGTTGTCACTCTGTTGAGTTAGTTCTTGTTTGTTATGGTGCCCAGAACTCCTGTCTGTCATGTGTAGTACTTGTTTTGATCGGTACATATCTTGATCATACTTGTTATTGTTGGGTTCTTGTTTCTGTCTTGAATCGTTATTAGATGCCTTGTCGGCATACTCACTTGTTGTATCCTATTATCTGGCCAGTTGGCTTGTCTGTATTTGCTAGTCGTTCATAAATTGCCTCATCGGCAATTTCAATTGCTTGATTGGTACTTGTTGTACTTGTGTGGAGATAGTACTTGGACCGAGTGCCAATCCTATACGGAATGCTGGGATACTTGGGACACGCCTTGTAGTCCACTTGGGTGTCCACGATACGCTAAGCAGTCTACTTAGGTATCCACAATACACTATACAATCCGTATGGTGTGTATGCCAAGCTGTCACGCTATGGAAGTACTTGTTTGATTGGTATAAAGTGATCTGATATACATGTCTTAACTCATTTTGTTGGAATGCATATATTACAAGGGTTTGCTTGCTCGTACTTGTTTCTTGCTTGATTGTAATATGTTCTTGGAGCAATAAAGTAGGAGGGTTTCCTGTTTGTTGTTCTCGTTCTTGTCTGAATCATAATTGTACTTGTATTGCTTAATGACTTTAAATCTGTTGAGACGCTCTTCCCTTGACAAGTTTCTATTACCGCTTGATATATTATCCCTACTAAGTCCATTGGACTTACCCCCGTTTCTATTATTTTGCAGACAGGGTTGAGTAAGAATGTAAATTTCTGACCTCGAAGGAAAAGATGCTCCTTTTGTAACAGATTAGGTGTTCTTTTGTATATATGGGTTATTAGAATGTTATATGTGAACTTAGAGATGTTGAGATATGTCAGGGTTGATAGGGCTACCTTGAGTTTGTGTACATAATTTTGTTGAACGTCTAAGAATTAAATCTTGGCATGAATACCAATGTTTTGTAGTAATAGTTAAGATGAAATTTCCGCTGCTTATGATGAATTGACATGTTGAAAGAATTTTATGGGCCTATTGTTTGTATTACATGTTCAGTATTTAAGATTGGAATGTTTGGATATCTTAGCTTAGGGTTACCCTAAGTGGGGTGTCACATATATTTTAAATATCTATTCTTCATGTGTATATTCATTATAAATATATATATATATATATTAAATATTTATTCACATATTAAATCTTAAATATACGTTAAATATTCATTTAATATATTTAACATAGTCCGATAGTTTTTTGTTAAAGATAGTTAATTATTTCTTAATCTATATTAAATTTTTATTCATATAATAAATATTAAATATTAAATACATATTAAATATTGATTAAATATATTTAATATAGTCCGACATTTTCCTCTTGAAAAATTGTTAATTTTTTACTGATACATATTAAATTTTTATTCACATATTAAATATTAAATATATATTCAATATCCCTTAAATATATTTAATATAGTTAGATATTTATATGGAAAAAAAATAGTTAATTATTTATTAACATATATAAAACTTCTATTCATATAATAAATATTATATATATTTTTTGAATATTTGTTAAATTTATTTAATATAGTTTGATATTTTTTGTTAAAAATTAGTTATTTATTTATTAATATATATTAAATATATTCTTTATGTATATTCATTAAATATATATTAAATATTTAATCATTTATTAAATATTAAATATATACTACAAATTCGTTAACTATATTAAATATTAAATATATAATAAATATTCATTAAATTTATTTAATATATTCAATATCCCTTAAATATATTTAATATAGTTAGATATTTATATGGAAAAAAAATAGTTAATTATTTATTAACATATATAAAACTTCTATTCATATAATAAATATTATATATATATATGTTTTGAATATTTGTTAAATTTATTTAATATAGTTTGATATTTTTTTGTTAAAAATTAGTTATTTATTTATTAATATATATTAAATATATTCTTTATGTATATTCATTAAATATATATTAAATATTTAATCATTTATTAAATATTAAATATATACTACAAATTCATTAACTATATTAAATATTAAATATATAATAAATATTCATTAAATTTATTTAATATAGCCCGATATTTTTTGTTAAAAATTAGTTATTTATTTATTAATATATAATAAATATATATTCATGTATATTCATTAAATATATATTACGTATTTAGTCATACATTAAATATTAAATATATACCAAATATTCGTTAAATATATTTAATATAGTCCTATATTTTTTGTTAAAAATTAGTTATTTATTTATTAATATATATTAAATATATCTTTATGTATATTCATTAAATATATATTAAATATTTAATCATATATTAAATATTAAATATATACTAAAAATTTGTTAACTATATTTAATATAGTATAATTTTTTTCCATAAAAAAATAGCTACTTATTTGTTAATATATATTAAATTTAATATATTCACATAATTAATTGTAATATATAATATAAAAGTGTCCGATTTTTTATTGATATTTATTACATTCTTCCACTATATTTATTAATATTTTATTTCAAAAAAATTTATGATGATAATGTTATTAAACATACAAATTTATGTATTAATATAAAAATCGAGTACTAGCGTAAATTTCCAATCACATTAAATGTGACGTAAAATTTTTGTGTTACTACATGTGATCAAGTTAGTATATGCATATATCATTTAAATAACAAACAATATATATATATATATATATTGCTTTTACTCCCTATTACAAAATAAGTTGCTTAACTTAAATTATTTAAATTTACAAATTTATAAATATTAATTATGAGTATTTACATTAATTATGTCAATTTAATTGTTCTTTGCCATAACCATTTGTTATTCTTCATAAAATTTTATAAATTAGCTTTCATCCTTTCTTATTTTTGGATTTTGTAATTTTCAAATAGTATCTTACACTAAGTGAAGTTATCACATCTTGATTTTGTATTTTTCAATCAATATCGTACACTAAATTTTATTTCTTATCAGGTGTTACTTGTTAAAAATGAAAATATTATTCCAATGGTCCGAATATGTTGACATGCACCATCTAGTTGCCCAAAATAGTTTGCAAAAATTTTGGTTAAACTATATTTTTAAATGTCCAATTTGAGTTATAGTGGAGCACAAATATATAGTTCTGTCCACCTTTGTTAAAAACCAAATCATTATTAATATTTGTCACCCCCTATTAGGTTGACTATAATTGTAATTTGTAGCCAACAATGCACATGCAATGCACATTATGAACTAACCTAATGCAATACATTATATGCATTCCCTACCCAAAACTAGATGAAAATTGCTCATGATGAAACATAAGTAAGAACCGAATGCAACCTGGACAGTGTAACAATGCAAAGACCTTTGGGACATGAACATGAAATCAATGCAAAATACCCTGCCAATACACTGGACAACAATGAAAAATAAACCAACTAAAAAGGTATAAAGGCCACAACCCACCTTAAACCAGATAATAGAATATCTGATATACCCAACCACATGGGGTACAAACATGAAAGCCTTTGACTATGGATATCTCCAACAAGACATATCTACATAAATCAGGCCAGTGGGAATGAATATTTCCCAACATGCACATATGTCATAAAGGTTACCATAGGGGAATGACTTACTTCCCCACTCATGGTCGGGAAACCCCAAGTGTGGCCCCTCTTCTAATGTAGTGTATGCATGGTCAAATAATGAAATTAAAATAGCAACATAATAGAACTAACTATATCCAATTTACCACCAATATACAACTACAAATAAAACATAAGTACAACTTAAGTATCATAAACCTTAGATTGAAAAACACAAGCAAATCTACTGGACATACATGAAAGCATAAGGATAACATAAATTCTCAGCCACCGAAAACATATTTCAAAAAATTTAAGAACACTTATAATAATTAAATAAGAGTGTACATGTTAAGTTCAACATACCTTAAAATGCATAACATATGCTTACAAAAGGCATAGCAAATCAGAACCTCTCGGATGGATTCCACAAGGATGTCATAGTTCACAAAAATGCAAGGGAAAGAAAAAAATAAGTACTCAGTTATACAATCTTTTACAAAAAGACCTCCAACATACATGAATAAGAATCTAATAATCGCTCAAAAATATTCAATTAGAACCAAATGTCATAATAATCATGTCCAAAAGTCCCTTTTTTTCACATTTGCATAAGACAATCCATAACATAGATCACCCAAACTTTTCACAGATGATCAAATCTAATGAAAACCATTATCTTAAACAATAAATATAAGCAATGCTATAGCATACCAAAACATCAACCCAAATTTTGTTCTTTTAATTATTTTTTGGTTCAATTTGAGATTGTATTCGTAACATACATACGAAAAGTAGAAAATCAGTCAACTGCTAAAGAAAGTCATCAATTATACATCATAAACCAAGCATCTTACCTACAATTAAAGCCTAATCAAAAACATATTAAAGCAAAGGTATTTTCCATGAAAATCAAAGTTAAAAGTCATGTGAAGAAGCTACTAGGATATGGGCTTGTTCTAGCATTAGGGAATAAGTAAACTGCCCAATTTCAAAGCAAAAAGCTTGAAGGTATCGAAATAGAGCCACATATAATTTCAAATCAATTGAAACAAGAAATCCTTTAGCTATAGCCCATAAGTAAACAAACAATCCCCATCATAAAATGGCTCCAGAAAAGATTCTCCTCAAACAATACAATTCAAAGACTAAGAAAGTTTCCCATATACACAGAGAGAGTAGGTTCTAAAGACAATAACTTCAAAACATCAAACAATAACAACAACTTAATACTAAATGAGGGGGGAGGGAGAAATAATTTTTTTTTTTCCCTTTTTTTTTGGAGAGTCATCTTCTTGTTCATTAAGGAGATGATCTTTCCATGGGATATTCCAACCACACTAGATACAATAGAAAGTCAATATCACAAACAATTTCAAGCCCTAATTAGAAACAAACAAATTCAAGCCCTAATCAGAAAACAATTGAAGCATAATCTTGGCCACAAAAATTAAACCCTAATCAGAACAACAATAATAGCCGTAATTAGATACGCATTAAAGCCCTAATTACATAGAAATTAAAGCCCTAATCATAATCAAAATAAAATCATAATTATTAGTCAACTCAAAACTTAAACTCAATTCAAGATTACTAGCAGAATTTTCATGTACCCACAACCAAAGGTAATCGAAAATCAGAAAAAATGGTAAAAAAAAATACCTTGTTGCATTTCGGGGGAGGGGAAAAATAGATACTTTCCGAGGATGCAACAAAGGACATCGTCAAACAATGCACACAATCGTATAAAGTGCGTGTGTGTGGATGTTGTGGTGAATGTGTGTGAGCCATGGTGTATGTATGTGTATACACCTACAACCCACGCAAATGGATAAAGATTTGTTGGTAGAATGAAAACCTACACCCTAGCTAGTGAGTGAACAATAGGGATGACAAGCAAAGATCGACCCTTTGAAGATTTTCTTTAGAGATTCTCTCAATTTTCAGGGAATCCGAATAAATATGCTAGAATTTTCTCCCAACTTTTCAGAGGAGAAATAAAGAGGGAGATAGAGATTAGGCAAGAGATAGAGAGAGAGGCAAGAGATAGAGAGAGAGGCAAGAGAAAGCCCATAAGGTTTCTTGAGAAAAAATCTGTGAGGTGGAAATTTTTTCAACATCCGAACACACATTTATGTAAAAAACGTGCTTGTGAGAATTTTTATCACAAGCAAGCACAACCTTATATTTTGGTGTTCGATGCCAAAGACAAGATATAATGGGGAATGCATAAACTCTTATTGGAAATGTCATTTTTTTTGTTGTCTTCCTATCAAATATTAAGGGCCTTTCAAGTTATTCTTCATTTGTTTGTGTGAGAATTTTTGTCTTGTTTTGGTTAGTTTGATATTATCTAGCTTTGATTTATCTAATAATTTTGGGTATAAGATATTCCTTTTGCATGTTATATATTGAACATAATCCATATATGAAATATAATGAGACATCATATGAACTATGAAAAATGCCATTAACCACGTCTAAAATATTTTAGAATGTGGAGGAGTCTAGCCAAGATAAATTTTTTGGAAATAAAAAGAAATAAATTGGACCAAAATTGGTTGATATAGTGCTTGTTTGATGTTTTATAAATTTGTTTGTTGGGTACTTTTTAAATAGTCCTATTTATTGAATTTTTATCATAAAGTTTGATACTGTTGGTATACAAATACAATTATGAAGTCTAGCGGTGTTGTATGTTTTGAAATCATATTTTTTGAAAAAAAAGAAAAATAACTAGCTATTATGCCAAATGATTTGTAATTACTGATTTTGGCAAATATGTGCATTAAAAGGGTTTGGTCATGTTATTTTATGCATGTATATGAATGACATTTTGATATTTGGTATTGATACAAGTGTACTAATTAAAACTAGGTCTCTACTAACCAAGAAATTTGATATCAAGGATTTAGATAAAACTTGATGTGTTTTGAAAATAGAAGTGATTAAAACACAAGAAGAATTATAATTGGTCAACTATATTATGTTGAAATTTTTTTAAATTAGTTTACTAAATTTTATTATAAATTAGTAAGAGTATATTATGATCCTTCTATCAAACTTGAAAAAACCACTAGTGATCTGGTTGCACAATTAAAAATTTTCAAAAATTACAAGAGTCTTAATGTACTTATCAAACTCCCTTAAATTAGATATGTCAAAAATTGTTGGGAGACTTAATAGATTAATAAATTAGATACTTGTCATTAGAGATGCATTAGAGAGAGTATTAAGATATACAAAAGGTACTATGCTACATTTTATAAGCATCTCACTGTTCGAGAAGAATACAATAATGCTATTTAGAGTATCATGTTTTTCGAGAAAAAATAGTGATAATATTTAGGTTTCTAATTTTGAAGAAACCAAAGCTACCATTAATTATATTTTTACATTTGATGGAGCAATGATGTTTTTTTAGAGATTTTTCAACAAAAAATATTTGGTTATCCATGAAAGCTAAAATGGTACACTTGATACTAGTGGCCAACGTTCAAAATGGCTTAAAGAATTGTTAACAAACTTTTATTTAGTGGAACAAGCCGTTGCTAGCAACTTTTGTTCATTATGATAGCTAAATAGCTACAGCAAAGTCTAACTAAAAGGAATTCCTATGAGTAAAAAAGAGACGCCTATGTTTTAGATAGAAAACAATAAGGTATCTCATTAATAATTGAGTTATTTTAACAAACTGGCTTGCAAGGAGGCAAGTTCAAGAATTGTAAAGAGAATGAAAATGAAGGCCATAAAATGAATCTCCAACAATGGCAACAAAACCTTACTAATTGAGGGATCCATTATGAAGGTTGAATGGGTAAAAAACAAGTTGTTTGAGTGATTAAACAGCATTTTATAATTATTTTTGTCCTATCTTGAGAATTAATTAAGTTTTTTACTGCAACGATAAAGGTTGAGCAAATTGCTCTTAATGAGTTCATAGCCAATGACTAGGGCATTGTGTTGCAGAGTACCCTTGAAGAACTCATCTATGCAAGTGTGGTTGTAGGGTCGCGACCTATGAGATTTTGACTTATCTTTGGGGCACTTGTGAGACAAGATATTAGCACATGACCGTTAATGTGACAATAGAACTTGAGAATCCCACACTACGTGTATAGCTTGCTGAAATTTGTAAAAAAGAGTTCTAGTTCAAGACCCAGGGTTACTATGAATTTTACAAATGAAAGCTTGCTATCAGTAAGTGAAAGTTCAAGTCTGGAAGACACTTTCACCTATTACATAGTAAAGAGTTGCCTTATTATCATACTTTTTATATTTCTATTTCGAAACATGTGGGGAATTGTTGAATATATATTAAATGTGTTTCCAAAACAAAATAGTAATAGGAAAAAGTTAAGAGTTATTTCCCAAAAGTTATATCTTTTCTTTCAAATTGTATCTCTACAGAGAAAAATGTGTCGCTTCCAAAATGGTTCATTAAAACTATAAATATACTTCTTTGTAGTGAAAAAAAAATATATACACTCATTCTTGTTACATTAATTAAAAAAACTCTATTTCTATAACGTCTTACTATATTCTTTAAATTCTATAAATACTTTGTGTAATTTAATCAAATAAGGCAATAGAGGAAAAAATCGAGTTCGTGAAGATTTTTGTTCGAGTGCACATCAAGAATTTCTAAAGATTCATTGTATACTGGGAGTAGACATTGAATACTATTTGCATCTAGGTAGCAACAAATTTTTACTCTAAAGTGAGTCTAATTTTTTGCTTGCCTTGAACCGAATTTTTATTTCTGCTCCTTCTTCTACATAATAATTTATTTTTTTCTAATTTCTTTAATATTTTAGTGTATGTTTTAATTAATATTATCATGTGACAAAATTTGATGAAAATTCAAAAAGCTCAACAAAATTTCAAAACTTATCGAGTTGTCATTACATAAAGTTTTCATATCACATAACAAAATTTTTTATAGTTAACATAGGGTTGGGCATTCGAGTCTAGGTTTTGGGTACCCGACCCAATCGGGTAGTAGTGCATTGAAACCGGATCAACCGAGTTTTACCGGATACCCCGATAGTAGAGTACTGGGCCGGGATTCGAGTATTGAATCTCGGCTTGGTCGGGATTTGGGTACCCGATAATAAAATTATTTTTAAAAAAAAAAAGGAAAAATGTGTAAAATTTTGAGGCGTGCATAATTAAAGTAGAGGCAAACTTTCTGCCTCTATTTTAAATGTTAAAAAAACACACGGGCAAGCATAAGCAATTAAGCATTCCCATGGCCAACCTCCTCTCCAAAAATCCCTCTCACATCTCAGCCTCTTTTTCCGGCCTTCGCTTGTCCCGCTGGCCGCCACGCCGTCCACCAACCACCATCGTCCACCCACGGCCCACCTAGGTACTAATAAGTTGGAATATTTAATTTTATTTGCTATGTAATAAAACATTTTAGTTCAGGGTTTTCTTCACAAAATTTAGGCTTTTTTAATTTTTCACTTTTCTTGTAAAATATTTATATATTCCATGTATATATACTCTACTATTATCTATTATATATGTGTTTGTTAACTATTTAATTTTTTAGTTTATTGGTTGGGTGGAGGGTTTATTGAAATTTTGAAATGAGGATTTATATTTTATAATGAAACTATGAAAGAATGGTTTGCTTTTATTTTGATTTTTTTCTTTATTTTTATGAATGAATTTGATTTTTTTCAATTTGTTACTTTATTCTTTATGTTTATTCTCTATTACTGTTTTTTAAATCGATATATAATAAAAATAAGTATCAAATATAGAAAAATTAATTTTTGTTAATTGCATTACAGGGACTCATCCGTATTATTGAATTAGAGTATCCTCACAAAGTGAAATGGACAGTAATAATCCAAAAGCAAAAAGAAAGGCTAAGTAGGTGAGTTTTGCTAATCCAGTTGATGAGGAATTGAATTTGTTAGATGACTTGGAGTTTGGTTTGAATGATGATAACGATTTTATAACTTGAGGTTTAGAGGGTCCTACCGAAGATGATACTTTTGTTGATGAGAATGTAGATGAGGAAAAGGAACCTCCAAAGAAAAAAAGTCAAAAAAGAAATTGCATCTAGGTCACCATGGTGGAAACACTTTACTAAATTCTTTTGTGAAAATGATAAATGCCAAAAGGGAAGATGTAAATATTGTGGAACATGTATTAGGGCGGATCCTAATGTACATGGAACTAAAGGGCTTGATAGCCATTATCAATCATACAGGAAGAAACCTAATGAAGTTGCAACTAGACAAAAGATATTGAATTATCAACCAGTTGGAAAGGGTCAAAAGAGTGGAGGGATTTTATGGGAATTTGATCAAAAGTAAATTAGAGATGCATTATGCCATCGGTTTATTGTTGATGAGATGCTATTTAGGACAGTTGAGAAAGAGAGGTTTCGACATTTTATGTCGATTACATGTCCTCAATTTTCTATGCCATCTCGAAGGACTATAACTAGAGATATTTTCAAGATGTACATGAGTGAAACATCTATGTTAAAGTCCTTCATTGCCTCACATGCACAAAGCGTTTATATCACCACTAACACATGGACCTCTATTCAAAAAGTTAATTATATGTGTCTTACTATGCATTTTGTTGATGATGATTGGAATTTGGAGCATAAGATTTTGAATTTTTGTCCTGTTTCTGGTCAGAAAAGTGAGGATGTGGGTAAGGATATTGCTACATGCTTGAATGATTGGGATATTGATAAGATCTTTACGGTCACTGTGGATAATGTTTCATTAAATGATGCGGTAATTGCTTGTTTGAAAAAGAAATTTGATGGTCGATCAAATAGTATGATTTTGGGTGGTAAATATATGCACATGTGATGTATTGCAAATATCGTTAATCTTGTTGTCCAGGATGGTTTGAAGGGAAAGGATGAGAGCATGGCTATTACTCATATTAGAGGGGATGTTTGATATATAAGAGCATATACGACTAGGTACAAAAAATTCAAACACTGTGCAAAACTTCAAAAATTGAAAACAAATAAGCTGTTGTCACTTGATGTACCTGCTAGGTGGAACTCCACCTATTTGATGTTAGATGTTTTTTTGTCTCTTAGAAAAGCCTTTGAAGCATATGATGATAGCGATCGTGCATTTAATATTGATCTTGAGGATCGGGTTCCTCCACATTTTGATTTGGAAAGGGCAAAATTGTTGTTGAAATTTTTTGGGCATTTTTTTCATATCACTTTGAAAATTTCTAGCTCTTTGTATGTCACATCAAATACCATATTCAAACAAATAAGTGCAATTGGTAGGCTTCTTTTGAGGTGGATGGAGACTGGTGACATTGAGTTGAAGGAAATGGCAAAAAAAATGAAAGAAAAGTATGAAAAATATTAGAAATCAATTACAAAGATAAATAAGATTTTATATTATACAATGATTCTTGATCCTACTTTGAAAATGGAGTTCACTGAGTTCACATTTGATAGAATGTATCCAAATATTGGAACATGTGATATTCCATCTAGTAGGGACATGAAAAAAGCAGTTAGGGATGGATTTGATGAGTTATTCAAAGAGCATCAGAAAATGTATGCCTATGTAGTTCCAACAAGCCTCAATTCTAAAGCAAGTGGTGAAAGTTCTAGTACTAGGTACCCTTTGAGTGAGGAGGATGAAGGAGTTTATGATTTATTTTTATTTGATGAGTTTGACAAGATGAAAAATAGAAAGAAAGGTAAGCAAGAAAAGACTGAGTTGGAGAAATATTTGCAAGAGAAGTGTGAAGAGGGTGGAGATGGTTTTGACATATTAAAATGGTGGAAAGTGTCAACTCATCGATTTCCTATACTTTCTATGATGGCTCGTAATATATTAGCAGTGCCGGTCTCCACAATTGCTTTAGAGGTTGCTTATAGCACTAGAGGGCGTGTGCTTGATACATTTAGGAGTTTTTTATCTCTTAAAGTAGCTGAAGCTCTTATTTGTGCCCAAGATTGGTTTCACTCGGCTTCGAAACCAATTAATGTGCAGCAGAATTAGTGTGAACTAGAAATTTTTGAGCAAGGTAACTTAACTAATTTAATTCTTTTTATTATTTTTATTTTTTTATATTATATCTTTTTATTAATGCCTTTGTAATCTTGTTTTTATTCTTGTAGAGTTGACACAAGTGGGAGTTGATACATCCATCCTTAATGCTTGAGCATTTGAGCGGAATGTAAGAATGCATTGGAGACTTGGAGTCTTGGAGATTTTTTGTAAATGTTAATGACTTGATATGATGTTTAAGTTATTTATGTAATTTGATTTTTGGATTGTTAAAATGATGTTGAATTTGGAACGTGGAAATGTGGAATTGAATCACAGATATTAAGAATTTGAATTGTTAAGATGTAACTTGAATTGATGCTTGGTGTTGAAATTTGTATATGATTTGAGGAAGTTGTTTACTTGTTTTTTTACTTTGGAGTTTGAAGTTAAGCAAGTTGGTTGAATAATTGATTTGAGCAATTTGTAATTTGTTTCCAATTTGTATAACAATTTGTGTTTGTAATTTGCTTGGAGAGTTGAGTTAATTTAAAGTAGTTTTACATGCATCAAATACAAATTCATATTTCCAAACTCGCATTTTTAAATTTACAATTCACATTCAAAATAATAATAATAATAATAATAATAATAATATAGACCATGTTAAATGTCATGGCCATAACATGGCCAAATTTTGGAGTTAATTTTATGGCTTGAAGAAGAAGAAGAAGAAAAAGATTTACATGCGTCAAATACAAATTCATATTTCCAAACTCACATTTTTAAATTTACAATGCACATTCAAAATAAATAAATAAATAATATAGACCATGTTAAATGTCATGGCCATAACATGGCCAGATTTTTGAGTTAATTTTATGGCTTGAAGAAGAAGAAGAAGAAGAAGAAGAAGAAGATTTACATGCGTCAAATATAAATTCATATTTCCAAACTCACATTTTTAAATTTACAATTCACATTCAAAAAAAAAAAATAAAAAAAAAAATAATAATAATAATAATAATATAGACCATGTTAAATGTCATGGCCATAACATGGCCAGATTTTGGAGTTAATTTTATGGCTTGAAGAAGAAGAAGAAGAAGAAGAAGAAGATTTACATGCGTCAAATACAAATTCATATTTCCAAACTCACATTTTTAAATTTACAATTCACATTAAAAATAAATAAATAAATAATATAGACCATGTTAAATGTCATCCCCTAACATGGCCAGATTTTGGAGTTAATTTTATGGCTTGATTTTGGAATTGCAATTTGCAAGATTTTGGATGCAAATGCAATTTCAAAATCTGGCCTATATTCTAGGTAGGCCACATTTATTCGGATGCAGATTGTGGCCCAAATTTTGGCCCTTCTTATTTTATTTTAAAAAAAAAAACATGATACCCAATCCCGGTACCCTAATCGGGCCAATATTGGGTACTGAAAATTCAATCCTAGACAATCAAGTACCCGACCCGATCGTTCCGAACCCGAAATTCCTGGCCTGATGCCCAGCCCTAAGTTAACATGACTCAAAAAAAGCATTTACTAAGATATATATTATAAAGGAGTACATATACTAAAAATCATATATTTTCCAAGTTTTATAAAATAATAATAATAAAGATAATAAGACATAGTTGTAGTGCATAAAAAAAAATATTGACTTTGAACATAAATAAAGTACTTACATTGTAATACATATACTAAACATAATATATTAATAAAGACTATGATTTAATACATATATTAAGCATTACTTATATATTACTAAAAAATATGTTTAATTTTAAACATAAATAAAGTACTTACCTAAGTGGAATACATATACTAAGAATAATCATGATTGAGAACACATTATATGTATGTTTCAAGCTCATTCGTCTTGTCTTTCTAACACTTGCTCAACTTGTACTCAAAAACAAATATAATCTTATTTTAATTTTTGAACATATATAACCTAATTTATAATTTATATACCCACTAAAACATGGTTAAAATACTACTATTCCATAATCCTGAATTCAAAATGCAATAATCCATATTCTTGAATTAAAATGCAATCACTCCACATTCTTCTTATAAAATAAATAACCATATTCCCATGATTAAATGTCAAATAATTCCCATATTTAATACTATGTTGAATTTAATAGATTAATCAAAAAAATATAGTAGTGTTATTATTATTTCATGGTTCTTACAACTTTCATTTTTAGTTCTTTAAAATATGGGCCTAGAATTTTACCTGTAGTATCTATCACTATTGAAAATTTTAGTATGAATTTCGTTCGAAAAATTTAAATTAGGGTGGAAAATGTCACACATTAAGAATATGATACATGTGATAATATTTACAAAATGGATCAAAAATTGTTGACATAGACTTGTCTTTGTCTATTTAATTTTGGAGGGAAAACATTAAAATTTTCAATATTTAATTTTTCCTCACTTTACCTATCAATGAAATTTAAAAGAGCAATGAAAATATTTATGCACTTTTTTGTAACACCCCTAAAATTTGGTTTTTTGAAAAATAAGGATTTAGAAATCAAGGTATTGGTTGATCGGATTTTAGGGCTCGAAAAATAAACAAAAAGGACTAGATTGCAAAAAAAATTGGAAGTTTTAGGGTCAAATTGCAAATAAGCAAGACTTGATTGGATCACATTTTGAAAGTTTTGGGGTTGCATGGTATATATTTTTGGTCAAATGGGTCAATTTTAGGCACTCAACATTTAAGGGACTCAATTGAAGAAGCTCAAAACTTCGAAGGACTCAATTGTAAGCTGGGCAAAAGTTTTAGGGCCAATTTACAATAACAGAAAACTTCCATATAAATATCACATTTTACAAGCCCCCCCCCATTGTCATCATCTTCTCCACTGAAACCACCATGACCCCTCTCCGACAAGCTTCTTCCTCCGACGGCCGAACCTCAAACTTAACGAACTATCTTCTTCCTCTTCTCACGACGAGCACACCGGTACTAAAATCCTCCAAGTTTGACCGATGAAAGGGCCTAAAAATTGAAGTCGACGAGAGCTCATGGCGAAGCTTGGCGGGTTCACTGTTCCGGCGACTAAACTTAGGATGTGAGTGGTGGGTTTTAACGGGCTCAGCTCGAGGGTCAACATGGTGGCTTCAATTTCAAGTTTCAGCCACCAAAGACGACGAAATTGAGCAATAATCAAGGTGGCAGAGGTGGTGACGCTAGAACTTTCAGGCAGAAATTGAAGGCTTTCTCGGCGGTGTTTGATGAAATTGATTGAGGGGTTTGGTTAGTTAAGTTGAAAGGCATCTTTTGGTGGTGTTATTAGCCATCTCCAGCGCCAGCGTAGCGGCAGAGCCAAGACAACTTCTTCAACTCATCGCGACTATCATGACTGTGTAATTGGTTTGTGATTTTGGGACCTCGATAATCGGATTGTGGGTAAAGGAGTTGGAATGGAATTATATATACATATATTGTACTGTTATTTTCATAAATCTTGTATTATGCCAAGAATGAGGATTTGAGATGTGATTTAATATATATACATTCCATACATGGACTATTATATAGTTTAGTGGACCCGGATTCGAATTAAAATATGATAATTTTGGGTAATTGAGTTATTTAAGATTACATGGAATCAAGATTCGTAACATGCATGTGCCATTATAAGCTTAGTGAACCCGAATTTGTATATCATGCGATAATTTTAGGTTAATTGAATTAATTGGAGTAAGGAAACCTTAATTTTGTAAATTTGTGAATTAAGTGACAATAATTAGATTAATTAAGATAATTGGACTGTTATTGCTGATTTGGGATGACGATATGAGGTTAATTACATAAATAAGAACTTGATTATGCCTTTTTGCTAGTACCGATATAAATCTAATAAATATTTTTGTACTAACGGCATAATTAGTCGTACCGTAATGATAGTATCGATTAGACACTAAGTATCATAATGATTGATTAACCAGTGATTTTAGGACTATTAATAGTAAGACTGTAATTATTGGAGGATATTAAGGTCAATTAAGGAATTTGATCATGAATGTATTCCTTTGGATAGGTGATGAAGAAGTGGATCCTGTGGACCAGTAGCTGGTGACTGCAGTTTTTGAAACTACGCAGGTGAAGGTCTAACCTCCTAGGTGTTTATTTTGTATATCCTATGAGGGTCTGCCAATCTAGCATTGCTTACATCTATATGCTCTTATGGAAATGCCCTGTGAAGGTTAACAAGATCCGTATTATACCTGCTCGTGTTTATTGAAATATGTGAGTTATTCAGAATATGCTCGTTATCTGTTAAATGAAGCGTGTACCCCTGTGACTGTGAGGGTTACTTCTCGATTGTGCTCTGATAAGAGATTGTTCCTGTTTGTTCTGGCGCCCAGAAATTCTTGCTATTACTTAATACTGTACTTGTTCCCTGTCTGTACCTGTTATTATCTTGTCACTTGTTATCATTTTGTATTGTTATTGGAAGCCTTGCCGTCACACTTACTTGTTCGTACATCGTTATATGGCCATGATGGCTTATTCGTACTTGTTAATCGCTATAGTATTTGCTTGGTTGGCATTTTCGTACTGTATCTGTTGCCACATTGGCGCACTTGTTTTATTTGGTATCAGTAATGTGCTAGGGATACTCCTAGGAATACCGTGTGTCAGTAATGTGCTAGGGATACTCCTAGGCATACTGTGTGTCAGTAATGTGCTACGGGATACTCCTAGATATCTACCGTGTGTCATTGACGTGCTAGGGATACTCTTAGGCATCTACTGTATGTTAAGCTGTCACGTTTGGATATAACCGACTGATTGGTATAAGAATTATTCTGATATGCATGTCAAGTTGGTTTCATTGAACTGCATATGACTCGAGGTTGTTTATTCTGATTGTTTATACACTGTTCATGGAGCAATAAGGGATGAGGTATTCCTATATGCTCAAACTATTATTTGTATATGATATTGTTCTTATTCTAACCGTTAAATTATGGTCTGCTGAGTTGATTCTTTCTCGACAAATCCCCACTAGTTATGATTAAGATTATACCTCACAAAGTCCTTTGGACTTACCACGTTTTACCCTTTATTTTCTCAGATAGGATTAAGTGAAGAACTTGGACTCCAGGTCTAGACATGAACATATTTTGTAATAGATCAAGTGTTTGAATGTCTATGTGGAATTATTTGAATATTAAGCCTAGACTTGAGACGTTGTGATATGTCATGTTGATGTCGATTACTTAAGGCTTGTAAATGTTTTTCTAGATGTAAGAAAGTGAATCATGGTATGTACTTAATGGTTTGTCGAGTCAGTTAAGTTTGAAATTTCGCTGCTTCTGATAAGTTGAGTTTGAGATTTTATGGTATGTATATGGTACGTTCAATGTTGTGGAACCACTGATGTTATGTATTTAGTACATATTCTATATGTTATGGGATCGTCTAAGGCTTGTATTTAATATTTTGTGAAGATTTGCTTAAGTTGAAATCCGCTGCTATTTTTGATAAGTTTAAAATGTTTGTTATGGTCCTATTGATTGTTTATGGGTTAAATTTAAGTTTGAATTGAGTGGCATCTCAGCTAGGGGCTATCTCGAATGGGTATTGCAGAGGTGGCATTAGAGCCTAGGTTTGTCGATAACCTAGGCATTGGATATTATTAGGATTCGTGACTGACCTTTTGTTTAGGTTAGTTTGAGTATAAATTTTAGGTATTTTGCATATTGGGAAATTCCAGTGTGATTTGAGGATTTATGTTGAATTTGATCGGTTAATATCAATCAGATCAGTTTGAGTACTGCAAGAATGTCTATAGGGTCTTGTCGTATACTATAGAATGATTAGACTTATATGTTTATGATTCTGATTTGATTTTATCTAATTTTTTCCTTCCTTTATTCGTAGAAGCTTGGTAGAGTTGGTAGAATTGATGGCATCGCAAAGAAGTTCGGGTACACCTGTTCAACCTAAAATTAGATAACGGGGGAGACCTCCCAAGCAAAAGGTCATTAACTGACGAGCTCCTCGGCAGGAAGCACCTTCCTACTCACAACCGATGTAGGACAAGGAAGTTTCCCAAACTCCTCTGATAGATCAACCGACTGTAGATTCCCCGATAGGGCCTGATCATTGAGAAAAATAGAGACGTAGGCAACCTTACCACCAACCGACAGATAGAGCAGGGATAGCAGAAGCAGTTATAGAAGACCGAGCCCTGGAGCGATTCCTTCATTTCAATCCCCTGAAGTTCTTGAGAGGCCCTGATGATAGAAAAGTCGAGGAATGGATCGAGAGTTTATAGAATATTTTCAAGATACTGTGTCATTCAGATGATCGGAGGGTTCGATTTGCCACATTCCTTCTGGAAGGTTCCGCCCGAAGTTGGTGAAAGATGATTGATCGAAGATGAACGGCTAAAGAAACCCACCGAAGTTGGGAAAATTTCACCCAAGACTTCATGAGTAAATTTGTGCCATAAGTGGTGAAGCAAGCAAGAGAAAGAGAGTTTATGGACCTTGTACAGGGGGCACAGTCTATAAGTCAGTATGAGGCTACTTTTAGTTGACTGATACAATATGCTCCCTAGATACAAGATGATAAAGGTCGACAGGCTCAATGATTCGTACAAGGGCTGCAGCCAGCGCTTAGGCAAAGCTTAGCCACTTGTGATTTGCCAAATCTCAATTTGGCAGTAAGTAGGGCACTGTAACTTAAGTCAGAGTTGCAGGAAATTCGAATGATTAAGGATAGGGGCTGAAAGAAAAAGATGCACCTTGATGGGCAGAATAATGTCGAAAAGAAACAGCCGAGGCTTCAGGTGGGAAGCATTGCCCAACAAGCCCCTCAATCTGGCGAGATGACATATTTGACTCAAGGTAGAGCACAAAGGTAATGTGGATTTTGTGGAGCATCTACCCACGAGGAATCGAAATGCTGAAGAAACAGGGTAGGTGCTTGGGCTGTAGAAGTGATCAACACTTCCGGAAAGAGTGCCCCAAAAGAAGAGGCCCCATCACTGAAGAAAAAAAAACAGGCAGTACGAGCTCGGGCCTATGCCTTGATAGGAGAAGAAATACCCAATCCTACTAAGATGGCAGAAGGTATGATTTCTAATTCTGGAAATTATGATAATGCCTTATGTAATTCTGGGGTTTTGCATTTTTTTATACCTATCGCTTTTTCTTGGACTAAATATGCAACTTGAGATTAAGGCTTATTGCATAGAAGTGAATTCATTGCTCCTCCTACCCTACGTAGAAGATTTATTTGACCTTTTACGGGGACAAGAATCTTCTTAAAGCTGGAGTTGAAGTAAGGGTACTACTAGCTGAAGGCCAGAGAAGACCATGTAAAGCACTTACACATGATTCTCGAAGCCCTGAGAGAGAGCATAAGTTGTATGCAAAGTTTGTATGTGCAAATACTGAATACAAAAGGTGGTTTTTCTTGGGCATATCATATCCCAAGATGGGATAAAGGTTGATCCCTCTAAGATAAAGGCAGTAGTCAATTGAAAGAGACCGAAAAAGATGACATAAGTTCATAGTTTTCTAAGTTTTGTCGGCTATTGACGAAGATTTGTGTAGAACTTTTTCAAAATAGCTGACATGTTGACTAAATTAACTCAGATAGTTGACCAAAATGAGGGTCTGTATATGAGATAGCATTGATGGATGGAAATCCTAGGAGACTACGACTTATCCGTAACCTATCACCCGAAAAGGCAAATGTAGTGGTCAATGCCTAGGGCTGAGTGGCTCACTTATTGGCAACAGAAGCATCAAAAAGCCAAAAAATTGTTGATGTGTTCAAATTACTACAACGAGTAGAATTGTAGAGATAAGTGCTGTCCAAATCATAGGATGAAATGCGATGAGCCCTAAGCCAAAGATATATGGATGCTGAAACTGAAGGAAAGGTTGGAAGTTTTTGGAGAGTCTAAGTTCAATATCGAACCAAGGCATTCTTCTATTCCAGAAGAGATATGAGTGCCGAAAGAAAAATAGAAGAGAGATTGTTAGATGAGACACACGAGTCAAGATACACAATGCACCCGAGAGGCACGAAGATGTATCAGGACTTGAAGAAGTAATTCTAGCAGAATGTAATGAAAAGAGAATGTAGATCAACTCACCGAATCTACTTATTTTCTGCCAGTCGGAATAGAATTCAAATGACAATCTGGGAACCAGATTCTTTTAAGTGGGAAAGACTGTAACACCCCTAAAATTCAGTATTTTGAAAAATAAGGATTTAGAAATCAAGGTATTAGTTGATCGGATTTCAGGGTTCGGAAAATAAATAAAAAGGACTTGATTGCAAAAAAATTTAGAAGTTTTGTGGTCAAATTGCAAATAAGCAAGACTTGTTGGATCACATTTTGAAAGTTTTGGGGTTGCATGGTATATATTCTTGGTCAAATGGATCAATTTTAGGCACTCAACATTTGGGGGACTCAATTGAAGAAGCTGAAAAGATCGAAAGACTCAATTGTAAGTTGGGCAAAAGTTTTAGGAGCTAATTTAGAATTCCAGAAAACTTCCCTATAAATATCACATTTTGCAACCCCCCCTCCCATTTTCATCATCTTCTCCACCAAAACCACCATAACCCCTCGCCGGCGAGGTTCTTCCTCCGATGGCCAAACCTCAAACTTAACTAATCATCTTCTTTCTTTCCTCATGACGAGCACGCCAGTACCGAAATCCTCCAAGTTTGATCGAATGAACGATTGAAAAATCAAAGCCGATGAGAGCTCACGACGGAGCTTGGTGGGTTCACCGTTCTGGCGACTGAACTTAGGATATGAGTAGTAGGTTTTGACGGGCTCAGCTCGAGGGTCAACATGGTGGCTTCAATCTCCAGCTTCAGCCACCGACAACAACGAAATTGAATAATAATTGAGGCGGCGGAGGTGGTGGCGCTAGAACTTTCAGGCAGAAATTGAAGGCTTTCCCGATGGTGTTTGGTTAGTTAAGCTGAAAGGCATCTTTTGGTGGTGTTATTGTAGGGGTGTAAATGAGTCGAGCTTAGCAAAAATTGTAGGCTTGAGCTCAAGCTCGATGAGCTTGCTTTTAAGGGCTCGAGCTCAGCTCACTAATTTTTTTTAAATCAACTTAATATTAAATTATTAATATATATTTATTTAATAATAATTAATCAAATGTTAAATTAATAAAATAATTTAAAATATAATTATTAATATAATATATATTAAATTATAATATATATTATAATAATTATTTAAATTATAATATATTATAATTATTAATAAAATATAAAATTATTAATATATTATAATTATTTAATAGTATATAATAAATATTTAAAATTAGACAAAGTAAATTATTAATATATATTATTTAATTAATATATATAAAAAATATTTAAAAATAGAAAAAAGCTCATGAGCCGGCTCATGTTAAAGCTCGAGCTCGAAAAACTTGAGCTCGAGTCGAGCTATTATCGAGCCGGCTCACTGGGCTCATGAGCCGGCTCGACTCATCTTACACCCATGTGTTATTGGCCATCTTCGGCGGCAGAGCTAGGACAACTTCTTCAACTCATCACAACGATTGTGATCGTGTAATTGGTTCGTGATTCTGGGACCTCGATAATCGAATTGTGGGTAAAGGAGTTGGAATGGAATTATATATACATATATTGTACCGTTATTTCCATAAATCTTGTATTATGCCAAGAATGAGGATTTGAGATATGATTTAGTATATATACATTTCATGCATGGATTATTATATGGTTTAGTAGACCCGAATTCGAATTAAAATATGATAATTTTTGGGTAATTGAGTTATTTAAGATTATATGGAATCAAGATTCGGAACATGCATGTGCTATTATAAGCTTAGTGAACCTGGATTTGTATATCATGCGATAATTTTAGGTTAATTGAGTTAATTAGAGTAAGGAAACCCTAATTTTGTAAATTTCGGACTTAAGTGACAATAATTGGATTAATTAAGATAATTGGACTATTATTGCTAATTTGGGATGACGATACGAGGTTAATTATATAATAAGAACTTGATTATGCCTTTTTGCTAGTACCGATATAAATCCCGTAAATATTTTCATACTAACAGCTAATTAGTTGTACCATAATGATAATATCGATCGTAATGATTAATTAACCAGTGATTTTGGTACTATTAATAGTAAGACTGTAATTATTGGAGGTTATTAAGGTCAATTAAGGAATTTTATCGTGAATTTATTCCTTTAGATAGGTGACAAAGAAGTGGGTCTTGCATACCAGTAGCCGATAACTGCAGTTTTTTGAGATTATGGAGGTGAGGGTCTAACCTCCTAGGTGTTTATTTTTGTATGCCCTATGAGGATCTGCCAATCTGGCATTGCTTATATCTATCTACTCTTGTGGAAAAGCCCTGTGAGGGTTAACATGATATGTATTGTACCTTCTCGTGTTTATTGAAATATACGAGTTGTTCAGAATCTACTTGTTATCTATTAAATGACGTGTATACCCCTATGAGGGTTGCTTCTCGATTGTGCTCTAATAAGAGTTTGTTCCTGTTTGTTCTAGCGCCCAGAACTTCTTACTGTTACCTGATACTGTACTTGTTCCCTGTATGTACCTATTATTATCCTGTCACTTGTTACCATCTTGTATTGTTATCGGATGCCTTGCTAGCACACTTACTTGTTCATACATCATTATATGGTCATGCTGGCTTATTCGTGCTTGTTAATCGTTATGGTATTTGCCTGGTCGACATTTTTGTACTGTATCTGTTGCCACGCCGGCACACTTGTTTTATTTGGTATCAGTAATGTGCTAGGGATACTCTTAGGCATATCGTGTGTCGGTAATGTGCTAGGGATACTTCTAAGCATATACCATGTGTCATTGACGTGCTAGGGATACTCTTAGGCATCTACTGTGTGTTAAGACGTCACGTTTGGATATGACCAACTGATTGGTATAAGAATTGTTCTGATATGCATGTCAAGTTGGTTCCGTTGAACTGCATATGACTCGAGCTTGTTTATTCTGACCATATCTGATTGTTTGTACACTGTTCATGGAGTAATAAGGGATGAGACATTCCTATATGCTCAAACTATTATTTGTATCTGATATTGTTCTTGTTCTAACCATTAAATTATGATCTGCTGACTTGATTCTTCCTCAAAAAATCCCCACTAGTTATGATTAAGATTATACCTCACAAAGTCCTTTGGACTTACCACATTTTACCCTTTATTTTCTCAGATAGGATTAAGTGAAGAACTTGGACTCCAGGCCTAGACATGAACATATTTTGTAATAGATCAGGTGTTTGAATGTCTATGTGGAATTATTTGAATATTAAGCCTGAACTTGAGACGTTGTGATATGTCATGTTGATGTTGATGACTTAAGGCTTGTAAATGTTTTGCTAGATGTAAGAAAGTGAATCATGGTACGTAATTTAATGGTTTGTTGAGTCAGTTAAATTCGAAATTCCGCTGCTTTTGATAAGTTGAGTTTGAGATTTTGTGGTATGTATATGGTACGTTGAATGTTGTGAAACCACTGATGGTATGTATTTAGTCCATATTCTATATGTTGTGGGATTGTCTAAGGCTTGTATTTAATGTTTTGTGAATGTTTGCTTAAGTTGAAATCCGCTGCTAAAAAAGTTTGTTATGGGCCTATTGATTGTTTATGGGTTAAATTTAAGTTTGAATTGAATGGTATTTCAGCTAGGGGCTATCCCGAGTAGGGTATTACAATTTTAATATGGTACGAGTTTATGTATAACAACTTTATCCCATCCCTACTGAATCGTGTTAAAAAAATTTAATATATTTCATTAAATAAGTTAAAGATTGAGGTGTTTATCAAACATTGACCGATATTATTGACCTGCAGTACTATGTAATACATAGTGTATTTTCAATTATGTCAGTCTCGGAAAGGACTTAAAAATTATGGTAATAAACGTTAAAGGAATATTTACAATAACATAAATATAACAAAAAGTATTTATAAATAATAAATTACATATAAGACATAAAAATAAACCTTGATAAGAAAAAGATTTTCATGTCCTTTTATGCAAGTTTAAAGTGATAGCTATTAAATCATATGTACCAATATGGACTAACATTTTAATTAATATATTCAGTTGAATATCATGATATATCTATACATCCAAAATTAATTTTAATATAGTTTTTCAACAAAATACAATAAAAGTCTAATTTTCATTATAATTTAATTATAATATTTTACAATCTTACTAGAATTTCAGAATTAAAAAAGTAACAGCAGTCAATCTTCTTATGTTGGTGTTTTTAGAATTTTTATTTTTATAGAGAGCAACGAAATAATCAAATGTTATTGATTGAATTACAATAAAAAAAATGCACCATAAATTTAAAAAGAAAAAAGAAGAGGTAGTACACTAAAAGATATCAAAGTTGCATAATTATTTTTGTGTGTACACATTAGATTTTGTTAATGTGGTCCGAAATTTGCGTTGACATATTTTAATAATATATTTTGTAAACTTATATTAATAATTTCAAACTTAATGACAGTTTTAATTACGTAATCTGAACTAGGTAAATTCATATTAAATTGTAATAATCAATATCATAGACAAAATGTAGACTATTAATTACAAAAATTTGAGATTGACATTTTCCCTTTGGTTGATAAAATTCTTTTTCTCTATCGAGAACATTTTTAGGGGAATTGATATATATATATATATATATTTACTCCGTATTCATATAAATTAAAATGAGTTTTAAAACATAGATTCTAAAGAATTCTCCATTGAAATTTTAAATAGGAAACAAGTTTTAGCTAAAGTTTTCATATTTGCATTTAAAATTGAAAAGGTTTGATAATTATGGAAAAACATTCATTAATTTATTGGCCAATGTAACCATAAAGAAAAAAAAAATGATTCACTAGATTCTATCTTTAAAAGTTGAAATCAAATTTGGTATATAATAAAAATAAAAAAGGACATACATTAATGTTTTGACCGCTATTATATTTTAGAAATGGGGAGATGATTTGGAAAGATGAAATCTAATTTAGCTATTATAACCCAAAACAACTATTTTCATAAGATGAAAAAAAGAAAAAAATAATTCCTAAACTTCCTTTCCCAAAACAGATTGGTCGCAATTTCTAATCCTATAGTGGTAGTTACAGAACCAGCCAAAATTATATTTTCTTCTTTACACAAACCAACTCTAAATGGTAGAAAAAGATGAAAAAAGATAAAAAGGGGAAAAAAGAAAAAGGTAACAATTAGCATAGAGTATGACTTTAGATAAATCATTCTCCTAATTTCTACTTTTCCTTTTTTTGTGAAACAATAAATTTCTACCTTTTAAATTTATTTCTCTATAATTTTGTTTGTTTTTCTAAATCATATTAGTTATATAAAATTTATATCACAATGAGAATTACAAATGAATACCCATAAAATGACTTTAAAATTTGCCAAAACACAAAAGATACTAACTTAATATACAAATTAAAAAAAAAAAATTAAAGTCTCATCATAACGAAAAATAAAAATTAACAGAAGCGGTGAATGTTAAGAATGCTTATGAAAAAATAGTAATAATATAAACTACTTTTAGATAATAAATTACATAGAAAACATAAAAGTAAAAAATAATAAGGAAAAGATCCAAATTGCTTTTAAACAAATTCAAATTTGACAATTACCAGATTATGCATTCCAATATCAACTTGTTAATGATCAATATATTTGGGGTGTGTGTGTGTACACTGCAAAAGTTATGATACGTCCACAAATATATAACTTTAATATAATATAATAAGAGAATTTTTTTTATTATATTTAACTTAAAATGTTACAATTTTTTAGTTCATATTAATACTTCAATAAATTGAACGATGATACTAATTTGAAAACAATTATAGATGAGTGCGCTTTTTTAATTTTTTCAAAAGCAAGAATTTTATGGAGCTAATACATGAATGTGCATAAAGATTGCCCCAACACCCATTAGTTTTACAAAACAACAAAGGCTGCAGCTTTAAAATTGAGATGTTTTACACTCCCCCTTCAACACAAATCCGCCAACTTTTCAAATATCCCACAGTTTGAAATAAAGATAGCAACGCAAGAAAAGCACCAAAAGTTAATGCTGATTATTAATTAACTATACTTTTTTCAAACAACCACTACAAAAAGAAACTAATGAATGTTAGCGAATTAATTTAACAATCAAATATCTGATGAAATACATGCTTGGATCAGAAAATCTAGAGAACCAATATTTCTACAACCTTCTACACATAATCACCAAGTGATCAATTGATCGAATAGCATCCTCCTCACACTTATATGTGTGAATTCATGGTTCAAATTCTAGATGCGTGTGTAAATATATTATGAAAAATTCCCCACAACCTGGAGATTATAAATGACTTGTTCGCCATCAAGCTCTTGATGTTTCACATTTTACAAAAATCCAGAAAAGTATAAATAACTCGTTCACCAGCACTTCGATCAAGCTCAAGCTCATGGCGTTTCACATTCTAAAGAAATTTTAAATAAAAGATATATTTGACCTCATAATATTGGAACAAAAGGGTCAATTGCAAGATAGAATATCAATCTTATCCATTTTCACTCCACATAAAATCCTCATAACTAATTCGGAAATTTAGAGAAAGGGAAAGAAAGAAAAGAAAAGACAAAATAAGGTAAGAAAAGCCAAAATTGAGCTTGACATAGGATTCAACATATTATTTCAGCAAGAAGGAGGCACAAATCTTCAAAGAGAGAGAGAGTAAGAGGGTGTTTGGGTGAGCTCATAAGCTCCTCAAAACATCTTATAAGATGTTTAAGAACTTATAAGTTGATAAAAAATATTTGGTAATTTTTTAAAAAAGAGTTTATAAGATTCTAAAATAAGATATTAGAACTTATAAGCTCTTTTAAAAAAAGTAAAAAGACCCCATTTATTTTTAAAATCTTAACAAACTCCTTCATTTTTAACCATTTTAATTACAAAATTGTCATTATTAACATCTTATAATCTCCAAAATCTTATTTTATCCAAACGCTTCAACAACTTATTTTAAAAATAAGATCTAACATTTTATAAGCTCCAAAAATATCTTATAAGATGTAGGAGCTTATGAAATGTTTAAAATAAGCTTAGCCAAACACCCTCTAAGATAAACAGAACTAATTGCCAGTTGCAGAACACAGCTCTAAAATTACCACAAATTCTTTTTATATGTTTTGACATTGTTCTAAGAATACATCAGTTTTCATATATAACAAGAAACCAGCAATAGATCATCACTAATTATCACCATTGCTTGATTGTTTCCGACTCTCAAAGAAAAGCCTTACAGTTGAATATATGAGAGAAATTTCGGCCATTGCACCTTTTCCATAATCTCCACATGCTAGCCTTTTTGTCACTGGTGGGATGAGGGAAATTCCAAGATCATCAATCACCATCAGATGGCGTTCTGTAAAAGGGTTGTTCCACATGAAGGTATTCATGGCTGGTGCCACAAACATTGGTTTATTGTAGTCCCATGCCCGGACAATGCACGTCAGCAGGTTATCGCATAATCCCCCAGCAATCTGTTTAAACTTTAAAGACGCCATGAATAAGACAAAAATCATACAACACCTAATGATAGGAGAAAGAATAGTTATTTTATATGAAGGCCACACAAGAAACCATTAAAGTGCAATTCCAAATGTGAAGCAAGTCTCCTTATCTTAGTGATTAAACTGAATACTTGAAATTCAAAACACCTTAGTTTTCTTCGTTTTCGCTTTGGAAAGTAACGGAAATGAAGGAACTTTATACCATAAAAAAATTATTCTTTCACATCAGATATGGAATTTACCAAGCTAAAATGACTTGCCAAATGTTCATTTCAGGTTAAATGTTCAATTTCAAGGTTTAGGCTTTCCAATCTCCTTTTACGGTAAATGCATGCAATATTATGCAAGAGAACACACATCCGCGATGATATGGTGAATTGTTGATTTAGCAATTGATTTCACAGTGAACAACTCCCCAGTGAAATCTAGCCTATCGTCAATTAATCTAAGCAGACAATAAGTAACAAAAGATGGATTATAAAGTCAACAAGTAACTATGTTCTAATGACAAACAGCGCAAAATACATTTACCTTTCCAAGTGTGTTCGCTGACAACGGTGCGATGACCATAATATCAGCCCATCTTCTTAGCTCAATGTGTAGCACACTATCACCTATTTTATTCCAAGTGGACCATTCATCCTCATCAGTATAAAGAGTTACATCCTTGGGAAGCGACTTTCTGTCCACAAAATGGAGCGATGCCTTGGTAGCAACAGCTTTGACCTCTCCCCATTCAGAAAAAGAACAGCAAAGATTAGCAAATTTTATTGCAGCCACACTTCCACTAGCAGCAAGCAGAATCCTAGGTTTTCTTGAAGCACTGTTTACTTGATATAATGTCATGTCTGCATTTGGAGGTTCTGAGTGTGCCATAACCTTTCCATTGCGGAGTTACAAATGTGAATAAGCCATCAAATATATGAATCACAAGTATTATATAAATAGCTATAGCAAATGATCCAACTAATTCTCATTATACCAATCCACCAACCAAAGTTGTGTTTGAGTTCAAAAAGAAAGAAAATAAAAAAAGGATAACAAAATTAACTTTGGAGCAAATGAGATGTTCCTTTAGCATTTGATGAAACCTCAAAACATCCAAACTTACTTTGTTAGTCCTCTGAGATAATGATTTATAAGACTTGATAAAATCAAATTGAGATCAAAACTACTGTATAAATGTAAATAGATTAAGAAAAAGAAAATTAAGTAGAAGTAGAAAAAGGAAGAAATTTTCATCTGATATCATACAGAATAAAAAAATTGGTCAAACTTTTAGTTGACATTATTATGAAAAGAACAGAAGATTATTTATTCCTTTGGGGCAGCTGTTAAGATTTTCAATTACAAATGTCCCAATAACCCAACTCTGATGAATTTTTATCTCTTCCTTCTGAACAAAACAAGTGAAGCCCATATGCTTAAATTTAAAGTTTTTTTGTTTTTTTTGGGGTACGAATTTGAAGGTTCTTGAAAATAAAATTTAGGAAAGATTGCTCGATTTCTAACAAAAAAGGGGGGGTTTCTTTTAGAAAGATTACTCTTTTGTCGCTCAACTTCTTTGATTTTGCTCAAGAAAAAGCTCATTTTGTTTTCAAATTTATATTTCCTTCGATTTAATTTAAAATCCATAAAAACCCTCTTATTCACTACAAAATTCAATCAATTAATACACAAGAAACCCCCAGAAAATACATAAATTTCAATTAAAAAAAATAAATCATTTCTATACCGGAGGCGTGGAATCTAACGAATTGAAGTGAAAATGAAAACATATGACAAAGAACTGGACAATATGTGATGTAATTGCAGTCAATCGGAGGGAGACTCACCGCAGTAGTGGGGTTCGTGCTTCGCAGAGTGGCAACTGGAAATGGAGGTTCAACGCCAGAGAGATGGAGGATTTCAAAAAAGAGGGCGCCTAAGGTGCCTTTCCATACATTTTGGTTACATTTTGTTTTGCCAAAACCTAGCTCCAAAGTATCAAATTAACCCCCAGTTTGGTCATGTTTTCATTTTCATTTTTTGTTTTCAATATTTTCAAATTTTGAAAAATTAGTTAGACTAAACTAATGAAAAATAAATTCATATTTGGATAAATTGTTAGAAAAGTAATAATTATATTAATTTTAATAAGTTGTAGGTAGAGAGAGATAATAATAATGAAGAAGAGAGAGAAGATATATAGATTATTGGAATAAGATATGTACATTATTAGAAAATATATTTTAAAATAAAAATGAATTGAAATATTGATAAAAATGATGATAAGTTGTTGTGAATTTATTTTCAAATAGTAAAAACAACAGAAAACATTTTAAAAACATAAACAAACTGGCCCTTAGTTTTTCCAAAATATCATATTTTATCCTTCATTATCCTCAAAACTTTTCCATCATATTTATTTTATTATTATTCTTACAATAAAAAAAGAATTAAATACAGTTTAGCCCCCTTAACCTATTGTATCAGTTGCATTTACCTCTGTAAACTACCAAATGTAACAAAAAAACCCTCCTCTTAATAGCAATAGATGGAAAATATGAGAGAAATATTTATATATGTATTTTATTTGATATTCCAAATATACCTATCATCCATATTCTTTCTGTAATAAAATTTACAAAATTAAATACATAACTACGTAAGAGATATTACCACTAGAAAATTTTTAAATTAAAAAATAATTTACTTACACCCCAATTTTGGCAACTTACAAATTTTCATCCGAGGTTGCTTGGAGTCCAAGATGTT
This sequence comes from Jacaranda mimosifolia, assembly GCA_018894105.1. Taxonomy (NCBI): domain Eukaryota; kingdom Viridiplantae; phylum Streptophyta; class Magnoliopsida; order Lamiales; family Bignoniaceae; genus Jacaranda; species Jacaranda mimosifolia. Next base: position 2,049,227 of record CM032131.1, on the reverse strand, counting down.
TGTACAGGCACAGGTTGTTTACACGCACAACTGTTGGTTGGAAATTACTCGCATGATGGGTCGATCGACGATATGAAAAATTAGATTTTTGCAAATTTGAAGAAGAGCTACTAGACATCGTAAGACTTGAACTAAGATTATATTAAAAATAATATATAGAAAAAGAAAAAATGTTAAAAATTGAAGATGCAAACTTCTAGCTTTGAATGCAAAATTCTGAAATTGTAAGATGCAAACTACTAGACTCTATTTGGTTGCATTATGGATTAATTCTAGAAAATGCTCTGGATAATGGTGTTTTGGAGGTTAAAATTGGGGAATGATCCCACTATTTGCTTTTGTTCTCGAAAAACACAAAAAATGTAATTGTTTGTTTGGAATTGTTTTGTAAGAGATAAATTTTATTGTAAATGTTAAATCAGTAACTTTTTTGTTTGGTTTGTAGGGTGAAATTGTATTTTTAAATTGAATAAATACATGTGGATATATATGGATAATTTATATATATGTATATATTTGTAAGGATTAATATATGATTGTGGTGAAGTGATGTGTAATTAATTTAATTTTAAATTTATTTTAAGATATTTATAATTAAGGAAATTATTATGACACAATAATTTGATGAATGAATAGAAATTATAAAACAAAAATATTATTATTTAATTATAAAAATTTATTTAATTATACTTAAGCAAAAAAATGGAGAAACGCATTATTATGCACTGTTAATTAAATATTCTTTTTAAATTTCTATAGTTAATAATATTAATAGTAATTAATTAAGTAAAATTTGAAATAATTTTGGTAATATTTTAATTAGGATGTAATCATCAATATATTTATTAATTTAAAAAATAGTTTAATAAGAATTTAATTAATAATATGTTTACTAAAGGAAGAACACGACTTCCATTCAATGGAAGGATTTTTGTTACATTTGGTAGTTTAAGGGGGTAAATGCGACTGGCACAATAGTCTAAGGGGGTAAATTGTATTTAACCCTAAAAAAATTAATCAAATCCATTTTCACCCCAAAAATCCAACAAAAAAGTATTGATTTGATCGCTACAGTAAAATTGACTCCCCCCAAATTATAAACAAACCTATCAAAACTTCTCAAAATAATTTTCTAACTATTTCCCAAAATATAAATAAACATTCATCACATTCCCAACACAACTTTCACATTCCCCAACTCCATTCCTAAAATTCATTCACCCAAAATTCATAACACAAAACATATAAAATGTAACCAAACATTACTTATGATTTATAGAATCACCGATTAATTTTCAGGAAAAAAAAATTTTATTTGCATTCAAAATGCTACTTTTCCTATTTGAATGAGATAATTCTTTTGAAATAATTGTGTGTATGCGTTAAATTGTAGAATGAACCTCTTTTATTGTCTAAAATTGACTAAATGATTATTTACATCAGCACAAATTATATGTAGATATATGTGTGTGTGTGTCTGTGGAAATTAAAATAAACTATTTCTTCGACCACAAACTGATTGACCAAAATGAAGATTGCAGATTATCGGAGCAATAGGTCTTATATGTCAAAAAAGGTCATGTATCCATGATTAGAATTTTCTTGCCAAATTACATGAAACAAATTTTCAAACGTCCACAAGTAAAAAGCAAAATATTTTGATAAAAGATCATTTTCAATAACATCATCATAACTTTCAAAATAATGTACCAATTCAAAAAATATCCGCAATTTTTCTTTTTTTTACTGTCATTTTTTTTGTTTTTTTTTTTTTTTGCTCAAAACTAGAGGTGTCATACAATACTCAATGCACCCCAGTATTCAATATTTTGAAAAAAGATAAAAAAGAAAGAAACTACTAACTGCATTCAAGTAATATTATACCACTGATTTAGTCACTTTACATAAGCTTATATGCCAATAAGACAAATGACCATAAATCACATTCAAAATTTAGTTTTGCTTAATAAAACCATCTTTCATTACCCAAATTTCCACAATTAGTTTACTAAGGGCTTGTTTGTTTCAAATGTTAAGGCCTGATAAATTCATTTTCAGACTTTATTTTCTATTTACTTCATATTTTTATGGCTCAGATACCTTTGCGGCTCGACATGGCATCATGGCTAAGCTGATTTATGAATCATGCCAAGATGATTCATTTTCCACCCTTTTAAATCTGATCTAATAAGAAATGAAAAAATCATTCTTACCCCTCATATAAAAACCCTAACCTCAATGCCTTCTACCAAATTTTGCAGCCACACTTCCTCCTTACTCATCCCACTCTCAGATCTCCCCAACCCATTTTCTCTTTACTCTTCACACACACACACGCAAGCACTTGAAGAAAGTGTCTTGTTACTTTATCTTCTTCTGCATCTAATATTTGTAATGCGGTTTCTTCATCTATTTTGATTTCTTTTCTCCCCCATCACAGATTCAAGAGCTTTTATCTGCTGAGCAATTGAATCATGCTCCATCAATCTTGTAAGGTGGGATTGATCTTGCACAACTTCCTTCACAACCTCTCTTGAGACTGATCTTTTATCAGAATTTTCTTCTGACTGTTCTTCCTCCTCTCCCTCTTTATCCTGTATTTTAATTCCTTTGTCCACAACATCAAAGTCAGGGAGATCATTGTCGTTCATCTTTGTCTCTAGTTCATCAGACTTTCGCAAGGGAAGAGAAGTTGAGGGCTGTAGAGCTGGTTCATGAAGACTCAAGTCATCAATTCCTTGAAGATCTGATGATGCAGCATTCTAAGCATCTGCTCAACTTGATATTCTTGGACCAAGAACACTGAAGGATGATTTTGATTGTTTGCAGGCAATAGAAGGCAAATAGTTTCTACTTTTTCCTATCTTCTGGCCCTCAGACTAACTATGTATTCCAATTCCCCCATCCTTCTCCATAATTTGGAAACCCAATTTCAGCACAAGTTCACCTCCTTTAGCCTTTCCTAAAAGACTGTAAGTTGTGTCCCATTGCCTAACTCGTGTTCCTTCAAACACTTCTCAATAGATTCCTGAATCATGTTATTTAGAGCCCGTTTGTTTTCATTTGCAAACCCCATTTTCATTTTTTCCTCAAAATAAAAATAAAATAAAAAATTATCAACTTTTACACCATTTTCTCATACATTTTCATTCTCAAAACATTATTTTTTACATTCTCTCTCTATTTTCATACATTTTTCAACTCTTATTATTACCAGTATCTACTTTTTACATTCTCAATACTTCTAAAACAACATTCACCACAAATATTATAAATTCAAATTCAAATTATAATATTAATTTTTCAAACAACTACACATCATATCATCAATTAAAATTCAAAAACTTTCTTCCTTTTTATACAAAAAACACTCAGTATTCAAATACATCTCATTTTCACAACTATATAAACCTATAATTTTAAACAACTCATTTTCAAAAATATTTTTTCTAACTAATTTTTCAATATGTATTTTCCCTAAAAAATAAAAATGGCTCCAAAAAATAAAACCAAACGGGTTGTTAGATCCTGAATCTTGTTTGATTGCTCGTTCATTGGCTTTTCTTAGAAAGCTTATATTCTTCTTAGCACAATTGGTGATCAAGTCAGCTTTTCTAATTTACTAGTTTTGATTTTATATGTGGTATTTGCGGTGTGTTTTTATACTCTTTGTCTTTGAGAGGATGTATGGCTGCTCTAGCTTCCTTGTGAGTTGTCTTGTATATGGGAAATTTCAGTACAAGCATGAAGATTTAATGTGTTCATGGTACAAACTGATTAATAAAAGGGTTTTGTTATTTTCACTCCAAAATTTATTATTGACACTCTAATTGATTTTTAATCTATAGAAATTGACCATTATATCTCTTTATTTTCAAGATATTATTTAATTTAAATTACTAGATAATTATACCCTTAGTGTACTATTTTTTGTCCTATTAAATATAATCTTGATTCATTCCTACCCTTGATTTATTCCATCTCAAACTTGATAGAGCACATACAAATGAACAGATTATCCCATCTCTAAATTCAATCATCTCACTAAAGACATGGCTATGAACTTTAATAGGAAAATGATAGCATCACTACAAAACAAATTATCCCATCTCTAAATTTAATAATCTCACTAAAGACATGATTATGAACTTTAATAGGAATATGATAGCGTAATTACAAATAGGATATTTTTACACTCCAAATGTGGGTCTTATTTTACTTCATAAAGACTATTGTGTAAAATTATCTCAATTAGAAAAGTAAAATAAAAGAAAAAAAAGAACACTACACCTTGTTATTTAGACCTAGCAAAAAACCACTCATACTATGGGTATCCAAAAAATTGCGAATAATAGGCTTCATTTTCTCCATCCAATAAAATGTGGGTAATTTTAGTAACTGCCTAAATACCTACCACTTTTTGACCCAACTTATAGGTACCCATGGGTAACCCATGAACAACCATATTTATATATATATATATTAAATTTTTCTCTAATTCTCACAAATAATTTGGAGAATATAACATATTTTTCTATGATAACAACAATGTTCAAGCGGTATTTAAATTTTGACTTCAAAAACTTTTGACATATAATAGGATTTAAATTTAAATTTTGAAATGTAATTGTAGACGGCTTAATTTTTGAGCCAATTGAAAAATGACATGTGTAAATAATATATTAGTTATTAATTTAAAATTGTCTATTTATGCATTGGAATTTATTAAATTTGATTCCAAATGATAAATAGTTAATTTTTAATTAATATTTTAATATTTATTTAATACAAATCAAATGTTGACAAGTGTCAAGATGGAGATGTATCATGTCAATCAAATCAAGTCTGGTGGTCCAGCACTCTCAAGCTAATCAAGTTGGGACACGTGGCGTATCTATGTATGTGGACCAATCAAGTCAAGAATGTTTGATATTATCTTTTAAATGTACATCAAAGAGATCATTATCAAATGAGTTCTAGTCATTTCGGAGTCTCCTGTTGAGCACCTATATAAAGGGATGATTGGAGACTCATGGAGGGGCATATTCTCATATATTCTGATATTCATATACACACATATTCTCATATTCATATTCTCATATCCATATATTCTCAAGTCCAAGACTCAAGTCTTCAAGTTTCTGCTGCGACGACGTGTTGTTACCGCGAAGGTTCTATACCTCTTCAAAGCATCAAGTCATCAAGTCCTTTGATCTCGAAGTCAAGGTTCGAGTTTCAAAGAAATCTCGTAGTATTCTTTTATCAAGTCAAAGGATACTACACCATATATCCAAGAACAAGCTTCAAGCCCTTGGATCATATATATTGGGAGAAGAATCAGGGGATTAGTTTTGTTAAGGAATTTATATTTTTTCTCTCATAAATTGTAATTCTCATACATTTTTTAATATAAATTCAATTTGTCCATTATTTTTCTTTGTCTTGTGATTTGATTTTGCAGACAACGAAATTTGTATGAACAAATTTCTGGCACACCCAGTGGGACCCGAATCTACCCCTCATCTCTTTCTCTCGTTTGAATCTTGAAGATATTTGCAACCACTCAATGGCACCTAAGAGGAACCAACTTGCCTTGGCTAAGAAAGATGCTGCTGACCCTGCCGTTCAAACTGTCAATCAACCTATGACTGGGCCAAGGGCAACAAATCCTAAGGCATTATCTTTTGCTGAACTGCCAGCTACAACGACTAAAATGGGAGCGACTAAAATGGGAACAGTGGATGAACAACTTACTCAGATGGCTCAAGCTATAACTGACCTCCAAAAGATTGTAGAAGAAAAAGATCTACAAATTGCACAACTCATGAGCAAACAGGAAGAGAAAGATCTTAGAGGATTTAGTTGCAACCATCAGTCTTCCCTTGGCCATATAGTGATGCAGAAACAAGTTGAGGAGACACCTTACAAGCGAGAAACTAATCGAAAGATCGACCATTCTGCAACTTCTATTGCTACATTGTCTGTTCAGCAATTGCAGGACATGATCACAAATACTATTAGGGCTCAGTATGGCATGCATTCTCAAAGTTCTATTGTGTATTTGAAGCCTTACACAAAGAGGATTGACTCGCTGAGAATGCCGATAGGATATCAACTACCAAAATTCTAGCAGTTTGACGGGAAGGGAGATCCAAAACAGCATGTGGCCCATTTCATTGAGACATGCAATAATGCAGGGACTTATGGTGATCTTCTTGTGAAACAGTTTGTGCGTTCATTGAAAGGAAACGCCTTTGACTGGTACATTGACCTAGAACCTGAATCCATCGATAATTAGGATCAAATGGAAATGGAGTTTATGAATTGTTTCTATAGTACGCGCTGGACTGTGAGCATGATTGAACTTACCAATGCAAAATAATGGAAAGATGAACCAGTGGTGGACTACATCAACCGTTGGCGTGCATTATGTTTGAATTGCAAGGATAGACTCTCAGAGACATCTGCAATAGAGATGTGTATTCAAGGTATGCACTGGGACTTCTTTACATTCTTCATGGACTCAAGCCTCGTACTTTTGAAGAATTAGCCACTCGTGCCCATGACATGGAGGTTAGCATTACTAATCGCGGGATTGGAATTCCTGCTGAGGACCAGAAGAAAGAAAGGAAAGATTCAAAGAAAAGCGAAAAATATGCCAGAGCAACTACTAAGGAATCCATGGCGATCAAGACGACATCCATAAAAATTTCCACAACTGACAAAAAAGTTGCTGAGTAAACTGAAGATCAACGCATTTCAACATGCAAGAAAACACTGAAAGAAATGCAGGAAAAGGAGTATCCATTTCTAGATTCTGATGTTTCTCATATTTTTGATGAATTATTAATAAGGAAGTTGATTGAACTGCCGGAACCAAAACGTCCTGAAGAAGTTGGAAAGGTAAACGATCCAAAATATTGCAAGTATCATCGAGTTGTCGGCCATCCAATAGAGAAATATTTCATCTTCAAGGATAAGGTAATGGCATTGGCGAGAGATGGAAAAATAATTGTTGATACAGAAGATGTTGTTGGATCAAACCTTGCTAGCGCTATAACTTTAGTAGATACCACATGTGTTGCAAGCAAAGACAATGTCTTCTCATCTTCATTCATGGGGTCATCAACAATGCTTCAGTTTGGGAGTTTAGATATAGTGCTAGTGAACACTTAATTCATTGATGGAGTGACTAAGCTGGAAACAAGTTCCACTACTGAAACGGAAGATAGCAGTGAGTGGACTCTTGTGATGCACCGACGAAGGAGAAGACGATATGCAAATCAATCTCGTCCATTGGCATTTAAGGTCTCACATGTGGCCAGATGCCCTCAACCAAGGATGACAAAGAGTTTGAAGGCCACAAATGGTAAGCTGGAAAATTCATTGGCATGTTACAAAAGGAACCAAGTGACTTTGAGGGATTATTTTCCTACAGGGTTCTTTTATCAAAAAATTAAAGCAGTATATACTATATCTTGTGAAACTGAAGAGCAACACTCCACTTCCTGTTGCACGACAATTGCTTTTACAGATGAAGACTTGCTCTTGGGGTCGAAACCTCACAATAGGCCGCTTTTCATTTCAGGGTTCATGCAGGAGCAAAAGGTCAACCGCATACTCATTGATGGAGGATCCGCCGTCAATATCATGCCAAAATCCACCATGAAGAATTTAGGAATTTTCGTTGAAGATCTCTCACGCAGCCGCCTAACTATTCAAGGTTTCAACCAGGGAGGGCAACGAGCTATTGGTAAGATTCGTCTAGACCTCACAATTGGGGAGTTGAAAGCAAGTACTTTATTTCATGTCATTGATGCAAGGACTTCCTATCATTTGCTTTTGGGGCGGCCGTGGCTTCATGAGAATGGAGTGATACCTTTCACTCTTCATCAATGCTTCAAATATTCAAAAAAATGGGGAAGTTATGAAAGTTGATGCAAATGTGAATCCATTTACTGAAGCGGAATCATACTTCGTTGATGCTAAACTTTATCTGGATCCTGACTCAATAAGTGAAGTGCGACTTGCAAAAGCTCCAAACAACCACTCCATTAAAGGGAGACAAGATTGTTCTGAAAATTTCAATAAACTAACAATTACTGAGGTTTTGACAAGCAAAAAATGCGAGCGCGGTGATGAGTCCAACTTACCGTTATTTCGATATACACCGCAGTCATCTCAAGAGAAAAGGCAAATTCCACTTGAAGTATGTATTGAGGCGAATGATGCTGCTCGAAGCCAATTAAAGATGATGGAATCAAGCGATTGTCAAGCTTTGAGGAAGGATTTCACCATGCCTATTGTTGGCATTAGCTCATCAATCTATAATGGACCATTTGTTGCAGAAGTTTCTCACAAAGAATTTGAGGGTACATTTGATCCTAAGGCGTATAAGTTACTCGAAAAATCTGGCTATGACTTTGCTAATCCACCCAGTTTAAGTAAGCTCAAACCTGATTTAACTGGAGAAAAAGTTCAGGGACTCAGTGAAGCACAACATAAACCAAGGAGACAGAGATTTTATGTTGAACAGTCAAGGGTTGGCATGGGATTTAAAGTTGCAAAACCGGTCAGGATACGCGTGACGAAGAAGGATAAATATGCTGATGTCCAACATATTTCTGTAGAAGATCACGTGAAGCAAGAAGAGCAAAAATAGAATAATCGTCGAATTTCTGTATTTGACCGTCTCAGTGCTCCAATTACTCGTCCTTCTATCTTTAAAAGATTTGGTGGTAAAGATCAAAACAGGTTTAATACAAGTCCACGTCTAAGAGGTTATGTGTTCAATCGACTTGGAAATAGTATTGTAAAAAGGAGTGTTGACGACAAGACTGATATGTTGGAGTCAAAAAATGAGAGTCATACTCTTCATTTATCCCAATCGAATGGAGCCAAATCTACAATCCTAGTCATTAATATGGACAAACCTGTGAAAATAAAGCAGTGCATCATAAAACATTCATGCCGAAAGAATGGTGCAGATGAAGATGAAGTGGAAATCACCATCAGCTCCAATTACATAAATGTTAAAGAGGAGTTAAATCTTGCATCAAATGATCCGTGTCTTGAAGAATTCAATAGATTGGTAGCAAGCGGTTTTATACAAGTTACAAACTACCCGGTATGGATAATGGTGCCTACCCCAGTTTCAAAAGCAGAGGAAACATTAAAATGGAGCATCACATTCCAGAGAATGAGAGTTGTTGAGATCGAATAGCCATATAGTGAAGAAAATGATGAGTTACATGCATGTAATCATATCGCTATTGATGAAGAGCTTGATTCAGAAATTCCTGAAGATGAAGTCCTAAAAGCTCCTTCACAACTTGAAAATGGTGGGCAGACGACTGTTGATGAACTCAAAGAGTTGAATCTTGGCACAATAGAAGAGCCTCGTCCCATATTTGTTAACAAGCTTTTAAATCCTGAAGAAGAAGAACAATATTTCAAAATCTCGAGTAAATACAAGGATGTCTTTGCTTGGACCTACAAAGAAATGCCAGGATTAGATCCAAAAGTTGCAATTCATCACCTTGGCATAAAAATGGGGCTCATCCAGTAAAGCAGTCGCAGCGAGTGCTTCGCCCGGAGCTCGTCCCTGTAATTGACGCTGAAGTCAACAAGCTTATTGATGTAGGATTTATAAGGAAAGTGAAATATCCGACTTGGATCTCTATCATCGTGCCAGTCAAGAAGAAAAATGACCAAATACGCATTTGCATTGATTTTCGAGATTTAAATAAAGCATGTCCAAAGGATGACTTTCCACTACTTATTATTGAGCTTATGGTCGATGCAATCACTGGACATGAAGATTTATCTTTCATGGATGGATCATCTGGGTACAATCAAATCAAAATGTTGCTGCAAGATGAGGAGTGTACGGCTTTTCGCACACCAAAGGGTATTTACTATTACAAGGTAATACCTTTTGGGCTGAAAAATGCAGGTGCAACTTATCAACGAGCTATGAAAAATATTTTCGATGATACGCTACATACAAGGGTAGAGTGCTACGTTGATGATCTCGTGGTCAAGACTAAGAAAAGAGAGAATCACTTGGAAGATCTCCGCGTGGTATTTGATCGGCTGAGAAAATATAACTTGAAGATGAATCCGCTCAAATGTGCTTTTGGTGTCACGTCTGGCAAGTTCCTTGGCTTCATAGTTCGACATTGTGGAATTGAAATTGATCCTACTAAAATCGATGCTATCCAAAAGATGTCGCCTCCATGGAATCTTAAAGAATTACGCAGTTTACAAGGCAATCTTGCATTCATAAGAAGATTCATATCAAATCTTGCAGGAAGATGCCAACCATTTAATCACTTGATGAAGAAAAATGCTCTTTTCGTATGGGATAAAGGATGTGAGAATGCTTTCGAGAGCATAAAGAAGTACCTCATGAATCCACCAATTCTGGGAGCTCTTATACATGGAAAATCATTGATATTGTACATTGCAGCACAAGAACGGTCGATCAGTGCTCTCATAGCTCAGGAAAATGAAGAAGGAAAGGAGAAAGCTTTATATTATCTAAGTAGAGCTTTGACTGAGAATGAGTTGAAATACTCTTCTGTTGAGAAGATTTGTCTTGCCTTTTTTTATGCAATTAGAAAGTTGAAGCATTATTTTGAGGCATATTCTATCCGACTCATCTCACGTGCTGATCCTGTTAAATTTGTGATGTCAAGACCAGTACTCTCAGGAAGATTGGCTAAGTGGTCTGTTGTATTCAATCAGTAAGAAATCACATATGTACCTCAAAAAGCTGTTAAGGGACAAGCTCTTGCTAATTTCTTGGCAGATCATCCCATTCATGCAGACTGGGAAGTATCCGATGAATTACCTAATGAGGAGGCTCTCTTCATTGATATCCTACCAGCATGGACAATGTTATTTGATGGAGCAGCTCGATCTGATGGAGCGGGGGCAAAGATTGTATTTGTTTCACCAGAAAGATAAGTTTTTACATATTCTTTAGTGTTAAATGAATTATGCTCTAATAATGTTGCAAATATCAGGCTTTGATTATTGGGCTTCAAATGGCACTTGAACTGGAAATTGTAGAAATTGAAGTCTATGGCAATTCAAAATTGGTTATTAATCAACTGTTAAATGTTTATGAAGTTAAAAAAGAAGATTTGATTCCTTACTTTCAGCTAGCATCTTGTTTGTTGAAGAAGTTTGAAAATGTTGTCCTAAGTCACATCCCGAGGAAAGAAAATAAGATGGCAGATGCATTGGCTAACTTGGCTACTACTTTGGCCATTTCTGAAGAAGAAACAACAAATATTCCGGTGTGCAATAGATGGATTGTGTCGTCGCCCATAGGGCTTGATCGAGAAGATACAAATGCCATATCAGTCTCAGTTGGTGAAGATGAAGATTAGAGGATATCACTAATTGACTATCTAAAGGACGAAAACTGCCACAAGACCCTCGTCTTAGGATGGAGGTGCGTCGGAGGTCATCTCGATTCATTTTATACAAAGACATTTTATATCGTCGATCTTATGAAGGTACTTATCAGCATTGTTTAAATGGTGAAGAAGCAACTGAAGCTATGGCTGAGGCACATTCTGGAGTTTGTGGAGCTCACCAGTCGGGTCCTAAGCTTCATTTTCAAATCAAACGGATGGGATACTACTGGCCTACTATGGTTAAAGATTATATGAGTTATGCGAAGAGGTGTGAAGCTTGTCAGATGCATGCTAACTTTATACATCAGCTTCGTGAACCCTTACATCCCACAATTGCTTCATGGCCATTTGATGCATAGGGTCTTGATGTCGTATGTCCTATTGCTCCTAAGTCATCAGCTGGTCATGCTTACATATTGGCAGCTACAGACTATTTCTCCAAGTGGTCAGAAGCAATTCCCCTCAAGGAAGTGAAGAAAGAAACTGTTGCTGAGTTCATTCGTTGTCATTTGATTTTTAGGTATGGAGTCCCTTGTTACATCATTACCGATAATGGAAAGCCTTTCTACAATAAGTTGATGGACAGACTATGTGCACAATTTGGATTCAGACAATACAATTCTGCTATGTACTATGCAGCTACAAATGGTCTAGCAGAGGCATTTAATAAAACTTTATGCAACCTGCTAAAGAAAGTAGTGTCAAAATCTAAAAGGGATTGGCATGAAAAAGTTGGAGAAGCTCTTTGGGCATATAGTACAACTCATCGGACCGTTACCCAGGCTACTCCGTATTCACTGGTTTATGGAGTTGAAGCTGTTCTCCCTCTTGAAAGTCAAATACCTTCATTTCGTATAACAATTCAAGAAAGACTTACTGCTGAAGACAATGTTCGCCTTCGACTTGAAGAATTGGAAGCATTGGATGAGAAAAGACTTGAAGCGCAACAACAACTTGAATGTTATCAAGCACGTATGACAAAGGCATTTAATAAGAAGGTTCGTCCGCGATCTTTTCAGGTTGGAGATTTGGTGTTGGCAATAAGAAGACCCATTACCATCACCCAGCGAATAGGAAGTAAATTCATGTCAAAATGGAATGGTCCGTATGTGATAAAAGAAGTCTACACCAATGGTGCTTACAAGTTCGTTGACAAAGATGGATTGCGCATAGGCCCTATAAATGGCAAGTTTTTGAAGCGATATTACCCATGAAGAAGTTTGCTCCTTGAAGCACGAGCCTAAACTGCATGTTACTCCTGGCTCGCACGAGTATAAACTGTGTACGATAACCACCAAAGGCAGTGCATATGGTTAAACTGCTAGCTTTCTCCACCAAAGGTAATGCATGTGGTTAAACTGCTAGCTTTCCCCACCAAAGGTATTTTATGTGGCTAAAATATTAAATACTCCACCTAGTACAAGGTGGTTAAATAATGGATACTCCTGGCTCGCATGAGTATAAACTGTGAACGGCACCCCCCAAAAAGGAAATATTTACTTTAAACTAAGTAATAACTTGATCCCCTTGTTGGGGTACGTAGGCAGCTTGGGAGTTATTTCCTAAGTTCAGTCATATAAAAAAAATGAGGTTGTTTGTTTAGATGGCTTCACAAGCTAATCATATCATTGGATCAAATGTGGATGAATTATTTCCCGAGTTCAATCACATCATTTGGACAAGTTTGGATGGCTTGCCAAGTTTGGTCACATCACTGGAATAAGTTTTGAGGACTTCCCAAGTTCAATCATATCATTGGAGCAAATTTGGATGACTTACTTCTCAAGTTCAATCAAATCACTGGAGTAATTATGGATGGTTTATCAAGTTCAAATATATCATTGGAAGAAGCTTTGATTGTTTTCAAGTTCAATTCATTAGATGGCTAGTTTTACTCAGAAGCTTAAGTAAGTTTATTCCACTCCGTTGTTGGGGCATGTAATGCAATTTTTCTTTGAAGTTGGCATTAATTTGAAGAAATACTAAATAAAAAAATGCACAAGAAGAATTCATAAAAAAAAAAAAAACAACTTTTTATTGCATATGTAATAATCAAGTGTTCTTTTACATCAATTGTGCAATAAAAATAAATAAATAAACAAGAAAGTAGCTAAGTATTCATGCGAGTATATCAAAAGCTATTAATTCCTTGCGAGATTCTTCAAGTAGTGCCTCCATCCTCTTTAAAGCCTCAACCTCTTGATCAGTCAAAAATGGAGTATCTTCAAGCTTTGAAACTTTATCTCTTTTGGTGGCTACTTCTCTCTGAATAGTGGACAAGTTTTCTTCAGCCTTGTGGAGTGATAAGTTTGCAAGTTTTTCCTTACTGCTTAACTTGGCAAGTCGTGTTCTCAATTCCTCTTGATGCTTGAAGATTTGAAGAAGTTCATCCTTAAGGCCATTCACCTCTTCAACTCTTTCACTTTCTATTGCATCGGCCTCAAATAGATCATGTTGTGCAAAAAACAGTGTTTTCTCATGGGTTTCTTATGTTTCTTTTTGAATTGAATTTGACTTAACCTTTGTGTAGTTGGAAGCACCCTCAAAGAAAGATCTCAAGTGGTTCTCCAAAGATGATGTGTTTTTTATAAATAATCTCATCTCTGCAATCAAATTATCAATCGTTAGTTTTATCCCTGAGAGTTGCTCAAATGGAGTTTTTATGATATTTTGACATATGCGTTCCCAATAGAATTTGAATAACATCTGCTCAGCTTCAGTCTTTATAACTTGAGGACAAAACTCAGAAACTTCAGCAACTGGAAGTGTATAAGATGGAGCTTCAAATGTCTTTTTAGGCTTGTCTTTATCAACAAAAGCCTTGTCATTTGCAATTTCAGGTAATGTCACCTTTGGTCGCTTGTTGGAATTAGCAGTGTCATGAGTAGCTTGTATGCCATCATCAAGAGGTTGAGGAGTGATTGTTTCAAGCAAGTTACAAGGATAAATCCCATTTATCTAACCAACACTACCTTCTTATGTAATTGAAACTGGTATCTCAAGATCTACAAGCTAAAAAAAGAAGAAGAAAAAAATAGATTAGTGTAAATGATTGGAAAATATATATGTGAAAAAAAAATTAATAAATATAATAACTTTACATATTTTGCTAATTCATCCAAAGGTAAAGAAGAACTTGGGACATCTGCAAAGAAATTTGAAGAAAACTGATGTTATCTAAATCCAAAACCTTTGGTTTCTTCTTGAGAATACATTAGTTGCTGGAGTCATCATTTGAGCAAGAAAGTACGGAGATTATTTCATTTCCTTCCAATGGAGCATCAGCGAGGGATGAAACATTGAGTAAGCTATGTCTTTTAGATGGCAATGTGGTATAGTCAGCAATATTATACTCCTTAGACGCCAAATTCCCTCATTTAATTTGCCCTAAAACAATAGGATTTTGGAGAGATGAAGTTGTTGAGTTATTTTTGGGATCTTCCATTAAGGCTTGTTTAGAATGAGAAAGCTTCTTTCCAGGATGCCCAAGCTCAGATGAGTTCAATTCTCTCCCCAAGTTGATTGAGTTGGCTAGAAGTTGATTCCACATCTTTTTGATTAACTTTGAGAACAATTTTAGTACCTTTTATTTGTAAAGTCTTCCAGTGTTTGTCCCACCAATCTACATATTCCTTTGTGGTCAATGGAAAGGAAAAAGTATTGTCGGGAATGATAAGTTTGTGAGATGTGTTCAGTAAAGTACATGAATGCCAAATTTGAACAAGTTTATGAAAATCACAAGTAAGGATCTCTTTCTTTAAGTTGCCCGGGACATGTTGACAAAATCCACATTGCCGACTGAATCGATGAGGGCTATAAGCTTCAATGATATGCTCTTTTCCACATCGAAATGTCAAATAGCTGGAATGTAAAGCCACGAAAAGGTCTTTATAAGTATTTGATATGCATGGGCCATCATTACTGTGAACTGCTTGCATGGAAATGAGCGTAGATTTTGAATAGTTGAAGGATTGATACTGAGGAACAAATCTTGTGCCTCTGAAAGATCAAAATATTTGGCCATGTTTTCCCCTGCATACTTGACCATCTCAGCTCCTCCTACATCAATCTTGGATAAAAAAATGAGTGCCAAAGTAGTGTCCTATCCAACTGTAAACATAATGAATGGGAAAGATATAAGAAAATTCCTGAAGATTTGGTGAAGTTAATATATTCCTTAAACCACGATAGATGCCCGTCAATACATGAACTCCAAGAGAAAAACAATCACCATTTACCATTCTACTAGCAACCTTGAAGACAGTGGCACGAATCATATTTGCTTTGCGATGTGGTAGAACAAAACCGCATAACCAGCATGAAAGAAAAACAGCCAAGTAGGTCTCCCATCTAACATCTTCTTCAACCTCCAGCATCATAAATGGCTCATCATATTCCTTAGTGCAAGGCAAAAGTAATGCATCGATTCTTCCACATGGATTGTGAGAGATCTTTGGTTCAGTAGATCTTTTTCGGTAAGACCTCAAAGGGGTTCCGCATATCTCGTTGGTCCTTTAAACCAAAAGTCAATCCAATCAAAAATAGGACACTATCAGAGTCCTTGGGAAGCATATGGTAAGCCAAAAATAGATACTTGCAGCTTCGTGGTTGAGAAGGACCATGTCTATCGTCACCAAGTGGCCCTTTTGTAGTAGGGATAGCTTCATCATAGAAACCTCCACGAATAGACAATCCATCAAGTACACGAAGATCTCATAAAGAAATTGAAAATTCACCGATAGTAGTGTGCAAAGTGTTCGTGGAAGGACACCATAGCTCAAAGAAGGCTTGGAGGATGTTCTTATGACAAACATATGTGAAGAGTGAGGCATGGACTACTGCATAGATCCTAGCCTGACGAAGCGCATTTGCATGATGACATAGCACATCCTCTGTCCATTCCTAATAACCTACATGAAAAGATACTTCGCCAAACCTTGATGCAGGGATTCTCACTGAGCGTCCATTAATATTGGAATGATAACCTGCAAATAAAAATTCCGAGCTAGTGGCTTTGGCATCATGAAGAGAGGACTTCAAGAGAAGTATCCTAGAACGAGATGTCATGCCAGAACGTGGATCAATCACTTCCTTGGTCGCCTCCTCGGACCACTCTTGAATATGCATGAAATTACTGGGAGGTCGAGGTATGGAACAAAGAACATCATTGGTCGATTTATGGATGACTAATCTGGTACTTTTAACTTTAAGGTTGTCTTTGTCGCTGTCAATGATAATACATGGAGATGGCTCTATGTGATCTTCAATATACATCCTCACGAGTTGATCAGGAATGGGTTATGTTTTTTAACCTGCAAAAGAAAAGAAAAGAAAAGAAAAAAACATATAGTCAAAGGATATATCTAAAAGAAAAAAAAAAAAAGAGGAGAGAGGAGATGAAGAAGAAAATATGAAGATATAGAAACATTCCTTAATCTGATGACTTACTTGAAGTCTTCAAATTTTGTGTATTTGTTATGTGTTGATAAGGATTTCGAGGTGCCCAAGCAACTCTCTTTTGAGCCTTGTTGGATGGAGAACTCTGTAAGTATTTTCATCAAACATTTGGTGTGCAGGAATTAAGAAGAAGAGGATGTCCCTAATTGGGTAGATGAATTTTTCCACCGCAATTTCCCAACTCAATTCTCAACTATACTCAGTGAGTTTAACCCATTAGCAGCGTGCTATTTATAGTTTTTTTTAGGAACTCAAGTCCAACTGAACTAGGGGATTTAGTCTCGGTTGAAGCACTACTACTTTGACTCCTAATGGAGTCAAGCTTTACAGGAGAAGTTATTTAATTTGCAAGGACCGAATTTCAATTGGTTTGGGAAGAAAGAAAAGTTGAGGCCGGCACCATTACCAGCGTAATCAAGGTGGACTCCTTCATGATGCAGCCTTCATGTCTGATGTTTAAATTAGCTATTGACAGGAGGAATATGTTCTGTAAGAAAACATTCATTCCCGCCCGTTGCTAGAATTTTTATTGGATAATAGAATTCGTGTGGGCCATGTATTTAAGTAAGGAAAAAGAAATCTGATTGTTGTGAAAATCAATTTCCTGTGGGCCGCGTGCAAATTTTGTTTTGCTTGATGTTTAGTGGGTTTACTTAATGGCTTTTCTTCTCTGTTAGAACAGCAACAAAAATTTGAAGAAGCTTATTGGCCAAGAGAATCATGGAATATTGGGGCACATGAATTGAAGTCAAGATTGGAAAATTGAAATCATGAAGGAGTTTGGCCGCGGCAACGTGATGCTAGAAAGCATTTGGTTTTGCTCCTATATATATATATATATATATATAAAAGCTCATATTATATATATAAATATATTATATTTAAATACATATATATTTTAAGGGCTTATATGTTATATATATATATATATATAAAATAAGTATCGTGACTTATTCACTCAGGAATGTATTGGAAGACATTGTTCGTGAACAAGTCTCGAGGGGGCATTTGTAGACGGCTTAATTTTTGGGCCAATTGAAAAATGACATGTGTAAATAATATATTAGCTATTAATTTAAAATTTTCTATTTATGCATTGGAATTTATTAAATTTGATTCCAAATGATAATAATTTTTAATTAATATTTTAATATTTATTTTATACAAATCAAATGTTGACAAGTGTCAATATGGAGATGTATCATGTCAATCAAATCAAGTCTGGTGGCCCAACACTTTCAAGCTAATCAAGTTGGGACACGTGGCATATCCATGTATGTGGACCAATCAAATCAAGAATGTTTGATATTATCTTTTAAATGTACATCAAAGAGATAATTATCAAATGAGTTCAAGTCATTTCGGAGTCTCATGCTGAGCACCTATATAAAGAGATGATTGGAGACTCGTGGAGGGGCATATTCTCATATTCTCAGATATTCTCATATTCTGATATTCATATACACACATATTCTCATATTCTCATATCTATATATTCTCAAGTCCAAGACTCAAGTCTTCAAGTTTCTGCTGCGACGACGTATTGTTACCCCGAAGGTTCTATACCTCTTCAAAGCATCAAGTCATCAAGTCTTTTGATCTCGGAGTCAAGGTTCTAGTTTCAAAGAAATCTCGTAGTGTTCTTTTATCAAGTCAAAGGATATTACACCATATATCCAAGAACAAGCTTCAAGCCCTTGAATCATATATATTGGAAGAAGAATCAGGGGATTAGTTTTGTTGGGGAATTTATATTTTTTCTCTGATAAATTGTAATTCTCATACATTTTTTAACATGAATTCAATTTGTCCATTATTTTTCTTTGTCTTGTGATTTGATTTTGCAGACAACGAAATTTGTGTGAACAGTAATATAACTTAAAATCGATAGATATTTAAACATTTAAGTTGTAGTTTTCAAATTAAAATACTCAACATACTTTAAGTACTTATTCAATGTAATATTTAAAATTTGTAACATCTTTTATTAGTTTTATTTA
Source organism: Jacaranda mimosifolia (assembly GCA_018894105.1). Classification (NCBI taxonomy): domain Eukaryota; kingdom Viridiplantae; phylum Streptophyta; class Magnoliopsida; order Lamiales; family Bignoniaceae; genus Jacaranda; species Jacaranda mimosifolia. The sequence continues at coordinate 2,030,341 of CM032131.1, read as the reverse complement.
AGTAATATTTGAATAAAATTATGTAAATTAAAAAAATACATATTAATTTACCTTTAAGTTTAAAAAAATAAAAATAAAAATATCCGTACTTGTGGGTTGCCCATCACCCATAGCCATGGGTAGTGGGTCCACTATCTAGTATCCAATAAAAAACGAATAATTTTACTTATGAGTAAATCTATCCAACCCATCATTATCTATTCTTGGATTATCCATAGGTACTCATTTGCCAAATCTATTGTTATTTCATATTAAGTTGGAGATGTTGAGGTGGAATATTTTCATGAGTAATAAAGTTGAAAATAATAATAATTATATTAAAGGGTATATTTGTCTTGTAAATTAATATAAATGAATTTGAAAAGTAAGTGGATATTTTGGTCAATAACTTAATGCAAAAATTTAGAATGGAGTGCAAATAACAATACCCTTAATAAAATTGAGAGGGGAGGGAGGTTGAGGGAGAAAGGGTTTATTAATCAACAAACAGTTGGGATAAAGGGAGTGATCATTGAAATATATGGAGGGTATTTTGGAAATTTATCTTTTTAGAAGTTAGAACATTTTGGATAATAAAAGGTGTAATCACAATGAGTAATTTTGCCAACTAAACATTATATAATGTCAAGCCTAGGATATTACCAATTTCTAAAATCAAAGCAAACAATAGATTATATGATTTTAAATTACATTTCTAGCTTATGTGTCATTAGCATATGAATCTTACCTAATCTTATATGCCCAAACAAACAAACCCTAAAAGTATTGAACAATCATAGAACCATTATACTTATATTTATTTTATTTATATACGTACATGTATGTATATCTAAAATTTATTAAGATTCAAACTTAAAACTTTATATATTACCACTAAGAGCTCGTTTACTTGGTGTGTGTAGATTAGACATGATATGTATTACTAAAATAAATAATAGATTATTGTGTATCATATTTAATATTTGTTTGGAAATTTTAAATAACTTGATATCCAACTTTAATTGTTTGCTTGACATGATTATTCCATTTAACAAATTATAATTTATTTTCAATTTAAGCTGAAAAATATATCACACCCCAAGACCTACACGAGCCAAGTTTGGTCTTAAATGCATGTCGGATCTTAACTGTATCAAAAACTTTTAAAAATGAACCGAACATTAAAATTGAATTGAATAATATATTTATCATACAATATCAAAACAAACAAACGAACTCTTAGTCAATTGACCATTCAATATAATTACATTACCTTTTATTGTATTGAATTTGATCAAATTGGGGTTGATGAAGCGATGGCCCCATTAGTAGCAACAACTTTTCACGACTAAACGGCTTGCGCAGCTACACGGGAATATGAGACATTCACTTCAAAAATTGTATATTTCCAAGGGCCACAATATAAGGATGCAAATATGCAACTAAGACAGAAATTGCAAAGTACACATTTTCTCTGTTATCTTCCCAAAAGAACAATGTAAAAATCAACTTTACAATTGGACAACATTATCGCAGTAAGTTTTCTACCTATTTGTACATGAAATTGGCTATCTATGAAAATTTTCAGGCAAAAAAAAGGAAGGAAAGAACACCGTGTTCCCTACAAAAAGGCAGCTTTTCAATGTATCCAACGTTAAATTAAAATTGCGATGATGTTGAGGGCCGATCCTCTTGCTTCTCTATGAGCACGCATCTTGATGGCGGACCAAACATGCTCAATATTACCTGCAAAAAATGAGCCATCTGTTAAACGCAAAAATCTAATTTGCCATATAAGCGCCGGAACTTTCCTAGCCACTCTCATTTGTTTTACTGTTTTCTTTGCCTGAAAATAGGTTTGACTTGCTCCACCTATCAAAACGACTATCAATTTTTCTTTATTCATCAAAACTCATTCTACCATAGCTGAGATTACTGCCTTAGTAGTATCCTACCGTACTTCTAAAGGAATTCATCGCTTGTATTACACTGAGAGGGAGTTAGTTAAGATTTATGGCTGATCCCATGAAAAATTTCAAGGCTGTATGCACTGATATCCAAAACTAATAGAAATAGGGAGGATGGAGGTCTTACAGGTAAAAAAACGAGCCCATGCAAGAAACCAAGGAGCACCAAAGAAAGATACATTTTGAAGTAGTAAACCTGCAAAACCAGAGAATGTCGTTAGAAGAAAGAAAGAAAAATGGCTCTTTTGATGTATGAATCTGTGTGCAAGATCCTAGACCACAAAAACTTCTGTCCTCGAAAAGCAGAGAACGAGCACTCCAACAAGCTTTGTGAGTGTGATTCCACTGCAATGAAAAAATGAAGAAATATTTTGTAAGTTGAGGAGTTGAACATTGATGGGAAATCAAGTCGTCTTCAAAGAAAAGTTGCATCTGAGTTGATAATTAACGCTCTATCTTTACTAAAGTTAATGAATAAAAGCTCTATCTAGTGTTGAGTTTGTTGTCTTTCAGCTTGTGGAGAGGGAAGAATATGAATTCATCTTTCACATGATTATGAAGGATTTTTCTCAGATTAATTAATGGTGTGACTTGTGAACTACAGATCTGATATCAGCACTCCATCTTTACTAAAGTTTAGTGCTGATATCTATCTAACGCAGTAAACCAGACATCCACCACAGGCCAAACAGCTAGGAAGAAATGTACTGAACAAGAGTTGTTGAAACAAGCATATTGAAAGATTAATCGATCAAATAACCATGACCAGCTATAATATTATATGTTTTTCCTCTTGACCGAATGTAACCTTCATTAGTAGATTGATTCTCTTCAGTTTCCGTATCAAACTAGAAGCGTCGAGATTGAAAAAAAAATTGAGAGCTAAAATCGCACTTGTTCTCTATATCATAAAAGTACCGATACAACTTTCCGTTACGCATTCTCCTCATTTCAACAGCAGAAATCAAGATGTCACTGCTACGGGTGAAAGAGAAATTTGGCAAAATGAGGATAATGTTTGGTTTTTCTATTTATCCTATTGAAGTTCAAGTCGGATGGCCTTCCAGGGTTGACGAAGTAAAATTAAAGAGAAAATCAAATACACAAAAAGTAACTATGAGAGAAAATTCGAACCTGAATACAGAAGCCCCCATCGTCGTCAGAGATTCCTTCATCCGTTGATTCCTATCTCCGCTAGCGACCTGACATAAGAACGTAAAATCCATGAATTATTAGATCAACAATATTACGTGGAGCCATCGATATTTTGTTTAAGCACGAGTAATTTGCAAATATTCCTGATCTTTAAAGCCAATGCTAGTGATCCTCGGGGAATGGCCCATCTGTCTTTGGTTCCGACGTATTTGCTCTAACGGAAAATCAGCTAACAGTTCTATCATTTTACTAACACATCTATACTTTCGTTTCTTATGTTTTCTTTCTTCCTTTTTTTGCTTTCCACGCCTAACAACAATTTCTATATAATTTCACACTTACGTTGGATCCACCTTATTAATCTTAGAGTTGGATGATAGATACAATCTTTATATACTGAGCCAGAATCCATGATAAGTTAGCGAAAATGCATGTTTTTTGTGGGTCTAAGAATTGGAAATTGATATTTACCAATAAATTCCTGAGAATTCTTGTCTACTCGTAGTTAGCCCCACATAAATATTTAAACAAAGCTATAAAAACAGTACCTATGCCGCAGCTGAATTTAAAATTACAGCACAAACCAACATATCTCTAAATCATTATAGTTTATGATTGATAGCTGTCACAAGATGTGCTAAGCTAGGAGTACAAACAAGTAAGCCTCATGAGATCTCGAGCTAGCTCAACTTGAGCTCAATCAAGCTTGATCTTTACTTCAAGCTGATCTTAAATCGAACATATTTAGATTTGAACGTCACAAGCCAGCTTGCATGCTGCTATATAATTTAATATTCTTTATTTTATTAATGTATAAATTATATTACTAATATTATTAATATATCTATATAAATTTATAATGATTTGTGATTGTAGTGAACTAGTTTATGATGGTTTGTAATATTTATAAATAAATTAATAAATGTTACGATTTATAAATTTGAGTTTTATTTTTTTACCACTTTATTAAATTAAAATTTGAGTTCGACAAATTTCATTTCAAAATTTGAGTTTAATTGAGTGGAGCTTAAGTTTTCATCAATTCAAACTTGAGCTCAAAAAAATAGACCCGTTGAGCACAAACTCAAAATCTTTTTCCAAATTTAAGAACATTAAGAGACAAATTTTAATGAGAATAAGACGAAAAACCTTACCAAGAAAGCATGTGTTATATGCACACAGAACTCGACAGCAATACCCACTGACATCACAAGGTTCACAACTGACAATGCATTCAGTTGGATATTTAGTATTGCCATTATACCCTGAAGAGAGCCAATTTCATGAATGAAAATGAGTTAGAACTTCAAATCTCGTTTCAAAGGGTATATACGACCACAAAAATAAAGAAAACATACCAAAAGATCCACAACAATCATTGCCAAAACAAGCAGAATTATTGCCGAAGTCCAGAAACTAAACATGAAAACAAAACGAAAATAGGAACTGAATTAAGTGCGATCAACTAGACGAAAGAATTAGGTTGTTAATTACATTAGCAAGAGTAAATTACTTACCTGCATGTGATGACTAAGCAAACAACGGCGACCGCACCTGTTCAGTTACCCACCCCCCCCCCCCAAAAAATTAAAAAAAAAAAAAAAAAAAAAAAAAAAAAAAAAAAAAGAGGTTCGATATCTTAGAGATGGTCCCCAAGGAATAAATATACAGAAATTTCTTTTCTTTTCTCTTTCATTTTCTTGAGGAAAATGATTCAATTACACCATTCCATATATCAAGGTATCAGATATTAATTAACACAAAATCCACGGTTCTAAACCAAAGCATCACTGCGATCTCGAGTGCAATGACGCCTAAAATATAAAGCATGTTGGCTAGTTTATGACTTCTCAAAACATAGAAAATTAGAGAATTGACTGACTAAAAATTTAAGAAACATAATTTTAGAGGAAATTGACCATCAGCCGAGATCAATGTGAAAATTCAGCGGAAATAAAAAGAACCAACCAACAGCTATAGCGAGGTTGATCAGAGCTGTCTTCCATATATTAAGATATTGCTCGAAGAACATATAAAACACGGCATATGGAAAGATGCCAATCTGCAGCAGAAGAATTAAATGTCAGCACAATGAAAAAATATACACCAGATAGGACTCGTCTCCAGAACAACTACCTTCAAAGAATCAGACATCTTCGAACTAAAATCACGTGCAGCCCTCATTGAGTTGACGTAGTCAACCTGAAAGCAATACAATAAATAGTTGAAATCCATACTCGTGAAATGTTTCAACGTTGTTCCAGGATAAAAAGATTATGATAAAAACTTCTGGACAACGATGTACCTGTTTGTTAAGGGGCATGTGATATGTCCGAAATGCTGATGCTTGAATGATTCCATCCTCATAGCCTGATGACATGTAGAAATATTTTCACCAATTTCAGAGAGAGCTAAAAAAATACAGTTTTTACGAGGCTAGTGAACTGGATATTAACTTCTGAAAGATTAACTAAATTTAAATTTCCACCTTTGAGATCAACACTGCTTGTATATGCCCCATTTCCGCCTTTGGCACAATCGGCAGATGGTAAAGCACTGAGGAACCATGGCAGCTTGTCCCTGAATTGTGCTGTGGATGGACGATCATTTTGTAACTCCAAGTGACGGAAACACTGAAAAAAATCCAATATTAGTCGCTATTTCAACGAAAGTTATTTGCTGTGAGTTGATGACCAATATCACACCAACTAATTATTTTAATTTTTGTTCCTTTTCTGTAACAGAGATCATTACCAAAATATAAGTTAAACTGGAAGTTGCTCTAAAGTGGTCCTGGTAATAAATTAAGTAACAAGAAAAAATCCCACAAGGATTAATAGGGTGGAGTTACCGTTGTACAGTCCTTGCACACTGAGCTGAGTCCGCAGGAACCGTCATTTGATGAACAACAAGGAGGCTGAAAAAAAATGTGCTGTCAGATTTTGGAAAATCCTAGATATGCATATTCTAAGGATTTGGTAACAAGCTAAACAACATTATTATTTCCTCACTATATGTACTATGATGGCACCATAGTGTCTCAGTTTTCTCTTAAAACTTCTAGAATCTTAGAACTATTATCTCAAGAAAACTAGCGGTATTTGTTGTTATAGTTTGAATTATGAAAAATCCTTAAAATTTAGTAAAATGTGAAATTAACTGATAAAAGAAGAACCATTCACAGGCAATCTAATTTCGATAAAGAGTTTAAATCTGCTAGAGTGAAAGTATGGAGACCTGATCATCAGGAGGGCAATAGCTCCCATTTGTGAATTTTCGGCAACAAGCAAAAGCTTCAGGAGATAGCCAAACGAGAAAATCGTCAAGCCATGAAGCTGCGGGTTTAGCTATATAACTCGACTCTGGTACTAAAGATGCTCTTGCAATCTGCAGAACTCAGGAAGTTTCGAGTTAGAAATAGTAATTTCAAAAGGAAGTGACCTATGGAGGCATGTAAACTAGAGATGATTCTATGATCAACGTTTATGCACAAAGAAGGTTTAGTAAAGCATAACACCATAATATGTAATTGGAATCTGACTTTCAAGAAATATAAACAATCACAACTTTACAACTCTATTATCTAGCCTATAGTTACTTCACAAAATGTAACTGCAGAAAGAAAGAAAACAATATGTATATGTAGCATTCGTCGCAAAGACTGAAACTTCTATTACAGTGAAGCAGAAATAAGGAGTTTCTTCATGATTACACTGAACAAAAGCCCAATGCTCTCCATTTTTACTGTGTTCTATCATTTACTCCTGAAACTTTTGGACGGACTGCCTCATATTGCCATATGTAAAGATCCATTAGATTCAGTATGAATAGCACTACTGCAATCCCGCAATCCTCATCGCAGATCACAATGTTTGACGAACTTCATTTCTACTCTCAGAACGGCATAGAAACGTCACATACTTGGATTTGATAGGTGAAGAAGACGAAGAAAAGTTCATAGCAGTCAAACCAGGTCAAGCTAGGCTCTCACAAGTCATTATCTTTTCAAGATCTTAAAAAGTCTCAAGACTGTAGAGACCTAGAGCTATCTGATATTACAAAGAGCTTGAGAGTAATCTCGTCTCAGTACAAAAGGTTTACCTCATTTACGAGAGAATTAGAATCACACTGGCTGATGGAACAGAGCTGGTTTGTCTGTCTGGATTCCGTACTGAGGAAATGAAAAAAATGAGCATGATAAGAATATATTATATTGATGAAGTGCAAGCCTATAAATAGTGCGGGAAAATGAAGTTATAGCAGAAAGTAAAAGAGTTTCATAAACAATAACCAGAGTGTTTTATATTTTACATGTTGCCTCCAAAAGGCATGGAAATGCTAAGAATTTATTATTTCCCAGCTAGAGGATGAATATCTCACTCCAGCAGTCAAATTTCTGTCATATGGAGGAAAATTATCATGCAAGGAAATAGCCACAAGTGATTCTTTACTTTTTTTTTCTTATCTGTTTTGCTTTGAGGATGTCTGAGATAGGTGGATATTGCCTAGGATATACAAGTCATGAATGAACATTAAAAAATTTTCAGCAACAAATTGCCCAAAGAGAGAAAAAATGAAGTCGCAACAAGAAAATATCAAATTAGGATGAATGAAAACAGAGTCCAAACAAATACCTGAAATTGTAGTTTTTCACCACAAAGTAGAGTGGCGGACCAATTCTGAGATATTGTGAGACATTATTAAAGTAACCCTGTAGGAAAAAAGATAATTACAAGCATCAGGTTTCTGAAGGTTGACGAAAAGATATATATTCAAAACAAAAGTGTTAAGCTATTAGGACCTGAAGAAACGAGTCTCGAGGAAGAACAATTTTCTGTTCCAAACCAGGTTCAATTCGCGAGCATAATGCCTTCAAGGGTCAACAAAGAAAAATTTACTTCTCGGTGACAAATGAACTAACTGCTAATATATATGAACCAAAACATTAAAAGAATTGCAAATACGAAACAACTTACTATGCTTGCCAATGCAAATGCACCAAAAACACAGACAACCAGCAGTTTTACACCCCAAAGGTTCAGAATGGGAGCATGAATTTCCTAGACAAACAAAAATCACTAGTTATTTATATGAGAAAAGTAAGTAGATGATAGAGCTTACACCAAAAACAAAAACGAGAAGCTGAAAAAGGGATTATTTATCAACTGCATATTATTAATAACCAGATTTCAAAATCTATTTGCTATTTTTGAACCTCCTTAAAGGCACTTTAAGTTCACATCATATATAAAAAGAAAAAGGGAGAAGACTAGTATGTATTTATCCAACTCTTTGACATCCTACACAACTAAGAGTATAGATCTTGAATCAGTCAGCTCTCCTAGGTCAGAACAGTTTTCAAATAGATATATTATACAGAAAAAAAGACTGTGCTTCCATCAGGCGGAAAAAACTATATTAAATTCATGAAAAACTGAGTTCTTCTAAGACAATCTTTTCGTTATTTCCTGGAACGTCCAAGTGGAAAACTATGTAGCTATGGAATAAATAAAATTAAGACACATGAAACAATTGAGCTTCTCTCTTACCTTCATATATCGAGCCAGCAGTCCAGGTTTCTGCTGATGACTGCCTACAATTTCACAAATATTCTTTATTTTTAGCTTTGTGCTTTTATTACATCAAAGGCTGTATGGAAGTGCATAAACAGTACCTTGCTCCATCTCCACATTCGAACCAGATACTTTGATACAAGGAAAACAATCAATCCTGTTATCCTCGGCTCTCAAGAAGTCAAAAACAATCAAGGCAACAAATGCAGTAACTTGAAGAAGGAAATCCAAGAGAACAGCCAGTGCTGCAGAGAAACATGCAGAGATAGTAAATAAGAAACCTAGATTAAGTATACAGTTACAAATTACAATGGTAATATTATAAAGCATGTCTGAAGCAATGCAAATGGTGCAAAATTAAGATATAAAGGGAAGAATTCTAACCTGCAAACATGGAAAAGACACGGCAAGCTGGCATAGGAATGAAACTTCCAACCGCAAATGCCAAGACCTCGGACAGACTAGCTAGTGTTATAGACGGCCCGACTTCTACAAGTGCGTTACTAATTCGTCCCTCTATGGGCAATTCAACCTGTTGTCTCTTCACTGCATGAACCAGTATGCACATGTTGTCTACGCCAACCTGATTTAAAATGACCAATTAAGTCATCAAAAGTAGAAAATCATCCAGTAATCTATGAGGAAGAAAATAAATGTTCACAACTGTACTGACAGTTAATGAAGGTCAGCTGCATAAATATGCCAAGCCATATGTTAACCTTCATGATATCAGAGCCGGCTTAGTTTCTCTAAGCAAGTTACACATTCATGCACTATTTGGTCCATTTCTTTTAAATGGACCACCACAAGCGTGAAAATCGAGTGAATATAAACCATACAAAAACTCAAAATCATCTGATAAAATTGAAGCTTCCCCCAAAACGACCACTATCAGTCTACAACAACAACAACAACAACAACAACAATAATAATAATAGATCTGTTTGGGGAAGGAAAAAAAGCACAAAAGTTCATAAACAATCAAAAAGATGCAGTTAAGTAGTTAGGCATCCTCAAGAATATAACTTACTGCTAAAACAAGAAAAGGAATGACTTCCATTATTATTAGTGTTGATTTTACTCCAATTGCACTGAAAAATCCAACTGATCCAAGTACAGAAAGCATGACAAGCACAACTCCTGATAGGCCAAGCAATACCTGTGAATGCAAAAAGAATCATATATCGATACTTGACAGTCAAAAAATGGCAACATGCATAAGAATAGCATCTACTACAACAATAGGAATGTCACTGAGCAAATGCAATTGAAAGTAAGTTTCCAGTGCCCTGAGGATGTAAAATACACAGCTCGAAATGATTTCATCTCAACAACAAGAGTTAAATGGTTTCTTTTTATTTTCAAGAAATAACTCAGAAATAAAATCCTCCACTCAGAATCTACATGCAGAAGGATTATACCGGTAGTACTATTATAAAATCTAAATGGAGCAAGGAGAAAAAAAGGGGAGAATTGAGCTTACAGAATCATTCAAATTCTCCAATTTTGATATCTAATACCACAAAGATTTCAATTTCTTGAAGGACTTGGTATAAACACAGCAACAACCATATTGATGAGAGAATGCTTTCAACGGCTTCAACATTATTTAACGATTTTTGAACTTATTGTATAGTATACACAAAAGAAACCATAAATTTAGATAAAACAATGAAAGGGAATGGAACAAGATCACCAATTGAAAAGAATTGGATGAGAGAGAACAAGTTATTACCTAATTCAATAATACTATTAATAAGCATCAGAAAATTTTAAATATGCATGAAAGAAAGTCTTTTAAAATAATGCATACCTTAGAGGAGATATACAAGGAGGATAAACAAGGAGCATCTCCCAGAGTCAAGGATATGTAAGCGAACATTACAAGATAGCTTATCTGCAAAAGAAAAATTTATGTAAGGAGAATATGCATGATTAGAAAAAATAGAGAAATACGCTTGGCATCTTATATATCATTGATGTCTGGATTCTATATCCGATACACTAGTAGTTAGAAATGTTTAATATATTGAAAGCACGAGTTTCATTCACTTTAATAAAGAATTGTTTTGCTTCTCTTCCAACTGAAAACAAGAACGACAGAGATTTGTTCCCCTACCAAAATAGTGATGGCATCTGCAGTACTTTCTCGTTTTAATTCTTCCTCAATAGAGCTTTCTGATGAAAATGCAAGTGTTAAATTCCTAGACTGCACCATGGGTATGAGCTCCTCCTGCACAGATGAACTGATTAAGCATAGTAGGAATTTGCTTGGTAAAGCATGAGCAAAGAAAGGCCCCCATGTTCACACAAGAATTGTTCGTCTGGACAGGACTGGGGCCAAAAGAAAACTGGGTCTTAAGGGAGAAAAGAAAAGTATTATAACCACATTATATGATGAAAGCAATAGGTGTTCATATCAATAACTTTCAATTTCGGGGTATTATATGAAAATAAATGTGAACCTTTGCTAGCTGAATGAAAGCTTTCTCCCATGCCAATGCCATCTTCGTACCATTCCCTTCTCTGTCAACTTCATTGTTCACAGGATATGTCACAATGAATGCAGAAGCCTGTTTGAAATGAATGGTTGTGTTCATATACATTTCACACACACTAATCCAGCCAACAAGATGTACAAAAATTACCTCTGAATAGTTATTTCCAGAGAAACCACCAACAGCAGTGCTTGGATCAAGTGGGGCTTTAAATGCACTGCTGCATGTGTCTGCTGAAGTATAATGCTAAAAGATACATTCAGATCACAAATAAGTGTCCCTAGCTCGGGAAAGAGCATAAAGTCCAAAGACAAGGAAGAAGGGGCTTTTGAGTGTTATATATAAACATGGAGACCACCAGAAAATACCTGAAAACAGTATTCAACGTGATCAAGCCCGCCAAAGCTATCATAATTTTGAGGATCCATCTTGAAATACTATCACAAAGTACATAATAGCTAGTCAAAAGACGTTAAAACTTTCTGTTGCTTGAAATTGACCAAAGCGGAGACATATGCAAGGAATTTCTTCAGATTTCCGAAAGCATAGTACCTGAAGGACACTTTGAGTGGCACAATCCTTGCCAAGTGGCTTCATGCAAATGTCAGTAAGAGACACCATTGAACCGGAATAATTAGCTCTGATAGCATCCACCTGTCACAATTGACAATTTATAATCCTCTATCAAGCAACTACTTCATTGTGAGTAGAATAATCATTTTTCCTTTTTTGGCACAAAATCAGGGAATCCTTTCCATTATCATCTAGAAAATATAGCAAACAAAGATTACCTTTTTTTGTATATCAAATAATAAATTGATATTGCTATCTGTCACGATGCTTGGTGCTTTTCCATGCACGGTGTCTGGAACTGTTGCTATTATGAGCTGAAAAGTTTCAACACTAGATTCTCATTCTGAGCGTACTTTCAGGCGAATATACAGAATTATTAACAATAAAATACCTGCTCAATTCTGTAAAAAGGAGCAAGATGAATGTCAAAAAATTGTTTCTCTTTGGCAGCTCTACTTCCGGGCCCTACCCATAACTGGAAACATAATAATATGAAAAAATGTTAAATTTTGAATTGATCAAGATAAATTATTTAAGCATTAACAAGTAATATGCAGAAACTAAAACTTTGGATGAGTAACACAGAGAATGAAGCAACCAGTTGACAATTACTGCTTAATATCAGTAACATCAAATGCCAAAAATTTCCACCACACTGAAATTGCTCCCACATGTATCATGCCATGTGTTGCAGGTCAAAGCAATTATGGGAACACATCAGAAAATTGACTATGATCAGCACAAAGTCAAGCATTTCAAAAGTAGTTTTAGTTACAACTCAAAATAATTTTAATAATATGTTGACTTTATTATACCTTCTCAGGCCTTGTCTCCACTTGAAAATGAATAAGACCTAAGCAAAGCACCAGAACAATAGCAACTGACGAGCATAACACAAGGATTGGATTTCTCGCCACCCAGGTTCCATATCTCCTGCAACAGACATCCCATCGACCATGTTGACAAGTCATTCTTAGAAAATATACTCTTGCACGGATACAATTAACTCAAATGACATGGTAAATCACCTGTAAAACTTTGACATATATCCTTGCACAATTGAAAGTTGTACTCCATTGGTAATTTGGGGAACATCCTCGAGCATCTGAGAATTAAGAAAACCAAAAGATTCATAAAGACCAGTGTGATGGTCGAACAATAGAGCACTTTAGAGAAAGACTTTAGTACAAAGAAAAGAGCACTAGAAATGTCCACAGTAAACTAGAAAGTGAACCACCCACCCACCCCCAAAAAAAAAAATAAAAACATAAAAAACACACACACAAAAAAAAAAAAAAAGGCACCAAAATTTGACCTAGCTTAAGTTAATATATCATTCATATAAATCAAGAACAGCTTAAACATATTTCTTTCTCGGATTTCTCCAGAACATCACAAGTGAGTGGCTAAAACACTAGAGGTGCAAAACAACAGAGGTGGAACAGCACTACTAAAGAACAAACTCATGGTTCGTATTGACATGCACCTGCATAGGGATATTCTCGTCCTTTTGACTGTTTATACGGCGAATGATGCCACCATTGGGAACATTAATTATTGGTTTGGTTCTAGAAGCGGGACTCCTTTTCCTTTTCCTGTGGAAGAATTCCCACCCAAGAAATATGGAGACAAGTATAATGTACAATATTGATACTGCAACTTCAACACATTTTGCCTGCACTTGTCAAGAATGAAAAATGCATTAAGTTCAAGCAATTCACCTCACTGAGAAGTAATCAGAATGCATGTCCCATAAAAGATGAGATGAGCATCTAAGTTAACTTTTCTCACCCTTACAGACCCTATTCTCACTAAACAGGAACCTTTCTTGGGAAGAGGAGGAAGAGCAGAACTTGAACAGACTGCCGATGAAGGGCAATCACCACATGAACAGCCTAACGAAGTGTCGCCACATGAATATGTGGACACATTCATAGGTCTCATTCCAGAAGACTCTGGAGCAGTAGGCAAGAAATTGATAGCATATGGTGATCCTGGTACACCAAGCCCTGCCTGTCGACCAATAAATGCATACCACTCTGCCATACATAATCACTGATCAGTGGCATAACAATTAAAGGGAACATGGAAAACTAGAAGAGTGTAATCACAATGTGTGATGGCATGATTTCATATCACCGAATGAGCTGAAGAAACAGCTTACCTCTAAAATTTTTAGCACCAGCACCAATGAATTCTATAGCTCGAGTATTCATGGTACCAAATTTTACCTCTTTGCAAGATTCATACATTCCCTCACCAAATGCGTCGGTTATGTAAAAGTCGATTCCATCAACAGTCAAATTGTTCCCAACCTGGACAGAACACATAATGAAAAAGAAACAAAGAAAACCTTAGGATCTAACCCTTAGGATCCTCAAAATCAGTATCTGGCTGAAGATCAAAAACTTGCAGTTGTTAAATGACATCAACAAGAACAAATTTAAGATGCACCTCATGGGTGAGATCAAAATGATTGAAATTTTTTTGCATAATTATGCAGAATCAGAGAAAGCTAGCAAGGCTTTTAAGAAATAAACGTTGGCAAATCCAACCCGTAATCAAAGAAGTCTGCATGAAATGTCTTAGTTACTCGTTGAATTAATTGGCATTTGATGAAGAGAATGAACTTATCATAATTGCAAGAAGTGATTGAGTTGAATTGCTGACCTTGGAAACAGAAGTCACATTAATAAACTGACTCTGATTGGGAGAACATGTAAGTTCACAGAATAGATTCAAAAAATTTCTCAAGCATGCTGGACATCCTACAAGAAAAGGAATTGCCTGCAACAAATAAACTAAGAGAATATAAGTGATTCATTTTGTTGGAAGTTAGAAAGGAATACAGTAACAAGAACAAAGACGAATAAGTGAGAATCATATAAAATTCAAGGGTTGCAAACAGAATCGATAAGCCCTACCACAAATAAATAATCCAAAAAAATAATGAAAAATAAAAAAATTCATAGTAAGCAGTGCAAAGGTTTCATTTGAAATAAAGCATCAGAAATGAGCCCTGCAGACGTTGGCCAAGTTTATAAAATGGTGTAAACTTATCAATTAGATAGAAGTCTATTTTTGAATTGAAATAGGAAGAATTCCATCAATATAGCAAAATTGAAATTGCGGTATTAAATGCCAAATGACATATCAAGGCCATCCCCTCGAAATACAAGTACTTAATAGAAAGGTCATTGGCATCCTTTCCAGAGTCAGATTACTTTGGGGGCAGTGTTGATTTCCTATGTGATACTACACATGTTCTCTTCACTTAAACTCAACGCAAGTGCTTTAGTTTCTTAAACCCTTAGATTCTAGTGTTACCATTACTTAAATTCACATTTTTTATTGATGGTTAGTTTACGTTTTATCCTTACAATTTGTTACTGAAATGCACTACAGTTCTAGACAAATTTTATTTTTAAATAGAATTTTAGCCTATACCACCGCCAAAAGATGAAAAGCCGGACGCCATAGCCAAGCAATAGAGAAAGATGAATTATATCATAAAATCAAAAACAGAGTTCAGTTCCTTACTTGCTGGACTTGTGTCCGTAATGTATTGAACTGCGCCTCTGTACAACATACATTCCCAGTAATTGTAGGGCACAAACTTTGAATCTTTGCTGATAGCAATTCATCAGGCTGTCAGCAGAAAACCAAAATTGCAACAAAAAAGAAATCCAACTCAGACAGATTCAAATGTTTGAGTAATCAAGACAACTAGAACAATAATCACTACACACATGATTAGAAACAATAAGTAATCAAACAACAGAAGGTCGATCAACTGAAGCTGGAATTACCTACCTTGACTGAAGGGGAACCAACAGGGCAATTCAGTACTTTACCATCGCTGCGCGATCCACAAATGTCATACATAGCACAGTATTCTTCAGAATGTCTTTGTCTAACAATCAGAAACAATTGTGACCAATTTATTTAGTTCAATAAAGACTGTCCATAGCTGCAACTCAAGAGTAACTAAGAAATACAAAACGAAAAAATCCAACGCCAACAATCCATAATTTTAAATACAAAACGAAAAAATCCAACGCCAACAATCCATAATTTTAACTCTTCTTTCTCTAAATTCAACATCACTTGCTGGTCTAAAGCAAATTTAAGATCAACAGTCAAAGTCACACGCTTAACATAGGACACAAAAGCAAAAACAACTCCAAATTCCTCCAAATTACTTCCAAAAAGTTCGGATAGATTCACTTTCTAGAGCACGCAAATACAAAACAACAATGAAATCAAGCACACACAAATATATTGTCAAAAATGAAATTTAGCACCAATTCATCATTTCCCAGCAGACAAGAAGCATACCCCGCTGTGGCATTATTCGTCTGCGCATTCACCACAGCCACCAAAAAAAACATCTGCAAAAATCCCACGTTTTCCAACACATCAGACTACAGTTTTCACCAATATTCCTCATATGTCAGCGGCTAAAACAAATAAACAACACTGAAACGACGGCGTCCGAGGCACCTGAAACAGAATTCTCCGGCAACTCACCATAAATACACAACGTGGGAAGACTCTCATTTTCCTCCCCTGTGACAAGCCCATTGCGAAAAATGGACCTTCAATCCAAACAGAGATCAAAAGCTGAACCCGAAATCAGAATATATAGAGAAGCATAACACTCTAACAGAAAATGAAAGAGTTCAGAATCAATGCAAAAGGTTGTGTACACAGTAACACATATACACAAAGTTATACAGCATATACACGCACGTATACTTTCAGTTGTGTGTACATGAGAGAGAGAGTTGGAATGAGGTAAGCTCTTGGCGAGTTTTAAGGAAGAAAATCCGATGGGGAACTAAATCAAAAACAAGAAATAAATTTTTTTATTAATTTACTTTTTTGACGAAAAGGCCCTTGCTTTCGGCCCCTCTGTCGGCCAGGGCGTAATGAATAATGTTTCCCATTCTTAAGTCTACGTATGATTACATGGCAAAAGAAAAGGATAGTTTCAATAATTAGAATACAATTTCAAAATTGGATTTTAGTCATTTGGTTGATCACTAACAAACTATATTAAGTTATTGGGAGATTGGGAAAATAAATACAGCTCAATATTTAAATATATTGAATATACAACCTAAAATACATTACTTTTAAAAGGAAGTAAAGTTTTCAAATTTTAGATATTTTTCTTGAATATATTTGTAAACAAACAACTCTATTGCTTTTTCTCTAAATTTTCTTCCGTTGTTTCAATGAATTGAATAGAACCTTACTTAGTTGCCTCGTAGTTTTTTGAGTTTGCTTGAATCAACAATCGCGCCTTCTATATAGTCGAGATAAATATAAACCCAAATATATATAAACTATTATTAAACCCATCACAAAAGTTCTTGAAATCCCAATGGATAAATTTACTATTACCATCGATGAGATCATGAAAAGAAAATACAACATAATTACATATCGATATTTTTTTATATGATCGTAATTTTTTATTTTTTATTTATTTATTTATTTTTTGGCTAAGTTGGAAGGGGTGAATAATATTAGGGAGAATGTGAAGACTTTTTAATAAGAGAATGAGATTCATAGGCACTCTCCATGTATGTTGGTATGAAATAACAAAAATGTTATATATATAGAGAGAGAGAGAGTTGGGGTGAACTTAAGTTAAAACGAAAATACAAACTACTGTTAAATTCATGGTGAAAGTTCTTGAAATTCAATTAATTAATTAAAAAGAAAATACAACATATTACGTGACGATTTCCTTTTATATGATCATGTTTTTTTTAACTAAAAGCGCATATTAGTACTTTAACAAGGAGTGAATAATATTGAAAAGAATGTGAAAACCTTTTAGGAAGAGAATGAAATCCATGGGCGCTCTCAATGAGTGATGGTGTGAAAATGACAAAAAGATGGAGTGGAACTAAGTGGAGGGGGTGAGGCTGATTCAAATAGTGTACAATCTTCTAGTAGTTAGGTAGAAAAAATATGATTTGGAAGTGCATGATTTTTTTTATTTAAGTTTCCAATTCTAACCCCCCGCCCCCAAAAGTATAGATTTTATTGCTTTCATGAATTAAGGTTATTATTGTTGATGGCATCTTTGGAATTAACTAAGTATGTTTGCTAATGTCACTTCTTGATTAGGTTTGTGTTGTTTTTTGCTAATGTCACTTCTTGATTAGGGTTGTGTTGTTTTTCTGTTCCAAACAAAGTCAAGTACATGAATTAGAATTTTATTTTGTTTATATTAGTTTTAATTATTTAAGGTTGTCTAATGTGACAATTTTATGGTTCTAACCAAATTTTTATGCATATTAATTGTTGCATGAGAACATGATTCGTCGAGATAATTGCTTATCTATGCAATTGAACGTAAAAATATAAAAAGTTTGATATCGAGAGGTAACCTTTTATTTTTAGACATAATTAACATATATAGAAAAATGTGATGATGATGGAGAACAACAATAATAACTAGGTGAACATCAAATAAGGATATGTGATAGAAATTGTGCATCAACAATTTAGGGGTGATAATTTTTGGCACAGTAGGTTAATATGAGATAAATAGATCTGATATTATTGTATTTGAGCTTAAGTTTATTAGGTTTGACTGATATTGGATTGTACATGGCAAAAAATTTGAAAATTTTGGGCAGATTTAAGTTAAGCTTGCTTTACACAATATGTATGATACTTTATTATATAACTCATCAACAAGATTCGACTGACCCAACACAAATCCTAATTTAGGGGGGTGGGGGATCTAAGATCTCTTCTTCTATTCATTGATCATTTATTATGTCTCATGAAAGATCAAAAGAGCGAAGATCCTAACCTCCAACCTCCAAAGCAGCCCACCAGATTTTATTTTTTAACTCATCAGTTAGTTTGTAATTTAACTACGTGTTTTACTTGTAATATGATCTGTTATGTTGCTTTGGAACAATATATCTTTGATAGGATAATATTGTTTTATTTTTCATTGAGTGAAATAATATAAAATCTTTTTTAAATTAATTAATAAGCAAAAGAATGCATATCATAGCAAATTAATATATATGGATTGGATTGTGGATTGCATATTGGTGGGTTAACATGGAAATTTTTTTGCCAATATGGGTTGACATGAAAATATTTGAATTTGAGTTTGGATTGAAGCTTATTGAGTTGAACACTATTTGAATTGAATTAGATTAACTAAAATGTTAAAAGGACAAGTTAATACTTTTGCAGTGGCTGAATAATATTGAGGAAAATGTGAAAACCTTGTTAGGAAGAGAATGAGATCCATGTGCACTCTCAATGTGTGTTGGTGTGAAATGACAAAAAGTGGAGTGGAACAAATAATGTACAATCCTCTAGTAGTCAGGCAGAAAAGATAAGATCTGGATGTGCATGAACCTTTTTTTAATAAATTTCCAATTTCACCCCACAAAATATAGATTACATTGCTTTCAAGGATTAAAGTTATTATTGTTGATGACATCCTCTTTGGAATTAATTCACCAAATATATTTGCTAATGTTGCTTCTTGATTACGGTTATTGTGTTTCTATTCTAAACAAATTCAAGTAGATGAATTAAGTTTATTTTTCTTGGAATATATGTTTTAATAATTTGACGTACATCTTTTACTAACGTCATATTTTTTTGCTCTTACCAAATTATTTATGAATATTTATTGTTGCACTTGCACAGACGATTCAATTAGATAATTGCTTATCTATGTAACTGAACCTAAAAACATAACAAATTTTATATAGAGAGGTAACCTCTTATTTTGGCATGGCCAACTTTTTTAGAAAAATGTGATGATTGTGGAGAACATCAATAATAACTAGGTGAACAACAAATAATGATATGTGTTAGAAAATGGTATTAACAATTACGGGTGACAATCTCCGATACATTATGTTAATACAATATAAATTGATATGATATTATTCGATTTGAATTGAAAATTGTTGAATTTGATTGATATTGAATTTCACATGATAAAAAGTTAGAAAATTTTGAATGAAAATTAGGTCCAGGTTACGCAATGAGTACAATAATATTTCTATGTAATACGTCAACAGAATTCAACTAACCTAAAAGGAACCCCAATCCATCAAAACAAAACAAACAAACAAACAAAAAGAAAAGAAAAGAAAAAAAGGCGGGGATGGAGCTACAAAAATTTTGAGAATTCAAGAGAAGGTCACAACTAAATGAGCTACGGTATAATGGATTAACATGGCAATTTTTGTGCCAACAAGAATTTACATGAAATTTTTTAAATTATATTTGAGCTGAAATTTATTAAAATAAATACCATTTGCATTGAGTCTGAAATGACCAAAACATTATAATAATCATACCCCCAACACGATATCATTGTTGCCCCGCTAACTTGATTTGGTATCAATTTATAGTTTAGTATTTATTTGAGAATTTGGCAAAGAAAGGAATGATCTTTTTTTCCTACTAATAGCAACTTGCATTTAACGTGCACGCTTTAGAATATACAAGCAATTAGTTGCATGTTGGTAAGTTTAAATTTTTAATATCAAATTTATATCCAGCTGAAATAAATTAATAAAGTGAACAATTATTTTAAAGTATTAAAATAAGCAATTTTTCCTTTTCCTTTTTTTGGAAATGCAATATGGTCAAAATTGTTTATTATTGATGTGATCCTCGAACGATAAAATAAAATTGAAAGACTTCCAACTTCAACACAGTAGAACAATTTATTTTTTTTATAAACAAAAAGAGTATTTTTATTACTAAACAATCGAAAAGTGAATCAAATGAATACAAGGGGATTATTTATAGGAGATTGGAATGAAGGGTCAGATTCTTTATAGTAAATTCTATATTTTTTTAATCTAAAACTACATAACTATTACATTAAATACAGACCTGTTGAGTCATTGTCTGCATGAGTAATCTTTTAAATTTTCAACAGGGCACGCCAAGTACAATATCAAGAACTTTATTAAATAATTGATTTGATTAAGAGATAAGCATATTGCCAATATTATAGAAATGTATCATGGGCACTTGGCATTTGGTAAATCACTCAAATCTTTATAGAGGCATGAATTTAATAAATCTTATAAAAGAGGATAAATTCCAAAGCTATTGTTGAAAGATAATTGGATGGGAGTTTCTGCTTAGAATTCATACCCATAACCCACCCACCCACCCACCCACCCACTAACCAAGGTTCTTGGTTAGAGTGGGACTTTCCTATTGCCCACTAATTGCAACAACCAAAACCCATTTTGCCCAAAAGGAAAAAAGAAAAGGGGGAAAAAGAGAAAGTGAACTTGTATGTGTATAATATATACATTAAGTTGAGTTCCATCAATATTTTAGGAATTTATAAATTTTTAATATTTTATATCTGCACTTTATATGTTTATTTTGTTAAGTATTTTTTTTAAAAAATGATAACCTCTCAAACATATTATAAATTTTTTTAAAAAAATTCATAAATTATATTTTAAAAAAACTATTGGGCTATGCTTGGTTGTGGAAAAAATCTCAGGGCCCGTTTGGTTTCAGTTTATGAGATCATTTTCATTTTCTAGTGAAAATGCATAGTGAAAAGTTAGTTAGAAAAAGTATTTTTGAAAATGACTTGTATTTGGATGTGTTGTTTAAAATTATATGTTTATATAGTTGTGAAAATGAGATGTATTTGAATGTTAGGTATTTTTGTAGTAAAAGTTATGTAGTTTTTTTAATTTGAATTGATGATATGATGTGTAATTATTTAAAAAAATAATATTATAATTTGAATTTGAATAATTTATAATATTGTTGTAGTGAATGTTGTTTGAGAAGTATTGGGAAAATAAAAAGGTATATATAGGTAATAATAGAGGGGAAATAAGTATGAAAATGAAGAGAGAATATAATAAAGAATATTTTGAGAATAAAAATGTATGAGAAAATGATGTAAAAGTTGATATTTTTCTATTTTTATTTTGAAGAGAAAACGAAAATGGGATTTGAAAATGAAAACAAACGGGCCTCAGTTTTTCATCCCTTAAAACACAAAAATAGGTTGGAGGGAGATGTGATTGGATGTGAAATTATCTTGTGTTTAAGGGGTAATAGCTACAGTGATGTCTCATATGCTGACTCTATGCTTGACCATCATTCACACGCCTCTCTCTCTCTCTCTCTATATGCCTCACTCTATTCTTTATTATACATTTTCTAAATCTTGAAATCTAATTGGCAAAAAACAATTTGAGTGACGAAAAAAACATTTCACGGGAAAAAAAAATATTTTTTGATTTTTAATTATTTTTCGTTTGATAAAATATTCAATAGTGAAATTTTGAATAATTTAAATTATTTTTAATTAATGTGATTAATTTGATTTTATTAAAACCAAATTCACTAAAATCTATAAAAATATTTTCTTAATTGAAATTTAATTTTAGTCAATTTAAAAAAAATTTGATTGTTCATTTTGTAATAAACTATAAAAAAATATGAACTATATTAAATTTATATTTTATTTAAATTTTTTATATAACTATTCTCAATCTCAAATAAATTCAAAACACAAATCTCATAAAATAATTTAATTCTCTCAAATATATCTCAAAAATAATCTTACAATCAATCACAATCTCACATCACATCAATACATCACACTCTATAATTATTACAATTTTTCTCACAACTAATCACTACCTCATTTTTCATTTTCATATTTTTAAAGCACCAAAATAGCTCCAAAATATTTTAAACACAAAATATGACAACATGACTCACAAACAATTACAACCTTAGCTTAGATTGTACGACAAAGAAAAACGGGGTCACCCTTACATGCAGAGGTAGGTATGCTCCATCAACTTCAATTTATTGATGCATTTAATTATTTTTGGGAAAAATCAAACAGATTTTCATTAGTGCACTTATTACATTTGTACGGTGAAGAAAATTAAAAAAAAATTATTAGGCTGAATAATAAATGCTTACCACTCATTTGGTTTTATTTCCAACACCCATTTTTTATTTTCAGTTATTTTCAAAAATTAAAAAATTAATTATTATTTTCAAATGAAAATAGAAATGTATTTAAATAAATTGTTGGAAAGTAATAATTATGTATAGGATTAAAAAGATACTTGGTTTATATTTTTTAATTTTTAAAAAAATATCTTTTAAAAATATATGTATATATTATTAATTTTAAAATAATAATGGATACATTATGGCTTTGTTTGGTTGTGAATTGGGCCATTCTCCTAAAATATTTTGGGAGAATGAATTTTGGGTAATGAGGTTGGAGAATGTGATAGTTGTTTGTTTATGTTTTTGGAGAATGAATTGGGAGAAAATAGTTGATTTGGTTGTGTTTTTTGGGGGAGGAACAAAATGTCACATCAATGAATTTTTTGTTGGGTTTATGGGGGTGAAATGAGTATTTTAAAATTATTTATATATGTATATATATAGATTGTGTGAGTGGTAGCATGTGTATATATTTATAATAATGAAAGAATGTGGGGGGTGCCTTTGGAAATGGTGTGAAATTGGGAATATTATGAATTTTTTTGGAATAAATTTTGTATTTTGGGAGTGGGATTAGAGAATGTATAGTGTTTATTTGTTTAAATTTTGGGAGTTGAAAAACAAACTGGGAGTTTGCAACCAAACAAGGCTTATATTAAATGAAATTTGAATTTGATTGATATGATAATAGAATAATATAGTAGGTTTAGAAAAAGTTTAAAAATGAAAATAGAAATACTTTGAGTAGGAGAAAGTTACATTTTTCATTTACTATCCCCGAGAAAATGGAAATGGGAAACGAAAATAAAAATCAAACGGGCCGTTAAGCCCCCATCTATTTATATTTTTGAAAATTACTTTTATTTTTGGCACATTTTAAAAATAAAAAACATCAAATTATACATATTTTCTTTGAAAATACCATTTTTTTTATTTTTAATTTTTTATAACCTACAATATCATTCTATTATCACATCAATTAAATTCAAATTTGATTTAACATAAAATGTTAATTGTCATTGTAAAATAATTAAAATATACATATATTTTGAAAAAACAAAACACATATTTTTAAGCATAAAAAACCTGAACCGTCTAAATTTCAACCATACACCTACCTTAATTATAAGTTTCTAAATAAAACATTCAAAATTTCAAATACAAACTCATTTTTATTTTCAAAATTATAATTAATTTTTCAACTTTTGTAAATATTAAAAACTGAAATAGAAATTAAAATAAAATCAAATGGGCTCTACTTCCCCACCCTGCCTTTAAAAAAAAGCTGAAAAAAGTTGAAAAGAAAATGACAGGTGAGGACAAACTGGTAAAATGACATATTATAATTAGTATTTTAAACTGTAGTAAGGTGAGATTCCAACAGTTAAAAAAAACAAATGTTGTACGTTTTCACACCAAATAGTCAGTGGTCTGTCTAAAAAGCACTACTGATTGTGGGGAAAACTAAAAAGTACAAAAAAAACATAAAGAAGAATGTGGATAAGTAAGGAATACTAAATAGATAGTTGGTTGGGAAGATTGGAAGTGGGATTAATGATTGTCTGACTGTGTGGGTCAACCATTTACATTCTACACACACATTTCTTTTTAAATTTTCAAATGTGAAAATAATAGTGGTAAATAAAAAGGTATACGTAAGCATAATTGAGTTAAATCGAATTTAAATTTAATTTTTGTTAATATTTTAAATTTTACTTTTTTCATCTATGATGTTATCAAATCGATAACAAAAATTAGAATAGATTGTTTATTACATTTTTAATGTCACGTATTTTAATATGTGGAATTATTGAGTAGAATCCATTTTTGATTGCATCTTTTAATTATCAAATGTTTCCATTAGAATTTTCAAGGTTTATATATACACTCATAGATGCATATAATATTGTGTTTTCTTTAATCCATTAAGGACGCAGATATATCCTTTCTAATTAGAACCCACACATTTTTTCCTTTTTTCCAATTTAAAAATAAAATTTTCAATTTTTTCCTAGTTGGATCGAATCAAGTCAAATTAGAATTGTTATTTGTTCTTCTAAAGTATGTATATATATATATATATATGCAATTATATGAATATATAGCATTATAAATGTTATTATTTTTTAAAATTTTAATTTAAGACCTTGATTGATGACGAGGATATGCATGTTAATAGAGATGTTCACATCAAACTCTTGCCTCATCGATTTGTATTAATGCACAATTTTATTTGAAATTACATTTCGAAAGATAATAAAAGAAAAATAATTTATACATTATCTTAAAACGTTCAACTAATATCAGCTTCTTAACTTAAGGGTCCTAGGAAGGATACATGGCCTATTTAGGGATGGTACTAATGATGATTGGCTAAAAAAATCATTGTGAATACATGTTAATAAAATAATATCTTGATACAGTTAAATTTTTATGTTTGAATAGATAATTATCGTCTATTTTAAATAATAATGTATCATAAAAAATATAAGTTTCTAAATTGTATTAACTATTATTATGTCTTTTATTACTCAATTAATCGAACAATTTATACTATTATTTTAAAAGGGTCATTTTTGAATAAAACGACCATATTATTAACTATTAATGGAAAAAGAAAGCACGTACTAAAACATGAATGGGCATGATGATTGCAAATTCGACTGACATTGTCATCAATCATCATCATTGCTCACACGTTTAGCCACGCCTCGACTCATGCGAAGGTTTAAAAACAATAATAATAGGCAAAAAAATTGTACTATTTTAAAGGAAAAAATTGTTTTCTTTCCTTCTTTAAATATCTTTTCCAATGTCTATAAAGTGGATCAGCTAAATATTCTTTCTTTTGCCCTTTCTCTCATGTTGTAATTAAGAGTACCCCCCCCACCCAAAAAAAAAGTAAGGAGTCCAGGGTGGATTTTTGTACGGTTTTAACAATTTTTTGAGGCTCCCCATGTGGATTTGATTCTTTGGTTGTTTAAAAAATAATAGAGTTTTAATTTTAAATTTCAAAGATTTATTTGAGTGCACATTAAAATTTTCATTTTGGCTAATGATAAGGTTGTGTATTTGATTAATGTAGAAATTTAAAAAAAAAAGGAATATATTGAGATATTTTAGATTAATTAAATATTATATCAAAACATATTTACGTTTAAATAATAGAAATAGATATAAAATTATAATATTAAAATCCATACGTGTGATATGATTTTAACATAGAAATTTCTATTTGTAAAATTTTATGATTCAATTATTATCTTAGTTGATCAATGATATTAAAACAATGACGAATAAGATGATTCAAATTATTGGCAAAGTGAATATTACTAAATGCTAAGATGAATTAATAAAACCTCAGTGTATGTATGACGACAAGAAAACAACCTCGCACAATGAAATAATCCATCATAAATTTAATAAAATTTATAAGAAAATATAATTTTGTGATGGATTTATTTCATAAATTTATTAGCATATTTTTTTGCCTCTAATTAATTCTGTAACGGAAATAAAGTACGTTGCAAAAATAATTTTATGATAGAATTTTTGTCACATGTTCAAAAATCATTTAATCACAATATTTAGAGTTATAAAATTTGTGGCATACTCTTCATATTAACACAAACTATTCATATCCGTTTCAAGTGTCATATTAGGAATGTTTTTACTCTTTCTTCTGAAAATGAATTCATTAATAATATATAAAAAATTAATCAAAACTATTTTCGATATGTGATGGAACCTTATTCATCACAAATCACAAATTTTTCATTAGTGAAGAGATGTTTTCTTGCAATGTATGAAACCTAACATTTGTTGGATTTATACTTAATAATGTGGAGTCTTGTCCTGTATCGAATGAATTGATGGCCTTAAGTCAGTATTAGGCCATCTTTATCTCGAATCCGGACATTTTCAATAATTAAGCAAGTCCAATTAATAGATTATTGTGTAATGTTGATCACTAATATTTGAAGCCATATCTTTTGTTGACTTGAATTAATTCCACTATTATGTATTAAATAGATGAACACAAAAGTTGGTAGGAAGCTCCCTATGGTGTAGGGCACAGTCAATTTTTGACTTGGGTGGACCCTTAAAATCATTTAATGTGATTATCTACAACAATTTGACCAAAGGCAAATCATAGCTAGTGTGGTATAAATATGAGTGTGACATCATGACTATTTGACATTGGATATTATATATATTTTACCATAAATTTTAATCTTGATTATTCATATTTGTATGTATTAGTTTAATCACACCAAGGAAGCTAAATAATAAATATTATTTGATAAATGAATTATTATCCAATTGATGTATTCCTGATTGAGTGTTGATATTTCTTATATGAGAAGTCAACAAATAATTTTTTTGTTTTTTCATATTGTAGTTTTTGTTTTCAAAATATTTACTCATCAGTAAGGTGAAATCACCAATTCTCAATCATAATTTATTACAATTATTTTATTATAATAAAATATTTTATTACCATCCTAACCCTTTGATAATTTTTTGATGATATAAATAGTTATTGGAACAATTTTTGGTGTTCCAGCATTTCAATTAAAGCTAAAGTTAGCTCATTAAATTTAGACATAAATTGGATTGTTAAATATGTTCATACTAAGATACAATAAATGAAAAAAAAAAAAATTAAAAGAAAAGATTAAACCTTATACAAACTTGTAATTAAATGGGCCATTCCGGACATGTGGATTGGGCCTATTTCTATAATTTATAAATGATTTCCATATTTGTGCATATCTTATTGTGATGACTCACTTGCTATAGACCCAACTATTTTTCTTTTTCTTGGAATACAAATATCCATTTTTCAAAAAGATTATGTGCCATGAACATAAAATACTATGTATCAAGTTAAAAAAAAAATCTTATATTCTGATAAAGGATGATTATATAATTACATCAATGATATCAATTAATAGTTAATTCAATATGATAATCAATAACCAATAGCTCTACGTCAATATAGGGTGAGATCAATAATCATGGAAATTAAACTAAAATTTAAATATTTAAGACCTTTTCTACCATCATTTAGACAAAAACTCATCAGCAACTTAAAAGTTTTCTCCATTAGCCAAGGGGTGCATTTTTTTTCTCACTTTTCTTATCCAAATTAAATTTGGTCAAACTCAATTGTTATACAACAAATGCAATTATAATTGCATGTAATCGATCAATTTTCTTAAATTATCTACCAATTATATAAAAAATATAATTTATTTGAATTATAAATATATTTTTTTAATAGAAGAAAAAGTAGGGGATAGATTACCAGTGTAGCAACCTATTTGGACGTTAATCATCTACTACTGTAAAATATTAAATTTGAGTTACACCTACTGTTCTAAAGGGTTAATTTGTTACCACAACTCCACCAAACTGCCAATCACCTAAAATTTCTCCACCTAATAAATGATTAATTCATAGATTATTATTCCAAATTAATTCAAATTTGCGATTTTATTATGAAAAGTTATCAATCAGACTAATTGAAAATTTCCAAGTTTGGCCCAAACTAACCTTTTTCAAACTAACATGATTAGAGGGGCCCAAGGGTATGAGCAACAGAATTTCTTTTGAAAGAAAGAAAGTAAGAGTAAGCAAACAGTTGATAAAGATGGATGATTACATTGGCACTGGCAGTGATCAGAATTCAGACACATCTGACCTCTCTCTCTCTCTCAATATTCAATAAAAGCCTGAGGTTGGATCTATTCACTTGTCTCTTTCTACTTATTCAAGGACTATGGGCTCATCACTCATGTGTCTGTGGAATTTTGCCTAATGGTCCTTGCAATGTTTTAGTGCTTTTAACATGTTTTTCCTTCGCAACATTGCGAACATGATACGATACGAATATAAAAATATAATATAATTTTACAATTATTTAGTATATTTAATTTTTATTTTATAAATATTAATCTATATATATGCAATTGATAACCACATCAGAATGATATATGAATGGGGAGCGCAGAGAAAAAAGTTTGTATCAATTATTATGTTGGACTTTATTTGTGCAATTTGCATATTATGCAGTAGGAGGAAAAAAAGTAAATTTTATTTGCATAAGAAATATAATACTAGAATTATTTTGAATGAAGCAAGACACATTTTCCAAGTAATTTTAAGATCTTAATTTTTATTAATCTTTTTTGACTTATCCACTTTTTAAAATATATGACAAGGACATATGTACGATATATAATCATAAACATTAATTTTTTATTTTATTTTATTTATGAATACAACAAATAATGCGTTGCATATCCGTGGGACACTTGTCATATCTGACAGAATGTCTGATACGCATTTGCACAATAAGAATGATTTATTATATTATTGGAGCATTAATCTGTAACTGAATTTGGATGTTATTCGAATGAGTTTGTGAATCTTCAACGTATATACAATCATGTCATAAAATAAAATAGTTATATCATAATATAATCAAATCATTCATAATTTGAACTTAAATATAACCTACACCAAATAAAATTATTTGAGAATAGTGTGAGTACAAAAACTCACTATATGCATATCATAAAAAAGATGGAACAACTAGAAAGTAATTAGAAGGGTGACCCTAATTACATAAAAACTAAAAATATGAAAGAGAAATAACCTAAGTAGGATAATAATCCCATCATGATTAATGCAAAGTGGGATTGCAAATGCCCACGGGCATCAGCCACCAACATATGGTCACTCAAATTAAATCATATTTAGAGAGTGTTCGAATGATGTTATAAAATTTTCAAAATATTTTATAAATTATTATAAAAATTAGATCATTTATTTAAAATGTTAAAATCTTATAAATTCTTTTAGAACAATAAAGAGTTTCTGATTTATATTTAATATTTTAATAAATTTATTTAATTTTAATCATTTTATTTATAAAATTGTCATTACCATATCTTATAAGCTCTATTTTTTTTTATTCAAATACTTTAAGAGCTTTTTATAATAAAATATGTCATTTTATAAGATATCAAAATTTATTAGATGTTTTAAATAAATCTTACCAAATTCCCTTTTAATATATATATATATATATATATATATTATTAAGTAGCAAGACATCAATTTCTTTGGTTAGTTTTCACTTTTTCTGTTCAAAGTCAGCATCACATAATTAATTAAAGAAACTAAAGCAGTCTTAGGAAGGAATAATTGCCAGCGGCGCAGAGCGTGCAGCATGCTTAATCATGTTTAATTAATTCAAAACTGCATGATTTTATACTTAATTTATTTAGGTATAAAGTGTTGAAAAAGCCATAAAATTTTGGGCCTAATGAGTGATTAGTATGGGCTTTATTGGTAATTAATCCCTCTAAACACATGAGTGTTTTGGTTTAGCAAGAATCTGTGAAGTGTATATATATAAACATATCCACCATGAGATTATTATTTTCTTTTTTCCAATTCTTTTTCTTTTCTCCGGCCCAAAGAATTTATTTAATATTTTGACTATTCTTCTTCGCTTTTGGGTATTTACAAATGGATTCATGGATAATGAATACCGATTTCTGGGATTTATATACTTGATGTCTATTTATGTTTTTAAAAAGATTTTTCAATTTTTATTATTTAAAAATTAAGATTACATTTGTATATAATTATATTCAATTGAGATTTTAATAATATTTTTATTTTTAATTATTTTAGATTTACATAATATAGATATTGACCTTACATATCGCTTCAAAATTATTAATATATGCATATATTGTTAAAAAATGCATGCATATATTATTTAAAAATATACTTTTTCGTTTGTGTATATATATAACATTATAAACCAAAAATACATTCTTGTTTTTATACATATAAAACCAGCATTTTCATCAAAC
Source organism: Jacaranda mimosifolia (assembly GCA_018894105.1). Lineage (NCBI taxonomy): Eukaryota > Viridiplantae > Streptophyta > Magnoliopsida > Lamiales > Bignoniaceae > Jacaranda > Jacaranda mimosifolia. The sequence goes on along the minus strand of CM032131.1, from coordinate 1,999,673 downwards.
TAATCAAATATATTTCATTTTCACACAAAAATTAAGTAAATTTACTTTTAATTATAAAGATACTAAAGCTAAAAAATCAAAATATAAAAATATAACTATAGAGTCACTTAATTTATACCCATTAAAAACATTTAGTCCAATGCACCACATCAGAAAAAGTTTATAGTATAATTATTTTAATTAATTTAGTACAAAGTTAGAAAGAGGAATATATATTAATTAATTTTTGACATTCTAGTACTAATTAATGTTGGATGAGTTGAGGACACATGCATATGAGTACTGTTGATGTGTGTGTGTGATGATTATGAACATGCTTAGGGATTTGAGTCCCAATGATTGCTCTCTAAACTCAGCAACTTGCAGGCCACACAAAATTAAGGAATAAATAAATGGAAAAAAGGATTAAAGACAGATTCCAACTTTCTTCAATTGGAGCATGAATTGCAAATATATTCAAAAAAAAAGTTTATGGCTTTGTTTGGTTATGTTTCCAGAAGCAACATTATTTTGGAGAAATATAATAAAATATATTTTTATTTTTTCTTTAAAATGTACATTTTTAATACATACATACATATTATATATATATAATTTATATATTTTATTATTATTCAAATATTAAAATAATCACTTATTTTCATTTTCACTCCAAAAATTCAACAAAAAAAATATTGATTTGACTGCTATAATAATTTTTTTTTTCAAAACATAAACAAACATACTAAAAAATAACTTTCACATTTTTCAATAATTCATTCTCCCAAAACATAATAAAATAAAGTTTTTGATTGAAGTTGCTTTATATTGATGATCTGAATTGCAACAGTGACATGACATGGCTCTCATCGTGATTATGTCATGATTAAATTCTTGTAGATTGGTATGAAACATACCAAAATTTTGATTTAATGACATATAATCAAGAAATTGGTTTCTAAATGAGGTGAAACATTTTTTAAATCAGTGAAAATAGCATGGTTTGTAATATCATAACATAAAATAATGGTAATTGTTTGAAGTTAAGTTATCACATCTGGTCATATCCCATACACGAGCAGTTTAGAATCTTAACACAATTATAAATTATTTTTTTTATTATCTATTGAGATATTTTTCTGTAAAAATAAATATTCCTACGATATGTGTTGATAGAATAATATTCAACAATATTATTATTTTTATATTTAGTGACAGTAGATTTAAACATTCTCAATAGACAAAATCATACTATTTGCCTTAACTATCTCATAATCTATTTAATATACATATATAATTACACAATACAATATTTATTATCCGAGTCAAGCTTCAATTCATTATATTCTCAAATTTCAATAAATAAATAAATAAATAAATAAATAAATTAATTAATTGTGAAAAGCCCCCTCTAAATGGGCTCTGTTTCATCTTAGTTCTGGCTGGCGCACACCTTCAACGTTCACATTCAATCAAATTCATAATAGCTATTATGATCTTTCCACCCATATATTCATAATTACTACTATGCGTAATTACAAAGGAAAATTGAAATCCTTCTACTTTTCACACAATAATACATTGAGCATTTTTTTTTATTACTATTATTTTTTTCATTATTGCTTCCTTTTTGGGACCATAATGTGCCGAAAAAATTTCCCTATTCTCATAATTATCAAGAACTTGTTGATGGAAATTTAAAATTTAATTGAAAATGAAACAGAAAATAAATGTCTCTCATAATTATATTAGTTGAAATTATTTCTATCATATTTTCTTTGAAAAATAGGGAGTTTTTTTCTTGCTATTTTTCTTATTTAAAAGATATTTAATTAAGTTAAAAATGTAATATTATGTATATTTGCAGGAAACAAAAATTTCAGCAGAGTGAAAAAAAATGCAGAAATATAGTAACATGTAAATTAAAGTTATGCAAAGTATATGTAGCAAATGAAGGGGAAAAAAAACAAAAAACAAAAAACAAAAAGTAAAATAGGAAAAAAAAATAAAAATAAGGAATAGAACTTTACTATAGTTCTCAGGTAGTTGAGTCATCTTGTTCCAATTATTTCATGGGCCAAGTGAAGGTGCCTACAAAATTTCTTCTAAAGAGTAACTGTCCCCCTCGCATAGGATCGATTTAATTTACTCACGTAGTCTGTTTTTAATTTTTGTTGCGGTAGGAAGGGCTTGGGCCATTCAACCAAATTAGTTTGCACATTAAGCTGGTAGCCTGATGTACATCGAGGACTCGTAGACCTGTAATTATCTCTAGCAAAACGATTTCATATATGCAACTAAATCAGTACTTGAATTACGTAAATACGTACCCAAATGTATACGTATTTACTAATATGTACTCGATGTGATGTATAAAAAATAATTTTAATATTGAAATAATTTATTTTATAATAATATTTATTTTGTTTTATGTGATTAAAATAAATTATTATTATTTTTAGTATTTAAAGAAAGAAAAATCTATTACTAATTAAATAAAAAAATGTGAATGTTTCAACTAAAGATAATATATTTGAAGATAATTTGTACAAAAATAAGTTATAGAATATCAAAAATTGCTAAGTCTAAGTTTATAAATTATATAATTTTTTTAAAATGACAAAATTTTAAGAATTAAGTGAAAGAATCAAGAAAATAAAAATAGTGCAGAATATTTTACTAAATGCTATTTATACATATATATTTTGATATGACAAATAAGCAAACAATTTTTGAAAATATAAAGTTTATTTGTATGATTTTTTAATAATGTGAAAGTTACAATTATAATTTTTATGATATTTGAGATTTTTAAATGTTAAGTATTTTTTATTAGAGTAAATATATGACCTCTTTGCATTTTATCTATATAATAACTTACATTAGGTTATTATTTGATTACTAATTCAATAAATAGTTTGTAACATGCAATTTTTATAAATTAAAACATCTCTTAATATTCCATACAAATCTAATAAGTAACATTTATTTATTTTTTATTTATATGTGTAGTTATTTTATCATTTTTGAAATTATCAAATAACATATATTATGTACATGAATAAAATAATAAGTAAATTTTCAACATTCAATTCAAAATAAATTATCAATCTCTCATGAATAAAGTTTTTGGAGTTACTAGTCCAAGATGTTATCTAATTATATGTGGTTTTATTAGGACTAAATGGTGAGTATTGTTATTTGCACTCCAAAGTTTATTATTGACACTCCACTTAAATTTTAGTTTATAAGATTGACCATTATATTCCTTTATTTTCAAGATATCATTTAATTTAAATTGCTGGACAATTATGCTCTTAGTGTACTATTCTTTGTCTTATTAAATATAATCTTGATTCATTCACAGCCTTGATTCATTTCATGTCAAACTTGATAGAGCACATAAAAATGAACAGATTATCCCATCTCTAAATTCAATAATCTCATTAAAGACATGACTATGAACTTCAATAGAAACATGATAGCATCACTACAAAACAGTACATTTTCACACCCCAAATGCGTGTCTTGTTTTACTTCATAAAGATTGCTATGTAAAATTATTTCAATCAGAGAAGTGAAATAAAGGAAGAAAAGAGTATTACACCTTGTTATTTAGACCTAACAAAAAATCATCCATAATGTAGGTACCCAAAAAAATGTGGGTAATTTTACCCACCGTCTAATTACCTACACAACCCATGGGTTCCTACGGGTAATCCATGAACAATCATATATATATATATATATAATTTTTCTCTGTTTCTCACAAATAATTTGGAGGATATAACACAATTTTCTATAATAACAACAATGTTTAAGTGGTGTTTAAAATTTTCATTTAAAAAACTTTTGACATATAATGAGATTTAAATTTGAACTTCCAAATGTAATATAACTTAAAATTTATAGATATTTAAACATTTAAGTTGTACTTTTCAAACTAAAATACTTAACATACTTTAGGTACTTGTTCAATGTAATGTTTAAAATTTGTAGCCACTTTTATTAGTTTTATTTAAGTAATATTTGAATAATATTATGTAGATTGTAAATTAAAAAATACATATTAATTTACCTTCAAGTATAAAAAAATTAAAAATACCGGTACCTATGGGTTATCCATTACCCAGAGTCATGGGTAATGGGTCTACTATCTCATATTCAATAAAAAATGGATAATTTTATCTATGGACAAATTTACCCAACCTGTCATTGCTCATTCATGGGTTACTCATGGGTACACATTTGCCAAGTCTATAATGTTATTTCATATTAAGTTGGACAAGTTAAGGTGGAATGTTTTCATGAGTAACAAAGTTGAAAATAATAATTATTACATTAAGGGGTATATTTGTCTTGCAAATTAATATAAATACATTTGAAAAGTAAGTGGATATTTTAGTCAATAATTTAATACAAAAATTTAGAATGGAGTACGAATAACAAATTTTGAAGTGCGAATAACAATACCTCTAAATGGTATTAGAGCTATGTTATTAGGACAAAATTCAGTATTTCTAGGTGTTAATTACTTTAGTACTCTCTTGTTGCGCTGCATTCTGGCCTTGTGTGTTTCCTTTTGCTGTAATTGACATCAAATCAATTGGTATTTATGTTTAATTACATGTTTAAGAAGTGGTTAAATCTTATGGATGGATGCCAATTTGGTTGGAATCCATAGGTGTTGTGTATATATAAAGGGGAGATAAAAAGGCAAAAGATTATGTATGTGGGGGAAATCCCACATTGCTTATGAGGCAGAGTATGGGGGAATAAGTGGGAATATAAAAGGCTTTTAGTCCGATACAAAACCACCTATCCCACATTAAAAATTTACCCAATGGGAATACATCATATATGTGGTTCAAGTATTGATACTTGATAAAGTATCAATTAAGGGACTCATGAGAGTGTGCCCACATGCATGTGCAAAGCCACCGTCGGCCCAGTGCGGGCGATGGGCAAATTGTTTCAGGTTCATCTTTTTGTTGAAAATTCCAACTTTTTGTTTAAATTTGAATTTTCTTATGTGTCTGGAGTTTCTGGTTCATTGAACTTGGTCCAGAATATATCTGGATGTGTTTGTACATCTATTCTAGAATGTGTCTGGACCAGAATGAACTTGGACATCCTGCTGGCTCCTCTTTTTTACCTATATATACCTACTGCTGTAGGTGACAAAGAAGAAGAAGCAAGAGCGAATCTCTTCTATCCCTCTAATAATCTTTTCACATATAGTGTTGCTTTTGATTTCTAGCAACTGAGTGGTGTTTGAAGTGAAGCTTTTTGGAGTGCACCAAAAGGCTTTTGGACTGTCTCATCCTGGGGGAAGTTTTCACTGAACTCTCTGCACTGGTAGGGGCGATAATTTCTTCAAGGCAAACCATTCTTTGGTGATTCAGTTTAAAAGTTCTGGTACTATATAGAACTGAGAGATAAGTTCTCGGGTTATATACTGACTCTTGTATTTTCTGTTGTTAGATTCCATACTATGTTATTTGCTTTTGGTTTATGATTTTGTTAAATTAAATTGCAATTAGATATATGTTTTGGAATATATGTATTTTGGTCATTTTTGGAATATCTGTTATATTGATTTTCAAACACTACCCTGTGATTATAAACTGGATTGCTTTACTGTGTTAAATCTGTTGTTTATAATCTAATGTTAAACATTTCCAACAATCTTGAAGAAATTATTTATTTAAGTGTTTGTTAAAATGCTCTATTGAAAATGGCATCTATATCTGCAAGCAGTTCTGGTGCTGGTTCATTGTTGTCCTCGAAAGTTGACCTTTCTGACTTGCCATAAAAGTTTGGGGGCTAGTTTTTCAAACGTTAGCAACAACGAATGAAAATTTGGTTCACAATGAAAGGTCTTCTTTCAGTATTTTTAGTGACTAGACCTGAACCAACTGACACTGACCCCAAACAACTGAAATAGCTAAGTAGACTGAGAAAGATCAATTAGGTCGAGGGATCATTTTGTCGTCACTGTCAAATGTTCTCTTCGATGTTTACTGCTCGAACTCATACACTACTAAGTCGCTATGGTATAAGTTGGACTGAAAATATAATATCGAAGAGCAAGGGCTTGAGAAGTATTCTGTTTCTAAGTTCATGAAGTATTAGATGGTTGAGGGAAAGTCTGTAACTGAATAGACGTATGAATTGATCAATATTGAGCATGCTCTTTCTAATGTTGAGACAAAACTTATTGAGAAGTTTCTAGTCATGTTGATAGTAGATAAATTCCCCAAGTCTTGGGAGAATTTTGGAATTACACTTAAGCACCAAAAAGGGAACCTGTCATTGGATGGTCTAATGATTGCGATCTGTATTGAGGAAGAACACCAGAATCAAACTCATGGAGTTTCAGTTGAGCACCAACCTAAGGTAAATGTGGTGATAGAAGAGAAGAAAGGGTTCAATAAAATGAACTTTATGAATTCGAACTCTAAAACCATAGGTAAAGGCAAACCTAAAGCTAAGAAACCAAGAGCAAACAAACCATGCTGGAATTGTGGGCCAAGTAGGCCATTGGGCTAAGGACTGACCATCTAAGAAAGCTAAAGCTAAACCGAACTCAGCTGTCCCCACGTTGGTTAGCATGGTTGTTGGGGAGACTAGAGAAGCTAGAACTCCAGAGATGACTGTTGATGGGTATGTAACTTTAAAACCTGAAGTTTGTACTACTATTTACGAACCTTTTGATCGGTTAATAGATGCTGGGGCAAATGTGCATGTTTGTGCTGATAAATTACTATTTGTGTCTTGTCAACCAGTTGACGAAAAATCCATAACAATGGGGAACTCCAGTGCTGCTAAGGTACTTGGGATAGGACGCGTGGACCTAAAGTTTCTTTTGGGGCGCATATTATCTCTGCTGAGAGTGCATCACATCCCAACTGTATGGAGAAACATTATCAGTGGTTCTGTATAGTTAAGGAAGGCTATGAGCTTACTTTTAAGTTTAATAAAGTTGTAATTAAGCATTTTGGTTTGTTTATTAGTAAGGGCTATTTGTCTGATTGTTTATTTAAATTAAGAGTTGAGTATGTAAATTCTTCTGATTCAATCAATAAAACTTCGTATTCTGAATCTTTGGTGAATACCACTGAAAATTCTGATATATGGCATAGTCGTTTAGGAAATTTAAATTTTGGTTCTGTTAAATGCATGATGAACTTAAATTTAATACCTAAATATGACATTGAACGTAGTCACAAATCCCAAGTATGTGCTGAGGTTAAACAAGTAAGAAAACCTTACTAATAGGTTGAAAGGAATTTTGAAATACTTGAGCTTGTACATATAGATATTTGTGAGTTCAATGGGACCTTAACAAAAGATCAGAAAAAGATACTTCATTACCTTTATAGATGATTGCAGTAGATATTGTTATGTTTATCTGTTAAAACATAAAGATGAAGCACTTGAAAAGTTTATCTTTTTTAAAAATGTAGTTAAAACTCAAACTGGTAAGAAACTTAAGCGGTTAAGATCAGATAGAGGTGGAGAGTATGAGTCGAATCAATTCGATAAATATTGTTGAAACTTTGGTATTATTCATGAAGAGACTCCTCTTTACTCTCCCTCATCAATGGGGTAGTAGAACGAAAGAACAGAACCTTTAAAGATATGATCAACAATCTACTTTTGAATTCTGGACTACTTAAATATATGTGGGGAGAGGTTTTAAATACGGCTTGCCATATTCTGACCAAAGTCCATCTCAAACATAAAGAAAGCACTCCATTTGAATTTTAGAAAGGTAGAAAGCCTAGCTTAAAGTATTTCCGAGTGTGGGGTTGTCTTGCAAAAGTTGTAGTCCCAGAACATAAGAGGAAAATGTTTGATCCCAAATTTGTTGATGTGGTCTTCTTGGACTATGTGGAAACAAGCTATGCATTGAGATTTTTGGTAATTATATTCAAAATTCCAGGCATAAAGGTTAACACAATAGTAGAGTTTTGTGATTTCACATTCTTCGAGGATGTGTTTCTAGTGAAAACTAGAATACCTCAGGATGTTTCTTTAGATTCAGCTCTCACATCGACGTCTATTCCTGATCATGTGAAAAATATGTCAAATGTGGGGGTTAATCTAAGTAGTTCTGGTTTAGCGTCCATTGGAGCTGAAGGACCAGATGAACCTAGATGGAGTAAGAGAGCTAAGATTGTCAAATATTTGGGAAGTGATTTTATCACTTACAATATCGAGGATGATCCTATGACCCTCAGGATTCTATGGCCTCACATAAAGCTAAGCATTGGAAGGTGGCTATTAAAAGTGAGATAGATTCCATTGTCTCTAATGGGATATGGGAATTAGTCAATCTGCCTTCGAGGTGTGCTACGATTGGATGCAAATGGATCTTTAAAAAGAAACTTAAATCTGATGGAACCATTGATAAGTTTAAAGCCAAACTAGTTGCCAAAGGCTTTAGAGAAAAAGAAGGAATAGACTTCTTTGATACCTATTCCTTAGTTGCTCGATTGGCTATAATCTGGGTACTTATAGCACTAGCTTCTGTATATGGTTTCTCGATTCACCAGATGGATGTGAAAACAACATTTCTATATAGTGATCTTGAGGAAGAGATTTATATGGATCAACTTGAGGGATTTGTAGCTCCGAGGAACGAGCAAAAGGTCCATAAGCTTGCTAAATCCCTTTATGGATTGAAACAAGCGCCTAAGCAGTGGCATGAGAAATTTGATAAAACTATTTTATCTTTTGGTTTCAGCATAAATGATAATGATAAGTGCGTTTACTGTAAGGTAAAAGGTGATGATTGTATTGTGCTATGCTTATATGTAGATGATATATTATTAATTGAATCTGCAATTGAGATTATCAATGAGATAAAATCATACTTGAAAAGTAAGTTTGAAATGAAGGATATGAGTGAAGCTAATGTGATTCTTAGCCTTAAGTTCATTCAGTTAACTGGGGGCATAGCTATTTCTCAATCTCACTATGTTGAGAAGATAATTGAGAAATTTGGCTATAAGGAATGTAGAATCGCTAAGACACCATATGATCTTTCTGTAGCTCTTTTCAAGAATGAAAGTGGTGTTCCTATGTCTCAATTGAGGTATTATTAGATTATTGGGAGCTTGTAATATCTTGCAAATGGCTTAAGATCGGATATCTCATTCGCAGTCTCAAAGCTAGCGAAATATCCAATATAACCCATTGGGAGGCTTTGTATAGGGTATTTAGGTATCTTAAGGGCACATCATTACTTGCTCTGCATTATGGCAGATTTCCTGCAGTACTTGAGGGATATAGTGATGCTAGTTGGATAGCTAAAAACTCCAGTAGTAATGGGTGTACAGGGTATGTATTTACCTTGGGTGGAGTTGTTGTCTCCTGGAAGTCTACTAAACAAACTTTGATAACTCGGTCCACATTTGAGGCAGAGTTATGTGCTTTGGACATAGCTGGAGCATAGACTAAGCGGGTACATAGGCTGATGGTCCAATTAGCCATGGTTAGTAAACCTCTATTTGCAATCGCAGTGCATTGTGTTAGCTTAACCACAATTGCAAATATTGAAAGTTCAAAGTATAATCAAAAGACCAAGAGACACATCCAAGTTAGACTAAAGTCTATAAGAGGCTTGTGTCTGATAGGGTTGTGGCCATTGATTTTGTTGGATCCAAAGACAAAATTAGTCCAAAATTCTAGGCTGGGAATAGGGCTGAAAACCCATCAGTGATGCACCTGCAGTGGCAACTTAACCTACCAAGTGGAGATCCCACAAGGAAGGTTTAATGTGGTATAAACAAATTGCTGAGTGTGTCAAAGTGCACCTAAACTTGATTGATATTTTAGTATTTGAGTCTATCCCCTGGCATATCCGGAAGGTGCTATTAACTGCAAGCAAAGTAAAAGTTCTAACTCTGAATGGGGTTAAGTTATACTGACAAGATACAAACAGTGCATCCCTGGAAATGCCCAACTAAGTGAATGGAGTCGTTTGGCCGCAACTAGAGGAAACCAGTTATTCCTAAAAAACATTCATGATATAGGATCGGGACATATGGCCATAATGTGTCAAACCTAAATATCACTACATAGCCTTGTAACTTGTTGTTACCAATGGACGCTGCCACATCCAAGGCCAAATTCAAGGCTTTGATCTATTTGTCCCTGTTGTGGCATAAGTTTGATAACTTAGGTGATGGTTCAAATCGGAAAGTACCATTACTGAAAGCAAGTTACGATAATCTTGATAGTTCAACACTATGGATTTATGGGGAATTGTTGTAATTGGAATCAAATTAATTGGGATTTATGTTTAATTACATGTTTAAGAAGTGATTAAATCTTATGGATGGATGCCAATTTGGTTAGAATCCATAAGCGTTGTGTATGTATAAGGGGAGATAAAAGGCAAAAGATTATGTACGTAGGGGAAATCCCACATTGCTTATGAGACAAAGTATAGGGGAATAAGTGGGAATATAAAAGGCTTTTAGTTTGATACAAAACTACCTATCCCACATTGGAAATTTGCCTAATGGGAATATACTATATATGTGGTTCAAGTATTGATGCTTGATAAAGTATCAATTCAGGGACTCATGAGGGTGTGCCCACATGCACATGCGCTGAGGTTGCCCGCCTGCCCGGCTCCCACTCAAGAGAGGGCAAGGGCATGGGTGTGGCAATGGGAAAATTGTCTTGGGTCTCGAGTTAATCTTTTTATTGAAAATTTTAACTTTTTTTTTGAATTTTGTTTAAATTTGAATTTTGAATTTTAAATTTCAAATTTAAAAGTCAATTGGTTGTTACAGAAACTGCCAGAGGTTTCTGGAGTTTCTGGTTCGTTGAACCTGGTCCAGAATGTATCTGGACGTGTTTGTACATCTGTTCCAGAATGTATTTGGACCAGAATAAAAAAAAAACAAGAGCAAATCTCTTCTTTTCCTCTAATAATCTTCTCACATATAGTGTTGCTTTTGATTTCTGGCAAGTAAGTAGTGTTTGAAGTGAAGCTTTTTGGAGTGCACCAAAAGGCTTCTGGACTATCTCATCTTAGGGGAAGTTTTGCTGAACTCTTTACACTGGTAGGGGTGATAATTTCTTTAAGGCAAATCATTCTTTGGTGATTCAGTCTAAAAGTTCTGTTACCATACAGAACTGATGGAGCTATCCTGGTCGACGGATTTGAAAGCCTTGTAGTACCATTCCAATATGGTAAGTTTTTAGTTGAGTTTTACTTGCTCATCGAGAATTTGCTGGTTGTTTATGCTTTTACGTTTATGTAAATACGTTGAGATTGCTTCTATTGCAGGCTAGCCAGCTGGGCCATAACTTTTAATGTAGTATTGAATTGGCTTTGGATGATCGAGGAGCTCCAGAAAGAGCATAGTGAGAGTGAGCTTGCAAAGACTCAGCTCGAGTCTGATTAGGCAAGTATTAAGCAGCAGACCAAGTAGCTTGAGGACAGGGACGCGCAGCTTATGGTTGCGGTGGCCACAAGGAGCTAATGGAGGAGTTACTGCAGAAGGTGAGGTTGGATATTCAGGCTAGCTATGATTCTGGTTAATCGCACGGGCACAATGTGGCCATGAACTATGCTCGGACCGAGTTCTTCAGAATGTTGCCACCTATTCGACAAGAAGTTGTGCAAAAATTTATGTTGTGCTCGGTGTTCCAAGATACCAGTGTTTTCTTCTCCATCGACAATATGAAAGAGGCCTTCGAGAAGGCCATAAAGCAGCTAGAGTACTTGGACTACTAAATTCGGCTCAATGATCGAGATTGACTGAACCCAATGCAGACCGAACAGCTTACGAACTATCTAAATTTCCCTTAGCTCGAGAAGAATACTCTTGCAGAGGGGCCTATTGCAGCGCCTATAGCAGTTGCTGGTCTCCAAGTTAAGCTCATCGACGTGACCAACAAACTTTCCTTTGCTAACGACTTTGTGTTCGATACCCAGGACAACATGGTCAACATAGCTGATTTCTTTCCTTTTGCTGGGCGCACATTTTTCATTGACGAAGCGGGGCTTTCTCGACCCGCTCCTACGGATAAGCTAGTACTTGTAGCAGCTCCTGAGTAGAAAGTTGAAGGCTCTAGCAATGTCGTGCCTGTGCCTTCGAGTGATAAGCTTGATCAAGCAATCGTGGACGTTGCTATTGAACGTGTTGCAGAAGCTCATGATGAAGGTGCTTGGTCAAGTTGAAGGCTTAGGTAGGCTATTACATTTTCATTTTCATCATTTTGGTCACATTGCAAGGCACTTGTTTTGATTTGTGATATATTTGTCCACTTTGTAATCGAATCCATTTAAATGCAATGAATTATTTTATGTCCCTTAATATGTATTTGATTCTCTTTTCCCCTTATTTTTTCTGCTTTCGTTTGCATCAATTGCTGTTCATTAATAGATGATGAGATAAATGATTCGATCTCAGAGAAGAAATTATACAATGCAATCTTTTAACAATTGAATTGGACAAGTTTGCAGTCGATTATGAAATCCACTAGCTCCAAAATAAGGGAATTAGTCTAAGACATTTGCATTAAGTTAGCCCGTTTTAAAATAGGTGTTGAAATATTATTTGCCATCGGCTGCTTGGTCGACTTTAGTTATGTTCTTCATGATCAAATGAACAGACTTAGTGGTCAAATCCTTGCGTTCGACGTTGTAGTCGGAATATTCCTATTTGTTCTAGTTGAGTTTGAAATAGTTGACTTTATGTAATCAATTTGTTTATAAATTTGATATTGGAGCCATAGTTTACTGTTGAAATCATTTTGAGGTTGACTCGCTTATCAACGTGGGCTAGGAGGCCTTAGTTTGCAGCTTGAAGTCGGTGTTAGATCAACTATGGGGTCAATCATAATCGATCTACTTATCTACCGACTTGGGCCAAGAAGCCGTAGCTTTGTAGCTTAAAACCAGCATGGGTCGACTTTGAATGATCAATTCGTTTATTAATTTGGGCTAAAAAGCTTTGGTGTGCAGTTTGAAACCAGTGTGGGGTCGACTATGGGTCAACTTTGAATGATCGATTCGTTTATTAATTTAGGCAAAAAAACCTTGATGTGCTAGCGTGAGTGGGTAGCTGTAGAAACGTAAGTAGTTTATTGATATGAAATGATACTTTAGTACAGTCGAGGGGCGACTTCAATCTCTTTATACATAAAACTTTTTCAAGTTCACTGCATTCCATGATCGAGGGAGCTTGTTTCCAGTCATATCGGCAAGTTGATAGGTGTTTTGCCTTGCTAATTTAACCACTGAGTAAGGGCGTTCCTATTCTGGATTGAGTTTCCCCATATTTTTAGACACTTCGACTTTTCTAAGGATAAGGTCCCCCGCTTTAAAGCTTATTGGTTGTACTCTCTTGTTATAATACTGGGCTATCTTCGATTTGTATCTCTATATCATTGTGTATGCTTGCTGACGTAACTCATCGATTGTCTCAAGGTCGAATTCTCTTTTGGAGTCATTTCTGATCGGGTTGTAGTGGATTACTTAAGCAGTGTGTTGTATCTATTTTATTGGAATGATTGCTTTTGACTCGTAGACCAAATTATAAGGACCGTGACCAGTGTCTATTCGAGGGGTGGCTCTACATGCCCAAAGCACCATGGGGAGGTCTGTCCAGCTCGCTTCGGTTCCTTCCAGTCGAGCCTTGAGGTGGTTTAGGAGAGTTATATTCGTTACTTCCCTTTGACCAATAGCTTTTGGGTTTCCAACTGAGGTGAAGTGTTTTCGAATCCCTAGGCTCTCGCATCAGCTCCTCATGCTCCTACTTTGGAACTGCGTCCCATTATCAGATATTAATATTTTGGGCAAACTGAAATGGTAGATAATAGTTTCCCACATAAAACTGTTAATGGCTGTGTCGGTTATCTTGGGGACTATTTCTACTTCGACCCACTTCATAAAGTACTCAACTGCAATAATTATGAATTTTCGTTGATCTGTTGTTTTTGGGAAAGAATCAACTATATCGATCCCCCACTGGTCGAACGACTATGTGATCTGAACGGGCACCAGCATTGCCACCAGGTGGTGAGGTATGTTCGAGTGGACTTGGTAAGATCGGCATTTATGGGTGAAGTCGACGGCATCCTTCAGCAAAGTTGGCCAAAAATACCTATATCTTATGATTTTGTAGGCTAGTGATCGTCCTCTAGAGTGATTGGCACAATTACCTAAGTGGACTTCATGTAAACCTCATGGGCTTGTTCCAGTGTCAAACATCGCAACGGTGATCCAAAAATCGATCTCCTATAAAGCTAATCATGTTTGTCGAGAGCGAACTTAGCTGCTTGACCTCTGAGCCTGCGTGCTTGGCCTTTATCCTCAAAAACTTTCCCCTCCTTCAAATAAGCTTTCATATTGTCCTGCTAGGAGGGGGCTGCTTCTCCAATCTACCCCACCAAATTATGGTCGGGAACACCTATTGTGGGTTTGTTGGCGACCAGAAACGTTATTGTTCTATCTCTGGTTCCTTTTGTCGAGCTAGCAAATTTTGATAATGCATCGGCGCATTCGTTCTCTAATCGAGAAACTTAGCTGTAGGTGAATTTCTCGAACTGTTGTTGTAATCTTTTGACTTGGCCAAATACTTGCTCATCGTGGTCTCCTTAGCTTCAAAGTTTCCTTCGACTGGTTCTGCGACTGGCTGTGAATCTATGATGGCTACCAACTACTCGACTCTCCTATCTACTGCCATCCTCATGCTAGTAAGGAGGGTCTCGTATTCTGCTTCATTGTTTGTAACAGGATAGTCGAGTTTAATTGCGGACTCGTATTCCTTGGCTTGTGGAGAGCAAGGAAAATGCTAATTCTATCTCCCGAGGAAGTCGCTAAACCATCTATATGCAAAGTCCACATCAGGGAATCCTGGTCGAGTTGGTCAGAAACGTCAAGTCCTTCGGCGACAAAGTCTGCTAACACTTAGGCTTTTATGGCAGTTCGGGGTTGAAAAGTAATGTCAAACTTCCCTAACTTGATGGCCTACTTCTTCAATCTTCCTGGCGTGTTGGGTTTCGGCAGCACTTGTTTAAGCAGTTGATTTGTTAGGATGACAATGGAGTGAGATTGAAAGTAAGGCCTCAATTGCCTAGCTGTAGTGACCAAAGCAAGAGCAAATTTCTTGATCTCCAAATAATTGTACTCTGGAATGGGTGCCATTTTTGGTCGAGACCAAAACTGAACTGATCGCTGTCGACGAGACTGCCTAATAAATGTGTAGAACTTCCCCAACCTTATGTTTGGCTAACATAGGGGGTGTTGAAAGGTATTGCTTTAATTTGACAAGGGGTGGTCGCATTGTGCTGTCCATTGGAAGCCCAATTTCCTATCCTTTCTTAGGATTTTGAAGAACGGTAAGCTTTTGTTCGTTAGTCGGGCAATAAATCGCCTCAATGCTATTATGCTTCCGACTAGGCGCTGAACGTCCTTGACTATTTGAGGAGGTGCAATGTCCAAAATGGCCTAGATTTTTTGTGTGTTTGCTTCGATACCTCATTAGCTGACCATGTAGCTAAAAAATTTGCCTCATCTCACCTCGAACGTGCACTTATTAGGGTTGAGTTTCATGCCAAATGCTCGTAATATTGAGAATGTATGGTTGAGGTTGGTTAAGTGATTTTGTTCTTTTCCTATTTTGATGATCATGTCATCGACATAGCCCTCTATGGTCTTACCGACCTCATTTCTGAATATAAAGTTTACAAGTTTTGGTAGGTTGCACCTGTATTTTTGAGCCCGAATTGCATAACTAGAAAACAATACACCCCATTAGGGATGACAAAAGAGATTTTATTCCTATCCTCGAGTGCTATGAAAATTTGATAATAATCTTGAAATGCATCTATCATGCTCAAAAGATCACAACCAGTAGTAGAGTTTACTAACAAACCAATACGAGGTAAGAGATAAAGATCTTTAGGGCAAGCTTTATTCAAATCAATGAAATTGTTACACATTCACCATTTCCCCTCATTTTTAGGGACAAGGGCTACATTAGAAAGCCAACTTGGGTATTGAATTTCTACAATGTATCATGCCTCTAAAAGTTTGTTGACCTTTTCTTTAATGATTTGACATCTTTTAGCATTAAAAGTTTTGGTCTTCTGCTTCACTGGTTTGAATGAGGGTTCAAGTTCAGGTGGTGGATGATGATACTGAGGTCGATTCCTTGTAAGTCGGAAGCCTTCCAAGCAAAAATGTCAACATTTCTTCTGAAGAAATTGACCATGCACTCCATGTTGCTGACCAGACTAGTCCCAATTCTAGTGGTCTTGTTGAGGTTTCCTAGATCTAGGTCTTGAACTCTCCAATAGGCTTGATCTTGGTCTCCTCGAGCTTGCGCTTCTTGCTCTGATGTCCCCCCTCAAGTTTCGTTACTGGGATGTCCCCTGAGGGTTTTTGTTGTGGTCGAGCCTTCTGCTCATTCGCCTCGATTGAAGTTGTATAACAGCGCCAAGCATCCTTTATATTGTAGAGAAGTTTGCTATTTCCAGCAGCGGTCGGAAATTTGACCTTCACATGATAGGTCAAGACTATGGCTCTGAAATCATTCAGCGTTGGTCATCCAAAAATAGCATTTTAGGCAAAAGGAGCATCAACGACCAGGTAATTAATCATGAGTGTTCTTCACCTAGGGGCCTCGCTAAAAGAAGTGGACAAGTTTATGGACTCCTCAGGTATGATCTCCGACCCCCTGAACCCAACAAGTGGGGTTCGCACCAGCTCGAATTTCAACTTTCCCATGTTCATTCTCTTCAGCATCGATAGGGAAATTATATTTGTGAAGCTGCCATTGTCGACCAATACCTTCCCGACCTCAAAGTTGGCTATCTCAATAGATACCACAAGGAGGCAATCCAGCTTGTCGTTAGCCCGTTTGTTCTCAATATGTGAGAGATCAACGTCAGGGAAAGAGATTGGTTCCAAACTGGTCAAGAATTGGAAGACTATTTCGACCGAGGAAGACTTGGTCGATTCCAGTTTCCTTTAATTTTGCCTTCTAGCCGGCTTCGAATCTCCTCCCTTCGGGCCCTAGTGATGGTGTCGATTACTCATCTGATTGGTGGGCGGGGATCATGGGTATGTTTTCTTCCGTGATATGAGAAACTATCCCTTGATCACTTATATTGCTCCAAAACACCTGATTGCATTTTCCAACTGAAATGGAATATGACTAACTAAATAGAATTGTACATCCAGAATAGTTCTAAAAATACATGCTTGATGTTTGAGAGCTTATAAGTTCACCCAAACAACCTTTTAGTTTGGTTTGTAAATTCTTTAATATTTTTTTTGAATTATGTATCCACTTAATATCAGTAATTATTCGAAATCTAAATCTTTTAATCCCCCCCCCCCTAACAAAAAAAAAAAACCACAGCACTTCATGGAAATTATTGTGAATAAAAATTACATGACTAAAAAACTTGGATAATGGAAAGTCATATAAATAAAGAAGAGTCCACGTCACAGAAAGAAAATAAGAAAAAAAACATTCTTTTGTAAAACCTTTTCTCAACCAAAACGCTGCCCCCTTCCTGCTGTATGCCACAACCGTCGTGACCACCTCTAGTCCCTCAAAGAAGTCGCCATGCCACAGCATGTGTTATCGTATCTCTCTCTCTCTCTATCTTCTCTTTTTTCTTTTTTTATTTATTTAATTTTCTTGTTCTAATGCTAGATATCTATATGTTTAGTTCAATTGAAATCAATTTTTATCTATTTAGTGTAAATTTTGAAGAGCAGAGAGGTAATATTAACATTGTCCATGGGGAATTGAATATTGTACGGTGTTGAGAAAGTTGATTAAGTGAAGCACATATTGGTTAATACAATGTAAAGCTTGAAAGATGATGTTGCGATAACATATTTGTCAACATAACAACTTCGCTTGGTTCATTCATTGTATTATAGGTACAATATGAGGACGGATCAGAAATTTGATTGAAAAAGGGGTGAATACAAGGCATCGGTCCATGTTTGTGATTAATGGTGACAAGTCGTGTGATTTGGTTTGGCAATTGTCAATGGTTGTGAGATAAAAACCTATATTACAATTTCGGATAAATAGAACATAATATTTTAGTTATAATAGATACATTGATTGTATTAAAATAAAATATAAAAATTAAATGAACAACCAATGAATTTTTTTTAATTGAATTAAAAAAACTCAAAATTTTAAGAATTTGATATTTGGTCAAAATTGTGCAATTATATAAACACAAAACTGTGCTATATATTATAGTATAGATAACTAAATCAAAAGGGATGAATTTTTCTTCACGAAACTCCAAAAAAAAAAAATGCATATTTTTTTTATTTATAATTTAGAGAATATTGTGAAATTACTAAACTTACTTGCCATTCTTTGAGGCGTTTTTCACTCTCTGGGCCAGGCTTTTTGACAGCAACAGGCATCATTATCACCTTGTAAAGAATCATACAAAGAAGTTTCAGGTCCCTAATACTTACTTTTGATTACTTAAAGGATGTTTGGCTAAAATTATTCAAAAGGTCTTATACGCTTTTACATCTTAAAATGTTAGATTTTTTTTTAAAAATAAATTCTTAAAATATTTGGATAAAATAAGATTTTGAAAATTATAAAATGTTAAAAATGAAAATTTTGTAATTAGCATGCTTAAAATTAAGGGAGGTTGTTAAGATCCTAAAAATAAGTTAGGAATTTCTAACTTTTTTAAAAAGAGTTTATAAGCTCATAACATTTTATTTTAAAAGTTTATAAGTTCTTTTTAAAAAAAAAAATTACCAAATACTTTTTACATCTTATAAGCTCTCAAACATCTGTTTTTTCGAATAAGTGGTGCAAATCATTTTATCGAGAGGAGTACTCTATATCTATAAAATATTCATTTTAAAACCATCTCTAATATTAATACAGTGGTAGAAAGAGTACCATGCTGTGGACTTCAAATGGTTTGCTTTAACCATCTTAACAATCCCACATTATTGGTTACTAGAGAATCAAAGTGGATTGCCAATTAATTAGGAAAAAGGCCATATGCAGATAATAAAGAACCATAAGATTGAATTATATTCGATGCCTGTACCCATAAGAAATTCCAGAGCCACCTATTAATAGTAATAGAACTCTGCACGAAGTTTTCTCCCGTGATATGAGTTACTACCCCTTGATCACTTATATTGCTCCAAACATCTGATTGCATTTTCCAACTAAATGGCATATGACTACTTAAATAGAATTGTACATCTAAAATAGTTCTAAAAAGAATTTAGATTTCAAACAGATTTTCCTATGCTGTCAGGTGCTCATATCGTCAGAATAGCTGTACATCCAAGTGCTTTGGGGGTATAAATACTTGTACTCTTTCTTTCTTTGAGTACTTGGTTGGTTGACCTTGCACTGGCTATCTTAGTCTTGAGATTTGGTGATTGTGCAATTTGCGCTGGAAATGAATGCCTCAACCAACATTTTTCCTTGTTCAGCTTAATTGTCAATTAAATCACCTCTCTCTGATACATTTACTCTCTTTCTGGTACAGCATGGTTATGGGTCAGCTGCATTGGATCTTTTGATAAGGTTGGTTCAAATAATTCTTGTAGTGTAAATATATTAGTTTAAGTAACATGATTAATACAATATTATGCACATGTCATGGTACATATTTTGTGTGGCACTTCATCTCAATTTCTGCTTTACTTAGTGATTTTCTTTCAAGAAGTATGGGCAAATCTACTGCACTGGAATGTTAATTATCGTCTTCTTTAGTGAGGGACTTCTGATAGCTGCTATGTTCTATTTGCTTGAGAAAAACTGGAGTATTTTGAAGCATCTTCCAGTATGTACCAAAAGCACTAACTGTAATAGTATATTCTGAATGAAAGATTCTAGAAACATGCATGACGATTATATGCCATTCCTAGCATCCCTATTAAATTTTACTATCCTCAGTATCCCCAAATTCTCGGAGGTTAGCTCTGCACAGGTCAGTCTAAGATGATTGTAAGCCCTTGAATTTTCTCAATATGGCAAATAGACTCTCAGAACTCTAGCAAAACACAAATTTGTTTTGAGTTGGTAAGCACAATAGAATATCATTTAATATCTTTAGGACTGCTGAATTTTTTCCTTATGATCTTAATGGACTGAGGATGAGAAATTGTTAATGTTCAGTAATCCTGATTCTAAATCATTCCAAGCTATCTTAAAGTTATTCAATCTGACAAAATATCTGTGTTTTCTAAAGTCTTGGGTATCCTATGTTTGCCTCGAATTTTCCCTTAAGGTACTGCTTGTGGAAAAGCTATTTTTTTTGGTTGTCACATAAAAATATTAGTGCTTCTTTGTGTGGACAAGTAAGAAACTGAACACCTTCCTCATCTCCCGAGTTAGTGTTAACCAGACATTAGACAATCAAAAAAGTTACATGCTTTCGGTGTTTTAAATATTGTTCTCTTGAATGATGTGATGATTATTGAGAAAAAGTCAACCAGATAATCCACCCAGAAGAATACAACTTCGCCAAGTAAAAAGGGAGATATTTTTCTCTAGCACCCAAAAGAAAAGAAAAAAGGAATATATGTTTTTGCACTTGTAACTTTGGTTGCATCAGGCATATATCCCCAGAATATATTAGAATGCCTGATGCGTTGTATATCACAATGGATTCAAATGGCAGATTCCTGGATCTTTAAGTTAACGCTGAGATGTCAATCACATATTCTAATTTTCATGTTAATTTTTTCTGGTGAAATGGATCCCTGTTTCTGCTCTATTTCATATAGGCATTCAATTCTATCTTCATTTGAAGAACAAACCAAAAAACTTTGCTGTTTAAGTATCTATTAGACTTCATATATGGGTATTTCAAGGATTTGTGAGACTTGAAATAATATGAAGGGCAATGGGTACTTGTGACTTAATGGTTTGACCTTTTGAAATGAAGTTCTCTGGATGGACGTGAAAATGTCATAATAGTGATTGAGCCGAGAGTATCTCCAGTCCTTTTTTTGAGTTTTGGACAATTTTATGTAGTCTCTGAAGTTTTCAAAGATGAGGATGAGGGTTAGTCATTTGTAAGCGCACTGCTTGATCTTCCGTTAGAATTGAAGCTTTGGGAGTAGAAGGGCAGATAACTTCAACTGTTCACAGAATATTAATTTCAGTTGAGAAACAGTGATCAACTAAGTGACAAATAAGAGGGCATATCTTGACAAGTTCATCCCAGTTGCTGCACCTTACCCAATTAATAGATAAATATGAGAAGTTACCATCTTTCATGCTTTGCTTTTATGATATTACTTCTTTGGATTCATTTCTTAATATCTTTGAAATGGTTGGTTGGTTGTCGTTAGTTTGAAAGTGCCTTTCTTACAAGACTTATCTACATACATTGGACAAGTTCATTGATATTGCTCACCCAATTAGCTTTTCCACAGTTGGTATATTTAGCTTTTCAGAGTGATGATATTTGATGCTTTTGCAATATTTCATGCTTCAGGTACTATGAAGGACAATTGGCTCTTAAAACTGAAGATGATATTGAAATTAAGGACAAGCCTAAGTTCCCAGTCAATGTGACCCAAGCTGCAGAAAAGGTATTCCCGCCTATATTATAGAAAAATGGGTTCACGGGGCTGATTAAGATTTATGACACGTCTCATTCAAACTATCTTGGTTTGGATGTGTGAACAATGTAACTTCTAAACATTTTTCTTTATCTTGTTAAGAATTTTGTTCTCTATATGGATTATGTTCTCTACCAGGGACAGTGTGCTGTATCTTACCCAAGTTATAAATGCTTGCAGGTTTCATTACTAGAAGAGACAATGACACCAAAGGAGGATCTCCCCCCTTTATTTATTCATCTGAGGGACCGTGCACCAGAGAAAATCCATTATATTGGAGCATTTTTTGGACTTACTCTGGATCTTTTCCGTTTCTGGAAGAAGCATAAGTTCTTTCCTTTCTACAACTGTGATACTCCAGTAATAATCTTTTTCTTAACTCTTTATTGTACATTTGTTCTCTGAGTGTTTGCTTTTTTTGCATTACTCTCTCAATTTTATTGGATTAGAATAATATCACTGCAGAGCATAGCTGCATGGTCCTGAAGCCTTTGAAGAGTGACGAAATTGAGGAGAGTCAGACTGGTTCACTAAGTTATCTAAGTCCATTTTATCAGCGTAAGAAACATAAACTTCTATTTGATTCAATGACTTGAAATGTATTTTAGTTGATATTCTTGCATAATCAGTGTCATAAAATAAGTTCTTGTAACTTTAACAGGTTTCAGGCACAGGTTTGTCAGATGTTTACCCTTGTGCTCCCGTGAAATGGATTACAAACTTGCCATGGGGTAGACTTTCCAACTGCTAGCACAAAAAATTAGGCTTTGGGAGTAGTATGCGAAGTCACTTAGTGTCTTATTTTTTCTCCCTTTTCTTTCTTCCTGTTAGCGTCTTGGATCCAAAGATCAACTTCTCCAATGATAAGTCTATGGTATCTTCAGGGAACAAAAATTCTGGAATGTTTCTTCAGACAATTATTTCCTCCGATGATTTAAAATTGTTGGAGGCTTACACCGACAGTCGTAAGGATTATAGAAAGGTTTGGCACTTAAATCTGTTCCTTTGTATGCGTTTGACTTTATTAAGTCTTCGTAAAGACTATATACCTACATTTTTTTATTATGGTTTATTTTAAATTGATCATTCAGATCTTCTGCATTAAAATTTTGGCTCATGATTATATGCTTGTGGAACAGCTTAAGATTCTTAAGTGCTTCAATCAGTAATAAATGTAGACCAAACTATTAGCTTTTGAGAATGGCGTCAGCATGATTTGTCCAGCGCTGGTGAAGTGCAATCTGGATCTCATGAATGCACCATTACAACGCTTTTAAATCGAATGCGTGCCCCCAAAAATTTACTTTCCCCTCTTGTTAAAACATTTGAGTTATGAAATTTCACCCTGGGACAACTTTTCTCTATCAGATATTATTTTAAAGGGCTCTGTTGATATTCTATTTTCTTTAATATCACTGTTTTAGTGATCCATTTAATTTTTGATGCTTTATAATACTTGAACCCGTGACTACTGTAATGACATAACTCTGGTTGTTGAAGGAGCAACGTCTATTTCTGGATTGACTTAACATACCCGCATAAGTACTCTGATTTGCTTCCAAGCGTTCTGCATTGACAATGCTGCCTTGGCTGGGTTTTACTGGAATGTCTCTCTCCAACGCCCTAAGTTGCCCATGTGTGTCAAGTTATTTGGTTCTTTTCCACAAATATAATTATGTAAACGATCAAAAGTTTTTGCTTGATGTTTCTTGCGTTTCATAGGTCCAGGACCTGGTGCCACTCCTTGCTCAGTGTTGTTTTCAGGAGAAGATGCCGACAACACTATCTTACCTGCAAGCATCTATTTTGCTTTGCATAGGCCTGCAGCTCCATGATGTAACAAACATTGAGGTCTGGAGAACAAGGCTGCTATTCTAAATTGTCACCATGTTTTCTCATGATCCTTTTAGTTCAAACCTTGGAGCAGTCTTGTTATTGAAGTGTTGCTTCTTATGTTTTGCATAGCAGCAATCTCTTTAATCATTTGAATTTCTGCTCCAGAGAACGATGAACATTGAAAGGCTCCAAATTTTGTCTTTATTCCGAAAGGCTATGGTGAAATTCTACAAATATTTATACAAGTTCCTGATGGACTTTGATAAAAGTCTCCGAAAAGAACAGAAGGTCAGTCAAAAGAATTGCAAATTAAGGTCTGGTAACCCTACGACATCATTTTTTGACTGCCTCGTGTAGTTTTCCATTTCTTGGTGGATCAGTGACAAATTTATTTTGATTAGTTCTGACTTGTGAAGTTGAAAGTTTTCTATCACTTGGCAGGATTCAGAATAATTTGTTATTTACTAGTCAATCATGTCGGCCTTATTGAAATAACATGAAGTCTTTGATATGCCTTTTCGTTTCCATCTCTCTCTATTTCGCTCTCGCTGTGTGCGTTTGTAAATTTTGGCCGGGTGACTCCACGCTTTTCCTCTATTCCTTAAACTTGTTTGCAGTCAAATATTATGCTCTCATATTCCTTCCTCGAGTTGTTTCATTACGGGTGGTTGTGAAAGCTGCTCGCTTATATTGTTAAAGATTCACCTTTATATGCGCAATGTGGACATGCAGGACTAGTCTTGTTTAGCTGCACAAACTTTCCTCAAATGCCGTGGATGCTTTCTAACAACTTCTATTATCCTGTTTCTGACTTGCATTAGGTTACTTTGCTGCCTCACAGAGTTTCATTGAACGATGACCTTGAGGATGGCGCAAAGCAAGCCATGGTTTTGCTCTCCGTTTCTGTAACCGGACTTGCTTTTAAAAAAAAAAAAATAATTTAGTTATGTTTCTTTCAAAGCTTAAGTTGCGCTTGCCTGTGTTGTGAATTAGGAAAAGATGAACCAGGACCAAGTGGAGCTGTTAGATCCAAAACTGCAATCCCTGGAGCAATATCCCATTTCAGCAGACAAAGACTTAGCATTTGAGCATGCTCTTCGGGGCTGTACAACGATATCCTCTTTAGCATAAGGTCTAACAGGGGAAAATCCAGCAAAGATGGTCCAAGTAAAAAGAGGAAAAAGAGAGAAGCATAGTAGAGCAGCTGCCTGAAACTACCCTGAGCAGTAACCAATTATATATTATCATACAAGTCATCTCATCCTCTTTTGTGTTTATTCGTTTAATTTTAAGATGAGGTGAGTAAGCATATATGCCATCTATTCTGCACTATTACCGCAAGCAATATAATGATAATGATATATGCTCACCACCAGTCACCTCATCTTATCTATCTATTATTAGTTAATTATTTATTTCATTGAAATTGCCCCAACCCAACCCCCTTTTGCCCTTTCAGCTCTCACCTATTTAAAGGTCCCGTTTGAAATTTGAAATTTGAATTTTAGTGAGAGAAATGATATGGATTCTTTTTTCTCATCCTTTTTCTCACTAATATCCCTGCAAGACCAGACTAAAGCATTTCCACTACTTATTCATTTCGTTTTAGGGTTAAATACACTTTACCCCCATAAACTATCCTATTAGTCGCATTTACCCCCCTGAACTACCATTTGTAACAAAACCCCCCCTGCATTTAACAGCCGTTGTCTTCTTCCGTGAATGAGAAATTTATGTATGTATTTGACTTGATGTTCCAAATATGCCCATTATTTACAAAACCCCAAAAATCGTGCTTTTTCATGTGTGTACTTTGCTTGAGAAAAGCGATTTCAGCGGAAAGAGAAAGCAAGAGGGCATTAGATTGGACAAAATCTTGCGGGAAACAAAACTCCAGCAACACTTCTTCATTCTTTGCTAAATTTCAAACAAAATTCCACATAAGCTATCTTGATTCCAGTATGCCCTACACAATCAGAATCATAATCAAGTTTTATTTGTTGGTGGTTTGATCTTCAGGTATTTTAATATTTTCCGATAAGAAGTATTTTGGGTTTTCACATCTTTAACAAATATTAGGGATTTTTTTTCTTCTTGAAGTTAATATAATTAATCAATGGGTTTACTGTTATATTCTTGTATATATATCAAGTAGTTTAGAAATTTCATAAATTAGTGAAAAGATTGAGGGTTTTCATGCTTAAGAAAAAAGCTAGGGCTTTTTTTTTTTTACGCAATTCAGAAAAATTATTTTATGGGTTTAACATTATGTTCTTGTATATGTGTTATGGAGTTTAGAGATTGTAGAAATTAGGCTATGCAAGTACAGAGTGTAATAGAGTTTATGACGGTATGTGTTGGAATACTTTATGGAAGTCACAAACATTTGGCTATGTTATATGCTGTTGCTTTCATCTGCGCATGTTGTTTGTATGTTGTGCTCATTTTTGGGTGTTAGTCAAAATTGATATGTGGTGGTCCAGACTTTACTTTAGTTTGGTGGTCCAAATTTTATCAAATTGTAAAACATTTTTTTATAGAAAAGTATTATGCTATCTTGAGTGCATTTTTCTTCTGTGTGGGCCCTTATGTTAATTTCTTTACTAATTTATGCTTTATACATTGCATTTTTCAGAAAAAGATGACTGTTGATGAGTTGTATGCTCTTAAGTTTTACCATGGGGGTGAGTTTTTGAATAGGGATTTACAGTCATATAGTGGTCAAGTTTTTGATAAAACTGATGTTGACTCAGACTTATTATCATACTTTGAGCTTCTAGACGTTGTCAAGGAACTAGGATATCCAATTAACAGTGTTATTTGGTATAAGATGCCTCATAGTACCACCATAGATGGGCTTAGGCTCCTTGAGAATGATCAGGTAGTTCTTGAAATGCTAAAAATTCACAAAGCCCATAACTTGATGAAGATTGAGCTTTATATAATACAAATAAACATTGAAGATCCCTTAATCATTATTGATCCTGAATATGAACTTGAACACCCTGCAGAACATGAAAATGAAGTTGGCAAAAGGGTAGATGGTGTAGGTTATGATGGGGGTAGTAAGAGTGGGAGTGAAATTGATGAGGATGATCATAGTGAAAATGAAGGTGATAGAGAGTCTGAATTTGAATTTTTTACTGAAGGTGATACACTAAGTGATACATGTGACCCTATAGAAGTAGGGAATAATGATATGACAATAGAAGGCGGGGAATATATTGACTACTTAACCATTGAAGAAAATGAAAATCAAAGTGATCCAAGGGTACTAAATAGTCCTAGTGATTCTGATAGTGAGGAAAGTCTTAGGTTTCCTCAATTTGAGGAAAATAGGGACATAACAATCCCTAATTTGACTGTGGGTCTTACCTTTGCAAATGTTAAGGTGTTTAGAAAAGCTTTAAGGCAGTTTGTTGTGGGCTGGGGTTTTGAATTGCTGTTTGAAAAAAATGAGAGTAATAGGGTTACTGCAAAGTGTAAAAATGATTGTGGGTGGAGAATCCATGCAAGTTTAATAGGTAAGTCAACTTCTTTTCAAATTAAAACAATTAAAGGAGAGCCTCATAGGTGTCCAAGAACATTTAAGAATAGGAGTGCAAATTCAACTTTCTTGGCTGACAGATACATGAAAACTTTTGTTGATGATCCTAATCTAAGTCTTAAATCATTTATGAAGCTTGTTAGACGAGAGGTAAAAGTGTACACTCATAGGCAACAATTGTACAGAGCTAAGAGAAAGGCTTTAGAGGCAATTCAGGGGAATGTAAAAGAGCAATATTACAAACTTAGGCAATATTGTAAAATGATACTTCTGAAAAATAGTAACTCTACTGCAATTCTTAAGATTGAGGGTCCTCCATTGTATAGAAATCCAACCTTCCAAAGAATTTTCTTGTTGTATGGTGCATTGAAGAAGGGGTTTGTTGGGGGTTGTAGACCAATCATAGGCTTGGATGCTTGTTTCTTGAAAGGAAGTTATGGAGGACAGCTTATGGCTGCAGTTGGTAGAGATAGGAACAATCAAATGTTCCCTTTGGCAATTGCTGTTGTTGAAGTTGAGTGTAGAGATAGTTGGACATGGTTCTTGAAGTTGTTGGTGGATTCACTTGGGGATATTGAGGAAAGGAGATGGACATTTGTATCAGATAGACAAAAGGGGTTAGTGGAGAGCTTAGAAGATGTTCTTCCTTCAGCTGACCACAGATTTTGTGTAAGGCATTTATATGCCAATTTCAAATTGAAATTCAAGGATAAAGCACTTAAAGACTTGATGTGGGGGGCAGCTAGTTCATACTTAGAGGAGGGATAAAATGAAAACATGAATTTAATTAGGGAAATTTCACAGGAAGCATATGAATGGCTCAAAAATATCAAACCTGAAGTGTGGTGCAAGTTCAAAATGTCACCATTTCCCAAATGTGACATGTTGAGCAATAATCTATGTGAATCTTTCAATAATTTCATCAAAGAGGCTAGGGACCAGCCTATATTAACCATGTTGGAGACTCTAAGGAGGCAATTCATGTGTAGATTGCAAAAAAAAAGAGAGTGGATAGCAAAATATAAAGGCACAATATGCTCCAGGATACAAGACAAAGTGGATAAAGTGAAAATGAAAGCATTGGATTTTGAAAATTTCTTCTGTGGAGATGGAGTTTGGGAGATTGTAGCTGGTGCAAAATCATATATTGTTAACCTAAATCAGCACAGTTGCAGTTGTAGAGAGTGGGATCTCACTGGCATACCATGTTCACATGCTGCTTGTGCTATCCTTACTGAGCAAAAATTTGTGGAGGACTATGTTAGTCCATATTATCAAGTTGCTGCATTTAAAGTGGCATATAGTTGCATTATACATCCAGTTGGAGATCCAAAGTTGTGGGAAATATCAGAATCAGATGCAGTCATGCCTCTTCCATACAGAAAACAACCTGGAAGACCTAAAAAAATGAGACAGAAAGGACTAGATGAAATAGATAATGTAGGAAGGGTCACCAAGAAGGGTATTGTGATGTCATGTTCTAATTGTGGAGAGACTACTCACAATAAAAAAAGTTGTAAACAGCCTCCAATGGAGAAGCCAAGAAAGAAAGACAAGGTAATGTAATTCATCTTTCAATATATATATTTTTTATAATATTCAAACATTTTAACTATGTATTAATGATTTGAATATAGGTTAGCAAAGTTGCAGAAACAAGCTTACCAGTTGAACAATCTGTCATTCCAGCTTCTGTAGTGATGATTGGTAGAGGTAAAAAATCTGGAGCTGGGAGAGGCGCCACAACAGGAAGGGGAAGGGGAAAGGGAAGAGGAAAAAGAGGAAACAAAAATGATGGTCCAAACCGTGGCTTTGGAAACTGGAATGGCATTGGATTCTCTACTATGCATAATTTTATTCTTGGAAGTGTAATGTTCTCCAACATCTTTATTCAATTGTTGATTATAATATTGCATTTTTATAATACTTCATAATTTGTATTTTTGTAGTTTCCAACGACAGAGGATGCTAGCAAAGGGGCCACAACATCAGTATTGTGACTGTGACTGTTTTAAATTGCTTATGACATTACTACTATATTATATCTAATGCCTCTAATATGCTGATGCAGTGGACTCCATGTGCCCCCCCAGAAACATTTCCCAACTCACATAATGTCAAATCTGGATCATGCTCAAATGTGTAGGTAAATTTCTTAACTTTTTTTATAGTTTATTTAGGTCTATCTGTAGCTCTTTTTATCTTATTTCTTTTTTTTTTATGACATTATTAGATACAGAGACAATCAAGTGGATATGGAGATGGAATTTTTTCCAGTCAAGCTTCTTGCAATAATTTTACTGTTATAAGAGATAATGGGGACTCAAAATTTGACCTTTAGTGCTAAGGTTTCTAGTATATAAATTTTGATATTTTTGTCTCATAATAGTGCATTTTGTTGGGTATGATATTTTTGTGGACCTGTGTTGTCTACTTAAATCTGTATTTTGGGGCCTGTGTTGTCTAGTTGAATCTATATGTGTGCACCTGTATCTTGACAAAGTGTTTTTTGACACTATTGTGGATTTGCTTTTGTTGGACACGTCTAATAAATCATATTTGGATAGGATATTGTGAGTGGGCTTGTGTATTTTTGTGTTGCCTTTTTTACATTATTTTGGACAGATTTTATATACAAAAGAATTGCAAATTGCTATATGTATAATGCTTGTTTTAAGTTACATTAGGGCAGGTACAAATACTTTTGCTTGCCATGTATTCTCAAGTTAGCCCACATAATAGCTAATAGCAAACATACTAATACCAAAACTACTTTAAACATGCACATAACTTTTTGATACTTGACTAGTTGAACTTGTGTTGCTTCAAGTTTTGCTTTTATTGCTTGCACCTTCAACCTTAACTCCGTGTTCAATGTTGTCAAATTGATAGCCATTTGCTACAAATTTTCATTGTTGATCTTTAGACTCTTGTTGACACCTTCCAAATGCTTGATCCTTTCATTTTTTTGTTCCAAGAACTTCAACGTTGACCGTCCAATCTCCATTCCTTTCTCACAAATTTCAGGGTCTAGCCACTTCATAAATTTGCATCCATATTCTTTCTGTAATAAAATTTACAAAATTAAACACATAAAAGATATTAACACTATAAAAATTCTAAATTAAAAAAAAATTAATTTACTTACATCTCAATTTTGGCAACCTGCAAATTTTCATCCGGGGTTGCTTGGAGTCCAAGATGTTCGTACATGTGCGGGTTGTTTACATGCACAATTGATGGTTGGAAAATTACTCATATAATAAGTTGATCGATGACATGAAAAATTAGAATTTTGCGAATTTGAAGAAGAGCTACTGGAGATCTTAATACTTCAATTAAGATTATACTAAAAATAATAATATATAGATAAAGAGAAAATATTAAAAATTGAAGATGCAAACTAATGGCTTTTAATGCAGAATATTGAATTTTGAGAGCAAAATTCTGAAACTAAAAGAAGCAAGCTGCTAGACTTTGTAAGCAGCATGTGAAGGCCATTATATAAGAGAAAAAAGGGCTCTTCTGTCTTTAAATAAAAAGGTAACGGCTACAAGACCGTTGGAACAGTACATCATTGCCATATCAGCCATATGCTCACAGAAGAAGACAACGGCTGTTAAATGCAGGGGGGTTTTTTTTGTTACAAATGGTAGTTCAGGGGGGTAAATGCGACTAATATGGATTCTTTTTTCTCATCCTTTTTCTCACTAATATCCCTGCAGGACCAGACTAAAGCATTTCCAATACTTATTCATTTCGTTTTATATTCAAATCGAAGGTGCAAACATAACTTTTTACAATTTATTCTTAATTTGGGTCCTAGACTGGATGCACGGTTAGCTGCACTATTTTCTGTTTTATCCATTCATCAAATGATTGTGAAAATTCTGATATCCTTTTGTTATGTATTTTAAATTTTAATATTTTTATGTTGTTTAATATGTGTAACAAAGTTGCCTGATTTAGTGGGGGAGAAGGAAAAAGAAATATAAAATTAAAAAGATCATGTATTTTTAGAAAACAAACTAGTGATTCTCAAATGTAAATGTAAAAGTTAAACAAACAATATTTCTTTCCGTTTTCTGGAGGCAAAGAAAATTATTTTTCAATAAAGTTCAACTCCCTTAAGATTCATCTGATGACAATTCAAAATTCAAATGCAGCTCATCAATGTTACACAGAACTGCACATTTTGAGTTATTGGATTAAAGAAAATTATTGAACTGAATTTCTTGGATATAGCTCCCCTCCAAATTGATAATTTTTAAAACTCAATTTTATGTTTATCTGCCAATGCATTAAAATTAAAAAGTCCAAATAAAATTACTAAAATTTTTTAGAAGAGCTTGTGTGGTTGTGGAGTTGGTAGAGTATGGGAGAAGAGTGAGAGAAATCTAACAAAAATTAAAGAGGAAAGAAAGAAAATAGAAGAAGGAAATATCCAAATTAAGTGTGTGTTTGTGTGTGTGTGTGTGTGTGAGAGAGAGAGAGAGAGAGAGAGAGATGACAATGGAGCGGGCTTGGGAAAGGTTCATCAAAATTCAGGATCCTCCCCGCTCTGAGTTCGAATTTTAGTGTGTTGGACTCATTGGACCCACCAACCTCATTTTATATATTTAAAAAATTAAAAAATATTTTATAAAGAAATAATATCACCGTAATTTTCTAAAATAAGAAAAGTAATATTATTAACAAAAAATTAATTATTTAATATTTATATATGCATATTTTTATTATTAAAAAAATTTGCAAAGTTATTGCTACTTAGATATGCATATTCGATGCATAAATTATTTGTGATGACATATAAAACATATATTCAATATGCATATTTCTCAAATATATATGAATACATATGATGTAAATATATTCATAATAAATATAATTAATATATACAAGGGTTAAATTCATGTTACCCCCTTGTACTATGGGGTATGTATCAAAAACTCCAATCTACTTTCAAAACCTTCAAATACCTCCCTCAAGGGTGTCAAATATCCCCATGTACTACCAAAAAGTTTCAAATACCCCCCTCAAAGTCAACTGTCATTAGTAAAATAACTGATGATGTCAAAACTTTACAGTAAATTTCTAATTTAACATCAAAAAATAACTAAATAACATAAAAACTTAGGATACGTGACCTTTTTTTTTGTGTAGACAAATCTATCATTGGCACCTGTACTACCAAAACCTTTAAATACCCCACTCAAACTTCTTTGCCGTTAGAAAAGTAACGGTTGTTTAGCTGATGTACTACTAAAACTATCTTTTACACAAATGATCATTGATAATTTTTATATCCAAACTACCATTGTAATTTACTATATAATGCTCAAGTTTCTTAATTCAATTTTGTTATTTTCATTTTAGGATTTAAAGTATCATCTAACTCCTAATCCAACAAAAACACTAAATCATTTCATGTTTTTTTTTTTTAAAAGAACATTAAAAAACTCCATTTTAATACAGAACATATTGGACTAACAAAACAAAGGCTGCTTGTGCGGAAAAAATGCATGGGACCATTATACGTATTTTTATTTCGTAACTGTTACTCTAAATTTTTTCAAATCTACATTCTTTTTTTTTTTAATTTCACTAATAATTTATCATTATTTTGTAAAAAAATGTCACGTATCCTAGATTTTATGCTATTTAGTCATTTTCTAAGATTAAATTAGTAATTTACTGTAGAGTTTTGACACTATCAGCTATTTTACTAACGGTAGATGACTTTGAGAGGGGTGTTTGAAGATTTTTGGTAATACAGGGGGGTATTTGACACCGTTGAGAGGGAGTATTTGAAGGTTTTGGAAGTCGACGGGGGTATTTGATACATACCCCATAGTACAGAGAGGTAAAATGAATTTAACCCTATATACAATATTCCAATCAGTGGATTTGGGACGGACTCGATTTGAAAATTAAAATTAGAGACCCATCTCAAATCCATTTATACTTTTAAAATTTGCCCCATGCAGGACAGGTTTGGGGCAGGTTCGGGTTTTATTCAAACCCGTTACCATCATAGAGAGAGAGAGATAGAGGGGAGGGGGGGAGGGGGAATTTGAGAGGAAAAAAAATAGAATACACATTAAAAAATTAAGACTAAGTGGTTCGTTCATAATTATTTATAAAGTGTGGGTCCTAAAAGTAATTTTCTTAACCTTTAATCCCATCTTAATGGTACAAAAGTTTTCTTCAGTCCAAACAACTGGACTAGAAGTGCAATTAGAAGTAAATATAGAGAATTAAATTCAGTTGTTTTGGGCCACGTTTGATGTTGAATTTGAATAATAGTGGCTATTGTAATAGTGGGTGATTGTGCGAGATTGAATTATTTATTATTTTGTTTGATATGAGCGATTGACATACACATTAGGCACTATTCAAATCTTCAATAATCTCATATGATGTGTTTGATACTTACTACTAACATTGTTTTTACTAATTTGTCCTTTTTAATGCAATATGTCATTTTCCCATAGTTATTAAAAGCGAGATGCGAGAGGCGGGCGACCAAAAGGCGAACGAGGCGACAATTTAAAAAAAATAAAATAGAAATATATATATATATAGTGTAAAAATTCCAAAAAACATGTTTTAGATGACAAAAAACATATAAATAATGTTAAAAAAATATAAGTTCACACTTCAAAAGTTTATTTGTAACTCATAAAAATACTAATCTATAGTCAAATAATAATAGATAATCATATGTCATCCTCATCCCCATTAAGATCTAATGCAAACTCATCATCTTCATGGCCACCATGAATAGGTTCACACTCTTCTTCATCATCTTCAGCTTCATTAATAAGGCATAAACGTGTGCTAGACGTATTTGAAGTGTCTATCTTCGCCTTTCCTTTTTCTTTCCTAACATCACAACTTGGAGCTTTTGAAGTAGATGATCTCTTCTCTCTAGTAAAGTATGCCGACTCTTCAGCTCCTGAAGCTCTAGCAACATCTCCATATGTTAGGCCATCATCAAACATCTCATCATCATTTGTTTCACTCATTCCATCATTTTTACCCACCAACCATTCATTACTATCGTCAATATCCTCCAAAGATATAGGATCAATCTCATCACGGAGTCTATATCGTCGTCTCAATGCTCTATTGTATTTCATAAACACTAAGTCATTCATTTTAGCTTGAGCCAATCTATTTCTCTTCTTGCTATGGACCTATCAATTTCATATACCATTGATGAATAAGTACATGCAAAAAAATATTTCTATTTTCTACAATTTAAACTAAATAGAATACTGTATGACTAAACTTACATGTTTAAAGAAGCTCCAATTTCTCTGGATGCACTAAAAGTAAGGCTAAGAATTTTAATGGCTAAACTCTGTAAATTTGGAGTCTCATTGCCATAAGACCTCCACCAATTAGCTGCGAAAATTGAAAAATCTTAGTACCTCACTTTAATTATAAAGTAACATTGACATTTTCATATTCTAATTTTTAAGATATATTCAAAAATCCAGTTTATGGTATTACCTGGTGATCTCGTGGTCCTTTGTCTCTTTGCCATATTATATCCAAAGAGGCCTTCTTTATTTTTGTAACGCGTTAATTCTTCATGAATTACATCTTGGGTACGTGTATCTGTAACCAATCTCTCAAGACATTTATAGAACCCAGATATAATTTTCTTATCACCATCAATATTTGGATTTGAGTAGAAGAACTCTGGGTTCAAGTAGTAGCCAGCTGCATGCAAAGGTTGATGAAGTTGATTTTCCCACCTCTTATCAATGATATCAAAATATCGGCTATATTTCTCCTCATCACCACCAAAACGCTTTGCAATAGCCTCTTTTGCTCTATCCATAGCCTCATAGATGTAACCAATAGGTGGTTTCTTTTCACCATCAACTAGTCGAAGAACCTTTACTAAAGGACTAGCAATCTTAAGGGCTTTGGTTGCTCCTCGCCAAAATGCAATAGATAGCACAATCTTAGTTGCTTGTATGCCTTTTTGCTCTTTTGCCCATCTGCTACTACTCCATGCATCTGAAACAAACATAGCTCTCAATCCTTTCTTTACCAAATTAAACCTTGAGAGCGTGAGGAATGTTGTGGCAAAACGGGTCACCGCAGGCCTAACCAACTCTAAATTAGTAAACTTTCTCATCAAGTTTACTACACCGGGCCGGCTATATATATAGCTATTCACTTGCATGGCCTTTGTAAAAATTGGACGAATGTCCCTATCTTTAAAATTATCCTCCAACATCAAGTCCAAACAGTGTGCGGCACATGGTGTCCAATATAAAGTTAGATACTTTGCCATCAATAATTGTCCTATGAAGATAAGAAAATGTAGAAAAATAATAAAAATAAATTATAAAAAGAGAAAAAAGAAAACAAAATACAAAGATACGAATTATGATAAACATAAACTATCTAATAGCTCTTACCCGCTAGCTTCATATTTGAAGCATTAGCTGTAATCACTTGAACAACATTTTTTGGTCCAACTTCCTCCACAAAATTTCTCAACAGCTCAAACATTTTCTCCCCTGTCTTGCTATACTCAGAAGCATCAACCGACTTCGCAAGCATGCTTCCCTTAGGACAATTAACGAGAAAATTAATCAAAGTTCATTCTCTTTTGTCCTTCCTCCCATCTGACAGAATAGAACAACCATGTTTTTTCCATTCTTCTTTGTGGTCTTCCATTACTTTTTTCACTTGATCAACCTCCTTTTTAAGCAAAGGAACTCTCACTTCATGAAAACTGGGAGCTTTCAAACCATGACCATGCTTTAAAATCTCATCAATCATTTCTTGAAAACTATCGTAATTCACCGCATTAAAAGCAATCCCAGCATCATACATCCATCTTGCTATAACTGAATGTGCTCGACCTTTTAATACCTTCAATGTCTCCTCATTCACATCCTTTTGTTTCTTCATGTCTTTCGAAGTCGGTTGTTGGCCATGACTTACAAAAATATCCATTGGCCCTTTTACATTTGCTTTTGCTTTTTTCTTCAATTGATAAACTTCCCGACTCTCTATTTCATCATCATCATCATCACCACCTTCCTCACCAATACTTCTTAAGTATTCTTCTCGAGTTCTTTGTTGTTGAACCTGTTTTTTTAGAATTATTTGCTCTTTTCTTTGTGCCCATATAATTTTGAATCTCCTCCTTCACATCATTTGGGACTTTCTCACATGGTCTCATATTAGGAAAATCTCCAACTATATGTTGTTTTGCCCTACATATTCCCCTAAAATATTTTTGATCACAAAAAATGCATATAGTATTATTTGTACTTTTTGGATTCTTCAACCTCACATATTTCCAACATGGGTCTTTTATAGACGAAACTTGTCCGGAACTGGAAGACGACATATTTTAAAGCTGTAAATGTAAAATAATATATTCGATTTTAGAGTAAAGTATGAATAAAACAAAATAAATGAAAAAAAAAGCAAAAATAATAATAATAAAAAAAAAGAATAACAAAAAACAGCCAAAAAAAATATGAAATAATTACAGAAAAAGTAAAAACAGTGATACAACAAATGAAAATAGTAAAAACAATAAAAAGAATAAAAACATAAACAATAATTGAAAAATAACAAAAAAACATAAAAATTAAAAATTAGTTTAAAATAAGTTAAATAAAAATAAAAAACTTAAAACCTTTTTTTTCTAGACCTAAAAACAAAAACCAGAAAAGTAAACAATAAAAAAAAATGAGGGAAAAGAATAAAAACTGAACCTGGAGGCGGCTGCCAGCGGCAGCGAACCGGCCGTGAAGGGCGGCGTGCAGTGGGTAACGTGTATGGGAGTGGGCCAGGGAGATTTTTGTTTACTGTTGCCGCATTGTTTTTTTGGAAAATTTCCTTTTTAAGTTTCTTTTTTTAATTAAGCCCTAACAGTCTGCCTGGGCGAGGCGCAGCAATGTGCCCGCCCATGGGTGCCTTGTTGCAGGCGCCTTGCCCAGCACAAGTTGGGAGCCCAAGCTACGCCTCAGGCGAGCCAAGCACACACCTTTAATAACACTGGCTTTTCCATTTTTCAATATATGCATACATATTATATTATATATATTATACATATTTTATTATTATTCTAACAATAAAAAAATCACTCAATTCTATTTTCATTCATAAAACCCAACCAAATAGCATTGATTTGACTGCTACAGTAGAATTTGTCTTCTCCCAAAACATAAACAAACATATCAAAAATTTTCAAAATAATTTTCTTACTATTCCCAATATTTAAACAAACATATATCACATTCCTTAATCTCGCTCCCAAAACTCATTCTTCCAAAACATATATAATTCATATCCAAACATTACCAAAAAAATTTAAAAATTAAGAATATAAATTAAAAATATATAATTAATAATTTTATATGGAAGTACCTAAGTTTTCAACTATTAGAAGAATATTAAAGGAATATTATTATAAGAATTAAAAACTAATGCCATTATTATTATAATAATAATAATAATAATTATTATTATTCGGTTGTTGAGGAGTGAGTTAAAAAAATGGGTGAAATGGAAGCATGACCATAATATATTCAGGGCTTGTATGTAATTTTGAAAGAAGAAAACTCATCAGTGGCCAGTGGATCGCACCCCTCAAGTGCTACTCCAATCATATTTAATTGCATGCACAACAGTGGGCTAGCCACAAAATGTGGGTCGGCCCGCAAAACCAATATCAAGTATCATTGTATCAAATATATGATTAGCATATATTATGGCCTCCAATACCATCTAATTGAGGAAATCAAACATGGCCTTAATAAATAGGATAAATATAGTTATTCTAGTAAATAGAGTACTGGATTTCAGGGTGGGGAATCTATCTTCGGCTTTATTTTTATGTTTCATCATCATGAATAACCAATTTTTTTTTTTTAATCCAGAATTGAATAGATTAGGAGGATATTTAACTACATTTATTTTAAATATTTTATAATCTCTTATATTTTATAAAAAAATTATATGTATAACTCAGTTGATCTCAGAAACTCTTTCAAGAATATGAAGCGTAAAGCAATCTCATTCTCCTATAAATCCCATGATCATATCCCCTTAAATCCAAATCTAGCTACATAAAGCAATATGAAAAATGTCACTGAGTCAATATCTCCACATGAAAACTCTGCAGGGAAGAATTAAACACGTAAAAATAGCTTATAAACGATGACGATGGCTCAAATGATATTTTTCATGGTTGAACTATTTGCCACAAGTTGCAGAAAAGTATATAACAAAAGAAAGTCTACATCGGAGATTCAGAAAATAAAAAACTAAAAAAGTGAACACCAAAAAAGAAAGGATACTTGATAACATAATTTGTATTTGGAATGTTTGTCT
The DNA here is from genome assembly GCA_018894105.1 of Jacaranda mimosifolia. Lineage (NCBI taxonomy): Eukaryota > Viridiplantae > Streptophyta > Magnoliopsida > Lamiales > Bignoniaceae > Jacaranda > Jacaranda mimosifolia. Next base: position 1,961,301 of record CM032131.1, on the reverse strand, counting down.
TCCAGTCTCATTCATGCTGGCAATTGGCATGACATTTTAAGTACATTGCGAAAAGTTTCCAGAAAATCCCTGTAATCTATCAGCGCTTCTTTTTTAGATATACATGTTGTAATTGGCACAAGTATGCCTATTTACATGTTTAATTATTTATTGGATGGATGCCAATTATGGTTGGAATCCAAAAGATAATTATGGTGTTGAATTTGGTGGAATAGAGGAAGGGAAATGGTTAAGTGTTACATGTTGAGTTGTCCCACATAGTAAGCTTGAGAGAGTGGAGACTTTCTTGTGACTTATAAAACCAAGTGGAGGAGTTGAAGGGTTTTTAGCCCTTCACTTGTCCCACATTGGTTTTGTAAACTAGTGTGGACTAGTTTATATTGGACTCAAATAAGAATGCTTGATGAAGTGTTCTTTAAGGGGTTTATATAAGTGGACCACACGTGCGCCGCCGCCGCCCGGCCCGGCTCCAGGTCGCGGGCGTTAGGGCGAAAGTCTCAGTCTTAATTTTTTGGACGAAATTCAATTGGAATTTTGAATTTGGAAATTAAAATTCAAATTTGAACTTAACCGTTGGCTTGATTGGATAAAGGCTTGACCGACTGAATTTTTTGGGATGATGGTGAACATGGCTAGATTTTTAGGGATGTTGGCGGGCATGGATTAGGGTTTTACTTAGTCAAACCCTAATCAGCCCTTAACAGCCGTCAAACCCTAGCTTAGAATTAGGTCTTGGCCGTCGGCCCATTGCCCTCTGCCAGCCTTAATTCCCCTCTATAAATAGACTGTCTTTGGCAGTCTTGAAAACACACCAAATACGTGCCAAAGGCAGCATCTTCTGCTTGTATTCTTCCTCTCCCCCTGATTTTCCAGTTACCTCCTCGTCATAATTCCCTCGTTCTAATATTCGGCCAAATATATTTGTATTCTGGTAACTTGGCTATCTAATTCGGATTCTGGCTACTGAGTACTGTTCAAGGTGAACGAGACGGAGTACATCTGATCGTTCTGGACCATCTCATCCTGGGAGGAGCTGTGTTGTACCCATTGCACTGGTGAGTCGGGGCACTCGTTTCTTCAAGGCAAACAGAAATTCTCTGTGATTTGGTCGTCCTATTGATTCTGTTACGATACAGAATCCTTAAGATAAGTTTATTTTAAAACTCAATATCTATATTAGATAAATTTGACAGCATGTTTTATTGCTTTTATTGCCTTGGTTGATTTATGAATTTTGGCTTTTCTTAGACTCGTATCTGATTAATAATATGATATTCTGATTTGCGTTGAATTTGACATATATTCTGATCACGTATGTTGTATGTTTAATTCTAATATCGCATGCTTTATTTGAATTTCATATAGATAAAACGCACGTATTGCCTTAACTGTGATTATCTTATCCATTCCTGATAATCTGACTTGCAATATTTACTTATTGCTTTGGATTACTGCATGTTGGCAAAAATCCTGGAAATAACAATACACAAGGCTGTTTCAAAGTTCACTTACATGGAAAATATGGTATATCTGCAAATACACGTGAAAAACAGCAGCTGAATGAAATTTTAAGCACTTCTGTCTGTAATATGCCTACATGTATGAACAGATAACCGTATACAAATAAAGTTCAGTTGCATAAATTCAAGGCTGGAAATATGTTAATAAACAGACAAATTTACAAAATCCAAATTGTGGTCCCCTTTAGCATTACAACATCTAAACTAAGTTTGGTGAAAGTATGATAAATATTAATTACACTATTTCCTTCAAGCGGGATATGTCAACCTTTATTCTTTCATTTCAGGCTACAGAGATGCCAAAATCAGACAAAAGCAAATTGCTGATAAGTCAAATGTAAGTAACGTCAGTAATCACAAAGATAATAGAAGACGGAAAGAGAAAACGTCTGGCTGTATGTACTCATCAAACACCACATTTTCATGCCAGGGAAAAGACAAACGAAGAAAAGTGTGTTAGGAACAATTTATCAAAAATTATTTACAGTATATAAATAAGGAAGAAGATAAGCCCTTTTGTGTGTATATTGGCTAGCAACAAAAAGTAAACATCAAAAACACCTTAGAGCACACACCTGTACCAATCTTCTGGATGGGAAATCATTAACCTATTAACATAGTTCAGCTTACCTCACCCATTGACGGTAGATTAGTCGACTGTTTCATTAACGTCTTCTTACAAAAGTAAGCATCCAAAGTTTCAATTGGTACCACTATTAAGAGCAACCACACCTAACAGTTGTAATGATGTTCAGTCGGTTCTGGTGAAAACTTCAACTAGATGCGTTTTATGGATCTTGTCTTCTAGAGTCAACTTGAACATCTAGTTGAGATGGTGACGATGATGTCCGATTGTGGGATCTGTGTTTATGAGTATCCTCTGCTTGAGAAGCTAAGTATTCAAGCGCCATAACAATATCACTGATCAAGGGGCGGAAACTTGCTTGTTCCTGAAGACACATTGTTGTGATTGCAATAGCATGGTGCAGACTCCGGACGGAGAAGCGCCCTTCTAGTAGAGGGTCCACCATCTGGACAAATTTCCTTCGGTCCTTTAGAAAAGGACGAGACTGCAAGGAAAATAAAATTACTAGTGCTTAGAAGCAAGGTTATATTATATGGAAAAGAAATATGGTCGAAAAATATGAGATTTTGCTCTAAGCTACAAGTTGATCCTCCATGTTTTAAGTTGTCCAAACTCAAAGTCAGAGAATATGCACTCACCCACACAACAAGATTTTGCTCTCCTGGCATCTTAGTGCAGTCAATAGCTTTGCGGCCAGTAATGAGCTCCAAAAGAACCACACCAAAGCTATAAATGTCGGATTTTAGAGTGAGTTTGCCGCTCATGGCATATTCTGGGGCACAATATCCATAAGTTCCCATCACTCGTGTCGAAACATGAGTATTGTCACCAACAGGTCCCAGTTTGGCAAGTCCAAAATCAGACAACTTCACATTGAAGTCATTGTCCAACAATATGTTTGAAGATTTCAAATCACGATAAATGACAGGTGGATTTGCTTTGCAATGAAGGTATTCAAGGCCACGAGCAACATCAACCGCAATCTTGAGTCTAGTGCTCCAACTCAGTGGCTTCTGACCAGGCTCTACATCTGACAATAAAAAGAAATACTTATTGACATATATGCCTTAGGTATATCTAATGTTTCTCGTACAGGATTCAGAGCAGTGACCAAATATTCACAGCAGCCGAGTGGCCTTTGGCCCAACGGCATAAGCCTCACTTATAAAGTGAGGGGTTCGAATCTAGCGGAGACCCAGCGTATGTGTGTATAGATGGGATAAAGAAAAAATACTAAATATTTACAGCCTAGAAAGTGGAACAGCTTTTGCCACCTGTCTACAGAGGCCAAAACTGCTTCAGCACCTTCAAAAGAAAAACAAGAATAAAAAGAAAAAGTGGATAAATTCAGAGCCTTATGTAGTGAGTTGATGATATTTTCTTTCTTTTATGTCTTACTATCATCTTCAACAAATAAGAGGAAAAAGCAGAAAGTGTTGAGACGTTGGAAAATGGTCAAGAACAACTACATAAATCGATTAAGAATTTCAACTGAAAAAAAGGAAATCATAGACTACCAAATAGATGATTCTCCAGGCTACCCATTGGCATGAACTCATAAACCAGGAGCCTCTGGTCACCATCAGTACAATAACCGATCAAGTTCACAAGGTTTGGATGGTGCAGCAGACTTAGCATTAGAACCTCCACAATGAATTCTTGATTCCCTTGAAGCCCTTCAAGATTAAGTTGCTTTACAGCAACAATCTGATCATCAAATCCAACTGGTGAGCGCCACATGAAGCATAAATTGCATTACTCTAAGCTAAACAGAAAATCCCTTCCAATTAATTCATATGGCTGATCTTTTAGTAATCATCTATTGTTTCCAATTGCCAAAAGAGCATGTTTTGTTTCTCCATTCCAAATACATATATTTAGAAACATCCAAATATAAAAATCAATGGAAAACAGACAGATTACCAAGCCAGATTCCAGGCGACCTTTGTACACACTTCCAAAACCCCCTTCGCCAATCAAATTAGCCTCCCGGAAATTCTGCGTCGCCATTGCAAGTTCCTTGAATGTGAAGCTGCGAGCCACATTGGCCTTCTGGGAATTGCCTTCCTTGCTTTTTGCTCTCACAGAACCACCCTTCTTTCCACTGGCTACAGAATTCAACAACACAAAAGCAAAAACATAGAAAAAATGAATACCTTAAACAAGTATTAATTAAAAAAAGAAAATATGAATACTTAATCAACTATTAATTAAAAAGAAAAAAGAAAAATTCAAACTTTGAGCTATTTCTTATCATGTTACCATTATCATTGGCATTTGCCTTTCTCTTCCCACCAACTGCATATGAAACCATTGATTGAAAAATTACATGTTAAAATCATACACATTTTACAAAAACAAGCATCGACCTGAAAATATGAAGAAGGGAATGGAAAAATAAAAAGAACCTGAAGAATCAATGGATCTTGGGGCCATATCTCCATCATAATCTCTAACATCCTTACTTCGAGGGCTCATGCAAGAAAAGCAACCCATCTCTTTTTTGCACAGAGAAAGAAAACCCCCCACCTCACTCCCACCCCTCTTTATATTTCAAATTCTTTTCCCCCTTATAAATTTGATCCTTCAAATGAAAGCAGAATTTACAGAGTCACAGGCCCAATTAAAATTCACCTCAACTGTCACATAACAAACCCATTGTCATTCATCAAAATTTGCAAGCCAACACACACACACAAATAAAAAAAAAAGAAAAAAGAAAAAAGAAAAAAGAAAAACAGAAAAACAGAAACAGAAAAATACTAGGAGAGAGAACAATTGCAAATTCCCTCTCCTCCCATAATGCAAGAAAACCCAAGTCCCAGAAAATAAAACATCACACAGTCAAACCTCCCCACCGCACTGTCACACAGATCTAATGCAAAAGTAATAATTACCACAAAACCCAAAAGCAAAAGACAAAAAATTTAAATTCCAAAAGTCACCACACAAAATGTAAAAAAGATTGCATCTTTCTAGAAAGAAAAAAGAAAAGAAAACGATTAAAAAAGAAGAAGAAGAAGAAAAAGAAGAAGGAAGAACTTCAAACCGAGCACATTGAAATGTAACAATTAAAAATAAGCCCAAAATTAAACAACAAAGGATTTTCTTTTCCTATATTTGGCTCAGCATTTTCCTTTCCTTACAACCACAGCCCTCTTTTAGCGCCACCTTTAACGGTAATTCCTCCCCTTTTTCCTCCTCCTTTCTCTCCAAAATTGAAAATCTTTTTCCTTCCCATGAGTTGTTAGTGTGTGTAGGGTGTGGGCCTTTTGGGGAAAGCAAAGCAATAAAAGCATTCAGATGAGTGATGCAGGTCACTCTCATTCACAGCTAGCATTTAAACGTTTGGGTGAGGATGTATGTTAAAGTACTGAAATACGCTCGGTTGTTAGTAGGGTTTACTAATTGCATGCCACTGTCATAATTTTTTTCATTAATCTTGATTAAGTTTTTGTAATAATGATGGGCCCTTTTTTAATTAATTTTTGGGGACATTTTGACAGTGAGTGAGACAAAAAAGGGAGACTAGATATGGATTGGTTAGAAAAGGGCATTCACATGGGATCTTTTTTGGGGATCTATCTATCATTAGATTGGATTTTGGGGGTCAATTTTTATTTTTAATTTGTTTGGGGATGGTACCCTATTGACACTAATAATGCAAAATTAAAGGTTGATAAAAGACTGTAACTTTAATTATTGTGCTTATTGGAGTAAGAGATTAGTATATGCAAAATGGTGTGATTTAAAGAAATAGTTAGTGTAACTTTATTGATCAATAATTATAATGTGGTTTGATATTATATTGTATAGTAAAATGTTGGCAATATACTTTTTCATGTATGTAAGAACAATATTGTGTTATCATTTTTGTCAATTCTTTTTCTTTATTATTTATCTAATTTTAAAGATATGAGTATAGAATGAATTAAAAAGATTCATATAGAAATGAAGAAGGTTTAAAAGATAGGATATCACTTTATTAACGTGAAACAAAGAGGAAGTAGTGGATACTTAATATACCTATGTGGTAAAATATTTAATTATAAATGATTTTTTTTCATTGTAAGAAATGACCATGTAAATCAATAATTTAACTTTGTTAAGAAAATATCATTTAGTTTTTATCACTTTTTACCATTTTTTATAACCATGATCCAATAAGTTGAGCGACGACATTATTTTTCCTCCTAAACAAGCTTTTTGATTCACAAAATAAAATTCAAACTTAACATTAAAACTTATCAAATAATGAAAGATATTTGCAATTAATATCTAATTATAAGGACAATCCAAATGAATTTTAAAAATCAAACTTACTTAATTCATGTCCTCTCTCCATTCTTCATTGTGATACTTGAACCATGTTCAAAAAATTCAACAATTTATGTTTTGATTTTTCCAAATGTCTACTATAAACTCACCAAATTTGGGCAAATCACCACATTGATGCTAAATTCTAAATGGCCTAAGCCCTCACATTTCTCCCTAACTAAATCAAGCTAAACAAGCAAAGAAATTGTTAAGCCCTAATAGGGGATTGGTATAATACTCCCAAGAAATTGAATAGTTATTTTCAAAGACAATGACATGCTCCAATTATTGGTTTTGACAATTGAGTGATGAGAAAATGCCAAACAGAAGCATGATCTCTATTTCCCCATTGGCTTCAATTTTCTTGGGAAATAAACAACAATTTTCATCTTCATTGGGTCAAGAACTCAACTATTTGTTGAAAAATTTGTAAAACTAGTGGACAAATTAGATGGATAGGCCTCCACAAATTTCCAAGATGATAGTGCATGGGGTCCAATTACAGGTCTAGTTTGGTTGTAACACTCTATAAGACCCTTATACATTGATGCATATATTATTAAAGTCAAATTTTCAACTCATGTTTGTAGTAACTTTTATTGTTGACCCTTTTTAATTTATATCACTTTATATAATTAAATTAAATTAAATTAGTCCATATCACACCTTAAGCATTTGTAAATTAGTCAAGCTTGACAAATTTATATAATTAAATAAAATTAGTCCATATCACACCTTAAACGCTTGTAGATTAGTCAAGCTTGAGAAGAGTTTATCGTGCTAAATAAGCAACATTTATTTTCATAAATAGAACATAATTAAGTCTATTATCATAATCACACGCTAAATAATTAACTTATTATTTATCATATAATAAGAAAAGTGATGAAATTTACTGAAATTCACATAAAAAAGGTTAAAATAAAATTAATTTGAAAATCAAATCCTTTCTTATTTGGAAATAAAATAAAATAAAATAAAATAAAGTTATGACAAAACGATCATTACCCATTAAAATTTTAAGCTTTTATGATACCAAGGTAGATGTGGAGGTATATGTTGATATGTATCGAATTCAAATTATACAAATAATGATCAGATCAATTCGTCACCGACATAGAGATCAACTGCATTAAAATTTTATCCTGTGATTATGCATCTGTATTTCAAGTTACTCAACTTCTTTAATATAAAACATGATAGGATATCATCATATATGAACATACTATATTCAATTGATGAAGATCTAAGTTTGTACACGAGCAACATATCCTTCAGTATGTGATCTTTGTATGGATTAATATGTAATATACTCTACCATTAAAGGTCAAATTAGTCTATATGATGCCAAGTTCTTCATTTTCACAGAATTTTTGGCAGGATGTGATTAAACATAGGGAAGAGTCAGTCTCGTGACCAGAAAATTTGGGCCACCATCCAATCATTGAATGCCATGTTTGGTTTCTCCAACAGCCCATTTGCATTGCATGTGAACAAATATGAATATTTGCCATAACAGGCACAAGATAACTAGCATGATACCCTAATTCAGGTTTATGGGCAAATTATTTGTAGTTTTCTGATGATTAATGCTAATTTGCTAAATAAAAAAAATTAGGTGGGGGCGGGGGCGGAGCGGCGGAAATTGGATACATATATATATATATATATATATCTTATTAAATCCCAAATTTCACTTTTTCAACATCTAATTCAGATGATTTTGGAAAGATCATATATATCAATCATCTTTCTTTGATAGGATCAACATTCCAACTTCAAATATCTAGATTTTTGCTACAAAGACAGAAAAATTTTGAATCGGAAGAAATCTTGTCCATTATTATAACTAATTGCATTAAACCTTTTCGTTTATTATTAAAGAAGGGTCGAAAACTTCCTCAAAATTGATTCAAGACTTGGTATTTTTCACTTTTTCATTAAAGTTTGTAATTATATCCAATACTGCTTGCATCTCCCATTGATCAAGTTTCAAGACAACACTAGACGATAATTTTTGTTTGAACTTCAAATGTAGTAAGGCCCAATTAATAATTATATATTTGGCTATTTATTCTCCTGAAACTGTATATTAATCACATGACAAGTTTAAAATTAAAATTTATTGATTTCCACTTTGAGACTTAAGTAATGTTACAAATTGGTCCTTCTCCTATTTTATGATTTGTCTTTCCCTTTCCACAGCCCAACTTATAGGTATTAGTAGCCCACAACTTCTCCCATAAAGCTGTAAGGGTTTTCTTGTGGGCCTTGTGACCCGAGGAAGACTATCTTATTGGACCCATTACGGATTGCCAACAAACCTTTAACCCAATACCAAGTTGCCAACCCGAGTTGATTAGAAATATTTTTTGGGCCCGTTTGGTTTCATTTTCATTTGTTATTTCTATCATTTTGAAATTTTGAAAAGGTAGTTAGTGAAAATAGATTGAAAAATGAGTTTGTAATTAGATAAGTTATTAGAAAAATAATAATTATATTAGATTTAGTAGGTTGTACATGAAGAGAGATAGTAATAATAAAATATAGAGAGAAAATATATAAATTATTAGGAGAAGATATATATTATTGAAAAATGTGTTTGAGAATGAAAGTAAAAATGATGTTGGGTGAAAATGTGTAAAAAATAATGTATTCGAATTTTCAAATAGTAGAAAATGATATTTAAAAATGAAACCATACGGATTGGCTTTTCAAAGTCTGTCTCACATTTTATTTACAATGACGTCTTTATTTTGTCATTAAATCCCCCCCCCCCCCCCCAACAAAAGAAAAAAGAAAAAACAACTTATATTAAAAATTATTTTGGATTAATCATAAAAATGGCTTTTAATTATCCAATGCACATAAGCAGAAGGCTGACATATTCATAAAATGAGCTTGTAATTATAAAAAAATTCGAATTCACTGAAATTTCTATGTATTGACGAGTGAACGACGCGCAACAATGTTTTTATCAAGTGCTTTATTCTACCAAAAGAAAATTTTGATGATAAAATATAACATTTTACAATATTATTAAAAGGTTAACTACACATTTCATTAGAACTAGCAATTTGGTGCATTCTATGCATTCAATACATGTGCTAAATTTTTATAGTATTTTTTTAATATATAATAACAATATTTTTTTTCTATAATGTAAATTTATTTAAATAATTTAATATATTTATTTTATTTTTTGTAAATAAGAATTAAGAAGTTGTAATGAAATTGTACTTATACAATAGATGAATTATAAAAGGAAATTAGTATATAGCTTCCAGTTATTAAAAAAAAAAATATATATATATATATATACATATATTAAAAAAAAAAAAAGAAATGAGGCATTTAAGGGTTGTTTGAAAATACATCAAAAAAGAGTAGGCGTTTTATTAATAATATAAATTTAAAAAAGACCAAATGTGACATGTTCAAAATACATTAACATCTCCAAATGAAAATTCCATTGCATAATGGGACTCGGGATATTTGAATAAATTTGGGCACGTTTGGATATATAGATAAGATTGATAAGATTATAATAATATAGTAGGATTAACTATTGAAGATAACATAATACTGTATTTGATAACTAGAATTACACATAGTGGGATTCAAATGACTAACTTTTTTTCCCGCCATGATAAAGGATTACACAATCTTGACCAAATTATGGGGATTATTTATCAACTAGCATGTGCCCGATGTGATGCACCGAAAATGATTATATGATTAAATAATTTATTTTATAATAATATTTATTTTACTTCATGTGATTAAAACATGAATTGTGATTATTTTTAGCATTTAATGAAAGAAAATATATTACTCTTTAAATAAAATAATATGAATATTTCAATTAAAAATATTCTGTTTGAAGATATTTTATACTTAAATAAGTTGTAGAATATCAAGAATTGCTCACTCTAAGTTTCTAAATTATACAAAAATTTATAAAATGATAAAAATAAATGATGAAGATGAAAGTTGGGTTTTTACTGGATTGGGCTAACGTTTAGGAAATTCGACCCGAATGGTCGAAAGGGGACTATTCCAAAAGAACTCGGGCGAGATCTGTAATCACGAGCAAATGTTAGGCTAGCCAAGGGGCACTCCGATGCTCAAGTCAGTACTGGATCGATAAGAATAATTGAGCAGTAGAATGAAGGCTTTTGTAAGAAATGGCATATCTAGAGAGTGGCTGATAATGGGGTATTTATAGCCTCTTCCTGGTGGATGATATGTCTAAAATGCCCCTATTGCATGTTGAGGGCTCTTGTCTTTGTAGGGGGAACTTTAGGTCATCTCTCATCCCTGTACTATTCCAGGTAGCTTCATCTCCCACTTTCAGGGGCAGAATAGTACATTGGTGGCGCGCCTCCTGTCAGGGACGGCGACAGGGGTGGTACTGGGGAAACATGCGTCATTAATACGGAGGCATGTTGCTTATCAGGGCATTTAATGTGACAGAAAAATAATATAGTTCCGAGGCGACCACGCTGGTCGACACAGGTATCGACCATAGAAATAGCTTCTCGGCTGGGTGGTTGTCGGGAGCCGTGTCACTTCAAGCTGACGGGTTTGACCTGCATCTAGTTGAAAGCCAACGGGATCGAGCGAGTGGTCGATTACAGTTGTCGACCCAACTGGGCCATTGAGGCGATATGGGTTAGAATTGCGCTCTTGGGTCGATGGTTGTTGGGCTAGGTCTACTGGGCCATCCCTCATCAGAAGTCCCCCTCACTCTAGGGTCCTGATCGAGCCTGTCGACGAGAAGGAACGGGGAGTACTTACGTTGCTGAATTGCGGTTTAGGAGAGTCGTCTGGGGTTTTGTATATTCGACCAAGGTTTCTGGTGCATTTAATGCATCTCAGCGTCAAATGACGGCTATGCAATTATTATCGCCGGTTGAGTTCCCGCGCTCAAGTACCTATAAATAGGTGCGGTAAAAACATTCATTTTTCACTTTCACTGCATTGCGTTTGGCCGAGCTTCAAATTTACAGAGCTCTCATCCTTTCATTCCGTGCTCTAGAGTTTCGTCGAGATCTTGTAAGTTTTTCTTTTCAATTTTAGCTTTTCCTTAGCGATTCCTTAAACATGTCGAGTATGTCCACCAGTGATAATGAGGCCACTAGGTCATATAGGAGTCCACTCCGAGGGAAGGGTGGTACTGTTAGCGGGTCAGGTAGTTCTTCGAGCGATAGCTCGACCTCCAGTAGTTCGAGTGATGCATGCACTGTTTCTAGAGGGGACGTTGGCCCAAGTGAGGGGCCAGTGTCGCCTAGTCGACTCTTTACTCCAGATCACTATAGTGAAATCCCATCAAAAATTACTTCCGTTGACCTCGCCTGTATTAGGGAGCTTTATCATGTTACTGCTGAGTATGAACTGATAGCCCCTGGTCCTCAGGATAGAATGCATCGACCTCCCAAGGGGTGCATTACTATTTTTGAGGAAGCCTTTAGATGTGGACTTAGATTCCTCCTTGCTCCAGCCATGTCACCGTACTAGGAGGTTTAAGGGTCTGCATAACACAGTTGTTACCTAACTGCTTCTCGACCATATATAGTTTTGTAGTCCTTATGCATTTGTTCGACCAGCCTGCTTTTTTTGAAAATTTCTCTAACCTCTTTCATCTCCCGATGTCTCGGAAGTCGGGTAGCACTGACGAGTCAAGGTTCTACTATCTCATGGCCCGACCGCTTTGAAAGTTTTTAGTTACTCTATCTTCTTCTTACGGTCAAGAGTGGAAAAAACATTTTCTGTATGTTCAAGGGTCTGGGGGGTTTAATGTTCAAAGGGGTTGGTGGAGGAGGCATGTCGAGATGCTAGGTAACTTGACCCCAAGTTGGCCAAATACCTTCATCTAGGACCTAGTCGAGTTTGGCCATATGGAGGCCTCTATATTAACGGAGGAGAGGTGTTTGGTATTGGCTGGCTTGTCGCCAGCTGGGCTGGACTTACCAACGGGTGATCGACTAGGTAGAAGTTCTTTGTCAATTTTAGGACTGTTTATTTTCATGCATTTTTCTGTTCGAGTCTAATCTCCTTTTTTTTTGCTCGTAGATCGAGAAGACATCATGAACTGTGCCAAGTAGGAGGCATTAGCTCAAGCTCAGAGAAATGAGAAGCGTCGTTAGGCCACGATAGCTCGACGTGAGGTCACTTCGGCCGTGGCCCCAGAGCTCCAAGATGCTCAACCTTTTCCGGGCCTATCGCCAGTTCGATCGGTGGCGACAACTAGCAGTAGCCTTGCTGACCAGAGCAAAAGACAACTAGTCGAGCAGGGAGGTCCTGCTCCTAAGAAGGCGATGGTCAGCAAAGGCGAAGGAAAGACCGCGGCACTTGGCCAGCCTTCGAGCTATGATTTGTTTGGGGCAACGGGGGGACGATGTACTGTTTCAGTTGCCTAAGTTGTTGTCTCCTCGATTCGGGGATGGAACTCGCCATGGCCATGCACAACTCGTACTCGATGGTGTCGGCGGGGTCTATCGGGGCCGCCCCTCTCAAAGTGATGATGGCCAGGCTCTTCGCGTCTGACCAGAGAAAGTTTAAGGATCTGAGCTAAGATACTGCGCTCAGAGCTTTGGCGTACCATACTAACATAGCAAGCGTTTGGTCGATTGAAACATTTCGTCGAATGCACTATTTTTAGTCGAGCATGGTGTACTTATATTAGGTTTCCCTTTAGGTAACCCAGCTGGGCTACCATTTCTACCGGAGGTCGGAGTTGGCCATAGTCGACCGGGATCAACTGGAGGAGGGGGGAATATGGAGACGATGAAGGTGCAGCTCAAGTCCTCACAAACTAGGCTCGACCGGCTAACAAAGGAGGTTGAGGGTCTCTGTGATCCACTCGCGACCACCAACAAGTAACTGGTGCTCGCGATTAAGGAAAAGAACAAGATAAACGAGCTATTGCACCAAGCTCGGCTGGATGCTCTTCAAAGTTATGAGTCTGGCCGAGCCGCAGGGCGTAATGCTGCTATGCAAAAAGCTCGAGCATAATTTTACAAGATGCTCCCCCGCCCATGCGACGGGAGACTGTGTGCAGCAATTCATGCTGTGCTCGGCATTTTAGGATGCGAGCGTTGTCTTCTCCCTAGATGACACCAAGAATGCGTTCGACAAAGCCGTCCAGCAGCTGGAGTTTCTAGGCTACGCTTTTAGGCCAGAGGACAAGGACCTGATTAGACCTATCTTGGATGAGAAGCTGTAGCCGTATCTCGAGCCCGAGGAGGCCGTTACAGAAGGGGGGCTGCAGGAAATGTCTCGATTAAGCCTCTAACGGCTACGCAGAAGAAGGAGGCTGAAGTGGCGACGAGGTTGGCTGATGTGGCAAAGGAGTTCACATTCGCGAATGATTTTGCCTTCGAGATCCACAACGGCATGGTCGACGCCGTTGAATACTTGTTGTACCCTAGCGACTTTTTGGTCGATGAGGCAAGGCCTTCTCAATCAATGACAGCTGCTCTTCCGCCTGCTACTGTTAGGCCCGAGCAAGAGGCTAGTAACCCTCTAGTTGTTCCCATCCCGTCGAGCGATGAACGTGACCATGCAATAGAAGAGGGTGCTCGGGGGGCTCTGGCTGAGGGTGCGGGGTTGAGCAACCAGTGAAGATTTTTATAGCTAGTATCTGGTCGTCTTATAAGGCATTGTACTATGATCCCTGTTGCCCCCTTGTCTTTGCAGTCGAACATTTGAAGGTAATAAAATGGCAGTTTGTTTGCTTTACCATTGATGCGTTATTATCTTTCGTCGCTTTTATTTTATTTTGGTATCTTTGCTATTGTCGAACAAGGATAGTTGATAAACAACTTAGTTGTAGATAACCTAAATCCCATAACGATGATCATAGTCGATTTAATCGGCAAACGCAAACAGTAATAAACTGTTACAACTATTGTGATTGTACGAAAGCGAGTGGTTCGTCTAGATGATCTTAGTCACTTAACATTTGTTACCAAACTATCTCCAACTATAGGGTCGACTGATTAGCTTCAGGGCATTGCTCGATTCGACTGTGAGCCTTCGGCTAGAAAGCCTTGATTTGGCGAGTTGAAACCGCTAGGGTCGACTACGGGGTCGACTATAAATCATGAGCTTGAAAGCTTTGGGGCGATTTGGAGCCGCTTGAGTTGACTACGGGGTCAACTAGAAAACTTGGGCTAGAAAACCTTAGGGTGACTTGGAGCCGCTTTAGTTGACTACAGGGTCGATTGGAAAGCTTGGGATAGAAAGCCTTGGGGCAACGTGGAGCCGCTTGAGTCGACTACAGGGTTGACTGGAAAGCTTTATCTTACATTCTTAAATTGTTGGGGGGTTGTTCTCTATTACAAGCGACAAATGGCAAGATTGCTAAGAATTTCATTTATATGAGATAATACAATATGGGTTACAAAGCTTTTCACACGTAAATTTTTTTCAAGTTTATGGCCTTCCAGGGTCGCAGGAGCTCATCACCGTTGGTGCCCGCTGGTCGATATGTGTTATTCTTTGACACCTTAACGATAGTATAGGGACCGTCCCATTTTAGGTCGAGCTTGCCAATGTTCTTTGATACTTCGGCTTTCTTTAGAACGAGGTCCCTGACCTTAAAATGTCACAGTCGAACTCTTTTATTGTAGTTCTCTGCCATCTTTGATCTATAGCGCTGTATAGTGTTATAAGCTTCTTGCTGCCTCTCGTCGATGGTCTCTAGGTCGAGTTTCCTTTCAAACATATTCCTTATTAGATTGAAGTGAATCACCCTAGCTGTGAGGTGTATAAGTTCAGAGGGGATGATTGCGTCGGAACCATAGACCAAACTATAAGGGTTGTGACCTGTGGCTACGTAAGGGGGGGTGGTTCTTTACACCTATAACATCCCAGGGAGGTTGTTAGCCCAGCTTAATCCTGACACCTCTATTCGAGCTTTCAAGTGGTCGAGGACGGTTCTGTTCATTACCTCGGCCTACCCGTTAGATTGGGGGTTTCCAACTGAAGTAAAGTGCTAGCTGATCCCTAAGGCTTCGCACCAATTTCATGATTTATGATTTGAAACTGTGTTTCGTTGTCTGAAATGAGGATCTTGGGGAGACCAAAACATCAAATAATGTTTTTCCAAATGAAGCTCCTACATCAGTTATCTTTGGGACTGCCTCAGCCTCAACCCATTTGGTGAAATATTCAACTGCCATAATTATGAATTTCCTCTGACCAGTGGTCTTTACTAGCTGCCCTACAATGTCAATCCCGCACTGATCGAATGGCCACACGACCTGAACATAGATCATGGGTGCAGTGGGCTGGTGCGAGATGTTAGAATGGACTTGGCAGGATGGACACTTTCGAGCAATGTCAATAGCATCTTTTAATCGCGTGGGCTAGAAGTATCCATATCTGATGACCTTATGTGCAAGAGATCTTTCTCCTGAGTGGTTCCCACAAATAGCTATGTGGCTATCCTGTAAGACCTTATGAGCTTGGTCTGGGTCCAAGCACCGTTGGGGTGGTCCTGAGATTGACCTCCTGTAAAGCTAATCATGCTCATCGAGGGCAAACTTGACGGCTTGACCTCAAGGTCTACGTGCCTCATTTTTGTCTTCAAGAAGTATGCCTTGACTCAAGTAGAGTTTTATTGCATCTTGCCAAGAAAGGACTGTTTCCCTAATGTTTTCTATGAAATTCTGGCCGAGAATGCCGATAGATGGTTTATTGGCGACCAGAAATGTTATCGTTCTATCTCTTGTTCCTCCAGTCGAGCTGGTAAATTTGGACAGGGCATCCGCTTGCTCATTCTCATATTGAGGTACTTAGCTGAGGGAGAACTTTTTGAATGATTGTTGTAATCTTTTGACCTCTGCTAGGTATTGGCTCATGGTCGAGTCCTTAGACCCAAAATTTCCTTTGACTTGTTCTGCGACCAATTGAGAATCTGTAATTGCTGCCAGGTGCTCGACCCCACGCTCCACTGCCATCCTCATTCCGGCAATGAGGGCTTCATACTCCGCCTCATTGTTAGTTACTGAGTAGTCGAGCTTAATTGTAAGGTTGTACTCCTTTGTCAACGGGGTACTAAGTGCAACACCTATGCCTCCTTCTGAAGTAATCGCTGACCCATCAATATGTAGGGTCCAAACAAGAGGGGGGTCGCGATTTTGATCAGAGAGATTGACCTACTCGGCAATGAAGTATGCCAGAGCTTGCGCTTTTATAGCCATTCGGGGTTGAAAAGTAATGTCAAATTCTCCCAGTTCGATGGCCCATTTTGTTAATCTCCCTGATGTGTATGGCTTCACTAGCACCTGCTTTAGTGGCTGGTTCGTCAGTACTACGATTGAATGGGACTGGAAGTATGGTCGCAGTTTTTGAGCTGCGGTGACCAGAGCAAGAGCAATCTTCTCGATCTCCAGGTAGTTGTGTTCTGGGCCTTGTAATGCTTTGCTACAGTAATAGATTGGTCAGTAGCTTCCATCTTTGGTTGAGATCAGAACTGAACTGATTGAAGCCTCCGAAACAGCCAAGTAGAGATGCAGAACTTCTCCTAGTTTCAGTTTTGCAAGCATGGGCGATGAAGATAAATATTTCTTCAACTCAACCAGGGCCTGGTCATACTGCTTTGACCATTGGAAACCCCATTTTTTTTGCATTCCTAAGTATCTTGAAGAAAGGTAAGCTCTTGTCAGCCAAGCGGGCAATGAACCTGTCGAGGGCTATAATTTGCTCGATCAGAACTGCACATCCCTAATTGTTCGGGGTGGGGCTATATCTAAAATCGCTTGAATTTTTTGTGGATTTGCTTCAATGCCCCTCTGGCTG
The DNA here is from genome assembly GCA_018894105.1 of Jacaranda mimosifolia. NCBI lineage: Eukaryota > Viridiplantae > Streptophyta > Magnoliopsida > Lamiales > Bignoniaceae > Jacaranda > Jacaranda mimosifolia. The sequence goes on along the minus strand of CM032131.1, from coordinate 1,944,069 downwards.
ACCATGTAACCCAGGAACTTTCCTCCTCGAACACTGAAGGTACATTTGCTAAGGTTTAACTTCATGCCGAAGGCCCGCAATATGGAAAAAGCGTGGTTGAGGTCAAGAAAATGATCTTTGGCTCGCTCTGTTTTGACGATCATGTCGTCAACATAAACCTTCATAGACCTGCCAATTTCGTTCTTGAACATAAAGTTGACCAGTCTCTGGTAAGTTGCCCCAGCGTTCTTTAACCCAAAAGACATGACCAGAAAACAATAAACTTCATTAGGGACTACAAAGGAGGTCTTATTCCTGTCCTCGAGTGCCATGAATATCTGGTAACAACCTTGGAAAGTATCCATCATACTCAACAATTCACAACTAATAGTAGAATCGATTAGCAAATCTATGCGAGGCAGGGGGTAAGAATCTTTAGGACAAGCTTTATTCAAATCGGTGAAATTGTTACATATGCGCCACTTTCTCTCATTCTTGGGGACGAGGACTATATTACAAAGCCAAGAAGGTTATTGAATTTCTACAATATATCCTGCATCTAAGAGCTTATTGACCCCCTCTTCAATAATTTGGCACCACTCAGCATTGAAAGTTCCCATCTTCTGCTTCACCGGTTTGTACAAGGGGCCCACATGAGGCAATGAACGATGACACTGGGGTTGATTCCTTGGATGTCGGATGCTTTCCAGGCAAAGACGTCGATGTTCATACGCAGGAAATCGACCATAAGATACTCCATGTGGTGGCCTATATCAATTCTGATCCTAGTGGTCTTGTCAGGGTTCCCAGGTTCCAACTCGACTACTTTAAACTCCTCACCGGGTTCCACTCTAGTTTCTTCCAAATTCTTCTTCTTACTGGCTTGCCCTTCCTCGGGTTCTGCTACGGGGGCATCTCCTTAGGTCTTCAGTTGTGGTTGAGTCTTCTGCTCGCTCGACTCGACCGAAATGGTATAACAGCACCATGTTTTCTTAATGTTGCACAACAGCTCGCCTGTGCCTACTGGGTTGGAAATTTAATTTTCATATCGTACATTGAGACGATGACCCGGAAGTCATTGAGAGTTGGTCGCTCAATTATGGCATTGTAGGCAAATGGAGCATCGACGGCCAGATAGTTAGTTATGAGTGTTCTCCTGCGGGGGGCTTCCCCGAATGATGTAGACAAATTAATAGAGCCTTCCGGTATGATTTTTAACCCATCGAATCTAACTAGAGACGTGCATACATGCTCAAATTTCAACTGGCCCAGATTCATCCTTTTCAGGGTCGACAAGAAAATTATGTTGACGGAGCTGCCATTGTCGGCCAGGACCTTTCTTACTTCAAAATTGGCGATCTCAACGGAAACCACCATAGGGCAATCGGCCCTGTGGTCGACGCTTTTGTTCTCGAAGTGGGCAAGGTCGGCATCAGTAAAAGAGATAGGCTCTTCACTGATGGAGAGCTAGAACACTATTTCGATCGAAGTGAATTTGGTTGAATCAAGCCTTCTCTGGGTCTACCTCCTAGAAAACTTTGACTCTCCCCTAGTGGAACCTCCCACAATCATGTCGATAACTCCTCGAATGGGTGGGCGGGTGTCCTAGGCAGGTTTCTTCCCCTTATCTACTCCTCTCGGGTTGACTGACCTTTCTCTACGGAGAGTCTGATAAGTCTTGCTCGCTTCTGGCTGGATGCCTCCGGCCACATATTTCCTGAGGTGGCCTTGTCAGATCAACCTCTCGATCTCATCATGCAAATTGAAGCAGTTTTTTGTGTTATGGCCCTTCTGCTTATGGAAATGGCAGTATTTCCTCGATTTTTTCATGGCCTCTATTTCATCAGCTTCCTAGGTTTCTTCAAGAGGTTGTCATGCTGGATTGCGAATAGCACCTCTTTCCTTGAGAGGTTCTGAGGTGTATAATCATGGAATCATTTAATAGGAGATCGACAACCCTCTCTCTACTGTCGGTCATCCTTCTCCTTGTTCTTTTTTTAATCGACCTTAGGACTACCAAACTTAAGCTTGTTTATCTCCTCCTGGGTCATGTAACTCTCCGGCAGGTCGAGTAGCTCCTCCATCGATCGGGGGTGTTCCTGCACCAAGGCGTTGGCATATTCCTTGTGCTTGAGGCCTAGGAAAAGTACGTCGATCAAGAACTTAATCCTTAAATTATCTATCTTCAAAACCTCAGTGTTAAATCAGGTAAAGAAATCATAGAAGGACTACCCCTCATTTTGTTTCATTGTGTGGAGGTGGGTGTGAAGGAGTTTAGCCTTCATCCTATTAGCAAACTGGTACAAAAATTTGTCATACAACTGGTCATAGGAGTATATGGATGCTGGCTCGAGTTTGACAAACCAGTCGAGCGCAATGCCTTGGAATGTAGTGACCAACATCTTTGCAAGTATGTATTTGTTGTGATTATGCAGCTGCATCATGTTCAAACGGCATTAGATGCTCGTTTGGGTCCAACGAGCCATCATATCTCAGGAGTCCGATTGGAACTTTGGAGTCTACGATGAAGTGCTCTTCGATTATCTCTTGGACGAACAGAAACCCTCATTCCCGATGGGACCTTTGAGTGCCATCAGGGTTGGGGATCCTCTCAGTATTTCTTCTCGAGATCTCCTCCAAGCACCTGTTTAGTTGCTGCACTTGGTGGGATACTTTTTCCTACTCTTCTTGGTCCGCCTGGGTCATATTCCTGTCTGCCTGCAGCCTCTGCGCTCGACCCTATTGCATTGTGTGGCTCGAATGAGTCGAACGCAGTGATCAACAGAATCAGCAATCTCTTCTCGAAAGCCGGGCCTCAAACGGTCAAACCTATTGTGCTGCGGGGCTCGAAGGGGATGATCATGATGGTCATCGAAATTAGCAATTTCTTCCTGGGGGCCAGGTCGAACCCCCTCTCTGGTAAAGCACCTGGGACTAACCTCGCGGATAGCCAACAGCCGTCTCGATTTTGGTCAACTGTGGTTATCCCTAGGCACTCCTTCCTCGGGAGAGGGGGGAAGTTGCAGCGTTGCACTAGCTGCTGGGGCAGGTGGGCTATTGCGTGTCGATTCAGGGCAGCAGACAGTTGGGCGGAGATCTGAGCAGAGATCTGTTCACTAATCAATTGCATTAGCTGTGGCATGGTCAAGGTGATCACCTGTTCCGGCGGGATGCTAGGTCCTGGAGCATTTGTTTCTTGCTGAGGTTGGGGAGGGGGAGACACTGTCCTTCTGTTCTCCTCCATCTCTGAAGCGGCTCACCTAGTGTTTACCATTTTTTATTACAGTCTCAGTTTTCCCATAGACCACGCCAAATGATGAAGATAAAAGTTGAATTTTTACTGGATTGGGCTAACGTTTAGGAAATTCGACCCGGATGGTCAAAAGGGGACTACTCCAGAAGAACTCGTGTGAGATCTGCAATCACGAGCAAACGTTAGGCTAGCCGAGGGGCACTCCAACACTCAAGTCAGTACTGGATCGACCAGAATAACTGAGCAGCAGAGTGAAGGCTTTTGTAAGAAATGACACACCTTGAGAGTGGCTGATAATGGGGTATTTATAGCCTTTTCCCAATGAATGATATGTCTAAAATGCCCCTATTGCATGTTGAGGGCTCTTGTCCTTGTAGGGGGAGCTTTTGGTCATCTCCCATCCCTATACTATTCCAGGTGGCTTCATCTCCTACTTTCAGGGGTAGAATAGTACACTGGTGGCGCGCCTCCTATCAGGGACGACGACAGGGTGGGTACTGGGGTGGCATGCACCATTAATGCAGAGGCATGCTGCCTGTCAGGACATTTAATGAGGCAGAGAAATAATATGGTTTCGAGGCGACCACGCTGGTCGACATAGGTATCGACCATAGAAATGGCTTCTGGGCTGGGTGGCTGCTGGGACCCGTGTCGCTTCGAGCCGATAGGTTCGACCTGTGGTCTAATCGAAAGCCAACGGGATCGAGCAAGTGGTCGATTACAGTTGTCGACCCAACTAGGCCACTAAGGCGACATGGGCTGGAGTTATTTTATACATACATATTTTGATATGATAAGTAAGCAGATAATTTTTTAATAATATAAAGCCTTTTTGTATGATTTCTTAATAATGTGGAAGTTATAGTTACAATTTTCATGACATTTGAGAATTTTAAACGTTAAATATTTTTTATGAGTAAGTATTTAATATCTATGTACTTTGTCTATGAAAATAGCTTACATTAGATTATTAGTTATTTAATAACTAATTAAATAAGTAGTTTGTAACATACAATTTTTATAAGCTAAAAGATCGCTTAATATTTCATATAACTTTAATAAGTAAAATTTATTTATTTATTTTTATATATGTAGTTATTTTATTATTTTTGAAATTATCAATTAACATGTATTATGTACATGAATAAAATAATAAGTAATTTTTCAATATTCAGTTTAAAATAAAATATTGATCTCTCATAAGTTTATGTTGTAATTAGAATATAAAAATTATAAATAAATAAATGGGTACTTACTTTCAGTTAAAATTTTTTGATCTCACATCATTAATCCATGTAAAAATATTTCTATAAACTATTATAAGCAAAATTATTAAAATAAATGTACGTGATATAATTATAAAATAGTGTAATTAAATATATTGAAAAATATAAAAATTGTCATTTGCTATTTAAGTGGTCATTTATCAAACTTTTGAAACTTTTCAAATATGGAAACTATATATATGTCCCATATAAAAGAATTTATTTCAAATAATTGAAAATGAGGTATTCATTATTATATTGCTAAAAGACTAAAATGATTTAAATTAATAATATAAAAATAAAGTTAAGAATTTATAATTGTTGTAGGAAATAACTATTTATATTTGAAACAAATTCTTCAATGGACTTATTAGTTATATTCTATACATATAATTTTATTTAAAAATATTTTACATATCTAAAAATATTATTATAAAAATAATTGAATTTTAAAGACTTTGATAAATTGAAAACTTGCATATCAATTAATTTATAATTATTCATTTGTCAAACTTCTAACTCTTTAATAAATAAGTGATGATTCAATATTTTAAGTATGTCACAATGTTAAGAGATAATTATAATTGTTAAACATTTTAATTTAACTTTTGAAGTTGTGTAAAAAATAATTATTTAATTAATAAATAAAAATAATTTATTTGATTAATGATTGAATTTTTTTATTTACTTATTAATTTTTTTATTAGGAATAATTGAATACTGTATTACTTCAACTAAAAATAATGTGATTGTATCTATATAAATATAAAAAAATTATTAACTATGAAAAATTAGTTGTTGTTTTGAAGTTATCAACTACTTTTATTGAGATAAATATTAAGCCTTTTTTGGATAAAATATATAATTAAATTAAAAAAAATCTTAATCTTTAAATAAAAAATAAGATAATACTTATTAGAGCTTATATTTATAATTTCATTACTTCGTATATTCATTTAATTTTTTATAGTAATATTATCAAAGTGAATATAAATTATTGAATATGAAATATATCAATTGTGTAAAAGTATTTACTTAGCAATGAAAATTTGATTTTTAGTTGTATATAAATAATTTATTTATTGAATAGAAATAAAATGATTTTCTTATAAATTTTTTTTATAAATAAGTAAAAATTCAACCGATCGAAATAAATTTATCAAAGTACATGACATTATATAGAAAAAAAATTGAATTTTTTTTTCTTATATGCACATAATTAGAAATGGGTAGATCAAGTGCTAATAAATTTAATAAATATTTTTTATAGAAAAATATATAGTATTTATTCATTCATTTGATAAAAAAAATTGGAATAATTTCAACAACTTAATAAAATTATAATATTTTTAAATATTTCATAACATCACATTCGAAGTACATTATTCAAATATGAAGCATATATAATTTTTTTATTTAGAAAAATCTAGAGAACTGCAACCAAAATAATAGTAAAATAAAAATTCAATATCAAAGATAAATTCTTATATGAACATACAAAAATATTAAAAAATAGTATTGAAAATAAATATATAAAATATAATTAATTAAAATAAAAAAAAGGATTGCATGGTGATACTTTTAAGCAATATAAAAATTACAATTCTAAGTTGACCATAAGAACTTTAATTTTAAATAAATATTAAAAGAATAATAAAGTAATAACATTGATAAAATATTTAAATGTATTAAAAACATATCCAATTAATTTAGAATTAAAAAAAAAAATAATATACAGATGTGTCTCAAAAAATATTAAAAATTTTCCACGAAATAAATTTTAAATTAATTAATAAGAAAAAAAAACATCATTATATTATGCTAATTGGGGAAAGAATTCATACTATTAAAAGTATAGAATTGTACTACGAATAATGTAGAATAAAATATAAAAAAATATTTGTAGAATAATAAAATTTGTATATAAATAAAATATTTATCTATTAATCTTGTGATAAATTAAATTTATAAGATAGAATGTTGTGGTAAGAGTACTTAATATGATACTTATAAAATATTTTTTAAATTATACACTTATTTAGTGAGATAAAAATATGATTATAGATTTTTTTTTAATTATCATGTGAAATATAATTCTATATTGCAATTCTGGATAAACACAACATGATATTTTAGTTATAATAGATAGGTTGATCGTATTAAAATGAAATATAAAAGTAAATAAACAATCAATGAAAAATTTTCAATTGAATTAAAAACCTCAAATTTTAAGAATTGGACATTTAGCCAAAATTGTACAATTAGAATTAAAATTACATAATTACGAATCACATTCTGTTGTGCTATATATAATAGTATAGATTGGTAAATGAATTGTGGACCGAACCCTTCATCCATCAAGAGTTTAAAACACTAAAACCAAACACTTGATGGGGCCTCATATTATAATCTATCAAGCGCCATTCTACAATGCAAACGAACCCATGTGAATATTAAATGACTGCTACTTACGCACCCAAAATTTTTTGCAAGAAAAAAGAAAGAGAGAAAGAAAAATGTTGTGTTTCCAATCGAAACTGTGTATTAAAATTTGATAGAATTCCAAAAAAGACCAGATTTGTATAAGGCCAAAAGAGAAGAAATTATTAGATGAGGTGACTTCGGAAGCAATTAAAGGACAAAATCTCCCAATGATCTTAAAATCTTAGCCAAAAATAAATAGAGTGAACATTTGAACTTTGTGTGCAATTGAAGTACATAACTTGCGCTAAGTTAACTGAAGTATGGCGCCCCTTTAGCTGTAAAGCCATTCTCCGCGCTGCTCTTCTTTCCTCTATTTTCACTCCCCAATATATGTTCATATATAATTTTTCAATATGTAGTGATCATATTCATGCACTATTTAATAACAATCATGTACTGGCAATCAATTTACTATACAATAACAATATTCCAACCCTCTATTTTCAATAATAAATAAAAAATACTTTTTCAATATGTATGACAAGGGAAGATCAAAAATTATAATTTTTCAATGTGTGTGTATGTCATATATATATATATATATATTGTGACATACATATATATAGTACTTTCTGAATAAAACGAGTTAGAAAATAATGACTAACAATTTATTATTAATTTATTTGTCATAAATATTAGCTTTCCAGTGAACCGCAATTGTCTAAGAATTGATCTTAGCATACTATTAATGCATAACAATTCTACTATGTTTGATTCATGAATTTTGGCGAGGAAAAGAAAAGAAAATACTAAGAAAAATACTTATGGTTGTTTGATTAGTGAGAAAAATACTAAAGAAAAAAAAATTTGAGAAAAAATACAGTGTATTTGAGGAAAATAAATTTTCCTCATATTGAAGTACTCTCTCTTATTTTCCTGCACTTTCTTCACTCGTCTTTTCCTCATTCCTTTCCTCATTGTTTTCTTTTATAACAACAAAACAAATTTGGGATGTTATATTTCTTTGTTTTCTTTTCCTTTTCCCTAATATTTTCTTTTCCTTACCAAAATTCTTAAACCAAACATAGTGTTAAAGTCAAATTCGCAATCTTATTAGTGAAAGAAATTCAGTAGAGCAAAAATTATTAATACCATAGAGAAGCAGTCATACACTAAAGAATTTTTGACTAATTTAAAATATTATTTAATATGATTAAAATAATTGAATATTTGATTGTTCGATAAAAATTTCAAAAAATTAAAGAGAATTCATAACTTTTTTAATTTTTTTTTATTATCTGAATATTTTAGAAGTTGAGTTAATTTCAATGCTCCTCTCGCGCTTTATGAATACAAAGTTGTAAATATTTAACAAAGTCTATCCTTTTTTAATTTTTTTATTACCTGAATATTTTAGAAGTTGCGTCCATTTCAATGCTCCTCTCGTCCTTTATGAATACAAAGTTGTAAATATTTTACAAAGTCTATCCTTTTTTAATTTTTTTATTATCTGAATATTTTAGAAGTTCAGTCCATTTCAATGCTTCTTTCGCTCTTTGTGAATACAAAGTTGTAAATTTTTTTTTTATAAGAAATAATGATGGTACATATAAACTCCATTATATTCACTTGCAATATGTTTGGTTCAAGAATTTTGGTGAGAAAAAGAAAAGAAAATGTTAAGGAACATATTTTTAATTGTTTAGTTGGTAAGGAAAATGCTAAAGAAAAAAAAAGTTGGAAAAAATTATAGTGTTATTGAGGAAAATGAGGAAAAAGCTTATTTGAGTTCTTTCTTATAATTCTCTAACACATTCATCACCCCTCTTTTTCCCATCATTTTTTTCATTATTTTCTGTAACAACCAAACAAATTTGAGATTTTATATTTCTTTATTTTCTTTTCTTTTCCTTAACAAAATTCTTAAACCAAACATAGTGTTAGCCTCTTTTTTCCTTTTCTCCCCCTCGTAATCATGCATGCTTAGTTGAGATATACATATGGCGTTAAATAGTAGACAATCTCATTGGCTATGATACTTCACTAATACAGTGCTATGCGCTTTTGTCTAACTACATAGAGTGAACTATATTTCTAGCAACCTTGTGAATTATGGACAAATTTTACAATAACTACACTCTATTGAACTATATATCTATGATACATCCATAGGTACTAAGCTATATGAAAGTGTGATTACTAATCATGTCAATTTATTTTCTTAAAATATACATTAATATAACTTTTTTTTTTTTTTCTTGGGATCTCAATATTAGATCCAACAACTTCGATAAACTCCTTAACTAATTATATCATTTTAAATATTTTATGTGTTTGTCACAATTCATTAGAAAAAAATATTTTCTGACTTGAAATCATTTATCCTTTATTATCTCACTGTAGTAAATCGCGTCATTGATGCTATGCGTTTTTGAATAAAAAATCACATTATTATTTAAATTGGGAATGTGAATCATCAATAATTAATTTAAAATCAACAACCAATCATTTACTATTATTAGTAATCAATGATCAATCATTATAAAAATCAATAAACTTTACATTTTTAATAAAATTCAAATCCCAAAAAATCATAAATCAAAGCATAATCAACTTTACCATTTGAAGTAAATTAGTAAATTGATAAATAATTCCAAGACTTACACAAATACATCCAATGCTCTTATGTACTATTTTCTCTTTCTGTAACTTTCTCAACACTTAATCATTGGGAGAATGAATCAATTCCAATGCCCTTAATCACTATCACTATTAACAAAGTCAAAACCCTAGCAAAAGGAAAATAAAATCAAGAATTCCTTTCTTTCCTAAGTCTAAAATTCCTACAATTAAAGAACAAATGCACAAGAAAGGAGAATTTAAAAAAGTATGGCAAAAAAAATTACCTTCTTTGCATCAAACCCACTTCAAATGCATGTGCATATTCTTTTCTTCTATCCCTAACCTATTCCAATAATTCCCTCCCTCCGCCATAAGCAACCTCTTAGACCACTGGAACAAACAATGAATAATGCCACTCCCGTGCAACACAAGATCATTAATTAATTTTTTGAATTAAACCATAATCAACATCATCTTTGCCATTTCATTCGAAACCCAGAATCTGATTGGATCCCGAACCATCTCAATGTCAAATTCTTCAAGTTATCATCATGTACCTCGCAGAACTTTTGAGGCCAACCGGGGGGCTCAACCGGCGTGAACCCTAACCCGGGCGTTCTATCGTTGGACTTAGGGTTCAACTTTTGGGTCCAATCCAAGACATAGGCAGACACGCGCCTCCTGAACTTGGCCTTGAACTCGGGCCACGCTTGATACTTGTAGTGATTGACCGCCATGTTTTTGGTATCCAATTTCTTGGTCTTGTACCCTGACCTCAACTGAAAATGGTGTATAACATTAAGCAACGAATCATCAATAGCATCTAATAAGACTATGGACTTGTGCCGGTTCTCATACTTCCGGCGACAATCATACCCCTGAGTCACTCCCATTGGTGGATGAACTTTTTGATTAGATGGGCCAAATTCATAACAACTGATGCTAACTTGGCCTAACTGAGATGAGTTTTTGGAAATTAAAATGTGTAGCAATGATCTTGAGGGTTCTGAGAAATTTTGCCAAGAGGGGGAGTATACAAATTCATCGACGTCCAAATACATCATCCACTTACAAACATTCTTCGCGTAAACTGCACTGTGGGAAAAACCAGCCTCTTGGGTTTTCGGCCATCGCCAGAAGTTGGTGGTGATATCAAATCCCTCTTTCACGAGCTCGCCCACAACTCTCCCCAAATCATCATCGCTCCCATTATCATACAATAGGAATTTTTCAACACCGATTTTGGAATGGTACAGCACCCATTCCCTCAAAAACTTGGTCACATCGTACACCATGGTGCTGGCGCACAGTAGAGATTTATTGTTATTCGATTCTAACCTGCGTGGGGGCATGTAGTACGCGACAGAGGGGACCACCCGGTTTTCCTCGACGATCTCAAGGAGACTTTCAGTGGATTAGCTTCCCCGCCAACTGGAGGAACCGCTGTTACTTCAGGACGCTTGCAGCGGAAAACTTCTTGTATGGATGTCGTGACAGCGGTCTTAACGCCGTTAATTGCGTCGTCTCCAAACACGCAGCGGAAACCCCTTGGCTTTCGATTGATTCCCTGTCGAGTGTTCACGCCTTTTACGAACAAAATGACGTCGTCATATGTCGTAAGAGAATCATACACCAGATAAGACCATAGCATGAGCGCCGGCGGCGCTGGTGATTTTCTCTCTCGAGGAGAATCCTCCGGAGACTTCAACAGCAACGGTTGCTTGAAAGGAAGCCTCCGGCGAGCTCTCACAGGCAAAATGCAACTAAACGTCGCTCGATCAGGAAACGGCAACACGCCTGAGAATCTCGCCGGGGATATCTCACTCGTCACGAATAAACAGGAGTAACCATCGAGATTTGACAGAGTGATCTCCGGCGAAATAACTACGAGCACCTCCCAGTCAGGGAGAAGAATCGCGGTGGTGGAGATTGGCGGAGGTGGCCGAGGCGGTTGGGGTAGCGGTGGCGGTGACGATGGAGATGGAGACTGAGATAAAGGGGACGGCGTGACGAGAGGGGTACTAGCATGCGGGGGAACTGCTGCGTCCGTGAGGTTTTCATGGATGGCATAATTGGCTGCGGCTGTGGAGGTGGCGGTGGAGGTGGAGATTATGGCGGGGGAGGGGGCGGGCTGGTCGGAGGAGAAAGCGGAGATGGCGTCGCGAAGGTAGTGGTGGTAGAGGGTGGCGCAGAAGAGGACTGAAGCGAAGACGTATAGAAAAGTCGATCGGACTTTACGGGCCATGAATGGGAGAGAGAGATTTGCTAGAGAGGGAGAGAATTTGGCTACTTTTATACCAGTAATTATAAATATCTAATTACTTAAATACCTAAATATTGTATTAATTCAATTGGGAAATGAATAATCAAATCCTATTATAATCTTATTTACTGCTTAATTTAGAATTGTAATAGAATTACTGAATTAGGATTGAGGAAATCTACTTCCTATAGGGGCAATGATGAATAGTATTATACAAATGTTATAAAGATTCCAATAATAATAAAAAAAAAAATCTTTTGTTTGTGTGTGTGGATTGTGATTCAATTTAACCTGACTTTGATTCGACCCGCAACAAATCAAAATACACGATATTCCAACCATAGGATAACCCATTCAAAACCAGCGGAACACTACCTTAAGAATATCTTGACCCGAATTAACTTATGTAAGTTCATTTTGACTAATGTCCTATTACATTTTACTTATTCATATTCGACTTTTAGACTCTTTCCTAACTTAAGTTTTAAGGAATTTCTCGGGGCAATCCTCAACAACCCAAACCTTGTATCCGATTTCAAGCCAAGATCTTAAATAAAGTACCCAAAGTTCACCGTGAAAGCTTTTTGAGGACCATTAATAGACTTACTTCCAATGCTCCAAGTTTCATTGAGCAACTTCCAACATCTCTAGCTTTATTTTTTGTTTTAGGCGTAAATTCTAAAAACAATACTCGAATTTGACCCGAAACTTTGGGAACTATAGAGAAATTGACTTCTGGAGCTCCAAGTGAAGACCCGGATCAAAACCTATTAAAACGCAACAAATTAAATCCTTTGCCCAAGTTGTTTTGACAAGTTGGGATGTTCTAAAGCAAGACCATTTACCAAAAATCTTTTTCTTTTTCTTTTTTTTAAAGTCAAATAAGGTATTTTTAAAAGATATATCTACACAAATTATTATTTAATATTGAAGTGAAGGACAAGAAGCCAAAATATGAAATCACCTGCAAAACTTTTAAATGAGAAATTTGTCGTGCAAGAGAAGGTACACACTATTTCTGTCAAAGTATGAAGACAAAATACAAGAAAAATTGGTGACCCATTTATTAATTTGGTAGATATTGTCAAAATAGCTATGTCTTTTTCAGGATTAAGTAATGACGGTGGGCATTTGAATCGGATTTTTCGGGTCTCAGTTGATAGTAAAAGGGGAGGATTTATATTATTTTATATATATGTATATATATATATAATAAAAGATATAATATCTAGAATGATACTACGATGTGAGTTTGTCTAATTATAATTAAATATAATATTTAAAAAGTTATTTTTTCTTCGGTTTCATTGAGAGGCATCACTGATTAATTAATCAAGTGATAACGTCTTCACATTTATATATATATATATATATATATGATGTGCAAGTGCTGCCACGTGTATGTACACAATTATAAATAGAAAATAAATTAATAAAATAATGCTCCACGCTTATATATGTGAAGTTTGGAATTCAAATTCGTATGAACTCTAGTGCATCTATATTTATCAATAAAAAAAATATTGAATATTTATATTTTTTTGTGAAATTAAACTTTATTCTCTAAATTGCACAACTCTCATTTTACTCATTTGACTTTTTCTTCTATTATTCAGTAAATCTTCCATCAATATGAATAACTTTTTGCAAAATTCAATTATACGCTGCCTTGTCACCACCTTTATTTTTGTCATTGACTAATTTTTCTTTATGTAGATACCCGTTAGTGCAGGCGCTGTGAGCAATATTCACTACTTGGTTAACCAATGAAATTAAAAATGAAAATAGAAGTTTGTGTACAAATCAAATTAAAAAAATATTGATCAAAATATTTGATTTAATTTTCAATATTTATTTTTAATAAAATTTAAACTACCCAAATTACTTCTTCCTTTGGCGGGTGAATTAGTCGAATTTCCAAAAGATACAATAGGTATTGTGAGAGTGATTATAACTTAAGAGTGGGGTTGGATTAGGTTTAAAAGATTTTAATGTGGCGGAAGATAATCACTCAAAACTTTTTGGTTTTTCAAAATGTTTAAAGTCTTTGCAGAAAATTGTTCTGTTACTGACTGGAATTTATAAATACCAATTAAACAACAAGTCAGATCAGCGATAAATAAAGCAGTAAAAACATATGTAAATGAATGTTGGAATTTATAGAGGCTCGGCAAGCCTACTTCTCTACCTAAGTTTTCATTTAGAAATTTGAACCTATTAAATTAATTAAGATATGAGAATGTTTTACAAATAAATACAATAATTTGACAAAATAAAAGGTTAAGGATCATAAAAAGCCTAGCAGGGTGAAAACCAGCTCTTCACAAAAAGCTAAACTAGAATCCCAGACTAGATAAGGCAGATTCCCGAGTACTGTGAAACCAGCTGCTTTGTGAACAGGTCTAGGACAACTTATGCTAGTTGCACCTGCACAACCTCTGTAGACTGATGCACGAGTTATTGCCACTCCGTACAACAAGCTCTAATCCCTCCTTCCAAACTGAAAGGATCATAAACACCCTAGCAGGGTGAAAATCAGCTCTTCACAAAGAGCTAAACTAGAATCCCCGACTAGAAAAGGCAGATTCCCGAGTACTGTAAAACCAGCTGCTTTGTGAACAGATCCAGGGGAACTTATGCTAGTCGCACTTGCACAACCTCTGTGGACTGATGCATGAGTTCTTGCTACTCCATACGACAAGCTCTAATCCCTCCTTGCAAACCAGAACCTAGAACCCTATAGGAGATTCCAGACAGCACCGCTTTACTAGTTTCTTCACCTAAAGGTCCTTAGAACAACCAAGCGCCAAGTTTGTTCTCTAAAGGAGTGTATAGCACGATGATCTATGAAATAAAGTAAAGAAAGCTAAATCAAAAGTTGTCTACACATCTCCCAAGGATCAAATCATGCAGTAAAATGGATTTGGAAGAAGATAAATACCTTGATTGCTCAAAAATCCAAGGTAGCATGGAAGAAAGGCTTGAACACTTCAAAGCTGTCTTCCTTTGGCACAGAGGCAGCTCGGCAACTTTTTCTACCAAAACACCTTCGAATTTTCTAAAATTTGGATAGCTCCTCACTAACACCTTGATGAAGATCTAGTAAAAAATTCAGCCAAAAATGAGATCAGCAAGAGACTTAAATTCGCCCCCTAAGTTTCTACCCCTACAGTGGATCTCCAAAGAGCAAAGTTGTCCAATTGTCTAGCCTCTAATGTGACGATCCATACACCATAGGCAAATCCCAATCAATCCTCAATCAGCTGGAAAACCAAGGCTAGAAGAAATGATGAAGGCTGATTTGAGGACGAAAAGTGAAGAAGAAGGTGTGAAACTTCAACACATGAGTGAATTACACAATTTGGAAGAAAAAGTGGATCTAGCATCCATGCTTGCTTTGGCCGCCTACCCCTCTATTTATAGAGGTGGAGGTGTGATGCAAGTTAGCATCACAACTCCCATGAGGTTAGCGCCAACTAAGCAAAGCATGGGGTATGTGAAATGTTAATTTCACTTGTATTTGAATTTCATTTGAAATCTTCATTTCATCTCATGAAATATCATCCAAATAAATTCTAAATGCATTTCAAATGAACTCCTACATTTGAATTTCTCTCCAAAATTAATTAAATTAAGGGGTTAATTTAATTAATTGGTCTTGACTTAACTCCTTAAACTAGAAAATATTAACTTAACTCCTTAAGTTAACTTGATCAATTGATAGTCATATGGAACTAATTAAATTAACTTCTTAATTTAATTGGTCTAATTTAAATCCTTAAATTATTTTGATCAATTTAAAAACTAAATTAATCAAGCCAAAATGACCAAAAATTAGCCAATTGTTTTCCTCCACAAAATCGATCACTTGGAATTTTTCTAACTCTTAGAAAATTCCCTTCATCAAATAGAACTTCCTATTGACTTTTGTGTGTGATCCCTTAAGTTCTACCATTCATTGGATATGGGCTCACAACTCTTATGATATTTAGAATATCGAAATATTCATATTAGTTTAAACTCCTTTAAACTAAAAATTCAATTCAATTAATCTCCATTAATTGAAAAGTACTCAATCTTCATAGTCGATGTCCAACCTCAAGCCCATGGAACCCAACTAATTTACCAAAATGAATATGCTCTTGGAGAACCATTTTAGCTCTACGCTTGCCATGCAAATACGATCCTTCCATTTCCTATCTCCCAAAAGAGGCCTAGGACAAGATATTTGTCGGTTCCCTAATAGCTCGATAACTATATTTCTATTCCAATATTCGATTCTCTTTTATGACCTCATCTTTGGAAAACTTCTTTTCTAAATTGTATACTACCTTGTGCAAGAATTTCATAGAATCAATTATTATAGAATACAGAAGAGATGCGCTTGCCCTTTGCAACGATGAGGAGATGGATCCTAGCTTGGATCTCACAAACCTCCATGCCTAAGTAGCATATACCCAAACTCAACCCGGATGACCCGCAAAGTGGTCAAGAAAGAGTCAAAGCATGAGAACCTAAATACAAAGTTACCATGGATCCTCAGATCTAAGGACTAATTATATGCACTAGCGTCAGCTGGAGAACTTGCCACTACAGCTATCTAGTGGATTTTTTGGGCGGGCCTTCAGTGAACTTGTTCTCTAACAAGCACCCACTAACATGCACCCATGTCTAACATGGATTGCTCATGAAACAAAACAATATCCAATCCCTTGGATTTATGCATTATTAGTGCAAGTTTATCCGAATCTTAGATGCCATATCTCATAAGATTTTACGACTTAGAATATTTTAATATCACGATCGTGTAAGACTTATTTCATGATCACCACCCAGTGAGTGACCAAATCCCATAGTCTTGTATGATATAAGGGATTCAACCAAATGCTAGTGAAGTAAATTAAGTATAAGATGAAGATGGTCATTTATTATGAATATCATTCAATTAAGATTGTATCACAAGTGAAATAGTTTACATGCCCATTTAATTGGCTGCGGGGCACTATTCCAACAATCTTCACGGGGTCCCTCGAGAGCTGGTATGACTCTCATCACTCTTCACCACTAGGTCCTTCGAGACACAAAGCGTTTTATCCTCGTCACTCTAAAGTTCATCGAAGGCAAGCTCCACTTGACCTTCTTCACCACAAGGTCCCTCAAAAACATAAATAGAGCAAGGAATTAGCAAACACTTAAGCACAATGTGAATGAGAGTACTCCTCAAAGCAATTTTAAGATCTTTTTCCCAACTTAGTGATTCACCATCAACAATGCTGCATATTATTCTTATTTATAAGCACATGTCCAACAACTATAAATTCTTAATTAGATAAGTGTCCATTGGAATCAAATAAGGAAATAACATATTATAGTAAAAATTCATTAACACCATAAATTGCAGATGTATCAATAAGTGCAACAATATTGATTTCTTTCCTAAATCTTGAATATGTGAAACAGGCTAAAATCTTCAAGAAATCTTTTAATTATGGTAAGTAAATTCCATCACATAGATAGATCCCACCAATTAATATGGAAAGATATTCATAGTTTAATTGCATTTTTTGGCACATAAATTAGGAATATAATTTTGTCACAATCAAAATAATGTAAATCATCATGGGGTATATTGCTCTAAATTTGGAATCAAATAATGTTGGTGTTGTATTAATAGATGATGGTTAAGAAGAAAAATCTACAAAATTAATAGAAAAAATTGCTTGGATACCTTTTGAGTGAAGCTTATTTGAGCTATGTTATAAATACCATGTCTAAATCTATTGATGCAAGAGGTGAAATTTCAACCATCATTTTAATTTTCTTTCCACATTCTCACCACTTATATTTATCTTTTTTATATTTCAACACTACAATGTTAGTGTGGATGTAAATGAACCGAGCTAGAAGCATTCGATCTCGAGTTCGAAGAATTAGAGCTCGAGCCGAGCTCCTATAGGTTTTGAGCCTAACTCGAACCAAATAATTCTTGTTTGCAAGTTCATAAGCCGACTTGCGAGCTTATATTTTTTTTTAAAAAATATTTATATATAAAATATATAATAAATTATTTTAATTTTAGAATTTTATAAATAATTTAACTTTTTGAGCTCGAGCCCAAACCTGAACTCGAGCTTATAATTTGTTAACTAGTTCGAGCCTAATGAATTGAGCCAAGCCCGAACAAGGATGCGAGCCAAGCTCGAGCCTCAATTTCCTTAGCTTGTCGTGCTTGAGCATGAAAAAATATCCAAAGCTCAGCTCGTTTGCATCCCTAACTATTACCACACAAACTACTTTATGAAGAAAGCAACTGCACATTGTAAAAAAATGTAAAAAAAATTAAAATTGTATATATAGTACTAAGCCCAACACCTATTTTGGGGAGAGAAAAATACTATGATATACCACTTTATGAATTTTAATTATTACAAATACCTAATGCTTGCTACCTATGGTAGGATTTCACAATTAAGCCCCCAAAAAAATTTTCCTATGAAAATTAATTAAAAAAATCAGCAACAGTAATTTGTCGCTATCGAATGGCATCTTTAACACTTTTTCGACAACACCATAGTCAAATAATAAAGAAAATAGAACAAAACCTTCAGGGCCTGTTTAGTTTGTGATATGGGATATTGGGTGATAGGATGAAGAGTGGGATTAGGATAATGTAATATCTGATGAAGTATATTTATTTTATGGGATAAAATGCAGGATGATGATGGATAATTTTATTATTTGGTTACTTAGATGGATGATAAAATGTGGATAAATATTGTATTAACGTTTATACCCTTTCCTTATATATTTAAATAAGAGATGTCAACTTTTGGATTTTTACTAGTATTGTGGGCCAAACCTTAGTTTTCTCTTACCCGCGAGTTGCTTATTTGCATTTGCACATACCTATTTTCTTACCTCTGTAAGTGGGATAAGTTTATGCCTTCATACACAACATATGCATTTTTGTGCAGTGTTCCATCAAGTTTTTTACTATTTGTATCAACATTAGGAGTAATTGCAGAGGCTTCAACCATTCGCATAGAGCCAAGGTCGAAGAAAACCACTCGGTTGCATAATAAGAAGCATTGAAGATTCAACACGTTTACAGGGTCATTTTTTACTTTGATGAAGATTAAGGCGAACACAGTTTAGGGCAATCTGCTGGAGGGGAACTTCATTGGAAGTTAATAATTTTAACTTTTCGCATTGACCTCCCATTTGTTAATGTTTTCAATTGGTGGTAGAGTAGAGTATATCCATTGACCTCCGAAAATAAACAAGAGTTGCGTCTTGGCACCATGACATTAGATACGATAGCCTAGTAGCCATTTACACTAACCAAAGCTCTAGAAAGATGTTCCGGTGAAAGTTATTATCATAGTCGTGGCGTCAACCAAGAAATTGAAGCCTGGATATAATTGTGGATTCTTCTTCTTAACTTTTTTTGTTTATTATTGTAGTTCTATTTTGTCCAACGTTAAATTGATGTCGAGTAGTAGTAGTAGTAATTTAGAATGATGTCACTGCGAGTATGTCATGCATGTGTAGACATCATGAACAATTAGAAACCCAGAAAGAAGATTCCGAGCTTGCCCAGCTTATAAGGTGAGTAATGTAACTTAGAAATTGATATCTAATTTTCTTATTCACATTCATGACATCTAAATGAAGTATTTTAGAGGTTTCTTATGTTATTGTGAAGTTTTTCAACTTATAACATCACACACACTTTTGTGATGGTATTTCACAGGGTCGTCCTTATGCAACTTTTGAATGCGTTGATCCTGAGATGTGTCATAGATCGAAACAAATTATTCCTAAATTGCTAAGAAGGGTCTCTCAAGATGATGCATATATCAAGGAGTGCAAGCGGAGTGAGAGGTTACTAATTTGCTTTGTAATCATGTCCTAGCTTATCATTATAATATGTGTTTGGATGCTACTCCACATCACTGTGAGATATAATGGAAGAAGACTTGCTCTATCATGAATGTCTTTCTCAATCGCTAGAGTTGTACATAGTACCATGTTTCTAGAAAAGTTGCTGAAATTTTGGTAACAGATGTAGTTTACTAAAACACAAAAAATGTAGTTGTCGTGGTTGTTGTTTCACAATTATACCAACCTATGTACGTGAGTTAGACCCTTATAAATTAAACTCTATAATCTCATGCTTACAGTGATATTGAAGCACTGATTTTATGCGGCACTAAACATGTCTTTGAACTATTAGTAAGGCTCCATTCCAGTAGACCTTAATACGATTGCTCTTTGAATTGTTAAGATTGCAAAATCCACTTCCAATTTTAAGGCAATGGTAAATAACATACAATGGCATTATACAAGTGAAGTTACTGAGGCACAAGGCATAAGGGAATTATTTATAATTTAACCTCCTTACTATGAATAGCCTGGCCATTGGGTTTAAAAATTCATGAATGTTATAATCCCAGTAGATAATAAGATTGATTGGTTTTGTAGTTTAAGTTGTGCCTATTTTGTAAGTATTTTTTACGCCTATTAATGTGCGTCTTATTATAAATAAAATTTGTCATCCTATACATATTTGTCTGCTCCAATGTGTAAGCATTTGTCTAGAATAAAATCCTGCAATTAAAAAAAAGTCTGTTGGAAGATCCTTGCTCCATATTTTCTTGATTGAACTAGTCTTGGTCTGCATGGAATATTAGTTGTTGGTGAGTGAAAGACCCATGACCTTAATTGAAAAACTTCTCTACAGAATGTCATATTGGCATGGACAATAGGACAGGGTCAGGAAACTGGACTTTGACAGTCTAAATGCATGTGAACATGCAATCCTTGCTGAATTAACTACATAAGTAGTACGTGCAGGCTATGTAATATTTAAATCTAAACAAAACTCGATTTGCATGCTTGCACACTGCACATACCCCTACTGTATTGAATATAAAGCTTCGTAATGGCAAAGACATAGTAGGAGAAATTGTTCTATCAAGGGGCATGGACAAAGGATATTGATCGCTATTTCGTGCAAGTGTTTGTTGATGAACACCGGAAAGGAAACTTCAAATGGGGTGAAAAAAATTGATGAAGCTATCAGTTTGGCGCGAAATGTGATAGCGATTGAATTCGACATCGATTTTCAATTCAAGTATTGTGTGGATAGGTCTCGAAAACTGCGGAAATAATACAAGGCTTTCAAGTGGATCCAAAACTTGTTGGGCATAAACTTCAATTCGATGCCCAAAACTATCATCGGCAATGACGATGTTTGGGCCTTCATTTTTAGGGTATGTATCGGCACATTCATGATATGTACACTTGGCCATGAAATTTATGTCTAGCATGAGTTATTTCCAAGTTAGTGACAAAATTTCATCTAATTTAAAGTATTTTATCTTGATAGAACGAAAGACTTGGCAATGCTTATTGTGAAGGGCCGAATCTAGAATGGGATGCTTTGTCCGTTATTTTTTATGAAGTGGCACTGGAAGAACAACCAATAGACAATGGTAACATTGACGATAGGGACAAAAGTGGAGACAACCGACAAGCAGTTATCATCCACATTTTAGATGAAGAGACAAACGAGTCTGAAAATCATTCTGGAATGAATTAACCGGGTATGCCTCTAATAGTGCATCTAAAGAAACATCATGTGATTTTGATACCTCAAATGTGAGTGACGGTCCTTGTTCGTCAACAGCTTCATTTTCCCCGTGGAAAAAAAATTGAGAGGCTAACACAACTTGGATACTTTGTATTGAAATAAGTTTTAGTATTGGACAATCATGCTAGCTATGTTTGTATGTAAGATATAAGGTTGGGTTGTGAGTTTAGAGACATCTGTCGCATGCATTTTGTACCATATGCTAGTTGTTTGTGTTTTACCCACGTATTGTATAGTTATAATGTGCCCCTTGTGTCTGTGTTAGTGTGATGTGCATTTCATTTGTTAGGTTTAATATGTGTTTATGGTGTCATGTAGTAGTGTTGGAGAACCTTACATAGGGGTTCCAATTTTGCATTATGCTTATACATGTTTTCAACTGTAATAGACTAGGACACTTGTCTAAGAAATGAACCTACTGCTATGTTCAATGCTCGTTGACTAGACCCTTCAAAAATTAGTAATTGGGGACAGAATCCAACAAACGAGGATCGATTTTGATTAAGTTTTTCTTTCGACAACCTTTGATTGAAGGCATGGAATTATTAGGCGCTGCTGAATATGCATCTTATGATGCTCGTGCCTCAAGATTTAAATGCTTTCTATATGTTGAGTGCCACAACCATAATCCCATGGATGGATGAGGCGAAAAACATATAGTATGAATTAAATTCTCTGTATAAACGATGCCTCAGCGAGACAATTTTACCAATTGTGGCTACAAAAGGCTATGGGCTCAACCATTGTATTATCTGGATATATTGCATATTATGCCTATAATACATACGAGAAGTTGCACGCGTGAAACTGAGGGTCAACAACCTAAGAGCTAATGACCCAACAAATGGAAAACCAATCATTCATCATATCCAATTCAGTATAACAATACCACTCAACTACTGTGAACGCTCCCAAATTATCTGTGGAACAACAACAATATTTTCAATTATATACAGACTAGAATAGCTAAATCTCAACTATATGATGGCTAATTCGTGCCAAAAATTCAACATGCAATGGTCATCACAGCAACAAGACAATCATATGCTGGTACAATGCAAATGTGGCCCACAAGCACAATTCTAAACCACAAAACATCTCGATCATCAATAACTAATTAATATGCAACCTAAGATATAACAACATCACGCTATGAAGCTCTGAAACAACAGTGAATCAGCCTCATTTCATATCATTCATGAGCTAATAACATATATATGGAAATAACCCATAAATAGGAATAATAAGTGACAACCATATGTTAATATATAATAACCATAGTGGACATCCCTTAGACATTCAGCATTACATCTTGCAAAAACACCTACAAGCCAAAACGAGTTGAATATTAAACTTGATCTAAAACAAGGGGTTGTAGACCACACAAGGATACCTCTGTGGAACTTTGACAGCTACGTCCACATATAAGCATAAGTTCAAAATAAGCAACATGTAGAAGTCATTATAATTTCCTACACTTGCATCAAAACATAATCATATTTCAAAGGAGTAATATGCATGTAATCAGATATTTTGTAGTCATAAATACCACAAAACACCACCTCTTACTGCTCTTCTTCATCATCTTGTTCATGATTATCTCCATTCGTGTTCAGATTAGAGTTCGGATGCACAGGTAAAGTCGGGAACCTAGTTATGTCAACCCCTATCTTATCTGCACACATATGAAGCATCATTTCCAATGTCTGAATGCACGCATTTTGGTACTGCTATGCTGCTTGAACTTCAAGCCGCATCATACAATCCTTAATCTTAAGTTTGATTCCACATGTAGTGCTGGAGGGTCATGGAGGACCCACATCAGTTGGTACTTAAGTCATCATCCATCCCCTTCATAATACAAGTAATGATAGAATCATCAAAAGCAGTCCTTAGATGCAACAACTCTTCGTTTGCTTGTCATTTCCCTCTAGCCTTTCCACATAAGCCATTAATCAGGGAAGGAAACCAAAGACCATCATAAGGAAATCAGGCAGCTAGAAGTATGCACGAGAGAATTAATTCACCAATGTTGATTGATTTTCCAGTCACAATTGCGAATAACAGTATGGCTCTTTCCTTAACATCATTGGTCTGCGTGCTGGGTATCATCCTCGTAGTGACAAAATGGAGTCGTACTCTAATAAATCTGTCCAAGCTACTGGAATTCAATGACAAGGCATTCTTCTTCGAAGTTTTCCATATAGCTCCTTCAACGTAAATCCCTGCTCATACCTCATCCAAGTAAAGATCTTCTTCCAAGTACTGCCCATACTCATCGTCCTCAATATCTAGTGTCGCGTAGTACTGGTTGATCGTGCTATTGTCGAAGTGAACTTCAAAACTCACACAAAAGCCACACCATCCTTATGTTCAAGCATATTTGCATAGAATTCTCTAACAATTGGGATTACAGCTGCCCCTAGTGGCGAACAGAATTTGCCATTTTGTTTCCCTTATAATTTTGTGGAACTTGTCATGTGGCACAGTTGGTAGTACATCAAATCCACGTTCAGCAATAGGACCATTCGCAATAATAGATTTATTGTACCTTTGAGATGCAACTTAGAAAATAAATCTCCTTCAATCATAAGTAGACGTTGTGCCGTGTTTCGCCTTCTTTGGAGCCATCCTTGACCTCTTATGAGCTATAATATTGCCAAAATGAAATGTGTGATTTCATTTGTTAAACGAGCCATAATTTTGCACAACAAAAGAAAAATCTTTAGTTAATATGCATACTCTGCCCACATATTAACTTTGGATACAATGTTAAAAAACCCATTCATGAATTATTAACAACAAAATAGAATAAGATACATGAATAACTCTTCATCTCTGGAGATCAAAAAAAAGAAAAAGTAATCAAATAAGAAACTAAATTCACCAAAAATTAGAAGCACATAACATATATAATTGTTTCCTATACTGCATTGTTAAGTAATGGAAATATGTGCTATAATTGAAGCTCCGTATCAAAACACTTTCATTTCATATCTAACTAGTCATTGAATATGCAAATTATAATTCATATTTGGGGGAACAGTTGTTCCTTTCAAGATGAGTGAAAAAATGAGAATGATATGATATTCTGAACTTCAAATGTCAACCCCTAATATGGAATTTGCATATACGTACTGACTACTACATAGGCAACGAAAGTTCCAAGTCAATAACAAGAAACAGGATTAAAGAACAATCTCTCGAACATTATTCCATTCTTAACCAAAACAACCAGCAATGGTGCTATTTAATTTCAAAAATATATAAAATACATAAAAATTTGAAAGCCCAATTTTGGGTTTGACAAATTCTTCATACATTACATACCTCGTAATGTTGAACCTGTCCAAGCTCCAACTTTTTCAAGTGCGACGAATACATTCGGCGCCAGACACGACGAGGTTGAGCAAATGACAGAGCAGAGGGGGCTAGGTATATGGTGAACGAGTGAAAACATGGTGTATGTAAATGTCAAAGTGTGGATTATTACAAAAATATGCTTCCGATAACAAAGTCAAAACCCTCATATTTTAAACCTATGAATAGCAAGAAAGGTGAAGCAAACATGCTGCTATTTCATCAGGCGCAGTTGAGGGAATGAGAGAGGGGATGTGCTTCAAATGTGGTTTGTCAAGCACATGTAGCTTTTTTTAAAATTTTAATACTAATTACTAATTGGGCATAGGGTGTAGCCACACAGACATATGGTGTGTGACTTTGAAAACAAAGGTCACTGGACATATGAAGTCGCGTCCACGTTGTGTTCTTGAAGTCGCAGCAACATGATACTGTATTATTTTTTTTATTGCCTTACATATGAGTAGCATCTTCAGTTGTTCTTGAAGTCGCGCTAACAAAAAAGTAGCAAGACGGCATCAAGATAATGGTATTTGCATTCTAACAGATGCAAGGATATTAGGCCTTCCTCAATTATTTGGAGCATCAACTCCAAATGGAAAATTCAATACAATTCAGATACATATACATACGCTGGCATTGCATTATAATAACAGGGGATACAACATATTAACCAACAGATGCACGGGCGGTTTCAAGTTTGGTAGTGATAGTACAAATTCAGCAGTGATATGGTAAACAACGACACGCCAAGACACTATGAGCCGGCATGGTAGTACAAGCTATTTTCAAAAACAAGATCAAGCTAATGGCAAACCATAGTCAGACTTTTTTATATTACATAGTCAATCTCCCTAATATATTACAAGATAATAGCAAGGCCTCAACTAATCTTCCAAGTGAAATACATTATTGTATAAAGATTAAGTGGCCATTTGCAATTCCACCAAAACCAACAACCATATTTTACAGCCTCTAATACAACCATAACACAGAGGCCTCACTCATTCTGATGTCAATTATAAATACATATCACAATGTCATACTACTGGAAAGTAAGACTACTACATATAATTACTTAAATACAAAAGGTTGAAATAACACGTGTTCATATCGTTGCGTGTGTAATAACCAAAAGGGCATGCCTCTATTCATGATACACACCATTGTATGTAATAAGACTGCAGCCACAAATAAGTAGACCCCTCAAGGTTCGATACAACACATATCTCAGAATGTACCAGCCAATATCATCTGAACCATCTCACATCTTGCTTCTTCTAGTAAAGAGAAAAATAGATCCAAGTTTTTGCTATTGTTCACTAGCATTTGCAAATCCATATCCCTTGGCTCATGTTAATTGCAGGAATACTTGCAAGAGCATCATACACAGCTTGTCGCTTGTCAGAGGCATCTTGCTCGTAACCAATTCTTTTAGCAATATCTCCAAGCCTTGTATCAGCACGTTCACAAAAATTACTCATCAGATCGAAGAATCTTTCATCCATTCCTGTATTAGAGGATTTTCTCTTCCTAGATGAAGACTCCATCTTCTTTGTGGCACTACCTTCTACCTGGCTGAAAGAGTGAAATTCATCATCATCGAAAATGTTGAATCCATTAGTGTTGTCATCAACCATTGTGTGAGGGGATTCCATGCCTAAATTATTGTGTAATAAATCCTACATGACATCAATAAAATCCTCGACTGACTCTCCCGTAGCCCTATCTCTTCGAAAGATCTCACACCATTCCTTATAAAATAGGAAGCTTTTGAAACGCATTGTCTTTGCAGTAGCATCAACCTTGAAATTTGAAGTTCAACACATGAATTCTAGGCCACAAGTCATAATTCTAACATCTTATTTACTAAAAGTTTGGATTTATACCTTCACATAGGCCTCATAAATGTCATCACTATCCACTATGATCATGTTAGCTGCATCGTTCCAGCCAAAGCCATTTCAGTTTTGCATGCTTACTAGAGATCCATGAGTTTTTTCCCACACATGAATTTTTGAGTTAATGTGTGGATCTGCACATATATTTGTTCCCGATGGAGCCTTTCGCACAAATTTTTCTAGAGCTTGCAAATAGCCAGTACGAAAACCATTGTCACTCTTTCAGCCTCAGTCAACAATGTTATGGACTGCTCAGTATAAAAATTAAATCTTCAATGTACCCCTCGGCACACGAAATCCATTTGGTCTACTAATAGCATCACGAAGCACCCTACTATTAGCTACATTTTCCTCCCCAACCAGTAAGAACGTACACAAATTTCATGTTTCGATCACAAACTCCAAGCACATTAACTGCAACTTCCCCTTTTTGGGACTAATATCGTGCCTTGTCAGCTTCAAGAACCCTTATTTCAACGTACGTTCCATCTAAAACACCCAAACAACCCTATTGCAAATAAATGTCAATTCCAAGTTATTATATTTTGTGAGAAATACATTCCAGAATTCATTCCACCTAAAGTATTCCATCCATTCAAAACAAGTTGTAGTCAACGATTACCTTAAACCACTTCCATCGATCATCCATGAAGTCATCTAGTACTGGTTAAGGACTGACAAGTAGAAGTGGATACAACTTCAACAATGAATACAAAACCTTCCTAAATACCTTACTAATTGTGCATCCTGATCTGACAAAATCAAATTTCACAACACAATTTTTCTTATGGTGTGTAAGGATGGAGAGGAAAATGGCTGCTTGGTCGGCAATGGTAATATTTCGAGTAGATTTTAAGGCCTCATACATGCTCTAACAGACAACTTAATTTCCCAAACACAGACCTAGTCATTCTTAAATTATTAAGATAGTCTTCATCACTAATTTCAACCAGTAGCTACATATGTTTCACTTGGTCTGGAACTCTAGTATGAAGACTATATGAAGCATACGTTGCTTGTTGCATGCAACCTTGGTGTTTTTTATATTGCTTATATAGTTGGTAAAACATAAACATTATTTAAGTCCATGTTTGAATCCATGAAAAAGTCAATGTAACATATAACTGACATATATAAATTACAAGCACATTAATGTGGAATAATACTAGCATGAGTCTAGCCTAAAATTAAACAATAAGATACGACACAAATCTTTATTGATACATGTTATCACAACTTAGGCAAAACAAAACCACATTATACGTTATCTCAACATTTACAATATAACAAGTATGGATGTGCTTCCATTGAAATGAACATTTTGTAATGTACGATTTATGTACAAACCAACATGTGAATATGGACTCTAGTATGCAACAATAGAGCCAAAAGTAACTACTTAAGTATTATGAACAAGAAAGATGATATATAATAAGAGATCATATCTTATATGTGGGTAACTAAGAAAGTATGTTACCTGTGTTCCAAGTAGCAGAGCTTATACGTTGTTTTTACTCACAAATGGCCAAAACCACACCACAGTCTGTCGGTGATATAAATAGTTTCTTACGGCACCAAAACTGTATACAACATGAGTTTGGTCCAACATTAGACGCATCATTTCAACTAAACATAAAGTACATGGTGTATGGTATTCTACTGCATTTACTTTTTTACAAAAATATGAACTTAAGTATTCATTTTTTGAGATATAATTAATCCCAAAAACAAGTTCTACAACTCATCTACATAGTACCAGATTTTAGTTAATCTCAATCTTATAGCATAAGTCCGCCTTGAGGGATTCAATGGTGTTTCCACATACAAGGAAAAAGATCTCGTATCTCTAGAAATTTCTAACAAAATCCAAATGGCGAAAACCATCCCCACAGCACAACGCTTGCATGAAAATTAACAATAAAATCAATTTTGTACAACCTACCCCTCCAAGGTTGGAAAACACGATTATCATCAACTAAGCGTCTCTTTTACTTTTTTTTTTAAAAAATATAAATACTGCATCATATATATGCAAAATAAATTAGGCAAACACAATGCAAATGAAAAGAGATGTCCTCAACATACAGCCGATGTAAATATATGTTTGTAGGTTTAAAAGAAATATGACACTTGAAAAAAAATTCCTAACACCTTCAAACCTTCGAACACTGACAAATCAATAAAAATATGCAAATCCAGCTCTTACCCATGTCCATTGACCTTCAACCTTGACTACTGCATCAACAAAATACAAGGCAATGGATGATGTCTCAACTCATGTGTGTTGACCGTGGATGAACAGAAAACTTTCTGGAATAAGCACTAAATGAGCTAGGGTTTTTTTGAACAAACCCACAAGAGTAATTTTGAGGAATTAGAGATAGTTAGGTGGATAGGAATTAAAGGTGGATAAAATGGTAATTGGACAGTTAAACAGTAAGGCCTCAATGGTCAATTTACAGCTCATCCTCAATGCACAGTTTGCAGGATTAAACTATCACACCTTTGGGGTTGGATGGGTCATCCCTCATTTGTCCACACAGTTGCGGGCCTCAACTGATTTACAGGGCCCAAGACTTGCAAAGCAAACATGGGATGATGTGGGATGTGACCCAACATCCCATATCATTAAGAAAAGCAAACATGCCCTTAGGGTTGTATTATAATTTTGGATAGAATCCACTTTACCCTCTTTCCCTTATACTCAAATTTTGTCTCACTTTATCCCCATGTACTTTTAATTACATCACTTTATCTCCCCATACTCTCAATTTTACTTAAATTATTCAATTCCGTTAAATTCTCTTCATCTCTTAACAACGTTAACTTTTTCTTTTTACAAGACGAAGTTGCCCATAATTTTTAATTGTTCATTTAAAAAATAAAACTCATTGTCTCCATAAAAAATAAAAATTTATATTTAAAGATTTAGAAATATAACATCAATGAAGACATATAATGAAAACGCGTTTGTTAAAGACCGACTTCAAATGCCCCTATGAATTCTCATTTACACATAATTTTGTTGCTACTTCGTGCTAAATGTGGTTTTTTTTTCAATTTTTGATGAAGTCATTGAGGGATGTATTAGATAATAAAACAATGTTAGTAAAGCAATTCTATGGAGGAAAAAATGGGGTTGCATATTATTAATTGAGTTTTCTTTAACAAAAATCATTGTTTCTTCTAGATATGTACTATTGGTATATGATGCAAGTTTTTGATATATCTGTAATGCAGTCAATAGTGGTGTCCAAGTGTCATCTTTCAGCATTCAACTTGGATAATTTAATTTAATTTTAATATTATTTAGTATAAAATTTACGTATTCATATAAGAGGAACAATTGGGAGAGATTGGTAAAAAATATTGGGGTATAGATATTTTGGGTATATTAATATAAAATAGGGTTAATTACAAATACCCCCCTGAGGTTTGGCCTATTTACAACGCGGTCCAAAGGTTTGGAAAAATTACAAATACCCCCTTAGAGCAGACGGAAGGCCGTTAAGGTGGACGGGTTTTTTGAAATGGCTATTACATCCTTGCCTGGAAAAAAAAAAGTTTTAAATTTGCTAAAGACAAAAATGTCCCTTACCTGTGGCAATTACCGAAATGCCCATCAGTAGGCGGTGAAGTACAGAGGAAGACAATTGTCTTCCTCATTCTTCTCAGTTTGACAAAGAAAGAAAAACTCCTCAAAAACCCAAGAAAAACCATTAGCCTACATTCCCAAAAACCAACTTCTTGTCAAACCCGCCATTATACTCTCCATTGCGGACGTTGATCAGTGGCCATTGGAGTTCATTTCAAAGAGAGAAGTTTGAAAATACTAGGGTTTGCGACCTTGAGAAAGGTAATTTTTTCTTCCAAAACTTGTTATTTTTGTACGATCTTGTTATTACCGTATATGTTTCTTCAGAATTTGTCAAAAAATACCGACTTTGTCTGTTGCTAATCGTAATGTATGGATTTTTTTCTATTTTTTGTGGGTTTTCTGTTTATCCACCAAATATAAACTTAAGTAGGTATTTTAAACATGATTTAGTCCAGGCATGTTGATAACTTTCACTTTACTAATGAACGGTGTGGTAAAACTAATGTTATTGGACCTATTTTTGCTATAACAGAATATGGGACTATTCTATCTGTTATGGGAAATCAGATGGAATTATATGTAAATATTAGAAAAGTTGAAGGGGTAAATGTAATGTTTTACTGCATTTAGTAATTTGTGTTTTTCAGTATTTTTCAATATTTTGTTACAGATATGGGTTCTTGAATTGTTGACCTTATTGTGCATATGCCTGACTCCACTTACATGATTGAAAATGTTGATCCTAACGCATACACTTATGAAAAATTGATTGGTGATACAGAGAGTATGCTAAGTGATGTAGCTTCTTCTGGAAATTTGCTTTTCATTTTTAGATGTGATTTGGTAAATATTGGCTACAGGGAAAAGATGATAGTATGCGATGATAGGTCTCTACAAAATATGTTTAAGTTCAATCAAGGTATGAAACAGATAGATTTATTCATATAAATAGAAGATGCACATCCTCTGGCTATTGACCATTCATTTGAGATGTTGCTGGAGGCTGCTCATGTTGAGGAAATATGTAGCAATGACAAAACTAATGGTGGAGAAGGTTGTAGTCAGGCAGAAGGGGAACAAGTTGATCTAGCTATTAAGGAGGGTGAGACTGAAGTGAAAGAAAGTGTAAGTTTTCTTTGCATTTTTTAAATTGAAAATAATTGTCAGGGATGTATTAGTTTGTTATTTGAAATATGAAGGGGGTTTATGTAATATATGTATAACTTAATGGTGTATGCTGAAATTTTATTTGAAGTATGTGGACATATTTATAATTAGGTTGCATATGTTACTTTGTATTAGGATGTTGATGATAAGTGTTCTGGATATCATGTTGATGAGGGCAATACTGTTGAAGTTGTTGAGGAAAATGTTGGTGGAGACAACACATTTTCTGAGGCAGCTGCACCTCATAAGGATGTGGTGGAGCCTATGAAAGAGGTTGTGGCTGAGGTTTTTGTAGCTCCACAAGAGGTGGTGGAGCCTGTTGCAGCTCCACAAGATGTGGTGGAGGCTATTGGTGAGCGTTCTGTAGTTGGGGAAGATGTAATGGATCCTGTTAATGAGGTTGATCCACCTGCAAAGGATATGGTGGAGTCCTAAGCTGAGAATTCTGTTGTTGGGCAAGATGTACTGGAGCCTGTTAGTGAGGTAGCTCCACCTACAGAGGATGTGGTAGAGCCCCAAGCTAAGAGTTCTATAGCTGCAGCAGATATGCTGGAGCCTGTTGGTGAGCCTGCATCTGACTTTAAGGTTGATCATCAAACTGGTGATGATATTGCTGATGTTGATGCCACAACGAAGGTAAATTATCAAAATATTTTGGCTATGTATGTTTTGTAGCATATTATTAGTAACAGTTGGCTACTTGTTGTAGATTGTTGAGGAGATAATGAAGAACCTTGCTGCTGAGGGGGGCAATGTAAATGAAAATGAAGAAGATACCGCTGAAGCTGAAGATAGTGCTGAGAAGGTAAGTTAATATGAGGATGCAGTGCATTTGTAATGTTTGAGGAATTTCAATGATAAATCTATAATATAAAAATATAGATTATGGGTTTATTGTAAATTTAAGTAGACAATATGGGGTTTATTGAAAGTTTATGTAAACTTAGAGGAGTTTATTTTAGTTATTTTACATACTTATATCCTTCACACATAATCTAAAGTATTGTTTATTCTTTATTGTAATGTGTTGTAGGTTGCTGAAGATTTCTTAAGTGAGGTTGTTGCTGATGACTTTTTTCATGACTGGGGTTTGAATGAAGATGAAAACTACCCTGCTAATGATCCCAATAATGGTGGGGAGTCAGAGTTAAGTTCCTCAGAGTCAAGTAAGGAAAGTAAGGAAGAGACAGATGAAGAAGAGACAAGTGAGGAAGATAGGGAGTTTGGTGTTCTTCGTGGTTCAAGCTCTAAGTTGTCTGACTACCAGTTAGATGACCACTGTGAGGTTCAAAACACATCAAATGAAGAGATTCCAGATGATCCTCTGGGAGGTGCTGCAGTGGACAGAGATGAATTCACCATTCCAGAAGACTCAACGTCAAAAATCAAACTTCAGAAGGGAATGGTGATCTCTAATGTGTATGCCTTCAGAGATGAATTAGAAGAGTACGTCATTAGAGCTGGATTTGAGATTGTTAGGATAAAGAATGATAGAACTAGAGTGACTACTAAGTGTGCTGCTAATGGTTGCCCCTGGAGGATTCATGCCTCCACCATGCCAGATGGTGTTAGTTTTGCAATCCAAACAACGGTGTCAGATCACACATGTAGTAGAGTTGATCGCACCAATGAAGCTTCTACAAAGTGGATGGCTAAGAAGTTGAAAGAAGTGCTGAGAACTAATTCCACCATGAGGCCTAGAGGACTCAAGACAGAGCTAAGCAAATATGGGGTTGCTCCTGCTTATATGTAGCTTTACAGAGCCAAGAGAAAGGTACTTACTAATATTGAGGGCAACCACATTGAGTCATATGCTCATCTGCCTTCATATGGTCTGATGGTGATGAGGAGGAACCTTAGTTCCATTTTTAGCATGCAATTTGAAACAAATTAAGAGTTTGAAGATGGTGTTGAAAGTAGTTTAATACCACATGAACCTACTTTCAAGATATGCTTCATGGGATTGAAAGCATTGAGAGATAGCTTTCTAAATGGCTATGGGCCCTTTATAGGATTTGATGGATGTCACCTGAAGGGGATATATGGAGGAGTTCTACTGGCAGCAATAAGTCTTGATGGAAATAATAGGTTGTTTCTAGTTGCATTTGCTATTGTTGAAACTGAATGCAAGGAGAGTTGGGGATTTTTCTTCGAATGCTTGAGGGATATGCTTGGGGGATTCAATAATGACAAGCATTGGACCTTCATGACTGATAGACATAAGGTATTTCTATATTCTATTGTCTTTCTACAACTTAACTGGTTTTATTGGTTATTTTTCACATACTTAAATGCCTCTTTGGTTAGGTCTACAAACCTTTAAGGGGGTAAATGTAATATCATATATAGATTTTATATAGTATGTAAAATGATTGCATGTCAAACTGTTTGTTTGCTACATATGTACAAGTTGAGAGGGGGTAAAGGTAGGATTATAACTATTTCAAGGATGTGCAATTTATGTTTGTTAAAGTTAAAGGTTTCCTTGATATGTATCTACAAAATTGTAGGCTCTTCCAAGTGCTGTCTTTTGCATGCAAATATCATTTGGGTCTTTGTCAGGCTTTTCAAATAGTAAGGGGGTAAATGTAATCTTGTAATTACCTTAACGGGTTAAATGTAGTATTAATAGTAACTAAAGGGTTTTTTTGTTATATGTTGGAAACTTAAAGGGTTTCTGTGAGATTATTTGTAACTTCTTCCTTTCTATTGGTAGGGCCTCATTGAAGCTATAATTGTGCTTGCTCCCAATGCTGTAAAAAGGAAGTGTTGCAAGCATATTTATTCCAATTTTAGACAACACTTTCCAAGAGTGTTTTTGAAAAAATATTTTTGGATGGTTGTGCGTTCTTACAATGTCCAAGATTTGAATTGGGCAATGTATAAGATAAGGGAGCATAGTCAGGCTGAACATGATTGGTTCATAGGAATTCCTGTTCAGTTATGGGCAAGGCATGCTTTTGATTCAAGGTTGAAAAATAATCATGTCACAAACAATATTTCTGAATCTTTCAACCACTAGAAAGGTGGGCTGAGGTCAAAACCAATTTTAACCCTTCTTGATGGTCTTAGAACAAAGTTAATAACTAGGCTGAGGATGAGGTTTGAGAGAGAGCAGAGGTGGACTAACTGTGTATGTGAGAATGTGGTCTCAAAGATCAATGGTTTGAAGGAAGAAGCTGTGTCATGTCAGTTGATAATTAGTAGTGCATATGAGTTCCAGGTGTTAGAAAAAGGGATGCATTACATTGTCAACCTTGATGATAGGAGCTGTGATTACAGAGAATGGATATTTCTGGCATTCCATGCAAGCATGCTATATTGGCCATATCCCATAGAAGAGAGTCAGTAGAGCTTTATTCAAATATTAGCTTCTACAGGACTGTTTACTTGAAGGCCTACTCAGAGGTGATACATCTAATTTCGGATATTGCATTTTGGCCTTCAGACTTGAATCCACAGCCACCAAAAGTTCTTCATCCTAAAATGAAGAAGCTTCCACGTAGGCCCAAGAAGAGCAAAAGAAGAGAGCCAGGTGAGGGACTAGCTGCCACACAAAGCAAGAGATCATGCGCTCTTAGATGCACCTACCAGATATTTGGGCACAACAAAAGGACCTACAGGCAATAATCTCAGTCCACCTCTCAGGCATCTCAATCCACTACTCAGAACAGGAAGAAGGTTTAAAGTCTCTATTTGATGATAGTGAGGCTTATTTGAATTTTTAAAACTTGCTATTTACTGTTTTATTGTCTTTGTGCAGAGAAGAAGTGACAAATCTATCCACTTGGATGCTAATACTCCTTTGGTTGAAATTCTAAGAGAAATCAAGAGGAAAAAGAAAGCTACATCCATCTCTACATCTGCTGCCGCACATGTGCACATGGGAGGTGGAGGACAGTCATGAGATATTGCTTAAATCTGTCATCCGTCCTTCTGTTTCTTTTGTCAATCTAAATTTTTGAAAAACTATAAATTGGGGTCTATTATTTTATGACTATTGGGGAACCCTACAATGGATTTTTTTGTTGTCTTGCTGGATAACTTTCTGAAAATATTTTGTAAGTATTTGAATGATGAATTTGTAAGTTAATTTAAGGCTTTTGCAGTATTTGGATGATGAATCTGTCAAACTTGTCATATTTCAAGGATTGAAAAGTAAAGCTTTTGTAGCATTTATAGTTGGTGCACAAATTTCAGCCTTTCTTTCTAACATTTTATGTAGTTTTATTCAAAGTCCAGGGGGGTATTTGCAATGTGTCTTAATTTGTATTTATAAAAAGGATTGGGTTATTCAACTTGTGTAAGCTTTTTATTATTCTAGGGTAGTAAAAGTAATATTGTATATAAGCCATATGCAAAAAAAAAAAAATATGTATTAAGGGGATAAAAAATTATATTTATAAATGTAAAATCAATGATTAAACAAATCAAAATTATTGAAAATTTTGTCAAACTGCCATATGCAATGCTTTACAAAAAAATCGACAAACAAAACCTTATAGTCCTGAAATTATTACAAGTATGTCCAAGGGTATTTTTGTCTCAAAAATAACGATAATAGTAACTTAAGGGCTTTTTCAAATTTCCATGTAATTTTTTTGATAACATCAGCACATTTTTTGACAGAGCTTGACGGACTTTCAAATTTGTAAGTCGGAGCAAAACCTTAGGGAAATATTTGTAATTTCCCTAAACCTTTGGGTTTATTTGTATATAGGCCAAACCTCATGGGATTATGTGTAATTATCCCTATAAAATATGACGATCTAACCATTTTTGCTTGTTGCTAATAGAAATTAAAGAAGTTTTTAACAGTATTAAAATAAGTGAAGTACAATTGAGAGTATAAAATGACAAAGTAATGCAATTAAAAGTATAGGAAGCAAAGTTAATTTTACCCTCTAATTTTTGCAACTTTGATAATATTATTTTATAATTAGTCCAAACCTCAGAAAGTATCCATATAATCCACCCAACTTTTAAATATTAACCCTATAGTTTCAACTAAAACAATTAGATACATGATCTGTACAAGCTGTCTCCTAACTCTACAAGACCAGCAGCCCTCCTGATGAAGAAGCCTAAGTTGGGCTTCAAGTGTCATGAATTTCCTAATGAACAACACATATGAGCTGCAGCCTTCAAAAATGGAAAAATCAATTCTCAGAGCTGTAAATGCCAAATTCTGGGTGCTGAGGTGAGACCAACCTGTAAGCTAGATAACATTCCCTAATGACAGCATAAAGGAGATGCAGCCTTCAAAAAAATC
This sequence comes from Jacaranda mimosifolia, assembly GCA_018894105.1. Taxonomy (NCBI): domain Eukaryota; kingdom Viridiplantae; phylum Streptophyta; class Magnoliopsida; order Lamiales; family Bignoniaceae; genus Jacaranda; species Jacaranda mimosifolia. Next base: position 1,907,310 of record CM032131.1, on the reverse strand, counting down.
GACAAAAATCAATATTCAGAGTTGTAATGCCAAATCAGGCTGCTGAGGCGAACCAGCTGGTATTCTCTGGTTCAGGTCAGGCGGAACTGAAAGATTATGCATTTGCTGCGCTGGCATTGTCTGCCAAGATGGGCCAAAAGTCCACATCTCAGTTTCTCCACGTGAATCAGCAACTTTACCTTGTGCAGCAATCGGATATCTGGATGGTAAAGAACTCCAACCTTCCCTCAACTTAGCTTCTTCTTGAACGACATGGATCATAGACGATGGATGAGTAGATAGAAGATCATTCCTGGATATGGGTTCGGTTATGTGAGATGGAAGTAACACCCCTTCTGTCGTGGACTGTCCAGGCATGGGTGCTCTTGAAGTTCCCACTGCAGATACATCATACCCAAACATTCCACCAAAACCATTTCTCTGAGCCGGATAAACAGGTTTTTGCTGAGCTGGGAATTGTGTTCTCCAGGAAGAAGCATTGCCTTGTATGCCTAGCTCATTCTGGCTGTTTAGTTTTCTAACAGCTTCCACCATTCCTTCAGAAGGCCCATAAGCAACAGCAGAACTTAAATCAGAAGTCGAAGGCGTTACAAGTTTGTTTGAATTGCAATCACCGGCAGAGCTATTTGATGATTTCTGCTTCTCGGTTGAAAGAGACAATGGCTGTGAAGGTGCGCCATCTTCACCCACCCAACCAGGACCATACTGTATGCCAGCCGGTAAAACAGACTCTATTCTCTTTGATGCAACTTTCCAAGCTACAGGCCCAAGATCTGCAGCAAATCTAGCCAGACTTCTTGCATAAGCAAGGGGCTCTTGAAGACCCACCTGTAAGTTCAAATGGCAGTTAGGGATATCCTGGCAATTTGCAAAATACTTATATGTGGAAACAGCGGATGAAGTGGAGAGTAAGCTCATTTGATGATGATATAAGTTACCTTCTCACCAAAGCAAATATTTTAGTCCTTAAGTGCGAGTGCCAATGACATCAAATTGATTAACTGAACAAATTCATATGAACTACCAATTACCTCTGGCCAGTTACATAGAAGCTGAAACTCCAATATCGAAATGGCCATTTAAAAGAACAAACTGACATCTCAAACTAAAGCCCCCAATCATAAGAACAACAACAAACTTGAGCTTTCTCAAGATACATACCGGCACCAATCTTTTCATATCTCCAATGGAATTAGATAAAAAAGGTGAGTTGTTTGCAGAAGACTGGGGATGAAATTGTCTGTAGGTATCACGCCTGTTCTCATCCACCGTAAACTGTTTTTTACCATATTTCATGTCAGCCCTTAAAATGGATGCTGCAAGTTAGAAAAGAGCAGGTTAAACGAATCTGCAAGGTAATTGACTCAATGTAGATTTTCATCAGCAGCACCAGATGCACAAACACAAACCTGGAAATTCATCATTCCAGTCAGCCAACCAGTCAGAGTAGTTTTCACCATTTCTTGACCGGTAAGATGGAACAAATTGGTCGGTGGACCGAAACCTATGTAATGCAGGTCCCTTTCTTAGATTGTAAGGGTTAGATCCGCTTGCCTTGTCATCTCCGCTGGTAAGAGTTGCACCTGATGAAAGCTCAGGAGCAACACGATCTAGAGGGGAAGTTTCAATGGCCTTCTTCTGGTTTTTGTTGCTTGGTGGCCTGCCTCTCCGCACAACCTTGGGTTGAGGTTCACCATCATCACCTTCATGCTTCAGATTCTCCAAGTCTCTTTTTGCTAGATCTTGTATAGTTCGTGCCTAATGTAAACCATTATTCAGATAGAAAGTAGGATGAAAAGTACAATCAAACAAAGGATAAAAGAACATGCAAACCTGCCGATAGTAGACGGTATCAGTAGCATTATATTGCATGGCATTTGAGCATATTAAAAACACATCAGCCTGGAATCACAGTGACGAAAATTTCAGCATTAGTTTTTGATGATTTGTCTTCCACAATTACATTATAATCTAATCAAATCAAAGATTAACTAACTAGACCAGAGATGAGAAAATGGCATGCTTGAAACCAAGCTCCACGAATACAATAAACACCTCACAGGAAATAGAAAATTAGGCATTTTTCATACATTAACTGAACTCCATCCAAGACAACTTAGGAAAAAAAGGACCCCAAGAGGGTGCATAACATTCTTTAACCACTATGTTACACACTGAAAACAGTATCAACAAATTTAATAGCAAGCAAGCAGGTAATATCATGTTATTGGACAGTAAGTTCGTGTCAACATGCAGTACCACAAGCACATCAGTGGGTATCAATGCTTTTCTCACCACTTTACAAATTACTGAAACCAAAACATTGTTGATGATTTTAGAAAACACATATACAGAAACATCATAAATCACAAACAATAATTCAATCTATAGCCTGTTCTTCTGTAATGCTAACCTAAGTCAGGGTTGCCAGAGAAAGCAAACGCTATCTCTTCAACCCATTACGAAGAAAAATATCCACGAGACAGGTTTTTAAAAAAAATGGAGTTTAGGTTCATCGTAAAGTGAAAAAATACCACCAACGGCCAAAAGAGAAGTACTTCATTTTCAGCACAGACAGGCATATTTGCAAATCTAATAGTTCTTTACCCAGGTACACTAAACCATTTTCACCACCAAAACAGAATTCAAATTAAGATAGAAATATTAAACTGTTGTCAGATAACAAATTTGGATCATATGATTCAAAACCAACCTCCAATTCCTCCAAGTTCTTATAAACTCTGCCATCAAGTTTCTTCCTAACTGTCCCAAAATCCATGGGCTTCTCTATCACCTCAAAATAATCAGGAAGCTGCACGGAAATTAACTCCATGTTAACTGCAGATAACTATGAAATCCAATCATCAATCATTCAATATATGAAAATGTCATCACCTCATTGACATCCACAGGCTCAGAGAATACCCCATAAGTGTCCTTCCTGCATTAATACATCCAAGAAAACAACGTTGACAAACTGAATATGAAAACCCAAAAATAGAACAGTACGAGATGCAAAAGGGAAAAAATATCTCAGAAAGCTAAAAGGGGTATACAAGAAAACACGTACTTTTGAAGCCTGTCCAGAATGAACACCAACAACTTTTTGTCTGGCAAAGGTGTTGTGGGACCAGACTCCAATGGTGACCCTGTCCACAAAAATTAAATGAAATGACCAAAATCAGATCAAGCCACAAAAACCAATTTACAAAAATTTCCAACTGAAAAAGAGCTCTTTTCTTTTTCTTTTAATCCAAAATCAAGCAAGGGTTGAGATTAGAACCATTTAGTGGAGCATCTGTCGCTTTCGCAACTTTTTTCTCCTGCAAATATCAATGGAACCATTACTGTTAAGAACACAATAATTATTCACACAAATTCCATAAAAATCATCCAGAATGGAGGTCACAGTGAAGAGGGTCAGCAAATAAGCAGTTAATGAACAACAGCACCAGCAAGTACAAGTGACAAAATAATACCACTACCTGTAACACAAAAGAATAATAATCAACTCACAGTAAAGACAAATCTGAACCTTTTTCAAGGCACGATGCTTTATAATTAATAAATATATACATATTCATTTGAAGAAAGTATGGTCTACATAAATAAAGTGTCAAGCAAATTAAATACAAATAAATTAGCAACACTAATACATAGAAAGAAAGTCATGCATGCACGTATATATGGGAAACCAGAAAAATTCAAAAACAAATTCATGCAAAAACAGAGATTTCATTACAGGGAAAAAAGAAATAAATACTCCTTTTTTTATTTTTTCCAACACAAACATAGATATAGATTTTGACTGAGTCAAAACAAACAGCACCACAATTCAGATCTCAGTAGTCAGAGCATCCCACCGCGAGAAAAAAAAAAGGTAATAATTTTTTTTCGCGCGAAATCCCAAAAGCCCCTTCAAAATCACAGGGACAAAGTAAAAACCCCCCCAAAAGAATTTTCCCGAAGCCGGGCTCTAGTACTCCCAAAAAAGTTGCAAAAATTCAATTTCTCCACCAAATTTTCGAAAAACCCACACCCATTTCTCCTTCAGTTTTCAGAATTCCAAACGATTTTTTTTCTTCTCCAAAACAACATACCCGAACCGAAACAGCGTCGTCAGATCCGCCATCAACGGCATTGATCTTGGGTTTCTTAGCATAGCCCTCCCGATCCTCAGACTCCGGGTCGGAATCCGACCGCGAAGCCGAATCGTAATCTCCAGAATGCCGCCTGTTCTCCTCCTGCTTCTGATTAATCTTTCTATTCTCCTCTGATTGAGGCAAGCGAACAACGAGCTTAACCTTCTTCTCCTTCCTCTCATCATCGTCATCCTCGTCTTCAAACTCCGGCTGCCGAGGAGAATTGAAATTATTAGGGTTCCGGCGGGTGGATCGGCGGTTGGTGGTGGGGATAGCATCGTAGTTTACGGGTTTAGGAAGGGTAGAAAGAGGAAGTGGGTTTTTGGAAGGTCGGCCTTTCTTCTTCTTCCGCTTCATCTCCGCTGTTGCCGCCGTTGCTACCTTACCCATTGCTTTGGGCTTTGGAAGGGACTTTTTCTTTAGCCTTTTTTTTATTTTTTGATATATTTCTTATTACTATTACATTTGTTTAATTTATTTTTTTTTAAATATAAGAAAATGTTTGTTGGACCAATACACGTGTGAGTTTGTTCACACGTGTGGGATTTTATAATAAATTGTTATATATTAATGTTGTAATCTAGTCAACCATATTAAGAATTTGTCTTTATTTCAAAATATGAGTTAATAGGAAAGAATTTAAGAAAATTGATAATGGATTTGTTTGATTTAGTAATAATTGAAAATCTTACTAGATTTGTTAATATAATTTTTTTTAAAATAAGAATTAAAAAGTTATGATAAATATAAATGGTTGGTATTATATAAAAGAAGTAAGGGTGTTTTAGGCAAATTATATCAAAACACATCAAAAGAGGGGTATGTGTTCTATTAATAACTAGCAATTTTAACGCATTGGATATATGTGCTAAAAAAAATTTAATATAAAATAAATAAAAAATATTTATTTTTATATGATATTAATATTTTATTAATTTTAATATATTTATATAGAGTTTTACATTGACAATAATGAGACAAAAATGATAAAATTATAATTGTATGTTATAAAATGGTGGGTTATAGATGACAGTTATCACATAAATTGTAGTTATGAAGATTATTTAAAAAGAAAAAAGAGGTGGAGGACATTTTAGGCACACCACTCACAAACACACCAAAAAGGGATCAAGTGTTCTATTCATAGTATAAATTAGTAATTATGGCACATCCAATGCATGTACTAAATTTTTTACAGCATATAGTAAATAAAATGAATATCAATTTTTAGTACAATACTAATTTTTTAAGTAATATTTGATATTTATTTAGTTTTTTAGCATAATGACACAAATATTATGATAAAATGCTAATTAAGAGTATAGAATCTCTCCGATATAAAAATGATAGTTACCGCATAAATTGTAGGTATGATGATAAAGAAAAGAAAATAAAAAAAAAGTAAGAGCATTTTTTATATATCACATGAAAACATATCAAAAAGATATATGTATTCTATTAATAGTATAAATATCAATATGAAATATGAGGGGTTGGAGTAAATTTTTGATATATTTTTAAATACTTGAATAAAAAAAATACAAATTACTTTTTCATTTCTTCATCTCCTTTCCCACATGCATGGATTAAAAAACCGGACCGGACAGGCCGGTGGCCCGGTCTGGTTCAAAAAAATGAACAATTTTTAAAAAATCGTCCTGTCCGGAACGGTTCGACCGGTGAACTGCTACCGGTTCACCGGAACCGGACCGGTTTTTTTATTTATTTTTTTTATTTTTTATTTTTTTATTTTATTATTTATTTTTGTTTGGCCTAAGTACTAAAGTTAAAGACCATGGTACAAGCAAGAAGTCAAAATAACTTAATATTAGCCAATTTTCATTATTCCCAATTTCCCACAAACTTTAAACTTAGTATGTTCAAAATTTTGGATTGTGATGTTAAAGAATATCATTTGATCTCTTTATGTTTTATATTTTGATATTTTACTAATTTTTAAATACTATATATAATATAAATATATATAGCGTAATCATGATGTCATGGTTCAATTGTGGTTCAATTACGGTCCAACCAACGGTTGAACCAGTGTGAACCGTGAACCGGTAAGTTTTCCGATTCAATGAATGGTCCGATTTTTCGAACACTGCCCACATGTTCTGGTTTTCCACTTTTCATTTTTTCAATTTTATTATTTCTTCTATCACTAATTTGCTCTCCCATTTCTTTAAAAAAATAGAAATATAATAATTCAATTAAATACATTTAATGATTAAGAAAATATAATGTCCCATAAAAATTAAATAAATATTTTTAATTTTTATATATTAAAAATTCAAATATTAAGTGTGACATGACTACGACTCGCATGTGGCATAAAATAGATTGCCTAATGCTACAACTAAGGTTAAAAGTAGTAGACTAAGACCAAGTTCAACATTGGCATTGGCTAATTGACTTTAAAAGAAGAATGTATTTTTGAAATTTTTGATTTTGTAAAAATAAAACCCTAAGATCACAATTATAAGACACCAAAAGTAAAATAGAGTATTGGACAAAATATGTCCATTGGCTTATTTTCCTATGCTAATCTATAAGTATCTCAAAGATATAATCTCAAAGATATACGATGCTCTCTCTCTCTCTCTCTCTCTTTTTCGTTTACATATGAATTTGCACCAAAAGTCTATTAAAATTTGAAAATCAAACTTAATGATGTAAATGAGTCGAGTCAATCCCAAATCTAGTGGACTCAAACAAGCACCTCGGTTCGTCTATCAACTCGTGATTGGTACTCAAATTCGAGCTTGATCGAGCCTGAGCTCAGCTCGTTGAATGGACGAAGGCTCGAGTGAACCTTATTAAACTCGACTTAATAAGACTCACATAGGAAAGGAAAAAAGTTCAGCTCATATAGGCTCAAATGAGCTTGAACTCATATAGACTTATATTTAGCTAGAGCTCATTTAGGTTTGAAATAAAATCTATAATTATAAACTTTTTAAATAATTTTTTTTATTTTTTTAAGAATTAGAAAGAAATTATCATTATTATTATTATTATTATTAAAAGATCAAGCCAAATTCGAACTTTCATTAAGTCAAGACTGAACCATTCGCAAATTATCTCATCTCATTTATACCCCTACTCAAATTTCATAAATATAAATTTGAAAGTGATATAAGTAGATCAACTGATATATGATCCTTAAAGTAAAACTTTTAAAGCTAGTTTGTCTTACACATGGGTTGTCTACAATTTATCTATGTTAAAATGGAAATTCCTAAATACAAAATGACTATTTAATTAATCTTCTTTTTTAACTTTTAAAAGGATTATTTTTCTATAATCTATTCCACATGGAGATAAAATGTATTTAACCACCGTCTCATGTACCAAACAATTGTATTGAAGCAATGCGTAATGATAATTTAGTTATGTCCACCAAACTCATCCTAAAAAGTACTTAATAATACAACATAAATTCTTGAGTTTTATAACTTTTATGATGAAAAAAGCAAATGATTTTCGCAAATTTCCATTCACATAAATATTTTGACCTAATTTTGCAATTAAAATAGCGCAATACAAAGGAATGAAAAGTTGGGCTCATGGGCTTGTTCTTAAATTGAGACCAACGACCCAAAAAAATCTGTTAAGAGGTCAAAAATGATCGCTACTAGCCTAACTTTTATCCACTATCTAATAGAACTGTCAATGGGTTGAATTCAGATCAAATTATGTTGAATTCAAATCCAAATCTAAAAGTAATATGTCATATCTAAATTCAATCCAAGTTCATGTTGGATCTACAGTTGGTATAATCATATATGAATCCAGATAAAAGTCGGATATCCATCGAATATCCAAAAAAATTCAAATCCGAATACTTCAAAAATCATCATATATTTATTATTTTTCTAAAAATTTAGTAGAATCCAAAATAAAAACAATCATCCTTAAAATAAAAAAAATAAAAACACACACACATAATAAATTAATAAATAAAATTTCAAATCTATTAATCACTTAAAAGCAATAATAGAATTTAACTTAATCACATTCATAAATCTGATCGTTGCATTTTAGGTTCTGTTGCTAATAATAGTACTTATTTGGCATTATAAATATATAATTATACTTAATTCTTCAATCAACTAATTACATATTCAAATTTTTATTTAAAAAAAACTCATTTTTGATCAAATCGAGATTTGCATTGCATTATTACCATATCATGGTATTCAACTCCTATTCATTATTTTTCCCGCATCATTTTCTATTATAAAAATAGAGAAACAAGTGATTTAATTATGATGTGAATAAGTTCAAAATCTAACAATTTATACAAAAAGCACATGATTTGATATATTGCATAGAAGTTCATTACTCATTTCATCCAAATATCCACTTTGGCATTGCTATAGAACCTTGTGTATATATATGAGTAATAATATATATGTATAATACTAAATATAATCGAATTCGAATTATTAGTGAATAAGATCGAGCTATATTCATACTCGCTCCATTTATTTTAGATTACAAACTTTTTAATTAGATCATATCTGTCAAATCTTTTATTTGTTAAAGATCCTAAATAATCGGATTGAATTTGAATTAAAATTTGCTCTACTGACAGCCCTACTATCCAATAATAGTTATTAATTAAAAACAATAATATAAAAATATAGTAAAACATGATTTCTAACATTCTAGAAATGTTCGTAACTTCAAGGAAAAAAGAAGAAGAAGTTGATGAAAGAATATCATGTTTTGATGGATTATGTTCCAAATTTCTTTGTTCTTTAAACTAGTTTTCTTACGATCAAAGTAATTGTAAGCAAAAATTTCTTGTTTTACAGTAAATAAAATTACATGAAAAGAAATTTCGCACAAATAAGAATAAAATTAAAATCTATCAATTGTAGAGCTAATCTCTAATCTAATCTTTTAATTCTTTCCAAATACGATCTTAAAATTTGATGAGCTCCGCAATGAATACCTTGAACACCGTAGGTCTCTTTGAATTTGGTTTGAAATAATGCCAATTTGAGGGCTTCGCACCTTAATCTCGAATCAAACGTCAAAAATATATGAGCTCCATTAAGAACGCCTGGAACGCCGTGGATCTCCTTGAATTTGCTAGAGATAATCGCAAGACTCCTTCAAAGTTTCTCTCACTTGCTTGGATTTTTGTTGTATGTAGAATGAGATTTGGTCACCCTCTTTATATAGATGTTTGATAGGAGACTTCCAGATTAACTTAAACTTCTTTGATAATTATCTTTTTGATAAGATAATATCAAATATCAAGAGATAATATCATATATCAAGAAATAATATTAGATATAAACAAACAACATCAAATATCTTTAATTTAATTGGTCCATAAACATAGACACTTTATCTTTAACACTTGTCAATATTTGAATTGAGCATAAAATAAATACCAAAATATTAATTAAAACTAACTGTTTATCTTTTAAGATTAAATTTAATAAATCCCAAAACATATAGAAATTTTAAATCAACATCTAATATATTATTTTACACATCACTTCTCAATTATTCAAAATTAATATGTCTACAAATGCTCCCACTTCAAGGCTTGGCGAAAGATGTGTCCATCATCCGCGAAAAAGGCAAGACCTGAAGTATTTGAGATTTTTTTTTCTTTTCTCTCCATTTTTCAAATATTTCTATGACAAGAAATCCTCCAAGCATTCCTTGAGTTATAGCTCTTCTACAAACATGTTAGCACTGCCATCAAGAAATATATCTCTTTATGGGATTTTCATAGACTTTGCAGATTGCCAATACTTGGAGATTTTTATGATGAAGTCCTCCCATCTGCCTACGTATCCAATAAATAAATCAAATAAATCAAGTCATAACGCAATTCAAAGTAAACATCTTTTTGAGGGTGGTGTCGTACACAGTTTATATTCATGTGAGCCAAGAGTAACATGCAGTTTTAGCTCGTGCGTCAATGAGTATATTTAACCTGAATAAACATTTTATACTCATGTCAATGAGTCCACTTGAATTTGATAGACAATTTATACTCATGTCAAGGAGTTTACTTGAATTTGACTTAATAGACAGTTTGCACTCTTATCAAGGAGTACATAGAGAGACTTTGAATATTTAGATAGCTTATGGTTGTATCTAGAAGCCTTATTGGCAATTTAAGCTCTTATCAAGGAGGACATGAGGAGACTTTGAATATTTAGATAGTTTATGCTTATATCTAGGAGCCTTATTGACAATTTAAACTCTTATTAAAGAGCATTTGATATTTGAAGACTTGAGCTTTGGACTTGAAAACATGAAGATTTGTGTCTTTGATTTGAAAATTTGAAGACTTTAGTCTATTTAAAACTTGAGTTTTGAATTTGAAAACTTTGAAACTTGAGCCTTGACTTGAATACTTGGAGATTTGAGTTATGGATTTAGAGACTTGAAGACATGATCTTGAATTTGAAAACTCGAAGACTTAAGTCTTTCATTTAGAGACTTGAAATTTTGAGTCTTAAACTTGGAGACTTAGTAACTTGAGCCTTGATTTGATTGATGTCTTAGAGACATGATTTGTGGATTTTAGAGACTTGGAGACTTGGGTTTAGATTTGAAGACTTGAGAATTTGAATTTGGAGACATAAAGACTTGTGTCTTGAATTTGAAGACTAGGAGACTTAAGAATTGTAGATAGTTTATGCTCTTATTTGGAAGCATTATTGATAGTTTAGGCTCTTATCCAGGAGCATACGAAATTTGAAGGTGAAATTAATTACCCCCAACTTCTTCATCATTACCGACGTCACTTAAATCTTCCTGTTCATCAAAATTCATGCTCATTTCAATATTATATGCACGATTTGCCAAACATTCAAAAGTTTTTGGTTTAATTCCTTAAGTATGTAGTAAAGACTCCAACACCTTCCTTGGATACATATCTCAATGGCTGAAGTCTCCGACAATTGATCTTTGCAGTTAAGATTCAAATTTCTCTAGCAGTTGATGTAGTCGATGACATTTCTTCCTTCCACTGGCAAGAGTTGGTGAGTTCAATCGTGCTGACCGTCCTTCGAGTGTTGCAGAAGCGATTGAGAAACTCTTGTTCCAGTTGGCCCTAACTATCAATGGAACCTGCCTCCAAGTCAGTATACCAATCAAAATCATTATCCTTTAATGATTGAACAAATTTCTTGACTAGATGATCTCCATATGTCCCACCATTATTACAAGTCTCAATGAAATGAGTCACATGTTGCTTTGTGTTATCCTTACCACCAAATTGATAGAACTTCGGGGGCTGGTATCCAATTGGCATCTTCAACTTGTCAATCCTTTGAGTATATAGCTCGGAGTAAGTCATAGATGACTTAGAACTTCCATTAAGCTTATCTTTGATGGTCCCTATGATAAACTCATTTAATGGGTCAATGGGAATTAGTCTATCAATGGAAACTTGTAGTTCTTTATTTGCAGTCTTTTCATTTTTGGCTAACTGTTTCTTTATGGATGTTTGGCCTTCATCTTGAGCCTCAATCTATTTCTTCACTATGCAACTGGCATCAAGATTGTTCACTTGCTCATCATTTTGGAGATTTGAAATTTTTGCTCTTGGACAAGCTTGATGAGTCCTTCAAAGCCCTCATCAAATTTGAAATTTGTTCCTCCAAAGTTGTAGCACTTGTCACCATCATTGTTGCCATGCTCGAGAAATTTGATGTTAAGCGGGGAATGGATTATGCGAATTCTTCCTTTGAGTCTCCACTATCTTCATTTATATTAATAAAATGCAGCAACACTTTTTCCATAGCAAGCGAATGAGCCACCTCCGAAGATGATTGCAACTTCTTGTATATGCTTCTTGTGATGATGCCAACACTTTCGCTCCAATACTTGAGGAATTTGAGGTAGTAGTTTTCAATGCCGCAATCTTGTTTGGGGCCATTTGATACTTCAATCTTAATGAAGGAAATAGATGAGAGGCAAAGGTAATCTCACTGGTCATGCCAAAATTTGTAAGCGCAAATTTCTTGTTCTACAATAAATGAAATTACAAGAAAAGAAAATTCACACAAATAAGAATGAAATTAAAATCTATCAATTATGGATCTAATCTCTAATCTAATCCTTTAACTCTTTACTTCCAAATATGATCTTAAAATTTGATGAGCTCCGCAATAAATGCCTTGAACACTGTGGGTCTCTTTGAATTTAATTTGAAATAACGCTAGTTCGAGGGTTTTGCACTTTAATCTCAAACCAAACGCAAAAAATATATAAGCTCCATGAAGAACGCTATGGATATCCTTGAATTTGCTGGAGAGAATCGCTAGACTCCTTCAAAGTTTCTCTCAGTTGCTAGGATTTGTGTTGTGTGTAGAATGAGCTTTGGTTACCCCCTTTATATAGATGCTTGATGGGAAACTTCCAGATTGACTTGAACTTCTTTGATAGTTATCTCCTTAATAAGATAAAATCATATATCAAGAAATAATATTAGATATAAACCAATAACATCAAATATCTTTGATTTAATTGGTCCATAGACAAGACACTTCATCTTTAACACTTGTCAATATTTGATTTAAGTATAAAATAAATACTAGAGTATTAATTAAAATTAAATATTTATCTTTTGGCATTAAATTTAATAAATCCCAAAATATAAATAAAAATTTTAAATTAACATCTAATATATTATTTTACACATGTCACTTCTCAATTAGTCAAAACTAATATGTCTACAGTAATTTTTGGGTCATTAGTTAGTATTTTAAAAAATGTGAAAGTCTAAAATAGAAACTAACCATTTTATCCTAGACTCTGATGTTATAGTCTAATTTGTTAAGTTGTATTTGTACCTATTATGGATTTTAATAGTCTGTTTAAGATATATTGTCATTTACTTCTAAGAATCGAAAAGCAATAAGATATCGGAGTCGCTTTAAATTTTTAACTCTAAATTTCTTCTAAAACGGGTTCAAACTATACTAACGTAATATGAACAAGTTTAATTCGATCAAATCCATTAAACAAACAAATAAACACATACTAAAAATTATATCAAACCACTTAAAATAAGTTGAATTCCTGTACGAACAAAAATTTAACTTGAAATTTATCAAAATACATTCTTTAGTTTTTTTGCGAGGGGCTCTCCTTCGACGCCTCCATGCCTCAGATTTTGGAAGTAGCCCGTACAGCTTGTGCCTTATGTGGCTAATTATTCAGAAACAGGACAATTAATACAAATTTCACACAAAACATGAAAGAACACACCAACCTGTCTATGATCAGGGATGGGAATAGGTCACGTTATTCATCAAGGGCATATGGCTTAGCCCATTTATGATCTAGTTTAGTCCAACCTATTTAATAAATAAATAAATAAAAAGCCAGGTTAAAACTTAAAAAGAAGCATTTTTAACTAAATAGGCTAAACTTAAGTTCTTCTAAAAACTTGCAAAGCCTAACAGGCTGACTCATGTGTCCTTCTTCAGATAAAAAGTACAATAATAGTGATATAATATTAAATAGGTAATTGTATTTAATTTCTTTAATTAGTCCTCTATGGAATCTGTTATGTTGTTTAGTATTGTTTTTTATTAAAAATGATATTATTTTATACTTCGATTTGAACTTTCATAATTATGCATTTGTTATTTATTATTTTAGTTATTGCTTATCAAAGTCTATTACAAGTTTGAGAATATTAAAAATATAGATTTATGTGGTATTTAAACTTAATAAAAGTTTTCATAGAAAATAGGCTTTTAAGTAGACTTTCATGTTATGCTAAGATTTTAAAATTTATTAAAAAGGCTAACCTTAAAAAAAATAAAAAAATAAAAAAGAGCAATCATAGATAATAGGTTAGGCTCAAACTTGTTATTTGCATAATAGGCCTGACCTTTTTAAATCAAAGTCTAGTCTAACATAATCTATCTCCATGCCTATCTGTTATATCTAGAGCGTTACATTGCATGGCGTTTGAACCTGTTAGAAATTAAATACATCGGCCAGAAATCTCATATAGATGGGAGGATTAGCATTTATTTCAATGATATCTCTCTACAAATACATACAGTCTAATGATATCAAAATTAATTAAATAGATTAATACAAATTCGGCTCAAACAATTCAAAAACCAACCTACAAGTAATTCTTCCTGGTAAGCCTCTCAATGCCCAATCCTATATTTATTCTACCTTACTTAATTTATAGATTCAATTAGATCCTTGCCCTAAAATACCTAAATTATAAACCTTATGCTCTATCCTACCTTGTCAAATCTAAGGCCTGTTGGGTGCATGGATGTGTCTAGCTTATTAGACCCAATTTCTTAACAGTGTTTTGACCTGACAAATTTTTTTATTTTTCCAAGTTAATCAAAATGCTTAAACTATCTAGTATGAGAATGTTAGAGTAATTTATTAATATATTGACCTTTTTTTTCTAGCATATATTAGAAAGAAAGAAAAAACTCAGCTTTTTGTAAAATAAACAAAAAAATAAAAAAAAAATCCCAACTTTAATTTAATTTAGTTAATTTATATATTTGATTTTTGATATACTAAACAAAAAAAAACCAAATAAGTTATATTACTTTTCTTTCTCTTCCCCCATATTATGTTTTTTTCCTCTATTTTTCTTTTGATATATTATTTCTTCTCTTGTTAACTTTGTTCTTTCCATTTTTTTGGAAATAGTGTTATTTCATATAAAATATTTAATAAAATATATGTAAATAGTAGAAAAAATTTATGCTATTGTATATAAGTTAGAATATATTTTAATTAATATTATATACATTGAGGGAAAAAAAAAAAAAAGAGCAAGGATGTCTTCAAATCATTCTCAAAAATAAATCTACATTTTTTTTGAAGAGAATATGTTTGATAAAATATAATTTTAGAAAACATTTTTAAGACATAATTTTTTTTTCAAACAGTACTGCACTATAATTTTTCATATTTTCAAAGATAATGTCTCACTTTTAAAATATTTGAAAACAAATAAATTCAAAATATTTTTAAAAATTTTATTTATATATATATTAAAAATTTAAGCATGCACTTCAATTATTCCATGATCTTCAATTTATATTTAATTATGATCTATGTAATTTGGATTAATTAGTTAAATTTGAGTAAATATGGGATAATGGGTAATTGTGGAGTATAAGATATAATATGGGGTAAGTTTTGCATCAAAACATGTATATACCCATTTTATAATTTTTAATGTGATTTTGGTATTAGGTTTGACAATGATAATTAGATAAAATTCTATGTGGAAAAAAATTGGAGTTGGGAAGAAAGAAGTTGGGATATGAATATTGGATATTGAATATTGAGTATTTTTTTAGTATTGGGTAATGAGTATTTTATCAGTATAGACCCTACTCTTATTCTCTCTTTTTTTTCCTTAATGAGTTTGGGTAGCGTCTGAAACTCCTGTTTTTTCATTGAGTCTCAATATGAGTATTGTATTATTTTCATATTTCTAAATAGAGAGTAATACCCTACCCATTAACAGGTTTATCCCAAAGTTTTTATAACCTCTACTATTGAATTTTTTCCTCATAGTGCCGAAATCCGTAGGTTACTCTATTATCTTGAAACACTCAGACAACTGCAAGAAAATTAATTCTGTAGAAATTATAAAATCTAGTAACCATAAATCCACGAATGTATTTATTCCCCCCCACCCCCACAAAAAAAAAAAACCCATGAATGTATGTTTTTCTCATTGATATCCATGGGCTCGAAAAATGCCCCACGAGTGTCCTTTCTGTATTAACATACATCCAAGAAACAACATTGACAAACTTAATTACTGTGAAAATCCAAAAGTAGAATAAAAAGAGATGGAAAGAAGGCATATATAACTGTTTAAGTAAAAGGAGGCTACAATAAAACACAAAGAAGCCGGTGAAGAATTAAAACCAACTTCTTTTTATCTAGCTAGTAAAATAATTGTTGTGGGACGAGACTGCGATAATGACCCTATCCAAAAAAATTAAATAAAACGACCAAAGTTAGATCAAAATACAAATCCAATTTACAAAATTTTCCAACTGAGAAGATAGTTTTTTTTTATCTTTTTCTTTTTTAAATTCCAAAATCAAGCAAGGGTTGTGATTAGAATCTTGTTGTGGAGCTGTGGCTTTCATAAGTTGCTTCTCCTGCAAATATGATCAATGGAACCAATATTACTAATAATTAACACAATAACTATTCACTCGCTCCATACAAATAATTGTAAGCAAATAAGCAGTTAACATGCCGAGGATGACTTTTTTTTGCTTCATTGTCGTAATATGGCAGTTGTTATCTTTATTTGGATGACTAACTACAGGACAAACGCAAGGTGATATTTATATACGCTAGTATTGTAAAATTTTGTGTCTTCCTTACGAGGATTTGAGCATTATTGCTCTCTTTTTTGCACTAAGTCATTTAAAAGTAGGGGTATGCATTCAGTAAAAATTGAATCGAATCAAGTTTTGGTTCAATTAACCAAAACTTTGGGTTTTCCAACATGGGAAATCGAAAATCGAACCGAACCTTATTCGATTCGGTATGATTTTTAACCAAAACGGTTCAACCTCACTTCCTCTTCTTTGCCTTTTTTTTTCAATTAATTTTTTCATTTAAAAATTAGAACTTGGATATAACATTAGGATTTGGAATTTAGGTTATATCTCCATATTTAGAATTGAAAATATATTAATATAGTTACAAATTAAGATGTAATTTTTGTAACTTTCAATTATAATTTATAATTTATCTATAAATTCAAAATTATCAAGTAGAAATTAAAACTTGAACATAAATTACTAAATTAGACTTTAGAATATATTTGTATATTAGAAGGACAAAGTATGCAAAATAAGAAAAATAAATTCCATTTTAGACACAAAATAGTCTTTCTTGTATAGATAAAATGTTTATTGGCTAACAGATGTAATGTACTACTGCCATAGGAATAGAAATATATTATTCAACCCCTTGGTTTGCAATTTAAATTGAAATTTCTACACTACTAAAAAATGCCTTTTGTGACGGATTATGCAACAGAAAAAATCCGTCGCAAAATACTTAGTCGACACAATTTGCAACGAATATTTCCATCGCAAATCTGACGAAAATTTCCATCGCAAATTGGGCATTTTTGCGACGGAATTGAATTTTCCATCTCAAATTCCGTAGCAAAATTACCATTTTGCGACGGATTTTTGTCCATCGCAAGTGTTCAGTTTTTTGGTGATTTAAAAATGCAGTTTTTGAAGAATTTTTCCGTCACAAAATATTTTTAATTTTTTTTATTTTGCAGCATTTTTCCAATATTAAAAACATGTAATCAACAATAGTATATTCATAAATCCAACACCACAATACTTAATGATACTTATGACCATCAAATGATAAGACAACAAATCTTCCATAAAATCCAAATATAACATTAAAGAAACAAAATATTTATAAATTCAACAATATAAAAATATTAAATGTAATTATCAAAGTATAATCAACTTAATACAGTATATACTTAAACATTCATACATAAGTCAATCAATCATCAGCATCATCATCTATGTTTCTTCGTAGTTGCTCATTAAGAGATCTAGATAAGGATGGTGCAGGAGATATCTCTGGACGAGGTAAATGTGAGCCCGGTGCCATGAAAGAGAGATTTGTAGGCGGATAAAACGATGATGTATGAGGATGAACGGATGGTGATGGGGTCTGCATATTCTGTTGCTGTTGCTGCATGAACACCTGTCGCATCATCACCTCCATATCCATGAATTTTTGTCTAAACATCATATTTTCTTCTCTATACATTGTCATTTGTTCTTTCATCATTACCATTTCTTTTTTCAATATCTTCATTTCTTCACTTTCATAAGACGGATTATTTAGAAGTTCTCTAGATGAATGACCCAAGACAAAGGAAGTCTCACTTCCAAGTCCATAAATCCGCCCCTTCTTCGATCTACCTACTGTATCTTTCCACGCCTGCATAAGTAATATTACCATAAATTAATAAAAGTCAAATAATTCACTTTGAAAATAAGATCAAATATAAATTAATAACTTAGAACTTTTACTTGAAGTTGAGATGACATGGGCATTGAAGAACTATTAACACCATCACTTTAACTTTGACTAGAGAACTCTTCTAATCGACTGTTGAACGTATTCTATACATAAAGTACATAGACTGATCAACATATATAAAAATTTAAACTTTCTACATTAAAAATTAACATATATATAATATTTAAACTTTCTAACATAAAATTTATAACATTTAAACTTTCTTTGTAAAAAATATAACATATTATTTACATAAGTATTCTATGCACATTCATTGACCCATATGCGTTCACCTTTTTCATTTAATGCAGACTGTGTACGCATCAATGATTATGAAAGTATGGGTAGGTGTCCAAGTTCTTTCTCCTACATCCAAACACATTTATCAGGAATCAATTATAATTAAAATTAAATATTGATACTTCTATAAAATTTACCAATTTATCTTTGTGTGATAGGTGTGAGATACAACCACCCTGATGAAGTGGAAATCCAATACCACCGCAGTCTGATGCCTGATTCGCTTTATTTTGAGCACTTATTTTTTTGGAATCCATCATTGCCCCATTCTTGAAGCAATTCATCCCAAACTTCATCTCGCATCCAAATAGGCTGCTTTTTGAATTGATGTGCTCGGCATAACTTATTTTTCAATATCTCCAAGCCACAATGCTCAAATATTTTGTGAATCAATACACTCGCATGTTCATACCAAGTAATTTTTTTTTTAGGCACACAAAAGAATTTAAAACATTTAGAGAACTCTTTCTATTTTGAAATCTAATTAAAATATATATATATATATATATATATATGATACTTAAAATAATTTGCCTCAAACTCCCCAAACCACACCGTTCTAACTCCATCTAGAATTTGTTTTCATAATCTCCAAGCTTGTCGTAAGTGCCTTTTAATAATAGTACTTACCTCTTGGGCAAGATATTTTTACAACATATATTATAAAGATAAAATATAATTCAGTAGTACACACAACATTATAAATTACTATAATTAAAAAGATTAAAAAGTATTACTCTCTCCCTCGAGGCCGAATAAATGTCCTCTGAGTAACATCTGTACTCCCAATATCTGTGGATGCTGGTGTAGATGGGATAGATGAGGGAGTAGGTGATACATCTAATGGAGAGCTACCCGCCACATCATCTGGATGAGTTTGTGGAGGGATATATGGCTCCGATCCAGTTTTAGATGGAACAGCCTTATTTTTTCCTATTCTATTACTTGACATCTAAAATAAATACTAATTATGTAAATTATAATATATAAATGACATTAAATAAATCACCAACATAAATGTAGAAATAATCATAAAGATTGCAATCAATATATTACATCACTAATGAGTTTTTACATAAATTCACATTACATAACAATAAATTAAAATAACTAATCATCATCATCATCATCATCATATGCACTGTCGTCATCATCCTCATCCTCTAACTCTTTGTCATCACCTATCACTTGATTGTTTTCTGGATTTATTTCTTCACAAGGTCCCTCAATATCAAGTAAGTCACCAGTTGGATTGGTATCAACAAATGCATTGACTGTGGTAGGTGGTTAAAGCTACCTCCACAGTATGACATTTATCCACCTTACTTCTTGGTCTTATTTTGATCACAAACCACCAATGGACTTTATCTCTTTTAAAACCCAGATAAGGAATATAATACACTTAAGATGCATGTTAAGTAATGATAAAATGATCAAACTTTCCATATTTTTCATTTTCTTTGATTTCAATGACATAAAATACCATAACTTCTTTTGTTTTCAAAGTGCCACCTCATATGCTCGGCTGATTTCAAAGATGCCTATATTCTTTTGAGCTGAGGAATTAGGGGTAAGTAATGCATCCTTTTGTAAGGAATTCGCTTTCCCGTTTGATGACCTCTTGCGGTTGGTTTAAAATGGGGATGATTGCAAAACTTACATTCATTCAAACTGGCATCAATTATGTAAAACAGCATACAACCATTGATACAACAATCGATCTTCATAAAACTTAACCCCAATTTTGAAACTAATTTCTTTGATTGGTAAAAGTTATTCGGGACATAGTTTTTTGAAGGATTTGAGGATTTAATAAGTTCTGTCATTCGATCAAAACATCCTTGAGACATATTGTAGTCGGATTTTAAGCACATCATTTGGAGAGTCATAGACAACTCACAATAAGTTTGACAACCTGGCCACAACGGTCGTTGGGCAGAAGCTAACATATCATAAAGGCTTGAGCATCTATGTTTGGGGGTTCCTCTCTGTTTGGATTAATATCTTCCTCATGATTAATTTCAGTATAAAAACTAGTTCCCATATCATCATAAACCATGTTCATACCTATTGTTCGTGGCATCACCACAAAAATGAGCATTACTGGGAGCTCCCATATATACATTGAAATCCATAGGTTCGGTCTCCCCATGTGCAATCTAATACCAATAATTAGGCTGAAACCCATATTTTAATAAATGTGCATGTGCTTCATCAAGTATCAAAATTTTCAGATTCTTACACTTTGAACAAAGACACCTTATTCCTCCATTTTTCAAACATTGAGGTTGGACGGATGCATAATCAATAAAAATTTTCACCCCAACAACAAACTCTCTTGTATAATCTTTTCGATTTGGTAAGAGCCTATTATACATCCAACTACGTTCAGCATGAATATCCATATTCTGTAAAAGAGTAAATTCATTAAAAGCGATCTCAATTTGAACGATGCAAAAGTAATTTTATTATAAATATTTCAATTTTGATAAAATAATTGATTATTTAATTTATTAATGTATGTTTGTTGGAAAGTAATTGCTTATAGTATAGTAGTAGTAGTAGTAGTAGTAGTAGTAGTAGTAGTTATTATTTAGAGATAAATATATTTGGCAATTTAAAAAAACGAAGAGTAATCGACAAAATGATGAAAGGATGACCTAACTAAGGAAGTGGGTAAACAAATTATTTTGGGTATGTTTGATTTGGGATGTTAACATTTACTATGGCTTTTAATATAGGATAATCTCTTGTTTGATATGGAAAATGATATTTGGGGGGCCGGCCCGTAATTTATTCAAAGTCCATACTATAGATGACATTAATAGCCATTGAAGTAGTGGGTTTGGGGGTGAGATTATGTAATCTCAACCATCTTTGAAATTTGATTTGGATATAAATATCAGAATTATTCCTCAAATTCATATATAATTCCATTTATGCATTTCATGATTCCTCTACCAAGAATTTTTCACCAAGGACTATTTTGTCATCACAAAGATAATAATGTGTATCAAACACCTCCCTAAACTAAGATATCCAAATTGCCAAAAAATTAAGACTAAACATAATGAGTATCATCATTTTAATTGAAAACAATTAATAATATTAGTAAACACATAATGATACATAAACACTCCCCCTTATGTCCATCATCATCATGCAAGCAATTAAAAACCAATTAGCAACAAATGAGAAGGCTCCACCCTTCTCCCGATATCCCATCCTCCTTCCTAATTCCACCAATTATAAATATTTCTAATGTATTATACTATAAAAACATATAAAATTAAAACAAGATATCCAAACTTACCTTGTCCACTATAATCAACACTCACAAAAGATTTCCACCACAGTCGAGATAGCCTACATCATTAGGCACATGTTATAACTGCACATATTTATTCATAAATCATAATTCCATAAACTAAATGAAAACTTAAAATTTTAATACAATTCAATAAACAGTACCAAAAAAGTTAACTTAATCAAAATTCTAATAAAATCTTTAATTCCAATAAAAACATAACTCTAACAAATATAACAACATTTAAAACAAATATAAAATGTAACTCAAATTTCAACTAAAACATAAATCATTATTTTTGTTAAATCAAATTATTATACCAAAAATAATAAATTATTATTTGAGTTTAACTAACATACAAATCAAATTTTAACTAAAACATAATCAAAATTTAACTAATGGATACAATTAACTAAAACATAATGGAGATAATTAAAACATAAATCAAATTTTAACTAAAACATAATCAAATTTTAACTAATGGAGATGATTAACTAAAATATAATGAAGATAACTAAAACATAATTAAATTTTAACATGATTAAGAAAATTATGTTACTAATAAATAAATCATTATTTGAGTTTAACTAGCACATAAATCAAATTTTAACTAACTTGGATAATTAACTAAAACATAATCAAACATAATCAAATTTTAACATAATTGTGAGAATTACCTTAATTAATGGAGATAGAGCAAAATATAAATTCTTCAAACCTAAAACATTAAACAAACAACAACAATTAGTATTTTTGAAAATATTTAAAACTATTTTTTCAAAAAATAATAATAATAAATTAATATTTCGGCCAAATCTAGCCGGCCTCTGGCCGGCGATCAGTAACTAGTGTGGCCAGCAGCTTACACCAGCAGCAAGCTGGTGCTGCTGGTGTGCGGCCAAGTGCACCAACAGCAGCTAGTGCTGACTGCATTTTTAAGATTAAAAAATAAAAAATAAAGAAGAAGAAGGGGGAAGAAGAGAGAGTACCTTTTTTTCTTCCAGAACGTGTTTGGGTGGGGGGAAATAGAGAAGGTAGGGTTTAATTCCCCCACCCAATAATTTGCGATGGATTTTTTCATCACAAAAATCAAATTCTGTGATAGATTTTAATCCGTCACAAATGTCCCAATTTTGCGACGGATTTGATTCCATCACAAAATTGATGAAAAAATAGCAATTTTGCGATGGAATAAAATCCATCGCAAATATCTTGCAACGGAAAAATTCGTCGCAAATGTTTTTTTTGGTTTTTTTTATTTTTTTTAATTTTTTGCAATGAAAGATTTTGTGACGGATTTTCTGTCGCAAATATCCATCGCAAAAAGGCATTTTTTTTAGTTGTGCTATTTTACTCATCAATGTGCTATATATATTTAATTAATTAATTAATTAATTAATTAATTGAAATAGAAACTTTAATTTTCTTTTTATATCACATTTTTTTCATCTTTAAATCATAATCAGCTAATTTTTATATGTGACGTCTATTAAGCCATTTAATAAATAAATTATACACTTACTTAGTTTGGGTTTAGAAAAACTATCAATTTTTTTTCTTTCTATCGTATTTCTTTATTTTTTTATATCATATATTAATATCTATACTATTTATAAAAGGTAGGACTTTTAAGTTTTAATAACTATTTTGATATATTTTGCAATAAGATGATAAAATCAATTTTATTTTAAAAAACAATGATAGTATAGTTTTATTTTCTCTTCTCCCTTCTCTAATTTTATTTCATTTTTTCTCAGTTATTTCACCTTATCAAAAACTTCCCTTTTTATTTATTCCAAAAACTTAATAATATATTAACATTTATATTTATTTCAAAAATTACATTTATTTATCTAAGATAATAGATTTAAATTATTTTTTTTTAAAATAAAAGTACCGAATCGATTTTTGGTTTAGTTTAACGGAACGAGCCCTTTTTTTCTCTGATTTTCAGTTCGATTTTCGGTTAACCTAGAAAAAATTCAAACCAAAACAAAAACTAAATTTTTTAAAAACATTCGGTTCATTAGTTTTGGTCTTCTTTTTTTTTTTTGCACACCCCTATTTAAAAGACCTATCTTTTAAGTTTTTCCTCATTTTCACAATGTCATCTACATATTGCTGCATATTTATCTCTCTCTCTCTCTCTCTCTCTCTCTCTCAAATAGAGGTCATTCGCCTTAGGCAAGCACTCAGGTGTCCACTGGGCGCTGGACTGCCAAGCGCCTAGGCGCGCCCATTCTTCTCGTGTTTGGGTGCCTATTCTTCGGGCACCTACAAGCGCACAATAGATAAGCTTTGTCAAATGTTAACTATGTTCATTTTCTTAGCGAATATAGTCGTTCAAGTGTTGGCTAATTGCGAACATAGCCCATTCCCTTAGGTAACTCAGAAAAATTGTTTAGGTGAAGCTTTGTGTTTATGGAGTTACTTAGAATGTTAGGTAGGAATTCACGTATCTGTGAATAACTTATAATAGAATTCATATGTTTAGGACTAATTTGCATCTTTGTTGTTGCATAACTAGTATGATAACTCTAGTTTTATATCTTAGGAGGTCAAGTAAGTTCCACATTTTCCTTGACATCGCAGGACTTTACTCCATTTATTTATGAAAGTTTGCATAATTCTAGTACATTTACATGCATATCATTTGGAGTACTTTTGTGTGTTGTTGTGCTTTGGATGCTAACAGTTGCACAACGTGGGTGCGTAAGCATGGAATTTAAGCTTTTCTTAACTTGTGCTCTCCTTTACTTTTATTGCGTGACACATTCTCTTGGAGGTTTTAATGTCTATGATTCTCTCTAGAGGGGTCTTGCCATAGTTGCTCAATGTGATGCGTAGATATAATTGTGAGCCTCACTTATGAGGTCTTACCATAGTAGTTTGTCTTGAGGACAGAATTTGACTACGAGCTTCACTTAGGAGGTCTTACTGCATGTGTTTGGTAAGGATATGACTTTTAACTACAAGCCTCGCTTGGGAAGTCTTACTGCATATGTTTGATGAGGAGATGGCTTTTAACTGTGAACCTCACATGGGAGATCTTACAAAAAGTGAAGTTTAAACTTGACTATGAGCTTTGCTTGGGAGGTCTTACCTCAAATGTTTGTGTTGGGAGTCAACTCTCTTAAGGGGTAGAGCTAGAGCAATCGCAGTGATTGTTGCGTGCGTTGTGAGTGAAGGCATAGTCATTATCGTGCCACGTGCCCTCATTGGGGGGTGTCTTATAGTAGGCTTTTGATTACTTAAGCACATACCCCTTGAAAGTCCTTATAGTGGGCTTTGATGAGTTAGCCATGTACCCCCTGGGGACCTTGTAGTAGGCTTTCGCCACGTGTCCTGCTTGGGAGGTCTTATAGTGGTCTTTTGCCACGTGCCCTACTTGGAGGGTCTTAGTGATTTTGCGCCACGCACCCTTTCTTGGAAAGGAATATAGTGATCTTTACCACCTGACCCACTTAGAGGGTCTTATAGTGGGCTTAAGGCCACACGCCCCACTTGGAGAGGCATGCAGTGGTACTGATGTTGATTTGATATGGGCTGGTGTCGATTCGAGTACATCACGATGTATTGATTAAGGTCCGTACCTCAGGGATTGTATTGCATAGAGGGATATTTTGCACAAATTATCATTCAAACACAAACAGAAAATAACACAAAAAATAATTCACTAAAATCATTAGAAAAGAAACAACGATGACGTCCCCAATAGAGGTTGGCTTTATTCAATGTTCATTAAAAGCAACTCCTAACAATTTAAGAGTAACGTATGAATATTTAGAATAAGAAATCCTAACTACATACACAACTTAGAAAAAAGCCTTCAGGACACCATAGAAATGCGCTTAATCAACTTAAGGGGTGTCATCCCTTTTTAACTACTGGGATAGGGTAGTTGACATCAATGTCTTCTTCGTAGAGGGTTTTTGTTAACCCCTTGATGATTTGCATTATTTTGATTATGACAAAATTACATTCCCAAAATTATGTGCTAAAAACATGCAATCGAATTATGAATATCTTTTCATATTATCTACTGGAATCTGTCTATGCGCTAGAACTTACCTTCCATAATTAAAAGATCACTTCAAGATTCTAGCTTGATTCACATCTATATAACATAGGAAAGAAATCACATCCTGTTGTAATCATTGATGCATCCGCAATTTGTGGAACTAATGCATGTTTACTTAAATATCTTGTTTCCTTATTGAATTCCAATGGACACTTACCTGAATAAGTATTCAAAGATATTAAACATAAGCATATAAATATGAAAATATGCAATATTGTTATGTAAGAATCACTTAGTTGGGAAAAGAACTTTGTTAAGTGTCTTGAGGAGTAGTGTGATACTCTTTATGCCTAAGTGTTGCTAATTCATTGGTCTGTGTGTTTTCAGACCTTGTAGTGAAGAAGGTCAAGGGAAGCTTGCCTTCGACAGACCTTGGGGAGATAAGGACAAGGCAGTTTGTATCTCGAAAGACCTAGTGGTGAAGAGGGATGGGATTCGTACATGCTCTCGATGGACCCTGTGAAGAGAACAAATCGGCACTTGATTGCTCTAAGGACCTCTATGTGAAGAAACCAGTAAAGCAGTATTGTCTGGAATCTTCTGCAGTGTTCTTGGTTTTGGTCTGGAATGAGAGTCTAGAGCTTGCCGTACGGAGTGGCAACAACTCATGTATCAGTCCACAGAGGTTGTGCAAGTGAATCTAGTAGAAGTTCCCTCAGGCCAGTTCACAAAGCAGTTGCTTTCACAATGCTCTGGAATTTGCCTTATCCGTCTAGGATTCTAATTTATCTCTTTGCAAATAGTTAGTTTTCAACTTGTTAGGGTGTTTCTATTCCTTAACTTTCATTCTGTCAAATTACTATTTTTAACTATAAAACATTCGTACACATTAATTGATTTGCTAAGTTCGAAATCCTAAGTAAAAACTTAGGTAGATGAGTAGGCTTGCTAAACCTCTATAAATACCAGTGTCCATTTACTACTATTTCTATGGCTTTGTTTATCACTTGTCTGATCGGTTGTCTAACTGGTATTTACAAATTCCAGTCACTAACAAGAACTGTTTTCTACAAAAGACTTAAATTATTTTGAAAAGTCAAAAAGTATATGAGTGATAAACTTCTGCTGCATTAAAATCCCTTACATTGCAGTGTAACTACTAGAATAAAAGATCCTACAGTCACGAGCACTTTCGATGTCTTTACAGAAAAATAATCCCACAACTGGCCTCCACTATTTGATGGTTCCAACTATGGTACATGGAAAAACCAGATGCAAGAATATATAATTTCCCTAGATTTTGATTTATGAGACATGGTCAGTGAAGGGCCGATGGTTCCAACAAAATTAGTTGACAGACAGATGGTTCCAAAGGAGAGGTGTAACTTTACTAATGATGATAAAAAGGTCATCTCAATGAATGCGATAGCCAAAAATATTCTATCACGCGCTCTCACCAAAGAGGAGTACAATCGAGTTAGTAAATTTGCTACAGCAAAGCAAATGTGGGAAATATTGCAAGTAACCCATGAAGGTACCAGTGAGGTCCGATAAGATAGGATTGCTCTTCTCATTCACAAATATGAAATGTTCCAGATGAAACCTGATGAGACCATAAGTCAGACATACGTGCATTTCATAGAAATTATAAATCCTATGTTCGCACTCAATAGAACTATAAATGAGGTTGAGCAAGTTCGAAAGATTCTTAGATTGCTTCCCAAGGAACGGACGCCAAAAGTTACTGCTATTCAGGAAGGTTGTGATCTTAGCAGGATGACCATGGGTGAAAAAATTGGATCTAAAAAAGAACCAGTCTGAAAACTCAAAGTACTGAGATACCTCACTGCTACAAATGTAATGAAATCGAACTCAGAAAACCATATTTCCCTCAATTGAGGAAAAATGCAAAATAAGCAAAAGCTAAGGCGATGGCAACTAAATGGGACGAATTAGATGGTGAACAATTTGACAATGAAGAGAATTGCTTCATGGTAAATCAAGTAAGTACCCCTTCATGTTCTAATTATGATTCCAGTGATGAAATTGACATTGATGAGGATGTGCAAAAATTTCTTAAGCTTTATGAAATTAGTATCAAAGTGCTTGATGATAAAAATAAAGCTTTGGAAGATAAAATAGATTATTTGCAGAAAGAACTGGATATAGCTCATAAATAATTGAAATGCAAATGGCTAGAAATAGAGAGATTCTTGATGCTAAATGCAAAAAGGAAATGAATAATTGGCTTACTAAAGAAAATAACTCATTGAAAAAATAAATTGAGAACATTAGCCGTGAAATCAAAGGAAAAAAGGTTGTTGAAGAATGTTGTCATGCTAAGGATGATCTAGGTGAATGTTCCACTAGTGATAAACATACACATATGCTTATTCCACCTAGAAATAGTGCTAAAAAGGGTCAAAATTTTAGAAACAGCATGAATCAGAAAAATATCAAATCAGTTTCAACAACTTCCAGAAAGAATTTCAAACCGGTTTGAAAAATCTACTTTACTTGTGGTAGACATGGTCATGTCGATTATAAATGTACAATTGAGAAACTCATTGGTACCAAATTTGTTTAGGTAAGAAAGTTATATACTACTAACCATGAAGGACCCAACACAGTTTGGAGACTTAAAACAAACTAATGTTTTGCAAGTTCATGCTAAGGAACATTCTTGGAAACAGAAGTAGGATTTGGATAGTGGATGTCCAAGCATATGACGAGGGATACATCGATGCTCCTTAAGCTTAACAATTGTCTTGCAGGAAATGTTCTCTATGCAAACAATACAAAAGGACACATAATAGGTAAAGGTACCATTGGTAAGCAGACTAGTACTACAATTGATAATGTATGGTTTATTCAGGGCCTTAGGCATAACTTGCTTAGTATCAGTCAACTATGCGGTGAAGGTTATGAGGTTAAATTTCATCCTACTTACTATGTCATTAAGCAAAATGAGAAACGAGTTCTTACCACTACCAGGGATGGAAATGTTTATTGTATAACCCTTGATAATTTAACCTATCAAAATGTGTAGTGTTTAGCTGTTTTAGATGAAAAATGCAGGAAATAGCATAGAAATTTGGGCCATATAAACATGGATCTTATATCTCATATCACAAAAAAAGATCTTGTAAAAGGGGCACCAAAATTCAACTTTTCCAAGGATAGGATATGTGATGTATGCCAAAAGGGGAAGCAAATCCAAACATCTTTCAAACTAAAGAATAAGTTCACAACTTCCAAGTCACTGGAACTTCTACATATTGACCTATTCGGACCTATCAAAATTGCTTCCCTTGGAGGTAAAAGATATGTGTTTGTCATAGTATATGATTATACTTGCTTTACGTGGGATCTATTCCTTGCTCATAAAAATGATGCTCTAGGTGCTTTCATTCTACTCATTAAAAGGCTTCTAAATGAAAGGGTTTTTCATTAAGAAAACTCAAGGTGACCATGAAACTGATTTTGATGAAATAAAATTTACTTTGTTTTATGAAGAACATGGTTACATTCATGATTTTTTACTCCTAAAACTCCCCAACAAAATGGGAAGGTTGAAAGGAAAATGCGGATTTTGCAAGAAGTTGCTAGAACCATGCTTAACAAATATGATGTTGCAAAATCTTTTTGGGGTAAAGCCATGAATACAGCTTGTTATGTGTCAAGTCGTGTTTTCTTGAGACCGCTTTTGGAAAAAACCACATATGAAGTGTGGGACGGTAAATTCCTAAATATTTCTTATTTTTATGTCTTTGGTTGCAAATATTACATTCTTAATGATAGAGACTATTTGACAAAGTTTGATTCCAAAGTTGACGAGACTATCTTTGTTGGTTACTCAATGCATAGTAACGCCTATTGAATATTTAATAAGAGGAAAAGAACAGTCCAATAGTCCTTGCACGTTACATTTGATGAGACTAACCCATCTTGTGCCAAGGAAATCTTGAGCAAAGAAGTTGCAGGATCTGAAGAACCAATCAAGATTCCGGACCTTGAGCAATCAACATCAAATCAAGAGGAACCGAAATCAATTTAGGAACAAATCCCACTATTGAAACTGATTCCAGTAAGTCAGTAGAAAGGACTAAACAAAGAGCCAGAAAGTTTAAACATGCTTCTAATCACTCTACTGATAGAATCACTGGAGACCTTCAAACTAAAATAACTACCAGATCTAAAGCCAGACAGGTTCCACCTGATGAATCCAACTGTGCTCTCATATCAATGATTCAACCTAAATATGTCAAAGAAGCATTGAAAGATCCATTCTATATTGAATTAATGAAGGAAGAACTGGCTCAATTTGAAAAGAATAAAGTCTGGAAGCTGGTAGAACGACCATCAGACTATCCAGTCGTTGGTACCAAGTGGGTGTTCAGAAATAAGCTAGATGAAACCAGTAAAGTTACTAAAAATAAATCCAGACTAGTAGCAAAAGGCTACAATCAGCATGAGGGCATTGATTACGATGAAACGTTTGCTCCAATTGCAATATCAGAATCAATTAAAATGCATCTTGCCTTTGCATCTCATAAAAAGTTTATGTTGTATCAAATGGACGTAAAAAGTGTTTTTCTAAATGGATTTATAAAAGAAGAAGTTAATGTTAAACAACCCCCCAATTTTGAAAATCAAAATTTTTCTCATTATATTTTTAAACTAACAAAGGCTTTATATGGACTAAAACAAGCTCCTAGGGCTTGGTATGATCGATTGAGCAACTTTCTCATAAACAATAGTTTTTCTATTGGAATCTTATATACCACATTGTTCACTAAGAACCAAGAAAATAGTTCTATTATTGTTCAAATTTATGTCGATAACATTATTTTTTGTGCTAATAATGATATGTTTTGTCAAGAGTTTCCTGAGAAAACGAAATAGGAATTTGAAATGAGCTTAATGGGAGAGCTCAACTTCTTATTAGGACTTCAAGTGAAGCAAACTCAAAAAGGAACATTCATTTCGCAAGAAAAGTATACAATTGAGCTTCTAAAGAAGTTTGAAATGAGTGAATGCAACCCTGCAACCACTCCTATGAGTACAAGTAC
The DNA here is from genome assembly GCA_018894105.1 of Jacaranda mimosifolia. Classification (NCBI taxonomy): domain Eukaryota; kingdom Viridiplantae; phylum Streptophyta; class Magnoliopsida; order Lamiales; family Bignoniaceae; genus Jacaranda; species Jacaranda mimosifolia. The sequence continues at coordinate 1,876,383 of CM032131.1, read as the reverse complement.
CAGACTGGAACTTGATGAGGACGATAAGAGTGTAGACGAGAAAGTCTACAGAGGTATGGTTGGTATTTTATTTTATTTAACTGCAAGCTGTCCAAATATTATGTTTTCGATATGCTAATGTGCTAGATTCCAGTCTGACCTAGAGGAATCCCATTTGAATGTTGTTAAAAAAATATTGAGATATCTTAAGGAAACATCTAACTATGGCTTATGGCATCCACATTCTAAATCTTTTAATTTCATAAGGTATTCTGATGCTGATTATGCTAGTTGTAAGATAGACAAGAAAAGTACCAATGGTGGTTGTCAACTACTGAAAAATTGCATGGTTTCATGGTGTAGCAAAAAGTAAAAAGTAGAGTGTAGTTGCATTATTTACAACCGAGGTGGAATACATAGCCTTAGAAAATTGCTGCACCCAGATATTATGAATGAAACATATCTTGCATGATTTTGGAATTAATGTGCCTTGCGTGCCTTAAAGGAGATCTTCTATAATTTCGCACATGAAGGGTGATGTCTTGATTTCTTCCAGTCATTAATAACTTGATTATTTTTAGATAATAGGAGATAGAAACAACGCTTGTAAGGAGTCCTGTTAAAACTAAGGGATATAGGCCCGTCTGCCATGCACACTAGAATAAATAAAGTTTTTTGAAAAAACCTACTAGCGAAGGAAGACCTCCTACGGATAAGAGACATAGGGCCAAAGATAATGTAATAGTTCCAGTACTATTAGCATTTCTAAAAATTTAGTTTTACATTCATGCACAAAACATATTGAAATTAAACATCATTTCTTGTGTGATCATTTGAACAAAGGTGATATATCAATTGATTTTGTTTCTACCAAAAATCAGCTTGCAGATATTTTTACCAAAGCTCTAGAAGAAAAGAAATTTGTGTGCATTAGAGAAAGATTAGGAATTAAATCAAAATCTAATTTTGGCGTGATTTGTTAACTTATTTAAATATGGTGGTTATTATGCACTCAAATTAACTGCATCTCTTCCATTTTCAATACCCATTTTTGCGTGCATCAAAATTGGCCATTTAATTCATGATTCTTTTTGCTTTTCAAAAAAATCATTTTCCTTAACTTGCCATTTCTTGTTCCTGTTCACAGAAAAGAGAAACCCTTTTCTTTTTATGTCCAAGAAAAAATTATTTGTTTCTCTTCAACTCCTCGGCGAAATATCACCATGCCTAAACACTTAACAAAATCATATATTAGTGCTTCTTCCTCCAAGAAAAAACGCTCATCATCTCCTTCTAAACTAGTTCCAATTTAGATTTTCGAAGCTCCAATGTTATTAAAATGGTACAATGATTCCAATGTTGATGAGGGTCAGTCGTTTTCTTCTGACAAACCAATCCATCTTGGCAGTGAAGAGCCAAGTGATAAGGATACTCCCATAGGTAGTCCTGAAAGATCCACTGGTTCTAAAGAAGATGTTTCTAACCCTATTTCCTCTGTTCCTATTTTTCCTGAAGATATCAAGGACTAGAATTTCAGTAAGCTTCCATCCTCTTTAAAATTTCACTCTTCTGAAACACAAAAATGCTTTAATGAAAAGGTTTCTGCTCAAAATCTAAATTGATGGAGAGCTATCAAATTTGATTCATTACCAAAGTCTAATGCAATTGACTAGGTTTATGATTTGAAATGGGATTACTTAATGAGAATTAATGAATGTTTATATCCTCACTTAGTCAAACTGTTTTACTCAAATTTCACCTTCATTGAATCTGAATCTAATATATCCGTGGAGTCTTATGTCTTTGACAAAAGGATTATGTTATCTCCCTCAAGTTGAACATTTTATTTGATATTCCAAATGACAATACAAAATTCTTTAATTTTGGTGATTTGTCTGATTCTGATGTTTACTACGATGAAATTTGTCAACTCTTTTCAAGGAGGAAAGCAATACTCTTTTTCTGGAGGTGTCGGTTTGAACAAATAGAAAATTGAACATATTCTGCTCCATAAGTTACTTAGTTGTTCTATTTTTTCTGCTCTAGTTTCAAGTGGTGGTCATACTACTAAGCTAAATTCCATAAACCTTTATCTTATGACCAAAGCTATCAAGCAAGAATCAGCTAATCTTAGCTTTATAATTCTAAAATATATAGTTTATTCTTTCTCCCATCAAGCCAAAAATCTTCCTTATTCTATGCTTCTCACACATATCTTTAAAAGTGATGAAGTGTTTCTGCCTTATGCTTGGATTAAGGGGGAATGTGACCATAAAATATTAGATCTTGCTAGCTTTAGGAAAATGAGGATTCATTATACTGAGAATGATGGATAGTTTAGGGGTGTTGGTAAAACCCCTAGCAGTATCAAGCTTCATCCACGTAAATCCAAAATTCCAGTATCTATTAGCTCGGCATCTGAAGAATCTAGTCCTGTTCACTCCACTCCTATTAAAACACCAAGAAAGGCTCAAAGGAAAGCTGGTAAGGTGGATGTTGGACTTGAAACTAAGATAGATGATCTTAGTAAGACCATGGAAACTCTTGCGGGATGTCTGGAAACACTTGTTGATTCCATGGATTACAAGCTCGAGTGTCTTCTGTGCAAATTCAGTCGCAATCGTGCTAGTGTCATTCAACTAAAAGAGAAAGTTAAAGCTTATCTGAATGTTTCTTAGGTCCTTTTGATGCTGAATGGGGGAATAGTGATGAAAATTTGAAACTCTTTATGGAACTTATTTGAATACTGGAACTTTATTTTGTCTGTTGAAACTTATCTAAATGCTAAAACTTATTTTACTTTTATGATGAACAATTTTATGGGTCTATAAACTCTTTATTCTGGATGATTAGTTTTTTATAACTAAGCTTGTTATTCATCAATTATCTAGTATCTACTAGTACTTGTTGTTTCCCTGGTTTCTTAAGTACATAGACAGGGAGAGCATAAATCTCTCTTAAATAAGGAGAGCACAAGCTGGCAGAACTGGGCACATAGACAGGGGGAACTCATGTGATATCCTTCCTCTCTATTCAAATTTTGTCATCATCAAAAAAAGGGAGATTGTTAACCCCTTGATGTTTTACATTGTTTTGATTATGACAAAATTACATTCCCAAAGTTACGTGTTGAAAACACACAATCAAATTATGAATATATTTCCATATTATCAGTTGGAATCTGTCCATGCACTAGAACTTACCTTCCATAATTAAAAGATCACCTAAAGATTCTAGCTTGATTCACATCTCTATAACTTAGGAAAGAAATCACATCTTGCTATAATTGTTGATGCGTCCGCAATTTATGAAACTAGTGCATGTTTACTTAAATATCTTGTTTCCTTGTTTGATTCCAACGGACACTTACCTAAATAAGTATTCATAACCGTTGGACATAAGCATATAAATATGAAATTATGCAGCATTGTTATGTCAGAATCACTTAGTCAAGAAAAGAACTTTGTTAAGTGTCTTGAGGAATTGTGTGATACTCTTTATGCTTAAATGTTGCTAATTCCTTGCTCTGCATACGTTTTCGAGGACCTTGTGGTAAAGAAAGTCAAGGGAAACTTGCCTTCGGCGGACTTTGGGGAGACGAGGACAAAGCGGTTTGTGTCTCAAAGGACTTAGTGGTAAAGAGGGACGGGAGCCGTACTTGCTCTTGAGGGATCCCGTGAAGAAAATCAATCGGTGCTTGGTTGCTCTAAAGACCTCTAAGTGAAAAATCAGTAGAGCGGTACTGTCTGGAATCTTCTACAGTGTTCTTGATTTCGGTCTGGAATGAGAGTGTAGAACTTATCGTACAGAGTGGCAGCAACTTGTGCATCAGTCCACAGAGGTTGTGCAAATGAATCTAGCAGAAGTTCCCCCGGGTCTATTCACAAAGCAACTAGTTTCACAGTGCTCTGAAATCTGCTTTATCCTGTATGGGATTCTGATTTAGCTCTTTCTGAAGAGCTAGTTTTCACCGTGCTAGGATGTTTCTGTTCCTTAACTTTCATTCTATCAAATTACTATGTTTAACTATAAAACATTCGTACACATTAATTGATTTGACATATTCAAAATCCTAAATAAAAACTTAGGTAGAGGAGTAGGCTTGCCAAACCTCTATAAATACCAATGTCCATTTACTACTATTTTTATTGCTTTATTTATCACTAGTCTAAGTGGTTGTCTAACTAGTATTTACAAATTCCAGTTAGTAACAAAAACAATTTTCTTAAAAAGACTTAAACTATTTTGAAAGGCCGAAAAGTATTTGAGTGATAAACTTCTACAGCATTAAAATCCCTTAGGCTTAATTCACCCCCCTTAGGCTTGTAATCACTCATAGTTTCCTCAAGTGCAATTTCACTCTATGTCAACTTCTTCTCTTGGATGCTACTTTCTCACATGAGCATATTAATAGCATTGGCTTCCTAGATCGAGCCTTCAATTTTGTCTTTTGAACTATTTTGGCGACTTCTTTTTGTGCCACATGTGCTCATTGTAGGAATCATCACTACTCTTAGGGTGTTGATGTAACATTCTTCGACAATGTATTATCTTGCGTTTAGATATAACTGCTCAATGGATGGGTATCGACCATCTCATTCCCTTCCTACTTCAGAGCTCCTCTTGGGACCATCATGCTCCCAGACCACAAACTCTTTTAGATATCCTCGTCAAATTAGTTTTTTAGTTTCATCTTTCTTGTTCCAATATTCTTTAGTAGTATGCCTCGGTCATGATGAAAATTGCAGTACTTTAAGGACTTCTACCTTTTTGAACCTTTCACGATTCTTGGGGTCATTTCATCAAGCCTTGTAGTGCAGCGACCTCGAGTATCTTTGCTTTTGGGGCATTCAGGGCCATGCATCTACTAGGTGTTTATGTTTGATGGTTCTGGCTGTCATTCTGCCTTTGGCCAAATATGGTTCCTTCCTCTCACGATTTGCACTTATTGGTGTCCACTAGATTCATTCTATGTTTTGTCTTCTTCAAGGGAAGCTTCCCAACTCTAATAAGAAGATAGTAATTGGGCAGTGTTCTCCAGCGTACTAGGCGATTGCTGTGGTCGTAGCTTGCGTGGAGGCATGTTTCTACGTTTCCAATGTCTCTTCAGTATATTTGCAGAACTAGTCCTTCAGAAGGCAAGGCCTACTATGCTGGGTCTCTTTTAGTGGTGGATGCACTTCCAGTACAAGCTTTAACGCCGAACGTGACCGTTCCTTAGGTGGGTTGTTTTCTATGTTCCTTGATTTGGGGCTACGTGTTGTTGGAATCTCAAACTCTGAGTCTCGTCTTCATTCTCAATGTTCTTTCTTCTAAGGTGAAAGTTCCCACAGACGACACCAAGATGATGTTGTTTGAAAAAGAAACTAAGGTCCTTTCCAAAATTCAACAAGTTTTTCTAAGTTTTTTTTTCTAGAATATGATGAAAAGTGTCTGCTTATATTTTTATATTAAATGTTAGTGAGATTTAGATGAATGTTAGTTGGGCATGTCTACGGTGAGGTATGTTTGTATTTACCTCATATGAGATATCATTAAATTAAATAACATATGCCTTTTTACAACATGTTACTATTAATTGTACAACAAGTTGTTGGTTCACATTTTTACATTTAATGCTTGGTAAATATTTAAAAATAATAATTAAAAGATATTTTTCAAAAAAGAATTATTGTATTAGATAGCATAACTTCATAATTTTGAATTATATATTTTATAATATTAAAATAATAAATAATTTTTAAAATAATATAGTTAAATATAATTATCTTTATTTATTAACTCAAATAAAAAAAATTAAGAATAAATATAAAATCTAAAACTATCATCCTAACAACATAATTTAATTTTAAATACGCAAATTAATAATTTTAATCATTTAAATAAGTTGTAAAATAATTATTTTGTGTTGATAGTAATACTATAGAAAAAAATATAAATATATTTAAAATAATTTCATTAAATAAAATAAAATAATTAATTAAATTACAAAAAACAAAAAACAAAAAATATCTTCTCCCCCCCCCCCCAACAAAAAGCCGCAAACTGCCCCCTGCCCAAGCCGCAAACCGCCATAGCCCCCATCCCATTACTCCCCACCCACCCACCTGCCCCCGAGTTAATAATCGAGTCAACCATGGCCAGCCACCCGACCTGGCCAGATCTAGCCGCCAGCCATGGCAGTCAGATTTCAGCAGGTTGAAAATAGAGATGGGATTTATATGAATTTATATATATGTATATATATTTATATGTATAATATAGATGTGTGTATATGTGTAAAAATATATTATTTTAAAATATATTTTTGTTGAGGATTTTTGTGGTATTTAATTTTTATCTTTTTAATTTTTTTAGTGAGGGTTAAATGGATGTTTCATATTTTGCGAGTTTTTTTATAAATGGATCAAATTTTAGTTTTTTTTTTTTTCATAAATAGGTAGTAATTTATGTCAAGATTTTAATCGAAAATTGGATAGAGAATAAAATATGTTTAAAAAGTTATAGAATTTGGACTACAAATGTTCAATACCATAAGTTTCAATACCATAAGTTTGAGATTAACAATACACACACAATTTAATTATGAAAATAAAATGGCAATTTTTCATTTTGGTTTAATTAAATAAGTTTTTAATGATAAAAATTTTATTATTGGTAGTCATTTTTTTAGTACAATGAATCATTTACATACTATCAGAATTAACCATCAACTAGTTGTACATGTAGCAGGTTAAATGTACTTATTATGTTGTCAACTAATCATTAAAATGAAAGGATATGATTTCACATTTTAAATCAAACGGCTTACATTAAGTACATTTGTACATCCCTCACATGAGGTATGTTCAATTAAGATTGCACCGTAGACTACTCCATGTTAGTTTAATTGGAAGAATTTTAATTTTGGACTTAGCTTCATTTGTGTCTTCATCTTAATTGCTTGGCGCATTCTTAATTTTGAAGTTACATTATACATAATGATTCAGTAAATATGATATGAGATGGGGATATTGTTTGCTTGATGTATTTTTAATTTTGAAGTTAATTTTAAAGTTAATTTTGATATGAGATGGGAATATTATATATTACAATATTAATTTTGAAGTTATATTTTCTTGTTGTATGATAGATTTTGAATTAAACTTTTTTAAATGATTTGGTTCAAGAAAATTGAATCGAATCAAATCGAGTCAAAATTGAAATTTTTCTTGATTAAATTTTAATTATTTAAAAAAGCGATTAACCAGTTAACCGAATTGTAATAACCAATTTCAAATGGTGCAATTTTTTTTTTTTTCTTAAGTAGTTACAGTTCAACTTTATACCCCCAGACCACACGGAACCAAATTTTTTGTTGGATTCAATTCTGATCGACACGATGTTTTGAACAAAATTGAATGGCGCCCATCCCCATGTGTACTGAATTTCAAATATATATTAAAAGGTAATTAAATTTGTTAGTTGGCATATTTTGATCACTTAAAAAATCTATGAAATTTGGGTAAGCACCAATGAAATTATTATAACCAATTTTCTGAAAAAAATTCTAAAAACTTAAGATCTCATCATGATTACAAAATTATGGTGAATAAGATCCCATCCGTATATATAAAATAATATATATATATATATATATATATATAATATTATAAAGCGTGTGAATAGATTTTAAGAACGTATTAAAAGCTCATTAAATTTGACATAATTTAATAATTCAGAAAATCAAGAAGCTCACATTCCAATCTCTAAAAATCTAAAATTTGGTTAAATAGTTATATAGTTATAGTCTAACATATACTTTTTATGAATAATATTATAGATAAATAGTAGCTTCCTCATTTTTTCTATACTTCGTTGAAGTGCCAAATATGCCATACTTTGTTACCAAATATTGAATTTTTTTTTCCTTTTCTTCTTTCCAATGTGCAAAATTAATTTTATATTGCTTTCTTTTGACTTATTTGAATATAAAAGTACTTTATTGCAATATAGCAAACGTGATCAATGTTATATTCTTAATACTCCAAAAAAAATGAAAAAAGAAATTTTAGGAAGAAATCAAGAACAAAAATTTTGTTGTCCCAAGTCCCAACACAAAACCCCACGAATAAATATGAAAAGAGAAACAAAAACAAGAAAACAAGAATTATGTGTCTCTCTTATCCTTTCCTTTTGGCCATCCTGTTTTACTTGACAAAGTCAAAGAAGCACGTCGCCCACAAGCCAACCCTTCAAATCCTAGGAAAACAAGAACCTGCGGCTACCCTAGCTGTCTTTTTCAACAAAAACCCACAGTGCAGCATAAACAACTAAACTACCAAGCAGCCTGTACAAAACCAGCAACTTATTGTGATGGTGTAATTCTTAGAATACACGTGGATCCACGTGATGTTTATGGATTAACGAGGATCGTGTAAAAAATCACCCATCTCCTATAATTCAATAATCATCAATAAAATAAATACGTTTATTATTATATTACTGTTGAATGATCTTTTAATACGTGTGAATTCCATCTCTTGTCATCAAATCAATGAGAAATGGGATAAAATTAAATCACTCATTTCTTATAATTTCAATTTTTTATCAATAAATTGAGAATATTCCATCTGTCTATTTTAATAGAATCTACAGTAGAATGATCACTCAGCATAAATTCATCCATTATGTTAAATCGATGGGAATACGATGAAAATCTAATGACTATTTTATTGTAAAATAAACGATCCCTTAATATAATATATATATATATGTGTGTGTGTGTATATATAACTCAAGAGGAAACCAGATAACTATGCCCTAAGTAGAACAGACAACTAAAGAGATAAACTTCAAAAATATTCTTAATCGTCCCTACTTTGCCTCCTTTGATATAATTGTCTCAACATAAAAAGGAAAAATTAGAAATGTGCATTGGTGTGTTTATGTGGCAAGCCCACCCTCTCTATCCTTTTCTTCTCTTGCTTAACAGAGATGAATATCACAACAGGCAAGTCCTAACTCCCAACCCCCACAACCCCCCATCAAAAAGTATCCAATCTAGTTAAACTTCAACTAATTGTAATTTATGTTATGTTCTTCAGGCCTACAAAGCCAGTGGGGTGGTGGGACGGCCGTGATATTTTGGCCGGACAAGATAAAGTTGCCGGTGGAACGTGGCTGGCCTGCTCAAGACAAGGTAGAGTGGCATTTCTCACAAATGTGCTGGAGCTCCATCCCCTCCCTGAGGCGAAAAGCAGAGGAGACCTCCCTCTTCTTTTCTTAGAGGTATCCATCCTAATACTTTTGTATATGTAACCACTACCTTATAACCACGACGTGGTAGTGAGCCCATAACTTCCCATGAGAAGGTCAAAAGATTTAAATCCGCTTTCGATAATAATGATAATCAGCGCTTTAATAATGGAGGGTTCAATTTGATTAACACTTTGGTCAAATTGCAGTGACGAGGTCGTCCCTTGGGCTATTCTAGTTACTCTTCTCCTACCTTTTTATCCATTTAAAAATGAAAAAGGAACTAATAGCATACAAACGGATTATAAGTTTTATTCATGCCTCATTTTTATGGGAGTTTTTTTTTTTTTTTATATATATCTATTTTGTTGGATTCCAGAGCCAAAAGAGTCCAAAGGAATTTTCGGAGGAGTTGATGAAAGAAGCAAATCAGTATAATGGATTTAACTTAATAGTTGCTGATATTGCTACAAGATCCATGTTTTATGTCTCCAACAGGCCCAAAGGGGAGATTGTTTCGATTCAAGAAGTTCATCCAGGCATTCATGTGCTCTCCAATGCAAAGCTCAACTCTCCCTGGCCAAAGGTATACAAAACTTTATCATAAGTTATATTTGCAAGCAGTTTATTCCATAACTAAGTTTTGGTTTTCTTGGAGAGGGGTTGCTCAGGCCGAGCGCTTGGAAATGAATTTCAAACTGCAGCTTGATCAATATAGTGAAGGGGAAATAGAGGTGAAAGCAATGGTGGAAAAGCTGATGAGGGACACAGTAAAAGCTGATGAGAGTAAGCTGCCACATATCTGTTCTCTTGACTGGGAATTTAACTTAAGCTCCATTTTTGTTGAAGTAGACACCACACTGGTAACTGCTTCCCCCGTTGTTTCCTTTAAGTCTTTAATACTCCGTTTGGTTTAAGGATTTTGACAAGGAAAAGAAAATATTAGGGAAAAGAAAAAGAAAATAAAAAAATTATAAAATCTCAAATTTTTTTAGTTGTTAATGAAAACAATGAAGAAAGGAGTGATAGAAATGTAGGAAAATGAGATGGAATACTTCAATGCGAGGAAATTTATTTTCCTCAAATATACCATATTTTCTTTCAAATTTTTCTTTCTTTAGTATTTTCCTTGCCAATCAAACAATCAAAAATATTTTCTTTAACATTTTCTTTTCTTTTCCTCACCAAAATTCATGAACCAAACATAGTGTAAATGTTTGGTTTTTAGCTTTTGGTTTATGATCATTACTTTCTAATGCACAGGGAAAGTACGGGACAAGAAGCACTACGGCATTGACTTTAAAAGCAAATGGGGAAGCTAGCTTTTATGAGACTTATATTGACAGCGATAATATTTGGAAGGAACAAACATTGAATTACCGTATACAGTAAATGTAATTCAGTGATGTTGTATAAGTTGTCAGCAAATGTCTAAAGTATAGGATCACATTTTATATTTATTTTATTTTATTGGCTTTTGCCTTTTCCGAGGGATATTTGTGGCAAGTCTTCTCTTGGGTGGATAAAAATGTAATTGTAAGAGCACAACTGCAGGCACATTTTATTTCAATCTACTGCAAATTTTATTGTCTACCTATGGAAGGTATTGTACCTTTGTGACCTGCTCAAGGTCGGTAAATTGGATATCTGAACATGAAATATTGGATTTTATACCCAACAAACTGACTGATAATCCCATTACCAAATTAGTAGTACATGGGGCAACACTGCATGGCTGATTGCTGGTAAGACTACAATACGGAGACAGGGATCTAATTGGTCTTCTGATGGAGAATAGCATATGATTTTGAAAATAATGACTAGGCAAATGGTAAGCATGCAAAAATCATAGAACTTGATTAACATACATAACCCAGATGTATGCATGCTCAAACACCATTGAACTTGAAATATAAATAATCTAAAAAATCCTAGAAACGTCAAAAAGGGAAAGATAAACCTGAAGTAATTTTTTACAGATTACATCCTCAAACAATCTGTATCATAAGCAAGACATCTTTCGCCAGTAGTAAATGCCAGAAGAAATACATGAGGACCTGAGCGAGGATACCAACTGATACATGCCAAGTGAAAGTAAACACAGAATGCAGAACAAATGCTATCCAATAGTAGCACTAATAAAAGAGAGATCCTGATATAAAGCACACAGCTATGCATGAGATGATGGTAGAACTATGCTTTTCATTTAAAACTGCCATAAAAACACATCAGAGTGTCTAAAAAAGTTGACAAAAAGCTACACAGCTAAATCCCATATTATAAGCTACTCCTTCATGCCTCTAGAAACAGAAGGGGTGGTAAGTACAGCCTATCCATAACCAGAACCTTGCAGATGAACCAACAGTTTTAATGGCAAGAAATTAACATATATGGTAATCAAGCATCAAAATATCCTTTCACAGGGAAACCCGCCATCCATGAGAGCGCTTAATCATCATCTTCCTCCTGCATCAAAGTTGGATAAAATTTTCCTATCAAATGGTTGCAAACGCTAAATAGCAATTTTAGAATCAAATACTCCATTTACAAAACCGACCTCTCCACTGCCTTCCTCATCTTCCTCATCATTAACCTCAGACTTTGACTTGTCAGAATCATCATCACCATCACCATCTCCAGTCTGTTACAAATAGCAAAGCTACTTCAGTGATTTGAAATTAATAAAGACAAATCATATATATTATGTTTATTGCACTGCTATAGCAATACGCAATAACAAATGGATTACCAATTTTCTGTTGTAGGCTTCCATTTTTCGGCCATATTCCTCCTTGCGTTTCTCTGCTTTTGCCACAAAAGGAGCTTTTTCCTAATATTCAAATCATATTTGGTTTCAGCAGAAATTTTCCCATAAGAACAGATCACAAGAAGCACAAAAAGAAATAGAATTGTCAACAAGAAGTTCAGATATGGAATATGGAAGCTATTACCTCCTCACTCATTGACTTCCATTTATCACCACCAGCTTTACCAACCTGTACTTACCCCCATTAACTGTGTCAGACATTATAAGCAAAACTAAAAACAACAATGAAAGAGTGAGATTTGAAAAAGTAATCGTGACCCACAGCAGCAACAGATTTGTTGTTGGGGTGCTTTTCCTTGTATTGCTTCCTAAAGTCTTCCCTACAATCAAGAACAGCATCATGTAGCAGTTTAGAGGCCTCAATTGTGAAAACATCACACTGAACAATAACTCAGTCATAAACAAGGAGATGTTTGGGGGAAAACAGACGAAAAATGAGAGCTGCGTACATGAAAACAAAGAAAGCACTAGGAGGCCTCTTTGGCTTGTTTGGGTCCTTCGCTGCTTTCTTCTCCTTCTTAGTCTTCTTCTTCACAGCAAGCTTACTATTCTCATGACAAATTTAATCACAATTAATACGGCAAACAAATCCTGAAACAATGAACTACAGCCTTTGTTTTTTCCTGGTTAGCAATAGCAACAACAATGACAATAACAACAGTAATAGTTGTAGTAAAAGCACCCAGAAAAATAAAAATAACAAATAAAATATGAGACAACAACAACATATTTCAAATAACTTCACTTGTGATAGTTATCATAAAAACAAATTGATAAAACCAAATTACTCATCTCAATAACTCCAAATATTAGCTTAGGTCATACTGGAAACTATTTCAAAGAGGGAGAAAAATATAAGTGCTTTTTTTTCTGTAAACTTTATATTCAAAAAAATACACACACACACAAAGACATGAAACATAAATAAAATAATCATTGAAACAACATAGATCTCTACTTTTTTATCAAAATATCACTGAAAAACACCGCAAATAAAAGAACAAAATAGAAAAGACAGAGAAACGCAATAAACTAAGCACACATATCTTATTCTCAGTCATTCAGGTGATTCCACACGAAATTAACTGAAAATTCACTACAATTACTTCACTAAACATAAAAATAAAGAGACACGGAAAAAAAATCATAAAAAGAAAAAAGAAAAACCAAACAAAACAAGACAAAAACATCTTTACTAATCAACTAAACACATAAAATCTTAAGCTCACTGGCATACGAACTACGCCGACAAAAATATTCAAAAGTCAAATATAAAGAACCGAGAAATCACAAGGAAAACATCGCTCACCTGCTGTCGCCTTTCCTCGAGTCAGCCTTCGACTTTCCTCCTTTCATCTGAAAAAACGAAACAAACAGATCTGAGACCAAAAACAAAACATCACGCGAATCAAAAGTAAAAAAATAAATAAAAACACATCAAAACATAAGCGGAAAACGAGAGCAAATCCCCCGAAATTCACCTCAAATATGAACTTTACGCTAGGGCTAAGATATTGCGCTTTGGCGAGAGCGAAATAGATGAAGTTGCGTGAGAGAAAGAGAGAGAAGTGTGTGATATAAAAATAAAGGGGGAGTTGAAATTTTGAAAAATGGGGTGTGGGAGGTGAGGGGATTGAATTTATACATACGCGCGCGAGGGTTGGGAAGTGGGGGGTGGGCGGGATCTCCAAAAAGTTTTTGCCACCTCATCGATCCGTGTGACTTGGTGAGTATATTCTTTTCTATTTTTTTGGGTCATTCGATATGTGGTTTGCATCAACAGTATATTCTATCTGAGATTGAATTCAATCCGACCCTAAATTCAATAATTTATATAGGCCACTTTTGATTCTTGTCATTAGCCACAATTGCCTCCTCTAATCTTACCTTTCTGCTTGTTTGATATGCACAATTACACATACGGATCAGCCTGCCTTTATTTTCCAACCCGCACTATAAATGTGAATAAGTGATATTCACATATCGGGGCTTGGGTGCGATTAAGCAATCGCACCCCATTTTCCAATCCAACTGGCCATCGAGATCCCGTGCTTGCCCTTCAATTTGCAGCGTCATTTTGTGGTACATTGTGCAGCAACAGTGCAACACGGCTCCATCTTTTATGGCCATATTATAATGGTATTATTACCAAGTATAATTTAATATACTTTTAATCCTTACAACAATATTCTTTTAGTATTTAATAATTTAATAATAATTCTTTTAATACGTTTAATTCTTATAATAATAATTTAATAATGGCATTAGTTTTAATTCTTATAATAATATTCTTTTAATAGTTAAAAATGTAGGTACTTTCATATAAAATTATTAATTATATATTTTTAATTTATATTCTTAATTTTTAAATTTTTTAGTTTTTATGTATATAATATTAGAATTATTTTATATGATATGATTCTTTAAAAGAATTTTTTATGTGTTGAATAATATTTAGTTTTAAAGTCATCCCAAATATAAAATTATTAACTTATATTTTTAATTCATATTCTCAATTTTTAAATTTTTTAATTTTTATCTATACAATATTAGAATTATTTTATATGATATAATTTTTTAAAAGAATTCTTTATGTGGTTTTTTAATTACATTACATTAATAGGGACAACTTTGAAAAAATAATATTAATAGTGAGTATCAAACACATCACATAAAATTATTGAAGATTACAGTGGTGCCTAATGTATATCTCAATCTCTCATATCAAACAGAATAATAAATAATTCAATCTCACACAATCATCCACTATTACAATAGTCATTATTATCTAAATTCTATATCAAACGTGCCTATATAGAAATAGGTCATACAGTCAAAATTAGATTTTTAAATTCTCTAATTATTTATAATAATTTCATTATTTACTGCAATTATTTTACCAATTTTTGGACATTTATTGTTTCATAATGATTTAGTTAGTTGTTTAATATTATATGCAGATCGATTTTTATTTTATACACACATAAAATGATATCATGTATATGAAAAGGGATCTTTGACTGAAATTAGAAATTTTTAGGATTTAGATTTTCTTTTAAATTATTTAGAACAATGTCATTGTTGTTTAACATTAATTATGGTTTATTTTTTTAAAATTGTTAAAATTAATGTGTTAACTAACCAAATTTGATGAACTTCTAATATATTTTTTCAAATTTATTCAAAGACAAGTATGTGCATTTATATATTTGGAAATTGGGTTTTGACCAAGCTCTAAATTCTTAAAAGTTAACATTTTTAACTGGTTAGAAAACTTGATTAATTCACATTATTTTGAATTTTTTTATTTTTATTTTAAAATCATCAGAATATACCAACAAACTAAATTAGTGATCTTTTAATAGATTTTTAAAATTTATTCACACACATATATTTATAGTAGGTAAAAAAACTTGCAAGTAGAATTATGAAATTTTGACAAAATTCTAATTTCTTAGAATCTAGAATTTTATTAGTTATTTATTATAATTTTATTGTTTGCTTAACATCAATTGTAAATTAGTTAAGGATATGTTTGGTTACATTTTGGGAAAACTTATAAAAAGTTTTGCTCCAAAATGTCAAATTAAAATTTCCAAAATACCCTCTTCTATCTTTCATTATCCCCAAAACTTTTAATATATACATACATATTATATATATCATACATATTTTATTATTATTCTAACAATAAAAAATCACTCAATTCCATTTTTACCCCAAAAATTTGGCTGCTACTGTAGAATTTTTCTCCTCTCAAAACATAAACAAACATACCAAATTTTTCCAAACTAATTTTCTTACTATTCCCAAAATATAAACAAACACACATCATATTCCCAACACAAATTTCACATTGCCCAACTCTATTCTCAAAATTCATTCTCCCAACACACATAATTCACATCCAAACATTATCTTAGTTTTCTAGGTTGTCAAATTATGATGATTAATCAAATTTACTTACCTTTTAATTTATTTTCTAAAGCCATTCAGACGCAAATTAAAAAAAAATCTATGTTATTATATATTATATACATAAATGGAGTTTTGATTATAATTATATAATTTTGATCAAATTCTAAAATTTTAGAATTTTATTATTTTAAATTATTCAAATAATTTCATCAATTGTATTTTTTTAATTTTTAATATCCAAAATATATCAACCAACTAAATTTGGTGGCTTTTTTAATGTATTCTTTAAACTCATTTATAAATAGATAAATCCATATTATTGTGTAGCAAAGAGATTTTTGTGTTGATTACAATTATAAAATTTTGACCAAATTTTAATTTTTGTGATCTAAAAATTTTAAATTGTTCAAAATAATTTCATTACTTGTTTAACATCAAATGTGAATCTTTTGATTTTCCAATCCAAACTCCAATTCGAATTTTAAACTTGAAACATATATATTAGACTCAAGTTTGCAAACTAGAAGTTTGAACCCAACTCAATTTGATTAAATTAAATGATAGCAAGCTTAAACTTGAAATCTTCAATTTAATAAAATCATAAAAAATTCAAAAATTCAAATTTATAAATTATAATATTCATTGATCCATCATTTTTAATTGTCCTCTATTTTGCATTTAAAATTAGTAGTGACATATACATTAGGGCCTCGTTTGATTCGAAATATTGATAGTGTAGGTTATTGTAGTTGTGAGATTAAAAATAGATATTAACCACCACTAACATCTTGTACTTGATTGTTTGATACGTAAGATTAGGATAGAAGATTAGCCACCACACTAAACCATTGCTAATGTAATCTCTTGTTTGTTATCTATTACTATAAATAATATGCCACATTTTCCCTTTGTTATTCAACCAAACCAAGGTAAAATGCGTGTTTCATCAACTTTCCATGAAACAAGAAATCTCATCATAAGAGTGCCAAAGTCGTGACTTTTTTCCCCCAAATTCATAATTTTGCCATCATCTCACGTACAATTCACAATTATATGGATGGTTGTGGCATAATAAAATTGTAGAAAAATTGTGAGTGCTATGCCTCTCTGAGTTGACAATATTTAAATAATTAAATATTATGTTTATTTATTTTAAAAACAATTTAAGAAATACTCATATATATTTCTAAATATTCGTTTATTTATTAAAAAAATAAAGTTGTATATTTATTTATTTAAATACTTAAGTATTTAAATATTATATTTATTTAATTATTTATAAACAGTATCAAATAAAAAAGAATTTGTTTATTTATAAATGTATGTTTAATATATATTTAGTTATATTTATATATATAAATAAATATATATTGATACATAATTAATAAATATACATTTATATATTTATATAAATAAAGTCTTATATATATATATATATATCCAAATCATAAACAATATGTTTTTATCGCTTCTCCCATTAAACTACCAAATTTTCGGTTTTATGTATACATAAATCTGGTTTTTGCAGTTTTTTGTGGAAGATGAATGAGTAACCCATCATTTTCAATTCATGTAAAAATGGACATTGACAGAATTGGCATTGGGAAATGCTATTAATGGAGGACAAAATTGTAATTTGATTGTTCAAGCAGGAGAGGAAATCAGGTTTAATCGCACCCCTCACCCCACAACAACAATTACTGCTAATGTTGTCCACAATTTTGAGCCCGGCCATAAAGGCGGGTGGCCCGCATCTCTTGTGTAAGATATCAAACAAGATATTAGGTGCAGTTAGAGAAGCCAGTAGTGGCTAATGTGGGAAATCAAACAAGGCCTAGCAATATACATATATATTAGTAACATAGAGTATATTTTAATAATATAAGAAAATAATTAAGATTACAAATCAAGTTGCCAACCTTAAACCAGAGTTTAGATAGAAATAATGTTCAATTTGAAAAGAAAAAAAAAATACAACTTTTGAGCTAGAGCTAGCTCAATTTACTTGTATCAATAAATAATAATTTTGAGATCAATAGCTTGAGCTCAATTCACAAAACGCAGATCAACTTAGCACCATGAGAATTTCCATTTGAAAAAGTGGCAAGGTATGTGGATTGATTCTTCAATTTTGAATTACTAAAAATTCATGCGTCTATCACAAAATAAAACATTAATTAAAATAGAGAATATAAATTAATTTTCTTCTCAAATAATTTGTTTTCTACATAAAATTACCAATTTTCAATGTACGTGGAAGTTGTTTGATCAAACTTAGTTGAATAAGATGTTGTCTCATATTAAAAATAAGTCATTAAGGTGTTTGAAAATACACACTCACACACACACACACACACACACACACACATATATATATATATATATTGATGCATATAAAATACTAATAATGGCAATAGTAGCACAAATATATAACTAAAAAGAACTACTAAAACACAGCATATAGAAGTTGAGAAATCTAAAACAAAAATTATGCTATGAAGGGCACTGCAAGCTTTTATCGATTGGAAAAACAAAAGCTACTGATACAGCAGTTAAAACACAGCACCATCAAGCTATGGGGAGGAGAGACATCAAGATAGGAAAGACAAACTAAACCTTTCATTACAAACTACGATAAACGGAAATCAGCTGCTCTAGAAAGAAAACTATGGCTACAAAAGATAAGTCCAATGTTATAAGCTACTACTTCATGTCACTAAACACAGTAGGGTAGATGAAGTGTAGCCTATCCATAACCAGAAAAATCATGCTCATCTACCAACAATGTCAATGTGAAGAAATATGCACATAAGATAGTGAACCAGCTATTCCCAGTAAATCCCAGCATCTGTTACAGCACTTAGTCATCGTCTTCTTCCTACATCAAATCAAACAAAAGATTCATGTCAACATGGTTGCCGACATTCAGTAAGCAGTTATAGGAATGGATCCAGCATGTACAACTTACCTCTCCACTTCCTTCCTCGTCTTCCTCATCATTAACTTCTGACTTTGACTTGTCAGAGTCATTGTCACCACCTCCAGTCTATTACCATTTGTAGAAATGACTTTAGCAAGTTGAAATTAAATTGACAAAATCGCATATAGGGCCATCAAAGAAAAAGACACCATATGGCAGATAATAACAAATGAATACCAATTTTCTGTTGTAGGCTTCTAGTTTGCGCTCATATTCCTCCTTTCGATTTTCTGCTTTTGCAATAAAGGGAGCTTTTTCCTGATATTTTAAGTATTTTGTGTCATCACATAGTCAACATCAATATTAGAACAAACGCAGCAAATGCCAACAAGAAAGTGCATTATCATCAAATCTGGAACGAAATTACCTCATCACTCATTGACTTCCACTTATCACCGCCAGCTTTACCAACCTATATTTACATCACATCATAGGCATCTTAAACAAAACTTAAAACAACAACCAAAGTGAAATATGAAAAGGAAATAGCAACTCACAGCAGCAACTGATTTGTTGTTGGGGTGCTTTTCTTTGTATTGCTTTCTGAAGTCTTCCCTGCAATGATGAATAGCGCCAAGCAAAAGGTTAGAAGCCTCAATTATGAAATTCAACACTTTGTAATAACTAAGTGACAACAAGATAAGATGCCCCAGAAACTTTGGGAGACAATATTTAAAAATTGTGTTCAACGTACATGAAAACAAAGAATGCACTTGGAGGCCTCTTTGGCTTGTTAGGATCCTTCGCAGCTTTCTTCTCCTTCTTAGTCTTCATTTTGACAGCAAGCCTTAACATCATCACAAAATTAACCATAATTGAATGACATCATCATGAAAACTCCCAACTATAAGAAAATATAAAATTTCAGACAAATAAAACAAAGATGTGGAATAAGTCACAATTTGATTGAAGCAAAATCATAAAAACAAAGGAGAAACATAATTGATTCAGAGTTTAATGAAGTTAAAATGTATTTGCTGAGTTTCTTTTCATTCTATTTCCCCAAAAAGGTTAGAAAATTAGATATAATTAATTATGTCAAATATTCATCATAGAAAGACCAACAACTAAATCACAGCCTAAAGCACATTCAAACTCATTCCTGGAGATAGTAAAGTCAATGAAAAACTGCGCCAACACCCCCGCAAAAGGCATGAAACAAGTACTAATAGTTTATTTTTCTCAGCTCCACCGGAACAACAAATGTTCAATTTACTTAAATTTATCTAAGAAATCGATAAAAAAAAAAGTTCCTAAAAGGAATAAGCTAACAAAAAATTAATTAACGAATCATAAAATTAACTTCATCAAACTTAAAAAGATCAACTAAAAGTTTAGAAAATGCCAGATCCAAAAATTAAAAATTAAAATAAAAATCACTAACTAACTACACACAATATCTTGAGATCGGTGGCCTAGACCAACCAAAATCCTCAAAAATCACCCAACAAAAAAAACCAAAAAAACGGAAATATATCGCTCACCTGCTGTCAGCCTTCCTCGCGTCAGCCTTCGATTTTCCTCCTTTCATCTGAAGTCCAATAAAATAAAATGGAGCAAAAATCATAAATAAAGATAAAAACAGCAAAAAATAAACTGAAAACAAAAATAAATCGGCTCAAACGCACCTCAAACAGAGGCTCAGAGTTAGGGTTTCTGGAGAGTGAAATGTGAACGCTGTTGTGGAGATAAGGAAGAGTTTATTGTGTGATTATTATAAAGGGCGACGGAGGACAATTGAAAAATGAGCCAAATTCAATGAACATACGCGCGGGTTTGGGAATTTGGTGGTTTAGGCGGGATCTGAAAAATATTTTCGCCGCGTCGTCAGTTCGTATGGAGATATTTTCTTCTTTTGGGCCTGAATTTGTTGTCGTTGTGGGTTGGGTTGGGTCCATTTTACACTAGGAGTAAAAATGTTAAATGTTGCTTTGCATGACTATTAATTTATAATGCCAATAAAATCCAATTTAATTTGTTTTGAATATGGATTAATCTGGATCGGTTTGGATGAGTTATGTTAAATTTTTGGGTCCAGAATGAGTCAAATGAGTTTAAAATTAGGGGTGTCAATTTTCAACAAGACACGATAACTCAATTCAAGTCCGATATGAAAAAATTGGGTTTGAATCAATCTACTTTGGGTTCGTGCCCAACAAGATCAACACGAATAAGAATCCGAAAAAAATAAGTTAGATTGCTTTGGATTGAATTTTAGGTTACACGAATAACTCAAAATTTAATTTTGGGTCATACGATAACCCAAACCCACCTGAATCAACTTGATCCAACTGAAATTAAACAAATAAAATTTAAATTTTTTGAGGGGTAAAAATATAAAATAACAAAATAAAACTTGAAATTTTGAACTTTAGCAATATCAAAATTACTATTTTGCCATTTTTCGATCTTATTTATTTCCACAAACGTATAGAATGGATGATTATAATTTCTGACTGCTTCTAATGGTTATTTTTGGATATCCAAATGGACATGAAAATTATTCTACAAAGAGTTGACAAATCACTGCTTTGATTACTGAATTGTCTAATAAATTTTTCTTAGGCCATATGCAACAAAAGATTTTGCATATATGGATAGACAAGAATTTTTTCTGTTGAGATGTTATAAAAATTTCAAAAGACTCAAGCAAATTTTTATAATAAATTATGTGTATGATTAAAATACCTTTTACTTATTTGCTCAATGATACATTTGTATTGATTTATGTGTTGCTTAACCGAATCAATAAAAAGTTAAAAAATAATGTCATTTTAAGAAGTTAAAAGAGACATTTTGATTGATATAAAAGATACAAAAACTAAAGAAAGCGGGTGAGTAAAACTTGGAAAAGTATGTTATTTTAAAAATAATATACTTTGTAATTTCAATATTCTTATAATGTTGATAGATACTAGAAAATGAAATAAAAAAAATCCTAAAAATCAATATATTATGTGGTTTAATTAAAAAAAATTTAAAAAGTGATGTTGTGGAGTTATAATGAGAACTCCTTAATCATATTTTAATTTATTAATAATTAAAAATAGATAAAACTAAAAGAATAAAAATAGCAAAAGGATTCTAAAAATTAAAATAAATATTTGAAATAATTATTTTAAATTAGTTGGTAGGTTGGGTTAAGTGGGTTTTGGTTGGTAGGTTGATTGATAAAAATCATGTCGACTCGAACTTGACTGTGAATCAGGTTGGGGTAGGTTGAATTCAGGTTGAAGAAATTAATGTTATACCCTCACTTGAACCGAACATGAACCCATCCGACCCATCCAAATTGCCATAGGTTAAACAAAAAATTAAATTTTTTTTTATAATTCTAACAAAAATTAATTTTGAATTAATAATTACAAATCTGCTTCCTTATTTTTATTTAAAACTCGTATTTCAAATTATTAATAAATTTTAAATTAAAATAGATACTGATGGAGGTGAAAATTGTTTATAACTGGATCTGGTGGTAATTTTGGAAAGGTCTGACCTCTATGGTCGAGATCTTGATGTAGTTAGGCTGAGTCCTTCAATCACGAGCAAACGTCAGGCTAGCCAAGGTGCCATCGGCTAAGGCACTCTGACACTCAAGTCAGTATGGGGTTGACTAGATATAAGGAGCAGCAGAGTGTAGGTTTTTTATAGAGGATGACATACCTTTAGAGACATTGGAGAGGGGGTACTTATAGCCTTCTCCTGTGGGGATTTGTATGAGATACCCTTAACATGCAAGGAGGATCCTTGTCCTTACATGGGGGGGTAGGTCATCTCTCATTCCTGTACTATTCCAGGTGGCTGCATCTCCAAGTTTCATGAGTAGAATAGTACACTGTAGGCCCGCCTCCTGCCCAGTGCGGAAGTATAGGTGATACTAGGGCGTCACGCGCCTTTAATGCCGAGGCATGCTGCCTGTCAGGACATTTAATGCGGCAGAGAGTTGATTCTGTGCCGAGTCGACCTCCCTGGTTGGTGACAGGGTCGACCTTACGACGGGTTGGCATGCAGCGCAAGAGTTGGCCGAGCGCCATGGTCGAAGAGTCAACCAGCGGTCCCAGTCTGTGGCCTAGTCGAATGGCTACCCCCATGAAGCCAGAGTATGACAAGTCAATTTGTTTGGTCGACCTGGGTCATCTAAAGTCGGTAGCACAATTGGGCCCTAAGGATGAGATGGGCTTGATGCTATATCCTTGAGTTTGTGGTCTTTGGGCCGAGCCTATTGGGCTATCCCATATCATGAGTCCCCCCTACTTTCGAACGCTGAACGAGATGGTCGACGAGAAGGATTTGGGAGTAATCTATTGTGCAGTTATGAAGGTTCGTCGATGAGGGTTTTTAAAAATCGACTCGGGTTTTGCGCATTTAATGTGACGGTTACATCGTGCCGGGCGTGGAACCAAACGACGGTTATGCTATTATTACAACCGCTTGGGTTTCTCGTGCTCGGGTGCCTATAAATAAGCGCGGTTAAAGTGTTAATTTTTACTTGTCGAACTTTGAGCCACTACTTTTCCTGCTATTACTTTGTGCCTTATTTCATCGACAACGAGTAAGTCATTTCCTCAGCTTTTATTCATGTTCCTCATTTGCTTTAGAAATGCTGCATTTGTCTGATTCTGAGGGTAGTTGGGGAGGGGATAGTGAGGCATCTCATTCTAAACGCCCTGGGGGTTTGTCAGAGAAGTCAAGTAGCTCGTCCAGCGACAACTCGAGTTCTAGTAGCTTGAGCAGCTATCGTGCTGGTGGAGGAGGTGATGCTAGGCCAAGCTAGGTCCCCGTGTCGCGTGGTCAACTATTCACCCCAACCACTATAGTGAAATAGTGTCCACAATAACTCATGTCGATCTGTCGCGCATTATGCAACTGTACTATGTCCCCGAAGAGTATGAACTTATAGTGCCTGGACCGTTTGGTAGGATGCATCGACCTCCGGTTAGGTGTATAACTATGTTCGAAGATGCCTTTAGATGTGGCCTTAGGTTCCCATTAGGTGGTCCTATAGTCGACCTGTGTATAACCCAACTGCTGTCGAATTATTTCTTTATTATAAACAGCTTTGTCGTTCTAATGCACATATTCGACTAGTCTACTACTTTTGCAAACTTCTGTAACCTTTTTCACCTTCCCATGTCCCGAAAGTCGGGTAGCACCGACGAATCGGGGTTTTATAATCTCACTGCTCAACCCCGCCGTAAATTTCTTGTCACCCTGGCCTCTTCCTACGGGCAAGAGTGGAAAAAATGTTATCTGTATGTTCGCGTCGTCAGGGCTTTCAATATTTCGAGAGGGTGGTAGATGGGGCATGTCGAGATGCTGAGTAACTTAACTCCAACCTGGCCCAATACATTCATCCGGGACCTGGTTGAGTTTGGTCAGATGGAGGCCTCGGTGTTCATTGAGGAAAGAAGTTTGGTGTTAGTTGGTTTATCGCCAGCTCAGCTGGACTTGCTAGCAAACGATCGATTAAGTAGATTGTGTTGTCGATGATTCGTTATTTTATCTATTTTTCCTGCTCGATCCAAACCTTTTATTTTTATGTTGTGGCAAATCGAAACGAGATCATGAATCAGTCAAAGAGCAGAAACTTTGGCAAGGGCTGAAAGAAATAAGCAGCGCCGTTTAGCTACAACGACTCGTCGAGGGGCTGTTTTGGTCGTGACTGCGCAGCCTGAGGCGATGACATTCGTCGCCCACTCCATCGCCTGCTCTGCCCGTGGTGACCATAGGGAGCAGCTTGGCGGGTCGAGGAAAAAGACCCCATGGTTGAGCAAGCGGGACGTGCTCCTAAGAGGACAACAGTGGAGAAGGGCAAAGGGAAGGCCACGGGGTCGAGCCAACCCTCTGGGTATGATTTATTTGGCCAGCGGGGGAAGGACGTGTTATTCCAATTGCCAAAACTACTGTCTCCAAGGTTCGGAACGGATTCGAGCATGGCTGTTCATAATTCTTACTTGATAGAGATGGTAGGGTCAATGGGGACCTCTCCGCTAAAGGTGATGATGTCCGGGCTGTTTGCGTTCAACCAGAAGAAATTGATGGGACTAAGCCAAGATGTTATGCTCAGAGCTCTGGCTTATCACTCCAACATGGTAAGGTTCTGCTCTATAAGCTTGCCTCGTCGAATTTTATTTGTAGGTCGAGTATTGTTTTCTTATCAGGAATTCTATTTTTCAGGTTGGCCAATTGGGCTACCATTTTTATAAGAGGTCGAAGCTGGCGTTTGCCGACTACGAGCATCTGCATGAGGGTGGAGACATGGAGACGTTGAGGACTCAGCTCGAGTCCTCACAAAGCAGGGTTGATGAGCTCAATAAAGAGGTCGAGGAGCTTAATAATGAAATCCATCTTAAGGATAGTTAGCTGATCGCCAGCATTAAAGAAAAGACTAGAATGGACGAGCTCAACCAGGTTATGATGGATGCACAGCATAGCTATGAGTCTGGTCGGACAGCCGGTCGAAATGCGGTGTTCCAAGAGGCTCGGGCTGAATTCTTCAGAAAGCTGCCGTTGATGCGGCAAGAGGCCATGCAGCAGTTCATGCTATGCTCGGCATTCCAAGGTGCGAGCATTGTGTTATGATGCCAGGAATGCGTTCGAGAAGGTGATCAAGCAGTTGCAGTTCCTGGGCTATTCTTTTTGACCTGAGGATAGGGATCGCATCAGCCCCATCCTGGATGAGCAGCTATAGCCATACCCTAAGGACGAGGAGGCCGATGCTGAAGAGGGAGCTGTGGAGGCTCCTACGGTCGAGGGGGTTGCAGAGGCTCCACTTGCCGCACCCGTGACCTAGGCGTAGAAGAAGACGGTTAAGGTGGCAAAAAAATTGGATGAGGTGGCAAAGGAGTTTGCCTTTGCGAGCGAGTTTGCGTTTAAGCTTCAGGATGGCATAGTCGATGCTGTCAAGTACCTTACTCCGCTTGAGGGAGGTTTTTTGGCCAACGAGGTGAGGCTTTCTCGACTGACGACTATCACTGTTCTCGTTACTGTTGCAATGCCCGAGCCGAGAGTGAACAGCCCTACGGTGGTTCCCATTCAAATTCCCTCGATCCATGAGCTCGATCAAGCAATTGAGGAGGGTGCTCGAGGAGGGCACGATGAGGGAGCTGGATAGAGCTATTACACTTCTTTTGATGTATTTTTCGTTTCAACTTATTTGACAGTTGTAATTGGGAATGTTAAACTTGAATGAAGTATTCTTTTATGCTCTTTTAATATATTTATTTTGTCGAAAGATAATTATTCTTAAGTAAGCAATTCGGTTTAACGAAGGTTGTCCTCGAGTGTTTCTGTTGCTTTTGTGCTGTCAAATTTTGGTAAAATTAGTTCAAGATCATCGTCGAATGAACCATGACGACTTAAACCAACGCATATTTTAATTCATATTATGCATCTTCAATTTATCGGCTCGAGGTCCTTTTGATCGACTACGGGGTCGATTGCAATCGATCAAATTGTTTGCTTAATCTCGACTGTGAAGCCGTGTCTTGGCGGCTGGAAGCCTACTTGGCCGACTTCGGGGTCGACACTAAATGATGAACTCGTTTAGTTGGTCTCGGCTGTGAAGCCTTGACTCGGCGGCTAGAAGCCTGCTTGGTCGACTTTGGGGTCAACACTAAACGATCTATTTATTTATTTAGTCTTGGCTGTGAAGCCTTGACTTGGCGGCTAGAAGCCTGCTTGGTCAACTTCGGGGTCGACGTTAAACAATCAATTCGCGCAAGTAGGTATTTGCGGGATATGTCATAAATTTTCATTGTTGCAAAGAAATACAACGGAGACCAGTGGCCTTTTTATACATAGAATTTCTTTAGATTTATAGCATTCCAAGGTTGCGGTAGTGCGTTGCTTCGCGTGTCTGCTAGTCAGTATGCATTGTGTTTTGATACTTTGACCATGGAGTAAGGCCCCTCCCATTTTGGGTTGAGTTTTCCCACATTTCTCGACACTTTGACTTTCTTAAGGATGAGGTCTCCGACTTTGAAGCTACGTGGTCAAACTATTTTGTTGTAATATTTCGTTATTTTCGATCGGTATCGTCGTTGCATTGTGCTGTAGGCTGTGTGTCGCAGCTCGTCGATGGTGATGAGGTCGAGGGCCCTTTCTGTCGCATTTTTGACCGGGTTATAATAGATCACCCGGGTCGTGTGTTGCACCAGCTCGGATGGAACCATTGCTTCGGAGCCGTAGACCAAGCTGTAAGGGTTGTAGCTTGTGGCTATTCGAAGGGTGATCTTATATGCCCACAACACCCTGGTGGTCGAGGACTGTTCTGTTCGTGACCTCCATTTGACTATTAGCCTGGGGGTTTCCTACCGAGGTAAAGTGTTGGCAATTTCCAAGGCCTCACACCAGCTTCTCGTGTTCTTACTTTGAAATTGAGTCCCATTGTTTGAGATTAGGACTTTGGGTAGGCCAAAATGATAGACTATGTTTTTCCAAATAAAGCTCTTGATGGCCGCGTTGGTGATCTTCGGAACTGCTTTCGCCTCGACCCACTTAGTAAAGTATTCGACAACAACTATGATAAATTTTTGTTGGCTGGATGTTTTTGGCAGAGATCCAACTATGTCGATCCCCCACTGGTCGAATGGCTATGTGATCTAGACATTTACCATCGACGCTGCGGGTTGGTGCAGCGTGTTTGAGTGAAGCTGGTAGGATTGGCACTTTCTAGCAAAGTCGATTGAATCTTTTAATAAAGTGGGCCAGAAATACCCATATAAGATAATTTTGTGCGCTAGGGACCGACCTCCAGAATGATTACCACAAATGCCAGCGTGAATCTCATGAAGGACTTTGTTTGCTTCGCCGGGTGTTAGGCATTTAAGGAGTGGTCTTGATATTGACCTTCTATAAAGCTGTCTATGCTCGTCGAGGGCAAATTTGGCTGCTTGCCCTTTGAGTCTGCGGGCCTCATTCTTATCGTCGAGGATTGTCCCTTGGCTT
The DNA here is from genome assembly GCA_018894105.1 of Jacaranda mimosifolia. NCBI lineage: Eukaryota > Viridiplantae > Streptophyta > Magnoliopsida > Lamiales > Bignoniaceae > Jacaranda > Jacaranda mimosifolia. The sequence continues at coordinate 1,848,493 of CM032131.1, read as the reverse complement.
AAGTAGAGCTTGATTGGGTCTTGCCAGGAGGGGGCTATTTCCTCGATGCTTCTGACGAAATTCTAGTCGCGAGTATGGATAGATGGTTTGCTGGCTACTAGGAACGTTATAGTTCTTTCTCTGGTTCCTCTCATCGAGCTAGCAAACTTTGAGAGTGTGTCTGCCCACTCATTTTCTGCTCGGGGTACCTGGCTTAGGGTGAAGTTCTTGAACGATCGCTGTAATCGTTTCACCTCAGTCAAGTATTGACTCATCTTGGCCTTTTTGGCTTCTAAGTTTCGTTCTACCTGCTCTGCCACCAGCAGGGAATAAGTGATTGCAACTAGCTACTTGATGGCTCGAGCTGCTGCCATGTTCATCTCGGCAACGAGAGCTTCATACTCTGCTTCGTTGTTGGTGATCGAGAAGTCGAGTTTTATTTCAAAATCATACTCCTCGGCGAGTAAGGAGCCGAATGGAACACCAATTCTGCCTACCGAGGTGGTTGTCGAACCGTCGACGTGTAATGTCCAAACAGAGGAGTTCTGGTTGAGTTGGTCGGGAGGTTGAGCCTTTCGGCGACAAAATCGGCCAGAACCTGTGCTTTTATGGCCGTCCGCAGTTGGAATGTGATGTCGAACTCCCTAAGCTCGATGGCCTATTTGGTGAGTCTACCTGATGTGTCTGGCTTCGACAACACCTGCTTTAACGGCTGATTTGTCATCACTATGATCGCATGAGATTGGAAGTAAGGTCACAACTTCCGTGCTGTTGTAACGAAGGCGAGGACAAACTTCTCGATCTCTAGGTAATTGTGCTCAGACCCTTGCAGGGCTTTATTGCAACTAGGTTGGTGAGTTAAGTCTTTCATCGAGGCCAACACCGAACTGATCGAGGCGGTGGACACCGCTAGGTAGAGTTTCAAAACTTCTCCCAGCTCGGGCTTGGCGAGCATCAGAGCATGGGAGGTGAGGAGAGGTATTACTTCAGTTCGATGAAAACCTGGTCACACTGTTCGGTCTATTGGAATCCCAATTTTTTTTCATTTATGAGGATTTTGAAGAAATGAAGACTCTTGTTGGCTAGCCGTGCAATAAATTTGCCGAGGGCTATTATCTCGTCGACTAGGCACTGCACGTCTCGAACAATTCAGGGCAGGGCAATGTCCAAAACTGCTTGGATCTTCTGGGGGTTCGCTTTGATCCCCTTCTGACTAACCATGTAGCCCAGGAACTTGCCTCTTCAAACCTCGAAGTTGCACTTATTGAGGTTAAGTTTCATACCAAACGCCCTCAGTATAGAAAAGGTGTGGTCGAGGTCAATTGGGTGATCCTCGATGTTCTCTATTTTAACAATTATGTCATCGACGTAGACCTCCATTGATTTTTCAATCTCACTTTTGAACATGAAATTGGCTAATCTTTGATACGTTGCCTCCGCGTTCTTGAGTTTGAAGGGCATGACTAAGAAACAGTATACCCCATTGGGGATGACGAAAGAGGTCTTGTGCTTGTCCTCGGGTGCCATGAATATTTGATAGTAGCCTTAGAAGGCATCCATCATGCTCAATAATTCACAACCGGTCGTGGAATCCACTAATAAATCTATGCGAGGTAAGGGGTAAGGATCTTTAGGGCAAGCGTTATTCAAATCAGTGAAATCATTACACATACGCAATTTTCCCTTATTCTTAGGGACGAGTACACCATTACAAAGCCAAGACGGGTATTGAATTTCTACAATATATCCTGTCTCTAATAGTTTGTTGACCTCCTTTTTTGATAATTTGGGATCTCTCAACATTTGAAGGTTCTTGTCTTCTGGCTCACCAGTTTGTAGGAGGGGTCTATGTTGAGACGATGGACAATAACACTTTGATCGATTCCTTGGAGGTCAAAAGCTTTCCAGACGAACATACTAATTTTTTTTCAAAGGAAATCGACCGTAAGGTATTCCAGATGGTGACCCATATCGTTCTCGATCCGAGTGGTCTTATTAGGGTTTCCAAGTTCTAGTTCGATCGTTTTGAACTCCCCAATGGGCTCGACCCAGGTGTCTTCTAGTTTTCTTTTCTTAGATGCAGTTCCTTTCTTAGGTTTTGCTACAGAGGCATCCCCCGAGGGCTTCAGCTGAGGTCGGGTCTTTTGCTCGGTGGACTCGACTGAAATGGTGTAGCAGCGCCATGCTTCATTAACGTTGCACAAAAGCTCTCATACTCTTGCTGGGGTTGGGAATTTGATCTTCATATGGTAGGTCGAGACAATTGCCCTGAAGTCGTTCAGGGAAGGTCGACTTATGATAACATTGTAGGCGAAGGGAGCGTTGACTATAAGGTAGTTTATCATCAAGGTTTTGCAGCGAGGGGCTTGTCCAAATGACATGGACATGTTAATGGATCCCTCTGGGATGATCTCTGACCCCCTAAATTCGACCAGTGGCGTACGAACTAGCTCGAACTTTAATTGCCCTAAATTTATTCTTTTCAAAGTGGACAAAATTATGATGTTCGTAGAGCTGCTATTGTTGACCAGGATCTTTCTTACTTCGAAATTGGCTATTTCGAGCGTTACCACCATGGGGTAGTCTATCTTGCGGTCGACGCCTTTGTTCTCTAGATGATCGAGGTCGAACTCGGTGAAAAAAATTGGTTCTGCACTGGTTGAGAGCTGGAAAATCATTTCGACCTAGGCTGATTTGGTCAATTCTAGTTGCCTTTGGATCTGCTTTCTAGTGGACTTTGAGTCCCCCTCAGTAGGACCTCTCGCAACCATGTTGATGACTCCTCTAATGGGTGGGTGGGGCTCTTGGGCAGGTTTCTTTCCTTTATCTTCTCTTCTCGAGCTAGCCGACCTCTCTCTATAAGGAGTCCGGTCGGTTTTGCCCTCTTCGCGTCTAGCATGCTTGTTGATGTATTTTCTGAGATGAACTTGCCTGATCAGTCTTTCAATCTCGTCGTGCAAATTGAAATAATTTTCCGTGTCATGCCCCTTTTGCTTATGAAAATGGCAGTACTTCTTTGGGTTTTTCATGGCTTCGATCTCGGTCAGCTTCCTAGGCCTCTTAAGGAGGTTGTCATGCTGGATAGAAAACAACACCTCATTCCTCGGGAGGTTAAGCGGAGTATAATCATGGAAGCGTTTCATGGGGGATCGATGACCTTCTCTATACTGGTGGTCGTCTTTCTCCTTGCTCTTCTTCTTATCGACCTCAGGATTGCCATACTTCAGTCTATTCATGTCTTCCTAGGTCATGTATCTTTTCGCGAGGTCAATGAGCTCTTCCATCAACCTGGGCCGCTCGCGTACCAACGCATTGGCACGCTCCTTGTGTTGGAGGCCCAAGAACAACATGTCGATCAAGAACTTGATTCGGGGGCTATCAATCTTTAGCACTTCTGTGTTAAACCAGGTAAAAAAGTCTCGAAGGGGTTCTCCTTCATTCTATTTCACTGTGTGTAAGTAGGTATGTGGGAGCTTTACCTTTCTCCTGTTTGCAAACTGGTGCAGAAATTAGTCGCTCCAGTTTGACGAACCAGTCGAGCGCTATTCCCTGAAAGGTTGTCACCAGCATCTTAGCGTGGATGTAATCACTATGCCCATGCAGTTGCATCATGTGCTCGAATTGCATCAAATGCTCGTTTGGGTCCGGCAAGCCATCATATCTGGGCAGGCCTGTCGGGACTTTGGCGTCGATGGCGATGCACTCGTCGATAATCTCCTGGACAAATTGTGAGTCTCTCTCTGTTTGGAACCTAGGCGGTCCCTCTTGATAGTGATTTCTCTCGGTATTTCTCCTCGAGATCTCTTCTAATCGCCTATTCAGCTGTTGGACTTCATGAGACACTTCTTCCCTGTCAGCTTAGGATGCGTTTTTGTTCGGGTGGGGTCTCGAGCGCTCGACCCTATCGCGCTGCGGGGCTTGAATGGGTCGAACGCCATGGTCAACTATATTCGCAACCTCTTCGTGGGGTATGGGCAGAACCATTTCCCTTGGAAAATGGCCTGGGTTAACTATATTTCTCGAATGAGGCATTCTCGACTCTGGTCGGTCTTGATTTTCTTTGGGTGGTCTCTCTTCCAGGGGCACAGGCTGTGGAGTTGCACTGGCCGTCGGCTTTGGCTACACTGCATGTCGAAAGTTGAGCAGAAATCTGGGTCGATATCTGTTCGCTGATGAGCTGCATCAATTGAGGCATGGTCAGGGTGACCACCTGTTCTGGCCGGGCGCTTCACCCCGGCTTGCCAAGTTCTTGCTGAGGTCGAGGCGGAGGAGATCCAGACCTCCGATTTTTTTTTCTTCATGAGGGGCCTCACTTGGTGTTAACCATCTTCGATTGCGGACTCAAAGTTTCCCACAGATGGCGCTAAAATGATGGGGGTGAAAACCGCTTATAACTGGATCTGGTGGTAATTTTGGAAAGATCTGACCTCTCTGGTCAAGCTCTTGATGTAGTTGGGCTGAGTTCTGCAATCATGAGCAAACGTCAGGCTAGCCGAGGTGCCCTCGGCTAAGGCACTCCAACACTCAAGTTAGTACGTGGTCGACTAGATATAAGGAGCAACGGAGTATGGGTTTTTAATAGAGGATGGCATACCTTTAGAGAGGTTGGAGATGGGGTATTTATAGCTTTCTCCTGGTGTAAATTTGTTTGAGATGCCCTTAACATGCAGGGAGGATCCTTGTCTTTGCATGGGGGGCATTAGGTCATATTCCATTCATGTACTATTCTAGGTGGCTGTATCTCCAAGTTTCGTGGGCAGAATAGTACACTATAAGCGTGCCTCATGCCTAGTGTGGCAGTATGGGTGGCATTGGGGCGGCATGCGCCTTTAATGTCGAGGCATGCTGCATGTCAGGGCATTTAATGAGACAAATAGTTGATTCTGCACCGAGTCGACCTCCCTAGTCGGTGACAGGGTCGACCTTACTACGGGTTGGTGCGCGGCGTAAGAGGTGGCCGAGCGCCATGATCGAAGAGTCTACCAGTGGTCCCAGTCTGTGGCCTAGTCAAATGGCTGCCCCCATAAGCCAGAGTATGACAGGTCGATTTGTTTGGTCGACCTGGGTCATCTGAAGTCGATAGCACAATTGGGCCATAAGGATGGGATGGGCCTGATGTTACATCCTTGAGTTTGTGGTCTTTGGGCCAAGCCTATTGGGCTATCCCATATCACTTATCCTAGATGATGGATGACGAACCTATTAAGGATTATAGGTGAAAAAGATTTTCACAAGATACCAATTTTAATACATGCACAATATTTTAAAGTTATAAGAATGTATATTGTGTCTATCAATAGAAGAAAGAAAATTCTTTCTAAATTTATTGCTTATGTTACATGCTGATAAAAGGATGAAATCAATCTGATCAATTTATTTATTGATGAGTTTTGAATCTAAGAATGAAAGCAAGATTACACCATTGATGAGAAATAAGGTCTTATAGTTATGCCTTACTATGAACATACAAACTGTCGTTTTCTCCCAAAGTTCACTCACAAATGATTTGTCATGAGTATTTATTGTGGATGATGGAGTACCATTCTTATTAGGTTTCATCCTCTTTTCTCCAGATCCTTCCACATGGCCTCATATCGACAGTCGTCAGAAGAGGTTGTACTCTTGTTCGTGGTCCTCGAGTACTATCGTCCCTAAACTGATTGCGTCACGTGTCGTTGATCAACATATCAAAATGGAAGTAACACAGATGGATCTCTTATTCAAGTTGGGTTGTTACTAAATATACCAATCCAAGTTATTTATTTATTTATTCCCCATGATTGTCATTATATTTATTCCTAAATCACATGCAAATAGGGGTGGGAATCGATTTCAGGTGTTTGGGGTACCCGACCAGACCTTATCGGGTATTTCCCGTTTGGGTCGGGTATTTTTAGTCCCCAAAACCAATTGGATATTTATGGGGGTACCTAAAAAATTTTAGGTGGGGTATCTGGTAGTGCATTTGGGTGTCTGATGCCCAATCGGATACCCCCATTTTTATTTTAAAAAATAAAATCTAATCATACATTTATACTAACAAAAAATAATACACCATTGCGCACTTGCATTTTCATATTTGAAGGAACTAAAGCCTTGAAGTGCTACGATCTAATGCCTATGTTATTGTTTTTTATTTGTTGTAAGACTTTAAGTATTGAATATTTGATTTGGTTTGTAATGTATTTGGATAATAATTATTTTCTTTGAAAACTTCCTTGGTTTTAGGAATTTGTTCAAATGTTTGGATTTAATCATTTAATGCTTTTGTGAGTTGTGACTTGTGATGAAATATTATTGTGATATTGTGAAGTGTGAAGTTGAATTGTAAATTTGTGACGAATAGAGAATGATGATATATATATATATATTTATAAGTAGTAATGAGGGTGAAACTGTTCAACTAGTGTATTGGGCTAAGACCCAGTATAATCGACCATGGGTCAGGTCAAGAGTGTGCTTGGAAAAGTATCAGGGTCGAGTCCTGCAACCAACAACAAACATCAGGCTAGCCAAGGCCCTTAGCAAAGGCACTCCAATGCTCAAGTCAGAAAATCGACTAAGAGTTAGAGCAAAGGGAGAGCTTATGGGAATAATGTGCATACCTTCCAAGTGGTTGGATGTGGAATATTTATAGCTTTCCTAAGGGGGTTGATATGCCCATGATGCCCTTTTACATAGAGAGGGCATTTGTCTTTATACAAGGACCTTTGAGTCTTCTCCCTCTTTTGTACTATTCCAAGTGACGCCATTTCTTACTTTCTAGGACAAGATGGTACGCTGGTGGTGCTAGTTTGATGTGGCTGCAAAAGGCGGTATAGGCAGTGGCACGTGCCATTAATGTGGAGGCATGCCTTCTGGCAGATTATTAAATGAGGCAGAGAGGCTGTCGCCTTTCCTCAACTTCTACAGTTGAGGAGATGTTCCATATGTCTAGTCGACATCCTGTAACATTGTCATCATTACAAGTTGGGTGAGATTCCACATGTCTAGACTACGATTGACCATAGTCTGGTGGGCGCCGGCATTCGCCCCTGTGTACGAGAACCATGAGGTAGAATGCTGGTTGATTGCCTATCCGGCCCGTAACAAATTGGGCCTGCAGCTAATTTGGGCTGCTACTAGCCTACTCCCATGGTGGTCCTATGTTGTTGGGTTGGGTCTGTTGGGCTATCTCATATCATGAGTCCCCCCTACTTTAGAGTCTTGATCGAGGTTGTCGATGGGAAAGAGTGGGAAGTAGCTGTTTAATAGGTACTAGAACTTTTTGACAAGAGCTTCTAATATTCAACAGAAATTTCTTGCCCCCGACCAGGGTTTTCAATAATCAACCAAGATTTTGGTACATTTAATGCAGCAATTGTGCTGTGCACACGAAGAGTCAAGCGACGACTGTGTAATTATCACTGTTATTTTGATTATTGCGCTATGATAGCTATAAATAGTTATGGTGAAAGTGTCCATTTTTACTACTTTTATAGCATTCCGGGAGGTCGATTTGATTAACTCACTGCACTTCCTGCCAACTGCTTTTCTGCTTTAGACTTATAAATCGTGTAAGTAGTTCAGAACCCCTTTGAATGAGTTTAACTTCTGCATTCTTGACCATTTTTTTTTGAAGCAATCATGTTGAATGTGTTTAGCGGGAATGATAGTCGGGGTGGGGATAGTGAGGCCACTAGGTCGGATGAGGACCCAACCAGGGGATGGGTGACTCGACTAGAGAGTCAAATAGTTCCTCTGATGACAGCTCGGCCTCAAGTAGCTTTAGCAATGATCCCATAGGTGCTGGGGGTGAAGTTGGGCCAAGTCAACCCTAGGTATCCCGTGGTCGGCTGTTTACGACCGATCACTATAGTGAAATAGTTTCCAAAGTTACAATTGCTGATCTTGCGTTAGTGAGATAACTTTATCATGTTCCCCCAGGGTATGAATTGATCATCCCCGATCCTTCTGATAGGATGCATCGACCGCCCTTGGGCTGCATTACTGTATTTGAGGAGGCTTTTAGATGTGGGCATAAGTTTCCTCTCGCACGACCCATAGTTGACTTGTTGACGGGCCTCGAAGTTTATATCACTCAACTCCTTCCCAACTACTGCTCGACCATATACAACTTTGTCGTGCTGATGTATATACATGACTAGCATCCCACATTTGCCAATTTTTCTAATTTATTTCATCTTCCCATGTGCCAGAAGTCGGATAGCACCGAAGAGCCAAGCTTCTACTACCTTATCGCTCTACCCCTTTGCAAATTTCTTGTTACCCCCGTATTGTCCCATGGGCAAGAGTGGAAAAAATGATATCTTTATGTTCGGGCACCTAGGGTTTCAACTTTTCGAGGGGGTAGTGAAAGGGGCACGTCGAAATGCCAATTAACATAACCCCAACTTGGCCTAATACCTTCATCTAGGATTTAGTTTAATTTGGCCAGATGGAAGCCTCGGGGAACAAAAGGAAAGAAACTTGGTGCTGGCTGGCTGATCCCTGGCCCAGCTAGATTTGCCAGCGAACGCTCGACTAGGTAGATTACATTGTTCATTGTTTATTTTCAAAAATTTTCAAATTGCTTTTGCTTTTCAAGTTTTTGGTCGATTATGATGTATGTTGTTTTTTTGTTTCATACAGATCGGGACGAAAATCATGAACTAAACCCAAGCTAAAGCTTTGGCCTGTGCATAAAAAAATCAGGAGCACCACCAGAATGTGGCTACTTGTCGAGGAGCAGCATCTTAAGGCGCACCGCCGCTGTATGCTACGTTGCTTGCCTTTGCAGCTTCTCTTGCTCGTCCGGCAGCTCCCCCAACCCATCTGACCTTCGGGCCAACCTCTAGTCCCACTGCTCGAAAAAAAAGACTTGCGACCGGGTAGATAGGACTGCGCAAAAGAAAACTATCGTGGATTAAGGCAAGGGCAAAGCTGGGATGCCCTGTGCCCAAACCGGCTATGATATCTTTGGCCATCGGGAAAATGATGCGTTGTTTTAGTTGGTTGACCTGCCATCTCCTCGGTTCAAGATCGATATAGCTATCCATAACTCTATGTTCGTGATGACATCGGGGTCAACTAGTTTCATGTTGTTGAAGATTATGATGGATGGTCTGTTCGCATCCGACCAGTAGAAGATGATGGACCTAAGCGAAGGGGGTATTTTGAAAGCTATGGCTTACCATTCCAATATGATATATTTCTAGTCGAGTGCTTTTGTTCATTGTGTGTGTTCCTCTCTTTGTTTCTTTTGCTTCTGCATTGACAGAATTGTGGGCGTTACATGTTAGCTAGTTAGGCTACCACCTTTATAGGAGGCCAGAGTTGGCGCTAGACGACCGTGATAGGCTCTAGCAGGAGCACAATAAAGTGGATATGGCAAAGGGTTAGATCGAGTCTGCCAAGACGAAGGTTGAACGGCTAACTAAGCAACTAGAAGAAAGAGATGCACAGCTCGAGGCAAAGGAAGCCCAGTTGATGGCTGCCATGGCTCAGAGGAGCTTACCCGAAGAGTTGCTAAAGAAGGTCAGAGTAGAGGTATAGACCTACTACGACATTGGTTGAGCCTATGGCTACAATAACGCTCTACAGTTTGCTCGGGCCGACTTTACTAGGATGTTGCCTGTTGTTTGATGAGAAGCGGTACAATAATTAATGTAAATCTCAGCCTTTCAAGATGCTAACATTGTCTTCTTCATCGATAACGTGATGGATGCCTTTGAGAAGGCTATTAACCAACTAGAATTCCTTGGTTATCAAATTCATCCCGAGAATAGACAGCGGCTAAACCCAATGCTCAACGAACAGCTTGTATGTATCCCAGCACTGATGAGATGGTTCCCATCGAAGTGTCTGCCGTCATGCCTGTGGTCGGGGCTGCTGCTGGTCATCTGGCTAGGCGTGAGGATGTGATAATTGAATTTGATTTTGCCAACAACTTCGCATTCGACATCAGGATGGCAAAATCGATATAGCATATTTCTTCCCTCTAGTTGGACATCCTTTTTTAGTTGACGAGATGGGACCTTCTCATCCAGCTCTTATGTCCCCGCCAGTGCCGGAGCAAGAAGTCAAATTTTTTGCAAAAATAGCGATGTCGTCGATCAGGCAATCGATGAGGGTATCTGTGCCACGGGAGCTGAAATGACCATATCAAGCTAATTTTTTAGGCTGCATTTTTCTTGTTTTAATTCGCCCCACAAGGAACTTGTGGGTGTTGAATTTTTCTTTTTCAAGATTGTAATCGAATACTCCTGAGTTTAATGAAATGGTATCTTTTGCTCACTGATGTGTATTATATTTATGCTTTTACTACTTTTCAATCTCATTGATTGTTGATTATTAATAAGCCACAATCGTGAACAACTTGATCTCAACTAGGAAATTATATAACGTAATCTCTTAATGTAAGAATTACATTTGAGTTTATTGTCAATTTAGAAATCAATCGTTGGAAGAAGTTGACGGAATAAAACCACGCATAGTTTGTCATCAACTATTTTCGTCACCATGGAATGAATGTTCTTGGTGAATCAATCACATAAAGGTTGTCGTCGACCACTAGGTCAAATTTTTAATTGAGTAGGTTCACCAAGGCTGGCTTGAAGCTGTAACTCATTTTATGAGACTGCTTAGGGTCGACTCTCGAGTCGAAGTTAAATGATTAAACCCTTTTTATTTATTGGGCTAAAAATTATTGATTGCATGGCTCAAAGCCAGTGCCTTAGTCGACTATGGGGTCTACTGTGAATGATCAAGTCGTTTATCCGTTTGGGCTAAGAATGCCTTTTGTTTGTGGTTGGAAATCGTAATCCACTATGGGGTCGACTCTGAACGATCAACTTATTTGTTAATTTAGGCTAGAAGCCTTTGTTTGGCAGTTTGAAACCATCATCGACGATGAGATCGATTTTGAACGATCAACTTGTTTGTTAATTTAGGCTAGAAGCCTCTGTTTTGCGGTGTGAACACGTAGTTGCAGAAATGTATGCAATTTTATTGAAGTGAAATGGTACTATGGTACATTAGAGACCTTGAGTCTCTTTACACATAGAATTTCTTTAAATTCACCGCATTCGGTGGTCGAGAAAGCTCATTGCCATTCATGTCCGCAAGTTGATAGGCATTGTGCTTTGGCATCTTAACCATCGAGTATGGTCCTTCCTATTTCGGGTTGACTTTCCTTACATTCTTCGACAATTCGACCTTTTCGAGGACAAAGTTGCCTACTTTAAAGCTTCTTAGTCGGACTCCTTTGTTATAATGTTGTGCCATCTTTGACCTATATCTCTGCATGGATTTGTACGCTTGTTGACGCAACTTATCAATTGTCTCCAGGTCTAATTTTCTTTCAGATTCATTCCTAATTGGCTTATAGTGGATCACTCGAGCGGTGTGTTGGACGAGCTCTATCAAAACAACTACTTCAGATCCATAGACCAAACTATAAGGGCTGTGATCGGTGGCAGTTTGAGGGGTTGTTCTATATGCCCAGAGCACACCAGGGAGGTCATCTGCCCAGCTCGCGCCAGTCCCTTCCAGTTGAGCCTTGAGGTGGTCTAAGACAGCCCTGTTCGAAACTTTTGGGGGTTTCCTACCAACATGAAGTGTTGTCAAATCCTGAGGCTTCACACCAGCTCCTCATACTCTTGCTCTAGAATTGTGTCTTATTATCTGATGTTAAGATTTTGGACAGACCAAAATGACAAATGATGTTCTTCCACACTTCTGCTTCGACCCACTTGATAAAGTATTCGGCAGCAACGATCATAAATTTCTTTGGCCTGTTGTTTTTAGAAAAAAACAACTATATCGATCCCTCATTGGTCGAATGGCCATGTGATCTGGACGCTCACTATCGATGCTGCAGGCTAGTGGGGTATGTTTTAGTGGACCTGGCAGGAAGGGCATTTCTTAGCAAAATCTACTGCATCGTTTAGCAAGGTTAGCCAAAAGTATCTATACTTGATGATGTTGTGTACAAGTGATCGTCATCCCAAATGGTTGCCGTAGATACTTGAATCCACTTTATGTAAAACTTCACGGGCCTGCTCTGGAGTCAAATAGCTGAGTGGTGGTCCCAAAATTGATCTCCTATAAAGTTGATCGTGCTCGTCGAGGGTGAGCTTGGTTGCTTGGCCTATGAGCCTACGTGCTTCGCTTTTGTCCTCGGGAACAATGCCTTTTTTCAAATAAGCTTTTATTGCGTCTTGCCAGGAGAGGGGCTTTCTTAATCTGGCCCACCAAATTCTTGTTGGATGCGCCTATAGTGGGTTTACTGGGAACCAGAAATGTGATTGTCCCATCTCTGGTCCCTTTCGTTGAACTCGTAAACTTAGAAAGCGCATCGACCCGCTTGTTTTCTAATCTAGGGACTTGATTGAGGGTAAAATTTTCAAACTACTGCTACAAGCTCTTCACCTCTACCAAGTACTCGTTCATCGTAGACTCTTTGGCTTCAAAGTTCCCGTCGACCTGCTCTGCGACCAGTTGGGAATCGATGATGGTTGCCAGCTATTCGACTCCCTTGCTTATTGCCATCCTCATGCCAGCCATGAGGGCTTCGTATTTTTCCTTGTTGTTTATGATAGTGTAGTCGAGTTTGATTGTGAAATCATACTCTTCGGCTTATGGAGACCGTAGAGAAACAACAATTCCGCCACCAGAGGAAGTTGCTGAACTATTGACATACAGAGTCCATATAAGGGAGTTGTGGTCAAGCTGGTCGGGCAAGTCAAGTCTCTCAACGACAAAGGCAGCCAAGATTGCGCTTTTATAACAGTTCGGGGCTAAAACATGATGTCAGATTCGCCTAGCTTGATTGCCTACTTGGTTAATCTTCCCGACATATCTGGCTTGGAAAGTACTTGTTTCAATGATTGATTTGTTAAGACCACGATAGAGTGAGATTGGAAATAGGGCCGCAATTTCCTAGCTGCAGTAACCAGGATGAGGGCAAATTTCTCGATCTACAAATAGTTATGCTTGGGATCGTGCAATGCTTTGCTACAGCAGTAGACAGGTTGATGGGTACCCATTCTGGTCAAAACTAAAACTGAACTGATAGATGCCGGCGAGATTACTAAATAGATGTGAAGAGCTTATCCAACCTCAGGTTTGGCTAACATCGCTGCTGATGAGAGGTAATGTTTCAATTCGAGTAGGGCTTGGTTGCACTGCCCGATCCATTGGAAACCTGATTTCCTTGCATTCCTTAGGATCTTGAAGAACGGTAAGCTCTTGTCGGCTAATCGGACGATGAACTTTCCCAACGCAATGATCTTATTGACTAGACGCTGAACATGAGAAGGTGTAATGTCCAAAATTGCCTGGATTTTTTGCAGGTTTGCCTCGATACCCCTTTGGCTGACCATGTAACCCAAGAACTTACCCCATCTCACTCCGAATGTGCACTTGTTAGGGTTTAACTTCATTCCAAATGCTCTTAATATTGAGAATGTATGATTGAGGTCGATCAAGTGGTTTGTTACTTTTTCTATTTTGATGATTATGTCATCGACATAAACCTCCATAGATTTCTCGATCTCATTTTTGAACATAAAGTTTACTAGTCTTTGATAAGTTGCACCTGCATTTTTTAGCCCGGATAGCATGACCAGAAAATAATATACCCCATTGGGGATGACAAAAGATGTCTTATTCCTATCCTTGGGTGCCATGAAAAATTGGTAATAGCCTTGGAATGCATCCATCATGCTCAACAAGTCACAACCAATAGTAGAATCGACTAGCAAATCTATACGAGGCAGGGGGTAAGGATCTTCAGGGCAAGCTTTATTCAAATCAATAAAATCATTACACATGCGCCATTTTTCCTCATTTTTAGGGACAAGGACTACATTACAAAGCCAACTTGAGTATTGAACTTCTACAATGTATCCTACCTATAAAAGCTTGTTGACCTCTTCTTCGATGATCTAGCATCTTTTAGCATTGAAGGTCCTGGTCTTCTGTTTCATGGCTTGTATGAGGGGTCCACGTTTAGACGGTAGACGATGACGCTGGGGTCGATTCTCTAAAGGTTGGAAGCCTTCCAAACAAAAACATCAATGTTTTTTTCGGATGAAATCAACCATGAGATACTACATGCTACTGCCCATGTCTATTTTGATCCTGGTAGTCTTGTTGGGGTTTCCTGGCTCCAGCTCGATTGTCTTGAAGTCGCCGATAGGCTCAACCCTGGTCTCCTCCAGCTTTATTTTTTTGCTCGACTGTCTCTTCTCGAGTTTTGATTTAGATCGAGTTTTTTACTCATTTGCCTCGTCTAAGATCGTGTAACACCGCCAGGCTTCTTTCATGTTGCAAAGGAGCTCACTTGTCCTAGCAGTTGTCAAAATTTTGACTTTCATATGATAGGTCGAGACGACGGCACGGAGGTCATTCAAAGCTAATCGCCCAATGATGACGTTATAGGCGAATGGTGAGTCGATGACTAAGTAGTTAACCATAACAGTTTTGTGCCTATGAGCTTCCCCAAATAATGTAGACAGACTTATCAATCCCTTAGGGATGATTTTCAATCACCCGAACCCGACAAGAGAGGTTTGCACAGATTCAAACTTCAACTTGCCCATGTTCATTCTTTTTAAGGTCGACAGGAAAATAATGTTTGCTGAGCTCGCGTTGTCGATCAATACTTTCCTAACCTCAAAATTTGCAATTTCCACATACACGACCAGGGGCAATCCAACTTGCTATTGGACCCTTGATTTTCAACGTGGGAAAGGTTGGCGTCGGAGAAAGAGATTGGCTTAGAGTTGGTGGAAAGTTGGTAGACTGTCTCAATCAGGAAAGATTTCGAGGATTCTAGTCTGCGCTGGTTCTATCTCCTAGCTGACTTCGAGTCCTCCCCCAGTCGGACCTCCAGCAATTGTATCGATTACTCCCCTAATGGGTGGGCGAAGATCATGGACGGTTTGCTTTCTTTTATCTTCCTTCCTCGAGTTAGCCGACCTTTCTCTTCGGGGAGTCCGATCGATTTTGCCTGCTTCCTAAATCACTTGCTCATCAACAAACTTTTATAGATGGCTCTGTTAGATTAACCTCTCATTCTCGTCATGGAGTTTGAACAATCCTCTGTGTCATGGTCCTTTTGCCGATGAAAATGACAGTACTTTTTGGACCTCTTCATGGCTTCTGTCTTGGTTATTTTCCTAGGTCTTTTGAGGAGGTTGTCAAGTTGGATGGCGAACAACACCTCCTTTCTTGCAGCATTGACTGGAGTGTAGTTGTGGAATCATTTGATCGGAGGTCAATGTCCATCTTTATTTTGACGATCGTCTTTCCCTTTGAGCTTCTTTTTATCGGCCTCAGGATTACCAAACTTGAACTTGCTCATGTCTTCCTGAGTCATGTACCTTTCAGCGAGGTCGAGCAACTCCTCCATCAACCCAAGCCATTTCCTGACCAAAATATTGGCACAATCCTTGTGGCGAATGCCAAAAATAGCACATCGATCAGAAACTCAATTCTTAGGCTGTCAATTTTTAAGACCTCGGTGTTAAACCTGGTAAAGAAGTCGCGAAGGGACTCCCGTCATTCTGTTTAACAGTGTGCAAGTGAGCATGAGGGAGCTTCGCCTTCCTCTAACTAGCAAACTGGTGTAAAAACTTGTCGCACAACTGATCATCCAAGTAGATCGATGTTGGTTCCAGCTTTACAAACCAATCAAGCACGATTCTTTCGAACGTGGTCACAGTATCTTTACATATATATACTTGTTGTGCCCATGTAACTGCATCATATGCTCGAATTGCATCAGGTGCTCATTCGGGTCTGTGAGCTATCGTACCTGGGCAATCCAATCAGAATTTTAGCATCGACAGCGATCCGCTCATTGATGATCTATTATATAAATGGCGATTCCCTCTCATGATGGAAATAGTGAGAGCCATTGTAATGGGGGTTCCTATCAGTGTTCCTCTTCGAAATCTCCTCAAGTCATTGATTCAATTGTTGTACTTGATGAGAGACTTCATCTCATTCTTCTTGATCAACCTGAGTTAGGTTCATGTTCGTCTATTATCTCGATCGCTTGACCCTATTACATTGCTAGGCTCAAAGGAGTTGAACGTCGTGGTCGACGAAGTTTGCAACTTCTTCACAGGGGTTTTGTCGGGCTTCTTCTCTTGAAAATCACCCAAGACTACCTTCTCGTCAGGTGGGCGATCGCCTGGCCTCCGATCGATCCCTCTGGACCTTTCCTCGCATTGAGTGGGTTGGGGAATAGCACTAGCAGCTGGCCATAGCTGAGTGTAGTACTGATTAAGGGCAGCTAATAGCTGCGCAAAAATTTGAGCAGATATTTGCTCGCTTATGAGTTGTATGAGTTGAGGCATGGTCAAGGTAAGCACTTGTTCTGGCTAAGCACTAGGTCCCACCATATCTTATTCCTGTTGAGGCCAAGGATAAGGTGTTGGGGACCTTCTATTCTCTTCCCTCTCAGAAATAGCTTACCAAATGTTCACCATTTTTTCGATTGTAGACTCAAGCTTCCCATAGACGACACCAAATGATGAGGGTGAAAACTGTTCAGCTAGTGTGTTAGGCTAAGACCCAATATAATCGACCAAGGGTTAGGTCAAGAGTATGCTTGGAAGAGTATTGGGGTCGAGTCCTATAACCAACAGCAAACGTCAAGCGAGCCGAGAGGCCCTCGACTAAGGCACTCCGACACTCAAATCAGTAAATCAACTAAGAGTTAGAGCAGAGGAAGAGCTTATGGGAACAATGTTCATACCTTCCAAGAGGTTGGCTATGGACTATTTATAGCCCTCCCAAGGATTATGCTCTTTTACAATGGGATTTCTGTTTATATAGGACCTTTGAGTCTTCTCCCTCTTTTGTACTATTCTTGGTGGCGCCGTGGCACTGCCTCATGCTTTTCAGGACAAGGTGGTGCATTGGTGATGCGCTAGTCTGATGCGGCTGCAAAAGACAGTATGGGTAGTGGCACGCGCTATTAATGCAAAAGCATGCCGCCTGGTAGTTCATTAAATGTGGCAGAAAGGTTATCGCCTTTCCTCGACCTCCATGGTCGAGGAGATATCCCCCCCATGTCTCGTCGACATCCTGTAACATTATCATCATTACAAGTTAGGTGAGATTCCGCATGTTTAGACGGTGGTTGACCATAGTCTGGTCAAATCTGGTGGAAGCTGGCATTCGCCCCTACATACGAGAACCACGAGGTCGAATGCTAGTCAATTGCCTATCATGCTCGTGACAAATTGGGCCTGCAGCTAATTTGGGCTGCCACTAGTCTACTCCCATGGCAGTCCTATGTTGTTGGGCTGGGCCTGATGGGCCATCCCGTATCAGGTAGGATGATGATATTGACAAACTATTATTGTCAATATATGATGTATATCATATATTAGAAATTAATGTCTATATTTAAGTTTTAAAATTACATATTAGATGGGATTTAGAACTTGTGAACAATGAAATATAGTGCTATCAATTGGTTCACGTAATAAATTAACAAAATTTTAATTTTTATCTGTTAAAAAATATAAAAAATTTAGTTAGGCATTTTGAGGATACCTCCTTCAAATGGGGGTCGGGAATTGAGTATAAAAAAATGATACCTGAAACCTCGGCTACCCGCAATAGGGGTACCCGACCCCGCCCACGCGTACATGCAAAATAGTACAATTACAATTCATGTTATTGATTTTCAGAAAATAAAAGCTAACACATTCAAAATTGACAACTTGATATATACTTACAGATGCATCAATTATATAAGTTCCTCCAAAATTTATAAACTTCATTTTACAAAATAAGTATTAATTATAATTAATTTTTAGTACATATTAAGATAAATTAACGAAACAAGCATGTAAATTAATAAATGATCTCATTTATAATATAAAACTAGTAATTTTGGCACACTTTATGCGTGTGCTAGAATTTTCATAATATGAAGATTCATTTACTTTTTTTATATAATACTGTAATTTTTAATAATTTTAATATATTGAATTTTAGAATAAATCAAAAGGAAAAGTTAAGAGAAAGTAAATAATTGAAGGAAAAAAATAAATAATTGGAGAGGAAAAAATAATTAGAAGGAGGATGGGAAAAAGAAACCACCTTGCCTTTATTTTTAAAGTGGGGTTATTTTTCTCAACTCAATTGAAAATATACCACTAAAGTTTTTGTGTTTTATATATCTTATAAATTAATCAAAAAGATTGTTGATATTACTATTATGTTTTTTGATTAATTTTTTCTTGTAGGCAAAATGAAACAAAAATAATTTTCGTATTGCATTTGACTAGATCCAACTCATTTCATTTTCAATTCAACATATTTTCATTCAATATATCAAAATCATATTGCGCCACAACTTTTTAAAGCCAAATCTATGTAAAGCTAGACCAAATTCAACCTAGCTCGACCATTTGCCACCTCTTGTTGCTACCAAAAGTTTAAAGAAAGGATGGGGACATTAATTTAAACTGGTAACTTCCATGCATTTGATGTATATGCTAAAACTATTTTAAGTCAAGGGCGGATTGGGGTGCAGACAAGCAAAATTGCCCCTCCACTTGTTATATACATATATGTATGTACATATTTATATATCCTTTAAATTTTTAATAATAATTCATTCAAATAATTTAAGTTTAAAAGAATTAGTAATTTATATTAATTAAATATAATTACTTTTTAATTGGCATTCATTACTTTTTTAAAAAATTTAACTTTTTTTATTGTGCCTTAAATAAAGGCTTTTTTTAAAAAAAAAATTGTGAATTTTTTTTTTCAAAAATACCGTCAATTGGGGAAGGTTATAAAATTATGGTAAGTTGCACTCACCGAGTGCAACTTTCAACAGTAATAAATTTTTTTGTCCGCCTACCATTTTTGCAGCCACTGTACGGAAGAAATAGTACTATTGAAAGTTGCACTCACCGAGTGCAACTTTCAATAGTAACTATTTTATTGGCTAATTGCAGCCTTCAAGCCTTCACGTGAATATTAAAAAAAAAAATTAAAAATTTGCAACCTTCTAAAGAGTGTTGGCTGAATATTGACCAACACTTCTTATAAGTAGAAGTAGAGAGAAATGAAGAAAATGGGGGAAAGAAAGAAAATAGGAAGACAAAAGAGAGAAGAAAACAATAAACTTATTGATATGGGATAGCCCAAGTGGCTCGACCCAGATCACATGGGCCCAGAGGCGCAGTACTAAGCCCATCTTACGTTCGGGGCCCAACGGCGCACTCGACCCTAGTCGACCTCTGTGATCGACGATGTACCCCAGTAAATGAGCACTCGATCATGCCTCGTTCAAGGCCACGGGTCGATTGGTCGACCCACACTGCTAATTCGTACTCCAATCCGTTGTTAGGTCGTTCATTATTCCGATCAGAGAGGTCGGCAGAACACAATACGATCTCTACCACATTAAATGCACTGACAGGCGGCATGCCTCCGCATTAATGGCGTATGCCGCCCCTTTTTCGCCTGGCGCAGTAGGCGCGTCAACAGTGTCCTATCCTGTCCCTAAAACTTGGGAAGGCAGCCACCTGGAATAGTACAGGGATAGGAGACGACTACTTTCCCCTCAGGCAAGGACAAGAGCCCTCTTTACACATCAAGGGTATCTCAGAGAAATCCCCAAGGAGAGAAGGCTATAAATACCCCAATTCCAGCCTTTCAAAGGTATGCTTTCATATATACAAAAAGCTCATACTCTGCTGCTCATATTATCTAGTCAACCCGTATTGACTTGAGCGTCAGAGTGCCTAAGCCGAGGGCTCCTCGACTAGCCTAACGTTTGCTAGTGATTCCAGGATTCAGCCTACCTCTACTCGTATATGGACCACAAAGGTCGACTTTCACCAAAGCATCAATTTGATCCAACATTAAATGGATCCAACACTCATCATTTAGCGCCGTCTGTGGGAAACTTTTAAGTCCGCTATCGATAATGGTAAACACCAGGCGAGCTCCCTCAGGAAGGGAAGAAAGCAGGAGATCTAGCTCTCCCCCGCTTAGACCTCATCAAGAGCCAGGCACCCCAGGATCCAGCGCCCAGCCAGAGCCAGTGGTCACTTTAACTATGCCCCAATTGATGCAGCTCATCAGTGAGCAGATTTCAGCTCAACTCTCGGCAGCACTGAATCAACACACCATCCAATTGGAGTCGGCAGCCTGTGCAACACCGCAACCCACGGCCTCGGAGGGAAAACAACCTGAAGCAAATTTTGAACGACCAGAATCTAGCAAACCACCATCGAGGCGCTAAGTGAGCCGAGCCATTTTTCAAGAGAAATAGCTTGACCTCTGCCCCGGGAGGAGGTGGCAGATTCTGTCGACCACGGTATTCGACCCATTCGAGCCTCGTAGCGCGATAGGATTGAACGCTCGAGACCCCGCACGAACAGAAATGCATCCCATGCAGATAAAAAAGAATGGGAGGAGGTGTTGCACCAGGTGCAACAATTGAACCGACAACTGGAGGAGATCTCGAGGAGAAACATAGGAAGGTTGCCCCACCAAGGGGGACTACAGAGCTTCCAAAGAGAAAGAGACTCCCCCTTTGTCCAAGACATAAACGACGAGCGCATTGCTGTCGATGCTAAGATTTCGACTGGCCTGTCGAGATATGACGGCTCGACCGACCCAAACGAACATCTAATGCAGTTCGAGCACATGATGCAACTGCATGGACACAACGAGTATATCCATGCTAAGATGCCGATGACCACCTTTCAAGGGATAGCACTCGACTGGTTTGTGAAACTGGAACTGGCGTCGATATACTCGTATGACCAGTTTTGCAACAAATTTTTGCCCCAGTTTGCGAGCAGGAGAAAAGCTAAACTTCCTCACACCCATTTGCACACAGTAAAGCAAATCGAGGGAGAATCCCTCAGGGACTTTTTCACTTGTGCCAATGCATTGGTTCGCGAGCAGCCGAGATCGATGGAGTTCTCGACCTTGCAGAGAGGTACATGACCCAAAAAGAGATAAACAAGTTGAAATACGGCAATCTGGAGGTCGACAAGAGGAAAAATAAGGAAAAGGATGACCGTCAGGTCAAAGAGGGACGTCGATCCCCAATAAAATGCTTCCACGACTACACTCCGCTCAACCTCCAAAGGAAAGAGGTATTGTTTGCCATTCAGCACAACAACCTGCTCAAAAAACCTAGAAAGCTCACGGAGACTGAAGCCATGAAAAAGTCGAAAAAATATTGCCATTTCCATTGAAAAAAAAGGCATGATACGGAAGATTGCTTTAACTTGCAGGATGAGATCGAAAGATTGATCAGGCAGGGCCATCTGAAAAAGTATGTCGAAGAGCAGGTCAGGCGCGAAGAGGGCAAGACCGACTGGACCCCCCGTAGAGAAAGGTCAACTAGCCCGAAGAGAGAAGATAAAGGAAAACGACCCGCCCATCTGAGGAGTCATAGACATGATCGTGGGAAGTCCCACTGGGGGAGATTCTAGGAATGCAAGGAAACTAACCCAACGATAGCAAGAATCGACCAGACTAGCTAAGGTCGAGACAGTTTTCTAGCTCTCCACCAACGCCGAGCCAATCTCCTTCAGCGACTCCGACCTCGACCATATGGAGAACAAGGGAGTCAACAAAAAAATAGATTGCCCTATGGTGGTAACAGTGGAAGTGGCCGACTTCGAAGTCAGAAAGATATTAGTCGACAACGGCAGCTCTGTGAACATAATGTTTTTGTCCAAGCTGAATAGAATGAAGCTGAGGGAATTAAAATTTGATCCTGTCAGAACACTGCTAGTCGGATTTAGTGGGTCGGAGATCATCCCGGAGGGGTCTATCAACCTATCCACAACATTCGGACATGGTCCTCGGAGTAGAACCTTGATGATCAATTACTTGGTGGTCGACGCTCTATTCGCCTACAATGTCATCATTGGTCGACTAGCCCTAAATGATTTCAGGGCCATTGTCTCCACGTACCACATGAAGATTAAGTTCCCAACCCCAGCTAGAGTAGGAAAACTTTTGTGCAACCTTAAGAACGCATGGCGCTGTTATACCATTTCCATCGAGTCCAATGAGCAAAAGAAGCGACCTCAGTTGAAGCCCTCGAGAGACGCCCCTGTAGCGAAACCTGATGAGGGACCATCAGACAAGAAGAGAAAGTTCGAAGACACTCGGGTCGAACCTTTCGGGGAGTTCAAAACAATCGAGCTGGAACCTGGAAACCCCAATAAGACCACCAGGGTCGACAGCGACATAGGTGATCGCCTAGAATGCCTCATGATTGAGTTCCTTCGATGAAACATTGATGTGTTCACTTGGAAAGCTGCCAACCTCCAAGGAATCGACCCTAGTACATAGTCCATCGGCTCAATGTGGACCCCATCCACAAGCCGATAAGGCAAAAGACAAGAACTTTCAATGCTGAGAGGTCCCAAATCATCGAGGAGGAAGTCAACAAGCTTTTAGAAGCAAGATATATTATAGAAATTCAATACCCCTCTTGGCTATGCAATGTCATACTCGTCCCCAAGAATGAGGGAAAATGACGAATGTGTAACGATTTCACGGACTTGAATAAAGCTTGCCCTAAGGATCCTTACCCCTTACCTTGTATAGATTTATTAGTGGATTCTACTGCTGGGTGTGAGTTATTGAGTATGATGGATGCCTTCCAAGGCTATTATCAAATATTTATGGCACCCGACGACAGGGACAAGACCTCTTTCGTCGTCCCTATTATTACTTTTTAGTTATGCCCTTTGGGCTCAAAAATACGGGAGCGATGTACCAAAGATTGGTCAACTTTATGTTCAAGAAAAAAATTGAGAGGTCGATGGAGGTCTATGTTGATGATATGATTGTAAAAACTGAGAAGGCAGAAGACCACCTCGTCGATCTCGACCGCACCTTTTCCATACTAAGAGCTTTTGGCATGAAACTCAACCCGAATAAGTGACATTCGGAGTTCATGGGGGCAAGTTCCTTGGATATATGATTAGTCAGAGAGGGATCGAGGCAAACCCGCATAAGATCCAGGCAATCTTAGACGTTACCCCATCCCGTACTGTTTGAGATGTTCAACAACTGTTCGGTAGGATCATAGCCCTCAGCAGATTCATTGCGAGGCTGGCCAATAAGAGCCTCCCTTTCTTCAAAATACTCAGAAACGTGAAGAAATCAGGGTTTTAGTGGACTCAATAGTACGACCAGACCTTGGTAGAGCTCAAGCAATATTTGTCTTCGCCACCCATGCTCGCCAAGCCCGACCTGGGAGAAGTGCTGCCACTTTACCTGGTTGTATCCACTGATTCGATTAGTTCAGTTTTGACATCGACCAGGGGCGGGACTCACCGACCGGTGTATTATTGCAACAAAGCTTGCACGGTCCTAAGCACAACTATCTTGAGATCGAGAAGTTCGCTCTCGCCCTTGTTACTGCAGCACGAAAGCTTCGACCTTACTTTCAATCACACGCGATCATAGTGTTGACAAACCAACCGTTAAAATAGGTGTTGTCGAAGCTCGACACTTTAGGCTGACTCACCAAGTGGGCCATCGAGCTCGAAGAGTTTGACATCACATTCCAACCGCGGACTGCCATAAAAGCACAAGTCCTGGCTGACTTCATCATCAAAAGACTCGACCTACCGAACTAGAATGTCGAGAATGCCTCGATATGGACATTGCACGTCGGCGGTTCAGCAACCACATCAGGAGGCAGAATAGGTGTCCCTCCGTTCCCCACTCGACTTCCCGATTACCAACAACGAAGCAGAATATGAAGCTCTCATCGCAGGAATGCACATGGCCGCAGCTCGCGGCGTTGAGCAGCTTGTAGCGATCACTAATTCTCATAGTAGGTCGAGGGCAACTTCGAGGCTAAGGAGGCCAAAATGACTCAGTATCTGACAGAAGTAAGACAATTATGACAGTCATTCAGGAGTTTCACCCTGAACCAGGTCCCCCAAGCAGAGAACGAACGAGCAGACGCACTCTCGAAGCTAGCCAGCTCGACGAAAAGCACTAGGAAAAAAACCATAACATTCTTAGTGGCCAGCAAACCTTGTATCCCAGCCACCAATCATAGTCTCGTCGAGTGCTTCAAAGAGGCAGCCCCCTCTTGGCAAGAGCCAATCAAGCTTTACCTGAGTCAGGGGACCATGGCCGTTAACAATAAGGAGGCCCGCAGGCTTAGAGGGCTCGCAGCCAAGTTTGCACTTGATGACCATGGGCAGCTCTATAGGAGGTCAATATCAGGACCCCTACTGAAATGCCTAGCACCCGAAGAGGCAAACAAAGTACTACAAGAGATTCACACCGGCATCTGCGGCAACTATTTCGGTGGTCGATCTTTGGCGCACAAAGTTGTCTGTTACGGTTATTTTTGGCCCACCCTATTATAAGACTCCGTCAACTTCGCCAGAAGATGCCCATCATGCCAGATCCACTCAAACATACCGCACCAACCAGCCGCGTCGATGGTCAATATCCAGATAACATGACCATTCGACCAGTGGAGGGTCGACATAGTTGGATCTCTCCCCAAGACATCCGGTCAATGTAAACTCATCATCGTGGCAGTCGAGTACTTTACTAAATGGGTAGAAGCCAAAGAAGTTTCGAAAATCACCGATGTGGCTATTAAGAGCTTCATCTGAAAGAACATAATATGTCGATTCAGTCTGTCTAAAGTCCTAATCTCATATAATGGTACTCAGTTTCAAAGTAAGAGCACAAGAAAATGGTGTAAGGCCCTGGGAGTCACCCAACACTTTACGTCGATAGGAAATCCTCAGGCCAATAGCCAGACAGAGGTCACGAACAGAACAGTTCTCGATCACCTCAAGGTCGAATAGCTGGCACAAGAGCCAGTTGGGCAGACGACCTCCCAAGGGTGTTGTAGGAATATAGGACCACACCCCGAACAGCCACGGGCCATAGCCCGTATAACTTAGTCTATAGATCTGAAGCAGTAATTCCGTCCGAGTTGATCCAGCACACAGCTCGAGTAATTCACTATAATCCGATTAAAAATACAACAAAGAGGACTCTTGACCTAATCACTGTCGATGAGTTGCGACATACAGCTTACAACACGATGCAGCGATATCGATCGAAAATGACAAACGTTACAACAAAATAGTGCGACCTCGGAGCTTCAAGGTTGGCGACCTCGTCCTCAAGAAAGTGGAAGTAAAAAAAAATATAGGAAAACTTGACCCAAAGTGGGAGAGGCCTTACTCAATGATCAAAGTGTCCAAGAACAACGCCTACCGACTAGCAGATGCGACAAGCAACGAACTACCACGACCGTGGAATGCTGTAAACCTAAAGAGATTCTATGTATAAACGGTTGGCCGCCTCCTTTGTACTTCCCAGTAGTAATAAAAGTTACCACACATTCTGTAAATACAAACTTACACAAGCTTACAACCCCAAATCGACCAAGCAGGCTTCTAGCCTCCAAGTCGAGGCTTCATAGCCGAGATCAAATAGTCAACCCCAAAGTCGACCAAACAGGCTTCTTGCTGCCAAGTTGAGGCTTCATAGCTGAGACCAAATAGTCGACCGAAGTCGACCAAGCAGGCTTCTAGTCGCCAAGTCGAGGCTTCACAGCGGAGATCAAATAGTCAACCCCGAAGTCGACCAAGTAGGCTTCAAGCCTCCAAGTCGAGGCTTTGCAGTAGATACCAACTTGTCGACCCCGTCGACCAAGCAGGCTTCAAGCCTTCAAGTCAAGGCTTCGCAGCCAAGACCAACTTTTCAATCCCACAGTCAACCAACCAGGCTTCTAGCCGTTACACTGAACCCTAAAATTTTTAATGCCGACCCCGCAGTCGCTAAATTACACGAGTTTACCCTTAATTATCTCATTCAACTAAGCAATCGATACGATAGATTGCAATCGATATGAGTTTATCATTAATTATCTTGTTTAGTTAAGCAATTGACCTGTTAGGTTGCAACAAACCTCCGAGTCACTAAATTGCACATTAATCACGATTCACTCGACGAGGATCTTGAACTAAATTTGTAAAAAATTAACAATGTGAACATTCGACTACAACCTTATCATTCATTCAACCAAATAAAAGACGTTCAAATGCAGAAGAGTTAGAGGAACATCTCGTTCAAATTCAGGAAACCCTGATTACATATATCAAAGTGTGTACATCAATCAAAATAAAAATACATCTAAGCAGCAACAACTTCATCTCAACCCAGCACCCTCATCACCACCGGCTCGAGCACCCTCTTCAATGGCTTGCTTGAGCTCATCGCTCGAGGGGATAGCAATCGGAACAGGCTCGGGGATGGCAACAACAATCGGTACAGCGGCGGTCGTCGGCTAAGAAGGACCAGCCACGTCACTCATGAATCGCCCTTCCAGAAAAGAAAGGTATGTGGCTGTATCGACTTCCCCCTCCTTGACCTCGAACGCAAAGTCGTCGGTAAACTTAAATTCTTGTGCAATTGCCTTCAACCTCTTCTCGATCTCGGCCCGCTTCCTCTGCCCATATGTCAAATGAGCCAATGGCGGTGTCTCCGCGACACCCTCGACCACAGTGGCCTCGACACCTCCACCCTCAGCCTCGCCGTCATTCTCTGGATAGGGTTGTAACTGCTCGTCGAGCAAATAACTGAGGCGATACCTGTCTTTTGGTCGGAAGGAGTAGCCCAGAAAATACTATTATTTAAGCATTTTCCCGAAGGAATTGCAAGCGTCGTCAAGCGCAAACACAACACTTGTATCCTGGAACGTCGAGCTCATCATGAATTCTTGCACCGTTTCCCGTTGCATCCACGGCAGTATCTGGTAGAACTCAGTTCGGGCCTCGTCTAAGCTAGCATTCCGACCTGCGGATCGACCAGAGGCGAAAGCTACCTGCCATCGAGCAGAGCCTTTTTCAGGAGCTCGTCCAACCTAGTCCTCTCATCGACAGAGGTAACCAGTTGACCATCCCTCGTTTGAAACTGTCTGTTCAGCTCATCGACTTGCTTGGCGAGTTCCTCGACTCTAGTTTGTGAGGACTCGAGCTAAGCTCTGAGAGTCTCCGTATCCCTGCTAGCTTTCAGCTGCTTGCGATCGACCAAGGCCAGCTCTGACCACCTATAAAAATTATACCCCAAGTGTCCGACCTGAAAGACCGCATTATTAGTAAGAATACAAATAGTCGACGAGTATTCATACTCGACCAAAACCTTACCATATTGGTGTGATAGGCGAACGCCTGAAGAGCAGCGTCTTGGCTCAGCCTCATCAATTTTTTCTGGTCGGCTAGGAACTGCCCAGCCATCAGCACTTTTAATGAAGTAACGCCCGTCCACCTCGCCGTCTCCATCGACAGCGAGTTATGCACAGTCATGCTGGGCTTAGTCCCAAACCTAGGCGAGGGCAGTCTAGGTAGCTGAAACAAAAGATCATCCCTGCAGGTCCCGAACAGGTCGTCCCCCATCGATAGGCTCGATCCCGCAGCCTTCCCTTTCCCATTTTCGGTCGTGGTCCTCTTCGGAGCAGGTCCTGCATGTTCCAACATGGCTCTTTTACCTTGACCCGCAGGGCTGTTGTCTGTAGTTGCAACGGGTCAAGCAGGCGACGGTGTAGGTGTCACTGCCTCCTGTTGAGGTGCATCAACCGCCGCTCGATGAGCCGCCGTTGCCTGGCGGCTCTACTGGTTCCTCTCCGCCCTCACTAGAGCCTCAGCCCTTGAGTGGTTCATGATCTCGTCGCGATCTGCCAAGCAGCAAAATAGCAAAAGTCAAAACTGAGCACAAAGACAAAAAAATAACAAACTGAAAAAAGCACAGTCTACCTAGTCGATCATCTGCAGGCAAATTTAATAGAGCTGGCAACAACCCAGCCAATACCCAACTCCTCTCCTCAATAAACACCGAGGCCTCCATTTGGCCAAATTCGACCAAATCCCGAACGAATGTATTAAGCCAAGTCGGGGTTAGGTTACCTGGCATCTCGACATGCCCTATCCACTAGCCCCGAGGAATGTTGAAACCCCCAGCAACCCGAATAAATAGATAGCATTTTTTCCATTCTTGCCCATAAGAGGAGGTTGGGGGTTACAAGAAATTTACGCCGAGGTCGAGCGGTTAAATAGTAGAAACCTGACTCGTCGGTGCTACCCGACTTGCGGGACATGGGAAGATGGAAGAGGTTTGAAAAGTTTTCAAAATTAGCGGGCTAGTCGAATAGGTGCATCAAGACAATGAAACTATAATGGTCGAGAAGCAATTTGGCAGTAACTGGGTTGTGCACACCTGAAGGCCCCTAAGCAGGTTGACCATCTGAGCACTTAAAGGAAACCTAAGACCACACCTAAAGGCATCCTCAAAAATAGTGATACGGCCTGCCGAGGGGCAATGCATTAGACCAGAAGCCCCAGGCGTCAATAGTTCATACTCGAGAGGAATGTAGTATATATGCCTAATACGTCTTAAATCAATAGGGGTGATGGTTGATACAATTTCACTATAATGGTCCAGGATAAATAATCGACCCTGCGAGGGAGAAACCTGACTTAGCCCAGCGCCATCCCCCCGCGATCGCCACTCGAGCTGTTGGAACTCGAGTTATCGCTCGACGAATCACTTGACTCGTCTGGCAAGCCCCCAGGCCTATCAAAGTGGGTAGCCTCACTATCCTTCCCAGACTGCCCTCCGAACCAGATAAACCCAACATCATGCCAATAAATCTAAAAAGACGCTGAAGAGAAAAAAATGAGGCACTTACTGAATTGAAGAACTAAGAGCAGAAGGTATTAGCGGCGTAAACGGTTGGATAAGCACTCGACCAAACGCAAAAGCAGTAAAAGTAAAAATGTCCATTTTTACAGCGGATATTTATAGGCGTGTAAGCGCGGGAATCCAAGCGGTTGTAATAATGCTGTAAACGTTGCGCCGCACCACCCGCACCTCGACGTAATCGCTTATTAAATACGCCAAACCCTGGTCAATTTGCGCAACCGCCTATCTAGCTACTTCCCAATCCTTCTCGTCGATCCCCTCGTTCAGCATTCGGAGGTGGGGGGACTCATGATATGGGATAGCCCAAGTGGTTCGGCCCAGATCACATGGGCCCAGAGGCGCAGTACCAAGCCCATCTTACGTCCGGGGCCCAACAGCGCACTCGATCCTAGTCGACCTCTATGATCGACGGTGTACCCCAGTAAATGAGCACTCGACCAAGCCTCGTTCAAGGCCGCGGGTCGATTGGTAGACCTGCACCGCTAATCCGTACACCAATCCGTTGTCAGGTTGCTCATTATTCCGACCAGAGAGGTCGGCAAAACAAGTATCATCCCTGCCGCATTAAATGCACTGATAGACGACATGCCTCCGCATTCATGGCGCATGCCACCCCCTTTTCGCCTGGCGCGGCAGCCATTTGGAATGGTACAGGGATGAGAGATGACTACTTTTCTCTCAGGCAAGGACAAAAGCCCTCTTTACACATCAAGGGTATCTCAGAGAAATCCCCAAGGAGAGAAGGCTATAAACACCCATATTCCGGCCTTTCAAAGGTATACTTTCATATATACAAAAAGCCCATACTCTGCTGCTTATATTATCTAGTCGACCCGTATTGACTTGAGCGTCGGAGTGCCTAAGCAGAGGACTCCTCGGCTAGCCTGACGTTTGCTAGTGATTGCAAGATTCAACCTACCTCTACTCGTACATCGACCACAGAGGTCGACTTTCACCAAAGCATCAATTTGATCCAACATTAAACGGATCCAACCCTCATCACTTATAATTATTGTTTCTTTGTGTCAAATAGAGAAATTTTATTAAGGTAAAATTTTAAATTTTCAGTATTAATTAAAATTTTATAGTTTGGTGAATGTATTATTTATTTATTTATTGTGTTTGCATTTTGTGTAAAACACAAATTCGGAAGGAATTGAACAATTCGATTCAATTTTCTTTTTTACAAATATTCAGGTTAGTGTATAATTTCTATGGGTTGATTTTTTTTTTATATTTTGTAATAATATTTTCATTCACTATTATATATAGTGCCTGATTTTGAGCAAGATTGATGATGGTGGGTGAAGGCTGCAGTTTGCATACAGCCTTCACGTGAATATTAAAAAAAATTTGCAGTCTTCTAAAGAGTGTTGGCTGAATATTGACCAATACTCCTTATAAGTAGAAGTAGAGAGAAATGGAGAAAATGGAGGAAAGAAAGAAAATATGAAGAAAAAAGAGAGAAGAAAACAATAAACTTATAATTATTGTTTCTTTGTGTCAACTGGAGAAATTTTATTAAGGTAAAATTTTAAAATTTCAATATTAATTAAAATTTTATAGTTTAGTGAATATATTGTTTATTTATTTATTTATTGTGTTTACATTTTGTGTAGAACGCAAATTCAAAAGGAATTGAACAATTTGATTCAATTTTCTTTTTTACAAATATTCAAGTTAGTGTATAATTTCTATGGGCTGATTTGTTTTATCTTTTGTAATAACATTTTTATTCACTGTTATATGTAGTGCCTGATTTTGAGCGAAATTGATGATGGTGGATGCATACCTTTAGTGCAGAGTATAGTTTTTGTCATCCTTGCGTGCCTCAATAGTAATATCTATTGAAATAAATGCAGAGTGTACCACATTTTTAATTTTAAATTGTCTATAAATATGTAGGATGATAAAATTTTAATCACTTGTGAAAGCTGCAATTAGCCAACAAAATAGTTATTATTTCTTCCGAACGGTGGCTGCAAAAATGGTAGGCACACAAAAAAAAAAAATTATTACTGTTGAAAGTTGCACTGGGTGAGTGCAACTTACCATAATTTTGTAACCTTCCCCAATTGACAATATTTTTGGAAAAAAAAAAAATCAATTTTTTTTTTTAAAAAAGCCTTAAATAAAAAATTAGTTATATAAATTTATTGAATCAAATTTAATTTTATTTTTAAATAAAAATAAAATTAGAATTGAATGATTAAATTTTTACCTATTTTAATTTTGTAAATATCAAAAGAAAATTTTAAATATATAGTTACAATTAAGTAATCAAGTTGTTGAGCAAACAATTGGCCAAGTGATGTTATCTTCACTTATATAAATGTAAGATCAAGAGTTCAAACATTAACAAATATTTGATGTACATGTATATAAATAGAGAAAAAAAGTTATAACAATTAGGTTAGACTAGACCTGTTGGATCACTTTCACTTTTATTTGTTTGTAAAAAATGTTACAAGGTTTAGCCCAAAAAATTTTATGCAATTTACAACACAACTAATGTCTCTTTTTTTACTTCAACAAGATTAACACAAAAAAATAAAAATAAGTGGATATTTTTAAAAACAATTTTTTGAATTTTTCTTTATCTTTCAATAACTACAGTTTAAGAGAATTATTTTAGCCAATTATTTAATTACTTATATTGAAAAAAATATTACTAAAAATTTTAACATTCATTTTATTATTGACAAATCTTATGATATAAAAAAATATCACATTCAACTTCAATAAAAATATACATTTTGAATTGTAAATTATGAAATTTGTATTTGAACTTTTATATTATAATTTGTCATTCCACAATCATTATGGATCTATCCCTATTTTTGGTGTAGGATAAATTAAAATATTAATTTATTTTTCTATATGAATCATGAAGAATAAAGAAAAAATAATAAAGATATTTTAAGCACATCGCTTAAATACACCCTATATAACTCCCTTATCATTAATATTTTCAGGATGAAATTTACTTCAATACGTAAACGGTCTGAATAAAAAACTCCCTTCCTAGATATAAACAAAGAAAACAAAAACCTGATATAACATTTGATTCCCTTCAAGAACAAGGAACGATGGCCTGTTCTCATGCCGAAAGGTAAAGATAGTTACATCAATAGTAAATTTCCACAAAGTGCTGAATCTGCTGATAAAATATGATCAGCGTGGGCAAAAAAATTTCCAACTACACTGAACGAACTTGGCTTCATGCACGCATATAATAAAAAAGTAGTGCCCCAAAATACACCGTCTATTCTCTGTGTCAACAACTAGGAGATTGACCAAAAGATGGGAGCAAGCAGATTCAAGTACCTGCTTCAGGTTTTGTGAGATGTTTCTTTCATTAAGGAAGTGGCAAAAAGATCAACTTGGGAGAAATGGGATATAGCCAGTTTGATTCTTATTTGCATCTGGCAACTTATCAAAACCTTTCCACAGTGCCAAAAGGAGCAATCTCTCATCCCAATTTACAAATGACTTCGTGCTCCACATAATATAACGGGTTACATAGCAGCAAATAAGACATACATGTGACATTGGTACCTGGAATCCTGCATCTAATTTGTGGTGCAGAAGCAATCTAACCTCTCTTTGGCAGTCGCATCTGCAAGATTAAGGAATGAAGTTTAATTGCTGGCAGAACAACCTGGCGCTAGGGGAACAGATTACTTGCTTACCCGTGATTTTGTGTTCCTCCAACCTTGTGAATCTTGAACTGGTGAGGTATATGCAAATTTTTCAAAGGCAGGGAGACCCACATTTGTCTCCATGCTTGAGTCACCATGTGAAGATAAAACCTAAAATCGCCATAACATAAGCATCACTAGGAAAATAATTTTTATCTACTGAGAAGAATCAAGTTAATACAAAGAAAGCAAAATTGCAAAGAAAAGTTTACCACGTCTTTTGTAGCTTCAAAATTCTTAGTCTCTGAATCAGAATTCTTAATCTCCAACTGATCAAGAAACAGCAATATCTGCAAAGGAACCAAAAAGATGAGAGGAGAACAAGGAAGTTATGTGACAACTAAAGCAAGACATCAATTATGTCTGGAATAACAGGAAAGCTCTCACCTTGTTTTGAAACTTGAAATTCAATGCATCAGTGGCCACAACCTGAACACCAAGACAATTGTTGGGTTCAACACAGAAGGGGCAAAAAACAGAGTTGAATACACACCCATCTTCTTTGCACCAAATCCCCTGTCCAGGAGCACCTTCACGAGCTGTTCCACCGAGACGTTGATTGACTGATGATATATCAGATGCCAAAACATCCACACTTGGTGCACTCAAAGCATCAGTTTCCAAAATCTTCTTCTGCATTGACACTAGATGAACTTTTGATGTTGAAATGAGTGAACACGTAACAGATAAATCATTTTCGGGAAGACCCAAAGGATTTCTGCAGCGAGAGCAGAATATTTGTAGTCTCTCATCCATTCCAAAGCCAGAAGGCACATGTGATCCATCAGAAATATTTGGTGTTGATTGAAAATGTTTAAATCTGCCACATTCAATTTCTGAACAATTAATCTCCTCAGTTCTGTGGGTTGCACTGGCAGTTGTTATTGAACTTGCCAAAGGGCTAAACCTATCAGGAACTTGGACAGGTGTGTTAAATTCATGGAGATGGCCAACTGATGACAAACCAGTGATTTTCCTCTTCTTCCAAACAATAGAATTGGCACTCCAGGATGATTCTGCTTCAGGTTCTATGCTGTTTGCTTTAGATGCTATTTCTCTTTCTGGAGTGGCAACTGCAGAACACCGTACATTAGTAGTAGAATCTGCATGTAAATTTAGGACAGATCTTGGTTGAAATGAAGATTGCTGAGGAAGCGAAGTGAATGGATGGTTTGTTCTTGGACTTGAGTAATCATCCTTGGAGAATAATTCAGAAGTTGCTATTGGACTCCTGTGATTCACGCCAGGCGTTTCCTTAACAATAGTAAGTTCAAGATCATCAGAGGACAATGCCACCAAAGGTGTTGCAGACCACCTGCATGTGTGAAACAATTATGGCAGCTAAAGTAGTGGAAAAGGTCAGTTGCAAATAGTCACATCATTTAAATTATTAAGTCTGTTGTAGCTTGTAAGACTAGAAAAATTATCAACTTCTTCTAAACTACTATGAAACTGAAGGTAGGACTCGCTACTGTCGTTGAGCAGCTTATCATAAGTTCAGCTGTTGCTTATATTGAAAAAAAAAAATGACTAATAAAATTGCAGGAAAAAAAAAAGAAGGATTTTCAAGTTGAAATTCAAATATCAACAGTAGCCTTTCTTAAGCAGCAAAAGGAGGCTCACAGCACTGTCACAAATTAAAGACCTTCAAATTTACCTCAAGTCCTTTTCTGAGTCACACTCTAGGTCAATGTACTCTCCACTAACACGAGCATCTTTATCATACGTTAGCATAACAACTTCAGTTTTTGTTTGAGTAAATGGAGAATCGTATTTTGCAACAGGCCCAGAATGACTGCTCAATCCGGAAGCTTTCTCGCCTACTAAGTCACCATTTGATTCTACTTTGTGTTGATAACGACTAGATTTTGTTGCTTTAGTATTTTTCTTTCTTGTTCCATTTTTCTTCTCCACAGGTTTGATGTTTTCATGATCTGCATCCAGAACTTGTGATGAATTTACTCCTATGCTGATACGATCCTGCATTCAAAAAAATGAGGCCACCAATACAATATTCTGCACGGTAGATACAAATTTAAAAATGTTTCTATTCCAATACCTTCACATCTCTGAAAAAGGATTTCAAACCGTCTATTGATTCCTCAAAGCAGCTGTACAGCCTGATTGATTTACGCAGCCACTTTGAAATGTATGCTCTATTTCTATCTTTATGGAACCGCTCATCTGCATGCAAAGAGAACAACATTGTGTACATATTTTCCAAATCCAACATAAAGCCAAAAGAATATTAACCAAGGACTGGCTATACTTTATAAAGAATCTGCTCTTCAGGGCTCAGCACATAATTACAGAAATAGAACTGCCGTAATCCAATTCGTTAAAGATTGACAAGTTTGTTCAATCAAAATCTGAGCCAATTTAAACATCAAAAACACCAATCAATTATTTCCCCTCCAATCAGGAGCATAATTTAATACTTCTATTCAGTTGTGTAAATCAGTTGAATGGACAGACAAGTTAAAAATTCAACTCCAGCACACCTCCTATAGAAACAGGTTTAAATGGAAAAACAACCGAAGCCATCCGAGGATCTCCCCAGTGTAGGTGGCCTAAATACTATTGCTTTAGAATCAGAAGACAAAGGCAGAACTCAGCAAGTATGCAACTTGTTCCTGATGAGGAAGATAGATCACCATACCTAAGAAAATGATAGCTCCGTAATCAAATCTGTGCCGTATGCAACGACCTACAAAATCAAAGAAATAGGTATCACTTCGTAAACCTGGAACCCATTCTTATGTAATGTCAGTTTTGTTCTGGTGTCTCGCACTTTCTGTTACTTATAATGCCACTTATAATTGTTCATGAGACTATCAATAATACTTTAGAAAATTTAATTAAAAATAAATAAATAAATATCTTTTCAGGCAAATAAATTAAGGAATTCTGACATTATTATTACCTAGTAAATAGAGTTTATGCACCTTCAGATTCTACCAGTCCTTTGATGCAAGCATATGGTAGTAGAAAGGCCTGGGAGAAAATGAAAATCTGGGCGAAGAACTTGGCCAGGATCTCACTAAAGCTAAAGAAAGTAATTGAAGGGAAAGGTGGGAGATCCTAATGAAGATTGATAGGTTGGCAAGTTTGTAAAATAATCCCTTTTAGTATTTTTGGCAAATTGTTGGATCTTAAGTGAGGGGTGGGGGGTGGGGGACCTTATTTATATCATGATAGCAACTAAAAGCAGGAAGCAAAGACCACAATAGGCATACTTCAGTGTACAGATACAAATTTTCCACAAATTGCAAAATCATTTGTATGGAATTTTCATGCAATAGTTCACACCAAAGACCAAAGAAAATGAAATTAAGGAGCCTTACAGCACAGGATGACATGAAAGAGAACATAGTTGAACAGGTCAGAGAATTGATGATACTTAGAATGAAGTTAAGAAAGGAGAGAATATATAATAGCATTCTAAAGTCTAAACCAGAGTTGAAGTAAAAAACAATGAAAATACTCGTAATACTTCAGAGATAATTATTGAGAGCTACAAGCTACCAAAACTACCTGCGGCCTGGTTTAGAGCCCTGAAGGCTTGCTGACAGTACCATTCATTCCCGCTTAAAAGGTTTTTTGACAACTCATATGCATCATTGAACTTCTTCTTTTGAGCAACTTTAATGTCATAACTGGCAATAAATCATCCAGAATTATCAATATGAACATAGTTCTAATCAATAAAGAAGTGCATGAAAGAAGAATACTCTTACATGTTTGGAAAGGGAATCCCAACAACCACCTGAGGTAGTTAAAGCATAACATTTGACAGAGCATATCATCTAACTTAAACCAGACACAAAATCCAAAAGTTAACCAGTTAAAATATCATTCAGAGCAATCAACAAAGTTGGCACTCTTATCAGAACACAACTTGAAAACTCATGTCTACAACAATCACCAGCCAACTTTCAAACAAATGTAGGGTCCTTGATAATTTTTATACAATAAGAAAATCATCTCAGCTCACAAACAATATGTGGAAGGATACAACAACTCGGGCATTGTCATCTGAGAAGTCCATCCCTTCAGATACCTGCAAGCATTAAATCTCAGTGTGAACTTTAATCTCAGAAGTCATGAGCTGTATGAGTTAGTATAAGTAGAATAATCAATGAAAGAGATGTTTCAAAAAGTAGAATAAGTAGTACTGTAACAAGGATAATTATCCAAGTTTGAATAGTCCAATACTGTTAGCTATCTGTCATCTGTTTACCATATAAAAAAGAAATGCCCAAACACATGCACATGTATATGTGATGAATATAGTACTACCATGTGAGCCAGTTGTAATTAACAAGCGCTTATGTTCAAAATCTATTTCTTTGTTATTAAGTAGTAGTATGTAACAGTTATTTAGAGATGTAAACCCTCGGCTTTATAAAATCAGACTGAATCAAAAACCCATCTGAGGTCATATTCACCAAATGACAACAAATTTCTAGGAGGTGGAATTAGTTGACAATTCAGGACAAAAGATGACAATCCTAATGCAAATCAAGAACCTCTAAATTATGTAAGAAGAAATCAAATAAAGGAATTCCCTGAAGTACCTTGCCTCGACAAACTGCCAGAAATGCACCACCTTCTTGCTTCATATCTTGTGTGGATTCTACCAAATTGCTACTTTTAAGACCTAACCTTTTACCCCGTATCTTTCTTCCATTTACCTGTCTTGTGCCCTTATGAATTGAATTATAGTAACTCTTTAAAACAGGCTCAAAGGAATCCTGGGTGCTTCCTCTTGGTTCTAACACAAAAAACCAGAATCAATTAGGTATTCAGGATCAATAAAAGCCGTGCTCTATCAAATTGTGTAGCAGAGAAGAGATCTATTCCACATTCACATTAAACATTTCACGTGAATTACAAAGTACTACTAATATCCATAACTCGTGTGTTTGCTGGGCACAAGTTCAAATAACCTTACCAATAAAAAAGGATTTCTGAGCATTTAGTTGAGACCATTGACCTGTTTCTTGCCACCGAGTGCTCACTTTATCCAACAGTTTGTAGCTAGGAAAGAAAACCAGGCACCCCCCAGGAACAACCTTGCATATTTCCTCCAAAGATGTGCCAACGGCATCCTTTAACAGAACAGAGCAAAATTTCATCCAATGAAAGGAACAGAATTTCTTGAACTTTAATAATAGCTGAAGATGCATCATACCTGGAAAGCATATTCATCTGCAGTCTTGTAACTAGCATTCAATGGATAGTTACCAGGACCATTGGCAATTGCAGCTGCCCATACCTAAGGCAGATGGCAGACAAGTTTTCAGATTGGACATAGATCCAGTTTGAGCCAAAATGCTCAAACACATAACAAAATGCTATTCTACCTGTGAATCTACATCTATGACATGTGGCGCTTCTAGACAAGTGCCAAACTGAATGCCAAGTTCAGACGAAAAAGTATTCAGCGGCGATAGAGTCCTGTGAGGATAAGAAACGGAATATATTTGCTAGAAATTAGTACATTGGACATATAACCTATATATTTATGCATGGATAAATGGGTATATACATATTGGAATGTATTAAAGATTAGAAAAGACACAAGCTAACAATAACTATGTTGATAGTGTTATCACGCTCATTCAAATGACGTAACGTGCTATGACCACAGAGGACATAGAAGCACACCAAGCTGTAACACAAACAATAGATTTTTTGAAGAAACCCTATGAGGAGCCCAGACTTGAAAGGAAACAGTAGAAGTATAATCCACAAAAAGCCATGAAAGGATTAACAAGAACACACAATGCAGAAATAACCTAAATGCAACTATATGTACCCGGAAGTTAGAATCACAGACTGAGATAGTTCAGCAATGCTTTTGAAAACGACAGCTGGATTTAAGCACCACAAGCTGAATGTGATTGTCCAACCACCTGCAGCATTTACCATGCAATAATCACGGTAAGCATCTCTTAACCAAAAATTAAAACTGAAGCAGCAAATGGAAATACAAGCCTACTTTTCTGAACTCTACAATGTTACATGTTATTTTATAGGAATAATCCTTATATGATTCCTCAAGAGTGAACTCACCTTCATATCACAAGCATAAAAACTGAAGCAGGCAAGCAGCAAATGGGAATCCAAGCCTACTTTTCTAACTCTATACTGTTACATGTTATTTTATAGGAATAATCTTTACATGATTCCTCAAGAGTGAATTCACCTTCGTATGAAAACCATAAAAATTGAAAGAAATGAACTATTCCGTCTTCCTCAAATTTGTCATTCCTATTTCCTAGTCTGGACATCCCAATTCCCAAAGTAAGGACCCATTTCCTAGAACAGAACTTTTATTTCCAAAAATACCCTCTCATTTAAACTAATGACTTGACACCCTTAAAGGCAAAATTGTCAAGTTATATAAGACTTTCTTTTTTCCAATTCATCTGAC
Organism: Jacaranda mimosifolia; assembly: GCA_018894105.1. Classification (NCBI taxonomy): domain Eukaryota; kingdom Viridiplantae; phylum Streptophyta; class Magnoliopsida; order Lamiales; family Bignoniaceae; genus Jacaranda; species Jacaranda mimosifolia. The sequence continues at coordinate 1,809,622 of CM032131.1, read as the reverse complement.
ACTCCATGCCTGGTAAATAGGGAGCTCTGACTTTGGGAGGAAGAGAGTAGAATATATATATATATATATAGCCACTATCCGTGGACTCTAATATGTGCAGAGGGATCATGGTCTCCCAAAATTCTGTTAACTTTCTCATTTTTATTCATATTAATAACATTAATAACCATATTAAGATTTGGAAAATTTTATACAGAAGTCTTACAAACCAAAAATGAAGAAAAGTGAAACTGTAGCAATAACTTATCATAATTTTGCCAAAATTCTAATCTTACACTATGGTTATCATTTGAATCTGTCCTTTCCTGTTAGTTGAACTACAGTGGCTTTGAAATTAAAATGCAACTCACACCTTCATTCACTCTTTCAAAGAGTTCTCATATAACAAATTTTACATGGCCAAACTTCTCCAGTTTAAGTGTACCATCATACTCTTATAGTATCTTACACTATGTAGACATTTGAAGAACTATGCAAAAGTGAGAACGACAAAAGATTAACTAGGGTTTGACTTCAAATTGCAGCTGCAGTATCCTTCTGAAGTCCTACATAGCTAAGAGAAATAGAGAACTTAAACATTTAGATGTTATGGAATAAAATGATCCTATCACCACTTACCTTCATCTTTCTTCACAAATCTTTGCAGTGCTAACTCATAGTCTTGGACGTGGATGCCATTCCCAGAGAAGAAGCAATTGAGAGAAGAGAACAATCCTGCGTGTTAATGACAGGGCCAATTCAACAATAGGATTTAACAGCAGTAGACAAGTATAAAATTTGATAATGGAGGTGCATTACCTTCCAGTGCATTTGCTGCCATTCCACTTAAATGAGCAATATCTGGCTCAGCTTCTGAAGCAGCTCTGATTGCCTAGCAATGCAACCATCAGAACGAGAAAGAGGGTAGTGGCATAAACGACCAAGCATATTATATTTAAATAGCAGTAGAAGATTTCACTGGAATTGAACATTACTAAATTTTTTTAACTACCTTTTTGGCACATTCTTGCAAGATTGAAAAACTCTGTAGTGATATATTAGCTTCCTGTAGCTCCTTTAAAGCCTTATCCCCAGTCCAACTGAGTTGATCATTACAAATAAAAAGAGAAAAAAAATGAGAAACTACAGGTATCTGACAAAGGGAAAAAGGACAATTATGCGTAGGATCCTCCTTACAATGTTTTAGGCAAGGCAGAATTTTATGAGATTTAACTTGATTTGTTTTGTAAAGTTTCTTTTAGTTATATGAAGAGGAAAACAAGGATTATTCTGATGTGGGATTCACTTTATAGTGTGTTTGGCATGGCAGAATATTTTGGATTAACTTGATTCAGGTTTTTAAATTTTGTTTCAGGTGTTTGGGACTGAATAAATTAGAAGAAGTAATTCGGATTTAGCAAGGAGGAAATGCCTTTTGAAAATATCATCCTTGCATTATAAATATAAGAATATTTAGGGGCAAAAATAGTACATAATCGATAACAATTCCTTGAAATTTCTGACGGCCCACACAGTAGATATCAAATACCAATCTAAATATCTAATTCCACTTCCCATGAAAACCAAATCCAAATCCCATTGTACTTGATTTGACACGAGAATCTTCGGCTTTTGCTTCAAGTATTCTTTGCTGCTGGACTAAGATGAAAATTGAAGACAAACAACAAAATCCAAACCTTCTTGCTCTGGTAGGAGAAGCACACAATATGAACAAAGAAAAGAAAAATAGGATGGCCCTCAACATCTTTTATTGCATCACACTTCAAGTTCCCAGCAGTTTTCTTTAAATTTAAGAAAGTGTCCAAACAGGGAACATAACGTGATATTATCATAGAGCTTAAGCCATTTATTGGACAGCACTAGACTTGCATTACCTTGTTATAGGATAAGATACAAGATATTCCAAATAAAATAAAAATACATCATTTTCTGTTCTGCCAAAATATTTGAAGCTTTGAGTTCACATTACTGCAGAGAGTGATCATCGATGATAACACTAACAAAACAAAATGATTATTATCTGCAAATGACTAACCAACGGAAATAATGCTGAAATTCACGCTTCACTAAGGTATTTTTTCTCCGGCCAATCCAACTCAAGATGTCCTACATAGACAAAAAGAATTTCTGAAACACTGACAAACAAAGCTCAGCATACAAATTTAAAGCTCGCCAATTAAGACCAGCACCTGTATCATCTCAAACAAAGGTTGGTAAGTCATGCCATCATTAAGGCTCAACTGCCCCAGTTCTGTCTGCAAATCTTCAAAAACACAAAGCAATCTGAGATAATACAACTGTTAATTAATAAAAAAATTACAGGCTTGCACTTACGAAGTAAAACTTCTTCATCAAGATCAATAGTGCCAGCATCACGAGCTGTGTCTTCTATATTACTGGACCAGTTGGAAAAAAGTCAAGAGTTGGTCGGGAGAAGAAAATTACATATGGTGAAATCTGACATTGCGGATCACATAGTTAATGATCACTTGAACTTTGAAATACTGTGTTTTAAAATTCAACTTAATTTCAATTTGTTGATCATGATACAACAAGACATTAAAATTGCAAAAGAGTACTCCAAGTACAGTTTTAGTTATCCTTATCTGATATATACTTAGGGGCCTTTTCAACAATATATTATTGTGTACTCCATGAATCAGCACATGTTGGCTAGTAGGCTCAAAATATGTTTTTAGTTGGTGGGCAAGTAAATAGGTGTAACATACTGTGCTTCATCAAATATGATAATGCTCCCAGTAATATCAACTTCCATAGCATCCCGGATGATTGGATTGATAACGTAGTTATATGGGCAAAAGACCAATTCTGCGTCTTGTGCCATAGAACGTGCTGCAAAATATGAACAACCTGAAAATTGAATAGTTCTTTCAGAGACTTAGTTAATTACTTTACCAAAAACAAACAGAGAAGGAGGAAGATGGGACCTTTGACTACTTGCCCAATTTTGACGAGGTCTTCAATATCATGGACCTCGTGACAGCCTCCTTTCTGAAGAGAGGGATGACCTTTGACTTTATGAACATTTCTGTGGTGACAGGTTAGAGCTAGGACATTGGAATTGCAATAGAGTACAATAGGCCATAATATACCTGAAAAAAGTTAACTTACTTGAATTCTGGGCAGGTATCTTCCCTATTCTTCAGAAGCAACTTACTGGAATTCAAAACCATTGTTAGAATAGACAACAAATACAGGAGCAGTTAATTTTCAAGGAAAAAGAAGCAACCATTGTTCATCAACTTTATCTTCACCACGTAAGTATGGATTTGTACAATAATGTCTCCTTGATCCCTGAAAGAATACAAAAGGAATGAGCGAACAGATATACTATTTGGTACAAGTACCATGCATTTAAGAATGGATAAAGTCCCACTCGTACAGAAGGTCAGGCAAAAGAGAAAATAATGCAACTACTATCATTGGACTCACAAAATTTTTTGCCCTACCTAAATCTCCTATTCAGTTTTGTACAGGACTTTCAATTCCTAAATTTTTTTGAAAATTATAATTTCTGGCCTACATCCTAGGCATATAAGTAGCTAGGCAAGCTAATGTCCATAATTTTATAAGTTGATTTCATATGCTTTCTTTTATTTAATTCAACAATGAAAAAGTTCAATTCAAATGCACCAGAGGAAAAGGACTGATGTACAATATCAATATTTCACTCAATTTGAGCACACTAACAGCACACATCCATAAATTCCACAACACATGAACTAGACATCTTTAAAGAGCAAAGACCTCATGCGAAGATAAATCTAACACTAATTGCTTGACCTCAAGCTTGAATATCAACAGTGTAATGCGAGGGATAAAGCCTTGGTCATGCCAGTGGCAAACTCAAAATCAACATGAAATAGTAAATGCACGTGATACTGAAGGTTAAAGATTAAAAATCGTAGCAAAACTACCAAAACTGCCATGGAAGCTCGATAAGAAGTTTTCCTGTATTCCCGAATCACTTGACTGATTTGTGCATGAGTTCTCCTGATAAAACGAGACAAACTGTAATAATCAATTGATTCTAAACTGACTCATATTTTAGTTGTTGACAGTTGGAAATATAATGCCAACGTTGTGAAGCTTACGATGAATAGAAGATAGTGGGAGCCAATCTTGGCTTCTCCTTTTTCCCATTAGTTGTGGCAGGGAGAGGTGTCACCGGATTTCCTAAAGAAGGAAAATTATAAAAGACGTTATGAGAAAATATCAAAGAAAATATAATTTACCAATCCACACATGGGAGACAGGTGCATTAGACAAATGCTTCCTGTAAGGAAAAAATCCAACACCCATGTGACAGTGCAGGTGGAAACATAATATCCTCGCTTAAATGCTAAAAGTCATCAATCAAACGGAATTACAGAATACAGCATTTTGATCTCAAAAACATACAAAAACACAACATTTCTTTTAGCAATAGACGAAGAGAGGAGTAATGCAACAGTTAAGAAGAAGGGGTTAAGCATATGTGTTCCTTTGCCCATAACAAACAGAAACTAATCAAACTCATCTTCTACTGTCTTTCTTCTCTTCGCTTAAATTCAATACCTGATGGCTGAGTCTCAGGAATGAAACCACCACCATGATTAATCGGATCCGTGACAGCCTCAGGGTTAGCCCTCGAGCTCGAATGCGTTAAATTGGCGTGGATATTCTTCAACTTCAGATTCTGCTGCCACGCCAGGGCGGAGCAAAGCAGCGACAGCGACTTCCCAGTACCCGTAGGCGACTCGAGCAGCGCGTGGCAGTGACCGTCCCTCTGCGACCGGTCGAGCGTCGAGATCACACGATTCATGAACGCCAGCTGAGTGCCGTAAGGCTGGTAGGGGAACTCCACCGGTATTCCCCCTATATGGATCGTGTTCCTCGAATCATTACGGTTGGAGTTAGGGATAAATTTAGTGTTAAGGTTCGCCGACGGTATCGGTGAAGGGGATTCCTCCATTCTCACGCACTTGAGGTGTTTGTGTGTGAGAGAGAGAGGATTTGGGGGGTCGGACGGTGGTTTTGTGAGGTATTTTGGCGGGAACATGTTTTTTTATCCTTCTATTTTGATTTTTGTTTTACCGGGTAAATTTGCACGTAATTTTGGGACTTTGAGCTACAAGGGCAAGTTTGGTTGGATTTTAAATTTATTTCATAATAAGTTATCTCATAAAAGGATGAGATAATTTATCCTATGGGGGAGGATGGGATTGATAATACTACATGTTAAGTTTATATATGCGGGCCTATTGATAAATCACGGGTCTATATGTATACAATCTTGCAAACCAAACATTGGATTGAAAATTATTATTTTTTCTAATCCCATGTAATCCTACCAACCAAACTTGCCCAAATAGTATAATTTCAAAAATGTTTAGGTAATGTTTGGATATGAATTATATGTTTTGGAATAATAAGTTTTGAGAGTGTAGTTGGAAAATAAAAAATTTATGTTAGTGAATGTGATGCATGTTTTTTTATGTTTTGAGAATAATAAGAAATTTGTTTTGGGAAATTTTGGGTAGTGTTTGGATATGTTTTATGTTTTATTTTATTATGTGTTTATTGTGTGTTTGGGGAGAATGAATAATGAAAGAATTGTGGGATAACGTAAAATAAAGGTTGGGGAATGTGATTAATGTTTGGTTATGTTTTTAAGAATAGTAAAAAATGGGGTTTGGGGAGTTTTTATATGTTTGGTTATATTTTGTGTAAGTTATTTTTTACTGTAGATATCAAATCATTGCTTTTGTGTTGGTATTTAGGGGTGAATTTTGATATTAAAGAATTTTTTTAATTGTAATGATAATAAAAAAAATATTGTGTATATATGTATGTATATGTAATAAAGAGATATGATTATGTTGTAAGTTTGTAATGATTAAGTGGGTTGTATTTTAATATTTTATGGATTTGTTTGTTAGTTGAAATTTTGTTTAATTATAATTATTATTACTAATATTAATATTTAATAATAATAATAATATTACAAATACTATTATTATAATTATTATTACGATTTTCTTAATATTGTTATTACTATTGTTATTATTATTACGCTTTATATGGTACATATGAGTGTGTTAGATTGAAAAGCAAGTCATATTTATAGATACTTGGACAAAGAAATGTGATGGAAATGCAAAAAAAATAAAAAATATATATAATTAAAACCGAACTGTTCTTGAATACATGGTGGAGGAAATTAATAATTACGATACATGAATATGAACAGTCGCAATAAAATTAGTAAATTATAAAGCATAACGCAAAATGAACGAACATATAAAGAAAGTACATTTGCACTTATAAAGAACGATAGAAGGGTCCAACAGTAGTAAACACAAAGCCATAAGAAAGTATTTATCATACATGCATCCTCGTTCTAAAAAATGAATTTAAAGATGGGAGTTTCTAACATTACTACTTATGTGTACAAATGATCCATAACACATAAATGAAACATCATGATAGGGGCCCAATGGGGTGTCATCTGAGATGGAGCCTTCATGTATGTGTGAAATTATTGAACTTGACAAAGGTCCTAGGTGTTAGTAGGCAGGTGTTGATGCATTTCTTGCCGTCCCACCATTAGACAAGTTGGCTGCACGACCTTCGGTAAATATGTATCGTAGCGGGAGGTATAGGGGCTATCCGAACATACGAAAATAGCTCTGCCTAATAATCTCATGCACGAGGTACATTACAATTTTCAATGCGAATCATTATTTGTGTATATATGTCTGGTACATTATGTAAAATGGAAAAAATTGTAAATTTAACTTATATTCCCAACATGCGCCCAACACTGGGCGCCAACATACACCACCATGGTGTAGGCATTGTACTGCACCCCATGTATAGTCATGTGTTCTACAAATGCATAGTAGCGGTCACGCAGTTGCTGAATCTTCATCTTAACCTCATCAACTGTCTTCACCCTCCCAAACGTCCTAGACAGACAGTGTGCAATATGGGAGTACTCATCTATAAGGACCTGCATATTAGAGATGTCACGGGAGGGCACAGTATTCATCAAGTGATTAGGACAACTTCCTCCTAAGGCCTCCAGTGGGGATCATGAAATATACCATGCACAGGCACGTTACGAGTCAGTGGTGTCCCATTGGATAGTCCTGGCATAGTCTATGGTCGTAATGTTAATATCTTGATAAATGTAAAGATGTCAACAAATAAAACTTAAATCATACACGGTATGTCTATTCATCACATACAATACTCATTACCAACACTAACTAGCATTCTATAGTACATAAAGTCATTTATGGTACAATCAGTATGATACATAATAATAATACATTCAGATTACAGCAAATTCAAGATAATGTAGGTGGTCGGTTCGGTGTGCGACCCATACTAACTTGGCTCGTGTGAGGCGAGCCATGCCATCTCAATAGTCTCGTGCCAATTCGTCGAACAATCTCAGACCATGATGTGACAGGCCCAACTCTCACACCCCTATCGATTCCGCCATCTAAGCCAGTGGGCATGTTTGCTCTAACTCAAGTCGAACGAGAACGTGGGATGTCGGGCCTAGATAACCCCTGCAAGCACAAAGAACTATGTTATGCGCCTGAACCTGATACAATGACATGCCATTCCTACTGATTTAATAATAGATCGTCGCGTCTGTCGTGTTGGCCCCGGCTATTGCCAGTTCGTTATGGTCTTTCAAGCGGTGTAAATATTGTAGATAAAGGGGTCGAATCTGGTCTCCACATACAACCCATAACGGTCTGCAAGCCGGTATCTCTGCGTACACATGAAAGAACAAAATTGGTTATGGAACACATATTATCGTACAAAAGATTAAGCTAAAGATGGCAATGCACAGTATTGTTACTGCTTGGAGCTTCGGTTGCATAACAGTAGGCACGTAAATATCACTGGTTGATGGCTCTTAGAAGACATCAGGATTCTTGACAATGGCCTTCATTGTGTCGTGGCACTCCTTAAGCTCATTAAATCTCTCCTTTACTAATTCAGTCGTGTATGGACGCTGAAAGTGCCGGCCAAGTTTGTTAGCTGTGTCAGGCGTGCATATCTGTACGTACCATTCATTCATCAGGAGTCAATTGTGTTAGCATCTAGTAGCATATGCATAAAGCGCTCCTCCACATCGAGTCCCCATACATTTGCAATGCCGGTACTAGCACTGTCCATTGATGCGCCTCGACTAGGACCTATATGGTACGAGGACCGTATCCAATAGTAATGAATATTAAAAAATAACATATATAAATATAATAGATTTTATTACGTTATGGAACAATACAAAAATGTAATTATAAACCCTAAAATGTAATTATAAGTGTTCCGTTACTACACGAACCTATCTTTTCCCCCCCAAAGCAGGTGGTCATACATATAATATCTTAAATAAGACTGCTAGTAAGAGCATCAACACAAGCAACAAAATACATATACAGCAATCACATAAGGGCAATAGTAAGAGTGGCCCCACCCCCGTATGGTGTGCTAAATGTGGTGGTGCGTGCTGATCAGTGTACATAGAGCTATGTTCATCGCAAGGAGGGCCATTCGGCGATGCAATCCCAGACCTCCACTGTCTACCCATATGAACATGCGTGGGTGCTCAAGGCCAGCTGGACATCTTAAAAAGTAACGTCCGTAGCTTCTCTCTGTCCTGGCCATAAGGACTCACATGGGGCCGGCACTGTATGCGCACATGGAAGGATCGAACCTACTCATCATTTAGCAAAATCATACCACACATCTCATTACATAAATTATAAAATAATATTTTTATCACGTTACAGTGTGACAAGAAAGACAATGATATCACTACATGTGACATGTGATGATACATTCAGATATTCAGTCATCAGATATTATAACGTGGCAATAGTAATTTTCCTTACAAAATATTAAGTGATGACAAGTAGTTATAAAACCGTCCAGGTGCAGCCACACACGTACATCATGATATTATGGATTTAAGTATTCAATCTAAACTAATCAATGCCTCTCGGCCCATAGCCATTGTGCCAGACTATCCCGAAATTCAGACTGTGCATGTATCTCTTGCTGGCTTGGGTGACCATGGTGGCAGAAGGTTTCCCAGTCGGGTTCAAGGTTAGGGTCTGAGGTCGCGAAAATGTTGTCATCCCGACTATACTTACGAATGAAATTATGTAGCGCACAACATGCAATGACTATATCAGTCTATCAGGCTACCATGTAGCTCGACATACCCCATCGAACTGTTGGAGGTGATACCGGGACTATCTATATGGGGATAAGAAGCACATATCGTTCGTGAAGCCAACATCGACGAGATAATACTTCCCTAAATGAGAGTAACGTGTTAGTGTAGTCTGGGCATTAGTTGAACAATATAAATTTTGTACAACACATAGATACAAATATATACTGTTATTAGAATCGAATGGTGATACCTGGTGGGGGGAATGGAAAGGCAGGGTCACTCTGGATTGCGTTCAGCAAGACCCGTGCAACATTGGCACTCCCCTCCCAACCTGCATACACGTACGTAAATATTTGGTCAAAGTCGGCTATGGCAAGGACATTTTGGGAGACGTTCATTTTCTGGGAATGATATGCATTCTGTCTGCAAGCGAATGCCCATGCACACACTAGTGTGCCGTCGATTGCCACCACCGCACCCTAAGGATAAAAGGCAAACAATTCAGGTACAAATTATTATTAGATGGATTGCATAGTCAGATCTGATCTTTTAAGGATTCGATACCTGAAAATATGGGAAGAAGTCGGGATTATTTTGAATCCAGTTGGGCACCTCATTAAAATTTGGGGGAGTTATGAGCTCAGGCGCTAACATATTCAGCGCCGTAATCACACGATGTATATGGCGATTCACCGTCTCTAAGGAGTGTTGGAAACGTTCCATGGTATTCCTCTGTCTCTGATGACAACCAACTGTTTGCATAAACATTGCCACCTCCTCAATTGGTGATACCCGACACTGTTGTGTTTGAGGTAAAAGCCTATGACTGGTTAATTCATGGACCAATCTCATGAATGAAAGCTTCGTCATAAATAGGCTATCGTAGAATCGGTTAGGATAGCCATCCATTATCTCGCCAACCCAATCCACTTTACGGAACGCAGATGTGTTACGTGGCATTTTGTCAATATACAGGTTAGGCGACAATAAATCTGCGATGAATAATACATCATCAGCACCATCAGACACATTACTGCTTGGGGTGCTAGGTGATCCTTCGCTCAACTCCAATTCATCGTCATGTGGTGGCATCAAGCTTGATCCATTAGCTATCTGTTTAAAGGAAACAATCATCACATTCAAAGTAAATTATGATGGTAGGATTTTAGATAGAACATGCATACATACTAAAACATCCTTACAACAAGGGAGTCCAAGTTCCTAAGTCAGACACAAATAAGTTCGAACATACAAATGCATTTATAAAGATAACAGACAATTAATGGCTCCTAAAAATAAGAGCAAAAGTATTAAACATGGCAGCATCGAACGTTTAGTAGGGGAAGTGGAGAAGGGCCTAACTACCTAGGGATTCGGCCTAGATGCGCCTCCTTCTATTATCAAGTTCGAGGAAATTTTTTTCTCATCATAGCACTTTGAAGAGCATTGATAGCCATTCCAAACAAGTGGTCTGGTAGGCCCTTAATGCGCCTCAATACATCTACACACTTGCCAATTGAGCTATAGGCTTTGGCCCAATCCTCTTGAACTTCGCATCCATCATCCCATCCCATTTATGTAGGACCCCATCCAATCGATCCTGTCTCTCATTGGCGTAGAACTTTGCTTCTGTACCCCTCATCTGTCATGACGAACCCTCACCCTGGCTATAGGCAGTGTCGTCAAAGTCGTCATGTGACGAAGCTGGGCGTTTTGACCCACCAGTACTGCCTCGACTCACATTATCACTCCATGTTGGATTATTGTCAATGGCTAGATGGGGCTGAGCAGAGGACCTGGCATTGGAACCCAATGCAACATTCTTGGAGAACATATCGGTACAATAATCGTAATTGGGTAAGCTATGATCCATCAACGAGGTATGGTCAGGATGCTCCTATAGTACGAAAAAGAGAAATGTTATACGAGTAATTGATAAAGATCTACAAAGATAAGATGATAGATATACCGAAAGCCAATGGACAATGCGATCCTCGCTACTAGTGATTGTGTTTCGCTCGTAATCCCAGCCGTACCCTGTACCATTCATTATCAATGAATGAAACATACGCCACAATGCACGAAGTCTATTCCATTTCTGCTTAAGCTACTTCACATTGTACATATACGAAGGTTGTAGCTCCACATTCATCCTGTGGCAAATCTTATTCCATGTGTACACTGAGAAGTGGTGGAAAGAAGTTGACCAGCTTGGAATTCGTCATAGGCAAATTCGATTAATAGTTTTTCATTAGCAAATGGCCATCGCACATATGCGACCTACTACCCCTAGACTATACTGTATGTGGCGTCATCGCCATATGACGGGTTATGACCGTAAGAATCCATCTAGTAATGAGTGTATAATAGTCTGTGAACATAAAGATTAGGAGTGCAGGAAAATGTTAGCCATGTTAAATGAAATTTATGCCATGTACATCAGGAGAAGGTGCAACCTAGTATGCTTGATGCCAATACAATAGTAGTAATGGTGCGGGCAACCACTTAATATCCTACATAAGTGTAGTGTGCTTGATACATTTACCCCCTTATTCATCTACTTTCAACTATGAAAGCACCGCATACTAATTCTTTAACGTCCCATCATTGAGATTAATATGTTATCCAAATTATCCTTATATGTTACACATAGCAATTGCAATGAAATAGCTCCAAACAAGTTGTGTTTTACATAATTCATTTATATAATTTCTATCACATGTTATTTATGCTATAAAGGTTCAATATGATAAGACAAATGTACTTGTAGATATGAAAACAAACGTATATATATCTATATCTATATATATATGGACACAAATATATAGATATATGAGTTTATATATAAACAATATGTATTATTTATTGTACATATGTATACTCATATATAAGATAACATATCTACAATTAACATAAAAGGTTTATAGATAGCCGTACAATAATTATTATGTGATATATATTTAGCATGCCAATCCTTTTTTTCTTTACACGAAAATGATGGCTCCACAATATAAATACATTGTTGTATTATTTTCAGTGTACCATAAAATAAGATATATGTATTCCTTTACAAAATATAATATTCCTTAATAAAGTTTACTGTATATTTTCATAATATATAGAATATCACATAAGTGGATTTTATTATAGTGTATATAATAATAAATAAATATATTACTTGTTTATATGTAAACTGTAGACATTTGGAGCTTTTTTTTTTTTTTTTTGTCTTATTTATTTTTGCAGTATATTACATAATACAACTTATATACCCCCATATATATGTGTATATATATATACATATTTTGCGTATTTATATATAAATAATATACAGTTTATATTTTTGTTTTGTTATACTTTTGTATTATATTACAAAATATATCCCGATTTATAGTTAGTTTATATACAAATGAAGACATCACTTAGCTATATATATATATATATATACACATTATACACTGTACGTATTAATTTTGTTTTTTAATTAACTACTTTTGCAATATATTACTCGATACTTTACATATTTATATATTGTAAATACACATCTAATATTATTAATTATTTATATATATAATACACCTTTTATGTGTTAATTCTTTTTATTTATTACTATTGTATGATATAAGATTATAGTTTATTTATTTATATATAGTTTATATACAAACTAATAAGTTACTTATATATATATATATATATTTATAACATAAATTGCATGAATTAATTTTACTGATTAATTACTTTTGCATTATATTACTTCATACTTTACATATTTATATATTGCAAATGCACATATAATATTATTATTTAATTATATAGATAATACACCCTACATCTGTTAATTCTTTTTATTTATTATTTTGTATGATTTAACATTATAGTTAAACTATTTACATATAGTTTATATCCTAACTAATAAATTACTTATATGTGTATATATATATATATAACATATATTGTATGAATTAATTTTACTTATTAATTACATTTGCATTATATCACTTCGTACTTTACATATTTATATATAGTTTACGTACGAATGTATATATTACTTACATATATATTTTACATTGTATGTGTTAATTATTCTTTACTTATTACTTTTATATTATACTACATATTAGTGTACAGATCCACTATATTTTATGATTAAATATTTGTATTAGATTTTCACACTGTTGAAGCTCATGATTTTTGTTATGTTTTTTTTTTTTGTTTGGTGGCCAATTTATCATTCAAATATTGGTTTAATTTGGTAAGTATCACTTTAAAATTTAGATTGGTATATAGTCTACGTAAATTGCCATCACATACAACTATTATATATTTGTTCACATCTGACAATACGATAAGAAATTTTTTATTTAGATAGATTGTTAATTCATATGTAACTAGTAAATATTTGAAGATGATTATAAAATGCGTGACTTAATTACATCGAAAGAATGGTTCAAGGGTTTGATATGGTGGTTACTACTAATAGGGGTAATTACAACTTCATCCATTATACAATTACATCATCATCCACCAATTGTATAGTGTAAACAATCGACCTCGTTTAGCTGGGCATATTGTGCCATAATAATTGCACATTCACATTAGAATCTAAAATGAAAATATTACTACAATCATAAGAATTTTAAATACCACATAATAAAACCAACACTTTATTAACTATAACTTAATTACAATCGTAATATTGCAATACAAATGGAACGGAAATAGTATAAAGCATAGGACTTCATAGAACTTTCATATACATTAAAGGTGGAAGCACAATTTCATACAATCATACTTCAAATTGCTTCATAGTAAAAAGGGAGGCACTAAACTGCCAAACTAATTCAGGGCCAACATTAGCTATGGGGCAATACATCAATATTACAGCAACCATCTAACAGGACCCAGTGAATAAATTTTGGTATGTTCAATCTACATATAAGAGGGAAGCAAGAAGGAAAATGTGAGATGGAGACTATTGGGACCACACCAATATGAAATGGTGTCATCTTGCTTATTGCTCCATCTCTTAATTTTTTGCTGTTGTGGCCACTCCCATACATCCAGAACCCAAATACAAAAGGGGTAGATGTGTGCTATACTCCCCCCCTCAACACCTTAACTTAACCAACATATCTGAAAACTGGAACGGACACAACCCAAGTGACAAGGAGCATACGCATGCATTCCCATCAACTGAATAATAGAAATGTGCACCACTGGGGATAGACTTCCAAAAATGCATTTTGACACGAGTAAGTATATGTATACTAGGATGTACGACTACCCTCAACTACCACAACCCCATGGAACATGGAGTTAACACTGAAAAATATATGCTGCAGATTTACACACGGATTACTAATGGAGAATAATAATGAAGACTCGACTTGAAAAAACAGTATGGGGAGTTTAAAAAAAAATAAATAAAAAAAAAAATCTGCACCAATGAACTTGACACAAAGAAGCTTAAGGAGTGACCACAAGTTCAAAACTACTCCCAGATTGACTTAAGGTAACATAACTAACTCAACTACTACATTCCAGCATGCTAATTAAACTGTCATACTGTTATGTAAGAATGGCAGCCACTAAAAAGGAACACAACATCACTGTGCACATCGTTATAACCCAACGTTATGCTAGGAAGCAACTTTAGTAGCTGCAAATTTCACTTACAACAAGTGAACTTTGAAACATTATGTCCAAGGAATAATGACAAGTAGCCACCATGGGGGAATGACTTACTTCTCCATTTTTGGCATGGAGAAACCCCAAGCATGGTGCTAGACAAGCTTTATGGGTCAGTGGGGGTCATGGTTCTCATGAATGTAATGGGCAGCAGAGTTTAACATGTTGAACACTCAATATAAAGAACACAACACATATAATATGCAGAATAGTATTTGAGGCAAAGCTAGACTTTATTACAGCCATGTAGTCACACATGGTCACACAAAAAATCAATAAATGAGAACATATGAATGAGAAACACAAGAAAAACATAACATTAACTGGTATAACACCAATTTACTGACGAGCTAGAGCAGGTTGGAGTGGGGGAGTGTATTGGAAGGCTGGACAGGGACTGGGACACGGTGCTTGAAATGGAGAAGTTGTCCCTAGAACCACTCAAGAAGCTGTTCGGAAGAGTTTAATCAATGATAGAAAATGTTTATATTGCAAGGAACAAAATTGACACTACTCAGAGATTGCTTGGTAGTGAATGGATTTACCTGTCGTTTTTGATAGTTCTACTTTCAGATAGGAAGATTGGTGGAACTTTGCTTGTTTTATGGAAGGATAGCTCACAAAGTTTAGTAAAGCAACATATTTAGTAGACAGGGTTTTTTCTTCAAATGGTAGTGAGGTAGTGTGCAAGTGTGCAGGACAATATGAGAGGAATAGGTTCATCTATGGAGGGTGAGAAGAGTCATGGTCAAGTTGTGCATGGCAGAGTTGGAGTAGTTGAAATAGTGTAATGAAATGACTACCCCCACAAAGAAACAAAAAAATGCAGGGTTTGAAGCACAAAAGCAGTCAATAAGCCATGAACAGATGCAAAACAACCAATGCAATAGACAGAGGGAATCCAACACATTGTAACTAGCTGTAGCCTTAGCTTAAAGCTGCTCTGGCATACAGTCAACCTAGCCAAGCAAGATTGGCACATGTATGTGGTACAATCACATATAGAGATGTCGTGGAGATGCATGAAATTTACACAAAATAGGTGTTTAAATGCTTGGGCAGGCTTCCCACTGGTGCAACTCAAAATGCCAAGTAAGATCAACTACACAGACATACAACTGTGCAAAAAGATGAAGTAAGCTATACTCAGAATTAAACTAAAGTAACTAGGTGTAAACGTTGGCACAAGGAAAAAGTAAAACAGAAACACAAAAGCTGGCAAAGGGGCTTAGTCCACATTCAATTTCGACTAGCGAACAATAACTACAACACAGACTACGGTATCAACCCCATAAGAACTTCATACTCATGCAATACACCACAAAGTACAACATAAAAGCATCACTTTGGGCGATATAAATGGGAGAAAAAGGGGGAACAAACCAAGAAATATAAGTGAGACTCAACGGACACAAAAATAGAAAATTCAAATTTCAAGTGCAATATAGTATGAGGACCCCAAAATCCCTCTGTCAACCTATAAGTCGAGGAAATTTTAACTTACAATCAAATTATATCAAACGACATTAATGAAGCTAGAATAACAGATACATGCACCCAGATAGAATCACAATGAGCATCTAAAATTCCATGCTAACCCAGGAAATGTCTGACCCCAAACCAATAACAGTGAAATCGGTGTAGTGCTACCATTTTGGGGCAAATAAAAAAACCCAAATAACAATGAACACATAGAGGTCCAAAAAAACAGACAACACCATAAAACAGAGACACCAAGGAGTTCAAGGTTTTCAAACGAAAAACCTAAATGGCGTAAACCTTTTTTCCCCCCACATCAATCAGGGCCAACAACTGTCGAAATAAGGAGATAACTTACCAACGCATGAAACATCCGCAAGCCAAAACACAGTGAACACCTAAAAATCAAATAAAGAAGTTGCATGCAGTGACCAAAACAACCTTCACCAGAGTTTAATTTCCATAGCAACGAAATGTGTTAAATGTCGATTGGTCAATCCATTCAACTATACCCAACAAATCGGATTCCCACCACTATTGGTGGGATCTATTGAAGATCGATTTGCTGACATAATAGGTGGGGAAGATAGAAATTCCAAACCCGCAACACAAAATACACAAGACCAAACACGTCTCGTACACCCCAAATTCACTTTCCCCCCATAATATACACAAAACCAAATCAACACACAACATCACTATCAAACAAGGACCCATTGCCCTTTTTTTTTGGGAAAAAAGATTGCCAAAATATTTATTTGGCATCGATTGAGCCAGTGGTTTCATTTGGGTTTTTTAAAGGAAAAAATCATTTGTAGATACACATTGCAGGGGTGGAGACGAGATGCGTAGATGGTTATGGGGAAAGAGAATGGTGAAGGAGGCAGATGGGGGGAGAGAGGGGGAGAAACTCGTGATAAGGGACAGCAATAGTGATGGTTGTCTGGGCATGGGGGAATGTGAAATGAAGAAGAAAATGTGAGATAATGGAGGTTAGGTAAGGACTTTTTGGGAATGAATAGTTTAGATAATGAAGGGCCATTTTTTGGATATGTTTGGGCTTGTTCAAGGAGAACAGCGGCGTTCCCCCAGAACGCTCACAAACAAAGTGTTGGTATGTTTGTTTATATTTTAGGATGAGACAAATTTTACTATAGCAGTCAAATTATGCCTTTTTGTTGGGTTTTGAAGTGAAAATAGAATTGAGTGATTTTTTTATTGTTAGAATAATAATAAAATATGTATGATATATTTATTGAAAAATGAGAAAGTTTTGGAAATAATGAAAAATAGGAGATGGTATTTTGGAGGAAATTTTTTTGTATGTTTAGTTACATTTTGGAAAAACAAAATTATTTTCCCAAAATATAACCAAACATAACCTTAATTTCTTATATTTCTCTCTTTTCATTTTTTTCAATTTTCCCTTAAAACTAATTACTTTTTTATGAAATTTTCTTATTAGCCTATTTTTTAATAGAACTTTAAATTTTCTTTACCTTTTTTTAATATATAATTTTTTATGTTGTGAATTATTTTCAATACTTTATTTAATAATTAATTATGAGATTATCGAATATTGCATAACTGCATTGGTGAAATCAAGTGTTAAAAATCACTTGTCAATGTACCACATGCTATTAAAGTACTAATTTTTATAGCAAACCAGCTTCTTTAAATGGAAATTTATAAACTTCATTGTCAAGAACTGAAACAAATTGATCAAAAATGGAACACAAAGGAATTATGTAATACAAGTAGGAGTGTTCACGGGTTGGGTCTGCAAGTAGGAATGTGCAAAAAAAAATTTCAAAATCGATTGAAAATCGAAAAAATGAATCAAATTGAACCGAAGTATGTTGGTTTGATTTTTGATTTTTATAGTTAAAAAATCAATTTTTGGTTCGATTCGATTTTTTTGTTTGGTTAACTCAAAAAAAATGGGTTTGATTCGATGAAAACCGGTTTGTTCTTTCATTTTATTTTCTAAGTGTTATTGTTCAAGTGTTTAAATCATTTAATATAAGTGTGGAATATCTTTTATTATATGCTAGTAGTTTTAGTAAATTTCATATTTTTATTAAAAAAATTAAGTATAAAATAAATAAATGTAATTTTTAGAACAATGTAAATGTTAATGTATTTTAAAATTTTTGGGATAAATAAAAAGAAAAGTTTTTAATAAGTTGAAATAATTGAGGTGGGGGGGGGGGGAAGTAAAATTGGAGAAGGGAGAAGAGAAAACAAAATTATGTTATCATTATTTTTTTATTTTTTTTATTTTATCATCTTACTACAAAAATATATCAAAATTAATTTTATCAAATAAGTTGGTATAAATTTTTATCCAATTCAAATTTGTTGTCACACAAACTCTTTTTATCAAACAAACTTTTTTGTACCAAAAAAATAAGTAATCCAATTCATTTTTTTTTAATCAAAAACCAAATATTTTTTATCTAATGAGCTTTTATCACACTTTTTGGTACAAAATAAATAAATAAATAATCTAATTTAAATTTTTTATGAATCTTATCATGATTTTCAAAGAGTAGAATATCATAATTTTTTTCCTCATATTAGTGAAGAGTGACACCACTCTTAGGATTTATAAAAATAAAAAAGAGGGGGAGGGGGCTTGAACCAATTTCGGTTTGATAAAAATCAAACCAAAACTAAACCGATTTTGAATGGTTTGGTTTCTATTAAAATCGAATCGGACCAATCAAAACCAGTTAAAAACCAAACCAAAGTTTTCGATTTTCTATTTTGGAAAGTAGAAATTTTTAGTTAATCGAATCGAAAATTCGATTCGGTCAATTTTAACCGAATGCACACCCGAGTTGCAAGAAAAATATGTCCAAATCAATTAAACTTAATCGGATTGGTTTGGTTTTCATGAAATTGAATTTTCAAAGTCAAACTAAACCAATCCAATTTATGTCGGGTTGGTTCGAGTCTGGTAATCAAGTCTAATTGTTCACTTTATTCTCCTTTTTTTTCCTCATCCTTTTTTTATTATATAAAATTTATATACTAATTAAATTTAAATTCCAATTCCTAAACTAAATGATAGAAATCTAAATACATATCAAGAAGACAAAAATAAATTCATCAAACTCCAATTCATACCAAGGAGACAACTACCTATAGACGAAAAAGTAAAGAAAAATAATATATTTATATTTAAATTTTTAATTGGATTAGTCGGGTCGGATTAGTTTATGTATGCAAAAATGAAATCCAAGTCCAAACCAATTGTTAATTAATTTTGATCGAATTTCATCCGATTGAACCTGACTATTCGATTCAATATAAACCACTTTAGTTTATTTGATTTAGGTTGTTAGGTTCATTGAGTAAATTCTATCCTATGAACACTCCTAAATATAAGTAAAAAACCACCAAGCTTCAAGCAAACATTTCTTATGGCATCGACCGCAACTCTTGTTCTGTTGTTAAAGTGTAGGATTATATCCCCTCTACCAACTATCTGCTAGTTCCCATCATCTACAAATTATTGCATAGATGATAATCATGTGGATATTAAGTGCCCAGAAAAATTATTAATCGAGAGGTTAACTTCAACAAAGATATACTATTCTTAATTGTGGTCTACTATAAGTAATGGTGGTAAGATATTTCTTACAGTTCCTTTTCCAATGTCTGGGCTTTCCACCACAGTGGTAACAAGTTAGATCATTTTACTTATTATTATTATTATTATTTTGGTATATTCAAAATGGCCTTAATGCTTGCTTTCGTTAGAAAAAATCCACCACCTTCTTCTTTTCCATTTCTTGGCCTTTGGGCTATTAATTAGGGCGAGCTTTCAATTATTAAATATTTATCCTTTTTATTGTCTCAGCAATCACGATTATATGGATCAATTAATTAATCAATATCTCTATTTTATTTATATTGAAATTCATGATATATTATTCATACAAGCTTGTGAATGATTGTAAGACTAAATTTATGTAGAGCTTATTGTCCACGACCACATCAAAATTAGCAAACATTTCAATAAGTCCAATTATCTTAAACCTTTGCTCAGGGACAGCTGAGCTCTTAATTATCCTAACTCGAAATAGTTCATTTGAGGTGAACTTTTTGTGCCAATTTGCAATACTTCATACAACTCTTGTAGGTGTAAATATATATTTGAGCATGAGGCATGCTTATGTGTTCATGAGATTTTTGGAACTCATTTGACAAGGCTGTCATCATGAGATAACAAGTCCAAAGATTATTTTCTTCTCGTCATGTAAATTTTTCACACATCTCATTAATGGCATCATCTGACAACATATTCAAAGGACTTTGAGCAAGGACATGAGTCATTTTTTTAGAGACAATAACAAATTTTAAGTTGCGTAATAAATAATGATTGAATTTTTAGCTTTTTTTATTTTAAAAATATATAAAATGCGAGAAAGAGAATATAATCATCTATTTAATTAACATTTATAGATATGATATGGCTTTTAATTATGAATAACCTCCCACTATTTTTTAAAGTTTTATATTCCTCACATAAAACCCGAAAAATCATATTTTCTAGCCGGTCTTAAGGCCTAAAGGCATTATTCGTGAACTAATTACTCGTGAGGCATCCACAAATAATTTTAAAGTAGGTAACTCATTATTAATTATATCTCTACACAATCATTTTGTTATTTTCCCTCAATTTTTTATATAGATACAATTCTTCATACATCTACATTTATGCATCTTAAGTAACACCCACCAATCATTTTTAAAATGATTCAATTGTGAGCATCCTACTCCTTGTGGTCAATGTCCACTAGAAACCCTTCAAAGTATATCTCTATGCTAATGTAGTATAATAGCTTTCCCTAATAGCATGTCCTATGACCCGTAGCTAGTACACTAGCATAGTTGCATCTTATGCCGCATGCCTATTGGTGAAAGGTATGAACGACTAAACCCCATATAATTTTACCAATTTCAAATCAATATCAATAAACTTAGACTTTTAAGTTAGAAATATTTTACCAGATCTCGTTATATCATTATCTTATTCATATTTTCTATTCTAAGCATGCATCACCACACATCGAAGGATAAAAAATTATTTAAAAAAAAAAACGCCCAACATGCCATGCTATCAGAACAATTATTAGTTATCAGTAATTTTAGCACATTTAATGCATGTGCTAAAATTTTACAACATATAGTAAATAAAATGAATATTTATTTTTAGTATAATATTAGTTTTGCAAAGTAACATTTGATATTTATTTAACTTTTTAGTGTAACGACACAAAAATTATGATAAGATAATACTTATGAGTGTAAAACGTGTAGGTTGTAGATGGCAGTTACTACATAAGTAGCAGTTATGAAAATTAAAAAAAGAAGAAAAAGAAGTGAGAGCATTTTAAATACATTACATGAAATATATCAAAAAGATGATATGTGCTTTATTAATAGTATAAATTTATAAGTGATCCACATAAAGCCATAGTGGATCAATTGGTCAATATAGAGTGAGAGTTAAGTGAAATAAAGGATCCTATCTATTGCATATATGCATCTCATATATACATGGACTTTGTGTCTTGAAGTGTTCCAAGAATGCTCATTGATCTTCTTGTAATGATCACCAAAAAAAAAAGAAAAAATGGGAAAAATAAATCTGACCAACTAATTTTGCTAATCTCATTATAAAATAACTATAAAATCTTTGAGATGCTTTCAAACAGAGATACAAAAGATGCAGAAAAAATTAAAATATATATATATTAAAAATCTTGAGGAGAAAAGGAAAACACATCAGTCTAAATTAATTACAAACCTATTCAATTAAACTGAATTAAATAAACTAATTACAAATGTCAATAAGCTCAAGATCATCCATCCATATATTTATTATTTATCACATCAATGTATGAATTTATATTTACCACATATTAATTACATAAATATTTGCTAGTTAATTTTGATCCATGTATCTCGTATATTATTAAAACTCTTAAATTTGATAATTGCACATTTTTATTTTAAAATTGAAATAAATTCATTAATTAACACTTAAAAGAATGTTGGACTGAACCATGTAATAATTAAATGGAAGGAGAAACGAAAAAAATTACAAAATCAAACGGACCTGCCATCCAGCTTAACATCATGAAGCCATGTCTGATCGTGCGTGGGTGTCAAAGTTCATTGGGCCGATTTTGATCCCATTTTCATCTTGAAGCAAGGGTGTCAAAGTCAAACACAACCCAATGACCTGTCAATGACTCATCTGAAAAAAAATCAGGTCAGAATTTGGTGTTTTTGGGTTTGGGTTAAATTGGGTTGTATCCGAAAATGGCTCAAGAAAAAAAAATGTTGGGTTGATCTCGGGTCAATCTACCTAACCTAAAAAAACAAGTAGGTCACCCAATAATTCAATAAACCTGACCCAACCCAACCCAACCCACATGAAAAAATAGACTAATTAAAATAAAATCTAAATAATATATATCCAAAAATCAACATTTTAGAATTTCAATTATTGAACAATGATTTGTTATTTTTTTATATTTGGAGTACTCATGGACATGACAAGTTTTAAAGTTATTATGTTTCTTCAACTTTAATAATTATGCCAAATTTTAGATTTTAATATAGATCAAACTTCTACTGGATTATAATGTTGGAATTTATAAATATGAAAAATAAAATAACAGGTTGGGTTGGATTGGGTTAGGTTTATCAGGTTGTTGAGTGACTTGATTAAAAATCAAGTCACCCAAATTTGATACGATCTTTTGTGAGTCAGGTTAGAATTGAGCCTTTTGGGTTTAACATTATGTTGGGTTGGGTTTAGATTTAGTATTTTTGTGTTATACCCATACCTCAATTCAACCCGAACTCACCCGAATTGACACTTACTTCAACCTTATTGAAACAAAAAATCAATCCAACATAATTATCAATTCCAAAAATTAAAACAAATCAACATTTCAAAATATGCAAAAATCAATCATGTTCCAAATTAATCAAATTAATTAAATCAATTATTTAAATTATTTTCATGCTCATCAAGCAGAACATATCAAAGTGTCACTGACTCACTGTAATTTTCAATCCATCATTTGAATCAAAATTACAAGTCAATTCATCTTACAAATCAATTTTTAAATAAAAATCTAAATTAAACAACATGGGTATGCTATGATATCACTCGTGGGTAACCACTTAGCCAAGATGTTGAAGGCAAACGTAATATATAATAAAAAAAATTATCATTAGAGTGACATTACATAATCGAACCATTCAATACATAAAATCATCCTTAAAACCAATAAGAATCCTCGTGCATTTGAAGTGGACTAGAGAGAGTAGGATGCTAACATATCTCAAGCTTCCTTTTGTAAAAGATAAAAACTAAGTCACTTGAACTTTTAAAAGTGGACTAAGAGGGTGTTTGGCTAAACTTATTTAAAACATCTTATAATAAACTTCTACACCTTGTAAGATATTTTTGAAGCTTATAAGATGTTAAATTTTATTTTTAAAATAAGTTGTTGAAGTGTTTGGATAAAATAAGATGTTGGAGCTTATAAGATGTTAATAATTGTAATTTTGTAATTAAAATGATTAAAAATAAAAGAGCTTGTTAAAATTTTAAAAATAAGTTAGGGTCTCCTTATTTTTTTTAAAAGAGTTTATAAGCTCCGCAAAATATTTTATTAGATGTTTGATGGCTTATAAGATGTCAAAAAGTATTTGGTAATTTTTTTAAAAAAAGAACTTATAAGCTTCTAAAATTTATTTTAGAAGCTTATAAGTTCTTTTTAAAAAAGTTAGGAATTCGTAACTTATTTTTAGAATCTTAACAATCTCCCTTAATTTTAGGCATACTAATTACAAAATTGCCATTACTAACACCTTATAAGCTCCAAAGTCTTATTTTACCCACCCACTTTAAGAACTTATTTTTTAAAAAAAGATTTAGCATCTTATAACTTTAAAAAACATCTTATAATATGTAGGAATTTATAAGACTTTTTGAATAAATTTAGCTAAACACCCTCTAAATCACTCCTGAAAGCAGCTCTTGAACTTTTCAAGTATTCCTATCCAAATGCGTTTTCTATTTTCTCTAATTGCAAGCTTCGATTGAGGACCTTCTTCCTTCTTTATCTAAAGAAAAGATCCCGTCTGCTTTTTAGGGACCCAAGTGTTTTCCCTCGAATAATATCTACACACTCAAACCCATACTAGAAATATTTCTTATGCTATAATAAAAATACTCGTACTTAATTATATAAAGAAGATATGAATAAAGAATTTTACTAGCAAAGAGAGCAATAAAAAATGCTTCTTCGCCAAGTAGAAATCATACAAGCACAAGAGCACAGAGTAGATGCTCCTTAGTAGAACCATATCTATATAGAGAGGACCAAGAGGTGTATACATATATGTTTACATACTATTAATAAAAAGCCTATTTGCTTTTGGTGTGTTTTTAAGTTTTCTTCTTAAAACACTTCATTTATTTTTAATAATAAATATTTATATAAAATATCTACCACCCAACCACTACCACATAATAGTACTATGAATGTTATACATGATTCTCCATATGTTTATTTCTCTGTATTTTATTTTATTTTATTTTCAACTTCTTTCTGTAGGTATGATTTGTCCCATCTATTTTTTTTTCTTTTTTTCTTTTATCCTTTTTTTTCCCTTCAAAACTACATGGATGAGTTTGTGACTAATACTGATTGATTTATTTTTTTTAATTATTGCAATTATTTTTAAGCCACTTAGAATTTTGAAATCATATCATCATAGTACAATTAATTCATGTTTGCTTTTATTCAATGCAAATGCATCGGGGTGCACCAACCGCTAATATCTAACAAATATTCTAACTTCCTATCATATATGGGTAATGGATGAATATCATAAAGATGCACCTATGTATCACCCTTACACTTTCCATTACCGTTGGATACATATTCTCATCATATTTATCCACAAGGCATATTCAAGTGTGATGCTAACACACTTGATTATAATTTGTTAGTGGCATAGACAAATTAAATTGGTTTTAAATTAAAATTCAATTTTAATTCAACCGACCCATCTATAATGCCAAATAGTTTGACTAAGTACTACAAACCAAATTAATTAATCTCTACTATAATCTCTATAACCAAACGAATAAACTATTTATTTAATTGCATCAGTTTAACTTCTTAAATTAATTAAGCTTATTAATTAATTAATTCCTCTTATCTAACTCCTTATAAGATATTACCTAACAATTAGATAATACTCTGTACATATCATATGGGTTCTTGAGTATTTGTGTGTGACCCCTTAAGTTCATCAATCAATTAGTCATTCACTCACAATGCACTGCGATTTAATAATTAACTCTCCTAGTTACTCCAATTAATTAAGCTCTTTCAATTAACAATTATTGAAATAATTTATGTTAATAGAAGAGTACTCAATATTTATAATTAATGTCTAGCAACAAACTTATGAAGCCTAATACTGCTAAAAATTGACTATAAGGATAATATGGCAACTTGATCAAAATAACTTAATGATCTAAAATTAGTTAACCGAGTAAAAAAGTTAGAGAGCCTAATGGATAAGCCAAGCTCATAAAAGAATCGAAAAACCTAATGGGCTTAAGTCCATCAAGTCTAAAAAGTATAAATACTAAGTTCTAGAGAGAAATTAGACACAAAATCATTTGCAAAAATTCTCAATGTTGAAGAACTTTCGATAAGAGAAGATATCTCTGCCTACATTCCCAAAAAAAAAAAAATCGATACTCTACTATTTTCGAAAAAGAACCTTGCTTGATTTTCGAGCATCATCAAAGCTTAATCAATGGGTAAATAAAGTGTCGAACCCTTTCACTTATGAGTACCATGCAAATATGATTCTTTCATTTTCAATCTTCTGATTGAGTCTTAAGAGGAGGAAATTTATCAGTTTCTAAATAGCCTCAACAACTATACATCCATTCTTAACGATTTGTTCAAGTGAACTCAACTTTGAAATTTCATTTCAAATTGTTACATTGCCCTGCAAAAGAATCCGTGTGATAAGTGAGGAATTTTTAAAAGATGTAAATGCCCTTATTTCTAATCAAAATCTTAAAAATAACCTAAGATTTGTGTCTTTTCTAAACAGGTTGGCCCAACTACTCGACCTATACCCGTGGGACAGGGTGACCTCGACCCTCCATACCGCGACATGTGTATGAAGAAGATGATGTCTATATTAGACAAATAGTACTAAACTAACCCCATGATCAACTATAAATACCCCTCATTTATCCGTTAGAGCAGGATCTATTAACATATAATACCCAACTATACACCAGGTGTCCCTACTTTCTGACCTCAAGACCCACACTTGATTCTACTAGTACGCCCATTAAACTCTCACCCAAGCTCACATCTCTAGTCGACCTCTCAACTATTGATAAATATACTGTTTGTCATTTCTTACGACATTAATAGGAGCCATCTGTGGGAAATCGGATTGAGTGTTTGGAACTTTAGGTTAAGCAGGGCTTATGGCGGTGACACTAAGCAAGAATATGGGGACACCGAAAATTTGAGCCAATTCACCTTCGTTGCTGTAAACCCCTCACGTACCTTGTATTGAACCGATGGTTGGAATAACGCAGTTAGAGTTACAAGCTCTCATAAAGACGGTGACGTACAAGCTCATTAAAAGAAGATTGGCGAGTACAGCTTTGGCACCTAGACTTCCTCTCCTAAGGCAGTTATTTCAAGAAGAGCCATCGGAGCGTTTACGGGGGACATAGGTCATCAAAAGCGAAGAGGACTCAAGAGAGGAGAAAAGTTATCAGAAGCGCAAAAAGTATGCAGAGGAGCAAAAAAGTAAGGTCAATTGAACGACAGTCCAAAGGACAGGCACGTACAGAAGTGCAGGAAATTAGTGATTAAGCGGAATAGTTGAGTAGAAAATTGGAGGAAATTAAGAAGAATGAATAGCAAGGATCCACTCTGCAAAAAAGAGGCTCTCCCTTCAGTACTTTGATTTTGTCAGAAACAATACCTATGGGGTTCAAAATACTTGACCTTCCGAGGCATGAGGGGAACTCAGATCATCAAGAGCACTTGATGGCTTTTGAACACGTGATGCAATTGTACAAACTATCTGACGCCATCAATTGCAAGATATTCATTACCACTCTGTATGGTCGGGCACAGAAATGGTTTACCTCATTGTCGATGGGAACGGTGGTAACCTACGACCAGTTATGTCGGAAATTTTTGTATCATTTCGCTAGCAAAAAGAAGTCCAAGAGACCGCTACATATCTGCTCACCATAAGGCAGAAAGAAGATGAGACTCTCCATACCTTCATGAGTCATTTTAATAATGAAGTGTTGGAAATACCTGACCTTAATATAGACATGATGGTTAGTATACTGATCCACGGCCTCAAGAAGGGTTCGCTGGCGCCGGCATTGGCAATAAAACCACCTCCAGATGTAGAGACCCTTATGGAAGTGGCGGAGAGATATGTCTATGAAGAGGAAATGAATGTGATGAAAGTTGAGGAGTGGTCAAAAAATGTAGGAGGAGCACAGCCACAAAAGAAATAGGAGATGGGCAGACCTTGGTCTGAGAAAGACCGTTGAAAGTCCTCACACCGATCGAAATTCAACCACTATACACCCCTACGAACCACCAGGGCCAAAGCCATATTTTCCATAGCCTCATCGGATGTTATAAGGTGGCCAGCAAAGCAGTAGGATACGCCAAACAAGTGGAATTCCAAGCAGTATTGCACATTTCATTGTGACAAAGGACACGACACTGAAGATTGCCATCACTTGAGGGATGAGATTGAAAGGTTGATAAGGCAGGGTTATCTGAAGGAATTCGTTTCGCATCCCCATAAGGATATATAAGAGAAGCCCCTAGTCAGCAGATATAGAGGAGATCAGGTAAGGAACAGGACATGTAGTCTGCAAATGAGGTATTATAAACACGAGAGGCATCAAAATAAGGAAAAAGGTTGCGCTCCGTATGATGATGATAATCTTCCCAAGAAAGAAGTCATAAACATGATAGTAGGAAGGCCCACTTGTGGGGATTCTAGAAATGCCAGGAAGAAATATGCTCAGGTGGATCGAAGGAACCCATATGTTTTCATTTTGGAAAAGGATGCTGAGCCTATATCACCTTTGATTACACTGACCTAGAAAGAGTGATACAACCCCATGATGATCCTATGTCAATAACAATTGATATAACAAATTTTTATGTACAGAAAGTGCTAGTAGACAATGGCATTCTGGTAGATATAATATTCACGAGCACATTAAAAAAGATGGATTTAGACGTTATGACCATCCGATCAATTGCACGCCTTTGATAGGTTCTGGTGGGTCGAAAATCGTGCCACTAGTTACGGTCGATCTCCCTACTTCTTTGGGGGTTGAGCCCAAGAGGAGGACAACATGCTGAAGTATCTAATGGTGGATTGCCCTTTCGCTTATAATGTTGTATTGGGCTGGCCAAGCCTCAATTAGTTCCGGGCTAGCATATCTACCTATCACTTAAAGATGAAGTCTTCAACCAAATGGGGGATTGGAGAGGTACGCTGCGATCAGAAAGTAGCGCAAGTATGTTATAATGTGTCACTAACGAAGCCAAAGTTGAAGGAGGGTAAAGTAGTGAGAATAGAAGTCGTTGGACAATTGCAGTTTCCTATATGTGTTGATCAAGAGGATGAAAAAAAAGGAGAGTGGAGCCTTTTGACCATAAACAAATAGAGCTACGACTCAGGGATCCAAGTAAGACCATGATAATAGGTGCTCAGATGAATCCCGATATGAGATGTTGATGGTGGAGTTCCTCAGAGAAAATGTAGATGTCTTTGCATGGGGACCTGCGGATTTTAAAGGGATAGACGCCAAAGTTATGGTCCACAATATGAATATAGATCCTAATCCCCGACTTGTTCGACAGAAGAAATGCAACTTTGGAGTTGAAAGGAATCGAGTTATTAAGGAAGAGGTTAGGAAGTTATTTGAAGCAAGTTTCATAGTGGAGGTACAATTTACTAAATGGTTGTCTAATGTTGTGGTAGTCCCAAAGACAAGTGGAAGGTGGAGAATGTGCACAGATTATACTGACTTGAATAAAGCTTGCCCCAAAGACCCCTATCCTCTACCCAGAATAGATGTGTTAGTAGATTCTATGGCTGGTTGTGCTCTTTTAAGCATGATGGACGCCTACCAGGGCTATCATCAGATACACATTGTTCCTGAGGATATGGACAAAATAGCGTTTGTTATGGA
Source organism: Jacaranda mimosifolia (assembly GCA_018894105.1). Classification (NCBI taxonomy): domain Eukaryota; kingdom Viridiplantae; phylum Streptophyta; class Magnoliopsida; order Lamiales; family Bignoniaceae; genus Jacaranda; species Jacaranda mimosifolia. The sequence continues at coordinate 1,779,914 of CM032131.1, read as the reverse complement.
GAATGGGGTATGTTGCTCTCGGGTCATGCCTTTTGGATTGCAAAATATAGGAGGGACCTATCAGAGATTGGTCAATAAAATGTTTCAGGACTAGATAGGTTGAACTATGGAGGTTTATGTAGACAACATGTTAGTTAAGAGCATGAAGAAGGAGGAACATATAGAGCACCTGAGGGAGGCTTTCAATATCATGCACCAATATGGTTTGAATTTAAATCCCACTAAGTGCACTTTTGGAGTTAAGGGTGGAAAGTTCTAAGGTTATATGGTTACTAAACGAGGAATAAAAACTAATCCTGAAAAGATAGAGGCCATTTTATGAATGCCATCACCCAGGAATTAGGCCTGTCAATGGGTAGGGTTTTACCCTACCCAAGCCCATAACAATAGTATAATACCCATACTCAGATCCAATAAATAAATATGAGACTTGGACCCTACTCAGACCTATTAAAAAAAAATAGAATTGGTAAAGGTAGGATCTATACCCATAGAATACCCAAATACCTAATACCCAATATTAAATATCCATGTTCCAATTCCCTCATTCCCAACTTTAATATTTTTTACTCATAAAACTTTATTTAATTACTATTTTTGTCAAACCTAAACCCAAAAATATATTTAAAATAATTGATTTTGGATTATGAATATTTATAATCAGTTCTGATTAATTGAATATTTTAATCGGATAAAAATCCAAAAATTCATATCATTGATTTTGGATTACGAATATTTATAATCAATTCTGATCAATTGAATATTTTAATCGGATAAAAATCCTAAAATTCAGATCAAATTCAAATTAAAATTCGATCCATTGATAGGCCTACCTCAAAATTATTTATTATCTAAATACTAAATTTAACTAGTTAACTCAAATTACTTATATCAAAATTAAATTTATAATAATAATCATGGCATACTTGAAGTGTATATTTAAATTTTTAATACATTTAAAATTATTTTGAATTTATTTATTTTCATTAGCTTTGGTCAATGGAGAAAGAAAGATTTTTATATTTTGGTGCTACATATTCAAATTTTCAATAACATAAAATTAAATATTTTCCTACTATTTACATATATTTGATTGAATATATTACATGAAATAATAATATTTCAAAAAAATGAAAACAATAAAGTTAAAGAAAGAAAAAATAATATATTAGAGGAAAAATAGAGAGAAAAAAACATAATATGGGGAAGAGAGAAAAAAGTGATACATACTATTGTGGTTCTTATTTGTTTAATATACCAAAAATTAAATATATAAATTAAATTAAATTAAAAGACTAAAATTAAATGCATACTCTTTTTTTAATTTTAAAAAATTGAGTTAGCTTTTTTAAAATATGCCAAAAAACTTAGCCAATATTAATAAATTACTCTAACATTAAAATATTAGATAATTTTAGCATTTTAATTGACACTACGAAAATTTAGAAAAGATGAAAAAATTAGTCAAGTCAAAATACAATCCAAAAATTGGATCTAATAAACTAGACCCAACCATAAACCCAATGGGTCTTGGGTTTGATAGGGTAAGGTAGGGTCTCGTTTAGGGTTTATTATTTGGGTATTTTAGGGTATGGGTCTAATTGGATCTATGGGTAGAGTAGGGTAAGGTAAATACAGGGTCTAATTATTTGGGTATATTAAGATATGGGTTTGGGGGGGCAATACCCTCCCCATTGACTGGCCTACTAGGAATGCTAGAGAGGTCCAACAATTAATAAGTCGGATAGTGGCGCTAGCAAGGTTCATAGCGTGTATGGCTGAAAGGAGCTTGCCCTTCTTTAAGAGGTTGAGAAACCTCAGAGACTTCGCTTGGACTGAGGAGTATGAGCGAGCATTTCAAGATCTGAAAAAGTATCTTAGCTCTGCACCCTTCCTAGAGAAGCCCGTGGCGGGAGAAACCTTGTACTTATACATATCTATGGCAAAAGAGGTTGTGAGCTCGGTAATAGCAAAAGCTATGGGGAATCATCATAAGCCTGTATATTACATCAATAAAGTGTTGCAGGTAGCAGAGAAAAGATACAATGAGATTGAGAAATTTGCGCTAACATTCATCACGACTGCAAGAAAGTTAAGACCCTATTTTCAGGCTCATCACATAGTGGTTTTGACTAATCAACCTCTAAGGGAAATACTGCAGAAACCCTGACCTATTTGGGAGGCTAGTGAAATGGGCCATGGAGTTGAGTGAATTCTCCATAGAATTTCAAAGCAGAATGGCCATGAAGGTGTAGGTGTTAGTTGACTTTTTGATAAAGATAGGAGAAGAAAAGACAGAACGACCCATGGAGGTTAATTCTCTCTCGATCAATCGATGGTTAGTGCACGTGGATGGGTCATCGATGGCTCAGAGAAGTAGTGCAGGAATCTGGTTTAGAAGTCCTTTGGGGGATGAACTAGATTTCGCTCTAAAACTCCAGTTCCAAGTGGCTAATAACGAAGCAGAATATAAGGCCATCACAGCTGCATTAAAGATGGTGATAAAGCTATAGGTCAAAGATCTTGTTATGTTCATAGATTCGCAACTAATTGCCAACCAGTTCAGTAGAATGTATGAGGCCAAAGAGGAAACAATGAGAAAATATTTGGAAAAGGTAAGAGGTCTCACAAAGCAGATTGAAAACTTTCAGATGGTGTAGATACTAAGAACGAAAAATGAAAGGGCCGACTCCTTATCTAAGTTTGCTAACATGGTTAGTGGATTTAGAACAAAAAAAGTGACGATAATTACATCGGAAGAACCCATCATTCACGACCAAAAGGCTTCTGAAAAAGAGGTCATGATCACTGGGTTGGTTAACCCTGAACGAGATAGTTGGAAAAAAGAGATCATATCCTACTTGAAAGATGGAGATCTCTCTGTGGATCAGGGAGCAATGAGGAGAGTGCAAAGGCAAGCACTGAGATTCACCATATTGAAAGAGGAACTGTATAAGAGGTCATTCAGTGGACCACTTTTAAGATGTTTAGATGAAGACCAAGTGGAATATGTCTTAAAGGTGGTACATAAGGGTAGTTGTGGCAATCACTCAGGAGGTCATGCACTGGCTCAAAAAGTTACTAGGCAAGGATATTTCTGGCCTATGCTAGTGAAAAATGCTACTAAATTTGCCAAAAAGTGTAGGGAATGCCAGTTATATGCCGACCTGATTCATAAACCTAGAGTTGAAATGAAGTCGATAAAGATCTCATACCCTTTCGACATGTGGGGGATAGATATTCTATTATAGGATCTTTTCCTCCCGCAAGAGGTCAGAAGAAATATGCCATTATTGTGGTTGAATACTTTAGTAAATGCGTTGAAGCGGAAGTTGTGATCAAGATATTAAAGACAGAGGTCATGAACTTTCTTTGGAGAAACATAGTGTGTCGTTTTGGAATCCATAGGATCATCATTTCAGATAATGGCCCTCAGTTTTAAGGGAAGAAGATTTTAGAATGGTGCAAGGAAACAAAGACACAATAGAATTTCACATATGTTGGATGCCGCCAAGCCAATATTCAAACTGAAAAGACCAATAAAACTCTCTTGGACAACATAAAAAAGAGGTTATATGATGCAACAGGGGCATGGATTGATGAGCTTCCAGGAGTATTGTAGGCCTACAGAAGACACTTAGAACCTCAATAGGAGAAACACCTTTTCACATGGTCTATGGGTCGAAGGCAGTAATTCCTGCAGAAATTGGAATACAAACCTTCAAAGTGCTAGAGTTCGACCAACAAGATAACATTGACAAATGAGCTTTCGATCTGGATGTTATTGAAGAAGCCAGAGATGCAGCAGCGGGTGTATCCTTTTACAAAAAAGGCAGACAACAAAGAATTATAATAAGAAGGTGAAGGTAAAAAGTCTGGAGGTCAGGGACTTGGTCTTGAAAAAGACGGAAGTATCTAAATATGTCGGTAAGTTAGATCCAAACTAGGAAGGACCATTTAAGGTCATCAAAGTGGCAAAAAATAGAGCGTACAGGTTGCAGACGCTCGACAGGAAGGACCTCCCACGATCATGAGGAATACAGAATTCGAAGAAATTCTACGCATAAAGCTTTTTGGCTTTAGGTTTTGATATTGATCTTCTGTATTTCCTTACCTGTATCTCTTTTGAAATCATATCTATAACTACCATCTCTTTTTCTTGTCCTATTATCGATGTTTAATAGCAGTAGAAGTACAAGATCTGAGAAAGGTCACACAATAGGTCGATAATCGACCAAGTCAATAAGATCTGAGAATGGTCCTACAATTTTAGCGAGAGGTAGACCACCACGTCGAGAGCAATGAGACAAGAACTATATTAAAATAGTCCCTGACCTAGAAAAGGTCAAAGCATGATTGGTTAATCTGCAATCAATTGACCAACTCAGCACCAGGTCGAGCACTACGAAACGAGAACTGTAGTAAAAAGTTCTCAACTTAGAAAAGGTTGAAAATAGCACATGAATAACATAAAGAACTTACATCATTAAAGAAACAAGTTCTAAGAAGGACCATTCACAAAGAATTATAAGGAAGCATAATTTGAAAAAGACCACCAACAAGAGTTCATCTAAAGGAGATCAAGGAAAAAGAAGCATAATAGAAGAAAGAAATGCGTTTATAAAATAAGGTCTGGAAAAGACCACAAAATACAAAATCTTTAAGGTAACAATTGGCTTATAAGAATCTCATTATAAGGCTACTGCCAGGTTGTGACATAAGGAAAATATATGTTAAAAAGCAAATAGATGAGCCATTCGACTAGGTTCCATGATTTGCACGCGAAATATGGGGCTGAGTCGAGATACATGAAATATCAAAAAGGGGCAAAAGGAGTCGATGAACTCTAATCTAAAGACTGGGCGGCTGGGATGATGTTCTTAAAAGTCTTGAACCCATGTCAACACCCGATGCCGCATCTTCGGGATTGGTTAACTCTTGGAATACGTATCCAAACTTCTCTTTTGAAAGATCAGGAAGAGGGACGTCTTGATAGTCCTTGAGATCTTCAGTCTTACTAGGGTCAAGCAGATCGACGTCGAATCCTTCCTTAAGCCCACCAAGCTTTTCAAGCTGCAATTGGCATTTGTAAAAAATGTTGAAACCTTTCGAGCTAGCTTTTTAGGCGACTGCTAATGTAAAGACCTAGGATTGCATGAAGTCTTGAACTCCAACATGACGAGTGTCATAGAGTTTGTCCTAAAAGATAATGATTGTTGGTACTTGCCGATGCCTTTCTTACGACCTGTCTCAAATTGCTTTTTTTTTTTCCTCAGCATCAAACTTGGAAGATAGGTCGTTTGCTTTTTTCTAAGAGGTTGCCGGGTCGAATTTCAACTGCACTATCTCCTTCCCTAAGTCTGCAATCTTCTTATCTTTCTCTTGGATGGCAGCATCTTTAGCTTTAGTGCTCTCCTAGAGCCTCGAAGGAAAAGTGGAAACCTCATCTTGCAGTCTCTTCAGCTCGATGTTCAAATCGTCGACTTCGGCTTCCATCATTACACGACAGTCACAGAAGAAAGCACATTATATAGCCAACACATGAGCAAACATTGTAGCCTTCAAGGCATAAACAAGGTCGAACGGATAATTCTTGCTAATAAAATAAATATAATAATATTAGTAAAAACATGAGGTAAGTTAGGGACTTTAAGATCAAAAGTACCCACATTTGGGTATGCGCCAAATGCTCCTCAACAAAGCAGAAAGGGCTGGACATCAAATAGGGTTTGGTTCCCTTCTCTTATGCAGCTATTGTACATGTCGTAAGATCCACCTTCTATGTCACTTGTCAGAATGAATTAGGGGTTGACCACAGGTCGGCGAAGAGAGGCATTCTCATGAGCAAAAAGGTATAGTACTTCCAACTTTTGAGTTAGCTAATGACCTGCCTCCAAAGCCCTATCGTCGACTGGTGGAACAAGTATAGCTGAGGGAGCTGTAGTGTTCTCGGGATTGGTAGCGGCCTCAATAGTTTGGCATTGCTTCAAGAAAATAGTGCAACCACTAGAATGTGTCGAACGGCTATATAGGCTGGCTTGAGAGGCCTCACCTCCGACCTTTTCTTTACCTTTGTTGGTGGGAAGAGCTGATTCATCTGGTGATGTAAAGGTCAGACCTTTCCCCTCGAATAAGTTGATGGTGGGATTGAAGTAGTGCGTTGTCTCCTCAGTGGTCACAGGGATTAACCTAAAGGGAGTAGGTGCCAGAGGCACAAGCTCTTCAGTTTGAGCATGCTGGGGAGTTGCACTTGTTGAGAACAAGTTGGTATCATAGAAAGGTGCAAGGAGACCCGAGCTACATCAATTGCAGGAGTGGAGTTGCCCTCACCACACTTATGTTTCTTAGCAGCTACAGCCTCTACCTTCTTTTGCTTCATAAGGTTAGCAGTCATCGCCTTAAAGGCCATCATTTCTACAAAAAAGAAAAATAAAAAGAAAGGAGTTAGAAAATACTGAAAAGTGAAAAGAAATATTTAAAAATTACCAAGCGTCTTTTTAGGTCGGAGCCTAGCAGGTGAGAGGTCAACAAGCTTGAGAGTCTCTTCACTAAAGAGGTCATGAAAGTCGAACAAACGAGTAGTTAGATGTTCTTCAATGAAGCCCTCATCCCAGGAAGGCTCCTCATTAGAGGAGAAGGTCGGCTTGTCATCCCGCCATTCACGAGGAACATTCCAGGGACTATGTAGGGGCTTTTGTATAAAACCATTTGTTACGCCAAGAGCCAGTAGAGCTCAGGAGATTAGTTAGAAGTTTAAAAATCTGACGGGCAGTCAAGTAATAAAAGCCTCAATCTCCCGAGCGAGTAGAGGGGTTGATGTGAAAAAGGTGCCAAAAATTGATAAAAGAGGGCTTAATATTAAAATAATGTGTAATTATGATGAAGCCTAAGATGTTGCGAATAGAGTTGGGAACTAATTATGTTGGACAGACACATGAATTTCTAATGATGTTGGCTAAAGGCTCAGCTATCAGGAATCTTAATCCAGCCTCCAGGACTAGAATATGAAAAGCTAAGCAATTGGGTGGGGATTGATACATCTTTTGCCCAACTTATGGCATTATGATCCTATAACTATGAGGAATGAAACATTTACTATGCAGAGAGGCAAAGACCTTAGGGTCGACTTTACTAAGAGAATTCAAGGGATCGTTCTCATCTTTAGGGTTTACAAAGAATTGAGGTGCTCAGCACCTCGACCACCATGGTCGGAGCTCGAATAGTCCGACCCTGAGCTCCAACCACTACTACTCAAAGAAGAAGAAGAAGATGAAGAACTGCTAGCCATGAGGTAGTGGGTGTAAAAATTAATGAATAAAATATAACAATAAAATTGTCAGAGAAAACAAGGGTAGGTAAAAATGAAATGTGCACCTGCTTGCTAAATGGGTATCCTCAAGGTGAGGTAGGAGGCTATTGGCTAACATGTTGGAAGGTCGAATCTCGATATGGGGCACTGATTGAGAAAATAAAGAATTAAGGTAAGTAGTGGGACTGAGGGAGTCCATTTATAGAGGTTGAATCCTTGAAGGATGTGACTAAATCACATATCAAAATGAGAAATTATTGAAAATCAATGGTTCTGATCAACTCCCTCATTTATGAGTTCCACTCGTAAATAAGAGAGTTGGGGGACTAATGATAAGTGAGGAATTTCTAAAAGACTTAAAATGCCCTTATTTCTAATCAAAATCTTAAAAATACCCGAAGATTCATATCTTTTCTAAACGGGTTGGCCCAACCACCCGACCATACCCGTGGGACAGGGTGATCTCGACCTCTATATCACAATCCGTGTCGAAGAAGATGATGCTACGCTAGACAAACAGTACTAAACTAGCCCATTATCAACTATAAATAACCCATCATTTATCCGTTAGCAGCATCTAATAACATCTAATACACAACTATACACCAAGTATCCCTACTTTCCGACCTCAAGAACTACACTTGATTCTACCAGTAAGCCCATTAAACTCTCACCCGTGCTCCCATATCCGATCGACCTCTTGACCATTGATAAATATACTATTTGTTATTTCTTATGACATCACCATGTTCAAGTCTCAGTACCAAGAGCGAACTGCTTTATGTGGAAGGTTATATTATGGAACGAAAATAGGTCCGAAGGTAAGGGACCACTTTCCTTTATGCTTCCCTACGTGGAAAATGAACCAATCCTGACTCTACAGTTGGACTCCTTCATAGGATTTTTTTAAAAAATAGCTTTCTTTTCTGGAAGAGCTTGCTTTGGGATTGAAAAATCTTAGATCTAATTTTCTTGAATCGTTATGGTAAATTATCCAGCCCATTCTTCATATTCATGATTCATAGTAGTTCCAAGCCGGTGAGAAAGAGTGCGGAATAAGGATGGATTTCACTTTATCCATCGTAGCTCACTCCTACTTATCAAGAATTTTTATAACTGAGCATCATATAAAATATAAAAGATCAATTCATTCAACAAGATGAGTATATGATTTTTTTATTAATTCTTACAAACCTCTATACATAAGTAAACTATACTATACACAAATCCTTATAGACCCACCATGTGCTTAGGGTAGGTATCAAATCATAAGTACTGATCCATAATGGACCATAGAATTTCAAGTTTAAGAACTAATTAGGCACTATCATATGTATGAAACTATTCATTAATTACTGATATGCCACCACAACTTTCTTATAGATTTCTTCAATCAGAGCCACTTAGCAAACTTATTATCTAACAAGCACCCACATATATGCACTAGTGTCTCCATATTAATCGCTAATAAAACAGGCACTCTCTAACTATTGGAATATGCATCACAATGTAAGTCTCTTCGAACTTCAATGCTTTATCTCAAAATATTCAATGTCTTAGAATGAATTTAAAATTAAGACCATGAGAATATATTTCATGATCACCATTATTTATGTGACAGTATCCTATGGTCGCACATGATCTGAGAGCTTCAACTATACACTATTTGAGTAACAATATAATGTGCATAAGATGAAGATGACCGATGAATTGTATATTAAAGGCACGCTTGATCGAAAATGTAGATAGTAGTAAAGATTTAAATACAAGGAAATAAAATGAGATTAAACAATATTTTAGTATGTTTGATATTGAAGATTGGCTTTACATTAATTGCTATTAGTAGATCCCCTAAGATTAGCAAGATAAATAACAAAATTGCCCTTGAATTGGGATTATTGTGCGTTAAAAGAGGACATAATTGAAATAAGATAAAAATTAAAAGGACAAATATGGAAGCCTCACACCCTCAAGCTACTCCTACAATAGCCCTTTATCTTTGCTATAGTAGCAAGCTAAGCCTTGAAGGCCAGTCAGCTTATATCAAACAATGTATTAGGGTAGATTAGGACCCTTAACCTATCTATTAGCTACAGTCAAACACGTCATAAATAAACAAGAAAGCATTTATAAAAATAGTTTACACGCCAATCATATTAGTTTTGTTTCATATTACTTCAACACAATATAAATTACTTTGAAGTTAAATGATTATACTATTCAGTTTTTATGTTAAACATAAGAAATTCAAGAAAACATAGAGAGAGAGAGAGAGAGAGAGAGAGAGAGAGAGAGAGAGAATAATGTTACTTTTTTAATTATCTTGTTCATATTTAGTAACGCATTTTAAGTGGAAATATATTAATATGCAAAAAAGGGGAGAAATCTAAAACAACTAGGCTCGTTTGCTTGCAATGATAGGATTGAATGTGATTGATTCATTATCTAAAAAATATATTTTTATCATCTAATATCTTATTTGCTTGTTTGAATTATCAATTTAGATATCTTAATTTTAATACAATCAGTTGTTTGAATGCTTAGGGTTGTAAACTTATGATAAATGTAAAATATCAAATTTATCCCTCAATTAACTTCTTTTAACAGTTCAAATATTTTCATTGAAAGGGTTTAAATATATTTTGTGTATGTAGTGACTAGGGGTTTTCTAGGGTCTTATACTTATGATTCTGACTTATCATCATGTACCTATTTTTTAGTCATTGATATCAATTTGATTTGATTATCACCTTTGAACCATTACGAAATAAAGAACCATGGTTCTCATAAAGAACCATATTTTTTAAAATTAAATTATGAAAAATAAAATATAAATAATCACCCTTCTAATACCCAAAGACCAAATTAGCCTTATTAATTTTAAGAAATTAAAAACCTTCTTTTCACAATATTAAACCCTAATAGATGAATTCAATTATAAGAAAATTAGATAAAATAAAGGGCTAAATATACACTTTCACCCCCTATACTACATTGTTGGTTGCAAACAACCTCCCAAACTATCAAATGTAACGAAAAATCCCATCAATTTCACGGTAATGGATGGAAAAAAGGAGAGAGAAAATTTATGTGTATATTTTTTATTCAATATTTCAAAAATACCCTTCATCAACTTTAAGGATGTCAAAATCAAACCCAACTCGATGACCTGACAATGACCCATCTAAAAAAAATTAGGTATGGGTTTGGTGTTTTTGGTTGGGTTGGTCTCGGGTGAACCCACTCAACCTAAAAAAAAAGCGGGAGACCAATAACCCAATAAATCTAACCCAAGCCAACCTGATCCACCTAAAAAAAAAAAAAACTAATTAAAATAAAATCTAAATAATATATATCCAAAAATCAAAATTTTAAAAATTCAATTACTGAACAATAGTTTGCTATTTTTTCGTATTCGGAGTACTCATGGACATGACAAGTTTTAAATTTATTATGTTTGTTCGACTTTAATGATTATGTCGAATTTTAGATTTTATTGTAGATCAAACTTCTATTGGATTATAATATTGGAATTTATAAATATAAAAAATAAAATAAATAGATTATGTTGGGTTAGTTTTATCAGGTTAGGTTGGATTGGGTCAGGCTTATCAGATTATTAGGTGACCCAACTAAAAATCAGGTCAACCTGAACTTGACGCGATTTTTTGTGGCTCAGGTTAGGGTTGAACCTTTTAAGTTTAACATCGAGTTGGGTTGGGTTTGATATTTTTATGTTATACCCCAACCCGACCCGAACCCACCTGAATTTCAACTTAACCCAAAAATTTGCATTTGTTAGTTTCTTTGCTTGAGAAAAAGGATAATATCAAAAAGGAAGAAAAAGGATTCATATCATGAACTTAATCTAGAAAAAATAAAGCCAACTTTCTTTTCTTCATTCATGCACTTTCAAACCAAAATTTATAAAAAATTATCTTTCATTGCCATATGGGTGAAAAATTAGGATAATAATCTAATTTTTTGTTGGTGGTTTCAATTTTCTCAAGTATTTTGGATTTTTCTAACAAAAAGCACTTTGGATTTTTATATCTTTAACAATAAATAGAACTTTCTTTTTGGATTTTACAATAATTAATTGATGGATTTATGTTTATATTCTTGTATATATATCATAAATTTTAAAGATATTATAAATTACAAAAAAGATTTAAGGTTTTCTTCCTTAAAAAAAGTATGGTCTTTTTTTTTTTTATGCGTTTCACAAAAATTATTTCATGGGTTTAGTATTGTTCTGGTATATATATGTGCTATAGGGTTTAGGAATTGTAGAAATTATGTCATGCATGATGGTAGGTGTTGGGAACATTTTGTAGAAATAAAGTTGGTGAAAAAGGAAAACAATTCTCTCTCTGTAAAAAGTTGAATAAGACAACAAATTGATTGAATCTGTTTACAATCTAGCAAGTCAATAATATTAGGGCATCAAATTCTCTGGTTATAAAGATAAAAATTCAATATACTTTTTGTTAGAAAATTCAAAATACTTGAGAAATTTTGAACCATCACACACACAAAAAAAATTAGATTCTGATTCTGATTTTACTGCAATGAAAGATGATTTTCTACAAAATTTGGTTTGAAAGTGCATGAATAAAGAAAAGAAAGCGGGCCTTGTTTTTTCTATATCAAGTTCATGGGATAAATCCCTTTTCTTTCTTTTTTGGCTAAAATCATTTTTTCTCAAGTAAAGAAACTATTAAATGCACAATTGTGGGTTAAATGGGTGAATGGTATTTTTGAAATATTGAGTAAAATATACACAAATTTTCTCTCTCCTCTTCTTCATCCATTATCATTAAATTGAGGGGACTTTTTGTTGTTACATTAGATAGTTTAAGGAGGTGTTTGCCGCTAGTAATATAGTTCAAGGGGTGACAGTGTATTCAACCCTAAAAAACGAATTCAATAATAATAATAATAATAATAAAAAATAGAGAAAACAAAGTATAAGGTACGTCTCAGGTCAAAGTATAAACATCTCCAATGTCCTCTCTCTTCAATCTTTAATTGAAAACTATCATCAAACTAATCTGTTTAAATCACAATAATTAAAGTTTCGGGCAGCTTCATAATATAACATCCGAGGAACACAGAGATTTTTTACTTCAGGAGCGTAACACTGTGTAGATGGCATGAATATTGCTTCAATCATGTTTGCCAAGCCAAGATCTGATACACAGCCATACTGTTCTGTATTTAGAAAAATATTGCGTGTGTGTATTTCAGCAATACCCCTTGCAGCACCAATTGCCATTTTTAGTCTGGTCTCCCAGTCTACATGAGCTCGATTTTCACATGAGAAGATAAATAAGATAATTCATATTTCATATTTATTCAATTCGCCCATTGAAGCAAGAAAATTAATAATATGCGACTAAAAGGGCATCCTTAAGAGAGATTACGTGTAATGTACTTAATACTATCAAAATCTCTGTGTTCCCCGGATGTATCTTACAACAGTAGCCTGAAACTTTAATTATTGTGATTTAAATAGATTAGTTTGATGATAGTTTTCAATTAACGATTGAAGAGAGAGGACACTTGGAGATATTTATACTTTGACCTGAGATGTACCTTATATTTTGTTTTTCTCTGATTGTTTTTTTGTTTTTTAATTGAATTCATTTTTTATGATTTATTTTATCTGATTTTCTTATAATTGAATTTTTCTATTAGGGTTTAATATTAAAAAAAGGGTTTTTAATTTCTTAAAATTAATAAGATTAATTTGGTCTTTGAGTATTGAAAGGTAATTATTTATATTTTATTTTTCATAGTTTAATTTTAAAAGAAAATAGTTCAAACTAATATAAACAGCTAAAAAGTTGGTACATGATGATGAGTTAGAATCATTGGTATAGTACCATACAAAACCCCTAGTGAACTAAGTCTCTCTCTCTCTCTCTTTTAATTTTTTTAACCTTTTATAATTTATTATTATCTAGAAAAAAAGAAGATAATTAGCTTTCAACTTATATCATAAAATCTTACAATTATTTCAAAATTAAACTATTTATATTTTATGTGCTTTTGGATAATAGTTTGTAATTTTACAAAAATATATTTATATTAAGTACATATCTATATTTAAAATAATATTATTTATTTTTCAATTTATAGGAAAAAATTTAGTTATGAAATCTTATTATTATGGAGGAAATAGTTTTTATATCAAAAAGTTTTATATTTCTTAGATAAATATTTTATAAAATTATTATAAAAATAAGTTTGATAATGGATATAATTTAGTATTTTCATGAAAACTTAGTTATACAAATCAAGGTTTTGTGACATATATATATTTATATTTGTGTATGTATGTGTATGTGTATGTGTGTGTGTTAATTAATCATATATAACAATGTATAAAAATATTGGTGTATAATATTATGTAGGGATAATTTCGTTATCTAATATGTTAATCTCAATGCTTCTAATATTAGGATTATTAATCAAGCTAGGGGCTAGGATACATAATCCCAACACTTTATGATAAAATACTGGGCTTTTTTATTAATCATAGGCTTCAGATATGCCAACTAAACATCCAATTAAATTGGATTACACATCTATCATACACAATTTTGGCAAGCAAACGAACCCTAAATTGTTTAACTTTTGTACGAAAAACAATATCAATAATAAATAAAATACAAATAATAAATTTTATATTATTGCAATATAAGTAAATGTTATTAATTATTTCGCTCTAAATTGTAGGAATTACTACAATGTTTCATAGTTTTCAAAGTTGAGCCCTAAGGTTGTGATTGTTTGTGAGGTTGACTTTATCTTTTATAGGTTGTTTGGATTTTTTTTGGAGGCATTTTCATTTTTTGGTGAAAATAAATAGTGAAAAACTAGTTATAAAATTATTTTTGAAAATGAAATGTTGTTTTGATGTTTTGTTTAAAATGTAATGATTATGTAGGGTTAAAAATAAGTTGTATTTGAAAAATATAGTGTTTTTATATAAAAAGTCGTGCAAATGTGCATAGGAGAAAATGAAAAGTGAAAATGGAGAGAGAGTGTAAGAGCTTGTCTGGAAGAATATTTTGAGAATGAAAATGTTTATATGATATGGGATAGCCCAATAGGCTCGGTCCAAATACCACATACTCAAGGATGTAGCGTCAGGCACATCTCATCCTTAGGGCCCAATTGTGCTACCGACTTCAGATGCCCCAGGTCGACCAAATAGATCAATCTGTTGTACTCTGGCTTCACGGGGGTAGCCATCTGACCATGCCCCAGACTGGGACCTCTGGTCGACTCTTCGACCATGGCGCTCAGCCACCTCTACGCCGCGCAACAACCAATCGTAAGGTTGACCCTGTCACCAACCAGGGAGGTCGACTCAACGCATAATCAACTCTCTGCTGCATTAAATGCCCTGACAGGCAGCATGCCTCAGCATTAAAAGCGCGTGCCACCCCAGTATCACCCATACTGCCGCACTGGGTAGGAAGAGCGCCTACAGTGTACTATTCTACTCATGAAACCTGGAGATGTAGCCACCTGGAAGAGTATAGGAATGGGAGATGACCTAATGCCCCCCATGCAAGGATAAGGATCCTCTCTGTATGTTAAGGGCATCTAAGACAAATCCCCAACAGGAGAAGGTTATAAATACCTCCCCTTCAGCCTCACTGAAGGTATGCTATTCTTTACAAAAAAGCCATCACTCTGCTGCTCATTATATCTACTCGACCCTATACTGACTTGAGCGTCAGAATGCTTTAGCCGAGGGCACATCGGCTAGCCTAACGTTTGCTTGTAATTGCAGGACTCAGCGTAATGATAAAATTATCAATTTCAGGAGGGGGCTGAATAGAAGGCATTGTAATCTGATCAGGAGAAGGATGAACAAATTGTTTATCAATTTTTTCTTCCAGATTATTAATATTTTTATTTAATTTTTCCATATTTATAATTATATTATTTAGTCTTTAGTCAAGCTGGTAAATATTCTCACCAAGCACATTTAAATATAAATTAGCATAATTCTGCTGTTTAATTAAAACATTCATATTACGAGTAGTAACAAAAGCTGTATCATTTTCAAGCATCTTATAAAATGCTACAAAAGAAAATTTATTATTTCCTTCAATAACAAAAGAATCTTGTGGAGGAAAAACATATTTTTCTTTCCTACCATTATCATAAACATAAGTTCTTTCAAGAACAGAAATTTGAGGTTCAATATAATTAACCAAAAACCAAGGAACAAAAGGTATAATTTGATTCTTTTCTTCTACAAATTTATAAAATTCTGTTTGAAAATAATTTTGTTGATCTTTATTAAAATTATCAAAAAACCATTTTCTAAATAAAATCCAACGATCTTTATTAAACTCAAGTTGAATAAGTTTTCTATTATAAGAACCTTTAGAAAAATCAAGTTTGTTTTGATTCATTAAAAACAATTTATTATATGCGAGTATTTCTCACAGAAAAATCCATATCGGATTCAGTTGGTTCCATAGACTCCTCACTATTATTATCAGTAGCAGGAATACCATGAACAATATTATCAGAAGAAATTTTTAATTTACCAAATCTAGTTTCTGAATTATTATCCCTAACTCTGGATGTTGAAGCTCTAGACATTTCAAGACTTTCAACATTATAATCAAGAGGATCAAATACAGAAAATGAAGAATAAGAAGAAGATCTATGAGATCTACTTGATTTTAACCTATTATTACTAGGTTGTTTAAACTCAATTAAAACATTTCCATCTGGGGTTTGAATAACCTTACTTAATTTAGTTTGTATTACTGGTTGAATAGGAACAACATTTTCCATCATCCAATTTTCAGGAAATTTAACATCATCCCATTTTATTGGTTTCCTAGTGGTAATATGGGATTTACAAAAATTGGTTTCAATTAAAATTGTTTCATTTTTATTACTATTAATCATTTTATACATAGGATTCAATGTGTACAGAGGCTTATAATAAATACGATAAGTAATACTTATTGTTTCAGTATTAAGCATATAATTATAACCATGCAACTTTACATTTAAAGTTAAAGCATGTAAAATATTAACATCAGTTAATGATAATTGCAAATTTGGATAAACATTAAAATAAACAGGGCCATGAGCCAAACTTGATTGTATCACACCCATAATTGAGTGCTTCCAATTTAAATTACAAGCATCACGCAAGATAGCAACAAAACTATCAGGAAGATTATCAAGAGTAAGCGGTTTAAAAGCTATCTGTATTAAACCAATATGAATAAATCTATAATCAACAGATCTATATTTATCAATATCAGATCTATGAAAAAGTTGTAAAGTAATATCATCTTTAGAAATAGGAATTGTTTCTTCAGTAGTTTTTACCACCTGTTTGAGACCTATTTTCTCAAATGTTCCATATTGATAAATAAGTTTTGGATCCACTTTTGGAATGATCCATTTATTAAGAAGTTCAATATTAACTGGAAGATCTATTTCCTCCATAGTACTGTTCTTAATATTACTAGATTTTCCTTTAAGAAAATTCATTTTTTTTAAAAAGTGTTAAACATGCAATCATTAAATATTCCCTATACACCCATGGCTCCGATACCATCTGTGCACTGGATCTTATGAAAGGGGGGCCACAGATCAGGCGGTTAATCACAGCATTACATGATTGGGACTGTTTACCTGAATTAGAAAAAGTAATAACTAAGAAATTTGCTGAATTTAGAATTTCTACTCTTGATAAAGAGTTAGATGAGAGTGATTATAATAAAAAAGTTAGCGAAGAGATTAATAAAATTCAGAATTATGCAGATAGGCCAACAATGAGAACTTATTATTATCCTAGGCCTACACCACAAGATATGTTGCATGAAGAACAAGATTTAGTTCTTAATAATTCTTATAATGGTAAAAGCATCTATGAATGGAATTTGGATGGTTTTACTGAACGTCATATTTATAATTTGGTGCATCGTATGTTGATGTATTGTACTATTTGCAAGACTAATGGTAATAGTGATAATACTGTTGCAAAAATGATTATTGCAGGTTTTACGGGCCAACTTAAAGGTTGGTGGGATAATTATCTTTCTCTGAATAGTAAAGAGGAAATTCTTAATAGTGTTAAACAGGAAGGAACCAATAATAATACTGAGAATGCTGTTTATACTTTGATTGTTACTATCATAGAACATTTTACTGGTAGATATACTAAAAACTCTGAACATATTAGAACTTTATTAAATGGTTTAAAATGTCAGAGTCTTACATCTTTTAGGTGGTATAAGGACATCTTTCTTTCTAGAGTTATGGAGCTTCCTGAGTCAAATAGTGACCATTGGAAATCCAAATTTATAGATGGATTGCCCTCTTTGTTTGCCGAAAGAGTTAGAAAAAACCTTAGGCAAAATGAGTCTAATATAGACTATAGTAAATTTACATATGGCAAGTTAATAGGAACTTGTATTCAGGAAGGATTAGCTCTTTGTAATGAGATTAAATTAAATCAGCAAATTAAGCGTAATAATATTACGGAAAGAAAACAATTAGGTCAGTTTTGTGGTCAGTTTGGGATGGAAAACCCAAAACAGGTTAATAATAGTAAGCCACAAAAACATGATAATGAGAGTTATAGAAAAAAATCTAGGAAGAAAACTCATAAACAGACTAGAGAAAAACAGAAAGAAAAAATGAGACGTTATAGAGAGTCTGGTAATTATAGAGAACCTAGACCTTCTAATAGGACCATAAGAAAGAAATTTCAAAAATATGGTGCCTGTTATAAGTGTGAAAAAGTAGGACATTATGCTAATAAGTGTAGGATGAGAGAAAGAATTAATAGCCTTGAGATAGATGATAATCTTAAGGATATTCTTTATAAATTAATGTTAGAATCTGATGATGATATTGATTCTGCTTTTTTTGATAAGATAAATGAATGTGTTGATAGTTCTAGCTCTGAATGTGATCCTTGTAAAGAAGGATTGTCTTGTGATAATATTGCATCTGATAGTAGTAAATCTGATAATGATGAGATGTATAATTTAATTTCTCAGTTTTCTGAATTGAATGTTCTTAGTAATTATAATACTATTGAATTTTTGAAAATGATAAAAGATCCTATTTTAAGATCTAAAATAATAGATGAAATGGAAAATATTCCTTCTTCTTCTTCTCCCTCTCCAACTTCTTCTTCTTTTCAAAATAATATTTTAAGGGATAATGATCCCTATTCTATGTCTGAAGTTTATAAAATTTTAGAAAGTAGGAATAAAACTAGAAGTCCTACTAATGTGATTGATTTGAAAAAAGAAGTTGATAACTTAAAAAGAGAAATTATAGATTTAAAAAGAAATAATAATTCTTTAGAGGAAAGAATTAAAAGATTAGAAATTTCTCAGGGTAAACAGATTGTTCCTCAAATTGATAATATGTTTAATTTTCCTGAGAGTATCACTAATAATATTCAAAGTGATGATTTTCTTAATAAATTAGAAATGGTTACTTCACAAAAATGGCTTGTGAAAATAAAACTTTTAATTAGTAATAATTTTTCAAAAGAATTGATAGCACTAATTGATAGTGGTGCTGATTTAAATTGTATTCAAGAAGGTTTAATACCTACTAGGTATTTTGAGAAAACTACTCATATTCTTCGTACTGCTAATAGTGAAAAACTTGACATTAGTTATAAATTGTCAAAAGCTTTTATTTGTAAAAATAAAATCTGTATTCCTAATAGTTTTTTATTGGTTAAAAATATTTCTAATCAAATCATTCTTGGAACCCCGTTTTTAAAGAAAATTTATCCTTTAAAAATGGTTGATAAAAATGGTTTAATTGGTATTTATAATAATAATGAAATTTATTTCGAATTTATTGTTGAACCTTTTTCTAGAATTCTTAATAATATTGAGGAGGTATTAAAAGCAAAAACTAATCATATTAATTTCTTAAAACAAGAAATTGTTAGTCTTGATATTGATAATCAATTAGAAAAGCCTAAATTAAAAGAAAAAATTAATTTTCTTGAAAACCAATTTGCTTTATCTGTATGTAATGAACACCCTAATGCTTTTTGGAATAGAAAAAAGCATATTATTGATTTGCCTTATGATGATAACTTTGATGGTAATATTCCTACTAAAGCTAGGCCCTGTCAAATGAATTCTGAATATTTAAATTATTGTAAAAAAGAAATTGAGTCTTTATTACAAAAGAGCTTAATAAGGCCAACCAAGTCTGCTTGGTCCTGTACTGCGTTTTATGTTAATAAACATAGTGAACAAGAACGTGGTGCTCCTAGATTAGTAATAAATTATAAACCTCTTAATAAGGTTTTAAAATGGATTAAGTATCCTATTCCTAATAAAAAGGATTTACTTGATAGACTTTTTGATGCTAATATATTTTCAAAATTTGATTTAAAATCTGGTTATTGGCAAATTCAAATCGCTGAAAAGGATAAGTTTAAAACTGCCTTTAATGTTCCATTTGGACAATATGAATGGAATGTTATGCATTTTGGTCTGAAGAATGCCCCTTCAGAATTTCAAAAAATTATGAATGATATTTTCAATCCTTTTAATAATTTTATCATCGTTTATATTGATGATATTTTGGTTTTTTCTAATACTATAGAAAATCATTTTAAACATCTTAATATTTTTAAAACTGCTATAATAAATAGTGGTCTTGTTATTTCTAAACCCAAAATGGTTTTATTTCAAACTAAAATTAAATTTTTGGGTCATTTTATTGAAAAAGGAAAAATTGTTCCTATAAATAGAAGTATTGAATTTGCTTCCAAGTTTCCTGATAGAATTACTGATAAAACTCAATTACAAAGATTTTTAGGGAGTTTAAATTATATTTCTCCTTATTATAAAAATCTTGCTCAAGATACTGCATTGTTATATGATAGGTTAAAAAAGATTCCTAAACCTTGGAGTGAGAGTCATACTAATGCCATTATTAAAATTAAAGAAAAAGTTAATAAATTGCCTTGTTTAATGCTTTCTAATTCTAATTGGGAAAAAATTGTTGAAACAGATGCCTCTGATATAGGATATGGTGGTATTTTAACTCAGATTGATCCTAATAGTAAACAAGAAATTCTTGTTAGATTTTGTTCTGGTAAATGGAATGATAGCCAGAAAAATTATGCAACTGTAGCTAAAGAAATTTTTGTTATAGTTAAATGTGTGCTTAAATTTCAAGATGATTTATATAATCAGTTCTTTATAGTTAAAACTGATTGTCAAGCTGCTCAATTTATGTTTAATAAAGATTTTAAACATAATGTTTCTAAACAAATGTTTGCTAGGTGGCAAGCTTATTTAGCCCCTTTTAATTTTAAGATAATATATAAAAAGGGTAGTGATAATAGTCTCCCTGATTTTCTAACCCGAGAATTTTTACAGGGATGATCCCTTATAGGGGCCATAATCCCTTCTCTAATAGAGGAGGAAGAGGAAGCAATTATCGTGGCACGCCAATGCCATTAATAAAACATGGCAAATAGAAGCTAATAGCTTCCCCGGTTTCTCAGGCATCATATGCCTCTTCAACCTCTTCTGATCCAATTTATAAAGATCCCCTTTTTGCAGAATTTCTGCAATTCAAACAAAAACAAAATACAGATGAGTCTAATAAACCCTCTGTCTCCAACCAGTCCAAAAAGCCAGAACGAACTAATAAACCTTCTTTTGTGGATGTTACTTCTAATATTGCATCCCCAGTTGATGAGGATTCTCTCACAACTTTTGAGCAAAAAGATGCTAAGGATATAATAACAATCCTTGAGCATAAAGATCTTCAATGGAAGAATGATCCATGGGTAATACACCAAAGGTACTTGGATACAGCATCATATGCTGCTGGGTCTTATAAACCCAGAATGTTTTTTAAAAATATTCTTATTTTTACTGGCTCTTGTGAGGTTAATCATTATTTTCCTTACCAAGAGAAAAATGTTTTTAATTTTAGTAAAATAATAATTAAAAAATTAATTTCTATTGAAGAATGGGGTTTATCCTCATTAAAAGAAAAAGAATTTTCTGTTAATAGAATTACTTTTAAATTTAATTACTGGGATTATATCCAGGCTTTTAAAAATGTTTTTCTTTACGAAAATCCCAGGAAAAAACATACTTGGTTTATAAAAGTATGTCCTGAACTTTTTGATACAAAAATACCAAATTGGTTTTTGTTTTGGTGGCAATCATATGGTCCTACCCATAATATTCTTCCGGATCAATTCAGGCAGGCATATGACAAATGGAGTCAACATTCTCCAGAATTGATTGAAGCAGAAGAAAATGATGAAATGGCAACTAATAAAGCAGCCATGCTCTTTTTCATGGAATTTTCTATTCCTTGGATCTGGAAATGGGTTCCAGAAGTTGGAGTTACTGAAGATAATATTCCTTGTCTTTATCATTCCTATTATATCAAATGGTGGAACAAGATGCTGCAAATTGACAAGGAAAGAGGCCAAATGGAGGGTCAAGATACTCTAAATAATATTTTTAAAGCAACACAATTATACAAGGAAAAATTTGAATCTGATAAGAGAAAAGAAGCTTCATCATTGTTTGGAAAAGCTTCAGAAAAAATAAAAATGCACAAGGAAAAATTGTCCAAAGAAGACTTGCTTAAAGAAGTACTTAATATGGTACAAGCTGAGTTAAAAGGACAAGATGATAATGAGCAATCAGATGAAGAAGATGATAATGTATCAATGGCTACTTCATCCAGATCAAGGACAGATGACAACCAATATGGATGTCTGGGAGGTGAATCACAAGATCCCAATGAGGATATACCCTCAACACAAGACATTCATAACATTATTGCTTCCCTCAGAAAAGAAAAAGAATAGAGGGATAAAATAGTAATTTGTAATAGGAATTACTATTTGAACAGTAATATACTGTTTACTTTTACTATTTAAGTTACTGTTCGGATTTAAAAATTTTGAAATCCGCACAGTAGTGTCAGCTTTTTATTGTTCGGACTCGAAATGTTTGAAGTCCGCACAGTTTTTCTTTTGTCTATATATAGGTTTGTTTTGTGTTGTTGGAGGGAGGCGCTTTCCATTCCTCTCCACATTTTTCTTTTGTTTTCCCTTGATTTCCCCTCTGTAATTTCCTCGCTTGTAATTTTCCTTCTTTAAGTTTAGTTTTATTTGTATAATACAAGAACCTGCTGTTTTGAAGATCCCTTCTTGGTAAGCATTTATTTTATTTTATTGTTTTTAAATATTTATTTATTTTGTTTAACTTAGCCTAATGGAAGGCTAAGGTGTTTGTGTTAAACATGTAAGAGTTAGATATTTTCTATATATAGTTATGGTAAAGGTCTGTATATGTATAAGACTATGTAAGAAGGGTTCGGATCTCATGGTCTGGTTAGCCAGTTATGGTTGGATTCTGAGGCTTAACGGAACTCTAAGTATGTTGTCCTCTGGAAGTTTGCCCTTTTGCCCTTGTTAGTTGGGTTTGGCGTTTGTGGGCGTTTCTGGGCTCTTGTGTTCCAGAATTCATACTTAGTGGGCTTGTTAAATTCAGGTAAACAGTCCCAATCATGTAATGCTGTGATTCACCGCCTGATCTATGGCCCCCCTTTCAAAATTATCACTAGATCGAGTTAAAAGCAGTTTTCACCCTCATCACTATGAAAATGGGAGAAAAATTGATAGCTCTCTGTTTTTATTTTTAGTAGAAAATGAAAATGTGTCCAAAAAACAAAAACAAACGGGCCTTTAGTGTTTTGGAGATTTTGTGAATGTTTTGGTATTTTAAGAGATATGAGAATAGAAAATGGGGTTGTGATTAGTTGTGAGATAAAATGTGATTATTATTGTGATGTGATGGGTTGATGTGATATGAAGTTGTGATTGGTTGTGAGATTGTTTTTAGAATATATTTGATAAATTTATTTGAGATGATGAGATTGTTTTGTAAGTTTTGGTTTTTTGGATTTATTTGGAATTTATAATATTTTAAAAAAAAATGAATGATTTACATAATTAATAAATTAACTTTTTTTTTTTGTTATTTTTTAAAAATAGGCCATCAATTAATTTGGTGAGTTTCGAGTAGGTAAAGAACAAATATTTTTTTTCGTATAATTAATTTCCACATATTTTTAATTAATTGGATAAGTTGAAAATTTATTTTAAAAAAAAATCCGAAACAAAATAAAAAAACTGCGTATCGTTCAAAATTGATTTATATATATTTTTTTATTTTTCATATTCTACTTTATTATTGTATAAAAATTAATAATAATTTTTAAATTCATTTTGGGCAAATATATCCGACCAAATTTATAAATTTAAAGAAAATCAAATAAATAAATTAAAAAACAATGTTAAAGTTTAATATAAATTCTCAATATCAAATTTTAGTTTGAATTCATTCTGTAAAGTTCAAAATTGTGTTTGAGGTCGAGATTTTAGAGCTTTAATCTAACACATTAATGTTGAATTAGGGAATATTGAGATTTTTTTTACACTAAATTGAAATGGAAAAAAAATTATTAGTAAAATATACAGTTAATATATCACAATTATCAATCATCAATGCTAGATCAAAAAAAAAATAAAAAATGATTATAATCATTCTAATCTATTTCTAAAAATTATTATGAATCCACTTAAAAAAATGATAATAGAATGACTAACAAGTAATATAGATTAAAACATTTATTTCAATTAAAACATAATTAAAAAATATATAAAAAAATGGAGGCTCGGATCTATTATAGCAACGAGGGAAGAAGAATGCGACCGCGCCATGATTGCAAATCACCGGCTGTATGTGATAAATCACAACGCCATCCGAGTCGCCAAGCCACGATACAGGTCGGATTTTCCCCATGCCTGATCCATTGGCTCAGAAATTAGAAACAAAAAATAAAATAAAAATCATCACAGCCTCTTCTACGCCATCCAAGTTGCTGGCCCAAGAAGAATTATTGGATTTTCTCCATGCTCATTCCATTAGCTCAAGAATTAAAAAAAAAGGAAAAGGGAGAATCATCACAGCCTCATAAATTAAAAGAGGGAGAAAAAAAAAAAAAGAACCATCAAGAGTGGAGCGAGAGAGAAAAGTTACTATGCATTGGGATCTCTTAAACAGTGGAACAAGAGAGTAAAAAAGATAAGTGAATAGTAAGCGCCTGAGTTTATCTTCGAGTAAAGTCCCAAAAACTTATTTTAAAGACCCACGTCCAAGCATTACCTAGCTTCATATCTCGTGTTTAAATAACCCACAGGTTTCCCCTAATTAATTTTGGGGGCACTTATTTAAAAGTACAAAAAGTACTTTTCAATTTCATGTTCAGTCCCCACTTGATTTTTGTTAGAAAAAACTTCATAGTTTTATTAAAATTTTAGAGATCACTCCCTACTCACTTGATTTGACAAAAATGCCCTTGAGTATAATATTTTTCACTCATTTTTTCTCACTTCTTCTTCATTCACATAAGCAAACAGTAAACCCTATCATACGCTCATTACCAAAAACACAAAAAACGCAACAAGCTTTATGCCGGGAATGAGAATAATCGTCCAAGCCAACAACCACCAACCCGACATCTGCATTGTCTTCTTCTCCTTTTATTTTCATGATTTTCGGGTTTCTTCTTCTTCTTCTCGATTTCTTCTCAGTTGTTTCTGAGTTTCTTGTATTTTTTCGACGATGTCAACCAGTAGTGAAGGAGGAGTGTTCAATCAAGTGTTAGAGAGTTGCTGCTAATAAGACTAGTTCCATATAATGTCATAAATATGGTCTTACTGCATTTGACATTGAAGATGAATATTATTGACATCCTGATAAACCGAAAGGATGAATCAAGCAGCAGTGCAAAGAAGAGTAGTGATATTTTAAGGTAATACTTCTACAGAATCTAAACTGTACTGCAGTTTGTAAAGTTTTGTACTTGAAGTGTTCTGAAATTGTACTCTGTTTATTTGAAAATCTTTCTCTGCTTGGAGCGTTCTACATTATACTTCATTGCAATTAAAATTGCACTTCATCTCACAAAATTTGTACTCTATTATGTAAGTTTTATACTTCAAGTGTTCTACTAATGGATTATCCAAAATTGTACTACAACTTCTAACAGTTTATACTTGAAGTGTTCCCAAACTGTACGTTTTCTATCTAAAATTATACTTCATTTTACCAAAATATGTATTCCATTCATTGAAGTTCTATACTTCAATTGTTCTATTTATTGATTATCCAAAACTATACTGCAATTGCTAGGGTTTCATACTTCAAGTGTTTTGAAATTGTACTTCACTTTATCTAAAATTGTACTTCTATTTATGAAATTATATTTTATTTTATACTTCATTTTACCTAAACCTGTACTCTATTCATTGAAGTTCTATACTTCAAGTGTTATGAAATTGTACTTCATTTTATCTAAACTTGTACTTCAGTTATCTGAATCTATTATTTAAGTTTTATACTTCAAGTGTTCTACTAATGGATTATCAAAAATTGTACTGTAATTGCTAAGGTTTTATACTTCAGGTGTTCTGAAATTGTATTTCACTTTATTTAAAATTCTACTGCATTTTATTTAAACTAATTCTTCAATTATCTGAATTTATTATTTAAGTTTTATATTTCAAGTGTTCTACTAATGGATTATCCAAAATCATACTGCAATTGCTAAGGATTTATACTTCAAGTGTTCTGAAATTGTACTTCCTTTTATATAAAATTGTACTTCTATTTTATGAAATTATACTTCATTTTACCTAAACATGTACTCTATTCATTGAAGTTCTATACTTCAAGTGTTATGAAATTATACTTCATTTTATCTAAACTTGTACTTCAGTTATCTGAATCTATTATTTAAGTTTCAAGTGTTCTAAAATTTTTCTTCTTTTTATATAAAATTATACTTAACCTTTTACATAAAATTGTACTCCATTATTTAAGTTTTATAAAGTTCTATTAATTTTATACTTCATTTTACCTAAAGTTCTATACTTCAAGTGCTTTACTTATTGATTATCCAAAATTGTACTGCAATTGATAGCGGTTTATACTTCTATTGTTCTGAAATTGTACTTCGTTTATTTGAAATTACCTGACCATACTGAATTATTCTACATATTGTACTTTATTTTACCTAAAATTGTACTTCATTTGTCAACCTCAAGGGACGCAGTCGAGGAGGAAATTTGTTCGACCAATGCATCGCACAATGAATTAGCTTTAATTAGCAACTCAATTGATACATGGAGGAATTGCATATATGGAGAGGGTCAGACATTCAAGAATGCTAAGGGGTTTAGAATTATGCGGTGTCTACTTTGCGGTCATTTAAATACAAGAATTATGTTGTCCAAGATATCAGCTATTTTGTACCCCAATTTGGGAGAATTATACTTGATTTCCTAACATTTGTACTTTATTTCGGCAATTATGTATTTGATTTAGCGTGAAATTAGTATTTTTGCATGTTATCCGAGATATCAGTTATTTTGTACCCCAATCTGGGAGAATTATACTTGATTTCTTGACATTTGTACTTTATTTCAGCAATTATGTATTTGATTTAGCATGAAATTAATATTTTTGCATGTTATCCGAGATATCAGTTATTTTGTACCCCAATCTGAGAGAATTATACTTGATTTCTTGACAATTGTACTTCATTTAGGCAATTATGTATTTTATTTAGCGTGAAATTAGCATTTTTGCATGTTGTCCGAGATATCAGTTATTTTGTACCCCAATCTGAGAGAATTATACTTGATTTTATGACATTTGTACTTCATTTCAACAATTATGTATTTAATTTAGCGTGAAATTAGCATTTGTGCATGTTGTTCGAGATATCAGTTATTTTGTTCCCCAATTTGGGAGAATTATACTTGATTTCATGATATTTGTACTTCATTTCGGCAATTATGTATTTGATTTAGCGTGAAATTAGCATTTTTGCATGTTTTCCAAGATATCAATTATTTTGTACCCCAATTTGGGAGAATTATACTTGATTTTATGACATTTGTACTTCATTTCGGCCATTATATACTTCATTTCTTAATATTTTTACTAATATTGTTGAATTAAAATTTGTTCCATGATTTGCTTTTTAAGTCTTGGTAATTAATAACCAAACTCTAAAAATGTGTGTAATATTTATCATATGAATAAAATAATGTCAAAGTTTTAAAGTGTTAACCATTAGTGTTTAACGAATGAATGTTATCAATCGCAGTAATGTAAATAATACTTATGCTTTCAAAGATGTAAATAAATGAGCATTTGACGATAATATCCACCCTATCACCCATACAAATACTTACTTCGCCTAATTCGATAATCTCAAAATATTGTACTTAACCATCACTATAATTATTAGAGACTAATTATTCAATTGCAATAAGTGTGCTTCAATATAACACTATTTATACTTTGTTTGTTCTATGTTTGTACTTCATTTCCCTCGTATTGTACTCAAAATCGCTGTTCAGTTTCGATTTAATTGAAGTGTACTTCAACATAGCACAATTTATACTTTGTTTGTTCTAAGTTGGTACTTCATTTCCCTCATATTGTACTCAAATTCACTGCTCAGTTTCAATTTAATTGAAGTGTACTTCAACATAACACCATTTATACTTTGTTTGTTCTACGTTTGTACTTTATTTCCATCATATTGTACTCAAATTCATTGCCTAGTTTCAATTTAATTGAAGTGTACTTCAACATAATACTATTTATACTTTATTTGTTCTACGTTTGTACTTTATTTCCATCATATTGTACTCAAATTCACTACCCAGTTTCAATTTAATTGAAGTGTACTTTAACATAACATCATTTATACTTTGTTTGTTCTACATTTGTACTTTATTTCCATCACATTGTACTCAAATTCACTACCCAGTTTTAATTTAATTAAAGTGTACTTCAACATAACACCATTTATACTTTATTTGTTCTACGTTTGTACTTTATTTCCCTCATATTGTAGTCAAATTTACTGCTCAGTTTTAATTTAATTGAAGTGTACTTCAACATAACACAATTTATACTTTATTTGTTCTACGTTTGTACTTCATTTCTCTCATATTGTACTCTAATTCAGTGCCCAGTTTCAATTTAATTGAAGTGTACTTCAACATAACATCATTTATACTTTGTTTGTTCTACGTTTGTACTTCATTTCCCTCATATTGTACTCAAATTCACTGCCCAGTTTCAATTTAATTGAAGTGTACTTCAACATAACACCATTTATACTTTGTTTGTTCTACGTTTGTACTTCATTTCCATCATATTGTACTCAAATTCACTGCTCAATTTCAATTTAATTGAAGTGTACTTCAACATAACACCATTATTGCCCTCGTATTATACTCAAATTCTTTTACCGGAATATGAGCACGACCTCTATAATCAGTTCTTCCTTTATAGGGATCAGGCAATTCAATATTTGAGTTGGGTGGTTCATCTGCTGCCTGGATTGTGCTGATGTCTTCTATCTCCTGGGGTACAAAACACCAGCACATTAGATACGGAGTATCAACTATTGAAGTACAAAAGATTAGGACATTAAGTACAAATATCACCAACATGGAATACAAAAGATCAGTACGTTAAGTACAAATATCACCAATATGGAGTACAAAATATCAGCACATTAAGTACAAATATCACAAACATGGAATACAAAAGATCAGTGTATTAAGTATAAATATCAGCAACATGGAATACAAAATATCAACACATTAAGTACAAATATCACCAATATGGAGTACAAAATATCATCATATTAAGTACAAATATCACCAACATGATGTACAAAATATATTGCAGGTTTGAATGTTTTATACTACAGTTGCTTCTAAAATATACTGCACTTTCATTTAATATATATTGCAGGATTAAATATTTTGTACTAAAATTGCTTCTAAAATGTACTGCAGATACACGGACTATATACTACACTTTTAGTTAATGTATACTGCAGGCTTGAATATTTTGGTACTACAAATGCTTCTAAAATGTACTGTAATTACACAAATTATATACTATATTTTTGCCTAATGTGTACTACAAGCTTGAATGTTTATACTAGATTTGCTTCTAAAATGTACTGCAGTTACACAAATTATATACTACAATTTTGCCTAATGTGAACTGCAAGCTTTGATGTTTTGTACTACATATAATATACTAACACTTTCAGATGATTTCACCTTATAATTTCAGGTAAAACGAAGTATAAACCCCAAAAAGGTGAAGTACAACCTTCATGCCTTTCAAGTACAAATAAGAAACTTCTCATCTCACAAAAAATATATATATATATATATATATATCAAATGAGTTTAAGTGTTTAACAACTAAAAAAGGAATAAAAACCCTAAACATGAGAAAATAGACAAGAAATAAGTCTAACAATGAAAAATCACGGACATTTAAAATTGTAAATGCAGAAAATATACCTTGGTTTCTTTGCTCAGTTCTTTTTGTACTTTGCTTCTTGTTGCCGCTGTTTCTCCTTCCATTGTCGCAGAAAAATGACAGAAATTTTGGTGTCTTTTTTTCTCCCCTCTCTTCTTCTTCTCGCGTAATGGCAGAGGAACGACTTCTCTCCCTTTTGTTTGGCCGCTTGGAGAAGTCGTCGATTTCAGGAAAAAAGAAAAGAAAAGGAAAGCGTTATTCTTGAAGAGAAAATGCATTTCTCAGGTATTTTTGTTTTTCTTTCCAACTACAAGGATATATAGGTCTTTTTAAAATATATGGGGAGTGATTTCTAAGTTTTGTGAAAAAGTGGGGAGTTTAGTGTGTAAAATTCAAATGGGGACTGATTACTAAAATGAAAGTAGGATTAAGGATTTTTTTATAATTAACCGTTAATTTAGGGCCTGTTTACTTTGTGATATAAGATGAAAGGTGATAGGAGAAAATGAGGGATGAAGATTAGGATTGAGATAATTTTATATTTTTATTATTATATTTACTTTGTAGGATGATATGAATGATAAAATTTAAAATTAGTGTATTGAGAATATTTACATAAATATGAATTATAATACTTGAATAATTATAAAAGATTAAAGTACCCCTAGTTAAAATATTTTTCTATTTAGCATAAAGAAGTTAATTTTTCTCCATTTCAATACAACATCCAACTATTTCTTCTGTTTTTCCAAACAATCAGAAATTATTTTTTCTCCATTTCAATACAACATCTTTACACAAATTATATGCATTGATTTTTCTTTTAATTATTTTAATTTTTAATATTTTTAATTATTTTTAAATTATTTGATTGGCACCGCAACCAAAAATTATTTAAAGTTGCGTTTACTTTGTGATATAGGATGTGAGGTGATAGGATAAAATGAGGGATGAAAAGTAGGATTGAGATAATTTTATATTTTTATTATTATGTTTACTTTGTGGGATGATATGAATGATAAAATTTAAAATTATTGTATTGAGAATGTTTACATAAACATGAATTATAATACTTGAATAAATTATAAAAGACTAAAGTACCCATAGTTAAAATATTTTTCTATTTAACATAAAGAAGTTAATTTTTTTCCATTTCAATACAACATCCAACTATTTCTTTTGTTTTTCCAAATAATCAGAAATTATTTTTTCTCCATTTCAATACAATATCTTTACACAAATTATATATATATATATATCAATTTTTTAAAATTATTTTAATATAAATATATTTTTAATATTTAATATTTTTAATTATTTTTAAATTATTTGATTGGCGCCGTAACAAAAAATTATTTAAAATTACGACGTCAAAAATATAATAAAACCATCATACCTCAAGAGTGTGGGATGACTCCTCACCCAAATGGTCCATACAATTGCTGGCTGTTAGTTTTTTACGTGGCTCAAATTAAGAAAAGTAAACATGAAAGAGGCCGGATGTGAGCATTCACAGAGGGGGTCAGAATTTGAAACATGAGAATGGTATCTTCCCTAATTAATTTGAGGTATCAGGGCTAGAACTTGAAAGATTATTGTTGTTGGCTGGCAATAGATAAAGTTTTTGGAATATGTTTCTCAGAGGATTTTCAACAAATACCTTCAGGTACAGATCACTACTGAACTATCATCGCTCTACAGTATTCGCATTTGCTTTATCAACCTTAGAATTTCCCACAATTTCCACAAACAAGAATCCGAATCACTCTACTACCGACGAGTCCCGTGTGCTGAGCCAGCTTTCCGATGTTTTGCCCATATCAATTCACAACCCCATCGCTGTAAACTCACCCGGTAGGCAATTGGAAATCAGGGCTGTGGATGATTTTTTGCCGCCTGAAGACAAACTGCGTGGAGTTTTCCTACAGAAACTATGCGGCAAAGCTGCAATTTATCACGCATTGAGTGGGGTCGGGGTTGAAGCAAACGCCGATATTCTCGGTAAAGTACTAAATAGAGGTAACTTATGTGGTGAGTCGATGGTCGTGTTTTTCAATTGGGCGATTGAGCAGCCGAATTTTTCGAAGGATATTGATGCTTATCATGTAGTGCTTAAAGCGTTAGGTAGGAGGAAATTCTTTCTGCATATGATGGAAATTCTTAATGATATGAGGGATAAAGGAGTGAACCCTAATTCAGAAACCCTCTTCATCGTTATGGATAGTTATCTTCGGGCTCGCCAGGTTTCTAAAGCTACTAAAGTTTTTGGAGAATTGGAGAAGTATGGATTAACATGCAATAAGGAAACATTGAGTGTTGCCATAAAATGTCTGTCTCAGCGCTCGCACGTGGGCACTGCTTGTTCACTGTTCAACAAAATGAGAGAGAAGGTACAATGCGACTGTGCGATGTATAATATTATGATAGGTGGGTGGTCAAAGTTTGGTAGGGTTACTGAAGTGGAGAAACTTTTGAAGGAGATGGTGGATAATGGAATTGAACCCGGTTGTGTTACTTATAGTTATGTTATTGAGGGATTTGGTAGAGCTGGTAGAGTTGATGATGCTGTTAAGATTTTTAAGTACTTGGAGGAGAAGGGAAGTGCATTAAGTGCTGAGGTTTACAATGCCATGATTTTTAATTGTATTGCTATTGATGATATTGATGGGGCCCTGAAATACTATGAGGGGATGCTGAGTAATTGTTTAGAGCCAAGCATGGATACTTACACCAGATTTATATTGTATTATCTTAAAAGTAGAAGAGTTGCAGATGCTATTGAAATGTTAGATGAGATGCTAGGTCGTGGCATAATTCCTTCCACTGGAATTGTGACTGAATTCATTGTACCTTTGTGTAGGTATGGTCCACCTCATGCTGCATTAATGATTTATAAGAAAGCAAGAAAAGCAGGATGTAGAATATCGCTCACTGCCTACAAGCTGTTGCTTATGAGGTTATCTAGGTTTGGCAAATGCGGGATGCTGCTGAATATATGGGATGAAATGCAAGAAAGTGGTTATTCTTCTGATATGCAGGTTTATGAGTATATAATGAATGGTCTCTGCAACACGGGGAAGCTTGAAACTGCTGTCCTAGTTATGGAGGAATGTATCCGTAAAGGATTCTTTCCGAGCAAGATCATTTGTAGCAAACTTAATAACAAGTTGATGGATTCAAATAAAGTTGAGATGGCTTACAAGCTCTTTCTGAAGTTAAGAAACGCTCGAGTTAATGAAAATGCACAAAGATATTGGAGAGCTAAAGGCTGGCATTTTTAAGATTTCTAGTTTATTGGTTGGTGGTAGCAGGTTTCCCGTACAACCTTTTTTCTCAGTATTCATTAGTCTATTGAAAAAGCACAAACTGTTTCTGAGTCAATATCTACCATTTCAATGGATGCTTATATGCAGCTAACAGAACCACAAACCACTAAGTTCTAGGTGGAGAAAATGAATGAACTTGCAAGGACGCCACAAGTGCCGCGTTTGTAGTGGTAAGTAGAAAGTTTTTCGTGCTAGTAAATTACACTGCATAAAATTTGGTCGTTTGCATTTCTAATCTCTTCATTGTGAGAACCTCTTTGTCAAGATATTGGATCGAAACTGAATCATCTGCTTGCGTACTTACCATTTGATTGATTGCAAGTGCATCTTCTTTTGTTTCAAAAGATCAGATCAGTTCCTATAGCTGGTTTTTGTTCCGCTTTTGAGTTTCAAATTTAATGCTTAATCCACTTTAAGTTTGCCTTATCTAGTACAATTTTATTTGAAATTTTTTATTTTAATTACAATTTCTTTTCTACATTCAATAATATCTCACTTTATAGAGTGAGAAGGCATGGTTTCTCATCCCTGAAGGATTTGAAACTCAGGAGATTACTTCAGTGTCCAAACCCCCCCCCCCCCTCTTTCTCCTTTTTCTTTTTTTGAAGAATGTTGGATCTAGTTAACTTTGTTAGTGCTTTTTAGGATTGATTCTGAGGCCATTGTTTTACTCTCTCATTTCAGATTACATTTTTAGATTCATCAATATAAGATTAAGTGAACATGCTGACGAATACTCATGATATGTGGTAAACGACAGTCAACGGACTCCTTCAATACCTAGTTTCTCTAATCAGGTTGGTTTAGCAATTCCTTACGGTGGCCTCTGTAGATATTCCACAAAGCCCCATAGTTTATTAAATTTTATTTCTAGCTATTTAGAAAGAAAATAAAATGTCGACTGATTCCATGTTTATCCATGCAAATACTCTTATTCATGTTTTCTTAATATTGATGAACTTAATGTTTTGTAGTTGTGATTTGTTGAAGTCAATACTTTAAGACTTCATGAATTCTTGACTAATTATAACTTCAAGAGTAAGATACATATTGGTTACTGGTTAGCAGTGTATACTGAGAAGCTTGAATGTGAACCTGATTGTTTGAATTAATGTCATATCTAGCCAGTGATCATTTGATGGTCAAACATTTTGTTCTGAGAGGGCAAGGGTGTCTCCTTAGTCTTTAATGCTTCAACATTACATCGTTTACTACTTTGCTTTAAATTTGTGCCAACATTAATTAGATGAAGTACTTGAACTGTAAAAGCTGATTAACATGTTAATTGTGGTAAACAGGCTAATCCAAGACAGGGACGGATCCAAAACTGAGACTCTGGGGGGGTGAAAATTATAAAACATAAAAGTTCAAATATAAGTTCTATAATCTATGAATTCGATTGTATATAAAATCTTCGAACTTTTTCCCATTGAGCATTATATTGCCTAATTGGTAAGCGCTTTCCCGGATTTTTTTCTAATAAAGAAATATCAACATCTTTTTCCACTCTTGTAATTTTAGATTGATGTTGTTCTTCATTGTTGGATTGAATTGTTGATGACGGAGTAAAAGATGATTCACTAACTCTTATATTATCATTAGCTTTTCTCTTTAAAAATGAATCGATGGTATTAAGCTTGCCCATGATTATTTTATCTTTTTGTTTCAATCTCGTTGCAGTAAAAAAGGAGAGATTTTAATTGTTCTGTGAGTTAATATAAAGTTGTAAATGTTTTCTTTGGTTAGATCCCTATAAATATGTTCTCAAACAAATAAAATAAAAGTGCCCTAATCGGTCTAATCTAATTGTGAATTATTTAATTAAACATATGGGCCTAAAAATTTGTTTTAAACATTCCAAAACTAAAATAGGTATTAATACTAAATAATTAAATATATAAAAACTAAAACTTATTATAAAAATTCATATATATATATGTAAATATATATATACATATATTCAAGTATATACACAAACTAACTTATTCAATATATATATATACACACATATATATAAATGTGGCCGTGGGGGGCAATCACGAACCACCAAAATGTTGGGGTGGCCACTGCCCCCCCCCCCCCCCCCTGCCCCCCTGTGGATCCGTCACTGATCCAAGATGGATTGAGGAATCTTGAACTAGATTAACTTTAGTGTACCATTTGCATTTGTGCAGCTACTTATTTCTCTGTAAAGTGGAATCTCCAAAGTCTCAGAACCTCCTCTGCGAATTTACTCGACTAAGTTGAATTCTGGTTTTCTGTACTGTGATCTCCATAACATATTTGGCTTTGGTAAATATGGGACAAAACTCTGCTGACTTTGAATCTGATTTTTGTAAACTGCCAATGCTTAAATAGCCCTTTATCTCTTGATTTTGGATTAGGTTCCTTCTGCAAGGCCAAGACAAATGCTTTTTGCTGTTGCTGACAAGGCAATTATCCAGGGTCGCATTTGATGTGAAATTGGAAGAGGTATCTCCTTTTGTCGTTAAAATTGAATGTCAAAGTGAATTTCTTTTCTGATCTTGCTTACTGTTTGTGCGTCATTAGCGGTGTCCAAGTCCAGAATTTACTTCAACTACTTGATTGCTACCATCTGAATTTCTTCTCTTTAATCTCAGAAGAAATTCTCTTCACTTACCTCCCATAGTTTAGGTGCTAATCCCGATCACTTGGTTGAAATATAATCTCTCAAATAGCTCCGTAGGTCTACTTATTGAATTGTTTATTACATTAAAGACAGGCTTACCATTTCATCATAAAGTAAATCTTATTTCCTCTTTCTTTTGTTGTAAAATAAATATTCTCAATTATATCTTAGACTGAATACCATAAACCAGTATTTGAAAAGTATCGCTAGAAGTGGTATGTGACCAGAAATTAGTGTGGAACTCTCAATTCTAGAAAATAATTTGACACATCCTTTTTAGGCACTAAATCCTGCTTGTTTCTATCCCACTTTATGCAGATTAATAAGAGCACAGCTCCAGGACTGATTCCTGTAAGGCATATGAACCTCAAAGTAAAATTTGAACTTGTACTATTTGATCCTTTATTGTGTCTGAACAATGTTCTTGCCTCTACTGTTAGCGTGGATGGTTGGAAGTAATGGCCTAAAAGTAACACTTTTTCCCTTTTCAGTTTCAACGTCGAGCTAGCAAATGACAGGCCAAATATGCAAGATGTAAAATCATTGGCTATAGCAGCATCCCAAATTTGGTGAAGGTGTAAAGGATTCACCGTAACTCTTACATCCCAAGCACAAACTGCAAATCCAGCACAGCTATAGATCTGTTGAGAAGTTCATGTGTGCTGCTGAAGCCTAAAGTGAACAAAATTGCAGGAGTCATCGTGGTTTTAAGCTTTTCTTGAAAATTTGCAGCAGCAAGCAGATGAAGAATTTGCATCCAGGAGATAGCCAGATGCACTGCATAGAACTGGGCAGTATTTGGATTTGAATGTGGATTATGGCAGAGGGAACTGTAGCATGGGATGGTTTTGATGCTGTCAAAATGAACGGGTCCATGAACTACATCTGGTTAAGTTCCATGCACTTCATTTGTGGTTGTCGTTGGCTGGTTGTTTATTTGTTTGTTTTTGGATTTAACTGTCAAGGGACTGGACCGAACGGGATATCCTAATTCACAGCAAAAATTAGGTAGGTGTTTTAAGCGAATTCCTAAGATATATCCCACCTTGCAATAAAATTATTGTAAGCAAGTTTCTAAATTATGCGAAAAAAAAAAAAAAAAAAACCCAAAACAAAACTAGGAGTATATATAGAAAGGGTGCCATGCTAATATAGAAATAAATTGTCTGAAAATTTTAGAATGAAAGATCGACTTCCTTTTTAGAAGAAAGTTTATGATTGGTTTCGTCCATTTTAAAGACTCGGTATCCATGTATTAGTATAATTTACACACTGTCAAATCAATTTTTCCCTACGCAACGATGTTTAGATTTAATATGCACGTACATCTATTTTAATTTTTAAAATATATATATTTTTTTACCATAATAATCAATGACTACATCGTATTGTCCCTGCTAAGTGGAAAAGGGGGCAAAAGAAAACTAAAAAATGAACCAAGAAGGCATATCTTCTGAGAGAATATGCTACTCCAAATGTTGATCATCTAACTACAAAATTGAGCAATAAGTCCATTCGATAGTGAGAATTGTATTAGGAAATTCAAAATTAATAATATATTTTTTCAAAATCGTTATTTTTGAAAGCACGGAATGAATGAGTTTAAAATTTTATTCGTTAAAACATGTGAAAAAATTCATAACCGACTTTTTTGTGTGTTTAAAATTTTATGCATTCAAGCATGTGAAAAAACTCATAACCAAACTTTTCGTGTTAGTCGGCTGAGAGGGCATTATATTAATCTTACAAAATTCTTAAAGCATTTATGATAAAAATATTTTGTAAATTTAGAAAGCACCACAATTCATAATTTGTAACAAAAAGAGGGACCAAATTGAAAAGAAAAAACGATATAGTTTTGTGCTCCTTCTGCAATGTCAGCTGTCTCCTTTCCGCTTTTCGATTGGGGAAATTAAAACCAACGTAATAATAATAAGATCCAACCTCAGTATTACGATTAAAAACAGAGGAAAAATTATACTATAAAAGAAAGATAGTTAAATCTGCTGTTTAGTGTACTTGAAACGTCTCCCCGAATCTACAATCTTCATTATCTCCTTTTTCTTCTGGATCCAGGAATAGAATCTTCATTTTCCCACGAATTTTTTCGTTTTCTACAAAAAAAATCCGGAAATTTTCAGTTGTGGTTAAGCTGATTGTGCTGGAGAATTGCAGTATTTGATATTGCGACGTGATTTGATGGAATAATACGGTGATCTGGGGTTTAGAGAGGGGTAAAAATGGCGGTGGCAGGAGGGGTAGATATGGAGAAATTCGAGGCGTATTTCCAAAGGGCGGATTTGGATCGGGACGGCAGGATCAGTGGAGCTGAAGCTGTGTCTTTCTTGCAGGGATCCAATTTGCCCAGACAAGTCCTTGCGCAGGTCAGTTTTCGTCTTTGTCTTTTAGCATATTTTGATTGGTTTGTGGATTTTTTTTCCTTTATGACAAAAATTTTGCTTGACGTTTTATGGGATCCGTGGAATTAGTTGAGTTTAAGTTTATGTATTGAGTTGGAGATGTTTAGATGTGTAGAAGTGCTGGTTTTTTTGAAATGAAATGTTCTTGTTTAGTATTCAAGTAAATGCATGAGGGTTTTAGTGATAATTAGGATCTTAAGAGTTGTATAATGTGATAGACATGTTGAATAGCAGCGACGTTGGGATTTAACCAAGAATTGAGTTAGACCACCTACTTTTTGACTGGAATTTTATATTGCAGGAGAGGACTTAAAATGATCTGTGTTGTGATTAATCATAATCGATACAAGCTGTGCATATCCTTAGTCTTTTTTGCAAATTGCAATTTGATTGATTGTTGTAATGCTCCTTTCCCCCCCTTCTTTTCGTGAAAAAGATGATTCACCTTGATTTATGACTATGAAAGTAGAAGTTGGCAGGTTGAATTGAGGCTTTGCTTACAGATTTTGCTTGACCTTTACCATTTATCCTAATGATATATGTGATAAAAACTGCCACTCCTCTTACAGACAGATTTTCTGAGGGATAGAATGCACCCAATTATTATTATCATCGTCTTTACTTATATTTAAACCTTTCTTTACGATGATACCAATTGTAGACTTTTGAGATTGTTAAGGTTAGCCCATCACTGGCCATTCTTTCATTAGTTGCTTCAGAATTCCTTGCTTTAGGTAACCAGAAGATGACTTGTGTGCTTTGATCTCTTTTCTGCCTGTGGGTGAAACATGATCATTCCCTCCTCTTTTAGTTCATTCTTCTTGCCTCCTTTTGGTCAAACTTAGTCTCTCTGGAATCTGGTCCAGAATTTATTGATGAAACTATTGCTTGGACGTTTATCAATGTTGTTGTTTTATTGCAGATATGGACGCATGCTGATCAGAACCGGACTGGCTTCCTCGGTCGTTCTGAGTTCTATAATGCACTTAAGCTTGTTACTGTGGCTCAAAGCAAGCGAGAATTGACACCAGATATTGTCAAGGCAGCATTATATGGTCCTGCTTCTGCCAAAATCCCAGCTCCACAAATAAATATTGCAGCCACATCTATGCCACAGACAAATTCAGTGGCTGCTTCACCTTTACCACAGTCGGGTACAAGTGCCCAGCCATCTGCTCAAAATTTTGGTTTCCGAGGGCCCTCTCCTTCAATTACAAGTGTCAACCAGCAGATTGGAAGGTTGCCATCAACTGCAGGCATGAACCAACAGTTTGGACCTGTGCCTTCATCTACAGGCATGAACCAGCAGTTTGCACAGATACAACCTTCTAGTACAATGAACCAGCGGTATGGGCAGGTACAACCTACAAGCACAAGTATGAACCGGCAGTTTGGACAGTTACAACCTTCAAGTTCTGGCATGAACCAGCAGTTTGGACAGTCACCTTCAGGTACAAATATGAACCCACAATATTTCCCTTCTCAAGGTAACCAGTTAATGAGACCGCCTATATCCATGCCTACCGGACCAGCTTCACGTCCACCTCAAGCTGCTGGCAGTCCTAATATTTCCAGGGGCATGGTGGCTCCTGGTCTTCCAAACTCAAATAGTGATTGGCTTGGCGGGAAAGGTACAGCTTCCACTGGACCAATGACCCAAGTCTCAGACAGAGGAGCTAGTCCCTCTATTTCGCCAGTCACTCCAAATTCTCAAAATCTACTTTCAGCAATTTCCCCAGCAGCTGCAAAGGATCCTAAAGCATTAGCTAGTTCAGGAAGTGGGTCTACTTCGGATCCCATGTTTGCAGGGGATGTGTTCTCTGCCAACCAATCCTCGTCCCAACAAATTTCTTCTGCACCACAACACCCTGCAAGTAGTTTGCCTACCTCTTCAGCAATTGTTCCAGTCACTTCAAGTCCCCAGCCTTCAGCCAAGCCTGATCCATTTGAAGCTTTACAGAGCACTCTTGTGAAACCATCTACCGGGTTTCAGGCTGCACAGACATCATTTGTCCCAAAGTCTAATCAACAGGCTCCAACTCAAGTTACTTCCTTGGTCATGTCATCTGGAGTCCAAACTGGTGTAGGGAATTCAACCTCAGAGCAGTCTCAGGTTTCATGGCCAAAAATGATACGTGCTGGCATTCAAAAGTATGCAAAAGTTTTTATGGAAGTAGACACTGATAGAGATGGGAAAATCTCTGGCGATCAGGCACGCAACCTATTCTTGAGTTGGAGACTGCCAAGAGGTAGAAAACATTGTAGTTATTTTCAGTCCTTGCTCTTGCATTTTCTTATGACTTAAAGTTTGGCTTCTTTATTGACCATTCAGTGTTTTACCGGTTTTATCCAGAATGCCTTTGAAACCTGCATGCATGGAAATGTTGCTTCATGTATAATTTCTGTTTTGTGGATTATGTGGAACTCAATATGTTGACATTTAAGGTTGGAGTTTGATCAGAACTTACATAGAATCCCTTCTGACACTATCTGTTTACCTTGAATTACCTGTAACTGAGCTTGTTCAAACTGTTAGAAATGAATTTTAGTTGTGTTTTTTCTTCTTTGACAATCCATTTGGAAGTTTTGTTTGTGATTCTGGTCATATTGAGAGCAAAATTGTCTGTCATCAATTATGAATTTATGGCATTATCCTAAAGATTGACTGAAAAATACAGAAAGCACTTACATAGTTACTGCTTTTAGTTTTTATCATCCCTGGTATTGAAAATTCTTATGTATTTCCTCGCTTTTTAATCAAACCTTGCAATTTCATAAAGCACCTTGATCCCATTGTTCATCCAGACAAATACTTCCTAGTGATTACTTAATTTATACATGTGCTATGGACCTTATTATCAAGTTAATATATTTGAGGAGTCTGAGTTGAGATAATAGTCTGGAGACAAATTCCTTTGTCCAGATGCATTGCTCCTTCTAATATTAATGGAAGTTTGTCTATAGATATTCTTAGTTATCCAGTTAATGAGGCGGAATTATGTTATATGTGCATTAGAATGATACTTTTTTTTGTTTCCCAATTCATTGAAAGCCTTTCAGAGTCTTGGATACCATCATGCTTAATAATATTTTATGGTGTCCATTTCCAGAGGTGTTAAAGCAGGTATGGGATTTATCGGATCAAGATAGTGATAGCATGCTTTCTTTGAGGGAGTTTTGTATTGCGCTCTATTTAATGGAGCGGTACAGGGAAGGACGCCCTCTTCCATCTGTGCTGCCCAATAGTGTCATGCTCGATGAAACTCTATTGTCTTTGGCCGGTCCGCCTACAGCTTATGGAAGCATGGGATGGGGTGCTGCTACTGGTACTGATTAACTTGTGCTTCAAGTATTTTAATTGTCATCTCTAACATTTAGTATTGTAATGCTTATTCTTCTCTTGACATGTAGGCTTAAAACAGCAGCAAGGCTTTCCTGGCGCCCGGCCTATCACACCTGCTGGTTTAAGGCCTCCAGTGCGGCCGTTAGTGTCTCAGGCAGATGGATCTATGCAATTCAATCTGAATAATGCTAGAGGTCCTGCAATAGATAATCTCCATGCTAATCAACTCAGTAATGGGGAGGCGAATTCGTTGGATACTAAGGGTCACGAGGCAGCAGAAACCAGTGAAAAGGTAGCTGTTGCCTTCCCCTATATCTTTCTTTTCCTGTGTCACTATAGAGTTCTTATCCAGAACTATGTTTTGCTGCTATGAATGCTTCTGAACTGAATCATTTTGATCTTGTATTGTTATCTATTTGAATTTTAAGACAAAATTACTTGTATATATGAAGTTTTACAGCAAGCTTGCAGATTTATAACCTAGAACATGGATTATTATTTCTCCAAAAAATAACTCCTACGATGAAAGAAGTTTTTGTCTGGAATACGCTTACTCAAAATTGGCGAAAAAGCTAAATAATTTGAATGAGAATTACCTTGACCGAGGATGTTAAGGACCATATTATGTTTTCCAGGTTGATAATTTTAGAGTCATAGCCTTAACGCAAAAACTACTTTTCCTCAAAAGTTAATCCCAGCGATCTGTTTCTCTGGCAATTTGTCCTTATTGAAGATAATATGGTCCTGCTCTTGTTCTGGTTGGACTTTTGCTAGGATCAAACATAACCTCTCTTCTTTTGCATGTTCTGGAATGAGCAACTTTTGTGAGACTTGGTTTGAAACTATTCCTTTGATTAATGCTAGGTTGACAACAATGAGAAGGCGCTTTTGGATTCCAGAGAGAAGCTTGAATACTATCGAACAAAAATGCAAGACCTTGTGAGTTACTGTACTCTGAGCATTCACTTTCTTATTGCTTTCATTCTAGAGCCAATGCGTTGTCTACAAATACAAGTTTATATCCCTTCTCTATCAAAATTACCTTTCAGGTTTTGTATAAAAGTAGATGCGACAATCGACTTAATGAAATTACCGAAAGGGCTAGAGCTGACAAGAGTGAGGTATGCTTTGACATTTAAGACAAGCATTTTCATTAACTCCATTACTTCTCTGTGGTTGCAGTTTTTCATAAATTTTTGAAGAAAATTACAATTTAATTTTCAGGCTGAGTTACTGGAGAAGAAATATCACGAGAAATACAAGCAGGTTGCAGAGATTCATTCTAAATTAACTATTGAAGAGGCTTCATTTCGTGAAATTCAGGTAACTTTCACATTCATCCTACTGCCCTTCTTGATATTGTCTTATTGTTTGCTTTTGATTTTTGACAGATCATATAATTTATGACAGAGAATTTCATTAAGATTGCGTTTGCGACAATATAAAGTGGGTTGATAATGAAGTTCGTTTCCTAAATTATGTTCAGCATCAATACTCATTCCGTAAATTATGGAATGATCTGTTCCCCTCACCCTCTTGCATTTGTCTGTGCTCAAAGTACCCTCAACTATTTTGAACAATTATATTGCTGACATGACGTGATAAAAGAAGACAAATATCTTGTAATTCTTTCCACAACTTCCCTAACACTACCTGCCCCTTCTCTTCGATACCCCCTGAACACCAAGTTTTCTTCCTTCCTTTCCCTGACCTACCTTCCTCTGGAATCACTGCATCCTCCACCACCATAATCTACCAAATCCAGTTTGTACCCTTATCATAACCACTCAGAACCTTCTTTCTTCAACTCCACTGCTCTAAGGCCCCATCATTCCTGTAAGCACACAACCCTCTTTTATCAACCTTTTGTCTCTTCCTCTCTAAAGCCCAACTCCCTGCTCATACCTATCCCAAGTGATTGCCACCAGGATCCACAAAAATGGTCGTCATCCCATTGCCCTTCCTAAATAGTAGCCACCATCAACACCAGCTGTATAATCTTCCCACAATATCTCCACCCTCTTAAGCCAATCTCACTAATCAAGCATAGAGTACAATCACCCACACCAACATGATTTACTGTTTTGTCCGTTTGGTGATGATCGGTGTTGCTTTTGCATTTTCTACGGGAAGATTTAATTCTTCCTTTCTAATTTATTTGTGGCAAATTAAGATTTCCTAATTTTATATATGCGCCTTATCAATTGAGTTACCAGTATTAGCTTAACCGCATGAATTGATGTTTTAAAAATGAATTTTGTGGACAAAGGTATGGTTGGTCATTTTACCGTAATGTATGGGGTACGTTCGAAAACTGCATTGTAAAGGAGAGACTGGATCAATATGAGGATTGTGATTTCATGCCATTGTTGAATTTTTCATACCAAAAATATGACTTGTTGATTTCTTCTCATTCCTATATATATTCATTCTGTTCCTAAGTAGATTCTGTTTCCATCTAAATCCACTCCTGCACTCCGATCACCATTTAACTGATTCAGAATGCAATATACTGCATTTCTAGGAGAGGAAGATGGAGTTGCAGCAAGCAATCATTAAAATGGAACAAGGTGGAAGTGCAGATGGTATTCTTCAGGTTAGTACTTACTTTGCTGGGATGCATATCTGTGTTTGACAAACCCTCTATTTATTTGAACTTGTGCAACTTTAATGCATTCTTTGTTTGTCTAGGTGCGTGCTGATCGTATACAGTCGGATCTCGAGGAACTATTGAAGGCATTGACTGATCGTTTCAAGAAACATG
The DNA here is from genome assembly GCA_018894105.1 of Jacaranda mimosifolia. Taxonomy (NCBI): domain Eukaryota; kingdom Viridiplantae; phylum Streptophyta; class Magnoliopsida; order Lamiales; family Bignoniaceae; genus Jacaranda; species Jacaranda mimosifolia. The sequence goes on along the minus strand of CM032131.1, from coordinate 1,735,642 downwards.
CCATAGAGATGAAGCCATCTGCACTGATTGAGCTTCCCCCAGGTAATCCTGCTAACATTTGCCTAGTTTTACCCATGATTTTACATTCTCATTGGCTACTTTGCTTTTAAGTTCCTCTTTCGTTTAATTCAACTTATATCTGTATCTGCTACCTAATTTTTCTGTTGCACTTTTTTGTGTTATTATCTGGAGTTCAGAGTTTGTACAATAGTCCAACAGTTTCTTCTAAACTTTTAGCTTTGATATTTTATAAATAAAATTTTATGTTACATAAAGGGTCAACCTAAATTAATTTCTTTACGGTGGTTGCTATATTTGATGCCCTTGCACCTAAAAGCCCATCCTAGATGGCTCCAGGAAGGACAAAAAGGAAGAAACAACTTATATGCATCAGTTGTCTATAGTCTAGTAGGTGTTACTTATGGATCAATCTAGACACCATTAATTATGTGAATCAAAATCACAGCCATCAAATAGATACAAACCCAAGAAAGATGAAAGACCAATATTATTTCCAAAAAAAATATTATGTAACTGTCTACATTTTGAATATAATAAAAATATTTTAATATATATTATATGTTATATTTAACAACATTGTTTTAAGGATTTACCAAGGTGTCGCTACTTCAAGAAGCAACACCTTTTTTATAAGTATATAAACTTAACCTTAAAGTGAAAAATATAACTATAGTTTTTATTTTCAAATACTTTTTTTTACAAAGATGGCGACGCCTTTGTATATAAAAGTATTTGAATATGCCGACACATTTCAGATAATCCCTTTAAGGTTATGTTGGTCTTTTTGGCTTTGTTCGGTTTCTACCTATTTGATGGCTGTAATTTGATTAATCTATTGTCTAGATTGGTTCGGTAGGTGTGATCCCTACCAGACAATAGGCAACCTGTCTTTTGGGGATTTGGGTCTGGTACCCAAACTTCCAGGCTGCAAATTTTGATAGCTGACGCCAGCCGGCATACTAAAGATAACCCAACATGTGGGGAGCCTGATCGATTATTGGGTCAAGCTCAAGCCTGGTTCTATCTCTTTCTTCACACACACACACATGCAGAAACTCTCTCTTTCTCTCTCAGCAACAACGATGGGAAATACTGTGCCGGAAGAATAGAAATAGAAGGTTAACAATATAATATGACAGACATATCCTAGGTTAAAATATCAGATGCACCATATCCAAACTCTGGATTCTCACCAGAAGAATTATATAAAATAAGTCAAACAACAGAACAATGTAACTATAATACAGGAACAGGATAAAGCGAAAAGAGGTCTAGCTCCATAGGGAGGTGTGGACAGCGAAACAAGTGGTGAAGCAGCAAAAAATTAAAAGAAAAGTGGAGACAAGAGATGGTGAATGAAAGGGTGAGGGAGACATGACAGATATCGATTGGGTGTGGGAGTGAAGCAAGAGAAATCAGCTGGACATTGGCCTTGAATAGCTGGAGTGATTGAGGATACTAAAGATATGACGGCCTCTGGTCTAGATCTTGAGTCCCTGGGGTGTTTGATACTTTGATCTTGGTTTAACATTTGACTTGAGGACATGAGGCTAGAAATTTAAGGGATTTATGCTGAGAAAGATAAGAACAGTATCAATCTTCTGTTATCATTAACTTCTAAAAGTAAACTTATATACCAGACAGGGTGTTGTGTAGCGTTTTTAATACATGAAACTCAAACCAATGATATGGATTGAAGATCGGATCACCTGATGTCTAATAAATTAACCAAACAATCTGATCTGTTTTACTGACAGTTTGGTTGCACCTAGAACTACCTGCTCCGGGTGCCCACCCCTGCTTATGGGCTTTATATATTTTTATTGTATCTGAATTTGATAGAATTCCTATGATTCATCAATTACTAATTTTTAGGTCATGATTAAACTAATTCGAAGTCATTTTACTGTTTATCTGTTGTCTATGTAAGTGTTTTGTGCTTGGATGTTCCTCAAAGTAATGTTGTAATGACACTTGTAATTTCTTAAGGTTGGCATCCTGGGGTTCCAGAGGTAGCAGCAACATGGGATGAAGACTGGGACAAGTTTGAAGATGAAGGTTTGGCATCTCTTACACTTGGACCTTAAGTTAACCCTTCCCCTAGACTCCCATGATTATTGTCTGTGAATTGAGCAGAGTGCTAACTGCAAACATGTGATGACATCCCTAATTTATTTTACAGGATTTTCTTTTGACGTTGCTGTTCCAGCAAATGCCAAGGCAGTATCGATTCACACAGAAAATTCTTCCCCAACTCGTAGCTTTTCCCCTGATCCAGTGTCAAATGATGCCGCGTCTGAAAAACTCTTTGGAGCAGGAGTTAGTGCCTTTGATGCGGAGTCAGTGTATACTGCAGATGAATCAAATAGCCCACGAGGAAGTCCGGGGAGGCAAACAACACATGAAAGTCTATCTGAAGAATATTCAGAGAATCATTTCCGGAAAAGCTCCGATGGAGATGCTGAAACTCACAGGTTTGGTGTTTCATTTTTATCTACTGTCACATTGCTTCATCTCTAAGTTTTCTGATCTCTCTGTAGTATGAAATTCTTGACTGCTCTTTTTTTTTTATTTTTTATGTTTTCCTTGCTCCACAGAAGCTTTGATGAACCTAGTTGGGGTAATTTTGACAACAACGATGATATAGATTCAGTCTGGGGCTTCAATACTAAGGCAAGTAACATGTTCATAAAAGTTGGTATGTCATGCTGTTGAGTATACCGCAAAATCTATATCGAATCTGAATTGTGATCATTGTAATTGCTAAAAGGGGAACTTTTGCTTCAGCACATCTGGGATAAAATGTTTGAGGACTTATTGTGTTCACATTGGCAATTTGTTCATCTCCATCCCCAGCCCATGTTTCCCTCCTTCCCCCCCCTGCAAAGTCTCACATGATGAAAAAGATGAAAAGAAAGGACATGCGATGGTTGGGGATGGGTGGCATAGTTTCTCTGTCCCAAGATATCAACAATCAGCATTGTGGATTTCGTTTGTTGCTTCATCACATTTAGTAAATTGACTTCAATTAAGTACCTTGATGAGCTAATACTGTTTTTATATAAACATCCCTTTGATGCCTAATATCACTGATACCCTACCATCATCACTATTTTACCTGTCAGGACTCAGATCATGGGAAGCATGAAGAGAAATATTTCTTCGGGTCTAATGATTTTGGTGCAAGTCCAGAAAGAAGTGGCTCCCCTCACACGGACAGCACATTCCAGAAAAATAGCCCATTTTCCTTTGAGGATTCTGTTCCTGGAAGCCCCCTTTCCCGGGCTGGCAACTCTCCAAGATACAGTGTTGAGTCGAGAGATCCCTTTTTCGACAGTTTTTCAAGGTATGATTCCTTCAGCGCGCAAGATCGTGGCTCTTCACCCCGTGGGGGGACCCTCACTAGGTTTGATTCCATAAACAGCACAAGAGGTTTTGATCACAGCAGCAACTTTTCATTTGATGATTCTGACCCATTTGGTTCCAGCGGTCCGTTTAAGGTTTCATCTGAAACTCCAAAAAAAAAGTTTTGAAAATTGGAGTGCTTTCTAGCTGGGGGATCTATACTCTTAAAATATTCATGAGCAGCAGCATTTAGATACAGTTTTGTAGTATACTCCACAACAAGGGTTGAGAAGAAAGACAGCCGACTTATATTCTGCTGCATCTATACCACTGAAGATTAACAAGACGAAGCATGGGCATAATAATTTGGAATTTGTGGGGAAAAGATCGTCTTCTTTCCCTTTTTTGGCTGAAGAGAGTTTTCTTCTTCTTCTTTCTTTTTTTCCCCAGAATTTCCCCCCTTTTTCTCTTCCTGGCATTGTTTGTCATTTGTTGTTTCTTTTTCCTTTCTTTTGGGTGGGGGGGGGGGGGGGGGGGGGGCGGCGGAGCGGGGTTGAATTGATAAAGGAAAATTAATCTCTGTTGTGTAGTAATTGACAGCAAACATCTTATATGTATTCCTTTGTATCCATATCTGATAATCGGTGCTGTATTGGTTTGTGTGGATTGTCAGTTGTGATGCTTGAAAGGATTCTCATGAACATATATTGCTATTATGTGCCAACTTGCCATTTTTGGATTTTCGCTTCAGAAATTATTTGATTTTCGAGTTGTCTCTACTTATAAACTGTGAAACAAGTTTTGTCGTCTCACTATGCATGCCATAATTTCTCTCTCTATCTTGCAGAAATGCTCTAATTGTTATTGAGAAGAGATCAAGAGATGGTAACAAGATATTATATTATCCAATTCAAGGTCCATGTCAGACATTCTTGTAGTGTAAAACTTTTGAGAACTAGACAGATCAACGTAAATATGTGGGATATTCTTGAGAGAGCGTTTAGTATGCGGAATATCATGTAGTTAGTGAGAATATCATAAGGTTTTAGCTAACCTTTCTTATGGTTGTTTGATTAGATCGTTACAATCCATTTGAGGAGTAAACAGATGGTGACAAGTATAAATAAAAGATGAGATTGTGAGTTGCAGTCCCAAAGTATTTGTTTATTTGAGTAGTAATTCATTTGTTGACTATAGATTATTAGTGGAACATTGGTTACTTTTGATTCTTGACAATGGATAAGAATTTAGATCCCTAGGCGATGTCCAGTGTTTTAGAATACTTCTTGTAAATATTAGAAGAATTGGACATATTAAAGCACCCACTATACCATATGCTGCATGCATCAGTTGCCCGTTTTGGTAGCTTTAAATTGATCCCAATAACATCTATTTTCAGGCCATAATGGACAAGACAATAGATGCCCTGATCACAAAGAAAAGAACATATAGTACAACTTAATAAAACGATAGAAATTAAGATTTTCAGTCATCATCTTTGAAACAGTTTTTAATATCATTTGTCATCACATATTTATAGTGTTGATTAATAAAATAGAAATATATCCATGCTGTTATGAAATATAAAAGTGGATGTAGAATTGGTGCCATTTAAATCAACAAATTTATAAATCAAATTATATAGAAGTTTCGAAACAAGAGTTGCACCAATCAAGAGTTGTGATACTTTTTATCATCTTCTAATTATAATTATCTCCTTGTTCCTAAATTCTGACAATTAACCACAACTCCATAATAAAAATTTATTTGATTGCAGTAATATTTCATTGATGCATGCACTACTATGAAAAGACTAACAATCAATTTTCAATTATATTACTCAACTCAAAATCTTCAGAAAAGTGCACAAAATTATTAGTTAAACCACAATCTCAATGTGCTTATAAGACAGATTATTACTTTATAAAAAGTTAAATCTAACTATCATGATGAGTTAAAATAGACTACTAAATTAATCCAACAATGATATAATTGAGATGGTCAAATATTTATGAATAATACAATGTTTAAAAATTAAAATAATTGTAAACCCAAAATATACAATAAAATGATTACTTATTGAAAATAAGTAAATTAAAAAAAAAAAATCTTATTTCCAACATTGTGATTTGTGGATCCAATTTAATTGAAATGTTCTACTTGCTACGAGGATTAAAATCATTTATTAACCTTGAACAAATTGCTCTCCCCTTCGGCGAGGAAGAAAACAACCAATCCAAACATGATGGGAGTTCAAATAAATATGCATACAGAATCAATGTGCTTCCGAATTGGAGCTGCTGTAATGGGAAGTGTTGCTCTCAATATCTCTGTCTAATTCTACCATGACAACTATGTCAGGCCCAAATCAACATAGTGAAAGATTTGGATGCCAATTTCTTGATTTTCTCTCAGTTCTTTGTTTCTGTCTTTGATGTCACTTCTCCCTTCTACCATGAAGGGGAACAAAGATGATCTAGGGCCAATATCAAATGGTGTTGGAGAGACCAAAATTCTAAACATGGAGAGCAAGTTGCCAAGTTTCATAATGTTCCTCACCAACGATCTGAGTTGAAAGATATACTGCTGTATGCCGGATACATCCCTTTGGTAGCTAATCCCTTGATAGTACGGTAGTATCATCTAAATGTGCAAATATCATAGCGGCAACAAGACTTCTTATAAAGAGCTCAATTCGGTATTCAAGATGGTCGATAACTGATTACAGAAGGCATTCCACCCAACAAGGTCGATACTCAACATCCCACTTGAATGAAATGGAAGATATTATTAAGCTTGTGAAATTAATTTCAAGAGCTAATTCAATGACACCACATATAAAGTTTTGCTCATACATCATAATTCAAAATTAAGTCAAGAGTTTAAATGTTTTTCTCAAGAAAATCATACGTTGGAAAAAATTATATATCTCGTGAACTCTGTGGAATGTGGTCGCATATATGTCGAAGCTTTTCATAAGAATCAAATATTTGTTCAAAGTACCTTATTGGAACATTCCTGCAAGATTGAGAAGCTCTGTGGCAATATGTTAGCTTCACGTAGATCTTTGAAAGACTCATCTCCAGTACAACTGCAGAAAGAATTGATTACGATGAACATGATGAAAATGAGAAAAGTTGATGATTTAATTCTAAAATGCAACTAAAGAATATCTGAAAAATAAAATAAGGATAATACTGATTTTTTCAACTCTGTTGTAGCATGGTTTTCTAGTATTACATTTCAAGTTCGAATGAGCTTAACATTAGATTTAAGAAAGCAAGAAAGAGGAATATACTCCAAAAACATTATAGGAAAATCTGATTTCTGAAAGATGAGATGAGACAACTTTGAATCATGGATATAAGATACAAGATGGTTCCAACAAAACTAAAAAGATTTTATATTCTATTCTTTTTAACGAAATATGCGAGCTTTCGCGTTTTGAATATGATACTGCAGAGATGATCAGTAATCGGCAGCATTAACAATATGAGATGATCAATATGTTTGTAATTCACACTGATGATGTCCTAAAGAGAATAAAAAATAATTTAAGGTCAAGTAAATAAGGGTAAAGTGTCATGAAATGTGCTATAAAATAAGAGCAATCTGAAAGTAAAAGAGCTTCTTAAGAGATTTCATTTTTACGGCGCCAAGACCAAGAAACTAAGGAAGTCCAAGGGTCTTCGACTACTCGCCTGCTTTTGATTGGTCTTTGATATCTCAGCCCTGGTTAAATTGCTTTCTAGAGGGATGGATGACCTTTGACTTCACGACCATTACTGATTAGGAACCAATTTACATAAGGTCATTGAAATGACATAAGCTGTCATGCACCATTCAATCCATATACACCAAAGCACAGTAGGGCACAGGATATAAGAAAACAGCAGTTGATTTCTGGGTAGGCCACTTCTCTATTCGTCAGATGCAACTTACTGAAATTTAAAACCATAATTGTTAGAAGAAAAAACAATTACAGGTGCTGTTAATTTTAAAGGAAAAAGAACTAAGCATTGTTCACCATCTTGTCTCTCTAGTACATGCAGATGAGTACAATAATGTTACCTTGATCCCTGAAACTATGTCTGTATCCAATTCTTCATTGGCCAAAAGTACTAGAGACATTGATCCCTTCCTAAAGCATATGGCAGGATCAAAACTACATATACATTGTAGATTAGCTAATATTTGAGAAACTGCAAGTGGGACACAGGAAAAACAGGACAAGAAAAACACAGCATTATGTCAAGAAGTAAGATAATGAGAATGTGACATGCTTTCATTACCATTTGTCTTCTTCTTTTGAGATCCAACTTCTTCTTCAGTACAACTTGGGCCAAATTTGGTTTGCCTTCTCTATTTAGTCCATATATAATTTTCCGAAAGTTAATTGTACTGGGAATAATCCCATCGTGCAGCATTTCAAAAATAAGTTTGAAAGCTTCTTCAGACTTGCCCATTTTACAGAGGCAATCTATAAACATAGAGTAAGTTTTAAAATCAGGTGATGGGCCAGTCTGTTTTAGATGATCAAAAACATTCCAAGCATCACTAACCTGCCCTAATCTCACATATCCACAAATCATTGCTGAATAAGTGACAATGGTAGGCTGACAACCCTGTTCTTTCATTTCCTCCAGAATTTCCAGAGCTCTATTCATGTCTTTCTCCCTAAGAAAGTGAATTATCAGAGCTGTGTATACATGAACAGTAGGATGAATCCCAAGTTGTTTCATATATTTCATCTTTCCCAGTGCCTCTTCCAATTGTCCCCTCTGTAGCAAACCATGAATCAAGCTACCATATGTGTACTGGTCTAGGAGATTTCTTTCAGAACCAATTTCATCCATCAAGGCCAAAGCATCTTCCAACTTCCCTGCCCGACAAAGGGCCCTAAAGTACAAGGAGTAAGATAGTGGATTTGAGAAACCAAATTTTTGTAAAGATTCAATACACCTTCTGGCATCTGATAGTTTATTGACTTCACATAAACAGCCAACATAAGTTTCAACCAATTCTTTATCAGGAGCACATCCAACTTGAACCATTTCCTGATATATCTTGGTTGCTTCATCAACTTTCCTACCTTTTATCCCACAAAGAGAGGTTATCAAAGAATTGTATGTGCTTTTAGTTGGTTTACAACCACTAAGTTTCATCTCTCTGAAGTTCCTCAAAGCAATATCTGTCAGCCCTGTTCGACCATACTGCATTATCATAATATTCCATGTATCAGATGTTATTGAGCAACCTCTTCTCCTCATCTCATAAAAGAGGCTTCTCATTTGTTTAAAATTTTTGCCTTGACCAGCAATTTTCATGGCCATATTGTATGATTGTTCATTGTGGCTATAACCAGTTTGTTTCCCAATCCATGAGAAAAATTTTAATGCGGTGACAATATTAAGGCTGCAATTACGCAAAATTTCCACCACAAGGTCTGGCGTAAACTGGAAACTGAGTTTCTCCAGTTTCTCTTGTATAAAGCACCAATCAGTTGAAGATAATAAAATTTGGCAAACTTCTTGAATATCAGGATTGCTGTAGAATCTTGCTGCAGACCCAGGAAAGCAATCCAGCAACTTCGTCTGTGCCATTTGATTGGGTTCTGACTTTCCAATGAGTTCTGGTTGATTGCACTGGTCAGCGTTTAGTTCCTCTCTAGGATAAAAGGTAAAACCTCTCTGTATCAGCATTATTGCATTCAGCTTCTCTTTCTCTCCTTTCTTCTCCAGGTAAGAAAGAACCTGTCTGAAGATATCATCTCGAATATTTACTTTGCAATCCTGCATTTCATTCAAAACCTTGACAATCTCATCCGTGCTGGAAACTTTACAGAGCTCCTTTATGAAAATTGCATATGATTTGGAAGTTGGCTTAATTCCTTTCTCATCCATACTCTTGAATACTTCCCATGCTTCAGAAATGAGATTTTGCCGAACATAACCAGCAGCAACGGCAGTTATTGCCACACTATCTAATTGAATCCTCATTTCAAGCATCTCATGGTACAGCTCCAAGCCTTTTTGAAATTCATTCTTCCAGAAAAGGTGTTGCATCAAATTTGTGTATGTAGAGACTGAGATATTTCCAGATGTTTTTGCATCTTGGAAAAGATTAAATGCCTCAGAGACTTCATTTCTTCTCAAATATGTACTTATAAGGATTCCATAAATATTGTGACCAAATAGATTCCTTTTCTTCAGTATTTCAAGAATCTCCATTGCATCAGCAATCCTATCTCTACTACAAAGTCCTTTCACCAATGTTTCAAAAATTCCAGTGTCAAGGATGAAATTTTTATTCTTCAAGTCACGAATTAATTCCAAGGATTCTCTGATTCTCCCTGCAATACAGAAACTCCTTAGCATTAAACCATAAACATGAGGTTCAGGAATCTCAGAAAATTTTATCATGTTTTCACCAGCCAAATGAACAGCAGCAACATCTCCAGACAACGCAAAGCACTTAAGCAACTGTTTATACAAACGCATATCTAACTGCACTTCATTATGCCCAACATCCTTGTAAAACTCCAAGGCAAGGTCCGCCTTTCCAGCATTGCAGAGAGCACGCAGCATAGTCCTGTAGGCAACTGCATCAGGTTCAACACCAGCTCTCTTCATTTCCTCAAACACCAATAAGGCTTTGCCAATCAGTTTTGCTTTCCCATAAGAAGACAGAAGAACAGTCCATGTCTTAACATTCTTCTCACAAGAAGACTCTCCATTTCTGCAACTAGTTCCTCAACCAAACTTAACTCCTTGGCATCCCCAGCAATGTTAATCATCAAACTAAAAGTGTTGGCCGTGTGCTGAAACCCGTCTCTCAATTTTACCCAATTGAAAAATCTCAAAGCCAAATGAGGAACTTTGAAACACCTATCCAACACCTTCCCAACAACCTCCTCATTATAGTAGAAATCAGAACTATCCAGCCTTTCCTCCATTGTAAGCACGGCATTTTCACCCCTCACAATCTCAGTCACCTTATGAACTACTGGACTAACATCATTTACTTCAATTTCATCCAAAATCCCATTCTCTTTATTTTCTAAAACCAATAAATTTCCCATGTTTTCATGGTCCCTTCTCTGCTCCGCATATCCACAAACACCTTGTAGCTGACACAGTGATGATTCTACACTTCCCACATTTCCTTTCAACTGTGTTTCTTTGGATGCTAAAAACCCATACGGATCATTTTTATCCACCGCAATATTTTCAGTTCCTAAAATACCGAGGATTTCATTGAAGAGTGGCCCAAAACCTTGCAACTCTCTGTGGTCATTCAAGTCGGAATTTCTATCAACTTGCTTAGAATTTTTAACTGATTTTGACGATAAAGTTGAAAGGCAGAGCACTTGAACAGCTCTACTTGCAAGAAAATGAGAATTCAGCAAATTATTGCGATAATTTGAATTTAAAACTCTACTCTTAAATAAGTACCTCATCTTTGGCTGAAGTTGCAAGAGGTTTTCTTTTCTGTCAATGATTCGGAGAGCCCCGGTTCCAGAAGCGCTGGGCTGCCCCGAGCTCTTGAACTAAAAGCGTTTTACACTGTAGTTGAAGTGCGCTTTGTTTCTTTTGTTTTTCAGTTTTTTCCCCTTCAACCAAATTATTTTTCCATTAAATTGAGAAGTTGTCAATTTAAAATCATTATACGTTCTAATTTTTTTTAATTTTTTTATTTAAATGAAATTAATTTAATTAATACATTAAAAAATATTTTAAAGATTATTATATTACTATCAAGTTTTATAAATAGTATATATATTCATTAATTGTAATTCAAATAATATACAAATACCAATTTAAATATAAATTTGTGAAACCTAAAAGACATGTGCATCTTTTGGACTAGAGATTTAATCAACTATTTACCAAATTGATGGATAGTAATAGGATTTTCTCTAATGAGATGTCCATAGGCAAAGTTCATACAATATTCTATTTATTACATATGTGAGAACTAAGAAGTATTCATGTAAAAATTTCTGAGAGAACATGTCTAGAAAATATTATAATCGACAATGATGTGAGAAGATTTTAGAACAATTTGTTCTTATTGCCCATTTGATTTTGTTTTCTGAAGGAATTTTCATTTTCTGCCAAAATGAAAAAGTGAAAAGCTAGTTATAAATGTTAGTTTGAAAATAAAATATTATTTGGATGTTTTGTTTAAAATGAAATGATTGTATAAGGTTGAAAATGAGATGTGTTTGGATGTTTTTATATTTTTGTATTAAAAATTGTGCAAATGAGAGTAGAAAAAAAAAAGTGTGAAAATAGAGAGAGAGTATAAGATTGTGTTTGTGAATATGTGTTGAAAATGAAAATATCTGTGAAATTGGAATAAAACTTTTTAGTTTTCTATTTTCATTTTCAGAAGAAAATAAAAATAAAAATAATGAGTGGAAATAAAATCAAACAGGCCTTAGTATTACACTAATTAAATTATTATATTCATTTAGATATATATAGCAAATGCCTCGAAATTTTGAATATTTTGAATATAAATTTCACTTGCATGTGATTATTTGTCTATTATGATAGTACTTGTTTTGTTTATATTATTAATAATTACAAAATATTAATTATTATTATTAATAGACAATAGCTTTAGTAGACTACAATGGAATAATACACCACTTATGACTCTAACCGGAAAAAATAATTTATGTGAGGGCATTGTACTTTTCAATGAACTCAAGATGCAATTTCTAATTCTTGGCAACATTACTATGAATCTAATTAATCTAAAATAAAAGCTGTAATTTAATTTATTGTTGTAATTCTACAAATAATTTAAGGTTATCAATAACTTTGATGATTTTGGAAAAAAAACATATTTTATGCTTTATTTTGTAATTTAAGCGACTTAATGAGTAAAATGTATATTTGAAAGGTCTAAGAGTTGATTTGCTTCTCATGGAATTGTTAATTTTACTAATTTTAAAAATATTAAGTTAAGACTATAGCAAGAATTGGGTGCGATAAAAAGTAATATAGCATTAAAAACTAAACAATCATCTAAAATTCACCACAGTTATGTAATATAATGGACCAAACTTTAGAAAAACAAATAGATATACCTACTTGTTTTTTCTTCCGTTAGGTAAATATCTGCCCAAAAGTTGCTCCTTTTGAAAATATTATTAAAAATTATGATAACTTTAAATTATCGTATAGATCAAAATTATATATACCAATAATTTGACACGTTCAATGTTCATGTTAAAATTTCTATAGTATTTTTTATATAGTAAGAATATTTATTTATTTCCTAGATCATGTAAATTTATTTTAATAATTTTAATATATTTATTTAAATTTTTTTGTAAGTAAGAATTAAAAATTTATAATAAATGATAATTGTAAACATAAAATAGGTAAGTTATAAGTGGTAGTTTATTATATATCTACTAATTATTAGAATTAAAAGAGAGGAGCAAGGCCATTTTAGGCAAATGATTAAAAAACACACCAAAAAATAGGTAGGTACTTTGTTAATAGTGTAGATTTTATAGTTTTGAATTATTATTTTAAATAAATATATATTAAGTATGAATAAGTAAAAATTTACATAAAAATATCACTATCAATTTCTCATTCTTCTAAAATAAAATAAATCATAAAATACATTGTGTAAGTCTGCAGCCAAAGCATATTCTCTAAAATAATTTATATGAGGGCCTTATACTTTTCAATGAACTCAAGATGCAATTTCCAATTCTTGGCAACGTTAATATGAATCTAATTAATGTGAAATAAAAGTTGTAATTTAATTTATTATTTATTGTTGTAATTCTACAAGTAATTCAAGGTTAGCAATATTTTTTATGATTTTGGGGAAAACACATATTTTTATGCTTTATTTTGCAATTTAAGTGGCTTAATGAATAAAATGTATATTTAAAAGGTCTAGGAGTTGTTGATTTCCTTGTCATGGAATTGTTAATTTTATTAATTTTAAAAATATTAAGTTAGACTATAGCAAGAATGGGTGTGATAAAAAATTATATAGCATTAAAAACTAAACAATAATCTAAAATTCAACACAATTTTTTTTAGTATAATGGACCAAACTTAAAAAAACAAATAGATATACCAAATTATTTTTTCTGCGATAAGGTAAGATATTTGCCCAAAAAATTATTCTTTTTAAAAATATTATTAAATTTTTTGATAATTTTAGATTGTCATATTGATCAAAATTATATATACTAATAATTTGACACATTCGATATATATATGCTAAAATTTTACAGTATTTTTTGTATAATAAAAATATTTATTTATTTTTTATTTCATGTAAATTTATTTTAATAATTTTAATATATTTATTTAATTTTTTTTGTAAAGAAAAATTAAAAAAATTATGATAAAATAATAATTATAAACATAAAATAGGTAAATTATAAATTGTAACTTATTATATAGCTTTTAATTATTAGAATTTAAAAAAAAAAAAGAGTGAGTCCATTTTACGTAAATAATTAAAAAACACACACAAAAAAAAAGAGGTAGGTACTTTGTTAATAGTATAAATCTTTAGGTGGTGATTGGTATGCAGGAATAGAATTAGGTGGGACTGAAATAACTTTAGGAATGAAATAAAGGTAGAAAAAGAATGATGTTACTAATACTTATCTCATGCTTGGCATGCGCAAAGATGAGAAAGGAATAAAATCCTCATTCTATGCTCGATTCAAATCCCATGATTGATAACTATGAATGATTGATATGAATGAAATGAAATTATTTCAAACGATCAAATTAACCTTTTGAGAAACATATTAAAATAAAATTATTTACTCAAAATATCCTTTTATGTATTATATTAAATATTCTCGTTACAATTAGATACATTATTTTTCTTAAAATACATTTTTTACTTTACAATCAAACCATTTTAGTATTTGAATTTACAAAAAAGTCCATTAATTGATTCTTGTATTTTGCACCAGTTTTCCGTTGAAAGTGGTTATTTGCTTGGATTTAATGTTTAAAGACGAACGGCAATTTTTCTTTTTTTCTTTCTTTTTTATTTTTTGTTTGTGTGGTAAATAAATTTATGCTATCTTGGTAATTGATTTTTTGCATCCAAACAATTGTTGAAACTATCTCACCATAAATATTTGAGCAACATATTTAGATAAAGAAGCAAATGTCACTATTATAAATTAGGGTTTTCAATTTCCTTTAACAAGAAAAAGGGATTTTTATTTTTGACAAAAGCGGGGGGGGGGGGGGGGGGGGGGGACCGCTGAATGAAATAAGGTTCTTACTTGAGAAAAACTCTCAAAGACAGAACATAAAGCTTTCCAAAATCTGTTAAAGAGAACGTCAATGAATTAAGTTATTGATGAATATAACATAAGAGAGAATCAAAGAATGATCGAGAGACATGCTATGTTGGAATTTGTTGAGATTTATAAATTTTTTTTAATTGAAGTGTAATTTTATCAAACAAAAAAATAAATGTATTTTCAATATATTGTGAATAGTTAAACCCATGATAACGATGATTCCTGTCACTAAATGGGAATGAATTCAGGAATACCCATTTCATTCCCACTTGATTTTTGGATACCAATCATACTGTTATAGTTTTGACTTATTATTTGAAACAAATATATATTAAGTATAAATAAATAAAAATTTATATAAAAAAACTACTATCAATTTATCATTCTTCTAAAATAAAATAATAGTGAAAATTACAGTAACTACCCTGAGGTTTGGGGTGATAACAGAAACTACCCATCGGGTTTGAGAAATTATAGACACATCTCCTAAGGTTTGTTGCCGTCTAACAACAAGATCCTATTGTTAGTTAAACTAACGAAAAATGCTAACGTCATCGTTGAATTTTTTTAAAAATCCAATTTTACCCTTATTTTGACTGCTTTAGCTGTTGATTATTTTTTGGAACCAAATTGCCCTTGCTTTATTTTGGCAATGTGACCATAATATGTGGGGATGTAATTGTAACATAATAAACATGCAAGGGGGATCAAAGTAAGAAAGTAAAATAATGCTTAATCTTGCCATTGGAAATATAATTTAACAATTAATTAATGTAATTAACCCAAGTTATTAAATAATTAATTTTCAATTAACTTGATATGGGATAGCCCAAGTGGCTCGGCCCAAACTGCGTGGGCCCAAAGGTGCAACACCAAGTCCATCTTGCACCCGGGGCCCAACGGCGCTATCGACCATAGTCGACCTCGATGATCGATGGCCTACCTAGGCAAATGAACACTCGACCAGGCCTCATACAAGGCCACGGGTCGATATGTTGACCCGCACCACTAATCTGTGTTCCAATTCGTTATCAGGTCGATCATCCTTCCGACTAGAGAGGTCGATAGAACATAGTACCATCTCTGCGGCATTAAATGCATTGACCGGTGGCATGCTTCCGCATTAATGGCGCATGCCGCCCCATTACTGCCTAGCGCAGCAAGCGCGTCAACAATATCCTATCCTGTCCCTAAAACCTGGGAAGGCAGCCACCTGGAATAGTACAGAGATGGGAGATGACTAATTGCTCCTCATGCAAGGGCAAGGGTCCTCCCTACACATCAAGGGCATCTCAGAAAAATCCCCAGGGAGAGAAGGCTATAAATACCCCCTCTCCGGCCTTTCAAATGTATGTTCTCATATATACAAAAGCCCCCACTTTACTGTTCATATTATCTAGTCGACTAGTATTGACTTGAGCGTCAGAGTGCCTAAGCCGAGGGCTCCTCGACTAGCTTGACGTTTGCTAATGATTGCAGGATTCAACCCATCTATACTCTTTTATCAACCTGGGAGGTCGAACCTCATTGGAACATCTACCTGATCCATCATTCAACAGATTCAAACCTCATCATTTGGCGCCGTCTGTGGGAAACTTGAGTCCGCTATCAAAAATGGTGAACACCAGACGAGCCCCCTCAAGAAGGGAAGAAAATAGGAGATCCAGCTCTCCCCCACTTAGACTTTCGCAAGAGCTGGGTGCCCCAGGGTTTAGCGCTCAGCTAGAACCAGTGGTCACATTGACCATGCCCCAATTGATGCAGCTCATTAGTGAGCAGATTTCAGCACAGATTTCAGCTCAACTCTTAGTTGCCTTGAATCGACACATCACCCAACCGAAGCAAACGGCTGGTGAAACACCACAACCCGCGGCCTCAGAGGAAAGACAGCCCGAAGAAAACTTTAAACGGCCAGAATCTAGAAAGCCACCATCGAGGTGCGAAGTGAGCCTAGGCCATTTTCCAAGAGAAATGGCTCGACCCCTGCCCCGTGAGGAGGTGGCGGATTCTGTCGACCATGGTGTTCGACCCATTCGAGCCCCGCAGCGCGATAGGGTCGAACGCTCGAGACCCCGCATGAACAAAAATGCATCCTAGGCTGATAAGGAGGAATAAGAGGAGGTATCCCACCAGGTACAACAGTTGAACCGATGATTGGAAGAGATCTCAAGGAGACACAAGGAAAGGTTGCCCCACCAAGAGAGACCGCAAAGGTTCTGAAGAGAAAGAGACTCCTTCTTTGTCTAAGATATCATCAACGAGCGTATTGTTGTCGATGCCAAGATTCCGATCGGCTTGCCCAGATATGATGGCTCGACTAATCTGAATGAACATTTACTGCAATTCGAGCACATGATGCAGCTGCATGGACACAATGAGTACATCCACGCTAAGATGTTGGTGACCACCTTTCAAGGGATAGCACTCGAATGGTTTGTGAAATTGGAACCGGCGTCGATATACTCATATGACCAGTTGTGCGACAAATTTTTGCACCAGTTTGCGAGTAGGAGAAAAGCCAAACTCCCTCACACCCATTTGCACACGGTAAAGCAAAACAAGAGAGAATCCCTCCAAGACTTTTCACCCAATTCAACACGGAGGTGTTAAAGATTGACAGCCCGAGAATCGAATTCCTAATCGATGTGTTATTCCTAGGCCTCAGGCATAAGGAATGTGCTAATGCATTGGTCCGCGAGCAGTCCAGATTGATGGAGGAGCTTTTCGACCTCACAAAGAGGTACATGACCCAAGAAGAGATAAACAAGTTGAAATACGACAACCTAGAGGTCGACAAGAGGAAAAACAAAGAGAAATATGATCGTCAGGTCAGAGAGGGACGTCGATCCCCCATAAAATGCTTCCATGAATACACTCCATTCAACCTCCAGAGGAAGGAGGTATTGTTTGCCATTCAGCACGACAACCTGCTCAAAAAACCCAAAAAGTTAACGGAGACTGAATCCATGAAAAAATTGAAAAAATACTGCCATTTCTATCGGCAGAAAGGGCATGACACGGAAGATTGCTTCAACTTGCAGGATGAGATCGAAAGACTGATAAGGCAGGGCCATCTGAAAAAATATGTCGAAGAGCAGGCCAGGTGCGAAGAGGACAAAACTGACCGGACTCCCTATAGAGAAAGGTCGGCCAGCCCGAGGAGAGAAGATAAAGGAAAAAGACCTGCCCAAGAATCCCACCCGCCCAGTCGTTCCACTGGGAGGGATTCAAGGAACGCAAGGAAACAAACCCAAAGACAGTTAGAGTCGACCAGACTAGCCAAGCACCGATCCAATCTCCTTCAGCGACTCCGACCTCGACCATATGGAGAACAAGGGAGTCAACAGGAAAATAGACTACCCCATGGTGGTAACACTTCAAATAACCAACTTCGAGGTCAGAAAGATATTGGTTGACAATGGTAGCTCCGTCGGATTTGGAGAGTCGGATATCATTCCGAAGGGATCTATCAACCTTTCCACAACATTTGGACAGGGTCCCCAAAGCAGAACCTTAATGATCAACTATTTGGTGGTCAATGCTCCATTTACCTACAATGTCATCATTGGTCGACCAGCCCTAAACGACTTCAGGGCCATCGTCTCCACATGATCAAGTTCCCAACCCCATCAAGAGTAGGTGAACTTTTGTGCAATCTTAAGGATGCATGACGCTGTTATACTATTTCAATCGAGTCCAACGAACAGAAGAAACGACTGCAACTAAAGCCCTCGGGGGACGCCCCTGTAGCGAAACCTGAGGAGGAACCTTCATCTAAGAAAAGAAAGTTGGAAGACACCCTGGTTGAGCCCGTCATGGAGTTCAAAACCATAGAGCTGGAACCTGGAAACCCTGACAAGACCACTCGGGTCGAAAGCGATATGGACGACTACCTGGAATGCCTCATGGTCGATTTCCTTCGACGAAAGATTGATGTGTTCGCATGAAAAGCCGCTGACCTCCAAGGAATCGACCCCAGTGTCATCGTCCATCGACTGAACGTGGACTCCGCCCACAAATCAGTAAGGCAAAAGACAAGAACTTTCAATGCTAAGAGGTCCCAAATCATCGAGGAAGAGGTCAACAAGCTTTTAGAGGCAGGATATATTGTAGAAATTTAATACCCCTCTTGGCTTTGTAATGTTGTACTGGTCCCCAAGAATGAGGAAAAATGGCGAATGTGTAATGATTTCACTAACTTGAATAAAGCTTGCCCTAAGGATCCTTACCCCTTGCCTTATATAGATTTATAAGTAGATTCTACTGCTGGCTGTGAGTTGTTGAGCATGATGGATGCCTTCCAAGGCTATTATCAAATATTTATGGCACCCGAAGATAGGGACAAGATCTCTTTCGTCGTTCCCACTGGAGTATATTGCTTTTTAGTTATGCCCTTCGGGCTCAAAAATGCGGGAGCAACATACTAAAGGTTAGTCAACTTTATGTTCAAGAATGAGATCGGGAGATCGATGGAGGTCTACATTGATGATATGATCGTCAAAATTGAGAAGGCTGAGGACCACCTCGTCGACCTCAACCACACTTTCTCTATACTAAGGGCCTTTGGCATGAAGCTCAACCCTAATAAGTGCACATTCGGGGTTCGTGGGGGCAAGTTCCTTGGGTATATGGTCAGTCAAAGAGGGACGAGGCAAACCCGTATAAGATCCAAGTAATTTTAGACGTCACCCCACATCGCACTATTTGAGATGTACAACGCCTGGTTGGCAGGATCATAGCCCTTGGCAGGTTCATTGCAAGGTTGGACGACAAGAGTCTCCCTTTCTTCAAAATACTCAGAAATGCGAAGAAACTAGGGTTTTAGTAGAATCAGTAGTGCGATCAGGCCTTAGCAGAGCTCAAGTAATACTTGGGAGATGGGAGAGGTGCTACAACTTTATCTAGTTGTATCAACTGATTTGATCAGTTCAGTTTTGGCATCGACGAGAGGCGGGACTCACCGTCCGGTGTATTATTGTAGTAAGGCTTTGCACAGGCCTGAACACATTTATCTAGAGATCGAGAAGTTCGCTCTTGCCTTCGTTACTGCAGCAAGAAAGCTACGACCTTACCTCCAGTCCCATGTGATCGTAGTGTCGATGAACTAACCATTAAAGTAGGTGTTGTCGAAGCCTAACACTTCGAGTCGACTTACGAAATGGGTCATCGAGCTTAGGGAGTTCGACATCATGTTCCAGCCGCGGGCGGCCATAAAAGCATAGGTCCTAGCCGAATTTGTCACGGACTGTCGAACCAAATTGTTGAGAACTCATTAGTATAGACTTTGCATGTCGACGGTTCGGCAACCTCATCATGAGGTGGATTAGGTATCTCTCTCCATTCCCCACTTGCCGAGGAGTATGATTTTGCAATAAAGCTCAACTTCCCGGTCACCAACAACGAAGCAGAATATGAAGCTCTCATAGCTGGAATGAACATGGCAGCGGCTCAGGGTGTCGAGCAGCTGGTAGCGATCACTGACTTCCAGGTAGTTGCGAAACAGGTCGAAAGTAATTTCGAAGCCAAAGAGGCCAAGATGACCTAATATCTGGCCGAAATAAGACAATTACAATGATCATTCAAGAGTTTCAGCCTGAGCCAGGTCCCCCGAGAAGAGAATGAACGAGCAGACTCACTATCAAAGCTAGCCAGCTCGACGAAAGGCACCAGGGAAAGAACCATAACGTTCTTAGTGGCCAAACCTTGTATCCAAGCCACCGATCATAGTCTCGTCGGATGGGTCGAAGAGATAGCTCCCTTATGGCAAGAGCTAATCAAGCTCAACCTAAGTCAGGGGACCATGCCCGATGACTACAAGGAGGCCCACAGGCTTAGAGGGCTGGCAGCCAAGTTTGCACTTGATGACCATGGACAACTCTACAGGAGGTCAATATTAGGACCCCCACTTAAATGCCTAGCACTTGAAGAGGCAAGCAAAGTGCTACTGGAGATTCACGCTGGCATCTGCGGCAACCATTCTGGTAGTCGATCTTTGGCACACAAAGTTATCCGTTACGGTTATTTTTGGTCCACCTTATTGCAAGACTCAATCGACTTCGCCAAAAAATGCCCATCATGCCAGATCCACTCGAACATACCGCACCAACCAGCCGCGTCGATGGTCAATGTCCAGATAACTTGGCCATTCGACTAGTGGGGGATCGACATAGTTGGATCTTTCCCAAAGACATCTGGTCAGCATAAATTCATCATCGTGGCAGTCGAGTACTTTACAAAATGGGTAGAAGCCGAAGCGGTTCCAAAAATCACCGATGCGGCTATCAAGAGCTTTATCTGGAAAAACATAATATGTCAATTCGGTTTGCCTAAAGTCCTAATCTCAGATAACGGCACTCAGTTCCAAAGTAAGAGTATGAGAAAATGGTGCGAGGCCCTGGGAGTCAGCCAATACTTTACGTCATAGGGAACCCCTATGCTAATGGCCAGACAGAGGTCACAAACAGAGCAGTTCTTGACCACCTCAAGGCTTGAATAGTAGGCACATGAGCAAGTTGGGCAGACGACCTCCCAGGGTTGCTGTGGGCATATAGGACCACACCACGAACAGCTACGGACTATACCCCGTACAGCTTGGTCTACGGCTCCGAAGTAGTAATTCCATCTGAGCTTATCCAGCACACAGCCCGAGTGATTCAGTATAATCCAGTTAGAAATGCAACAGAAAGGACACTTGACTTAATCACTATCGAAGAGCTACGCCACACAACCTACAACACAATGCAGTGATACTGGTCAAAAATAATGGAATGTTACAACAAAACAGTTCGACCCTGGAGCTTCAAGGTTGGCGATCTCGTCCTCAAGAAAGTCAAAGTATAAAAAAATGTAGGAAAACTTGACCCAAAGTGGGAGGGGCCCTACTTAATGATCAATGTGTCAAAGCACAATGCCTACCGACTAGCAGACACGACAGGCAATGAACTACCATGACCTTGGAACGTTATAAACCTAAAGAAATTCTATGTGTAACACGGCCATCGGCCTCTGTTGTATTCCTTAGCAGCAATAAAAAGTTATAACACATTTTGAAAATACAAAACTAGCACAAAATAACTCTTCATCGTCGACCCCATAGTTGACCAAGCAAGCTTCAAGCCGACAAGTCAAGGCTTCCCAGCCGAGACCAAATTGTCAACCTCATAGCTTCCCAGCCAAGACTAAATTATCGACCCTGTAGTCGACCAAGCAGGCTTCAGGCCTCAAGTCAAGGCTTCCCAGCCGAGACCAAGTTTTTGACCCGAAAGTCGACCAAGTAGGCTTCAGGCCGCCAAGTCAAGGCTTCCCGGCCAAGACCAATTAGTTGACCTCGTAGTCACTAAATTATTTGAAGTTTGTCATTTATTATCGGGAGTCGACCATGTAGTCGCTAAATTACCCAAAGTTTATCCTTAAGTAATTACTTTGTCTAACCGAGCAATTGACGCAACGATTTGTAATCGTAAAAGTTGTTAACTTTTTCACTTAAATCACGCCCACGAGGTGGCAGTTGGCTGTCTCTGATTCATCATGTTGTATATTACTTACAATCTACTCGACAAGGGCCTTGAGTTAATCTTAGCTAAGTGCCAGAGGCATATGTGCAACAAAATAAAGACAGTCAAGGTAAAAGCTCGACGAAACACTTGCTTAAACGTAGAAAACATTCATTTATACATAACAAAAAATTGACCATGTAACAATGTCTGCTTGAGGCACTTTCATTATACACAAAGAAAGAAAATACTATAATATCTAAGCAACATCAACTTCAGCTCGACCCAGCACCTTCATCGCTAGCGGCTCGAGCACCCTCGTTTGTAGCTTGCTCGAGGTCATCGCTCGAGGGGATGGCGATTGGAATAGGCTCGGGCATGGCAACAACAACATATACAGTTGTGGTCGCCGGCTGAGAAGGACCAGCCACATCACTTAGGAATCGTCTGTCCAGAGAAGGAAGGTATGCGATTGCATCAACCTTTCCCTCCTTGACCTCGAATGCGAAGTTGCTGGCAAAGTCAAATTCTTGCACAATTGCCTTGAACCTCTTCTCGATCTCGGCCAGCCTCCTCTGTTAATCTGTCAAAGGCGCCAATGGCAGAACCTCCGCAACACCCTCAGCTACAGTGGCTTCGACGCCTCCACCCTCAGCCCTACCGTTGTCCTTTGGATAGGGTTGTAGCTGTTCATCGAGCAAGTGACTGAGGCGATGCCTGTCTTATGGTCGGAAGGAGTAGCCCAGAAAGTGCAGTTGTTTGAGGGCCTTCTCGAAAGAATTGCGGGCGTCATCGAGTGCAAACACAACACTTGCATCCTGGAATGCCGAGCTCAACATAAATTGTTGCACTGCCTCCCGTCCCATCAGCGGCAGTATCCGGTAGAACTCAGCTCGGGCCTCGTCTAGGCCAATATTTCGACCCGCGGTTCGACCAGAATTGAAAGCGACCTGCCCATCCAACCGCGCCTTCTTCAGCAGCTCGTCCATCCTGGTCCTATCTTCGATAGAGGCAACCAGCTGATCATCCCTCACTTGAAGCTGCCTATTCAGCTCCTCCACCTACTTGGCAAGTTCCTCAATTCTCGTTTGTGAGGACTCGAGCTGAGCCCTAAGAGTCTCCACGTCCCCTCCAGCTTGCAGCTGTTCGCGATCGGCCAAAGCCAGCTCTGACCGCCTGTAAAAATTATATCCCAACTGGCCGACCTGAAAGACAATATTGTTAGTAAGAATACAAATAATCAACGAGTATTCAACAATATAATATACTCGACCAAAACCTTACCATGTTGGCGCGACAAGCCAATGCCAAAAGAGCAGCGTCCTGGCTTAACCCCATCAAATTTTTCTGGTCAGCTAGGAACTGACCATCCATCAATACTTTTAGTGGAGCAGCGCCCGTCGGCCCTGCCGTCTCCATCGACAATGAGTTATGCACCACCATGACTAGCTCAGTCCCAAACCTAGACGAGGGCAGCTGAAACAGAAGATTATCCCCGTGGGACCCGAAGAGGTCATTCCCGTTGGTGGGCCCGACCCTGCAGCCTTCCCTTTCCCCTTTTCTGAGGTGGTCCTCCGGACCCGTTCCAACATTGCTCTTTTACCTCGATCCGTAGGGCTGCTGCTTATAATAGGAATGGGTCGAGTTGGAGATGGTGTTGGCGATGGTGTGGGTGTCACTGCCTCCTGATGAGGCGCATTGACCATCGCAGCCGCTTGACAAGCCGCCGTCGCCTGGCAACGCTGTTAGTTCCTCTCTGCCCTTGCCAGAGCCTCAGCCCTCGAACGATTCATGATCTCGTCGCGATATGCCAAGCAACAAAATAACAGAAGTTAAAACCGAGCACAAGAATAGAAAAATAACAAACTAAAAGAAGTATAGTCTACCTAGTCGGTTATTCACAGGCAAATTTAACAGAGCTAGCGACAACCCAGCCAATACCAAACTCCTCTTCTCGATAAACATCGAGGCCTCCATTTGGCCAAACTCGACTAGATCCCGAACGAAAGTATTGGGCCAGGTCGGGGTTAGGTTGCCTAGCATCTCGACATGCCCCATCCACCAGTCCCGAGGAATGTTGAAAGCCCCAGCGACCCGAACAAACAGATAACATTTTTTACATTTTTATCTATAAGAAGAGGCTAGGGTTACAAGGAATTTTCGACGGGGTCGAGCAGTTAAATAGTAGAAACTCGACTCATCGGTGCTACCCAACTTGTAGGACATGGAAAGATGGAAGAGGTTCGAAAAGTTTTCAAAGTTGGCAAGCTGGTCGAGTAAGTGCATCAAGACAATGAAACTATAGATGGTCGAAAAATAATTCGGCAGTAACTGGGTTATACACACCTGAAGGCCCCTAAGCAGATCGACCATCTGAGCACTTAAAGGAAACCTAAGACCACACCTAAAAGCATTCTCAAAAATAGTGATACAGCTTGCTGGGGGGCGATGCATTGAATCAGAAGCCCCAGGCGTCAATAATTCATACTTGGGAGGAATATGGTATAACTGCCTAATGCGTCTTAAATCAACATGGGTGATGGTTGACATAATTTCACTATAATGGTCTGGGGTGAATAATCAACCATACGAGGGAGGAACCTGACTTGGCCCAGCTTCATCCCCCCCACGGTTGCCACTCGAGCTATTGGAGCTTGAGCTGCTGCAACTCGAATCATCGCTCAACGAGTCACTCCACTCCTCTGGCAAACCCCCAAGCCTATCAGAGTGGGTAGCCTCACTATCCTCTCCATGACTACCCTCCAAACTAGATAAATTCAACATCATGCCAATAAATCTAAAAGACACTGAGGAGAAGGAAAAAAGGCACTTACTGAACTGATGAGCTAAGAGCAAAAGATATTAGCAGCGAAAACGGTTGGCTAGACGCTCGACCAGACGCAAAGGCAATAAAAGTAAAAATGACTATTTTTACAGTGCATATTTATAGGTGTGTAAGCGCGGGAATCCAAGCGGTTGTAATAATGTTGTAACGGCCACGCCGCACCATGCGCACCATAATGTAACTGCTCATTAAATGCGCCAAACCCTGGTCGATTTTCAAAAATCCTCTGATCTATGTAATTGTCCACCAAACTACTTCTTAATCCTTTTTGCCGACCCCCTCATTCAGCATTCAGAAGTGAGGGACTCATGATATGGGATAGCCCAAGTGTGAGGCCCAAACTGCGTGGGCCCAACGGCGCTATCGACCATAGTCGACCTCGATGATCGACAGCGTACCCAGGCAAATGAACACTCGATCAGGCCTCGTACAAGGCCGCGGGTCGATATATCATCACGCACCACTAATCCATGCTCCAATTCGTTATCAGGTCAATCATCCTTCCGACCAGAGAGGTCGGCAGAACACAGTATCATCTCCGCGGCATTAAATGCACAGACAGGCGGCATGTCGCCCCATTACCACCTAGCATGGCAGGCGCGTCAACAATGTCCTATCCTGTCTCTAAAACTTGGGAAGGCAGCCACCTGGAATAGTACAGAGATGGGAGATGACTAATTACCCCTCATGCAAGGGCAAGGATCCTCCCTACACATCAGGGACATCTCAGACAAATCCCTAGGGACAAAAGGCTATAAATACCCCCACTCCAGCCTTTCAAAGGTATGCTCTCATATATACAAAAAGCCCTCACTCTGCTGCTCATATTATCTAGTCGACTCGTATTGACTTGAGCGTCGGAGTGCCTAAGTTGATGGCTCATTAGCTAGCCTGAGTTTGCTAGTGATTGCAGGATTCAACCCATCTATACTCGTTTATCGACCTGGGAGGTTGAACCTCATCGGAACATCTACCTTATTCATCCTTCAACGAATTCAACCCTCATCATAACTAATCATATTTTTTTAATTATTTAATTAACTAAGATTAATTAATTTAAAAATTATTATTGTGTGCCAGAAATTTATGAGATTAAAAGATTACAATGAACCCCCTCAGATTGCTTGAACTTTTCATATAGCCCTTCGTATATTTAGTTATGTAATATATAAAATCTTAAGTATTTTAAAAACCTGCTAGCACATCCCTTATGGATCAACATAAACATTTCAAAAGCACCAAGTAATGTACCACATTTGTGACCAAACCAACATCACTATAAACTTGCATTTACACTTACAACAAATAAGTAGAACATTCAGTTTTTTGAAATACACATGTTAGAATCATTGTAGCTAAATAATTGTTTACAAGCTACACAAAAAATATTGAGTTGGTTCTTCCCATGGAAGTGACAAAAATATTAGTTAGTTTCAATACATAAATAAGAACATTTTTCAGTATACATTAGCCCCTTCATCTGCAGCACTACCAACTCCATCACCACTAGTAAAAACTCCATCACAAGCATCAATAACTCCATCACCACTACCAGCAGTAGTAACTCTATTAGTAGCACCACCTGTAGTAGCAGCTCCATTATGGCATCAAATATCATCACCAAGTCCACTAGCACTCCCAACAATTGACTCCACAAGTTCGTTAACTGTTGCATAAAATCCATCATCAAAAGCAACGTTATCTTCAAAAGCAGCAGTAGCAGAAGCTATTCCAGCGACTGAACCTTGTGAACATGGAACTGCAGAAGTTGACACTTCTCCCATCTTTCTCTTCTTCCTTATATTGAACATTTGAGCCATATGATATCATCCTAAAATACAAAATAAAGATCTTGTAATTGCACAAGTAACTTTATGAACGAATCACAAACAAGAAAAACTATAATTTAAAGAACCTGTTTAGGTCTTTTTCCTCTTCCTCTAATTTTCTGTATAGGTCTTCTCTTCTTCACTGGTGCCCTTTGACATGTCCGCTTATTATGTCCAATGGCATTACACTTGCTATATTTTAAAGTACTAGACCTCTTGCTCTCAGTGACATTTGATGTCTCTCCAATCTCTCTTTTTCTATTTTTTCCTTGGTCTACCAAGCAATCTTTTCAATGGATGAGGGAGAATACTCAAGGGATTAGCCACCATAATACCCCAAAATGATGGATCAGGTGTTGAGTGTATGGGATGACTATAACACCTCATATAATTCTCTTTGGTAAAGCAAGAAGCAGTGTAAAGCTCTATATTCTCCCTCCTATGAGCAATAGCCAAAGCTGCATTCTTACATGGTATGCCAGAAATGTCCTAAACTTTACAATCACAAGTCCTTGCATTCAAGTCAACAATGAAATGCACATTTTGATCATGAATTTCAAACTCAGATTGACTCCTAACCATTATTTTGAATTGCCTAGACATTTCCTTCACCTGGTTCAGTTTCTTGACAATATTCTCAGTCACATAACTGTTCCACGTAGCCCCCATCTCAATTGTTTTTTGAATCTTAGCCATTAACTTAGTTCTCAAGCCATCTAGCAATGTGAGTATAGGTTTGGACCTAAGTTCTCCAACCAAATTATTGAATGATTAAGAGATATTGTTTGTGATATGATCATTTTTCAGCCTACTATCAAATGCATGCCTACACCACATACTGATAGGAATTTTCATAAGCCACTCATGAATTGCAGGTTTTACCTTTGTTATTTTGTACATAGCAAAGTTGTACTCTTGCACATTGTAGGCTCTTGTAGCAATCCATAAATATTTCCTCAACAATACCCCAGAATATTGAAGTTTGAAATTTCAATATATGTGCCTGCAACACTTTCTATTTATTGATGAGGCACCAATTCAGTAATTGTCTTCACCAAGCCCTATAGAAAACATAAAATCACAATTACAGTTAAATATTACAATTACACCCCATGAACTTAGAATCATTACACATATCCTTTAACATCCTCAGACATTGCATTGTATCCAAGTTCAACAAGCATGTAACTATAGAATATAATAAATAGCACCATATATTCTAAACACTATAACTAAAAGAACCCTTAACATTACCCTAATTGATTGAAATCTCATATTTAACTAACATCACACTGGAAAACACTACAATTAACCCTTTGTGCAATAAAAAATGTTACAAAAAGAGCTTTCAAGTATTTTATACATTATTACACAAAACACAAAATCATAATTACAGTAAAATATTACAATTTCCCCCTATGAACTTAGAATCATTACATACACATCCCTTAACATCCTCAGACATTGCATTGCACTCAAGTTCAACAAGTATGTAAACTTAGAATTTATAACTAATAAAACCTTAAATATTTTCAGAAATGAGATAGTTTAAAGTAGAGTAGTACCTTTTGTCTGTCTGTCATGAAAGTCCAGGATATATCTGGACTCCAATGAATTCTTCCAAGCATTTGAAAAAGAACCCCTAAGAATCCTTGCTTTTTGTCTCCATCACAGCAAAAGCTAAAGATAAAGCCCATTGTTCCCATCCAAACCAACTACAGCTAAAAGCACACCACCAAAAGGCCCTTTCAAATGACACCCGTCAAATCCTACAAATGGACTGCAACCACTCAGATAACCTTACTTCAATGCATCCAAGCCTATGGAGATTTTTCTAAAAGAAGGTGTCCTACCTATGCTCTCAATAATGTTCTCCACATCATCATCCCCTTCTCCATCTAAGTGATAGTACATCTTCACAAGACAGCTATTATTCCTTTGGTTCAATATTTCTGCATAAGTAGGTAAAATGCTGTAAGATTGTGCATGGTTACCCTCAATAACGTTCTTGGCCTTTAGTTTTGCTCTATAAAGCTGCATGTAAGTTGGGCATATTCTATACTTTTTCATCTCGTTTCTTAATCCTCTACAGCTCATCTCTGGATTTTTCCTCAAAATATCAACCTGCTTTGTCGTCATCTACTTGGCATTAGCTTTCCTAATCTTATCAACCCTAACATAAGTATATTCTCCAACTAAAGTCTTGATTTGAAAGGCTATAGAATCATGCATTATAGATGCATGAGTTCTCCATGGACATCCATGCCCTCCATACTTAGTTGTGACCCTAGTTTTCTCATTTTTTAGCCTAACCAAATCAGATCCCTCTCTAATCGCATACTCTTTAAGTACTTCTCTAAATGAATACACATAAGAAAAAACCATTCCCTTTTCAAGCTTAATCTTCTCCGATGGATTCTTAGGAACCACATACTCATCCCTATTCATACGACCCTTTAATGGATCATCAATTAAATCTTCATATGAAGAGTTTTCGGCTTCACAATGATTATCATGATAATAATGCATCGTTATCACCATCATCCCTACAAGCCCCTTCTCCATTCTCATCCTCACTACCCCTTTCTTCACCTCCATCCCCCTCTTCCCTGCTTCCGTCTTCACTCTCTTCTACTAGTTTTTGTTTAACAAATATATTTATTTCTTTATATTTTCTATTCCTATCAAACATAGCACCCACATTATCATCATTTTAAATAGTCATCCTATCATCACTACTATGTATACTACATGAATAAACCAAGTCCATTTTTTCAATCTCATCAATGTGACTCAATGCAAGCCCCTCAACATCTACCCTCAAATCAAGAAATCTGTACCTCCTAGAAGAGATTTTTTGAGCAAACCCATTGTCCCCTCAAAGTTCACAAGAATATCAAATGTTTTCTTCAAACCTGTAAATAAGAGGGGGAAAGAAATCAAGTCATCGCTAGGGTTTCAAAAATTAAAAAAAAAAAAAAAACATATCAAATGAAACGTAAAACACCAACAAAAAAACTATAAAACAAGATTTTTATAGTCCCAAATTTTGAATTTTTGTAAATATAGCCTAATCAAACAAAATAACCATCCACATTCATCAAATCATCATACCAAAATTATATTTAAAAAAAAATCCTACCATAAATTCTTATAAAACCTTAGGCATCTAAATCAGAACAATAACGTAAAAAGAATCGATTTTTACATGATATAAAAAGATTCAGAACAAAATAAACAAAAAAAGGAGAAACATCAGATGAATAGTTACATTTACCACCAATTTCACTCAAACCCGATAAGAACGATATTCAAGGATCACAGTGCTTGGCATTCCTCACGCTACCAGCAAACAAGGATTCCAGTGGGCTCCCCACGGTGGTAAACCTTCATGCAACGAGAGGGCTGAAGAGTTTTTGGGAAGGTAGAAGGAACGGGTTTTCACGCGTGAACCCATTCCTTTTGCCTTCTTTTCTCTTTATTTTCCATGGAAGGTGTTGTGTCTTTTTATTTGACGTATATTTAGTTTCTTTTTAAAAAAAATTAAAATTATTGAAGGGTAAAATCATCTTTTAACGTGTTTTGTCATGATTTTTAAATGGCTAAATTCTGGAGGGGGCTTTCTGTAATTTCTCAAACTCGAGGGGTAGTTTCTATTATTACCCCAAACCTCAAGGGTAGTACAATAATTATCCCTAAAATAAATCATAAAACATATTTTGTAAGTATGCAGCCAACACCTATTCTCTAAAACAATCCAAGCACACTAAAGCAAAATCAAAATATTAGGGTATGTTTGGTTATGTTTTCTCATTTTTTTAATATATATACATATATTATATATATCATATATATTTTATTATTTTTCTAACAATAAAATAATCACTCAATTTTATTTTTACTCCAAAAACCAAACAAAAAAGCATTGATTTAATTGTTACAGTGAAAAAATATCTCTCCCCAAAATATAAACAAATATACCAAAGGGTATTGTTATTTGCACTTCAAAATTTGTTATTGGCACTCTAATTAATTTTTAATATATAGGAATTAGCCATTATATCCCTTTATTTTCAAGATATTATTTAATTTAAATTGTTGGATAATTATGTCGTTAGTGTACTATTCTTTGTCCTATTAAATATAATTTTGATTCATTCACAACTTTGATTCATTCTATGTCAAACTTGATAGAGCACATAAAAATGAATGGATAAACCCATCTCTAAATTCAATCATCTCATTGAAGACATGGCTTTGAAATAGTATATTTTCGCACCCTCAATGTAGGTCTTGTTTTACTTCATAAAGACTGTTGTGTAAAGTTATTTCAATCAGAAAAATAAAATAAAGAAAATAAAGAGCACTGCAAGTTGTTATTTAGATCTGGCAAAAAATCACCCATATTGCGGGTACCCAAAAAATGCAGATAATATGCCTCATTTTCTTCTCGTAAATAATTTGGAGGATACGACATATTTTTCTATGATAACAACAATGTTTACGTGGTATTTAAATATTTAATTCAAAATCTTTTTGACATATAATAGGATTTAGATTTGAACTTTGAAATGTAATATAACTTAAAATCGATAGATGTTTAAAAATTTAAATTGTACTTTTCAAACTAAAATACTTGACATACTTTAAGTGCTTGTTCAATTTAATATTTAAAATTTGTAGCCTCTTTTATTAGTTGCATTTAAGTAACATTTGAATAATATTATGTTAATTAAAAAATACATATTAATTATCTTCAATTATAAAAAAATAAAGTATCGCTACATATGGGTTGGCCATCACCCATAGTTATGAGTAATGTATCCATTATCTCGTATCCAATAAAAAATGGATAATTTTATCTATTGATAAACTTACCCAACCAATCATTATCTATTTTGAGTTACCCACGGGTACCCATTTGTCAAGTCTATTATTATTTCAAATTTTCATATTAAATTGGACAAGTTGAGGTGGAAAGTGATAATTATTATATTAAAGGGTATATTTATCTTGCAAGTTAATATAAATAGATTTGAAAAGTAAGTGGATATTATGATCAAGAACCTAACACAAAAAATTAGAATGGAGTGTGGATAACAAATTTTAGAGTGCAAATAACAATACCCATACCAAAATTCTCCAAAACTAATTTTTAACTACTCCCCAAAAGATAACCAAAAATCAATTACATTCCCCAACATAACTTTTACATTCTCCAATAATTCATTCTCCCAATACTCATAATAAAATCACACAAAAAATATAACTAAACATTGCCTTAATTGCTACAAAAGATTATAATAAATCATTACATAAGTGGACTATTAATTAAACAAAGAAATCTTTTCACTATGTTTGGATACGTTCTCCCAGAACAAAGTTGTTCCAGGAGAACATGTCCAAATATGTGGGCATTTTTATCCCCCAAATAGTGCACTTTTTTACCCCAAAAAGCTCATGACCCTTCACTTTAATCACACTAAACCCAGTTCATTTTGCATTCTCCAAGGTAGCTGACAGTGGCAGGCTTACACCTTTACTATACGCTACTCCCCCCTCTCTCTCTCTCTCTCTCTCTCTCGTCCTCCTCCCTCACCCCTTTCTCTCTCTGTTTGTCTTTCCCTTCGATCTCCTTTATCTCGCTGGAAAGATCAATTTCTTAGCCTTTTTTTTTATGCAAACACCCAAATGAATGCATCCAACACACGATCCCGTGTTTTGTCGATGGGAAATTATTGTGGAAAATTGGGCGCAAATGGGTTTAATAATTTAATACCATGGTTGCATTTTGTTGTCTTGATCCATGCATAATATCGAAACGGAGGTGAAGTATAATTTCGGGATGCGATGGCATATCTAAAATTTCCTAATCAATTTATTGGACAACTGATTTATGCAAGACGTGGTGTTTGTTGACCTTCACCCCATCGTGGTGGTATCTCCTGACCTGTATTTGGGTGATTTGTTGACAATGTAGCCCAATTTTGTTTATGGATGGGCGTTTTGGAATTACTGTCAGTAATGTGTGGCTAATTTGAATATGTATGCGTGGGTCTTGTGTCGTTAGGTTTTGTTTTTCTACTTTGCTATATGTTTGTTGTGCATTGTGGTTGTGTTTTACTATGATGTGGTGTTTGGGAAGCGAGGCCGTGGCTTGAATAGTGGTTTTTGGTTTGTTATTTGTTGTTCTGTTCTTGATTATTGCTTTGTTTTGAATTAGTTCATTGGCCATATTTACATCCCGAATATAGGTTTTGAAATGGGTTTTGGCATTGGATATCATACTTTAGTTTATGGATATGTGGTTTGCAGAGTTCTGCCGCACCTTTGGTTCTTCTTTTCCATTATTTGGTTTTCAAATTAATTTCTGCTGAAGACTCACCCTATTTGCATTTCTGCTGTATGTTTTGTGGCTGTGATCTGTGGGCTTCCATGGTGAGACATGTGTTTGGGTTGTCAGATACATTAGTAGAGGCAATGCATGTTTTGGATGTAAGGTTAGTGATTTCTGGTGCCAAATAATGTTTCTGTTATTTTCAATATTTGCCTTACTATCTCTTTAATTTGTGTCCTAAATTGGTGGATGTATTGTAGACTTGAGCAAGCATTGCCCGTACATGACTATTTCTGATATTTGTTTTCTTGTACCCTATTTATGAGGTTGCATGCACAAAAGATTTTGTTTGATCTTCTTTGGCTGAACTTAAAGCATGGCATATCATGTTTACTGAGCCTGTAGTTTATTTGTTTCTTATTCTGCCATTTTGACAGAATGAGGGCATGCCTACTTTCTTTATTGAGATTCTACATTTCCATATGTATTTGTTGGGGTAGTCATATCCCCACACTATTCCATGATTCCCCTATATGCAGATTTTTCACTGTTAGGAGATTCCTCTCACACCCACAGAAGCACCCACAGAAGCACATGAGCAACAAACTATGCTCTCAAGTGCTATCTATGCCTTAGAAAAAATGTTCTTTATCAGTCTAGTATCCAAGTAATTCCTCAGCAGTTACTTTGATTTAACATAAATATTTCAAACACGGCAAGTAATCCCATTCACGATATATACACACCCTCAATAGTCTGATTAAAGTCTTCTGTGCACATAGAATTCTCCCATATTAATATTTCCAATTCTAAACAGCAGCTTCTTCAAGTTCTTCCGGTGACAACTTCTCCATCTCCAATATCACTTCCACGAGTGTGTCCCCCTCTGCTGTAGTGTCCCCAACCCTAAACTGCTATAGCTTGTCAGTAAGTTTTTGTTATGATGTTCTATGTTTTCTCCTTTGTGAAGGTATGATCGCCTTGTTGATTAGAATTCATGTGAACATGTGTGCTATATTGATATAAATGGGTTTGCCCTTGCTTTGAATAATATGCTTTATGCGCTTTTATGTGGTGTTGAGGTTGTTGAGTACATGCTATTTGAATCAGTGGTAGTTGTTATGTTGCTCACTGTGAACTGCCACATTGGACCCTGTACATATATGGTAGCACCATGCTTGGGGTTTCTCCATGCAAAAAATGGAGAAGTAAGTCATTTACCTGAGGTGAGACCTTATGTTTGGAAATTAGAATAGATTGTTGGGAGTTTTCACTACTTCTTAGTGAAAATTGCAAGTAATGATCTTGTATTGCTTGCCCTAAAAAGGTTACCTACCATCTGTGTATGGGTTCTGTCCACCTCATATTTTTTTCCCTGGGCAGATTGCTTTGTGCTGTCTCAGTATTTTTTCTTGTCCAGTTCGTTGTCCCCCCATTTGTTATTCTGTTGTTGTGTCCAACAAGTTGTCACTCCCTTTTTGTGTTATAGTCATTAGCTTCCCGATCCTTCTGGGCAGCCTAATTCAGATGTCCCTTGAAGTTTAGACCATATTTGAAGGGACATCTTTACAATGGCTGTTATTTGTGTCCAACATTGTTGAAGCTATTAATTTGAAACCATTTTGTTCTGGTTTATTCATGCTGTGTAGGAAATTTTGTGAAACACGAAGCGGATGTCTCGTTTGCCAAGTGAATTCATTTTACTCAACCTATAGTACCCCCACTTTCCACTGTGCTCGTTTATGTTTCATTCTGTACAGCCATTGGGTCTTTTGGCACATATCATTAGTCAGTTGATCTCTTCTTTATTTTTGTTCAATTTTTAGGTTTTTTGGTATAAATATTTCAATCCATGTCATGTTCACATTTCATTTTGGGGTGGAGGGGAGTGACAACCTATAAAGAAAAGAGATGTGGCCTTAAATGTGGATCACATCATTTTATGTTGGTGTGGTCCCTAAAGTGTCCATCTCACATTTTTTATTTTTCATGCAGTGTCCAAATAAGCATAATTTCCAGCTTCGCTTGTAAACACCCTCAAGTGTTGTTGATCCGCTGTGCATATGACTCAATCTTCTACCAATGTTTGGGAGGGGCCACCTACATGTATTAGGTGTCCCTTTTTGTATTTGAGTTGGAAATGCTTTCTTTTGTATTCAAACGGCTAACCACACTGATTGGTGGTGTCTCTTTTTTATTTCATCAGCCTTTACTGTATTTTGTATATGGACAATATGGCTTCTTATTGTATTAAGATGAAGTACATCCTTTAGTTTATTGTGAAAGTGTTACCATGGTATTTGTCGATTTAATTTCTCCATTTGATATTTGTATTCCACTCATATGTTAATTTACATTTAATTTAATCAAGTATTGACTTGATAGCGGTACATATAGCGTCAATTAAGAATATATGTAAGGATTGGCCTCGATTGGACACATCAATCAATTAAATCCACATTTAGGTAGGGAGTCAATTAAACATATGGTATGTGATGTATTTCAATTAGGCTTACCGCTTATGTAGATAATTTCTAACTTTCCAGTACAGTCACAATTGTATGCAATTTATCAGGATCCATATAAAAGACATTTACCTCAAGTAGAGAAGATTAATGCACTCTGATGATCTGTAGGTAACTATTACTTGGGGGAAAAAATGCTTTACAAAATATATTGTTAATATAAGTTCAGCTCCTTCACAAAAGCAGCCTTCAAATAAATGACTTACATACACTTACCCATATGATGACATCTTTTTCTACTCAAGCTATTCCAGTTTACAAATTATTAATTCCAAAAATTCGACCTTAGAACGTTAACGCAACATACAACTAAAGTAACACACGATGATTGCACATTATATTGTTTATTCGCCATCAATAGTCAGTAATTATAATTGTCTTTGCAGTAAAAGTAGAAATTTTTTGTACACATTCCCATTTGACTTTTAGAAACAAGTTGTGTTCTCGAAGCCTTGTTGCGTAGTTGACTTCATTTAGAGTTGACGATACACTCTTATGTAAAATGTTAATAATATGACATATAGTAATAAAATCTAAAAATAGTAATAAATATATATATATTAAGAAAATATAATACAATAATGTAGTGAGAAATGTAATAATAATATTACAAAAAATGTATAATGTAAATAACTATATATTATTTATATGTATAAATAAATATTTCTACATATATAAATGTATACATTAAGCAATATATAGTAAAATAATACAATATAATTAAGCATTTGAAATTTTATGAACATTGTAATTATTTATATGTACAATATACATTATATTAAATAATGCAGTACACAATTGCTATTACGAAAAATAATACACATAGATGTCAAAAATAGTATAAGTACAAAAACATATATTAATATATTATAAACAAGGTATATAATACATATATATACTATACAATTGTATAATATTTATTTATATAAAAACAAAACCGGTAAAAATTACATATAACAATATATAAGAATACAATCTTAAAAAATATAATAAAATAAATATATAATAATAGAATATAATACCATATTGTAGTGTACAATATAATAATAATGTAAGGAAAACTGGTTATTTTAAATACATGTATATTATTTATATGTATTAAAAAAATATGTGTATATATATAGGTAGATATATACAAATATATCTTGTAAAATAATAGTGTAAAATTTTATAATTTTATCAATTATCTATATATATTTAAAGGCAACTGTAATAACCGAATATGCCAACAATTATATTAAACAATGTATTTGCATATGTATATACAATATATAATAAACATATATGTGATACATATTCGTATGAAAAAAATATATACTAATATATTGCAATCAATTTTTAAATTATTTATAAAAATTACTACATCAAAACATATATTATTTATATATATATATATATGTATAGCTATAAACAAATCTTGAAATGACTCATACATATATATGTACTTTATGTATATATCTACAACATAATTGATTAAATAATTTGATTTAGTAATCTAAAAAATAAGTTCGGATGGTAAATAAAATAATAAAAAATTAATGGGACCGACAGTCAAGAAATGCACTTTTTTTCTGTCTAGTTGTTAGAAAAAGTCACAGTAAGATTTTTATCTTTTATGTGTTTCTCTTGCTTCATATAATTTGTATGACCACCTTGTTTATAATTATTGGCATGCTATACAATAAACTCATCGATAGATATTCTTATGCTGGAAACTCGGGATATGGAGATGGCGCATAATATAGTACCCAATCCGAAGGTAGTAGGTCGGGCTACATTCGATGGCCATTCGCCAATGAGAAACTGTTAATCGAATTCGCTTACGACAAATACCAAGCTGGTCAACTTCTCTCCACCACATTCTCAGTGTATAAATGAAATAAGATATGCCACAAGATGAATGTGGAGTTACAACCTATATGTACGTTCAATGTGAAGCAGCTAAAGTAAAAATGGAATAGACTTTATTCTTCGTGGTGTATGTTTCATTCCTTGATAACGAATGGTACAGGTTATGGCTGGGATTACAATCGAAACACGATCACAGGGACCGAGGATCGCATTGCCCACTAGCTCTCGGTATATTTATGGTATTCATTTTGCCGTACTTTATCAATACCTCGTTTAATGTGCCTTTTGTGGTCTAATAGGAACACCTGGACCATGCGTCGTTGATGGAGCATGGCTTACCATGTTACAATTGTTGTACAAAGATGTTCTCAAATAATATTGCCACGGATTCCCATGCAAGGTCATTCGCTCAGCCCCATTTAGCCACAGACAATTATCATAGTAGGAGCGATAATATGACTGGAGGCAGTACTGGTGGGTCCAAACGATCAGCTTCAACATGTGATGACTTCACAGACACAGCCGATACTCATGGGGAGGGTTCCTTAAGAAGGTGGAGGGGCATAGAAAGGAAGTTCTATACCAGGGAAAAACAAGAGCGATTGGATGTTGTCTTAGACAAATGGGACGGCACGATGGATGTGAAGTCCAAGCGGATTGGGCCTAAAGCATATGAGTCAATTGCTAATTGTGTCGACGCACTGCGTCGCATTAAGGGCCTACCAGACCACCTATTTGGAAAGGCCAGAAATGCTCTTCAGAGTACCACGATGAGATCTTTTTTCCTTCAACTTGATGACAGAGAGAGGCAACTTTGGGTTGAGTCACTGGGCAATTAGACACATGGCCACTTTCCCTATTCCAATCTTCGATCATGCTTATGTACCTTACTTATGTTGATAATTTGTCAGTTGTGTGTTTGTCTGATTACTTGCATTTATGCAGGGTCTGTACAAACTTATTCATAATCTGGCTTATGATCATGTTTTTGCTTACTTATAATTCTCTTCAATGACATGCCTAACTATTGATACTTTATCAGTTTTCACATCTTATGTGTGATTGCATTCTACTGATAGAGAGATGGCCAGTAGATCGAGCTCGATGCCACCACATGAAGATGAGTTGGAGTTGAGCAAAGGATCACCTGGCACCCTTGGCAGTGATGTGTCCGACGGTGCTGACGATGCATTATTCATCGCAGATGTATTGTTGCCTAACCTGTATAATGACAAAATGACACGTAACACATCCGCACTCCGTGGAGTGGATTGATTTGGCGAGATAATGGATGGCCATCCTGACCGATTCTACGATAATCTATGTAGACGAGGGGATTCTACGATAATCTACGTAGACGAGGCCCACATTCATGAAATTGGTCCATGAATTAACCAGTCGTGGGCTTTTACCTCAAACACAACAGTGTCGGGTATCACCAACTGAGGAGGTGGCAATGTTTATGCACACAGTTGGCTGTCATCAAAGATAGAGGAATACCATGAAACGTTTCCAACACTCCTTGGAGACGGTGAACCGCCATATACG
This sequence comes from Jacaranda mimosifolia, assembly GCA_018894105.1. Lineage (NCBI taxonomy): Eukaryota > Viridiplantae > Streptophyta > Magnoliopsida > Lamiales > Bignoniaceae > Jacaranda > Jacaranda mimosifolia. Next base: position 1,696,531 of record CM032131.1, on the reverse strand, counting down.
TCGTGTGATTAAGGCACTAAATATGTTATCGCCTGAGCTCATAACTCTTCTAAATTTTAACGAGGTATCCAACTAGATTCAAAACAATCTAGACTTCTTCCCATATTTTCAGGTATCAAATCCTTAAAAGATCATATATGACTATGCAATATATCTAATAATATTTTGTACCTGAATTGTTTGCATTTTATCCTTAGGGTGCGGTGGGGGCAATCCACGGCACATTAGTGTGTGCATGGGTACCCGTTCGCATACATAATGGATATCATTCCTGGAAAGGGAACATCTCCCAAAATGTGCTTGCCATAGCCGACTTTGACCAAATGTTTACGTATGTGTACGCGGGTTGGGAGAGGAGTGCCAGTGATGCACGAGTCTTGCTGAACGCAATCCAAAGTGACCCTGCCTTTCCTTTCCCCCCACCAGGTATCACAATTCGATTCTAATAATAGTACATATTCGTATCTATGTGTTGTACAAGTTTATATTGTTCAACTACTGCCTAGACTACACTAACATATTTAGATTTTCTCATTTAGGGAAGTATTATCTCGTCGATGCTGACTTCACGAACTATATGTGCTTCTTATCCCCATATAGACAGTCCCGGTACCACATCCAATAGTTCGATGGTACCCCCATATATATTGGGCCAAGGGAGCTGTTCAACCATCGACATGCTCGATTGAGGAACGCCATAGAATGAATGTTCGAGATTCGTAAGAAGCAGCTCCTAATTTTAGCTTGGGGTATGCCAAGCTACATGGTTGCCTGGCAGACTGATATTGTCATTGCATGTTGTGCGCTGCATAATTTCATCCGTAAGTATAGTCGGGATGACAATATTTTTGCGACCCCAAACCACGAACTTGACCGAGACTAGGAGACCTTCTACCACCGTGATCACCCGAGCCAGTAGGAGATACATGCACAACTTAAACTTCGGGATGGTCTAGCACAATGGTTGTGGGCCGACGGGCATTGATCAGTTTAGATTGAATACTTAAATCCGCAATATCATCTTGTATGTGTGTTGCTGCACCTGTATTATTTTAGAACTACTTGTCATCACTTAATATTTTGAACCAAAAATTACTGTCGCCACATTGTAATACCATGTGATTGAATATCTATATGTATCATCACATGTCACATATAGTGATATCTTTGTATTTCTTGTCGCATTGTAACATGATAAAAATATTATTCTGTAATTTATGTAATGAGATGTGTGCTATGATTTTGCTGAAGGATGAGTAGGTTCGATCCTCCCATGTGCGCATGCGGTGTCGGCCCTATGCGAGTCCTTATGTCCAGGACATAGAAGAGCTACGGATGTTACTTTTTCAGATGTCTAGCTTCCATTGAGCACCCAAGCAGCTTTATATGGGCAGATGGTGGATGTAGGGAGGCAGCAGGGATGTAGAGGCAGCATCGACCATTTGGCACTGCCTCATCGAATGGTACTTATAGCACATCTACATCCATGGGTGGTTTTTCTGGGATTGCATCGCCGAGTGGCCCTCCTTGCGATGAGCATAGCTCTGTGTGCACTGATCAGCACATACTACCCCATCTAGCACACCATATGGGGTCACTCTTGCTATTGCCCTTATGTGGATGCTGTATATGTATTTTGTTGCTTATGTTGTTGCTCCTACTAGCAGTCTTATTTAAGATATTATATGTATGACCACCTGCATTGGGTGGAAACAAACAGGACCACGTAGTAACGGAGCACTTATAATTACCATTTCGTATGGTTCCGTAATGTACTAAAATATATTATATATGTGATTTTTTAATATTCATTACTACTGGGTACGGTCCTCGTACCCAACAGGTACGACTCGGGGTGCATCGGTGGACGATGCTAGCATCAACACTGCAAATGTATGGGGACTCGACGTGGAGGAGCGCTTCATACATATGCTGCTAAATGCTAACACAATTGACTCCCTAACGGATGAATGGTATTAGACATAGCTAACAAACTTGGCCAGCACTTTCAGCGTCCATACACTACTGATTTTGTAAGGGAGAAATTTAATGAGCTTAAGGAGCACCACGACACAATGAAGGCGATTGTTGAGAATCCTAACGTCTTCTACGAGCCGTCAACCGGTGATATTTACGTGCCTACTATTATGCGACCAGAGTTCCAAGCGGTAAGGATATTGTGCACTACTATCTTTATCTTAATCTTTTGTACGATTATATGTGTTCCACAACCAATTTTGTTCTTTAATGTGCGCGCAGAGATACCAACTTGCAGACTATTATTGGCAGTATGCAAAGACTAGATACGACCTACTATCCGAGATATTTACACCGCATGGAAGACCACAATGAATCGGCAATTGCTCGAGCCAGCATGATGATGTGATGATCTATTATTAAATCAGCAAGAACGCCATGTCACCCAATCAGGTGCAGGCGCATCACGTAGTTCTTTGTGCTTGCAGGGGTCATCTAGGCCCGACATCCCACGTTCTCATTTGACTCGAGTTAGAGCAGACATGCCCGCTGGCTCCGACGGCGGAATCGATAGGGGTTTGGGAGTTGGGCTTGTCACGTCATGGTCTGAGATTGTTTGACGAATTAGCACGAGACTATCGAGACAGCACGGCTAGCCTCACACGAGCCAAGTTAGTACGGGTCGCACACCGAACCGACTACCTACATCATCTTGAATTTAAAATAATCTGAATGTATTATTATTATGTACTGTACTGATTGTACCCTAGATCACTTTATGTACTATAGAATTCTTGTTGGTGTTGGTAATGACTATTGTACGTGATGAATGGACATACCATGTATAATTTAAGTTTTATTTGTTGACATCTTTACATGTATCACGATATTCGACCACAAACTATGCCAGGATCATCCAATGAGACACCACTGAATCGTAATGTGCATGTGTATAGTATATTTCATGATCCCCATTGGAGGCCTTAGGAGAAGGCTGTCCTAATCACTTACTTGATGAATATTGTGCCCTCCTGTGACATCTCTAATAGACAAGTCCTCATAGATGAGTGCTCCCACATTGCACGCTGTCTGTCTAGGATGTTTGGGAGGGTGAGGATTGTTGATGAAGTTAAGATAAAGATTCAGCAGCTACGTGGTCGATACTACGCATTTGTGGAGTACATGACTGTACCTGGGGTGCAGTACAATGCCAATACCATGGTGGTGCATGTTGACACACAGTACTGGGCGCATGATGGGAATGTAAATTAAGTTTACCATTTTTTTCATTTCAAATAATATACGATACATATACACACAGCTCACGTTACACATTGAAACATGTAATGTACCTCACTCAGGAGACTATCAGGTAGAGCTATTTTCGTGTATTCGGAGAGCCCTTATACCTCCCGCTATGGTACATATTCACCGACGGTCGTGTAGCCGATCTATCTGATGGTGGGATAGCAAGAGATGCATCAGCACCCCCCCACTGGCACCTAGGACACGTGGCAGGTTCCATAATTACACGGATACGTGATGGCTCTACCTCAGAGTGCACCCTCCCCCCCCCCCCCCCCGATATCATGATGTCTTCAATTATGTGTTATGTACAATTTGCAAACATATATAATATTATTAAAACACTCCCATCTTTTAATTCTGTGTGCGATATGGATGAATTCTACGTTAAAAAAAGCTGATGTTTGGATTGATTTATTGTGTTCTTTCTACCGGCATAAGACATGCTTCCTATACTATACAAATACGACTTCCTTTTTAATCCAACACACTCTAACGTAATATACAAGCTTATATTGATAATATTAATAATAGTGATAATAATAACAACAATAATATTAAAAGTAATATAAATATTAATAATAACATTTACTAATTCTATTGCCACAGTTCATATTCATGTATATGTAATTATTAATTTCCTCCACCCCATATTGAAACACAATTCAATTTTAATTTTTTTAAGATTTCCGTCACATTTCTTTGTCCAAATATCTATAAAGACAAGTTGCTTTTCAATTTAAGACACTCATATGTACTGTATAAAGCATAATAATAGTACTGTATAAAGCATAATAATAGTAATAGTAATAATATTAAGAAAATCGTAATAATAATAATATTAAAAATAATAAAATGTAATAATAATAATAGTAATACTAATAGTAACAACAATAACAACAACAACAACAACAATAATAATAATAATAATAATAATAACAACAACAACAACAACAACAACACTTACAAAACGTAGTAACAATATTAATAATAATAGTTAGGATAATAATATTAATATTAATATTAATATTAGTAATAATAATAAGTATAATTAAAAAAAAATTCCACTAACAAACAAACTTATAAAATATTATAATATAATTTACTTAATCATTACAAACTTACAACATAATCATATCTCTTCAATACATATACATACATATATATGTATACAATATTTTTTATTATTATCTTTACAATTAAAAAAATTCTTTAATACTAATTTTCACCTTCAAACACCAACACAAAAGTAATAATGTGACATCTAAAGTGAAAAATACTCTATAAAAAACATAACCAAACAACAACAACAACAACAACAACAACAACAACAACAATAATAATAATAATAATAATAATAATAATAATAATAATATTTGCAATAATAATAATAACAACAACAACACTTACAAAACGTAGTAACAATAATAATAGTAATAATAATAATAATAATAATAATATATGTAGTAACAATATTAATAATAATAGTTAGGATAATAATATTAATATTAATATTAATATTAGTAATAATAATAAGTATAATTAAAAAAAAATTCCACTAACAAACAAACTTATAAAATATTATAATATAACTCACTTAATCATTGCATCAATTATTACAAACTTACAACATAATCATATCTCTTCAATACATATACATACATATATACACAATATTTTTTATTATTATCCTTACAATTAAAAAAAATTCTTTAATACTAATTTTCACCTTCAAACACCCACACAAAAGTAATAATGTGACATCTAAAGTAAAAAATACTCTATAAAATACATAACCAAACATATCAAAACTTCCAAACCCTATTTTTTACCATTTTTAAAAACAATAACCAAACATCAATTACATTCCCCAACTCTCATTTCATATTCTTCCACAATTCTTCCATTATTCATTCTCCCAAGAGAGACAATAAATACATAATAAAATCAAACATAAAACATATCCAAACACTACCTTTGTCATTCTTGAGCTTCAGTTCTACCAGCCGCGTTTCTTCTCGTCCCGCCGCCGCGGCACCGGAGCTGAGTTTCTCGACCAGAAAACCCACCAAGCGAAGTTCATTCTAATAGGTCTGAGTTGAGACGAGTTTGATAGAGATAAGATGGAGTCGATAGTGAAAAAGTATCTGCGGAAATTCAGGAAAATAAAAGATGAGATGGGTCGGTGGGAAGAGCTTCAGTCTTGGCTAATTTCCCAATTCTCTAATGCCTCTTCTATCATCCGAAGGTTGCAGGTTTTCCAAATTATTTCTCTCCCTCTCTCTCTCTCTCTCTCTCTCTCTCTATATATATATATATATATATATATCTTTTTTAAGAAGTTTAATTTTTGTTCATAATTTTTCTTTTTTACGAAACATTTTTTGGGGTGATTTGATTTTTAGGTGCTCCAAGATTCTAGAAACTATGGGGTTTTGAAATGTGTTGAGGGCATAGAGAATGCTGTATTGGCAAAGCAAATGGAGTCCCTGCAGACCCTCTTGATCTCCATGAACAAGACTATGTTAGTGCTATTTTTTCTGTTATTCTTTTGTTTAATTTTTTCTGTTGTTGGGAACTCTACTCCTATTTTTTCCTTGCTTGGGAATGGTAAATTTGGATCAAAGATGAAATTTTGGGGCTTTTATTTGATTGGGCTCTTTGCTGTTGTTGTAGTGTAATCCAAGTACATGCATAAATTTACGATCACTGGGTACTATTGAGCAGAATATTGGGCAATAAGTACGATCCTGTGGCTTTAAAATTAATATTATGTATTGGATTTTCTATTTCTTTTACATTTGAATCCTACTAGAAGTTGTTTAGGCATGCTTCTTTAAGTGTGTTCATGGTGTATTTCCAGTTTTCCATTTTTTATGTATTTTTCAATTCAAGGTCACGGGCGTCTCAGTTTAGACCACAACTTGTTTTTTGCCACTTGAAGTGTTTTGCTGCTTGTCTGTGATTATTTAGTTTCAGTTACATTGACATGTGGAATGTGGAAGTCAATGAATATTGCAGCAGGAAAGTGAGTTGTTTTATCTTCCTTTTGTTTTGGTCATTGCTATCAGGGAAGAATTCCATGGGGTTGTCTCTTCCCTTGAGAAGATAGTTCGTGATAGCAGGCAACTTGTCAAAGTGGGGTCTGCCCAGCCAACTGCAAAACAATTGAATCAACGGATCGGCATAAAACCAACTCTGGCAGATTGTTTAGATGGACTTAGGCTTCTTGAAGAGATGCATCGATCAGAGTAAGGATGTCTGAATTCTATGTACTGCTAGTTTTGTTTTCTTTCTTTACCATTCCGGTTTTTAAAATTGGAAGCAGTGATTTATTGCTGCATTTTTTTAATGGCTTTCATTCGAGTTATTTGTATTGCAAAATATAATCTGCTTCTTAGTTGAGTACATATATTTATGGCATTATTCACAGTGGAAGATGCCATTACTGGCCTTTTATGTTGCTTACAGTTGATAGGGCTGCAGTACTTCACAAAACTTACTACCATCTCAAAATAGACATAATACTACTTGGGAACTAGTTATATCCTACAAGACTAATCAAAGAACTGATATATCTTAAGAAACAGCCATTGAAGTTATAATTTCTTTATAATAGATTATATATGGCAGGTTTTTTATTTTTCTGATGATCTGATCAAACCTCTTGTTATTTATAAGTCATTTTTACGTAATTTTACTTAATGAATAGTAAACAAGTGTGTGTAAACTGAACATGCATATTTGGTGGCCTTGAACTTATTCATGGTAACTCGATTCTTGTTTCCCTGCAGGTACCTGCTAAAATTATCTGTTGTATCAGCACTTCCAGCTCTTGCATTAAAACCTAGGTTTGCTTACACAAGGCTCTCCTTAGTACCATAGAGCTCTTACAAATAAATAAAATAAAATAAAATAGTACCATACAGCTCTCCTCTGCTTGTTGTTATTCCCTTCTTGGAAGATGAATGTTTACTATTTTTGTTTCTTTATCTTGAAATATGTTATGGGAAACAAGTTTAGCATGGTTGTGACTTAGTAACCAATATTTGGAAGTTTTACCCATTTTCCAGCTTATTTGTAGTTTCCTATGTTAGTAGATGTGAACATTTCACATCTAGGTAAAGGCAAAAGATGAAGACTTAGCAGGCCAATGAACAATGAATTGAATCAAGACCTTCTAACCTTGCATCTTTTCATGACTTTGAAGATATCATGTTCGGTTTAACCAGACTTGATTGTATCTGTATTACCCTTACTGCCTTCGACTACTAATCAGTATATCCCCCTGTTCATACAAGTGAATCTCAATTTCCATGAAGATTTGGGCTGCCGTCAAATTGCTTCTGAACTATCAAGGGAGCAGCCTTTTTGAACTCCTCAACTATTAGTGAAAAACACATTCTTTTACCAAAATATGCAAATGGCTAGCAATATACTCCTCTTATTGTTGTCACTAATTTCTCGGTGTATAATTGTTCCTTGTACATGTATCTCCTTTCTGCTACCATAATCTTGCTTGTTGATGATAAAAATTTGATGCTTCTTAATTATATATTGCTTTTATTAATTTATTTTCATTCTGGATTTTATTTCCTTTCAGTGCAAGTGGTGATTTAGGTGCACTTCAAAAACTCCTCATCGATCAACCTAATATTCCCCAGGATGAAGGTGATTTCAAGTTGAAAGTTTCCAACAGAAGAATATATCTTGTGGTCATGCTAAAAGTTCCTGTCTGTACATGCTTCATAACATCAATAGATAGATCAGAAGTTCACATAGAGATTGAACATTCAGAAACTAAAACGGATTCATGGAAACAAGCATGCAAGTGAACTCAGATTTTGTATTTTTGCCTTGGCTTGACTTTCTGATGTTTGTGTTTCCTCTGCAGTGCAATCCATATATGACATTATATTTGCTGAAGAAATCTCTTGAAAGTTCTCTACACGGCTGATCTATTGCATATACGAAATTTATCTGCCTGTGAAAATCTCTAGGAGGAAAAAATTTAGGGTCTTCAAGCATTCAACAGCCTCCAGAAATGGCTGACCTTCTACATGTGGCCGAAAGAAGCAGTATTGTCTCATACCTCAAACAAAGTTGGAATATATACTCTACCACACCTCTTGTAAAGATCATTATGCTCTCGGCCTTATAAGATGTTTTGAAGTTGTCTGTCTTGGAGATTATCATCCTCGTCGATTTTTGTGAAAATATGTTGCAAGACCATCCTGTCTGATGGACTTCTGTTATGAGTTTAGACTGTAGTTTATGGTGCAAGTTTACCTTTGGACAGGATCGTACTGACCTTGGCATTGGGTTTAATCAATGTTTATGTTATTCAAGCCGACATTCTTGTTTTGGCTTTGTCGCTCATTTATGAGATATTTGGATTTTCCAGAACTGCATGGTCGGGCAGAAGAGAAATGCTATCATACTTTTCCTTGTGGGTGTCAATTTACGTTAGAACCCATGAGCTCAACTCAACCCACATGATTTTGGATTGGGTTGGGTTCAACATTTCAGAAATGGGTTTGAGCAAGTTGGGCTTTAGATGTGTTGTATTAAATTTGGGTTCAAAATGGGTTTTAAGAGAGTTCAAAATGCGTTCATTCAAAAATTTTAATTAATTTAATAAATCATCTCATTATGTTGTAAAATTGTATATTAAATAAAGTGTAGAAGGTATAATAATATTATTATGATCTTTTGAATTATTTTTTTGAAATAGGTAAATTAAATCAATTTTTTTTTTTCTATTGGAATCATTTCAAATCCAACTCAACTTACAACTCAATTTATTTTGAACTCAATCTACTTTCAACCCATCTATCTTAACTCATAGAATTCAACTCATTTTAAACTCAATTCACTTTCAACTCATTTATCTTAACTCATATAGAATTCAACTCATTTTAAACCCAACCCACACAAATTCAAATCAAATCTAACCCTACCCACCCATTTGCCACTATTACTTTTATTTATGGGAAGTGAAACACATCAGACATGTTCTAAAGATGATTTTTACAATTGGTTCCCAAACACCACCTTACATGCAATGGAAGCTAATCCCAGTGGCAGGAGAACAGTTAAAAGTTCGATGAATTTAAGTGCGTGGCCATTTATTGGTTATGATTATGGATATTATATAAATCAGTAGCTACGGTTGTTGCTGTTCCTTTCAACTTGCCAATTTTTTATTTCTTGTTACCATAATTTTCATCAAGATTATCATTATTTACTTAGAGTTAGTACTGAAATTCCTTTATTTCAAATTTTCTACTGTGTCTTGGGGCACAAAGAAATAGAACACAATTGTATATATTATAAAATATTCAGAATTAACTGATGATACTTTGATTCATTCTCACATGAGAAGTAGTTGGTACTTTGGTTCCTTCTCGCATGAGAAGTAGTCGGGATTTTGGTTTAACCTTTAAGTTGTATTCTCTTTTTAGCTCTGTGACACATCAATACCTTACAAGATTGGTGCCGTGTGCATAGATTGATGGACTCTAGTCATCATCATTTGACAGTAGGTGCCCCGTGGTTGAAGTTCAATTCTAGTTATCATTATTTCATCAATATGGGTCTCATGTGTAGAAATTGAATTATATTCAGCATCGTTTCATCATTCAACACTATCTGTAGAAAAAACATCGTCAAATGCTTTCCACAATGATATTAATTTCAATGGTCATCATCATTCGACGGTAGATGTCCCGTGTATCGAAAGAGAAATTTTTGTTATCATTATTCATCATTATGCTTCAGGTATTAAAAGATTGGACTTTGGTCATCACCATTTTATTATCCAACATTGTAACTGCAAAACAACATTACAGATTCTCTTTGCAACATCATTTCAGTATTTAACATTATCCAAGGAAAATAATATCATTTGAGTATGTACGTTTGTTAAGCCTTTCATCATTCGAAATTGTTTGTGGAAAATATTAGAAGATGTTTTTCACGATACCATTCATTTCATCGTTCGTCGTTGTATGTGGAAAATAATTTCAGTTTCACAATATCATACATTTCATCATTCACTGCTGTATGCGAAAAAAAACTTCAACAAATGTTCTTCTTTCACAACATTGTTTAAACTACATAATTTCAGCAGCTGCTCTTCTCAAATATCCCATTAGGGACTATGATGATTTCTTCGCTATAATATTTTGATCCCATCCACATCGAGCATAGACGAGGGGCAGGCTTAGTCTATTCTATAATTAGCATTTTTTTTCCCCACACAGCAGTATCTAAAACAAAATCCACTTTTAATACATAGCGAAATAGTACCTTATAAAGTTTGAGATTTCACGTATTGGTCGATGACCTCTCATAATTGTCACTAAATGAGGGCAGAACCCCAACCCAACAATTCTGTTGTATTACAGCTTCTAAAAATGAATATAGAGAGGGGCTTGGGCTGGATATGTGCATGTATCTTAGCAAAACAGCCAGGCAGCTGATCGCCACCGGGTTTCAAGCCTCAACGGGTTCGGTCCGGTTTTCAAAACATGGCTCGGCATATATATAACTCAACATTTATCACCAAAAACAGCTGCCTGGCTGTTTTGCTAAGATACATGCACATATCCAGCCCAAGCCCCTCTCTATAAACCGGTTTTTGACCGGTTCACTCCTCTTTTTTTTTTTTTTTTAAAAAAAAATTTAAAAATTACTTTTTTTGAAAAAAGAAAAAGTAAAAAAGAAAAAAGAAATTATGAATTGAAGATGACAATTAAAGATTTTGGATATGTAATTTTTGAAATATGAATTTATTTTCTTAAAATTTAATGAAGTGATAGTTATATGTGAATGCTTATATTTAATTTGTTATTTTATTTTTTTTAATCTCTCTTAGATTATGTTCAATATTTAGTGTAGAAGAATTTATTTGTATTTGGAGTTAAAGTATGAAACGAATGATTACTTATATTTTATATTGAAACATTTATTTATTTATTTGTTTATAGTTGACTAATTGTGAAATAATATTATTTTCTAAAAAATATACTTAAAAATAAGTAAATTGAAATTTTTTCAAATAATATTCTTTCTATATCAATTGGAAGTTTTATTTTTTGTTAATATTAAAATATTATATGTTTTTATAAAATTAAATATAATTATTACGTCATTATGACTTCATACTGATCGAATTGATAGTCTAAATTGATCAAACCAATTAAATTAATTAAATCAATAATCAATAAGATCATCGATTCTTTATCCCATCCGATTATGAAAACATTAATACCGAGAAACACTTCATCACAGGTCAGCAAAAAAAACAGCCAGCCAGCCAGCCTGGTGTTTCAAGTTTACATAAAAAGACCCCACCAAAGAAGCGAGTGACAATTTGCACGTTCCTTGCAGCTCTACGTTATCCCACTCACTACTTTCTCTTCCTACTTGTACACGACTATTGGTTTGTCAGTCAACTCTTACATCTTCACCCATTATTACATAAGTTTATTACAATAATAGCAGTACTATGTAAGATTTTCATTTTTCTTTGTTCTTTTTTTTTTTAATTGCATACTAATGTAAGTTGTTGTTTTCTTTCTCTTGTTTTTATCCTTTTTCCCTTTTTGTGTTCAACAGCTGCCAGCTCTTCATCCCCTTCCTCTTTTCTTTCCAATCTCTGCCCCTGGGCCCCTTCTCGCAAGAATCCATGATTTTAAAGATTTATGGAGGAATCAGAAGTCTTTAGATTTCCATAATTTGGTTGGATTTCTTGATGTGGGGTTAAGATTTGTAGTATTCTGCCATCTAGTTCTTGGGAGTTTTTCAAGATTTTCCTTTGAGGTAATGAATCTCTAGTTTTCTTGGAATCTCATTTTTTGGTTGAAGTTAATTGTGTTGTTTATAAATGGTGGCCACTTGTGCAATTTTGCTTTTTACCATGTGGGGTTGAGGATATAGTTGCAGTTAATTGAGATGGATTCTTGGTGTTATTTTTTTAACGTGATAGGTGGAGTGAATTTGAAATTCTTGTCAATCTTGCTTTGATTTGGTATTAGAAGTTGAAAAATTAGCTGTGATGGTTGATGATCAGAGATAATTCTTGAAAATCTTCAGCTCGGGGATTACTAGGTTTTAGATGAGAGCAAAGGTTTTATAGGGCTCTTATGCTCTTTTGTACCTATGATATTTGCTTAGTCTTATGAATTGGCATTTAGAGCGAAGTTGAATGTTTTCCGACAATGAATTTCAGCAAAGATGTCTTATTAAGAATAAGAAATAGAAATGTGTAGTTTGGCCTGAAATTGAAGTGTAAGAATACTGCAGAACTGGAAGTGGCTTAAAGAATTACGTTGCTTTTTTCTTATAGGTACTTAGATTTCATGGCTGGGAGCTGCGATGGAAGTTTTGAGCAGGGTGGTCAGTCAGATGACAGCTACCAGTTTGAGAGACTACATATAGAACCAATTTATGATGCATTTATATGCCCTTTAACAAAACAAGTGATGAGAGATCCCGTGACCTTAGAAAACGGACAAACATTTGAGAGAGAGGCCATCGAGAAATGGTTTAGGGAGTGTAGAGAGAGCGGAAGAAGGCTTGTCTGTCCGTTAACATTAAAGGAGTTAAGAAGTATGGAACTAAATCCAAGTATTGCTTTACGGAACACGATTGAAGAATGGAATGCCAGGAACGAAGCAGCTCAGCTCGACATGGCTCGCAGATCATTATCTTTGGGCAGCCCGGAAAATGATATTATACAGGCTTTGAAGTTTGTCCAGCACCTCTGCCTAAAAACCCCGTCAAATAAACATGTAATCCGCAATGCAGAGCTGATACCTATGATTGTTGATGTGCTAAAGAGCAGTAGTCGTCGAGTACGTTGCAAGGCTCTAGAAACCCTTCGAGTTGTAGTGGAAGATGACTCTGATAATAAGGTTGTCAAAGGTTGATAATAATTCATTGTGCATTTTATTTTATTTTTTGTCTCAGTTCGAGTTGACTTTTATTCTTGCCACTCATAACATCTAGTTTTGCAGGAAATAATGGCTGAAGGGGATACTGTGCGCACAATAGTCAAATTCTTATCCCATGAGCAATCCAAAGAGAGAGAAGAAGCTGTTTCTTTGTTGTATGAGCTCTCTAGGTCAGAAAAATTATGTGAAAAGATTGGTTCGGTTAATGGAGCCATTCTCATTTTAGTAGGAATGGCTAGCAGCAACTCGGAAAATCTTTTGACTGTTGAAAAGGCTGATCAAACGCTGGAAAATCTGGCACAATGTGAGAACAACGTAAGACAAATGGCCGAATGCGGCAGATTACAGCCTCTTCTGACGCTACTACTTGAAGGTGCACTCATAAACCTCCATACCTCTCCTCTTGTTCAAAACTTTGTTGTCTGTGTTTCATTTTATTCTCTCACTTTGGACAACAATGGATGCTTAGGAAAAAACTCTTGTATTGGATGTGGAGTTCCAACCTTAAAATAAACTTTTGGTGGGTTAATTATTGCAGGATCTCCGGAAACGAAACTGTCCATGGCAGCATTCCTTGGCGAACTGGTTCTAAACAATGATGTGAAAGTCTTTGTGGCCAGGACAGCTGGTTTCTCACTGATCAATCTCATGAAAAGTAATAATATGCAGTCCAGAGAGGCGGCTCTTAAAGCTTTGAATCAAATCTCATCGGATGAGGCAAGTGCTAAGGTGTTGATAGAGGCAGGTATCCTTCCCCCTCTTGTCAAGGATCTGTTCACCGTTGGAACCAAACTGCTGCCTACGCGACTGAAAGAAGTTTCAGCGACCATTCTTGCCAATGTTGTGAATTCAGGTCATGATTTTGATTCAATTCCAGTTGGACCCAATCACCAAACTCTGGTCTCAGAGGAAATAATTCATAACCTTCTATATCTTATTAACAACACTGGCCCTGCAATAGAGTGCAAGCTTCTCCAAGTTCTTGTTGGCCTGACCGGTTCTCCTTCTACTGTATCCAGTGTTGTTTCTGCTATTAAAAGTTCTGGTGCTACTATTAGTCTGGTCCAGTTTATTGAGGCACCGCAGAGGGATCTGAGGTTGGCTTCAATAAAGCTTCTTCAGAACCTCTCGCCCCACATGGGTCAAGAACTAGCTGGTTGCTTGCGTGGTACATCTGGTCAGCTAGGCAGCCTAATTAAAGTGATATCAGAAAATATAGGGATAACTGAGGAGCAAGCAGCAGCTGTTGGGTTATTGGCTGATCTTCCAGAGAGAGATGCTGGCCTCACTAGACAGATGCTGGATGAAGGGGCATTTCAGCTCTTCATTTCCAGAATAATTAGTATCCGACAAGGGGAGACAAGAGGCAGCCGTTTTATGACTCCATATCTAGAAGGGCTAGTGAAGGTCCTAGCAAGAATTACGTTTGCTTTATCGGACGAGTCCGGTGCTGCTCGTGCGCTTTGTCGTGAGCACAATCTTGCATCTCTTTTCATAGACCTTCTACAAGCTAATGGGCTTGATAATGTACAGATGGTATCAGCCATGGCCTTAGAGAACCTATCGCAAGAATCCAAAAACTTGACAAAATTGCCAGAGTTTCCTTCTCCTGGATTTTGTATATCGATTTTCCCTTGTTTTAGCAAGCCAAACATCATAACTGGATTATGTAAGGTCCATCGTGGGACATGTTCATTGAGAGAAACATTTTGTCTCTTGGAAGGACAGGCCGTAGACAAGTTGGTGGCCCTTTTGGACCACACCAATGACAAGGTGGTGGAAGCATCACTTGCAGCTATATCCACTTTATTAGACGATGGGGTTGCTATAGAGGAGGGAGTTCAGGTGTTGATAGCTGCAGAAGGAATCAAGCCTATACTCGACTTGTTACTTGAGAAACGGTCAGACAGTCTACGAAGGAGGGCAGTTTGGGCAGTGGAAAGATTGTTGAGAACTGAGGATATATCCTATGAAGTTTCAGGTGATCCCAATATCAGCACAGCACTTGTAGATGCTTTCCAACATGGTGATTATCGGACACGACAGATAGCCGAGCGTGCCTTAAAACATGTCGACAAAATCCCCAACTTCTCCGGTATCTTTCCAAATGTGGCATGATCCTTCTCAGGTGGTTTACTAGACCGGTAGGAACCTTGTATTCTTTCTTCCTCCCACTTTTTCTGAGTTTTTCAGATGCAATTAAGAGTAAAATAGTTTGTGAAGAAGTGTGAGGTGCAGGTACATAACTTCTTTTGTTTGTGTTGAGTGAACCTCTTTGCCTTTCTCCCTTTTTGTTTGTGGCTTTGTGTTTTTACATATTAATTCCTAGTTATAGTTTCTTTAGAAGTTCAATATGAGATTCTGCATCAATTTTTCAAAGTTTTAAAAGAAATACTCAGTGTTACTTGTGGATATAGTTCCCACTCTGGTCAACTCTCCATCATTTTCTTCCGGCTGAGAGGCATGTATTTTTACGGTGATCGTTTTTCCAATTATAAAATATGTCTCTGTGATTCAACTCACATTCGGTCCAGTGCCCAAGTGGTTTGGCCAATAATGGGCCAAGAAATATTGAGCGGTGATGTCTTCTTATTTCAATGTGTGTGTGTGTGTGTGTGTGTGTGTGTGTGTGTGTGTCTTGATAGATGCAAGCACAGATTCACTTATTTGTTTCTTTCTCCTCTGTTCCAGAGCTATTCTATTACCTTCCTTGCTAATTTGTAACGCAATCCAGAGTCCTTGCTGCATTTTTTATATTTTTCAATGAATAAAAAGATAGGGGATGTTAATCAACCTCGCAATTTCTATTGCACATGATTCTAGGAGTTTCTTATTATTGTGAAATGTTTAGTTTGATCCATAACCACTGAGCAAAGGCCAAGCTTGTCACCATAAATGACTAACATAGCAATCGCCAATCGCATAAACGTATGAGTTGAGCAGCACCCTCATTGGGTATAACCATAAGAGTCGAGCTAATTATTTTATGTGTTAGGCGACCAGCCTAGCATTTTCTATTGGATTTGATCATAGGAATCTTCCACTATTTGGAAGTTTAATTTAATTCATAGCTACCGTTAAACTATAAACTGACCATCATAATCCTTATCCTATTGGATTTGATCATAGGAATCTCCCACTATACAGAAATTTAATTTAATTCATAGTTACTGTTAAACGATAAACTAATCTACCAAAGTGCCTTCCCACCACGTAAACTGTTCCATTATGCACATGCTGCAAACTCCCTCGCCTATCCCATCGTTTTCCGCAATCCATATGAGCTGCTTGTTTAATCGACCCGCTTTTGTGCCAGAGCTTACAATGTTTATGCAAGCTTTGCTCTTGTAATCCATATGAACTTTTAGTTTAATCCAGCCTCAGTGTGCTATGCAAACTTTAATGTTCTTTGGATGAATGGTGATACTAAGTTGTGAGAAATGACAAGGTTTCTGTGCAATTTTTTGATGCTTGCAAGGTTCCACGGCAAGATTTTTGAGTATTTGAAAGTTAGGAGCTATGAAATTGACAAGACATGTCATGGTTTCTGTGCAAGTGTCATCAGATGAAGGTGGTAAAATTTTTTGGCTCACAAATTTTGCAAACATCAAGGTGAAAAGTTTTATGCTCCAAATGGGTAGCTACTTATCTCCATGCGTGTGGATAAATTACATCAAGGACCAAAACAACATCTTCATACAAGAAACAAATAAAACTACCAATGTTCATCAGATGCTACAACCTGATTAGAAAGAATCAAGAAAGGACATCATGAATCGTCGTCCCATGATTCATTTTCAAATGAAAACTTGTGAATAAAATGGACAGTAGAAACATTTGCAGGTCTTATATCTTAGTTACAAACGTAGCACAGCCATTGATTTTGTCATGCAAGAAGAAGCATCCAAATCATGTGCCACATGATTTCTTGATATGTGAGTCCAGCTTGTCCCTGCATCAGAAACATTGAACATCGTCACAAAGTCCAAAACCTGTCCAAAAATTTTGAACATTTCAACCCCAAAAATAAGGTCTTCATCAGCAACAAATGCAGCATTCCAATCCATTGGGGCATCCGGATGAACCGATACTTCTTTCCAAGTAAGATACATGAGATCAAGCTCCCAAAGTTTCCTTACTGCTTTGTTTCTCCTGCCAATTTGGCCGTCTCCTTCACACCAGGAGACAGAAAGCATGAAAAGCCGGCCCTTGCAGGAGATAAATTTCGGATAATATTCATGCACACGGGGTGGGCATGGAGTTGTCTGAATTCTGACCCAGTGTCCCCTTTCTATGTCATATCCAGCAAGCTTATCGCTTTCTGAGTAAACATAGAACATCCCATTACATACAACACCAGAACAAGCAATGCCAAAATCCAGAGGTAGCCTTTGGATGTCAGTCCAATTATTTGAGACGGGATCATAAATTTCTCCTGAATCGAGCGGTTCGTCCCAAGATCCAAGACCTCCCACAGCAATAATTACAAACTTCTTACCATCTTTGCTGTATGAGCTTTCATTTTTTTGCCTGACATACTTGTATGGCTTGATATTGGGGAATAAGGAGCTATCATTTTCATCAAGGGAGCGCCTAGATTGGCGTCTAACTGAAAGTCTGTGAGGATCCTCGTAAACATCTGACACTCCACCAACTCTTGACCTATAAAAACGTCTGTCTGATCGATTTTGTTGATTTCTAATGATCAAACAATCTGGACTGACCTCCAAAACTCCTAAAATAGGTGATGATCTAGCATGGTTCATAGATGCAGCTTTATGTGATGATTTAGTCAAGGGGTTAAATATTAAAACACCTTTATGTGTCTTGAATGAGCTCCGATCCACCCTTCCAAAGTTGGTCAAGCTAGAACAGCCTCCTATGATATAAACATCATCCTGGATGCTTGCGACAGAAAACATAAACCTTCCTTTGAGCGTCTGAGAATCTATTTTGTGCCATTGACTTTGGGACACATCCAATGCATGAATTTCTCCCGAACAATACCCGTCTTTAACGACACCAAACAGAAATAACCATGGACTTTGGAATAAACCTTCCCTTCTCATCTGCATGAACCTAGGCGTTGTTGTCAAATTCCTCCATTTCTTGCAGACAAGACGAGCATTCATGAGACTTCTCAGTGGAAGCCTCACCAAGCACATCTCTAGTATGTCATCAGGAAGGTGCACATTCATGCTATTGTTTTGTTGCCCTTCATGGAATTTTAAAAGCCTCCTGTTGTTGTGTTTTCTCCAAAACTTCTCTTTCATACCATATGAGAAGCAATCTACAGTTGCTTCCTCATTTCCACATATCATATTGTACACTTTCCCTTCGTCACTCGCACTTGACCGCCTTCTACTCCCGGTATCTCCAAACTCTTCACCACTGTCAGCACCTACTTTGCAGCCTCCACCTCTGCTGTAAAAGGTAAGACATCTCAAGGATACGCCTATCATCTCATCCTCTTCATAACCTTCACTTCTATTGTTCTTTCTTTTCAATTTCTGGCTCACACTTCTGACAAGTCGTTTTGACACGCTCAAAGACTCAAAATCCCGATCAATAAGCTCTCCTGATAATTTTTGCGAGGTCATATTGTATCCTTGGTTTACTCAAATACAGAAACATAAGCTTCCAAGCAATCCCAGTACTGGTAGTTCATCCTCGTTTGGTGACCTAAATTAACATAACAAAGGGAGTTTAGCCTGAGATAATCTGGAAATGAAGTGGAAGTGAATGGAAGGATGTTTCCAAGTGCCAATGTATCCATCTGGAAAAACAGAGTAGCTACCTCAAGGATTTATGACATCATTACAACAGTCTCTATATGAAGAAAACAAAGACAAAAATATCCAGAAAGGAGGGCAGAGGTGCTGAGTCTAGCTATTCCTTTCTATCAAAAAATCTGACTTTTGGTTCTTCATGGAAATATCAATAAGAACTTGCATAATTTAATTGAAGCTAGGTGATGATTCCATTACTTTCATCCTTGAAATGATAAGGATATACCCCTCGAAACTGAACCTCTCACAATCAAGAAACACAAACAAAACAATTTAACATCTCGAAAAATACTTGATAAACATTCATCGATTTTACTATGAGTTGGATTGGGACTGGATATACAACTGCTATATTTGATAGCAAGCATGTAATTCTGCAGACAGTCTCAACTCCTCAAAGGCTGTTACATTCTACTACCAAGGAAGCAGATAGAGCGTGCAAATACATCCACAGAAATGGAGCCACAATTCTTGATTTTCGGGGCAAAATACATATTCTGGTTCATATGAAATAGCAGTTTAAAATTTCAAGTGAGCAAAATTTTAAATTTCATATAATTTCCATATAAAACTTGAGATTATGGTCAAAATCAACAAGCACAAGAAACCAATCTGCCGATCCATACATTCATAGAAACCCGAATGAAATTACAAATTCCACAATCAAGAACGAGCTAATCAATCTCACATATGAGCAAAAATAGCCAGCAGATGAATGTAAATGCAAAGATACACCAAACAGAAAGAGCAAACAAAATTTAACCAAAAATGAGAAAGAGAATTAAGAAGGAGAGGGGGGGGGGGGGTGGCGGGGCACCACCTTTGAAATCAAAAACATCCACAGCTCGACCGTCACCGAACCAAAGCTCATTTCTCAGAGCCCATGTCAAGATTCAGTCTGAAAAGGAAAAGGGGCTCTCCCGTGAGATCCAATCTGCATAAAAACTCAAATCTTTACTCATGAAAGGCCAATTTGGCCATACTAAAATAGCGACATTTAGAAAATTAAATAAAGAGGAAAGCATTATTTTTCATGATGGGCATTTTCTCTTCTTTACTTTGTGTTGGTTGGGAATGAAATTTTCAGTAAAGTGCACTGATTGCTCGACCAAACCTGATCAAATGATAATTGCAAAAGTGACACATGAGATATATATAATATATATACATATACATATACATATATATACAACAGCGAACAATTCTGTCTTCCTTTTGTTTTTCTTGATTTGTTGTTGTTCTTTCTTTCCCTTTTTCTTTATTTGTGGGATGAAATCATTATATATGGGAGCGTCCCACAGTAGCTTTTCTTGTGCTGCCCATCTCCAAACCCTTGATCTAACTTTTTCCTAATCTCTAGGCCATTTTTGGTTTAATAAATTTGTGGGCTCCACACACAAATGCATTTAAGAAATTCTTGTTTGTTAGGTAGCGATTTGTATGTGCGTTAAAATTTTTTGTAGTATAAATATGTAAAATATTTTGTTATTTTTTTTATATCAATTAATAATAATATTTTTTGATAATTTCAATGTTTATTTAATTTTTAGATAAATAAAGAGAAAAAGTTATGATAGAGTAGAAATAACGAAGTTATACAGTGAAAGAGTGGAGTTTAGATGATAATGATTTTGATATGCGCAAAAAGTATCTACGAGATTTAAAAAATAATAATGAAATATTTTGAAAACAAAATCACTTGAAAACATAATAAATGTGGAAGGTATCTTGTTAAAAAATATTGATATTAAATTTAAAAATGCTAAAAGAGCCCATTATTTTAGATTTTTATTTTGTATTTTTAGTTTCTAGTACTTTTACAATTAAAAATAAGTTTATTTAATTTTCCTAAGGTCTCATCCGATTGGTTTCAAGCACATTTTTGGGAATAACATAAAATAGTAGAGGATCTAGTATGAAGAACATGACAACTATTATAATATTCACAATTTTGAGATGTTATAATATGCTTTTTCTATAAAATTCTCTAGGAGTATTTATTTTAAAATATATTTGCATTAATTATGTGAAAATATTGATTATATAGATATAAGAATAAGAATATAAATGTTTATATTTTCTATGAGTAAAAAAATATTTTTAAAAAAAATATATATACATATTTTGGTAATTTTGAAGTTGTTTATGGGATCACTACCTACTACATATCAAATTCTGTGAATTTGGTGTATATTTAAAAAAAAAAAATTTAAAAATCAAACAAGCCAATGTGTTCTTATATTTTAAACAGTAAATATTAAAAATTTGTTTTTTGAATATGTGGTTAAATTATTTATACAGTTTATGTGGATCAAATTATAAATTCTTGATCTAACTTTTTTCTAATCTCTATAGGGTTTAATAAATTTAGGGCCTCCACATATAAAAAATTCTTATTTATATTAATTATAAAATACAAAATATATATGAATCATACCATATTATTAAAATATTACTATTAATATAATACAATTTACGTTCCTTATATTTATAAAATTTTACCATCAACATAATACAACTTAAAACTCCATATAATATATATATATATATATATATATATATAAGAATTTTTAAGCATGAATGATGGCTCCTTGTCCGTAGAGTGAAAGACATAAAGTTCCCAATATATACTTAAAAGCTTCATAAATTTTTGTGGATTTTACAGTTGATCTTGACAAGTAATTGTCTTATTTGTGGGTGCCACATAACATTAATATGAATAGGTTAAATTAGGTAAATCTTCCTTATGACAAGATTACAAAATAATTAATACGACAAGTTAGCTAAAAGATTAAAAACTTTACCTTCGTATAATATATAGAATAATTATTTTAGAGCAAAGAAATTATAAAATAATTTTTTTTCCTCAACAGTCTTGAAAGTTTTGGAGTTCATTCTAATTTTTAAATTCCAAAAATTAAATCAAATTTTAAACTTTGTATGGTATTTTTCCGTCGGAATATTTTTTAATCAAAAGAAAAATGCCAAACATAAATCACATTCGTCGAGGCCACCAATTAATTTAATTTTTTTTCTTTCCCAAAATTTCCTTGCTCTCACAACTATAATTTCATTCCCCCCTAAAAACTAATCATTATATATATGCATATATATATATATATATCTCGTTTCTTACAATTATATATACACAGAAATTAATATAAAATATATTTTCAGCGTCCTAATGAAAAAGACTTGTTGATTTTGATATTTACAATAGTAAATATCACCTCTTAAAATAAAATAAAATAAAAAATTCTAAAATAGCTTTGACCGTTCTCAAAATAGAAGCATGCATGAAAAATATTTTCAACGATACATTTTTTTAAAACAAAATAAAAAAAAAAAGGTTTCATAAGAAAAAATTAAAATGTTTATTTTTGTTTTTGTTTTTTTTGTTGGGTTGGGTTGGTTTTTTTTTTTTTTGGGGGGGGGGGGGGGGGGGGTTGCAGCATATTGTCCATGATTATGGGGCTCCTTATTTTTCAAAATAAAATCTATCGATTTTGCTAAATACCTTTAAAAAAGATTAAACTAGGTCAATAATGATGTCTAATTAAACATAGTTGAATTGTAATATGTAATTACTTTAATTTGACTAAACTTAATTTTCACAATACACACACACACACACACACAATCCTCTACCTAGTTCAATTCCATTTTCATTAAGGTGTTTGGTTTTATTTCCAAACCCCATTTTCACCATTTTTACTATTCCATAAATAGAAATCATCACTTTTTAAAAAATTTCACCAAATATAATTTCAATTTTTATTTTCAAAACACATTCTTTAATAACCTATATATCTTTTTTCAATAACCTATAAATCTTCTCTCTCTATTTCATTATTTCTATTTCTCTCCACCTACAATCTATTAAAATCAACATAATTATTACATTTCCAACATAATCATTAAATTTTCAAATATTTCATCCAAATACATTTTTATTTCCACATCACATCACATAACTAATTCTCACAATTTTAGAAATTATAGAAATGAAAATTGGAAATGGAAATAAAACCAAACAGGCCCTAATCTATGTGGTTAGGCTAGTGACTAGTAGTGAGGTGCATTAGATGGGGTGTCACTTCCTTGTACCCGTTTTTTCTATTTTTTTTATTTTCCAAATATTTTAATGGCGGTAAGTTAATTCATAAGTGGGGTGATAATTAAGGTTTGT
The DNA here is from genome assembly GCA_018894105.1 of Jacaranda mimosifolia. Taxonomy (NCBI): domain Eukaryota; kingdom Viridiplantae; phylum Streptophyta; class Magnoliopsida; order Lamiales; family Bignoniaceae; genus Jacaranda; species Jacaranda mimosifolia. Next base: position 1,673,312 of record CM032131.1, on the reverse strand, counting down.
GGGTTTTAAGTAGCCAACAACTTTCATCCACGTGTAGGTGCTATGATTGGCCGCATCGTGCGGCAGTGAAGAAGGGAAGCCCCCATCCCTCCTAGACCTATGACCTATCCTAGGGAATGAATATTGGCTAGGTTCTTTTTGCCCTTTTGGTTGGTTAGAACATATATATATATATATATATATTAAAAAAAATTATCTCATTTTCTATCCAATTAAGTACGTATTCAAATGAATTATAAATTTAAATAAAAACAAATATTATAAAATAAAATATTAATATTATCATAATGATGTGATTATGTATATAATTCATATAAATGGTAAGATACGAGTGGTGTATATATATAGATATAAAACTTTTATATTATTTTCTGTTCATTATGCATATTCAAATGAATTATAAAATGTTAAAAATAATAAAATATTATTATAAAAATAAACGCTAATACTATTATATAAAACGTCATTATATATAATAATTATGTACTTAATTACCTTATGAATTATTAAATAAAATATGATAATATTATGAAATAAATATTGATATCTAATATATATAACTTGTAATAATATGTAATAAATTGAATAGACAGGCAGAACCATATACATAATATAGAGTAGGTTAAAACACACACATATGTATCATGTATGTTGGGGTGGGAGGTGGGGGGACGCTAGTTCTTCTTAGGGTCAAGAGACATATCATTGTTTATGACGCTCCAACAACCTCCAATTTAGTGTAGTTGATTTTGAAGATGACTTCAATTCTGTGTGGATTTCTTCCACATTTATCCAAACAATGGTTGACTTGTTTTGGTGCTACCAAGAAAGACATTGATTCATCTTGCAATCCCATTTTTATGCATCCAATCATTTCTATTTTAGAAAATACCATAGTCCATAGCTGTACTCCTACTCTTCTAATTTATTATTTTTGATAAGGGTTCATATTTGCTTATTTTAGTAATTATTTGAAATTTCAATTCGATCACTATTTTTGATATAATCGAAACAACAAAATTATTTTTGAAACAATAGTTATATATATGCTCAATTTGATAACTCTGCAATAACAATGACGTTTTTTTTATTTTTTTATTTTTTATGATCGTATAAAAAAAAAAGTTACAAGGATGACATATAGATAATAGGCAAAAAAACCCCATCAATAACCAAATAAGTAAATAAATTGATAACCCTTATATGTGATTAAAAAAAGGCACTTGCCGACTCTTGCTCAAATTACTTGAGAGCTTTAGTGTATAAAAATTGAAATATTCTCAATCACTTTGTGTACTTTTGAACTAATTTTATTCATCTATGTTTATAGCTCTTCTTTTCCTATTTTACAGTTATTAGTATTTTCAAATTTTGAGATTTTTTTTTGTGATTTCGAGTAAACGAAAATAATCAGAAAAAAAGTGCCAGTACAAAGTCTCATGACTAGGCATAGGCACCAAGTCTAGACCTGGCAAATCGGATAACCTAAGAGCGGGTAAGAATGGATTGAGTAAATTTACCCACGGGTACCCGTACTATTTTTTTATATATATTTAAAGAAAAATTAGTATTTTTTTTAAAATTTACATAATATTATTTAAATGTTACCTAAATAAAACTAATAAAAGAGGCTACAAATTTCAAATATTATATTGAATAAATATTTTAAAGCATGTCAAATGTTTTAGTTTGAAACTAAAACTTAAATATTTAAGTCATATTACATTTCGAAGTTTAAATTTAAATTTCATTATATATCAAAAATTTTTTGAACTAAAAGTTTAAACACAACTTAAATATTGTTGATATCATTAACAAAAAAAAGTGTTACACCTTCCAAAATAGTTGCAAAAATTAGAGAAAATTAAAAAATAAAATATAAATAATTATTCATGAGTTGGGCCAAAAAACGGCGGGTAATTAGACAACGGGTAAAACTACCCGCATTTTTTTTAGTACCCATGGGTTTGGGTAATTTTTTGCCAGGTCTAAATCCAAGTCCAACATATCCACAAATTTGGTGTCTAAGTATCAACACATAGCAAAAAGTGATAAGAAAAATAAAATTAATTTTCGAACTTCAATTAGTTGTGGCTGTTTATCCTTATTACACAATGGTTATAACTCTTGTTTTAAATTATACCTCTTTCAACAAGGCATCAATAGTCTTTCTAGAAAAGGATTTATCATTTGACATGACTTTATACAAAAAATAAAAAATAAAAAAATTGTATATACAAGTATGTTAAATTACAATCTTTTATTATTTAAATTTAATATTATATACCGTCTTACTATAGAAAATACATATAAAAGTTAGATTAGATAGTTTTCTACATTTTTGTAAAAAATTACATGAGTTTAATTTTAAAGTGCATCATAAGGTTAAACAATTTGTATTATATTCTCAAAACTAATCGCAATCATATCAAATAGTGAAATAAGTTTTAAAAAAAGTGAAGCTTGTAGTACTCTTGAAATCACTTGCAAATCTTTCCAACTTCAAATCAAATTATTATACAAATTAAATAATTATACACCATAATTTACCAAATTAGTCCACCCTCAATTTACATGAACTGTCTCACACTCCAACACATTTTACCTTATTTATTTATTTAATTTTATCTAATTTTTTGATATTGTTCCCGCACCCCCACCTAATCATCCCCCCACCCTCATGCTCTATCTCTCGCCTCCAACTTCCAACCCTAAGGGCCTTTTTTTTTTTTAGTGGTGTTTTGGCCATTTTTTAGAAAAAAATTTGTGGTATATGTTTTGGGGAGAAAATTTGAAGAATGTGCCAAGCATTTCTTTTTGTTTTGGGAAAATATGAAAAATAATTTAAAAATAAGTTGTTTGTTTCTTTATATTTTAGGGAGAGACAAATTTTACAGTTGATATCAAATCATTTGCTTTTTTGTTGGGTTTATAGGCTGAAAGTAATTTTTTTATGTAATATATTATATATATGTATGTACATTTATAGTTGAATAATGATATGTGTGTGTGTGTGTATATATATGTAATAATTGATATATTGTTGTAAGAAAATGATGTGTAATTAATTCAATTGGTGTTTTATGTTAAAATTTATGTTTTTATAAATTTATTAAATATTAATTATTTATGAATTTATAATTATATCTTAATTATAAAAAATCGGCTAATATCATAATTTTTAATATCAGCTTATATAATTTTTTTTTATTATTGTACATTAATTATAAACTAATTATAATTTATTCTTAAAATATAATTATTTAAATATTTATTATTTACAATTTATGTATAAATAAAACTTAGTTATTTATTTAAATAAAATAAAAAATATATAAAACTCAATAACGATTCATCAAATTAAAAAAAAAAAATTTATATTATTGAAATTAAATCATCTTAAATTATTTATTAAACATATAAGCGTAATATTTAATTATACGTAAAGTATGAAATATAATTAATATATACATAATAAGTTATTTAAATAATTAAATAAATTACTTTAGTTAATTTAATAAGTTATTTATTTACTTTAACTCGTTATTTAATTAATATATTATTTAATAGATAAATTACTTAGTAACAATCAAAAAGATTTTTACTTAATTTTAATTAATTTTCTTGATAATTATTTTAATTGTATTAATATTAATTTATTAAACTTAATAGATTATTAAATAAATATCACACTATAATTAATTTTTTTATAATAATTTTAAATAAATGTGAATATTAATATCTAATGAAGATTAATTTTTTGAAGAAAATTAATTAATTTATTATATCAAATTAAAATATTTTAAATTATTTATTAAATGAATAAATATAATATTTAATTAATACACTGAATATTAAATATAACTAATACATTATTTAATTAATAAGTGATTTAATTAATTTAATATATTATTTAGTAAATAAATTATTTATTAAATTTAATTAATTTTCTCAATGATTAGTTTAATTAATTTTGTAAACATAAGTTTTAGAATTTTTTGAGTAGTAAAATTTTAATATTTTCATAAATGTGTGTGTGTGTGTGTGAGTGAAATAAGAGAGTAATAAATAAATGAGTGATGTAAAAGATAAAGTGAGAAAATAAAGGAACAGGTGTGCTTTTTAGAATGTAGGGTTTTTTTGGGTGAATTGTGAGGGATTTTTGGGTAAAAAATTGTAGTATTTTGGGAGAAAGATTGAGGAATGTGCCTCCATTTTGGAATTTTTTTGGACGTTGAAATTTTTTTTTCCCAAAACATAGAAGAACAAGCCTAAGACTCTGTTTTTTTTTTTAATATATTTTTATTCATTTTTACTATTTGAAAATGAATTATTAACAACTTTTTACAATTTTTACAAAAATTTCAACTTATTTTTAACTCAAAACATATTCTCCAATAACTTATATATCTTCTCTTACTATTTTTATTATTACTATATCTCTTTACCAACAACCTACTTGATGAGGGTTCGTTCGGTGGATAGAGAACCGATTCTGAATACGGGTAGGACTTTGACCTGAAAGATCTACAATCTTGCTTGGATAGGGAAGAATCCTGCAATCACAGTAAACGTTAGGCTAGCCGAGGAGCCATCGGCTTAGGCCCTCCGACGCTCAAGTCAGTAGAAATCGACCTCAAATCTCGAGCAACGGAGTAAGGGCTTTTGAAGGTATATTCGTGCGTACCTCCAGAAGGTTGGGTTGAAGGTATTTATATCCTTCTCCCTTCGAGGAAAGGTCTGGGCTGCCCCTGGTACACCCAGGGGGCCTTTAGCTTTGGACCAAGAGTAATTAGTAATTTCCTTATCTTGCATATCTCCAGCTAACTGCCATTTCCGGGTTTCAAGGACAAGATAGTACATTGTAGCGGCGCCTGCTGTGTCAGGCGGTGAGGCGGATGGCATGCGCCATTAATGCGGAGGTGTGATGCCCGTCAGCGCATTTAATGCGATAGCAGAGTGTTGTACTGTTCTCGACCTCCGATTCGACCTCAACATGGTCGGCTTAGGTCGAGAATTTCATGGGTCTCGGGAGTCAGACTAGGCCTGGCGGGGCGTATCTGGGCTGACCTGGTCGAGTGAAGTCGATGAGGCATATGGGCCCTGGGCACCTGACTGGGCCAATTTGGTTTGGGCCTAGGTACTTGGGCCATCCCATATCATGAGTCCCCCCATTTCGCGAGGCTGAACGAGGATTCGATGAGAAGCGTTGGGAAGTAACAAAATTGGTATTAGCGATAATCGACCAGGGTTTGGCGCATTTATTGAGCGGCTACATTATGGCGCGCGTGGGGCAGCGTGTCGGTTACAGACATTATTGCGGACGCTTGGTTTTCCGCGCTTCTCTCCTTATAAACACATGTTGTAACTCTGGCCATTTTTACTTTTACCGCGTTAGCATCTGGTCGAGCGCTTATCCAAACATCTTCGCTTCCAAGACTTCCTGAGTTTAACCTTTGTATTCAGTAAGTGTCTCTCTGCTTCTACTTCATGTCATCTAATTTTCTTTGAGAATCATGCTGGGGTTATATAGCTCTGAGGGTAGTCAGGGGGGGACAGTGAGGCCACCCAGTCCGATAGGCGTAGGCGTGCTTCTGGGTCATCGAGCGACGATTCCAGTTCCAGCAGCTCGAGCTCCAGTAGTTCGAGCAGCAACCGCCGGGGGGGGGGGGTTAGAAGTTGGGCCAAGCTAGATTCCCCCCTCGTGAGGTCGGCTGTTTACTCCCAGTCATTATAGTGAGATAATTTCTACCATTAACCCTGGGGACTTGAGGCACCTCCGAGAACGGTACCATATCCCTCCCGAATATAAGCTTTTAGCCCCTGGACCACCTGGTCGAATGCATCGCGCTCCTACGGGTTGTATAACTATTTTTGAGGATGCGTTTAGATGCGGTCTTAGGTTCCCTCTGAGCTATAGTATGGTTGGTCTACTCAGGGGTCTTCAAGTATGTATAACACAACTCCTGCCCAACTGCTTTTCTACCCTTTGTAGTTTTATAGTTTTGATGCGTTTATTTAATCAACCTGCCAGTTTTGAAAATTTTTCCAACCTTTTTCATCTTCCCATGTCCCGCAAGTTGGGTTGCGCCGACGAGTCGGGGTTCTACTACCTTACTGTTCAACCCCGCCGAAAATTCCTCGTAGCCCCCTCGTCTTCGTATAGGCAAGAGTGGAAAAAATGGTATTTGTTTGTTCGAGTGGCGGGGGGTTTCAATATTCCCCAGGGTTGGTGGAGGGGGCATGTCGATGTGCCGGGGAATCTGACCTCGACCTGGCCGAACACATTTGTGCAGGATCTGGTCGAGTTTGGCCTAATGGAGGCCTCTGTTTTCATCGAGGAGAGGCATCTAGTATTGGCTGGACTGTCACCAGCCCCATTAGATTTTCCTACGGATTATCAAATAGGTAGAGAGAGTGTGCCCCGTTATTTTTATCTTTGATGTCGTGCATGAATCTCTATCTCTGATCTTTCGTTGATTTTGATGTTTGGCAGATCGCGCAAAAATTATGAACAGATCGCAAGCTGAAGTACTGGCTCGAGCAGAGCGGAATCAGCAGCGCCGCGAGGAGATAGTTGCTCGTCGAGCACCCGCTGCCGCCGAAGACCCACGTCGAGTGGTTGCGGCAGCCACGCCGTCGCCAAGTCCTTCGCCTGGTCGAGCCAGAGTTGTCGCAAGCGAGAGCCCCGCGGGTAGGGGCAAGAGGCCCATGATCGAGCAGGGAGGTCCTCCGCCCAAGAAAGCTGCTGTCGGGTGGGGCAAAGGTAAAGCCGCCGGGTCGGGGCCGCCAACCGGGAACGACCTCTTCGGGGATCGAGGGGACGACATTTTGTTCAATTTGCCTACGTTTCCTACTCCTCGATTCGGGGCAGAGCCCAGCCCCATCGTGCACAATTCTATGTGTATGGGCACTGTGGGGCCAATCGGGGTGGCCCCTCTAAAGGTGTTGATGGCGGATCAGTTCTTGATTGACCAAATAAGAATTATGGGGCTGAGCCAGTCTGCGGCCCTTCAAGAGTTTGCTTACCACGCCAACATGGTAAGGTTTTATATCTTTTATTCCTGTGTGTTTACACTTTTCTCGATCAGATGGTAATAACTTTTATGTCTCAGGTTGGGCAACTGGGCTACAATTTCTACCGCCGATCAGAGCTAGCCCTTGCTGATTGAGAACAGTTGGAGAGGGACGGGGACACCGAGACTTTGAAGGCTCAGCTGGAGTCTTCACAGATGTGGGTCGACGAGCTGGATAAGCAGGTCAGCCAACTTACCAAGGAGCTGGAGCAAAAGGATGATTAGGTCATCCTTGCTGTTAAGGAGATGACAAAAATGGATGACCTGGTCAAGAAGTTGCAGCTGGATGTACAGGTGGCCTTTGACTCCGGTCGATCAGCGGGCCGGAATACATGCTTGGCGGAAGCCAGGGTGGAGTTCAACTGGGTATTCCCACAAGTATGTCGGGAAGCTGTGCAGCAATTCTTGGTCAGCCCAGTTTTTTAGGATGCGAGTGTTGTGCTCGCCCTGGACGACGCCCGGAATGCTTTTCAAAAGGCCATTCAGCAAATGTAGTTTCTGGGCTATGCGCTTCGGGCCGAGGACCACTCCAGAATGAGCCACACACTTGACGAGCAACTGCGTCAGTACCCGGAGGAAGAAGGCAATACGGCGGAGTTAGTCGTCGAAGTCGGTCAGGTGGAGGGCGCGCCGGAGGTCGAATTGACGGCCGAAGAGAGGAGGCGGGCTGAGATTGTTAAAAAACTAAAGGTGATTACCCGGGAGTTCGAGTTCGCCGACGACCTCGCCTACGATGTGTCAGAGGGGAGAGCTGATGTTGCCGCCTTCTTCCCGATCTCCGAGCGGAAGTTCTTACAGGATACAGCTGGCACTTCTCGACCAGTGACTGCCGTGGTCCCCTGTGTCTATTGCCCTGCCCGAGCCCCAACCATCTGCTACTCCAGCTACTGCACCTCTCCCCGCCTCTACTGTCGAGAGGTCGACAACTCAAGCTAGGCCTAGTTTTATTATTGGTTTTTGTTTGATGTATATGTATTTGCCTCGATGAGGCTTTTTCTAAATGGTTGCGGAATTCTTGCCTCGATGAGGCTTTTTTGGAACGATGAAATGACGTCCTTGTTTTTTCTTCACTGCAATTTTGGTCATAATTTTTCTTGTTGTTGTTGTTTTTTTTTTATGAATTGCTTTGGTTGATGCGTATGTGTTTTGCAAAACATTAATTTTCTGTTCTGCATGTCGGAATTTTCAGATGAATGCCCACGAATGTGGCAAGTAATTTTCATTCATGTCTTTCGTCGGATAAAGGCTATGCTTTTCCAAATTCATTCTTGACTCTTGTCGAGCAAGTTGTAATTAATCCGCTATCATAATAGCTAATGTTCAAGTTTGGAATGACCTTGGCGATTGTAGGATAGGCTTATCATTGTTGCAATTGTAATTAACAATTTTAACTAAGTCGGCCCATAGGGTTCGATTTCGCGCCGTAAAAGGCTGTTTCGCCAACTACGAGGTCGGCTGGATGGTTTCAGCGCGGAGACTAATTTGTCAATTATTTGGTCTCGGCACGAAGGCCTCGACTTGGAGGCGTAGGGCCTTTTGTCGACTGCGGGGTCGACTATTTGGTCTCGGCGCAAAGGCCTCGACTTGGCGGCGTAGAGCCTTTTGTCGACTGCGGGGTCGACTATTTGGTCTCGGCGAAAAGGCCTCGACTTGGCAGCATAGAGCCTTTTGTCGACTACGGGGTCGACTGTTTGAGAAAGATTCATTCTGTTTCATGCAGTTTGAACATGTCATAATTTCAGTTCGTTAGGTGATACAAAGGTTATCAATGACCAGTTACACAAATTTTTTTTTCAAGTTTACTGCATTCCAAGGTCGAGGTAGCTCACGGCCTAATGCATCAGCTAGTCGGTAGGCATTATTTTTTGACACCTTAACCACTGAGTACGGTCCCTCCCATTTTGGGTCGAGTTTCCCCACAGGTTTAGACACTTCCACCTTCTTGAGGACGAGGTCGCCCACCTTGAAACTCCGGGGTCGCACTATCTTATTATAGCGGTTTGCCATCTTTGAGCGATATCGCTACATCGTGTTATAAGCTGCATGGCGTTGCTCGTCGATAGTGATTAGATCCAATGTCCTCTCCAATGTATTTGTTATCGGGTTATAGTGGATCACCCTCGCAGTGTGTTGAATCAATTCTGACGGGATTACCGCCTCTAATCCGTAGACTAGGCTGTACGGGCTGTGGCCCGTGGCTGTTTGAGGCGTCGTTCTATAAGCCCAAAGCACCCCGGGGAGGTCATCTGCCCAACTGGCCCTAGTCCCCGCTATTTGACTCTTGATGTGGTCGAGCACAGTTCTGTTGGTGACCTCGGTCTGTCCATTGGCTTGCGGATTTCCCACCAAAGTGAAGTGTTGGGCGATCCCCAAGGTCTCGCACCATTTCCTCGTGTTTTTGCTTTGAAATTGGGTGTTGTTATCTGAGATTAAGACCTTAGGCAATCTAAATCGATATACTATATTCTTCCAAATGAAACTTTTAATGGCCGCGTCGGTGATCTTCAAGACTACTTCGGCTTCCACCCATTTAGTAAAGTACTCGACGGCCATATGATGAACTTGCGCTGGCCAAAAGTCTTCGGGAGTGACCCCACTATGTCGATTCCCCACTGGTCGAATGGCCAAGTGATGTTAACGTTGATCATCGGTGCGGCCGGCTGGTGCTGAATGTTCGAGTGGATTTGGCATGATGAGCATTTTTTAGCGAAGTTGACAGAATCTCTTAGCAACATCGGCCAGAAATATCCATAGCGGATGACCTTGTGTGCCAGGGATCGGCCGCCCGAGTGGTTGCCGCAGATGCCGGCATGTATCTCCTGCAACACCTTGTCTGCTTGGTCAGGTTCTAGATATCTGAGTGGAGGCCCTGCTATCAACCTCCGATACAACTGGCCGTGCTCATCTAGCGCATACTTGGCTGTTAACCCCATCAGTCTGCGGGCCTCTTGTCGTCGTTGGGTAAGGTACCCCGACTTAGATAAAGTTTGATTAGATCCTGCCAAGAGAGGGTTGTCTCATCGAGGCACCCGACAAGGCCCTGATCGGTGACAGTGACACAGGGCTTGTCGGTTATCGAAAATGTTATTGTTATTTCTCTGGTACCCTTCGTCGAGCTAGCTAGCTTCGAGAGCGCGTCTGCTCATTCATTCTCTGATCGGGGGACTTGGCTCAGCGAAAAGTTTCTGAACATATGTCTCAGTTGGTGCACTTATGCCAAATACTGCGCCATTTTATGCTCCTTCGCCTCAAAGTTGCCTTTGACCTGTTCTGCGACCAGCTGAGAATCAGTGAATGCAGCGAGCTGCTCGACGCCGCGGGTTGTAACCATGTGCATTCCTGCTATGAGAGCCTCATATTCCGCTTCATTATTGGTGATCGGGAAGTCGAGTTTCACCGCGAAATCATACTCCTCGACAAGTGGGGATTGGAGGGATATCCCTATCCCGCCTTCGGATGAGGTTGCGGACCCATCGACGTGCAAGGTCCACATGGGGGTGCTCTCAACATTCTGCGTCGGTAGGTTGAGCTATTCGACGATGAAGTTGGCCAGTACCTGTGCTTTAATGGCGGTCCGCGGTTGGAATGTGATGTCGAATTCCCCAAGCTCAATGGCCCATTTAGTGAGTCGACCTGAGGTGTCTGGCTTCGACAACACCTGTTTTAGCGGTTGATTCGTCAATACTGAAATTGTGTGGGATTTTATAAGTAAGGCCGCAGTATCCTGGCTGACATGACTAGGGCCAGAGCAAACTTCTCGATCTCCAAATAATTATGCTCGGGCCCCTAGAGAGCCTTGCTGCAATAATACACTGAACGGGGGTTTCCTGCTCTTATCGTCGTCAACACTGAACTGATTGAAGTCGAGAAGAGTGCCAAGTATAGCTGTAGCACCTCTTCTAGTTTGGGTTTGGCGAGCATAGGTGGCGAAGTCAAGTATTGCTTGAGCTCTAGCAAAGCTTGATCGCACTGTTGATCCCATTTGAATCCAGACTTTTTTGGATTTCTGAGGATTTTGAAGAAAGGTAGGCTCTTATCGGCTAGTCGGGCTATGAACCTGCCCAGGGCTATAATTCTACCGACCAGACGCTGAACTTCGCTAACCGTGCGAGGTGGGGTGATGTTTAGAATTGCTTGGATCTTCTGCAGGTTGGCTTCGATCCCTCTCTGACTGACCATATAACAGAGGAATTTTCCACCTCGAACACCAAAGGTGCATTTGCTAGGATTGAGCTTCATACCGAAGCCCTCAGATGGAAAAGGTGTGGCTGAGGTCGACTAGATGATCTTCAGCCTTTTCGATTTTTACAATCATATCGTCCACATAAACTTCCATCGACTTGCCGATTTCGTTCTTAAACATGAAATTAACTAATCTCTGGTACGTCGCCCCTGCGTTTTTAAGTCCAAAAGGCATAACCAGGAAGCAATATACCCCGTTGGGAACGACAAAGGAGGTTTTGTCTTTGTCTTCGGGTGCCATAAATATTTGGTAGTAACCTTGAAATGAATCCATCATGCTTAGCAACTCACAACCAGCAGTAGAATCCACTAATAAATCTATACGAGGCAAGAGGTAAAGATCCTTAGGGCAAGCTTTATTTAAATCAGTAAAGTCATTACATATTCTCCATTTTCCCTCATTCTTGGGAACAAGTACAATGTTACAAAGCCAAGAGGGGTACTGGATTTCTACAATATATCCTGCTTCCAAAAGCTTGCCCACCTCCTCCTCGATGATTTGGGTCATCTCAGCATTGAAAGTTCTTTTCTTTTGCCGCACTGGTTTGTGGGCTGGGTCCACATTGAGTCAGTGGACAATGATGTTGGGGTCGATGCCCTGAAGATCCGCAGCTTTCCACGCAAAAACATCAATATTGCGCCGGAGGAAATCGACCATAAGGTATTCCAATCGATCCCCCAGATTGCTTCCAATACTTGTGGTTTTGTTAGGGTTCCCTGGCTCGAGCTCGATTGTTTTGAATTCGCCAACAAGTTTGACCCTGGTATCCTCCAGTTTCCTCTTCTTTGATGAAGGTCCCTCCTCGAGTTTCGCTACTGGGGCGTCCCCCAAAGGCTTCACTTCAGGCCGTTTCTTCTGGTCGCTGGAGTCGATAGAGATGGTGTAACAGCGCCAAGCATCCTTGAGGTTGCATAAAAGCTCGCCCACTCCTACTGGAGTTGGGAACTTTATCTTTATGTGATAGATGGATACAATGGCTCTGAAATCATTGAGGGCTGGTCGACCTATGATAACATTGTATGCGAAGGGGGCGTCGACCACCAGGTAGTTGACCATCAGTGTTCGACTACACTGACCTTGCCCGAATGTAGTGGAAAGATTGATGGATCCTTCTGGGATGATCTCAGACCCACCAAATCCAACCAAGGGTGTTTTGACTGGATCAAACTTCAACTTCCCCAATTGCATTCTATTCAGGGTCGACAAGAATATGATGTTCACGGAACTTCTGTTATCGACCAGCACCTTCCTAACCTCGAAATTGGCTATTTCAAGGGCAACCACCATTGGGCAATCTATCTTGCGATCGGCTCCTCTATTCTCCATGTGGTTCAGATCTGCATCGGTGAATGAGATTGGTTTAGTGTTGGTTGTCAGCTGAAAAACTATCTCGATCTTGGATGGTTTGGTCAAGTCGAGTTGCCTCTGCATTTACTTTCTCGCATTTCGGGAATCTCTTCCCGTGGGTCCCCTGCGATCATGTAGATGATTCCCTTGATAGGCGGGTTGGGATTCTGGGCGGGTTGTTTTCCCTTGCCTTCTCTTCTCGGGCTGACCGACCTTTCTCTTCGGGGAGTTCGGTCGGCCACGCCCTCCTCTCTTCTGGCTTGTTCTTCGATGAATTTTTTCAAGTGGCCTTGTCGGATCAGCCTCTCGATTTCGTCCTTTAAGTTAAAACACTCCTCAGTGTCGTGCCCTTTCTGCTTGTGAAAATGGCAGTACTTCTTCAACTTCTTCATAGCCTCGATTTTCGTAATTTTTGGGGGCTTTTTAAGCAAGTTATCATGCTGGATGGCGAACAGAACCTCTCTCCTCGGTATGTTCAGTGGAGTGTATTCGTGGAAACGCTTTATCAGGGAATGGCGTCCCTCTCTGATTTATCAATCATCTTTCTCTTTGCCTTTCTTTTTGTCGACCTTAACGCTGCCATATTTCATCATGTTCATCTCTTCCTGGGTCATGTACCTCTCCACGAGGTCGAGGAGTTCTTCCATTATTCTGGGCTGTTCGCGCACCAAAGCGTTGGCGCATTTCTTGTGCCTCAAACCCAAGAAAAGCACGTCGATCAAGAACTCAATCCTCGGGCTGTCAATTTTCAGGACTTCGGTGTTGAATCTGGTTAAAAAATCCCAAAGGGATTCTCCTTCCGCTTGCTTCACAGTATGCAGGTGGGTGTGGGGGAGTTTCACTTTCCTCCGGCTCGCAAACTGGTGCAAAAACTTATCACACAACTGATCGTAAGAGAAGATGGACGCTGGTTCCAGCTTCACAAACCAATCCAGAGCCACTCCCTGAAACGTGGTCACCAGCATCTTTGCATGGATGTATTCGTTGTGCCCATGCAGCTGCATCATGTGTTCAAACTGCAGCAAGTGCTCGTTCTGATCTGTGGAGCCATCGTACCTCGGGAGTCTGGTTGGGATCTTTGCATCGACGACGATGCTCTCATCAATGATCTCCTGGATGAACGGCGAATCTCGCTCCCTCCTAAACCTCTGTGGCTCATCTGGATGAACAACTCTATCCGTATTCCTCTTCGAGATCTCTTCCAGGCGCCTGTTCAGTTGCTGCACCTGGTGGGATACCTCCTCTCATTCCTGCTGATCTGTCTGGGATGCATTTCTGCCTGGTTTGAATATGGAACGTTCGACCCTATCGCTCTGCAGGGCTCGAAGGGGCCGAACGTCATGGTCAATGGAGTCTGCTACTTCTTCTCTTGGCGGGGGATGGGCTATTTCCCTAGGAAAGCGTCCTGAGCTCAGTCCCCGCCTTGACTGGTACTTTAGCGATTTCGATCGCTGGGAGTGCTCTTCTGGCCGCACTCTCTCTAGAGCTGCAGGCTGGGTGTGGCACTGACTGCCGGTTCCGGGTGCACGGCATGTCTGTTTAATGCGGCAGAGAGTTGGGCCAAAATCTACGCAGAGATCTGCTCATTGATAAGCTGCATTAACTGGGGCATTGTTAGGGTGACCACAGGCTCAGGCTGAGCGCTGATCCTTGGGCATTTGGCTCTAGGTTTTGTCGAAGGGGAGGGGAGCTGGACCTCTGGTTTTCTTCTCTTCCAGATGGAGCTCGCCTAGTGTTTACCATTTTTGATAGAGGATTCAAGAGTTTCCCACAGACGGCGCCAAATGATGAGGGTTCGTTCGGTGGATAGAGAACCGATTCTGAATATGGGTAGGACTTTGACCTGAAAGATCTACAATCTTGCTTGGATGGGGAAGAATCCTGCAATCACAGTAAACGTTAGGCTAGCCGAGGAGCCATCAGCTTAGGCCCTCCGACGCTTAAGTCAGTAGAAATCGACCTCAAATCTCGAGCAACGGAGTAAGGGCTTTTGAGGGTATATTCGTGCGTACCCTCAGAAGGTTGGGGATGAGGGTATTTATATCCTTCTCCCTTCGAGGAAAGGTCTGGGCTGCCCTTAGTACACCCAGGGGGCCTTTAGCTTTGGACCAGGAGTAATTAGTCATTTCTCTGTCTTGCATATCTCCAGCTAACTGCCCTTTCCAGGTTTCAAGGACAAGATAGTACACTGTAGCGGCGTTTGCTGTGTCAGGCGGTGATGGGGATGGCATGCGCCATTAATACGGAGGCGTGATGCCCGTCAGCACATTTAATGCGGTGGCAGAGTGTTATACTGTTCTCGACCGCAACATGGTCGGCTTAGGTTGAGAATTTCATGGGTCTTGGGAGTCAGATTGGGCCTAGCGCGGCATATCTGGGCTGACCTGGTCGAGTGAAGTCGATGAGGCATATGGGCCCTGGGCACCTGACTGGGCCAATTTGGTTTGGGCCTAGGTACTTGGGCCATCCCATATCACTACTAAACCTTATATTATTATTACTCTTCAAACAACATATCCAAACTCTAATTATTTTTTAAATTTTAAAAATATTAAAAATGAAAAATGAAAATAAAGCAAAAGCAAACGGGACATAGTACCGCTGGCCAGTAGCCTCCTTGCCTCTAAAAAGATCCTATACTTTGACAAAATTAAGGATAAAATAGAAATTAAATAAGTCAAAGTTACCATAACCACTTATAATATGTGCAAGTAAAGCATACTACAAGAGATGAAAACAAAATACTCCTTTTTCAAAACTGTAGGAAGTTTTTAAACCTTATTTTTTTGTTTAGAAACTTTTTTCCTATTTGATCTAGGGTAGACCGATCCGATTTTTCTTGCCCACCGTTTGGAATTTTTTTTTAAAGGAGAGAAATAGATTGAAGGTCCTTTTTTTAAAAAAAAATGTTTTTTGCTAAAAATTTGAAGGCTTCAATATGTATTTTAGAGTTCTATTTAGGTTAGTCTATTGTATATTCTTTTGATTCTTGAGATAGGAAGAATAATTGGACACAAAGAACAGTTAGAAGGTTATTGGATAGATACCAACTGCAACATTTTAATGCCTAAATAAGATAGAAAGTTAAGATCGCATGGATAAGAAAATAAGAAAGACAACACAAATCTTTGTCAATCTGGAACTATAGTTTTTCCATTGACTGGAACACTTAGAGGAACTCCTACATCAATTACTTTCATTCCTCTCATTAGATCATCTGTAGCACTCATAAGTACAACTCTAACTCAAATATTTTCTAATAATTGTTATACCTCACAAGTCATATTACTTGGTTACTAGAAGCATCTCAATCTTTAATTACCAAAGCATTATAAATATTAGGCATCTTGCCAGCGGAAAGGCTACCTTCCTTGTTTAGTTCGATTGTTGGCGCATTTGATGTGATGAGCCCTCTTTTAGATAAAAGAAATTCCTGATTCACCGAGTCCGTGTAAAGACCAAAGATTTTGAGTGGCAATTTCAAAGAATGTTAATAAACTCCAAAATATCGACAAATTATTTGGAAGTCCAAAGAAATGAAATTAGAAAAGGGAAGGCCTTCATAAAGAAAGCTAATTGCACTGGCTTGTCACATCAAGGTCGCATGGAGGATCAAGATACTTTCACATGTCCCCAAATCAATAATCACAATCACAGATTGTACGTTAGGTCATCATACAGGTTACTCCAATTAGAATGACCCGACCTAATTAGTGCGAATCTTCACAACTTTTTTTTTTTTTTATCGAGTGACTTGTGGTCTCATGGAATAAATTTTTCACATAATGTGCGAGGTCAAGAGTTTGAATTCTAATAGCTCATCATATACTCACGTGTGTGTATAAATAAAAAAATTTATGTTATTTCTTTATTAATTTAAGAGTGTAGCTGGCCTTTGGGTCTTAATCGATATCACTTTTACTTTCTTCATGGAGTAATAAATTGCATGCCACTCAAGGTTACTATATTGTCCATCCATACCCTTCTAGTAATGTATCATAGCAATTTTCATATATTCGATGTATGTGATAAGATTTTTATAGTATTTTTTATATAATAATAATATTTATTTATTTTTTATATAATGTGAATTTGTATTAATAATTCTAATATATTTATTTAAATTGCTCGTAAATAAAAATTTAAAAATTATGATAAAATGGTAATTGTAGACATAAAATGGGTGGGTCATATATAGTAATTATTATATAACTTCTAGTTATTAAATTACAAAAAAAAATAAGTAAAACATTTTACGTAAATCGTTTAAAAACTCATCAAAAGAGAAGTAAATGTTTTATTAATAGTATAGATAATCTCCCTTTTAATGAGGCATGTTGTTATTCAACATTTTGGAGTTCAACTTTTCTTGTTGTACTACTTCCATGAGATTATCACCTTGGAAAATAAACATGGAATTTTATAGGGCTATCAATGGATCGGTTTCGGATCGAATTGTGTTGGACCCAAGTCCGAATCTAAAAGTAATATGTCGGATCCAAATTCGATCCAAGATCTATCAAATCTGTAGTTGATATAACCATATTTGGATCCAAATAAAAGTTGAATATCTGTCGAACATCCAAAAAAATTCAAATTTGAAAATTTCAAAAATCATCATATATTTATTATTTTTCTAAAAATTTAGTAGAATCCAAATTCAAAACAATCATCCTTAAAAAAAATACACAACAGATTAATAAATAAATTTTCAAGTCTATTGATCACTTAAAAGCAATAATAGAATTTAACTTAATCACATTCATTCATCAAATCATTACATTTTAGGTTCCGTTGCTGATAATAATACTTATTTGGCATTATAAATATATAGTTATACTTGATTATCCAATCAACTAACTACAGGCTCAAAATTTTATAAAAAAAGAAACTCATTTTGATTAATTCGAGATTTGCATTGCATTCCTTGCCATATTATTGCATTCGGTTCCTACTCATTATTCTTCCCGCATCATTTTTATTATAAAAATAGAGAAACAAGTTATGTAATTATAATGTAAAGAAGCTCAAAATTTAACAATTTATATGAAAAGCACCCGATTTGATATATTGCATAAGAGTTTATTACTTCTTTCATCTAAATATCTACATTGGCGTTATTATTATAGGATCCTTTGTATATATATGCATAATACAATATGTGTAATACTAAATATATTCGAATTCGAATTATTAATGGATTCGATCGTGCCATATCCATATTCGCTCCATTTATTTAGGATTACAAACTTTTTTAATCAGATCATATCCATTGAATCTTTTATAGGTTAAAAATTCTAAATAATCGGATTAAATTTGAATCAAAATCATATTAAAATCTGCTCCATTGACAGACCTAGAATTTTATATAATTTTCCAAATTTATTTTTATGACTAACATTTTTTTATTTCATTTATTTACTCTTGTGACCCTGCCCCTTTCTTGGCTCCTATAAAGTGTTGGGCTACATTTTGGTCTCAGGAAAAACATTTTTTTATAAGCCCAACCCGACAAGCCCATAATGAAGATATAATGGCAGTCCAATTGCATAAATAAAAATGACCTTCACTAACTACCAGGTGGCAAGCTTTGATTGGTTACGAACACATTCTGCTGACTTGGCATTATTCTATTGGCTTGATTTTGTTGTAATTAAAAAAGCCCAAACAGCTGAAAAGTTTTCTCTTGCAGTTGAATAAGAATGAAACAGAGAGACCAAAAAGAAGAGAATTTAGCTTCAAAATGGCGAAACTTAATTTGAATTCAATTTTCTTAATCTCCCTTGCGATTTTCGCAGTTTCGGCATATGGCATTGACGATAAATGCGCCGCCTGCAATGCGATTGCTGTGAGTACTTTGTTGTTGATTTTAATCAATTTTGCATGTTTAATTGTCTTGGTTTCTAGTATGTTGTGAAAATATAATTTTACTATTATTATTATTGTTTTGGTTTTTTTGATTGATTTTTGCGGTTTTTCAGGGGGAGCTGGAGCGGGGACTCTTGAATGTGAGATTTTTGCTTCCTTATTTTTGTCTATTTATGATTTGATCATATTAAATACTAAATATTATGCATCTTTTGTGTATTTATTTATTTTGGATTTCAAGTAATGGAAAGATGGGTTTTCCAAATTATATGCTTGGAACGATGCATAAGGTTTGAAGCTGAGAACTGGCGATATGGATTGGGTGAATATTATGTGAACTCTATTAAGCATTAAGGGTCATTAAAGTCGAGATCTTTTAGCTAATTTAGTAATTTATTGGGCTGAATTTGGACATTGTTTATTAATTTCATTCTGATGGAAAGAGTCAGAAGTTAAGGATTTTGAATGGCTTCAATATTGTGACACGTTCAAATATGTGGTTTACTATATGATTTGAAATCTGTAGTAACTGAAAATTAGCCAAACAGTGCTGTGACTTTGCTGTGTGGCATTGGAAACACAAGTGAATCTTGGTTTGGATTTGAAGACCCCAGAATGCTGGTATGAGTTTCAAAATTATAATACAATCAAGGATCATAACTGAGTAGAAAGGAAGGCAGAATCTTCTCCTTGCCACTGAGCTGTGTCCTTTGGAGTGAGGTGGTATCATCCTTTAGTGGTTGTAATATAGCTCATAGCTGTTTCAAAGTAATTAGGGTTATGTGGAATGTTAAACTATTGCATGAAGCTATTTTGCAAAGCTAAAAGGAGATAAGATCTTTTATAATTTTCAAATGTATCTTTGCTTACTCCACAAACATGGAATGGCACCTAATTATTGCACCTTTACGTAATTTTTTGCCTATATTAATTTATGTCATGCAGGAAAAACCTAGAAATCATTTGGACATGAGACACCGCTTGGACTCTAAAGGTCAGCGTGAAGGAAAGCTAATTGATTACAGGTATTAAGTATTAGCTAACTCACTTCTTTTATCTGCTATTATACATAAACCTCAAACATGTCCTCTTTATGGGTGGCTGAAACATTACATGCTGTCGCATTTTTCTCCGGCAGAGTAAGTGAGTTAAGAGTTGTTGAACTCCTGGATGGGCTTTGTGAAAAGATGCAAGATTATACTCTTGAGAAGGTAGTTTGGTTGTCCCTATTTCCCTTGAAAATAATACCCTATTTTTTGCAAGTGCAGTGAGAGTGTTAGAGGACAACTATCTTGATTTTCTTGATAAATGGCCTTGGGCTTTTAATACTGGATATAAAAAAAGTAGTTTATTTTGGAGTTACACTTCATTGCGAAACAGATAGTTGGGCTTCCCTCTAATGCTAGTCTTCTCGGGCTTTTGGCAGGTGGATTCCAACAGACAAGTATGGATTAGAGTGAATAATTGGGACAACCTTAAAACTAGTATGTATGCAAGCTTCAGTTGGGTCCCTGAGTTTATACTTTGTACCTCATTTACGAATTGTCAACTGCTTGCTGTCATAATTGCTTTCATTAGCCCAACAAACTCAGCGTCTACAGCGTAGCACTATCTTAATAGTCCCTTTATTTTTCGAGTGGCATACTTTCTACTTTATGTAGTCCAGAAACTTGCACGAGGAAAATATTATGACGAAGAAATAGCTATTTACTTTTTACTGTGGATTTCAAAGTAATATGCTAGTTCTGATTATTTGATAGTAGTTAGCAGACACTAACTCTCTCCCAAGAATAGATCTAATGCTTGGCATCTGCAGTGGATTTAAACATTGATTCTCATGTATTATGTATATATGCTTTTTTTAAGTTTCACAAGGGCTAGACCGGGGGTCTTAACCATAAAATTGCACCTACCTCATACGCTGCCTCACGCATCCAATTGTGAACTCTGAATTTCTCAATTAATCTGATAATGATCGTCTTGGGGGGTTGAGGATTTTCCTGGAGCTTTATGATGAAAACTAACATAGGTCCATGACTCATTGTATCTTATAATGCAAATGCTACTATCATTTGAAGTGTTCGACTAGAACATTCTCTTTTCTCTCATTTGTTCTTTCTTTGTTGTGCACAGAAGGCACATGGAATATTTGCTAAAAGTCTGGGAAGTGACAATATAAAATATGGTACTTTAATTGTGTTATGTCGTTACAAATAATTATCAAAGTTTTATTATCTAGAAAGCATGCCGGACGATAAGTATTTCGGATGGATAATAGTCCGAGTAATGATTAAGAAAACGCTTTCCATGCTTGGTTGACATTATATCTCATATATCACATGATTATGCTTCATCGTAGGAACAAAAGAGATTTTCTACTGAAAATATAGTTGCAGGTGGGTATAAAGTTAAAATCTAAGGATATCAGAGAGGAAACTTTATTAAATGTCTGGGATTTAGGGTTGATTAACTTAAATCTGCAAGAAAGCAAAAAGTGAGGGCAATTTCTGGGTGTTGACTAAATTGTTTGAGCAAGCTTATGAAATGGCTCTAGTTGTACTTTATTGACCAAAATTTACTTGTTCTTAGAAATTCACAATTCTCAGGAGTTCCCACTCTTGGAAAAGTGAAAGTTTTACATCATCATGCAAATTTAAATACAGGGTGACATTATTGTGGACCAGACAATAGGCCCGCCAATGGGTAGTTCAATCTAGTTTCTGTCCAGAATGTGGTATTATTATAGTGCCAACAACATGGAAGTTGATTAAAAAGCCACGTATAATGAGAGTCCAGGTGCTAAAAGTTACTAGTACCTATTGCTTGAAGAAGTTTATATGCTAAAAGGAAATTAGAAAATTTGATTGAGCAAGAGAATTATACTTGACAAGGAACTGATAGCCTAGCACTGTACTGTCAGAAATTTTTGCTAACTTAAATTTTAGCATATGGCTTCCATTGGTTGCTTATTTTGTGAGAATTCTGATAATTAATTCACTAAAATGGCATTGAACCTTATGATTGTGCCTTTGATTTGTTTCTATGGAACTATTAAGGTTCTCAGGGATTTCTGACATACCCGGTTCCACTTTTAAATTTTTATGATAGATAAACAAGAAGCTCGAGCATATTCAAAGGACATCTCAACTTTCTGTGGAAGGTAATAGATAACTTCTTAGTTTGTTGAAAGTTGTGACATTAATGTGGTCCATTCCATTTTATTATCCTGGGAGTATACAAATTCGAGTTTAATTCTCTCCATGTTTCCTACATGTCTAGGTTACTTGAGGAAACTGAAGATGAGGTGAATCCTTGTCCCCCTATTTTTGGTGAACCTTTTTTCTTTCAGAGCAGATTTCTGACAGAACCAATATTAATTTGCCAAAAACAGCTGTCCGAGTTGATAAAGAAAGGGTCTGTTAAAGTAGGAGAAGTAAGCAAGGTCCTATGCCAAGACCTCGGCAAATACTGCAGTCAGACAAGGTAATTTTCAACAAATTATAATTTTTTCAACCCAAATAGTTCTGCTTGAGAAGTGATCAAAAGTTTCTGTTAAGGACAGGTAACGTAGTTCTTCCAATGTTTTGTTACCATGGCAACAGTGTCCACATGTTCCACTCAACAATATGGTTTCAAGAGCTCCCTTTTAATTTCTCATTCGAACAAGAATAGATTTTCGGTTAACAACTTCTCTGTTTGTACAGTGGTAACTGGAAAGCTGTTGATGAAGAAGAAGCAAGCGATGGAGAACTCTAAGATACCACGTAAGACTGTTCTGGGAGTCATACATAGGACAATTTTGGCAGAGACTAAGATGCTTCCTGAATGCAATTGTGAACGTTACTCTATGTCCGTTGTTTATTTTTGGTTAGGATTGATGGGTAGAAAGGGTTCACAACATGAAATCATTGATGTTCTTGTTCATTAAATTTCAGAAGCTTCTGTGAACCTTCAGAAATTTTAATTTGCACTAAAAAAAATGTATTTGTTGTCATCATATTAAAGATGAATCTCTTGCTTTGGCCATTATATCTATTTTTTTATAAAAACTCTTATCAAGTTGTCCAGGAGCACATTCTCACAAAATTACTAGTTGTTTGGCTAGGACTATTTATAATATTTTATAACTTCTAACTTTTTATAAGATGCTACATTTTATTTTAGAGGAACTGATTAAAGTGATTATGTATAACGAGATCATGGAATTTATAAATTTAATTATAGTTAAAAGAATTTACTAATCTTTTAAAAATAAGTTATAAAATCTTTATATTTTTGAAAAAGAGTATAAAATTTTATTATCTTATTTGAAAACTTCTAAATTCTTTCGAACATATTTGACTTCTTAAACTTTTTCAGATAGCATCTCAAATCTTACATCTTAGTCAACTCACTTCCTGGAAACAAACGATGAACAAACATTCCATGAATTGTCAAAAGAGAATGATTTATGAAGTGTTACACAATGGCTATGACCTATTTACATCATGGGTTAAGTGATCCTTCAGCAGCTGGACATCTAACAGTTGAGTCCTCCAATTAATACAACATTTCACTCATATCTGACGTGAGCCACAAGAAAAATATACAGCATTAGAGTTGTATCTTCTTCTCATTTACTAGCCACGTTTCAACATTTTCAATCTCAATCACATCTCCTCGTAAGTTCCGTTCCAAAGCACCTTTCAGAACATTAAGCCCTTCACCCGATATACTCCTCCTTCCTCGAGTTGGAGCAATTTCTATTCGAGGAGGAGGATCTCGGGAGAAACATATCACTATAACCGTTAAATTGTCACATGTATTTCGTTTAAGTGCTTCCCGGACCAGTTCCTTCGGGCATCTCTCAGGATCACTGTGCAGCATCAGCTCTTTCCTAGCCATTGTGACTGCACATTGGCTGCTCATAACCTCCCACGGGCCGTCACATCCCAAGATCAAGAATTCCTCGTCATCCGTCAGCAACATCTCCTGCAGCTCTTGCTCTGCGCTTAAAGGATAATCAGATCCCTTCGGCCCCTTAATGTGCCAGTCCCCCAGGGCACGCGATACAGACAGTTGACCGTTAAGGTATCCATCATATATGGCTCCTTCTAGTTTTGGGTTGTTAGGCTTTTGGTCTCTTGACAATTCTACGGCTTTGCCTCATTTTCCCAGAACTGCTCAGCAATCTCCAGCATTAGCTACTATCATTGTTCTGCAAAGAGTAAACGACGTAAATTAATTTAATAGTGCTTATAGGTTTCTATATCTTATAAAATGTTAGATTTTGTTTAAGAATAAGTTCTTGAACTATATGAATAAAATAAGATTTCGAAACTTATAACGTAATGGAAATTTTGTAATTAATACGGTTAAACTTAAAAGAGTGTCTTCAAATTTTAAAAATAAGTTACGAACACATTATTTTTTCTGGAAGCACATACACGATCATTATAGTTATCTTTAGAGGTTATAAGTTTATTTTATAAAAAATTTGCCAACCACTAACATTTTGGAAATTTTCAAACAACTTATATCATGTTCTTGAGAAACTTATAAATTCACCTAAACACTGTCTAAGCCGTTAAAACACTTGACAACTAAAGATCTAGATCTGTATATAATCCTGAGTTGACAAAACTTTTTTTGATTTCAAAACAATTGGAAATAAAAAGAAGAAATTTCTGTGGATTCATACCTTCCAGATATGAATGCAGTCAACGCTGTGGTGCCAGATGATATGTCAAGGGAACTAACATCAGCAATGCATAATCGGCTTTAAGAAATGCACTCTTCATCACCTTCTCCAAACAAATAGGGAAAAAAGAGTCTTCAACTATAAACTTAAGAATATTATTTTTGACAAAAGATGCTGCATCCGTACCGCCATGACCATCAAACACCTGTTTAACTCGATAAATTAGAGAACCACAAAGGAATAAGATGCAAGAAAGAAGCGTTAAAGTCTGAAGGAGGATAGTCGAATTAAAATGATCTATATGGAGACCGATCCCCAACTATAGTCGTAGCCATCATCTACATACACATTACACATACATATGCATGGACACTGATATATATAAGATTTCCTTACATGAATGCCCACCTTCCTTGTTTGTCAACCGGATAACCATAAAACACATCCCTAATATATATGTGCTGTATAAAGACACATTTGCGACAAGGACTAGAAAGTCGATGTATATTCAAGAATCTAACTTACCCCTTTAAAAGCTCCAGGTGAACTGAAACCTGAAATTTCACCTAAATGTTGAGGCAAGTTATCTATACAGATATGTTTATCCTCCATACACTGCTTAGGTCCTTTCTCAGCACAGCTTCCAGACCGGAAAACTGGTTGGAAGCTCGACTCTATATCTGATGGCGACTTGATTCCAGTCCCCCAAAGATCTAAATCCTTGTAAAAATATACGTAGACTTCATTAGCTATCCATAAGTAAAAGCATCAAGAACAAAAGTTTCTCAAACAAATAAGCCAAGAAACTAGCAACAATAATATCGAAAAAAGAAAGAAAAGATTTCTTTAGAAGTTAGAAACTTCAAGAAAAGACATTTCTAGTAAGGAAAACTTAGCTTTCAATTTAAGAAGAAAACTTGATGAATGGAACATTACAAGATCCATGATTACATAATTCTTACTCCTTTTTTGACTCTTACAGGATAGTTGGTAATCTTGTTTAGATTTATGCCCTTCTTACATTAGCCTCCGACAAACCATCCCTCAATTATTGCCACTTCCTAAGCTGCAGCCTAAACACAACTAATTGCCATCTCGATACACTCGCAATCCACTCATCTGACTTGTTCACAACTCTCACATCCTAATTAACACCAAATTTATGACAGACTTCCTGGTCTGCTTTGCTGAAAAAAAAGGGCATTTAGGCCACCTCTGACAATAGGTCATTGAAACTAGTGCTAAGGTCTCATTATCATCAATTGCAAGATAAATTCGAAGACCTACAATCTTAAACCAACAAAAACTCGAATATTCTTCAAATTTAACATGCTTCAAAAGAGACAAAACCCATGCTATCAACTCCAACTCGACAACAACCCATGCATTGACATGACAAGAAGTTGAAACTTGCAGATTATTAGCTCAGTTCAATCCAAATCTACAAAAGGTCGAAACCAGATTAAAACTGAAGCATTAGATTACCAAAAAACAAACACTTACTATCAAATCTGTGGGTGAAACTAATACAGCAGTGATGATGGAATGCCGAACAATAGATAGATGCCGCGGTGGTTTACAATTCAATAGTTGCTTCAAGTCATCGACGTTTTCTGATATTTTATCTTTCACCACAGAAACTTCACCATCATCCTTACTATTGTAACCACCTTCTACATCAGTAAACACGGGCGAAATTTCAGTACCCGCGGCCATATTACTTTAAAATTTCAACCTGAATTTCTTAAAGAAGATCAACCGCTCCAAAGATCCTCTTTTGACAAAGAATTCTACAATCCCAGATGAACCCTTATGATAAAAAAATTGCCGCAAGAAAGAAGGAGAAAAAAAAAAGACACATCTTAATCAACTAACCCAACAAAATTGATGAAAAAAAATACCCTTCATAAGCTAAAATTCTCTCTTTTTATTACAACGGAGGGTAAATAGCAAAATAAAGAAATCAATTATCCATAGCCCACTTCAAATTGCTCCAGAAATCCCTCAGTTCTTCAACTCCTCAACACCATAAAATTCCAATCAACTCGAGGATCAGACCTCGCAAAAATTAGCCCTAATCCCAAATCAGAATCCAAAATGCTTCACCCAAAACATAACCCTATTAGATTATTCTTTCAAAAACAGTTAAATAAAGCTGCTTTCTGACCAATAGATCAAAATCGGTTTGAAAAACAAAAATTAATTACAACTACAGCGACAATAATCCAATCTTTATGTTAAAAAATGTTGGGATTTAACTCGATTATCGAGATATCAAGTTTAACTAGAATTAAAACTTTTATTGTATTGGATTTTCTAGTTCTACGTCAAGTAGTCAAATAATTTTTTATTATAAATAGAAGTGTTCATTTTATTACTTTAGAGATGACACTCATGGAACTCATGATATGATACTCATGGGGTAGTTATCGTACTCATTGTGAGTACGAGTGGAGCAATACAAAAGGATGAAATAAGTATTTTTTTGGTAGTTATGATAGTGATGAAACTCATGATATGATACTCATGGGGTAATTATTGTGAATACGAGTGGAGCAATACAAAGAGATGTAATGAGTATTTTTTTTGTAGTTATGATAGTGGTTGTACAAGGGTTTTTTGGGTTGAGTTTAGGCATGTCAAATTCAGAGTTGGCTTGTAATGATAAAATTCTATCATAATTGAAGAAAGAAAACTCCCGTGAAGGTAGATGAAATTTGCCGAATCATGTAAATCTGCATCTGTTTTATTTTTCTATCTGTTGGGTATTAATTTTGTCATGAAATTTGTGAGTGTGATTTGTGAATTCCTGATAAATGAAATCTCGTGCCTAAATTGCTTCTGCTGTGCTCCAACAAATTGGTATCAAAGCTTTTGGTTGGGACTATAAATTGAGATTTAATTTTTTGGGGATGGACAATGTTATTGGCAAATTACTTCATGGTTCAAAAATTTGACGGCAAAAGGAATTTCACTCTTTGGCAAGGAAGGGTGGAAGATCTCCTAATTCAACAAGGCCTAGCAATAGCGTTGAAAGGAAGGTAGGAGAAGCCGACCGATATGAAGGATTTATAATGGGAAGATTTGACTTTGTATTGCGGACAACATTATCATTAAAGTTGTGGAGATCAATGCATTTTGGATTCCAGATGCGTAATGCATGTTTGCTCCATGTAGAATTATTTTTCGTTCACTTCAATCATGAAAGACAGGTAATTTGCCTTTGTGTGATGATTCTACTTGGAGAGTCATGAGTATTGGAGTGGGAAAAATCAAAATAGTTGTTGGAGTGGTTCGTTCTTTAGGTGGTGTGACCTATACCCTAAAGATACGAAAGAATCTAATTTCCTTGAGCCAATTGGATTCCAAAGATTGTGAATATTCACTGAAGATGGAGTCCTGAGCCAGTTGGATTCCTAAGGTTGTGAATATTCACTGACGGCGGAGTCCAAAAAGTCACACATTAACCTGAACATGTGCATTGGCCGAGATGAGTTAGTTGGAGCCAAGACCTTACTAATTCGGCATGTGCAGTAGTATCTTTGAAGGCTAATGGAATTTGGTTTGCAATGGAGTCATGAACAATTGCTGAGATGAGAAACCTCGTCAAAGTGGAGATTGTTCGGATTTAACTTAGTTATCGAGAAATCAAGTTTGAATAGAATTAGAACTTCTTCTTGTATTGGGTTTTCTAGTTCTAGATAAAGTAGTCAAATAATTTTTTATTATAAATAGAGGTGTTTATTTGATTACTTAGAGAGGACACTCGTGGAACTCATGATATGATACTCATAGGGTAGTTATTGTGAGTACGAGTGGAGCAATACAAAGGGATGAAGTGAGTATCCCTTGGATAGTTATGATAGTGGTTATACAAGGGTTTTTTGGCTTAAGTTTGGACATGTCAAATTTAGGGTTGGCTAGTACTGGTAAAATTCTATCATAATTGAAGAAAGAAAACTTCTGCGGAAGTAGGTGGAATTTGTCGAACCACATAAATCTGTGTCTGTTTTATTTTTCTATCTATCGAATATTAATTTTGTCATGAAATTTGTGAGTATGATTTGTGAATCTGATAAATTAAATCTCATACCCAAATTACTTCCGATGTGCTCCAGCAAAAACAAATAAAAATAGACTGATAGAAAGAGAATTTGTCTAGAATTCAAATAATTATCTACAAATGCTTTTCCTTTCCCCTTTATTTAAAATAGTATGAAAAAATTCAAGAAAAAAATTTCTTTTAAGAAAAATATTCAGAAAGGGACAAAAAACAACCGAAGCAGAGAAATCCAAACAGATTAACAAAAAAAAAAAGAAAGAAAGAAAGAAAAGAAAAGGAAAGTGTATGGAATTGGAAAGAAGCAAATAAAAGTAGAGCATATCTACAGTGAGGTATGTTTGTATTTATCTCATATGAAATATCATTAAATTAAATAACATATGTCTTTTTACAACAGGTTACTGTTAATTGTACAACAAATTGTTGGTTCATATTTTTAGTACATTAAATGCTTGATAAATATTTAAAAATAATAATTAAAAAAAATTTTCAACAAAGAATTGTTGTATTAAATAACATAACTTCATAATTTTGAATTATATATTTTACAATATTAAAATAATAAATAATTTTTAAAATAATATAATTAAATATAAATATCTTTATTTATTAACTAAAATAAAAAATTTAAAAATAAATATAAAATCTAAAACTATCATCCTAACAACATAATTTAATTTTAAATAAGTAAATTAATAATTTAAATCATTTAAATAAATTATAAAATAATTATTTTATATTAATATTAATACTATATAAAAAATATAAATATATTTAACATAATTTCATTAAATAAACCCACAACCCCCCAAAGCCGCAAACCGCCCCCGCCCAAGCCACAAACCGCCATAGCCCCCATCCCACCCACCCACCGAGTCAACAGTCGGGTTGGCCATGGCTAGTCACTCGACGTGGCCAGATCTGGCCGCCAGCCATGGCAGTCGAATTTCAACATGTTGAAAATAGGAATGAGATTTATATGTATTTATATATATGTATATATTTATATGTATAATATAGATATGTGTATATGTGTAAATATATATTATTTTAAAATATATTTTTGTGGAGGAAGAATTATGTGGTATTTAATTTTTAAGTTTTTTATCTTTTTAATTTTTTTAGTGAGGGTTAAATGGATGTTTCATATTTTGTGAGTTTTTTTTTATAAATGGATTAAATTTTAGTTTTTTTTTTCATAAATAGGTAATAATTTCTGTCAAGATTTTAATCAAAAATTGGACAGAAAATAAAATATGTTTAAAAGTTATAGAATTTGGACTACAAATATTCAATACCATAAGTTTGAGATTAACAATGTTCACATAATTTAATTATGGAAATAAAAAGTTAATTTTTCAATTTGGTTTAATTAAATAAGTTTTTAATAATAAAATTTTTATTATTGGTAGCCATTTTTTTAGTACAATGAACCATTTACATACAATCAAAATTAAGCATCAACTAATTATACATGTAGCAGGTTAAATGTACTTATTATACTGCCAACTAATTATTAAAATAGAAGGTTATGATTTCATATTTTAAATCAAACGACTTATATTAAATATATTTGTGCATCCCTCATATAAAGTATGTACAATTAAGATTGTACCATAGACTAGTCCATAAAGATATGGGGGAGTTCCTCTTTACTGTTGGTGAATGGCCCTAGCTTTACTGGCACATGGCGAGTTGTTCATGGTTGGTTGGCAAAGTTGAATGCGAACCGTCAGGTTAGCTGAGCGGACAACATGCAACGGTTGAGATTTGGCGGAATCTATTTGCCTCTCGCGGTTTTGGGAGAATAGGTACGTTGGCGGCCGTTAGAAACAGGAGCACAGGATTCCCTTTCAACACGTGTTGATGTCTGGATAAAGATTGGGTAAGTAAAATTACGGTGTAGATTGTTTATTTCAATATATGTTTCATATTCTATTTTATTACATGAATGTATGACACGTATTTTAAATATTTTTAAATAAAAATAATTAATTAAAAATTAAATACACTTGATATATATACATCATATTGAAATAGAAGATGAAATATGAAACCATGTCTCTGGCATTTTTTTTTTAAATTTATACATACATATCGTTAACTCATTAGAATTTAAACTTTAAATTTCATATTTGTATAAGCAAAGTTGATATTGTTGAATTAATTGATCACTGGATACCACTTTTTTATCATCTAGTGATTTATTATATTTTTTATTTGGTAATTAACAAAAACACTCATATTTTATAATGGGGGCAATTTTATAAATTTAGTAAGATAAAAATATTTTTTCATAGTCAATTCCTTTTTCTTTTTTTTAATCATGCTCAAGAAGCAAAACCATATTTAGGGGTTATGAGTTGGGTAGAATATTAAAACTCATGAATAATTTTTAAAAAATTTATTAATTGAGCAATTATACAACATAGATGGTGTTTCACGTTTTCTAAATTTTAAAAATAATTTTAAAATTTTATTAGAAAAAATAGAAGTGAAGTAAAGGATTTTAAATGTTTTTTATCTTGTCAATTTATTCATTACATGTTTTTTCTTTAGATATAAATCTAGTTATATTTTTTTTATTTTTTTTTAAGAAATGCTTCAAAGTGAGGTTGATTTTTTTAAAAAAAAGGAATTACATAAATGCAACGCATGAACGGCTAGATGTGAATCTCATAAATGCAGCTATGAATGTTATGCTATTTGATCATTTTTTTTTTTAACATATAAATGCACGCAAAGAGTTTGTTAGGATTCGAATTCTAAACCCCATACATACAAAGGTGAGAGCCTTAATTTGGATTTAATTCATGTAGGATGCGAAATCAATAGGCACGCACACACGCATATATACCTATATGTACTAGCAGTCTTTACACGCAATTCCCAAGTGCATAAATATTTTTGAGTAAAATATATTATTTGTGCATATTCTTAATTTTATTATATTAAAATATAATTCAATATTTATCAATAAGTTGTGTAATTATGAAAATAAAAATCACATAAAGAAAAAAAAATTATTAAAATAAATTAAGTTTTATTTAATGTATAAGGCATTGTAAAACAACAAAATGGGTATATCTGAAATTAAGTATCATACCTTACATTTTAAAAATTGAATTATTTTTTATAATAATAATATAGATATAGTATTTTGTGTAACTATTATGTGTAAAAAATTATGGTTGAATGTTTAGATTAGATATTTTGTAACTGCATATATTTTCTACTCCATGTATATCATATTATAATACAATGAGATCAAGAGATATAGATCAAAAGTCACTCCAACGTTTTATTATATAATTAGAAGTCACTCCAAGGCTATACCCAAATGTTTGAGTAATTGATTAAAATTAATACTTAATTATCAATAACTAGTTATGTTGGGGCAACATGTGGAAGAAGTTGGTTCCAAAAATATTTTATGTATTGATGATGATAATTGATGTTGATTATTTTGAATGATTAGTTATTAAAATACTAACTTGGTACAAATAAGTTCCAACTAGAGCCATATTGCACTTATATTTATTTTACAATTGGTCAATGTAGGAAAATTTGCTTTAATAATTGATATTGGAATTAAATGTAGATTTCAAGAAATTACAATGCTTTATTCTTTAAAGTTTTATTTTGTTCAACTACCATTGATTTATGAAGTGTATGCTTGTTGTGTACAACTCCTGATATTTAATCAATGTTGATTGTAAATTTATCATCATATTAAAATTTATTTTGCAAATTATTATCTTATCGATATTTGTGATGAAAAGTTTTATTCTTATGAGAGAACACCCTGACGTTCTAACAGCTGAAAAAGTAGAGTAACTTGTAAACTGTCTCAAGACTTTTGACTCTTTGAATGTGAGATAAAATTTGGGTCGAGATATTGAAAAAATATATAATTGTCATTTCTGCAGATAATACTATTGATGATGTCTAAATTTATTGCCAGATATAGAATGACAACTTTATGAAATATTCCATGAGGAGAACTTTCAGTAAGAGATAAAACAAGTTTACAAATTATTTTAGGACTCTTAATTAGCCAAATGTAAGAGGAAAAAATTCGTCAATTGTTATCATCATTCACCAAAATTAAATAAATTATTCAGTAATGTATTCCACATAAATATTGATTGATTTTGGGAGGATTATAAAGTAGTTAAAGCATAAGTGAAACACATATTGATTTGCATGATCTTGTCAAACAAAAATAGAATGCAGACTCTCAAAGTCAAAGGGGCTTTGGCGGAAATTGAGTAGGTGGGGAAAACGCAAATTAAAAGGTTGAGGCCATTTAGTGATAAAAAAAAAAGTTCATGGGCTAAAAGTGCAAAATCTATCAAAGATAATAGGCAAATTTGTAGATTAGATTGGACTATTTCACCTTTCTAAATTATCTCTATATATGTGTTGCCTTTTGAAACATGACCAAAAAATATGGTTCAAGTGGTTAAATACAATTAATTAAAAGGTTGGAAGCAATGTGCAAACACCCTTAAATTCAAGGGGGCAATTGCATTTTTTCTGAATTATTTGTATAGCATTTCTTGCACGTTCTTCCCATTTTTCTTACGAAGTCAAGTATGTTGGCCTGTGTTTTTGGTTGATGTCCCATTAAATCAAAGCTATTTATACTTCAATAACGATATATTAAACTACTGATTTGGACACATAAATCTTTTTCTATATAGTATAAAATAATAAATTTTGTAGAATTAATAATAAACTCCTCAGTAATTTTAGTTATTTATTTAAATTTTTATATAAATAAAAATAAAAGATTATAATAAAATATTAATAGTGGGCTACATACTGGGTAAACTATAGATGATAATTATTGTGTAAATGCAGTTATGAGATTAAAAGATAAAAATAAAGATACTTTAAGTACATCACTTGAAAATATACTAATGGGTCTGATGCATTAATAGTATATATCATGTTGAATAATTATTTTTTTTCAAAATTATTCCTTTTTATTTTGGGTAAAAAAATGGGTCCTCTAGTTAGGACCATAGGCCTTTATTTTTACCTATTAATATTCAATTTTTGCTAAGACGAATTCCGCCCTAGATATATTTTGAAAATTATAACGGAGAGGTAGGGTCTTTTTCCAATTTTTTCAATTACGTATAAAACAAGCATTGTCCTAATAAGAAAATATATGAATTTTAGAGACTAACAGGCTGTTTGTTTATGTTTTTATTTTGTTTTCTATTGTTTTACTATTTGAAAATGAATTTACAACAACTTATCATCATTTTTATCAATATTCTAACTTATTTTTATCTCAAAACATATTTTTCAATAACCTACATATCTTTTCCTAATAACATATATATATATATATATCTTCTCTCTCTTCTTTATTATTACTATCTCTTTTCACCTACAACTTACTAAACCCCATATAATCATTAATTTTCTAACAAACTATTTAAATACAAATTTATATTCAACTCATTTACTCTAACTAACTTTTCGTATTTTGAAAATGTACTATTTGAAAAATGAAAATAAAAACATAACCAAACTCCCAATAGGGGGTTGATTGGTTTTATTTCCACAATCTATTTTCACATTTTCTATTATTCCAGGAATGAAAATCATCACTTTGTACATATTTTCACCCAATATTATTTTCATTTTCATTTTCAAAACACATTTTTCAAATATATATATATATATATATCTTCTCCCAATAACCTATATATCTTTTTTCTCTATTTCATTATTTCGATTTCTTGCTACTTACAACCTATTAAAACCAATATAACTATTACATTTTCAAATATTTTATTCAAACACAATTTTATTTTCACATCACATCACATAACTAATTTTCACTAAAATGAAAATGCTGGAAATTGAAAATGAAAATGAAAATGTAAAGTGAAAAATGTCCTTCTTTTCGTTTTCAAAACTTTGAAATTTGCCATTTCATGTGAACTTCATATTATTGTAGTAGCATCAAACTATATTCAAATCTTGAAAAGAAGATATTAATATTTTGGAAAAATAACGCCTTTCGATGTATACACATTTTCATAAGTGCAAAACACAATAATGGAAGCAAACATGTTTTTGGCGGAAAAAATAAATTGGCACAAAAATAAATAAATAAAAAAAAGCCTTATGGCATGTTTAAAATTTGAAATTTAGTGGAAAAAATATGTAAAATACAAAGCATAAAATATTTGATAGGAAAAAAAAATCATTTTTCTTAATATTATATTCATTAAAACTCAAAATTAATCTAATTAATATACATTAATGTCCACACATTTAAAATACTCTTGTCACTATTCAGTTACTTTTTAAGTACCGCTGCTCTCAAACATATAAAATTTAAAGTTTTAAATCGAACGAATTGTAAAAATATGTGAGAGTATATTAGCAGCAGCAGCAGCAGCCGCAGCAATAATAATAATAAGTATCTTTACTTTCAAAAAGTATCGTATTGACTGTATCTAAATATCTCCATTCATTATCATCTACTACTTTTATCTAACTTTGTCATTTTTGTTTCTTTCTCCTTTTCTTCTTCTTCTTAAAAGAATATTGATTGTTTACGTCATCCCAAAAAACCAAAAGGAATGTGACAAACTTACACTATTGCTAGTGGTTTGACGCTTCAGACCACCCATGTCCCTCATATCGCACATATTTCTGACTAAAACTTTCTCACTTATTAGGTTAATTGCCATCATCTGTCTGAAGATTTGACCTAATTATAAATTTTTTTCCTGTAGTTTGAAAAATTATATGTACGTCTTCTATGATTTATTATCGTCTAATAATTAGGTTCAATAATAGTATTTTTACATTTTATTTGTGAAATTTGAAATTTAAATTTGAAAAAAACTGTAACGTATTTATGCGTGTGTAAATAAAAAATATTACTTAAATAATTCACTTTGACATCCCTAAATTCTTAGTAGTAGTAGTAGTAGTAGTAGTAATAATAATAATAATAATAAATCAAAAGTGCCTTAGATAAATTATGCTTAAGTTAATTAGGGCTTTAGTGTGATGATGGGAAATCGTGGGGACCCCAAATTTAATAAAAATCGGACTTGATTGCATAAATTGAGGACTAAATAGGGTCAATGTGCGGAAGGATGAAAGATTGAGGACCAAATGTGCAAATGAGTATGTCAATGTGAGCCACTCACAAGTCTAAGGGCCCACTTCAAAGCTGGGAAAAGTTTTGGGGCCTTTCTTGAAGAATCTGAAAACTAAAACTATATATATCTTTCCCCCCAAAAAAATTTCTTCAAAATCTCGCATGCAACCCTCCACCACCTTCATCGGTGGCCCGCGAACCTCAAAACTAACTATACTATTACCTTCCCCTTAGCTCAAGGAACACGATCCCACCTAGTTTACTGCAAAATGATCGGCCAGTCGTCGGAAAATTTAGCAGCAAACATAGCTCGCAGCGGAGGTGGCGGGCACGAAGATTTTGATTACTGTTGGCGGTGATCAAGATGTGGTTTTTGATGGGCTTAGCGTGAGAAAGACAATGGTGTCTTCAATTTAGAGAATCGACGACAGACGGAGGAATAATTGAAGAAAAATGGGGTAGCGGCATTGGTGGTGCGGTGGTGATTTTCGACTCAATTGATTGATGCTTTTGTTGGGCGTGAGGAGATGTCTCGATTGGTGGGTCCAACTCCCAATTTCGAAGGCGGTGGTCTGGCAGCTTTAAGGCAGATAGTTACGGGTGACGATCCAAGTGCAAGCAGATGGGTTTTACACCACGAATTGACTCCGTACTTGGTTGATTTGGGTAAAACTCCAATTAATTGGTTAATTAATTCTTGACTTAATTTGATTGAATTGATAGGCTAATTTCTAATGTAAATATGAGTTGAATAGACCAAATGTGCAAATTATAGATTGGATAGTGGATGGTAAAGTTGATTACAAGTGATATGTGGACTCGGACTGTTAATGAGATTTAATCATCATTGATTATATTAGTTGGTGTATTCGGAACATCTAAATTGTATAATGTTTATCAAGACTAATTTTATTAGGAAAACATATAAAATTCGTAAGAAAATATAAATTTAGTAATTATGGGCGTAGAACATTAAATTAGATATTATGGGTAAAAATGACATTTTGGTCTAAAACTAATAAACTGCTTGACTGATATTATTGAAATGTAGTGGCATGTTTAGGAAGTCAAATTGTGAAATGACTTCAGAATAAAATCTTAATTTCTTGACCGAACCAAATGCGTATAGGATTTGGTAAAATAGCTTAAAGTAGTCAAAGGTATTAGATTATCATGGCATAATACGTTGTACAAGCACTAGACTGGAAATTGGAAGAGTAAAACGTTTCGCATGAAATAAGGAAATTAATATCATTAAAACATATATGTGATTGTAATTACCCTTAAAGAAGTACTATATAAACGTACTAATACTTATCCTGCATTTATTGATAACAATTGGTAAGGACCCGAATTTCCCCAATCAGTAGATGACTGCTAGTTTCAATGTTAAGACCTAGGGTAAGGTTATAGCCTTTTTTTTTTCTCCTGGGAAATTAATCATATCCATTTGTCTATTCATTCGTGTTTATTTGCAATTGTTTTGGTGCCCAGAACTTACTTTTATGTTATCAGGTTCTTGTCCCTGGCGCCCTATAGTCTTGCTAGCTGATCCCATACTTGTTATTAGCTTCTCTGTATGTGTTTTTATTAACGTGGTCTTGCCGACCCATTTACTCTATCGTATCTCTGAGCTTATCATTCTTCATGTCATTTGAACTGCCTTGCCAATCAATATACTA
The DNA here is from genome assembly GCA_018894105.1 of Jacaranda mimosifolia. NCBI lineage: Eukaryota > Viridiplantae > Streptophyta > Magnoliopsida > Lamiales > Bignoniaceae > Jacaranda > Jacaranda mimosifolia. The sequence goes on along the minus strand of CM032131.1, from coordinate 1,636,212 downwards.
CGTAACTTGATTGTTTAGCATTCGATTATATTCATGTTTAAGAATTTGTACGGTATTCCTCATGTTGGCATTATATCATGTCACCCTTGGGGACATGAATGTTTTTACCTATAGGGACGCCATGGGTTGTTGGGCCTGGGACTAGGTCCAGAAAGACAACCGGGCGAAAATAGACCGATGGTTACTGGTCACCCGGCTAATACCCACTCACAATCCTGACTTGCAAGTAGTTGGAGGTAGTTATCAGCGAGTGGCGAGATCAGACACGTGGCCGGTCATGCCCTATGTCAGTTATTTCATGTCGAGCTGTGCTAAAGCAATGGAGAGATAAGGTAGGTTTTATGATATATTTGGTTTCTATTATGCTTATCATGTTTTGTTTTGGGAGCAATAAGGCTGGATTTTGCCACCAACTCAACTATGGTTTGACAATGGTTTTCTGATAAGACATGTTTTTATTATGTTGTGTCTTTGTTATTACATGTATAATTCGTTCGAGTCCATGTTTTATTAATACATTGCGTATCGCTTTCTAACATCTTGGTTATATATATATATATTATTTGTTTTGAAATTACTTCCATTATTATGTAATGTCATGTTATGTTTATAAGTATTATTTATTCGAGTTCTTATTCTATTAAGGTGTCATTTTATAACTTTTGATTGCCTCGAATCTCCCTTTTACCTCGCTTGATTTCTTATCCGTCATATTAGAATCCTTTTGCCAGTCTCCCTAGACCTTATGTGTTTGCTAATAGCTATGTCCCCCCCCCCCCAACTAAATTCTTTAGACTTATGCCTCTTTTGTGTTCTCAATTTTTTTTTCCAGCTAGGTTGTGATAGGTAGCAGGTGGAGCACCATAGGCTACATCAATGTATATAGTTTTTTGTTAATAGCATTCAAATAGATCAAGACTTGTTATGTAAGGTACCATATATGTAAGTTGGAGCATGTAACGCCAAGCAGACGCTTATGCTTGTGAGGGTTTGATACTGGTGGGGTCTTGGACTTGGATCTATTATGAACTTTGGAATATGTAATCAAACTTACTTTTTCGACTTGCACCTCTTCGGGCTGTTAAAACTTTGGTGCTAGTGACATTATGAATTTTGTTTTATATAATTTCATTTAAGTTAGTATCTTCTTTGCAAGTAGGTAGTCTATGATATGACTTGTCATGTTGTCTCAGGACATTAGGTTTGAATTCAGTAACTTTTGATGTGAGTGTTTTGTAAATATAAGCTTATGGTTTTGAAGCTCGTGCTATTGTGGAATACTATATAGTAGGAGGTAATAGTGAATTAGCACGAATGATTTTGGATCACTATGGGCTATTTAAATTAAATAGTTTTGATATACGTATTTTGTTTTGAATTATTAAAATAAGATCAGAATGGCAAGTAGGCACTTCAAGGCGAGGCGCTACATTCGCCCTAAATATATTCTGAAAATCATAACCATATCCATATATAATAATGGAAAGGTTTATTTTCCAAGTCTTTGTTTACGTTGAAAAAAAAAAAAAAAAGGAACTCTTGCTAAAAGACAGATGAATTTGAAGATTAAAAGAGTCCAAAATATAAAGAGAGAAATGTCCTCTGTCCATTTTCAATCCCACCAAATTGCATGATTATTTGCAATTTAATATGACCTTCGTATAATTGTAATAACATCAAATTATGTTTAAATTTTTAAAAATAAATATTAATATTTTGGGAAAATAATATTCCCGGCGCGTGTATATTTCCAAAAGCGCACAACAGAATAAAGGAAAGCAAAACATGTCTTTTGCGAAAAAAACTTTATTAAAAAGATGAAAATGGGCTTAAAACTATATTAAAAAATAGCCTTATGTTATTTTTAGATTTTAAAAAATTTAATGAGAAAAAGACAAAAAGGGATCTAAAATATAAAGTATAAAAGTAAAATTATTTGATGAGAGGGAAAAAAAGAAAAAAAAATCTTTTTCGGTGTCTTCCTCGCTAAAATTCAAAGTTTAAATCTAGTATTAATAACCCTACGTTTAAAGCATTCTTACCTTGAAAATACCGTATTCTCTGTACGTAAATATCTTCATTCGTTGTGATCTATTACTTTTACAAGAGGTGACCCTTTTTATTTTTATTTTTATTTTTTTGTGGGCATAAGGTATGACTTACTCTAATTTTGCTTTCTTCTTAAAGAATATTGATTGGTTACTCTCATCCAAAAAAGCCACAAGCAATGGACCAAACTTACACTATAGCTAGTGGTGTCACGCTTCAAAGCACTCCCCCACCCCCACCCAAAAAAAAAATAATAATAAAAAAATAAATTTTAGATTTTTTATTTTAGATGCAAAATTTTTATACGTATTTTTGACTGAAGCTTCATATATATTACCGATCAAAAGAATTGTTTTATATATCATATGAAAGATGTTATTTCGACTAAAAGTTTTGTATGTATTATCGAACCGATACAATAATTTTTTCATACCATACAAAAGATGCACATTTCATATATATTTTGGACCAAAAAATCCATATAGATTTCCGCTCAAAAGGATTATTTTAGCTTTTAATATATATTTTCAAGAAGAAGATGCACATTTTGTATACATTTTAAACTAGAAGCTTCATATGTATGTCCACTCAAAAGAATTATTTTAGCATTTTATACGTACTTTCTACTAGAATCTACATACTTCGAATATATTTTTGACTAGTACTATTTTAGAATTTTATACATATTTTCGATAAGAAATTGCACAATTCATATATATCTTAAACCAAAATCTTCGTGTGTGTGTGTGTGTGTGTGTGTGTGTGTGTGTGTATGATTAAGATCTAAAGGAATTTTAAATAAGAAGTCTGCACACTTTGTATGTATTTTGAACCCAAAACTTCATAAAAAAAATTATTTAGTATTTTATATGTATTTTTGATAAGAAGCTTCATACAGTTTCGATGAAAAAGGGTGAGAAAGTTAGGCCCTGTTTGGTTTTATTTTTATTTTCATTATTTTTAAAATTTGAAAAGTTAGTTAGTGGAAATGAATTAAAAATAATCTTGTATTTGGATGAATTGTTGAAAAAGTAATAATTATTTTAGGTTTAGTAGGTTGTAGATGGAGAGAGATAAAAATAATGGAATAGAAAAAGAAGATATGTAGGTTATTAGGAGAAGATATGTAGGTTATTGGAGAATGTATTTTAAAAATAAAAATAAAAATTATATTTGATAAACAAATATAAAAGTGATGTATTTTATTTTTGAAATAGTAAAATATATATATAAAAAAAGACTACGAAAATAAAACCAAACGGGTCCTTAACAGAAAAAAAGTATCTCAAAAGCATAGAATATAAGTCAACTTCCATACCCATTTTGGAAACAACAAATACATCACTTACTATGAAGTATTCCAAAGGTCACATAGAAGGCGAATCTACTTTATTCTTTTCTTCTCCAACTGAAGTCATAACTCGTCCTTCCCGTGGCCCTCAAATACATTGTACCCTCAACAGTCACACGCAATAGCCACGTGATTTTGTCACTATTTATTATTTTGCTTTTCATTATAATTAGTACAACTTAAATTTTGCAAAATAAGAAGACGAGGTAAATTGTATCCGTTATCCTCCAACCACCTCATAATTTTTAGGCATGAACCAATGATATGTTAAGTATGAATTATATATGGTTGTCTTAAATCAATGATGTCTGAATTTAAAATGTAAAACATTGAATTTATCATATATATATATATGTGTGTGGGTGTGTGTGTGTGTGTGTGGACCAATTGAAACATTTTTCTATGCTTCCATCATTATTTGCTAGACTATCAAAACATGATTACCTTGTAACCAAATGTCTACTCATTATTGCAAATATATATTTTTTTTCTTCCCACGAACTTGTAATTACATGAATAATAATTCTACTTGAGAAATGAGTGGAGGAAAACACTCTCACCCCTCTTGACTGTAATAATTTAATAAGTTGTTCAAATCCCACTTCCCATAGCCCATGTTTTTACTTAATTCATTTATGCACATAGAGGTATTGTTTATACTGCGCACATGAACATGAAAGCCTATGCCCTCAATTTAAACTATGACATAATATTATTATTTAATTTTATTTATGTCTAGAAAAATATAATGGGTCCCTGTCTGGTGGCTTGAATTCTCGTGATTTCGTGAGTTTTTCACAGGGAAACTGGTTTCCCACCTGACCCACATGATTGTTGTGTATTGCATTTATTCTTTGGTTGATGGGTTTTATCTTGGTTGCTTTCAATAGTTTTCCTCGTCTGGTATATTTATGGCTGCTTCACAACACCAAAAAGGTACATTGCTTGGATTTGATGGAATATGTAAGGGTTAATGATCGCTCTCTGTGAAGCATATTACTGTTCCAAAGTTCCAATCTTTGGGTTTTTAAGGTTTAGTTCTGAGCACAGAATCTGATTCTTTTTCTACTATTAGTGAATGTTTCCTCTTTTGCTTTTATTTATTGGCTCTTTATCTTTGATTCATTGTTATGCTGTCTGGAGGTGCTCCTTTTGCCGTGTAAATGCGTGGGAATATGATGAAATGAGTTGTTTTGCTGCACTTCCAGTGGTGAAGTACTGGATTTATTTGTTCTTCTTTGGAGCTTCGATGTGCATAAATTATGTTTAGCAATTTCTAGTGGGCAATAATGGTTTCTATTTCTTCTTGAGTAGAGATTTGATGCGTATCTTCCAGCCCCATCAACCAACTGTGGAAGAGTTCTTATTTTCTTATTTTCCATTGCAGATTAGTAGTCTATGTAGTATGTTAAGGATGGGGGTATTCTGGATTCTTCTGTTGTGGGCACTCTCTTTTGGAGTGCTTTCGAATGGGTTGAGTGCAATAAGGCCGGCGGTTGTGAATGTTGGAGCTATTTTCACTCTTGATTCTACCATTGGGAGAGTTGCCAAGATTGCTATTCAAGAGGCTGTTAAAGATGTGAACTCCAACTCAAGTGTCCTCAGAGGAACCAAACTTAATATGGAGATTAGAAATTCCAATTGCAGTGGATTTCTTGGTTTGGTTGAAGGTAATATTTAGCACAATAATTTTTTAACACTTATTATCTCACAATAAGCATCAGTGCGAAAGGGCCAGAAAAACTCGGGTTTTCAGTAAATTTTTTATTCCCTTCTGTTGTTGATAAGTTTAGAAGATGAAGCTGTTCTTAGTTTGAATTCCATACCGCACCTACCACTCCAGAATCAAGATAAGGATTTTTCACTTTCCCTGGAAAAGAAGATTCATTGGTTTTAAACATATGATTTTTTTGATCTAAACTGTCCTAAAATATTGAGGAGAATTTTAGTTATTTTTTGACAGATTTTGAATTGACTATGTTTCTTTTCCATTTAGGGAGTGATAGACTGACAAATTTTGCTTCATTGCAGCTCTGCGATTTATGGAGTCCGATGCTATTGCAGTCATAGGTCCACAATCTTCCGTAGTTGCCCATACCATACTGCATGTTGCAAATGAGCTCCAAACTCCTTTCTTGTCATTTGCAGCAACAGACCCGACTCTGTCATCTCTTCAGTTTCCTTACTTTATCAGGTCAACACACAGCGATCTGCACCAGATGACAGCAGTAGCTGACATTGTTGACCATTACGGTTGGAAGGAAGGAATTATGATTTTCCTTGATGATGATTATGGGAGGAACGGCTTGTCTGCATTAGATGATGCACTTGCAGCCAGGCGCTGTCGGGTTTCCTATAAAGCTGGGATTCCTCCTGGAGATGTCACTCGGAGTGACATCATGGATATTCTTGTCAAGGTTGCATTAATGGAATCTCGAGTTATTGTTCTGCATGCGTATCCAGAAGTAGGATTCATGGTATTCACTGTTGCACATTATCTTGGAATGATGGATGATGGCTATGTCTGGATTGCCACTGATTGGCTTTCATCTGCTTTGGATTCCTCTTCTCCTCTTCGTTCAGAAACTCTGATGGAGACTATGCAAGGAGTCCTTGTTCTGCGTCAACACACTCCTGATTCAGAAAGGAAGAGAGCCTTTTCAGCAAGATGGAACAAATTGACAGGCGGTTCTTTAGGGCTAAGCACATATGGCCTTTATGCTTATGATACTGTCTGGTTAATTGCTCATGCTATAGATTCATTCCTCAATCAAGGTGGGGTTATTTCATTTTCTAATGATTCCAGGCTGCATTCTTTACAAGGGAACGGTCTTCATCTTGATGCGCTGAATGTTTTTGATGGAGGTCCACTCCTCCTGAAGAATATTCTGCAGAGTGATTTTGTTGGTCTGACGGGGCCAATCAAGTTTAATCCCGACAAATCTCTCACTTTACCTGCGTATGAAATAATCAACATAATTGGGACAGGTCTCCATCGAGTTGGTTATTGGTGTAACTATTCAGGACTGTCGACGGTGGCTCCCGAGACCCTATATTCGCACCCACCAAATCGTTCTAGTGCAAATCAACAACTGAATAGTGTTATTTGGCCTGGCGAATCCATAAGAACACCCCGTGGTTGGGTTTTCCCAAACAACGGAAAGCAACTGAGGATTGGTGTGCCCCGTAGGGTTAGTTACCGAGACTTTGTGTCACAAGTGCCTGGTACTAATACTTCTAAAGGGTTCTGCATAGATGTATTCACGTCTGCCGTGAACTTGCTGCCGTATGCTGTTCCCTATCAGTTCATCCCCTATGGAAATGGCCTCGAAAATCCCAATTATAATGAGCTAGTGAAATTGATCACCACAGGAGTAAGTATGAATGGGCTAATGAAGAATTCTATTTTTCTTTTTTATATAGCTGGTAGCTAACCATCATTATTGCTTGCTTGTGATAGTTCTTTGACGGTGTGGTTGGTGACATAGCAATTGTGACAAATCGAACGAAAATTGTGGATTTTACGCAGCCATTCGCTGCATCTGGACTTGTGGTGGTGGCTCCAGTTAGGAAGTTGAACACAGGTGCTTGGGCTTTCCTAAGGCCGTTTTCTCGTCAGATGTGGGGAGTTACTGCTGCTTTTTTCATTTTCATTGGTATAGTGGTGTGGATATTGGAGCATCGGATAAATGATGAGTTCCGCGGACCACCAAAGAAGCAGCTGATAACAATTCTATGGTGAGTTTCAAACATAGGAAAGTTTTTATGATAACTAGTGGTTTTTGCTTAAAGTTTACTTCTTTTGGTGTTGTTTTTATGCTCCCAAATTGAGACATGAACTTAGATTGTTCCCGTTTAGAGTTTAAGGGCCTTCCTATTGTTCCTCATCAAGTAAGAAAATCTAGATACTCAAACTGAAAATAAACTTTATTTTCTGTTGCTAGCTTTTAGCTTTTGCTTCTTCTAAGCTATGAAATTTTGTGGAGCTTATTTTGTCATTCTTAGATACTGTTAGAAATAGTCCATTCACTAGTATTCTTTACTAGTTCTCTCTCAAAATTCATCAGATTGAAAGGCTAATAGGACTTTTTGTGAAGGATCTAATCTAGTGTTCAAGAAGAGTCAAATTGTTAGATAATATCCTTTCTAGACATTGTCCGGTCCAAATTGTTGGTGAAATGAATGTACATAACAGGCTTTCTGCAAGGAACAAAACGCGGAATTGGTTGAGAATATCCACATGAAAATAGAGTTGAAATGAGAAGAACCAGAGTTTTGTGATGTTTCTAGAAAGATACAAATATCGTAAAATCTTCATGTCATTCAGTAATTGTTCAGTAATTGGATCAAGCAAGGCAGATATTCTCATAAAATAAAGGAAAACCAGCAGAGAGGTAAGAGCGAGCAAAACTAGGTTATAGCAAGTCAACTGAGGTTAGATAACTCTTACCTGAGGACGAGGTTTCAGGTTATCCATCCCCTTGACCCAGACATGAACTAATCATTCTTTCTCTCGAATGTATGCTCTGTTCTTTTAACATCTTCTGAAACAAACATAGGGGCTTCAAAGCCAACAAAAAACCTAGAAATAGCACTAGAACACTAACCATATAGAGTTGGGTAAATGGCAACACCGAAAAGACTTTTAAGCTTGAAGGGCACAGGGGTAGGATAATGTGAAAAAGAATAGTATTTGAATCATGGCACATCAGACTTGTTCTCGTGCCATGCCGTAGCCTTAAGTGATATTCTAGTTAAGTATTTCTGTTCGCTATTTGTATGATCCAAATGCATTGCTTTACCAAAAACATCTAATATTGCTGTGATAAGTTCCAAAGTAGCCATCCTTAGAGAGAAGAGGTCTATGATACACATGTGGAGAGGCGAGTCGCTTTCCTCACATATCAACCGTTTATTCATTTCAACAGTTTGTTTTGATTTAGTTCTCCTAACCACAAGAATGGGTTCACAGCATGAAACAACCCTTTGACATTATTTTGCTTGTCTGCATTGCAGGTTCAGTCTCTCAACTCTGTTCTTTGCTCACAGTGAGTGGACTTATTCTCACAGTATTCCTAAATCTAAATGATGGTGGATTTATTGGTAACTAGATTTATATTCTTGATTCTTTCTCTTAATGCAGGAGAGAACACTGTGAGTACTCTTGGACGTCTTGTGCTGATCATATGGCTCTTTGTGGTTCTGATAATTAACTCGAGTTACACTGCAAGTTTGACCTCTATTCTTACAGTACAACAGCTTTATTCTCCTATCAAAGGAATTGAAACCTTGAAAGATGGAGATGATCCCATTGGATATCAAGTGGGATCTTTTGCAGAACATTATCTGAGCGAGGGGATTGGTATACCAAAGTCAAGGCTCAAAGCTCTTGGATCGCCAGAAGAGTATGCTGAAGCACTTCTAAAGGGTCCCAATAAAGGAGGTGTGGCTGCAGTGGTCGACGAACGCCCGTATATTGAACTTTTCTTGGCAAGCCAGTGCAGATTCAGGATTGTTGGTCAGGAGTTCACGAAAAGCGGCTGGGGTTTTGTGAGTAAAAGCTAGTATTTTCTTTTGAATCACTTCTTTGAGTAGAGTTCACATAATGGTTTAGAGGGTGTTTTGCTAAGTTTGTTCAAAAAAATTTCTGAACTCTGATATCTTATTACATGTTTTGGAACTTATAAGATGCTAAATCTCATTTTAAAAATAGGGTATTAAAATGTTTGGATTAAATAAGATTCTAAAACTTATAAGATGTTAATAATAGCAATTTTGTGATTAGTATGGCTAAAATTAAAGAAATTTATTAAGATTTTAAAAATAAATTGAGAACTTGTTGCTTTTATAATTAAAAGAAAACAAACATCGACCAGGAGTTATGCCAGGACCCTGACCTAATTATGTATCATCAATGAATCAAAGTTGTGCAATGTTGAGTTGGAGTGCTTACTCCTGTTGAATATTTGTTGGAAACTTTTTAGTTTTTTTAAGAGAGTTTATGAACTCCTAACATCTTATTTTAGAAGTTTATAAGCTCTTTTTTTAAAATTTTTACTAAATATCTTATAGTATATGATAAGTTCTCAAACATCCTATGGAGGAGTTTATAAGCTCATCCAAACATCTAAGATGACTTTTCTTGCTTATTTAGCAAGTTAAAGAATGTATCTAGCTGTTCTTCATTGCTAATTTCTTGCATTTTATATCAAGGCATTTCCGCGAGATTCTCCTCTGGCTATTGACTTGTCAACCGCCATTTTAACACTCTCGGAGAATGGAGATCTCCAGAGAATCCACGACAAGTGGTTGACGACAAGTTCTTGCAGTTCAGACAATACCGAGCTTGAGTCAGACCGGCTTCACCTAAAGAGCTTCTGGGGGCTTTATCTTCTATGTGCGATAGCTTGTTTTGTCGCTCTCCTAATATACTTTGTGCAGATTGTTCACAAGTTCCGGCAAGCTGCCTCAGAAGAGAATATTTCAGACGGGCCAGGTAGCTCCCGTTCCAAACGACTCCAGACGTTATTATCGTTGATTGATGAGAAAGAGGATCAATCAAGGAGAGATGGAAAAAGAAGGAAGATTGAGAAATCTTTGAGTGAAAATAACAGGGAAATTGACCTGGAAAGGGATTCCAGGAGAAAACATTCCCAAATTTCTTCTCAGAACAGCTTTGACTTGAGGAGTTGAGATCAGTTAATTAGTTAATTTACAGTTACCCGACATCATTATGTTACAGCTTATTTTTATAGAGTTATAATTCATGTGGTTGTTAGCCTGAGAAGTATTGTATATGAACAAGAAAGGATCCGTTCATAATATGAATCAATGAGAATTGTATATAATACAGAGGTATTTAGATCCATATCAGATGCTTTCATTTTCATGTTGTTTTCCTTTCTAGTTCTGCGGCATTGGTTATGGATGCATATGGTTAGGCTTATAGTGATCATATAGCAAATGAGAAATTTCATGGCATGGGCAGTGCCCGTGTGGGTCTATGGGTATGAGTTGTTGGATGTGTACATGACGCAGTTGTCTTGTAATCTATATCCATAATGAGTATAGTGGTTTTCTTTCTTTTATGTGAGGACAAAAATACCCCTCTCTAACAATACTATTACATTTAATACACATAATTTAGTAATAATTGCAACTATTAAACATCAAATATATATACATTGTATTTAGACTCATAAAAAATAATAATTATAATTAATTAAATCAAATCTTTAATCTTAAATAATGTATATACATCAAATATACATATCATTGTATTTATTACATTTGCTACAAATTAAATATATGTTTAATTAAAATTATACAAAATATTAATTACATTGAAATTAATTAAATATATTGAAATTACCATTTTAATACACATAGTTTAATAGTAATTACAACTAAATTAAGTTTACTTTTAATTATGCTCACAAAAAATAATAACTATAATTAGTTAAATCAAGTTTTTCCACTTAGCAAATGTATATTAGCAAATATGTATATACATTGTATTTATTAAATATATTCCAAATTAAATGCATTTTTAATTAGACATATAGAAACATTATAATTATTTTAAAATTATTTAAATCAAATTTTTTTACTCAACAAATATAATTACGTATATTGAAATTTATCCTTCTACCAACATATTTAGTTGGATTTATAGAAAATAACAATTAAATTATATCCCCATCAAATAAGGCTATTACTATCACATTCAATACATATGTTTGTATGGTAACTTGCGACTAAATTCAATTTATTTTAATTAGAATCATAATAAAAACTAAATTGAAATTAATTAAGAAAAAAATCAATTGATGAGGAAAAAATGATACTTCATAAATAAGAAAAGAAATATTTTTTTTATATCAAAATATATGTTCAATTCAAATGTAATAGTAAATTTAATATGACAATGAACAAGAATAAATTAAATCTTACAATCCCATATTTAACTGATGAGGAAAAAGAATAATATTTTATAAATGCATTCATACAAATATGGGTTTTTACTCAAAAATTAAAAGAGAAAAATATGTATTATATATCAAAATAGGTGTCAAACTCATATGTATTATTATATTTAATATGATAATGGAAAAGAATAAACTAAGTTCATTTAATTTTTTTTTATCTTTCCATTTATTTGTGTATTTATATATATTTTTGAATTATATTTTGGTTTATTTTTACATACAATGATGTGAACATTTTATTTTCTTAAAAACTAATAGCTAAAAGTATGAATGGGTATAGTGATTTTTTCCTTTTTATGTAAAGATAAAAATACCCCTCTATGACAATACTATCATATTTAATACACATGAATGCATGATTTATTAGTAGTTGCAACTATTAAACATCAAATGTATGTACATTGTATTTAGACTCATAGAAAATAATAACTATAATTAACTAAATCAAGTCTTTCATCTTAAATAATATATATACATCAAATTTATATCATTGTATATATTACATTTGTTATAAATTGAATATATCTTTAATTAGAATTATACAAAATAATAATTACATTGAAATTAAATAAATAAATCTTCTACTTACTAAATGTATTTACATATATTGAAATTACCATATTTAGCACACATAGTTTAATGGTAATTACAACCAAATTAAGTTTATTTTTAATTTCACTCACATAAAATGATAACTATAATTAGTTAAATCAAGTTTTTACACTTAACAAAAAAAAAAAAAATATATATATATAGCAAATATGTATATACATTGTGTACATTAAATATATTCCGAATTAAATGTATTTTTAATTAGACATATAGAAAATAATAATTACATTAAAATTAATTAAGTCAAAATTAATTACTATAAAAAAAATTAAAATTAGTATATTTTTTTAAATAAAAAATATATACTCGTGAGCTTGTGAACAAGAATTATTTGGTTCGAGTTCGAACACTTTTCGAGCCAGCTTTTTGGCTCAGTTTGTTTGCATCCCTAATCATTAATGTGTAAAATAAAAATATTATCTTATTTTATAATTTTTTTTGTTAAAAATAATGTGAAAATTATTTCTTTAAAAGTTTGCTAGTTTAATATGAATTAATTTGGTTATTAATATAGCATAAACCTGAATTGTTAAATGAAATTCATTATTTGAAATAAATATTTGTATTTTATTAATTATCTAATATTTAGAATATAAAAAATAAGAGCTTTTGACTATTGGATAATATGCATGTAATGGGGTATATATTTTTTTTATAAAATAATTTAACTTTTCGAGCTCGAACCCAAGCCGAACTCGAGCTTATAGCTTGATTATAAGTTTGAGTCTAATGAATCGAGTCGAGTCAATCTGAACCCGAACAAGTACTTGAGCCGAGCTTGAGCTTAAATTTCCCAAGCTCGTCGAGCTCGAACCTGAAAAAATGGCCAAAGCTCAACTCGGCTCAACTCGTTTGCATCCCTATTAATGATATTTAAAGATTTAAAATTGACTCAACTTTCCTATTTTTGGCTTAACTAAGAAGACACGAATGCGAGAATAGAATCATTATTTCATAAATCAAACACATGAGATTTTTTTTTTTTTTTAAATTTTAGATTAAAAACAAGCGGTCCATTAAAAATCTAAGATTAAATCAGTAATGTAAGTTTTTATTTATCTATATCTAAAACAATTTATAAATTGCTCTAAATCATCCAAATCATATTTTTAGTTTTATTTCATAAAACAACAATTGAAATTTATTGTTTGAAAAATCAAAAAGAACTTTTCAATTAACAAAAAATAAAAATAGAAATTAAATTAAAATTATGGAATAACAATTGGGTCAAATTTAATTCATGAAAATGATGGAACATAAGTTAAAAAAATTAAATAGATAATAATTTATAGAACAAATAAATATAAAAAATAAATAAATCACTTGCATTGCACGTGAACACCTTTCTAGTAAAATAAAATGAGAACATCATTGTATATAATCTAATGATCGGTAATTTAAGGAAGTTTATGAATATGAAATGTTGAATGTGTACATGATAATGTCATAGAAAGAAATGATAACTTGTGCATGATTCAACGACTTATGATCATATGACTTCATTTGACCATGTGACAATGTGAAAAATAGAAATGATATATTCATATATAATCTGACTGACTTATGATACCATGATGACCCCATTTAAGTAGATCCAAGTGGATGGGGCGTTTATAAAATGAAATGATGACGTTTCAATGATATGTTGACGATTTACGACGCCATAATTCTATTTGAGTACGTAAAAATGAATTCATGACTTAAAACCATGGAAAGATATCCTCAAGCTGACGAACACGAAAGAAAATAGAATTTCAAGGAAAAATATATCAGACTACTGAATTTTTTCGCTGTTGTTTCACGATGCATCTTTACAAGTGATTATTCAGATGAAAAGTTGGATTATACAAGGTAAGATTGCTGTAGGTGTCAATTACAAGACAACATAAGTACTGGATAAGGACAGCCAATTTTACACATAATGTCTTGGATATCCAGTCATATTGTTGACCAATCAACTTGAAAATTATCAACAAACATTGAAGAATTCAACTGATTTCTCGAAATAAATATGTTAACATTGATAAGTATGACATATTTACAATGACATACAAGTTTGTACATGTACAATTTTGCTACAACGTCACAGAACAAAGTCTAGCTTAAAATTTAGTACTTCTGAAGTACTTCTGAAATATTTCTTCTTCTGCACAATATCTAAGGATTATCTGGTGAACCTCAATAAGGAGTTTAGGGAATCGGGTTGAAAAATAAGAGTCGAATCCTTCAGGAACTGACCCCAATATGGCTTGAATTTCTTTAGAAAGTTCTCTGTAGTGATTTAACTTATTTCGTATGACACGTAACAAGTCACGTACACTATCAAACTTATAACGCCTGTAACGGCCTATGTCGCTGATGAAGGCAGTGTCCATCTTGTCATCCCATTTACCACCCAAAGCAACTTTTCCCCTACTTTCCAATGCCTCTAATAGTTCAGATGCACCTTCTCTATCCTCTAATTCAATTCTATCGCTAACGTCTCTAAGGAATGAGAGCCGCATCTCAGAATTCCAAAACAAAGGGTGGTGCATTACTTCTACAGCCTTTGGCCTATGACAATCAGATAAAAATGGAGACGTGATGTGCTGAAATAATGTCACTTCTATTTGCTTGAAACATAGTTTTTAAAGGATTACCTCAAGCTTGGGTTAGGGTCTAGAAGTCGAGAGATGAGATCCGTTGCTTCTGGGATATTATCTATTAAGAAGAGATCTTTCCGGTCATTGACTATATTTATGTCTCGTTCGAGACTTTCCCCAAATGGGTGCTTGCCCCCAGTCATGCAGAAAAATAGAATGCAGCCTAAACTGAATAAATCTACAGCACGGGTCTGTCGTTCATGACGCAATTGCTCTGGAGCTTGCCACCCTGAACTACCATATCCTACTTATACATAAAAGAATAGAGAAAAGATACCAGTCATCCATGTTATCATGAGTTGGAACTCCTGCAATTAATCTGAAGACGAAAGTAAAAATTACGGATAGTACTCACCGGTAGCATGCTTGGTTAAAGATGACATTTCTCCATCTAAGTGCTTGCTGATACCCATATCTGAAATTTTTGCGGATATTGATCGATCTTTAATTACAAGAACATTTTGAGGTTTTAAGTCCCGATGAATAATTCCCAGTTCATGCAAATGGGCAAGTCCATGGACAGTGTCCCTGCAGTTAACACATATTGTAATACATTTAAATTTATTAGGAAACAGCGTGGAAGAAAGATTTCACACATAGGAACCTTTGTAGAGGAATGTTTGTTAATTAAAGGATGCTGAACTTAAGCATACCTCATCAATTTTAACAACCATGGAGATGGATAGCCATTAACTTTCCAAAGTTCAAGTTCCTTGTTACTTCCAAGAGTCCTCAGCAATTGCATATTCCAATGGATGAGACTCGGAGATTCTTGACGTTGGTCGCTGGTAGTTATTCGATTCTCAGAAGTGCAGAATGAGATCAAATCATGTAAACTACATGTACAGCGTTCCAGACATAGATAGACGAAATCCTGATCATATTCCACTCCATACCATCGAACAATGTTTGGATGCTGATCAGATGCAATAAGATTCTGGATCTCTTTCACAGCCACATCATGATGGGTCCGGACAAGACGTTTGACAGCAACTGAACGGCCATCATAATTACCTTCAAGTACAATGGTTCCGTTGCTCCCTTTTGCAATTTCTTTATTAGTCACAATCAATTTACCGATCTTACGTCCATCTGTAGAAGTGCCAATATTATCAGAAGGCTTCAGTCGCAAAAATCTGTTAGTTGTCTCTGCGTCATAAGTTCCCCCTGAGACTCTTACTACACCAGTTTGAGAATCATCTTCATGCCTTTTCCCAACTACAATAGTACGTTTATTGACTACTGATTTCCGACCTTTCCTTTTTTTGGGTGTTACATTTTGCATTTTGAGGTCTTCAGTCTGCTTGTGTAACTTGCCCTGTCTCCGGGCAACTGCACCTCCAACACAGAAAAAGAGGGCCATGACCATTGGCACCAAAGCCGAATAAAGCATAGAAGGCCAGAAAAGAGGCTGTGCTCCATGATCAGGTTCTACATGACTACTGATTCCAGTAGCTTCACTGCCAGGAAGACTCCCAATTATAAATTCATCATGGTCAGATGTAGGAAGAGCAAGCATAATTTCTTTGTCATTGCTGTGATGAGGAGCTAATAAGTTGTCCATGAGCTCTATAGCATGGTTATCAGAAGCGGGCAAAGAAAGAACTCCGCCTCCAGGAAGAGCACCTTGTAGCCCATTAGCTATAAAAAGGGATTCTAGCGAGCTACGATCACGGATACGGTAGACCACAGGCCTTGTCTTACAATGCATTGGCAACTTCATATCAAGCCCTTGCCCTGGTCTGAACTGATTATTGTGCGGAAATCTGCCCAAAAAGTTTTCAATTCCTTCACACTGATAGGAAGCCTCAATATCAGCAAACATGAGATACCACAAAACTTTTCCTGTCTCCATGGATATATACTTCAGAGCATAGTCAGTTCTAGTAACATAGAGTGGCTTTTCAATAGCTTCTGTATCGACAGCACTAGTAGGTAGCCACCTCTCAACCTCAGTCCTAGTTAAACTAGAAGTTCCATCAGCACCTCGCTCCCCAACCGAGGGAAGGTTATCAGATCTAAAAGTACGAACAACCTTTCCAGTTTTAGCATCAACAAAGAATACAGCAGTTTTCTTGGATCCTAACATAACCCCACCACCAGCTGATACAAATGGAGTTCGGTTTACAAATTCTTCGGCACTTAATGGTAGCTTCTGCAATGAAAAACATGATCTTCAGGAAATTAGCGCAGAAGGATACACCATGTGGGAAAATTTCAGTTCAGAGCATGTGTGCATGATAGGCTACAAAAGAAATACAAAAAAAAAAAAAAAATATATATATATATATATACACACACTAAAACTGGTTCTCATCATTCTTAAAGTCTTATTATGTGCTCATTATGAAAGTATCCTATCTACAGTAACACACTTGCATATTATCACAAAGCAAAACATAGTACAAAGAAAAGCTGTAAACAAAGATAAGTAGGGCTTGTCAAGTTGATAAGGTAAACTTGACAGGGTATTAAAGTCTATTCAGAAAGAGCATCTCTGCATGCATCAGTATGAACTCTGATCAGTGAACATACCACTTTTTTTAGGCCAGTTCCATGCAGGTAGAGTTCCCAGTCTTCTCCACAATCTATATAAAAATTATCACCATCCGCAGAAGCATTGAGCTTTTCACCTTCATGATTAGGAATTTGTTGATATGAGGAATAAATGGATGGGCCAGACGAGAATGACCAGAGAATTTTTCCTGAGCCAATCTCCACCAAGTATACTGTCCCATCTGGAGCAGCCACTATTGCTGTATCATGTTTACTGATTTTAAGCCACCAAGAAAATAGCAGATAAAGAAATGATATTTAGTATGTGTATATGAAGAGAATTCTAGATTACAAAAGAAAAGTTAATTTTACTAATGCATCTAGGAACAGAATGAACTAGAAAATTTTACAACAAATAAACTACTAAGTTCTGCCAGCACTCCAGAAGACACCCTCCTGTCCCACCACATCTCACATCACACAATCCCCTTCTATGGCCTCACAACAGGAGTGAAATTTGGAGCCAAAAAGGTAAAAAAATTTCTTAAAATTTCCAGATAATTTTCATACTTCCATTTTTCTTGCATCTCACAATCTACTAAGTCCTAGGCACAATTCAGGAACTTAACAATTTCCTCATCATTGATCTGTTAGGCTGTTAGCAACCTGTACAATAATTGGTACATTGGCTTTCCTTCTCCCTCCGCTCAGTCTGATTTACTTAAAGTAAAATCAAGAAATCCTATTTGGCCGGATAACAATGTCACTCCAATCACAATCTTATGCAAGATAGTAATTTTTCCCGATGTTCAAACATGACTGGTTTCCTAATCTTTGACAGTACAAAATCACCAACACCCATAAAACACATCAGAGCTGTTCTAAAAGTGCCAAAATACACAAAGTTAAGCAATAATCTAAATTGATTTCTAGGTGTAAACTATGAACAAATTGCTTCTCGCCAAGAGCCAATCCAGAAGAAGAAGTTTTTCACTTTCGTTATTCTTTTATCCAAAACCATAACTTTTACAGATATAAACAAAATGAAGTCTCATTTCAGAATTCTAATTTCCTCGAATCTTCAAGCATGATTCATTTCTTAATCTAGGAAAGCACAAAATGACTTACAAACCTACAGCACATGACTCGGCCAAAGAATTGCCAGCAAATTCTCAAATTTAAACAATAATCAGAATCAATTCTAATTCTAATTCTAATTCTAAACTACATACAAATTGCTACTCCCCAAGAACCGATCCAGCAAAAAAAGAAAAAAAAAAAAATGGCAGCATTTTCCTTTTACATTTCTCAAAATCAAAGCTTTCACAAAAATTATCAACACGAAGCATGCTTATTTAATCTAAATACACAAGTAATAAACTCCAAACATCTTCAAAACCTCCAGAACTCAAACATTTATCAATTAAAACAACACACATACATAAACCCTAATTAAATTTAGACGTCTTACGCTGTCACTGGCAATGGCGGATTTTCAGAAACCGGATCCGGGTCGGACCTATTGGAGCTTGAATGAGCTCCATACACAACAGCTATAATAAAGATTAAGAAAAACAGGAGAGGAATCAATAAGCCTCTCATTTCAAGGGGATTTCAATGATCCTACAGAATTTTTCATGAATTTTTTAAGGGAGCAAAGAACTCTACTACGATTATAAATTTGGTGTTTAATTTTTTCCTCTGGGGTTTTCGCTTCACACGGAGAAAGTCAAAATGAGCCAAATCGGTGTTTTTCTGCAAAAACTTTAATGTAGGATCTTTCCAAGTCCGTTAGGGTGTGTTTGGGACAGGAGACAAAACAAGTCCCACTTGAAAATGTCTCAACCCTTTTTTTTTTACAATTGAAAACGTCTCAACTTAATTGAATGATTTTAATAGATTAAATCAGGTCAGGTCGAGTGCTAATATATTATTCAAATAAATTGAAATTATATGTCTAATCAATTAGAATGAAAAAATTCAATATATTTTTGTTACATATATATGGTTGATATGAAAGTAAAGAAATAGATTGTACAAATATATGATTAATGAGAAAATAAAAAAATAAATTGAACCACATACATCTTATCTTTAAATGAAAATTTCACATTATTTGATTATTTGTATCTTATTATTGGATCTTGAGAACGTTAAAAAAAAATCAAATAATGAAAAATTATTCAAACAAAGTTTGTAATGTTGAGTCGGATTTTGACTAGTTTAATTTCTTTTTCTATAATTTGAATAATTTAATTTGTTTTTATTGTAGAGCAACAACATAATTCAATATATTTGGATTTGATTGGATCATTTAATAGACTGAGTTAAATTGAGCAAGTAGCGAATAGTTTGATTGTCTTTAACCCTTTATCTTATCATTTATTAGGTTTTTAAAGAATTTTAAATATTATGAAAAAATAGAACAATATTCAGATAGAGTTTGTAATTTCAAATTAAATTTTGAATGGTTTAATTTATTTTCCGTTTAGTAGTGAATATCATATTTACTAAAAATAAGTGAATGAAGTCAAATTTTGAATGATTTAATTTATTTTCCGTTATCATATTTATTAAAAATAAGTAATGAAGTATTATGCATGAGTTATATTTTATTCTTTAATGATAATGACAAGAACACTAAATAACTCTTTTCCTCTAAATATTTTCTCATGCCAAACACACCCTCGTGGATACAGCAAAGTGGCCAATCCGATGGTCCTAGCCATTTAAAACTTGCCACGTAAGGAGAAGAAAGAAAGGAGCGATATGGACCACATTTTGGACGATTGGACCAATGCTCCCGACGTATGATATCAAAACTCTGCAACTTTAATTGTTATATTTACTCATTCTTCTTGATTATTTAATTCTTTTAGAGGCCTCGTTTGGATAAATAGATAAGACTAATAAGATTATAATGATATAGTAAGATTATACTATTGAAAAAAAGATAATATTGTATTTGATGATTAGAGTTATGTATTTTGGATATAATGATTAAATAATTAGGTCATGTAATTTACTAAAATACTCATTATGGCAATGATGTCTATTCAAATGCTAATTTAAGGAAACATGGTTATTTTAAATACAAAATTGCCACATTGTTTATTCGGATTATGTAATCTCATCTTATACTTATTGATTATTTATCAATTGAATGATGGATAAACTAACGGGCCTTTCATCTATACTGGATCTATTTCAATCATACCAATCATTTGACAAGTCTTGATAATATAGTCTATCAAGCCATATCAAGCATGCCAAACTAGCCCACGAAAATGTATATTATAAATTAGTAGGTCTTATTATGATTCAAGTACTTATTTTGTAAGGAATTGTATATTGTAAACATTTTCCACACGTAAAAATTAATTTGATAGTAGTATTATATTTTGTTATTATATTAAAGTATTAAGTAAAATTTGAAAATATGGATACATATCTATTTAAATATTTTATATTAATTGATATGAAATTAAAGGAAAAATATAAAAGTACAATGATCAAAATACGTATACAGATCTTTATAAGGTATTTTGCAAGAATGAAAGTTTCATTTCTTCAGAAAGATATACCCAAAACATTTTTTTTTTCTTCCTATTTTTAGAATGAATTTTTTTTTTTATATTTATATATATGTCGAATGCTTGACATCACATATAGGTGAGACTTATGGCATGATCCAAATAAAAACATTTAATATTGCAAGAATTACAACTTGAGGAGTGTGGTGGAAACGTGAAACATTTCAAAACTCATACAATTACTGACTTATGAGATTACTATATGAATCAATTCATTAAAATTAATATTTAGAATAACTATTTGAGTCTCCAATTTCAAGAACCCAAAATAAAATTAAAGAGGGGGGGGGGGGGACCTATTCAAATTAAATTGCTACACCATCATAACAATTCATGAAATTTTAAACACCCCTCTTAGGGAAGTAACTTGAAAAAAAAAATCATTTATAAAAATTTCATTTTGGCTAATTTATCGAAACAGATGACCAAATACACCAAAAATTTTATAGTGCTTGCATCTTCAAAATTAAAGTCGATAAAAAAAAAAAAATCATCACCATGAAGTTCCACAACTAATTACAATTATTCAGCTCCAATGTTCCGACAAGAATTACAAGAAGAACAAATTATATATTATTAGATGTACAAATCGATCTAAATCCACGGAGGAAAAAATTTAGTATCATCATCATCCTCCGACACTTTTCTATTAGCAATATACCTTGCACAAGCAAGTACGCACTCTCTCTTGCACTCACCCTCTGTAAAAACTTTGATTTGCATACAGTCAAAGTAGCAATCCGCCATGCAAAGCACGTTTCCACTTCTCTCCGCCGCTTCTGCCGCCATCATCACCACCGGCACCGCCACCAGAGCCACCCACAGCGTGGCCACGATAAGCCGATGAATTCTAGATGCCATAGAGACTGTTGATATATGGATATGTGTAAATAAATATATATTTGATGAAGAAGAATTGTGAAGTTAGGATATATGGATTTGTTGAATGCAGCGGTATGTGCATATATATAGTCGTAGGATGCGTAACATTTTAAAAGGTCACGTCTTTTGGGCTTAACGGGAAAAGTTTTGCATGGTGGCGTTTTATGAATTAAGGGGTGTGAGAAAAAAAAAAAACATTTTGCTTGTGAAGGGACGTGAATGATTATAAAAGATTGACCATAAGAAAAAAAAATTGTGTAATTATTTATCGATTTATTGACTAATATTTAACGTTAAAACATATCTACAAGTGAATTTGGTGCAGAGGAAAAAAGGGAAAAGAAAAGGAAAACTCCATATTCTAGCCTCTAGGAGTACACGAATCACATAGTTATTTACAAATAATTGAACGTTCATAATTTTTTACGAAATACTAGTAAGAAAAGTGCTCATATATACATATATCCTGGTTTATTATTGTACCATTTTCAGTCGATGGGTTAAAAATGGGTCAGGTCTTATATTTATTGACCCATTCTTTTGTTACTATAAAAGTGAATCGGGTTTCAAATAATTTATTTAAATATAATTTCATTTCTATATCTATTCATTTGCGAATGGACCTATTTTAAGGTCTTGAATCCAATCCAATGAAACTTTACCCATTTTCACAACCCAAAACTTTGAATAACACAAAAATATTGCCATTCAAATAAACATTTCCTTTTTGTTTTGGTGGGATTCCAATTCATGCATGCAGAAGATTTTTGGGGATGAAAAACTCAACTGTTTAAAGGGCTATGTTTCCTAGGCCTAAAAAGAAAGGTTGTAATTTGAAAAGCCCTGATTATATTTTAAGGAAACTGATTAAATGTACATGGCTGGAGATGATCGTGGAATCATACCCTGAAATTTGATTCTTCACTCTATAAAGTGGGATTTGTTGATAGATTTGGTAATTTCCTTGTCAAGTGCTTGCATGAATTGCAATGCCCTTGCAATAATTTGGTCTTACTAGCAATTGAAGGGAAATAGTCTATTTTATCGATAATTTTTTTCCAACAGCTATCACTCCATTTAAATATTTCATAACATAATAATTTTTAAACCTAATTTATATTGGATGATGGGCCAAATGAGGCCTATCATACAAAGTCATATCATATTTACTTTTATGGATGGAAGTCCAATACGTAGCATAATTATTAAAGTGAGTCATCCCTCGATTTTGAAGGGACAAATTCATCAAACATTTCTTGTTGCCAAGGATGAGGATAAAATGTCTATTTTCTCCTCCACTGAGAGAGGATTGGGCCGGGGGCAATTCTATGTATTTGTTCTTTGTTTGTTTGTTTGTTTCTTTTTTTTTTTTTTAATATTTTGAAATGTTTTTGATTGTATATTGTTTTTAAAATTTAGTAATGAATTAATTTAAACTATGCTTAAAAATATTTTTGATTGTGTTAGAATAATATTTAGAACAATAAATTTTAGTAATTAGGTTGGAGAATATGTTGTAAATAAAGTTATATTTTATAATCATTTTTGAAAGAAATAAATTTTATTATAAAAATACTTTATACAAATTTAGTTTTGATTAATAATATCATATTAAAATATTATTATTATTATTATTATTATTATTATTATTATAACAGTATATTAATTAAACAAAATAAATTTATATTAACAAGAATTAAAAGATAAGAATATATATATATAAGTGCAATAGAGGTAATGATGTTGATAAGAAATTTTTATAGTATTTTGGAAAGAAAATAATTCTAAATGAAATATTAAATTTTATTTTAGAAAAATAAAAATAAGAAATTGAAAAACAAAACAAATGTACCCTTTGTCAATGTCAAACAGTCGGATAAGGAAGAAAAAATAATTTGTTCAACTTTTGGAAAGAAGATCAAATAGTTTGATATCGTGTTGGAATGGGGGAAAAATAAAATGTTTATATTAAATAGAATAATAAATAATTTTATAATTGATGGTATTTTAGTTTTTTAAAATTTATCCCAGTATTGTCATCCACTAAAGTAAATAATCAATACAATTATTCATTTTTATCATTTATATCATCCCACAAAGTAAATATAATTTAAGAAGTATAAAATTATCTTAATTCTACTTTTCATCCTATTACTTTACGTCCCATATCATTAGGTAAATTACAATCACATTTTAGAGAGTTGATATAGTGGTCATCCTCCCACACCAGCAACTAGAGGCAAATTATATATCACTTTGGCAATAACTATTATTCAATCTAAATATTTTACAGAAACAAAAACTCTTATAGTTATGTTCAAAAGAGTTTGTAAGCTGACCATCCCTTCCATACTAACAAATAACAATTGGATTCAAATTGCTTGTATTGTAATAATCTTTTCGAAATGACTATCATTCAATTGAAAATTTTGTAAAGACAGGAACTTTTATAATCACGTTTAAGAGAGTCGGTATGTTGGTTGCCCTCCCACACTAAAAATTAGAAGCAAATCACATAACTCTTCTGCAATAATTATTGTTCGATTTAAGCATTTTAGAGATAGAAACTCTTATAGTTATGTTCAAAAGAATTATTATGTCGGTTGTCCCTTCAATACCAACAATCAAATGCAGATTGATTATGATAATTTTCCCACAATATCGATCATTCAATCTAAAAATTTCATAAAGGTGGGAACTTTTGTGATAATTTTCAGATTGAGTTGATATTAGTGCCCACCCCCACCCCCGCCCCCACCACACTAACAATTGAGGCAAATCACATAACCTTTTCGCATAACTATCACTCAATCTAAATACTTTATAGAGGTAGAAAACTCTTATAGTCATATTTAAAAGAGTTTGTATACTTGTTGTCCTTTCTATACTAACGATTAGATGCAAACTACTTGTATTATGATAATCTTTCAACAACAACTATTTGGTCAATTTGAAGATTTCAAGAGAGTTGGTATGCTGATTGTCCTCCCATATCTTTTTTCTCGTCCAAGAAGAAAAAAAGAAATACGAAAGGAGATAAGAGCAATGGCTTTATCACTCATCAATAAACTATTTTACAAAAGGTATGTTCTAGCAATTCTATTTCTATGCAGAAAGCCGACTTAAGTTTAGTAGCTACAAAGAATTATTCAGTTGATATTTCTATATACCCCTTTCCATTATCACAGGGCAACAAGAATTTAAGAGGTAAATACAACAAAAATCCTTTCTTAGCTCCTAAAATTCTTAGCAACTGAAGAAAAAAAATTACCAACAAATTAAGATTCATATACTTTGCACTCCCTTGTGCAAATGCTCCAAGCCATTTTTTCGCTACCAAATAGGTCAAATCGACAACTCTTTAACTGCAAAAAATTCATATACAACCAACATAAGATATGTTAGCACATTGCAAAGTATGTTTTTCTTCATCTATAGGCAAATTACACCCTCTATAAGCACTCTCATAAAGTTCTTTTCTCATTAGATGTGTCTTTTTTCAACTGTAATCAACTTAGAAATCAACTGAGACGAGAGGGACATTACAGACAGCCAATACATCGGCCAATAATCCTTCAGTAGCCTTTCTGAAAGCAACATTGACATGTTCAACTATGATTCCTTTTTTCTCGACATTGACAACAAGGTCAATGATTGATGTGTTGGGCATTGCCATATGGAGAGCAATGCCGTTCATCTTTCCCTTGAGCTGAGGCAGCACAAGAGACATGACCTTGGCTGTATCGGTGCTTGTCGGCACTATGTTTAGTGCTACAGCTCTAGATCTCATCAGGTCCTGATGTGAAGCATCCAGAAGCCTCTGAAATCAATAAGTTAGTTCCATTTTCAAACAAAGCAAGGAAACTTATATATATCAAGTTTTATCATGATGAACTTTTTTGAATTGATTTTAACATATATAGAAAGAATCAAGAACTTATCGAATTTATAGTATCTTCTTAAGCAATTTACCTGATCGCTAGTGTAGGAGGGAGTGGTTGTCATTATGCCCTTGACAATGCCCTTGATAATGCCAGCAAAATTTGAAACAACAAATTATAATCTATTCCATAGAACAAACAAGAATATTTTCTCGAATTGGAAAAATAGTACGATTTTCTAAGTTGTCTACTTCAAATGTTCAATCTTCATGTTAAGACAATAACAAAACAGATCGGGATGATTTCCCATAGGTGGCGAGGAGGCAATCATCTAAAGAACAAGTTTGAAGTCTTACCAAAATTTTCATCCTCGACCTTAATGAAAAGGAGCCAAATAGTTGGTGATGCAAGAAGTGGTGCTGTAATTATTCAAAAAACTATGTGAATTGGCATGAATCCATGAGCCATACAAGATCATTCATAAAAATGATGTTATGACCTTATGATGTTAGAGGCCTCATGATAGTAGTCTTGTTTGTTTTCACCAACAGCATAGATTGGAATATTGACTTCTTTTGTAGGTGAAGTAATAATAACTTTCTTGGCTCCGACTTGGATGTGCTCGCCAGCTCATGTCCATCCATGAAATCTCTTATCCCTTGTATTCACATGATCTAATCAATGATCAGTTCAAAAACAATCTCAAACTCATGTTTTTGATTTGAACTGTTCAAGATTGATGAGATAAGCTAATTAGGTTCCTGCATTTGATTACAAATAAAAAACATCATGTTTTCTCTTAGTAATGATTAAAGTGGTTTGAGTGGCATATCTCAATAACAATGTCAGTGCCGAGCTCAGCCCAAGGAAGTTGGAGAGGGTCCTTGTTAGAGACAACCTTAATGGGTTTCCTACCTACGTTGATGGTCTCATTGTCAACTATCTTAACATCTGCCTTAAACGTGCCGTGCATTAAGTCATACTTTAGCAAGTGAGAGACATACAGTTGAAATACAAGAATCGGACAAACTATTATAACCTAGCCTGGCCTCGGAGGAGCCTACAAATTGTGCTCTTGAAGTGATTTTGGGATTGGTTTTATGCTTAAATTTTTTACACCACCACTATTGTTGACAACAACAACATCCAATAGTGAGTCCTTGTGGCCATGCCAGTAGTGAAGGAAGTTCCTACCAATGCGTCTAAGACCATGGATGGCTACTTCAATTTGACGTCAGTCTCTCTCTTAGCATGTGTTGATGCTACTGTGTGAACTTGGACAGGAAATATATTAAATTCATATATGAAGAATGGAAGAAAAGAAGAATTTATCAACTCAAGCATTTGTTTTCTCATAATTAACAATGTTACCTCAAAAGATCCTACGATTTTACCCTCTTCGCTTAAGCTCACTATTGGTTAATTTGTTTCAATTCTTTTATTTGTTTAGGACTCCATTACATCCACCTCAATTAATGAGGTTAGCAATAGATTTGGAAACTTACCAGTAAACAAGAGTTTTAACTAGTGTAATAATATAGTACATCCTAGTTCTAATGTACAAATGTAACTTTAACATTATTGAAAACATCATTTCTGTAGAACATGCAGAAATATTATGTATTACCATACAATTTAACTTCCAAGTAGATTGTTTACGTAAAAGCCTGGGTTGGACATAGGCAGATCCTTTAGCACCTCATGACATATTATATGGATGTGATCGGATGACAAAACAAAGTGAATTTTTATCCTTAATGAGCTAGGATTCTCATATTTTCAGTAGGATTGAAATCGGATCAATCGACATAATATCCAACTTGAACATCTTCACCTTTTGCACATGTAGATGTGAACACTCCAAATTATGCCACATCACAATCCAATATAAATATCAAAAGGCCACCATATTTAAACTATCTAGAATCAATTCGTATTTTCTCTAAAGTATATCCGTAAATTATTTCAAACCTTAACTTTAGCATTTGAGGGTTTTTATTGTGCAATCTCCGACGACCCTGAGGATTTACTGTGGTTTCACAATTTGGAGGTTTTGGTCTAACTGACTATATTACACATTCGTTTGTACCTATCAACCCGACCTTGACCACATGGAAATACTATTTCTGAACTCACATTAGAATGCTTAAATCAACAATTTTATACTTGATATGGGGAAGTAAATTGAGCCCAATAGGCTGAATAATAATCGACAAGGCTAATAGGCCTAATAATAATTGACCAGACCTAAGAACGAGATAAGCTACAAGCTATTAGCCTCCCTTCAATCGGCTGTATAGTGGTCAGGGTAGGATGATCAATAGGCCCTCAACCAGAAGGGCCTTCGGACCCTAGGAGGTCTATTTTCGATCAACGCATAGCTAAGAGACTCACAGCTAGAGGAACATCTCGACCAGAGGAAGTCAATGATAGGAATATGAAGTGTTTCCCTGCCACTGGTCATTGTCACATTAAATGCAACTCAACTACCACTCTGCCATATTAAACACACTGATAGATGGCATTCCTCCGCATTTATAAAATGCCTCCACTGTACTACTAGCATGCCTTCACATTAAATACGAAAATCTTATCCCAAAAGGAAGGGAGACGCGCCACCTGGAGAGGGTTTCAATGTAGGGAAAGACTTAAAGGTCCTCAGACAAAGACAAAAGCCCTTTCAGCATGATCAAAAGCATCATAGACATTTTAATCTCTCACAAGAGACTATAAATACTCCATTGCAACCTCTCATAGAATTATGTTCAATATAACTTTGGCCCTCACTCTGCCGCTTCATATTCTGATCGAATTATACTAACTTAAGCATCGGAGTGCCTTAGCCGAGGGTCTCCTTGGCCATTCTGATGTGTGTTGATTGGTTACGGGACTCAACCTGGTTCAATCCTAATACTCTCATTTAGTTAAGTTTTTGGTCGACTACAGTGGGCTAGAGCCTAATCCACTTACATTCAAATCCAACCATTATCATTTGGCGCCGTCTGTAGGTTCTAGAGTTTGTAACATGAGCAAATGGTAAACACAAGGCGAGCCATTTCAAAGAGGGAGGAAACGAGAAGGTCCTCAACCCTTCCCGCTCGTCCCCAACAAGAACAAGATATGGTTAACCCAGCTCCCAGCTTGAGCAAGTAGCGACCTTGACTATACCACAGCTTATACAGATAATAAGTGAGCATACATCAACCCAGATCTCAACTCAATTATCAGCGGCTCTGTAGAAGCACAACAACCAACTTGGAGCAGCCGCCAAAGCCACCCAAAATCTCTTTCACTACTATGAAAGGCCCTAGAAAGAGGAACAACCTAAGCATGAGATACATTATTCACCTAATCGACACGATGACAACCCAAGTCGATTCCTATGGGAGAAGACCTGCCCGCACCCCTAGGAGAAAGTGGTTGACTTTGTGGAACACCTTGTTCGACCAATTGCCCAACACGCGATAGGGTCGAGCGATAGAAACCTCAACTGAATGGAAACCTATCACAGACAGATCGGGAAGAATGGAAAGAGGTGTCGCACAAGTCCAGCAGTCAAACAGACGCCTCGAGGAAATTTTAAGACAAAACATAGACAAGAACCCCCAGCACGACAACATGCCCCAGCTCCGCCGTGATCAAGAGTCACCATTTATCCAAGAGATAATCAACAAGCACATAGCTGTCGACATAAAAATTTTGACTGGTTTGCCATGATGTGATGGTTCAACTGACCTGAATGAACACTTACTCTAGTTTGAGCACATGATGCAAATTCATGGGCACAATGAGTACATTCATGCCAAAATATTGGTCACCACACTCTAGGATATAGTGCTTGATTGGTTTGGTAAACTAGAGCTAGCATCTATCTTCTCCTATGATAAGCTTTGTGACAAGTTCATCCATCAATTTACTAGCAAAAGGAAAGCAAAGCTCCCTCACACTCACATGCACACAATAAAACAAAATGAGGGAAATCTCTTTGTAGTTTCGCTGCCAAATTTAACACTAAGGTGTTGAAAATTGATAGCCCTATAATTGAATTTTTGTTCAACGTGTTGTTCTTGGGTCTCCGACATAAAGAATATGCCAATGCTTTGGTTAGGAAAAGGTCATGGATGATGGAGAAGCTTCTTGATCTCATAGAGAGGTATATGACCCAAGAAAATATGAATAGACTGAAGAATGGGAACCCGGAGAATGACAAAAAGAAGGGTAAGGAGAAAGAAGACAAGCAGCAGAGAAATGGTCATCGATCCCCCATCAAGAGGTTTCACAACTATACCCCACTTAATACTGCTATGAAGGAGGTCCTGTTCGCCATCTAGAATGATAACCTCTTCAAAAGCCCAAGAAGTTGACTGAAACCGAGGCCATGAAAAGATCCAAGAAATATTGTCACTTCCACAAACAAAAGGGACATGACACAAAAGATTGCTTCAACCTACATGATGAAATTGAACGACTAATTCAACAAGGACATTTGAAGAAATTTATTAATGAGAAAGCTAGGCATGAGATGGGTCGAGCCGACCAAACTCTCCATAGAGAAAGATCAGCCAGCCCGAGAAGCGATGATAAAGGAAAGAGACAAATCGATGAGCAGCGTCCCACACTGCGTGGAGTGATTGATACCATCATTGAAGGGTCAGCCAGAGGAGATTCCAAAATTGTGAGAAGTCAAAACCAACGGAGACTGGGATCGACTAAATCCACATCAGTCAAAATAGTTTTCCAACTCTCTATTAGTATGAAGGCTATTTCTTTCTTTGATTCCGACCTCTTATGCCTCGACCACCAAGGGGCTAACAGTAAACTAGATTGCCCCTCATCATATCAGTTGAGATTGCTAACTTTGAAGTAAGAAAAATTATGGTCGACAATAGTAGTTCTGCAAACATAATTTTTTATCAACTTTAAAGATGATGAACTTAGGAAAGCTTAAGTTTGAAACTTTCTGTACCCTACTGGTCGGGTTTGAGGGGTCTGAGATCATTCATGTGGGGTTCATTAATCTAACTACCTCATTTGGAGAGGCACCTAAAGGTGGACACTTACTATTTGGTGGTCAATGCGTCTTTTGCTTATAATGCCATAGTAGGAAGGCCAGCATTGAATGACTTCAGGGCAATTGTCTTGACCTATTATATAAAGGTCAAATTCCCAACAGCTGCAGGAACATGGGAGCTACTGTGCAATGTAAAGGAGACCTGGCGATGTTACACCATTTTAGTTGAGGCAAATGAGCAGAAAACTCGACCTTGACTAAAACCTTTAGGGGACGTTCCGGTAACCAAACCCAAAGAGGGACAGGAAAAGAATAAGAGAAAGAGAGGAAATTAGGGTTAAGCTAGTTGAAGAATTTAAGACCATAGAACGCGAGCCCGATAATCTTGATAAGACTACAAGGATTGGGACTAATCTGGGAAGCAAAATGGAATGCATGACGGTCGACTTTCTTAAAAGAAACATTAACATTTTTGCTTAGAAAGCTGCCGATCTCCAAGGAATCGACCCTAGTATAATTGTCCGCCACCTTAATGTAGACCCTTATTCAAGCCTGTCAAACAAAAGACCAGAACCTTCAATGCAGAAGGATGCCAAATCATCAAGGAAGAGGTCAACAAACTTTTAAAGGTAGGTTACATTGTAAAAATTCAATATCCTAGTTGGTTGTGTAATGTAGTTTTTGTCTCTAAGAATAAGGGCAAATGGAGAATGTATAATGATTCATTAATTTGAATAAAGCTTGTCCTAAAGACCCTTGCTCATTGCCTTGAATAGATTTATTAGTTGACTCAACACAGGTTATGATCTTTTGAGCATGATGGATGCCTTCCAAGAGTATCATCAAATCTTTATGGCCCCTGAGGATAGAGATGAGACCTCTTTTGTGGTACCTAATAGTTTTTACTATGTTTTGATCATGCATTTTGTCTTAAGAATACATGTGCAATATATCAAAGATTGGTAAACTTTACATTCAAAAAGGAGATCGAACGGACCATAGAGATCTATGTTGATGACATGATTGTCAAAATAGAAAAATGAAAAATCACCTACCCGACTCATCCATACTTTCTCAATGTTAAAGGCATTTGGCATGAAACTTAACCCCAACAAATGCATATTCTGGGTAAGAGGAGGAAAGTTTTTGGATTACATGGTTAGTTAAAGAGGTATAGAAGCAAACCCGCAAAAAATACAGGCAATTCAGGATATCTCACCACCCAGAATGGTTAGAGACGTGCAAAGATTGGTCAGGAGGATCATAGATTTGGGTCGATTTATTGCCCGACTAGCAGATAAAAGTTTGCCATTCTTTAAAATTCTTAGGAACGCTAGAAAATTCCAATGGATAGAAGAGTGTGATTAGGCCCTGGTTGACTTAAAATAGTATTTGTCAGCTCCCTTGATATTTTCCAAGCCTGTGGTCGGTGAGGTCTCATGCAGTTACCTAGCGGTCTTGTCTACAGTAGTCAGTTCTATTTTGGTGTCAATGCAACATGGCACACACATGCCAATATATTATATTAGCAAAGCTCTGCAAGGCCCATAACACAACTACTTGGAGATGAAAAAGTTTGCCCTCATTCTTGTCATAATAGCCAGGAAGTTGAGGCCCTATTTCCAATCGCACTGTATTATTATCCCGATAAACCAACCCTTGAAATAGGTGTTGTCAAAATCGAACACGCTGGGGAGACTGACCAAGTGGGCCATTGAGTTAGTTGAGTTTGACATCATATTCCAACCTCAAACAGCTATAAGAGCAAAAATGTTGACAGACTTTGTAGTAGAGCACGTTGACCTCCCCGGTGATGTTGAATCAAATCCACCTGTTTGGTCGCTACATGTCTATAGTTCAGCGACTTCTATGGGAGGAGGGATAGGTATTTCTCTATGCTCCCCTCGCGCTGAAGAGTATGACTTTGCTATCAAACTCAACTATCCTATCATCAATAATGAAGTAGAATATGAATTTCTTTTTATTGGTATGAGAATGGCCATTGAGGGAGGTCGAGCAATTAAGAGCTATTACAAACTCTCAATTGGTCGCGGAGCAGTTTGAAGGGAACTTTGAAGCAAGGGCATCCACTATGAATAAATATCTCGCAACATTTTAAGAAATTCTCCCTCAGTCAGTTCCCTAGATTAGAGAATGAGAGAGCATATGCCTTATCTAAGTTTGCCGGTTCGATGAAGGGTACCAAGGAGAGAATCATCACGTTCTTGGTCTTTGAGAAGCCCACCATAAACGGCCCCAACTAGAACCAGATTTTGGGACCCCACTGAAGTATTTGGCATCGGAGCAGGCCTTTGAGGTTTTGCAGGAAATCCATTCAGGCATCTGCGGTAACCACATCGGGGGGTGATCATTAGCCCACAAGGTTATCAGGCATGGTTATTTTTGGCCGACCTTACTCAAAGATACGATCGACTTTGCCAAGAAGTGCCCATCCTACCAAGTGTATTTGAACATTTCCTACCAGCCCGCTTCGACTTTGGTACCAGTTCATAACATGTGGCCATTCACCTAGTGGGGGATAGACATTATAGGCTTATTCCCAAAAACCACTGACCAGAAGAAGTATATGATAGTGGCAGTCGAATATTTTGCTAAATGGGTCAAAGCTGAGGCAGTTCCAAAGATAATCGACGTGGCAATTAGAAGTTTATTGTAGAAGAACATCATCTGTTGTTTTGGTCTGCCAAAGGTATTGATATCAGATAATGGTACCCAGTTTCAAAGTAAGAGGACAAGAGATTGGTGTGAAAGTTTGGGAATTCAACAACTCTTCACCTTGGTTGGCAATCCCCAGACGAACGGGCAAACCAAGGTCACAATAGGATGATTTTAGACCACATCAAGACTCGACTCGAGGGATCCAAAGGAAACTAGGAGACGCCTACTGGGTGTCCTATGGGTGTACAAAACAACTTCTAGAACTACCATAAGGTACAACCTTTACAATATGGTCTATGGTTCGGAGGCAGTAATCCCAACAGAACTGATACAACATACAACTCAAGTGATTTATTACATCCTAATCTAGAATGAAGCTAAAAGGTAACTTGACCTTGAAACAATCAATGAGCTACGATAACAGGCATACTCAATAATGCAAAGATATAGGTCAATCATGACCAAGCATTACAATAAAGGTATTTAACCTAGAATTTTTCAGGTTGGAGACCTCGTTCTCAAAAAAGTTGAAGTTTAAAAAAATATTGAAAAACTTGACCCAAAATGGGAGGGCTCCTACTCAATAGTCAAAGTGGCAAAACACAACTCTTACCGACTAGCAGATATGGACGGGAATGAGCTTCCTCGACCATGGAATGCAGCAAACTTGAAAAACTTCTATGTATAAAGAAGCTATAGTTTTGATCCAATTGTTCTATAACGTGTGAGATCCAGTCATATTAAATTTTAATCAATTGAGAAGTGAGTGTAAAATAATATATTAGATATTAATTTAAAATTTTTATTTATATTTTGGGATTTATTAAATTTAATTACAAAAGATAAATAGTTACTTTCAATTAATGATTTAGTATTTATTTTATACTCAAATCAAATATTGACAAGTGTCAAAGATAGAGTGTCTATATTTATGGACCAATCAAATTAAAGATATTTGATATTATCTCTTCATATTGACATTATCTTTTGATGTGTGATATTATCAAATCAAAGATATCCGATATTATCTCTTGATATTTGATATTATCTTGTCAAAGAGATAACCATCGAAGGAATTCAAGTTAATTTAGAAGCCCTCCATCAAGTACCTATATAAAGGAGTGATCCCAGCTCATTTAACACAACAAAAATTCCAGTAAGTAAGAGAAACTTTGAAGGAATTCAACAATTCTCTCTAGTGAATTCAAGGAGATCCACGGTGTTTAAGGCATTCTTTGCAGAGTTCATCATATTCTGGCATTTTATTTGGGATTAAGGTGCGAAACCCTCAAATTGACGTTATTTCTTCAAATCAAATTTAAGGAGATCCACGACGTTCAAAGCAATCTTTGTGGAACTCATATATTTTTGGCGTTTGATTTGAGATTAAGGTGTAGAGTCCTCGAATTGGCATTATTTTCTTCAAATCAAATTTAAAGAGATCAACGACATTCAAGGCATTCTTTGCGGAGCTCATTAAATTAAGATTATATTTGGAAGAGAAGAATCAAAGGATTAGATTAGAAATTGAATCCATAGTTGTAGATTTAAAATTATTTAATTTGTACAATTTTTCTTGTCTTCTAATTTTATTTATTGCTGAGAAAAAAATTTGTTGTTACAAATTTTTGGCACACCCAGTGGGATAATCTCTACCTCTTATCTCTTTCCTTCATCAAGATTGAAGTATCATAGCTACCAACAAGACTACTGCATTGAAAATTACTACCTCAAATTCCACACATGCTGGAGTAAGAAGTGTTGGTGTCACCACAAGTTGAATGTCCAAAAAATCGCAATCATTTTCGGAGGTAGCTCTTTTACCTAAATTTGTGGAAAAGGCATTGCCACATGCTATTGATACTAATGAAAGCGGTGGAAACTCAAAGGAAGAATAAACGACGTTCACTCATCGCTCAACCTCAAGTTCCTCAAGCGTAGTGCGGGTGATGGTGATAAGTGCTACAACTTTAGAGGAACAAATCGATAATTTGATGAAGACTATTGAAGGATTGACAAAGCATGTCCAAGAACAAAACTCTCAAATCTCCAAGTTGATGAACAAGGTAGAGAATGTTGAGACAAGTCGTACGATAGAGAAGCAAATAGAGGTTCAAGATAAAGGCAAAACATCTACAAAGAGGCAGGTAGTTGAAAATGAAAAGCATGCAATAAAGGAACTATAAGTTTCCATTGAGGGACTAATTCCTGTTGACCAACTGAGGGAGTTTATCATGGGGACTATCAAAGATAAGTTTGAAGGAAGCTCTAAGTTGTCTGTGACTTATTCCAAGCCATATACCTAAAGGATTGACAATTTAAAGATGCCGACTAGTTACTAGCCACCAAAGTTTCAATAATTTGATGGTAAAGGCAATCCAAAATAGCATATAGTTCATTTCATTGAAACT
Organism: Jacaranda mimosifolia; assembly: GCA_018894105.1. Classification (NCBI taxonomy): domain Eukaryota; kingdom Viridiplantae; phylum Streptophyta; class Magnoliopsida; order Lamiales; family Bignoniaceae; genus Jacaranda; species Jacaranda mimosifolia. Next base: position 1,600,617 of record CM032131.1, on the reverse strand, counting down.
TGTAATAATGCTGGAACATATGGAGATCACCTAGTTAAGCAGTTTGTTCGATATTTGAAGGGCAATGCTTTTGATTGGTATGCTAACCTAGAAGTAGGCTCAATTGATAGCTATGGGCAATTGGAGCAAGAATTTCTCAATCGCTTCTACAGTACTCGAAGGACAGTCAGTATGATTGAACTCACAACTTCTTGCTAATGAAAAGAAGAATCAATCATTAACTATATTAATCATTTGAGAAACTTAAGGTTAATTGCAAAGACATATTGTCTAAGGCTTCAGCTATTGAGATGTGTATTCAAGGGATGCATTGGGAATTTTGATATATTTTTCAAGGAAATCAGCCCAAAACATTTGAAGAGTTAGCTACTCGAGCCCATGATAAGAGTTGAGCATATTTACTAACGGAGTAGAAGGGCTATCAGTCCAAGAGCATCACAAGTCTAAGGAAAACAAGAATTCAAGAAAAGGGGACAAACCTCTTGCTAAAGCCCAAAATAAAGAAGTTATGGCGGTGAATGCAACACCCATCAAGTTTCGTACAAAGGTAGAAAGCACAAATTATGAAAAGAATTATGTCTCCCAAAAAAGAGGATGAAGAAAATTAATTCTAAAGGAGATACAGGCAAAGACATACCCATTCCTTGACTCTAATGTATCTGGAATATTTGATGATTTGCTAAATGCGAATTTCATTGAATTACCTAAAATGAAGCGACCTGAAGAAGCCAAAAAAATTGATAACCCAAAGTATTGCATGTACCATTGGTTGGTATGTCACCCAATCCATGACTGCTTCGTATTCAAAGATAAAGTGATGCAATTAGCTCGACAAGGAAAAATCTCACTTGAGGAGGATAATACAGCTTCAAATTATGCTATCATCAAGATTAAAGAAGATGTACTTGGTGATCACGATAATAAAATTGCGTGCAATATGATAGGTGAAGAAAAGACTCTCTCTAGCGAAACATATCTCTCTAACATAGAGAACCATAATGCAACTGATGAGTGTATATCGGCAATGACTTTCACTGATGAAGAGTTGTTACTTGGCTCCAAGCCCTACAATAGGCTATTGTTTGTAACTAGCTATGCTCATAAGCAGAAGGTAAATAGAATTTTGATTGATGGAGGCCCTGCAGTCAATATCTTACCATTGCATGTAATGAAAGATCTAGTAATCTCTACAAATGAACTGACCAGTAGTCTTCTGATGATCCAAGGATTCAATCAAGGGGGCAAAAGGCTCATAAAATAATAAGAATAAAACTATTGATGGATGATATGTTGTCAACGACATTATTTAATGTCATAGATGCCAAGACATCATACAATATACTTCAAGGCCAACCTTAGTTACATGAAAATTATGTGGTTCCCTATACTTGGCACTAGTGTTTCAAGTATTATCGAGAAGGTATGGTAAAGAAGGTGCTTGGCGATAGTAAACCTTTCACTGAAGCCGAATCGGACTTAGCTTATGCCAAATACCATATCGAAAGTATGAAGACTATCAAGGTCAAAGAACAAGAGGAATCCAAGCAGCAAGACGATCTTGATGAAGGAAACAAGGTTAAAGACTTGACTCCAGCACGTAGCAGTAAAGATTACATAAAGAGTGAATCACCTCTGATAGTATCTGAATCATTGGAAGAATTGACATTTCCTCTAACCAAGCTTGATACGAAGAAGCCATCCCTTTAGTCGCTGAAAGGGTTTGTTCGTCCAACTCAATAAGCCTAGAAGGAACACAGAGAATCTATGCAGCTTCAAAATGAGAATTGCTTTGATTCAAAAGCCTATAAACTTCTTGTCAAAGCCAGATATAATCCACAAGAATGTTCTATCTTGGGAAAACTCCCTTCTAAGGCTACTAGCAAGTAAAGTATGGACTTAACACTACACAAAAGATGTTGAAGGAAAAAGGTCATGGTTTTCAAAGCTCTCGAATGGGACTTGGATTTGTTCCTCAGAATCCTATTCACATTACGATTAGAAGAGCCAGTGGTAATCATATAGTTGGAGAGGAATTTTCCTCAACAAATGATATTTTCAAAGAAAATGGACAAATGATATTTTCAAAGAAAATGGGAAGAAAGCTTATTGAATCTTAGTTTTTGATAGATTTGGAAAGTGACGGCATAACCAAAATGCCAAAGTACTTGAAATGGGTTAGCGAGCTGAAAAAGCTTAGGAGTTCAATTCCTTCTTGCATGAAGCGTTGCTCTATTTTAATATATCATGTGGTAGAACCTTGAAGGTTAAATTGCAAACCAATATTATCACACGAACTCAAATGGACAAAGAAGATGATGGAGAAAGTGTGGCTTTCATATCATATTGTTGTTAGTAATAGTCGGTCAACTCATCAAAGTACTACATATTGTCTTTTCAAGCAAATCTCTAAGCTTATCAACAGTGGTTATGTAAGTGAGAAAGATGGTGTCATGCAGATGGTCCACATAAAAAGAAAGGATGGACAAATAAGGGTATGTGTGGAATTCAAGAAAATTGAGCCCGAGGAGAGGATATTGCGCCAGCATACCATATTACTTTGAGTGAAGAATTTTTTATCAAAGAAGAAGATGTTGAAACTGTTCATCTTGAGTTGAAGAAGGTGTTAAGGCCACTGTGGATGAATTGAAAGAGATTAATTTAGGTGATACCAATGACCCTAGGCCTAGCTACATTAGTGCTTTGTTGACTACTGAGGAAGAAGAATCATATATTGAGTTATTATGTGAATTCAAAGATGTGTTTGCATGGTCGTACAAAGAGATGCATGGGTTAGATCCCAAGGTGGTGGTCCATCATTTATCAGTGAAGAAAGGAACTCGTCCAGTCAAACAAGCTTAACAATGGTTTCGCTCCGAATTGGTTCCTTTGATTGAAATTGAAGTGAACAAGCTCACCGAGGTTGGGTTTATTCGAGGAGTCAAGTATCTAATGTGGATCTCCAGCATTGTCCCAATAAGAAAGAAAAATGGTCAAATTTGAGTTTGCGTTGACTTTAGGGACTTGAATGGTGCATATCCTAAAGATGATTTTCCATTGCCCATTGTAGAACTCATGATTGATGCTACCATAGGGCATGAAGCGCTATTATTTATGGATGGATCATCTAGGTATAATCAAATATGCATGTCACCAAAAGATGAGGAGTTGATGGGATTTCATAGCCCTAAGGGGATATACTGCTATAAAATAATGCCATTTGGACTGAAAAATACTGGTGCCACATATCAAAGAGCTATGCAAAAGATATTTGATGATATGCTTCACAAGAACATTGAATGTTATGTTGATGACGTGGTCGTCAAATCTAAAAGGCGATAAGATCACATCCAAGATTTGAGACAAAATTTTGAGCGCCTGAAAAAATATCAACTCAAAATGAACCATTAAAGTGTGCATATGGTGTTACATCTAAATTTTTTTTTAGATTCATTATTCGTTATCGAGGAATAGAAATCAAGCAAGCAAAGCTTGATGCAATTCTAAAAATGCCTGAACTTCAAAATATCCACGAATTCAAAAGTTTGCGAGAAAAGTTAGCTTATCTCGGGAGATTCATATCAAACTTAGCTAGTAGATGCCAACCATTCAGCCGTCTAATAAAGAAAGACATTCCATTTGAGTGAGATGAAGCTTGTAGCAATATTTTTAAGAGCATAAAAGCTTATCTAATGAAGCCTCCTGTGTTAGTCGCACCAGTACTTGGACGTCCACTAATCCTTTATATCGCTACTCAAGAACATTCTATTGAAGCTTTATTGGCATAGAAAAATGATGGAGGAAAAGAAAATGCCTTGTACTACTTGAGCAGAATAATGACACCAAATGAGTTGAAGTACTCACCGATCGAAAAAATATGTTTGGTTTTGATCTTTACAATCCAAAAGTTGAAGTATTACTTTTAGGCTCATACTGTCCATCTTGTCACAAAAGCAAATCCACTAAAATATATCATGTCAAAGCCCATCCTCTCTGATAGACTCACAAGATGGTACCTTCAGTTGCAACCGTTTGAGATTATCTATGTTACGTAAAAGGTAGTAAAAGACAAGTTTTAGCTGACTTCTTGGCTAATCACCCCATCCCTGCTGAGTGGGTGTTATCTGATGATTGCTTTTAGGCTCATACTGTCCATTTTGTCTCAAAAATAAATCCACTAAAATATATCATATCAAAGCTCGTCCTCTCTGACAGACTCACAAGATGGTACCTTCAGTTGCAACAGTTTGAGATTATCTATGTTCCACAGAAGGCAGTAAAAGACAAGTTTTGGCTGACTTCTTGGTTAATCACCCCATCCCTGTTGAGTGGATGTTATCTAATGATCTACCCAATAAAGATGTTTTGATAGTTGAAATATTATCTCTTTGGAAGATGTACTTTGATGGAGCATCCCACAGAGAAGGAGCTGGTGCTGAAGTTGTATTAATCACATCTGATGATGAAGTACTATCATATTCCTTCATTTTAATTGAAAATTGTTCCAACAATGTTGTTGAATATCAAGCTCTTATTCTTAGGTTGGAGATGGCGGTTGATATAAAACAATTGCGCCTCAAAATCTATGGAGATTCTAAGTTGGTGGTCAACCAGTTGCTTAGATCATATGAAGTCAAGAAGCCTGAATTACTCTCATACTTTAATTATGCAAAAAGACTCATTAGATGCCTTGGGGATATAGAAATTGAACATGTGCCAAGGAAGGAAAACAAGTAAGCTAATGCATTGACTAAATTGGCCTCTCTACCTAAAAATGAAGTGTGTATTCCATTATGTAAAAGTTGAGTTGTACCGCCAATTTTCGAGGATGAGGATTGTGAAGAAGATGAAAGCTATGTTGTTCAAGTATTTGTGATAGAGAAACAAGATTGGCACCAGCTAATCATGGACCATTTGAAGTATGAGAAGTTACCAGATGATCTACATTAGAGAGTCGATATCCGATGTCGTGCAGATTGTTTCATCTATTATAAAGGTGTACTTTATAAGCGGTCATTTGATGGAGTCTTCTTGCGATGTTTAGGTGGTGAGGAAGCTATCCAAGTTATGGAAAAAGCTCATTCTAGAGTTTGTGGTGCTCACCAATTAGGTCCAAGACTACATTTTCGGATAAAAAGAATGAGTTAATATTGGCCAACAGTGGTGAAAGATTGCATGGATTATGCACAAAGATGTCAAACTTGCCAATTTCATGCAAATCTCATTCACCAACTGCCTGAACCATTGCATTCGACCATTGCTTCATGGCCATTTGATGTTGGGGATTACATGTAGTTGGACGCATGACAAGGTCTTCTGTTCGAAACTCGTATATATTAGTTGCAATAGATTATTTCTCTAAGTGGGCTAAAGCTATACCCCTCAAAGAAGTAAAGAAGAGAAATGTTGTTGACTTTATTCACATCAACATTGTCTATCGCTTTGAGGTTCCTCGATACATAATTACTGATAATGGAAAGCCCTTTTGCAATAGTTTGATAGACAAACTTTGTTGGAAGTTTAATTTTAAGCAGTGCAAATCTTCCATGTACTATGTTGTTATTAATGGTCTTGCTGAAGTGTTCAATAAAACTCTATGTAATTTGCTGAAGAACGTAGCCTTAAAGTCAAAGAAAGATTGGCAAGAAAGGATCGGCAAAGCTAGGGCTGTAAATGGATATTCAAAAATTCGTTTACCGTTCGCATCCGAATCCGTTTATAGGGTTATTATCCGTATCCGTTTAAAACGGATATTATCCATATCCGATTAGCAGACATCCGACTTTAAACGGATACGAATATGGTAAATGCCTATCCGATCCGTTTACTATCCGCTCCGAATACATATCCGTTGGATATATCCATTTATATATTCGATTATCCGTAATTTAATTAAATCCTTTATCCGTATCCGATAAATAATATTTAAAAAATTATTATATATAATATATTCTGCTTTTATGTATATTAATATATAAATAATATTTTAAAAATTATCATATATAATATACTATTATACATAATAAATTATTTTTATTTTTTCAATATGAAATTTCATAATATATATATAAATGAATATATATGTATAAATTAGTAGTTAAAAAATTAATAAAGAAATTAGATAATTAAATAATATTAAATCAAAAAAATTGAAAAATTAATATGTAAATGATAAAATTAATCAATATAAAATTATAGTTGCTTTACTTTATAATTAATTTATATTGGTGTCATTGAATTAATATTAATTAATCATAAAGTGAATCAATAATTATAAAAAAAATAACTAAATCAAGAATAATTAACGTTTTAATTCTAAAATAAAATAGTAAAATACGTAAATTATTAACTAGCTAAGGAGACATTAAGATTTGAGAGATTGTTTGGGTAAGTTTATAAGCTTCTTCAAATATCTAATAACACATTTGAGATCTTACTAGATATCAAAAAGTATTTAGTAAATTTTTTTAAAGGGAACTTATAAGCTCTTAAGATAAGATATTAAAAGTTTATAAGCTCTTTTTATAAAAGTTATGAATTCCTAACTTATTTTTATGATATTGACAAACTCCCTTAATTTTAAGCATATTAATTATAAAATTGTCATTATTAATACCTTATAGGCTGTAAAATTTTATTTTATCTAAACACTTTTAGAACTAATTTTCAAAAAAAGATCTAGCAACTTATAAGCTCGGAAAATATCTTATAAGATATAAGAATTTATATAAGATCTTTTAAATAAGTTTAGGTATACACTTTCTAAGAAGGTGTTTGGCTAAATTTATATAAAATGTCTTATAAGCTCCTACATGTTATAAGATATTTTTTAATTTCCTATATTTTATAAGATATTTTTCAAACATATAAGATGCTAGATTTAAAAAAAAAAAAAAAGTTCTCAAAGTATTTGAATTATAAGATCTTAGAGCTTATAAGGTATTAATAATAATAATTTTATAATTAATATGATTAAAATTAAGGGAGCTTGTTAAGATTTTAAAATAAGATAAGAGCTCCTTACTTTCTTAAAAAAGTGTTTATAAGTTTTTAACATCTTATTTTAGAAATTTTATAAGTTATTGTCTTAAAAAAATTACGAAACACTAATGTCTTATAAAATATTTTGAGAAGTTTATAAACTCATGTAAACAATTTTTAAATATTTTACAATATCTAACTATATACATATAATACAAGATGAAAATATCATTTCATAATTTTATTTTTTGTAGAGTTGTACTATTATTAATTTAGAAAAGTAATAAAATTTATCTAAATATAAAACTTAAACTCTAAATTATAAAATCTCACAATTTTATAAATTTTAAACCCCAAAATATTAATAATAGAGAATATTTTTATTGATTAACATTGTTATATCTACATATCTAAAATTAAATGTCAATATTCAATAGCCGTCATAAAAACTAATTTTTTAAATTTATAGTAAAATATAATATGCAAAAATATTAAATATCAAAATATGAATCAAAGTCATATATAACAAATTGATGAATAATTAAATTTTAAAATTTTAAAAGTTAATTACTACAATAAAATAAAAATTATTAAAATAAAATATAAAAAAAATGTAAAAATCAAATCACTATTCACTAAACCCTACCTCCCATTTTGCATTTCAATTTCACATTTTCACTTCCCTCTTTTACTCTTTAGCAGCCACACAGTACTCTCCTCTTCCCTTCTCTCATTTTTTTTATTTTTTTTTATTTTCATGTAGTTCAGAGATAGGTCGGCCAGCCCATTTAGTTTGTTGGCTTGCCGGGGTTGCGCAACCTCGGCGGCCAGCAAATCTGGAACTAGTAGAAGCTGGCGAGGCCAGCTTCTGGAACCAGGTCTAGCTTCTGGAACCAGTCTGGTTCTAGTTCCAGAAGCTGGTTCAGCTTCTGGACCAGACCCTTAACCCTCCCCCCCACCCTTTCTATTTTTATTTATTTTTGCCTCCCATCCCCTTTTTTATTTTTATTTTTTTATAATTAAATTATATTGATGTTTTATTTAATTATGCAGGTTTGAAATTTTACATTTTTGGGCATTGTCAAAGGTAAATTATTTTAGTGTTAAAGTTATAATTATATAAATTGTGATTATGAATTATGTAGTTATTTTAGTGTAAATTATTTTTGGGCAATGTTTGATTATTTTTTTTTATTGTTCAACAGGTTTTTGAGAAAGAAATTGTTGAATTATGTCACATAATCCGAATCTTCCAATTACTAGTGCTTCTACACCATCTACTACAAGTTCAAGTATAGGTATAAATCCTACTCCTGAACATGTTGATAATGTTGATTCTACACCATGTGACACTCAACAAATTGAAGTTAAGCGTAGAAAATTAACATCTGCCGTATGGGAGCACTATACTAGGGAATCAGTGGGGGGGTAAGGGCAATGTTACTGCCACTTGCATCTATTGCAAAAGAAAATTTGATGGCTCTAGTAAGAGTGGAACAACTCATTTGAAAAATCATGTTCAAAATTGCCCTTTTAAGAATAAATCAAGTGACATTCGACAGTCATGTATTGGTAAATCTAGCAGTAGTCTTGACCCTACCCCTAAGATGACAACACATAAGTTTGATTCTACAGTTGAGAGAGCTTTATTTGCTAAAATGATTGCGAAGCATAATTTACCTTTTCTTATGGCTCAGTATGAGTATTTCAGATTGTGGATATCTTATTGTGTGCCATCATATAAGCATCGATCAAGAAATACTGTGAAAATGATTTGGTGAATGTTTACAATGAGGAGAAAATGAGAGTTTATCAAGAAATTGAAATTTTAACTTCTCGAGTCACACTTACAACTAATGGGTGGATATCTGATCATCAGAATCGTGGATATTTTTGTGTGACTTGTCATTACATTGATTCTGATTGGAGATTGCACAAAAGATTGATTGCTTTTCATGTTGTTCAGTATCCACATGATGGCTTGTCTTTATGTGATTGGTTGAAAAATCGTGTTTTGGAATGGAATATTGACAAGAAGTTATTTGCTGTGGTTGTGGATAATGCCTCTCAAAATTCTGGAATGTTGGATGGCATGAGAAAATAGTTGAATGATAAGAAATCACTTTTGCACAATGGTGACATGTTTCATATTCGATGTTCAGCCCATATATTGAACTTGATTGTTAAAAGTGGACTTGATGTTGTTCGTGGATTAATTGAAAAAATTTATGATAGTGTCAAGTACATCAATCAATCAGTACAAAGGGATGGAAAAGTTTCTCTTGCTTTGAATCAAACTCGGTTTAATCCTAAGAGGCGTGTTAGTTTAGATTGTGAAACTCGATGGAATGCAACATATGATATGCTTGTGAATGCTTTAGAGCTTAAAGAAGTATTTAACTGTTTGACTGATTTGGATAATGATTATAAATTTTTACCTTCAAATGAGGAATGGGAAATGGGGGCAAAATTTTTTGATCATTTGAAAATATTTAAGGATGCTACTTTAGAGCTTTTTGGAAGTAACTATCCAACTGCACCTGTGTACTTTAATAATGTTTGTTTGATTAGAGCGGAGTTGATGAAGTGGAGTAAGAGTGATGATGAAAATATTCAAATGATGGCACTTTTGATGCAAACAAAGTTTGATAAGTATTGGGATGAATGCAACATGGTGTTGACTTTTGCTGGAATTCTTGATCCTAGGTACAAGATGAAATTTGTTGAGCTTGCTTTTAGCAATATGTATGGTGAGAGTGCAGATTTTTATATAAGCAAAGTCCGTACTTTTTGGGTTGAATTAGTTTCGGAATATGAGGAAAATTCATGCGTGAATGTCACTGATGTTTGTGAGTCTTCTTCTAGCCATGTCGATTCTTCAAAGTCCCAAAACTCTCTTATTGCAATGTTTAAAGTGCTCGCAGCTCAATCTAGTATGACAAGTGTTGCTAAAAAAAGTGAGATTGAGTTGTATTTGGATGAAGGGTTAGTCCCCTATAATGATGAAGAAAGTGTCTCATTTGATATTTTGGGTTGGTGGAAGCATAATGGAGTAAGATTTCCAAATCTTGCAAAATTGGTTCGTGATATTTTGGCATTCCATGTACTACGGTACCATCGGAGTCCACTTTTAGTCAAGCACGTAGAATTATTGATGATACTCGTGCCTCGCTAAATTCTGAAACGGTGGAATGTTTACTTTGTGTTAAAGATTGGTTGCCAACAATTGAAAATGATTGTAAGTAATGAGTATTTCTTTCATTTATTTAATTTTTTTTATTTATATATCAACATATAAATGTGGACTAATATATACTTTTTTATAGGTATAATTGATTGAACTTTTGGAGTACATGGTGCCAATTATTGTGATGCTTCAATGGTTGCTTTTGGTGTACTTTCTCTTTACTTTTTTTTTATTTTTTATTTTTGAGATTATTTGCAAAGTATGTTATAAGTTCTTATAGAGTGTTTTTTTATTATGTTTTGCAGTGTTAAATTGATGAGAAGTTCAAGCATGGTCTTGTTGTTGGATTATATGAAGATTTTTCTTGTATTGAAATGAACCTTTATTTTATTCCTTTTGTATTATTGTATTATGTATTGAAAATTGTTATCCTTTGATTCTTGAGGAGATTTGTATGTTTGTTTGATCTTAGGAGTATGCTAATTTTATTGGTTGTTTTTGTTGTTTTTTTTTCTAGAGTAAACTCTAGATTTGTATGTTATTTATTTGATTTTTAAAAAAAAATGAAATTTATTAGAAAAAATATGCATTTTATTATAAGTTAACGGATTCGGATATTCGAATTTTATAAACGGATATTCGGATATTTATAAACGGATATTCGGAATAATTATAATCGGATACAAATATATTCGAATTCGGATAATATCCGGCGGATATGAATTCGGATGTTATTAAAAAATATCTGTCAGATACGGATACGGATACGGATATTGTAAAACTTAAACGGATACGGATACGGATACAATCTATCCGATTCGTTTAATATCCGTTTACAGCACTAGGCGAAGCTTTTTGGGCATATCGAACTACTCACAAGACACCTATACATGCAACACCGTATTCATTAGTTTATAGCATTGAAGTTGTTTTACCTCTTGAGCAGTAAATTCCATCATTAAGGATAGCCATACAAGAAGGATTAACTGAAGAATAAAACGCATGCTTAGGGCTTAAAGAATTAGAGATCCTTGATGAGAAAAGATTGGAAGCACAACAAAGACTTAATTGTTATCAAGCTCGGCTTTCCAAAGCATTTAACAAAAAAGTGCAATCATAATCTTTTCAAGTTGGGAATTTGGTGCTCGCTGTGAGAAGGGCCGTCATCACAATTCATCGAATTGGGAATAAGTTCACATCAAAATGGGATGGTCCTTATGTTGTCAAAGTAGTCTATTCAAATGGTGCATATAAGTTGATTACTGAAAATGGATTAAGAGTTGGCCTTATAAATGGAAAATTCTTGAAGCGCTACTATGCATAAAGTTGGGAGATTGCTCCTTGATGCACGAGTCTAAACTGCATGTTGCTCCTAACTTGCATGAGTATAAACTGTGAACGGTACCCACCAAAGGTAGTGCATGTGGTTAAACTACTAACTTACACCACCAAAAGGTAGTGCACATGGTTAAACTGCTAACTTACACAATTAAAGATATTTTATGTGGTTAAAATATTAAATACCCCATCTAGTCCAAGGTAGTTAAGCAATGGATACTCCTGGCCCACATGAATATAAAATGTGAACAACACCCCCCTCCCCTAAAATGATGCTTTCTTTGAACTACGTTATGACTTAATCCCTTTATTGGGTATGTAGGCAGCTTAGATATTCTCTAAGTTTAGTCATGAGTTTATTTTAAATTATATTTTTCCTTTGTTTCATAAATAAATAAATAAAAAGTAGCTTGTTTTGAGTTTATTTTAAGTCATATTGAGTAAAAAAAATGTAAATACTTTAGTTGTTTTTATTAAGTTTGAGTTTTTAGTTTATTGAGTCAAAAAAGGGGAGTAGTTTAGTTGTTTTTATTAGTTTGAGATTTTTTTTTTTTTGATTTGTTGAGTTAAAAAGAAAGTAGTTTAGTTGTTAATTTGTTTTGAGTTTGAGTTTTTTTTTCCTTAAGTAAAAAAAAAAAAAGAAAAAAGAAAAGTTCTTTAGTTGTTTTTTTTAGTTTGTTTTGATTTTAAGTTTTTAGTCTATTGAGTAAAAAAAAAAAAAAGAGTAGTTTTGGTTTTTTTTTATTTACCCTTTAGTCAAGAAAATAAGAAAATACTTTAGTTGTTTTTATTAGTTTGTTTTAAGTTTGAGTATTTGAATTTGTTCATTAGTTTGTTGAGTCCAAAAACAAAAAGTAGTTTAGTTGTTTTTATTTTGAGGTTTTTTTTTTAATTAGCTTGATGAGTTAAAAAAAAAAGGAAAATTAGTTTTAATTATTTTTATTAGTTTGAGTTAATTAGTTTGGTTGAGTAAGAAAAAAAAAGTAGTTTAGTTGTTTTTATTAAGTTTGAGTTTTTAGTTTGTTGAGTTTAAAAATGAAAAAGAAAAAGTAGTTTTAATTGTTTTTATTAGTTTGAGTTAATTAGTTTGATTGAGTAAGAAAAAAAAAATAGTTTAGTTGTTTTTATTAAGTTTGAGTTTTTAGTTTATTGAGTTTTTTTTTCTTCAGAAAAGCAGTTTAGTTATTTTTATTAGTTTGAGTTTTTTTTTAATTTGTTGAGTTAAAAATAAAATAAAATTGCAAGATAGAAAAAATAAGAAATTTTCTATTATGCAATCTAAAAGGTAAACAAATGCATCATAGTTCATAACAAAAAAAAAGGAGCAAAAGGACAAAAGTTCTTTAGACAACCTCCAAGTATTCCATTGAAGTTTGCAAATCCTCAACCACTTTATTACTCAATGGAGGAGTACTCTTGATAGCAGCTATTTCCTCTTCAATCTCATGAACTTCAGCTTGAGCACTCTGAAGAAGTTGTTGTTGGCATTTCAATGATAAAGTCAAATTCTTCTTGCGTTCCTTCAAATTTTCGAGTTCCTTTCCAACATATTCCAGCTCTTCTTGATTGGATTGAATTTGGTTTATTTCTTTGCTTTCTCTAGTTTGGGTTTCATGGAGACGACTCTTGGCCTCATCTAGTTGTTGTTCAAGAAGCTCATTGGATACTTTCTCAAAAGATGCTGACTTTGCTTTATCATAAGCGATGGTCTTGTCAAACAATACTTGCAATGATTCTTCCACATTGGAGATGTCTGAAGCTCCTCATTGATTCATTCACAATTTGAACACTATCTTTGATAGATGAGATGGAATCAAGTGGAGTATTTATTATTCTCTTGTGAAGGCCATCCCACAACATTTTAAGATGCTCTTTTTGATGATTAAATACAAAATTTTCACCCTCAAATACTAAAATTGGAGCACAAGGAGATAGTTGTTTAGCTTTTATAATATGGAGTGCCTCATTTTGCATGGTTGCATTAATTGGAGCCTTCATGGCCAACAAGTTAGGCCCCTTGATTGATCCTTTGCTACCTTGGAATACTTCATCTTCATCAACATTAATAATTTCATTTTTCAACTTGAATGTTAAATGATTTGAATTAGCAAATGACCAAAAAAGGGTTTGTTTAAAGAAGAAAAAGAAGAAGAAGAAAAGAAGATAACCTCTTTGGCAAAGTTCTCTGTTGGCAAAGGAACACTTGGCTTTGGAGATTTGGGAGCCATTTAAACCTTTTTCAATGACCATCTACATTACTATTGCTACTCGTTTCTAGATGATAAGAATTTATTCTCTTTTCTTTTTGAGGCTCAATGTCTTTTAAGTTAGGAGGATTTTGAATATCTTCGGCAAGTGGACTATCCCCTTATCATGATCCTTGTCCTTAAGGAAAATTGTGATTGACTTTAAGTTGATTAATCTTGCAATATTTTCCTCAAAATGATCTATATGAATTTTAGTCCATCATTTCTTGTAGTGATCGGAAGAAAAAAAAATTGCATTTGGGGGCACACAGGGAAACCATGCTTTAGACATAGAATTGTGCGAAGTGCATAACTGCCAATAGCGAAGTCCTTTCTCCAAAGTGGCTATGCGAATATCATGGGAAAAAATCCTAGGAATTTCTTGATAATATCTAAATTGACGACTTAAGTGATAATGGCTGTAAGATTCAGTAATTAAGTAGTCATCCTACCGCAAAGGAAGATAACTACAATGAATAGCAATGAAGTATTTTTGCTCCAATTCTCTAGGCTTGCCATCATCAATAAATGGAAATCCTTTATCTTTAGTAATCATGGTGTAAGTCCAAGAAACAAAATCCCCTTTGTGAATTCTCTTGCAGGCCTCCTTTGGATCATAGTATTTGGAGACTTTTTCGGAATAGATTGCCATTTTTGGACCACACACTCCTTACCAAACTTGATAATATGTTTTGAAGTAATGCGTTAACCAAGCATAGATAAAGCGGATGGGGAAAGAAGAATGAACATGACTTAGCCTTGGAGAACCAGAAATTTTATTTAAACCATTGTACATACTAGCTAAAACTGGAATAGCAGGACTTACATTCCTACCAGTGGCGACGATGCATGCTATTTTGAAGGTACTGGGGTGTATTGAATTAACATCATTGGTAGGAAGAACAAACGAGCAAAGCCAATAAGTCAAATATACCGCCAAATATATCTCTTCTCTCAAGTTCCTTGGAATCCCAGGTTTTAAAAATAATGTCTCCTCCACAGTGGACCATTCTCCATGAACACCAAAATCACCAAGAGGATTATGAGTTGATTTGGGCCGGACCGCTTTTTTCTCCTAGCGTGGTGGTGGTTGATGGTATTTTATGGCTTTCCTGGACCAATTCCACTTATAAATACTCTTCTAACTTCTTTCGGAGAATTATCTATATCGCTGTGGGATTTGTACACTCTTGCAGGCCTTCGTAGGACTAGAATCTTTTCTGATGAAGTGATTCCTAGTGTCATGGAGCTTACTAGCGTTGGTGAGATAGGAAACAAATTTATTCCTCATTCTTGCAAATACTTATTTTAGGAATACTTCACCTATTTTTCCATGATAACTTGAGAAAGTTGACCTCCATTAGCTCTCCTTTGAAGTGAATGATAAGCCTAAACTAAGTATTTGCAAGAATGAGGAATAAATTTATTTTCTATCTCACCAACGCTAGTAAGCTCCATGGCACTAGGAATCACTTCATCATAAAAGATTCGAGTCCTAAGAAGGCCTGCAAGAGTGTGCAAATCTCACGGTGATATGGATAATTCTCTGAAAGAAGTTAGAAGAGTATTTGTAAGTGGACACCATGCCTCACAAAATGCTTTTATAATCTCAGAATTCCTATCATATGTGAATAATGAAGCATATACTGGATCATATACTTGTGCGGCAATCAACTTGTGCTTGCATTAGCTAAGGACATCTTTCGTTCACTCTAAGTATCCTTTGATGTAATGGAATTCACTATCAAATTAAAGAGTTGCTCCCCACTTGGCTTTGCCGTCAATAATTTTGCGACCCAATGTTGGTAGAAGAAATAGTTTATTTGATTGTTGATGACGAATTAATTTGTTTGGAGGACAATAGTGAGTTGTCCTTAAAGCCTCCAATTTGGAAGTCTTGATCTCCCGAGACCACTCCTTGGTATGAAGTGAATTAGTTAGCTTTGGCCACTTTGTTGCATTTCTACCAATAAGTAGATTATAAGTAGTCAAAAGTGTGCATTTCTCCCTAGGTTGATTCTCTTCATTAAGGATAATTAAGTATTGCACTCTGGAGATGGATGAAATATTTTTAAAGTAAATCATGGTGCAACCTACCAAAGTATAAGGAAAGTTAATCAAGTTGATGAGAAGAAAAAGAAGAAGAAAAGAGGATGTTCTAAGAAGATTGATATTCATAAAGAAATCAAGTAACAGTAGAAACATCCCTTAGTTTGATGACTTACTTGAAGTATGCTCATTAATTGATACCTTGGCGAAACTCGTGTTTTGTTGATAATGGATGCCAAAGAATGGTAGAGCAATCTTCCTTCAATTGCAACAATTGATCTCTAAATGAATGGAGTTGATAGTTATGTAAATTTTCTCCTTTTCCTCTTGTTGAGCAGTTGGTGTGAAATGAATGAATGATTGAATAGAGAAGTGAATAAATCCACAAATTCTCAAATCAAATTTTCAAAATTCTCCAACAATCAATTTGATAGAATTAATCTCACGGGATGTTCGTTTTTATAGTTTTATTTTCAAGTGTTTTATTCCCAATATAATTAGGAGATTAAGTTCCAGTTGATATCAATTTAAACTGATTACTAGTGAAGCCACACCTCATAGAAGAAAGTGATTTGAGTTGCTTTGATATTTGTTGTCTGTGATCTAATATGATTGCGAAACAAAGAGTGGGTCGTTTGATTCTTCGCAGTTGGCTTGTGATGGGTTTCTTAATTTTTGAAAGACGACAACAATGCAAGTTGCTATTTGGTAGGTCCTTAACATTTAGAATATTAGTGATGGGTTTGGCTTTGTGCATGGCTTTGAATGAAATTAAATTAATGTTAACTGATTGCCAGAGGATAAAAAATTGAAGATTGGTTTGATTGAATGATTTCATGGTAGGCCATGCATTTTTTTTGGGATAATGAGAAAATGGAGAAGAAATTGGTATCTGCTGCAATTTCATTTCAAGAAGAAGTCTAATATATGTCGACACGAGATGACGTATATTTGTATGGAAGAGCATTAACCACCATGCAAGAAGATGCTTATTTCTTTATTTGCAAGAATTGAGGGCAATCTATTAATTTGAGTTTAAATCTCTTTTATTCAATTTGCCAACAATTCATTAAATATGATTTTGAAGTATTTATCTCCTCTCTATTTGAAAAAAGAAAAAAGAAAAAGGAGAGTAAGGTGGATCAAATACTTCAAGCCTCGTCTCTTTTGTGGATGATTGGCACATCCATTACCAAGTCTTGAAATGGGGCATTTGTAGACATATTAAATTTTAATCAATTGAGAAGTGACACATGTAAAATAATATATTAGATGTTAATTTAAAATTTCTACTTATATTTTGAGATTTATTAAATTTAATTCCAAAAGATAAATAGTTAGTTTTAATTAATGATTTAGTATTTATTTGATACTCAAATCAACTATTGACAAGTGTTAAAGATGGAGTGTCTATATTTATGGACCAATCAAATCAAAGATATTTGATATTATCTCTTGATATTGATATTATTTTTTGATGTGCGATATTTGATATTATCTTATCAAAGAGATAACTATCAAAAGAGTTCAAGTCAATATAAAAGTATCTCATCAAGTACCTATATATAGGATTAATCCCAGCTCATTTGACAACACAAATTCCAGCAAATGAGAGAAACTTTAAAGGAATTCAACAGTTTTCTCTAGCAAATTTAAGGAGATCCACGATGTTCAAGGTGTTCTTCACGGAGCTCATCATATTTTGGCATTTGATTCGAGATTAAGGTCACTTTGAAGGAATCCAACAATACTCTCTAGCAAATTCAAGGAGATCCACGGTGTTCAAGGCCTTCTTCGCAGAACTCATCATATTCTGGTGTTTGATTCGAGATTAAGGTGCAAAGCCCTTAAATTGACATTATTTTTTCAAGTCAAATTTAAGGAGATCCACGATGTTAAAAGCGATTTTTGTGGAACTCATATATTTTTTGCATTTGATTCAGGATTAAGGTACGGAGCTCTTGAATTTTTTTCAAATCAAATTTAAGGAGATCCACGGCATTCAAGGTGTTCATCGCAGAGATCATTAAATTCAAGATTACATTTGGAAAGGAAGAATCAGATGATTAGATTAGAGATGAAATCTACAGTTGATAAATTTTAATTTTATTTTATTTCTACGATTTTCCTTATCTTTTAATTTTATTTATTGCAGACAAAGAAATTTGTTGTTACATCATTCTTCACAAAAAATGTACTTTTGTATTTTGGTTTCAAACTAATAAAGTTTATTTATATTTGATCTACTCCTTACTTTCAACTGCAATCATGGCACCTAACTTGATCATTTCATAAATGAGAAAATCATTTAAAGTCGACCCCGTAGTCGACCATTATCTTGGTTTCAAACTAGTAAAGTCGACTAAAATTTGACTATAGCTTCTAGCTGCTCACTTCATAAGCAAGAAACTCATTTAACCTCGACCCCATAGTCGACCATTATCTCGATTTCAAACCAAAAAAGTCGACTAAAGTTCGACCATGGATTTTAGCCTGATCATTTCATAAAAGAGAAAACCATTTAAAGTTGACCCTGTAGTCGACCATTATCTTGGTTTCAAATTAACTAACAAACACAAGTATATCAATTCAACGATCTCATGATAACTTGGTTTCAAACCAATGAAGTCAACTTATGTTCGACCATGGATTCTAGCTAATCATTTAATTATGATGAAGTTATTCAAAGTTGACCTAGTAGTCGACTGCAAAGTTGATTTCAAACCAACTAATTTTTATGTGCATAGTAACTTGAAATTTAAGATCAATTGACGCATCAGACGAGATAAATTTCTTTACTTATACATTTATTCATTTAATTATTTGAAGTCGACCTTGTAAATCAACCTTTATCTTGGTTTCAAATCAAACAACAAAATATGCATTACTTAGTGAGCTACGATAAAAGCAAAAGAAAAAGCAGAATGAAGATAAGGTAATGGTATAAACTCCAAAACATTGGACATAGTATTAAAGAAACTTGCAAATTGAATAAAAAGTTATATTGTGATGTTCATCATGCCTCTCAAGGTAAAAAAAAGTACAACAAAACAAAAACTAAAAAGCTAAAATAGCAGTGACTTTAGCTCGAGCTTGCCCCTCCTCTCCTACACCTTGAGTAGCGTCTGCCGCCACCTCATTGACGACCCTATTGAGCTCATCGCTAGAGTTCAAGGGCACAACCAGACCCTCGACCTCCAGGTCCATCCCAGAGTGAGGAGCTCCTCCGAGTCGAGAAGGACCTACCTCTTCTATCAAGAACGTGCGATCAACGGCAGGGAAGTATGCTGCAGCATTAACGTTTCCATCCTTGAGGTCGAAAGCGAAGTCACCAACAAAATCAAACTCTTTCCCCACCTCCACTGCCCTGGGGTGAATAGGAGCTTCGATCTCCTCGACAGGTGTAGCATCATCATACTCCTCGAGACGCTCATTTTGGAGTACATTCAGTTAGGCTTTATCCTCTGGTCAGAATTGATAGCCTAAAAACTCCAGCTATTTAACGGCCTTCTAGAAGGCCTCTTTAGCATCGTAGACTGTGAAAACAATACTCACCTCTTGAAAAGTTGGGCTTAGTTGAAATTGCTGCGCTACCTCTTTGCGAATGCTCGATGGTGTCTTGAAAAACTCATCCAAAGCATATCATAAAGTGTTGTTATACCCCAACACCCAACCAGATAATGAGGCTGCTTCCTCTTCCAACCTCACTTGTGTCAACAAACTGTCCAAATGACTCATCTCCGTTACAACAACCATTAGCTCTATGTCCTTTTCTTCGAGCTACTTCTCTAACTCCTTGATT
This sequence comes from Jacaranda mimosifolia, assembly GCA_018894105.1. Classification (NCBI taxonomy): domain Eukaryota; kingdom Viridiplantae; phylum Streptophyta; class Magnoliopsida; order Lamiales; family Bignoniaceae; genus Jacaranda; species Jacaranda mimosifolia. Next base: position 1,581,017 of record CM032131.1, on the reverse strand, counting down.
ATTAACTCAAGTGACTTGACTGAGTCTTGAAAATATCAGATTGCTCTTTCTCGAGTGCCTCGCAGTCGACCATGGAGAGCTCAACTCGGCGATAAAAGTTGTAGCCCCATTGCCTGACCTGAAACAAGGAACAATTGCATTACAAAAGATACATTTGCCAAAAGATAAAAGCTACTTGACTATAAACTTACCATGTTGGCATAATAGGCAAATGCCTTCAGGGCGTTGAACCCTCGAGTTCCAACATTTTCTTTTGGTCTAAGAGGAAGCGAATAGCAGTGAGAACCTTTAAAGGGGCCGCCCCTATTGACCTCGCGCCCATCATAGTTACATTGTTCATAACCCCCACATCGAGCCCAAACTTAGGGTTTGGGGAAGAAGGCAAAGGAAATAGCTCCTCGTCAGGCAGCAACTCGAAGAGCAGGGCGTCAGTAGCTTTCCCCTTCCCTTTCTCAATAGTAGTTCTTTTGGAAATGGTAGGCTAGTCATTTGCAGCCATTATTTTTTGTCGAGGTGCCGGACTAGCAACCTCGATCAAAGCCAATCGAGCAGGTGGAGGAGTAGACGGTGGTGCTTGCTTTGCAGGAGCACCTTGGGCCATTGCTTGTTGACGGGTTCAATTCATAATTTTAGCTCAATCTGAAAGAAAACATAAACATAAGAGCAATTTATCGATTAGAAACTATAAAAATAGAAAAACCAATACGAACAACATAGCTAAGATATATCTACCTAGTTGGGCATTAGCTGGCATATCCAGCCAAGCAGGTGACAAGCCCATTAACACCTAGTTTCTCTCCTCTGTATATCCTGATGCTTCCATCTCTTCAAACTCGACCAAATTTCGGAAGAAAGTATTACTCCAGGTGGGGTTCTTATTTCCAAGCATCTCGACTTGACCCCTTGACCACCCTTTCGAAATATTAAACCCAACCCCACTAGGGGCACATATGAAGAAATATCTTTTCTTTCAAATTTGACCATGGGAAGAAGAGGAGGTTATGAATATTTTTTCGATGAGGATAGGCGATAAGATAATAAAAGCCCAACTTCTTAGTGCTGCCCGAATTTTGGGACATAGAAAGATAGAATAAATTGCTAAAGTTTATGAATGAAGGTAGCTGGTTGTGTATTAACATTAAAATAACAAAGTTGTACAAGATCAGAAAATAGTTGGTAATAATTGGGTAATGTAGACCTGAAGGCCAGTGAGGAGGTTTGCTATAAGCTGTGTAATTGAAAACCTAAGCCCACACTTTAAAGCATCCTCGCACACTGTTATACAACCTACGGGAGGTCTATGCATCCTATCACTTAGCTTGGGGACAATCAACTTAAACTCAGAGGGAATATGATATGTGTGCCTAATCAATTTTAGGTCACCTTCGCGAACTTCAGATACTAGGTCCCTGTAATGGTCAACTGTAAACAACCTACCCTAGAATACCAGAGGTCGACTAGTCTCCCCAGATGGGCCCACAGCTTCTCCGACGTCAATCCTCATCTCACTCGAGCTCTTAGAGGAACTCGACCCCCTAATAGAAGATTCGCTAGTCCCGCTAGTCGAATTGTTTACCCTTTTGGTTGACTCCCCAAACAACAATGTATCCCCAGAATCACTCAACCTACCACTACCCTCCCCAAAGACACTAAGCATGTTTACGATTTTAAAGGTTGTAAAAAGGAATGGTAAAGAAATAAAGTAGGAAGGAATGAAAACTTGTGAAATTGAGAAGAGAAGAAAGTACGTGGCTCTTGTTTGCAGCAGTAACTTTTGCAAAGCTCGACCTCTCAAGGATGCGGTAAATGTGGTAAAAGAAAAAATCCAGTGCACTATTTATAGTCCTCAGTCAAGGGGTAAATCAACAGGCAAAAACGACCGATTATCGACTACTTATTACATAACCGTTGGTTAGTAAATTTTGCCTGCCCAATATAAATGCCACATTGATTTCACTGAAACCCTAGTCAGGATTTAAAAATTAGGGTCGACATAAACTTATTGCAATTCTAAAAATTAGCTACTCTCTGCTCATTCTCATTGCGAGCTCGATTAGGATTCGGAAGTGGAGAAGACTCATGATATGGGGAAGTGAATTGAGCCTAATAGACCAAAGAATTATCAACTAGACCCAAGAACGCAATGGGTTGCAAGCTATTAGCATCCTTTCAGTCGACCGTATAGTAGTCGTGGAAGTATGGTCAATAAGCTATCGACCAGAAGGGCCTCCAAACCTTAGGAGGTCCATATTCGATCAGAGCATAGCTAAGAGACTCACAACTAGAGGAACATCTCGACCAAAAGAACATAAAGTGTTCCCCTGCCACTTATCACTGTTGCATTAAATGCAACTCAACCACCATTCTGTTGCATTAAACATACTGACAGGTGACGTGCCTCCGCATTTATGATGCATGCCTCCACCACTCCACCAGTATGCCTCTGCATTAAATATGGAGCTCTATATCCCAAAAGAAAGGGATAAGTGCCACTTGGAGAGGGTTTTCAGGCAGGGAAAGACCTAAAGGTCCTCAGACAAAGACAAAATCCCTTTCAGCATGATCAAGGGCATCATAGATATTTTAACCCCTCACAAGAGACTATAAATACCCCATTGCAACCCATCATAGAGGTATGCTCAATATAACTTTGGCCTCAATCTGCCGCTCCATATTATGGCCGAATTATACTAACTTGAGCATCAGAGTGCTTTAACTGAGGGTCTCCTCAGCTAGTCTGACATGTGTTGATTGGTTGTAGGACTCGACTCACTCTTATCCTAATACTCTCCTTTAATTCAGTTTCTGGTCGACTACTGTAGGCCAAAGCCCAATCTACTTACATTCAAAGCCAACCATAATCAATACTATTCATGCATCTTCTTATGAGATCCTAAATTTACCATTTACACTTTTCTTGTTCATAATGATGAGAACATCTATATGCAGAAATCTTTACCTTCCCAATATTTTCAATTATTTAGTAGAAAAATAAGTTGAAATATGAAGAAAGTACTTTTGGAGCAAGTTGAGCAACCATAAAATGAAATAAAGAAGCGTTCCTAACATTCATGACAAAGGTCATCCATCCTCTAGACCTAAGACTAGATAATTCTGGTATCTCCAGCTTTTCAAAAAAAAAAAAAAAATGAAAACGAAGTCTTGACGACCAATTACATATAAGAACTACCAAACTGCATAAAATACTTAGCCAAATTTGAAGATCTTATAAGGCTCAAAAGATGACCCTAGGTAAGCATTGAGCATGGAAAGAATGAAGGGCCTTAGAAGGAAGTCCGGTGCTTGTTGGGATTCTTAAAAAGGCCAAAGCTGCATTGGAGGCCATGGCTGCAATTGTAACTATAAGCAAACTCCCTATCTATATATGGTTTCAAATTTAAAGTTATTTGAAATATTATTTTTTATTTTGTATTTTTTTTTAGTTTTCGCTTAAAACTTGAAGAAATTACAGTTGTAGATGAGTTAAAGTAGTGAGTGGTGAGGATGATGTGTGAAGATTAATATTAGATAAGATAATGTTTCTTGCCAAAATACAAACCATAAGAGTTTCAGTCCTATCATTCTTTAGTTTCTATTCCTAGTGAGCTCTTTTGACATATTTTGAGTATTGTGGAAACAATTATTTTACCACAATTGTTGAAAGAAAAGCTTAAGTCACTAGAATTTTTTTTTTTATCAATTATTTCCTCTGGTTGATAGGAAATCATCATGGGTAAAACATCTTCCTCTTTGCATAGGCCTTTATAGAGGAATAACAAAATCAATTGATGAGGCCTTTGGAAAACCTTGCAAATTATGCCTTTGTATGAGAGTAGCTTGATTTTTATAATACATGGGGTTGGGAGAAATATATTATTATAGAGTTTCAAAATGTAATTGTCATCTATATGTGAGTTCTACGTCATAATATATCATTAAGTGAGTTTCAAAATATCATAACCATCAATGTATAAGTTATTTTAATGAATTTCATAACATCATGGCCATTTATATATATATATATATACATATATATTAATCCCATATGTTATAATGTATTGCTCGACGAGTTTCGAAATGATACGACTATTTATGATCATTTATATGCATGTTTAACTCCCACATATGATAATGTGTTGTTCGATGAGTTTTGAAGTATCATGATCATTTATATATGAATCCCTCATGTCACAATGTCCAAAATTGGCTGGGATATATTCCTAGTGAGTTTTGAAGAATTATAATGATTCATGTGTGAACCCTACATCTTAATATCCAAAGACCTGCAAGTCATGACACGAGGTATAACAAAAAAAGGAAAAAAGAAAAAAAAATTCAACTACGGAGAGAATTATCAACCACAAACTACCAAGAAAATTTAGCTAGGAAAAAAAATGACAACCTCATAGAGGAAGAAGAAAAATGAAAACAAAAGCAAGACCAGATAATTAAGCTTGTCTTGGGGGGGGGGAGAAGTCGCATAGGAAAGGAATATTATCACAATGCTGTAGATTATTACACAGTAGACTCTATAGACAAAAGTATCTGTTAGATCAAAAAATAGATTGTTATAATGGTGTAACAAGCAAAGAGAAGTACTTAACTAGGTCCAACATTAAACTAACAAAGATAAGGTATTATTTATATCTTCAAACTAGGAACTTCAGCATAATGCAAAGAAGTTGAACTATTATCTCATAGATCTAGCATTAGTCAATGGACTAGCAATGACTAAGGTCACAAACAACGACATTTTCATATGATAATTGTCATTGGAATTAGGCAAAAGTCACATAAGAGGTCCAGTTGTAGACGACAGACATAGTTTAGACGACAGTTTCAATGTCGTTTGCACTCACTGCTTCTTCAGTTGGGGGTTCCTCTGATCGCAATGAGTGGACACGTTATCTATAGCAGAGTTAAGTTGTTCAATCTTCTCAGCCAGTCTCTTGCGTTGCTTCTACTAGCACAAAGGAGTTAGAGATCTAGAAAAATATGCACAAGCCTCTAAACAAATATATTAAACATTAATTATGAAAAATAAATACAAAGAACTAGGTAACCTCTATGGAAATTTGCTATAAAATTAATTTCATAACTGTGGCACAAATTGTAGCTACAAAATTTCATAGCAAGTGTAATTTTTTTCTTCAAATAACAAAGCAATAAAAAGTGTTAGTTATCAATCCATAGCCTTGTTTGCTAGAAGTGCATGCAAGAGATTAACTAGGAAAATTACTCATAGAAAAATTAATATATTAAAAATAATAATAATCAGCTACATATTGGTCATAATGGGGATTAGTTATGAGAACATCTACTCTGAATAATCATAGCCATGCTTTAATTGTATATATTTTCCATTGATTAAACTGTAGTGTGTGGGAACTAAAAAAAGAAAAGAAGCTAGAGAGGAAGAAGATGAGGAGGTGGAGGAGAATCAGTAGAGTTATGTTTACTTTTCCATTATCCAGATGCGAGAGCTTTAGCAATCTTTCTAATATTTCTATATGACATAATGATATGATATTCATCCCCAAGTAACATGTTTTAGAGTCAAATATTTCCAGGTAAAAAGATAACTATTTGAATTGCTTTTGGCATAGGAAAGAAAGAGTAAAGATATTGAATTGTGCATTTACAATGCAACATATAAGAAAAATTCACTCAGCCAAAAAGTAGAGGTTCTTCTGTTGATCATATTAATCAATTCTGAGGATCTAAAGTTAGCTGGATTCTTGATGAGTTAAAAAATGGCAATAAGTTATCAACTTATCTTGCAAGCATCTTAAGCAAAAACTTCCTTCTAAATTCATATACATTTATCATCCATTGCTAAGTAAAAGGAGATAAAGATAGATGATTCAGTTAAGACAAGAAAGCAACTTACCTCCACAACTTTTTCTTCATCATAGATAAACTTGGGCAGCTTTTTCATCAAATCCTTTTTGTCAGCACCAGTTAAAGCCCTGCTGATCTGTGAGACAAGCAAGACTAATTCCCTTTACAAAATAGTATAATTAGCTTCTACCTTCAATTTGTATCACACATATACACACAAAAAGGAAATAAAAGAAATAAAGAAATCCCATTGCAACAACAAATAGGTATTTCTATGTCAAGATTACAAAAACTAAGGCGATCATGCATAGCACCGAGCGAATGAGAAATTGGCGGTTCATGCAAAGATAACAATAAACTGATCTACCTGAGGTGCATACACACAACCAAGTGTGCCAACTATTAATCCTCCTAAAACAAAGCCACCAATAAAGATACTTGCACTGCTTGGTCTTCCATCATCACTGCATCAAATACATAGTGCTATTAGATATCTTTAGATAATTTCCCTTGAATTTTAAGGGAATACTTATAACTTGAATGAGAAGACAATACATGTAACTTGCTTGAACTATGAGTGCCTTTCTTTGGGCAAATGATTTCCTTATGCCCTTAAAACTAAAGGCCAAGTTAGTGGGCCCTACACAATGGTCTGCTGATCTCAATGAAGAACCTAACACAAAAAAACAATGTTAACCATACTCATTAAATATAAAATGTCATATATGATTAGATACCTACATTGTCAAGCCATATATGAAGAGGAATGGTGCACATTTAGCAATTGCACTGGCAAATAATAGAGCAGCACACAAAATAACCAATGGAGAATTTACTTCTTCATTATAAATCAAGTTATTGAACATTTGGAATAAATCCTGAATTTTAAAACTAAATGTTATCCAATAAAATCTTAAAATTCCTATCAATAAACCAAAATTCCTACACGATTAGTTATATACATTTTTAACAAGCATTTGCCAACCACACAAATTATTTAATAAAGTGATTAAATGGTGGGGCCACTTTGATGAAAAGATCTTGCAACCATCAACATATAAATGGAAATAATTCTTTTCCTTCTCAAGAATCTATAATTGACAAAGAAAAGAAGGGGCTTGGCAAGCCACTAGCTGCAAGTAAGAAATACTAGCACACAAAGATCAACTAAACTCCTTTGGATTTATATCTTATGACAATAAGTGTTTATTTTCACTAGAAGCAACAAAAAAGTGACAGAATTTTGAGTTATAACATGTCTTTTATGTTATTTCACTTTCTCATAAGTTTCCATCAGCAACAATTTTACAAAAGATAGTGTATCATATTTCTTAAACATTCATTAATGGTTGTAACAAAATGATGCAAAGGTCTCCATTAGATTGCATAAAATGGTGATATCGCATATATGCTTTCAAATATCAAGTATGTTAATGAAGAAATGCTTTAATTGGAACAAAATATTTGTTGAAAAATCTTAAAGAAGCAGAAAACCCAATATGCTGAGAAGAAGTATACAAAAAAATTGCAATAAAATGAGTGTTCAAAACAGCTAGATTAATATGATAGTTTCCAACTTTACTCATTCATCACAAATTGACATACTCAAAGCAAGAATAATCGTGAAAGATTTAGAAATAAAACATGAAGCATTTTAGATTATTCTTTTATACATACAGTTTAATCATCTTGAAATTAGAATAAGTCTGTTTCTCAAAATCATTTGCTGAAAGAGATATAAAATATTGCATACTGCCAAATATCTCCTGAAAATACATATTATATTTGACTAATTTATGTTCAAAACAATGCCAAGATGAAGCTAACAAAAGCACTTTCCAGCAAACCTACTTAAAAGATAAGTCACCATTTCAAAACCTTTCTACAACATGACTTTTTGTTGGATTCCAACACATTCTAAAATGAACATAGAAATTTGAGGTTCTTTGTTTCTTCGAAATAGGAATAATTGCAAAGAGAGCAGAGCTATCTTTCTGAACCTCAGAATTTTCAGGACCTTTATATGGTCTCACATTAAGATATTAGACACATGCAGAAGCTTCAGTGTTGATAGCCTCTTCCCAACACCTCTCCATCTTCCTCTCCCACTATATATAGACAAATATATATATATATATATATATACAGACACACACACACACACACACACACACACGCTGTTTTGATGGATTTGAAATTAAGGCTTTCTCCCCTATTCCTTTAGATAACCAATCAACAATAGAACGAGAAAGCCTAACCTCATATTGTGATGCACAAATGGGCTACAAGACCAATATGTCTAAGAAGTAACAAAAACATTGATTGCAGCCACATCATGGAGCACTCATATATTCAGGAGTTGCTTATGGAGTATCTTACATATGAAATGCAGTTCTTCCAAAAGCAGAATATTCCAAAGTAGCACACTTCTACATGCTTTAAAAACTAAGGCCAGAAAGTCATCCAGCTATACTACAATGACTTCATGGAGGAAAGTCAAAAGCTTTCATTATGTAATAACATTTCAATTTATTTCTCATTTGAGAATTGATTTCAAACTCATTCAAACAACTCTTAGCATTAGATATCTTTTCAATTAAACACCAAATTCTTAAGGTGCTCAATAGATCCACCCACATCAAACACCTGCAATTCTAATCTAATCAAACATTTCCTTCTCTATCTGAAAACAAAGAAAAAAAAAATCAAACACAAAAAAATTGTACAGAAAACATGAACTTAAAAACTAAAAGTATTGAGATCTTAGAAAAATAAGTATTCAAGAATATATTATGGAACACATCAACAATGCAAAAACAACAAATTTTGGACAATGAAAAAAAATGAAGATTTTAACATAAAAAAGAGTAACCGAAAAATGTAATAATGAAATGGATTAAATGATTTACCTGATGAGAAATGAAGAGAAGGGTGTTTAGAAATCACAAAGGAATTGGATAGAGCTGTCATTCTGCAATTGCATGAGTGTGAGAGATCGAAGTTGAGAGAGAAAACAAAGCAATCCTTTTCTCTTGTTTCTTTGATGAAATCGAAGATGGCTATAATGGCAACGTGGCGTTATGATATTATTATGAAAGATATCGTATTAGGAGAGTCACATGTTAAATGTATGTTATTTTTACTTAGTCATTGGTGCTTTTTTTTATCAAAAATATATATAAATATAAATTGTTTGCATCAAAAATAAAAATTATAGTTAAATTTTTTAGTTATTTGCTCATATATTTATAAATCGTAAGTCTTCTGTTTCTATAAATCAAGAATAAAAATTTAGCAAAAATATATTTTTTATATCCAACACACCTGTTAATTTATTTTTTAAACTAAAATACCCATTTTATCAATTTCTTACTCCAAAAAAGAAAAGAAAAAAAAGTAGCTAACTATTTGACTAAATTATTCTTGACTCGCTAAAATAAGAAATTTAATAAATAAACTTGTTAATAGGAAAAACTTTTTTAGATTGTAAATTGATTTTTATTAATGATGATTTTAAGTTTTTAACTTTAATAAAATAATTTTTTTAGAGTAATATATTTCTTGAATTTTTAGATACATTTGAATTATGTCATAGATAATTTTAATTTTTAATAACAAATGAACTCAATAAAAAGATTAATTTTTTTTTAAATTCATAAGTTAACTTTTAGAAAAAAATTTACTACAAATTAGTGAACACATTAAAAAAATTATTTATATATATATATATATATATTAATAAGTAAAAAAAATTTAATGTAAGAAATTCAGATAAATTATCTCTACAAGAAAATTTAATGTAAGAAAAAAAATAAGGTAAAAGCTCACTACAAGAAAAAGATAAATTAGTGACAAAATAGTAAGTGGCAATACAAAAGTTGTTATTAATTATGTATATTAAGTGACAAAAAATTTAATTTTATCATCTTAATGATTTTTACAAACTTAATAGTGACAAGAATAATGTTAAAGTTGTCACTATAAACAATTAGTGACACACCTATGGTGACAATAAAAAACTTGTCACAAATTATAGTGACAATTTTTATTGTCACTAAATTGTCACTATAGGGGTGTCACTAATTGCTAATGGTGACAACTTAAAACATTAACTTTTGTCACTATTGAGTCATGTTGTGACAAGATAAAAATTCTTGTCACTTAAAAATATATCATCAGTGACAAGATAAAAGCTATTGTTACTCAATACATGTTATTAGTGACAACTTTCTCTTTATCACTTATTATTTTGTCATTAATATTATATTTTTTCGTAGTGGCTAATAGTTAGACTTTTGGAATAAAAAATTTGTGGAATAAGTTTTTAGATTGAAAAATAATTTTATGATTTTTAGATATAAAATTTTAGTTTAAGGTGTTTTAGTAATTTTTTCTAAAATTCATCTTCCTTTTCATTCTCTTAAATTTCTTTTATTTCAACAATTGTGTTCAAATCCATCTTTTGTCCGAAAATAAAGAAGGAAGAAAAAAAAAAATGGTAAGATAAGAAATTAGACCCTTCATTTTGAAAATTATTTTTATCTTTACATTTGTTTCTTTTTTCAATTTTCACCATTTCCTCTTTTAAGGTTTCTTCGATGTAGAACACCTTGTGTTCAAGTCTATATGAGCATATTTGTCTATATCAATATATAATACTTTCCATGATTATATTTAATTAATAATTAATATTTTATTATCGTCGACCATATTAAATTAGATATTGATATCATAATTTAATAAATTGTAAAAGGAAAAAACAAAGAGAAGGCAACCAATACTTACATCAAATATTGAGAATTATACACCATTGAACAATACAAAATTCAATAACCATAACGTGAATATTTTCATTTTATCAATGCGTAAAATTTCTTCAGAAAGCAAAGGTGAAATGTAATACTTTATTATATTACAATAAAGTCTCCAAATTTATTAGACATTAATGTCCTACCAACGATAAATACAATTACAAGTATCACTTGCTATACAATTTCCTTGTACATTGCTTCCTTGTATCTTCTGTCTGCAGATCACAACACATAATTTCTCAGTACAGCTAGCAACATAATTTCCTTTAAGCAAATTTTTGCTTGCTTTCGTATTGACCCGAAAACAAAAATCAACAAAATTGATTTTGTATTATGTATTACATAAATGTTTGCAATCTGGTTTTTCTAATTTATTTCGTATTTGTTTTTCTAATTTATTTCGTATTTTAATCTTCTATTTCATTTTATGATATATGTTAAATGCGTTATCTAATCACTTTATATATATTCATCATATTAGAATAGAAGATTGAATATAAAATAAAATAGAGGATCCAAAGTGAAACACTCAGCATTTATAAAAAATTGAAAAAAGAATAACCATAATTGAAATCCACAAAATTTCAATTTACGGTATAATTATTAACCAAATGGTGAACTCATTACCACAGTTCCACCAAAAAACATTTAATATTTATAAAAAGGACCATGAAAAGGAGAATCACTGTAACAAGTCATGATCATAAATTTATCTAAAAGATGAGTCGATCACTATAATCCAACTAAAATATTTAATTAAAAAAGTGACTAGGTCATAGGTTACAATTTAAGCCAATTCGAATTCCTGTCCTCCTTATAACAAATTATAGTTTTCTCAATTGAGTTGGTTTTTCATATTTAATTCATGTATTAAAAAAGAAAAGAAAAGGGAATTGATTTTGAAAATTTGAATGACATGTACATCACTCATTGAAATTATAAATAAAAAACTAAATTTAAATAGAACTAAATTACTAATTGAAAAAAGATGAATGGAAAAAAAGAATGAACAAATAAAATCACCTCTACAAAGTAGAACTAGAAGTAGGAGAACAACAAGGCGAAGCGAGGTCTTCATGCTTTCAGTCTCTATGTTACTTTTGCAGGGCTTAAATTTGCACATAACAATAGGTAAAGTTAATTTGAGTTTATAGGTGGGAAAAAAGTCATAATTATGGTATGGTTTTTCTCTTTATAAAATTATATCCATATAATTACAGATTTTCATATCTTATTTATTGTGGAAAAGAGGTAATAAATATAATTGCATAAAAGAATGTAGAATTTAGCATGTGGCATATGAACCACCAATTTGGTGTGACATGAAAAGATGGTCTTGAATATTAAATTCAAAAAGACATATCCTTAATGTATACATCTTAATGAGAAGATGTTAATAGTGTATTTACATGCTAAATTAATGAAAGACTGAATGAGAAAATGAAGTTTAAAGTGAGCTTCTTGAAAAGACAATTTTGTGGGCAGACCAAGGGTCAAATCAAGCTATCTTATATCTAAGTGATATATTTTATATAGCTTGGGTGCTGCGTGAGTGTGGGTGTGATCATATTAATTTATTTTGGACAATATTTTAATTTTCAATTCAAAAGTCACACCTTTACAGAAATAACCTTTGAAATTACTGGCATGCCTATTCATTTGCCAAATTAATTGCCTTATTAAAAGAGTGTCTCTTCACACTTAGTCTTTTGGGTTGCTCAATTAATTACTCACTATGAAGGAGTATTGTAGTCTCATTGAACTATGTCTCTTCATGTAGCCATGTAACACCTATAAATAGGACTAGTTAGAAGGGGGTGACACACATTCATGTTGGAAATTGGTCTACTTTGACCAAATTTTTAAGTATGCTCGAGATATTAATTTGTAAGAAATTGGTGATCATCGTAAACTACACCATAGGTAGATGACGATAATGTATTTAATTGCCCAAAATCAATTTCAAATGAATAAGAAATTAATGGTCAGAGTGAGCTACTTGAAAGTTGACTAAGCAGAGTAGAATGAGCCAAAGGAATGGACTAAGCTACTTGAAACTCCATCCCACATTGTAAAAGGTGGACTTGAATATATGTCTTAAAAGTGGAGGTAAGGGATGGGCCCCTTAGAGGTACCACAAGTGTTTGGAGGGAAGAAGGCATATATGATGGTGGGTTCAATTCAACCCACACACGCACACGCCGCCGCCGCCGCCGCCCGTCCGGTCGGCTGGATTGGGCTAAATTGGGCTTCCAGTCCAATATTAACCTTTTGGCCAAATTTAATCTGAATTATTTTTAGCCCAATAGTCTGAATTATTTTGAAGCCCCAACAGTCACAACAGGAAAAAGCCTTCAAACTTTTGAAATTAATTTCAGCTTATCTTTCTAGAAATTGAAAAATGAATAAAATAAATCCTACAACGGATGTATTTGGACTGCACGAGTTTTCCTTATCTCCAGTGGATGTATTTGGACTGTGTCTTTCCAACTTCTATGTTGGAAATTTGCAGCAGCATTAATGCCATTTATGACTACCTCTTCAGCTGCTACTTTGGCACTATAAAAAGATCAATCCTGTATTACATCTAAGAAGCAATACAATCATACATGATACACAACATCTTTCATACAACATTATGAGCATAGTCCTGAGAGTTCAATATGCCTAAAGTTCAAGAGATCAGATGGTTTGTAGTGCTGCTATCGTCTGAATTACGTTGTATCTTGGGAGACGATAGCCAGTTGTCGTTAGCACCAGTGCATGGCTAATTCGTCTTAAAAATAGAGAGCCAACTCTTGCCTCGACTACTTGATTCTTACCGATCACAGAAATTCCATACATTGCACCAACAATTCACAAGCACTTTGGCATACATACTGCATACATAGTACATTGTAGTATCATTACAAAGAAAGAGTCTCAAATCAATAGGTTCGATGTCACAACCAATTAGAGTACTGCCTTTGGCTGTGGAAGAATCGTTGTATCTTGGGAGATTGTTCGTCGAAGTCCTTCAAGTACCGGTTGGGGGAGGAATAAAGCCTTAAGGAAGCTGTGATTCCACATGCCTCGATTTTGCTTTAATATATTCTGATTTAATTCAACAAGTAGGATCCTCCCTTTTTCAATGTTACTTAAAGTTGTGATTCCTATTGATAATATAAAGTTATTTGCTATTGCTCGTTATAAATTATCTTGGTTTCTGTTTCTAGCTTATGTTTATTGGTTCAACTAACACTAGCGCAAGCACACACTTCTATAATTTTCTAATAAAGAATACCTAATATAATTTCCTTAATCTATTATTTACCAATTACCATAAATCTTAATGTAATCAGATTACAGAAAATCAGAATTAATAGAAATCTGATTTCCAATTTGAATGTCATTCCTAACAACTGGGAACTAGCCTATATGGGTAAGACTAAAGTTACAATTTTGTCCTAATGATAGATTTGCGTATTTTTTTCGTGGATTGAATTGGACACGTAGCCCGAAATAATGTATGACCTGCTATCTTAATTGTTCATATTTGGACGTGACACTATTCTTTCCATCCATTAAAATATAATGTGATAGGACCATGTCAGCTGACTAATATAAATACCTTAAGATCAAACACTTTTACTCCATTTTCTTATTATTTTTGGCATATATGGTATCTAAGCTTATGTGTTTCATTCGATAACCGTCAAGTGGCCTTTAACTTAATGACATAAGTCTTATACATAAAGTGTGATGTTAGGGGTTCGAACTTTAATAAATTTTTGGTGTGTTTGTGTATAAAAAAAAAAAAAAAAAAATTCATCTGATCACCGTCCACTAATTTAAGAATCAGGTCCAATCATTGTCCACTGATTTAAGTATCGGAGAATTTTTGTTGGAACTCTCTCAAAGATTCCTAATTATGTATTGCGTTTCAACTCTCAAATTCAAGGCCTTAGAATTCAACCATGTAACGATTTGGAGGATAAAAAGAAACTAAATTCAGATATGACCAATTTAAACAACCTTTGATCAAAGCTTAAAATTTTCAGATAAATATTTGAAATAAGATTGCCAGAAATTTTATTTCCTATTTGGATGATAGGATGCCATTCGCCGGCCATGGAAACAAACAAGCAAAAAAAAAAAAAAGGGTTTTCAGTAGATAATTAGTGTAATTAAATTACCAGAAATTAGGCCATTGAGATAAAAAAAAAAAATGGTTTTCAATAAAAAACAATGTAATTAGATTACCACAAATTTAATTTATAATTTGAATGTTTTTTTCAATTATATATAGCAATCTTGAAAAGTAAAAATATATAATAATTTATCCAATAGATATATATTTATATATATATACATATATATGTTAGTAAA
The DNA here is from genome assembly GCA_018894105.1 of Jacaranda mimosifolia. Lineage (NCBI taxonomy): Eukaryota > Viridiplantae > Streptophyta > Magnoliopsida > Lamiales > Bignoniaceae > Jacaranda > Jacaranda mimosifolia. Next base: position 1,565,997 of record CM032131.1, on the reverse strand, counting down.
TTCTATTTTAATGGTCCTACATATTAATAAAATTGTATATATGTGGATCAGCCATCTCATTAAGTGGGCTTATTGAAACATCAGCTCTTAAAGTACATACTTATTATGTTTAAAAAACTTCAGACCTCACAGGTATATATGTGAGTGCGATTTCATTTAATTAACTAATAATTCAATTTGGTTGGGATAATATTGTATGTTATAGGGATAATTGCAATTAACCCCCCATTCTATGGCCTCCTTTGCACATTGCCCCTCAACTATTGTCGATGTGCAATTTCATCACCTGAACTAATTAAAATGTACAATTTCACCACCTGAACTACTAAAATGTTCGCCAACACCACATTTGCCCATTTTCGGTGGAATCTAACAAGAATATTTCAGTGCCTTCAGTCCACGTGTCCAATACTGATTGGTTGGATTCTACCGGAAATGGGCAAAGATGGTGTTGGCAAACATTTCAATAGTTCAGGTAGTAAAATTGCACATCGACAATGGTTGGGGGGTAATGTACAAAAGAGGTCATAGGTTAGGGGGCAATGTGCAATTAACCCTATTTAGTGTGCTTACCATTAAACTCATGATATTTTATTATTTAATAATATAATTAGCATTAAATATATAATAAGATACATTTATGCATACAGAGATAGTAAAAAAAAAAAAAAGAAAGAAAGAAAGAAAGAAAGAAAGAAAGAAAAGGCAACTAACACCTGCAGTCCTGCACTGAATATTGAGAGTTGAAACTTGCATTGAGTATTGAGAAATGATTTGAATGTAGGCGAAGGAAATCTATAATCAATTATTATATAATATCACGATTTCACTTCACGGATAGCTTAAAATAATGTGGAGTCATTCTCAAAAAATAACAATGATGCCACGAGACTCTCCAATTAAAAGGTCTTGACTTGATGTCCACTTGCATTTGTCTACATTTTTTTAAAGGCACGAGATGGATTCACTTAATTAGATAAGAAAGATGCTTAACTCCTACAATAGTTTTATTTATCATATTTAATTGGCTATTAATATTTTGATATCATCAATTGATCATACTAAATTGGCCACTAATATCTTGATGTAATAAATAATATAATTAATTTTCCCTAAGTCAATTAATATTTGCATTGAATATTGAGAAGTGGTCCGAAATTGAACAAAAAAAAAATCAGCAATTCAATCATAATATAAGTATTTCACTTTATAATTGCTATAAAAAAATTTAAGTTTATTATATTAAAATGCCTCCAAATTTTTTTGAGCTTAATGACTCCTAATCATTAGCTTTCCATCACATAAGTCCTTGTGATGGTGTTGCTTTATGGCTAACAACGATAAACACAATTACAAGTATCACTCTGGATACAATAACCTCGTACATCACGTCCTTGTATCTTTTGTTGACAGGTTTGAGCGCACAACTCTTCTGTGCATTCAGCACCCTCCAACACAATTTGCTTTGAACAAATTTTTGCATTAGTCCCATTGTGACCTGCAAAAAAAAATTATTACATAAAAAACTGACATATTGCGTCTCAAAATTATAATATAACATCTCATGATTATAGAAGTACTCCTAAAATGTTACGTTTGATTTGAGTCACAACTATTATTTAAAAAGATAAAGTGTTGGATATGATTTCGTCAGATTATCTCCATTTTTCTAGTTCAGAAAGGACAAAAAAGGATAATCAATATGACGGCCAATGATCATAGGAGTTCTCCCAAAAAGTTTGATTTAAAATATAATTAATATTAAGAAACTCGAGCCTGTCATTATAATCCCACCAAAAAATATTCATAAAGAAAAAGATAAGAAAAGAATGATCAATGCAATAATTATTGATTATAGAAATCTGTTAAGATATTTGATTTGAAACATAACTACTGTTCAAGGGTCGAGACATCATCTTCATCACAATCCCATCAAAGATTCAAAATACTAGTTAGATCAAATACCTTCCACTACAAAGCCAACTAATTTACAGATTACTATAATAAAAGGGTTTGATACTGTAGTTTTCTTATGAAAAATTATGGACCAATTCGACCATAGAAATTTCTTACATTAAATTGAACTGACTTATCTATGTATATATTGAAAAGGAAAAGAAAAAATTGAATTTATAAAAATTTGAATGACATAGAACTCTTTGAAATTAGAAATAATAATAAAAAAAAAAACTAAATTCCAATAGAACTAAATTACTAATTGAAAGAAGACGAATGGGGAAAAAAAATTACCTCTGCAGAGTAGAACTAAGAGCAGGACAGCAACAAGGCGAAGTGAGATCTTCATTCTTTGAGTCTCTTTGTAATTCCTGAAGGGGCTTTAAGTTGCATATAGCAATAGGTAGAGTTGATTTGAATTTATAGATGAAAAAAAAAAATCCATAATTATGCTATGGGTTTTCTCTTTATAAAATCTTTATTAGATAAGATTCACACCATTACATATATTTTTTCATATCTGGTCAAATATTGGAAAAAAGGTAATTAATATAATTGCATAAAGAAATAAACTTCCTTTATCAATAACTTTCCATAAAATTAAGGTAATCAGATATCAAAAAATCTGAATTAAAAGAAATATGTTTGAAATTTGAATGCCATTTCTAGCATATTGAAAGGTGCCTAAAAATTTTGAATAATTATTTGAAATAAGATTAGTACTAAAATACTATTTCCAAATTAAATGCTATTCACTGGCAAAAAATTGAAAAATGAAAAAATTGCAGTAAAAATTTAATGTAATTAGATTATCAAAAATTTTCTAGTTTGGATGTTATTCCCTAGCATACAAGCCCTCAAAGAATCAAGACAGAGAAAAAAAATTAATAAAAATTTATTGCTATTAGATTACAGAATTTAATTTCTAATTTGGAATTTTTTCCTGACAAAAAAACTAATCGACTTATAATAGTCCGAATAATAACAATGAGGATGTCAAAGAGGAAAGATAGAAAAACTTTTTCAATAAAAATTTAATTTGATCAGAATTACCGAAAAGTTAATTTCTAATTCAAATGTTATTATGAATTATATGAAAATTTTAAAAAATAAAATATATAAAAGTTGGATACCTATACCTAGAGGTTTACTCGAGTCGAGCTCGAGTTGAGTTTGATGAATAAGTTCAAGGTCGAGCTTGATGAGCCTTTTCCTATTGGCTCGATATTGAGCTTAAAACAAGGAAAAAGAGCTTGCGCTCAAGTTTGCGAGCTCAATATTAGTCAAGTTTCTAGCTCAGCTTGATTAATGAACTGCCTAAGTAATTTTACCATTGAATAAATATTAAATTGTTAATATATAAAAATTATTTAGTCGATATATGCAAAATATTTAAAAATAAAAAATAAATTATTAATATATAATAATTGTTTTGTAGCACCCTGATCGAGAGGTGCTTGCTCCCCAAGCGAGGTGCTACCCATTCTATACAGCAAGCTTTCTGAATAATAGAAAGTATTTTTCTAAAAATTCAAAGTATTTAATTTTTACAAGCAACATCCAACAGAGGTTCAATTATGAACTGAAATATCATAAATCACGCTAAACACTTCTATCACCCTCATTACCTCATGTATCACCTGGGTTAATCTATCTTCGTTACTCGTTCTTATCAGGGGTAAAGAACAAAAAATAACAATAAAACAACGTAAGCACGAATGACTTAGTGAGATATCTTACCAATAACAACAGAGTGACAATTTTTCAAATAAGATATAGGAAACAAATAGAAGAATTAAAATTTTCAGGAGTCGTGAGAGAAGGTTTTAGTCAAAGCTTCAAGTGTTCCATCTCACCACCTTCCCATACCAATGATGAGACTTCCCAAAATTCACTGCCTTTTGTAGAAATTTGAATTTCAAGTGTGACCAAAGAGTCAACATATTTTTCTTTAAGGAATACAACTGACTAGCAAAATTAATCAAAAATAAATTAATAAACACTTTCGCAATCTTGCTGTTGGTGGTTCTCCTACATTGTCTCTCTACTTTCGAAAACATAAAAATCCTTATTCCTCCAATTCTAAGTGATTGGCTTGGACAAACAAACAAACGTCGGGCATGGCTAGCCACATGCCTCTAGCAGTTCGTAGATAACTACCTCCAGTTGGCTAGGATACTGGGTCATATGTACAGCATGTGCAGGTATCAGCCAAAATAAGAGTCACCGTCAGTCCGTTCTGCCCGATCGTCTTTTGTAATTGATTCCAAGGCCCACCCTCAACGGTATTACTTATATTCATGCATATCATGTAACATGTCCAACAACATTTCAACTAACATTTCAATTTACCATGACAAACAAGCAATCAAGCGATTCATATCGAGTTCATTCCAAGATAATAGTCATGGCACTAATAGAACACTATTTTGAAATTCCTTTTCAATTTTCCCAACACGATTGTCAATTTCAGGTAAAACAATATAAATAAAGTTCAATGGGTATCATAATCAACATAAAGGGGCGATGTGTGGTAATTTCTCAACACGTAGATTGAAAGGAATCAAGTGACCAGGATATATAACAAGTATATATGTTCTTTTCCCAGCAAAGAAATTTCACGCTAATGAGTATAAACTTACTGACAAATGCAGAGAAATTCCTAATTGTATGATCGTTCATGTCCTGGCTTCCTAGTCAAACAGAGAACTATCATAAGATAACCTGAGTTATCATCTTATCAATCCTCTGAATCTTAAGTATAAATATAGTTACTGTCTTTATCGAACTTAAGGTTATTCTGATACAGTTCCAAGAATCCTGGTTTCATACCTAAATACTTAAGACAATTAAATATAGTAATCCTTAACTAATCAGTTGACGAAGGGGTTATTGATATAATCTATATCATTGTGGTCTCGTTTAGGGTTCTAATATTCTATAGGTATTTATTGCCACAACACTCAAGTTTAATTATAAGTTACTTGATGTATTTCTTGAGTAGCTAAACCCAACAACTCCATTCATCACTTTACTTATTTTTTTTACATGATAAGGGTCTAGATTCTTAAATTAGTTGGGCACGAGTCTATCAACTATAAGTTGGATAATCCATTTTCATTCTACTATTTATGTGACTTGATCTTCAAATTAAGCTTAACTATATTTTGTTCACAACGTACTATTTTTTCGAGTCTAGGAGTATAATTTTAAGTTACTTTTCTTAATTTATTAAACTTAGAATTATGAACAATTTTGTTCAATATATACAAATCAATTATCGTCTCAAGCAAAATTACATTTTAATAATCCTAATTCAATAAACATTGAATTGGAATTGTAAAAATCAATAGAATTAACATTTGATATGAAATTTACACAATTGGATCGAACTGAGATCCTATCTCAAGCTGAGGATAGCCTAGAAGGACTCAAAATCACATTTTAAGTCGTCTGTCAACTTTCCGCCGGCCGCCGCCGTGTTCCGTTGCTGGAGATATAACTGTTACCACCAGAAGATGCATCTCATCAAGCCCAACAAAACGCTCTAATCAATTCCTAATTCCGCCACCTCTACGCTCGTGAATTAAGCTAAGACTGCCGCGAAACCCTAATCCATCGCCATCGCGCCACCACTCCAATTCCTCCCCTACCGCCAGTCAAAACACTAAATTGACACCACCACCACCACCTTGCCCATGCCATGTTGACTAAAACCTACCTAAACCCAGTCACTTTTCGCCATTGAAAATAGCGAAACCACCAACCTGCCACTGCCTTACTGTCGGCCTTATCGTTGTCGGGTTTTCCTTGGTAGGGTTGATTTTGGAAATTAAATAAAATCCCGTCCTTCGATTATATATATAAATATATTTTTGGGTCTTTTCAAATTGACCCCAAAACTTCCTAGCCGACTTCAATTGTGCCCACAACTTCTAACCGCCTTACATATTGACCCTAAAACTTTAACTCTGTTCCTGAAAGTTTTAGTATTTGTGCATTGGCCCCTTAACATTCTGTTTTTGGGCAATTAAGTCCAAATTCAATTATTTTAAAGTCTTTTTAACTTGCTCACATTAACACTCTAAACTTTGAAATTTTAGACAATCGAGTCCTTTTCTTATTTACAATTTAATCCCCTCAATTGTAAATATTTAATTGTAGATTATAATTAAATCTATCCCAAAATTAATCTAGTCAAACTTATCGATTTTATATTTTATTTTATTTTATGACCTCAAAATTTGGGGTGTTCCAACTCTTCCCCCCTTAAGGGAATCTGGTCCCCAGATTCTTCTCTAGCATATGAAAGATCTTATAGTGTCATCACCTACCATCTTACTATTCTCAAGGATAATTTGGCTATAGATTCCTATTTCCTTTAATCTAATTGGTTTCATATATTTCTTTCTCCTGTGTCAAGTGACTCTTATTTTGTCATAAAAAGTGGAAATCCTCTTAGTGGGAATCATTGTTGTGGATTTTCATCTACTCACACTTACTTGAGCATTTCTTATTTCCTCATGTGTTTGGGGTTGTCTTCTATATCCCATGTCCGGCAATATCATATGTTCCTATGTCTCAAGCCTTTCCAATGTATGTGATATCATTCCTTCATGATCCCAATATTCATTTCAAGGCATAGGCATATTTGACATTTGCTTAAGTTTCCTAAAGAATGGTAAAACTAGTATCAAGATTAATCCATCTCTTAAATTCTCAAAATTCTCTACACATCTTCATTTATTCAAATATCAATCTCGTTTCAATTATTTTCATTAGTGGATCTATGACCTTAGGAAGCTCATATTTAACATGAATTTTCAAGCCTAAGAAACTCTTAGTCTTGACATATTCTTCAATCTTCTTCGACTTACAGTGGTGTCGACTCTGGTAGGATTGAATTATTTCGATTCGGATGTTTATACCTAGATAACATACTATAATTCATATTCACAAGAATGAGTTTGTTTTAGTGTGGTAACCTAAAGCGACAAGTCATATATTCCTAATGGGATAATTCTGCTTTCAGGATTTAAGTTTCTTGGGGTAACTACAATCCTTTTCTTGTATTCTAATCTTTAGTGAGAGCATAGATGCATAAAACCATTCTGTACATTCTATAAGAGAAATAATAACTAGCACAAGCTAATTTTTCTTCTTCATTTCACAGGATTTCTTCATACCTTTCCTCATGTATTAAGGTCGTCAATCTTCCTAGTTTAAGTGAATCAATATATCCACCACCTAACAAAATCTTGAATACACTTGTGATATTAATGGGCAAAACCTAAATGACTTTGTATTTATTAACATATCTCTTATATATTATCAATCGTCTAAAATTCTTGGTTTTAGTAGGGTCACTTTGCTATTTCTCATGAGGTTATACACCTTTGAATGTACTTTCTTCCCAATTGATACTCAGATTATTAATTTAACACATGCTTGGTATTCCTGTAGGCCTCCATAATCTCAAGTGTAGATGTAGTATGACTCTTCCTTTGATCCCAAGTTCACCAGATGTCCTTAGTAGAATCATTAGAAATTGATCCTATAAATCAAAACATCCTGTATATCATGTCCGCAAACGTTATAGGATCTTGATAACCCAAATGACATTGTTTTAGTCCGTAGTACCTATATCATGAATAAAGAAGTAATTCCCAGAATACCTTTCCCTCCAACTTCTAACTAAGAACATTCTCAACTTAGTTCAACCTCCTTAGATAAACTATACATCTTTACACTGAGCTAAACAGTTTGCGTGGGCAAGGTGTTTTAGTTTGGCACTCAATGGACTAGTTTGATTCTTATGAATATCTCCTAAATTGGTATCAATAATCCATGGCCCATTTCTTGGCACTAAGAGGATTCCTTCACATTTTTAATCAAGGCCCTTATGTTCTAATTACCAGTCTCCTCATAACCTTTGGTGAATAGATTCCAAATATCTGTGGCGTTCTCTATACGGTCTTTTACGATAATTTTAGAATTATTAGTCTAGTTATGTCTATGAATAATCCATAAAGGTATCACTTCCCTATCATTAGATTTTATCTTCTGCTTCCTTGGTCCAGAACCTAGTCACGAAATTGGCTTAAGGACTTGGCACCAACATTTATCTTTTCCAATATATTTCCAGTTGGAGTGTTCTCATCTTGATATTCAATCTTTCTAGTTTGGTTAATTGGTAGCTGCCCATTATGCTATAATCGACTTGTGATTAAGACTAATTAACATTTCCCGTTGGCATTAAATTGGGTAAAACCTAATGGGTTTTGCATTTCTGACATATTCCCTAGTTGTTTTCAATTGACTATAACCTTGATCTCAATAGGATCACTCGGTTGTTTTCTCATGGTCTTATACACCCTTAACTATACATCTCCCTCAACTAATACACAATCGGTAAGAAAATATATAGTTTGTATTCCTATAAGTATTGTCAACTCCAAGTGGGACTACAATAGAGCTCTTTCCTCCCATTTGAATATATTAGATATCCTTAACAAAATTGTTAAAACTAACCTAATAGATCATAATACCCTATACATCATCCTGCAAGTGCTGCAAGAGCATTGGTCAACCTAAATGAATTTAATTTAATTAATGCCACTCTTATCATAACATATGACAATTCTCATTATATCTATTCTCAGTGTATGTTGGCTTATTCTTAAGGTAATTATAAATTTTCATCTTAGACCAGGTAGCTTATATGAAAAGGCATCTAGATTCCATGTTCAAAGAGGCCTATTCAGTTCTCATCATTATCCCATAAGTCTTTATCAGTGATACTTGGTCTTTTCTTGATACTCTAAGGACTCTTTTTCATTTCAATCAATGTCCTTATGTTCCAATCGCTAATCCTCTCGTAGATTTTAGTGATTGAAATCTAAGAAATTGTTCGAGATGTTTCCTGTAAGGTCTTTTATAATACTTTTAAAGTTACTTAGCCTAATCATGTTTATTAATAAACCATATAGGCATCATTTTGCTACAACCAAAATCCTATCCTATATTGTCCCACTTTATAATCTATTTATGAGACTGTCGTGAGGAAGTTGGTATCACTGTCTCCCTTTCCTGAGTGTCTCCGCTCATGGCATTTGCATTGTGGTATTCGAATGGGTTGAGTCAATTACTTGGCAACTGTCTGCTGTAACATATCGATATATGTTTACGTCTTCTAGCGCATCATGATTCTGGACTTTCGAAGTTGATCCTGGAGCCATGGACTCTCTTTCGTTCAACTTGAGGCATGTTGCTAACATTGCTATGTTGTTGTAGATCGTAGAGTACTTGAATATGTGATAGGGTTCCTAGAATTCAAATCCGTGCATACAATTACCTTGTGAACGAGCTGCCGAAAATATATATGTCTATCCAATTCTTTAAGAGTACTAGAACTTTCTTTATTAAACCTATTAATGGTTAGGTCAACATCAGAGTCGCTATTTCATTCCCAAAGATACGGGGTGATCAAAATGTGGAAGACTTTGTGGAGTTTACTTAATACATCTGGGTTTATCCATACACTAGTCTTACCTACAGTTCCATCAGTGTATAAATGAACTTTAAAGGTATTCAGACTTTCAATTGGGCTAACCGACAGGTTTAATTTGTGGTGAGCAAACTAGCTAGATTTGATATATTATCGATAAGATTAGTTATCCAATCACGTCTGCTACATAGATGTATGCTAATGGGTCGCTCTTATGGATATACTTGTTCAGAGTTTATATGATTTCAACTTCCATAACTTAGGATTCTAGTCTTCCGTCGTCAAGGGTTTGGGTAAGGTTTTTCATTTCCAAATATAAATCTTTATCCTTTATTTTTCGGTTACTGGTCTTATGTATTTTTTAGTTTTGATAATTAGTTAGAGGATGTCGGTGTAATAGTCCCCATCTCTTAGCATTTACCGTTTCACCAAGGTTCCAGTCCTTTTTCTCGTCATTTCCATTTAATCTTTTCAAATCCTCCTTCGTTGATTTCTATATCCCTACCTGATATTTCGCTTTAAGATTCCAGTACCAACTTTAAATATCTTTTGCATTTTTTAACAAATGTTATCCCATTCTCCTCAAGTTATAATGTTCTCTTTGCAACCTCATCCTTAGAGGCAATTTTTCTCTTATCTTGTTTGCTATCATCTTGTGCTCATGCTAATGAGTTTTCTTACTATTTATGAACTAATTTCCCCAAACATTTAAATCATAACCATACACACATATTAGTCATATTTTTCTTAAAAGATTTTCTTATGGGAAATATTCCTTATTTCCCTCTCAAATACCATGATGCAGCTATACCCGTCAATTTCACTGCTGAAGTATTGATTTCTTTGAAACAATATTACTCTATGGCCCTCAACCGTACTTATAAACCAAAATACAAATTATTCCAGAATGATCCTTGGCTTCTCAAGTTCCATTACCACAAATACACTAAAGCTACAATGTGATACCAAGAATATTACCCCACCAGATGTCACTAACATTATATGCCTGATATCTCAAAAGTAGTAGATTAGATACTAGTTGGCTACCCTAATACTAATCCTTTCCTCTTTCGATATTAAATAATATCCCAGAGGTTCACATTCTAACTAGATTTTCATGTCAATCTTAACCTCTATTAATCCCAATGTTCCATATTCCAAGGAGATTCGAGTAAGCAGTATACTGTTTCTCAAATAGCAATATCATTTAAGTCACTATACACTCTTATGTCCCAAATATTGATTTAAAGACCTTTTACTCATCAATTCAGCTCTATTTAAAATGATCATCGGCTTTCACATCGATTAGAGTGCTCTCAAATAAGTTCGTGTCTAATACAAGTCTCCAAAGATATTTTTTTGCCTAAAAATAAGAAGTCACATGCTCGATACCTTAGGAGTTATGGATTATACATTGGTCGTCCGCCCAACCATAACCCTTCACATACTTCGGATTGAAGGTTATCCCAAAAATTCATGGCCTAGTCAAATTCCAAAGTCATACTTAATCTTTACTAACCAAAATTTTCATGTCTTATTCAAATCTCAGAATCAGGCTTAGTCTCCACTAACCAAACCTTTCATGTTCCAGGGATTATATCCTAGTGTAGCTCAAGTTTTCAAACCTAAACTCTTATACCACCTCTATAGCGCCCCGACCAGGAGGCGTTTGCTCCTGAATCGAGGTGCTATCCATTCTATACCACAAGCTTTCTGAATAACAGAAAGTACTTTTCTAAAAAGTTAAAGTATTTAATTTTTACAAGCAACATCCAATAGAGGTTCAACTATTAACCGAAATATCATAAATCACACTTAGCACTTCTATCACTCTCATTACTTCGTGTGTCACCTGGGTTAATCTATCTTCATCACTCGTTCTTATCTGGGGTAAAGAATGAAAAATAACAATAAAACAACATAAGATCGAATGACTTAGTGAGATATCTTAGCAATAACAACAAAGTGACAATTTCTCAAATATGATATAGGAAACAAATAGAATCATTAAAATTTTTAGAAGTTGTGAGAGAAGGTTTTAGCCAAAGTTTAAAGTGTTCCATCTCACCACCATCCCATACCAATGATGAGACTTCACAAAATTCACTGCCCTTTGTAGAAATTTGAAAGTGTGACCAAAGAGTCAACATATTTTTCTTTAAGGAATACAATTGACTAGCAAAATTAATCAAAAATAAATTAATAAACACTTTCACAATCTTCTTGTTGGTGGCTCTCCTACTTTGTCTCTCCATTTTCGAAAACATGAAAACCCTTGTTCCTCCAATTCCAAGTGATCGGCTTGGACAAACAAACAAATGTCGGGCATGGCTAGCCGCATGCCTCTACTAATTCATAGACAACTACCTCTAGTTGGCTAGGATACTAGGTCATATGTACAATGTGTATGGGTATCAGCAGAAAGAACAGTCACCATCGGTCCATTCTGCCCGGTCATCTTTTGTAACTAATCCTAGAGCCCACTCTTAAGGGTATTTCCTATATTCATGCATATCATGTAACATGTCCAATAGCATTTCAACTAACATTTCAATTTTCCATGACAAACAAGCAATCAAGTGATTCATATCAAGTTCATTCCAAGATAATAGTCATGGTAATTATTTCGAAATTCTTTTTCAGTTTTTCCAACAGGGTCGCCAATTTCATGTAAAGCAATATAAATAAGTTCAATAGGTATCATAATTAGCATAAAGGGGCGATATGTGGTAATTTCTCAACATATAGATTGAACGAAATCAAGCGACAAGGATACATAACAAGTATATATGTTCTTTCCCCATAAAAGAAAACTCAGCTAACAAATGCAAAGAAATCCCTAGTTGTATGATCACTCAGGTTCTGGCTTCCTAGTCAAACCAAGAACTATCATAAGATAACACAAGTTATCATCTTATCAGTTCTCTAAATCTGAAGTATAAATATAGTTACTGTCTTTATTGAACGTAAGGTTATTCTGATACAGTTCCAGGAATCCTGGTTTCATACCTAAATACTTAAGACAATTAAATATTGTAATCCTTAAATAATCAGTTAATGAAGGGGTTATTGATATAATCTACATCATTGTGGTCTCATTTAGGGTTCCAATATTCTATAGGTATTTGTTGCCACAATACTTAAATTTAATTATAAGTTACCTGGTGTAATTCTTGAGTAGCTAATCCCAACAACTCCATTCATCACTTCACTTATTTTAGTTACGTAACAAGGGTTCAGATTCTTAAATTAGTTGGGCATGAGTCTATCAACTCCAAGTTGGATAATCCATTTTCGTTCTACTATTTATGTGACTTGATCTGCGGATTAAGCTTAACTATATTTTGTTCACAACATTCTATTTTGTCGGTCTAGGAGTATAATTTAAAATAAATTTTTCTTAATTTATTAAACTTAGAATTATAATCAATGTTGTTCAATATATACAAATCAATAATCAGATCGAGTGAAATTACATTTTAATAATCCTAATTCAATAGACATTGAATTAGAATTGTAAAAATCAAACGAATTAACATTCGATATGATATTTACCCAATTGGATCAAATCGAGATCCAATCTCACGCTAGAGATAGTTTAGATGGACTCAAAATCACATTTCGAGTCGTCTGTCAACTTGCCACCACAATGCTGCTAGAGATAGAACTGTTACCACCAGCAAACACATCCCATCAAGCCCAACAAAATACCCTGATCAATTCCTAACTCCGCCACGTCTACGTTGGCGAATTGAGGTAAGACCGTTGTGAAACCCTAACCTGCTTCTATCATGACACCACTTCAATTCCTCCGCCACTGATAGTCAAAACACTAAATTGACATCACCACCACCTTGCCCATGCCCCTGCGACCAAAACCCACCTAAACCAGGCCAATCACTTTTCGCCGACGGAAATGGCGAAACCACCAACTCGCCATCGTCTCGCGGTCGGTCTCATCGTTGCTAGCGATTTCCTCGATGGTTTTCAATGTTTTTGGTATGGTTTTGCTCTCCTCAGTAAGAAGAAGCTTCCTATAGAGTTGGTTTTAGGTTTTACGGTCATTTTTCAGCCGTTCACAAGTCGAGCTATGGAGTGGGGTCGATTTTGAAAATTAAATAAAATTATATCCCATCCTTAGATTATATATATAAAGATATTTCGGGTCTTCTCAAATTGACCCCAAAACTTCCTAGCCGACTTCAATTGCGCCCACAACTTTTAACCGCATTACATATTGACTCCAAAACTTTAACTCCGGTCCTGAAAGTTTTAATATTTGTGCATTGGCCCCCTAACATTTCTGTTCTTAGGCAATTAAGTTCAAATTCAATTATTTTGAAGTCATCCAACTTTTAACTTACTCACATTAACCCCCTAAACTTTGGAATTTTAAACAAATGAGTCATTCTCTTATTTACAATTTAATCCCCTCAATTGTAAATATTTAATTCTAAATTATAATTAAATCTATCTCAAAATTAATCTAGCCAAACTTATCAATTTTATATTTTATTTTATTTTATGACCTCAAAATTTGGGGTGTTACATATTTAATTAATGTTAAAAAAATATTTAAGAATACAAAAAAATTTGTAAGTAATCAAACAATTAAACTATTAGAGTTTAAACTCGACTTATTATAAAATTAGAACTTAAAAAAGTCCAAACTCAAATCAAATTATAATTAAGTTGACTCATAAGCCCGTGAGTCGGACTAATTTTACACCCCTGGGCTTAGGGATAAGATTGATATACAAAGTAAAGCATGATAACACGTACATGGGAATTTAAGGGTAACTCTAAAGAGGTAACTAGATAAGATGGATTTTAAAGTACCAATGAAAGTGCTTCATATTTACTATTGGTGAGTTTGGTCCAATCGTTGCTAGTTCCAAAATTATTTTTGAATCTCTCACTACAAAAAAAGGGGGGTTTTAGTGACCGAATTTTTCGGTCACTAATTAGCGACTGATCAGTGACCGATTAATGACCGATCTAAAAATATTTTTTTTAATAAAATTGTGACCACTTAGTGACCAATTAATGACCACATCAGTGACCCCCTTGCGTCAATCACTAATTCGGTCACTAATTAGCGACCGAAATTAAATTCGGTCACTAAGTTGGTCACTTTAAATTTTCATCGGTCACTAATTTTAGTGACTGATAATTGGGGTCACTAATTCGGTCATTAAAATATAATATATAAAAATATTAAGTACATAAATATGAATTTCAAAATCATACATTAAACTATTGAATAATGAAGTATTGAATTTAAAGTTTTTAAAAAATTTACCATTTAAAGTATAAATTATTATGATTAAGTAAAAGTTTAAAATTTAAATATAAAACAAATATATAAAAACAAAATATTAAAAGAAAAGAAAAAGAAAGTAATTAAATTGCCCAAACCTTCCCCCCCACACCCGTGGCCAGCCCCCCCAAAACATTTCGCCAAACCTGCTGCCTCTCTCCCGCTACTGTAGCAATCCCTCATAGGTAAGAGTTGTTGTTGTTTTTTTTTTTTTTTTTTTTGTTAAAATGTTGGCAGCTGGTCGTCGGAGGCAGCGGCAGCTATTGGCGTAGCACCAGAGGCCAGCAGCTGCTGACCTCTGGTCTCAACCGGAGGTCAGCAGCAGCTGGCCTCCGTCGGTGGCTCCCACTTTTTAGTAGGAGCCACCAACATTTTCTATTTTTTTTATTTGAATTTTTAATTTTTTTTGAATTTTGTTATGATTATATAATATTTTTATTTAATTGTGCAGGTGTAGAGGTTGAAATTTGGTATATTTTTAGCATTGAAAAAGGTAATTATTTTATTGTGAATTTATAATTATATAAAATGTGTTTTTGAATAACTTATTAGTCAACACTCTAGGTTAAATTGTATGAATTGTGTTTTTTAATTATGTATTGATCAATATTTTTATATGTTGATTTTTTCTTATTGTTCAATTTTTGAAAAACAAAGTGTGGAATTATGTATATGTTTAAGTTTTTTCCCCGGCAAGAGATATGTTTTTTTTATTTTTGTTTATTTGGAATTGTTGTATATATTAATGATTGTTATCTTTACTTTATTTTTTAGGAGAATTGTATGTCTATTGTAGCATATCTATTAGTAAAAATATGTATTTTATTGTAGGTTAATTAGTTGCTAGGAGAGTCTAATGATATGTCACAGACATAATTGATAAGTGAAAAGGCTTTGATGTAGCCTATCAATTGTATATTTGGATTTTGGACTGTATCCATTTGGAATATTACGAGGATTAGTGTACATTATAGTTAATATTTTTATGTTATTATTTGTTGGCTTTCATTTGATTGTAATGATTTTGTGACCGTCATTGGGAAGCCCCAAGGATTTAGTTTGTAATTTGTTTTTTCTTCAAACACCGGCAAGGAGTTCATATCAGAAGATAATTACTTCATTGAAACTACTCATAGATTGCTATTTTAGTAGTTGAAAATGTATTGTATAACAATTTATGAAACATTGAAATATGACTTAATTCCTTAACTCTATGAATGATATTTTTAAAGCTTATTTCATTCTTACACTATAGTGAAAGAAAGAATTAATTAATGTTGATTAAGGAGGACATATAGAAGTTTACATGTGGACTTGTCAATGTTCCCCTCTATTAAATTGGATATTGGTGTTCTAGATGAGTTTTCATGATCCCATTGTAAGAAGTTTACATGTGGACTTGAGATGGGCAAGTACTCATCATCCAATTGACTTATTGAGAAACCAAGGAGGTAGAAACTTTCCATGGAATGACATTATAATTTTTTTATTTTTTTTTACCTTAACTCAAATATTTAATAAGTTCATTATTTAAAAATCAAATGTTTCTGGAACCAGTCCAGAAACTGGACTGGGGATAACACTTTCCTGGATTCCAGTTTATTGACACTTACAATTATATATAGGTTTTTTAGCTTTGTTATGGGGATAACACTTTCCTCAACATAAATAATCTTTCTAATTCATAATCTTTTCCATTTCTTTCATAAGATTTGTTCTTTTTTACAACTGTTTTCTTTGGTTGTTCTTTGTTTGTAGCCGGCACAATTGGCTTTTGTGGCACTCTTTGCACCCCACGCAATAGTACATTTGGCTTTTACTAATCAAGGTGACTAATGTTTCTTCCTTCTCATAACTTATTATCTTTAGTTGTCGTATTTAATTTTTTAATAACTGGAGGACTTTCATTTGGCTTTTCTTTATTATCCATGGAATGACATTATAATTTTTTTTTTTTTTACCTTAACTAAAATATTTAATAAGTTCATTATTTAAAAATCAAGTGTTTCCAGAAACTGTTTCCAGTTTCTGGACTGGAACCTGGAATCAGTCCAGAAATTGGTTCCAGTTTCTGGGTTATAGTTTCTGGAACCAGTCCAGAAACTGGACTGGGGATAACACTTTTGTAACTGGCACAATTAGCTTTTGTGGCACTCTTTTTTGTGGTGCTTTTTTGTGTGTGTATTCCGCTTTTGAAGATATTATTTTTGTATTGATATGTTTGAGCATGGCTAATAATCGAGTTGTTGGACTTCCTTATAAGGAGAAAAAAGGTGTTAAGCTTTTCAAATGATAGTTTAATATTTTAAAATTGCAGAAAGCATGTCTAATGAGCGAAATTGGATGTGGCATCGATTATATAATGGATTTTTATCTGATGAGTTTGATAAAGGCATTAGGGATTTTCTAGACTTTGCATGAGACACAGGTACCTGATCCACAACAACAGCATGAGGAGGGACAATCGAGTTATGATCAAAATTCATCTCATGCGAGGACAAGAGGAGACACACAAGGGAGCCATGCATCAAATAATCGTTCTAACCGTATCTTGATACAACCATTTTATGATGGGTATATTTCTTTAATCACTTTAAATGAAAATTGATCTCTAAGCTATTATGTCTAACTACTTAACTATTTAAATTATGTATTTTTTATTGCACAATTGCATAGCTTTATTCTAGAGTCAGCCACACGTAAAATATGTGAAATTTTGAGAGCCTATATGGGTCCATGGCCTACTTGGGAGAAGGTTCCTCGAGAATCACGAGATTTTCTCTATGAAAAATTCACAGTAAGTCATTAAATATTTTTGTATTGAAAATTAACTTTGTATGTTTTATAAGTTCATGAAATTCATCATGGTCTATGTTGTGATAGGAACACTTTTGTTGGTTGCCTGAACATGAGGCGGGTATTATACACTCATGGGAGCAGACTCATAAGAGGAACTTCAAAAACACCATCTACATATACAAAAAGAGAGCATTAAAGGAAACTGGTGGTGCTGACTCGAGAGATCTTGCAAAAATTGTGCCTCAGAATATGGTTTCAAGTGATTGGGAAGTCATTTGTAACACATATATGAGTGCACCTAACTATCAAGAGAAGTGTAAAAAAGCAAGGCAAAACAGAATGACAGAGAAGGATGGGTCAATCACCAAGCATACTGGCGGTTCCATTTCCTTTGCTGAGCATATGCGTAGAATGGTTTTTTTCCATTTCTAAATTCAATTTCATTTAATATTTAGAGCAAGTGTTAATGTTATTATTTTAATGTAGTCACAAGGTGGTATAGTGGTTAGCCAAGTGGAGGTTCATGACCGAACTCACCGAAAAGCACAAGGGAAAGGTGAATATGTCGACAACAAATCCAAGAGGGTCCAAGTAAGTGTTTCTTTTATGTTGAACATTTTTGGGTTGGAAATACTATTACCAAATTATAGAAAGTGTGTTGTACATACTTAATATTGAAAAGTTGAATATGGTTGTAAGTGTGTTGGAGTGTTAGGGCGATAATATTTTTAGTTTCTTTATTTGGATTTATTTCTTGGATTAAGTTGAGTGTTTTTTGGTAATCATGTGGCAATTGTTTGGATTTATAGGAACTTTTATTTTAATGGTGAAGATACTATATTGGTGTAGTTATAGGATATAGAAGAAGTGAATTAGTTATTTTTATAACTTATAATTAGAGCATGCTTGGTTGCAAGTAATGGTGATAATTTGTGTAGGAGTATAGAACACATGCAAGTAATCTTGACAGTAACTCAACTCTAGAAAGCTCCTTTGATGCACAAAAATGGGTTGAGATTAGTGGCGGTGCTATGAAGGGTAGGGTGTACGGTTATGGGAATACATTTCATTGCCGTGACATTGTTGCTACTGAGACCTCTTCAAGATCAATCAACAACCATGTTACACATGACTACTTGCAAGAAATAATTACAAAAGTTGTTGATGAGCATTTGGCTAGGGAGAGGGAGGCAGTTGCTAAGGAGAGGGAAGCGGCTGCAAATAAGGAAGCAATTTTCATGAAAATAATTGAAGATGCAAAGGCGAGGGAGCAAGCTTTAATGGCGACATTGACAACATGCATGGAAAAGTTGAATGCAGTGCATGGTGGTGGTTCGAATGACAATAACGGAGGTGACAATGAGAGTTAGTTTAATGGTTATTTGCCTATTTTTGTACTATATACTGTTGTTGATATTTAAACTTATATTTGGATGGGTTGGTTTAAACATATGATTTTGGATTATGGTTGTATGAATTGTTATTTTTATGCTTATGCATTGGTGGTATGAATTATATTTTTAGAGTTATAAATTGATGATGGACTATGATTGTGAAATATTCATTATACATTATTTTGAAATGGTGTTTAAAATTTTTAAATAAATTATTTTTGGTGCAAATAAATTTTTGTGACCGATTTGTGACTGAAACGCGGTCGGTCACTAATTAGTGACTGAAATTCGGTCATTGATTTGTGACATATTGTGGCCGATTCGGTCACTAATTAGTGACCGATTATTTTGTGACCGAAATTGGGTCACTAATTAGTGACCGATTCTTGATATTTTGTGACGGAATTTCGGTAACAAACTAGTGACTGATTGTTTGTGACCGAACTTCAGTCACTAATTAGTGACCGAATATTGATATTTTGTGACGGAATTTCGGTCACAAACTAGTGACCGATTGTTTGTGACCGAACGTCGGTCACTAATTAGTGACCGATTAGAAATCAATAACTAATTAGTGATCGAATATTGATATTTTGTTACCGAATTTCGGTCACTAATTAGTGACCGATTAGTAGTCAGTCACTAATTCGTCACTAATTAGTGACCCAATTGTGACCGATTAATGTATGGCCTTGAAAAAATTTAGTGACCGATACTTTAAAATTAGTGACCGATGGGCAGTCACTAATTAGTGACCGATGATGGTTTCGGTCACTAATTTGAATTAGTGACGAGGGTTTTAGTGACTGATGATGGTTTCGGTCACTAAATCGGTCACTAATTACATCAGTGACCGATTTTTGTTGAATTAGTGACCGATTTTTCGGTCACTAAAAGTCTATTTTTTAGTAGTGTCTACCTTAATTTGCTAGGGTTTTTGCCAGCATGATTTGTAATAACTTTCGATCTGTTATACTTTAAATAGTATTTAGCAATCTAAGTTAAAGTTACATTTAGATTTGATAAATATCGTTGATAATATTAAATTTTATTTTTTATTGATAAAGTTGAATTTTTTAAGATAATGTATAAATTGCTATCTTTCTTTCTTATTTATTGAAATGTCTTTTTATAAGAGATAACAATCATTTTACACACTTCAATTTCTTAGTATAGATTAAATAAAAACATTTATTTCTTTTCTTATACAATTTCTATGTATTTATGTAAATTTTTGGACAAATGAAAAAGAAAAAAATTATAATAAAATAGTAGCGAAGAGACTATAGAGTTGTAACATTAGATTGTAAATGGTAGTTATGCATAAATTATAGTTATGATATAAAAAGAAAAAATAGTTGTGATATATATGGATAAAATCCTACTTGTATGTGCCCGAGGAGATCAATGATATCTCGTAAGGTTTATCTTTCATATCTAATTTCAAATTTGGACACCATCTTTGTATTCTGCAATTTGATAAAAATCAATTCTTTCAAAATTTAACTTTAATAAAAATCAAAAACGATTTTCAAAAGATTGGTGAAACCTTCCCGATATATTTATTCAATCCATATATTAGTTACCATGTGGGCCTAACTTAAATTTGAAAAGAGTTGAATAACATGTTTTTGCAATATTACACAATTGTCTTCCTTGAAGAAAAAAGATTACATATGAATGCTAATAAATACAGGTCAAATCAAAATAATGACATACATTCTACAACACAAATTTTCTTCTTCTTTTCTCAATCCATCAATAGTTTTCATACATAATCCATTTATTTTAATCAATAAAAATTTATCTTTTTCTTCAAAATGAAAAAAAGTCTTTGAATGGAATACTAACTACAAACTAATTTAATTTTTTTTTTCATTGTTTAAATAAGATTAAATTTCAAAATGACTAGCAAAAAATTGGAAGCGAAAGACTGTTCTGAGGTACGCTAATATTTTATGAATTTCAAGAAGCATAGGTTCATGAAGGACCAAGGATTTGGACAAAAGGATATTTCATTTACCCTTGAATCTCTAATAGCATATAAATTTTGGTGTTAGTAGATTTTTTTGAAACATATTCAGCTTATTTCATATCTTTTATTTAAGTATATATTACTTAAGAGGATTACAAATCAAGAAATTATACAAATAATATCATTATTTCAGTTTATAACATCATCATATTCATATTCAATAATCTATTTTATACAACGACCAAACTTTGATGTTGGTAGAAGTTTCAACATATATTTTGTTTATTCCATATCATTGATTGAAGTATTATTTAAGAGAATTACAGACTATCGAATTATACATAATAATATCATAATTTCACTTTACAGCATCATTACATCCCACTCATATTCATTAACTTACTTATATAGTATCCAAATAGATGATATAAAATTTTTCAGTCTTAAAATAATTCTGAAAGAAAAGATTCCCATTTTATGTCTCAAACCAAAGGGATGCAAGATTATAAAAGAGATTAAAAAAATATTTCCAAGAAGCAATTCCAATAAAGCAACATAGTGCTTTAGACAAGTATCTAAGTCCACCTTGAACTATAAATAGTTTATTCCAAAGGGCAGCTCATTAGGCTTAGCAATTGCCATTGGTCAAAGGTATTTTATTATAAAATCCAATGGTTGATGCAACTGCCTACACCCCACATGCCTAGAATTATTGCTTACAACTTCAATAAACTATAGAGATACAAAGAATTATTGCCAAAGTTGGTATTCTTATTGACATTTTGCTAAAAACATTTCAAGTCTCAATCAAATTATTTGTAATGAATAGACATAGACTTGTTAGAAAGTTATCATCGCATTGTCATTTTCTCTCAATTAATGATTGAATATTATTTGAATTACGACGGTTTTAACTTGATAATGACCAAATTATCATAATAATTTTCTTTAAATACAATTAACCTTTTAGGTATATGAGGCTTTTTTAAAGTAGAACTTTTTGCTTGTAACTACATCTACTATGTAAATTATTTTACCAGACAAGTTGATATCTTTAATCATGACATTTTTAATTTTACGATAGTCAAATTATCATAAAAATTTATTTTAAAATACAGTTAATATTTTTTGTATTCTTTTTTAAAAAAATATAAAACTATTACTTTTAATTATAATTAATATATTTAACATCGGCATTTTTAATTCAGCCACAGTCAAATTATTATATACATATTTTTTTCAAATTATTATATACATGCTTTTTTTTTAAAGAAAGATAGAATCTTTTGCTTCTAACTATAAATGTGATGTGGATCATTTACCAAACCAGTTAGTACATTTCTAAGTGCAATAAAGACTAATATATGACTATGCTAACTAATTATTATGGTTTTAATTGAATGTTGACTAAAATGAAGAGAATGTCTTGTTGTCAAAGAAGTTTCATTGTGTGGTTAACTGCCTTTTTTAGGCCTCTATTAGCCTTTACAAATAGTATTTAATTGTAAAGTTCCATATGAAAACAAATAAATAAATAATTTTATAGGAAAATTAAATAAAAAATTGTAATAAGTTCCTTATAAATGAATTTTTTTTTATACCAAAAAATTGTGGGGAAAAAAAGAAAAAAATAGAAGGGTCTAATTCAAGTCCATTTCAACAGAAAAGGTCTGGATAAAAAGAGGTGTGGTGAAAACCACATATGACAGAAAATATACTACTCTCAACTCCAGTCAGCATTTGCTAGAACACTAAAACTGAATGCCGCTTTTATTTTATTGTCTTTCCTCCTTTCGTGTTTCTTGGGATGGCTCATTGATCGATAAATCAAAACGCAGAAGCCCTAGATTTTGGAAAAACAAGTATATTAGTTGTTTAAAAATGGGTTCTTGGCATCTGGGTCAGCATTGAAATCTTGGGAGGGGTATTATGGTTTGTGGGTTCAGTAACTATTCAAGAAATATAGAGAAAAGATACCAATTGAAAGATTTTTTGAGCTTTTATTTTAGTGGGTGATGTTCATGTTTTTTTCTTTGTTTTCATGCTCTGGCATTGATAAATTTTTGTTATTTCAAGTGTGAATGGTGTTGATTTTTACTGTAGTTTTGAATCAATGGCTAGGCGTCATGGGTGGCAACTCCCTGCTCACTCCTTTCAGGTTTGCCTTTTTTCCCCTCTTTTTCACCCTTTTTATAGTGTGATTAGTTGAAATTTTTTGAATGTGGGTATCTTGGGGGTGGATTGACTCTTGAAATGTGGGCTCTTTTTCTTGACTTTTGCTCGGGAGTTTGAAATAGCTGCCTTCTTGTTTTACTTTGTTGTTAATGTTCAATATTTGAAATTTTGATGATTGTTATGGATAATTTTAGAAGTTTGTTGGGTATATTTACCTAATTATGATGGTGTGAACCTCAAACAAGAGAATGCAAGGAAATTGAAGATGTTTTAGATAAATGTGCATAGGAGTAAATGAGGAAGGTAAATTTGGGCATATTTTGGGTAAGTTCTACTTGTTTGTATAAAGGAGACTTCGGTTGGAATCAGGTCAACTTGATCTTACTGGATATTTTTCATTTTTGAGTATGCATATACTGCAGATACGAAAGTAATATTTCGTAGGAATTAAAGAATAACTTCAATTCGTTGGGCCTTTGCCCTTGCCCTTTGGTTCTTTTACAGTTTTGAAGTATTCTACTGATTCTTTAGGTTGTTAGGTGCATAGTTTTCTGTATCGTACATACGATTGTGCCATCAGTTAAAAGAACAAAGCTGATTTGGTTTAGATGATAGACTACTTTGCTTTAATTGATTGGGCTTTTTTCAAGTACAGGAATTAAGATAATATCAATTAAGGATACACCATTCCTCTCTAATATAGTTACAGTTTAAGCGCAACGTAGTATCTGCATCACTTTTCACAATTATAGAACTTATTCCCACTTATATTCTTCTTAAGTGGTAATATATTGTCTTCATTACATGTAGGTTATATTGTACAAATTACAAAAACTATGTTCATTATTTATAATTTGCTGAATTGTGAGTGTTTTATCTAATGAGTTGCTGCATTTTGGTTAATCATCTTGTATCCACATTCTCAACTTCTTTTTTCCCCATGCAGGTGGTGGCTATAACAGTTTTTTGCCTATTATCTGTTGCTTTTTATGCATTTTTTGCACCTTTTCTTGGAAAGGATATCTATGAGTACTTGGCCACAGGCATTTATTCCTTCCTGGTAAGTGCAAATTGGAGCTCATTTATTCTTCTTTTTCCTTTGTTTCGTTTTTTTTTTTTTTTTTGTTGGTAGGGGAGGGGAACTCAGAATGTTTTATGCTTCTTATCATGCTTAGTTATTAATTCCAGGCACTCTGTGTGTTTATACTTTATGTGAGATGCACAGCTATTGATCCTGCTGATCCTGGAATTCTCATTGAAGCTGACAAGACATCAACCTACACATCAAATATTGGGACAGAGTTGCCTGGTAAATGACTTGAATACAAGGAAGACAGATCCTAAGTGAAACATATCCTTGAAAATGTTGACCAACCATTTCATAAGAACATAAAGGAGCTGATGCATTGTCCTATTGCATGGTCAATTGGCCGTCAGAAGATGACTCATTTATGCTTGTGTTTTTTTCTTAAGTACTATGGCTGAGTCTATACAGCACTTTGCATTTGATCTGTTCTTAATAACCACATTATAACTCTATCCCCATACCCAAACTCTTTGTTGATGGCTTGATGGTATTGATTAGGTAATTTATCCACGACTGAAGAGCCAACTAAAGTAGATTTGAAGGATGGAGGAAAATCTTACAGGCATGATTCTGGTTGCTGTTCAAAACTTGGAGGTTGCCTTTGTGGTTTTCTTGTGAAGGAGGACTGTCGCAAGGATGAAGGTCATCTACATGAACAAAATGGCGAGGAGGATGCTTTGTTCTGCACATTGTGCAATGCGGAGGTATAACACTTCATAAAGTTCTATCTATTTCAAAGGGGTAGATGATTAAAAAAAAAAAAAAAAAGGAACGGGAGACATACTTTTTATCTTAATGTAAGGGAGTTCCTCTGATTGAGATTTTGCTTGGTTTCACTATAGGATCTTTGTTGGGTAATGGGGGACCATTTGAGGCCATTACTGACTTTTCAATATTCTCATTTCTCTTTTGCTTTTAATCAGTTGGTGAGCCTGCCTGAACTCTTAAAGATTTTAAATGGCTTGACAAAGTTAAAGTAAAAGAAAAATAATTTACCAATTCTTTAATGTATACCAGCGACTTCTATCCTTTTCCTTCCCCAATTTTGCTAACATAAAAAGTTCTGGCTTGGAACTTTGTATTGTGGCACTTGGAAGACGTGGAAATTTTATTCCTGTGAGAGCTATATAAGGGAGATGAGCCATGGAATGAAAGAGAATCTAAAATAGAACTGCTTCTCCAAAGCTTTTCACTTTATGGGGGATGGGAGATGAGCCATGGAATGAAAGAGAATCTAAAATAGAACTGCTTCTCCAAAGCTTTTCACTTTATGGGGGATGAAATAATAACGGAATCATTATAATACTTTTCTTATATGTAAAGTATGAATTCTGTAGTCTACTTGGCAGGGTTCTAATATTGTAGACCGTCGCTTGTTTTGGGGGGGGGGGGGGGGGGGGTGTTGTCCTATATAGTGTTCACTGGTCTATTTGTGTCCCACTCAAGTCATACGTTGGTCAACATTATCTCCTTTTTCTGCCTCATAATGTTAGACAAATCATAAGAAAGGAAGGCAGAAGTTGAGTGGTTGTCAACAGATGCTTTTTTTACCATTTTTAAACACATTCTTAGCTGCCATAATTGCCATTAATTGTCTTAATATAACTATATTTTCATGCTCTTGGATTCATACCTTTTACATGCTTCTAAATTGATTATTTCCTTCCTCAAAACTCCGTTGAAGCCCCTGCCAGTGTCCCTATTCTTTCTAATTTGTTTTTCCTGGAAAAAAGTTAAGAAGATATGGAAGCAAAGTAAAGAAAGAATGTGATTCAAGTGTTCCCAACTCCTGTTGCCCTTAGATTTTGTGTCCCCCTCCCCCAGTTGTAACCAATTGCTTAATTAGTTCATATAGATCTTATATTTTCTTGTCATTCTCTTTCTTAGGTGCGCAAGTTCAGTAAACATTGCAGAAGTTGTGACAAATGTGTTGACGGATTTGATCATCATTGTCGCGTGAGTTTGATTTTCAGCTTGAGAATGAAGTTTTAAATTAATGTGACAGATCATCATGTTCCTTTTTCATGATTCCATTAATTGACTTATCAGAGAGATTTTCCTCATAGGAAAATCTTTTTGTTTTCATGAGCAGTAGTTTTTCTTTGGCTTTAGTAATGGACAAACTGTCTCTTTCGCCAAACATGGACGATGATCTTTAACTGATCCTAGTTTGTGTATTTGAATACTTGCAGTGGCTGAATAATTGTGTGGGTAGAAAAAACTACATCACATTTGTGTGCTTAATGGCTGCAAGCCTTCTCTGGGTAAGCTCCATGCTGAGATACTTTCTCAGTCTATCATTATTTATTTGTCTTCTTCATCTCTTTCTTTGTCGCTCCCTCGCCCCCCACCACCTTCTTGCCCTTGCTCTTGCTCTTCTACCAATCAGATCTATGTGTTTATCGCTCTTCTAATAAACATGTGCCGTTTTGTGTCAGCTTGTATTTGAATGTGCAGTGGGCATTGCTGTCCTTGTTCGTTGTTTTGTTGATAGAAAGGCCACTGAGAATGATATTATCAGCAGGCTTGGAGATGGATTTTCTCGCCCCCCATTTGCTACTGTAGTGGTACATTATTTTACTTTTTGCTCACACTTCCCTACATGCCTCTGTCTATTTTGTGGATAACTTAGTTTCAATTGTATACTTTGTTGCATCTTTCTTTCCTGTCTTTGAGATCCTAAAAATGATAATTACAAGATTTAAAACTTAAAAGTTGCAACTTGCAAGTTCGCGTTTGGGCTTCTAACTTGAGTCCCTTTAGGAAGCATATAATATTAGCAATTAAAGAGAGATCAACCATGCTGTACATATGAGAAAATAGACTTCTGGGATCCTGTAATATTTTCTGGACCATGGAATCTTTTATTTATTTGCTTTGTCGTAAGACAGGTTCTGTGTGGTTTCTAGCTTACTATGGTCTAGTTTTATCTGTATTTGAATTGCTATCCCAACTGCACGTTTATTTCATAACTGGAAATTTTTTTCCTAACATTCGATTAATATTTGTATTTTCTCTGTTTCAGGCCTTGTGTACAGCTGTTTCTTTTCTTGCAACTGTGCCTCTGGGAGAATTGTTCTTTTTCCATATCATTCTTATCCAAAAGGTGCATGTTTAATCCTACTTGTTCCCTTTCCCTCAGTATCTGTGTGGACATGCTCTGTGTGTGTGTGTGTGTGTTTGTGAGCACGAATATGTGAAGGCAAAGGAGCAGTTGGCAATAGGGATGCAAACAAGTCGAGCTGAGCCAAGCCTCGGCCATTTGTATTGGCTTGATCTCGAGCTCAATCAGTTGAGCAATATGAATTTTGATCTCGAGCTCGAGCTCGAAAAGCTCGGTTGTTCTGTTATGTTGGAGCATAGGCTTGAGCTCAATATATATATGCTATTAATACATAAGTAGATATTTTGAAAGAAATGTAAAGCCTGCAAGCATACGAACAAAAATTATTTGGCTTGAGGTCAAACACCATAAGCCAGCTCGATAAGCCCACTAGCCTACTTGGTTTGTTTGCATCCCTTGTTGGCAGCACAATTCTTATTCTTATTTTTATTCTTCCCCCTTTTCTCTAGGGTATCACAACATATGAATATATTGTTGCTATGAGGACCCAAAGTGAACCTCCTGGACCTTCCGTAGATGGAAGTGGTGATCAACAAAGTTTTCCTTCTTCTCCGACTAGTTCTGCTGTGACTGCCATTAGCGGACGAAGCTCAGTTGGAAAGGGCCTGCAATATAAAGGTGCTTGGTGTACTCCACCTAGGATATTCACGGATCATCAGGTACTGTTGGAACTTCTTTGTTTTCTAACTCTGCTGATTTTGTCTTTTCTCAAAGAACTCTGGAGCTTAATTTGAAAACTGCATAAAAATCTCTCTGTTTGTATTGAAATCCAAGACATTCTCTTACTTTATATATTCGTTTAAAAGAGATTAAGAGTTGATGAGCATGCAACTGAACCATCACAGACTGTATTGTGTGCATATTTACCACCACTACCACCACGACCAACACCACCATGATTTTCTTATATACTACATGTCATTTGCATCACGCAAACCCACTTTTCTTGTTTGTTGTCTGATCTTTATTAACTGTGAATCTTAGGTTTTAACTTGAACTTTTGCTATCACATCGTTACATCTGAATTCTTTATGGCTCGTTGGACAAGAAATTTCTGATTACCTTGTTGTCTCCTTCCCAGGATGAAATTGTTCCTCATCTGGAGCCGGGACGATTACCCTCAACGGTTGATCCAGATGCCGTACAATCTGATAAAGGGAAAAGAGTGTCTCAACGTCCTGTCAGAATCAGTGCCTGGAAGCTTGCAAAACTGGACTCAAACGAGGCCGTTAAAGCTGGTGCAAAGGCTAGAGCTTCATCATCTGTTTTACGTCCCGTGAGTTCCAGAGCTCATCCTTATGATGCCGACTATTTATCTAGCACCACCATGAGCGGCAAAAGCAGTCCAAATAGTACAAGGCAAGTATATTATGAGACTAATGCTAGAGCCGGGACATCAAGGCTATCGCCAACCAAGAGCTCCTATCCACCTAGCCAAGTTAGCCGGGACGACACTGAGACATGCGGTCACAGTATTAGCAATTTGAGCAGCCCTCTTGCCACCAATCTAAGCCCATCTCCATTAGGTCAGCAGCATTCTTCAAACAGAGATCATTTGAACCCAATATACCAATCATCTACTGGGCAGTCGCCTTTATCAGCAAGAGCCGGTGAAGCGAATGAAGCCCCAGCTGGCGACAATGTGGGCCGAGCTCCAATGAGGAAAAACAATCTGGGAGTTACAGAAAGTACAAAATCCTCGGTATATTGGGATCCAGAAGCCGGCCGGTTCGTCTCTGCTGCCACCAGGGGCGTTGGTTCTTCCTCTCAGGTTTCTGCAACTGAGCTTACATACACAGGACAGTCTATCTTCTTTGGAGGTCCGCTCGTGAACGAACAGTTGAATAGAGGTACGAGATCTGGAAGCTCGCTCTCATCTGGTCCACAGAGAAGTTCGACCTCAAGTTACTACCAGCAGGGTCGATCACAGCGTGGGGGGCAGCTTCCTGTATTTGTGCCCAGTGATTCTCAACAGCAAAACCAATTTTCGGCGCCACTGGAGTAATATTTTGATCTGAACATTACTTGTAACTTGAGAGTAGAATTGGCTTTTTGCTGTGTTAATTTCTTACAAACTGATTTCCCAAGCATCTTTCTTTCTTTCATTTTTCTTTCTTAACCTTATTTCATGGTCCATGATGACTACGGCTGTCAATGAGTTTGATTCAGCGGGCAAAAGATTTAGGTTGAATCTATCTGGATCCGACTTTAATCTAAATAATCATAATCTTATATCATAAATAAAGGTCAATCATTTTTTCTAGGGTCTAGGGTCTAGGGTTGGGTTTTGAGATGGACTGCATTTTTACGGATTTGTGGTTATTTCATATTTGCTTCTGTGACTGTCGAAAATTCATGCTAGTGGGCTTTATTAGGGGACTGATATAGTGGTTGGGATGGTACGTTTCCTTCCCAATTTGGGTATGGGAGGGGATACAGATCTCTTAACAACAAAGGTGTAATCAAGATAAATTGACTACAGGCAAGCTACAAGGCCGCCCTCGTCTTATGAAGATCCAAGTCGGGATGAGCAATATGAAAGGTTTATTTATTTATTTATTTTAATTTCAAAGTTTCAATTTTTTTTCCTTTTCTATAGCTTGAAAGTTGTGATTCTTCTCCACTGAGCAACCGAATGAGATTTTTAGATTTTAATCTTCTTTCATGTAAAACTAAAATTATTGAAACAATTTATTTATACTATATTTGGTTCATGGATTTTGGTGAGAAAAAGAAAAAAAAAATGCTAAGAAAAATATTTTTGATTGTTTGGTTGATAAGGAAATTAATAAAGAAAGAAAAAATTGGGGAAAATATAATTTATATAATGAAAATGAGTTTTTCTCACAAAATGATGAGAAAAATGAGGAAAAAACCTATTTGAACTCTCTCTCAATCTTCAACACATTTATCACTCTTTTTTTCGCCATCTTTTTCTTCATTATTTTCTTTAACCAAACAAATTTGAGATTTTATATTTTTTTTCTTTTCTTTTCTTTTCCTTTTCTCTAATACTTCCCTTTTCTTATCAAAATTCTTAAACCAAACATAGTGTTAATGTATATAGTACATCTGTTTATGACAAATCAGGAGATAATATTTCAATAAAAAAGAAAATGTAGAATCTCCCACAAGTTGAAAGGAAAAGAAAACTCGAGCAGCATCACAATAGCTGCAAATAAATTGCACAACTAGCTAAACAAAATATAATTGGCCTTGATTTTGAAACAATTAGGTCTAAATGCATCCATATAGGACTAAAAAGAATCAAATTGACAATTTTTTTTTAAAAAATTTGCGACTAAATTTGCCCAATCCTCAATATTTTATATAATAAATACATATCTTTTTATTATTTTTTCAATTAAGATAAACAGATCTAACATCTCATTCATTCTCATAACAATATATTTCAAATACAGTTAAGTGTTTAAAGTGATAGAAGTTCTTGTTTTCTGATTTTCTTACAATTTTTTCAACTTTTGTATTTAAAAAAAGAAAAAAACTCATTTTTGTAGATATACCAAACTTAATTTTCATGCGCAAAGAAAATATTAAAATAAAAGAAACCATATCATAGCTCCTTAATTTTTCAACTAACAAGATCTCCACAAAAGTGGCATCTTTGTAATAATCCCCAATTCCGTGACTAAATCTCTACCCGCCCCGGTTCAATTCTGTTACAGCACTTTTAACAACTCCCTTGAACCGGCCTTACTCTTCTCTTCAATGCTCTCCTACATTTTACTATTATGGGAACCTGTCATAATATGATCTAATGCATCCTTCTTTTTTTCTTTTTTTTTTCCCAGATGAAATGAAAATGAAAAATATTCATATGTGATCTGAAACACAATTTTTTTCCTTTTTTATTGATTATTTACAAAATAAAAATATATGGCCGGAGGAGGAGGAGGGCATGGTGCCAGGGAGCTCGACAAGACTCCGACATGGGCAGTTTCATTAGTCTGTGCAGTTATCATTATCATTTCTATCATATTAGAGAAAACTCTTCATAAAGTGGGAGAGGTATTTTTTCTCCCTTTTCTTGTTTTGTTTTTGGTACATTTTCCAGAAAATATGGCCATAATTTTGAGTCCTGAGAAGATTTTTAGATTTGCAGTTTCTCAAAGATATTTCTGGGTTTTGAAGGTTGATTATGATTAATTTTTATTTAGATTGATGGTAAAATAGATAGATTTTTTTTTAAATTATTTTGGCTTTTCTTGATCTGTGACACCTTTCCCTTTTGAGCTCTTTTTGTGTTTATATATTTAAATTTTAGGCTGGTTTTTTGAAATGGAAATATGGTTATTAGGACATATATATTCCCATGTTGTCCATTCATAGTTTCTCTGAAATGTGATATATAAGCAAACTATGAATTTAATGACTCGGTTTTTATTTATTTTCTACTATTATAGTGTTTATTATCCCTAACTTTAGCTTATATTTGTAGACCTTTCATAAGAGAAAGAAGTTTGCATTGGTTGAAGCTCTTGAGAAAATTAAAGCAGGTAACTTGGAAATGTAGAATTATGGAACTATTCCATTCAAAATTCAGTATTTTTATTACATAAATTTTGGTTCCAAGTCCTGAATTCGACTCGGTTTTTTCTATCTTTTCAGAGCTTATGATTCTGGGATTCATTTCCCTACTTTTAACATTTGGGCAGAACTACATTACCCAAATCTGCATTCCTGAAGATATCGCGAATACTATGTGGCCGTGTGAATTTAAAGTATCCCATGACTCTCATGAGGCAGGACATCATCGGAGGCTCCTATGGCATGAACATAGAATTTTGGCAGCCGACAGTCCAGGCAAAGGGTGCAAACTTGTAAGAATGTCTGAATTCATTAATATTTTCCATTTTGTCCATTTGTTTATATGTTTCTAAAGTCAAAAGGGGATGTATTTGTGTTTATTAAAGAACTGATCTTTTCTGAATAGATATTGATCCGACAAGAATGTTTTTAAATGATAATAGGGATATGTGCCTCTTATATCAGCACACGGACTTCATCAGCTCCACATCTTCATATTCTTCTTGGCAGTATTCCATGTCTTTTATAGTGCTATAACAATGATGTTGGGGAGGTTGAAGGTACTTTTTTCGCGAAAAACACTTTTAGAGAATAAGATGAAGTGTGTTTCAACAGTTGTTGATAATATTTCCTGCTCATCGTGCAGATTCGCGGATGGAAAGATTGGGAAAGGCAGATTGCACAAGAACATGATGTATCCAATGGTACTAATTGTTGTCCCCATTTATGACTGCTTAAGTTTACTGATGCTGTTGAGTGACTTCGTTTGAACAATGTTTCTTAAAACTATGTTTCCATTTTTCTTACACAGATCCTTCGAGATTCAGACTTACACACGAGACATCTTTTGTCAAAAGCCATACGAATTCATGGATGCAAAATCCTATCTTTTTTTATATTGTAAGGATGTGTTGATTAATATGGGACCTTTTCTGTAGCATTATCATACTTTTATGTGAGCTCATGCAGGTCGATTTTTATCACTTAAGACAGTTTTTATGGCCAGATTCTGAGGATTTTTTTATACATGCAACTTTTTCAGGTTTGTTTTTTCAGACATATGTTGTATTCAGTTCAGAGAGCCGACTACTCAACTCTGCGCCATGGATTTGTTTCTGTGAGTTCTTTTGAGTACATTTTTCTAACAGGAATTGATAATCTATGCATTACTTTCTTATGAAAACATCTGTATAGGTCCATTTGGCTTCTGGAACTAAGTTCGACTTTCAGAAGTACATCAAAAGGTCATTAGAAGATGACTTCAAAGTTGTTGTAGGAATCCCGTATGATTCTTATTTCTCTTAGAACTGGTTTTTATATTTCCAGACGAAATAGGAATATCCAAACTACATACATATGTCTTCTTTCTAACATAAGTAATGTCCTGCTGCTGCTCTCAGTCCGCACTTATGGATGGCTACTATGATCTATCTGCTTCTGAACGTTAAAGGTAATAAAAATACTTCTTTAGAAATGATGAAAACAAGAACAAATTCTTGCAACTATCCTTGAAACTTATTACATCTATGTCGTTTTCAGGAGGGCAAGCTATGTTTTGGCTGTCGATAATCCCCTTAGTGGTAAGAGGGTTGTTTTTTGTAAACGTTATACTTCATTCCGCAACTTTCTGAAGCAAAAACAAGACAACCTCTGACTACTTGATCGGTTAAAAGCTAATCTTAGCAGTTGGGACAAAGCTTCAATCGATCATAACTCAGATGGCTATAGAAATCCAAGAAAAACATGCTGTCGTTCAAGGAATTCCACTTGTGCAAGTCTCTGATGAACATTTTTGGTTTAGCAAGCCAACCTTAGTTCTTCATCTCATCCACCTTACTCTCTTTCAGGTTGGACTGGATTTGTGCCTCTACTTGTTTTTTTTATTCTTCTCTTATCTTTTCAAACTTCTCTTACCACCTCCTTTTTTTTTATTCCTTTTTTTTTTTTCATTTCTTCTTATTAATTTTACAGAATGCGTTTGAGATAACATACTTCATTTGGATATGGGTACAAATCTATTACTCTCTTCTCCATTTTTCCATGTATGATCCGTGTATGAATGGCTGAAACTACATATTTGTGTTGCAGTATGAATTTGGGCTGCATTCTTGCTTCCATCGTTATTTCATTCTTGCTGTTATCAGAGTTGCTATTGGGTAAGTCTCGATGATATATATATAAACACACACACACGTCTGCATTAATCTTTTAGCAGAATTTCATGTTTTCACTTTACCAATTGCATCTTCTGATGAAGTTCAAGTTATTGTCTGATTTATAATCCAATTCTTTCAAAGGGCCATGCAGAACCCAATAACACACAAGGATCATACTGGAGGAAACTTTTATGATATGAATGCTTGCAGACGAGCGGGATTGTCTACTTAAAAACTAAAAATATGTAAAATGGATTGATTGACGGAGTTGATTTTCTTTGCAGGGTAGGAGTACAAATTGTATGCAGCTATATTACTCTTCCACTTTATGCACTAGTTACACAGGTAATTCTATGCCCATAGCAGAATCTTGGACTGAAACTTTTCATGTTTCTTGAAACGGGCTCGATTGAATCAGACCCGATTAAAAAAACGTGAATTTTGGAGTGTGTAGACATTTTATATCTTGTGAGGCGATAATTTTTGGTGTTGTGAGCGTTTCCCTATCATTTCTGATTTTGATTTGCCAAATTTTATCAGATGGGATCACACATGAAGAAGTCCATTTTTGATGAGCAAACTTCCAAGGCATTAATGAACTGGCATAATAAGGTAAAGAAGAAAGGCGACCGTCCACGTACAAAGAAGTTAGGAGGGAGTCCAG
This sequence comes from Jacaranda mimosifolia, assembly GCA_018894105.1. NCBI lineage: Eukaryota > Viridiplantae > Streptophyta > Magnoliopsida > Lamiales > Bignoniaceae > Jacaranda > Jacaranda mimosifolia. The sequence continues at coordinate 1,531,292 of CM032131.1, read as the reverse complement.
GAGATTCACCAGATCATTCTCCAGACGCTAAAACTGCTGCCATTGCTATGACCAGCATTGAACTGAGTACTGATGAAAACTCGACCTCCCCTGTGGAGACGGCCACCAACATCACAGTCCAAGAAGATGTTGTCGTCCCGGGAGATGGAGGGACCAAGGACTTGCTAACAGGCCCTTGATCAAATCAAAATATCTTGATTCCTGTAAAGCTTAAAACGGAAGCAGACTGGAAAATGGCATAGAAAAAGATCTATCCATCTGTCTGTCTGTCTGTCCGTCCGGCCCATTGTTTAGGTAGACAAACTTGATATGCCTAGAGATGGATTCACTAGACAATGTGACACTTCTTCAAGACTTTGATGTACTTAAATTTTTACTTTATTTGGCTTTTTTGAATGGCATTTATAGTTCTTCTCATTTGAACTTGCGATATTTCTCTTGTATCATCACTTGGTTCTACACATATCTCAGAACTACTATGATGTGCAGTGGTCTATATATGGACATGATCTTAGGAATGTCATTGGTTTCTGCTAATTCGAGGGCAACCAAAAGCTTTGTCTTGAGTGAAAGCAAATCAAAAGGGTGCACAAAACGGGAAAAGTTTGCTTTTTTACAAATCAGGAAAACATGCTTTCCTGTACAATGTTTTGAATTCAAGTGCCACAAGGTTGTGTGATTATCTATATCATTACTTCATACTAGGACAAGCATTGGTGACATTCATTGGAGTTCGTTGAATATCAATAGTTATATTGCATTATTTTATAGATTTTTTTAAATTCTTTCCTATGTCACTCCTTTATCGGATAGGATCTTCAGTTCTCAATTTGTGCTCCATCTCCTATTAATTGCACTTATGGATGAACGCCACACGTATCATCAATAGATTAGTTCAACGGTGAAGTGCAAATGCCGTGTAGTGCTTTCTAAATTTTAGATTGAACTGGACTCTGTTGAGTTTCTGATTCAATGCAGTGGTTCATCTCTTTGAGTATGTATTGCAAAAAAAGTATAGATTGGGAGTATAGAAAAGAAATCATATTTTCTGCGCCTGCGGTGACTTTGAAGAGGAGACTAAGATGAATTCCTCATCTTTCTTTCTTTTTGTGTGTCTCCCCATTGTGGGACAAATAGCAACAAAAAGAAAATTCTATTTAAATTGGATAGTAATGATAAAAGATTTTTTCTTCCCTCTTGTGTTGCCCTGTCCACCCCCATGTATATATATAATTATAACTTGAGTTTTTCATACAATCTGAAAGTAAAATTGAATTAAATGCTACTTTATGTTTCGTGGAACCTTGCCTTCTTCTAAGACTATTCTTTTGGATTCATTTTCTTTTATTGGTTGATTGGATATTGAGCTTATGAATTGCTCATCTTTTATCTTTTGTTCCCAATTTGTGCTCCACTTCCACAAGCCGACAGTACTTTGTCTTAATCTTTTCATGCAGACAAGGTAATCTCTGGTGAGAAGAAAATACTAATGTATCATATTTTGGATTTCAAGTCCACAACGAGAACCATGGCATTTATTTTAATTTACATATAGACTAAACGATACTTTGTTTTGAAAGATTCCATGTGAACATATGAGTTTCTATAGAAAATAGTCAATGCCCTGAAACGAATTGCTACAGCTAAGTTGTTCTTGCTGGTAAGCTGAGGATCCCATACAATTAAATTGCTGAAAAGATAAACTTGATGCCATTTTTTCCTCTTTAATCAAAACATAAAAGCCCTCAAATAGCGACCTTAACGTTTGCTATCTCTGTAAAATTTCCAAAATAGAACCAAAAATTAAAGAAAAAATTAAAATTCACATACGACTATAATTAATCAGAGGAGAATCAAAGGCTTCCTAAAGCATCAACATAAAATAAGGCAATAATCCACATTCAACATGATATTTTATCCACGTTCAAAATTGAAGCCAATCTGAAGTTTTTCTAGACGTCCAAATGCCGCCGACGAGTGTTTGTGGAGCTGATCTTCCTATTCCCAGTTTGTTCTCTTTTCTTTTTTTTTTTTTTTCAATTGCAGATAGAGCGGATCTTTCCTTCCACTGCCGAAGTTCCTGCAATTCTGCTGAGATCATTTATTCAATGTGACATGTTTTTATGACAATTTGTTTTTTTAACAAATGAAATTTTCATCTTAATTGGCATTGTATATAGTTTGATTAATCGATGGAATTCGAGATATAAGCTCTTGAAAATCGATGTAAAAATGGAAAGATATGTTCAAATTTAATTTTTTTTGGCACATTAACAATGTATTTTAAATTTATATTATATAATTGATTAAATTACTCAAGCAGTCAAGCTCCAGTGGGATTATGTAAGAAAGTATTTTTAAAAACTTGGCTAGAGTATATATCTATATCTATACTATTTAAAAAAGAAACCCCCTTTACACCCTTAAAATAGAGGTTATTGTGCTGCTACACCAAAATTTATTTTACCTAAAATAATCCTACATCTATTTATATAATTCTTTTTTAATTTTAAAAGAGTATATAACTATCCACTTACTCCATTTCCCCATTACCAGTAATTTGTTCCCCACTCATTAATTGATCCTCACATTATCCATAACTTCCAAGTATTTTCGGCCATGGTTAGGATTTTCTAAGGTATTATTGTGAAGGTAGTAAATTAATATCCCATATTACTAATAATTCTACTTTTTTCTTTTAATAAATTGAAGTGTATTATTTTTTTCGCAGATTATATTTATTCCTCCGGCTCCTCTGCAAATATGTTTAGGTGGGTTCTTCGTGCCCTCTCAAATTGGATTATTTTGTTGAATTTAAGTTCTTTTGTGTATTTTATTTGTCTGTTTAACTTTTTACTTTATTTTGACTCATAATAGGTAACAATAATTATATACCCTAAAATGGGTTTAAGATGATTTAAGTATGATGGCGTAGTTCACTTATTTTTGTCATTTTATATAGTATAAATGATAAATTTACACAAAAAAACATATTACACCTAAAATTATTGATGTGTGCGCGAGGATCGCATGCAAAGTTCGCTAGTGATATAGAAAAGAAAGACCTATTATAAATTCATAATAACGATTATGTTATATTACATTAAATTTTGAACTACCAATTATACCCTCAATTTTAAATTTAATATCAAAACCTCACACGACATGAAATGAATTATTCTTTATCTATACTATATAAAAAAATTAAGTGTTCTATTATTTATTAATACAATTAGCATTAATACTATGATAATCTATATTTGTCCATTCAAGAATAGCATACCACGACAATTAGTATACAAGTAAATATAGCTTATTTCCTAAAACTCATTTATCACTTATTTCCCAATGCCAGAAAATTTTCAAACCTGCCAAACCTTAAACACCATCTTCAAAACACAATGTACAACTCCAGTACATTTCTTCTCTTAATGTCTGATTGGATAAGCAGGCAAAAGACAAAATAATATATTATCTCTGGTTAGTTGGCATTCTCCAACGGCCATGGCTTCCTTAAGAACCTTTGAGAAATTTACACTGAAGAACCCTCAATATTGTTCAAAACTCACAACCCACAAAGAGCAAAAACTTGCTATTTTGCCATTGCCCATTTCAAGAAGGTCTGTAATTCTCATTTCTGTTCTGCCCTTGAGCCTTGTTGCATTCCCCCAAACATTGCTTGCTAGAGAGAGGCGCAATAGGAAGACCATCCCACTTGAAGTCTATCTCACCAACTGTTAGTTTCTTTCTTTTATTTTATCTTATTTTATTTATTTATTTTTTTAATTGTTTGCAGCAGTTTCTTGCATTGTTGGCAAAAAAATTGAGTTCTTGTTGTTTGTTTGAGCTTTTCTGTTGTTGTGGTTTAATAGGTTTTTGTTGTTATTGTGCTTGTGAGCACATTTCTTGAGTTGCTGCCTTAGTAATTGACGTAGGAAATATGCAGCTTTTTTTCTTCATACTGGATTCTTTGTTTGCTTATCAGTTTTTTTACAGGGAATGAGATTATTTTTTATTGGACTACAAGGACTTCTTGTTTTATTCTTTCTTGTCTTAGATATCGTACTGAAATGGCAGATCTTTTCTAAATTATATGGAGCTATACATTTGTGATTTGTTGATGACTTTGATGTAATTTTACTAGTTAACAGCTGCTTTATCATTATCTTTCTAGGTTGCTGCCTGTTAGGCCAAGCAATTGAAGTATCACAGTGAACTTGTAGAAATCTCTTTCGGTTCTTCTGTTCATTTTCCCCCTTTCAATATGTTCCGCGCATTAGAATTTCTTCAGTTAGAATTCGGATTTTGAATTTTTCACTAGCTAGAGTTACATGTTCTGGTACTGAACGCACGTCAACTTGTCTATATTATAGATAATTGGGAGTTATGATCAGCAACACCTACTACATTGCTTTAGCTCAATAGTTGTTCTTGTTATTTCATCTATCGGCCATTGTGACTTGACAGAAAACAAAGTTGTGCTTTCCATATGCCTCAAACTCAAAACCATGTGTTGCTTGTCAATGACATTCTCAGTATTACATGAACAAAATGTATTTATATGATATTGCAGAAAAATGTAAGAGCATACTGTTTGAGCTTATATACTACAACACCTTTTGACCAAAAATTGACCGGCAAAAGGCGATTGGAACCTATAAAATGTTAACAGCTATGTGGTGTGGTGGATAAAGAACTCTTCAACATCATGACTGATAAGGTGATAAGTTGTGATCAATGTTTCAATAGGCATCCATGGGGTGCCTCTAAGGGCATGCCCCAGGGCAGGGCATTCTTAAAATGTACCTAGTGATAGAAGGGGGGGGGGGGTTACCACTTGGGTGTATGCCTAGTGCCCCCATAAACTTGTGCAAACTCCAAGTTTGAAAAAATTACTCTGAATCCACAGTTCGTTCATCAGGAAATTCTTGTACTAGCAGATATCTGCTTATCAAATCAGTTTTAGTGTCTATCCAAGTACATTGTCTTAGTCTCTTTCTAGTTCTTAAGGGACTTACAAAGTATTTAATAATGTTCAAAGTCCATTTTTATGGAACTTAAAGTTAATATATGAGTTTGTCTTAATGTATGATTAGTTTTCCAGTTGTAAGTCTCAGATGCAAACACATCTCCTTTTACTAATTAGTTCTATTCTGGAGCAGCTGATGGGCTTAAGTATTATGATCTTGTTGAAGGGAAGGGTCCAATTGCCGAAAAAGGATCAACTGTGCAGGTCCGTTTACTGTAAAGATACACTGTATTTCTATTTTTCTTCAATAAAACAGCATTTTCTTCTTTGATATCTCCAACAAAATCTCCCTTCTCCTTATACATACTAAATTCAGTTTGATAATTCTCTGATTGCCATACAAACAGGTCCACTTTGACTGTATATATCGCGGTATTACAGCCGTGTCAAGTAGAGAGTCTAAACTCTTGGCTGGAAATAGAATCATTGCCCAGGTTATTAAATTTTAGCATTTTACTTTTTTAACTATTTCGCACTCATCGAGTAACAAAGATGTGTGCACGTCTAAATGAGCAAAATACTGATACCCACTTATCTTGTGCATTTAAGTAGCCTTATGAGTTCCAAGTTGGAGCTATACCAGGAAAAGAGCGAAAACGTGAGTTTGTCGAAAATCCAAACGGTCTGTTCTCTGCTCAGGCTGCACCGAAACCTCCAAAAGCTGTGTACACAATAACTGAGGGGATGAGAGTTGGTGGGAAGGTAACGTTAATGTTTCCTCACTCAAAATGTTCTCTTCTTTGTGTGTGTGGGCCCCTCTCATTTCAAATTGTATCTATAAACAATCATCCTTTTCTTTTTGATCATTTTTCCTCTTTTCATTTTGCGTTAATATAGTTTCCGTTTCTGGGATGCAGAGGACTGTAATTGTTCCTCCGGAAGCCGGTTATGGCCCAAAAGGAATGAATGAAATTCCGGTAATGCTTCCTCCATGTTCATTGATTTAGTTTTCTATCAAGATCTAATCAACTCCTACACTCGTGAACATATTAGTCGCAGATTCGAGTGCCATAGAAGGTAGTATAGGAAAGTAACAACAATCCTCACTAGTAAAAGAAAAGGAAAATGAATAGTTTGGTGGTAAGCTCTCATCCCTGCGAACAAATCGGTCGCAGTTTCGAGTCCCATAAGGTAGTTTGGAAACCAACTATGGTCCTCATTAAATTACAAATATTTTTAGGTTTAAGCCTAAATTTGACTAGATTTATTTATTACATATGGTGAACATGAAGTATGACTAATGTAATACGATGAGAAGAGCGACCCAGCAGAACCCATTCTACTATTAAGCTTCCTGAGGTTTTTGTGTTTTACTTTGCAGCCAGGTGAAGAATTTGAACTAAACATCGAACTTTTGCAAGTAACACCACCCGAAGGAAAGTGATGCAGGCCTAGATCGAAAGGAGGTTGTATGTAATCCTGAGCTCTTCAATCTTGTGCTTCTTTTCTTTTCGCAGAAACGAATTCCATTCATATTTATAGCAGTAGGATCCTATTCAGACAAGCAACCTTTTCATCGCACCTGTTCTTTTCCTTGACTTCCAAATTTTTGACTCATAGGTGCTGTTAGCTGTAAACAGACTTGTCTTTGAAGGGAGCTTCTTTATCCATTGGCAACAATGTCTCTTTTCTTTTTTAAGTGTAATATAGCCTTCTACTGCTGTTATAGAAGCAAATAGATAAGCTATATATATATGTATATGTATGTATGTATATTTTGTTTATTCTTTTCCACTCCTTTGATAATTTTTTTTAAAAAAGGAGCTTATAAGATCCCCAAATGTTAGGATTTTATAAGCTTTTTTTGAAAAAGTAAAGACATCCTAACTTATTTTCAAAATTCTAACGACTTTTTTAATTTTAATTATAAAATTGTCATTGCTAATATTTTATAAGATTCAATATATTATTTTATCCAAATAGTTTAATAATTCAATTTAAAGATAAGATGTAGCATTTTAGAAGTTCCTAAAACATCTTATAAAATGTAAGAGTTTATAAGATCTTTTAAATAAGTTTAGCCAAATAATAAATAGGTTTTGATGAGTTTTGAGCTTGATATATTTACTTCTTTTCTCTTCCATACAATTTACCATTTGTTTTTATATTTGTCTACTAGTTTTAATTTTTTTTATTGGCTAATGCTATTTATTTTGTAAAATTAATATTGACAAATAAGGATATTCTTTGATTTTCATGTATGGACTATTCCTAATATTACATACTTTAACAGACAAACTAGGGCTGTCAATGGGCCGAATTCGAACTGGATCATGATAGATCTGAATTTGAATCCGATAATTGTATATCATATTCAAATCCAACCCAAAATCCTATAGGATCTTTGTTATTATTACTGAATTCGAATCCAGATAAAATTCGATATTCGAAAAATTATCCGAATCCGAACACCATCATATGATCATATATTTGTTTTTTTTTTTTTTCTTTTTCTGAAATCTTTAGAAGAATCCAATTCCAAAAGCATTAATATAATATATTCACATTCATTCACATGATAATGACTAAGTTTTTGATAATAGTAATTGTTTCACAGTATAAATACATAAATATTACATTTGATTCTACAATCAACTAATACAAGCTTAAAGTTATAAAAAAAACAATTGTTTCTAATCAAATTAAGATTTGCTTGTATTCTGCTCCTATTGTAAAAATAGGATATCCTAACATTCTACTTCTACTACAAAAATAAGAGCAAATAATGTAGACAAAAGTTCTTGCTATTGCAAAAAACATTCTGCTCCATATCTATTCATTGTACTTCCAAGATCATTTCCTATTACAAAAATAGAAAAACAAGTAATAATAATGCAATTATATAGATAAGTTCAAAATCTAAAAATTTATATGAAAAACACCTACTATATTGAATAGAAGCTCATTACTTAATCCAAAGAAACCTACTTTAGCAATGTATTATGATCCTGTACGATGAAGAAATGAAATCTTGAGTTATTGTGCAATAGAAATAATTAAAAAGTACCATGAGTTTGATATATCATATGAGATACTATTATTAATATTAATATAAGAAAAGTGAAAGCCAAAAATAATAGGAGAAAAGAAATACCTACATTAAAAGTTTAACCTAAAGTAAGAAGCCAAAAGACAATTAGTTAACCATCAACAGCAACTCATCCATAAGAAGCCTGCAAGAAAGAAAATAAGACCATAAAAATAAATAAATAATTGTTGTTTGATCGTATGAAAAAGAAAGATAATTGAAAAGGAGACAATACCTTCTATGAAAGTTAAGATTAAGATTTGAACTTCAAGTTAGAAGTCACTGTAAAATGACGAGACATTATAAGATAAATGCATCAATATTAGTACACAACAAATAGTCACTAAAAATGAAACAATATTATACAAGAGGTAAGTTGTTAAAACCTTTTCCAGTTGGCAACTCAATTCAATATTGCCGACACATCAAAGCTTGCACTGCATCTTCACCTATAGCATGACAACATGGTTCAATAATATTTCCTCCAATCCTGAAAGCAAATTCCGAAGCAACTGTTGATGTAGAAATAGCAAGGACATCTCGGGCTATCTTTCCAATAGTAGGAAACCTAGGAGCATTGTCTTGCCACCAATTTAGAATATCAAATTCAGCTACGCCCCCAATTATTGGCTTATCCAAATACCTCTCAAGCTCAAACCTTTGAGAAGCAATAGTGTTAGCATTACGAGTTTGATCGTCCTACTAGTCAAATCCCGCCAAGTTACAACCTCCAATGTCACAAGATTTTGTTAAGCTAGAAATGTTACAATCAACAGATTGTACAAATGATGAAGATATATCATTTGAATCATCAGTGTATAGCAAAACAAGTCCCTAAGTGCTTTTTGAATTTTCACCAAGTGAATTTCAGCACCAATATCATAAATCTCATTGAAATAAAACTCAACAAGATCTAATTTGAAGCGAGGATCAAGAATTACAACAAGTACCATAAGGAAATTGCACTTACTCCAATATTTTTCAAACTTTTCTTTCATCATCATAGCCATAATCTAAATATAAAATTCGGTGTGATCCTCCCACTTCATTATAGCATGCTTGATCTTACAAACAATGGGAAAATAAATATTGGAAGTCGGATATTTCACACCTGAAAGTTCACAAGTGGCATCATAATCTACAAACAACTTCTCCACTTTCCCATTCCGCTTTAGATGGATTCGACTTGAATTTTTTATGCACTTGTTCCAAACGTGAAAATGTTTCCTTGATTTCAAGAGCACTTTCAAGCATAAGATACATCAAATTCCATCTATTCATAATATCATCACTAGGCTACCTCTTGTTTTGCAACTTCAATTGATGTAGAACATTTTTAAATTGTTATTTTCTTTGAGGAAATGCATTTACACCATTTTCCTTGACTTCAAGAACACTTTCAAGCATAAGATACATCGAATTCCATCTATTCAGATTATCATCACCAAGCTGCCTCTTGTTTTGCAACTTCAATTGATGTAGAACATATTTAAATTGTTGTTTTCTTTGAGGAAATGCATTTACACAGATAACTTATTCCCTTATTTTTTGAAGCATATTAGATATTGCTTTTAACCCATCTTGACAATAAGATTTAGGATATGAGCAGCACATCTAATGTAAAGCATCTATCCATGCAAGGGAAGTGACCCTTGCTCACAAAGCCATGTGTTTAGAACTTTAGTCATCACATCATTTGATGTTGCATTGTCCACAGTTAGACATCACATTTTTTTTCTCAATATTCCATTCTAAAAGTAAGTCTTTAATGATTTCATAAAGAGATTTGCCATCATGTCTAGACTCTACATCTGTAAAAGAAAGAATTTCTTTCTTAAAACCCACCCATCATCAATAAAGTGGGCAATTAGACAACAATAAACAACTTGCTGAGTACCATTACTCCACATATCTGTCATCAAACTTATACGAGTAGGTAGCTCATCAAGATGCTTATACAAATTTTCTTTATCCTCTTTGTAAACTTTTAGGATATCAAATCTTGACGTATTTTTGGAGATAAGTTCGAACTTAAGCTGCAGATTACTCAAAAATATCGCAAATAATTCATGTTCAACCATATTGAATGGATAGTTATGCTTTATCACTATCCTCACCATGTCAATTCTAATCTTTTCTTGATCAAATTTGAAGTTTTTTATTTTGACATTATCTTCATCCCCCTCCCCAATAGTTTGGAGTATTTGTTGGTCTTTAACTTTTTGATTTCTCCAAGGACACCTGATTAAGTGATTTCTTAGGTGTGTAGTACCACTAGTTCTAGCATATGAGAATTTCCTTTTATAGTGGTTACATATGGCCTTTTCAACTTCATCGGGACTTTTGACTTTCTTAAACTTTAGCCATACATTAGAAGTTTGTTTTCTTTTTGTGCGTCCAAGTTCATCACTTTCGTTTTTAACATCACTGGTTTATGCCATTTCTTTTATGAGTTTAGTACTTGGTAATTATTACATAAACACATAAGATAACAAATTAATAGTTATATAGTAAAAATATACATAATAAAATATAAAGAAATGCATAAAGAATACACCAATCAATCTAAAAGTATGTATATACAAAAATAAGAAATATGGTATGATCATCAAGTACAAATTAACCTTAAAGGAATTCTAAATTTAATAAATCCTATTCAAATATAGAAACTGCAAAAGCAATTGATATAAATAATGCACGCATTGCTCGACATATAACAAGAACCCAATTATCTATATTTATTTTCCAAGGGGGCGTTTGATATGGAATTTAGACAATAGGCGAGATTATATTAGTTGGAGATTGGGCATAATTGAAAATTTTAGTGGTGTGTTTAATAGACCGGATTAGATCAACTATTAGTTGTCATTCCAATCTTGCCTTTTCCAACGATCCTGTTTGATATCAAGGATTCATTTTGGAAGTTCCATTTTTTCCCCTGGTAGGCTCCTCCCACTACAAACATAGAAATTAACTCTTTTTTCACAGAAAAGAATTCAACTAGAATCTGTTTTCCTCAAAGGCACAGCCCTTTCAAAAATCCCTAAATTGCACAAAAATTAGGCTTCAAATTTCAATTCGCTAGTAGCAAGAGCTCCGCCACACAAATTCTTCTCTTTGTCGGCCACGCTAAGCTGAACTTATAGTTGCCGCAAGCCCTGTTGAAATTTGCGATACCATCGCCCCTTTAGCGATTGCATAGTTCGTATTTGCGAGGTAAGTATAGTTGTCCCATTTTTGGCTTTTTTTTTTAATATCTATTATTTGGGTTGATTGGCAGAATTTATTCGCAACTGTAAGTGTATGTGTTCGCAATTGATTTACTTGGATTCCACAAGACAATTAGGCATTTCATAGTTAATCCAATCAGACATAATTATACATTTAGGTAAGGTGTATGTTTCTAGAGTACAATGATGGTGTTGTTGCCTTCTTCGTTGTGCGAAAGTAAGATTTACTATGTACGGGTTACATATACTATCCAATTGTTAACTCTATGTCGGGGTTAAGTTATGAATAGAGATGTAAATGTAGTTTGTAAAATGTTGTTCTGATGTGGACATATGCAACTATGATTTTTCATAATTACAATTTATGTAATGTGGAGTTGGAACCCGAAGCAATGCATGATCTAATTAATCAAAACAATAATTTATTGCCAGATAGTTTCTAAATTTGCATTTCATGGAATTTCTGTGAAACCGAAATGGCCACCTTACTTGGAATGCATTGCACCGGCGTCAGATCATAAGAAATTTCTCGACAAAATGATTTCCCAAAATAAGATTATACTTCATTTTTGTTTTGCAATATTTCATTGCTTCTGTAGTTAGTGAGAAATGTTTCTAAAGCCATCACCACATTGCTCTTGCAGTGGAGGACAAATGGTACTTCGTCAATCTCATACGACCAAGAATCCTGGCAGGTGGTTTTACAAATGTCCCAAAGGGAACAACCACGATGGTCATTTCTTTTGGTGGGATGAGTACCATGGGCTTCCTTGGAATTATTCACCAGTAGAGAGTGAATCACAAAAATCACATTCTCATAGATTCAATCCGGGTTCCTACGTTCATAATCCTTCAACATGTAATGGCTCAAAGTCGCATAATAGTGGAATCCTTGATCATGCAGAGCAGAGTGAAAGCTCATGTACAGTCCCCTCAATTCATAACTCTTGTGATCAACGGCCTGAGTTGTATGCATATCCAAATTCTAACTTGAAATATGCTATGGTCTTCGGAGGTTATCTTGGGTGCGGTTGTGTTATCGTTGTTGCCTTTGTTGGGCTCTTGTTGGGGTTGGTCATTAGAAAGCTTGTGTTGTAATCAAGGACAGATCTAGGATTTTGAGACTGCCGGGGGGAGGGGGGCTCAAAATTATGAACATAAAAATTCAAATACAAATTTTATGATTTACTAAATTCGAATTACATGTCGTCATCAAACTTGAGCATGATGCTTTTTCACATCATAAAATTCATAAATGATCGAGTTAATGTCAAAACTTTTAGTAATATTTTTCTCAATATAAGGAATTAAACAATTGGCTAAAAGATCATCTTTCATTTATTTTTGAGCCTATTTTTGATAATATTCATAGTGAAAAAAATTCTCTCACTTATAGCTGTTGAAATAAGAAGAACCAATAATAAGTGAAGCAAATGATGATCGATTACTCAAATATCTATAGGAATTACAATATTCAAACATATATTTAATTATACATCATTTGATCATAAATTTTATTCTTTTCATAAAGTCCAAAAGCATATATAATTCTGGATTATTTTCAATACATACAATAAGTCAATAACATATATTTTATAATGCATATAAATAAACACTTAAAATATATTATAAAACTAAAGATGAAGATAATAATATGTACTATTTAAGTAAATAGAAGATATAAACACATGTTAAAGACAAATAAAAATTAAAAAGAAAAAGTTTTTTTTTATAAATATTTATTTATCTTTATCTCTTTGTCTCAATCTCTTTGAAGTCAAAGATTTTAATTTTTTTGTGAATTTTTATAAAGTTATAAAGATTTTTCTTGGCTAGATCCCATAAATATGTTTTCAAACAAATAAAACAGAAGTGTCCTAATGAACCCAAACTAATGATAAATTATTTGATTGTAAATATGGTCCCAAAAGTTTATTTTGAACTTTCACAAAATTAAAATAGGTAAACAATTTTAAATATAAAAACAAAAATTTATTTCAAAAATTAGAAACTATATATGAAAATAGGGGGGATTATTACTAAAATTTCAAAAATACATAGAAATATTACAAAAGTTAAAAAAAATATATATATAAAATGTTGGTGGGCCATAGCCCCCTTGCCCCCCCCCCCTTGGATTCGTCATTGGTTGTAATGGCCATTTTCTTTGCATAGGCAGCCGTTTCAATATGTTTTTAATAACTTCTGTTATAAGTGTGTTCTCTAATGGGAACCTTGTATGATTTTTGTTTTGATATATGTGTTCTATTAATCAATATGTGTCAAGATTGCTCTATCGACAACATTATTGCCCAACCCTTTATTTTTAGGGATGTTCCTAGCCATATTAATATCATTTGGAAGGCATATGTACACAACATGGTTGTGGCTCCACCTAATTGAAGGTTCAAATAAAGCCATGCTTGACACTTGTTTAATAAATATTATTAAATTTGAAACAGTTGGGTAAGTAACTACATTTTTGCCATCGTTATCACTTACGAATATTTCACATTTGATCGTAAAAATGCATACAAATTTCCTTAGATTAGTGACCAATTAATTCATTCCACATTAAATTAATATAGATGGTGGATATAATTGTTGTGAATATATAAATACAAGTAATTTCTTATCTTGAAATACATATTATAATTAATTATTTTTACGACTAAAATATTCCATTCTTTAGTTATATTTAATATTTAAACTATTAGTGAATTTGGACCTTTTTTCATTCACAAATTTAGTGTGATGTTTACCTAATATGTATCCATAAATGGCCAACAACAATTCTTAACCACATGAAGAGCCCGAAATAACTGTGAAAAAAATGAGCCAAAGTCAATAATTTTGACTCTGACAATTGCACACACCTTGCCAACCCATGTTGGCATGATTATGAAAAGCCAATAAGAATCTTTAGGTCCCAAGAGGGTGAAGGTATTGGCGTTAGGCTTTCTTTTGCAGCCTTTTAGCTTCTGCAGTGGCCATTCACATCACATGGGTCATATCCAAGAAATGTTAACTTACAAATGTAACGAGGAAATATCTACAATTCATATATATGATATGAATTATTATATGTAACATGTTAATTCAATTAGTATTTGAATTGAATGAAACACACAATGCATATCACCAAAACTAAATTCAAGCAAAAAAGTAAAGGTTTAAAACAACCTAACACATCACAACAAAAAAACAAACATCCTTGAAATCCCTACAACCCTTGAAGACAATCTATTCATCCTAAGACATATAATGAGCTCCTCTCCACAATTGGTACATATTGGTGGCCAAGTTATCACGTCAATTGCTCCAATCCAACGAGCTCTCGATCGTTTGAATATAATCGACATCCATATCTGAAGTCATATCATTACTGTCCAACACAACCTCCTCAAATGGGTCACATGGCATCTGTGCATGAATGTAATTATGTAGAAGTGCACATGCTAAGATTATCATGTTCTGAGTCATGATTGGATAGTACATTGTGCTCCTTAGGACAACTTATCGCCCCTTTAGGAGTCCAAAAGCCCTCTTAATGACATTGCTCGTCCTAGCATGCTTCATGTTGAAGTATTCATGGGGTTTTGTGGTGCCAATGCGGCCGCACTCCAATCATCAAGGTCGTATCGGGTGCCCCGATAGGGAGTCAAAAACCCTTCAGAATTGGTATACCCGGCATCATATAGATAGTAATTTCCTTTGAAAAGGTAAAACCAAAAAAAATGAAAGGAAAAAAAATAGTTATAAATGAGATTAGCATTCAAACTAAGCATATAGTTAAACAGTTTACAGAAATAAAACATACCAACAGGAACTTTGAGGCCATTTGGTTTGCTAACAACTGCATATAATACCCGACTATCCACAGCAGATCCCTCGCATACAACAAGGACATATATGAAATTCATTTCACAATTGCACACTCCAAGAACATTGACAAAAACTTCACCCTTCTTGGACCTATACCGTGTCTGTTTGCTTAATGGAACTCATACTTCTATGTATGTACCATCCAGAGCCCCTAGAACACCTTAGAATAATAATAATAATAATAATAATAATAATAATAATAATAATAATAATAATAATAATAATAATAATAATAATAATAATAATAATAATAATACCCATTTCAGTTTAAGGAGATCCAACAATTGATTATGCATAGTTGGATCATTGGTTTATATGAAAATACCTTAACGCATCTCCAAGTATCATTAGTACATTCATCATCAACAGGTTGAGTTGTGACAAGGAGCAGTGGACTAATCCTGATAACTGCTTTAAGACATTACTTGAAATACTTACTAATTGTGTGACCAGATCATTTAAAATTGTGTTTGACAATCAGATTCTTCTTATGATGTGCTAGAATTGACAAAATAATGGCAAATTTCTCAGGAATGCTCATAAACTTTTCTTGGTGCAACCCCCCTAGGTGTTCCATCAAATAACATAGCTGCCAAAATGTACCTCTATCCATACGCAAGTTATCCAAACATGCTTGATCGTCGACTTTCACAATCTCTCTCCAATGTTTTAACTGATCCGGTATCCTAGAAATTACACTCCATCTCCTAGGTATCCGAGTTCGTCTACAAGCTCACCTCTCATAACGCATACAGTAAGCATAATAAAGCCGATAGATACAAATAATTCGTCACAGCAAAAATACATAAATCCAGGCCAAAATAATCTTTTTCGTATTCCAATCCATGCGATTCTTCCAACAACAATCCTAAAGGGGCATGAATTAGTTGTGCTTCAAATAACTTAACAAAAGGCAAATCCTTTGAAGCATATAACAAATGTTTGAAGAGGATGACATCATTTTAAGAATCAAATAAAATGGTCCCAAACTCAATTGCACATACATTGCAGACTATCAACTTAAAAACCTTCATAGACTGAAACACTAGAAGCTATCAAACTTTTGAGGAAAAGTACATATTATGCACAAATTGACCACAGTACCTTAGTCACATAACAATTCTTCACGCTCAAATAATTTGGAGATGTACACATATGTATACTACATATTCTGCAAGTCAAGATGCATATGAAGATAGAAATTTCATTTTTTGGACACATGATGGCATACTGACTGAAATAATATAATAGAAATTTAAATCAAAGAATTATTCAACAATCAACCAACCTACTACGCACGAGTGACCTAAGTTGAACCAAAGTATAAGCACAAGTAGTCGAAAAATAGGCTTCACAGAAGATGTTACTAGTAGGTTGTTCCGACCAAGTTTCATACGCGAAGCCAAGAGCTTTTCCTTAATTGTAATTGCTACCATGATATGAAGAAATGATGTCCGGAGCAAGAGATCCTGGAAATTAAAGCGAAGCAAGAAAGTCAAGCAAAGATTTTTGCAGAAATTAAAGAGGAATTACAGCAACTCAAATCGGCACTATTATATGGAATTTGGGGGAAAAAATCTGATATCATACTTCTGGTCGGAATGGGTTCCGTCAATTTCCGAACGGCATGTGAATTCAGCCAGAAATGCAATGTTTATGTGATAACCTAGGGTTCAACTTCCACACATCTTTTCCAGAGAGATGCTACCTTGTTGTCTGTGCTAAGCAGAGTTTGATATAATCACAGTGTGGATTTTTTGCACAATAGCAAAATGGGGCAGCATTGGAATTACACACTCATAATTAAAGGTCAAATTAGATAGCTCATTTTCAACAGCTGCTTGAAATGAGGGTGCGATTATTTAATCGCACTCTCATCCCTGAGATTTCAATCTCGTGTAATTTGCCCCACAATGGCGAGCCTTCAATTTTGTGTAGGCCAGCCATTTTTTCATTGAGAATATCAAACAAGCATATAGACAAGATTAGCAGACCCAATTGCTAATAATAGACAGTATCAAATGCGCCCCAAAAGACATTTACTGCATATTTGATTCTTGTAAAAAAGGCAAGTAGCTAGGACAATTAAAGCTCTAGAAATTTCGCTGAAAATCAAGTAGAAGACTTTTGCGATTCTCACATATATATATATATAGATTCAAATGCAGAAACTGCAAGAAACGTGATATATTTTCAATTTATTCTTATGCAATGTGGATATTGTTGATGTATAATCACTATCAAAGGCCACCAATCATTTGCCTATTTTTTCCTTTTGCTGTCAAAAGCATGCTCATATATCCAATCATACAAGTAAAGTATCCACAAGATCAGATATAACAGGAACTACTTAAAAAATAAATACAAATCCATTCAAATACACACTATTTTAGATCATTAATAAATAAATAAATAAATATGTAGACAAACTCAAAGATGAAGATAAGGAAAATGTTTACCAAATTTCTTTGGTTCTTCAACAAGCTGGAAAAAAAATACATTATAGTTCAGATCATTAAAAAAATATATAATATGTACACAAACTTGAAGAAATATGTACACAAACTTGAAGAGAAGGAAAGTGTTTACCAATTTTATTTATTTTTTTATTTTTCAACAAGCTAAAAAAAATACATACTATTTCAGAGCATTAAATAAATAAATAAATAAATAAATATATAACGAACCTGAAGATAAGACATTTTATCAAATTTTCTTTGGTTTCTCAACAAGCTAAAAAAAAAAAAGATAAAAACTCAATTTAGAAACTATAAGCCAAAATATTAAGTACATAAATTTGAAAAGAGAGCTTACCCAATTTTTTCAAGGGGTAGAAATCCAAAAAATGAAATAGAGATATTCCCTTGTGCTTGAAAAGGGGGTAATCAAATATTTTAGAACATAAAAAGAAAAAAAAAACATTCTAGTTCAAAGTATTAAAAAAAAAGTAATATGTACAAAAACTTGAAGAGAAGGGAAGTGTTTACCAATTTTTTTTTATTTTTCAGCAAGCTGAAAAAAAAATATACACTATTTTAGAGCATTAAAAAAATAAATAAATACGTAACAAACACGAAGAGAAGGCATGTTTACCAAATTTTCTTTGGTTTCTCAAGAAGCTAAAAAATAAAAAAAATAAAAAAAAATAGATAAAAACTCTAGTTGGAAACCATAAGCCAAAATGTTAAGTACATAAATTTGAAAAGAGGGCTTACCCAATTTTTCAAGGAGTAGGAATCCAAGAAACGAAAGAGAGATTTTCCCTTGCGATTGGAAAGGGGGGGAAATCAAATATTTCAGAAAATAAAATTGATATTAAATGTTTTATGCATACATATTTGAAAATAAAGAAAAAAATTACTCACCAAGTGTTCAGATTTGTCAGTAGAAAAAAATGAAGTGATGAAAGTGAACCAGAGGTGGATTTGAGGTGAAGTGATGAAAACCCTAATATTAGAATGTCTTTCTATATCTATATATATTGGACCTCAAAATATTATTTGGGAAAATCACATTTGCCTATGAAAAAATAGTAAAAAAAAGTCTTTATACATGTCCTTTTTTGAAATATATATCTTTTTCTTTTCAAATAATAATGAGTCAATGAATGGTCCATTGTATTTTGAGGCATGTTTACCAAATTTTCTTTTGTTTCTCAAGAAGCTGGAAAAAAAAAGAGATAAAAATTAAAGTTAGAAATCATAAGCCAAAATGTTAAGTATGTAAATCTGAAAAGAGGGCTTACCCAATTGTTCAAGGAGTAGGAATCAAGAAATGAAAGAGAGATATTCCCTTGTGCTTGAAAAGGGAGAAAAATCAAATATTTCAAAAAATAAAATTGATATTAAATGTTTGTATGGGTATATATTTGAAAATAAAGAAAAAAATTACTCACCAAGTGTTTAGATTTGTTAGTAGAAGAAAATGAAGTGATGAGAGTGAAGCAGTGGCTGATTTGAAGTGAAATGATGAAACGCTAATGAAAGTGAAGCAGCGACGGATTTGAGGTGAAGTGATGAAAACCCTAACGTTAGAATATCTTTCCATATATATATAGTGGACCTCAAAATATTATTTAAGAAAATCGCATTTGCCTATGAAAAAATAGTGAAGAAACTGTCTTTATACATATCCTTTTTTAAATGTTTGATGCATTTATATATCTTTTATTTTTTCAAATAATAATGAGTCGATGAATGGTCCATTGTATTTTGAAGCATGTTTACCAAATTTTCTTTGGTTTCTCAATAAGCTAAAAAAAAAAAAGAAGATAAAAACTCAAGTTAGAAACCATATGCCAAAATGTTAAATATGTAAATCTGAAAAGAAGCTTACCCAATTTTTCAAAGAGTAGGAATCCAAGAAACGAAAGAGAGATATTCCCTTGTGCTTGAAAGGGGGGGGGGGAATCAAATATTTCAGAAAATAAAATTGATATTAAATGTTTGTATGCGTATATATTTGAAAAATAAAGAAAAAAAAATTACTCACTAAGTGTTCAGATTTGTTAGTAGAAGAAAATGAAGTGATGAGAGTGAAGCAGCGGTAGATTTGAGGTGAAGTGATGAAATTCCTGATGAAAGTGAAGATGGAAACCCTAATGTTAGAATGTCTTTCCATATATGTACATATATATATATATAGTGGACCTCAAAATATTATTTGGGAAAATCGCATTTGCCTATGAAAAAATAGTAAAAAAAAAAAAACATCTTTATATATGTCCTTTTTCCAAATGTTTGATGCATTTATATACCTTTTTTTTTCAAATAATAATGAGTCAATGAATGGTCCATTGTATTTTACTTATTTGCTTTTCGTTCCATATGAATAATATATATAGTCATATAAAATAGTTATATTTTTATATCACACTCTATACAATATGATATAATATGTTTTTACGTATAATTACCAAAAAAAAATAATATATCTAGCTATATATTGTTATATACTTATGTCATATATTATATTTATACATATAATTAATACAATAAATATAATATATAATACTATATATATTTGAATTCGGATTATTAATGGATTGGATCAGACAATTCAGTTAGAGAGCATGCTTCTAACGAGAGCTGTTTTCAGAATTATTGGATCTATGGTGAGAGGCGTGAAGCAGACCTCTCTCTTTGTGTAGGGCTTACAATCGGTCTTGTCGCTCGTTTATGTCATTTTGCTGGTCTAGGAGTAGCTTCCCTGCTTCCAGAGTCTCCGGCCTTCTCTTATGGAGCAACTAGCAGATCATATCCTTCAAAAATTTTATCTGTTAAAGATCCTAAATAATTGGATTGAATCCAAATCGGATTCGAATTAAAATTCACTCTATTGACAGCCCTAACAAAAACAATGTGATCATTTACTTTGCCACATGTGTTTTTTGTAATTATGATATTGATTGTTGTAAATCTCAACTCAATTTTATAATGTGTGATAATTTTTTTTTTTTACTATATATTTCCATAAGGCCAACTTCAATAATATTTTTTTATATAAAACTAACACTATTATATATAAAATATTAATAACAATTTTAAATAAGATATTATATTGTATTGGCCTAATGTCCGTATTTTGCCATTAACATTGGATTTTACCCTTGGAAATATTAGTCCAAAAATAAGAAGAATATTATAAAGAAAAAAAAAAAAGAAAAGAATGCCAAATGTAATAATATGTAATGAGTTACTTATGAACCCATATATAATCAGGAATAAAGGCATATTACCAAATATTAGCCTTTGGATTAATATATAATAAAAAATTATCGAAAGCTTAAACTTGATGCAAATTACTTTGTGGATGTTATATTTCACGTACAATTTAAAAGAAAATAGTGCTAAATTTGATCGAATGGTTTTTATCAAATCTCAAATATATTCATCAAACTCAAGTATGATATTAATTGATATAGATCTTATACGATATTGACTCGAATTCGAATATAGATATTAATAATTAAATTTGAATTTGAAGATATTGATTTATTCAAATGTAACCTATCGACCAACCTACTCAAAATCAATTGATTTATTGAATGAACCTTAAATTGTATTGAAGAGACAGGTCCTTTGGTTAGGCCTCTGTAGGCCACTGGAAATGTCCAATTGGAAATGGCAATTTAATCCGTGATATGTAGGTATTTGCTCGCTCCAATTCGATGAATTTGAGGAATTTAATTTTTGATCAGGTACAGAAATGGGTATAGAAATACTCACTTTGACTGTGAGGATACGGGTTTGGCATAGCTCTTTCCCCACTCCAAATCCACCCCCAAACTAATTCGAATGGATACCTAATTGAGGATTTGAGATCGAGTATGGGGAATTTGTACTTCCACCTCTACCTCTGCCTTTATTATTCATAAGTGTGATGTTGATTGGATTGATTTCATAATTTAAAATAAATAGTTATTTGATTCTTAATGTTATATTTTATTTCTTTTATCAAAATAATGATGTGTGAATTGTTTACTCAAAATAATATAATAAGTATAATTGAATTTAAATTCCAATTATAATTTGATGTTGCATAGAAATAGAGTAAGGTTTTTTCGATGGATTACAATTTTGCTGGTTCTTTTCCTCTAGAACACGTGCAGAGAGATCTTTATTTCTTGAAAGTTCTCCAACATTTGTGGTCTTTTGTGAATGATTTCTTATGCCTGAGTTCTTTTTGGAACTTAGTACTTATAGATTTTGTCATGATGCGCTTAGGGCCATTAGGGTTTTTCTGCCCTTCTTTGTGGGTTTCATTTGTCTTTGAGTTCTCTAGCCATTTCACAGTTGGTCATATGCAAGGTGTAGTGATAGAGTACAATAAAGAAAAATTAGAGTTATTCTCTTTTTCTCAACTGACTAAGATAGTTGTTGTAGACTTGGTCAGGATAAGTGTCTACCTCACCATTTTAATTTATTTTTATCACTTTTTCTTTCTTCATAGTATTATATGGTTTTTTTTATTTTTGTGTGTCTTTGAACTATTGAGTGCAAGGTGGAACTTGGTGACGCATATGTCTTGCTAAATGGAGGGGGTTGCAGTGGTGGTGACTCATTTTAAGGAGGAGGTCGCCAAATCAGCTCGACGATAGAGTTAGAAGGAGGAAGAGCTAGCTAAATACTGAAAGAGCATGAGCACTTAAAGGCAAGGAATGCTAAGGAAGTAAGCACCAGGGAAAGGTTCTTGGATTGTTCTACTAGGAAGAACCCTGTTAATTAGTGTTGCTCGCAAGGACACAGTCAAAGAGTTTAAAAGTTTTGATGAGTTGTTCAAGGCTGTTGAGGTGGAGGTGCCAGTGATCCATGAGCAGACCATCTAGAGTTGTCGTCGTATTTTGAGCAAGATGGAGAGGTACCCCACCGAGGACTTATTAGTGCTAGACCCTACTATTTTGGTTAATCTTTTTATCAGAGAGTCTAGGAAAAGTTCCGAAATTGGGGCAAAAGTTGTGATAGAGTAACCAACTGCAACGGTTCTGCATGAATGAAGGCATCTTTCTCATAATAGGAATAGTAAGTAAGGTTTATGGCTTTTGTTTAGGACTTGATCCTACTTAGCATTTTTCAAATGCCTAAGTAATGCTTTGGCACATATTTTCTTTCATATTGCTATTTCTTTTGGAGGTCAAGTGTTGGTCGAACGTTCATACAACATCATAAGTGTTTCTCTCTCTTTTTGGTTTCAATAAAGTTCTTCATTCTGGCTTACTTTATGCTTGTTCATGTACTTAGCCAATTGAATGACTAACAATCAACATCATGGGGCTTAGGTCTTTCTGCTTCCTATTAAGCTTATTTTATGTGAATTTTGTTGTCTTTACAACATACTAAGTGCATTTTAAAATTGAGATTCGTGCATAGAACTTGTTTGCGTGAAGTGCACAATAGCATGTTAAAACTCGTATTGCGAACTTCAAGCATTCTTTCAAGGGTTTGGGCGCCTTTAGAGGGTGCCACTCTCGAGCGTTCGTGCCAGACACTTCTCTTGAGCATCTATATGGGGTACCAATCTCAGGCACCCCTGCTGGACGCTCATTTCAAGCACTCATCTCGAATGTCCTTTGGGGCTTCTTAGGCGCATGTGGTAGGGTGCCCATCAACTTCTTCCTCTCTCTCTCTCTCTCTAGCACCTAGGTCGCTTCAAAGCTCATTGAGGGTGCTATGTTTCTAACATTCATCTGAGACTTAGTGAAATTTTTTTGCTAGGTAGCACAAGTACTTCATCAATTAGGTGAATTTCAAGTACTCATTGTTGATGTAGTCATGGAGCATGATAAAATTGTTCTAAGGAGATGCGGAGCCTTTCTTACATCAACTTCATTGTTTACCTTTTAGGAGGGTTGTCACATGCCTATTAGAGGGCATATAGTGGGCTTTTTCATAATAGCTACCATGTGCCTCCCGAAGGGCTGATAATGGGTTTATTCTTGCAACCATGTACACTCAAAGGGCCGTATAGTGGGATTATGTTGTGCAACTACCATATGCTTCATGGAGGGACAATAACGAGTTTATACCTAAAGGTCTTTGAAAGTGCTTCGGAGGAAGATATGCGGCCATGCAGAAAGTTGAAAGCAAAAGAAAAGACATTGTAATGTGAAGAACACATTTATTCAAGAGAACATTATTAGCAAAAGGGGTACCACTCCCAAATGGGTATACTTTATTCAAAATAAGATAGAAATTTTTAATAACAAATAAAAACCAATAAAGATACTAGTGAAAGAAACATGAAGTAACAACAGACGCGGCTGGTGGTGCATCTAAGCAATGCAGGGGATATTCCCCTAGGGTGTGCACGGGGATGCTCTTAGAGTTTTTGAGTTTGCTGGCATATTCTTCTTCCTCCATGACCTCACACAGTGCTTTCATTTGATTACCCCTAATAGCAGGACATTTTGTGTTGTTTAACGTGATGGTGTTTTAGATCAAGCCTAAAATAGTGATTCTCGAGTCATTCTGACGACTCCTATTACAAGGACTGGTGTCATGCTCGTAGATAGTGCACGACTCTACTTCTAGGTGCAGATGTTGGTTGGGTGGATTCTGTTTCTTCTCTAATTCGTGATTGCTCTTTAAGAGTGTTTTTTTGCTCACCAATAATTCATTGATGTATCCTTGCTGGATCAGTATTTTGAATTTGTCCCTCAAGTTCTAACATTCTTCTTCGGTATGCCGACAAAAATTATAGAAGTTGTAGTACTTTGGGGATTTTCACTTTCCTAAATTTTCTATTCTCATTAAGTGGTACCCAATCAGGCTTTACGATGTGGCGACCCATAGCATCTCCGCTCTTTTGGTTGTAAGGGGCATATACTAGAGTGTTGCCCATCTAGCATACCATGTGCTAGCAACTTGTTCTTGGCCAAAGTTGGTTCCTACTTCTTGTGCTTCATACTTATCAGCGTTCCGGGGGCTTACCATGACTCTTAAGGCTCCTAGGGCCTCATTTTGCTTAGTAAAATTGGAGATCAAGGGTTAAGCTATGAAGGCTCCTAGAATGGGATTAACGACACCATCTTACCTGTGCGCAAGTACTTGAGCCGCATATTATTAGTGTCAACTTTAGCAAACAGTTCTCTTTAGAGCTTTGAGAGTACCCTAATATTAGGAGATCGTTCCGATCATATATATACTGTTGGTTTTTATATCCGGGATGTTAGTAGGCCATTGCCAGCGGAGTCCACTTTCCCTACCTACTAATGTCTCCTCAGGATTATTTGGTTCCTTTGCTACATATTTTTTAATGTATCCATTCTAGATAGACTTCTCAATCTCACCCTTTAGATGCTTACCTCGTTTTATGTGCCTCATGGAGGGATGAGAGTGGGTTTATGCCTAAAGGTCTTTGAAAGTGCTTTAAAAGTACCTCATGTGTTGCGATGGAAGTTGCACCACTTGCCCAATCCTTGCTTCGTTGGATTTTTCTTTGTTTTCATAGGAAGACACCGGATAAGCCCCTGTTGCAATAACTTTGTAAGGATTTTAGCTCTTGTAGCTTTATATGATATATAAATGGTGGGTCTTTAAAGGAGGCGACGCCATGGCTTTACGTCTTTTTGCATAGGCTACCTCCTATGTCATGTGCTTTAGGCTTGGTGGTTTTGCGGGCAATCATGAATATGTATTTGTTCTCCATCTTTTGTACAAGCACAGGTGCCAACGAACAAGTCCATCCCCTAGTTACTACAGGTGATCATCTGTAGAAATCTCTTTGAAGTAGGGAGGGAAAGTCTACCCTTAGGAAATGAGGACGAGAGATGACACCTTATCCAAAATTAGTTTTTAGGTGATCTGCTCTGACGGAGATGGGCCACCAATTCCAATAATAAGGTTGTTGTAGCTCCTTTATATGTTGGGAGGCCGCAGTGGCCAGAAATCGGGTGGTGACGCTTTTTAGTAATCTCGCCAATGCCTTTGGGTTTAACATTAGAATATGGTGTCCAAGGAAAGATACCTGCTATGCAAGCCTTCCTTCCATCCAGTGCAGTAGATGCCTTTGGCACTGGCTCCTATGCTAAGCTCAATGGTATTCTAGGTTGGCGACTCTCCATATTCCCAAATAATGGGGTCACTTAATTGTTAGGTTCAGCTCATGTTCTCGTTTGCATTCTCAGCATTCCTACTTCTTTCTTGACTTTCCTATACATAACGCCAAAATAATGCTGCATGGAAATAGAATAAGGTTCTTTTTGGTGGACAACAATTTTGTTGGTTCTTTTTCTCCAGAACATGTGTAGAGATATCTTTGCCTTTAAAGTTCTCCAAAGTTCAAAGCTTTTTGTGAGTGATTTCTTGTGCCCAAGTTCTTTTTGGGACTTAGTATCTATAGATTTATATATATATATATAGGTTTAGGCCTATTAGGCTTTTCTGCCCTTCTTTCTCGACTTAATTTGTCTTTCGGTTCTCTAGGCCTTTTACTTAGTTAATTGATTTAAGTTATTGGACCACTTTTAGTTAATTTATCCAATTGCCCTTATGGTTAATTTTATCAGTATCATAATCAGTAACAACATAAACAATATTGATATAGAAAAATAAGATCCTGGGATAAAAAAGTAAAAATTAAATACATAATAATTAAGTAAAAGGCTAGTGTGTCCCATTTAATTAGGCTCATCAAGATGGTATCTAGACCAAGTAGATTAAAGCCTATCACGCATTTAATCACAATGAATATCAACTTCCAATCAAAAAGTGGAGATATTAAGAATTTTGAGCTTTAACTCTATGTAAATGCATTTTGGAACAAACCTTCTTATATTTGTTGACTTCCGTAAAGGACCTCAGCCCCACTTCGACCATCATTATTTTGACGCTATTTGTGGGAACACTCATTTAGAATAAGAAACATTGAGGGTGTAGGGGAGATCAAGAGCTCAAGATTCCAAAACCTATGCCTCCTTAATAAGCCAGAAGTAGAGCAACCAGCCTGAACTGCAGCCACATCTAACATCAAAGCTAGCACTTAAAATGCATCCACCATCGGAGGATATGCTAGCGCAACAGGTTTCATCCCATAGAGAACCAGTATTACGAATAACTTAAGAAGCGTTGATGGCTTTGAAATACCTCCACACAAGCTACAGTCAAAGCGATCGCCTAATACGCTATAAAGCATCGCCCTCAAGAGCAACTCTAGTCCTCTTGCCTGAGAAGGGAAGCATCATCATCCCTAGAGAGGACAAAATGAAGGATAAATCAAAATGGGACACTGCCCTTCCTCCATCTTGGCAGGTGGACATGCAATTCTCCCTCCAGGCTGACATATCACAGTGATTGCCCACTATAATAAGAGTTCGGACTTACTCGGTTGTATCTCAATGCTCAAGAGGAATAGAAAGTGAGTACCTCCCTTTAGCTTAGGGATGAAAATGGGTCTGAGTTCTACCCAAACCCACCTTGCTTAGGGTAAGTTTTGAAGGTACAAATGGGTCTTGGGTTTTAATTTTTAAACTTGGACCCGCCCAGAACCCTATCCATTATAATACTTTATATATATATATATTTTATTTATTTATTTATTATATATATATTAATGTAATGCATATTAATATGTGCATAAAAAAGCTGATATTAGATATGTGTTCTCTATAAAAGTAATAATATAGTTATAACAAATATTTTATGCATTGAATTACTATTATATATAGAATACGTGTGTTATCCACCGCCCCTATTTATTAGTTTTTTTTCTTTTTTTTTAATGTTGAAATAGGACTTATGTGCTTTGTTCATTTGTTCTTTGCATTGCATTTGTTGTGTGGTGTTTTGTCTCGCATGTAACAGTTAAAAGAAAGTGGAGATTATTGACTTTGCTTTTGCTTGGTTAGAAGAAAATCCTGATTTAGGATTTATTTTAGGGGAGGGTGTCTTGGATTGTGTTGCTGAATAGGTGGTGGATGTGTTGCTCGTGGGTCTCGGTGTCAAGTTAATAAAATTAGATTTTTTTTGTTTAAGATACCAAGTATTGTAATTGGGTGTACAATATGTTGCTTATGTTGTGCTATAGTGAGTCTTTTCATATGATTGTTGGGAATTTGTGCTTATCTACTGTTGAGTCAGAAAATGAGCCTTATTTTTCAGTCTTCTTGGTAGCTTGTTGACTAGATGAAACAACGTCGTTTTTCATATTTACTTAATAAAATGATGTCATTTATTAAATGTTTTGAGTTTTTTTAGTTTGAAAATAAAGAAATACGTTTTCTTTGGGTGTTTCACTTCCATCTCTAGCTTCTTTTGTACGATTTGGCTAGATTTTTTTTCCCTCTTCTCTTTCATCTGAAATCATCAAGGATAGGCTCCCTGCCATAGGTTAGGGTTTTGTTGGATTTTCTTGCAGCCACAGTTCTTGCGGAATTCCAACCACAAGATAAGTGGTTCTGTACTTATTTTTTTTTATTTTTATGGCCTTGACATTAAGATTTTTTGTTGATTAACCTTGGTTTGAATTTTTTTTACCTTGGTTTAAATTTGTTTCACATATTGCTGTCTAATACCAGAGTAGAATGTAGATAAACATTATACCTTGCTTTTAGGTTTTTTTTTAGGTGTGTATTAACTTTATCTCCGTGCTCCTGAAGTTAGAGCTTGATATACTTCTTTTATGTTGGCAAGGTTAAGGTTTTCAAGATCAATACTTCCTTCGACACTTTCATTATCTAAAGTTTTCTGGTTATTCGGATTTGGATTTGAGTTTTAGTTTTTGGTTATAAGCTTATATTCATCTTAGATTTGTCATTTTTTGGTCTTTGCATCAGTGCATTGTTGAGTTTACTAGAATGCATGTTGTTTTTGTATATTTATGAGATTAGGGATTTTGAGATGGATTGTTGTTCCGGTACTTTCATTATTTAATTTTTCTCATTATTGGGTTTTAGGTTAGGGTTTTTCTTTTGTGTTGGAAGGTTGTGTTAATTTTGGGCTTGTTATTTTTTATTTTTGCGATATAGTGTATGCTATTTTTTGGATCTTTTTCAGTTTCTTTTTAGTCAATATGTGTGGCTTTGGTTTTTTCACAATTTTTAAATAAATCTTAAGGAGTAGAGAAACTTATTTTGATGGAATATATGTGCTTTTTAGTTGATTTCCTCCCCTTTTTTTCATGAACTTTTGGGAGTATAGGGAGTTATTTAGATGAATTTTATATGCTTTTTGGTTTCTATTGTGTGTATTTTGTTATCTATATAGACTTTAAAAGGTTTTATTGGGGTTGGCTCAATTTGATGAAATATTTGTGATTCTTTAGACTGTATTGTGTGTCTTTTCTATCTGTATGGGTTTTAGGAGTTGTTTTATTGCTATTTTTACATTTTTATTATGTTTTTCTTATGTTGGATGGGTATTAATAGTTTGTGGTGTTCATTTAGTCCTTAATATGACCTCTGTATGTGTTATTGCCTTTCTTATTTATTTACTTTTAGTGTTGGGGCTTGTTTACTTCCATGGATGGGCCAGGATGAAAGCCCACATCCTGGCTTATCTTTTGCTTCCTTTAATTGATGATTGCCCGGTAGACAAGTAATGGCCCGCAACTATTCACACAAAATGGTGGATGAGGCATCCTGGCCCAAAGGTGGAATTAAAATGTCCATTTGGCAGCCTTAGTGGGATGATGTATGTAAATTACAATTTTATCCTTCTTTTCGCAATACTCAACCTGGCTCCTTTGCTTTTTTTTTATTCCCTTTCTTTGAGATAGCAAGTACAAAAAATGTTGTTGCAAAAAAAAAAATTATATTTGGTATTATCTTTTGAGAAAAATAAATTTTATTATAAATTTCCTTTTATACAAATTGTTGTTTGATTAATATTATCATATTAAGATTTTATTATTATTATTATTACTACTACTAATACTACTACAACACCAATATAACAATTAAACAAAATGTATTTATCTTAAAAATAATTGAAAGATATAATAGTTATAATTGAAGTAATGATTTGATAATAAAAAAAATTGTACCCTAAATTCTTTAAATTTCAAGATTTTGTTTTCATATGTAAGGATGTTGCGTCGGACTGGAGGAAAATTAATTTCTTTATATTTGGGAAGAAGAAGAAGAAATAGTTGGATGTTATGTTGGAATGGAGAAATTTTTATTGCTATATGTTTTAACTAGAAAAATAAATAATTTTTTTAATTGAGGGTATTTTAGTCTTTTTAAATTTATCCCAATAAGATCATCCATCAAAGTAAATTTTCAATACAATTATCCACTTTTATCATTTATATCATCCCACAAAGTAAATATAATTATAAAAATGTAAAATTATTCTAATCCTACTTTTCATCCCTTATCTCATTCCATCACTTGACATCCCATACCACCAAGTAAATGGGGCCTTAGATGCTGTTACTCTTCATGTTTTAGGTTTGTTTGTTTTTTCAGTAAGTTCTTGTTGTGCTGTTTTTTTCGATATGCTTCGGTGGAAGTTTGGTGGCTTGTGGCTTATTAGTGAAGGTAATTTTAATAATCCTTTTTTTAGGCTTGCTTCGGTTCGTCACACTTTTTCGCTAAAGTGTCCATTTAATTGTGTATTGGTGTTTGTTGGCATTCATATTACACCTAGTATCTCCTGTGTTGTTCTATTACTTACTATATTTGTTGCATTTTTTTTAATGATGTTGTTTTAATTTTATGGATATTTGATTTTTGTATCATTATGATATGTATTTAATGAGAAATAATATGTCATAATTTTTTATGTTAGAACACATTCTTATTTACATTTATTGTAGTATATGACTCGTGTTTTTGTTTTTTGGAATTATTTTAGTATCTTTGAACATCTAAACATGACTTCTGCATAGGTTATCGAGATTTTTTATTTATTTATTTATACTATTATATATTGTTGATCTTTATGTTTTTAGGTTTGTTTGTTTTCTCAGTTAGCTTTCATCGTACTGCTTGTTTGTAGTTTGCTTTGTAGGGATCTCTTGTTGCCTTCTACTTTAAGTAAAGGTAAATTTTTCTATCTCTTTTCTTTTTAATTTTTTTTAGCTACATGGTTTATTTATGTTTTCCCTCTAGGGAGTCGTGTCAATATATCTGTATAAATTTTATTGATCTTTCTGATTTTTTATGAATTTAATATGTTATTCCAACTCTCTTGTTGATATTTTTCTTAGGTTGAAGGGACCATATATGCTGTTTAGTTTTTGTTGGTTTGTTCCATTGGTTCATTATCTAAATTTTTTATGATGTTGTTGTTATAATTTTGTGGCCTTTTGTTTTTTGTATCCTTAGGGCTGGTTTGCTTGGTATGTTTGGATTATGCATGATATGTATGATTAATACAAATAGTGGGTTATTATGCATCCTATCTAAATTTTTTTGCATATTTTAAATAATTTGATATTCAACTTTGATTATTTGCTTGGTATAATTATCCCATTTGATAAACTATAATTTATTTCTAATTTAAGTTGAAAAATATATCACCGCCCCAAGGCTTTGATACACCCCAAGTTTGGCCTTAAAAGCATACCAGGCCCTAACCATATCAAAGGCTTTTAAAAATGAACCAAATATTGTAATTGAGTTGAATTGTGTATCTATTATGCAATATCAAAGCAAGCAAACGAGCTCTTATTATATTTGTTCAATAAGAGATAGTACGTTAGATTTTTTACTTTGGAACATATGTTTATTTATATCGTTCCTGTGAGGTCAGTATCTATTCCATATTTTCTATTTTTGAGGTTTAGCTTGTTTGTTTTGTTATGCTATACAAGGTGAGTTAGGAAAAAAGAATTGTATTTTGGAGTTATATTCCTATTATATAATATATATATATATATATATTATTTTTATGATGGAGTATTATAATATTGCAATCTATTTTACAAGTTCGCAGTGTGTTATTGTATTTTTTTTTTTTTCATTTTGCATGGCATTATTTTCGAAATTTGTGACAGAATATGCTCTGTTGTTGATATTGAAACTTATGTTTTGTTGTATTTATTATTAGGTGGTCTTTCATTATATTTTTATTTTTTATATGTTATTAGAATAATTGTTTTTTTTTTCTTTAAATCTTTGCCACTGATATGTCTGCATTTTTATTGATATTTTTTGTTATTATTCCCGAAAGTAATATTACTTGTTTTTTTAATTGTCGTTTCCTTCTTTCTCCCGTCTTTGAGTTATAGGATATTTGTTTGTACTCTTTATTTTTCTTGATTTGTTTACCTGTTTTAGGAGTATTCTATTTTTTCCCCCTATGTTTAACATATAATGTAGATTATTTTTGGCTCTATTTCAGGTTTGGGTTTCAGTATCTTATTATAGAAGATAGTTTATTTATACTACTGTCGTTTGAAGAAGGTACGTTAAGATATTAGTTTTCAGTTTTTTATTTGTTTTTTTAAAACTTCTTATTGGTTTTTATTATATATTTGTTTAAAATGTTGTGGATGATCACTTGGTATGTGTAAATCTGCTATTTGAATTCAGGTTCTTTTTATCTTATATTTATATATGAAAATATATGTTGTTTGTTGGTTCTGGTGCCGTGTTTGGTAGTTTCCAATAGTATTATTATTATAATTGTATTTGGGTGAATCAATAAGATACATTGTTCAAAATTTTATGATCTTTCGTTTTTTGTATCCTTTATTATATTTCTTCAATGATAGATACTACTTTAGATATTTAACTTTGGAACATATGTTCATTTATATCGTTCCTACGAGGTCAGTTATTATTTTTGTAAGTTTTTCATCGTTTGCTGGTTCATATATCTCTTCTATATTTTTTGTTTTAGAAGTTCAGCTATTATTTTTTTAAGTTTTTTATCGTTTGTTGGTTTATATTTCTCTTCCATATTTTTTGTTTTGGAGGTTCAGGTGACTTGTTTTATTGTGCTATATAAGGTGAAGTAAAATATATATATATATATATGTATTTTGGAGTTGTGTAGTTATATATATTATTATTTTTATGGAATATTATATTGCAATCTATTTTACAAATTTTCTTTTCTTATTGTTTTTTTTTTGTGTGTGTTGCATTATTTTCCAAATTTATGGCAAAACATGCTCTGTTGTTGATATTCAAATTTACATTTTAATGTATTTATTATTACCTGGTCTTTAATTATATTTTTATTTTTTTATATGTTATTAGAATAATTGTTTTTTTTATCTTTGCTTTTGATATGTCTGCATTCTATTGATTTTTTTTTTATGTGATTATTTCTGGAAGTGATATTACTTGTTTTTGCAATTATAGTTTTCCTCTTTCTACTAACTTTGAGTCGTAGAATATTTGTTTCTACTCTTTATTTTTCCTGGTTTGTTACTTCTTTTAATATATGTTATTTTTGGCTCTGTTTCGGGTTTGGGCTTTAGAGATAGACTGTTTCTATTGATTTTACTCTATGCATTGGTAAAAAATATGCCACAAATTTTTTTTTAGAAAGTTAGTGATTGCAAATGTTATTGATGACATTGGCACTTTAGAACTACTATATTTGTTGATGATGCTGTAAAAGTGATTACTATGAATGCTTATATGGCAACAGAGATTGTTGACACTGTAAGATATCTAATCCTTTTTTTGATTTATCTTATATTATATTATTATATAGGGAAATCCACCATCGTTGATTGAGTTAAATGCGAAACTGAAGAATAAATGATTTTTTGTTAAGCTGAAAAATATTTCAAAACAAGACATGATGGTGTCCATGCTTAGTATACTGTAACACGCCTTATTGAGGAAGTAGAAGGGAATACAATCAGTCCTATTGTTGCTAAATCTGGTTATATAGAAAATGTGTTGCAGGTCTCTCAAATTGAAAAGCCAAAAATGATGAAGTGTTTATTTTGTGTAGGTACATAAATAAAGCCTTTCTTATGGGAACATCATAATCTTTTTTTATGGCTTTGATTATATTGACATAATTATACTATATGATTCTGTTCACCAGCCTGGTACACGCTTAAATTTTTTTTAGGTGAAGATGATGATTCTGATTTGCTTGCTTCAAATAAAAAAATGAAAGGAAATTCAGAAGGTTAAAATATTTTTTGGTTTGTTCTTATATTGATTTTATCTAACTATATGAAATAAAACAATTGTAATAATTTATGTGTTTGCTTATACTTGTAGATGTGTCATCTGAAGAAAGGAAGGATGATGAAACACAATTTGATTCTTCTATTTGATAACTAAAAAAATCTCATATGCTGTGATTTGGTTTATGGCAAACAAAAAACTTATTATCTTGTTTATTTTTTTAGGATTAAAAAGCTGACTAATTGAACAATTCAGGTCTTGTATTGGCTACAGTTTAGCTGTAAGATACTTTTTATTGAGCAAGATGGGAATGTTTATTTTATTTTTGAATTGCATTTATCTCTCGTCTACCATACTACAACTTTTATACAGTACTTGGATTGAATACTTTTTTTGAATATGAATTTTTTGTCTTTTGAAGATGTACAGAAATAAAAATATTAGTAATAATGCTTTTTTTTTTATATAGTTAAATACATGGGATTGAAAAAAGTTCCAAATCTTCTTCATTTGATATATTGTTTTATTATTACATTCTTACTAATTTTTTTAGTTTCTACGTGCCAGCTAATATTGATAGCATAATATGGTTGTTAGTACACTCATTGGACTAATAATATATATTAATTTTTTTAAAAAATAATTATTAATATTATATATAATTATTTGGTAATCTTACATAGAGTATTACAATCAATTTTCAAATTATTTTCGTAGATTACTATAATAAACCTATTAATGATATATATACCTATAATTCAACTTAAGCATTTATAATTTACAAGAAATATATATATCAACATAACAGAATTGCACATATATTCCCACGGTGCACCCTTCACTAGTGTGTGTGTGTGTGTGTCTATATATATATATATATATAAAAGTAACAAAATGTTTGTGATTTAAGGTTTATTAAAAACTAAAATATGCATTTATAATTTTTTAAATAATTAATTCTTTGTTGTTGATATATTTTTCATATTTAGAAAGTTATGATGATATTATTTCTTAAAATTTTTAAATTATTTTAAATATATAAAGCGGGTTTAGAGGGTCTAACGAGTCGAACTGGCCAAGAGTCAGATTCAGAATGAATAGGTCTTAGGACTATAAAAACTTGATGAGTCATGATTCGCCTCATTACCATCCTTTATGGCTATTGCTTCCTGAGGCACAGTCCCTTTTGCTCAATCATCCTGGCGGAATTGGTTTTTTTGGACACAAAGATTGCCAATCTGCAAATTAAAAGCGGAATTATTTCGGATACCAAATCTGATCCCAGAACAGCTGGATGATTAGAATTATGAAACTATTCATTTTTTAATTAAAATTTGATTTTTTTATTTTTATTTTGTAGATGAGATTTTTCTTTTTCTTAATTAACTCAAAACACTCGATCAAATTGGGGCCTATTTTTTTGATACGATAATAATACAAAAAGGAAAGGAAAAGATGAAAGACCAAAAACGTGTTGATATTCAAATGTTAATAAAAATCGCATTCAACGAGACAACGCGACAATAGGCAAGTGGGGAAATCAGATTCAGATCGCCCTCACTTAGAAGAACTGCATTTGTTGGATTCACTTCACATTGTGACTCTAATAATTCCGAACAATTTTTCGGTAGAGAAATTGAAAATGACGCCAATTCGATTCGATCTCTCCTTAGTCTTTGTTTTCGGATTTTTTTTGTTTTTCTCGACTGTCTGCTCGGATCTTGTCATCTCCAAGCTCGATCGCCGGGTAAAAATTGTTCTCTGTTTTTCTTTTGTTAAATTTACTGTATCTATTTGAAACTTATGTTGTGTATTTACAATTGAAAGAAATTGATTCTATAAAAGAAATTATCGTATAGGACGGCTAGGGTTTAAGAAGCTTGTTGAATATTTTATTTTTTGCATCTGTGCATTGTCTATTTAAATGAGCTGGAAAGAGTAATGAAGTTAAAAAGAATTTCTGTTGTGGCTCTAGTTATTGCTGTTTTTCTCTTATATGAAGATTGAGGGAGAAGTTATAAAGTGAAGAATGCATTCAGTGAGTAGAATATAAAAGTTGACAAAGATATGCCAGGGAATATAGGTAATGTTGTATATGGCCTGGATACTGAAGAACCATGCTGGATTTGACACCAAAATTGAGAATTTGGAATTGTATTTTGTTGGGCTTCATTTGAAATCCTAGCACTGTGATTTCCTATTTTACTGTAAGTTCATCATTTTTGCTTGCTTACTTTGAGTGATCTTCCGGTGCAGATTGATTTATCATCGCAGATAGTACGGAGCACCGTATCAATGAAGGTAGGTTCTTTTTTTTTTTTTTAACCCTTGTTGTTAATATAGGATTTGTTAACAACCTAGTTATTGTAGCTTGCCTCGTTTAATTGACTGTCAAGCTGATTTCATTTGGAGTACTATTACATTGTTATTTTTATCTTCCTATCCAGGTAGAGAATAATGGCGGTGATGCAGTATCACAGATATTGTTACCCTTCCCAGAACATCAAGCAAAGCACTTGGCTTTTCTATCGGTGGACATTAGTGAAGGGAAAGGAAAAACAAAAGGTTCTTCTGGTAGCGTTCCAGTTGATGTCGCAAACCCAGAAGGAATGCCCCCAGCATTGACTTGGTATTCTGCCTCTTTACCCAAGGAACTGGTTAAGGGAGGAAGCTTGACTTTGGAGGTCAAAGCTGTATTTACTCATATGCTGAGACCTTTCCCTGAGAAAATAACTCAGGCTGATGTTCAGCTTGTTGCCTTCCAGGATAGTGCACATTATCTCTCTCCTTACACAGTCAAGGTTCAGTCACTCACTATTAAATTACCTGAGCCAAAAGTTGAATCTTACACAAAATTGGAGAATACCAAGTTTTCTGGTTCAGAAATAAAATATGGTCCTTATGAGGATCTTCGGCCTTTCTCATACTCACCAATAGTAGTTCACTATGTTAGCAATAAGCCATTTGCTGTCGCTCAAGAGTTGGTACGTGAGATAGAGATTTCTCATTGGGGAAATGTGCAAATCACAGAAAACTATAATCTTGTTCATGCTGGTGCTGAGATCACTGGGGAGTTCTCAAGGTAATTATACCTAATTCAGGGATAATCTTGTTTGTGCTATTTCTGTCAGAAATTAAAGTTTGTATCTTGTCCTTCCTTTTGATAATTGCAGGCTGGACTATCAGGCACGTCCCCATGTTAGAGGTGCATCAGCATTCAGAAATCTTATTGCAAATTTACCACCAAGAGCTCATTCTATTTACTACAGAGATGAGATAGGAAATATTTCTACATCTAATGTATGGAGTGATTCGGCAAAGGTGAGGTTTTTTTTATTTTTTATTTTTTTCCCTGTCGGAATTGCTTTTGCATTTTGCTTCCTATTTTGATATGCTTTCTTTTCAAATACAGACACTATTGGAAATTGAGCCTCGGTATCCAATGTTTGGTGGTTGGAGAACTTCTTTTACCATTGGATATGGCTTGCCACTTAAAGATTTCTTGTTCCAGTCGGAGGGAAAACGTTTTCTTAATATCTCCTTTGGCTGCCCAATGAGTGATGTGGTTGTTGAAAATCTCACTGTAAAGGTAATGTTTCTTTACTCAGATTTTGAATTTAAGATTCTACGTAATTTTCCAGGGTTTCATTTGATCTTGGAAAGGAAAAGAGAAATCATTCTTAAGGTTGGAGCTTCATGCTACTGGTCTTGTTTTGGGGTTTTCTTGGTTGTTAATGTTGTTTATAGCATATCAATTAATGTATGCTTGCTTGTTTGCGTGCTTGTACTCCTGCTTACCCACTTATCTGTGCATGCACATTTTTTATGTATTTGCAAAGTGGGTGGCAGGTTATAACCTAATTTCTACAATTACTAACTTGATTACGCATTAAAACTTCTGCACAGTGTCTTATATGATGAAAATTTGAAAATTTCAATAGCATGAAACCCTTGGAAATTAAAGCGGTGTCCACAACTATACCTCTCTGTTGTTGGTACTCTTTTCTTCTGCTGTTGTTTTTTATTAATTTAAATTATTATTGTTATTATTGTTATTATTTTTGGGGTGGGGTGGGGTGGGGTGGGGTGGGGTGGGTGACAACTGACCCTTGTGTGTTTGCCCATTTATCTGTGCATGCACATTCTTGATGCTTTCCAAAATTGTCTGGAGGTAATAATCTATTGCCTATACCAAGTAAATTCCTGACTCAATTTCACATTCAAACTACTTCATAAGCTAGCTTTGTTTGGTTGCACTGTGCGCTGAGTAGCTATGCTTTGTAGAGACTGTTTCTGTTTTGGATTTAACAAGTTCTATGTGAAGAGATAAACATGAAAAATCCCAATAGCATGAAGGATTTAGAAATTAAATTGACTTCCAAATCATTCATTTTTGTTGTTGCACTGTTATTTCACCCCGTTCTCTGGTGTGTGTGTTTCATATCTATTTTCTTGTGACTTCTTTAAACTGTATTATGTATGTTGGGGTGGGTTGGGAGGGGAGAGTGATTGGTTGGAAATATAGTTATGGTAATTAGCTTGATATTCTCTTTTGCTGCTCAGCACATGTATTCTCCACTTATAATGAGCTGCTTGGTGACAAGATCTTTTTCCTGCTTTCATCATGTTCATATGGGGAATTGTAATATTTTCCTTTTCCCTTTTCTATTTTCCTGGTTGAGATTGATTACTAAATATTCCTTATGGATTCTTGCATTTCAGATTGTTTTACCAGAGGGGTCAAAAGAAATCTCCATTTTCATCCCATTTCATGTGAAACAGTTTGAAGAGGTGTGATCGAACTACTGGTTAAATCTTAGCACATTCTTTCTTTGCAACTGGGTAGTTTTGCCTCTATTCTTATATACTGTTCTTGTGAGATGGTGCAGACAAAATTTTCCCATCTTGATATGGTTGGCAGACCAGTCGTTGTATTAGAGAAGACAAATGTTGTGCCAGAGCATAATCAATATTTTCAGGTAATTTTGCCATGCTTATATCATTTTTCAACTTGTTTTGGTAAATTAGAAATTTTTATGATATGAAAAAATATACAAGTAATTATCAACTAAAGAAACTAAACGTCTCTTCCGCTTCTTGAAATTTTTTTCCTTCAACTAGAAAATCATGTATCAAGACCACTGTCAAGTGTTCTAAATTGGAAACTTTCTCTAGGAAAGTACCCTGTTGCTCAGAGTAATGATTTGAATACCACTTACTTTCTACTCTCAACCTTTCACCATTTCAATTTTCAAGTGGAGCAGAGTATGTATATATAAGAATGGGTTCCATTTTGATTATGGTTGGTACATTCCACTTGTGGCGTATGCAAATAGGTTCAACTTATTCATGAATTGGAGAATAATGGATCCATGCAGGGGCATCATTGGTATATTGCATTTAGTTTGCTGTCATTGCATCAGACAGATCAGTCTCTTGCCTGTTGTCATACTAGACGACATTAGAAGTCTTTCCAGTAGTTGCTTCTAGAGTCTCATTGTCTAGTATCACTTTACAATAACATACTCCATCTCTCTGCTATGTTTCTTTTGATGCAAGCTAATGTATCTGTTTTCCTTCAGGTCTATTACAGATTCAGCAATCTTTCCCTCCTTAGGGAGCCATCTATGCTGATTTTTGGATTTTTCCTCTTTTTTGTTGCATGTGTAGTATATATACATGCAGATTTCACAATCTCAAAATCTTCAGCTTCTTATCTTGCAAAACTTCAATGGGATGAGGTATGTGGATATTCTTTCTCCCTCATTGTTAGTTGGTAGATGGAAATTGTCAATCCATTAACTGTAAATAGAAAGCGTTAGCTTGGCTATTGACTTTTGTAGGTTCAAACTGCAATTCAGCAGTTCCAAAATATCATGAACCGGTGTTTGACTGCTCATGACAAGTTAGAAGCATCACTGCGTGATCTTTCCAGGAATGGTGATGTGCAGGCTTGCAAAGCAGCCCGGAAAGCTGCCGACAGTTTGCTTAAGGAGCTATCTAAGGAGTTGAAACCCTTGTTGTCATTCTTGCAATCTTCTCCACAGGCAGTTCAGATAATGCCTAAGGTACACAACTCTATTCTTATATTCATTTGCTAGTATTATCTTTAAGCATGGATGAATCTACCTTAAATTTCTGAACTTGTTTGGACAGAATAAATATTCTGGAATTTTTATATAATGTGAAAATACTTACAAGTCTTTACAAAAAACTTTTATATACGTGTCAATACCTAAAAAAACCCACTAGGATGTGGCAAACGCAAAATGTCTCAACCAATAAGGTATGAAATGAGACTTCTCATGCTTGTTGTGCATGGAGTGAAATAGATCTGTTTGGCTTCCTGACTCCTCTAATTTGAGAATTCCCACAATAAAGGTTAACTAAATTGCTAGGGTGTACTGTATAGGCAGACTAAATTCAGCTCTTCCATATGCTTATCATAGCGATTTCTAAATCCAGAGGGAAACAGAAAAAGTTTCAGCAGTCCTTCACTTCCTAGGCTAGGGAGCCCATTGGGCACGAGAATTGCCTCTGAAACCATTAAGTGTAATCTGAAATGGGGTATGAACAATTTGTTTAAAATGGATGTCTTATAATGGACATGGATTCTTTAGGTAAAGCTTATAAGGCATTCATTTCTTTTGTTTTAATCCATATTGGATGGGGGCATTACAGCCCTATTGAGGGAAGCCCAAGAAAAGAAAGGAAAAAGAAAAAGGATATGCCTGACTGAAGAAGAAAGAAAAGAAGGGATCAAGTGAGCTCTTCTTGTCAGAAATGATTTTGGGTTTTTTTAGACTTGCAAGATTCATCCCTTGCATATTGTAGTATCTTTCACCTTTGCAGAAATGAAACACTCCTGCATTTCCCCTCACACATGTACCTCTCCGACAAAGAGAAGTCACATGTTGTCGTGATGATTCTTTACCATTTATTACATCTCCAATTTATTACACTACCGTGTTGGTCGCTCTTTACATCTTACCATCTTATTTTGCTTTACTGGGTTCTAATGCAGATGGAAGAGTTGGTAGCCAAGGAGAGGGAATTGCAAGAAAAGCTGATGTTGAAACACTCCACCGTCGTTGACTCTTATGAGAAGAAATCAGGTGGACGAGAAATTGAGAATCGTGTTGCTGCAGTTCAGCAGAAAATTACACTCTTGAGACAAGAAGTTGATGATCTTCTTGAAGTAATTGATGAGATCTAATTTAGGTCGAAAACTATTCACACTATTCACATTATCCGATGTTTCACCCTCCTAACCTGAGATTATTTTGTCTGAAATGTTGGGTTATTGGGCTAAAGACTTTAGATTTGGTATAATTTATGCATCTAACAAGGAACACAAATTCTAGAATTGGATAATATGTTAGAAAGACTTTGGTGATTTTCTTCGGCATTATTATGTTATTATTATTATTATTTTTTTTAAATATATCTACACACGCACAAATACATTTAGAGTTTGTTGAAATTTGAATTTTGAATCTTGCAAATGAAAGTATGAGGGCGATGTAATTGAGTCAATTAACCATTCGATCAAGTTGAAAAATCTCTTTCACAAAGAAATTTTGCACATCTGCCTTTCTTGATGCATTTTTTAACAAAAAAAATATTTTTTTCTCTTTTCGGATGATAGATATTCCTCAGAATTGAGTGTGAATCAAACATGTGTATGAATTGAGATATTGACGTAAGTTCCTTCCTTTTAAAATAGGTAGATTCATATTTGAAAGAATTTAATAATGAGTTTTTTTTTCAGAATTGACTCTTTGTTCCTCTATTAGAGGTATTGTAGAAATGTTTATAATAGGATTTATTGATTTAAAAAATGAATCATTTTGTGGAAATTTTGTGATCATGTTTTAAGCTTAGGCTTATTTTCTTATTTGGAGGAAATGCATGGGTATAAATAAAAATAGGAGCATGCACAATTTGATAAATCAAATTGAGTTGCAATTAAATATCAGATTTGATTTTGGTTATCAATTGTGAGAAATATATATTTTTTCATTTTATTAGTTATGCTATTTTTCTATCTGTTAGTCATTAAAAATATTAAATGAAAAAAATACAAGTATGTTTTCATTAATTACCTTTTATAGTATTTACCATTTCTTTTATTGAAAAATCAATTAATTGAATTGGCGAATGAAAAAATTTAAATAAATTGGTTAAAAAATTGAATCAAAGTGACTAATTTATTTATTTGTTTTTCTTTGGATAGTTCAAGAACAAGTAAAATGAATTAAAGACTATCTCAATATTTGTGGATATACTTTCAAAGAAAAATCTTTCATTACCAATGTGTTTTCTTAAAATGTAATGAATGAACTTTGTTTTAGGTTTCAATATTATCAATCCAGAAAACTAAAAAATAACCAAAAATAATTGCAAAAACTAATTGAGAGATCACAAATGGACCTATAAGTTGTTACTTACTCATTAAAAGCGCGTTAGTTTCACCTCACTCTGATGCGACATTAGTGGCAGAGCAATTGAGTTGCTATCCATCCGCAACCCTTAAGTCCTCCCCCTCCAAAACCCCCCTTGGAGTTTCCGCCATATCCATATCTTGTTCCACCATCTAGGTTTTGGTAATTGAGCTAAAGCCTATTTAGTAGAGAGAGAGGAGAGAGCTTGTTGATTGAAAATGGAAACGTCGCTTAGGTATGGTGGAGATTCCAAGTCTCTCAGAATCCACGCCAAGGAAAAGTTCCCCATCGGCGCCAATACTCTCTGCCAGGTGAATTGCCGTTATTCTCCTATTTACTGCTTCTTTGTATCATATGTGTTTGATAAATTATATCCATTTAGACAATATTTGCAGAACAGTCGTTTTATGATTAAATTGCTTAATTGGGTTTGGGGATGTTGTATTGTATCAATAATCTTGCAAGCATTTGGATTTTCGTATTCAAATTTGAAATGCGTTGTTTGTCTCTGTGCATGAGTATGAGATTAGAAATGAAAAGGGTGTGTTAATGTGTTGTTTAGTTAGGGAGAATGAGTCCC
The DNA here is from genome assembly GCA_018894105.1 of Jacaranda mimosifolia. NCBI lineage: Eukaryota > Viridiplantae > Streptophyta > Magnoliopsida > Lamiales > Bignoniaceae > Jacaranda > Jacaranda mimosifolia. Next base: position 1,488,555 of record CM032131.1, on the reverse strand, counting down.
ATGGACTGTAACTTGTTGCATGTGAAATCGGACAATGTTGTTCTTATAAGTGATGCATTTGCAACCTGCATAAAGAATTCTTTTTTCTCAGTTATGCTGTGGTAGTGTGGCTGTGTCTTTTATTATCGTTTCTGACTTTTGTTTGTTGATGAGTTTTACTAGTAGGTTCTTGTGAGGTTTGTTTATTTTCTTGCTAACGTGGCTTGAACTTTTAATTCATGTGCCTGTCTTCAAATTGGCAGGTTCATGGAGAGCTAGACACAAGGATTGGAGCTCCTACTTATCTAAATGCAATGATAAGATACTTCTATCCTGATGTATATGCCCATATTCTCCAATTGATTATACTAACTTCAAGTAACTAACCGTTGCCCTAAATAGATAATGAAGACAAAGAGTGCGAAAATTAATGATTTTCTTGAATATCCTTATTGGTTGATTTGAAGATATTTCGTTTCAATAATGGCCACCAAGGGGGTGTCTCACCTATAGACCAAAGGATTTTTTCGCTATATATGCATGTGTGCATTTTCAAAATTGAGCAAAAGAAATACAATTATCTAGAAATCTTTGACATTTTTCCTGATCTATATAGTTATCGGCCAGCCTTGGTGTGGGAATTCAATACAACAGGCATGATAAATTCCACTATAACTTACGTGGAAAGAAGGCATTTCCAGTAACTTCCGATGGACTGCTAAGCTTTAACGTTAAAGGTCGATGTGATGTTGACGAGGAGTTTAGACAGGTTGACCTTCCTCTCATTGATGAATTTAATGTTATTGACTTGCAGAATCTTCTTCTTCCTTTAAATGTCACTGTTGTTTTCTCTTGTGTCTTAGAACTCTTCTCATAACTGTGAGTGAACTTGAACATGCGTTCACTATGTCTGAAAACAGATAAATTATACGGGGGCTGCTGAATTTGTTTGGAGCATCTTCAATGTTAAAAAGGACCAGGATTTGCGACTCAAGTTTGGATATGATGTTTCTGACAAGGTATGTTTACTTCCTGTAGAAGCTTGTCAACTGGCCATTCTGACTTTTATTTCTTCATTAAGCGACCGAAGTGAAACTAAATTTCAATTTATAACAACTCAGACTGATGGTGCCATCCTTTTGCTTCATGATTATAATTGAACTGACATCTCTGATCTCCCTGCAAACAATATACTGACCTCCCTGCTAACATTATATTGAGGAAGAAAAGGGGGCCCTATTTCTTTTATTTTCTTCTTTCTTTTTGGTCTTGAGGGGGGTGGGTGGGGGAGTGGGGGCAACTTTCATCTACATGGAAATTTTATTATGCGTGCTTGCGGAATATATTTATATAGTATATATAAACAAATATACATACATATATAGCATACACCTGCTTTTGACTTTACTTTGCTGCTGTGGCATGGAGATATAGAGGTGTCAAATGGGTGGGGTTGGGCCGTGAAGCATTGGCCCCGCCATTTTGGCGGTCTCAGTCGAACCACGGTTTCAAGGTTTTGAATCCCTCTTCGCCCACAATTGGCCCAAAAGGAAAATATCTTCCCCTCTGGGGGTAGGAAAATCATAATCAGGATAGCGGACTGAAAGCTAGGCTGGCCGTGGGTTCTTTGTCATGGGCTAGCAAATCCACAAAGAGGTCCGGCCCAGAACCGGCCCACACTATAGGTGGGCTAGTCCAGCCTGTGGGCCTCACTTAGGCAGGCTAGTCCGCTGGTTGGTTTACGATTTTTTTTAATTTTTAATATGTATAATATATATAATAAATATGTTAAAATACTTAAAAAATTTATATTTATATCATTCTTTATAATTTTGTAATATTTATATATTTAAAATACTTAAAAATTTATATCCATATCATTCTTAATATTTTGGCAACACTCTAAAAGATCTAAAAATTTATATTTATATCATTCTTAATATTTATTCAATACTTAATTTTTTTAAACGCTTAAAAAGATATATTCATGTCACACTTAATATTTTTGTAACACTTATATTTTTGTAAAACACAAAGTTTTTTATTTATGTTATTGTTAAGATATTATAACACTAATATTTTCTAAAAACACCACCAATCAAGGTGGTGAGCGGTTTGGTTTGGACCCCCTACCTATTCATTAATTTAAAAAAATAATTACGTAGAGGTGGATATGACAAAAACCTCTAAATGAAATTATATGTTATTTAAATAAAATTAATTGTTATTAATATGAAAAAAAATAACAACTTTGTAAAATGGAATAAAGAACTACTATCTAATCCACATTTAAGTAGGCTCAATGATAGATTGGTTGTTTACTAGATACTTTCAAATTAGGGACGGCAGTGGAAATGGAGTAGAGCCATTTTTCATCGTCCTTCTCAAACTGCGGCAAAATTGACTTCACCTTGCTCAATGTTTTGTTTCTATACTCTTCATCTAACCAATTATTCCAATGGAATACTTTTTCAATAGAATAAAATTTGATTGAATCAGGTTTCAATCGCGATTTTGAGTCGGTCAGTGTGTAGTCCCGCACTAAAGACGCTAGTATGTCTCAAACTGGAAACACTTTGGCGTTGTTCTTCCACCATGTAACACGTCGGATCCTCGAAAATCTTCTTCACAATCATTTTGATAATAGAACAATATCTCTGTGCTACTTTCAAGTCTTGATCTCGATGGTTTTTCACTAATCAAGTGCGTTGACAATGCGCATACTCCTCCTTCGCTAGTGGATGGTTGTTGTGTACCTGTTTGGTCTTATCTTATCCTATGATTTTGACTATAAACACTATACACATTTTTTAAAGTGTTTAAAACTTTTGTTTTTCTCATCATAGTTAAAATCATCATCATGAATCAGAAATTCATTATATTTTTGCAATAATATTACACAAATCTCTAACTTTAATCTAAGGTCTAAAACACTTGCAAGAATTACTATTGTGGATATTTTTTTCATATTATTTCAAAAATTTAGTTTCTTGCGTAAATTACTTCACTTAAATTTTCATCGTATCTATGTATGTTAAATATTTGAACAATTTCATATACCGTATATAATAAGTTAGACGTAAGGTAAAAATGATCGGACATAATTTTAGTTTTATCATTAAACGTTTGGAGAAGGGGAGGAAGAACTTTAACAACATCCTCATCCGCATCTTTTAAAAGATGGTTCACCTTCATTATCGAATATTTCTTTGTTACAAAATTCACTAATTATATAAGGTTCGCCTCACTAAGCATCCTGTAAGTATTGTTGCATCTATGTTGATGGTCTAAATAAAGAATTACAAACTTTGACCTACGATTTTATCATAGTTTATTATATTATCGTGTCCTAATAGATGAAGCCCCAAAATATGTGTTAAAGCACTTCTAATTTTACCCATCGAATGACTAATTTTTTTTAAATTGTCCTTAAAACATAAATAAAGAATATGATAAAAACATCTCACATGAAAGAAAGTATCATTTTTTAAAGGCTTTAATAATCTAGGTAATTCTCTTACAAGGATGTATTATTCGATTCATTATCAAAAGAGATAGAGATTATCTATTAGTTTCCAACTCCTAAAACCGTCTCTAATAGCTTCATAAATATGAACATCTGTATGAGGGTGATCAAGTTGTTGAAATTTAATTATTCTTTTTTGTATAGATCAATTGTCATCAATCCAATAAGTTGCTACACATATAACTTAAGTTGTCTCTACATCACCACATATCGAATGTAAAAGAAACTTCATATTTCAAACTATGAAAAGTTTCGCCCAAATTTAAAGTTTCCTTTAAGTATTGTTTATACCTGTTATTTTAGCAAGTAAACAGGATATAAGTTTATAAGCAAGTTGTAAATATATTTGTTTAAATTTAGTTACTGATCCATTTTCGGCATAACTAAAAGGTAACTCATTTAGCACAACTAATCTAGATAAACTTATTCTCATCTTCTTGACTATATCTCCAATTTTGTGCTAGCTCGACTAATCTCTATAAAGTTGCAAGTATTCTTCTACCCTCATGTCGTAGTTGGGTAATTGGGGACTAGCGCACTATGTGGCTAGTAGCTCACCACTCGCTTACTACTTCCACTAAATACTTAATAATTGCATGTGATTGTTGCGTCGCACTCACGTCCATAGTTAAAGGCGCACGAGGCACTGCAAAGATCAGTGAGGCGCGCGCCTCGGTGCGTTATTCGCGCTATAGCCCAGAGCGCGAGGTGTGCGCCTTCTGGGCTTTAGTGCTAGGGCTTTGGGCAGTCAATTTTTAACTTAAAGTTAGGGTTTTTGGGATTAATTCCTATTATACAAACTACAAAGTTGCACACAACTCCTACGAGCAAAAACACTCTCAAGCTCTAGCCACCACCTACCACTGCAAACATTACCACCGGCCGCCCCTGCCACTGTTGCCAGATCAATTTTTTTTTTCCTGCTGTGTTCCCAGTTTCTTATTCTTATCTCCTCTTCTCATTTTTTTCTTTTCTTCTAACTTTTTTCTTTTTTCTTCTTCAACTATTTTATCATGTTATGTTTCCAGTTTTTTATTCTTGTCTCTTTTTCTCCTTTTCTTCCTTTCTTCAACCGTTTTCTCCTTTTCCTATTTTCTTCTTCATTCTTCTTTTATAAATTAATGCTGAAAATTTCAGTTTTGTGTTCTTTTTTATTATCTATATGCTGTTTTTTTCTTTTTTTCTTTTTTATTGTTTAATATATGCTAAATATGCTGAAATATTGTTTGAATTTATTGAAACTACCTAAAATAGCTGAAAATAAGTTAAATATAGTGAAATATTGCTGAACATATGTTGAAATGTGAAGAATAAGTGCTGAAAGTTCAACTATGTCATAGAAAATGATGATACTTCTCATACGTTGTGCTTTATTGCAACAGAGAGCGCTCTTGCGTTGCGCTATGCGCTATAGCCCCAAGAGACCTTTGCGCTATAGCACGCTTTGCGCTCTTAACTATGCTCATGTCCCAACGGCAAATATCACACATGCACACGATAGAACGCTTTAGAGACATAATCTAATAAAAAGGAAAATTGATTTTATTAATAACATTAGAAGGCACAATCATTGATTACCATAGTTGTACATTAAAAAGTTGAAGATCTCAACAAAATTACAACACACTGTTTACAAGGCAAAAAGAAAGACTTATACCTGAGGACTCACAAATATACTATATAAAGTGCTAGTCTGTCGATGAAGGTTGGTGTGGGACAGTTGAGGCAATTATGCAGTATGATGAGGAGGTTAAGGGAAGGGATGACCCTTGACATTCTCCTTGACCTAAGATGACAACATCCTTGGCATTGCTGAGGCCTGATATGCCTCCAATAGAGGTTTGAACGTCTTGAGGTTCGTCACCCGTTCCAAGTGTTTTCCTTGCTGTTGCATCCTTTCCATTTCACCAAATACTCTATCTGGGTTGTGCTTCCTATATCGGTTATTCGGGGATTCAGTATCGTTTCTGCCACCCTCTTCTCTTTCTTTGTTAATACTAACTACGAGCGGCTGCACTTGTTGCAGTATGCATCCTCCTTGTCCGTGTGATTACGCTTGAGATGGTTCACATAGAGGACATTGTGGATCTTCCACCAGTGAGGTAACGCTACCTTGTGGATTACCTTCTCAATACATTTGAGAATAAGCGACAGCCAATGTATTTTGGCATCAACCAAAGGTCTCATGTTTTGAAAATCTTGGATCATGGACCTTCACCATACCATATCACCCTACTTAAAGTTTAATGAAGCGGTGATGCTGTTTTGCATATTTTTTCATTTGCTTATGAGGTTTATCGAGGTAGTTACAAGCATAGTTGTCAGGAGCGCAAAACACAGCGACGCGCAAAGGTGCCTTGGAGCTATAGCGCGCGCTTTATCAAAATAAAGCGCACCACATATATATATGTATATATTTCTACTATGCACCTAAAATATCAATATATTCCACATACTGTAAAGAATAAATCCCCCAATAAGATGTTCTTTAAGCCTAGAAATTCCTTCTTTGGTGATTTTGGAGCAATAATTGCATTTGATACCATCATTAGTTTTATTTTGGATTGACCAACATGCTATAATTCCATTAGGATCCTTCCTACTTCCATCGGAAGTCTCAGAACTCTCCATTTTTTAACAAAAGATAAACTAAATTCAACATTTGAGCACAAGAATTAACAAATTAAAATTGTTAGCACTTGACCAATCTAATAAATTTAAGAAATCAAAAATTTATTTTATAATCCTAAAACATTTCTGCCCAATTAACAACCATGTTTTAATAGAAAAAGAAAACAACTATAACATTTTATAGCCGATCAGTAATTAACAAGTGAAATGTAAAATGAAAACAATAAATGAATGGATATAAGGAAAAAGAAAAAAGAAAAGAACAAAACAAGTGAAAGGGAAAATTTTATTTTAAAACCCTAAAATATTTCTGCCCATTTAACAATCACATTTTTAATATTAAAGTGAAGAGAACAATGACATTTTTTAAGTACCCATCGGTTCACAAATATGACTAAAATGAATGGATAGAGAAAAAAGGGAAGAGAAAAGAACAAAGCAAGTGAAAGGGAAAATAAAATTACAGAATGAAGGGGCCGGATAGCCAGAGAAGGAGTCGAAGAAGAGACCGGAGGAGAGAGCTAAAGCTATTCGCGTGCGTGGAAAAGACAAGAACGAACAACTGCTGCTTGCTGTCGCTCGCAGGAAAGGGCAAAGGCAGAGGCAGACTGTTGTGATTCTCGCGAAATTGGGCAGGGTGTTGAGCTTTTTGATTTTCTAGACTTTGGGCAGAAAATAAAAGCCCTCACCCGTTTTTCCTTCGCACGTTTTTTTTTTTTCCTTTTTTTTTTCACCGCAAAGCGTCGCGCGTGCTTAGCCATGCGGCGCTACTGCGCGATAGTGCCCGTAGCGCCGCGAAGGGAGCGCGACACTGAAATCCATCGCCCAGCGCGACGCGAAGCGGAGAGGGTGCGCTTCGCGTCGTACTGCGTATCGCGCGCGCTTTTGGCGCTTTTAACACCTGTGGTTACAGGCTAAATCAACATTCTAATTTCCTTATTGCGAGAAACTCCGTGCAAGAGGAGATCGCACACCTTGTAAAGGGTCTAGAGTGTGAGGAGTAGTGGTTGCTGAGCTGTCACAATCTTTAAAGCGCTCTTGTTGGTTGAAGAGCTCTTTTAAGCATTGAAACATAGCCGAGCAACATTCAATAGTATCTCCAGATCTTTTTGAGATTAACTCACAAAGATAGATGTGGCAGGTTTCGGATTAAAGAAGGAGATGATGCAAAGGCGACAATAGTCAAGAGGTATAGTACATTTGAGTTTATGGTTCATTCCATTCGTCCTGACGAATGCTCCAACTAGTTTCAGCATATTGATGAATCAAGTACTACACAATTTTCTCAGCGAATTTGTGTGGGTGTACTTGGATGATATTGTCGTTTATAGTGGGACCTTGATTAAGCATGTTGAGCATCGAAGAAAGGTTTCACCAATCTCTGCGAGCATTAAGTGTATGCCAAGCCATTGAAAAGTTTATTTGCTTAAGAGAAATATCATTTCTTGGGTCATATTGTGGAGCGAGGAAAAATTCGAATTGACCTAAAGAAACTGCAGGTTATTCAGGAATGGCAGCCTTTGGGAATGTACATGAGCTGCAATCATTTCTCGAGTTGGCGAATTATTACTACATATTTATGAAAGGCTACTCTTGCTCGACCCCTCACCAACCCCAAGAAAACAAAGTTTTGCAATTGGACAACCCAATGCCTAGCCGCATCGAGCATTTGAAAAGAGCTTGTGTTAGCCCTCCTGTACTTAACAAAGATGTTTGAAGTTGAGATAGACTCTTCGAACATTGCACATGGAGGAGTTTTGATTCAGGAAGGGCAATCGGTGGCCCGTAAGATCTACAAGTTGAAGGACGGTGAGTGTCGGGATTCAACACACGAGGAGTTGTTAGCCATAGTTTATTGCCTTAAGCTATAGTAGCATTATTTGTCGAGCTTTCCCTTTATCGACAATATTGCAGTTAGTCATTTCATGAGCTAGTCACACTGACTAGCAAGCAGACACGATGCCTTGAGTTGTTATCAAAGTTTAACTTTGTGTTGGAATATCATGCTGGCGCAAGTAACAATGTGGCTAATGCCCTAAGTCGGAGGGCGAATTTGGCAAATTTGAGAGAGGTGGTTGTTCTGTCCTCGAGTGAAGTTATCACTTTTGTGAAGAATCCAATGTAGAAGCTACTAAAGGAGGATCCCACAACAAAGTATAGAGTATTGGCCGCAGATGCAAGATGATATTGAGATATATGTGAGTACTTATCTTGTATGTCAGAAGGACAGGGCCAACCATCAGAAGAAGGCAAGTTTGCTGGAGTTACTCCTTCTCTTAGCGAGCTTGGGAAAGTGTATTGATGGATTGTATCGTTAGATTGTCTAAGGTGAGAGACTTGGAAACTATTATTATCATGATGGATCGGTTCTCTAGATATGCTATTTTCATGGTAAGCCCTAAGTATATTACCGCACAAGAGATAACTCATCTCTTTTTCAAGCATATTCTTAAACATCGGGGACTGCGTAAGGATATTGTCAGTGACCGAGACTACTGGCTTATTGGCAATTTTGTATCAAGATCCAAGCTAAACATGAGCTTGAGCTATCTGACAGCAAAACTGAGCGTTTTATTATCTTTAACACTTTGTGTATGGTTCTCAAAAAGATTAGGTGAAGCTTTGATTTGCGCAGCTATGCTTCAATTCTAGGAGAGCTCTTCAACCAACAAGTGTGTTTTTGCGATTGTAACTGACAGCAATTGCTACTCCCCCATAATCTGGATTCTCGTAGGTTGTGTGATCTCTTTTTGCGTGAAGTTTCTTGCGGGAATAAAATCAGAATGCTGATTTATCTCGTAGCTACCTCAAAAAAGCTTAGAAATAGATGAAATAATATGCAAATCAGAATCGTCATTCATTGAATTTCAAGTGAGTGATATGATACTGGCGAAAGTCACTGATCTAAGACTTTCAAAACATCACGGGGAAGAGACTCACGGTTGATGCAGAAATTCATTGGACCATCGCTTGTTCTCAAACGCATCAGGAAGGTAGTCTACAAGGTAACAATACCTCACTGGTGGAAGATCCACGATTTCTTTCCATGTGAGTCAACTCAAGCGTTATCATACAGATGCATCATGCAATAAGCCCAGCCGCCCGCATTTAGTATTGACGAAGAAAGAAGAAGAGGATGGTGGAAGCGATATTGAATCACTGACAGGAAACACAACCCAAACAGCATACCTAGTTAAAGTGAAAGGATGCAGCAGCGAGGAGAACACTTGGGAATGGATGATGGACTTCAAGACATTCAAACCTCTGTTGGAGGCATATCAAGCCTCAATAGCATCAGGTACATCGCTGTCTCATGTGGGGGGAGAATGTCAAGGATCGTCCTTGCACTCAACCCCTTGATGTACCACATGGCCACTCCACACTAGCCTTCATCAACGGACTTGCACTTTGTGGAGTATATCTGCTGCGTTCTTAGGTTTAGGTCTTTGCTTTTCCTATGTAAATAGTATGTTGTAATGGTGGAAGAACAATACCAAAGTGTATCCTGTTCTTTCATGTATTGTTGGAGATGTACTTGTGTCTAAAATGTCAATCGTGATTTTTGAGAGTGCCTTTAGTGAGGGTAAGCGCACATTGACCAACACAAGGTCGCGATTGAAATTCAATTTAATCAAGTGTTGCATTCTCTGAAACGATTAGTTAGGGCAAGAGTATATGAAAATATTGAGAAAGGTGAAAACTATTTTGCCGCAGTTGAAAGATGACAATGGAGAATGGCTCGACTCCGGTTCCACTACTACCCCCTAGTCTGAGAGTGACTTAGATAATTTGAGTGAATGGCCCGTCTATCATTGGATCTACTTAGTAGACATGTGGATTAGATTGTAGTCCTTTATTTCATTTTATAAAGTTGTTGGATAGAAGTTTTGGTCATATCCACCTTTATGTAGATCTTTTTAAATTAATAATGGGTATGGGGGGTCAATGTCAAATCCCTCACCACCTTGATTGGTGGTGTTTGTTAAGAAAATATGAGTATTACAATATCTTAATAATGACATAAATAAAAAAATATAAGTGTTGAATAAATATTAAGAATAATATAATCTTTAAGTATTTTAATATATTATATTAAAAAATTTTAAAAAAAAATCGTGAACGGCCAGTGGGCCAGGCCACCTACCAGGCGGGCTGGTTCTAGCCGGGGCCTACATATAGAGGTGCTGGCCTGTGATGAATAGCCCGCAGGCCACCCAGTCTGGGACCACCAAAGTGGCTGGCTCAATGTTTAACGAGTCAGGTGGGGGCTGTTCTAAACACGTTTTCTCAGTGCTTACTAGAACACCTTTCAAGTTATTAGAAATGATCATCATTTTCCAAATAAAAACTTAATGCCCAGATATCCATAGTAAGGCGGAAGATTGATGAAAACCGTTATATGGAACTTGAAAAGTAGCACAAATTTTAGACTCGAGTCATAAAGGTGGGACTAAAACATCTTTACAATTTGACCATTAAAAGTAGTTGTTGAGAATCTCCAAGTCAGTTCACTAACTTTTGATAAATGTATCTTGGAAAATAAATTGTTATGTTGGGAGTTAGGGTATCACTTTTGAACATCCAGGAAAGGAAACAAAAGCATTCAAGCATGGATGGATGGATGGATGGATGGATGGAAGGAGGAATCTCTTCGTTGTAAATTGACTGATAAAAGTGATAATGCATTCATATGTTTCCTTGTTAAAAATCTCGAACTCTTCTTGTACTTGTATTCCTTGCTAATTATGTTGTCATTTCAGATCCCATACTTGCAGGTTCGGGAAAATAACTGGACCTTCAATGCTGATGGAAATCGCAGATGGAATGTGAGATACGACCTGTGAGATTGGCCGGCTTTCAACATCATGAGGCAGAATGTGATAACTATGAATAGAAGATGATTTTCCAATAATTTCTTTAGGTTCTGATGCCATTTTAAGGGGTCTGACTGTAAGTCTTTTCCTCCTAAAAGTTATTCTTTTGCCAACCAGATCATATTTGAACCTCACTTTGTGATTTGTATATTGAATACAGGCTGTTCTATTGAACCACTTTTCTACAACATTCTTATATTCTCTCTGTGGATGTTTCTCTTGAATGCTAACACCAAGATATTATCTTGGCTTAAAATTGTTAAAATTAGTACTCAGATGGTGGATAAAAGTACAGACTGATAGAAGTTATTTTATTTATATGAAGTTGAATTTCAGCTTCAACTATTTTATTTGATAATTTAAGATTCTTTTGGATAAGGGAATAGACAACTGTATATATTGAGATATCAAACATAAAGTTGATGAGCGTCTTAGGTGGCAATGTTTAGATCAATTAGCCTTATCCATGCCTGCTCATATGTAGCGCTTTTGCAGGTAACTAATAACTCATAACTAGAGAGTTCATGGAGGGACGAATGAGTAATTTGATGGCAAGTTTCATACCTGCGAACAGATCGTTTGTAGATGGTTGGGAAATCAATTATAATCCTCTTTTCTATAAGAAGGAAAAATAAAATTAGAGAGTTCATATAGTCCTAAAATGGATTAGTTAATATTAAATAGTTAATCGGTAGTTTCTCATTGCCATGTTCGGATAGCTCATTAACTTCTTTGGAGAAAGGGCAGCAACAAGAATTCACCTAACAGTAAATAAATCAATCTTTACTCCTTTCCTTAAATGCCTTCAAGAAAGATCAGATCGGGCAGTAGATAAACTTATTGTTTTTTATTTTTTATTTTTTATTTTTTATTTTTTATTTCTTTTGAGTGGATTTATTATATACATTATTATCTCATAAATATAAACTATTGATAACTATATTGTTCAATATCTAATATTTAACTACAATCTAAATCATCTAATGACTACTGTGTAAATAGACTTTGACGAGACTCGATTCCAAGATCTTATTGACTATTATTATTTTACTACTACTACTACTACTACTACTATTATTATTATTATATATAACATTTCTGTGTGCGTTTTTGCTAGCTGATTCCATACATTGTACACAATCAACACCGGACCCATTTGAGTAGTTCTGCATTTATTTATATCTAATCCTTATCTTGTGATTTTAGATTTTGTACCAGGAATCTTGGTATTTTAAAGTAAAATAATATGGGGACATACACATCAATACAAAATTATGGAGTACGTAGTCCTTAATCCTTCAGAAAGATAATTGGTTGGAGTATGAAGGTAGGTCCATTGCCCTTCTTTCGGATTTCAAAAGGAATGGATAAATCTCAGTTTCAGTTCTATGGGACCAACTTTAGCTTTGATTGCCTTCCATGTAGTTTCTTAGAGCCAGCGTTGGATTCAATTATCATGTTGTTAGTGTGGGACGATCCATTTTTTTGAAATGTGAGTTGTAGCAATAACATGAAATATTTTATTGAAACTTCTTTTATGAAATGATTCACTAATACACTATGGGATAATTTCGAAGGAGTTGATTGAAACTTTAACGAATGTTACATATTTTCAATGGATATAGAACTAAAAAGTTTAGTAGAACAACACGACGAATATAACGTTGCATAAATGTTTACCTTAATACACATTTAATTTGTTCGGAAGTATTAGAGCGGAATCTACTTCTTATATATATGAGTATACACAATAGTAGAAATATTTTTAGTGGAACATCTTTCAAAAAAATGGTTTAGTGATAATAGAGATGGTTATAGACTGAGGGTTAATATTGAAGGAATTGATTGAGAGTGCAACGAATATTGCTGATTTTTGATATACGCAAAGCCAAACTCTTCAATCAATCAAGTTATAGAAGCTTTCAACTTAAGAGTACGTATTTAATTTATTAAGAGCTATTAAAGCAATTGAATCTACTTTTTTGAGAATATGAATGGAAGGAATAACGAGAATATTTTTAATGAAGTGTGTTTTAAAGATAGAGTGAAACTTTGAGATGACGGGTTAACAGGTGTTTGTGTATGTGTTATCAGTTATTTACAGGAAAAACAAAGATGCAGAAATGCATGTGTTATATCTTGACAATGAGAAGGCCTCATCATCCTTTTTTCTGTTTGAAGCTAAGCATAAGGTTGCCTTTTTTCTTTATGTTGGTTTGGCCTGGGACATTACATCTCATCTTTTCCTCCCATTGGAGTTTTCGACATCAAAAGAAGACCTCGATTTGGCCCAACACAAATCAATTTATTAAAATTCATCGATAATCGAAACGTACTTTAGGTATAAATAAATTTGATATACGACCAATTGGATTGAGGCATGAAGTTGAGGTAGCAACTAGCATGGATCTGTATTAGAGGCAGAGCAAGAAGGGAGTTAGTATGGACAATTTTCTTCTAAATAATAAAGTTATTTTTTTATATTTTATCAAAAATCAATTTAAAATACCAAACTCCATCCCTAGATGTTAATGGATCTTGTAACATGATGAAGCTACTTGAGTAGGTACCAATGATGTTAACTTGGGTAGGTTCAAAGTTTGCACCACCCTATTTTGGAAGTGGGTTGGGATTTGTGTCGTGACTTGCTTGGTCCTTGACTAAGTTTGACTAGTTGGATTTGAGTGGGTTGGTCTAATTATGTATTCCCACTCAAAAATTATCTTCCCAATGCCAAACTTTTCAAGTGTTGCTATGGTGCATTATGTCCAAAACCAAATTTCATGTGGACACACACACACAGTTGGGGCTTTCTACCTGCAAGTAGGTGTCGTACCTACCTGATATTTTTCAATTGTAAAATAATTTTAAGTCAATTTATTATAATTTAAGAGATTATAGAAAAAGGGTAAAAAATAAATTTGTTCTTGCACAAAAAATAATGACAAGAGAAAGTAATAGCCATTCAAACTAACGACTAATTTAACATTCTCTTATTCAAAAATTCGTCATGACAAATATCCATTAAATTGTAGTAAGAAATACATTTATTTAAATATACTATATCTTCATATTATTAAGTACATTAATAAATAAAGTATAATGACTATAATAATATTTAAAATATAAAATAACCAAGTAATCGCTATCTAATATGGCGACTAGTTGTTGTAAGAAATGCATTTATTTAAATATATTATTTCTTAATAATAAAAGTATGTTTACTATAGTAATATTTAAAAAAAGAAAAAAAAGTAAAGTAATAGCTATCTAATATGGCTACTAATTGTAGTAAGAAATACATATTTTTATATTTTATTTTGAACAAATAATCTACATTGCTCTCTACTTGAAAATATTTTTTTCAGCAAAATCGCAACTCATTGTAGTAATATGATGTTTGAGTATGTTGCACGCATGTTTTTATTTAAAAATACATAAATTAAAGTATATTGTTCAAATAAATTTAAAATTTTCATATTGCTTTTTTGTTAGAAAAGATCAAATTTGTCAATATACTTCCTCACATTATGTTAACATCATCACGTCAATCGAATATAATACGTGATGACGTCTTATCAATTGTTGACTTTGGTACGATAGGTACGACCTTACTAAACCATAGAAAATCCCCACAAAGTGCTTAGGGCCCGTTTGATTTCATTTTCAACACTCATTTTCATTTTCTGCTCAAAATAAAAAATAAAAGTTATTACTATTTACACCATTTTCTCAAATATTTTCATTTTCAAAACATTCTTTTATATATTCTCTCTCCATTTTCACCTTATTTCAACCCCTATTACTACACATATCTACTTTTTTATCTTCTCAATACTTCTCAACCATCATTTACCACAAAAATATTATTTTATATTATTTTTCAAATAAATACATATCACATCATCAATTCAAATTCAATTCAAATCATTTCTTCATTTTTAATATAAAAAATCCAACATCCAAATACAATTCATTTTTACACCTATATAAACCTATAATTTTAAACAACTCATCCAAATACAACTCATTTTTAAAAATACTTTTTCAAACTAACTTTTCACTATACATTTTCACTAAAAAATAAAAATGCCCTCAGAAAATAAAACCAAACAGGCCCTTAGGTTTGGGAAGGTTGGTTACACACAATCACATGTGGATTCATTTGAGGCAAAGTCAAATTTTTGGACTTTAGAGATGTGCTCCATTTTTAAAAAAGAAAAACGTAAAAAGTTAAATTATTTTGATAATTAGGCATTGAAACGAGCTTTTGGGAATCACAAAGTTACATTTGGCACAATTTAATTTGATAATTTAAATAAGAATTACTTCTTAATGTTTTCACCTCTAATCTAATATTATATATTGATTCAAATAAATATTAGATTTAGGGAGGAAAGAAGTATAATAATAAATTTTTGCTAATTTTCTTTTTTTCTTTTGGCAAAAAGATAGGGGTGTGGTTTACTCCCTACCTACCATACATATAAGAAAAAACCGTCAAAGGAAGCATAGCACAATGTAGTTCAAAATTTACAGAAGCCAAAAAACCCTCAAAAGGAAAAGAAGAAGATTTTTCTCCCTTTACATCAATAAACTCTAGAATTGATATATTAGAGGATCAATTCAATTTCACTATTAATTCTTGTATATTCAAGAATCAAAAATTTATTAAGCCAAACTCACACTAAATCTCTTGCAATTTAGTGGGGTCTTGAGATGTCCTTTGTCAACTATACTTTTAAGTTCCATAAAGTTGTGCGTATGAAGATTTTCACCCTTACAAAATCTAATATTCTAATACAACTTTGTTTTTGTTTTTATTTTTGTTTTTGTCTTTTTCCTTGCCTTACTAACTTTTTCCCTTTGTTTTCCTTTACTTGGGGCCGAATTTAAAGACCACTCTTTTCATGTTACTGAGGGAATCAATCTCATGGAGCTTATCTACAAAGGAAAAAAAAAGTAATTATGTTTTATAAAAAAAAAAAAAATTCACTCGTTGCTATGTTAGTTTCACCATAAGAAAATAAAAATTAGAGACAAAAATAGTGAGGGACAATAAAAAAAGGTTATCACTATTAATTATACATATTAAGTGATGTAAAGGATTTTGTTTTATCACTCTAATAATTTTGATAAACTTAACAATGATAAAAATAATGTTTAAATTATCACTATCAATAATTAGTGATACATGTATAATAATAATAATATAGTAATAATAAAAATTTTGTCATAAATTAGTGTGAATTACATCTAGACCTCCTGAGTTTGATCTAATTATAAAAAAAATCCTTGTTATTTTGAGAATTACATTTTCCCGCCGACCTTTAAAACTAAAATGTAATGCTGACGGATAGTTATTCTATTGAACCATTTTCAAGATCCAAGCAAGAAGAATAGTCGTCTTATATAACTTGGGTTGGTTAATTAGTTAAATAACACCGAAATATAATTTAGGATGTGACAGTTACTTATTTAAAATAAATTTTGAATAATTATTTTTATTTTTAGTTACTCTTAATTATATACTCTCTAAGCTGCCCTCAAATATTCTAATTTTTTTTTAATGGTTTCGTGGGTTCCAATCTTGTTCCCACTTACGTGACTCAGATCAAGGCCTTTGCAGAAGCATCACAAATCCTTTTACTATTCCCATGTGGTGTTTGGTCCACCTTTAGATTCGAGTTTAGGTATTTTTGTATCAAACGACTGACTAGCTTTGATTTGTGGTCACCACGAATATCTAACATTTCTCTTTTTGTGTAAATATCCTTTTATTTTAGAACATAGGTGTCGCTTCTCTTTTAAGTTCAATTAATCTGAAGTCGATAGTCTAATTTAGATGTCTTTTCAAAATCAATTTATTGATGTCAATCAGATTAGATAATATTGTAATCGGACAATCATAATTTCGGGACATGGAATTTGGATTTGAAATCAACAGTACAAGTTTGGAGTTATTAGAAAATTCTCAACTAAAGGTGAAACTTAAGCCAGCGAAGATAAAAATATATGTATGTGTGGGAATATAAATACATGTAAAATATTATGTTGTGTACATTTGGCACATTATGATTGAAGGTATATATAGTGAACATCTATTGGAGTCATGCTCCGTCAATCCAACATGACATTAAGAGATGTTCATATATAATCAATGAATGATCAGAATTGCGGGTCACCTTTAAATTTAATTCGAATAAAATTCTACTCATGTAAAAAGACATGAATCACGGAATATTAGGGAATTAGTTTTAAGTATTTAGGATAAAAAATTTTTTTACCATTGATAAGTATATAAGAAATTAATCATATTTTATAATTATGATCGATACAAAAACACATATATTGTTCAGAGGTAAAGATGTTGAGCACAATATTGAGCACCGTTGTTTGGCTCTAATCTTGCAGTATGAAAATTATGTTTGGTTCAGTGGACAAAAATATGTACAAGATCAAACCAAGTACATAAAAAAATAAATAATATATGACAGTGTTCACAATGTAATGGAATATAAAATAAAAGGAAAACAAGAATAGGATGAGGATAAGTACTGAGAAAGGCTCTAGCCGTTTGGTTTCATTTTCACATGCCATTTTCATTCTTACCTGAAAATAAAAACAGAAAACTATCATTATTTATACAATTTTCTCAAACATTTTCATTTTCAAAATATTTTTTTTATTATATTCTCTCTCCATTTTCAACCCTTATCATTACCTTAATCATTTTTTATCTTCTCAATACCTCTCATACACCATTCACCACAAAAATATTATAGATCAAAATTCAAATTAAAATTCAAATTATAATATTATTTTTTCAAACAATCACACATTACATCATCAATTTAAATTCAAAAATTACACAATTTTTAATACAAAACACCTAACATCCAAATATATCTCATTTTCATACTTATATAAACCTATAATTTTCTAAACACATCCAAATAAAATTTCATTTTCAAATTCAACTATTCTAACTAATTTTTCTTTCTCTATTTTCGCTTGAAAATGAAAATGACCTATGAAAATAAAACCAAACGACCCCTTAAGTGATTATCGTACAATTATATTTGCAGTGGATATTTATGGCAGCCTTTTTCTGCACTTTTGAGGGTTTCTTTTTGGAGCCCTATACCTATGGATATATGCATGCTATTATTGCAATTTGTGGGTAGGGATGACAAATGGGAGGTTCGCTTAGGCTTAGAGTGGGTTCAAAGGTAACATGATTTTATTATGGAAATAAGTTCTACTTAAAGAGTGTTTGTGTGAGCTTATAACCTTCTCAAAATATATTATAAGATATAAAAATATGTTTAGTAATTTTTTTTAAAAAAAAGCTTATAAACCCCTAAAATAAGATGTTCGGGGCTTATAATTTTTTTTTTTAAAAAGTAAGGAGTGCCTAACTTATTTTGAAAATTTTAACAAACTAGCTTAATTTTAATCATATTGATTACAAAAATGTCATTACTAGCATCTTATAAGCTCTAAGATATTATTTTATCCAAATATTTTAATAACTTATTTTTAAAAAAAAATCTAACATCTTATAAGTTTCAAAAATATTTTATAAGATGTAGGAACTAATATAAGACTTTTTAAATAAAATTAGCCAAACACCCTCTTATTCCTTTCACCCCAAAACAACAAATAAAAAAGAGCTTAAAACCAAATATTGAATCATCGGGATTTTTAAGATGTTATGTACATAATATATAAACGGTTTCAATTTCTCTTGTATTTTCGCCGATTGCTTTCTAATTCATTTTCAGATATGTCGTGTTTCAGCTCATTTTTTATCAGTAAAAGAAACTAACGTTTGAAGAAGAAGAAGAAGAAGAAGAGATCAAGAAGTATTTATACTAAATATTCTTTTTACAATTAAATTCAATTTCTTAATCCATGCGTGCTGAAAGGTGATCAAGAATTGCCTTTCAGAAAAGAAAATTGGATTTCATAAACCCTCCAACAAATGAATTTGTTCAACTTGAGCACAATTTTCAATTATATTTCCAAATTAATTTCCATTTCAGTTCATATATTATGCTAATTCTTGAGAACCATTTAAAATTGGGCTCAAATTAGTCAATGAATAAAGATTATGAATCAAAGTTCAACCACGGGCAGCTAATTAACATTTTTCTTTTTTAATTTTATCTTGACTTTGACAGTTATGCTGTTTTCTCTACATTATAATTATTAAGATGGGGATTGGAAAGATATAAGGTATCTCTGGGTCCATATCCATTTCAATGTTTGTCCATTTTCTCTACTGAGTACTGATGTTGATTTATAGCAGCCGGCAGCCCTCATTTGTTATATAATGGCAAATGTGACCCCCAATATACATAGATAAAAATCTTATAAAAGAAGATGGTCCAAATAACTTCATTTTTGGTTTTGACTATGCACAAAAAGAATTCATGTGATGACTCAATAGACTATATTATATAGTGGTACCAATGATGAAAAAGACCATGGAATTTGGCACATTGTTTCAACATTCTACCTAGGTATTATATAAGTGTTTAAAGAATTTTGACACTCAAAAAGGTTATGTCCCTTTCATCAAGAGTTAAATATTTTTATGAGAAAGCACACCACTTTATAATTTTGATATAAATTTGGATCTCTTTGAACCAAAATTTGTGGTTACAAAGCAATTCAAACTAGGGATATAAAAATTGATACAACTGGTTAAGAAGTATTTTTCATAATTTCAAACCATAGTATATGTTTCTTCACCGATTGTATTATATATTTATTATCGTATATATTTACTTAGAGTTAGAAAATATCTAACTCCATTAAATATACCAAAAAAAAAATAGAAAAAAGATATTTCTCTAAATTATTTCCATTTTATCTGATTTTGAGAAGGCCATATTCAACAATATTAACTTTTCTCATCGTTATTTTTGTTTATCTTTAGGATCAAATCCTAATCCCTAAAAAGTGGAAGCAATAAGTAAACAATCATGAATTTATAATTTTTGGCGAAATTATTTGTTCTCATTCTTTATGAACCTATAAAGGAAGTATTTTTGACTTAGGTTCAACTGGGAGTGTAATATGTATAATTTTAAATACAAATATATCATGGTCATGAGGTCGATAATTTTGATATTCTAAAAAGTTATAAGAAACCCTAACAAACAAGAGGGATCCAAATTAGATTAGTTAGATTGACTTGTGATGAAATGGATTTCCCAAGCGACTTCCTATCCATATTCACACTTTCTTTAATTTGAACATGATAGGTAATATATGATGAAGGCACACTCTTTTTTGGTAGATTATGATGGAAGGGATGAGTGGTATGGTGATAAGTAGTAATTAATACAATTACTAAAATGACCCATGTTGGCAACTTCTTTCACAAAAGTTCTTACAAAAAGTTAATTACTTTTGCTTGGATTACTAAAAATATAGCCAACATATTTTTGTTGACCGCTAATCATGGGATTCATTTCCCGCTACGGGTGGAAAATACTAAGGCTAGTCCATAGAGGTTGGAATAAATTCTTCACTTACCTTTTTTTAAATAAAAATATTATATATACGCACTACCCAATATTCACCATTGAATAGCCCATTATGAATTGATATAGACTGAAAAATAAAAATTAAAAAAAAAAAAAGTTACAAATCTTGGTATATCTACAATTTTACCCTTTGAAGTAGTGATGGAAAATTATTGATGATATATAATTATTTTAAGTGAGGATACTTTAGATTTTAGTTTGTTAACATAAAATACTATTTGTAGACGTGTAAAAAAAATTTAAAAAAAAAAAGAAGCACTAAATTAATTTGGAACATAAAGAATATTGAAGTTAGGTTTAGTATTATATTGTCGCGTTAACTGAAATAGTAGATTGAAAAAATATTAATTTTAGAACATTGAGCTTTGTTTTGGGATTTGGACTGACATCTTAAAAAGAATAATAAAATTTATATATTTTGGACAATGAGAGTTTTTATCTAGAATACAGAAAATTTAATTGATACGTCAAAATTTTACAAAAATGATATATTGAGTATAAAATCTAACAAATATATATACTTTTTTACTATAATTTTATATGTTTATACTATATAAAAAAAAAGTCCTTTATGCAGTTTGAGTGACAGTTACACCATACCGAGTACGTTAAATTTTGGAGTACCTAGTTTATAATTTTTATAAACATCTTTCATCAATACAAAATAACAAAACACAAAAAATATGGTCAAAATATAATAAAAAATTTATAAAATATATAAGCCAGTATATCGCATACTTTTTATTTTTTAACATAGGAATTATTTATCATATATGATTTTATATTAATCGATAATTAAATTAAATATTCTTTTAGATTATTATTATTATTATTAAAATTATATTATTATTTTTTTAATTTATATACACGAACGCATATCAGAAGCTCATTGGGGTCGAACTTCTAACCTCTCACATTATGTGGGAGACTTATACCACGGGGCCACAGACCACTTGGAACATATTGTTTATTTATAAATACAAGAATAATATATGACTAATTTATTATGATTAATTAGTTGCTAATGTATTTTTTAATATTGCCTCACTAAAAAGAAAATGGGGACATGAAGAATATAGTAAAGAAAAAAGTATCCCATAGTTTTGTTTTTCTTTTTAACTTTTTCCCCAAAGTGAATAAATATGTTGCTTTTGAGAGTGAAGTGTTCCCTTCCCACCAGAAGGGTTACTTTAACAATGATTGAGATGCAGTACTATATAGGTTTTGTAGCATCATATGTAACTTGCATCACATCATCCATATAGTGCAGGCTTTTATTCTCGACATATATAACATAATTCAATTCATTTAATATTTTCATATTAAATGTATACAAGAATATTCATATGTACTTAAATGATGGATTAAGTTTATTTATTGAGTGAAATAGAATTTTGATTAATCAATATGAAAAAAGTTTGATTTTTTACACATAATTTTTCAATATTTAGAGGGTGTTTGCCAAAGCGTATTTAAAACATCTTATAAGTTTCTACATCTTATAAAATATTTTTGAAACTTATAAGATTCTAAATCTTTTTTTAAAAATAAGTTCTTAAAATTTTTAGATAAAAAAAATATTTAAAACTTATAAAATATTGGTAATGACAACTTTGTAATGAATATGATTAAAATTAAGACAGCTTGTTAAGATCTTCAAAATAAGTTAAGAACTTCTTACTTTTTTAAAAAATAGTTAATAAGCTCCTAACATTTTATTTTAAAAGTTTGTAAGATCTTTTCAAAAAAAAAATTATCAAATACTTTTTGACGTCTTAAAAGTTTAGATGTTTTCAACTCAACCAACCTGACACATCTTAATTAGCCCAGTATGCACGCAACAAGATATATGTTGGACTTTTCGTTATGTCTATTAAATAACAATCCAATTCCAAAAAGGAATTATTAATTTGCAATCAATTTCAAACCTAACTTTTAGCATCATAGTTCTCAAACATTAAATTCTACAGTTTAATAATGATAAAAAGTAAAAATAAACAAAATTTACTTACGGTAGATGCTTCCGTTATCAATCAGTAAAGATCATAGCATACTATTCCAAAATAAGTCTGGCTAATGATGTTTTAATCTCGATGTATTTGCCGATAAGGTATTTTTGTTGTATCAAAATAAGGTTGGTATTATGCTTATGTGGCATAATCTTTAATATTTGGCGTGAGAATATCTATGTAGATAAAATTATAAAAAAAATATGAATTTAAATTTTCCATAAGTAGCACCAGTATTATACATTATTAATAATATAATTTCCTAAAAATTGCTGAGAAACCCCTGCAATTCATCATATTTCACTTCACGTGTTGTTAAACAGTTAATTATTTAACTAACTCTAAATTTTTCTTTTTCCCTTAGAACAAATATCCAAACTAAAAGTACTTCTACAGCTCAAGCTTAGTAAGGTCTCTCTCTGTGTCAAAAGAAAAAAAAAAAAAAGGTCTCTGTCTCTGGCACACACACACACACTCGCTCTCTCTCTCTCTCTCTATATGACTGCCCGTTCACGCCACCTCGGCGGCGTAAACTCGCCGCCGCCATCGAGGACGCCATCGAATGACTCCTCCTCGCCGCCAGTCGAAACTCTCGACTCTGACTTTGTGGTAATCCTCGCCGCTCTTCTCTGCGCTCTCATCTGCGTGCTTGGCCTCGTTGCCGTCGCGCGCTGCGCCTGGATCCGCCGTATCTCAGGCAGGGCTTCCACGCCGGCCACTCCGTCAGCTGCGACCCTGCGCTCGGCGGCCAACAAAGGTCTCAGAAAGAAGGTTCTGAAGTCGCTGCCAAAGCTGACATACGGCGAAGACAAGGAGCAGGCAGAAAAACTCTCCGACTGCGCCATTTGCCTGACGGAGTTCGCCGCCGGCGAGGAAATCCGCATGCTGCCGCAGTGCGGCCATGGATTTCATGTTGGATGCATTGACACGTGGCTAGGATCTCATTCGTCGTGTCCGTCTTGCCGCCAGATTTTGGTGGTGGCGCGGTGTCAGAAGTGCGGCGGCTTGCCGACATCCACCAGTTCCGCCAGCGGTGGAGCTCAGCCTGAGCCAAGTGATAATCATGTGAATAGGTTTTTACCTTAATTTAACTACTGCCTAACTTATAGAGTTAGGGATTCCAAAAACGAACGAATTACGGCTAGAACTTAGAAGATCAGGATTTTCTTTTTCTCTTTTTCGTTTAGTAATTCAAATTATCAAATCAATATGCTGGATTTTGCTATGTTTTGGTTTGCTATAGATTGTAAATATCAACACTTAACTCTCGTATAAATGCTACATTTGAATCTTGGGTTATAGGAAAGAAAACAGGAGCATTACTCTATGTTTGGATGTTAAACTTTTAGTATTAAAAACTTTAAGAAAAATATTTTTATTATTCCAATATATGGTTTCGAATTTGATGTTTAAACATAGCTTAGATAAAAATGTGAAGGAAATGTTGGTAAAAAATGAAAATGTGTTTAGTTCTCTTTTAGAGAAGATGAATTTTACCACATACATTAATTTTTTCTCATCAAAATTTTATATTATTATATATTTATATTATAGTAGTATAATAATTGAAATAAATATCAAAGTATATCTTTGTTTTAATAATGTATTATTTGAAATGGCTATAGTTTTTAATACTATTTTGTAAAAAAGAAAATATATTTTGAAAAGATACTTTTGATCTTATTTTGAAAAATAAAAATATATTAGAAAGATGATTTCAAGCGTATAATAGTTTTGTATGCTTTTCTCATGTTATTCTCACCAAAATTCTAGATCCAAATAGCATCAAAGTATTAAAAGGAAAAAAAATTAATAAGATGGTGACATTTTTTATGTTAATGAGCATACATTGAGCCACCTTTGTTGAATTTATTAGTAGTGCCCCTTTAAGTTTTTACATATCCATCAATGATAGTGGGCACTGGGTGGGGAGGTAGGTATGGGGTTGTAGGGTAAATATTCCAACTTGAGGAGACCATTTGGACTCAAGAAGACCAAAGGGATCCATAATTTGCTTTGGGTGACAGATTTGATCTTTGAGATGATTCTCTAGTTTATTATATTACTTAGTCATATAACTTGGAACAAACTTTTTACCTTTAATCATGTTGTACTCAATTATTACTTAGAAGTCTTTCCTAGAAGAAAAAGTGCTAATGTTTTTTTTACCTAATTCTTTGATAGATAAGTTAATAAAAATAATCTAGTATACATTGGAGTTTGCCTAATTACCTTTTTGATTAGTTAAAATATAGCATGCACATAACTATCGTACTTTTTGGATCTTGAATTTTAATAAAGAAAATAATAGAAAAGTTGACTTTGAATCATATGTAACTTTTTACCTCATATCTTAGATATTTTACTTTTTCTTTTTATTTTTTTCCTTGCTAAATTTTAAGATCCAAATATAGAATTAAAATTGCTCCTCAGATATTTTTTTTTCTTGGCAAGAATAAAATCTATTTTTCAAAATAAAATTAAATATTTCATCCAAAATACATATATTTTCTCTGAAAATATTTAAAAAATATTAATTATTTCAAATCATTACATCAATAAAAAAAAAAAAACTTTATATACATCGCTTCTAATTATTATTTATATAAATACATATTCTCCATTTATTATATTACTATATATAAAGCAATATCTAATAATACAAAAATTTAACATGACATCACTAATTAAACAAAAAATTATGCAAAAAGACATCTATTACAAAATATATATTTTCTCAAATGAAAATTAAATATAAATTCATTCTCAAGTCATTCTTTAATTTCAATAGCAAAATATTTTCTTCCAAAACTTCTTAAAATAAAGCCCCATATTAACTTTTTGAACTTATCAAAGGTGTTATAGTAAGCATGCCTAGGCTTGAAGTGGTGGTTTGGGGGATATATATATATATATATATCTCGTTGGAATAGGACCAACTTCTCTTACACTTGTCCTATCAATTTTAATTGAGACAATGACACAAGTTTTGAATATAATTAATTTTTTGTTTGTTATTTCTACTCTCTTGAAGTTTTTATCTTATAATAATTATAAATTACAAATCATAAATTAGTTCAAAAATAACTTAATCACAACATTAAGAATATGATACTAATGATGTTAGTAGGTTTGAAAGGACTACATATATATATATATATATATATACTAATGAAAGGACTACATGATCACAGGGTCTTCAAAGTAATAAGAATAGTAGGTAAACAAGCAAGAGGATTGCTTAAAGTGGTAAGCAAATGGTAAAATAAGTAAAAGGTATAATTAAGTATGTATTGAAAATGTCAGCAACACCAAGAACCTTCCATTCAAACAACTACCAACGTTTTTCCTCTACTAAAGGTTCAAGCTTAACTTTTTAAAGATAACAATAGTTCAACTTAATAGTACTGCTATAGTTTATTGTATATGCGCACTATTTAGTACCCTTTTTAATGAGGGCATTGCATTCCAAGGAACCAATTGCAATATGGAGGGGCTATCCACAACCCAACAAATGGCTGCCATGTGGGGTTTAATTATTCGATGTTTAATACTTTGGTGAATATCAAGAAAAATAGTACATTATTATTAATTATTACCATGTGGGGTTGGTTTAGTTGTCCAATGTTTATTATTATTATTATTATTTACAAAAATTTTATGCCACTAATCTAAATATTTTTCAAACAGGGTTGTAATCCATTAGGGCCTTATTTATTTTACTTGATTAAGTGTGATACATGTCTAATCAAATTTTTTTTAATATTTATTTTAATTGATAAAAGCCCTTGATAAATCCTAGGCCCTATATTATTTATTATTGCTTTTGAAAAATGGATCGGGGGGGGGGGGGGGGAGAATGCTTTATTAGGTGTGGTAAAAATTATAAAAATTTAATAAGGTCTATTTTTTTTTTATCTTATTTTCAATTAAACCATGATTCTAAAAATGGGAAAGAATGAGAAAATTATGAAAAAATTATTAAAAAGTATAAAGGATATAATAGTAAATTTATATATTATATTTTAATTTATTTATATATTAATCATATCAACCAAATATAAAATTAAAATATTCTATCCTAATGGGCTTAAAATGTATCTTTTGCTTATATATCACTTATAATCACATCATTCCAAGCAAACGAGCCCTAGATGAAAAAATACTGATATCAACATTGATATCATCGTATATAAATCAGCATCGTATATAAATCAACAATCCACAATTTTATTTAGATAATATCTAAGTGGATAGCATGAAATAAACTTATTGCTATATTTGTATAAGTTCCAACTATGAACAATTAATCTATGTTTAATGCCATACTGCTATTTTTTTGCTAATTTTTTTGCCAAAAAAGAGACCTAAGCATAATAATATTAAAAATATTAGTTTTACTTGCAATTAAAAAAAGAAAAGAAAAGATATTCTTTATGCATATTTTCTTGTAGGTCTTTCAATTCAACCAACCAAAAGAAAACGCATTCCCGGGAAAAAAAAAAAACAAATCTCTTTTGAAGCTTAAAAAGCGATTCTATTCAAAATTATGAATTCTCCTACTAATACTCATTAATAATAAGTCTTGTATATGAATATACATATAACCTATAGTGCACAGACACGATTCAATACGGCCTCAACACGTATCCAACATGACAATAAAGTGTTTAAAAATTAAAATAAAAAAGATAAAATTCGACACGATGTTAGACACAACTAAAGGGTGTGTCCGACACAACTAGGACATGGTGGGGCATTTTTTTTTTAAAAAAAAACTTTGCAAAATTTAAGGTGTAATAAATAATTACAAAATAAAAACTTTTTAAACGGCAAACGAAGTTAGTAAAAAACTTCACAATAATCATAATTTCTTAATAAATTTGGATGATTAGACACACTACTAGAAAAATAAAATTAAACAAATAGTAAGTGATAATTGAAAATTTGGCACTAATTTTATATAAGTGATAAAAAATTTTGATCTATCACAATAATAAGTTTTACAAGTTTAATAGTGGTAAAAGTTGTATTTAAATTATCACCATTAATAATTAATGGTATATTTTTAATGATAAACATAAATCTTTTCAATAGTCATCGGGACATTTATGTTGCAATTATACATATGTCATTAATTATCAATAATAACAATTTAAATCATTAGTTTTTATCACTATTAAGTCATACAATGACAAAACAAAAATAATTGTCTATTCCAAATATCATTAGTGAAAAAATAAAATTATTTTTATTTAATATATGTTATTAGTTATAATTTTTACATTATAATTTATTTTCTTGTGACTACATTTTTTGTAGTGAAATTTTCAATTATATAATTTACATTGATATGGGGTGGCCCAAGTACCTTAACCCAAATCAAGTTGGCCCAGAGACGCAGTGCCATGCCCAATCTTGCATCCGAGGCCCATAGGTGCAATTGACCTCGGTCGACCTCTTTCTTGACCCGTGCCTCCGTGACAGAACGACGTCTGGTCGACTTTGTCGACCAGAGAGGTCGAGACATTACAGTGCACTGTCTCCGCTTAAATGCACTGACGGGCGGCACGCCTCCGCATTAATGGCGCATGCCACCCCCTTGTAGTCTAACACAGCAGGTGCCTCAACAGTGTACTACCATGTCCTTAAAACCTGGAAGGGCAGTTACTTGGAACTATGCAGAGAGAGGAAATTACTAATCACCCCTGGCACAAGGGTAAAGGCCCTTTGAATGTACCGGGGGCATCTCAAACAATTCCCCAAAAAGGAGAAGGCTATAAATACTCTCACTTCAACCTTTCTAAGGTATGCTCTTATACATATACAAAGTCTTTACTTTGCTGCTCGATATATCTCGTCGATCCATACTGACTTGAGTGTCGGAGGGCCTGAGCTCGGCTAGCCTGACATTTGCAGTGATTGCAGGATTCGTCCCACTTGAACAAGAATACCGACCATTGAGGTCGAGTTTCATCCAATCTCGTAGTTGGACCAGTACACAACGAATTGAACCCTCATCATTTGGCGCCGTCTGTGGGAAAACCACTGAATCCTCTATCGAAAGATGGTGAACACCAGGCAAGCTCCTTCTGGGAGAGAAAAAAAATAGGAGGTCCAGTTCGCCTCCCCTTCGACCTCATCTAGAACCAAATGCCCAAGGGTCCAGCGCCCAACCCGAGCCTCTAGTCACGTTGATGATGCCCCAGTTGATGCAACTCATTAGTGAACAAATCTTGGCGCAAATTTCTGCCCAGCTCTCAGCCACATTGAACCGACACGCCATACAACCGGAGCCGGCGGCTAGTGCCATGCCCTAGCATGCGGCCTTGGAGAGAGCACGACCTGAGGAGAACTCTCAGCGACCGGAATCCCAAAGGCCCCCATCAAGAAGAGAACTGAACCCAGGCCGTTTTCCTAGAGAAATGGCCCATCCCCCGTCGTGGGAGGAGGCAGTAGATTCTGTTGACCACGGCGTTCGACCCCTTCGAGCCCAGCAGCGCGATAAGGTCGAGTGCTCGAGATTCCGACAGGGCAGAAATGTGTCCCAAGCAGATCAACAGGAATGGGAGAAGGCATCTTACCAAGTACAGCAGCTGAACAGGCGCCTGGAAGAAATCTCGAGAAGGAATGTAGAAAGGACTCTCTACCCGGACGGGCAACAGAGGCTCCGTAAGGAGCGGGACTCACTATTCATCCAAGAGATCATTGATGAACGCATTGTTGTCGATGCTAAGATCCCGATTGGACTGCCGAGGTATGACGGCTTAATGGATCTGAATGAGCATTTGCTTCAATTTGAACACATGATGCAGCTACATGGACATAATGAGTACATCCATACGAAGATGTTGGCAACTACGTTCTAGGGTGTCGCTCTCGATTAGTTTGTGAAGTTGGAATCGGCGTCCATATTCTCATATGACCAGTTGTGCGATAAGTTCTTGCACTAATTCGCAAGCAGGAGAAAAACTAAGCTCCATGCATACGGTGAAGCAGAATGAAGAAGAGTCCCTCTGTGACTTCTTCACTAGATTCAACACGGAGGTATTGAAGATCGACAGCCCAAGGATAGAATTCTTGATTGATGTGTTTTTCCTAGGCCTGAAACACAAAGAATTTGCAAATGCGCTTGTGTGCGAACAACCCAGGTAGGTAGAAGAGCTTCTCGACCTCATTGTGAGGTACATGACCCAATAAGAGATGAACAAGCTAAAATATGGTAGCCTGGAAGTCGACAGAAAGAAAAACAAAGAGAAAGATGACCGCCAGGTCAGAGAGGGGCGTCGCTCCCCAATATAATGCTTCCACGACTACACTCCACTCAATCTCCCGAGGAAGGAGGTGTTATTCGCCATACAACATGAGAACCTGCTTAAGAAACCTCGAAAGATCACGGAGACCAAAGCCATGAAAAAAACAAAGAAATACTGTCATTTCCATAGGCAGAAAGGACATGACACGGAGGAGTGCTTCAACTTGAAAGATTGATTAGACAAGGACATCTGAAAAAGTTTGTCGAGGAGTAGGCCAGGCGAGAAGAGGGCAGGACCGATCGGACTCCCCAATTAGTCAGCCCGAGGAGAGAAGAAAAAGGGAAAAGACCTGCCCAAGAACCCGACCCGCCCATTCGAGGAGTCATTGACATGATCGCAGGAGGTCCCACTGGAGGAGATTCCCAGAACGCAAGGAAGCAAATGCAAAGACAGCTTGAATCAACAAAACCATCCAAGGTCGAGACAGTTTTCCAACTCTCGACCAGTGTTGAACCAATCTCTTTCAGCGACTCAAACCTCGACCATATGGAGAACAAGGGAGTCGACAGAAAAATAGACTGCCCCATGGTGGTAACCCTTGAAATTGCCAACTTCAAGGTCAGAAAGATATTGGTCAACAATGGCAGCTCAGTGAACATCATGTTCTTGTCTACCTTAAACATAATGAAATTGGGGAAGCTAAAGTTTGATCCAGTCAGAACACCGCTGGTCGGATTTGGTGGGTCCGAGATCATCCCAAAAAGATCTATCAACCTCTATACAACATTTGGACAAGGCCCCCGGAGCTGAACGTTGATGGTCAACTAGTTGGTGGTCGACGCTCCATTTGCATACAACGTCATCGTGGGTCGACCAGCCCTCAATGACTTCAGGGCCATCGTCTCCACTTACCACATGAAGATAAAGTTCCCGACCTCAGCGGGAGTAGGAGAACTCTTATGCAACCTCAAGGATGCATGGCGCTGTTACACCATTTCCATCGTCTCCAATGAGTAAAAGAAGCGACCCGAACTGAAGCCCTCAGGGGACGCCCTAGTAGCAAAACCCGAGGAGGGATCTTTATCTAAAAAGATAAGGATGGAAGATACTCGGGTCGAGCCTGTCGGGGAGTTCAAAATAATAGAGCTTGAACCCAAAAATCTCGACAAAACCAATAGGGTCGGAAGTGATATGGGAGACCGATTGGAATGCCTCATGGTCGATTTCCTTCGACGCAACATCGATGTGTTCGCATGGAAAGCGACAGTTCTTCAAGGAATTAACCCTAGCATCATCGTCCATCGACTCAATGTGGACCTAGCTCACAAGCCAGTAAGACAAAAGACAAGGACCTTCAACGCCGAGAGGTCCCAAATCATCGAGGAGGAGGTCAGCAAGCTCTTGGAGGCAGGATATATTATAGAAATTCGATACCCTTCTTGGCTTTGTAATGTTGTACTTGTCCCTAAGAATGAGGGAAAATGGAGAATGTGTAATGATTTCACTGATATAAATAAAGCTTGCCCGAAGGATCCTTACCCCTTACCTTAAATAGATTTATTAGTTGATTCAACTGCTGGATGTGAATTACTTAGTATGATGGATGCCTTCCAAGGCTATTATCAAATATTTATGGCACCTGAAGACAGGGACAAGACCTATTTCGTCGTCCCCAACGGTGTATATTATTTTTTGGTCATGCCATTTGGACTCAAAAACGCAGGTGCAACGTACCAAAGATTGGTCAACTTCATGTTCAAAAATGAGATCGGAAAGTCGATGGAAGTCTATGTCGACGACATGATTGTAAAAACCGAGAAGGCCGAGGACCACCTAGTCGACCTCAGCCACACCTTTTCCATATTGAGGGCCTTCAACATGAAACTCAACCCTAACAAGTGTACATTTAGTGTACGAGGGGTCAAGTTCCTCGGGTATATGGTAAGCCAAAGAGGGATCGAGGCAAATCCGAAGAAGATCCAAGCGATCCTGGACATCGCTCCACCCCGCACAGTTCGAGAAGTCCAATGTCTGGTTGGCAGGGTCATATCCCTCAGCAGATTCATAGCTCGATTGGCCGACAAGAGCCTGCATTTCTTCAAAATCCTCAGAAATGCCAAAAAATCTGGGTTCCAGTAGAATTAGCATTGTGATCAAGCTTTGGTAGAGCTCAAGCAATACTTGTCTTCACCACCTATGCTCGCCAAACCCGAGCTGGGAGAAGTGCTACAGTTGTATCCTCTGCCTCGATTAGTTCGGTATTGACATCGACAAGAGAAGGGACCCCCCGTCATGTATACTATTGTAGCAAGGCTTTGCATGGGCCAGAACACAATTATTTGGAGGTGGAGAAATTTGCTTTAGCACTCATCACGGTGGCCCGAAACTACGACCTTATTTCCAGTCCCATGCAGTCGTGGTGTTAACAAATCAACCGTTAAAGCAGGTGTTGTCGAAGCCCGATACCTTAGGTCGACTCACCAAATGGGCCATCGAGCTTGGAGAATTCGACATCACATTCCAACCGTGGACGGCCATAAAACATAAGTCCTGGCCAACTTCATTGTCGAAAGACTCAACCTACCGATACAAAATGTTGAGAACACCTCGGTATGGATCTTGCATGTTGATGGATCAGCAATCACATCAGGAGGCGGGATAGGTGTATCCCTCTGTTCCCCACTTGCTAAGGAGTATGATTTTGCAATAAAACTCGACTTCCCGGTCACCAACAATGAAGCAGAATATGAGGCTTTCATCGCAGGAATGCGTATGGCCGCAACTCGCGGCGTCGAGCAACTTGCAGCGTTCACTGATTCTCAGCTGGTCGCAGAGCAGGTGGAGGGCAATTTCGAGGCGAAAGAGCTCAAAATGACTCAATACCTGTCAGAAGTAAAACAATTACGACAATTGTTTAGGAGCTTCACCTTGAGCCAGGTCCCCTGAACAGAGAATGAATGAGCAGACGCGCTCTCAAAGCTAGCCAGCTCGGTGAAGGGTACCAGAGAGAGAACCATAACATTTTTGGTGGCCGAAAAACCTTGTGTCAATGCCACCAATCATAGCCTCGTCGGATGCGTAGGAGAGATAACCATCTCTTGGCAAAAGCCAATCAAGCTTTACTTGAGTGAAGGGACCCTGCCCACCGGTAACAAGGAAGCCCGCAGACTTAGAGGACTGGCGACCAAGTTTGCACTAGATGAGTATGGACAGCTTTATAGGAGGTCAATATCAGGACCCTCACTGAAAGTGTCTAGCACCCAATGAAGCGAACAAAGTACTGCAAGAGATACATGCCGGCATCTGTGGCAACCATTCTGGCGGCCGATCTTTAGCGCACAAGGTTGTCCATTACGGATATTTTTGGCCCACCTTATTGCAAGACTCAGTTGACTTCGCTAGAAAATGCTCGTCGTGCCAAATCCATTCAAACATTCAACACCAACCAGCCACATCGATGGTCAACGTCTAAATCGCTTGGCCATTCGACCAGTGGGGGATTAACATAGTTGGTTCTCTGCCGAAGACTTTGGGCTAGCGTAAGTTTATGATAGTGGCGGTCGAATACTTCACTAAATGGGTAGAAGTCGAAGCAGTTCCGAAGATCATCGATGCGGCCATCAAGAGTTTCATTTGGAAAAATATAATCTATCGATTTGGGTTGCCAAAGGTCCTAATCTCGGATAATGGCACTCAATTTCAAAGCAAGAGCATGAGGAAGTGGTGCGAGGCCCTAGGAATCACCCAACATTTCACTTCGGTGGGAAATCCCCAGTCTAATGGCTAGACTGAGGTCACAAACAGAACAGTTCTCGACCACCTCAAAACTCGAATAGCAGAGACGGGGGCTAGTTGGGCAGATGACCTCCCAGGGGTGCTTTGGGTGTACAGGACCATGCCTCGAACAGCCACAGGCCGCAGCCCGTACAGCTTAGTCTACGGGTCTGAACCAGTAATCCCGTTCGAGCTGATCTAGCACACAGCTCGGGTGATCCACTATAACCCGATCACAAATGTATCGGAAAGGACTCTGGACTTAATCACTGTCGACGAGTAGCATCACGCAGCCTACAACACGATGCATCGATACCGATCGAAAATGGCGGAACGCTATAATAGGACAGTACGAACCCGAAGTTTCAAAGTTGGCGACCTTGTTCTCAAGAAAGTAGAAGTGTCAAAAAATGTGGGAAAACTTGACCCAAAATGGGAGGGACCTTACTCAGTGATTAAAGTGTCAAAAAACAACACCTACCAACTAGCAGATGCAACAGGTCGTGAACTACCTCGATTCTGGAACGCAGTAAACTTGAAATTTTTTTTTTGTGTAAAAGGCTATTGGCACTCTCTGTATCGCTCTACAACAATAAAACTACAACACATTCCGACAACACAAAACCTGCAGGATCTCCTCTCTTAAGTCGACCCCGTAGTCGACAAAGCTGGCTTCATGCCGCCAAGTCGAGGCTTATTAGCCAAGACCACAAAGTTGACCCCGTAGTCGATAAAGTTGGCTTCATGCCGCCAAGTCGAGGCTTATTAGCCAAGACCACAAAGTCGACCCCGTAGTCGACAAAGATGGTTTCATGCCGCCAAGTCGAGGCTTATTAGCCAAGACCACAAAGTCGACCCCGCTGTTGACAAAGCTGGCTTTATACCGCCAAGTCGAGGCATATCAGCCAAGACCAGACATTTGACTCCGTAGTCGATCAAATTACCTGAACTTTACCACTCATGATATGAAATCGACTCCACAGTCATTAAGTTATTTAAAGCTCCAATGCTAATTATTATGTTTGCATATCAATAACAATTTACTCAATGCGGACTATGAATGAATCTCGCAAAGTACAACACTGTGAACATTCGACCATAAATTTATATGCGCAGAACAATAAAGACTATGGTCGTTACCTATTAAAGAACATGTTCATTAGCGTGAATAATTCATAGTAAAAGCGAAAAATCATGGTCATCACACATTAAATCATAAAAAATATCCGTTTATACATCAGCGCGAATATCCAACCGTTTAAGAACCTCATCGAGGCATATCCATCACATCTTAAAGAACAAAGAAAATAAACAATCAAATCTAGCTGGAGCTGGCAACCTCCTCAGCAGCAGGAGCAACAATGGGCTCGGGCTCAGGCATAATGATGGAAACGGGGACGGCAGCAGTTGCCGGTCGAGAAGGGCCAACTGCATCTTGCAGGAATTGCCTTTCAGGAATGGGAAAATATGTAGCAGCATCGACCGTCCCCTCCTTCACCTCAAAGGCAAAGTCACCAGCGAACTCAAACTCCTGGCTGACGGCCTTCAGCCTCAGCTTGCCTTCTTTCATCCTCAGTCAGTTGCGCCTCCGATACGTAATCCGCTTTCACGACCTCGACGATCGTTCCCTCTGCACCACCCTCCTCCTCGGGGTAAGGTTGCAGCTGCTCGTCAAGCAAGTGGCTTATGCGGGTTTGGTCTTCTGGTCGAAAACAGTAGCCCAAAAACTGCAACTACTTAAGGGCATTTTCAAAGGAGCTCTGGGAGTCGTCTATAGCGAAAACGACGTTTGCATCCTGGAATGCCAGGTTTAACATAAACTGCTGCACTGCTTCCCGATGCACCAAGGGCAGTATGCGATTGAACTCGGCCCGAGCCTTCGCCAAACATGTATTTCGACCTGCAGATCGACCAGAATCATAAGCGACCTACAGGTCCAACTGCAGCTTATTCACTAGCGCGTCTATTTTGGTCCTCTCCTGGACAGCCACGATCACTTGCTCATCCTTCTGCTCGAGGTCCTTTATCAGCTGCCCGACCTGCCTCTCTAGCTCGTCGACTCTCATCTGCGAACACTGGAGTTGAGCCTTCTGAGTCTCAGTGTCCCCACCAGACTCCAGCTGCTCCCGATCCGCCAGGGCCAGTTCCGACCTCCGATAAAAATTATAGCCCAGTTGGCCTACCTGAAAGATAATGCTATCAGATACTCGATCAGAGTGTAATGATACAAAAATAAAGCAGAAAAGTTTACCATGTTGGCATGGTAAGCTAACTCCCGAAGAGCTGTGTCCTAGCTTAGTCCCATGATCCTCCTCTGGTCAGCCACGAACTGACCCGCTAACAAGACTTTCAGAGGAGCAACCCCAGTCAGCCCCGCAGAGTCCATGCAGAGTGAATTATGCACGATCGGGCTGGGTTCTGTCCCGAATCGAGGAGAGGGAAATTTTGGCAAGTTGAACAACAGTTCATCCCCTCGATCACCAAAACGATGATTCCCGGTCGCGCGGTCCCGACCCCGCTGCTTTGCCCTTTCCCTTCCCGACAGCAGCCCTCTTCGAAGCAGGCCCACCATGCTCCATCATTGCTCTTTTGCCCCGACTTGCGGGGCTGTAGCCTACGGTCGCCAGCTGTCGACCAGGTGATGGCGTATTGGCTTCGGAGAAGGAGTAGGCACCGCGGCCTCTTAGCGTGGCTCCTCGATTTCAGCGGCTGCTCGGCGAGCTACCGTACCCTGTCGTCGCTGTTGATTTCTCTCTGCTCTTACTAGATCCTCAGCCCTTGATCTGTTCATGATCCCTACGCGATCTGCAGAGTAGCAAATTGACAAGAGTAAAAAATGATAACAACAATGAAAAAGCAAAAAATTACAAGAAACGCTGTCTACCTAGTTGATCATTCGCAGGCAAATCTAACGGAGTTGGCGATAACCCAGCCAATACTAAATGTCTCTCCTCGACAAAAATTGAGGCCTCCATCTGGCAAAACTCGACCAGGTCCCTAACAAAGGTGTTTGGCCAGGTCGGGGTAAGGTTCCCTGGCATTTCGGCATGCCCTCTCCACCAGCCCCGTGGAATATTGAAACCCCCAGCCACTCAAAAAAATAGGTACCATTTTTTCCATTCTTGCCCATATGATGAAGTAGGGGCTACGAGGAATTTACGGCGTGGTCGAGCGGTTAAATAATAGAAGCTCAACTCGTCAGCGCTACCCGACTTGCGAGATATAGGCAGATGAAAGAGGTTGGAAAAGTTTTCGAAGCTGGCAGGCTGATTGAACAGATGCATCAAAACAATAAAACTACAGATAGTGGAAAAACAGTTGGGCAGTAGTTGAGTTATGCACACTTGGAGACCCCTAAGCAGATTAACCATGGTATCACTTATGGGGAACCTAAGACCACATTTAAAAGCGTCCTCGAAAATAGTTATACAACCTGCAGGAGGACGATGCATTCGACCCGTATCCCTGAGAGTTAGAAGTTTGTATTCAGTGAGAATATGATATAACTGCCTAAGACGTCTCAGGTCGACAGGGTTTATGGTGGACACAATCTCACTATAATGATTTTGCGTGAATAGTTGACCCCACGAAGGAGGAATCTGGCTTGGCCCAGCTTCATCCCCCTCGCGGTCGCTGCTCAAGCTGCTGGAAATGGAATCGTCACTCGACGACCCACTGGATTGCCCAGAAACATACCTAAGCCGATCAAACTGGGTGGCCTCACTATCCCCCCCTCGACTACCCTCAGAACTGTATAAACCCAGCATGATGTCAAAAATCTAAAGGACATGAAGTAGAAATAAAGGAGCACTTACTGAATAGAAGACCTAAAAGCAGAAAATCTTGAATGCATGGACGTTTGGACAAGCGCTCGACCAGAAACTAATGCAGTAAAAGTTAAAATGGTTGGCTTTACCGTGGATATTTTATAGGGGAGCAAATGCGGGAAACCAAGCGCCTGTAATAATGCATGTAACCACCATGCCGCCCCACGCGCGCCACGATGTAACCGCTCAATAAATGCGCTAAACCCTGGTCGACTTTCAAAAAACCCTGGTCGATTCTTAAAAATGAACATTAAGCTACTTCTCAATGCTTCTCATTGAATTCTCGTTTAGCCTTGCGAAGTGGGGGGACTTATGATATGGGGTGGCCCAAGTACCTTGGCCCGAACCAAGTTGGCCCAGAGACGCAGCGACAGGCCCAATCTTGCATCCGAGGCCCATAGGTGCAATCGACCTCTTTCTTGACCCGTGCCTCTGTGACAGAACGACGTCTAGTCGACTTTGTCGACCAGAGAGGTCGAGACAGTACAGTGCACTGCCTCCGCATTAAATGCACTGACAGGCGGCACGCTTCCGCATTAATGGCGCATGCTACCCCCTTGCAGTCTGACACAGCAGGCGCCTCAACAGTGTACTACCATGTCCTTAAAACCTGGAAGGGCAGTTACCTGGAACTATGCAGAGAGAGAAAATTATTAATCACCCCTGGCACAAGGGTAAAGGCCCTTTGAATGTACCGGGGGCATCTCAGACAATTCCCCAAAAAGGAGAAGACTATAAATACTCTCACTTCAACCTTTCTAAGGTATGCTCTCATGCATACACAAAGTCTTTACTCTGCTGCTCGATATATCTCGTCGATCCGTACTGACTTGAGCGTCGGAGGACCTGAGCTGAGGGCTCCTCGGCTAGCCTAATGTTTGCTGTGATTGTAGGATTCGTCCCACTTGAACAAGAATACCGACCATTGAGATCGAGTTTCATCCAATCTCGTAGTTGGACCAATACACAATGAATTGAACCCTTATCATACATGATGTCTAATACTTATTCCCAATTAGGGATTCACCATTATTTGATTTTAAAATATATTTATTTAATATTAACTTTTTCAATTTTTTTAAATATATTTTATATTACATGCATTAATATAATTAACGAATACTTTTTTATATATAGTTCTATATATTATGATAACCGTGTCAATACTGTATCGTGTCCTAAAATTTTAAAATTTAATGTGTCCCTATAGCCATCTCGTATCATATTTATTTCATTGTGTTGATATCCGTGCATCATAGCATATAACTTATGTTCCCTACAATTTAAAGCAAAACATGGTTTTCATGTGTGCTAAACCTAATGCATAACCCATGTACATGCAATCAAATTCGTCAAATAAAGTATCCATTAGAAGGCCCTTCAGAAAAAGAGACGTGATTGTGTGATGAAAAGGAAAAAGAAAGAAAAAGCTTAAAAAGTCAATTGGTTTAGTTCAAATGGTGAAGTTGAGGTTCCAAAATATGAAGTCTTCAGTTTGAATCTTGTAGATTTTTTCTTTTAAATTCAAGTTATATAGGCCCATTTGGTTATATTTTCTTTTCATTTTTTCATATATTTTCAAATATTGAAAAAATAGTTATGATTTAAAAATGAAAATAAGATTATGTTTGGATGTTTTGTTGGAAAGTATGATTAGAGCATGTATGGAGTTATAAAAATTAGTTGATTTATATTTTTTATATTTAAAAAATATATATTTTAAAATATATATTTTATTAATTATAAAATGATAATGTATATTTTATATCAAATCATATTTGAATTTGATTAATGCGATAGTAGGATGATAAAGTATGTTTAGAAAAAAAATAAAAAATGAAAATAGGGAACATTTTGAATGAAAATGTATAGTTGATGATTTTTAATTTTTAAATAATAGAGGATATAAAAATTAGAATTGAAAATGAGAACAAACGGGCCCGTCTTTTTATGATATAATGAGAAAAATGTCAAAATCATCATTAATTATGTTAGGCTATTTGTCATGCATCATTGCAAGCCAATTGGATGCGGAAATTGCCGTTAAAATTCACTAAATGCATTCTGAAAT
Source organism: Jacaranda mimosifolia (assembly GCA_018894105.1). Classification (NCBI taxonomy): domain Eukaryota; kingdom Viridiplantae; phylum Streptophyta; class Magnoliopsida; order Lamiales; family Bignoniaceae; genus Jacaranda; species Jacaranda mimosifolia. The sequence goes on along the minus strand of CM032131.1, from coordinate 1,449,048 downwards.
TGCTCAAAAACTATATCCAATAAATACATATATTTTTTAAACCAAAATTTATGCAATAATTACTTTTTCATTAATATTTTATCAATATAGGATGGAATTATCAATCTGCCGGTGCCCTTATACAATAAGCATGTGTCAACCCTTGTGCTGTGAGTTTTACTTCTCACCAAGACTTTTTCTAAAGCTAAATTTAATTTATAAAAAGGTAACATAGCAGGCAAGTAGGTAAGTTTGTTAGTTGTTGTTCAGGACCTTTAACCAAATACCTTCTCTCTTTGTCTCTTGTTGGTAGTCTTAAGGAAACATGTCCTCCTTACGTGCTACAAATTGTTCAAAGTTTTATTTTGTAAATAGTAATGGATATTAGCACTTCAAAAATTGGTACATTCATAACAATTTTTTGAGAAAATTTATCAAAACTTATTAAAATAAATTTTTATATCTAAAAATTTCATAAGTTATTTCAATTTATTCAAGAACCCATGACATGAACGTTTTATTTCAAAAGGCTCAGAAATTAACTTCTACTTTATTTTGGACAAAAAAAAAAAAAAACCTTTGAATTCCTTACATTAAATTTTTTTTATTTATTAATATTTAATTTTAAAATATATTTAACTGTGTTCGTTTAATTGTAGTAAAATTTAGAAATATTAGTCCGTTTGATTAGTTCATTTCATTATAAAATTAATAAAACTGTTTCAACTATATTTTATATATTTAAAACTTAAGAAATTTATTGCTCCAAAAATTATAATTTATCAACTTTAAAATCATCATTGGTACATGTTGGTGGTTGAGCGGGCACACATTAATGTCGACCTGAGAGATGGTAACAAATATAGTATGTGGGGCTTCTCAACCAGGAAGTGGTGTGGGTTGGCACCTGCAGTCAAGTAGCAACCGTCAGGCTAGCCGAGAGGGTCCTCAACGAAGACCCTCTAATGGTTAAGTAAATTTGGGGCTGAGTTCAAAGGAGAAATGAGTAGAGTAATGGCTTAATTATTAATGAATTAATCCTAACTTTGGGATGAAAGAAGAGGGTATTTATAGTGTATGCTCATAGGTGAAAAGACGGGAATCGCCTTAACAAGCTCCCAGCGGAAATCCCGCTGGTAGGGGCAACTATGATCATTTCGACCAGAGCCCATGCTCTGCAACTGTTTACTGTGCCGATCCTTAAGCTTCACGGAGAGGGAGGCCGTGCTGCCATTAAATGTGGATGTGACAACATTAATGGCGGAGGTGACACACTATCATAACCTTAAATACGGATGAACTGGTGGTTGAAACGCCTTTAATGCAGCGAATGGGATGGTGTAGACGGCGTCATTAGTTGCTAAACACCTGGATCTGCCAATCAGGTTGGCATTCTCGACCTTGATGGTCGAACTGCCATCCTGACCTCTCCGGTTGATTTGGGCTTGACGGAGAGGCCCAATGGTATCGAAACATCCAGGCCTCCAAGTCGAAAATAAACCAGGCCTAATGAGTTTATTGGGATTTTAAGGCCTAATTGGGCCAATCCCATATCATGAGTTCCCCCCACTCCAAAGTCCGACCTAAAAGGAGGTCGGAGTTCGGAGTAGGTTTGCATAAATCTCGACGAGAAATGTACTAGCGGGAGAAGCAATTTTAAATCTCAACTAGAAAGGTATTAGCAGAAGCCATTATTCAGCGGTTACACAGAGATCAAGGTGGGGGAACTAACGGTTATGCATTTATTAGCCGGTTACTGATTAGTTTAGCCGGTTAACATTCCCGCCCTTCTATAAATAGGAGGTTTTAACCATTCATTTTTACTTTTACCGCAACGCATTTGAGGTCGAGCAGAAGAATTATTGGTCAAGCAATTGATGATTATTCCTTCCTTTCAAGTATGATTTTCGTAAGTACCTATTCTGTTCTTAGCTTTATATTTTTTTGTCCTTTGATAATGTCTAGTGCTAGTTCTGACTCTGAAGCCACTAAATCCACCTTGAATAGTGAGGTCGAGACGAGCGAGACTTTAGGTGGGGAGTTTAGGGAAACGTTATGTGGGGGTGATGAGGGCGTGGGGCTTTCTAATCCTACCATCGAGGACATAGCTGAGCCTTCAGGCTTAGGTGGGGATGAGGAATAAGTACCTACGAATGAGGTACCTAGGTCAAGAGGTCGCTTATTCATGATGACGCATTATAGCGATATTATGTCGTCAGTGTTCCTGAATGATTTGACGTCGATAGGAGGGAAATTTCATATTCCACAAGGGTTTGAATTGATAAAGCCTAGGCCTGTAGATAGGGTGCATACCCCACCTGCTGGATGCATTACTGTTTTTGAGGATGCCATGAAATGTGGCCTAAGATTTCTCCTAGCTGACCCCATAGTCAACCTCTTAAGGGGTTTACAAGTTTGCATAACTCAGCTCGTTCATAACTATTTTGCGCTAATGTACAGTTTCATTGTTCTAATAGGAATTGTCGAGGAATTGCCCTCGTGGTCCAATTTTAGCTATCTCTTCCATTTACTTATGTCTCGAAAGTTGGGGTTGGTGAGGAGTCGACTTTTTATTATTTGATTGCTCGACCCCGTAGGAAAATCTTTAGGTGTTTCTCTTTGTCTCATAGACAAAAATAGAAAGAGATGTATTTCTATGTTCGACCCCCCATTAGGGTCGAATTCCAAATTCCAAGAGGATGGATGAGAAGTAGGGTCGAGTTGGATGTCAACGAGAATCCGTCATGGAGTAATATTTTTGTTCGAGATCTACTCAAATATGGCAAGATAGATATCTCGACTTTCTTACGAGAGAGAAACTTGGTGCTTGCGGGGCTGTCGACCACCTCTTTGAGGTTGTATGCAAGTGCTCATTTAGGTAGAGACTGACTCCTTAAATAATGTAATCTGTCTGTCTCTTTTATTGCTTGTTTAATAAGGAACTTTTGTTTGTCTTTTAGGTCGATCCATAATGAATCGTGCTAGTCAGATCGCCATGAAGAAGCAGCAGGAGGCTTAGCAGCGCAGGGAAGTTGCGGCTGCTCGTCAAGCATCGCAAAGTGCTGAAGTCGGGCATGTGGTCCTCGAGCCTACATTTCCCACTGTACAGAGTAGAGGGGCTATTAGTAGTTTCCCTCAGCCAAAAAAGAAAGCCATCGAGGCCACAGCTGAAACCACCATGAAGAAGGCCACGGTGGAGAAAGGGAAGAAGTTGATGGAGTAAATGTATGCTCTTCTTTCTCCCGATCAATTGTGCAACTTGCCGGAGTTTTTCGAACCTCGATTCTGGGAGAAGGTTGGTATGTCGAATGAAGCGACCATAATGGGCGCGGGCGCGATGTCCATGACGTCATTAGCTGTGCTGACCGCTGATTTATTTGAAAAAGACCAGGTCGAAATGCATAATCATGAACAGTTGCCAATGCTGAAAGCTTTCGCGTATCATGCCAATGTGGTAAGAGTTAGGTCTATTATTCTTTTTGATATATTAGATAGAATATTCATCAGTAGAGTGATGAAGTATCTTATTTTCAGGTCGGACAATGGGGGTATAACTTCCATCATCGATTTGAGTTGTGCGAGACACATTGATTGGGATTGTAGCAAAAATATGCTGAACTAGAAAAGGAGCAAAGTGACATCCTGAAAGCCCAAGTTCAATCATTAGAGTCGAGGATGGCTGAGCTAACAAAACAACTGGAGGAAAAAGATGCCAAATTATTGACGGCTATGGAAGGGAAGAAACAAATCGAAGATCAATTGAAGAAGACCGTTTCAAGCATCTAGGAAGCCGCTGATGCGGGTCAAGCATACAGCTATAACAACACGATGAATTATGCTCGATCGAAATTCTTTAAAGTGATGCTTGGGATCCGCAAAGAGGTGGTCTAGCAATTCATGCTGACATCGACTTTCACAGAAGCGATGGTCACCTTCAATATGGACGACGCACAGGAGGTGTTCAACCAGATGGTAAAGCAACTAGAATTTCTCGGATATGAGTTTCACCCTGAAGACAAGGCGAAACTCGACATGGACAAAGATGAAAAGCTACAAGCCTTTTATCCGAAAGCTCTCGGCGAAGGTGGCGTCCTTATTCCTCCTCATCTCCTGCGCGTTGTTGCTATTGGCGAAGAGTTTAATTTCATGTGGAGTTCTCATTGGAGATTAAGAATAACGAAGTGAACGTGTCGAATTTCTTCTTGATGGGAGGCTGAGTATTCTTGACAGAAGAGTTGGGACCATCCCAGGTAGCGGGCCCTAGTCGACTCAGAATGGCGGAGCAAGAGGTTGAAGGGCCCATTTTAAGTGGCCGAGTGGGCTCCACTGAGGAGCTTTTCAGGACCGTGGATGAGGTCGCCGTTGATGGAGTAGCTTGACACGGCGAAGCCACGGGGTTTAGTTAGGCTGTTCTTTGTTAGTCAAATTGTAATCTAATCTTTACTTTTCTTTTCTTTTCTTTTCTTTTTTCAAATGGTAGTAAACCAAAGGATGTTTCAATGAAGTACGTGGTTGATTTGGCCTCTCTTTCGCTCTACTAATTATTTTTATTTTAGAGACCAACTGCCGGGTTGATTTCGTGATTCTTTTTACAATTAAAATGATGGTTTTACACAATGGGCATAACGCAACCGGGGGGAAGGGTCCCCATAAGCATTTAGCAGTAGCCAAACTAAATAAAGAGCATTTTTTTGGTTGAATATAGTAACCTTTATTTGATAAGTTACACTGCTACGAGGTCGATCGACAAAGTTTTGTCAATAATGCTTAGTGGGGTTGAAGTTGCGGACTACTGGGTCGGCATAATCAACATTTCAAAGATTAGATGACTACGGGGTCGATCTAATCATACTTCACTGAACGAATCAATAAGTGGAAACCAGACGACTACAGGGTCAATCTGATCACGCTTTACTTAAATAAATTAGATAGATCAATATCAAGCAACTACGGGGTCGCTCAACATCTTTTATTAAAATAAAGTGATGCCTTGTACAATGCAGTCTACATATAGAATTTCTTGAGGTTAATAGCGTTCTATAGTCTAGGCAATTCATGTCCTGACAAGTCGGCTAATCGGTATGAGTTGTGCTTCGCCACCTTTACAATGGAGTAAGGGCCTTCCCACTTTGGATCAAGTTTACCCACATTACGGGATACTTCAAATTTCTTCAAAATAAGGTCACTCACCTTAAAGGACTTAGGCCTCACTTTCTCGCCATAATGTTTTGCCATTATGGACCTATATCTTTGCATTTTTTAAAAGGCTTGTTGTCGCAATTCGTCAATTAGGTCCAAGTCGACCTCTCTTTCTGCCTTGTTCCTGGTTGGGTTATAGTGTATAATTCGAGCCATGTGTTGGATTAATTCCGTGGGTATTACAGCTTCCAAACCATACACCAAACTGTAAGGGCTTTGTCCTGTAGCTGTTCTCAGAGTGGTACGATAAGCCCATAGAAAGCCTGGGAGATTCAACCTAATTTGCATTAGAACCTTCCAATCTAGTCTTAATATGGTCGAGCATAGTTCTGTTGGTGACTTCTGTTTGACCATTGGCTTGTGGATTTCCCACTGAGGTGAAATGCTGCTTAATCCCGAAGCCCTCACACCATTCTCTGGTTCGCTTACTCTGGAATTGAGTTCCATTATCGGATATAAGGATCTTTGTTAAACTGAAATGGCAAACGATGTTCTTCCATAGAAAACTTCTTATAGCAGCATCTGTGATCTTGGGCACTACCTTTGCCTCAACCCATTTAGTGAAATATTCGACTGCTACAATCATAAATTTCCTTTGCCCCGTAGCCTTCAGGAAGGAACCAACGATATCGACCCCCCATTGGTTAAATAGCCAAGTGATCTGTACCAGAACGAGCCTAGCGGTGGGTTGATGACAGATGCTAGCATATAACTGGCCTGATCGAATTTTCTTGTAAACTTGACCGCATCCTTGATGAGGGTTGGCCAGAAATATCCACTTCTGATGACTTTATAAGCCAACGATTGACCCCCAAAATGGTTCTCGCATATACCGGCGTGAACCTCTTTTAGGACTACCAGCCCCTGTTCAAGGGTAAGACATCTTAGGGGAGGCCCAGAGATAGATCTCTTATATAATTAGTCAAACTCGTCCAGAGCAAATTTGGATGCGTGTCTTCTGAGTCTTTAGGCATCTGCCTTTTTGGGCAGCACCTTTCTTTCTTTGAGGTAGTCTTTAATCTCATCAATCTAGGTTCGTTCTAGAGTATCCATTATGAATATGCTATCCCCTCGAGACTCAGAGACGATGGGTTCATGTGAAACTAGGAAAGTGATTGATCTGTCTCGGGTGCCTTTGGATGCACTGGCAAATTTGGAGAGCACGTCTGCTCTCTCGTTCTCCTATTGGGGCACTTGATTGAGTGTGAACTTCTCAAATAACTATCCCAATCTCTTGACCTCTTGCAGATAAGCATTCATAATCAGATCTCTTGCTTCGAAATTACCCCCAAATTGTTCTACAACCAACTGAGAATCAGTAACGGCTGCCAGATTCATGATCCCTCTATCCAGAGCCATCCTCATTCCAGGAATGAGAGCTTTGTACTCCACTTCGTTATTAGTGACTGTGTAATTTAACTTGATAGCAAAATCATACTCTTCAACCTGAAGAGAGCACAACAATATCTCTACTCCTCTTCCTAAATTTATAGCCGACCCATTGACATGCAAGGTCCATGTTAGCGATTGAGGTTCTTGGGGAGGTAGCAGGTCTATCCTTTCTACTACAAAATCTGCTAGTGCTTGAGCTTTTATAGCGATACGAGGTTGAAACTTGAGGTCGAACTCACCCAACTCTATGGTCCATTTGGTCAACCTTCCCGAAGTGTCTGGTTTAGTGAGCATTTGCCTCAAAGGTTGGTTCTTCAGTATAACAACAATATAGGATATAAAACAAGGCTTTAATTTTCTTGCTGTCGTGACAAGCACTAAAGCGAACTTCTAGATCTCCAAATAATTATGTTCAGGGCCTTGCAACACTTTGCTGGTGTAATACACTGGTTTGTCCTTTCCCTTTCTTGTCGACACCATAACAGAGCTAACAACGACAGTCGATACTGCCATATATAAATACAGAACTTCTCCAATCACTGGTTTGGATAGCACGGGAGGTTGGGAAAGATATTCTTTTAACTCGACCAACGCCTAGTCGCATTGATCAGTCCATTGAAACTTTTTAGCATTTCTTAAGACCTGAAAGAACGACAAGCTCTTATCTGCCAATCTCGCTATAAATTAACCCAATGCTATGATTCGCCTGACTAGCCTCTGTAAGTCCTTCATTGTCTTAGGAGGCGTTACATCTTGGATGGCCTAAATCTTTTGGGGATTGACTTCAATACCCTACTGGCTGACTATGTACCCCAGAAACTTCTCTTCTCTGACGCCAAAGATGCATTTACTTAGGTTAAGTTTCATCCTGAAGGCACGGAGAATTGGAAAAAGTATGAGCGAGGTCGATAAGATAGTCAACCTCATTTTTTGTCTTCACAATCATATCATCCACACACACTTCCATGGATCGCCCTATTTCATTTTTGAACATGAAATTAACCAATCTCTGATATGTTACTCTCGCATTCTTTAATCCAAATGGCATGGCCAAAAAATAATATATGTCATCGGGCACAACAAAAGAAGTTTTATCTCGATCCTCGGGAGCTATAAAAATTGATAATATCCTTGGAAGGCATCCATCATGCTTAAAAGTTCACATCCAGCAGTAGAATCAACTAATAGATCAATTTGAGGCAGAGGATACGGGTCTTTAGGACATGCTTTATTAAGATCTATGAAATCATTACACATTCTCCATTTTTCTTCATTTTTGGGAACTAAGACTACATTACGTAACCAACTAGGATATTGGATTTCAACAATATAGCCTGCTTCATGAAGCTTGTTGACCTCCTCCCTGATGATCTGAGTCCTTTTCGCGTTAAAAACCCGAGTCTTCTGTCGAACGGGCTTGTGGGTGGGGTCAACGTTGAGTCGATACATAATGATTTCTGGGTCAATTCCCTCCAAGTCGGCAGCCTTCCATGTGAAGACATCCACATTCCTTTGGAGAAAATTGATGAGTAAACATTCCATTGGACCTCCCAAATTCACTCCTATTTGGGTCGTCTTCTCAGGATTCCCAGGCTCCAATTCAATAGTTTTACATTCATCAGCTGGTTTGACCTAAGTATCATTGTTCTTTCTTCTGTTGTTGCTTTGACCCCCCTTAAGTTTCATAGCTGGGATATCCCCCGAGGCCTTTAGCTGAGGTTGTTTCTTTTAATAGTTGGCTTCAGTTGAAATAGTGTAACATTGCCATGCCTCTTTCATGTTGCAAAGCATTTTGTCTGTCTACATTGATGTGGGAAATTTGACCTACATGTGGTAGGTCGACACGATCGCTTGGAAGTTATTCAGAGCTGGCTTGCCAATTATAGCATTGTAAGTAAGGGGAAAATCAACTACCATAAAGTTGACCATCAATCTACGCCTCATAGGAACTTCCCCAAATGATTTGGTCAAATTGAGGAATCCAACTGGGAGAATTTCCATTCTTCTAAACCCGACCAGGGGTGCCTTAACTGAGTCGAATTTCAACTTCCCAAGCTGCATTGTAGAAAGTAAGATTATATTTGTGGAACTACCATTATCAACCAGTACTTTTCGGACCTCAAAGTTCGCAATCTCAATAGAAACTACCAATGGGCAATCCAGACTATCTCTATCACCGTGCCCTCCCAAATACTTCAAGTCAGCATCAGGGAAGGAGATAGGCTCAAAACTAGTAGATAGTTGATAAATCGACCTGCTGTTTGCCCATCTGTTAGATTTGAGTCGCCTTTGCACTTATTTCCGTGCTGACCTCGAGCCTCCTCCGATCGATCTACCGGCAATCATATCGATTATACCTTTCAAAGGGGCACGGTCATCTTCCGTCTTCTGCTTTCCTTTATCATCACGCTTTGGGCTCAGCAACCGTTCTCTACGGGGAGTCTGGTCAGTCTGAGCCATAGCCTGCAACCCTTCTGATCTACAAATTTCTTAAGGTGGCCCTAATGGATAAGGCGCTTGATCTCATCCTGTAAGTTGAAATAATCTTCGCTATCATGACCCTTCTGACGGTAGAAATGACAATACTTCTTCGACTTTCTCATAGCTTCCATCTTTGTGAGTTTTCTAGGTCTTTTAGGAGATTATCATGTTCGATTGCTAGCAAGACCTCCCTGCAGGGGATGTTCAAGAGCAACATAATTATGGAAGCGTTTGATAGGAGACCTATGACCTTCTTTCTGATGTCGATCATGTTTATCTTTTTACTTCCTTCTGTTGAATTCTCCTTCCTTGAACTTCATCCTATTCATCTCCTCTTGGGTTATATTCCTTTCTATCAAATCTAAGAGCTCTTCCATCGTCTGAGGTCGCTCCCTAACTAATGCGTTGGCACACTCCTTATGTCTCAACCTTAAAAACAACACATCGATGAGGAATTCAATGCTGGGATTGTCAATTTTTAGGACCTCCGTGTTGAATCTGAAGAAAATGGCCCTCAAGGTTTCTCCTTCGTTCTGCTTGACTGTGTGAAAGTCAGTATGAGACAACTAAACTTTCTTTCTACTGGAAAATTGGTGCAAGAACTTATCACAAAGCTAGTCATAAGTATATATGGAAGCCGGCTTAAGCTTAACAAGCCATTCCAACACAATACCCTGGAAAGTGGTAACTAGCATCTTTGCGTGAATATGGTCACTGTGCCCATACAACTGCATCATGTGCTCAACGTGTAAGAGATGTTTATTTGGGTCTGTTGACCCATCATATCACGGCAATCCGGTAAGGACTTTTACATCCAGGGCTATCCTCTCGTCAATAATCTCTTGCATAAAAGAAGACTCTCTTTCACGTTGAATTTGAGAAGCTATTTTAGCTTGAGTCTTTTCCATATTTCTCCTTGAGATTTCCTCCAACCTTTTGTTAAGTTGCTGGACCTGATGTGACACTTCCTCTCATTCCTCTTTGTCCACCCTAGACATATCTCGGCTAGGATTTAGCCTTTGGTGTTTGCCTCGATAGTGCTGTTAGGCTCGATCAAGTCGAAGCCACTGATCTATTGGTTCTGCTACTTCTTCGTAAGGGACATGATGAGGTTCGTTATGAGGAAAATGACCTGAACTCATCTCACGTCTATTAGAGAAAAGACATATCTCATTTCTGACCCTGCCTTCAGTCGGGGGTTGCTCCTCTCGATGAGGGGGATGGGGAGTAATGCTCGCGGTAGGTGCTGGCTAATGATTGTGTCTCTGCAAAGTGGTTGATAATTGAGCTGAAATCTTATCATTGATCATTTGCATAAGCTGGGGAATGGTCAAAGCAACCAATTGCTCTATTTGCGAACTGGGGCCACCCTCCTCTCGGCTGCTGATGGGAAAGCAATGAAGGCAGTTGGGCGAGCGTCGCTCATTTTTGCCTCTCGAAAACAATTCTCTTGGTTTCTACCATCTTCAACTATAAAGTTTCTTTCCCACACACTATTCTCCTGGTTGAACGGGCACACACTATTCTCGACCTGAGAGATGGTAACGAATATAGTATGTGGGGCTTCTTGACCAGAAAGTAGTGTAGGTTGGCACCTGCAATCAAGTAGCAACTGTCAGGCTAGTCGAGAGGGTCCTCGGCTAAGATCCTCCGATGGTTAAGTCAGTTTAGGGTTGAGTTCAAAGGAGAAATGAGCAGAGTAATGGCTTAATTATTAATGAAATCCTACCTTTAGGTTGAAAGAAGATGATATTTATAGTGTATGCTCATAGGTGAAAAGATGGGAATCACCTTAACAAGCTCCCAACGAAAATCCCGCTGGTAAGGGTAACTATGGTCATTTTGACTAGAGCCCATGCTCTGCAACTGTTTACTATGCCAATCCTTAAGCTTCACGGAGGGGGAGGCCGTGCTTCCATTAATTGCGGATGCGAAAAAATTAATGGCGGAGGTGACACGCTATCATAGCATTAAATGATGATGGACCGGTTGTTGAAGTGCCTTTAATGCGGTAGATGGGATGGTGTAGACGGCGTCATTAGTTGCTAAATAACTGAATCTGTCAATCAGGTCGGCATTCTCGACCTTGATGGTTGAACCGCCATCCTGATCTCTCCGGTTGAATGTGGGCCTGACGGAGAGGCCTAATGGTATCGAAACATCCATGCCTTGAAAATTGTAACATCCCAATTTTTGGAACACATGTTTAAGTTGATTGAAATTAAATTAATTAAAGTTTAGGTAGAAATATTCGGAATTGAAGGATTTAATTATAAATGAGGAAGGGACTCGATTGTTTTAAATTATAAGGTTTAGGGGGTTAAAGTGGACAAATTGAAAGTTGGAGGACCTTGAAATAATTGGATTTGGACTTAATTGCCCAAAAAACAGAAAGGTTAGGGGGTCAAAGTGTGAGAAATAAAAATTAGAGGAATTAATTAAAGGCTAGGGATCAAATTGAAGGCGGTTTGAAAGTTTTAGTGTAATATTGAAGTCAACCAAAAGTTTTAGGGTCGGATTGAAAGGGCTGAAAAATACTTTTATACATATAATTGAAGGATGAATTTTTATTAAATTCTCAAAAAAGTGCCCAAAACTCCCCCCGACGGCGAATTGCCAGTAACTAGGGCTGTTAACGAATCGAATCGAACCGAATATCTGAAGATTCAGATTCAATTCAATTTATTTTACTCGTATTTGGATTTGTATTCGAATTCGACTCGAATCCTAAATTGGGCTCGAATTCGATTCGAGTAACTATTTGATATATTCAAATTCAATTCAAATGTTCTATTAACTCATTTTTTTACTTGAATTTTGAATTCTTTATTGATTTTTCACATTTTATTATGATCACAAAATGAAAATACTTGATTTATCCAAAGAGCAAATATCAAATACTTGTAATAGTTGACATACTATTCAATGGCTTCATTACTATATATTATAAATTATCAAAAATTTAAGTTTTGAGAAATAAAAGTATTAAGATATAATAATATATATAATAAAATATATTTGAATATTTTATCGAATATCAAATTTGAATATTATTGGATCCGATTCGGATTCGATTATATATTGAATATTATACTAGACTCGAATTCGAATTCGTTAAATTTCGAATTCGAATCTCAAATTGTTTAATAAAGGCTTGATTCATTAACAGCCCTACCTGGAACTAGCTGTGAAACCTAGAACTAATACCATATTTGGCTTCCTACCATTAAAGCAAACACAACCATATAAAAAACATCCCAAAACCACCGATTAAACGGCCAAAAAAGAGGAACCAATGGCGGATGAACGATGGGTTGACAGTTCCACCATTTCCGATAGCAAAAAATGGCGGTGTTTAGGTGGATTTTGATCTCAAAGTGATGGGTAGTCAGGTGGTGGGGTTAATTTGGGGTTTCAACCAGCGACGGTGGTAGAATTGAGAAGGGTGGTGGAGGGTGGCGAAGCTAGGGTTTATGGTGGTTTTTTGGTTAAATTGGATAGCCAAACGGTGGCCGATTGGGAAATTAGTTGACGGGTGTCACTCGTCGTGATGAGAATTGCCCGGTGGTGGGGTTGGTTCACCTATCTGGCGATGGCACATGGAGGTGCGACAAAGGCGTGTGGTGGTGGTGGTGTTCAGGCAGTTTGTGCAAAATTGGATTCTGGACGCATCTGAGCTATTCTCAGCTTAAGATTGGATCTCGGTTCGATCCAATTGGATAAATTTCACATTGAATGTTAATTCGATTGATTTTTATGAATTTTAATTCGATATTTATTGAATTAAGAGTATTGAATTGTAATTTTAATTAAGATGATGAGTAATTTTGTAAGTCATGAACAAAATAGATTCTAATTCTAAGTTTGGTTAATTAAGAAAGATTGATTCAAAGTTGTACTCTTAGACTTGACAATATAGTGTGTTGTGAACAAAATATAGTTAAGCTTAATCTAAAGATTAAGTTATATAAGTATTGAAACGAAAGTGAATTATCCGACCTTGACCTGATGAACTCATGAAACCCAACTAGTTTAAGAACCTGGACCCCTATTAATTAACTATAAAATAAGTGGAGTGGCAAATGAGGTTCACAGGGTGAATTAGAGGATTGAGTTGACTCGAGCACTTAAAGTTATTAAGATGGTTAAAACTTTAAAACGATAAAGCGAGATGGAATGTGCTTAAGTAAGTAAGATCTTGTAATACTGAAGTATCATGTAGTTGGAGGATTAAGGCCACATAAGATAAGATATAATTGAACTCGAGTGTCAGAATAACCTTAAGTTTGATAAAGATATTAATTATATTTATAGTTAAGATTCAGAAGGGTTGACAGAATGATAACTTGAGTTATCTTATGACAATGCTTGGTTTGACTAAGAAGCTAGAACCTGAGTGACTATACGATTAAGAATTCCTCTGCATTTTTTAGGTGAGTTATATTAGCTTTCATTGCTGGGGAAAGAACATATATAGTTGCTATTACATCCTTATTGTTTGATCCTGATTGCGCTGAGACTCAATCGATGTTGTTTGTTTATTCTACAATACTCATCAATCATTGATTTCAGTGATACTCTTGATAGTCATTTTGTTCCTCTCTCGTGATCCCTAAATTATACCCACTTGAGTTCCAAGTGTGTAAACGAGTTTTGAGAAAATAGACTGTTTGTGAAAATAGTACTCCACATCGCCCTTTTATACTGAGCGCTTTTATTGATATTAATTAATATCATTTTATCTTAAATTGGCAATTGTGTTGAGGAAGCTAAAAAGTGATTTTGAAATACATGTTTTATCGCCATGTCTACCTTGAAACCAGCCTAGTGCTGACATAGTGATTTTATGTTAACATGGCGACTTGATATGTTTAGTGAAATGTTGTTGGACGTTCTAAGTGATAATAGTGAAAGTGTTCAATACCCTTGGGGGTGGGCCTTGGGATCAGCTGCGAAAGACGGCCGAGCATAATAGACCGACGGTAACTGATCTTTCGACTGATACCCGTACAAAGTGTACATAAAATCCTTACTCATAGTAAGCTGGAGGTAGCCGTCTATGAATGGGATCAGGCATGTGGCTAGCCATGCCTAGTGAGTGATTAAGTGTCTGAGCCGATCACTCGGTACTTTAGAGGAATAAGGATTTTTGTGTTTTCGAAAGTGGAGTGATAAGTTAGGAGAACCACCAACAGCAAAAGTGTGAAAGTGATTATTAACCTTATTTTATATTTTGAAACTTGAGCGTTTGACACAAATTCAGTGATTGTTTAAGTGACAGGTCGACCTCCTTGTGGTCATAATCGTGATTTAAAAATCCTCTGTGAGAGTTAGTGAATTTGTGAAGTCTCATCACTAATATGGGACAGTGGTGAGATGGATCACTCTAAATTTTGACTAAAACCTTCTTTCTCACAACTCCTGAGAATATTTATACCTCTAATTGTCTCTTATATAACAATTGTAAAATTGTTACTTGGTTGTTATTGCTAAACTATCTCACTAAGTAATTCGAATTTATGTTGTTTTATTATTGCTCTCCGTTCTTTACCCCAGATAAGAACAAGTGACAAAAATAGACTAATCCAAGCTGACGCATGAGACAATGAGGGTGATAGAAGTGCATATTTCAGTTCAGACTAGAACATCTAATGCAAGTCATAGCAGAAATTAAATATTTTGGATTTTCGAGAAATGTATTTTCTCTTGTAACAAAGACTTGTGTGAAATTGTTGAGTAGCACCTCGGCGGGAAGCAGGCACCTCCCAGTCAGGGCGTTACAAAAATAAAGTAGGCTCAATGAGTTTATTGGGCTTTTAAGGCCTAATTGGACCAATCCCATATTAGTACAATTCAATCTGAGCAATTTTAGGAAAAAAATTATATTAAAAAGGATAATTAATTAAAAATTTTAATTTAATGAGTTAATGGTAATTTAGTCAAAATATAAACTGTTAGGATTTTTGGGGTGAAGAGTTGAAGGGTCAAGGGATTAGTATTTTGGATTGAAAAATATTTTAATGGTTTTCTAGATAACAAAATATATATCAAAAAGTTTTTAATCATTTCTTTAACAGCTGCCGATTTAGTTGCTATACATCACCATAATTTTTTTCTTTAATGAATTCACAAAAGTGCCCTCTTAACAACCATTGATGATGATGGTTTTATTTTTTAATAAATTAAATCAATTGTCCTTATTTTATTAATCCATGTCGGCATTTTTCTTGGATTACTAAGAACAACAATAATTAAATAGAGTGTCGATGACAATTGCTGCTGTGTATAAAATTATATATTGTAATTATTTATTAGTTTTTTTTCCTAGAAAGGAGTATTGCAGCCTCCATGGGTTTATAACATTCAAATAATCATGTTAATGGATATTTATATTTTTATATGCTATTGTCATTCAGAAGCAATATTTGAGATCTTTCTTTCTTTCTGATGATGATGGTGAAATATGTTGGATTGGATTAGGTAGGTGTTTTGATGAGGTTCGACCTGTCTGGTCGAGATATGAGAATAGGTGGGCTGAGTCCTGCAATCACGAGCAAACATCAGGCTAGCCAAGGAGCCCTTGGCTTAGGCACTCCAATGCTCAAGTCAGTTATATACTCAACCAGAAGAGCAGCAGCGTGAGGGCTTTGTGTGTAGAGACTGGCATACCTTTTAGGGGCTGGATTGAGGGTATTTATAGCCTTCCCCCCGTAGGGATTAGTTTATAGTGCCCTTGGCATCTTGCAATTGTCTTTGTCCTTGCATGGGGACCATAAAGTCATCTCCCCTCCTTGTCCTATTCCAAGTGGTAGCCTTTCCAGGTTTTGGGGACATAATAGGACACTGTGCATGCGCCTCCCTTCTGGTATGGCAGAAATAGCGGTACTGGGGCGGCATGCGCAATTAATGTAGTGGCATGCTACCTGTCAGGGTATTTAATGCGGCAAAGACAGTTGTACGTTCGATCGACCTCCATGGTCGAAGCAATAGAGAAGCAGATGCATGACCATGGGGTGGTCGATGCTCGTCAACATCGTAACTTAGGCCTAGCGTGCAAGGTAGGCTTGTTGTTATACCTTTGGGCCCGTGGACCTTGGGCCAAGCATATTGGGCTATCCTATATCATGAGTCCCCCACTTCCGAATGCTAAACGAGGGAATCGACGAAAAGGATTGGGAAGTAGTCAGTTGAACGGTTACGCGGTCCCATCGAAGAGGATTTTTGAAAGTCGACCAGGGTTTTGCACATTAAATGAGCGGTTACATCGTGTCGCGCGTGCGGCATGGCGATGGTTACAGAATTATTACAACTGTTTAGATTCCCACGCTCGCGCGCCTATAAATATGCGCTGTAAAAATAGCCATTTTTACTTTTACTACCTTTGCGTCCGGTCAAGCGTCTAGTCAAGTGCTTCGGCTGCTAACATCTTTTGCTCTTTAGTTCACCAACTCAGTAAGTCCTTTCTCTCTAGCTTCTAAGTATTCTTAGATTTATCGTGATAATGTTGCATTTATCTGATTTCGAAAGTATCCATGGGGGGGATAGTGAGGCTACTCACTCTGATCGACTTGGGGGTTCGACATAGGAGTCTAATGGCTTGTCGAGCGATAGCTCGAGCTCCAGCATCTCGGGTAGCGATCATGGGGGCGATGGAGCTGGGCTTAGTTAGGTTCCTCTATCACAGGGTCGGTTGTTCACCCTAGATCATTATAGTGAGATAGTGTCAACCATCACCCCAGTTGATTTAAGACGTATTAGGCAATTGTACTACATTCCACCTGAATACGAACTGTTAACGCTTAGGGCCTTCGGTCGTATGCACCGACCGTCTGCGGGCTGTATCACTGTGTTTGAAGATATTTTTAGATGCGATCTTAGGTTTCCTCTAGGTTCCCATGTGATCGACCAGCTTAGGGGTCTCCAAGTGTATATAACGCAGCTACTACCAAACTACTTTTCCACCATTTACAGTTTTATTGTTTTGATGCATTTGTTTAACTAGCCCGCCAGTTTTGATAATTTTTCAAACCTTTTCCATCTTTCTATGTACCGCAAGTCGGGTAGCACCGACGAGTCGGGCTTCTCCTACCTGACTGCTCGGCCTCGCCGCAAATTCTTAGTAACCCCAACTTCTTCCTACGAACAAGAGTGGAAAAAATGTTACCTCCTTGTTCGAGTTGCTGGGGGGTTTAATATTCTGAGGGGCTGGTGGATAGGGCATGTCGAGATGCCTGGTAACCTTATCCAACCTGGCCCAACACCTTCATACGTGACTTGGTCGAGTTTGGTCAAATAGAGTCCTCGGTGTTTATCGAGGAGAGGAGTCTGGGGTTGGCGGGGTTGTCACTCGCCCAATTAAATTTGCCTACGGACGATCGACTAGGTAGATTGTGCTGTTTATATTTTGTTATTGTTTTCACTTTTCTGTTCGACTTTAACGCTTGTTTATTATGCTGTTTGGCAGATCGCGAAGAGATCATGAACCGTTCGAGGGCTGAGGCATTATCGCGCTCAGAGAGGAACCAACAACGCCGCTTGGCGACAGCGGCTCATCGAGGTGCGTATGCGGTCGAGGCACCTCCACTAGAAGTAGCGGCACCCATACCTTCACCCACTCCGTCGCCCGCATGACCCGTCGCTACCACAGACAGCATCCCGACAGGTTGGGGGAAGAGAGCTATGGTGGAGCAGATGGGACCTGTCCTAAAAAGGGGCCGCCGTCGAGAAAAAAAAAGGCAAGGCTGTGGGGTTGGGCCAACCGACAGGCTACGACCTCTTCGAGTCATGCGGGGATGAGTTGATGTTCCACCTGCCCAAGCTGCCTTCGCCTAGGTTTGGGACTGAGCCAAGCATTGTGGTGCACAACTCGTTGTCAATGGAAATGGTAGGGTTGACGAGTGTTACCCCACTGAAAGTGCTGATGGCTGGGCAGTTCCTGGCCGACCAGAGGAAGCTAATATGGCTAAGCCAGGACGCTGCTCTTCAGGCGCTGGCTTACCACTCTAATATGGTAAGGTTTTAGTCGAGTATATTATATTGTTAAATGTTGCTTTCTAGCCGAGTATTGTATTCTCATTAGCCATGTTGTCTTTCAGGTCGGCTAGCTGGGATATCATTTTCATAGATAATCAAAGCTGGCCTTGGCCGATCGCGAGCACCTGCAGGCCAGGGGGGATGTTGAGACTTTCAACGCTCTGCTTGAGTTTTAACAAACGAGAGTGGAAGAGCTGGCTAAAAAAGTCAAGGAGTTGAACCGACAACTCCAAGTGGGAGATAGCCAGTTGATTGCCTCGATCGAGGAAAGGACGAGGGCGAACGAGCTGTTGAAGCAAGCTTGGCTGGATGGGCAGGTCGCATACAGCTCTAGTCGATCTGCGGGTCGAAATGCTGCCTTGGATGACGCCCGAGCAGAGTTCTATCGAAAGCTATTGCTGTTGCGATGAGAGACAGTTCAGTAGTTTATGTTGAGCTCGGCATTCTAGGATGCAAGCGTTGTGTTTGCGCTCAACGATGCCATTAATTCATTCAAGAAGGCCCTCAAACAGTTGAACTTTTTGGGCTACTCTTTTCAACCCGAAGACATATATCGCCTCAGTCACCTGGTCGATGAGCAGCTACAGCCCTACCTGGAGGACAACAGCGAGGGTGAAGCTGTGGAGGCCACTGTGGCCGAGGGGGTTGCCGAGGTTCCGCCAGCTGCTCCTGTGACAGACGAACAAAGGAGACGGGCTGAGATCGAGAAGAGGTTGGAGGCCATCGCCAAAGAGTTTGAATTTGCCAATGACTTTGCGTTCGAGGTCAAGGAAGGAATGGTCGACGCAGCCCAATATTTCCCTCCTCAGGATGGTCGTTTTTTGACCGATGTGGCTAGTCCTTCTCAGTCGGCGACTGCCGCTGTCCTTGCAGCCATTGCCATGCCCGAGCCGATTCCCATCCCAATCCCCTCGAGCGAGCCATTGATAAGGGTTCTCGGGGCAAAAGAGATGAGGGCACCGGGTTGAGCTGACACCATTGGTGCTGAATGATGTAACTACTTTTGTTGTTTTTTTTTTTTTTTGACTGATGTAAACAACCTTGCGTTATATATATAATGACTGCTTTCTGTATTTGGGCGTTTCATCTTTACCGCTTTTGATTCTTTTGCACAAATGAATCTATGTATTCCAAGATCAACTCAAGGTCCTCATCGAATAAACTGCACTTAATTGTAATTTGATAAGTCAGATTATGTCTTGTCATGTCGAATGCACGATTGAGCGAAATAATTAACAATCTTTAAATAACTTAGCGGCTGCAGGGTCAATTGATGTAATTAAAGATGATCTGTTCGTTGGGCCAAACATTTAATGCAAATTTGAAATAGATTAGCGACTTCGAGATCGACTGCATGGTCTATTGCAGTTTTATGACACTTGCTGGTCAACCTGATGTAATTTTATGACTGCAGGGTCGATTGCAGACCGTTGCGTTAACTGGTCAGTTAGATGAAGTAATAAAGGGTAAGCTTGAAGTAATTGAGCGACCACGGATTGGCAAGGTGGTTTCAGCTTGAAGCCTGCTTGGTCAACTACGGGGTCGACAAGTTGGTCTCGGTTGTAGGGCCTCGACTGTGTGGCTTGAAGCCTACTTGGTCGACTACGGGGTCGAGTATTTGGTCTTCGCTGAGAAGCCTTGACTTGGCGGCTGGAAGCCTTCTTGGTCGACTATGGGGTCGACAACGAATAGTTGGTTTGTGCAAGTTTTGTATTTACAGAATGTGTCGTAACTTTTTATTGCTACTAGGGAATACAACGGAGGCCGATGGCCATTTACACATAGAATTTTTTTAGGTTTACGGCGTTCCAAGGTCGTGGCAGTTCGTTGCCTCTTGTTTATGCTAGTTGGTAAGCGTTGTGCTTTGATACTTTGACCACCGAGTAAGGCTCCTCTCACTTTGGGTTGAGTTTTCCTACATTCTTTTACACTTCGACCTTCTTGAGGACGAGATCGCCCACCTTGAAACTCTAGGGTCAAACTGCTTTGTTTTAACGTTCCGTTACTTTTGACTGATGTCGTTGCATTGTGTTGTAGGCTGTGTGGTGCAGTTCATCGATTGTGATTAGGTTAAGTGTCCTTTCTGTTGCATTTCTGACCGGATTGTAGTGAATCACTCGGGCTATGTGCTGGACCAGCTCGAATGGAATTACTGCTTCAGAGCCATAGACCAAGTTGTACTGGCTACAACCCGTGGCTATTCGTGGTGTGGTCCTATATGCCCACAGCACCCCTGGGAGGTCATCTGCCCAACTTGCCCCTGTGCCTGTTATTCGAGCTATGAGGTAGTCAAGAACTGTTCTGTTCGTGACCTCCGTTTGACTATTGGCCTGGGGGTTTCCTACCAACGTAAAGTGTTGGTTGACTCCCAGGGCCTCACACCATTTTTTCGTGCTCTTACTCTGAAACTGAGTGCCGTTATCCGAGATTAGGACTTTGGGCAAACTGAATCGATATATTATGTTTTTCCAAATGAAGCTCTTGATAGCCGCGTCGGTGCTTTTCGAAACTGCTTCAGCTTCTACCCATTTAATGAAGTACTCGACCGCCATAATGATGAACTTACGCTGACTCGATGTCTTTGGGATAGATCCGATTATGTCGATCCCCCACTGGTCAAATAGCCATGTGATTTGGATGTTGACCATCGATGCGGCTGGTTGGTGTGGTATGTTTGAGTGGATCTGGAACGATGGGCATTTTCTGGCGAAGTCAATTGAGTCTTGCAATAAGGTGGGCCAAAAATAATCGTAACGGACAACTTTATGTGCCAAGGACAGACCACCGAAATGGTTGCCGCAGATGCCAACATGAATCTCTTGTAGCACTTCATTTGCCTCTTCGGGCGTTAGGCATCTAAGCGGTGGTCCTAATATCGACCTCTTGTATAACTATCCATAGTCGTCGAGGGCAAACTTGGTTGTCTGCCCTCTACGCATGTGGGCCTCCTTCTCATCGTCGGGGATCGTCCCTTGACTCAAGTAGAGCTTGATTGGGTCTTGCCATAAAGGAACTGTCTCCTCGACCCATCCGATGAGGCTATGATCGATAGCTTAGATACAAGGTTGGTTGGCCACTAAGAACGTTATGGTTCTTTCTTTGGTTCCTTTCGTCGAGCTGGCTAGCTTTGAAAATGCGTCTGCCCATTCATTCTCTGCTCGGGGGACCTGGCTCATAGTGAAACTCTTGAATGATCATTGTAATTGTCTTACTTCCATCAGATACTAGGTCATTTTAGCCTCATTGGCTTCGAAATTACCTTCGACATATTCTGCAACCAGCTGGGAATCAGTGATCGCTACAAGCTGCTCGACACCGCAAGCTACTGCCATGTGCATTCCCACAATGAGAGCTTCATATTCTGCTTCGTTGTTGGTGATCGAGAAGTCGAGTTTTATTGCAAAATCATACTTCTCAACAAGTAGGGAACGGAGAGAGACACATATTCCGCCTCCTGATGAGGTTGCTGAACCGTCGACGTGCAATGTCCATACTAAGAAGTTCTCGATGATTTGATCCGGCAGGTCGAGTCTTCGGCGACAAAGTCGGCCAGGACTTGTGCTTTTATGGCCATCCGTGGCTGGAATGTGATGTCGAACTCTCCGAGTTTGATGGCCCATTTGGTGAGTCGACCTGACGTGTCGGGCTTCTACAACACCTGCTTTAATGGTTGATTCCTCAAAACCACGATCGCATGGGACTGAAAGTAAGGTCGTAGCTTTCATGCTACAGTAACAAGGGCGAAAGCGAACTTCTCAATCTCCGATAATTGTGTTCGGGACCGTGCAAAGCTTTGCTGCAATAATACACCAGACGGTGAGTCCCGTCTCTCGTTGATGCCAATATTGAACTAATCGAAGCTATAGATGCGGCCAAATAAAGTTGTAGCACTTCTCCCAGCTCGGGTTTGGCGAGCATAGGCTGCGAAGACAAGTATAGCTTGAGCTCTACCAAGGCCTGGTCGCACTGCTGAGTCCACTGAAACCCTAATTTCTTCGCATTTCTGAGTATTGTGAAGAAATGGAGGCTTTTGTCGGCCAGCATTGCAATGAACCTGTCGAGGGCTATGATTCTGCAGACTAGTCATTGTACATCTCGAATGGTGCGAGGTGGGGCCACGTCCAGGATTGCTTGGATTTTATGCGGGTTTACCTCGATCTCTCTTTGATTGACCATATACCCATGGAATTTCCCCCCACAAACTCCAAATGTGCACTTATTGAGTTGAGCTTTATGCCAAAATCCCTTAGTATGGAAAATGTGTGGTCGAGGTCGACGAGGTGGTCCTCGACCTTCTCGATTTTGACAATCATGTCATCAACGTAGACCTCCATCGACCTCCCGAACTCCTTCTTGAACATAAAGTTGACCAATCTTTGGTACGTTGCTCCCGCATTTTTTAGCCCGAAGGGCATAACTAAAAAGCAATATATTCCATTGGGGACGATGAAAGAGGTCTTGTCCCTATCCTAGGGTGCCATAAATATTTGATAATAGCCTTGGAAGGCATGCATCATGCTCAATAATTCACATCCAGCAGTAGAATCTACTAATAAATCTATACGAGGCAAGGGGTAAGGATCTTCAGGGCAAGCTTTATTTAAGTCAGTGAAATCGATACACATTCGCCATTTTCCCTCATTCTTGGGGACAAGTACAACATTACAAAGCCAAGAGGGGTACTGAATTTCTACAATATATCCTGCCTCTAAAAGCTTGTTGACCTCCTCCTCAATGATTTGGGATCTCTCAGCATTGAATGTTCTTGTCTTTTATCTTACTAGTTTGTGGGTGGGGTCCACATTAAGCTGATGGATGATGACACTTAGGTTGATTCCTTGGAGGTCGACAGCTTTCCAAGCGAATATATTGATGTTTTATCGAAGAAAATCGACCATGAGGCATTCCAGGCGATTACCCATATCGCTTCCGACCCGGGTGGTCTTGTCGGGGTTTCCTGATTCCAATTCAATTATTTTGAACTCTCTGATGGACTCGACCCGGGTGTCCTCGAACTTTCTTTTCTTAGATGAAGGTCTCTCCTCGAGTTTTGCTACAGAGACGTCCCTCGAGGTATTCAGTTAAGGTTGCTTCTTCTGTTCATTGGACTAGATAGAAATGGTATAACGGTGCCATGCATCCTTAAGGTTGCACAAAAGTTCTCCCACTCCTCCTGAGGTCGGGAACTTAATCTTCATGTGGTACATGGAAATGATGGCCCTAAAGTCGTTTAGGGTTGGTCGACCAATGATGACATTATAGGCGAATGGAGCATCGACCACCAAATAATTAATCATCAAGGTTCTGCTTCTGGGACCTTGTCCAAATGTTGTGGAGAGGTTGATAGATCCCTCTGGGATCATCTCGGACCCTCCAAATCTGACTAGTGGTGTTCTGATTGGATCAAACTTTAATTCGCCCAGTTTCATTCTGTTTAGTGTGGACAAGAACATGATGTTCATAGAGCTGCCATTGTCGGCCAATATCTTTCTGACTTCGAAGTTGGCTATCTGAAGTGTTACTACCCTAGGGCAGTCTATTTTTTTGTCGACTCCCCTATTCTCCATATGGTCAAGGTCGGAGTCAGTGAAAGAGATTGGCTCTAGGCTGGTTGAGAGTTGAAAAATCATCTCGACCTTGGCTGATTTGGTCAACTCTAGTTTTCTCTGAGTTTGCTTCCTTGCAGACCTAGAATCCCTCTAGTGGGACCTCCCACGATCATGTCAATGACTCCCCGAATGGGCAGGTGGGGTTCCTGGGCAGGTCTTTTTCTTTTTTCTTCTCTCATCAGGCTGGCCAACCTTTCTCTACGGGGAGTCCGGTCAATTTTTCCCTCTTTGCACCTGGCCTGCTCGTCAACATATTTTTTTCGATGGCCCTGCCTGATCAGTCTTTTGATCTCATTATGCAAGTTGAAGCAATATTCTGTGTCATGCCCTTTTTGCTTATGGAAATGGTAGTATTTTTTTTATTTTTTCATGGCTTCTGTCTCGGTGAGCTTTCTGGGCCTCTTGAGCAGGTTGTCGTGCTGGATGGCAAACAATACCTCTTTCCTCGAGAGGTTGAGCAAAGTGTAGTGATCCCCTCTCTGACCTGAAGGTCAACTTTTTCCTTGTTTTTCCTCTTATCGCCTCCAAATTGCCATATTTCAACTTATTCATTTCCTCTTGGGTTATGTACCTTTCTGCGAGGTCAAGGAGCTCCTCCATCGACCTGGGTTGTTCGCGTACCAATGCATTGGCATATTCCTTGTGCCTGAGGCCCAAGAATAACACGTCGATCAGGAATTCGATTCTCGAGTTGTCGATCTTCAACACCTCCGTGTTGAATCTGGTAAAAAAGTCTAGGAGGGATTTTCCTTTGTTTTGTTTTACTGTATGCAAATGGGTGTGATGGAGTTTTGCTTTCCTTCTATTCACAAATTGGTGCAAAAACTTGTCACACAACTGGTCATACTAGTATATCGACGCTGGTTCCAACTTCACAAACCAGTCGAGCGCTATCCCCTGAAAAGTAATCACCAACATCTTGGCATGGATGTACTCGCTGTGTCCGTGCAGCTGCATCATGTGCTCGAACTTCATTAAATATTTGTTTGGGTCGGTCGAGCCATCATATCTAGGCAAGCCGATCTGGATCTTGGCATCGACAGCAATGCACTCGTCGATGATATCTTGGACGAAGGGGGAGCCTCTCTTTCTTTGGAACCTCTGCGGTCCTTCTTAATGGGGAAACCTTTCCGTGTTTCTCCTTGAGATTTCTTGATGAGACACCTCCTCTCATTTCTCCCTGTCAGCCTGGGATGCAATTCTGTTCATGTGGGGTCTCGAGCGTTCAACCCTATTGCACTGCGGGGCTTGAATAGGTCGAATGTCGTGGTCGACAGAATCTGCCACCTCCTCGCGAGGCTGGGGTCGGGGCATTTCTCTATGAAAATGGCCTAGGCTTACTTTGCGCCTCGAGGATGGCCTTCTTAACTCTGGTTGTTCCAGATTTTCCCTTGGTTGTCCTTTTCGGGGGCTGCGGGTTGCGGAGTCGCACTAGCTGCTAGCTCCGATTGAGCGGTGTGTCGATTCAAAGCAGCTGAAAGTTGGGCCAAAATCTGTGCTGAAATTTGCTCGTTGATGAGTTGCATCAATTGGGGCATGGTCAGGGTGACCACCTGTTCTAGCTGGGCGCTCGACCCTGGGGCGCCCACCTCTTGTTGAGGTCTAGGAGGGGGAGAGCTAGACCTCCTATTCTCTTCTCTTCCTGAGGGGGCTCTCCTGCTGTTCACCATTTTCGATAGCAGATTCGCAAGTTTCCCACAGATGGCGCCAAATGATAATGGTGAAATATGCTGGAGATTGGATTAGGTTGGTGTTTTGATGAGGTTCGACCTGTCTGGTTGATGTATGAGAGTAGGTAGGTTGAGTCCTGCAATCATGAGCAAACGTCAGGCTAGTCGAGGAGTGAGGGCACTTCGACACTCAAGTCAGTTATATACTCTACAAAAGAGCAGCAGAGTGAAGGCTTTGTGTGTAGAGACTAGCATACCTTTCAGGGGCTAGATTGAGGGTATTTATAGCCTTCCCCCCGTGGGGATTAGTCTATAGTGCCCTTGGCATCTTGTAATGGTCTTTGTCCTTGCATAGGGGCCATAAAGTCATCTCCCCTCCTTGTCCTATTCCAAGTGGCAGCCTTTCCAGGTTTTGGGAATATAATAGGACACTGTGCATGCGCCTCCCTTCTGGCATGGCAGAAATGGCAGCATTTAGGTGGCATACGCCATTAATGCAGTGGCATGCTGCCTGTCAGGGTATTTTTAATGCGGCAGAGACAGTTGTACGTCGATCGACCTCCATGGTCGAAGCAATAGAGAAGCAGACGCATGACCATGGGGTGGTCGACTGAGGTCGATGCTCGTCAACATCGTAACTTAAGCCCAGCGTGCAAGATGGGCTTGTTGTTATACCTTTGGACCCGTGGACCTTGGGCCAAGCATATTGGGCTATTTCATATCACTTTCTTTCTTTCTTCTTCTTTTTTTTTGGATAACATGTGTATTTATTTTTTATGTTTGTAGCTGTAGCTGAGAGTAGCCCATTATGTCCTCGGCCAAATAAATGGTTTGATCCAATTTGGTTGCGCATTATATTTAGGTACCAAACAGATCCCATCATTGATTTAAAATATTGATAAGATGAACACCAATACACACACACACACTAGGCATAATAACTAATGAGTATAAGGTTCTTAAAAAATCTCCTTTCATCCTGTGAACTTGAATGTGTATGAAGTTTTTAAAGGGTATGGGAGGCTGGTATTACCGATTTTAGAGGGTGTTGGACTAAATTTATCTAAAATTTATTAAGTTCTTATATCTTATAAATTTTTTGAAGCTTATAAATTACTACAGTTTATTATAAAAATATGATCTTAAAGTTAAAATAAAATCTTGAAGTTTATGCTAAATTGAGACACATCAATATGGTTAAAATTTAAAGAATTTGTTAATATCTTAAAAATATATAAGAATATCCTTACTATTTTAAAAAACAACTTATAACTTATAAGATCTTAATATTTTATTTTGAAAGCTTATAAGCACTTCTCTAAAATAATTTATGGAGCACTTTATGATATCTTATAATCTATCTATCAAACATATCATATGATGTTTTGAGGAATTTACAAGCTCACACAAACACCCTTCTAATTAGGCCTATCAATGGGTTGGGTTTTGTCCTACCCAAACCAAAAAAAATTGTAATACCAGACCCAGACCCACTAAAAAAAATACAATGGGTATGCGTAGGGTTTATACTCATGAATTACCCCATAGATTCATACCCAATAATTATCCATAATTCTACTATCCAAATTTAACCAATTAATCTAAAAATTATATATATCAAAATAGAAAATAGACTAAAAATAAATTTTCAATATATATAAAATTAAAAGATATTTATTATTTTTATATAATAATATACTTTTTTCCAGGTAAAAACAATTCTCATCTCACTTGTCTCAAAACAAGTTGTTACATTTTCCTAACACATTGCATTTCAGAAGCATATGCATGAGTTCAACAGCTTGTGAAATTAGCATGCTTAAAACTTCTCAGGTCCTTAGAGAACGATTTACTTATATTATTTTAAATATATTTATTGGAAAACTATTTGAAAAAAAATGTAAAATTAAAGAAAGAAAAAAATATAATTAGAGGGAAAAAAATAAAAATATATGGGGAGAGAGAAGAGTTGCTTGATACTTATAATATTTTTTTGTCTAAATAAAGAAGGGTTGGGTCAAATTTGAATTATAAACAAAGAAATAAAATTTAAAAAGAAAAAATGGTGCTTAGTTATATGATTAGACCAACAACCTAAGAAAGTGGACTAATAAATGGCACCTTGCTCACCAATTGAGATTTCAGAAGGAAAAAAATAATTTTTTGATTTTATTTATTTAGTATATCAGTATTAAATGTATAAATTAATTAGATTAAATTACATATATACATTAATTTAACTTAAGTAATATTTTTTGTTACCATATACCAAAAGAATCTTTTAATACAAAAGAAATTTATCAAAATACTAAAAAATTATGTTCAAGAATGTTGTACCCAATGGGTATTAAGGTATATTGGGTAGGATGGTTATAGGATCTTATTACTTGGATATTTTAGAGTAGAATATAATATATAATTTCATTATCTGAATATTTTAGGACATGAACTTGAATAAGGTTTAAAGTCTATCAATTGATAGAACTACTCCTAATTGACCTATCTAAACCAATTTTAAGATAAAGTATGGACTTCAGATCAGGTATTATTGATCCTTTTCTTGATGTGTGTGGCTTTTCTTTCCCCGCTTGAACAAAAGATAAAATAGTGGAGGAAGGAATACGATTCCTTCCTTGTCCAATAAATGTAATAATAAGAGGTTAGTTTAGAAAATGGAAAGAAATGTAGTCTAAAGCTAAGTGGTACGTGGTCAGTGGTATCAGTCTCCCATATAATGTGAGAGATAGGGAGTCCGATTCCTAACAAATTCTTGATATACGTGCATGTATTTAAATAATAATTAAAAAAAAAAAAGGAAATGTAGTTTAAAGCAAAGAGCAATAGGTCAATAGTTTTCGGCAAAATCATTATTTGATCTAACCCCTCGAGAAAGTACCATTGCCTTGATTTGTAGCCCATTGATAA
Source organism: Jacaranda mimosifolia (assembly GCA_018894105.1). Lineage (NCBI taxonomy): Eukaryota > Viridiplantae > Streptophyta > Magnoliopsida > Lamiales > Bignoniaceae > Jacaranda > Jacaranda mimosifolia. The sequence goes on along the minus strand of CM032131.1, from coordinate 1,420,760 downwards.
AACAAAGTTTAGATTTAAAAAGTAAAAAATCTTTACAATATGGCCTTCGGAAAATAGTTATGAAGAGAGAAAAAAAGTATATATCAAAATTAACCACTCCAAATATTGATAGTTTGATTGAACAATGAGAAGTTCAATTGAAAATATGTAAAAGAAAGAAAAAACTTAATTAGTGTTAAAACCCACTTATGAAATTAGATCTAATTACAAAAAGACCCACCTATAAATCCCACGGGCCATAGCGGGTGAGTTATGGGTGGATTGAAAATCCAACACTTTTTATGACACCAAGAGCTTCTTGGGATAGGGCGGTTTTATATCCTATATTTTTCATCTTCTATTTCACTTTATATAATATGATAAGTGTATTAAATAATTTATCATAAAAATAACTAATTATAAATTAAATATATTTAACATATATATAATAAAATACAATAGAAAATAAAATATATATTTAGAATTAGAATAGAAGATTCAAAATACTACTTTTGCGAGACATCAAAAGTAGATAGACATCAATAGTTCAAACTCAACCATATATAACAAAGATGTAGGAAAAGATCTGTCCCACATATATATAAAAACTGCAAATATACCAAATTCTTACATCCCACAAAACCTGCTAAGATGGCAACATCATCTTCAGCAGCATATTTACGTCGAACTCTCGTCGTCGTTGTCGTCACTCACTTTTAGCACCTTGTTTGGCTCCAACAGCAAAGAACTCTGTAATAACTTCCAATGGCATGCCCTTAGTTTCCGGAACCCTCAAGAATATGAAAATCCACGAGACGACACAAACGACAGCATAAATCCCGAAGACACCGGCTAACCCAATCGAACTCAGCATCACCGGGAGTGTATATGTAACTATAACGTCGCATATCCAGAAAACTAAGGCGCAGATAGCAATGCAGATGCCACGAACCCTTGTTGGGAAGATTTCCGAGCAGAGGATGTTTGGGATCGGTCCGTAGCCCATCACAAAAGTGCAGAAGTAGAGGATGACACAGACGGTCGAGATTACAGCATGAGCTATGGTTCCAAAATCAAAAACATTTCCGATTACCAGAACTATGAGTGAGGTTACCAGAACTGGAATCGTCCTCAGCAGCAGGGACCTGTATAAACATCATAAGCATCATCAGGAGGAACAAGTTTAAATGGAGAACAAATATTAGGGGGCCTTGAATGTCATTTTTTAGCCCTTCAGGGGTGGAAGTATTGTTCAAGATGCATGCATCAGATTGGATCTGAGTCAAATGAGTCGAGTCCAACCTTTAACAGGGTAGGCTTTGATTTGGTTAAATCATGAACTAACAGCGAACAAGTCAAGTAGCCAAAATGAAAATGAGCCGACCAGAAAAGAGCCCGACTAAGCGTATGCATTGGTTTTGTATACAAATTTCAAGAATAGATAATGATATAAACCTCGTAAGATCCCATTAAAAACAGAAAAACGTGTAAAAGACACTAAGAAATTGTTGATATGTGAAAAAATAATTAGACGGGAAAAAAGTGAGAATTTTGTTTTTCCTTTCTCTCTTTTTCCCCCCATAAAATAACTTAATTAAAGTTTCGCCAAAACTTTTAGTCGAACCAAAATCGATGCATATGGAACAATCATTAAAAGAACTCTGCTTCTTTGTGATTTTTTGTGTGTATCCAAATATGTGCAACTCAATCAAAACAAAAAATTGAACTCGCAGATGCAATTCATCTCATTTATCGAATGATTTACGGAAGCTAATAAGCGAGCATCAGAAGAGTGAAGAAGATGAGAAAAAAAAGATGAATGTAAGTTACCTTCTACCAGCTATGTCCATGAACCTCATGGCAACGGCAATACTAGGTAGCATCAAAAAATTTGTGAATGCGCTAATGAGGAAAGATGCAGAGTCTGATGCAATGCCGAGGTTGGAGAGAAGAACTCCCACTCCTGCCTGCTGAAGAATTTGAGGAGTGTAGTATAAAACCCCATTGATACCAGAAAACTGCACAAAATCGAAAGTATTTATCAGCTAATATGTTAAATAATCATCAAAATTCTATGTATTATTGTAAAAAAAAAGTTGAGCCATACCTGCTGCAGTAATTGGATGCAAATCCCAACAATTAATGCTCGTTTAACCCCTGGTTCAAGAAGAGCAGCCAAAGTTGACATTTTTCCAGCAGTTTCTGATGGATGCACCATTGCCGGCCCAACTGCATGCTGATCCATAAGTTCCTTTGAGTAAAGAGCTGGCTGGCTGACTAGAGCTGCAGCCTGGATATAATCTCCATCGGCAGGAGCATCAACGCCAGGGAGCGAAACAAGCGAACCACGTCTAGAGCCAGGGCCGCCTTCCTGATGCAAATATATCCTCTTAAAGCCTCCTTCTTTCTTTCCATCTTCACCTTCTTTTTCGGACCATTGCCATGCTAATTGCCAACCCCCGCCAATGCCCATGCCACCAACAGTTTCTCCTACAGTCCCTCGCATGAGACTACTATTGCGTCTCATACTCAAGATGCTCCCGTGGGATTGAGGATTGACCATGTCCTTCTCCAAGCTTGTAGTTTGACGTGAAATCAAGGGGCTCTGCAAATTGTCGTCAATGTCCGCATCTCCAGCCTCCGATGTGTAACCCTCACCTTCCCTCTGCAAACTCTCTTCATCCCACTCTTCATTTTTAATATTCGGCTCTGCAGTGCTGAACATGCTGCCGAAATTGGGGAACAGCATGCTTCGCATGCTCCCTGTCTCAGGGAGCTTCTCATGGATGCTGCCAAAGAGAGTCACCAGAGGATCCACTAAAGGCAGGCTTTGATTTACCATGGTTCCTTGACGAGAAACAAGGCTAAGACGACTCTGCCCGGTGACGGGCTTCGCAACCCATGAGAGTCCCTCCTCAGGTCCATACAACTTGATACTTCCTTCAGTTGGCTCCTGATCATCACCTAATTCATCTGCTGGACAAATGATGAACTCTTCTATCGAAGTTTCACCACCAACTGCTAGACCCTCAACCAGTAAAGCCATTTCACCTGTGGATCAAAGTAACATCAGCAGAAGCCACATAATTAGTTTGAAATTTTGCCGATTACTGGCCATAGCATGAAGATTTTAAATGGTTCTGTTAGTAACTGTAGTTCTGATAGTACAATAATTAAGAATACCAGTTCTTGATAGAGCTATACCAACATATACTGAAAAACATATAATAAACATTCCACACAACATTAATCCATGCATAATGCACCACATCGGATTGCAAAAATATGGAGTTCATCAGGAGTAAATGAACAGGGGGAAAACATCTACCCACCTCTCCCGCCAGTCCTACCCCAAAAAGGAAAGGCATAGTTGCCACTTTGGGAAAAGATGGAAAATGAGCTTGGCATTTTTGGCAGTAACAATGGAGAAAGGTAACAGAAAAAAGAATTCACTAATATGTAGCATAAGACAGAAGGAAAAATAAAAGGAAGGGCACAGTTCAGAAGATTATACTCACCCTTCAGGCGATAGTGATGATTCTTTGATGAAAAAATTAGGTTGAAAAAGAAATTTTTCGAGTTTAATAAAGTACAGATTCCTCAAAGTAAACCAGATGCAATCTCTTAATTAGATCAAACAAGTTTTGATCCTCTCTGCACATAAGACATCCATAAATTTTAAATGCAGCAGATGAAAGTACATGCTCACATCTAACAGTTGAGTAATTGATCCTACTTGATCTAGATTCCATTACGTAACACAAGTTCTTCTTAGGATACCCCTAAATGTTAAATCATTCAATAAACTTGTTATGAGGCACAGATTCCGCTTTTAGGAAACTACATCTTATTACAACATTCAAACTTTACAAAATTAACATGAAAGTCATCTAAGACTATCTGCAAACCATGCAAAGGATACATCCAAGCATGACCAAATAAAGTGAGAGAAATGTACCAGAAACATCCTCCCGGCCACGCAGTTTCTGCAGAACCCGTTTTGCCTCAAGCATCTTTCCTTTACTGACTAGCCACCGAGGGGATTCCGGTAAATAAAGTACTGTTAATGCGAAATATACAAGAGACGGAATAGAAAGAACTCCTAGCATCAATCGCCAGCTGGGTGCGGGCAGTAAGGACATTACGAAAATCATACAATACGCCAAAAACATTCCAGCAGAACCAGCAAACTGTGGAAGAGTATTTAGCAGGCCTCGTATCTCCGATGGTGCAGTCTCGGATATGTAAAGAGGAACTAGAGTAACAGCAAGTCCAACACCAAATCCATCTAATAGCCTTGCTAGAAGTAGGACATAGACATTAGGAGACCATAACATTATCAAGCCACTGAGGAAATAGAACATCGATGACAGAATAAGCATTGGACGTCGACCAATCCAGTCTGATATCGTCCCCAAGCAAGTGGTAATAGCCATGGCTCCAATGAGCGACGTCGCCACAATAAGCCCTTCTATGGCAGCTCCCAACTGAAGCTCTTTTTTGATGTAAACAACAGCTCCTGCACATATAAGAATCAAAAGTAAACGCCTGGAAAAGGCACAAGATTATACATTAAAACCAAAGTGAACATTCTAGCCCAAATGCATTTAGACATTTCAAGCTTGATTATCAATATAAATTAAATCATTCACAATACTTTAACATAGAGTGATGAAACTATAATACATGACAAAAGACTTAGCAGAAACACAAGGAAAAAAGATGACCTGCAATGGTTGCATTATCCCAACCCTGCAAAAGGTTGCCAATTGTGGCAGTAATGGCTACCAATGCAGCCGCGTTCATCTTCTCACCAAAGAATAAGACTTCAAATCTTCAGAAACTAGGATCAATAAAAAAGTAACAGTCATTAACCCCAACTGACAACAAAGATCTTATTGCACCAAGGTTTACAGTTCTGTTTTTGAGATTTATGTAATAACAAGTTACTCAAAAAGAAGAAAGAAACACACATCAAAATTGGATAGGAGAAAGGCTATCACCAGCAAAAACGTCTAAAAGACAGAACAAAATCAGAGATCTAAAAGTGAGAAAAAGATTCTTTACCTTTCGAGTAGCCAAATAGGGCAAACGTCAAGACAGTGGATGAGAGTAGCAATCTCAGCACAAAGAAAGTAAAGGGGCTACTAATTCACAAGGCCTACCACCCAAGAGTGTATCTATATATGTAAATAATAAATAAATATATATGTATATATATATATTTATTCACTCAGAGAAAGAAGCAAAGAGTGGGATATAACGGTCCGAGTACAGCTAAGTAATAAAAAACTTTCCTTGTACAGACTATTTGGCGTAATTACAAGCAGAACTAGGCTGAATTTTGTTAATGGAATATAAACTGCATATTGACAAATTAATGCCTCAAAAAGTTTCTTTTAAGACTAAAGTGAATTTAGGGCGTCCGAAACTGAAAGGGCAGAACCTCAACAAACTCTTATCATCATCTATGTGAAAAACATCCACACGGCTCAGTTCACTCAAAGACAGCTCCTTTCTGCAGGGATTTTTGAAAACTATCAAAAAGAAAGCCTTAGCACATAAATTCGGGGGAGCCCAGAAGTTCAAACTTGAGAAAGAATTATAAAATCTGATCAAAATTGAATCCTTTTTGCAGGGAAGTGAAACTGAAAACTGAATTGTCTGAATGGGAATAAAGGGTTTGCAAGAAAATATGAGAGATCTCAAAGAAATATCAACTGGGGTGAACTGAAAACTGATTTTTCAAAAAACAATAAGAAAAGGAGTGAGGATTGAAGAAGAAGACAAAAGAAAAAAACTAAGGTTAGGCCTTCCTTAAGTCCAATTTCATCCAGAAAGAACTACCTTGTCCTTAGATATTTGATCTTCCGCCATTTTTTCCTCCCTTTCCCCCGGTCATTTTCCTTTTCCTATTCTTAAATTGTTACTCAACAATCACAAGCAGTAGATGCACTTTTTCTTTTTCTTTGATAATTACAACTTTCAAGTAGTTGTAGTACACTTAATACCATCTTTATTGTTAATGGAGTCCAAATGTCCATTTTTCATTCCATCTTTTTCTGGGATAATTTTATTTAAGTTTCATTTTCGCTGTCAATTTTCAACTATTATAATCTTTATATATATTTTTTGTTTTATTATTAATTTTTTATGTGAAAATGGAAATATAATTGAAGCACTGGTGTAAAAAGGTTGGCATACAAGATTAGAAAACTACAAAAACATTATATAATTTATTATGTGTCTCATTACTCTTTTTACGTCTCTGTAGTCAAGATTCATTGAGATGATAATTTTTATTTCTTATGGGTCATATTACTTCTTTTTTTTTATATATTCCTCAAATGAAATATATTGTAATGAAAAATTATTATTTAGTTTATGGTGAGTTTTATTACTTTGCGAAAATAGAAAGTTAAGTTTATGGTATTTACCTATTTTAAAGTAAAATATCGTATCAAACATTAATTTTTTACACCAATAAAATAAATTACGTTCAATTTAAAATGATGATAATAGGTAAAAAAAAATAAAAACAAATAATATTTTGTTATAAATAAAATATAAACAATTGGAGAATGGACAAAAGCCTCTTTCTCTTGATAAGAGAAAAATAGAAAAGTTAAGTAGGTGGGATTGGGAGTTGAGAATTTTCTATATTTAGAATTATTATTCTGTTTTTTATTTTACTGAAAATTTGAAAACCAAATTAAAATATATTTATGAGGAAAAGTGCACGGAAAAATATTTTGTTTTAATGAGTTGCAAGATTTTGATGTTGAGTTGATAATTTATTTTAAAATATATTTGATGTACTACTTTTTTATAAAATAGAAAGTGACTTCACAAATGAAAATATTATCTTTTATAAAAAAAAGGTATGAATTAAAGTTTTTATACTCCTAAAAGATATTTTATTTTATTACAATTTCTAATGTGAATATGTCCGGTCATCCCCCCCTTCCTATGGTTCCCTCACTGAAATCTTTATTTATTATTATTATTATTTTTTTATGATGGACTAGGAAGAGTAATACATGTCGAGCATCAACTTAAGATCATATTTTTCTTGAAATTATTTTAAATATAAAATTCAATCTCAATATTAATAATTTATTTCAATTGAAAAATGCAGTTAGATACTTTAGGACAATATAGATGTTCAAAATATAGTAACCCATACTAGGAGAGAAAACTTTACATAAAATTCTATTACTATTAAAAAGTGGTTCTGAATTTTTCTAAATTCAGAAAAATATAATTGTGTTTTACTCAACAATAACAAAGACGAACTATAAGATATCCAACTCGTTCACAAAAAATAAAATTAATATTTTTAACAACATAAATTAATTATATTTGATTATCAAGTTCTCTTGCTGCTTTTGCATCCCTAAAACTTAAAAGCGTATATATTTCTTCGTATTCTATCATTGAATTAAATTTCACAAATATCTTTTTTACAATTTGTAATTATAATTTTTCCAAGAAAAAGAATGGAAAGTGAATAATAAATCATGAGAGCAGAAAAAGAAAAGAAAAGAAAAGAAAATGCTCTCTGCTTTTCAAGTTAAAAAAGTACGTCCAGAAAAAATAAAATGTCCTCTCTTTTGGTTACCAACAACAACAAGGGTGGGCCGACAACTCGATAAAGAAACGGTACGATGTATCGGCAACTTCAACTATACAAAGCCAATCATTGTCACATGAAAATATTGATGAAATTAATGTCTGGAAAAAACTTACCGAGAATAAATTAGGTGTTTTCCAACCACGCTTGATTCGGTGCGACTGCTTCTTTTCTCTTAAATTTTCTATAAAAATAAAGATTAGAAACAGTTGAAATTTGTCCAGCCAAAATTTTTATGTTACTTAGACTAAAAAACGAGCGAAAATCAATGCAAATCACGAAGATGAATAACAATAATATAAATGTTTATTTATAATTAGCTTTATAGATATAAGAGGTTGAATTTTGGTGGGAATCAATCTTCTTCATTCATCTGGATCCAATCTTCTAGTCTGATTAAGACTTGGACTCTTCTGATTCATCCTCGGGTTCCCTTTTCGGCCATGAATATTTCTTTTTTTTTTTTTGTCTTTCTTTTTTTTTTTTCCCCTCACATTGGGGCTATGAGTATCTCTTATTCTAAACTGCCACACTCTTATGGATAGTTACACGTATCTTTAATTACAAACACACATAAGGTATGGGTCCTCTACGAATAAGCTCAATGAAAAGGGTGTTTGGTTAAATTTATTTAAAAGATTTTATAAATTCCTACATATTATAATATATTTTAGACCTTATAAAATGTTAAATATTTTTTTTAAATAAGTTCTTAAAGTGTTTGGATAAAATAAAAAATTTTAATTAATATAATTTAAATTAAGGGAGCTTGTTAAAATCTTAAAAATAAGTTAGGAACTCCTTAAAAAAAGTTTATAAACTCCTAACATTTTATATTAGGAGCTTATAAGTTCTTTTGTATAAAAAAAGAAAACTACTAAACACTTTTTGACATTTTGTATGCTTTCAAACATACAAAATGTTTTGAAAAACTTATAAGCTCACCCAAACACCTTCTAAGTAAAATAAATTTTCCTTTATTATAAAAAATAATTTAAAGCTTGATTATACGTTGCATGCAACTTATTTTGCAAATATGTTTTCGTTCATATGAAGTTTTCTTTTAAAAAAAGAAAAAAAAAAAGAGTCATATTTAATTTGATAAATTATACAAACAATGTATCTACTTGGAGCTTTTATTTGCACTTATGGTGTGGTCTTTTAATTGGAGGCAATAAAATAATAAATTCTAATGAAGATGTTTAATTGATGTAAGCGAATGTAAATTAGATGGCATAGAGAAGGGTTTTACATTTGCAATATCAACAAATAGTTAGAAGTGACAGATGTGCTTCTGCAAGACCCTCCAATAATTAAAGAAAATATAGAGCTTGTGCAAAATAAAAAAAAAGGAACTTAATAAATAATGATGATATATATTTGAATTGACATGAAGATAGGTTATTTTATTACGGAGCCACATATTATGTGGCATCTGAGTAATCATCTCCCAAATTATGACTTGTTGAAAGAACTATTCTATCCTTGAAATTCAACCTTATGATTAGGTCACTTAAATTATTGAAACATAGTAATTAAAAATGTTGACTCAGATTACTACTAGAAAATTCAATTTGGTAAGACCAACATTTTGTCGTGGTCTGTAATGCCTTCCCTACGTGTCCCTTTATGTCTAGTTGTCCTAATTCTTCTGAGCTTTTGAAAAGGCACACATGAAGGGAAACAGCAGAAATTAAGAAAGAGTTTGGTCAAAAAATTAAAATTATTAATGCCAAGTGTGCGATTTGGTTTATTCTTGGTTTGTGCAATTGCCACGTGGAACTCCCAAAATAAATTATGGGAAAGCAATTAGTACAAGCTCTCATGTGGATTCAAGAATTTCATTTTCATTTTTTATTTCTAGCACTTTTTATTCCATTTTTTCATGTTTTTCTACGAAAACAGGTGTTTGCAAGTTTGCACACCCCCCCCCCCCCCCCCCAAAAAAAAAAAAAAACTACTTAGCAGAATCTTTACTAGTTAATGTTAGTACAAATCCAATTAATAATACTTTTGTCTGAATAGATGATGCTTCATTAAGTGCTTTGATGCAGTAAGTACATCTCCTATTTCCATGTCCTCAGCTATCTAAATTATGGTGTAGAAGCCATATCAAAACTGCTAAACCAGGAGTTGCCTTATTTCAATGAAATAGTTACCTAATAGATAGACAATACGATGGAGTAAGCAAGCATACCATCTTCTCTTCACTTTTGCGTGATCATAATTCATATAGATAAAGAAACAGAATTAAAATAAAGTTAGAAAAAGAAAGAAGAAAAAAGAATAAATATAAAAGAAGATGAACCTACATAATAAAATTCATTTCTGCTTATATCTTTCTTTTTCTCTTTTTACTTTGACAATCCATGCTGGATTTTTCAGCTTTTTCAGCTACACCCCTCTTAGTAGACCTCACGCTAAAGAGACCGCTTGGGGATATCGTTGTGCAGCCCCGAAGAGCACGCTCGAATTCTAAGTCTTTTTCTGCTGCAATGGAATATTGCCCCAACGATTGTAGTTTTGCTTGATCTCGGTTCATCTCTTCCTAATTGACAAGAAAGGCAAGATAATCAGGTTTGAACGAACAAAAGTACATTGATTTTTTTAAGCAAGTTACAGTCCGGTGAAAGAAACAGAGGACAAACCATCACTTGCTTTGCGCCATCCTCAAGGTCATCATCCAATGAAACTCTGTGGGGCACCAAAGTAACCTAATGCAAGTGGCAAAGCAGATAAAATACAAGTTAGAAAGACCCCACGGGAACTGAGGACAGTTTATGCAGCTGAACAAGACTAGTAATGCAAGCCTGTATGCGCCTTTAAAGTTGCATATATAACAATATAAGCAAGCAGCTTTCACAACCACCCTTAATCAAACAACTCCAGGAAGGAAAATGAGAACATAATATTTGACTAGAAACAAGTTTAAGGACTAGAGGAAAGGGGAATAGAGTCGCCAAAATTTAAACTTTCCTGCCAAGTGACGAAAACTTTTTAACTTCAGAAGTCAAAACTAATCAAAATAAATTTGTCAGTGATCCAACAAGAAACAAAAAATTTCCTGAGGCAGTCAAAAAATTATGTTTAGGGTGAGAAGCCCATAATTTACAAATTTTTTCTTTTCTTCTTCTTCTTTTCTCTATTTTTTCCTTTTTTCCTCTTTTATTTTGTGTTTGGTGGTGGGGGGGGGGGGAGGGGGGAGACTAACCTTCTGTTCTTTTGTGGGACTTCTGTCAAACTCCATCAGGATCTCATATAAATATTTGTAGAATTTCACCATAGTCTTTCGGAATAAAGACAAGATTTGGAGCCTCTCAATGTTCATCATTCTCTGTGAAACAGAAATGAAAATAATTAAGAGAGTGCCGCTATGCACAACATAAGAAGCAACACTTCAATAACAAAAGGATCATGAAAAACATAGCGACAATTTAGAATAGCAGCCTTGTTCACCAAACCTCAATGTTTGTTACATCATGGAGCTGTAGGCCTATGCAAAGCAAAATAGATGCTTGCAGGTAAGACAATGTAGTCGGCAGCTTCTCCTGAAAATAACACTGAGCAAGGAGTGGCACCAAGTCCCGGACCTACGAAATGCAGGACATATCGAGTAAAAACTTTTGATGGCTTACATAATTATATTTGTGGAAAAAAAACAACCAAATAACTTGATACACGTGCAAGTTAGGGCACTGAAGAGAGACATTCCAGTAAAACCCCGCCAAGGCAGCATTATCAATGCAAACTAGTTTAGAAGCAAATCACAGTATTTATTTTGCCAACTTTAGGTACAAAAGAACAGATTTAAGTACCAAACCTTGCCATAATCCTTACGACTGCAAGTGTAAGCCTCCAACAGTTTTAGATCGCCTGAAGAAATAATTGTCTGAAGCAACATAAGATTTTTTTTCTCTGAAGATATCATACGCTTATCATTGGAGAAGTTGATCTTTGGATCCATGATGCTAAGAGGAAGAAAGGAAAGACAGAAAAAAATAAGAAACTATGTGACCAAGCATATTACTCCCAAAGCCTTATTTTTTGTACCAGCAGTTGGAAAGCCTACCTCATGGCAAGTTTGTAATCCATTTCACGGAAGCACAAAGGTAGACGTCGCAGAAACCTTTGCCTGAAACCTGTTGAAGTTACAAGGTTATCAAATGATTGAACAACCGGGAGCAATTTACTTATGATACTTAGTTGACATTCATAAAAAGTATCTATTGAATTATGAGTTCAATACATCATGTTTAGCAGAAAGACGGGTATTCCTTGCTCATTATCAGACAATCACTTATTCACAAACTTCATGTGAGACTAATACTTTGCATTTCTCATCTCATGGAAAACCCTTTTCGTCCGACTTAGCCTTATCCCCCTCTAAGGGGAAACTCTTTTTATGACACTGATTATGCAAGAATATCACTGAAATACATTTTGCAGTCATTGAATCAAACAGAGGTTTGCACTAAGGTCGAAAAAAAATCTTACACTGATAAAATGGGCTTAGATAACTTAGTGAACCAGTGTGACTCTCCTCAATTTCTTCACTCTTCAAAGGCTTCAGGACCATGCAGCTATGCTCTCCAGTGATATTATTCTGATACGAGAAAATTGGAAAAATAAGGCCAAAAAAGCAAACACTCAGGAAACAGATGTACAATAAAGAGTTGAGAAAAGATTATTACTGCAGTATCACAGATGTAAAAAGGAGAGAACTTATGTTTCTTCCAGAAACGGAAAAGATCCAGTGTAAGCCCGAAAGATGCCCCAATATAATGAATTTTCTCTGGTGCGCGGTCCCTCAGATGAATAAGCAACGGGGGAAGATCCTCCCTTGGTGTTATTGTCTCTTCTAGTAATGAAACCTGCAAGCATTTACAAGTTTGGTAAGAGACAGCACATCGCACCTGGTAGAGAACATAATCCATATAGAAAACCAAATTCTTAACGAGACAAAGAAAAATGTGTAAAAGCAACTTTGTTCACACATCCAAACCAAGATATTTTAAATCAGGCAAGTCTTATATCTTAACTCTGAACACATTTTTCAATAATGTAAACAGGCATACCTTTTCTGCAGCTTGGGTCACATTGACTGGGAACTCAGGCTCATCCTTCATTTCAATATCTTCTTCAGTTATAAGAGTCAATTGTCCTTCATAGTACCTGAAGCATGAAATATAGCCAAAGCATCAAATATGATGAGTCTGTGATGATAAATATACCAACTGTGAAGAAGTGGAAAAGAAATTGGCTCGGCAATATCAAAGTACTTGTCCAATTCATGTAGAGGATTCTTGTATGAAAGGCACTTTCAAACTAACACAACAACCAACCCTTTCAAAGATATTAAGAAATGAGTCAACACAAAAGATAATAACTTCTCGTATTTATCTGTTAATCGGGAAAGGTGCAGCAATACACTGGGATGAACTTGGCAAGATATGCCTCCTTATTCGTCACACAGTCAATCACTGTTTCTCAACTGAAGGGAAATATTCTAAGAACAGTTGAAGTTACCTGCCCTTCCACTCCCAAAAATTCAATTCTAACAGAAGATCAAGTGGCATGCTCACGAATGACTAACCCTCATCCCCATCTTTGATAACTGCAGAGACTACATAAAATTGTCCAAAACTCAAGAAAGGACCGGATATATTCTCTGCTCCATCACTATTATGACATATTCATGTCCTTACCGAGAACTTCATTTCAAAAGGTCAAACCATTAGGTCACAAGTACCCACTACCCTTTATATTATTTCAGATCTCGTATATGAATTCTACCAAATATTAAACAGCAAAGTTTTTTGGTTTGTTCTTCAAATGAATATAGTTGAATGCCCATTCAAGCAGGCAGAAACAGGGAGCCATTTCACAAGAAAAAATTAACATGAAAATCAGAATATGCGATTGACATCTCACAGTCAATTTAAGATCCAGGAATCTGCCATATGGATCCATTGTGATATAAAAGACGTCAGGCATACTAACATATGCTGGGATACATGCCAGATACAAGTGCAAAAACATAAGTTCCTCTTTTCTTCTTTTGGTTGCTAGAGAAAAATATCTTCCTTCACATGATGGTGAAGTAGTATTTTTCTGGGTGGATTATCTGGTTGAATTTTTTATCAATAATTGTGGCATCATGCAAGAGGAAAGGGTAACAACTTGTTTGGTTTTATTTCCACAAGCCCTTTTCATTTTCATCAGAAAATAAAAATTAAAAACTATCACTTTCTCTCTATTTTTACTCAAACTATTCATATTTTCATTTTCAAACTCTTTCTAAACCTATCCTATCATTCTATTATCACATCAATCAAATTCAAATTTGATTTGACATAGAGTATCAACTATCATTTTAAAATTAATAAAATATACATATATTTTTAAAAAATAAATCTTCTTAAACATAAAAAAATATAAATCAACCATCTTTTCAATTCTATACATATTTTAATCATTATTTTCCAACAAATCATCCAAACACATTTTCATTTCCATTTCAAATCTATAACTAACTTTTCAACTTTTAGAAATAGCTAGAAACTGAAAATGGCTCTGGAAATAAAACCAAACAGGAAGAAAATTTCAGGGACAGCTCTTTTATCCATGTTACTTATTTGTTTGCATTTTCTCCTTTGTTCAAACTATGGCTTCATTTTTCTAGTAAGTTGTTTGATGTTGTTGTAGGCAGTTACAGAACTATATTTCATAAACACCAAAAGAATGTAATTTTTTTGATTGTCTAATTTCTGGCTAACACTAAAATTGGTAGATGTGCGAAGGCGTTTACTTTCTTACTTGTCCACACAGAAGCAGTAATATTTTTATGTGACAACCAAAAAAACCGATTGGCAGTTCTTAGCTCTAAAATAACACAAATAGAAAATAAAAAGTTTCAGATCAAGAAGACGTAATCCCAATCAGTGGGCTGGCTAATCAAGCAGTCAGAAGTATATACTGAGAGACTGCAGCATTCCAGAGGCTGCAATAGTTCAGGAAAGCTATAGAATAACTTGAATATTGATTACCCTTTCTAATGCTTTTACACAGGCAGTGTTGTAAGAAAAAATTCAAGGCAAAGATAGGATACCCGCGATTTTATAAAACACAGATATTTTGTCAGATTCAAAAGCTCTAAAGAAAGGTTAGAATGATTTAAAATCAGAGTTACAGAACATTCCACAAAAGGCAAGAGATAGAAGGATGAAGAAGAAAAATTTCCCATCCTCACGCCGTTAAGATCATGAGGAAAAAATCCAGCAGTCCTAAAGATATTCAATGATATTCTATTGTGCTTACCAACTCAAACAAATTTGTGTTTTACTGGAGTACTGGAGAGCCAATTTGCAATATTGGGAAAATTCAAGGCCTTAC
This sequence comes from Jacaranda mimosifolia, assembly GCA_018894105.1. Taxonomy (NCBI): domain Eukaryota; kingdom Viridiplantae; phylum Streptophyta; class Magnoliopsida; order Lamiales; family Bignoniaceae; genus Jacaranda; species Jacaranda mimosifolia. Next base: position 1,405,756 of record CM032131.1, on the reverse strand, counting down.
ATCAGCTTGACTAACCTATGCAGAACTAACCTCCAAGAAATTAGGGATAGTGGGAATGGTAAAATTTAATAGGGATGCTAGGAAGGCACATAATGGTCATGCACGTTTATTGAATCTTTCATTTGCAACATACTATTATAGTTAATGCTCTTGGTAATATTGGAAGATGCTTCAAAATACTCCTCTACTTCTTGAAAGAAAAAATCACTAAGTAAAGCAGAAATTAAGTGAAAGTGCCATACAAAATATGCACAACAACATGTGCGTAACCTTGTATTAATCATGTTATTTAAACTAATGTATTTACATTACAAGAATTATTTGAACCAACCTTGTCAAAAGATCCAATGCAGCTGACCCATAACCATGCTGTACCAGAAAGACAGTAATTGTATCAAAGACAAGTGATGTAGTTGACAATGAAACTGAAGAAGGAAAAGTGATGGTTGAAGCAAATAACTTGGAGCCATTTATTTCCAGCTCAAATTGCACAATCACCATATCTCAAAAATAAAATAGCCAGCGCAAGGTCATCTAACCAAAAACTCAAAGAAAGAAAGAGTACAAGTATTTGTACCCCCAAAGCACTTGGATGTACAGCTATTCTGACAATACGGGCACCTGAAAGCATAGGAAAATCTGTGTCTTCAAACTCCTCACAGAATTTCCATGGTATTTGATCGCCGGGTGGCTGATGACCAATTTGTAAGCATTGCAAAGCAGAGTCACGAGAAATCCGGCCTTCAAGGCAAACCTGTGCAATGTTAAAAGTGAATAAGTTTAGGGCAAGGTTTGAACTAATAATAATAATAAACAATGTTTCAAATTCATCTCAGAATAATCAATTACTGCATGATCACTTCAGTAAAAGTTAAAAGTGATAGTTCAGTGATATACTCACTTGAACTACACAGAAGATGTCAGGAAGGATGTTTTTTGATTCATCAATGGGGCCTGCATAATTGACTTCTAATAAATTCTCCAAGACTAAGGGAAAGCAGAGACATTTGGAACTACCTTGCAGAATGTATACCAAGTAATACAAAGAGATGATGTGCCGGAGCATCAGCCATTAATTGCAGATCATTGGGAGAATTTTTGTAGTGAGATGCAACAAAGCGAGACATTATTTGCTGGAACATTGAGAGGCAAAGAAACATAAATCAAACAACCAAATGAATTGATAATAACAGCATTAGAAAAGACTGATTATGTTGACTAGTTCTGTGAGGATAAACAAAAGAAGTTAAAGAAAGAAAACAATGACAAATATGGCAGCAGAAAAGACTGAGATGCTATTTAGTAAACTGATTCATCATACCTGCAGAAATATTTCACTTTCTTTGTGGAAGGAGAATAGTGTGTCTCTGTTAACATAGTATAATTGACACTCACTAGGATGGGGGTACCTAAAAGCCCAATAGAAAGTGAAGTTAAAAACAGTAAGAATTAATAACAAGACGTGCTTGTGAATAGGTTTGGCCAAACCTGCTTATTGTAGATATAGAACTTGTAGCATCTAAGCAGAGTAAATCGTTGAGCCAAGACTCTATAGGATCTCCAGAAGCATATCTGATGGATTCCTTCAGTTCTAACCTCTGGAAAGACCTAGCTGCAATAAGCGCACCATAAGAAAGTGCTGCAATAAGGGCCATTATAACATTGAAATTTACAGTCTGAAATTTTACATTGAAATTTCCAGTCACAATGGTCCTGTATGTAAAAGAATGATCCTGAAGTTTTACAAAAAGACTAACAATATTGGCCCAAAGAGTAAATTTAAAATTTTTTATGGAATATCGAAATCATATTATTGAAGCTAGGAGGATCCAGAAAAGGAGTTCTAGGTATAATCCAGAGAGTGCTTTTATATTTTTAACAAAAAGGAGATATCAAAGTAGGGAAAAAGGTAGATAAACTCATTCATACGAGACATCAAGAGACATGATAGTGAATCTTCGGGACAAACTCTGGTTTTGATGCTATTAGTACCTTCTTTAATCAACCACTATATTGGCTTCTTAGTAAAACATAGAGAGCTGCAATCATGCTGAACGCTGTCATTGTGACAGTTACCCATCATCACATTAATTTTAGACAGCATCCATAAATCCAATTATTACATATATCACAATTTCCAACCATGGCACTAAGAGCTAAGAATAAAAATGCCAGTACAGCATGCAGAATATTGCATGTTGTCCAAATAAGATATGAAAGATTATCCCCTTTCCATGTGGTACTTGCTGTTCTCTAGAAGTATCTTAAAATCATAGCGAGTTGGTTTGACAGTCAACAGGAAAACCAAGAGCAGGGTAGTCTAGTAATCAAACTCTTTCTTCCTGTCTTTCAAAAAGCACATGCTTGATGTAGCTGGTGAACTTTCTCATTCTCATCAGAGGAAGCTAGAGAAGAACTTTCTGATTCACATCAAAAGAGGAAGAAAGGAGAGGAGCAAAAGGAAAGGAGAAGAAGAAGAAGAAAGTTCTATGTTACCTGACAATTTATCTTTAGCTCTAGAAGGTGACATCTGACTCTTCTTCTCCAAATGGCTGAGAAGCTTCAATGATAAGGAACGACCGGTCCCTTCATAGCTGTGACAAAAATAGGAAGGAAAGAAACATCAATGCAAAATCAACAAATAAAGAATCAAAATTAAGAATAAGCAACAGAAGTAAATCATACCCATTCACTGTAGATGACAGGAAAATTAAGTACGGTCCAAGCAAGAGCTTAATTATGGGTAAAGGAATAGCAGCGGCTTCATCTATGACCAAAAGCTCAACTTGTGAAAGTTTTAGATGGTCACGCGGCTCAATGTACTGAAACAAAAGATATTCATATTCAACTGATAATACCGTTTGAATACAGAAGCACAGGTTGGGCCCAATCAATAAATGTTGACTAAATTATGAGCAAGATGACAAGTCGGAGACAACAACGGAACTTGTTAACAAAAAAGTGAGGCAAATACAGACCATGTTTGTAATGATCATCACCAGTTTTTTCCAGGAATTAGGAGTAAAGAAATAAAGAAATGTTCCAGATAACTAACTGAAAGTGGATAAAAATAACTGATATGACAGGCATGATTAAATGCAAACTACAACAAAAATCAATATGAGAAGAAGGCAGCGTTTTGGCTGCATAATTGACCAAAGCAATCTTAAGCACTCTAAATGAAAATAAGATAAAAGGATATAAAACAAAAGGGAAAATGAAGTGGAAAAATAGTGAACAAGAAGCCCAACAAAGAGTATTAGAAATCAGAAAAATTTTCCAATTCTTGAAAATTCTGAAAGAGAAAAGAATTGAAACACAAAGCACCAGTGTTGTGTTAGGAACATATCACAACAAATACTTTTCCTTAACCCTTCATTAACAAATCAATAGTTTAATATAACAAAATCCTATAACTAAATTCATATAAGAAAGCTCAAAATGACCATAGGAATGTTAATATATGAGCCATGGAGTTAGGTTAATATATGAATTGTGGATTTGATTGCACACTCATATAGTTATAAAAAATTTAAACGTGCACTTCTCTTTACAGGTTAGTCAGTCTTGTACTCCAATACTGAGGCTCCAATCTTCCAGGAAGAGCAAACAAAATCAAACAGTGAGCAGCTTCATGATTCTATCCACAAACACATAATTTTTTGTCCTAGTGTTGCATTCAGTATATATGTAATGGCAACAGAAGTTAGTTCACCATGCAGATATATTGATAGCAGTGACAAGAATGAGTGAATGACCAAGAAAGGGACATGAAAGTAGCTGACAGAAGGGCTAGCAAAAACAATATGGACCACATTTTCTGCCGAAGACACTCTACTTCACTCCAGGTTGCTTTAATTCGTGCTCATAAGATTGTCAATAAAACAAGAAACTGTAGAATATGGACCTGTAATATCTAATCTATAGAAAAAGGGCAACCACCAAAATTGTTATCCAACTCCATCATAAAACTTCCCTCCAAGTGTAACAATCTTTAAGTTCAAGTATGATTTGTTGATGACAGGGATAAGTTAACATAAGAATGTATATCAGTGAATAATTGACTAGTGGCATATTTACCTGAATTGTTTGTCTATGTTGCTTATAAATATTTATCCTTATAATTGCTTTCCGGAAATCAGGATTACCACTCCTCACTATATCATAATGCAAATGTTCCTGAGAAAACATAGAACAAGCAAATTATTAGACCAAATATAGTGAAAGTAAAAATATAATTATCCAAGTATGCCATAGTTGCATAAGATCAGTAATCAAGTGCTATAATTACTAAAATAAGTAACTACATAAGCAAATGGTAAAGCAGTAACAAATTTCTAGTGGACATCAATCATTTATAGTCAAAATATGAGAGTCTGCAAACAAAATAATATTTCAGTGTCTCCTTTCGTGATATTTTCTAGAGGCAGATAAATGCTTTCATTCAGCTTTTTCTCAAGAAAAGCAAAAGCAGTTTGCAATGAGTGATAGGGTAAATCCATAAATATATAGCTGCCTAAACATTTCACGAAAAACCAAATAACACTGGACAAAATTGAAGTAGTAACTGTAGTATAACAATTATGGTAAAACAAGAAAAATAAAAATTGGAAAAAATACAAAGCAGGTGTTAGGAAGGGCACACCTCATATTTAAGCACGTGAAGCCCCTTACAGATAAACTCAAATAAAGAACTCAAGTTATGTGGTGTAGGAGCCGTCACAAAAATGTTCGAGTACCTAAACAGAACCAACAAAGCTTTCAACAGATCAATTTCAACCCGTTAAATTACAAAAAATCACAAAGTTGTTGGAGATGGCATACCCTGCAGCAACAGCTCCAGCAACTGCAAGACCAAGAGCAGCTGATTTACCTCGCCCACGAGATGCAGTCAATGCAATAGTACTTTGAAGATTCTTATCCAAAATAGCATCAAGAAAAGTTGAGACCGCTTTACCCTGATTAATAGGAAAAGAAAGACGAGATTTTTTTCATTCATCATACAGAGCACAGAAGAGTTGATTAGACTGATTTCCATGTATTTACCTGGTCTATTGTGGTACACAGCCCAACCAAAGCTCCAACAGGAAAAACATCAAATAACTGATCTTTGAGACGGGATAACTCTTGCACCATATCAGGGGACTCATAGCTCTTTGACTGAAATTGAAAGACTTTATTTGCCATATATTGACAAAGTAGAAATATGTATTATAATTTTATGCATCAAGAAGGGAAGAGGACATATAGAGAAAGAAAGGACAAAAAGGAACATCTAAACCATCTATAATGCGTAAAAACAACCTAGAAAGGTACATGGTAATGTGCAAAGTTAGTCACACTCAAGATGGGAATAAATGTTGTGTTATCCCTGACCCTGAGATCCACAAACTATGAAAATGGTAAGAGTCATTAGTAGTTTGTTTGAACTTAAAAAAGTAATTAGTCTATGTCGTGGTGTCCAAATTAATTGCAGCCTTTAATCTGTTGCATTATAAATTCAAATAAAGGACAATATATGATTGAATTAAAAAAATGTAGTGATTAATGCATATGTTGTTGGATATGTATAGCAGTCAAACTGGTGAGATCAAGCAATCATTAGTAAAACAAGGAAAAAGAAGCTTGCCTCGGTTCTAGAGGAAACAATCATTGACTTTGCATGAGATGAGGTTGGCAAAATATTTAGCTCATCATCCATGACCAGACACGTTTTGCATCTCGCAAGTGAAAGCAGGAAGCGCTCATTGAAGCGAGAAACTATAGCAGAATGAGATTCTGTTCGAAATCTTTCATGAACATCCTGCAAATAATACACAGTTGAAGTTATGAAAGATGTGAATACAGTAAGGACAAACGACAATACTTATGTGATTACGTCGCAAAAGTTAAAATGCAAGAGCAAAATATTTTTTGAATTCATTGTACAAACTGCCAAATAAGAGAAAATGGATTAGGATCAAATGGAAGAATGAATGAGGGAAAGAGAACAGAATATTTCCAATATTGCGCACCCATACCACTTGCTTGCTATTCTGTTTTACCATTAGCATGCATAATACCAAGAGCATTCATTCCTTCAGAAGTATCTTCATCTTAAAGTATGCATAACGTGCCATATAAAACATACTAATTCCAGGTATAGTTTCTCCATATAGTTTTTTCAACAAATAAAAATATTCCACCCCCTTTCTCTGATGGAGCTGGGAGCATCACTGTGCTTGGTTAATCCCAAGGTGTTGCCAAGACACAGCATGAGAACAAACGATGCTGCTCCTTCTCTTTATTATTTAAAAAAAAAAAAAAAAATCCCACCCCCTTTCTTGACAGAGCAGGTGGGGCACCTCTTTGCTTTGCAATCCCAATTGCAGAAGCTCTGTAGTGACGGCGATGCGAGAAGAAAAAGCAATGCTGCTTCTTCTTCTCTTCCTCAGATAATAATACCATATGAATTAATTAAGAGAAGAAAAGAATGAATATGGAAACGTATCCAATAAACTATCTTTATTATAATCATTAATAATACATGAAAAATATGACAGTAAAAGGAAACAGATACAAACCATAACCATTGTACAGAGACTAGTAAGCGCAGACAGTGAACGTAGAAGCAGCACAACTAAACCACCACCCTCCACTGTCTCAATGGTCCTCGCAAGAATGTTAGGTGTCAATGCTTCAAAATCCTAGTTTTAGACAGACAGGTAGGCAGACAAGGGTCAACATTCAACAAGATCATATAGCATCATAGGAAGAATACTAGTACTGCATTGTCAGCATTGAGGCAAATTCAATAAATCAAACCTGTAATATGCACATTCCACATGTACTCCCAAGAATTCTTTCCGAATCTCTATACAAGCAATACGAGACAATTCCACTCTCAAGAAACAGTGAAAATGGATCAACCTTCTCAGGATCAAGCAGTCCCCTTTGCATTAACTTTTTAACCTGCTTTGCACGTTTTTTCTTGTGGCTGATAAGACAGAAAACATAGTGAGATCACTAACTACCTGAAATACAATGTTCATTCCAGCTTTGCTCAACAGATTTAATTTCTCAACAGGAGAAAAGCACTTGGCAATATCAGTGTACCTGCTAAGTTCAAGTTTTTCCTTATAACACCATAAGACAGAAGGGCGGGATTTGACTACTGTTTTACTCAACATATAATGAAGATTGACAACCTGTAGAAAATAGAGAAAAATATTCAGATTAGTCTTCAGAACGAGGAACAATTTCACCACTAACATTTGCCAAACCTGATCACGAGACTTGTCACCAATAATCACAAACATGGATCGATGCCTCATCTTCACCCCATTTTCAATCAAAGTTCTGATCCGTTCATCAACCTTCTTCCTCATACTGTACCTATAATATAATGAATGAACCAAGAGAAGTTGTTATGTTGGAAATACGTTATCATAGCATCATCTTCCAAGATTTACATTGTATTAACCATACGTGCTTCACTCAAACAACATTCTCAATACCGTACAATCTTCAATTCCCCATGGACAATGTTAATATTACCTCTCTGCTCTTCAAAATTTACACTAAATAGGTAAAATTGATTTCAACTGAACTAAACATATAGATATCAAGCATTGGAACTAGAAGTTAAAAAGATGGAAAAAAGAAAAGATAGAGAGAGAACAATATGATAACACCTGTGGCGTGGCGACTTCTTCGGGAACCGTCGGTGGTGGTGGTGGCGGCGGCGGCTGTGGCCTATGGCGGGAAGGGGGCAGCGTTTTGGTCGAAAAACGGTTTTACAAAAGAACCTTTTTTTTTTCCCCTTATTTTTCTTTCTTCGACCTAGGCTGGACTCTTCCTTATTTATCTCAAAACTGAATTTCCATGATCGAAGGTAATGTTTGGTGATGAATGATGTGTTTTGGATTATATATTTTGGGAAAATGAGTTTTGGGAGTGAGGTTGGAATGTGAAATTTGTGTTGGGAATATGATGTATGTTTGTTTACGTTTTGGGAATAGTAAGAAAATTAGTTTGGGAAAATTTTGTATGTTTGTTTATATTTTGGAATGAAACAAATTCTACTGTAATAATCAAATCAATGCCTTTTGTTGGGTTTTGAGGGTGTAAATGGATTTTTTTTAATATTTTTATTATGATAATATAATGAAATATTGTGATATGTAAATATATGTACATGTGATAATATATATAATATTATATATATTATAATGTATAATATATATTATAATATTACATATATTATTATATATATTATATATTAACATATATATCATATAATTATATATATTAGATATTAATAATATACATAATATATATATATATAGTGGGAGACAAAATCTGCCAATTTTGGTAGATGAAATGAAAGAGCCCAGGTTGGGGTTTTTGATCTTTTGTCAATTAATTTTCAAGAGCATTCTAGGCATTTGCAGCTGCAGTATGGGAGAAAATAAAGGGCTATGTTTGGTTACATTCTCCCAAAACAAAACTTAGGCTATGATTGGTTACATTCTCTCATAACAAATTAGTTTTTTAGCCATGTAATTTTTTTTTATGATAATTTCCATGGAGTGTTGTGGTTTTTTTGGGGATTAAAAGATTTAGATTTGAAATAGAATTTCGAATAATTACTGAAATTGAGTGGATACATAATTCAAAAAAATTATTAAAGAATTTAGAATCCAACTAAAAGGGTGTTTGGGTGAGGTTATAAGCTCTCAAATGTCAAGCATGTCTTTTTAGGACTGTTTTAGACATACAATTCTATTTCAGTAGTCATATCTTTTTAGGATTATTTTAGATGTACAATTCTATTTCAATAATCATATTACATTTCAATTGGAAAATGCATTCAGATGTTTGGGGCAGTATAAGTGATCAAGGGGTAGTAACTCATCACAGGAGGAACAGAGTTCTATAGTAATTAATGGGTGGCTTCGAGATTTCTTATGGGTACAGGCATCCTAGGTTATTCAGTCTAATGGTTCTTTATTATCTGTATATGGCTTTTTTCGTGATTAATTGGCAAATCCATTTTGGTTCTCTAGGAAACAATAATGTGGGGCTGTTAAGATGGTTAAAGCAAATTGTTTGAAGTCTAGACGCAATATGGTACTCTTTCTACCACTATGTTAATATAGAGATGGTGTTTAAAATGAATATTTTATAAATATAGAACACTCATCTTGGTAAAATGATTTGAACCACTTATATAAAAAAAAGGGAGGGGGAGGGGGGGGTGTTTGAGAGCTTATAAGATGTTTAAAAGTGTGTGGTAATTTTTTTTTAATAAAATAACTTATAAACTTTTAAAATAAAATGTTAGGAGCTTTAAATAAAATAACTTATAAACTTTTAAAATAAAATGTTAGGAGCTTTAAACTCTTTTTAAACAACTTAGGAATTTCTAACTTATTTTTAGGATCTTAACAACTTCTCTTAATTTTAAGCATATTAATTATAAAATTATCATTATTAACATCTTATAATTTTTAAAATCTCATTTTATGCAAATACTTTAAAAACTTATTTTTAAAAAAAGATCTAGCATCTTATAAGCTCCAAAAATATCTTATAAAATGTAAAAACTTATAAGACCTTTTGAATAAATTTAGACAAACATTCTCTATGTAATAAAAAATAAGTATTATGGATCTGAAACTTCTTTTTATTATTCTTTACAAGTCAATATTGATGCCTATTTCTGTCAAAAAGCCTAGCCTTGAGAGTGAACAAGGCCTCAAAGAATGGTAGGTAAGTTTAATAATTTCACAATATTTGCTAAATTAGAAATAAAAAATATGCATTTTTTCTTTGGAGTTTCATGAAGAAAAATTCATCCCTTTTGATTTAGTTATCTATCCGATTATATATAGCACAATTTTGTTTTTATCTAACTACACAATTTTGACCAATGTATTGAATTTTTAGAATTTTGAGTTTTTTAATTTAATTAAAAAAATTTCATTAGTTGTTCATTTATTTTTTATATTTTATTTTGATACAACCAATTTATCTATTATAACTAAAATATTATATTGTATTTATCCAAAATTGTATTCACGAGAATGTTAGGCATCAATGCTTCAAAATCCTAGTTTTAAAAAGGTAGGCAGACAAGGGCAAAACAAGATCATAGTGCATCATGGGCAGAAAAATAGTATTGCATCGTCGGCGTTAAGGCAAAGTCAATATATCAAACCAGTTGATGCGGCTGGAGATCTTAAGGTTTAGATCTCGAACTCAATTCCCAAAATGACCCTGCTTACGATCTCGACCTCGAACCAGATCTCGTTTTGCGCAAGTAATTTAGGTCAAGCCAGCTAAGATCGCCTTCAATTAAGGTCCTCTTATGTGTAAGTTAATATATTGCTGAGGTGATCAAATTAGAGCTCAAATATAAAGCCAAGAAATTAAGTAAGATAAGGTAAAGATGACTTGACCTATTACTGTGTTGTTTCTCCGCTTTATAGGCATTAGTTGTCCTTTTCTATACGGATCGAGATGACAAATCGTTGTTCATTAGATTTATTATTAATCGATGGTCTATAGTTCGAGTCATGACCTAAATCAGTTCAGGTTCTACCAGGTCTTGAACCGACCCAAATAAAAAGACACGAATCCTTGTTCGGTTAGGGTATTTTTGTTAAAACCAGGGGCAAATCAATCTTTTTAGTCATTCTCATTAGTTATCATTATCATTAACTTCCCCATTTTCAAAGTGTATTGTTTCTTTTCTCTGCTATGGGGAATGAACCTATACATTATTGAAAGTAGGCGTAAGACCCTCTCAACCATAGATTTGGCACTATCAATCTAGACTGTTGTTGCTGCCTTGGTGGACAAACTATCATACCCTGCTGCTTATAAATACTCCTTGAGCGTCCCCAAGGCTCTAATTTACTCCTTCACTTGTAGTATATTTCTTGCTCACCTCCTCAGTTCAGATCATGATTTAATTAACATCGGGTTAGGTTGGATTTGAGCCTTCCAATGACACGATCATCGCGATGCCCATGTATAAATTTCTCACCAAGATCCCAACTTCTCTAGGTCATTGGAAGGAGTAGTTCCTTTTCATTCGAGCTCCTGTCAATTGCCCTTGGCGGCTTAGGTCTGAATAGAGGCACAATAAGCCTAAACCCTCAATGTCAGACGAAGTTACTTGGGGAGAGGATTTTGTAGACCCCTTAGCTAAAAATTTGTGTAAGGTTGGCAAGCTCTTGAAAGAAGAAGTGCTGAAGATTGTTGACCTTTCTCCAACCAACATTCGAGTCCACATATCTCTCAATGATGGTTCTTCCTGCCATTTATCCTTTTGCTCCTTCTTTTTCTCATTTTTTTTCCAGTCATGTCGAGTCACTACCTCCACATTATCAACAAGATAAAGGCTCAGAAATAAACCTTACTAGCTAAGGCCTAGTCCTCTAGGCTTGTGCCCGCTCTGTTTTCTCCAATCTATATCTCAACCTCAAGCCAACACGTGGAGAAGCCTGCTCAACAAATAGAGGTCATACAACACTTGCACTATGATCCAACCATATCCTCTAACATTGAAGTGGCTGATGTCGAGAGCATGTCCTTGAGCACTGACTCAACCCCTAGGATCTAGAAGGCCTCTAAAGATAAGGGGAAGAAACATAAGCACAACTTTAAGGGCAAGAGTTATGAGCACTCTTCACCAAGCCATTCCAAGTAGAGTCTATCCGAGAAAATTTCCAAGGCAATGGGGTATAGCGGGAGCCATTAGGAGAAAAAGACCCGCATGGAGCTTGAAACCAACCTTGCTTTTCCCTGCGAGATCGACATCTATGCCTGGTGCAAAGCCGTTCTGGCAGAAGCACGTAAGAGCTACAAGACCATCAATATACAATTTCCTAAGGACCCTTCTTGTCCAGCTTTGATCTCTAATTGAAAAATTACAGACCAAAGCTCCATTCTCAAGTCTTGCATGGGGGAGATCTCTTTTGAGCTCTATAAAGGGTGCTTGATGGCCCAAGATCAAGCCATGCTCGCTCTAGTCAACTTTGCAAAGATAGAAGAGAACGAAGCACATGCTATGATGTAGGTATCCTTTGACACCCAGTTCATGTTCTCGAGTTCTTGTGCTATGTTGCTGAACTCTTTGTTTTTGCAGGGGATCACTTATCTTCACCATATCACTCTGCAATGCTCGTATTGGAGGAATCGCTTCTGGGGCTGTTAACGAATCAAACTTTTGTCAAATATTTTGATATTCGAATTCGAATAGCATATTCAAATTCAAAATTTAACGAATTTGAATTCAAATTCAAATCTAGCATAATATTTGATATATAATCAAATTCTAATCGAATTCAAATTTGAGTTTGATATTTGATAAAATATTCGAATATATATTATTATATATTAATATTTCTATTTCTCAAAACTTAAAATTTTGATGATTTATAGTAATAGAGCGATTGAATAAATCGATTATTTTCATTTTATGACCATAATAAAAGGTGAAAATCAATAAATAACTCAAAATTTAAGTAAAAAATTGAATTAATCGAACATTTAAATCGAATTTGAATATATCAAATCATTACTTGAATTGAATTCGAACCCAATTAAGAATTCGAGTCGAATTAGAATACGAATATGAATACGAGTAAAATGAATCAAATCAAATTCGAATCATCAATTATTCAATTCGATTCGATTCAATTTGTTAACAGCCTTAATTGCTTCATGACCCGGGACAGAGAGGTTATGGAGCTCCAAGAAACTAAGGCATAACTCGAGGCCAAACTAAAGTCGACCCAGGAGTCCATATATAGTGAGCTAACTTCACACAAAGAGGAGCTCGAGCATCATGACAAAAAGATCCGAGAACTATAGCAAAAACTAGCTAAGATGAAAAAGTCCTTAGCATATGAGAAGAAGGCCTCCTATGAGCAGGGATGCGCTCAAGGTCAAGAAGCTTTGGAGAGTTCCTCTGGGTATCAAGAGTTGATCCAAAAAACTTAGATAGCGCTTAGGCTTTCAAGAAGTCCGTACCTTTGAGTCTTTGGTCGAGGAAAAGGTAGCTGAGGATGCTTTCATAGGGTTCTAATTGTAGAAGGGTTTGACTTGAAGAAGCTTGATCCCTTTAAGGACGTTGATTTGAAGGATTATCTCATGACTGGTCCTTCGACTGAAAAAAAGGAGCCTGAAGATGAGTTCACATTCTTGGCTCGAAGATGAGGCCGAGGCCCCTAAGAAAGCATTTGGGGAGGATGAGAACCTGACTGGGCCCCCTATAGCTACTGTTGAAAGCCTTAAGGAGGCTACTGAGATTGCTGAAGTCAAATGCTCGGAGCTATGAAGCATGAACCCCAAGCTTTCAAATTTTCTCTTCTTTTTGCTTAGGCTTCTAGGTCTATGTTTGAGATCCAAGTTTGAGATACTTTGGAGGTTTCATTCCTATGTTGTGAGCTCGAACTGCGATCTTTCTATAATTAGGATTTATGCCTATAATCAAAATTTATTTTAATAAAGTACATAGGTTTATTTGCAGCTTATAAGATTGTTGAACATTTAACCATTTTCTTAAGATCTTGATGTCTTCTTAGTTCTATATAGATCTTTCTAGATGACCCTTAGTGAGATCTCTTTTGATTGAAGGTTTTGATTAGGTTATGGCTAGATCTCTTTCGAGTAAGCTCTTGCATAGATCTTATGAGATCCTTCTTAAATGAGATCTTGCCCAGATCTTGGTGAGACCCCTTTTTTATGAGATCTTGCTCAGATCTTTTGAGATATTTCTTAAATGAGATCTTGCGTAGATCTTGGTGAGACCTCTTTTTGATGAGATCTTGCCCAGATCTTGGCGACATCTCTTTTGGGTAAGATCTAGCACAGATATTAGAGTTTTACCTTGAATAAGATCTTACACAAATTTAGTTGAGATCTCTTTCAAATGAGATCTTGCTTAGATCTTGTTGAGATCTCTATAAGATGAGATCTTGCTCAGATCTTGTTGAGATCTTTTTTAGATGAGATCTTGCTCAGATCTTGTGAGATCTCTTTAAGATGTGACCTTGCTCAGATCTTGTTGAGACCTCTTTTTGATGAGATCTTACTCAGATCTTGTTGAGATCTCTTTTATATGAGATCTTGTCTAGATCCTATAAGGTCTTACTTAGATGAGATCCTGAGTAGATCTTCGTTGAGATCTTTGTTAGATGAGATCTTGTCCAGATCATGTGAGGTCTTGCTTAGATGAAATCGTCCGCAGATCTCCGTCAAGATTTTTCTTAGATTAGATCTTGCTGAGATCTTATGAGATTTCTCGAGAATCAGATCTTGCTCATATCCTGGTGAGATCTCCATTCGGTGAGATCTTATTTAGATCTAATGAGATCTTTATGGGATAAGATCTTGCAAAGATCTTGGTGGGATCTTCTTTAGGTGAGATTTTGCTTAGACCTAATGGGATCTTTCCATGGGAAGATCTTACACAGATCTTGGTGAGATCTCTTTTGGATGATATCTTGCTCAGATCTATTGAGATATTTCCATGATAAGATTTTGCATAGATCTTGGCAAGATCTCTTTTGGATGAGATCTTGCTAAGATCTATTGAGATCTTCCAGTGAAGATCTTGCGCAGATCTTTGGGGAGATCACTTTTGGATAAGATCTTACTTAGATCTACTGAGATCTTTCTGCCAATTTTGTGAGAACCCACTCAATGGAGATCTTGCTCAGATCTTTGGAATCTTTTTAACATCATTTTAGATCTTTTTTAGATCATTCCAAATCATTTGAGATACTTTTGTCGACTCTTCCTGGTCGTAATTTGAGATCTTCTTTAGATGTTTTTTGGCCCTTAGATTGATTGGTTCTAAGCTTATTTGAGATCACTCTAGGAACTTTCCATTTTGAGATCCTTCGAGGAGTCTTTTTTAGACAATATATGAGTTCGGGATCTTAAGAAACTTGTTCTTTTTTTTTTTTAATTTCTTGCTCATTTCACTAATTTTAGGTAGCTAAATTTATCTTACCATAAGAAAAGAAAGAGAGATATAAATGAATCTCTATGCCCTTATCGAGAGCATAGAATATTACCTCCATTACTTAGAATTTTAAACAAGAGCAAAGGCATCAAAATAAGAGCTTAGATACCTGAGTAGTACAAATTTAATTTTCATATTTTAAGTATAGAATTTCTTCAATTATACCTTCTTAGGAGAGACTTGCTATGATCTCTTTTAGATCTCGACCTCATGTATCCTTGATCATTTTCAAGCCTTGAAACATCCTTTATCCACTCGTGGTCTTTCATAGCCTTTACCTCTGCCTCATGAATATAGTATTGTGCTATCTCTATTAACTGTTCTATGTCCGTCAGGGCTCCCTGGTAGAGCTGATGCAAAAGGTCATTTCTTGAGCCTATGGATGAGTGTTCTAGTGATCATATCAATACACAGATCCTGCACCTCAAGCATCTCATTGTTAAACCTATCCATAAACCCTCTCAAAGTCTTATCCTCTCTTTGATGTATTGTGAACAAGTATGCTGCTAACCTCTTAGCCTTCTTCTTGCTAGAAAACTAATACAAGAATTTTCTTATGAGCGGGTCATACAATATTACTATCCTGGGGACTTGCCCTATAAACTATTCTTGAGCTTTTTTGCTTAATGTAGTTATGAAGATCCTTGCATTCATGGCGTCAGATCGCCCATATAAGTTCATGATATTTTTGAACGATGTCGCATGCTCTTGCGGGTCTTTGCTTCCATTATATTTATATTTTGGCAAGCAGGAACTTGAAATATATAGTTATTGATTCATCTAGTATTTTAGCCAAAAAATGTGAGTTCTTTTTTTGCAAAGTTGTGGCCCATTTTCTCTTGACTTCATCTATTTTCCTACTCAACTGCTCAACTTGTTCATTGATCTCCTCCTTTGAAAGTGTTATGGTTAGGGTCACTTGTAAGTGGGATCATCCATGTTCAGCATTACCGGTTCCAAAATTGATGCTTATTCTCTTCTATAAACATTAGGTGGGTAGCTTGGCCTTCATGTAGCCTTACTTCCTACTTCATCTGAGTCTACTGTCTCATTACCCCTTAAGATATCCTAAGACCTTGCACACCTTCTGCCGACGAGTGTCCTAACCTTTTATCTTGAAATAAAGGTCTATTTACTGGGGGCAGCGTCACCTGAGCGGGAGCCATTATCACAGCTCGAGCCCTGCATTCATGTTTCTCCCAAAACCTCTGGCTCATTTTGAAGACCAGCCACTTTAGATCCCCTTTACTCAGCTACACGGTTTGAGCTCCAATGGGGTCTTGCGCCAATATTCCTTGCCCTAACTTTACTTGAGGGCCCTAAGGTATTATGGCGGCAGGCGGTGTGGGGATATAGGTAAGATAGGTAGAGACAGAGATATGGGGATCGGAGTATCCATTGTTCATCTTGAAGTTCTATCTATAATTAACTATTCGCTTTTACTGCTGGTGAATCAAATAAGAGTTCCTAAAGATGGCGCAAACTAATGTGGCTCGCGATCTTAAGGTCTAGATCTCGAACTCAATTCCCAAAATAACCCTACTTACGATCTCAACCTCGAACCAAATCTCATTCCCACAAGTAATTTAGGTCTCCAACCTGATCACAAGAGCACACGTTAGGCTAGCTGAGATCGCCCTCAGCTAAGGTCATTCGATGCCTAAGTTAATATATTACTGAGGTGATCAAATGAGAGCTCAAATATAAAGCTAAGAACTTAAGTAAGTGAAGGTAAAGGTGACCTAACATACTACTGTGTTGTTTCTCTAATTTATAGGCATTAGTTGTCCTTTTCTATATGGATCGAGGTGGCGAATCGCTATTCATTAGATCTGTAATTGATCGATAGTTCATAATCCGGGTCATAACCCTAATCTGTTTGGGTTCCACTAAGTCTTGAATCGACCCGAATAAAAAGACATATATCTTTGTCCTGTTCGGGTATTTTTGATAAAATTTAGGGGCAAATCGATCTTTTTGGTATTTCTCATTAATTATCATCATCACTTGTAATATGCACTAACAATAATTCTTTTCGAATCTCTATACAAGCAATATGAGACAATTCTCAAGATCAAGTAATCCTATTTGCATTAACCTTTTAACCTGCTTTGCACATTTTTTCTTGTGGCTAATAATAATAGAAAAGCACCATAAGATAGTCCCCTTCCACCTTAGCTTAAGGGATTTAATTTCTCAATAGGAGAAAAGCATATTGCGATATTAGTCTACCTGCTAAGTTCAAGTTTTTCCTTGTAATACCATAAGACCGAATGGCGGGATTTAACTACTATTTTACTTAACTTGGAATGAAGATTGATAACCTGTAAAAAATAGAGAAAATATTTAGAATAGCCTTCAAAATGAAAATCAATTTTACCACTTATATAGTTATATATGCCAAACTTGATCATGAGACTTATCACCAACAATCACAAACATAGATCGATGCCTTGTCTTCACACCATTTTCAATCAAAGTTCTAATCCGTTCATCAACCTTCTTCCTCATATAGTACCTATAATGTAGTGAACAAATAGAAGTTGTTTTGTATAGATGGTATTTACATGCTTCACCACGTTCTCAATTTGTACAATCTTCAATTCCCAATGCATAGTTATCAAAGGCGTGAGGTATGAGGTGAGAGGCCCATTTTTAAGATGAGAGGCAAGGCGAGAGGCGGGCGCCCAAAAGGCGAACAAGGTGACAATATTAAAAGAAAATTATAAATAATATATATGTATATATATATTGCCAATTTCCAAAAATATGTTATAAATATCAAAAGGCCTAAAAACAACATGAAAATTATTATGTTTAAAATTTTTAATTCACGACTCATTGAGAATAATAATACATAGAGTGGCACAATTATGAATAAACAAATAATGAAAAAAAAAGAAAAAGTAGAAAAAATAACAAAAAGAATAGCAAAAATAGCAAAAAGAACAATGAACAAAAACAGAATTTGGAAGAAATAGTGAGAAGGAAGAAAAGTCATAGAAAAAGAAAATAGTAAAAAAAGAGGACAAATAAATAAACAGTTACAAAAATTAAAAAAAAAAAGAAAATATTAAGTTAAAATATGAGAAATGAAATAAAGACACAAAAAGATTTTAAAGAGCATGCACACTAAATTTAAAAAAGACAAAAAGAGACAAAAAAACTTAGATTTTTAGAGGAGGAAAAAAAAAATGTAACCTAACGATGGCCGGTGGTGCGAACGACAGCGAGGTGCGGGGCGGTGGGAACCGAGCACTGCCGAGGTGCAAGGACAAGCGACACTGATGGCGGCGAGGCTGGGTAAGTGGCGATTGTAGTGGGCTACAAGCTAGTGTTTTTAAGTTTAAATTAGGATTTTTGTAATGTTTTTGTAGTCTTTTCTATATATAGGTCCACAAGACGGGCCGGGCACCCGCCTTACTGATGAAGCGAAGCGTATGAGGCTAGGGTTGCAAACGAACCGAGCAAGCTCGCGAGCCTGCCGAACTAGCTCGAAAAGTGTTCGATTTTGAGTTCGAAGAATCTAAGCTCTAGTCAAGTTCGTATAACTTTCGAGTCGAGCTTGAGCCAAATAATTCTAATTCCCAAGTTTGCGAGCCTATATTTTTTATTTAAAAAAATATATTAATTTTAAAATTTTTTATAAAATAATTTAACTTTTCAAGCTCAAGCTTGAGCCGAACTCGAGCCTAATAAATCAAGATAAGCCAAGCTCGAACAAGTGCTCAAGCCAAAAGAAATGATCAAAGCTCAACTTGATTCGGGTCGTTTGTATTCCTACACGAGATGGCCGCCTTAGGACGCCTTGCCTCACTTCTGTGAGGCGCTAGACCTATGCCTCGGTCACCTAGGTGCCGGAGGCGGCCTAAGAGAGCGCTTTTGATAACACTATCGCAATGGATAATGCTATGTCACTACTCTCCAAAATTTAAGAGAAAACAATTCACTAAAGACCAATTTGGTATGTTTGATTAGTTTGGATAGGTAGAACTATCCAACCTAATCAAGCATTAAGTTTATTTAATAGAGGCCTAACACTAACCTGTTGTCCCATTAATTAATCCACGAGTTGATTGATAGGTAATCTGTGAAGGAGGAGTTTGATACTATAATTACATTTTAGCCCATGCTTGTTAATTAGGCAATTGGACATTTGTACCCTTAAAATTTGATGCACAATGGCAATTTTGTCTTTATTCATAACCAAATACAATTCATCATAGAAGTTGCCAATTGTAATCCGAATAACCCTTGCCAAATATCTTCATCAGTAGTATTGACTCCACAACTCACCACCCCATATCAACAATGGCGATGAAGTGGAAGAAGAGACAAGTAGAAAAAGAAAGAAAAGAAAAGAACAAAAAGAGAAAAGAAAAAAAAGAAATGAAGAAGAGGAGGTTGGGACATAGTATAGAAAGAAAGGAAGATAGAGAAATAAGAAAACAAAAGAAACTTCAGAAATATGATATTTATCAAAGCATGGACTTATAAATGTGCATTGCATTCTAAAATCTACCACACAATTATCAACTGGAATACAACAGCAAGTTACATGTAGAAAAAAATTATCTTAAACAGTATAATCCTCCTAATTGCATCAGTCCAATCTATTCGTGTCAAGTAGACCATTCAAGCCTTAAATGGATAAAATTGATTTCAACTAATTTAAACATATAGATATCCAGAACTGGAGCTAGAAATTAAAAAAGGAAAAATAAAAATAGAGAGACCTGGCCTGGTGATTTCACCAAGGATTGTAGAAGACGATGTTGGCCTTAGAAGCGATAGTTTTCGGAGGTGGCCGTGATGGTGTGGTGGTGGCAGTGGCATTTGTAAGGGACAATAATTTTTTGAGGAAAGGCTTTCCTGTACTTTTTTCTTTCGGCCTAGTTTGAACTTCTTTTAAATAAAACATGCTTTGTTCTCCTATGTTTTGGCCATTTTCTAGAAATTTTTTTGGGAAAATGGGTTTTTGGGAGAAAATTTGGAGAATGTCAATTGTTCCTTTTTGTTTTAGGAAAATATGAAAAATGATTGGAGAATGAGTTGTTTGTTGCTTTATGTTTTGAGGGGAGACATACAACTTATATTTATATATGAATGAAGTAAGAAAGTGATAAATGAATGAGTGATATGAAAGATGGACTAAGTAAATGAGGATGTAGGTATGATTTTTAGGGTATAGGGTTGTCTTGGGTGAATTGTGAGAGGCTTTTTGGATAAAGAATTGTAGTGGTTTGGGAGAAAAATTGGGAAATGTGCCTACATTTTGAAAAAAAAATTGGGGAGGGTTGAAAAAATTCAAAAATATTTTCCAAAACGTAGGAGAACAAGCCCACCATTTTTCTAGATTCGATGACATAAATTAAACTTATATTTATCGTACCAATTAATCTAATCTAATATATCTAATTTAATATATATTGAGTAAAATAATGTTCAGTCTCATTTTAAATCTTTCTTATGTGTCAATGACATGAATAAATTAATTTTATTCTTTTTTGCTACGTTTCATCAACCTTCTTCCTCATACTGTACCTATAACACAGTGAATAAATATAAGTTGTTATGTTGATAAATATGTCATGTAACATCATGTTCCAAGCTACATGGTATTTACGTGCTTCACTCAAACAATATTTTCAATTTGTGCAATCTTCAATTCCTAATGGACAATGTTAAATCACTGCTCTCCAAAATTTAAGAGAAAACATTCCACTAAGGACTGGTTTGGTATGTTTGACTAGTTTAGATAGGCAGAACTATCCAACCCAATCAAGCGTTAAGTTTGTTTGATAGGGGCCTAGCACCAACATGTTGTCCCATCAACTAATCCAAGAATTGATTGATTGGTAATTCATGAAAGAGGAGTGTAATATTACAATTACTTGTTAATTATGCAATTGGACATTTGTACCCTCAAAATTTGATGCACAATGGCAACTTTGTCTTTTTCATAACTAAACACAATTTATCCTAGAAGTTGCCAATTGCAATCCAACACTTGCCCAAATATCTTCATCAACAGAATTCACTCCACAAATCACCACCCCTAATCAATGGTGGCAATGGAGTGAAAGAAGAGACAAGTGGAAAAAGAAAGAAGAGAAAAGAACAAATAGAGAGAAGAAAAAAAGAAATGAAGATGAGGGGGCTGGGGCACAATATAGAAAGAAAGGAAGATAGAGAAATAGGAAAACAAAAGAAACTTCAGAAAGATGATATTTATTAAAGGGTAGAGCTACAAATGTTCATTGCATCCTAAAATCTACCGCATAGTTACCAACTAGAATAGAACAACAAATTACATGTAGAAAAAAATTATCTTAAACAGTACAATCCTCCCAATTGCATCAATCTAATCCATTAGTGTCAAGTAGATAATTCAAGCCCTAAATAGATAAAATTGATTTGAACTAATTTAAACATATTGATATCCAGAATTGGAGTTAGAAAGTAAAAAAGGAAAAAGAAAAATAAAGAGACTTGGCCTGGCGATTTCACCTAGGATCGCAGAAGGAGATGTCGGCCTGAGAAGCGATAGTTTTTGGAGGTGGTCATGATGGTGATGGTGATGGTAATGTGTTGCGGTGGCATCTGTAAGGGACAATGGTTTTTGGTTGAGGAAGGGCTTTCCCATACTTTTTTTTCTTTCAACCTAGTCTAAACTCCTTTTAAATAAAACATGCCTTATTCTTCTATGTTTTAGTCATTTTCTAGAAAAAATTTTGGGGGAATGGTTTTTTGCCAGAAAATTTGGAGAATGTGCCAAGCATTTCTTTTTATTTTGGGAAAATATGGAAAATGATTTGAGAATGAGTTGTTTATTTCTTTATGTTTTAGGGGGAGAGAAACGACTTATATTTATATATGAGTGAAGTGAGTGAGTGATACGAAATATGGACTAAGAAAATGAGGGGGTAGGTATGTTTTTTAAGGTGTAGGGTTTTCTTGGGTGAATTGTGAGGGGTCTTTTGGGTAAAGAATTGTAGTGTTCTGGGAGAAAGATTGGGGAATATGCCTGTGTTTTGAAAATTTTTTAGGGGTTGGAAATTTTTTTCCCAAAACATAGAAGAACAAGCCCACCATTTTTTCCACATTCGATGACCTAAATTAAACTTATTTTTGTCGTACCGATTAATCTAATTTAATATATCTAATCCAATAAATATTAAGTAAAATAATGTTCAATCTCATTTTAAGTATCTTTCTTATGTATCAATGACATGAATAAATTAATTTTATTCTTTTTTGCTACGATTCATCAATCTTCTTCCACATATTGTACCTATAATATAGTGAACAAATAGAAGTTGTTATGTTGACAAATATGTCATATGACATCATGTTCCAAGCTAATGGTATTTACATGTTTTACTCGAGCAATATTCTCAATTTGTACAATCTTCAATTCCCAATGGATAATGTTACGTCATTGCCTCCAAAATTTAAGAGAAAGCAATCCACTAAGGACTAGTTCGGTGTGCTTGATTAGTTTGGATAGGCCGAACTATCCAACCCAATCAAGCGTTAAGTTTGTTTGAAATAGCACCAACTTGTCGTCCCATCAATTAATCCATAAGTTGATTGACTGGTAATTCATGAAGGAAGAGTGTGATACCACAATTACATTTTAGCCCAAGTTTGTTAATTAGGCAATTGGACATTTGTACACTCAAAATTTAGTGCACAATGGCAATTTTGTCTTTTTTCATAACCGAACACAATTCATCATAGAAGTTGCCAGCTGTCATCCGAATAACCCTTGCCCAAATGTCTTCATCAGCATAATTGACTCCACAACTCACCACCCCATATCAACAGTGGCAATGGAGTGAAAGTAGAGACAAACGGAAAAATGCTCTAATATATCCAATCCAATTAAACTTATATTTGTCGTACTAAATTAATCTAATCTAATATATCTAATCCGATATATATTAAGTAAATTAATGTTCAATCTCATTTTAAGTATATTTTTTATGTGTCAATGATATGAAGAAATTAATTTTATTCTTTTTTGCTACGTCAATGTATTTTCGTATATAATATTCTATCAATATTTATTGATATTTCAATATGATATGGATAAAACTATTTGGTAAAAGAACTAAAAAAGGCTCAATGCACTAAATCAATTAATTAAAAAGGGCCAGAGAGCTCAAGGACATTAAACCCATGAAAAATGGCAATGAAATTCTATTGAAACTAAGCCCATAAATAAATAAATACTAAGCCTCAGCAGAAACTTGGGGTACAAGAAACCATTTACAAAAGAACCGTGAATATTTCAGAACCTTTGAACTAAAATTTCTCTATAGAATCCTTAAAAAAATAAAAATAAATTGACACATTGTTGTCTACTAAAAGGCTTTACTCCAACTTTTGTGCAACATTATTTTGGTGCTATCTATAGAGATGAGATCAAGAGCTCATGACTCCAGTAACCATGTGGAGCTAGTGACTATCACCAACTTGGAGCATCGCACACCCCAATACCGGAGTCAGCTCCGAATAAACAACATGCCCAGGACATAGGCACTACCTTCAAGAAATCTGTAACCTAGGAGATGCTGAAGACCCTACTAGAGAATGTCACAACTCAATCCATGTCCAAGGTAGTCACCAACATGCTGGAATACTACCTAGGAGTTGCATCAATCATTCGAGGGAGCCGAGGGCTTGTCCTTTCTTGGAGATAACTGAGCAAAGAGCTATCTTTGGACACTGGTTTATTCCTCCTTAGAGAGAACTGAGTGAAGAGCTAACTTTGGACGTGACATCTCTTCTCCCCTTTTATCCCAGCAAGGAGACACACACTCCTCACTCAAAGTAGATTCCACTTGCGCATATGTAAATAATAGAGCCTAGATGCATTACTTAATGCCACACCTATCAAGAGGAGTAGAAAGCTAGTACCCTCTAGTTGTCGCTCTCTAGAGACATAGCTCTTCAAATATACAACTTTTTCTCTCAACTATGTTGACGGAAGCACTCCCTCCTAAAATGAAGATAGTCAACCTGTCGGAGTATGATGGCATGATGGACCCTCAAGAGCACTCCCCTAATCCTGAGGAAGAATCGAGGTGAGGTGCTGCCCTCCTCTACCTCTATATATGAACATGCAATCCTTTCTCTAAACGACCAATCGCAGTGCTTGCTTACTGCAACAGGGGTTCCAACTCGTGCAGTTAAACACTCTAGCTTTTTATTGAATTTCTTGATCTAAACTAGAAGGTGCATCCATGTAGAAGAGACAACAACTTCCATGTAGGATCATAAGAGGTGATGAACACTTCTAGAAGGTGAACCTAACACTCTATGAGGATCAACCTTGAAGACATTCCACATCCAAAAAAATAGTAAAGGATTCGTGATGTAGAGTCTGGAAGTACACAAGCATTTCCATCACTATATGAAGTGGACTACTAGAGGAAGTGGTTGTCTATGGGACGAGATTGAAAGACTAGTCCAGTGAAGGTATCCTAAAGAGTTGTCGCTAAACATCAGAGGTAACTCTCTTAACACCCACCCAGACTAAAGTATAGAGAACTGCATAGATCAGGATCTTGAAGAGAACCACAGAGTAGAACAAGTCCACTCGCTCAAATTGGTTCATTGCACATGCATAGCACACCTCGTAAATCTTATGTCATCCTCAAAGAAAGGGATTTGAAGATAAGGAAACACAAAGGCACATGAAGCTTAATTAAGCTTGAGAAAAATCTAAGGAGCAAATACGGCAAAAAGGAGAATCATAAACAATTGACCTATCACATAGCTGGACGTTGGATGGAGAAGAATCCTTCGAGAAGAAGGAGGAGTGACAAGTGACTAGCTTATAGTAAAAGAGTGTTACATCAACACTTCTAAAGGAATTATCTTAACTATTTAGTCTAGGCCATACGTAGGACCTCTCACATTAGTTAAGAACTATTGTGCAGTACCATCTAGTAGATAAACACTTGAAGCCTTGGGTGTTGATTATTGGAAAATATCCAGTCACCTTAAAAGAGCCCTTGATGCGTGCTGATAAGCATGTTAGGATTGAGAAAGTTATGGCCACTTAGGAGGCTTATAAGCTCAAAAGTATGACGAAGGAAATGATAACAAGAAGAAATAAAGGGATTACGAACACAATCTCCTTTAGGTATCAATATCTACACATTGCTTACTCACTCTTACTACTTAGCTCGATAGGATTTTGATTTTCATCATTAATTTTACATTGTTCAAACACTCAGACCATTTTGAGATTCGCTAAATGTTGTCATTATCATTCTTCTTGTACTAATAAAATTCATTTGAGATTCTTAATTTTGCTAAACACCCCTTAAATCATTCGTGGCATTTCCGACTGGCTTCCAAAGCATCCTTGATGACTCTCCAACATAATCCCACCATAAGGCTCCTCCAAGAATACATGGTTGCCACCCCAATACAAACCAACTATAAGGCTCCTTTGGGAGTATGTGGTTGCCGTCACAATCCCATTATACCATCCTTCTAGGTACGTGGTTGCCATCTTAAGAGCCTACAGTAATCCCTTTGAGTAGGTAGCACCTCCTCGGCATAGTCCTACTATAATGTCTCTTCGGGGATACATGGTTGCAAGTTAAAAGCCCACATTAAAACCTTCTTTGGGCAAGTGGCAACTCTATGGCATAATCCTGTTACAAGGTTCATCCCACTAGCATGTGATAGCCAAGCAAAAAGCTCACCATGAATCCTCTGTAGATGAGGGTGACAACACCTCAACACTTCAAAAAACTAAAGCACGCTGATACTTAGCCAATTAAGCATAAGCTCACTATGACATCTGCCAAGAGACATGTGACTGCAACACTTTCTTAATTATTGAACCCTCTTAATGGTGTATGGCCACATGCCATTCTTCATCATAATAACTCCACAATCAAGGACAAGACCTCCTAAATGAGGCTCACCTTCTAACATCATCTCAACACTAAAGCACCAAGCGACCGTTATCTCCTTATACCTAGCAAGCATCACCTCTGCATTAAATCTAAGAACTCCAATCCTAATTTAGCTGGAGACTCTAACTTGCCACAAGGAATGACCTAATGCCTCAAGATATCTAACTTCTAGAGTAGGAGTGAACACCCAATGTAAAAATTACAGTGCCAAATAAGGACTAACGAGTTCGTAAGGTGACACTACAAGAAACAGGGTTTTAGAGACGGATGTTTCAGTCTCTATAGCACTAATTTCCATCTCTGATATAATGTAGAGATGGATTCATCCGTCTGTAAACCTGAAGCTGAAAGCCCCGTCTTAGATTTGGAAGATGGATTTGATTCCGTCTCTAAATTTAGAGATGGATATAAATTATCTCTAGATCTGTCTGTAATGCCTATTATTTTTTATAAAAATCTATCTATATTTTAGTAAACTTTCCATCTTTACATCTGTCTCTGAAATTTTAAATAGTGCAAAAATAAACCGCCTGTAATTTTGTTTTTAATTTATTCATAATCCGTTGTAAATCCATCTCCAACCTTGTTTGTTGAAATTTCATCTCTATTCCCATCTTTAATTTTAAATATATCTTTCCATCTTTCTTCTTGTCTCTCTTTCATCATTATTTTTATCTCTAGTCAGCCTCTAACTCGTCTTTGATTTGTTTATTGATTGCGTGCATTTTTTTATAAATCCAAATTAGTAACCTATCTATAATGAATTTTTTAGACTACATACTATCTCAACTTCTAAACCGATTATGTAATCATCCACAAAAAATATAACTCTTGGAAAATACTAGAAAGCAAATATAATTCATCACAAGAAGCTACTTTTATCATCAACCATAACGTAAAGTAACTCATTAATATAACAATCCAAGCAATTAACCAAATGATTTATTATCAAAGTTAATTAATTAGTAAAAATAAAAAGATCAATGATTTCTACCAGAACCCTATTGCTCTCAGGGTCCAGATACATCAGCATGTTGATAGTTTGTATAGCCCACTTCTTGATCGCAACAACTTACGGACCATCTTTTGTAGCCCCACCTCTCTCTTTCTAGCCTCTTCTTCCCTCTTCCAATTGTAGTTTATATTCATTGTCTCTATGTTTAATACATCTATAATAGAAAATATCAAGAAAAGTTATATTATAAAAACAATAAAATAAGTAACTAAAACAAGAAAACTTAGAGCAAAAAGAATAAAGATATATAGAAGCACATGCACTTGAGAACATTGAAGGACAAAAAGTTTCTTATCGCAGAAAAAAAGACAAAAAATTACTAGAATAATGAATTGAACTAAGTTAACTAGACCAACAAAAGTAAAATAAGATGAACAACAAACACTTCGTCTTGGTTTCACATCTTGTCTTAATTGAGATATTAGAAATAATAGATTGACATTAATACAAATGATTGAATTTCAGCAAGACAATAGGTTTAACTAAAAAAGAAATACAATATAACTTCTCTTTTAGAATTTAAACTTGTTAGAGAGAAAGTTGAGATAATATTTAGAATAGCTGAACTAAAGGCTAAAAATCACAGGGACAATGTATTATATAATTTATATCAGTCTAGTCAACATGAATAAAGGCGGAAATACTATCACAAACTTGTCTTAAAATGGATAAAAGTGGTTAGCTCTTTTAGGTGAAGATGATAGATACATGGTGTACTTGATTCCACAACGTGAGGAGATTCTAATTTCTGGCCTTCAAGAAAGAAAATCACAACAAGATTCAATTTAGCAATTAAAATAAGAATGATAATCTGTTGTTTTTCTATAAATACTTGGATGTGGAAGATTTCATTCCATGAGTTAGTTAATGTGAGATGGTTAAAATATGATGCATGTCCTCAAAGAAATATCTCATAACAGTTCCCATAAATTCATCCAAATTGGATATACAGTTTGGATTTTACAACCTTCTAGGAAATGTTGCAGCACACAACTAGAATTGTCGATTCAAATATTGAAAGATTATCAGCTTGGAAAGCTGTTCATAAGATCGAATAAAAGTATTATAATCAGTCCCCGTGGTAGGTATATAAACAGCCAGCAAGAAAGACAATTGAATACATGATATCATGTTTTAATGTGTTATTTATTACAAACTTGTTTTTTTCACTTTGTTATCTGAATTACTGGAATAATGGTATTAAAACTAAGTTGATCAGAAATGGTTTTATCTAAATCAAGTTCTTATTGGAAGGTATGAATTTGTGAAAGCTTATTGTCTTTAAGTATACACATTGAGTATATTGTTAATTAATAAGCATTTTGAATCTTTTGTTTTAAATTGTGGTTTATTAGGTAAAGTGCATGTAATCTATAATGAATTGTTTATTTAAAATTAATTTATAACAATTTATCTATGATATGAAATGAAAGTTAGAATATTGATTAAAATAAAAGATATGAACTGATTAAAATGTGGTAATGTGGCATGTTGAAGTTGTGGAAAAAGTTAAGTGAAGTTCTACAACAATCATTTACTTCAATTTTGATTAATTCTCTAAGAATCAAGAAAATACAAGCAAAAACATTTAGAGCTTAGGTTGCTAGTTTCTATGGTGGGTGAATTCCATGAATTATCAAGTTTTTCTCCTGCTACTAAACTGACCCTCTTTTGAATCTTGCCTCTAATAAAAAATTTAGAGGTGCAGAAATTGCCGTGCATTGTTATAAATAACATCCTCAACTTTTCTTTGATGTGATATGTTTATTTTTTTATAAGAAACAAAATTCCTGGAATGTGATCATTCCATTTATCAATCATCCATTGTAACATGGTCAAAAGGGAAAACAAAAAAAGATAAAATGGATGCCTACTGAACCATATTCTTTATGCTCACTCTAGAATTAGATATTTACTGTGATTATAGGCTCATCATGGGACTGAGTCTTAAAACTACCTAATAATATTTATTAACTTCCTTAATTCTAACAATATATACAGTATAGATAGTTAGGCAAGAAAGGAAATGTTAACCCTTTATATCTACATCACTTTCCAATGACAGTTCATAAAAAAGTAATGTATGAGAAAACAGATAGTGTTAGGTGTGTTTGGCGAAGAAACCCGTGTCATTTTCCTCACAACCCCACTTGCTATCTTCTACGTTTTACATACAAATATTTCTGCATTAAGCATCATGATAATTAGAAACT
The DNA here is from genome assembly GCA_018894105.1 of Jacaranda mimosifolia. Taxonomy (NCBI): domain Eukaryota; kingdom Viridiplantae; phylum Streptophyta; class Magnoliopsida; order Lamiales; family Bignoniaceae; genus Jacaranda; species Jacaranda mimosifolia. Next base: position 1,376,563 of record CM032131.1, on the reverse strand, counting down.
TACTAGGTTCATAATTAGACAACAAATGCTGCATATAAAAGAAACTCATGCACAACTACTCACATATTGAGTAACAGAAATATATATTAGTGTACTTGTGGGAATTAATACTCATAAAAATTATATAAGTGCATGTCCACAAGCCTGCACTTGATGTCATTTATGCACATGTGCTTGAGTTACTATCACACGCGATACTTGTCCCTGAATTAATGCCACTTTTTAGCATACTTCTCTATATAAGTTACTATCATCTTAGATGTTATAATTGTAATGTTGCTAGTAAAAAACAAATAAAACTATCAAACAATTAAGTGTAAGGTCATTTAACTCAGGAATCAAAAAAATTTGTAATTAAGATTCTATTAGATTTTTATATAGTTCCACTATTATAAAAAGAGATGCTAAATAATTGCAAAGAAAAACCACACAGATCAAAAGCTTCTTTGTGTAGGTGTTATATAAAACCGAATTCTGAGATACCAAAAAAGAGCAACTTACAGATGTGCCTGTTAGTTGCCACTAAAGCAATTTTGGAATGTGCGACATGGGAAAATCAAGGTTTTTATGGCTGCAAATGTTGTGATTGACATCAAATCAATTAGAATTTATAACTAATTACATGTTTAAGAAGTGATTAAAACTTATAGATTGATGCCAATTTGATTGGAATCCATAGGTGTTTTGTAAATATAACGACGGAAATAAAAGGGCAACAAATTATGTATGTGGGGGAATCCCACATTGCTTGTGAGACAAAGTATGAGGGAATAAGTAGGAGTATAAAAATGCTCTTTGTCTGATACAAGACCACTTATCTCACATTGGAAGTTTTTTCAATGGGAATGCACCTTATGTGTGGTTCAAGTATTAATACATGGTAAAATATCAATTAAAGGACTCATGAAGGTGTGTCTACATGTGTGCACCGCCGCCCACTCGGTCTGGCCCTACTCCAACTCAGGCTCAAGCTCATGCGATGGGTGCTTGGGCGAATTGTCTCAGGTCTCGGGTTAATCTTTTTGATGAAAATTCTAATTTATTTGGAATTTTATTTGAAATTTAAATTTTAAAATTCAAAAGGTCAAAAAGATACTGAACTGTTTCTGTAGCTACAGAAAGTACTAGAAACATTTCTAGAGTTACTAGTTCATTGTATCTAGTCCAGAATGAATCTAGACATATTTATAACCAAGGCAGCCTTATGACTCCTCATTCTTACCTATAAAACCTACTGCTGCAGGTAGAATAATACATAACTAAGAATTCTCTTCTATCCCTCTCATATATGTCTTTATATTTTAGTGTTGCTTGTCAATTTTCTGACAACTAAGTGGTGGTCGAGGTGAAACTTTTTGGAGTGCACCAAAAGGCTTCTGAACTGTCTTATTCTAGAGGAAGTTTTGCTGCACCCTTTGCACTGGTAGGGGCGATAATTTCTTCAGGGCAAATTGTTATCTAGTGATTCAGTCTAAGTTCTATTACTATACAGAACTTTAAGCTAAGTTCTTGAATTACAATACTAACTTCGATATTTCTGCTATTTATATTCCAAACTATTCATTTGCTTTTGGTTTATGTTGATTTTAAACTATACTATAATTGAATTATTGGAATATATGTACTATTATTTGTTGTTTTCTGAAATATTTATGATATTGATTTTACAAACACTGCCATGTGATTATAAACTAATTTATAATTTTGTTATAATTTTTTGTTTATAATCTGTGATTTTACAACAATCTTGAAATGAGATCTTTATCTGCAAGTGGTTCTGGTGCTGGTTCTTTTATGTCCTTTAAAGTTGAACTTTTTGGCTTGCCAGAAAAGTTTGGGGGCTAATTTTCAAACATTGGCAACAATGAATGAAAATTTGGTCACAATGAAATGTCTTCTTTAGGTGATTCAGGTTACTTGACTTGAAACCACTGATACTGACCCAAAATAGCTGAAATAGCTGAGTGGACTGAGAAAGATCAGTTAGGTCGAGGGATCATTTGTCGTTACTATCAAATGTTCTCTTCGATGTATAATGCTATGACTCGTGCACAGCTAAGTCATTGTGGGACGAATTGGTTCAAAAATATAATACTAAGAGCAAGGGCTCGAGAAGTATTATGTTTCCAAGTTGATAAAGTATTAGATGGTTGAGGCATGAACTGATCAACCTTGAGCATGCTCTTGCTGATGCTGAGATGAAACTTTCTGAGAAGTTTTTGGTCATCTCATAGTGGATAAATTTCCCAAGACTTGGGAAAATTTTGGAATGACACTCAAGCATAAAAAAAGGAAGCTGTCTTTGGATGATCTCATGAATGCAATAATCATTGAGGAAGAACATCGGAATCAAACTCATGGAGTTCTGGTTGAGCACCAACCTAAGGCAAATGTAGTTATTGAAGGGAAGAAAAAGTTCATTAAATAAACAAAATGAACTCAAACTCTAAAACCATAAGTAAGGGCAAACTTAAAGCCAAAAATCCAGAATTAAACAAACCATGCTGGAATTGTGAGCAGGTAGGCCATTGGGATAAGGATTGTCCGTCTAAGAAAGCTAAATCTAAATCCAATGGGGAGACTAGCGAAGCTAGAGCTCCAGAGATGATTGTTGATGGGTATGTAGCTTTAAAACCTAAAGTTTGTACTATTTATAAACCTTTTGACTGGTTAGTAAACATTAGGGCGAATGTGCACATTTGTGCTGATAAATTGCTATTTGTGTCTTATCAGTCAGTTGATGGAAATCCGTAACAATAGGGAACTCCAGTGCTGCCAAGGTGCTTGGGATATTATGCATGGACCTAAAGTTTCTTTCAGCATGCATACTGTCTTTGCTGAGAATGCATCATGTCCCAAATATATAAAGAAATATTATTAGTAGTTCTGTAATAATTAGGGAAGGCTATGAGCTTACTTTTAAATTTAATGAAGTTGTAATTCAGCACGTTGGTTTGTTTATTGGAAAGGACTGTTTGTCTGATGGTTTGTTCAAATTAAGAGTTAAGTATGTTAATTCTAATTCCATTAATAAAATTATGTATTCTGAATCTTTGGTGAATACTATTAAAAGTTCTGATGTGCGGCATAGTCGTTTAGGTTCGTTTGAATTTTGGTTATGTTAAACGCATGATGAATTTAAATTTAATACCTAAACATAATATTAAACGTAGTCACAAATGCCAAATATGTGCTGAGGCTAACCAAGTAAGAAAACCTTACTAATCGGTTGAAAGGAATTCTGAATTGCTTGAGCTTGTGCACACGTATATTTATGAGTTCAATTGGATCTTAACAAAAGATCAAAAAAGATACTTTATTATCTTTATAGATGATTACAGTAGATATTGTTATGTTTTTCTATTAAATATAAAGATGAAGTAGTTGAAAATTTTATCATTTTCAAAAAGGAAGATGAAAATCAAACTGGTAAGAAACTTAAGTGGTTAAGATCAGATAGAGGTGGAGAGTATGAGTCGAATCATTTTGATGAATATTGCCGAAACTTCGGTATTATTCATGAAAAGACTCCTCCTTACTCTCTCTTATCTAATGGGATAGCAGAACATAAGAATAGAACCTTTAAAAACATGATCAATAATTTACTTTTGAATTCTGGACTGCCTAAATATGTGTGGGGAGAGGCTTTGAATACGACTTTCCATATTTTGAATAGAGTCTCTTTGAAACATAAAAAGTGTACTCCATTTGAATTCTAGAAAGGTAGACGACCCCGCTTAAAGTATTTCCGAGTGTAGGGCTGTCTTGCAAAAATTCTAGTCCCAGAACACAAGCGGAAAAGGCTTGGTCCTAAAACTATTAATGCAGTCTTCTTATGTGGAATACCTCATGATGTTTCTTTAGATTTAGATCTTACATTGACTTCTATTCTTGAACATGTGGAAACGATGTCAAATGTGGGGGTTAATCCAAGTAGTTCTAATTCAGCATCCATAGAGCTAAAGAACCAGATGAACCTAGACAGAGTAAGAGAGCTAGGGTCGTCAAGGATTTTGGAAGTGATTTTATCACTTACAATATTGAAGATGATCCTGTGGCTTTCAAAGATGCTATGGCCTCATCTGAAGCTAAGCATTGGAAAGTAGCTATCGAAAGTGAGATGGACTCTATTATCTCTAATGAGATATAGAAATTAGTCGATCTACCTTCGGAGTGTACTACGATTGGATGCAAATGGATCTTTAAAAAGAAACTTAAGTTTGATGGAACCATAGATAAGTTTAAGGCCAGATTAGTTGCTAAAGGCTTTAGACAAAAAGAGGGCACAGAGTTCTTTGATGCCTATTCCCCTGTTGCTCGTTTAACTATAATTCAAGTGCTTATAGCACTAGTTTCTATATATGGTTTCTGGATTCACTAGATGGAATGAAAATAGCCTTTTTGTAGTGATCTCAAGGAAGAGATTTATATGGATTAGTTTGAGGGATTTGTAGCTTCTGGCAACGAGCAAAAGGTTTGTAAGCTTGTTAAATCCCCCTGTGGATTGAAACAAGCACCTAAGCAATGACATGAAAAATTTTATAAAACTATTTTATCATTTAGTTTCAGTGTAAATGAAAATGATAAATGTGTTTACTATAAAGTTAAAGGTGATGATTGTATTGTACTATGCTTATATCTGGATGGCATTTTATTGATTAGTTCAAACATTGAGATTATCAATGAGACAAAATCATACTTGAAATGTAAGTTTGAAATGAAGGATATGGGTGAAGCTAATGTTATTCTTGGACTCAAGTTGATTCGGTCAACTGAGGTATAACTATTTTTCAATCTCATTATGTTGAGAAGATTATTGAGAAATTTGGCTATAAGAATTGTAGAATTGCTAAGACATTATATGATCCTTCTGTGGCTTTTTTTCAAGAATGAAAGTGGTATTCCTGTGTCTCAATTGAGGTATTTTTAGATTATTAGGAGCTTGCAATATCTTGTAAATCGCTCGAGATCGGATATCTCATGTCACAGTCTCAAAGCTGGCGAGGTATACAAGTTCTCGCAATAGAACCCATCAGGAGGCTTTAGATAGAGTACTTCGGTATCTTAAGGGCACGGCATCACTAGCTCCGCATTATGGTAGATTCCCTGCAGTACTTGAGGGATATAGCGATGCTAGCTGGATAGCTAAAAACTTTGATAGTAATAGGTGTACAGGGTATATATTTACCTTAGGTAGAGGTGTTATCTCCTGAAAGTCTACTAAACAAACTTTGGTAACTCGGTCTACATTTGAGGTAGAGGTATGTGCTTTGGACACAACTGGAATCGAGGTTTAGTGGCTGCATGGGTTGATGGTCTAATTACCCATGGTTAGTAAGCCTCTTTCAGTGCATTGTGATAGTCAAACCACAATTGCAAAGATTAGAAGTACAAAGTATAATCAAAAGACCAAGAGGCACATCTAAGTTAGACTAAAGTCTATAAGGGAGCTTGTGTTTGATAGGGTTATAGCCATTGATTTTGTTGGATCCAAAGACAATATTGCTGATCTTGTAACCAAAGGACTTGAGTTGTCCTTAGTCCTAAAATCTAAGCTGGGGATGGGACTGAAAACCCATTAGTGATGCACCTACAGTGGCAACCCAACATACCAAGTAGAGATCTCACAAGGAAGGTTCAATGTGGTATAAACAAGCTACTGAGTGTGTCAAAGTGCACCTACACTTGATTAATACTTTAGTATCTGAGTTTGTCCCCAAGCATACCTGGAAGGTGTTGTCTACTGCTAGTAAAGTAAGAGTTCAAACTCTGAATGGGGTCAAATCATACTGACGAGATGTATACGGTGCATCCCTGGATATGCCCAACTAAGTGAATATAGTTGTTTGGCCGCAACTAGAGGAAAAATATTATTTCTCGAAAACATTCATGATACAGGATCGAGACACATGGCCATAATGTGTCAAACCTAAAGATCACTACATAGTCATGTAGATTGTTGTTACCAATGGACGCTGCCATATCCAAGGCCTAAGTTCAAGGCTTTGATCCATTTGTCCCTGTGGTGGCAAAAGTTGGATAACTTAGGTAGTGGTTCAAACCGAAAGGTACTGTTACTAAAAGCAAGTTACGATAATCCCGATAGTCAAATACTATGGATTTGTGGGGAATTGTTGTAATTGGCATCAAGTTAATTGGAATTTGTGACTAATTACATGTTTAAGAAGTAATAAAAACTTATGGATTGATACTAATTTGATTGGAATCCATAGGTGTTATGTAAATATGAAGAGGGAAACAAAAGGGCAAAAGATTATGTATGTGGGGGAATCCCACATTGCTTGTGAGACAAAGTATGGGGGAATATGTGGGAGTATAAAAGGCTCTTTATCTGATACAAGACCATTTATCCCGCATTGAAGGTCTTTCGGGAATGCACCTTATATATGATTCAAGTATTGATACTTGATAAAGCATCAATTAAGGGACTCATAAGACTATGCCCACATGTACACGCCACTGCTGCCACCGCCCAGGCCAACTTCGACTTTAGCTTGGACGATGGTCGATGGACGTTTGGGCAAATTATATCGGGTTAATCTTTTTGCTGAAAATTCCAATTTATTTGGAATTTTATTTGAAATTTAAATTTTAAAATTTAAAAAGTTAAAAGGTTGCAGAACCATTTCTACATTTACAAAAACTATAAGAAATGTTTTTAAAGTTAGTAGTTCATTGTATCTGATCCAGAATAAATCTGGACATGTTTATACATCTATTCCAAAATGAATCTAGACTAAAATGAACTTAGACAACCTTTTGACTCCTCCCTCTTGCCTATATAAACCTGTTGCTATAGGCAGAATAATACACAACTAAGAATTCTATTCTATCCTTGTCATATCTGTCTTTATACTTTAGAGTTGCTTGTCAAATTTTTGGCAATTGAGTGGTGGTCGAGGTGAAGCTTTCTAGAATGCACCAAAAGACTTTTGGACTATCTTGTCCTAGAGAAAGTTTTTCTGCACCCTTTGCATTGGTAGGGGTGATCATTTCTTCAAAGCGAACCATTATCTGGTGATTCAATCTAAGTTCTATTACTATACAGAACTTTGAGATAAGTTCTCGAATTACAATACAAACTTCGATATTTCTGTTGTTTATATTCCAAACTGGTTGTTTTGTTGGTTTATGCTATTTTTAAACTAAACTACAACTGAATTATTGGAATATTTGTACTATTATTTGTTGTTTTCTGGAATACTTATAATATTTATTTTACAAACACTGGCATGTGATTATAAACTAATTTATAATTTTGGTATAATATATTGTTTATAATCTATGATTTTTGTATAAGTTATTGAGTACACATATGAGTACAATAGCTATCTACAAGAACAAGAAATACTGTAAGGATACAAGCACCTGACTCTTTTTGAAATAGAATTAATTTCTTTCTTTATAATAGAGGATAAAGAAAACAAACCAAAAATGAAAACAAGACCAAGAAGAGACTTAAGCGATAGCATAAGGATGTTTTCTTGTCTGTTCAACAATAATATGTTTTATTGTAGTGTAGAACTTTTTTTTTTTTTATTAACAGATTCTCTCTCAGTAAGATCCACCTAATTGCAACTAATAATGCAGTCTATTTATGTTTGGAGTAGTTTTGAATAACTTTATATGTGCTTGAAAAAACAATGACCCTCATTTCTTGTCACTTGTTAATAGAATGAGAGACGAGTCTCCTCTATAAGAAATACCTAATAGGTCATTTGGCCATTATCTAAAGAAAATATGCTCTTAGTATAATTAGTTTGCTAATTTAGAAGAGTTCTTTGATAAACCTAAAGCTTGTGGAATTTTAATTTCACTTCAAATAATAGTCAAGTGTAATATTAACAACTCTAGAGCTACTAAGACAACAAAAATAACTCTCCTGTGGTAGTTCTAGTCAACTAATCATTATATGAAGAAAAATCAACCTTATTTCACTTAGTTACCAGTTGAGCTTTCTTTGAAAAATGCCCATCACAAACCAATGTTCCCAAAAACTCAACATATAGGGAACAAAATTCATCTCTTCCAGCGCCCCCCCAACCAAAAGAAGAGATAAAAGAATGGAAAATACATAAATGAAAAAGTAGAAAAGAATGATCTCAAATTTGAAGTCTTCTTGCTCTATCTTGCACTTATAGAAACAATGGCAGAACCTTTTTTGGTGGGATTGTGCTACTGAATTCACCAAAATCTCTTTTACCACTGGCAAAAAAGTTTTCCAACATCAAATCCTTTGAATAAAGTGAAAATGAATCAATTGTGAAACAAATGATAATTTCTTAAATTTTCTAAATAAAAAACTTATCGTGACATCACAGTGCAACTATTTTAGGACAGGGGAAATATCAAATTGATATCAAACTCTAACATTAATACCCTGTGGTCCCAATTTTTTAGGTTCAATTACTTTAAAGAAGTAAAAGAGGTCTAGTAAAAGCAGGAAAACTAAAATGGTAAGACACCACAGAATACACATTGCATTTTCCACTTCAAATTGAGTTTACAAGCTCATATGAGCAAAAACCATATCAAGTAAGTAGATGGTTGGTCCTCATCATGCCCAAACATAGGATGATAGAGAAGCAAACTAAACTTTACAGTGGCTTTTATCACAAAATATCTGAAATTTTCTAAATTGGTAACTAGTTTTTGACAATATGGTGGAGATAAGAAGAGTAATCGGATTTCCGGCAGGAGATGAAGAGGCTTTTAGGGGTGGCAGCAGTGGACACCACAGTGGGCTTTTGCAGGGGATCGATGATTGGCAATGGGCTTTTATAGGGGAGAATGAGTAATAATCGGGGCTAGGGCAATTTTTAGGGCAGAAAGTTTTGATAGAGAAAATCTTCTATCTTGGTTCTTTTATGTTTAAATATATTAAAATATTGGTTAGATATGTTCAAATTATTTCTAATTAATTTTGGAATTAGAAATTTTTATTTTATTTATTTATTATAAATATTAAAATTAGTCTTAATTAAAGTCATTTTTGAAAGTCATCTCAAATCTATCTATGCTATTTAAAAAAAAAATTATAAAATTAGTGATGGAAAGAACGACGAGTTTCAAAATAAAGATATAAATTATAGATTGTTTTCATCTTAAATTTTTTTAATTTGAGATGGATTATTCTATCTCAAACTTAATACAATTTTTATTTAATAATATCGACCGATTAGAGACAGATTGAGTTTCCGTCTTTGAGTTCGTCTTTGAATCCGTTTGTTATACTTTCTTTTTTTCTCTCTCTCTATTTTTATTTTACTAAATTTAAATGAATTTTAAATCCATGTGTGAATCCATCTATGCTTTTATTAAATTCAGATGAATTTCGTTCTGTCTCTGAATCCGTTGCTATTTCATGAAAATTGGAGACGAAACAAATCTATCTCTAAGTTTTCGTCTCTAAAAACATGTTCTCTTGTAGTTTGATACAACATAAAAAAAAAAAAAATCTCAATAAATGTAAATGAAGTCAATTATGTCATGGCCATATGCCGCAAAGGCATCCACCTTATGGGTACCTCTATAGAGCAAAAAAAAAAAACACGTTATCTTGAAAGCTTATCCTAGCTTTGAAGATAGCCCTATAGCTTTAAGAAAATGTCTAAGCACTTGGAAGAACACAAAACTCCACAATGCGACTTTGAGTGGTTTTCGAGATGAAAAGCTCCATGATGAAACCTAAGTCCTATATAGGATGCAGAGCAAGACATGTTTCAACCTCATGATAATACGTAAGTTTACACGCTTACATCCAGCTTATACATAGTTAAGGCCAGGGGTGTGCAAAAAAAAAATTAAAAAAAAATAAAATCGATCAAACCAATCGAAAATCAAAAAACCCAAATGAACCGAAGTACATTTCGTTCAGTTTTTGGTTTAGTACCTTAAAAAAATTCAATTTTTGATTTGGTTCTTTTTTTATTCAGTTAATTGAAATCAAATCGAAGACCAAAAAAATGGTTCAGTTCGATAAACTAAACTGAAAAACCAGTTTGGTCCTTTTATTTTTTTTTAAGCATTATTATTCAAGTGTCTACATCAATAATATAAGTGTGGAATATCTTTTATTATGTGCTAGTAGTTTTAGTAATTTCATATTTTTTATTAATTTTTTAAGTTGAAGATAAATAAATATAGTTTTTAAAATAATATAAATGTTAATGAATTTTTAAGTTTTTGGGATAAATAAAAAGAGAAATTTTTAATAAGGTGAGATAATTGGGGCGGGGGGGGGGGGGGAGTAAAATTAGAGAATGATAAGAGAAAATAAAATTATATTATCATTATTTTAAAAATAAAATTGACTTTATCATCTTATTACAAAATATATCAAAATTCATTTTATCAAACATGATGGCACCAAATATTTATTCATTTCAAACTTGTTGTAATACAAATATTTTTTTTACCAAACAAACTTTTTGGTACCAAAAGAATAAGTAATTCAATTCAAATTTTCTACCTAGAACCAAATATTTTTTTTATCAAACAAACTTTATCACACTTTCTAGTCCCAGAAAAATAAGTAATCCAATTAAAAAAAAAATTATGAGTTTTATCATGATTTTCAAGAAGTAGAATAGTACATTTCCCCCCTCATATTAGCGAAAAGTGATCACTTTTAGGATGAGAGAGAGAGAGTTTAACTTATTTTGGTTCAGTTTTAATCGAACCAAAATCGAATCAATTTTTGAAAGGTTTAGTTTCAAACCAATCGAAATCGGCTAAAACCAAACCGAACTAAACATGGTTCGATTCAATTTTCGATTAACCAAATTGAAAGTTTAGTTCGGTTGGTTTTAACCGAATGCACACCTCTATTCAAGGCAAAACCTTAAAATTTCTCTTTGCATGGAGCAGAGTCAACACAATTCTAAGTCTATAAGAGAGAACCTACTGCTTGTGGACATTGAAAAATACCCACCTAGGAGAGTCGAGACTTGGCAAAGTCTTCCCAAACGTGGAACATTTGAACAAAGTCTTTTGAGTTGTATGGAAAGTGCAAATTTTGGAAGGACATCCTCAACACCCTTAAAGACACAAATCTCGTTCTTAAGAAATTTTTGTAAGTCTTTCCGTGACATTATGCTGTTTCTTGACATTGATATAATCCCTGTTTGTCGAAAGGACAAGCACCCAACTATATCTGTAATGAATGACTAAAGGACCACTTGGTTTTATTTCTAGAGTTATTTTCATTTTCCAAACATTTTTAAAAGTTGGAAAAGTAATTATGGTTTGGAAATGAAAATGAAATTGTATTTAATTATAGGCATATTTTGTAATTAAATTCATGCATTTCCAAAATGTTGGTTGGATGATGAGTTGTGATGAAAAATATAATAATGAAATAATTTTGTGGTTTATAATTTTATTTCCTAACCAAAATTTTAGAATAATGAAAAAAGGCTAGGAAAAATCTGGAAAATATATGAAGAAAAAATGCGGGATCAAATTTTATTACATAAACAGTTAATATGGATATTTATGCAATATTAACTTGTCAATTATTAGCCTAATGAACAAAAATATTGAAAAAAATAAAAGCAGTAGCATGGAGAACTTGCAAAACCAATCATACCAAAATTTGGAAATCCTATAAGGTGGGTGTTCAAATGCAAATGCTGTAAGAATGGCATAGTCAATTGAAAGCAAACTCCAACATATGCATGTAAAACTTGTACTCAATTAATTGTACTCCATTGAAAGAACACACCTACACGTGTGTGTACTGGTATTCATTCGTATGAGCTACGTGGGTTTGAATTGGGTTGAGATAAATGTATAATATTAAAATACCAGACCCAACCCAACCCCAACCCGATGTTATAGCCAAAAGATTCAATCATAATGTGACCCATAAAAAATCGAGTCACCCAACAACATGATAAGCCTTATTCAACTTGATTATATATTTTATTTTTCATACATATAAACTCCAACACTATAATTAGCCAGAAGTTTGACTTGTATGTTTCAAACTTACATTAAGATTTACACTGAAATTCAAATTCCTACTAATAGCATTAATACTTAGATTTCAACCAGCATTCAAATTAATATTAAACTTAATTAATCATGCACTGTCAATATTAAATAATAAAGAACTCAGGTTATCCAGAAGGGGGTGCACAATAGTGTTTTGTGGTGATGACAGTGGTGGCACATAGATAGTAGTAGTGGCGACCAAGATTTTGTTTGAAGAGAGAACAAGTTCTTTCTTTGGCTGTGAGGGTTTGGTCCGTTTGAATAATAAAATTTGTATTGAAGTACTAAGATTTTATTTTAATTAGCAATTTAGGCACATTTGATGAATGTGCTAAAATTTTTATAGTATGTAATAGATAAAAATATTTATTTATTTTTATATAATATTAATTTTTTAATAAATTTAATATATTTATCTAAATTTTTACATAAATAATAACAACAACTTATTATAGAATATTAATTATGAGTTATAGAATGGGTGCTCTATATAATATTACACATAGAATATATATGTATTATATTACTATTTTTTTTATTTCAAGTTTGAGCTCAAAATTGAGTTCAAGTATGTAATTTTTTGTAATTCATTTGTCAATTCGAGCCTTATCGAACTGAGCTCGAGTTTAAAATTTTAAGCTTTTCAAGCTTGAGCTTGAAAAATTTACCCAAACTCGACACAATTGCACCCGTACCAGATCATTTGTTGGGTCTTCTTGCTGAAATTTTATGAAAATGGGAATGCTAATCTTTAATTGTTGGAAATGGCAAACTAATTTTGTGGCAGGGTGGACCCGAATTCCAGCAGACATGGAGTCAACAATTGTTTTGCATCTTTGACGCTCCCATCTAGCAATTTCTATTTTCAACTTGATGTAATTTTCAACTTTTAGCGTTCTGTTCATCTTTTAGGGACGCCACCTTGGATATTTTGTAAGGGAAGTTTATACTTCCTTATTTAAATTTACACTTGAACTCTCATGTTATGTAATTTCCTATTTGATTTCTAATATGTGCGAACCTTTTCAATTATTATACGTAACTACATTAGGAGAAAGGCCCTTACCCAGTATCTCATCCCATAAGAGAAAAGATCCATCAACAGCACCAGAAATGGAGGCACTATTGATATGGTCTTTACTTGGGAATTTCCAAATTGACTAAGCAATCTTAGGATTCGTGCCTTTATGTTCGATTCGGATGTCAACCCGACCTAGACCTACCTCAAGCAAGATCGGCCATCTAGAGGCGACACATGGATTAATTTGGAGGTGCCAACTAGGATAAATAGTATACCCATCTAAACCAATAACTATAAATAGTATACCCATCTAAACCAATAACTATAAATACATACTTCACTACTAAAAAACTACTATTTGCCACGAATTTTGATGGATTTTTTGAAAAAATAAATCATAGATCGCCTTTTGCAGTGGATTTGAGACATCACTTTTGTGATGGAAATTGTCTATCGCAATTTTATGACAAAAAAAACCGTTGCAAAACACAAAATTGCAATTTTTTTAAAAATTCATCGCAAATTTTTTTTCCTTAATTATTTTTTTTTTTTGCAAGTTTTTAAAGAATTAAAAAAATTTATGCATCCTATACTAAATTGGTACCTATAGTCAACCAGAAAACTATGCATCCTCAATCTAATTGCAATGCCTAAATAATAAAAATTCAAATCAAATAAATACATTAAACTCAATAAATACAACAACTTTTGAAAAGTTCATTCTCTTTAACAAGAATCAAATTAATATTATAAATGTAAAAGTATAATTTATATCACAATAAACATCTATCATATAATGCTAACTCTATATAAAAATTTATATATAATTCTAACATCTTGACATATCCAATTTTGCAATATAATACAATAAAAACAAAATCAGAATAATAAAGATAAAAAAAAAAAAAAATTGAGACTAGGAAGTTGGTCAATGTTCTCCAAATGTGCAATATACCAAAAAAAAAACAAAAAAACAAAATGAGGATCATGAGTAACAAAAATACAAACTAAACTAACATACATTCAATATAATAAACTAATATATAATCAATATAAATCCACTATATAACTCAACTTAATCAAACACATAATTACAAAATATAAATTCCATATAATTAAACATATATCTCATTATAAACTCAAACACATAATTACAAAATATAAATTCAATATAATGAAACATACATCTTATTATACACTAACATATAATTTAATATAAATCTAACATATAACTCAAATCCTAATCGAACATATAATTCACGAAATGTAAACTAACAAAATCTAACACATAATTCAATATAAATACAACATTATTAAACCATAATCGAATACAAAATATATAAATAATGAGGGAAAAAAACCCTTTTAAAGTAACCAACATATCCAAATGCTGTAAAAATTTTCGAACTTGCAATATCAGCAAGAATAAAATTAATATGAAATTAAAACTATCTAGAAATGGCAGAAACTGCTACCTCTATGACAGGGTAGCTGTCATGCACAGTCAGATTCTAGCCACCACGCAGAGGCCAGTGGCCGCTCCCGATTACTAGCCAGAAAAAACCTTGCACGGCTGGCTTGACTCCGTTGACAACTCCACTGCTGACAAATTAAGTTAAAATAAAAAAAATTAAAACAATAGAAAGAAAGAAAAGGATGAGGAGGAGAAAGGGGGGAAGAAGGAGGAGAAAACATTTACCTAATGTGAGGAGTGAAGCGGGTGAATGAAATTTAGGGTTTTTGTGAGGTATTTTTTTAATATTAAATTTAAATTTTTTTATTTTATATATAATAGTTTATTTGTAATTTAAACTATAAACTTTGAATCTTCAATCTCAAATTTTAATTTTAAAGCTTATTTATTATATGTAAATTTTAAATTCATATTTTTATTGATAAACTTTTAGCGTTATATTATATTATATTTTTAATAATAAGTTTATTTTAAAATGAATTTTTGAATATTAATTATTTAATTTTCATATTTTTAAATATCACTACCACATAAATATGCATATTTATATATAATTCCTTATTGATGAATAAAAAGTAAATGTTAAATGATAGATAAAAAATAAAAATTCAAAATGTAATAACAAATAAAAGTTAAATTATTGTAACACCCCTAAATTTGGCATTTTAAAAAGTAAGAATTAAAAATTTAAAACATTAGTTTGACAAGAATTTTAGGGCTCAAAATATGGATACGAAGGACTTAATTTTAAGAATTTTGAAAGTTTTGGGGGCAAAAATGGAGTATTTCTTGGTCAACTAGGTCAATGTGAGGCACTAAACTAATGGGGCTAAATTGAAAGCTGAAACACAAACCCTGGGGTCAAATTGATCTTTTCAAAAAAGGCCCTATAAATAGCAGAATCAACCCTTATTTTTCTTAAATTTCCACATGCAACCTTCCCTCCTCTTTCCTGGTGAATTCCCTCCGGTGCTGGTGAAAACCTAAAACAACCATATCAACCTCTTCATCCCAATTCAAGGAACACATTGGTGACAAGAACCACCATAAACAGCAAGCGGAACATCGGAAAAATAAAGCTCAATGGTGGCCGATTTTGGGGTGTGATGGGTTGCTAGTTTTCGACGACTTAAACTCAGGAACCAGGGGTGGGTTCTGATGGGCTCAACGAGAGAAGTCTAATGGTGGTTCTAATTTTTTGATCTGACTACCGGATGAAGAGAATCGAAGGCAGCGGCGAGACGGTGATGATGTGCGATTTTTTGGCTTATTGACCGACCAAATGAAGGAATTTTATGAAATTGATTTGGGGGAATTGTTTGTCTCATCGAGACGCGTTAAATGGTAGGAGCCACACCCATTTCTGGTGGCGAAGCACGGCAGCTGATGGCGACAGTCCAACAATTTTTGGGCAAAAGCTTCAGACAACAATCCAAATACATCCCGACTGGTTTCGGGTTGTGAATTGGTCTCAAACTTGGTCAATTTGGTAAAAATCTATTTAATCGATTAATTTTGATTCCTAATTTAATATGATTAAATAGTTAGGCTAATTTCTTATGTAAATTCAGGTTAGATTAGATGAAATTATGATTAATGAGTGAAATGATTGTATAAGAATTTAGTTGTAAGTATATGTGGATGTGGATCGTAAATTCTAATTATCATTAAATTGGACTAATTTATGTATTTGAGGAATTTATATCATATAATGATATGAGATGATATGAAAGAATATGAAATAAGATGAGGGAATGAGGCATGCATGGATATTTATATAGATATGTCTAATGGACTCGAATTTGTATTATTTTATGATAACCTTGGGACAACTGAGATAATTAAGTGCATAAACCCCCAATTTTTTGGATTTCAGACCTAAGTGATAAAAATTAGGTTTTTAAGACGATTATTATCAATTTTGTATATCATTATAAGGTTAATTGTATAAATTAAGGACCTAATTATAATCCTTAATCGGAACAGATATATGAATCTCATGAATATTCGGTATTAATGATATAATTAGCATATTCCCTAACGAGAGTGTTGATTGAAACCTAATTACCATGTTAATCGAGTGATTATCAATTTTAGAATTTTATTCATGCAATTGTGATTATAAGGTCAAAACGAGGATTTTGACAATGAACTCGTTCTTTTGGTTAGGTGACGAGGAGCAGAAAACTACAAACTAGTAGGTTGTAACCATATTTCTGAGGCTATTGAGGTGAGGGTCTAATCTCTCGGGTATTTGTTTTGTATGCCTAGTGATGGTCTACCAATTTGGTATTTGCTTTGCATACCATGTGAGGGTTAATCTTGTCCTTCTTTTGGGAAGTAGTTGATTCTTGATTATTTGGATTCTTTGATTATTTGAACTCTTTGATTGTTATATGTTCATTATTTTGTAAACTCCTGTGAGGGTTTGTTTATTGATTCTTGCTTATGATATTGTTCAGCACAATCCATGGCCTTGTCGGCATACTTGAATTCAATTTGTATTTCAGTTGATTGGCCTTGTTGGCATTCTTGAATTTATCATGTATATCAATTATTTAGCCTTGACGGCATAATTGATTATTGATTGTATCGGCCGAGTGAAAATCCCAGCGGAATGCTTGGATTATTATTCCAGAATCGCTTTGCTGACCAGCGTACTATGTATATTGTTGTTCCTAACTCTTACCTTGTTATATTCATGTTTATTTTTTTAAAAGTTAAATTCTTATCTATTGGCATTATATCATATCAACCCATGAGGACGCCTTTGGGAAGTTCAACCTGGAAGGGCGCCATGGGAAGTTATGCCAGGGGCTAGGTCTGGAAAGACGGCCGGACGGAACAGACCGATAATGATAGGTTTTTCGGCTAGTACCCACCTACGATCGTAACTCAATAGGGACCTGAAGGTAGCGAACTGTGAGTGGCAGGATCCGGCATGCGGCCAGTCATGGCATATAACAAGTTATTACACACCGAGCTGAGTGCTCGAGAAATTAAATAATAAGGAAAATCTTGTTTATGCTATATCGATGTTTGGTACTAGCAATTATAACTTAATCTAGGAGGAATAAGGTAGGAATGACCAACAACCTGTTAAACTTGATATCATGCACTCTATGTACATTGTTAATTCATATTGAAAATTCTTGCTTGTTACCGAATTTATTTTCTGATTGTTGTATCTTAATAGCTATCCTTTGAATCATGTTGTTTTCTTTTCCCTCACTAAGTCCTTAGGTTTTACCTTCCTGTATTATTATGATTTTATCCTACAGGAGTAAAGGACAAACACGAACCTCAGGCTTGGATCATGAACATAGTTTGTAATTGATTAGGCTTTTGAATGTATATTAAGAATCACTTGAATGTTAAGCTTGAACTTTGAGATGTTGAGGACTCGAGGCATGTAAATGTTTTGTTAGATGTTAAGGAATGAACTGTGGCTTGTATTTAATGTTTTTGCCAAGGTATGTTAAGTTAAAGTCTAATGTTGTCTTTAAAAGAGTTTGAAAATTTATCATGGGCATGCTGCTTGTTTATGGACTAAGAATTAAGACTGAACTAGAATGACATTCAACTTAGGAACTATCCTGTGTGGGTGTCAGAGCTGAAGTTTTCGATGACCTAGGTTATCATAGGAATTACTGTTGTAACAGGAATTGGTGGGTTACTAGAGATTAAACTTGAATTTGGAATCATCTAGGATGTAAACACTCGGGATAAAAAAATTCTGAATTATTGTTAGATCTGATCCCAAGATAGGATTATCGAAATGTGAAATATTAGGCACAAAAATATGAGGTTTTATTATGAGCTTGAATGTGGAGTTGAATAGAATATGAATTTTGGGATAAGGCTCGACATTAAGGAAGTGAAAGGTTATGACCCGGATGGCCAACCGGTATATAACCTGTTACTTCTAGTTTGTCAGGCTATGAATGTATGACTGTATAACTATTGGAAATGCCGTCGAGAACTATGGCATTATGTGAAAAATGTCTATGAAGGTTGAATATGATGAGTAGATAACTAATTGGGAAAGATTATATTCAGTATGTAGAGAGTACTTTGGGAATCGCATTGTGTGAGTGATATTCGTGGGAGTTATATATGACTATTATGGATCATTCTGAGAAGATATGCAATGACTAGATGGCGATTACCTTGGGATGAACAAATTTCTATCACATACTTATGGATGAAAATTTGGTTATGTAGATTATACAAGAAAAAGGATTATTGCAGGTAATATTGCATTTGAGAAATGCATGAGTATTAGGGATAAGGGATGTGTGACATGTGTATATAATTAAAACCTAAATGGTATGTTTCTATTGACAAGGGATATAATGAGATAAAAAGGGGGATACTGATACAACATAAAGGGAATTAAGTGCAGAGAACAAAAGTTAGCATTTTGATGTGGCGTGAAATTCTTTGAATTTTTTTTTAAAAAAAGGTGAAATTTGGAAAAATATTTCACGTTTACATATGGTTTGTGAGAGTTGAGGATTTTCCTGAACAGAGTTGCATTTACTGATTTAAATGGTCACAAGGATAGGTTAATAGTGCATGAATTCGTAGGGTGTGACTTAAAAGATACAGCGATCTAGAGAATGGTCGTTTGCAACTGTGGAGTTATGAGGAATCGTATTAAAAGTTTGAGAAGAAATGGGCAAAATCAATTTTGGAATACATGAGGTAATAGATAAGAACGAGAGAATCAGCTAAGCAAGAGTTGAAAGAATAAAAAGGAAGGATGAAGAAGATGTTGTTATTATTGTGGCAAGTAGGAACGTGGATAGAGGATAGAGATCGGTGTCATCATGGAATATAGTTCCCAAATTTGAAGATATAGATAGTGCAAACAAGAATGGGACTAATACTTGAATGGGGAATATGCATCCTAGTATTGACAAGTGAAACTAAAGAATCATGAGGCGTGTCAATTAGAGAAATGGTTAAAACAAACATATACACATACGAGAAACTAATTTAGCTCAATAAGTGGTATAACGAATACAAAATTTAGTAAATTCTACCATCATGAGTCAATGTCAGTTAGGTTGATTGATAACTTAAATACTCTTAAGGATTGCTAAGTACTAGTTCATATGTATGATGATTGTATCGCATGTTAACCTTGTATATGAATTAATTGTATCCTATTCCTCATATATGTTGATTGAAGTTTTAAGGGATGTCAGCTTGCGATTAGATATCTTATATTCTATAGGAGATAACAGCCATTATGATATTATTAATATTCAAGGTGAACGCTATGAGCTAAATGAACTCGAACTTGTCTATTAAGGGCAAAATCACAATAAGGTGAGAGAAGACATTACCAGAACATCCTTAAACATGATGTGATCCTCTATCAACTAAATCATAGCAAATGGTCATCAATCAATGAAAGTAACATGCTCGAAAACCTTAATGGGGATGTTGGAATTTGAAATATCTTGTGGAAAATCTGAAGACGAAGTTAGACCTTATTTTCCCTACTAGTAGATCCAAAGATAGAAAGATTTGTGGCATAAAACTTATTGTAGTGGGAAGATGGATCTTATAACCCTACAAATAAGCAAATAAGGTTAGTAATCTTGGAAGCATAATAGAAACCATTGAAGGATAGCCTTGAGGAATCTTTTTGAAGTTTTACCCTCTCGATCACTAAAGGATCAAACAAGTAAAACAAATGGATGTGAATTAAGGAATGACGAGAAAATTGGAGTAATGAGATGCAATTTAAAGTTTAAACAACATGATGAATAAAGAAATTGAGGATACTACTTACTTCTGGGAAAGATCTTGCATCACCGATCAGAATTAGTAAAATCATAGTAAAAGCTCAACAAGACCCATTGAGTTTGAGAATTAGGATGTCTTTTTCTCATAATCTATTTAACCTGATACATATATTGAGGATTGATTAAAATCAAAGATAAAGAAAGGACACTATAGAATGGAAAGTTTGAGGAGAAGGTGGACCAAGAACTGTGTTTTACTTGTAGTATGGACATTATGAATTAAGATAATGTGGTGGAGTTTGGTTTATAAGGATCTAGTGGAAATCTTTAAATTACTTAGAATTGAGAAATGAACCATATTACATCTATGTTCGGGCTATGGTCTCTTGAACATTAAGGGGTTAATCCTATCAGAGTCAAGGCTACGGACAATTAAGTATGACCAAAAAATGTATCAAGTATAAAAGTTCATGGGGTTTTTCCAAATGGTACTAATGTTGTGTTCAAGGGATTTTCCAGTTAATCAGTGCATGGGTGAAATCAACTAAGAAAATGCTAGGTACATATATGCTTTGTAAAAGAAATTTGGTTAGACGAGAATGATCTCGTACGCCTTGGGAAAACTTAATTCATAGGACAACTATCTAGCTTATGTTTAGGACTACTGAAATGGTGGTTACTTTAATGAAACAGAGATATCATTTAAGAGTAGAAAAAGAGAAATTCTTGTGGATTGTGAATGTGCTAGTAATCATGATTTGGTTCAATCTAAGATTGACAACACTCTGGGTTTGAAAGTGAAAATACAGTATTCAGTGATCGGCGAAATGAATAAAGGATGGATATAAGTGTCACTGCTATGGGGAACTTTGATCCTAGATGTAGAACCTAGTGATTTACCTCGGAGATAAATTGAAATGCAAAGTGCTCAAGCCAGAATAAGTAAGTTAAGGAGACTCAAGCCAATATGCTCTAAAGGATAAAAGGAAGCAGATAGTTGAGAGTACTACATAAGTTTTGAATATCATAAATGAGTTTGATCCCATATATTTTGACTATATCTCTCAGATGCAAATTAAGGGCCCGACAGATGGATTGTTCATAACTGTAACTAGTATGAATACTTTTGTGAGCCTGTAACTAGCTACATGGAATATATGACTTGTTATAAAAAAATCAGGCATGTTAAGTTTGATTTGGTTACTCCTTCATGTAGATATCATGTGAATATGAACTGGTGGTGTTAATAGACGTTTGTTGCCACAGTGGTTTTGTGATCTTTTAGATAACCTCTTAAGTATAGAAATGATATGCAATGAGTTGTATGAGGTTTACTCAATGGAAAATAAGCATTGAGCGCTCCATGATTTTATGGGATTACCAAAAAGGTTTAAAATTTCTTTTCAGAAAAAAAAATTAAGTCATTTCTTATAAGCTCAATCGTGGAGATCAAGCAAAACTTTAAGTGATGATGGATAACAGAGCCATGGATTATGGGGTTACTAGTCAATCCAAGAAAAATAAGATGACGCCACGTGCCTTAGTAGCATTGGATATGTTGGGAAACTAAAAAAGGAGATTCCTAATATCTTGGCAAAATAAATGCCACTAGAATTGAAAGAAGTATATTGGGACACTGGGATAAATAGCATTTGATTGAGGGAACTTGACAACAAGACCCATATATGCACCAGTATTAACCAAAGCTCTTCCAGTCGAAGATGAGAATCTAGGGACCAGATTTTTTTAAGAGGGAGAGATTGTAATACCCCTAAATTTAGCATTTTAGAAAGTAAGAATTAAAAATTTAAACATTAATTTGACAAGAATTTTGGGGCTCAAAATAGGGATATGAAGGACTTAACTGTAAGAATTTTGAAAGTTTTTAGGTTATTATGTAAATAAGGAAAACTTAATTTTCAAGAGTCTTAAAAGTTTTGGGGGCAAAAATGGAGTATTTCTTAGTCAACATGGTCAATCTGAGGCACTAAACTAATGGGGGGCTAAATTGAAAACTGAAACACAAATCCTAGGGTTAAATTGATATTTTCAAAAAAGGCCATATAAATAGCAGAATCAACCCTTATTTTTCTTAAATTTCCATATGCAACCCTATCTCCTCTTTCCCGGCATATTCCCTCCAACGCCGGTGAAAACCTTAAACAACCCTACCAACCTCTTCATCCCAGCTCAAGGAATACACTGAGGACGAAAACCACCACAAACAGCCGATGGAACATCAAAAAAGTAAAGTCAATAGTGGCCGATTTCGGGTGTGATGGGTTGCCGATTTTAGACAACTTAAACTCAAGAGCCAAGGATGGGTTCTAATGGGCTCGATGAGAAAAGTCTAATGGTGGTTCCAATTTTTCGATTTGACCACTGGATGAGATAATCGAAAGCGGTGGCGAATCGTATGCACTATGTGATTTTCCAGCCAATTGAACGGCCAAATGAAGAAATTTTATGAAATTGATTTGGGAGAACGGTTTGTCTCATTGAGATACGTCAAATGGTGGGAGCCATGGACATTTCTAGTGGTGGAGTACTGCGGCCGACGGCGGCGATCCTAGGACTTCTGGGTAGAAGCTTCAGACGACAATCTAAATGCATCTGGGCTGGTTTCGGGTTGTGAATTAGCCTCAACTTGGTCAATTTGGTAAAAATCTGTTTAATCGATTAATTTTGATTCCTAATTTAATCTGATTAAATAGTTAGGCTATTTTCTTATGTAAATCTAGGTTAGATTGGATGAAAATTATGATTGTTGAGTGAAATGATTTTATAAGAATTCAGTTGTATGTATGTGTGGATGTAGATCGTAAATTAGAAGCTAATTATCATTAAATTGGGCTAATTTATGTGATTGAGGAATTTAAATCATATAATGATATGAGATGATATGGAAGAATATGAAATGAGATGAGGGAATGAGGTGTGCATGGATATTTATATAGATATGCTTAGTGGACCCGAATTTGTATTATTTTATGATAACCTTGCGATAACTGAGATAATTAAGTGCATAAACCCCTAATTTTGTGGATTTGAGACCTAAGTGATAAAAATTAGGTTATTAAAGATAGTTGGACCATTATTATCAATTTTGTATATCGTTTTAAGGTTAATTGTATAAATTAAGGATTCGATTATATTCCTTAAGCGGAACAGATATATGAATCTTGTGAATATTCGATATTAATGATATAATTAGCATATTCCCTAATGAAAGTGTCGATTGAACCCTAATTACCATGTTGATCGAGTGATTATCAATTTTAGACTATTATTCATGTAATTGTGATTATAGGGTCAAAACGAGGATTTTGACAATGAACTCGTTCTTTTGGTTAGGTGACGAGGAGCAGAAAACTACAGATCAATAGGTTGTAACCGCATTTCTAAGGCTATTGAGGTGAGGGTCTAATCTCTCGGGTATTTGTTTTGTATGCCATGTGAGGGTCTACCAATCTAGTATTTGCTTTGCATACCCTTATTAGGGTTAAGCTTGTCCTTCTTCTTGGAAATAGTTGATTCTTGATTATTTGGATTCTTGTATTATTTGAAGTCTTTGATTGTTATCTGTTCATTATTTTGTAAACTCTTGTGAGGGTTTGTTTATTGATTTTTGCTTCTAAAATTGTTCAACACAATCCATGGCCTTGTCAGCATACTTAAATTCTTTCTGTATTTCATCCTATTGGCCTTATTGGCATTCTTGAATTTATCATGTATATTAGTTATTTGGCCTTGACGGCATAATTGATTATTGATTGTATCGGCCGAGTGTAAATCCCAGCGAAATGCTTGGATTATTATTCCAGAATGGTCTTGCTAGCCAGTGTACCATATATATTGTTATCCCAAACTCATTCCTTGTTATATTCATGTTTATTTTTTTAAAAGTAAGTGTAGAACAATTAGTTCATAAGGACCATCGTAAATTCTTATATGTTGGCATTATATCATATCAACCCATGGGGACGCCTTTGGGAAGTTCAACTCGGAGGGACGCCACAGGAAGTTGGGCTCGGGGCTAGGTCTAGAAAGACGATCGGGCGGAACGGACCGACGGTGACAGATCTTCTAGCTAGTGCCCACCTATGATCCTAACTCAACATGGAGCTGAAGGTAGCGAATTGTGAGCGGCAGGATCCGGCATGTGGCCGGCCATGCCATATAACAAGTTATTACATGCCGAGCTGAGTGCTCGAGCAATGGAGCAATAAGAAAAATCTTGTTTATACTATATTGATGCCTGGTACTAGCAATAATAACTTAATCTGGGAGGAATAAGGTTGGAATGACCAACAACCTGTTAAACTTGATATCGTATGTTCTATGTACATTGTTGATTCATATTAAAAATTCTTACTTATTACCGAATTTGTTTACTGATTGTTGTATCTTAATAGCTTTCCTTTAAATCATGTCATTTTCTTTTCCCTCACATATTATTTTGATTTTCTCCTACAGGAATAGAGGACAAACACGGCCCTCAGGCTTGGATCATGAACATAGTTTGTAATTGATTAGGCTTTTGAATGTATAAATAGAATCACTTGAATGTTAAGCTTGGACTTTGAGATGTTGTGATATGCCAAGATTGATAATAAAGACCTGAGGCCTGTATATGTTTTGTTAGGTGTTAAGGAATGAAGTGTGGCTTCGATTTAGTGTTTTTGCCAAGGTATGTTAAGTTAAAGTCTAATGTTGTCTTTAAAAGAGTTTGAAAATTTATTACGGGCCTATTGCTTGTTTATGGGCTAAGAATTAAGACTGAACTAGAATGACATTCAACTTAGGAACTATCCTGGGTGAGGTGTCACAATGTTGGACTTTATATATCACTGAAATGAAAAGTATAGAATTAATATAATGACTTTATCTATTTAGGATTTTTTAATGGAATAAATGACATTAAATTTATCATTATATATTATGTTAAACTAGTGTTCTAAATTAATGTACTTAATTAATAAGTATCATAAAGGACTACAAGTGTAAAATAACATTTGACATGATGCTAATTTTACTAACTAATTATCAATTAGACAACTTATAAATTTATATATTATTATCTTAGTTAATTGCTCATTCTTTTAACCCATAACACATAAATAACATTATCATGATCAAATGTTTTCTAATATTATTATTACTTTTATTTTTTATATTAATTAAAAGTATAATATTATTGATTATAATATATATATATATATATATGTAACTAATACGAGTTATAAAACATTAATTACTAATATAGAATTTGCCCAAATTAGTATATAATCATTTTATAATAATTAATCTTCATTTTATAATGATTAGTGCATTTGCTAAAGGTAATGAGATAGTATACCTTCTAGTCAATTAGAATACATAAATGTATATTGAAATTAAATTTATTAATTATAAATTTTTTATATGATAATTATATTTATAATAAAAAGTGTATTATTTACATTAATATATTAATAGTCATAAAGTATTTACAATATAATTTATAAAAAATTCCTTATGTATGAATAAAAAATAAACATTAAATTATAGATAAAAAATAAAATTTAGATATTAATAAAAATTAAAAGTTAAATAATGGACTTTATACATTTAACATGATGCTAAAACTATCAATTACACAACTTATAAATTTATATATTATTATCTTAATTAACTGTGCTCATTCTTTTAACCCACAACACATAAATAATAATAATAATAATAATAATAATAATAATAATAATAATAATAATAATAATAATAATAATAATATTATTATTATTATTATTATTATTATTATTATTATTATTATTTACTAATATAAAATTTGTATAAATTAGTATATAAATTATTTAATAATAGTTTTACTAAAGTTAATGAGATAATATACCTTCTAGTTAATTAGAATACATGAAGGTATATTGAAATTTAATTTTTTATATGATAATTATATTTGTAATAAAAGGTATATTATTTACATAAATATATTAATAGTCATAAAGTATTTACAACATAATATATAAAAAATTTGTAATGTATGAATAAAAAATAAACATTAAATGAAAGATAAAAAATAAAATTAAAAATTTAATAACAAATAAGAGCTAAATAAAGGACTTCAGGTAAATAATGGACTTTATCCCCCTCCTGCCTATTTGTGATGGAATCCAAATCTGTTGCAAAAAAGTTTTAATTTTTTTTTCCTTTTTCAATTTTGCAACAAAAAAATATGTGACAAAACTTAAATTTTACAATAGATTTTTTTCCGTAGCAAAGTTTTCTGATTATTTTTTGATCTTTAAAAGATTAGCGACGGATACTTCTCATTTACCATGGAAATTTTGGCCAATTTT
This sequence comes from Jacaranda mimosifolia, assembly GCA_018894105.1. Lineage (NCBI taxonomy): Eukaryota > Viridiplantae > Streptophyta > Magnoliopsida > Lamiales > Bignoniaceae > Jacaranda > Jacaranda mimosifolia. The sequence continues at coordinate 1,349,938 of CM032131.1, read as the reverse complement.
TTTTTTTTTTTCACATTTTTTTCCCTTGCAAAAAGCCAAAGTTAATTTGTCCAAAAATTCTCACTTTGTGACGGATTTTACAGTGCATACTTTTGTGACAAATTTTGTATCGCAAAATTCATTGCAATTTTCGACGAAATATTTTCGTTGTAAAAAGCGATTTTTTTAGTAGTGCTCATTCTCTGTTTATGGGCAAGCAACCTTAGAATCCTTCCTACCACTCAACCCTTTGTCCTCACTTAAACGACCACCCGACCAATAAATATCTTACTCACCCCAAAAACATTACATTATTCAACCAATTTTAAAGGACGAACTTCAATCCAAATTCAATTGAAATTTTAAATTTTTTTAACCAATTAACATATTTGATAAATCAGATTCAATTATGAATATTCTTAATAATCAATCCAATTTTAAATTTTAATAATTTTTTATTAAATAATACTCTTTATAAATAATATTAATGAAGATTTAAAAATAAAATCTATATATTATGTTGGCCTAATAGCTAAATTAATATCTGTATCATGCTATGGATATTGAGCCTTAGCTTGAAAAGAAGAGGAATACCAAAAAAATATTAAATATAATAATGTATAATAATTTACCTATGTATTAATATAATGTTATACAAGGATTTAGTGTTCAAATATTTAACTTTTAGGCCAACATATGATAAAAAATACTTAAGAATTCAAATATAACATATACATTGTAAATACAAAATTTTTATACAATCCAAAAGGGGGTGGGCTTAAGAAAGAAAGAAAATATCAAATTAGGTCGGGTTTTTTTTTGTCGAATTTTGAATATCCATCAGATCCAGAAATGGTACTGACTAACAAAGATCTTATAAGATTTCGGGTTGAATTCAGATATAAATTTTGATAATCAAATTCGAATTGGATATGACTGATTTGATTTAAATTCGACCATTAACAGCCCTATTCATAGAAAATATGTATGAGTTTTGGGCCCATATTTCATTCTCGTAAGGCCCATTTAAAAGCCCAATGCATGAGTTGCTCATTATGTGTAAAATTACCAAAAAGATTATAACTGATAGCTCCACATAGGAAAGTCAAACGATTGAATTTAGCCCATTAGTTTTAAAAATTATAATATGCTTAAGTAGGACTGTCAATGGTAGGGGTACGATTGAGTCGACTCGACTCGCGAGCCTCACGAGTCGAGTTAAATTGAGCTTGAACTTTAATTCGAGCTGATCTTGAGCCGTTTGAATCTAGGCTCGAGACTCGTAAGCTAATATATAATTAAATATTATTTTTATTTTATTAATAAATATATGTTTTATTAATATTCTTTTATTTTGAGTTCGAGCTCAAACTCAAGCTCAAGAACATGTAGTTTTTTTACAATTTATTTGCCAAGTCAAGCCTTATCGAGCCGAGCTCGAGCTCAAAATTTTAGGCTCATCGAGCCCAAATTCGAGCTCAAGCCTAATATATATTTCAAGTTCGAAAATTTTGCCCAAACTCGGCTTGATTGCGCCCAGTCAATGAATCAAATTCGGATCGAATCATGTTGGATCCAAATCCGATAGTAATATGGCATATTCGAATTTGATTCAAAATTCTATAGGATATGTGGTTGGTATAACCATATCCGAATCCAGATAAAAATTGGATATCCAAAAAAAAAAAAAAAATCCAAATCCAATTATTTTCAAAATCATCATATATTTATTATTTTTCTAGAAATTTAGTGTAATCCAATTCCAAAACATTCATCCTTAAAAAAAATACGCGCAATATATTAATGAATAAATTTTCAAGCTTATTGATCATTCAAAAGAAATAATAAATATAACTTCATCTCGTGAGATCATTGCATTTTAGGTTCCGTTGCTAACAATAGTTGTTGGTTATAAATATATAGTTATATTTGATTCCTCAATCAATTAATTATAGATTTATAATTTTATAAAAAGGAAACTCATTTTGGTAAAACTGAGATTTTATGTTGCATTTTTGCCATATCATGACATCCTGCTCCTGCTCATGCTCATTATTCTCCCCACATCATTTTATGTTAAAAAATAGATAAACAAGTAATGCAATTATAAAATAGATAAGCTCAAAATCTAACAATTTATACGAAAAGTACTTGATTTAATATATTGCATAGGATTTCATTATTTCTTCAATCAAAATTCCACTTTGGCATTGTTATAGAACTCTGTGTATACATATGTATAATACTAGATATATTTAGATTCGAATTATTAATGAATCTTATCAAGTTAAATTCATATTTGCTCAATTTATATTGGATTATGAACTTTTTTTAATTAGATCATATCCATCGAATTTCTTATTGGTTAAAGATCCTAAATAATCGAATTGAACTTAAGTCGAATTTGGATTAAAATCCACTCTATTGACAGCCCTATGCTTAAGCAAATTTATATTTGTTTTTTGAGTGTAGCAATTATATTTATATAATCAATACTTCAGAAAATAATTATGATTCACAATCATTAATAAATTAGCAATTAATTATCTATTAAACTATTATAGTCTATTAAAGTAAATATAGGCCCACACTTCAACTAAAAATGTAAAAGTTATAGAATTTCAAATCTTTACTTAAACTAGGCCTCATCGATTTTGATAAATTTATTTACATCAGCATGCACATAAGCATAGTCTTAATAGCATCAAGGTTTGTCTCCCATAAAGGACGATGTAATATTTTATTTTCTGCTTTGTAGGGGGACTTATTTTAAATTTTTTGATTCGATGGTTATACATAACTAAAAGTTAATTACTCTTTTGGACATTGAAATTTATTTTCATGGTTAGCAACTCGATTATTCAATCTAAACACTTTTTTTTTTTTCACTTGGCATATAGATCTATATCTAAAGTTTAGAAATCAAAATCTAATATGATATAAACCAATTCGTACGTGAGTTTCAAATTTAGATTAAAAATTAAAAAATAAAAAACTCAACATTGATTTAAAATGAAATTCAAATTCGCGAGCTAGCTGGATTTATTTGCACCATCAAGCTTCAGTTGGATTAGAGATGGCAATGGATTCGAGTTCTAACCGAACTTATCCTGCTTGGGGTGGGTTTGGAAAGTACAAACGGGTCTTCAGGTGAGTCTCGAGAGTTAGTTTTTAAACCACGAACCCACCCCAAACCCACCACGTTATAATATTTTACATATACAATTTTTTTATTATAGATATATTAATATAATGGATATTTGCATATGTATAAAAAAGATGGATGTTACATATATGCTCTATGTAAAAATAATAATATAATCATAATAAATATTTTATGCATTATTTTTCTAATTTATAAAAAGTTATGATGATATTATCTTTTTAATTTTTTTAATTTTTAAATCAATAAAATGGGAATAACAGGTTCAACTTGTCAAAATTTGAGTTCAAAACTACGCGGGTCTTGGATCCATAAAAATCTAGCCAGGACGAGTCCCAAAATTTGACAAACTCACCCCCAACCTGTTCAATTGCCATTTCTAAATTGGATTACTAAAACTTAGCTTACTCCACTCATGATTTAGGTAAACTCGTTTGTACGTTTAGCACAAAACATATTTCCATGTAAAGTGTTGTAGTCAATTGGACAACACGTGATTTCTGAAATCAGTAAACCTTTCTATTGTCAGCCTGCATTCACATCGCTGAATTCCCCAACAAAATAAGTTGCTCGAAGAAACAACGTAAAAATGGTGATGCAAGTGAATATCTACATACTACATACCCATAAAAACATTCATAAACAAAATCAAAACTAAGTTTCTTGATCTTACCAAGTTGTACAGTACCATGAACAAATCTTGTATACAGAGGCAGTTGGTAGAGTTTCCAATCTAAAACCACTGTAACAGAATACGAATAAATACTTGAGCAGGGACTAACCTTCTTTTCACTTTTTCTCTGCCTACTAATACAAAAACACTACAAAATACAACCTCTATGGGAGACCAACCTTTGATGCTATTTAAGGCTATGTTTACAGTATTTATGATGCTGATAGGTTAACGAATTTATCAAAATGGATGATGCCTAGTCTAAGTAAAGATTTAAGATTCTACAACTTTTATATTTTTGATAGTAAAAAGGAATCAAGAGAGGGGTGAATTGATCTTTTTCTCAATTTAATAGACACTTTTATTCCTTTGAAACTTTTTGTAAGAGGTTTGATAAATAGTTTTATAATAATCTAAATGGATAAAGTATATAAAAATTGCAAATAAAAAGAACACGATAATTTATAGTGGTTCGGCAAGCCTATGCCACTACCTAAGATGTAATCTTAGGATTTTTAACTTGCACTTATATTAAACACAAGTGAAGTTACAACAAAGACAAGATATAAGAAATCAATAACAAAAACCGACTTCCTCTATCGCAGAAACTTCTAACAGATTGGATCATGGAAGGCAAAAGCAAACTTCCAGCGCAATTTCCAAAGTAATATCCTATAGAGTTTTAGAGTAATATCTTGTAGAGTTTTGAACTTTGAGAAAAGGCTTAGTGCTTCTAACTTGAGACGTCTTCTATTTAAACAGACTTGTCTTCTAATGAAGTCTTTCCTTCAATATGCAGATTACCATGTAAAGAATCCAATGGCTACTTTCTTTCCATGTTGATCTTGTGTGATTGATTTGGTTGAACATTTTCCTTATTTATAGCAAGTACAACATGGAATAAGATTTATTTAACAAGATCATTGCAAAGAATCATAACCAAAACATATTCTGAGGAGAACCCAACAATCTCTCCCTTTTTCATGATGATTCATTTGCATATACGAGGTGCTCCCCCTGACTATGAGCTGTGGTACTGAAACACTATTTTCAAAGTTCTCAAAATAGGTTAATCTCAGTTATTGTAAGATGAGCATAGATAAGTTCCAACATTGAGCAACATAATCATATTACATAAAAAGAGATATTAAACTTCAATTAGCAGAATAATTCAATAGTCGAAATATCCATATCCCCTAAACAAAAGTTCCAGCATCACCAAGTTCAATTTCACAGAACAAGTACTAAACAGAAAGCATTAGTAAAAAAAAAATTAAGACAGAAAACATTAGGGTTCTATTTTCACATGACAAAGAAGGTTCCAGTTCATGACTAAGAGAAATAGCCATCTCCCTCTTTAGCATCAAAAAGGGGATAAAGAGAAGAGAAAGTTTAGGGTTTTTTTTTTTGCGATCAAGAAAAAAAGAGAAGCGAAAGGGATTCTTAGGCGTATTTTCCCTTTTTTGATTTCTGGGAGAATTAAAGCAGACACCTTCCTAGGAATTTAATGAGGATTTTTGGAAAGAATAGTCTGTTAACATTTGTTTTTTTAAATTTCAGCGGAAAAGAGATTATGCTCATCTGGTTCTTAAGAAAAGTGAAACGCTCGTCAGAAAGGGCCTTAGTGAAAATATCTGCCAATTGGAACTTAGTTTCCACAAAATTTATGCAAATAACACCACTAGAAACATGATCTTTTATGAAATGATGCCTTATTTCTATATGTTTAGTTCTAGAATGATGAACATGATTTTTTGTTATAGTAATTGCACTAGTATTATCACATTTTATAGGAATGTCGAAGAAATTCATATCGTAATCTTGGAGAGTTTGTTTCATCTAGAGAATCTGGGTGCAACAATTTCCAAGTGCCATATATTTTGCTCCCATTGTTGATAGTGTGACAACGCTCTATTTTTTGCTATGCCAACTTACCAATCTTTCTCCAAGAAATTGGTAGGTTCCTGTGGTACTTTTTCTATCGATCTTGCATCTTGCATAATCAGCATTAGAATATCCAACAAGAGAAAAGTGTTTTGAGCAAGGATACTAGATACCGAGGTGAGGAGATCTCTTTAAGTATCTTAACATTCGTTTGACTGCTCGAAGATGGGATTCCTTTAGACTTGCTTGAAATCGAGCACACAAGCTTGTTGAGAACAGAATGTCTGGTTTGCTTGCGGTGAGATACAGTAAACTTCCAATGATCCCTCGGCATATTATTTCATCAATTCTTCTTTCTTCTGGATTAGCCTCCAGTTTGGTATTTGGTGCCATGGAAATTGATGTTTCTTTGCAGTTTTCCATTCCAAATTTCTTGAGTAGCTCCTCTATATATTTTTCTTGGCATATGAATATTCCTGTGGAACTTTGTTTGATTTGCAGTCCAAGGAAGAAATTTAGTTCTCCCATGAGACTCATTTCAAACTCATTTTTCATGGAACTTGCAAATACTTCACAAAGAAAATTTTTAGTACTATCAAATATAATATCATCCACATAAATTTGTACCACCAACATTTCATCATCAACTTTGTTTATAACATAGGTGGTGTCAATGGTGCCCATGAAAAATCCTTTAGAGAGAACAAAACTGCTCAACCTTTCATACCAGGCCATGGGGGCTTGTTTTAAACTATATAATGCTTTAGATAGTTTAAAGACATGGTTGGGAAAATCACTATTTTCAAAACCTGGTGGCTGTTCAACATAAACCTCTTCCTTGATAAAATCATTCAAAAATGCACTCTTAACATCCATTTGAAAAAGCGTGAAGTTTTTGTAGGATGCATATGCAAGTAACACGTGGATAGATTCTAATTGTACTATGGGTGCATATGTTTCATCAAAATCAATACCTTCTTGTTGGGAATACCCTTTTTCAACGAGTCTTGCTTTGTTTCTTATCATGATTCCTTTCTCATCTAGTTTGTTTCAAAAAACCCACTTAGTTCCAATAACTGGTCTGTTAGTAGGCCTTTCTACCAAGTTCCACACATTATTTTTGTCAAATAGGGAAAGTTATTCCTTCGTTGCATCTTTTCAGTACCTATCATTTAGTGCTTCATGCAGATCAATAGGTTCTATGAATGATAAGAGAATTATGTTGCCAGTATCATGATCTTTTACCTTTGATCACATCATTATTCTTGCTTTTGGCTTCCCAATTATTTTATCAGTTGGATGACTCGATGCATGTTTGAACTTCCGCATTTTTTCTTTGTCTCCTTCATTGGAAGTTCCGCTTGGAATGTCATTAATGTTTCCTTCAGAACTTTCTTTTTTAGTTTCCTTCTCTTACTGGATTGCTACAATGATTCTATCAACACCTGCAAATTTTATGGTCAAGGTGTCTTTGGCAATAAGAGGATTAGTTTCATCAACAAGAACATGTATGGACTCTTGTATGGTTCTTTTCCTCTTATTGAAAACTCTAGAAGCTTTGCTGTGAACTAAATATCCCACGAATATGCCTTCATCTGATTTGGAATTGAATTTAGCAAGATGATCTCTATCATTCAGAATGAAGTATTTGCATCCAAATACACGAAAGTATGAGATGTTTTTGGTATTTTGCCATGCCACAGTTCATAAGGGGTTTTTTTCGGATAAAAGGTCTGAGAAAAACTCGATTGGCAATGTAACATATAGTATTTACTGCCTTCCCTCAAAATGATTTAGGTAACTCATATTTGGTTAACATTGTTCATGCCATTTCTTGAAGAATTCTGTTTTTTCTTTCTACCACTCCATTTTATTGTGGTGTTTTTTGTGCAAAAAAATTATGGGAATATACATTTTCATCACAGAAAATCATAAACTCATTATCATATTACTCCATTTCATGATCACTCCATATAGCTTTAATAAAATGCCTTTTTTCATTTTGAATTTTCTTAGTAAGGGCCACAAAAGATTTTAGAGCATTATTTTTGTGTGAAAGAAATCGAACATAGGGAAGATGTTTTCATAGGTCCAAAAAGATTTAGGTGAAGGAGATCAAGGGGTTTTGATAAGGATATGTCATTAATAGGTTTGAAAGATGTTTTGATTTGTTTTCCCTTAATGCATGCATCACATATTTTATTTTTGACAAATCCAATCTTGGGAATCCCTTTAATGAGATCCTTTTTAGCAAGATGATCAAGTAGTTTCATATTTGCATGCCCAAGTCGTCTATGCCATGTCCAACTAGAATCTTTTGAAGCTACTAGACATTCAACATTTTGGCTAGACAAATCATCCAGGTTAATGCAATAAATGTTTCTATCCCTAATAGCAGAAAAAATGATTTTGTCATCCTTTGTAACAATGCAATGTAAGGGTTGGAATTGTACCTGATATCTGCTGTTGCACAACTGGCTAATGCTTAAAAGATTATGTTTCAGACTATCTACCAGCTAGACATTCTCAAAGGAAGTTCCATCAATTTTTCCAATAGTTCCTTTACATATGATTTTACCTTTTGTGTTGTCAACAAATAGGACATTTCCCCTACTGAATTCCTGCAAGCTTGTGAAAAATGATCTATCTCTGGTCATATGTTTGGAACATCCGCTGCCCAGATACTATTTGTTTTTTTTGTTTTTCTTGAATGGATCCTGCATCACAATTTGTCATTATTTTAGGTACCCAAGTAATACCAAGTCCTTGTTTGTTAGACTCTGGAATTCATATGTATTTAGTTCCAATGCCATTCCTTATCAAACATCTGTAGTAAACATGACCTTTTCTTCCACAAGTATAACAGACTTTTTGTTTTCTATTTCCAAGATATTGAGATTTGGGTTCACCTATTTTCCTTTTTCCTTTAATGGTTCTTTTCAAGTTGTAATTCTCTTCTAGCATAAAGAAATTTTCATTTTCAAGCTCGTGAACTTTCCTAACAAGCCTATTTCTATCATCTATGTCCTTCTTAATTATTTTGTTATAACTTTGAACAAGTTCAATGTTTTTACCAAGAATATTTTTTATTTGATAGTTTAGAGAATTTATCTCATGTTGAAGTTCAATTAATTGATTTTGAAATTCCTTATGCAATCTAGTATTTTCACATTCAAAATCATTGGAACTTGTTTTGGAAATAAAAGTTACCTGTCGATCAGCCATAAGACAGTTGTCCTCATTATCGAATTGATCAAAATCTGAATCATCCCTTGTGATGGGCATTGCTCTGGATTTGGAACTTTTATCTGGTTTGGAATGTCTCTTAAGTTTTGGACAGTCGGATCTCTTGTGGCCAACTTCATAACATTCATGGCAAATAATTTGTTCAGGTGGTTGGTAGTTAGTGCTGTCTCTATTGGAACTTGATTTGTTGTCTCTATTGAAGCAATTTCTTGCTTGAATTAGTTGTTTGAGACGTTTTGTGATCATTGCTATTTCATCATTCAAGGTGTCCTCATCCAGATCCCTTGAATCTTCGTTCTATCAATTTGTTCTGAGTTGAATGCAATATTTTTCTTAATTCTGCCTTCGAAACTTTCTTATTTTGATAGAAGTGTTATCTAATGAGAACTGAGTGATCCAATGAGCTCTTCCATTGACAGAACTTCCAAATGTTTTACCTCATGTATTGCAGTGACCTTTGGTCTCCACTCCCGAGGTAAGGATCACAAGATTTTCAAACTTGCTCACTTTCTGATATGACTTTCCCTAGTGCAAACATAGGGTTGACTATCTTCATGAAGCGTGCGTACATTTAGTTGATTGATTCACTTGTTTTCATGGAGAACATTTCGTATTGGTGAGTAAGTAAAGCAATCCTTTCTTGTTTTACATGACATGTTCCTTCATAAGTGACTTGAAGTATGTTCCACATCTCATTTGCATTGGAGCATGTGCTGATGACTATATTATATTCTTCTTTAATCAGGGCACAAGATAGGATATTCTTGGCTTTGGCATTCATGGACAACATTCTTTTATCTTCTGTAGTAAGTTCTATTATGCCTTTAGGAGACATGTTTTTGGTAGTTGGAACAAGTGGTCCATCAATGATTATGCTCCATAAGTCATAATGAAGAGCTATGATAAACTCTTCAATTTGATTCTTCTATGTGGAGTGGTTTCTTCCATTGAATAGCAGTAGACGAGTATGTGATTGTCCTTCTTTATAAACATCAAAACTAGAAGTAGCCATTAGAATCGATTGAACTCAAGTTGCTTAGAACTTATTGTATGAGCCCCAATGCTCAGATGCCAATTGATAGTAAAAAGAGATCAAGAGAGGGGTGAATTGATCTTTTTCTCAATTGAATAGACATTTTTATTCCTTTGAAATATTTTGTAAGAGGTTTGATAAACAGTTCTATAATAATCCAAACATATAAGGTATATAAAAAATGCAAATAAAAAGAACACGATGATTTATAGTGGTTCGGCAAGCCTACTTCACTACCTAAGATGTAATCTTAGAATTTTTAACCTGCAGTTATATTAAACACAAGTGAAGTTACAGAAAAGACAAGATATAAGAAATCGATAACAAAAAGCAACTTCCTCTATTATAGAAACTTCTAACAGATTGGATAATGAAAGGCAAAAGCAAACTTCCAACGCAACATCCAGAGTAATATCCTGTAAAGTTCTGAACTTTGAGAAAAGGCTTAGTGCTTCTGACCTAAGACGTCTTCTATTTAAATAGACTTGTCTTCTAATGAAGTCTTTCCTTCAATATGCAGATTACCATGTAAAGAATCCAACGGCCACTTTCTTTCCATGCTTCCGAATGATTACTTTCCTTCCTTCTATAAAGCCATAATTAGAGCAAACTATTTGCTGATCTTGTGTGATTGATTTCGTTGAATATTTTCCTTATTTATAGTAGATACAACATGGAATAAGATTTGTTTAACAAGATCATTGCAAATGATCATAATTAAAACATCTTCTGAGGAGATCCCAACAATTTTTAATTCAAGTGTGGGCCTATTTAATAGAATATAATAGTTTAATTTAAACTGATTGTTAATGATTAGTTTGTTAATAATTGTGAATCATAATTATTTTCTGAAGTATTGATTATAATCGCTGCACCCAAAAAATAAATATATATTTACTTAAACATAATATAAATTTTAATACTAACAAGCAAAATTCAATTATTTGCCTTTCCTAGATGGAGCTATCAGTTATGCACTTCTAGTACTTCTACACATAGGGAACAACTTCATTTATTGGACTTCAAAATGGGATTTATGCCAATGAAATTATCCCAAAATCCACACATTTTTCCTAGGAAGTTGAAAAATGTATCTTCTCGGACCACATTCAAAGTATCGTTGGGAAAGGACACAACTCAGTTAGGGCCCATTTGGCTTTATTTTCATTTTCATTTTTCATTTTCATCATTTCTAAAATTTAAAAAATTAGTTAGTGGAAATGAGTTGAAAATGGGTTTGTATATAGATAGATTGTTGAAAATATAATAATTATGCTAGTTTTAATAGGTTGTACGTGGAGAGAAGTAAAAATAATATAATAGAGAGAGAAAATATATAGGTTATTAGGAGAAGATATATAGGTTATTGGAGAATGCGTTTTGAAAATGAAAATAAAAATGATATTAGATGAAAATATGTAAAAAGTGATGTGCTTCATTTTTGAAAGAGTAGAAAATGTAAAAATGAGCTTTGAAAATGAAGCCAAGAGGGCCCTAACTCGACCTAACCATGCCAAAGTCAAGAGTTCGATTTGTACCTAATAACCAATTGAAAGTTTTTAATTTGGTATTGCAATTTTTTTTAAAAAAATTGATATTAGATTCGATTTTATACAAATAAATCATATCATACTAGTGTAGTAAAACCATTTATTATATATTACTTTACTATAATATATAGTGCCAATGCGCATGTTTTACCGTGCGTGAGTCATTTTTTTTTCCTCTGTTTTTTAATGTCCAAAATGGCGTCGTTTTGGACTCTTGTGCTTTATGAAATTGCACATTTTGTTGTGGCTAATGTTCATAGATTTGTCTATTTGTTGAATGGTTAGAAGAAAATGCCTTATTCTTGATTTTTTTATTGGAAAATAAAATATCAAAATTAGACATCACGTGCCTACCCGTAATAATGAACTTGGATCTACTATCAGAAATTCAATGCGTGAAAAGATTGTTCCCACCAGGCACTCCATATTACTACTTCTTTATACCTCCAAAGTTTTCTCATACTGCTTCTTTCTTCTTCGTTCAATTTGTTAAAGATGCAAGAAGTGGAGCATTTAATTGTTTCCTTGTTCTTCAGTCAATTTGCTAGGTAATTTTTCTTTCTCAGCTTTCACTCCTTTTTTTTTTTGTTTACTTTATTTAGAGAAGAAGTTTTATATTGTTTTCTATGGTATATATGACTATGTTTTATGGTTTCTACAGAAGTTAAGATTTTGAGAGGGAAGTTTTTGTTTTCTCTCACAAAAAAAGATTTCTATATATTTTTGATGATATATGACTTTGTTTTAGGTTTTTGTAGAAGCTAAAATTTTGTGAGGGAAGAAGAAGATGAGGCTGATTTCCTATAGAAATTTTGAGTATGACACTCGGCAATCTAATTTGGAGCAATTGTTATTTATATAAGAGTTGAACTCATTGAACTCATAGACATGAAATCTGGTAATTCTATTTTTTTTTTAATTTTCTACAAAGATATTTCATTTTTATTTTTTTTCCTTTTTTTCTATTGCGGTTTTGGTTAGGCTGTCTAGAAGATAGTGGTACATGGGAGAAAATGAGCGATGGATGAGTCGGGTGGGCTATTGCCAAGTAGGCTTTTGCTGGAGATAGGCCCATGCATGTGGGTCCTCAATGCACATTGATGGTGAAGAGCAAATGAGAGGATTGCAGAGCTCATTGCCTACATTCAGCAGAATCAAATGTTCGAGAAGTGCAGAAATGCTGTTGTAGATTATGTACAATGACTCGAAGTGCTCCCCCTGCTAAATGGGTGGAATGATTTTGATGTATTGTTTAGTAGCTTTTGAAGTCAAATGCTATTGTTTTGAATGGTTGTTCATTTTTCCTAAAAATTGATCTGTGTCTATGGCGGTCCTGGAGTTTGATAATGATTAAAGGTTTTCTTATTCAAAATGTTTTTTGCATTTTACGTATAAAGCATGAAATGTCTTTAATTCGTAGCACATTTATTTTTAGTTACTTGATGCAAGAAGCTAATATCTACATATAATGGCCAAAAGATTGATAGGTCATGGTGATTATTCAGTGTCTTGAAATTTAAATTGAATTTGATATTCTAATGAGTGGCTTTTGTGAAAGAGGAAAAATTCCAATGTTTGTTCTAGATGGAGTACCCACTATGACATCTTTTGAGACTATGAATAATATTAGTCTGTCAATGATATTACCTGGAATGCTTTCCCCCTTACAAGTCTTTATGAATGGTGTCCTAGGTCTTTTTTAGTGATATGCATGCTCGATTCTCCTTGTGGTTCTTATTGTTATTTTTTGTTTACCTTTTTCATTGCCAAAATTCTATATCTCTGGGTCTGTACCCTTAAAGAGTTATCTTTTGCTCTCAATATATGGTATACTAACATATGTCTTTTAACCATATTTTGAGTTTTCATGTTCTCGTTGAAGTTTGAATTCTACTGAGCTATTAATTTTCTGTGCAATGATAGGTAAAGAATATGTGCAGGAGGTTGAGAGGACAAGCAAAGCTCTTGGAGCCCTCATCTCTTCCAAGATTTGTGCCCCTATCATGCTTTATTTGGCATAAGTATTCCAGGAAATCTTACTATATCATGTTATCATAAGAATATTATTTTTCTCTTTCCATTCCGTTAGATCTTAGTTTACAATAGATAATTAGCTGACATATTCTTTTCTTTTTTTGTTAGTGTTGGCAATTAGTTAGGGATTTGTTTTCTTACTTTTTGTGACGCATGACTCCCATGCTTGCTGTATATATACACATGTATTGTTCATTCATGAATAACACACAAATATATTTCCTTCTTATGCTCTGGTTTAGCTTCAAGGCTCCTTCATTTTCATCTGTATTTTTCTCCCTGCAATTCCAAGTTTACAATATGGTATCAGTAGTATATCCCTTTATTCCATTTTAATCTTCCCTATCCCTTCTTTTTTTCTTTCTTCTTTTCTCTTGTGTGCTCTTCTCTTTCTCCAATGGTTGCTCCTATCGGCGAAGATCCTGTGAGCCCATGCTTTATTCATCCAGCAATGGTTAGGGCCTATCCTCGTTTCTCAGCCTATTCAAGGAGATAACTATGCATCTTGGAGTAGATCCATAGTCATTGCTCTTTCCATAAAAAACAAACTAGGTTTCATTCGCGGTCAATTCCTAGACCTCCTATTACAAAGGTTTCTCTTCTACAGGCTTGGAATTGCAGCAACAATATTGTCATTAGTTGGCTTCTCAACTTTGTCAACAAAAAAATATCCGCTAGTCTCATTTTCGCCAATTCGGCTATGGATAAGTGGCTCGACCTCAAGGAACGATTTCACCAGAGCGACGGCCCTAGAATTTTTCAACTCCATCGTGACTTGATGAACCTCACTCAAGGTTCTAATTCCATTGTTATCTACTTTACAAAGTTGAAGATCTTATGGGAAAAACTTTCTAACTTCTGATCATCTTGTACTTGTGGGTTCTGTTCTTGTGGTGGTTTGAAAAACTTTAGTGCTCACTTCCAATCCGAGTATGTTATGAGCTTTTTAATGGGTCTCCATGACTCCTACTCTTATATTCAAGGTCAGATTTTAATGTTGGGTCCTCTTTCCACAATCAATAAAGTTTTCCTTGGTGGCTTAAGAAGAAAAACAATGCCAACTTGGTGTCCTTACCCCTACTACTCCATCTGATATTAACAACTCCATGGCTTTTCATGTGAAACATCTACCCTAAAAATAACCCATAGGTCCGCCTCCTTGCCAACATCGTCCCTGCTTTACCTACTGCAATACCATAGATAAATGCTACAAAATCCATGGCTATCCACCCAATTTTAAACCTAAACTACGACCATCTCCTACTACCCTCCCGCCACCATCTCAAGTTCACCAGCTTTCTGTTGATAACCCTCCCTTTGCTCATCCTGCCAGCAATTTACCTCAACATCTTAATGAAGCCCCATGCCAATAGCTTCTCAACCTCCTTTCTTTATAGCCTCTACCTCCACCATCTTTCATCACCCACATTCCAACTACTGCCACTATAGGTATATCTCTCTTTCGCCTTATGCTTAAATCATTGACTCAAGCTCTACCACTCATATTTGTGTCAACATTTATGCTTTTCCTTACATAAAACCTATTGGTCGCTGCAATGTTAATCTGCCAACTCACGCCTCTATTCCAACCAACTTTGTGGGGACAATATCCTTGGAGAATGATCTTATTTTACATCATGTTTTCTTCATTCGTAAATTAGGTTACAATCTTATCTTCGTTAGTTCCATTATAAATGATACATCACTTACTATTTTTTGTTCTTTTCTAGTGACTGTCTCCTTTAGGACTTACTAAGCCAGAGGACAATTGGCAAAGGTAGTAACCTTGGGGGTCTCTATATTTTGTCCGCCTCTTCCTCTTCACCTCCATCTTTTATCAACTTCATCACTATGGATACTTGGCATCAACAGTTAGGCCACCCTTCTTTCCACCGCCTTGATACCATGAAAAATCTACTGCACCTAGATCATACTTCTTGTAATAACAATATTCCTTATTATGTTTGCCCCTAGAAAAATAGCAGCAGCTGCCTTTTATTTCCAATGATCATAGAACATCTTTCTATTTTGAGTTAATACATGTAGACATTTGGGGCCCTTTTCACACTATTGCTCATACGGGACATCATTATTTCCTTATGTTGGTTGATGATCATAGTAGATTTACATGGCTCTTTTTATTAAAACTTAAATATGATGTCTCAAGTGTCATCCCACGATTTTACAACATGATATATACGCTGTTTAATGCCAAAAGTAAAGCCTCACGAACTAATAATGCCAAGGAATTTGCCTTAACTAATTTTTTCTCCAAAAATGGGATCTTAAATCAACTATCTTCCATCAAATGTCCGCAATGATACTCTGTTGTGGAACAAAAACACCAACATCTATTAAATATTGCTTGCGCCCTTTATCTCCAAGACTTTATTCCCTTAACCCTTTGGAATGAATGTGTTCTCACTGCCACATACCTTATTAATCGCACTCCATCACCTTTCTTGGATAATAAAACACCTTATAAAATCCAATACAAAGCTCCAACCAACTATTCTTACTTTCGAGTTTATAGGTATTTTGATTTTGCTTCAACCATTCCCAGCCAACGCACTAAATTTACTCCCTGAGCTTGTCTATGTGTGTTCCTTGGTTACCCCCATGGCACTAAAGGCTACAAGCTATATGACGTGCTCCATAAACAGCTGCTCATATTCAGTGATGTCATTTTCCACGAGATAATATTCCCTTACCACACCATCCCATCTTTTCATGGTAAATCGAGCCTTTTCCCAATATTAGTTTGCATGTTCCTTTCTCCGTTATCAACACTCCCTAACCAGGTCTCTCTTATACATCCCCTCCCCTTCGTCACTTTTTTCGGCCTCATCGTGCCCCGTCTTACCTAATTGATTTATATCTCTACAATCTATCCCATGCCTCTTCCATTTGGATTGCATGTCTTCTTTCCAACTATATCTCTTGTGAGTCCCTATCTCCAACACACAAATATTTCATTTTCAGTGTTTCCTCTAGTCCTGAGCTGCGTTCCTATACTGAAGCTATCCATTGTCCCCATTAAAAGGATGCCATTAGAGCTGAACTTGATGCTATGGATTCTAACAAAACTTGGTCTATTGTTCCCCTTCCCCTAGGTAAATGGTCTATCGATTGCAAGTAGGTTTTGAAGACTAAATTCCATTCTTATGGTACTATTTAGCATCATAAGGCCTAGCTAGTTGCAAGGGTTATAAGCAACAAAATGGTGTGGACTTTCTTGATATTTTCTCTCCCATGGTGAAATTGGTGAATGTTAAAATGCCTCTTGCCCCGGTTGCAAGTCAGTGCTGGTATCTCTTTAAATTAGACATCAATAAAGCCTTCTTGAATGGTGATTTGTTTAATGAGGTGTTCATGGATATTCCACCTAGTTATAGTAATTATTATTCTCGTCATCCTATTGCTAAGATAGTTTGCAAACTACATAAATCAATTTATGGTTTGAGATAGGCCTCGCGACAATGGTTTGAGAAATTCTCGGATTCACTTATATAGTTTGGTTTCAAACAGGCACATTTTGATTACTCTTTATTTACTAAGGGTACTGGTCTTCTTTCATTGCACTCCTGGTGTATGTTGACGATATCATTTCTATTAAATCTCATCTCAGCCGCTTATTCAAACTTAAGGACTTTAGCCAACTCAAATATTTTTTGGTTTGGAGATAGCTATATCATCCATTGGATTTGTGATTTCTAAGTGCCACTGTGCCCTCCAGTTGCTTGAAGATACTGATTTTCTTGGCTGCAAATCTTCTGCAATCCCTATGGATCCTAATGTCCAACTTTCTTGCACTGACGAAGATCTATTACCTGATCCTTCTCAATATCACACTCTTATAGGCCGTCCTTCACATCTCATTGTTTCCCTCCAGATATCACCTTCGCAGTTCATCATCTCATTCAATTCTTAGCTTAACCGTGACTTTCTCACCTCCATGCGGCACATTATCCCCTCTGCTATTTAAAAGAAAACCCCGGCTAAGGTCTTTTCTTCCCAGCTTTGTCCTTGACTCAGTTATAAGCTTTTGCCAATGCTAATTGGGTCTCCTGCAAAGATCCTAGAAAGTCTGTTACAGGATTTTGCATTTTCCTTGGTGATGCCTTAATCTTTTGGCGCTCCAAGAAATAATCCATCATCTCCAGGTCTTCCATGGAGGCAGAATATCAAGCATTGGCTTCCACGATAAGTGAGCTGCTTCGGTTGCGTCAGTTGCTTTCAGATTTTGGTTTCTCATCTAATTCAGCAAGCTTATTATTTTGTTATAATTAGGCTACCGTTCATATCGCTTCAAACCCTATCTTCCATGAATAAACTAAACATATCGACGTGGATTGTCACTTCATTGGGGAAAAATTAACTTCTAGATTAATTAAGCTTCTTCTTGTTCGCTCGCATCACCAACTTGCCGATATCTTCACCAAAGCTTTTGCTCGAGGTCCTCTCAGTGATCTCCTTTCCAAGATGACTATAAAAGACATTTACAGTCCATCTTGAGGGGACGTCTTACTATATCATGTTTTCATAAGAACATTATTTTTCTCTTTCCATTCCATTAAACCTTAGTCTACAATAGGTAATTAGCTGACATATTCTTTTATTCTTTTTTGTTAGTGTCAGCAATTAGTTAGGGGCTATTTTCTTGTTTTCTGTGACGCGTGACTCCCATGCTTGCTATATATATACACATGTATTCTTCATTCATGAATAACACAAAAATATATTTCCTTCTTATGCTCTGGTTCAACTAGAAGGCTATTTCATTTTCTTCTGTATTTTTCTCTCTGCAATTCCAAGTTTACAACAGGAAAAAAAGAATTTATTTTATCCATCTATTGCAATGCAAACTGATTACGTTGTAGATTTTGTCAAATATTGTAGACCAAAAATCCAATGATCAGATCTCCACTATGCATTATTAGTAAGAATCAAATCTTGCTTCACTTCATCGGTTCATCCCAGCATATGTAATTATCACTCATCTTTCTCATGCATAAATGTGCTTGTGTCTTAATCCAGGGATTAATTACTGAATCTAGATGTTTGAATTGACTTTTTAGAAAGACACGCTGCACAAATTCCTTATGATTTTGATGGAAGTGTTTTTATTTCCAATCAACTGGCCTTGGTTCCTTGTGAACTATGATTAAAAACTGTTAATATTGATTACAATTCACCAGGAAAATATGTCCTTGGTGTCAAATTTTGGCACCTCCAGATCATTTTTAGTTGTTTTGTGGGATTTGAGAACCGAATGATCTAAACTTGCCTTTGTACTACATAAAGTGTTTAAAATATTATTACCAAACTTGGAAATAGCTATTTTGAGCTTAGATAATTTACATGTGCTAGGATTATATAGGTGGCATGATGCAGGCACTTATGATGCAAAAATGAAAGACTAGAGGTCCCAATGATTCAGTTAGAAATGAGGCTGAATATAGGTATGCTGCAAATAATGCATTGAAGATTGCAATTGATCTTTGTAGTGAGTTGATATCTTCTTCATGCCTACTCTTTTTATCTCAACTACTAACACTAAGGTTCTTTAGTTGGGGAAATTAGTCTTCTGTTAGCAACTCATCACTTTTTCTTCATGGATAAACTATAATTTCCAGCAAATACTCTCCCCTGTGATACATATTAATTCTAATATTGCCTTTGATAGCCATCTTATCTATATTTTTAGTTAGTCATAATGAGATAGATTGTATTGGTTTGGTGTGTAATTATATATCTAAAATAATTATATAGTTTGAAGATTCTGAATAACAAGATATGGATACTATTGAAAAATTAGAAAGGTCGAGGTGTGATGTTTCATCCTGATAAGGATTGATGGGATAAAAAAAAGACTAGAGATACTTATGTGAAACAAATACTAAAGCCAAGAGATAACTAATATTTTATAGCTCTCTTAGTAGAATTTCTTCCTGTGTATTTTTTTCATTGCATTATCTCTTTATTTTCTGATACATGTCAGATAACGTAGCATCATAATCCAAACTTTTGATGATGCTGATTAGATATGTAAAATAGTGAGTTTCTCTATCTAAATCCTAGAGCATTTTCTCATAACATAAAAAAAAAAAAAAGAAGAAGAAGAAGAAGAAAAATAATACATGCACACAATACCTACAAACATTTAAGATTTTTTCTTATGCTATTTTTATTGTTTTATTTTTGTCTAAAGAAGTTGAAAGCAACGCAATTGTCTAATGAGACTTCTATTTTGGTGTTAATACACTTTGTAAAGTTTATTTACTTAGAATTGATCATAGCATTGGAAGATATCTTTATGTGTGAAATTATTTTATTTTATTTTTTATTGATTTATCACCTTATATGCTAAAAGTTGTGACTATTGATTTGCACTTCTTACCATTATCAAGATGATTATTATGGAGACAAAGATTATAGGAGTGTGTAGGGATTTGCTTTTGGTTGTGAATTCTTGCTGGTTTTGCAGCAGAGGTTGGAGGATCTCTTTCTTTTTCCTCTACTATTTGTGGTCATAATAGGTTTTTTTTTTTATACACACGCACATCAAGAGTCTGTTAGGGCTCGAACTCCTGACCTCCCACATTATGTGGGAGACTTATGCCGCTGGGCCACAGGCCACTCAGCTCATAATAGGTTAATGTTAAGGTGTTTATTATTTTATTATTCTCTCATCTCTTTCTTTAGTCTTTAATTGAGTATGTTGAAAGAAAGATGATCTTAACGTATATTTTAAGTTCTAAAATATCCTTAATATCTTACTATTATTAGATCTCCTTGCTCTGACTCACATATGGATAAATATACATTTTTTCTCAGTTAGATGTAAGAATTAATTTGGTTTCTTGGGACTTCCACATTGGATAAGTAACCCATCTGCTCCCCATTCTCATTCTCAATTTGGTGCATTTATTTTTCTGTTGATCGCTTTTCCTCTAATGTTTATTTAATATGTGCTCTCTATGGTTGTCATTTCTTCTAAACTGCACATCTGATATCTTGATGTTTTGTTCATATATATAAGAAGGTTTTGTTATAAAAATAGAGAAAGCTTTGCAAATTGAGGTATAATTTTAAAGTGTTGCAGAAGCTGATTGAAAAATATTGTAATCAAGTTTACTTGTTCGACTTGGTTGTTGTTAGTTAACTTTTTAAACTTAAAAACCTGAGGTTATGTTGATATTTATGTATTACTGATGGGAGACAAAGCCTATACTTGTTCAATCATTTTTACTTTCGATGCTACTTGTTTTATAATACATGTTAATATAATGCAGCATAATTATGGACTCACTTCTAATTTGCAGGTTTTTATTTTATTTATTATGGTTTAGCAAACTACGTAAACCTGCACAATGATGTCAGTAAGTTAATAAATATTTACTAGATAAATATGTTTCTCGTTTTGCTGCTACATGCATGTTATTTCAGTGTCTTGTTATTACTAAATATGTATAATGATGTCTAGAGTAATTTTGTTTCATTTATTTTTACAATTAAGCACATTTAGCTGTTTCAATTTTTGAAACCTATTTTTATTTATTTCTAGGAATTATGTAAATTTTTGCCTTACAAAGAATTTTTAAATAATTAATATTAATTAACTATTATGGATATCAATTATTATTTTATATATTTTTATTTTTTTAATAGATAATTAACATAAAAAATATTTTATTACATATCTTCTTCACGAGCATAGCGCGGTGCAACTCTATTAATATGTGTGTGTATATATTCTTTTATATTAATTTTATTGAGCCATTGACTGATTTTGGTAAAATTGAAGTTGTCCTGAATTATCCTCAATTTGGAAATTAAACTCTCTCTCTCTCTCTCTCTCTCTCACTCTCACACACACACACACAGTACACCTATTCTGGTATAATAAAATTTTAGAGGTTAGCTTACTATAATTTCATTGAATGTAAAATCCTACTTACAGGCTTGACAGGGATGGCAAATGAGTAGGTTGGGTTTGGTTGGATCTTTATGGATTTGGCTCAAAATGGATTTGGTTCAAAATGGGTTGGGTTGGGCAGGGTTTGGGCGGGTTCAAAAAAAAAAATCATAATTTTTTGCTAAATATATTACTACATTATTTTATTAAATTATGATTTTTTTTATCTTTATTTTACATATATTAATTAATTATTATTAACAAAAAGAAGATAATGAATAAAGTGAAAATTCTAGTAACTCAAAACTCTTTAGTTGTAATTACAAAATGCAAACACAATATTTATTTGGCATAAATTATAAACATTAGAATATGTAAAAAAAGAATTCTTAATTCTTATTAATTATTTATTAATTCTCATTTACTCCATTATAGTCTAACTCTCTTTTCATTTGAAATTTTACTCTACTATAATTAAACTCTCATTTCAATTAAATTTCATAAAAGAAAGAAAGGTACTCTTAATTACAAATTTTGAAAATTTCATAATAAACCTCCACTTCTATTTCCTTAAGATAATATGATCTTCAAATAAAGAAAATAGATTGTGATCTCATTAATATCTGTATCTATACTATAAATTATGACATTGATATGGGATAGCCCAAGTGGCTCGGCCCAAACTCTATGGGTCCAAAGATGCAGCACCAAGCCCATCTTGCACCCAGGGCCCAATGGCACTATCGACCCTAGTCGACCTCGAAGATCCGACGGCGTGCCCAGGCAAATAAGCACTTGACCAGGCCTCGTACAAGGCTACGGGTTGATATATCGGCCCGCACCGCTAATCCGTGCTCCAATCCACTGTCAGGTCGATCATTCCTCCGACCAGAGAAGTCGGCAGAGCACAGTACCACCTCTGCCGTATTAAATGAACTAACAGACGGCATGCTTCCGCATTAATAGCGCATGCCGCCCCATTACCGCTTGGCGCAGCAGACGCATCAACAATGTCCTACCTTATCCCTAAAACCTAGGAAGGCAGCCATTTGGAATAGTACATGGATGGAAGATGACTAATGGCTCATCATGCAAGAACAAGAGTCCTCCCTACACATCTAGGGTATCTCAGATAAATCCCCAGGGAAAGAAGGCTATAAATACCCCCCACTCCAGCCTTTCAAAGGTATGCTCTCATATATATAAAAAGTCTCCACTCTGGTGCTCATATTATCTAGTCAACCCGTATTGACTTGAGCGTCAGAGTGCCTAAGCCGAGGGCTCTCGGCTAGCCTGATGTTTGCTAGTGATTGTAGGATTCAACCTATCTATACTTGTTTATCGACCAGAGAGGTCGAACTTCATCGGAACATCTACCTGATCTAACCTTCAGCGGATTCCACCCTCATCATTTGGCGCAATCTATGGGAAACTTGAGTCCGCTATCGACAATGGTGAACATCAGGCGAGCCCCCTTAGGAAGGGAAGAAGATAGGAGATCCAGATCTCCCCCACCTAGATTTCAGCAAGAACGGTCTAGCGCCCAGCCAGAACCAGTGGTCACTTTGACCATGCCTCAATTGATGCAGCTTATTAATTAGTAGATTTCAGCACAGATTTTAGCTCAACTATCGACTGCCTTGAATCGACACACCACCTAATCGGAGCTGGCGACTAGTGCAACACCACAACCCACGGTCCCAGAGGGAAGACAACCCAAAGAAAACTTTGAACGACCAGAATCTAAAAGGCAGCCATCGAGGCGCAAAATGAACCCAGGCCATTTTCTAAGAGAAATGGCTCGGCCCCTGCCCCGTGAGGAGGTGACGAATTCTATCAACCATGGTGTTCGACCCATTCGAGCCCCGCAGCGTGATAGGGTTGAATGCTCTAGATCCCGCATAAACAGACATACATCCAGGCGAATAAAGAGGAATGGAAAGAGGTATCCCACCAAGTACAACAATTAAACCGATGACTGAAGGAGATCTTGAGGAGAAACATGGAAAGGTTACCCCACCAAAAGGGACCGCAGAGGCTCCGAAGAGAAAGAGACTCCTCCTTCATCTAAGATATCATCGACGAGCGCATTGCTGTCGATATCAAAATTCCAACCGGCTTACCTAGATACAATGGCTCGACTGACCCGAACGAACATTTAATGCAGTTCGAGCACATGATATAGCTGCATGGACACAACAAGTACATCCACGCTAAGATGTTGGTGACCACCTTTCAAGGGATCATACTCGATTGGTTTGTGAAATTAGAACCGGTGTCGATATACTTGTATGACCAATTGTTCGACAAATTTTTGCACCAGTTTGCGAGTAGGAGAAAAGCCAAACTCCCTCACACCCATTTGCACATAGTAAAGCAGAACGAGGGAGAATCCCTCTGAGACTTTTTCACCCGATTCAACACGGAGGTGTTAAAGATCGACAACCTGAGAATCAAATTCTTGATCGACGTGTTATTACTGGGCCTCAGGCACAGGGAATATGTGAGCAACCCAGATCGATGGAGGAACTTCTCAACTTCACATAGAGGTACATGACCTAAGAAGAGATGAACAAGTTGAAATACGATAATCTGGAGGTCGACAAGAGAAAAAATAAGGAGAAAGATGAGCGTCAGGTCAGAGAGGGACATCGATCCCCCATAAAATGCTTCCACGACTACACTCCGCTCAACCTCCCAAGGAAGGAGGTTTTGTTTGCCATTCAGCACGATAATCTGCTCAAAAAACCTAAAAAGCTCATAGAGACAGAAGCCATGAAAAAATAAAAAAAATATTACCATTTCCATAAGCCGAAAGGGCACGACACAGAAGATTGCTTCAACTTGCAAGATGAGATCAAAAGACTGATTAGGTAGGGCCATCTAAAAAATATGTCGAAGAGCAGGCCAGGTGCGAAGAGGGCATAACCGATTGGACTTCCCATAGAGAAAGGTTGGCCAGCTCAAGGAGAGAAAACAAAGGAAAAAGACCTGCCCAAGAATTTCACTTGCCCATTCGAGGAGTTATTGATATGATCGCGGGAGGTCCCACTGGGGGGATTCCAGGAACACAAGGAAACAAACCCAAAGACAGCTAGAGTCGACCAAACTACCTAAGGTCGAGACAGTGTTCTAGCTCTCCACCAGCACGAAGCTAATCTCCTTTAGCGACTCAGACCTCGACCATATGGAGAAAAATAGAGTCGACAGAAAAATAGACTGCCCCATGGTGGCAACACTGGAAATAGTCAACTTTGAGATCAGAAAGATATTGGTCGACAACGACAGCTCCGTGAACATAATGTTCTTGTCCACACTCAACAGAATGAAATTGGGGGAATTAAAATTTGATCCAGTCAGAACACTACTGGCCGGATTCGGAGGGTCGAAAATTATCCCGAGGGATCTATCAACCTCTCCACAACATTTGGACAGGGTCCCCAGAGCAGAACCTTGATGATCAACTATTTGGTGGTCAATGCTCCATTCACCTACAATATCATCGTTGGTCGATTACCCTAAACGACTTTAGGGCCATTATCTCTATATACCATATGAAGATTAAGTTTCCAACCCCAGTAGGAGTAGGAGAACTTTTATGTAATCTTAAGGATACATGGTGTTGTTATACCATTTCCATCGAGTCCAACGAACAGAAGAAGCAACCTCAACTGGGGCCCTCGGTGGACACCCTTGTAGCAAAACCTAAGGAAGGACCTTCATCTAAGATAAGAAAGTTGGAAGACACCCGAGTCGAGCCTGTTGGGGAATTCAAAACCATAAAGCTGGAACCTGGAAACCCCGACAAAACCACTAGGGTCAGAAGTGATATGGGCGACCATTTGGAATACCTCATAGTCAATTTTCTTCGATGAAACATTGATGTGTTTACATGGAAAGCTGCTGACCTCCAAGGAATCGACCCAAATGTCATCATCCATCGACTTAACATGGACCCCACCCACAAGCCAGTAAGGTAAAAGATGAGAACTTTCAATGCGAAGAGGTCCCAAATCATCGAGGAGGATGTCAACAAGCTTTTAGAGTCAGGATATATTGTAGAAATTAAATACCCCTCTTGGCTTTATAATGTTGTACTCATCCCCAAGAATGAGGGAAAATAGCGAATGTGTAACGATTTCATTGACTTGAATAAAGCTTGCCCTAAGGATCATTACCCCTTGCCTCATATAGATTATTAGTAAATTATACTGCTGGATGTGAGTTATTGAGCATGATGGATGCCTTCCAAGGCTATTATCAAATATTTATGGCACCCGAGGATAGGGATAAGACCTCTTTCATCGTCCCCACTGGAGTATATTATTTTTTAGTTATGCCCTTCGGTCTCAAAAATGTAGGAGCAATGTACCAAAGATTGGTCAACTTTATGTTCAAAGATGAGATTAGGAGATCAATAGAGGTCTACGTCAATAACATGATTGTCAAAATTAAGAAGGCTGAGGACCACCTCGTTGACCGCAACCACACCTTTTCCATACTAAGGGCCTTTGGCATAAAGCTCAACCCCAATAAGTGCATATTTAGAGTTTGTGGGGGCAAGTTCCTTGGGTATATGGTCAGTCAAAGAGGGATTGAGATAAACCTACATAAGATCCAAGCAATCTTGGAAGTCATCCCACCTTGCACTATTCAAGATGTACAATGCCTGGTTGGCAGGATCATAGCCCTTGGCAGCTTCATTGCAAGGTTGGCCGACAAGAGCCTCCCTTTCTTCAAAATACTTAGAAATGTGAAGAAATCAGGGTTTCAGTGGACTCAACAATGCGACCAGGCCTTAGTAGAGCTCAAGCAATACTTGGCCTTGCCGCCTATGCTCACCAAGCCCAAGTTGGGAGAAATGCTACAAGGTTATCTAGCTGTATCCATTAATTCAATCAGTTCAGTATTGGCATCGATGAGAGATGGGACTCACCGTCTGGTGTATTATTGTAGTAAGGCTTTACACAGGCCCAAACATAATTATCTAGAGATCGAGAAGTTCACCCTCGCCCTTGTTACTGTAGCACAAAAGTTATGACCTTACTTCCAGTCCCATGCGATTGTGGTGTTGACGAACCAACCATTAAAGCAGGTGTTATCAAAGCCCGACACTTCACGTCGACTCACCAAATGGACCATCAAGCTCGGGGAGTTTGACATCACATTCTAGCCGCAGGCAACCATAAAAGCATAGGTCCTGGCCGACTTTGTCGCGGAGAGACTTAACCTACTGAAACATATTATTGAGAACTCATTAGTATGGACTCTGCACGTTGATAGTTCGGCAACCTCATTAAGAGGCAGAATAGGTATCTCTCTCAGTTCCCCACTTGCCGAGGAGTATGATTTTGCAATAAAACTTGAGTTCTCGATCACCAATAACAAAGCAGAATATGAAGTTCTCACAGTTGGAATGAACATGGCAGCAGCTCGAGGTATCGAGTAGCTTGTAGCGATCAATGACTCCTAGCTGATCACGGAACAGGTCGAAGGCAATTTCGAAGCCAAAGAGGCCAAAATGACCCAATATCTAACCAAAGTAAGACAATTACAACAATCATTCAAGAGTTTCAGCCTGAGCCAGGTCCCCCGAGCAGAGAACGAATGAATAGACGCATTTTCAAAGCTAGCCAGCTCGACGAAAGGTACCAAGGAAAGAACCATAACGTTCTTAGTGGCTAGCAAACCTGGTATCTAAGACACCGATCATAGTCTCATCGAATGGATCTAAGAGACAGCTCCTTCCTGGCAATACCCAATCAAGCTCTACTTGAGTCAGTGGACCATGCCCGACGACGACAGGGAGGCCCATAGGCTTAAAGGGTTGGCAACCAAGTTCACTCTCGACGACCATGGACAGCTCTATAGATGGTTAATATTAAGACTCCTATTGAAATGCCTAGCACCCGAAGAGGCAAGCAAAGTGCTATAGAAGATTCATGTCGACATCTGCAGCAACCATTTTGGTGGTCGATCTTTGGCACACAAAGTTGTTCATTACGGTTATTTTTGGCTCATTCTATTGCAAGGCTCAATTGACTTTGCCAAAAAATGCCCATTGTGTCAGATCCACTCGAACATACTGCACCAACTAGCCGCGTCGATAGTCAACATCCAGATAACATAGCCATTCAACCAATGGGGGATCGACATAGTTGGATCCCTCCCAAAGATATCTGGTCAGCACAAGTTCATCATCGTGGCAGTCGAGTACTTTACTAAATGTGTAAAAGCCGAATCGGTTTCAAAAATCACCGATGCGGCTATCAAGAGCTTTATCTGGAAGAACATAATATGTTAATTTGGTTTGCCCAAAGTCCTGATCTCAGATAACGGCACTCAGTTCCAAAGTAAGAGCACGAGAAAATGGTGCGAGGCCCTGGGAGTCAGCCAACACTTTACGTAGGTAGGGAACCCCCAGGCCAATGGCCAGACAGAGGTCATGAACAAAACAGTTCTCAACCACCTCAAGGCTCAAATAGCAGGTACAGGAGCGAGTTGGGCATACGACCTTCCAAGGGTGCTGTGGGCATATAGGACCACACCGCGAAGAGCCATGGGCCACACCTCGTACACTTGGTCTACGGCTTTGAAGCAATAATTCTATCCGAGCAAATCTAGCACACAACCCGAGTGATTCACTACAATCCGATCAGAAATGCAACGAAAAGAACACTAGACCCAATCACTGTCGACGAGCTGCACCACACAGCTTACAACACAATGCAGTGATATCAGTCGAAAATAACAAAATGTTACAACAAAACAGTTCAACCCCAAAACTTCAAGGTTGGCGATCTCGTCCTCAAGAAAGTTGAAGTATCAAAAAATATAGAAAAACTCGACCCAAAGTGGGAGGGGCCCTCCTCAGTGATCAAAATGTCAAAGCATAACCCCTATCGACTAGCAGACACGACAGACAACGAACTACCACGACCTTGGAATGCTGTAAACCTAAAGAAATTCTATGTGCAAAATGACCATCGACCTCTGTTGTATTCTCTAGCAGCAATAGAAAGTTACGACACATTCTGTAAATACAAAACTTACACAAAATAGCTCTTCGTCGTCGACCACGTAGGCTTCTAGCCGTGAAGTTAAGGCTTCCCAGCCAAGAATAAACAGTCGACCCTATAGTCAACCAAGCAGGCTTCTAGCCGCGAAGTTAAGGCTTCCCAGCCAAGAATAAACAGTCGACCCTATAGTCAACCAAGCAGGCTTCTAGTTGCTAAGTCAAAGCTTCCCAGCCAAGACCAAACAGTCGACCCCGTAGTCGATCAAGCAGGCTTCTAGCCGCCAAGTCAAGCCTTCCTAGCCAGGACCAAATAGTCAACCCCGTAGTCGACCAAGTAGGCTTCTGGCCACCAAGTCAAAGCTTCGTAGCCAAGACCAAACAGTCGACCTCGTAGTCGACCAAACAGGCTTCTAGCCGCCAAGTCAAGGCTTCCTAGCCAAGACCAAATAGTCGACCCGTAGTTGACCAAGTAAGCTTCTGGCTACCAAGTCAAGGCTTCCTAGCCAAGACCAAATGGTCGACCCTGCAGTTGACCAAGCAGGCTTCTAGCCGCCAAGTTAAGACCAATTAGTTGACCCTATAGTCGACCAAGCCAGCTTCTAGCCACTAATCCAGGACCAGTTAGTTAATCGAGTAGTCACTAAATTATTTGAAACTTATCATTTATTATTTAAAATCGACCATATAGTCGGTAAACTACTCAAAGTTTACCATTAAGTAATTACTTTGTCTAACTGAGCAATCGACGCAATGGTTTGCAAGCGTAAATGTTGTTAATTTGTCACTTAATTGCACGCACGAGGTGATAGATTACTATATCTGATTCATCAAGTTGTATATTACTTACAATTTCCTCGACAAGGGCCTTGAGTTAATCTTGGCTAAGAGTCAAATGCATATGTGCAATAAAATAAAGACAGTCAATGTAAAAGCTCGACAAAACACTTGCATAAATGCAGAGAACATTCATTTATACATAATGAAAAATCAACCATGTAACAACGTATGCTCGAAGCAACTTTAGTATATATAAAGAAAGAAAAGACTACAACATCTAAGCAGCAGCAACTTCAGCTCGACCCAGCATCCTCATCGCCAATGGCTCAAGCGCCCTCTTCAATGGCTTGCTCGAGCTCATCGCTCGAGGGAATGGCGATTGGAACTGGCTCGAGCATGGCAGCAGCAACAGGTATAGCGGCGGTTGCTGGCTGAGAAGGACTAGCCACGTTGTTTAGAAAGCGCCCATCCAAAGGAGAAAAATATACGGCTGCATCGACCTCTCCTTCTTTGACCCCGAATGTGAAGTCGCCGGCAAAGTCAAATTCTTTGGTAATTACCTTCAACCTCTTCTCGATCTCATCTCACCTTCTCTGTTCATCTGTCAGAGGCACCGATGATGGAACCTCCATGACACCCTCGACCACAGTAGCTTCGACGCCTCCACCCTCAGCCCTATTGTCGTCCTCTGGATAAGGTTGTAGTTGTTCATTGAGCAGGTGACTGAGGCAATGCCTGTCTTTTGGTCGAAAGGAATAGCCTAAAAAATGCAGCTGTTTAAGGGCCTTTTCAAAAGAATTATGGGCGTCATCGAGCACAAACACAACGCTTGCATCCTAAAATGTCGAGCTCAACATAAATTGATGTACCGCCTCCTATCACATCAGCGGAAGTGTCTGGTAGAACTCAGCTCAGGCCTTGTCAAGGCCAGCATTCTGACCCGTGGATCGACTAGAGTTGAAAGCGACCTGCCCATCCAATCGATCTTTCTTCAGCAGCTCATCCATCCCGGTCCTCTCCTCAATAGAGACAATCGGCTGATCATACCTCACTTGAAGCTGCCTATTCAGCTCCACGACCTACTTGGCGAGTTCCTTAACTCTCATTTGTGAGGACTCAAGCTGAGCACTGAGAGTCTTCACATCCTCGCCAGCTTGCGGCTATTCACAATTAGCTAAAGCAGCTCGACTGCCTATAAAAATTATACCCCAGCTGGCGGACCTCAAAGATAGCATTATTAGTAAGAATACGAATAATCGATGAGTATTCAACAATGTAATATACTCGACCGAAACCTTACCATACTGGAGTGATAAGCCAATGCCCAAAGAGCAGCATCCTAGCTTAGCCCATCAGCTTCTTCTGGTCAGCTAGGAACTGCCCAGCCATCAGCACTTTTAGCAAAGCAGCACCATCGGCCCCGCCGCCTCCATCGATAGCGAGTTATACACCGCCATGCCTGGCTTACTCCCAAACCTAAGCGAGGGCAGTTTGGGTAATTGAAACTGAAGATCATCCCCACAGGACCCGAACAGGTCGTTCCCCATCGGTGGGCCTAACCCAGCAACCTTTCCTTTGCTCTTTTCTGCAGCGGTCCTCTTCGGAGCAGGTCTAGCTTGCTTTAACATTTCTTTTTTACCTCAACCCATAAGGTTGCTGCCTGTAGTAGGAATGAGTCGAGCTAAAGATGGTGTTGGTGATGGTGTAGGTGTTATTGCCTCATGTTGAGGCTCATTGATCGCCGCTGCCGTTCGATGAGCCGCCATCGTCTGGCGGCGCTACTGGTTCCTCTCCGCCCTTGCCCGAGCCTCAGCCTTCGAACGGTTCATGATCTTATCGCGATCTGTCAAGCAGCAAAATAGCAAAAGTTAAAATCAAGCATAAGGATAGAAAAATAACGAACTGAAAGAAGCACAATCTACCTAGTCGGTCATCCGCAGGCAAATTTAACAGAACTGGCGACAACCCAGCTAATACCAAACTCCTCTCCTCGATAAACACTGAGGCCTCAATTTGGCCAAATTCGACCAGATCCCGAATGAAAGTATTAGGCCAGGTCGAGGTTAGGTCACCTGACATCTCAACATGCCCCCTCTACCAACCCCGAGGAATGTTGAAACCCCTAATGACTCGAGCAAATAGATAACATTTTTTCCATTCTTGTCCATAAGAAGAGGTTGGGATAACAAGAAATTTACGACGAGGTCGAGTAGTTAAATAGTAGAAACCCAACTAGCGGGACATGGGAAGATGGAAGAGGTTCAAAAAGTTTTCAAAGCTGGCCAGCTGGTCGAATAGGTGCATCAAGACAATGAAACTATAAATGGTCAAAAAATAATTCGGCAATAACTGGGTTATACACACCTGAAGGCCTCTAAGCAAGTCGACAATCTGAGCACTTAAAGGAAACCTAAGACTAAACCTAAAGGCATCCTCAAACACAGTAATACAGCATGCCGGGGAGCGATGCATTCAACCAGAAGCCCTAAGTGTTAATAACTCATACTCGAGAGAAATATGGTATAATTGTCTAATACACCTCAAATCAATAGGGGTGACGGTTGACACAATTTCACTATAATGGTCATGGGTGAATAATCGACCACGCAACGGAGGAACCTGACTTGGCCCAGCACCATCCCGCCCGTGGTCGCCACTCGAGCTACTGGAGCTCAAGCTGTTGGAACTCGAATCGTCGCTCGATGAGCCACTCAACTCCTCTGGAAAACCCCCAGGCCTATTAGAATGGGTAGCCTCGCTATCCTCCCCGTGACTACCTTTCGAACCAGATAAATATAACATCATGGCAATAAATCTAAAAGACACTGAAGAGAAGGAAAGAAGTCACTTATTGAATTAATGAACTAAAAGCAGAAGATATTAGCATTGAAAATGGTTGGCTAGATGCTCGACCAAACACAAAGGCAGTAAAAGTAAAAATGGCTATTTTTTACAGTGCATATTTATAGGCGCGAGATTGCAGGAATCCAAGCGATTGTAATAATGCTGTAACCGCCGCACCGCACCATACACACCATGATGTAACCGCTCATTAAATGCGCCAAACCCTGGTCGATTTTCAAAAACCCTCATCTATCTACGCAACCGTCCACCAAACTACTTCCCAATCCTTCTCGTCGATCCCCCCATTCAGCATTCGAAAGTGGGGGGACTCATGATATGGGATAGCCCAAGCCCATATTGCACCCAGGGCCCAATAGTGCTATCGACCCTAGTCAACTTCGAAGATCCGACGGCGTGCCCAGGCAAATGAGCACTCGACCAAGCCTTGTACAAGGCTGCAGGTCGATATGTCGACCTACACCGCTAATCTATGCTCCAATCCACTGTCAGGTCGATCATTCCTCCAACCAGAGAGGTTGGCATAGCACAGTACCATCTCTACTACATTAAATGCATTGACAAGCGGCATGCCGCCCCATTACCGCCTGGCACGGCAGGCGGGTCAACATTGTCCTACCCTGTCTCTAAAACCTGAAAGACTAATGGCTCCTCATACAAAAATAAGGGTCTTCCCTACACATTAAGGGCATCTTAGACAAATTCCCAGGGAGAGAAGGCTATAAATACCCCCCACTTCAGCCTTTCAAAGGTATGCTCTCATATATACAAAAAGCCTATACTCTGCTGTTCATATTATCTGGTCGACCCGTATTGACTTGACTGTCGGAGTGCCTAAGCCAAGGGCTCCTCGGCTAGCCTGACGTTCACTAGTGATTGTAGGATTCAACCTATCTATACTCATTTATAGACCAGAGAGGTCGAACCTCATCGGAACATCTACCTGATCCAACCTTCAACGGATTCCACCCTCATCAGATATGTAATTGAAATAATTCTAACTCAAATTATATATAAAAATTATAGTTACTTACAAAAATTCTTATTGAGAATTTAACAATGAAGTAAGAATATAATAATAAAAGAGCAAGTTATTTTTGGGTGGATCTTTTTTTTTTCAAACCAACTCATATTATTTTAAATTCAACCCAATCTAAAACTAAATGAATTGAAATGAAATTATGATTCTAAACTTAATTTGTCGCCCCAAGCTTGAGGTCCAACAACATTACTCAAGCTCTAATGGTGGTTGTGACTAGGACAAAAGAGATAGCGAGGATCGTGATCTTTGAAAAGTACTAAGCCGCAAGTTTTGAGTCTATTAATTCCCATAATTATTTTAAAGAGTAATGGCCCATTCCACCAAACTAGTTTTTCCAATGAGCCGGTTGAGATTGAGTACTCTTCGTCCCATAACTACATTCAATGAAACCATCCTGAAACCAAACACATCACTATTTACTTACACAAAGTGACACACAAAGAACATCTAAAACATTATGTTTGTGAAGATATTTAACAATTGAGGTTCAGTTTTTGACTACTTTGGCATGAACTACTAAAAAAAAAAAAAAAAGCACTCCAAATGAAGCCAAAACTAATCTTAATAGCATGTTAAAAATTGTAAACATAAATTGATTTTGTGCAATTCGAGCTAGCTTTGTTTAAATCTTTTCTACTCATCCAAAACTTAGTGGTAATTGTCAAAGGTCAGCAGCATAAGTAATTCTAAAGAAGAAGAAGAAAGCTTTCTTTTGATTAATTTTGTTAAAAGAGCAGGAAGAAGCAATAGACCAACCACTAGATCTAAGTTCTCTTATTAGTCTTCTAGCCCACCAATTGTGTATTAAGAGGTGGGCACATTATTAGAATTACAGAGATTGGGATAATTGGGTTTGGTACCAAGTTGATTGGACTAGAAAATTTTCATTCTGATCCAACTCGATTATTGACATTATTAAAAAAGATTGTAATTTGCAATATGATGAGAGTTCGTTTTGCTGGGTATGGATCTGAATAGAACTCGATCTGAAGGACTGAAGCTCCTGATTGATAGAGGTTAGAATCATGCGATCACGACAAACGTTAGGCTAGCCGAGTGGCCCTCGGCTTAGGCCCTCCGACGCTCAAGTCAGTATATATTCGACCTCAGAAATCAAGTAGCGGAGTATAAGTATTTTAGTGTATATGAATGCATACCTCTAGACGGCGGAATTGAGGGTTTTTATATCCTTCTCCCTTGGAGGAAATGTCCGGGGAGCCCCTGGGTACACCCGGGGGCCTCAACCTTCTACTAGGGGTAATTAGTCATTTTCCCCGTTTGAATTTTGCCAGCTAACTGTCCTTTCAAGGTTCAAGGACGGGACGGTACATTGTAGCAACGCCTGCTGTGTCAAACGGTGAGGGGGAGGGCATGCGCCATTAATGCGGAGGCGTGGCGCCAGTCAGTGCATTTAATGCAGTGGCAGAGTACTGTACAGGTCTCGACCTCCGACTCGACCTGCACCAGGTCGACTAAGGTCGAGTAGTTTCGAGGGCCATGGGGCACCTGCCTAGGCCTGGGGAGGATTGGTTGAGCCGAGTCGACGAGTCACATGGGCTCTGGGCCGCTAGTTGCGGTCCCCAGACTGGGCCATTCTGTGCTGGGCCTCGCTGGCCTGGGCTCTTTGGGCCATCCTATATCATGAGTCCCCCCACTTCGCAAGGCAACACGAGGAATCGACGAGCGGCATTGGGAAGTAGCGAAAATTATGACAATCAACCCGGGTTTTTTGAAAATTGACCAGGGTTTTGCGCATTTACTGAGCGGTTACGTCGTGGCGCGCGTGGGGCGGCATGGCGGTTTCAGTCATTATTGCAGACGTTTGGTTCGCCGCGCTCCCTCTCCTATAAATAGTTACTGAAATTCTGCCCATTTTACTTTTACCGCTTCAGAATTTCCTCCAGTGCTTACGAAATACTCTTTGCTACCAAGACTTCATAACCTTTGCATTCACTTCTGAGATTTTCTGCACTTACCTTTCATATTCAGTAAGTGTTCCTCTGCCTTAGTTTCTTACCAACTCTTTTCTCTTTCTGTTTTTCTTTGAAGATAATGTTGGGGATGTATAGTTCTGAAGGTAGTAAGGGGGGGGACAGTGAGGCCACCCAGTCTGAAGGGCACAGGGATTTTTCTGCCCCTTCTGGCGAGTCGTTGCATGATGATTCTGGTTCAAGCAGCTCAAGTTCCAGCAGCTCGAGCAGCCAACGCGGGGGAGGGGGGAGAGGCCGGGCCTAGCCGAGCACCCCCTTCGCGAGGTTGATTATTTACCCTGGGTCACTATAGTAAAATAGTGTCTACGATGAACCCTAGGGATTTGAGGCGTCTGTAAGAGCTTTACCATATTCCCCCCGAGTACCAACTGTTAACCCCTGGGCCACCTAGTCGAATGCACCGTGCTCCTGCCGATTGCATAACTGTGTTTGAAGACGCATTTAGATATGGGCTTAGATTCCCTTTAAGCGATAGCATGATAGGTTTGCTTAGGGGTCTTCAAGTGTGCATAACTCAACTGCTACCCAACTGTTTTTCCACCCTGTGTAGTTTCATAGTTCTGATGCACCTCTTCAATCAGCCTCCCAGTTTCAAAATTTTTTCCAATATGTTCCATCTTCCTATGTCACGTAAACCTGGTAGTGCCGACGAGTCGGGTTTTTACTATCTGACTGCTCGACCTCATCGAAAATTCCTCTTGGCCCCCTCATCTTCATATGGTCAGGAGTGGAAAAAGCGTTACCTTTTTGTTCGAGTGAAAGGGGGTTTGATATTCCTTAGGGTTGGTTGAAGGGTCACGTTGAGATACCAGGAAATCGCACCCCGACCTGGCCGAACGCATTCATGCGGGATCTGGTCAAGTTCGGTCCCATGGAGGCCTCTGTCTTCCTCGAGGAGAGGCACTTAGTGTTGGCTGGGTTGTCGCCAGCCCTCATAAACTTTCCTGCTGATTATGAGATAAGTAGATAAAATGTGCTTCGTACTCTATTATTTGTTTATGTTCATCTCTGTGTTTGACGTGTGTTATATTTGATACGTGCAGATTGAGACGAAATCATGATCAGAGCAAGAGCTGAAGAGTTGGCCCGTGCTGAAAGGAACCAACAGCGTAGACGGGGCGCTGCTTCTGGACAAGAGCCCTCGGGGGCCAATGAGCCATGTCGAGTGGCGGCAACCCCGACGCCCTCACCGACCCCCTCGCCAGGTCGAGCAATAACCATCGAGGGTGAAGGCCCTGCAGGTCGAGGGAAATAACCTATGGGCGAGCAGGGCGGTCCCCCGCTTAAAAAGGTTGCAGCAGGGAGGAGGAAGGGGAAAAGCCCCGGGATGCCAACGGGAATCGCTTCGGGGATCGAGGGGCTGATGTTTTGTTTAACTTGAGGAAGTTCCCCTCTCCTCGATTTGGGCCGGATCCCAACCTAGCCGTGACTGATTCATCTTGCATGTCCTCGTTGGGGCCTACAGGGCTGGACCCTCTGAAGGTGCTGGTGGCTGGTCAGTTTTTGGCTGACTAAAAGACGATAATGGGGATGAGCCAGGCTGCTGTGCTTTGCGAGTTTGCGTATCACGCGAACCTAGTAAGATTTTGCACTCTGTATGCTTGCATATGTAGCTTCTCCCTGTTCTGACATTGGTGGCTTTCATTTCTCAAGTCGGGTAGCTGGGCTACAACATATACCACCGCTCCGAACTGGCCCTTGCTGATTGGGAGCAACTGGATGCCGGCGGTGACGTCGAAACCTTGAAAGCTCAGCTAGAGTCTTCCCAACTGCGGCTCGACGAGCTGGAAAAGCAAGTCAGCCAATATGCCCGTGTGATGGAGGAAAAGGACCAGCAGGTCTTGCTGGCTTTAAAGGAGCAGACAAAAAGCTGAAAAAGCTAGAGCTAGATGTGCAAGTCGCCTATGAATCTAGTCAGGCGGCTAGTCGAGGCCAGAGCAAAGTTTGCTCGGGTGCTGCTCGAAGTCCGCAGGAAGGTTGTGCAGCAATTCATGGTGAGCCCCGCATTCCAAGATGCAAGTGTTGTGCTTGCCTTGGACGATGCCCGAAATCCTTCAAGAAGGCGGTTCAACAGCTGGAGTTCATGGGTTATGCCATCCATCCTGAGGATCGCTCGAGAATGGGCTTCGCTCTCGATGAGCAGCTACGCCCGCTTGGTAAGGAGGAGATCGACGAGGCTGATACCGCTGTTGAGGCCGCTTAGGAGGTCGACCTGACTCCTGAGGAGAGACAACGAGCAGACCTCGACACGAAACTAAAGGCAGTGGGTCGAGAGTTTGAATTTGCCGGCGACCTTGCCTATGATGTTTCGGAAGGCCGGGCTAACGCTGCTTCCTTCTTCCCGGCCGTAGAGAAGCTGTTCATGCCTTCTACCGCTGGCCCTTCTCGTCCAGTCACCGCCGCCATGCCTTTAGCGATGGCACCACCTGAGCCTGAACCTGCTGCTGCGCCTACTCCAGTGATCAAAGGGACAAACAGCTCTAGTTAGGCCCTGCAATCCCTATTTTTTCCTGTTTTTGATGTACATGCCCCGCTGAGGCTTTTGATATTTGAATAAGATAAAATTGTTGCCTCTACGAGGCTTTGACTTGTTTATTCATGGAGTTTTGACTATTGTGATGTTTACTTTTGCGCTGGATTGCTTCGTCGAGTGGTGTTGAGTGTGCTAACAATTTCTGTTTGTGCTTTTCGTTGGTTGGTAATTTATTTTCCCAACTTTGACTTTGAACTCTTGTAGAGCAGGTCTTAAATAAGCTAGTAGGATTATAGTTGGTGCTCAATTCTGAAGCACTCCTGACGATTGTAGGACAAGTTGATCATTGCTGCAATTTATAATTACCAACTTGTAAATTAAGTGTGTCGACGGGCCTCGATTTCGTGCCTTGTAGGCCTTTTCGCCATCTGCGACGTCGGCACACTGATTTCGACTGCAGGGTCGATTTTATGATCTTGCCTCGAGGCCCTCGATTTTGCAGTGTTGAGAATTTTTGGCGACTGCAAGGTCAACTTAGGTGGTCTCAGCCAGTGGCCTTGACTTGGTGGCTTTGAGCCTCTTCGTCGACTGCGGGGTCGACTTAGGTGGTCTTGGCCAGTAGCCTCGACTTAGTGGCTTTGAGCCTCTTCGTCGACTGTGGGGTCGACTTAGGTAGTCTCGGCCAATGGCCTCAACTTGGCGGCTTTGAGCCACTTCGTCGACTGCGAGGTCGACTTAGGTAGTCCCGACCAATGGTTATTTGCATCTGGTTCCTTTTGAACATGCGGTAACTTGGTTTTCTTAGTCGATACAAAGGACGCCAATGAACAACTTAGACAAAAAAAGTTTTCAAGTTTACAGCATTCCAAGGCCGAGGCAGCTCCCGACCTGTAGCATCTGATAATCGATAGGCATTATTTTTAGACACCTTGATGACTGAGTATGGTCCTTCCCATTTTGGGTCGAGCTTCCCGACAGGCCTGGATACTTCTACTTTCTTTAGGATGAGATCGCCCACCTTAAAGCTTCGTAGACGTACTCACTTATTATAGCGATCTACCATCTTTGAACAGTACCGCTGCATCATGTTGTAAGCTGCTTGGCGCTTGTCATCTATAGTAATTAAATACAGCGCCCTTTCCGACGTATTCGTTATCAGATTGTAGTGGATCACCCTAGCTGTGTGCTGGATTAATTCTGACGGGATCACTGCTTCGGACCCATAGACTAGGCTGTACGGGCTGTGTCCTGTGGCCGTTCGGGGGGTTGTTCTGTATGCCCAAAGCACGCTGGGAGGTCGTCTGCCCAATTGGCCCCTGTCCCAGCTATTCGACTTTTGATGTGGTCGAGGACAGTTCTGTTGGTAACCTCAGTCTGTCCATTGGCTTGCGGATTTCCCACGGAGGTAAAGTGCTGAGAGATCCCCAAGGTCTCGCACCACCTCCTCATATTTTTGCTCTGGAATTGGGTGCCGTTATCTGAGATAAGGACTTTAGGTAATCCGAATTGGTACATAATATTCTTCCAAATTAAGCTCTTAATGGCCGCGTCAGTGATCTTCGAGACTGCCTTAGCCTCTACCCATTTTGTAAAGTACTCGACGGCCACTATGATAAATTTCCACTGGCCGGAGGTTTTTGGAAGCAATCCGACTATATCGATGCCCCACTGGTCAAATGGCCAAGCACGTCTGCTCGCTCATTTTCTGATCGAGGGTCCTGGCTTAATGAGAATTGTCCGAACATTCATCTTAATTGGTGCACTTCTGCCAAGTATTGTGCCATTTTGTGCTCTTTCGCCTCGAAGTTGCCTCCGACCTGTTCTGCCATGAGCTGAGAGTTAGTAAAGGCCGCTAGCTTATCGACCCCACGATCCATAGCCATGCGCATTCCTGCAATAAGAGCTTCGTATTCAGCTTCATTGTTAGTGATCGGGAAGTCGAGTTTCACTGCAAAGTCATAATCCTCAGCCAGCGGGGATTGGAGGGAAACTCCAATTCCCACCCCAGATGACGTCACGGATCCATCGACGTGAAAAGTCCACCAAGGTGTGCTCTCAACTTCTCGAGACAGCGGGTCGACCCTTTCGACGATGAAGTCAGCCAGCACCTGGGCTTTGATGGCAGTTCGTGGCTGAAATTGGATGTCGAATTCCCCGAGTTCGATGGCCCATTTGGTGAGCCTACCTGAAGTATCTGGCCTCAACAAAACCTACTTTAGCGGTTGGTTCGTTAACACCAGAATTGTGTGGGATTGGAAATAAGGCCGCAATTTTTTGGCCGAAGTGACTAGGGCCAAGGGGAACTTCTCGATCTCCAAATAATTGTGCTCTGGCCCCTGAAGAGCCTTGCTGCAATAATATATTGGATGAGGGTTTCCTACTCTTGTCATCGTCAACACTGAAATGACAGAAGCCGAAGAGACTACCAAGTACATCTACAGAACTTCTCCCAGCTCGGGTTTGGCGAGCAGGGGTGGCGAAGAAAGGTATTGCTTGAGGTCGAGGAAGGCTTGATTATACTGTTTGTCCCATTTAAACCCATATTTCTTTGCATTTCTGAGGATTTTGAAGAAGGGTAGGCTCTTATCTGCTAGTCGAGCTATGAATCTGTCCAAAGCAATGATCCTGCCCACCAGGCGCTGGACTTCACGGATCGTGTGAGGTGGGGTAATGTCCAAAACTGCTTGGATCTTCTGTGGATTGGCTTCAATTCCCCTCTGACTGACCATATATCCCAGGAACTTACCCCCTCGAACCCCAAATGTACACTTGCTGGGATTGAGCTTCATGCCGAAAGCTCTCAAGATGGAAAATGTGTGGTTGAGGTCGATCAAGTGGTCTACAACTTTTTTAATCTTGATGATCATATCGTCCACATAGACCTCCATCGACTTGCCAATTTCATTCTTAAACATGAAGTTAACCAACCTCTGATAAGTTGCACCTGCGTTTTTAAGTCCGAATGGCATGACAAGGAAGCAATACACCCCATTGGGAACAACAAAAGAGGTTTTATCCCTGTCCTCGGGTGCCATGAATATTTGATAATATCCTTGAAATGTTCCATCATACTAAGCAATTCGCAACCAGCAGTAGAATCAACAAGTAAATTAATACGAGGCAAGGGGCAAGGATCCTTATGGCAAGCTTTATTTAAATCCGTAAAATCATTACACATCATCCATTTTCCCTCATTCTTGGGGACAAGAACAACATTACAGAGCCAAGAGGGATATTGGATTTCTACAATATAACCAGCTTCCAAAAGCTTGCTTACCTCCTCATCGATAATCTGCATCTGTTCAGCGTTGAAGGTCCTCTTCTTTTGCCGCACTGGCCTGTGGGCTGGGTCCACGTTGAGTCTATGGACAATTATGTTGGGGTCGATGCCCTGCAAATCGACAGCTTTCCATGCGAAGACATCAATATTGCGCCGGAGGAAGTCGACCATAAGGCATTCTAGTCGATCTCCCATGTCAGTCCCAATCCTGGTAGTCTTGTCGGGGTTCCCTAGTTCGAGCTCAATTGTTTTGAATTCACCCACGGGCTCGACCCTTGTATCCTCCAACTTTCTCTTTTTCGAAGAGGGTCCCTCCTCGGGTTTCGCTACAGAGGCGTCCCCCGAGGGTTTCAACTCTGGTCTCTTTTTCTATTCACTGGAGTCCACCGAGATTGTATAGCAGCGCCAAGCATCCTTGATGTTGCATAAGAGCTCACCCACTCCTGCTGGGGTTGGGAACTTTATCTTCATGTGGTATGTGGATGCGATGGCTCTGAAATCATTTAGGGTTGGTCGACCCATGATGGCATTATAGGCAAAAGGGGTGTCGACCACCAAGTAGTTAATCATCATAGTTCGACTGCAATGGCCTTGACCAAATGTAGTGGAAAGGTTGATGGACCCCTCCGGTATGATTTCGGACCCTCCAAATCCAACTAAAGGTGTTCTGACTGGATCAAACTTCAGTTTCCCCAAGTTCATCCGGTTCAAAGTCGACAAGAATATGATGTTTACAGAACTCCCATTGTCGACCAGCACCTTCCTCACCTCAAAATTGGCGATCTCAATGGTGACCACCATTGGGCAATCAATCTTCCGGTCCACTCCCTAGTTCTCCAGGTAGTCAAGATCTGCATTGGTAAAGAAAATTGGCTCGGTGCTGGTTGTTAGCTGGTAAACTATCTCGACCTTAGATGGTTTGGTCGAGTCGAGCTATCTCTAGGTCTGCTTCCTTGCATTTCGGGAATCTCCACCAGTGGGCCCCCCGACAATCATGTCTATGACACCCTTGATGGATGGGTGGGTTTCATGGGTTGGTCGCTTCCCCTTGTCATCTCTTCGTGGGCTGACCGACCTTTCTCTTCGGGGAGTCCGGTCGGCCGCGCCCTCCTCTCGTCAAGCCTGCTCCTCGACAAACTTTTTCAGATGGCCTTGCCTTATCAACCTCTCAATTTCATCTTTCAAGTTGAAGCACTCCTCGGTATCATGCCCCTTCTGCTTGTGGAAATAGCAGTACTTCTTGGACTTCTTCATGGCCTCCGTTTCTGCAATTTTTTGAGGCTTTTTGAGCAGGTTGTCATGTTGAATCACAAAGAGCACTTCCTTCCTTGGCATGATGAGTGGGGTGTATTCATAAAAGCGCTTGATTGGGGAATGGCGTCCCTCCTTATTCTGCTTGTCCTCTTTCTCTTTGCCCTTCTTCTTATCGGCCTCAATACTGCCGTATTTCATTTTATT
Organism: Jacaranda mimosifolia; assembly: GCA_018894105.1. Lineage (NCBI taxonomy): Eukaryota > Viridiplantae > Streptophyta > Magnoliopsida > Lamiales > Bignoniaceae > Jacaranda > Jacaranda mimosifolia. Next base: position 1,307,557 of record CM032131.1, on the reverse strand, counting down.
CATCTCCTCCTGGGTCATATACCTCTCTGCAAGGTCGAGGAGTTCCTCCATCGTTCTGGGCTGAGCACGTACCAAAGTATTGGCACACTCTTTGTGCCTCAAGCCAAAAACAACACGTCAATCAAAAACTCGATCCTTGGGTTGTCTATCTTCAACACCTCTGTGTTGATTCTGGTGAAGAAATCCGGTAAAGACTCTCCCTCAGCTTGTTTTACTGTATGCAGGTGGGTATATGGTAGTTTTGCCCTCCTCATGCTGGCGACCTGGTGCAGAAACTTATCGCACAACTGATCATATGAGAAGATAGACGCCGGCTCCAGTTTCAAGAACCAGTCCAGAGCCACCCCTTGGAATGTGGTTACCAGCATCTTTGCATGTATATACTCATTATGCCCATGCAGCTGCATCATGTGTTCAAACTGCAACAGATGCTCATTCGGGTCTGTGGAACCGTCATACCTTGGGAGTCCCGTGGGGATCTTTGCATCGACGGCTATGCGTTCATCAATGATTTCCTGAATGAAGGTTGAGTCCCGCTCCCTCCTGAATCTCGAAGGCATCTCTAGTTGGATGGCCCTGTCTGCGTTCCTTCTTGAGAGCTCTTCCAGGCGCTTGTTCAACTGTTGTACCTGGTGAGACACCTCTTCCAACTCCTGCTGATCTTGGCCTTGTCTACCTCTAGAACGTTCGGCCCTATCGCGCTGCGGGGCTCGAAGGGGCCGGACGTCATGATCTATGTAGTCTGCTACCTCTTCTCTCGGTGGGGGGCGAGCTGATTCCCTGGGATAACGACCTAGGCCCAGCTCTCTCCTGGACAGAGGCCTGAAAGACTCTAGTCGCTACGAGTATTCCATTGGCTGTGCTCTCTCCTAAGCTACGGGCTGGGGAGTGGCACTAACCGCTGGCTCCGGCTGTACGACATGCCTGTTTAAAGCGGCGGAAAGTTGGGCTGAAATCTGCTCACTAATGAGCTACATCAACTGTGGCATTGTAAAGGTGACCACAGGCTCGGGCTGCGCGATGGGTCCTTGGGCATTCGGTTCCGAGTTCTGGTGGGGAGAAGAGCTAGATCTCCTGTTTTCCTCCCTTCCGGATGGGGCTCACCTAGTGTTTACCATTTTCGATAGAGGATTCCGGGTTCCCACAGACGGCGCCAAATGATGAGGGTTCGTTTTGCTGGGTATGGATCTAAATAGAACTCGATCTGAAAGATTGAAGCTCCTAATTGATAGGGGTTAGAATCCTGCAATCACGACAAACGTTAGGCTAGCTGAGTGGCCCTCGGCTTAGGCCTTCCGACGCTCAAGTCAGTATATATTCGACCTCAGAAATCGAGCAGCGGAGTATAAGTATTTTAGTGAATATGAATGCATACCTCTAGAAGGCGGAATTGAGGGTTTTTATATCCTTCTTCCTTGGAGGAAATGTCCGGGGAGCCCCTGGGTACACTCGGGGGCCTCAACCTTCTACCAGGGGTAATTGGTCATTTTTCCCATTTGAATTTTGCCAGCTAACTATCCTTTCAAGGTTCAAGGACAGGACGGTACACTGTAGCGGCGCCTGCTATGTCAGACGGTGAGGGGGAGGGCATGCGCCATTAATACGAAGGCGTAGCGCCAGTCAGCGCATTTAATGCGGTGGCAGAGTACTGTACGGGTCTTGACCTCCGACTCGACCTGCACCAGGTCGACTAAGGTCGAGTAGTTCCGAGGGCCATGGGGCGCCTACCTAGGCCTGGGGAGGATTGGTTGAGCCGGGTCGACGAGTCACATGGGCTCTGGACCGCTGGTTGCAGTCCCTGGACTGGGCCATTCTGTGCTGGGCCTCGCTGGCCTGGGCTCTTTAGGCCATCCTATATCACAATAAAAATTTGCAACGGAAAAAAATCCATCGCAAAATTTAAATTATGCGATGGATTTTGTGACAGAAAATCCATCACAAAAAAATTCATTGCCAAATCCATCGCAAAAAATAAAAAAGAATAAAAAAAATGTGATGGAAAAAAAAACATCGCAAATTTTGAGTTTTGCGATGGATTTTTCCGTCGCAAATTTAAAAAAAAAAGAAATAAAATTATTATTATTATTATTATTATTATTATTATTATTATTATTATTTTGCATTTAAGAAATTTTTTTGATGGAATTTTTTCTGTTGCAAAAATTTAAGTTTTGCGATGGATTATTCAGTTGCAAAAAAAAAAAAAGAATTATAAACCCAACTTCGCTCCCACACACACTTAGAAGCAATTGCTTCATCTCTCCTTCCCTTCTCTCTTTCTATTTTTTTTTCCCTTTTATTGTTGTTGTCGGCCGGCCGCAAGCTAGGCACCCAGCAACGGCCAGCTAGATCTAGCCATTTTCCCTTTTTTTTTTAATTGTTTTTTGAAAATTTTGTTTTAATTTTAAAAAATGGTAATGACTTTTGTTCATTTATTGTTTCAGGTTTGGGGAGCTTACATTTTGCATTATCTCAACTAATTAAGATAATTTTTTTAATTATAATTTATTTAGTTAAAATTTAATTTATGTTTAAGTTAAGTTTGATTCATGTATTTAGTTAACACATGATTTATGTATTAGTTAAACTCAAATAGTGATTTATTTATTAGTAATATATTTTTAATTAACACAAATAATAATTTATGTATTAGTTAAAATTTGAGTTAAATTTTATATTCCTATTAAATATTGTTATAGTTATGCTTTTATGTGAATTAAAAATTTTGTTAGGATTTTGATTGAGTTAAGCTTTATGTCAGTTTATATTGAATTATATTAAATTTGTAAGTTTTAATTTAATTTATGTAATTATGATTTACAAATAAATATATGCACTTATAACATGTGTCTAATAACATATGTTATCTCAACTATAGTGGATACTTTTTGGTGAGTGTTGAGTTCTGTGGAGCACTTAGAGGTAAGTTTGTATATCTTTTTTGATTATATACATATGTATATATATTTTAGTAGAATACATTAGAAATGTTTAGAATTGGTGAAATTAAGAAGGAGGATGGGATGTTGGGAGAAGGGGTGGAGCCTTCTCATTTGCTTCTGATTGATTTTTAATTGCTTATATGATGAAAATGGGCATAAGGATGAGTGTTTATGTGTCATTATATGTTTACGAATATTATTAATTATTCAAGGGTATTTTTGTTCTCATTACTTTATATAATATGCATTAGTTATGGTTTAATATTGAATTATGTGTTAGATTTATGTGTTAGATTATGCATTTACATTGAATTATGTGTTAGGTTTTGTTAGATTTATATGTTGTGAATTATATGTTTAATTAGGATTTGAATTATATGTTGAATTTATACTAAATTATATGTTGGTTTATGACGAGTGTATGTTTGATTATATTTAATTATGTCTTAGATTTATATGTGTTAAGATTATGCATTTATATTGAATTATGTGTTAGATTTTGTTATATTTATATTTTGTGAATTATATGTTTGATTAGGATTTGAGTTATATGTTATATTAAATTATATGTTGGATGTACGTTTGATTATATTGAATTATGCATTAGATTTATATGTGTTTAGATTATACATTTATATTGAATTATATGTTAGATGTTGTTAGATTTATATTTTTTGAGTTATATATACGATTAGGATTTAAGTTGTATGTTTGATTTATATTAAATTACATATGGTTTATAATGATATATATGTTTGGTTATATTGAATAATGTGTTAGATTTACATGTGTTAGATTATGCATTTACATTGAATTATGTGTTAGATTTATATTTTGTGAATTATATATTTGATTAGGATTTGAATTATATATTGAACTTATATTAAATTATGTGTTGGTTTATGATGAGAAGCATGTTTGATTATATTGAATTATGTATTATATTTATATGTGTTAAAATTATGCATTTATATTGACTTATGTGTTAGATTTTATTAAATTTATATTTTGTGAATTATATGTTTGATTAAGATTTGAGTTATATGTTGGACTTATATTAAATTATATGTTGGATTATGTTGAATGTATGTTTGATTATATTGAATTATGTATTAGATTTATGTGTTTAGATTATGTATTTACATTGAATTATGTGTTAGATTTGTTAGATTTATATTCTGTGAATCACATGTGTTAGATTATGCATGTACATTGAATTATTTGTTAGATTTATATTTTGTGAATTATATGTTTGATTAGGATTTGAATTTATATTTTATGAATTATGTGCTCGGTTATGATTTGGTTATATAAATTTATATATTGGTTATTAGTTTAGTTTATGTTTCTATTTTCATTATTGTAATTTTGTTTTCGTTTTAATATTGTAGGCTTGGACATCTCAAGGCATTGAAATTTAGTACAAGTCTTGTAAGTTAATTTTTTTGGCATTATTTTGTAAATTTTATATTTTAGTTAGGGCTTGATTTATATATTGGACAATTTTATATTAGTGGGCTTATTTTTATTGTGATATAAAATTATTATGATTTTATGTAAAATAATATTTAAATATTGATGTAGGAGATGATTAGTATGTAATGCAAAGAATTATTGATATTGGGTAATTATATGTTTTAATTTGATAGGATGTGTCTTTCATTTATTTTATTTTTTTTGAAAAATCTTTTTAAAATTTTTGCAACGGAAAATTTCAGTCGTAAAATTTATTTTTTTTAATTATAATTATAATTTGCAACGAATTTTGTGACTGATTTTCCATCACAAAACTTCATATTTGCAATGAAAAAATTCGTCGCAAACACAAATTGCAGCGGAAATCTCCATTGCAAAATTTGTGACGGATTCGCAAAACTTGTAGCAAAAAGCTATTTTTAATTAGTAGTGTGACCGGGTACCCCCAGTCCCAAGTTTCAGGACAGTTTTTATGGGTTTTAAGAGCCCCAAAATAGAAGTGGTTGAATACAACCTGCATGAGATGGGAGGAAAACATGCTAATCCACATACTCTGTGTGGGCAGAAAATTCTATTAGTATTAGCATACATTATAATTTTGGGACCTAATCTATTTTCTGCTCATATGTATCCAATTCTTGACGGAGAAATGCTCTTTTTAGTTTTTGGTAATTTGAATAATGGAGAAAATCACGAGATCCTCATTCAATATTTTCTCAACAAATAACAAAATATTCCAAGTAGTCACAATGTCTTAGGAACAAATAATGAGAAAGCATGCACCACCGCATCCGTGGTGAGGATTGTTTGTATCCCTGGCTTGACATTCAACTTCAGAAAAAGCAATCTAAATTTTTTGTAGAAACTCCACTACAGTCAATTCATGTCTTTTTGCCTTGCATGCTCATTTATAGCCATTCACAGAACACACGTAGAAATATGATAGAAGCGAGAAACAGCCTGCTCCTCATGCTACATGATTCTTGGGGCGACTGGGTTGAGGACCTGAGGTTGAACGAGACAGGTCAAAGTCAAACAAAGGGGAAGAAAAGAAAGTCAGTATGAAGGTAGATTTTCAGTTAAAATTATTATCTCTTTTAGATAACCAGGTACCCAATTACCCGATTGGAATTGAATTCAATCCCGAATCACGCCCCGATTGTGATAAATCGGGTACCCGATAAAACATAAATTTTAGTTCCGGGTGGGGCCAGGTACCAAAAACTCGGTCACGTCTGCCCACCCCTGAATGTATTCCAAATCCGCCCCTTATCCCAAATTAGAAAATTTATCTTAACAAAATCATTTAATTAAGAATGTATGTCAGTTTCTCCCTTTCAAATCCATAATGCTTATATTTTATTAATTGGTTTGGATCTCAAATCCTTCAGTAATTTTTCTCATAAAAAGTTACCTCTGGAAACTGTCCATTAACGTAATCGAATGCTTTCTCAAAAATTCTTCTCCAGCTTTGATTTATGTCCTCCTCGGATAAATTCATGATTTCCTGTAAAAACAACAGTAGAAGACTTATTCAAAGACAAAAATTATGATTCACTCAATAAACAAAAAGCACAAGAAAACATGGATCCAATAATACCTAACTAAGAAATATCTTACCTTAGTCTGGTCAATTCCCCGAAATTGCAATGCATCAATGAGCATGAGGCATTTATCATTTTCAGACAATGCAATTGGTAGGTACCCATCAAAGCATAACTCGGCAACTGTCAGCATCAGGTGCAGCACAAGCTTGAAAAGAATAACAAGAACAGGTTGTGATTATTTAATCTGAAAACAATATGCCAAGATAATTTTTTCCATCATAACTCATAAATATAGTTAAAATAGGAAAACATATGAAGTGTTTTACCTCTCGCTTGAATCCACCTCGTGTACCTCCAATAAAAGCAGTTAACATTCTATCGTCAATTTCACTCCAAGGCTTCTGCGAAAGGGGTTTCCAGTTGTAGTCCTCAAATTTCTGCAGTACCCTGCCAAAAACAAAGTGTCAATCAGCTAACTACATGGTCGCATATGTTGACTGCAATCCTAGTGGATGTTAATCTATCTCATATATATAGGAATCAATCATCAATGAACATGAATAAAAGTGTTTACCTTAATGCAAATGAATGATCGAGAGATCTCAGTACGCGTAACAAACCTCTCCTAAAGATAAATCGAAAAACTGTACAGTACAAGGACCGAGTGTTAGCTTTAAATTTAACCATATCAGAGTAAATCTCATGATCAAAATTGAACTTGCCCGAGGATATGTGAAGCTGAGAGTAGTTTCCATGCTTGGTAGCAACATGCATATCATAATCTTTCAGCCACTTCACCATCACACAGACTACCTCTTTATTATCCTTGATTTATCATTGCAGAAGAGAAATCAGAAAGATTGCCATTGGTATTCTCTATCACCTCTTTTATATAAATTGAGGCAAAGGAAAAACATTAGTCCATTCCCATCAAAGCTCAAGATGAATATTGAATCAAAATGATGAGACCTCAAGTTTTCCAACAAATACTGGTGCAAAACCATTTGAATCCCAGTTATTATATTGAACGAGATTTGGATCAAAGACTACTCCAAGAAAGTGCACTACTGGCCAGCTTCTCCTTTGGAGCTGAATGAAGATAGAGCCTTCAAGTTGTGGAACCTGTTATTGATGAAGTTAAATTTGAAGTTAGCAACCACTGGAAAGTTAATAGGAAAAATCTGCCAGATCATTATGCTATTAAGTAAAAATGTAGGATACAATACAAGTGCAAAAACAATATTGTCATCAACAAAAGTAACATGACTAGAAAACTTATAATAGGGAAGTCAGTGTTGGGAGAGAGAGAGGATAAACAAACAGTACCTTTTAATATCAACCACAAGCTCATGTCTCATGATGGCTTATGCACCCAGTTAAAAAGAGAGATGAAGGAAAACTAAAAGATACCCGTTCATCAGTATCCTCAGCTGCATCTCCATTGTAATACCTATAGACATGAAAACACAATTGACAAGACTTAAAATTTTTGTTTTTCCCTGATAAAATGAAAAGATTGGAACTAATGAAAATTTAGTAATGGAAAACATAGAAATAGCACAAATTGCTAACAAGATGTGTCATGTCTTAAGTCTAGCTGTTGAATTTTGTTAGAAATATTAATTAGTTAGCATAGGAAATCCAATAGAATTAGTATGGCCTTGGAAACAATAGTTGCCAATGTTGACAAAATTAATGGATCAGTAGAAGTATTAAAATCATCAAGGGTCAAGCATGGAACAACGAATAAAACAAGGCATACCTTGCCAAAAGTTGAACTGCAGCATGTGCACAACCTTGCTGAAGATTCAATATAAAAGAAATTAATAGGTGCTTACAATAAATGAAGTAGAATCACATTTTGTTTTCAAAATATGAGGGAAGGTATTACCAGCTGAGTGTAAACACTGACGATCTTCATGCCAACGAGTTCACGTAGCATTGCATACCAGGAGGATAGATAAGAAGAGATTTTATCTTCATCACCATTCAACTGTGGCACGCCTTCAACTTCTCCTTCCAAACACCCCTACATATATAAACCATTTGATTAGAACCGAAATAAAATATATAATTATAAACTTGTAACCCACACAACAAAAAACATCTAAAAGTATAACCCAACAATACTGACACAACTTTGATAGCCACCAAATTTCAAAGTCGAATTTTGTGGTTGTGGCCTTGGACTGTAACTATAAATATATGTGTATAATGAAAATGCTTATTTATGCTCATGAGTTTTTCAAGTTGAATACTATTGCGCTCGGCTATGCTCGGCTCACTTGATTGGCAAGCTTGGGCTCGAAAATATCAAGTCAGATTCAAGCTTTCATTGAGCCGAGCTTGAAACATCCACAAATCGTCTCATTTAATTTACAGCCTTATCTGAGAATAAGTGAGGAAAATGACTCGCCAACCTCATTACCTCCTTGAACAGTAATGGACATGACTTAATACAAAGATTAAATCCTAACAAGAGAAGCATGGAAATGTTTAATTACAATACGACCTAAGAATACGGAAATCCGATATTGTCAATCAAATGAGATCATTTTTGCCTCTGTTTCTCAATCAATCAGAATGCTTAGTTAATTTAAAATTCAGTTTCTATATTAATTTTCTCTGGCCTTAAACACCATCAGAAGATGGAATTCCATGTGCTTCTCAAGTTTCATCACACTATCTACTTTGACCTCCCAGCCAAGCTAAATTAGTCTTTCAATTTATAAGTCTTGCATGGATCACATCCCCATAATGATATCTACTGACGTAAATTGCTGAAGTTAAATACATGTACAAGAAAAGTTTTGGACAAAAAAACCTGAATCACCGCGTAGATTGTAAGTTCCTCTGGATCCAAATTTTCCGCCGGACCTGTCAAAGCCGCATATAAAATCAACAAAGTCGAGAATATTTAGATGCTGAGTGTGTCACAAATTATAATAATAAAATAGCATAGACATAAAGAAGATCATCTCAACGATATTTAAATGCTGGATTAGTCACTACTAATGATAATAAAATAGCATAAGCATAAAGAAGATTGTCTCAACGTACGCAAAAGCACGTATAGTTCGTTACGGATGTTAGAGGCCATCAGTTTCAGGCCTTCAAGGTTGATTTTGCCATTGCTTACTTCAGACAGCACCTTCAAAACGAATACCCATACGGCTCTCATGAAAAACAAATTCTCAAAGAGAAATATGCACACGAGACATTCAGTTTGGCTATCTCTAGAACACATTTTCGTACCTTAAAGATATGATCGTAGATATCCTTCCTCAAAATGAGTTCCGAAACATTTACGGCATAGAGCCGACACTGTTCAGGCCTGATCAATTCAACAATAAAGATCGAAAAATGGAAACCTTGTTATCACAACCCAGGAATATAGAAGAACATCAAAATCCAAGTATAAAGAAGAATGCATATACCTCTGATACTCCATCGCCATGATAATGGAGTAGAGAGAAACTAGAAGAATAGAGACGAACAGAAGCTAGAAATTACTGAAGAGAGGGAAAATGAGAGGACCATTTTTGGTTTTAACTTTTATGAGTTTGAAAGACAGGATGGGCTTCATTTTTCATTTATGGGTCAATCAGCCCAATACGTAGCCCAATGTAAGCCCAACAAGACAATTAAGCCTGTAGGCCTACAAAGCAACTTTTTTCTAATTTTTCTTTTATTTTTATTATTAATAAACTATATACCTCCTTTTGATATTTTTTCGAATGATATGCCTAACATGCCCTCAGATTTTTTTCTAACGCTCATAGCTAAAACTCATGCAATAACTAAAATCTAATTCTAAGCTCACATATTTTATGCTTTACAATTACCATTTCATTGTAATTCTTTTTTGTAAAAATTTAAAGAAATATATCATTTTTTTAAAAAAAAGAAAATAATTAAATATTTTTATTTATCAACAATATAAAAATTTTAACTCATACATCAAATGCATCAAAATTATTAATTTTAATTAAATAATTGCTTAGAGTAATAAATACATGATGGTTTCTTGAATTTATAGACTACATTCTCCTGCCCACTTTTCTGCAAGGTTTTTTTTCATACTAGGCAAAGCATTGAGAGCCCGATTGATTTCATTTCCACACCCCAATTTCATATTTTTTACTATTTAAAAAATAAAACACATTATTTTTTATACATTTTCACCTAACATTATTTTTATTTTTATTTTCATTTTCATTTTCAAAACACATTATCTAATAATCTATATATTTTCTCCTAATAACGTATATATCTTATCTTTCTATTCTATTATTTCTACCTGTCTCCACTTACGACTTATTAAAATTAATATAATCATTACTTTTTAATAATTCATCCAAATACAAAATTATTTGAACTTATTTCACTAACTAACCTTTCAAATTTTAGAAATGATGAAAATAGAAAATAAAAATGAAAATAAAACCAAACGGGCTCTAAAATGTAGGTGTGGAATGGGGTAGACCTAGTAATTGGGTACCCATGATAGGTAACCCAATGAATGTTAATCATGGGTTGAGTAATTTTACCCACAGTAATGAGTAACCCGTAGGTATCTGTAATAATTTTTTATTTTTTTAATATCTAAAAAGTAAATTAATATCCACCTTGTAACTTACGTGGTGTCACTAAAATATTAACCAGATAAAATTAAAAAATAAATAAATGAATAAATTGAATAAGTACTTAAAACATATTAATAACGTTGTAGTTTAATACTTACAACTTTTTTTTTTTTTGGAAATTAATTTAATACTTACAATTTAAATATTCAAAATCTATCAAATTTAAAGTACATTATATTTAAAAGTTCAAATTTAAATCACTCAAACATTGTTGTCTTTGTAAAAAAAGATGTTACATCTATGAAAATATGCACAATAAATTATTTATCAGTTGACTACAAGGCAATTGCTATTTGAGAAGGGTTTTTTGTTATACATAATTTTGAGGTATTGCTCTATGGTATTAATATGTTATAATTTTTTAATTTGTAAAATTTAAGAATTAAAAGTAAGATTAAAAATTTGAAAAACATAATATATATATATATATACACAAGGACAACCCATGGGCACGAGTTGAGCAAAAAAAGAACAGGCAATTTAAATATGAGTAAAATTATCCTCATTTTATTGATTGACAGTATAAAACTCTTTATTCATAAATTTTTAGATATCCATGAATACCCATGAATATGAGTATTATTTTACCAGTCGAAATGGGGGCGGCTTCTAGAGAGAGAAACAGCGGATGATGATTGAAAGCCACCCACATCCAAAACGAATGGTGATTGGTGCGTGCATTATATTCTGGTAGCGGCACATGGAGCACTGCTACTGGAGTACTCCTCCCGTCACACTGCAGCACGGACCACGAAACGTGGCCTGACAAAAATTTGGCTTGTTTGGCACGCAAACCCTGCAACCCGCGGGCGGCGGGCCGCCACTTTGCCCTTTTTGTTTTTAGTTTTATTTTTATTATTTTATCTTCTTTTTTAACATTTCTTCATGATATTTTCTACAATTGATTTCGTGCAATTATAATTTCACCGTACCATTGGTTTGTCTGTGTTCAGTTGATAGGATTCCAGCCTTTGAATTTTCTATGCATTTTGCATTTGTCTGGATTAAAAGTAAGTTATTTTATTTTATTTTACATTTATATTAAGTATATATTAAATGTTTTTTATATAAATAATTATATATATGAATAAAGTGATATTTTATTATATTTGAAGTATATTTATTATGTGACAGTGGTATGAAAAAATTATTTTTTTATTATTCTAATATATTTTTATGTATAATATTCTATTAATATTTATTTTAATATCAATGTAAAAGAATATATTAATTCATCTATGTAACGCCATATCTAATTTTGATATATACTCAATATATATAAATTTAAATATATGTGATGAGGGTTCGATTTCGATGATGGATACGGATCCGTGGTATTGATCTTCTGAATTGGTTTGGGATTGAAATCCTGCAATCACAGCAAACGTTAGGCTAGTCGAATGGCCCTCGGCTTAGGCCCTCCGACGCTCAAATCAGTATATATTCGACCTTTTTAATCGAGCAGCTGAATGTAGGGGCTTTTGAATGTATGAGTGCATACCTGTGAGAGGCAAGATTGAGGGGTTTTTATATTCTTCTCCCTTGCGGAAAATGTCAGGGAAGCCCTTGGCTTACCCTAGGGACCTCCAGCCTCTGGCCGGGGGTAATCGGTCAATTCCCCCGTTTGAATATTGTCAACTGGATGTCCTTTTATGCTGCAAGACAAGATGACACACTGTTGCAGCGTCTGCTGTGTCAGACGGTGAGGGGAGGGCATGCGCCATTAATGCGGAGGCGTGTTGCCAGTCAACGCATTTAATGCGGTGGCAGAGTACTGTGCAGGGATCGACCTGAGAATCGACGAGAGTAGGGGTCGATAACGGTCGAGCAACTCCGAGGGCCATGGAGCGCCTTGTGGATTGGTCGAACATGGTCGACGAGTCACTTAGGTCCTGTGCCGTTGATTGGGTGTTGGGCCTCGCTGATTTGGGCCATTGTGGGCCATCCTATATCATGAGTCCCCCCACTTCGCAAGGCCAAACAGAGAATCGACGAGCGGCATTGGGAAGTAGCGAACATCGACCAGGGTTTTTGAAAACCTGTTAGAGTATTACGCGCTTGCTGAGCGGTTACATTGTGGCGCGCGTGGGGCGGCGTAACGTCTCCATCCATTAATGCCGATGTTTGGGTAACCGCGCCTGGACGCTTGGGAAACCGCGTCCCCGTTCCTATAAATACTTAATGTAATTCTGCCCATTTTTACTTTTACCGCTTTAAAATTTCCAAGAACATTTAGGAGATATCTTTCGCTGCAAGACTCCCTAAACTTTGCATTCGCTTCGCAAATTTTGTGGACTTAACCTTCGTATCCAGTAAGTGCTCCTCCGGCTCTTCGTTTCTCCGAATCCTTTCGCTTTATTTTTCTTTTGAAGAAGATGCTTGGGTTATTCAGTTCTGAGGGTAGCCAGGGGGGCAGTGAGGCCACTCTGTCTGAGGGGCGTAGGGAGTTTCCTGCTCCTTCTGGTGGGTTGTCCGGCGGTGGTTCCGGTTCAAGCAGCTCGAGCTCCGGGAGCTTGAGTGGTGCGCATGGTGAGGAAGTTGGGCCTAGCCAGGTACCCCTTTCTCGTGGGCGATTATTCACCCCGGACCACTATAGTGAGATAGTTTCCGTAATGACTCCTACGGATTTGGTGTGCCTGAGGGAGCTTTACCATATTCCTCCCGAATATCAACTATTAACCCCCGGGCCTCCTGTTCGAATGCACCGCGCTCCCGCCGGTTGCATAACAGTGTTCGAGGATGCACTAAAATGTGGGTTGAGGTTCCCCTTAGGTGATAGTATGATAGGTCTGCTTAGGGGTCTTCGAGTGTGCATAACTCAATTATTACCCAACTGCTTTGCCACCCTCTGCAGTTTCTTAGTTTTGATGCATCTGTTCGATCAGGCCCCCAGTTTCAAAAAATTTTCCAACCTCTTCTATCTGTGCATGTCACGAAAATTTGGTAGTTCCGAGGAGTCGGGCTTTTACTATCTGACTGCTCCACCTCGCCGCAAGTTTCTCGTGGCTCCCTCTTCTTCATATGGGCAGGAGTGGAAGAAACGTTATTTCTTCGTTCGAGTGAAGGAGGGTTTGACATTCCTCGAGAGTGGTTGGGTGGTCAGGTTGAGATACCAGGGAATCGCACTCCTACTTGGCCAAACACCTTCGCGAGAGATCTAGTCGGGTTTGGTCCCGTGAAGGCCACTGTGTTCCTCGAGGAGCAGCAATTAGTGCTGGCTGGGTTGTCGCCAGCCCCTCTAAATTTTGCATATGACTATAAGATATGTAGATGAAATGTGTGCCATGCTTTGTTGTTTAGCTACGTTCATTTCTGTATTTGACATCTACTGTGTTTGTTCCTTGCAGACCGGGACGAAATCATGAACCGCGCAAGGAGTGATGCAGTGGCTCGCGCTGAAAGGAACCGACAGCACAAACAAGGTGCTGCATCTCGACAAGTGTCGACTGGAGGCGACGAGCCTCGCCGACCAGCGGCGGCTACTGCGCCATCCCCGACCCCTTCGCCTGGTCGAGTAGTAGCGGTCGAGAGAGTCGCGGGTCGGGGAAAAAGACCCATGGGCGAACAGAGTGGACCCCCGCCCAAAAGGATTGCTGCTGGCGAGGAAAAAGGAAAGTCGAAGAGCGCGGGGTCGGGGATGCCGACGGGAAACGATCTCTTCGGGGATCGAGGTGCAGAGACCTTATTCAGCCTGAGGAAGTTCCCGTCTCCTCGTTTCGGGTCGGACCCTAGCCTACTCCTGGACGACTCGTCCTATATGCATGGATCTAGGCCAACTGGGGTCGACCCCTTGAAATGGTTGTTGGCTGGTCAGTTTCTGGCTGACCAGAAAAGGATAATGGGCCTGAGTCAGCCCGGGGCGCTTTGCGAGCTCGCGTATCACGCGAACATGGTAAGATCTCATAAGCTGTAAACTTGTGTAATCGATTTTCCCTGCATAGATAGTAATGACTTTTATGTTTCAGGTCGGGCAAATCGCCTATAATTTTTACCGCCGCTCCGAGCTAGCGCTCGCTGATCGTGAACAGTTGGACGCTGGCGGCGATGCCGAGATGTTGAAGGCCCAGCTGGAGTCATCCCAACTACGGCTCGAGAAAGTGCAGAAGGAGAATGCCAAATACGTCGAAATAATGGAGGCGAAAGACCGACAAGTCCTGCTGGCGGTGACTGAGCAGACAAAGATAGAGGCGAAGCTGAAAAAACTCAAACTGGACATCCATGTCGCCTACGAATTTGGTCTGGCGGCTGGTCGAGGCGAGCGCCTGGTCGAGGCCAGGACGGAGTTCGAGCGGGTAGTTCCGGAGATCCGCACGGAGGCGGTGCAACAGTTCATGGTGAGCCCCGCCTTTCAGGATGTGAGCGTGGTGTTGGCCCTGGACAATGCCCGAAGTGCCTTTAACAAGGCTATTGCACAAATGCGGCACATGGGCTATGCGGTTAGCGATGAAGATCGCTCGAAGATGGGCCTTGCTTTCGATGAGCAGCTGCGCCCAATTGGTGATGAAGAGGTTGACGAGGCTGAAGCCGGGGTAGGGGCAGCGGGGGAGACCGACATGACTCCTGAAGAGAGGCAAAAAGCAGACCTCCAAAAGAAAGTGAAGGAGGTAGGTCAGGAGTTCGAGTTCGCCGGCGACCTCGCCTATGAAATCTCGGAGGGCCGGGCCAACATTGCCTCTTTCTTCCCGGCCACCAAATGGCTATTTATGCCTTCTGCCGCCAGCCCCTCTCGCCCAGTCACTGCGGCCGTGCCCGTTGCAATGGCACCGCCTGAGCCCCCGTCTGCTCCTGCTCCCGCGTTACCAATCGAAGGGTCTGGCAGTTCTAGCTAGGGCTTCTAATATTTGTTTTTTTTTTTGATGTACATGCCTCATTGAGGCTTTTCAAGAATGAAATAAAGTTTGTTGCCCTTCATCGGCCAGCTGTTGACTTTCGAACGTTGCTTTAAGCTGTTGCCAGATAGGTTGAACTCTATTGCCATTTATAATTAGCGAAGTGTAAATTGAATTTGTCGATGGGGCTCGACTTCGAGCCTTAGTGGCTTTTCTGCGAAGTGTGACGTCGACTTTGTGATCCTGCCTCAGGGACTTCGATGTCACTTTGTTGGGAATTTTCGGCAACCATAGGGCCGCCTTAGGTGGTCGTGGCTTTTCGCCTTGACTTGATCAGTTTAAGCCTTTCGTCGACTACGGGGTCGACTAAGGTGGTCGCGGTTCTTCGCCTTGACTTGTTGAGTTTAAACCTTTTGTCGACTACGGGGTCGACTAAGGTGGTCGCGGCTCTTCGCCTTGACTTGATGAGTTTAAGCCTTTCGCCGACTACGGGGTCGACTAAGGTGGTCGCGGCTCTTCGCCTTGACTTGTTGAGTTTAAGCCTTTCGTCGACTAAGGTGGTCGCGACTCTTCACCTTGACTTGATGAGTTTAAGCCTTTCGTCGACTACAGGGTCGACTAAGGTGGTCGCGGCTCTTCGCCTTGACTTGTTGAGTTTAAGCCTTTCGTCGACTACGGGGTCGACTAAGGCGGTCGCGGCTCTTCGCCTTGACTTGATGAGTTTAAGCCTTTCGTCGACTACGGGTCGGGGTCGACTAAGGTAGTCGCGGCTCTTCGCCTTGACTTGTTGAGTTTAAGCCTTTCGTCGACTACGGGGTCGACTAAGGTTTTATTGCAGTCGTGTCGTGCTTTGTAATCATGATGGAACTTGATTGTTCTTTAATCAATACAACAGATGCCAATGAACAGTTCATACAAAGAACTTTTTTAGATTTACAGCATTCCATGGTCGAGGCAGCTCGCGTCTTGCAGTATCCGCTAATCGATAGGTGTTGTTTTTAGACACTTTGATGACTGAGTACGGTCCTTCCCACTTTGGGTCAAGCTTGCCAACGGGCCTCGACACTTCCACTTTCTTTAAGACAAGATCACCCACCTTGAAATTTCACGAACGTACCGATTTGTTATAGCGGTCCGCCATCTTTGAGCAGTACCTCTGCATTCTGTTGTAAGCCGCTAGGCGCTTCTCATCTATAGTTGTTAGGTCCAGTGCCCTCTCTGATGTATTTGCTGTTAGATTGTAATGGATCACTCTAGCGGTGTGCTGGATTAGTTCTGACGGGACCACTGCTTCGGATCCATAAACTAGGTTGTACGGGCTTTGACCTGTGGCTATTCGAGGGATGGTTCTGTAGGCCCAAAGGACTCCCGGGAGGTCGTCCGCCCAGCTGGTTCCCGTCCCCTCTATTCGGCTCTTAATGTGATCGAGGACAGTCCTGTTAGTCACTTCGGTCTGTCCATTGGCTTACGGATTTCCCACTGAAGTGAAGTGCTGCGTAATGCCCAAGGTCTCGCACCATCTTCTTGTGTTTTTGCTTTGGAATTAGGTGTCGTTATCTGAGATGAGGACTTTAGGCAACCTGAAACGGCAAACAATATTCTTCCAAATGAAACTCTTGTGGCCGCATCAGTGATCTTTGGTACTGCTTCGGCTTCCACCCATTTTGTGAAGTACTCAACGGCCACTATGATAAATTTCCGCTAGCCGGTGGTCTTTGGGAGTGCGCGGACTATGTCGATGCCCCACTGGTCGAATGGCCAAGCAATATCAACATTTATCATTGGTGCGGCTGGTTGGTGTTGCATGTTCGAATGTACTTGACAAGATGGGCATTTCCTAGCAAAGTCAACAGAATCCTTCAACAAAGTCGGCCAGAAATACCCATATCGTGTGATCTTATGTGCCGGGGCCTGGCCTCCCGAGTGGTTTCCGCAGATGTCTGCATGTATTTCCTGCAGCACTTCATTCGCTTGGTCGGGATCTAAACATCTGAGCGGCGGTCCTGCGATCGATCTTCTATACAACTGTCCATGATTGTCCAGCGCATATTTGGGCGCTAAGCTTTTCAGTTTACGAGCCTGCTTTTCATCATCGGCTAAGGTACCTTAGCTCAAATAAAGCTTGATCGGGTGCTACCAAGAATAGGTTGCGTCTTCGAGGCACTCGACCAAACCCAGGCCGGGGGCCGAGATGCAAGGTTGGTCGGCGACAAGAAATGTTATGGTTCTTTCTCGTGTGCCTTTTGTCGAGCTTGCCAGCTTGGAAAGCGCGTCTGCTCGCGCATTTTCTGATCGGGGAACTTGGCTAAATGAAAAATCTCGGAACCTCTGCCGTAGCTGTCGGACTTCCGCGAGATATTGTGCCATTTTATGTTCTCTCGCGTCGAAGTTTCCCTCGACCTGCTCCGTGACCAACTGTGAATCAGTAAAGGCCGCTATCCTTTCAACCCTACGGTCTATGGCTATGCGTATTCCTGTAATGAGTGCCTCATATTCAGCTTCATTATTAGCGACTGGGAAGTCGAGTTTTACTGCAAAATCGTAGTCTTCGGGCAGCGGGTATCAGAAGGATACGCCTATTCCTCCTCCAGTAGATGTCGTAGACCCGTCAACATGTAGGGTCCACCAAGGTGCGTCTTCCATCTCTTGAACCGGGAGATCGACTCTCTCGAGGATGAAGTCCGCCAGCACTTGCACTTTTATTGCTGCTCGGGGTTGGAATTGGATATCGAATTCTCCTAGTTCGATAGCTCATTTCGTGAGTCGACCCGAAGTGTCTGGTTTCGACAATACCTGCTTTAGCGGCTGGTTTGTTAGTACCACAATTGTATGGGATTGGAAATAGAGCCGCAGTTTTCTTGCTGACGTGACTAGGGCCAAGGCGAACTTCTCGATCTCCAAATAGTTATGTTCGGGCCCCTGAAGGGCCTTGCTGAAGTAGTAAACTGGACAAGGGTTTCCAGCTCTTATCGTTGTTAACACTGAATTGATTGAAGCCGAAGAGACCGCCAAATATAACTGTAAGATTTCCCCGAGCTCAAGCTTGGCGAGGAGAAGTGGCGAAGAGAGGTGTTGCTTGAGGTCGATCAGAGCTTGGTCACACTGTTCGTCCCACTTGAATCCCGATTTCTTTGTGTTTCTCAAGATTTTGAAGAAGGGTAGGCTCTTGTCTGCCAGCCTAGCTATGAACCTGCCCAAAGCAATAATTCTGGCCACAAGGCGTTGAACTTCCCGAACGGTGCGCGGTGGAACAATGTCTAGAACTGCTTGAATTTTCTGTAGGTTGGCCTCGATACCTCTCTGACTGACCATATATCCCAGGAATTTTCCTCCTCGAACCCCGAATGTGCATTTGCTAGGATTGAGCTTCATACCAAAAGCTCTCAGAATGGAAAATATGTGGCTCAAGTTAACCAAGTGGCTTTCTGCTTTCTTTGTTTTCACAATCATGTCATCGACGTAAACCTCCATTGATTTCCCGATTTCATTCTTGAACATGAAGTTAACTAATCTTTGGTAAGTTGCGCTAGCATTCTTAAGTCCAAACGGCGTGACCAAAAAGCAATATACCCCATTAGGGACAACAAAAACAGTTTTATCCCTGTCCTCAGGTGCCATGAATATTTGGTAGTAACCTTGAAATGCATCCATCATGCTAAGCAATTCGCAATCAGCCGTGGAGTCAACAAGTAAATCAATACGAGGCAAGGGGTAAGGATCCTTAGGACATGCTTTATTCAAATCTGTGAAATCATTACACATCCTCCATTTTCCCTTATTCTTGGGAACAAGGACTACATTACAAAGCCAAGAAGGATATTGGATTTCTACAATATAACTAGCCTCTAGAAGTTTGCTAACCTCTTTCTCGATGATCTGTGTCCGCTCGGCATTGAAAGTTCTCTTCTTCTGTCGGATTGGCTTGTGGACAGGGTCCACGTTGAGCCTGTGGACAATGATGTTGGGGTCGATGCCCTGCAGATCGACAGCTTTCCATGCGAAGACGTCGATATTGCATTGGAGGAAGTCGACCATGAGGCATTCCAGTCGATCTCCCATATCAGCTCCGATCCTGGTTGTCTTGTGGGGGTTCCCTGGCTCAAGCTCAATTGTTTTGAATTCTCTCGTTGGCTTGACCCTGGTATCCTCCAACTTCCTCTTTTTCGATGAAGGTCCCTCCTCGGGTTTTGCTACAGGGGCGCCCCCCGAGGCCTTCAATTCTGGTCTCTTTTTCTGCCCGCTGGAATCCATGGAGATTGTGTAGCAATGCCAGGCATCTTTGATGTTGCATAAAAGCTCACCAACTCCCACGGGGGTCGGGAACTTTATTTTCATGTGGTATGTGGATGCGATGGCTCTGAAGTCATTCAGGGCTGGTCAACCAACAATGGCATTGTAAGCAAATGGGGCATTGACCACTAACTAGTTGATCATCAAAGTTCAACTGCGATGTCCCTGCCTGAATGTAGTGGATAGGCTAATCGACCCTTCTAGTATAATTTCTGATCCCCCGAATCCAACTAGGGGAGTCCTGACTGGATCAAATTTCAGTTTGCCCAGGTTCATTTTGTTCAAGGTTGATAGGAATATGATGTTTGCCGAGCTGCCATTGTCGACCAACATATTTCTCACCTCGAAGTTGGCGATCTCAATGGCGACCACCATTGGGCAGTCGAGCTTTCGGTCAGCGGCCTGACCCTCGAGGTGGTCTAAGTCCGCATCAGTGAACGAGATCGGCTCGGTGCTGGTTGTCAGCTGGAACACTGTTTCGACCTTAGAAGGTTTGGTCGAGTCAAGTTGCCTCTGGGTTTGCTTCCTTGCATTTCGGGAGTCTCCTCCTGCAGGCCCCCCGGCAATCGTGTCGATGACACCTCTAATGGGCGGGTGGGTTTCACGGGCTGGTTTCTTTCCCTTGTCCTCCCGTCGTAGGTTGACCAACCTTTCTCTACGAGGAGTCCGGTCGGTCGCCCCCTCATCTCGTCGAGCCCTCTCCTCGAAAAACTTTTTCAAGTGTCCCTGCCTAATCAGCCTCTCTATCTCATCCTTCAAATTGAAGCAGTCTTCGGTGTCCTGCCCTTTTTGCTTGTGAAAATGGCAGTACTTTCTGGACTTCTTCATAGCCTCAGTTTCTGTGATTTTTTGAGGCTTTTTAAGCAGGTTATCATGCTGTATGGTGAAGAGTACTTCCTTCCTCGACATGGAGAGTGGGGTGTAGTCATGGAAACGTTTGATCGGGGAGAGGCGCCCCTCCCTGTTCTGCCTCTCCTCTTTCTCCTTGCACTTTTTCTTGTCGGCCTCCAAGCTACCATATTTCATTTTGTTCATCTCTTCCTGGGTCATGTACCTCTCTACGAGGACGAGGAGCTCCTCCATTGTTCTTGGCTGCGTGTGGACCAAAGCATTGGCGCACTCCTTGTGCCTTAGTCCTAGAAACAGCACATTGATCAAAAATTCTATCCTTGGGCTGTCTATCTTCAACACCTCGGTGTTGAACCTGGTGAAGAAGTCCCGTAAAGACTTGCGCTCAGCCTGTTTTACTGTGTGCAGGTGGGTGTGCGGTAGCTTCGCCTTCCTCCTGCTGGCGAATTGGTGCAAAAACTTGTCACATAACTGGTCGTATGAGAAAATGGATTACGGTTCCAACTTCACGAACCAGTCTAGGGCCACGCCTTGGAAAGTGGTCACGAGCATCTTTGCATGTATATACTCGTTATGCCCATGCAGCTGCATCATATGCTCAAATTGCATCAGATGCTCATTCGGGTCCGTGGAACTGTCATGCCTCGGGAGCCCGGTGGGGATCTTCGCATCAATGACAATGCGCTCATCGATGATTTTCTGGACAAAAGGGGAGTCCTGTTCCCTCCAGAATCTCGGAGGCATCTCCAGTTGCATGGTCCTATCAGCATTCCTCTTCGAGAGTTCCTCCAGGCGCCTATTCAGCTGTTGCACCTAGTGAGAGACTTCTTCCCATTCTTGCTAGTCTTGGTCTTGCCTGCCTCTGGAACGCCCGGCCGTATCGCGCTGCGGGCCTCGAAGGGGCCGAACGTCGTGATCTACGGAGTTTGCCACCTCCTCCCTCGGCGGTGGGTGGGCTGCTTTCCTCGAAAAACGGCCCAGGCTCCCTTCTCTTCGGGATGGACGTCTAGGGGACTCCTGTAACTGTGCGTACTCTTCTGGCCGTGCCCTCTCCGGGCCTGCGGGTTGAGGTGTGGCACTGGATGTCAGCCCCGGTTGCATAGCATGTCTATTCAGTGCGGCCGAGAGCTGGGCAGAAATCTGTGCTGAGATTTGCTCGCTGATGAGCTGCATCAGCTGGGGCATTGTGAGCGTGACCACAGGTTTCGGCTGCATACTGGGTGCTTGCTCGTCTTGTCCTTGGTTCTGGCGGGCGGCGGGAGAGCCAGATCTCCAGTTCTCCTCCCTCCCTGATGGGGCTCGCCTAGTGTTTACCATTTCGATAGAGGATTCCGGATGAGGGTTCGATTTCGATGATGGATACGGATCCGGGGTATTGATCTTCTGGATTGGTTTGAGATTGGAATCCTGCAATCACAGCAAACGTTAGGCTAGCCGAGTGGCCCTTGGCTTAGGCCCTCCGATGCTCAAGTCAGTATATATTCGACCTTTTTAATCGAGCAGCCGAATGTAGGGGCTTTTGAGTGTATGCGTGCATACCTGTGAGAGGCAAGATTGAGGGATTTTTATATTCTTCTCCCTTGCGGGAAATATCAGGGAAGCCCTTGGCTTACTCCAGGGACCTCCAGCCTTCGGCTGGGGGTAATCGGTCAATTCCCCCGTTTGAATATTGCCAGCTGGATGTCCTTTTATGCTAAAGGACAAGATGGCATACTGTTGCGGCGTCTGCTGTGTCAGACGGTGAGGGGAGGGCATGCGCCATTAATGCGGAGGCGTGTTGTCAGTCAACGCATTTAATGCGGTGGCAGAGTACTGTGCAGGGATCGACCTGAGAATCGACGAGAGTAGGGGTCGATAACGGTCTAGCAACTCCGAGGGCCATGGAGCGCCTTGTGGATTGGTCGAACATGGTCGACGAGTCACTTGGATCCTGTGCCGTTGATTGGGTGTTGGGCCCGCTGATTTGGGCCATTGTGGGCCATCCTATATCAATATGTAATTTTTATATTAATTTTGTAACTCCATATTAATATACTATTTTTGCCTAATAATTCTTTTTTATATACATTATCAAGAAATTAATTTTTTAATAATTATGTGCAAAAAGCTAAAAACACAAAAAGGCGCACTGCACGCACACATATATATATATATATATAAACAAATTATTTTTTTATTTTTCTAATGTATTTTCATATATAATATTCTATTAATATTTATTTTAATATCAATGTAGAAGAATATATTAATTCATTTGTGTAACGTCATATCTAATTTTGATATATACTCAATATATATAAATTTAAATATATGTTATTTTTATATTAATTTTGTAACTCCATATTAATATACTATTTTTGCCTAATAATTCTTTTTTATATACATTATCAAGAAATTAATTTTTTAATAATTATGTGCAAAAAGCTAAAAACACAAAAAGGCGCACTGCACACACACACACATATATATATATAAACAAATTATTTTTTTATTTTTCTAATGTATTTTCATATATAATATTCTA
This sequence comes from Jacaranda mimosifolia, assembly GCA_018894105.1. Classification (NCBI taxonomy): domain Eukaryota; kingdom Viridiplantae; phylum Streptophyta; class Magnoliopsida; order Lamiales; family Bignoniaceae; genus Jacaranda; species Jacaranda mimosifolia. The sequence continues at coordinate 1,284,454 of CM032131.1, read as the reverse complement.
TTAATATTTATTTTAATATCAATGTAGAAGAATATATTAATTCATTTGTGTAACGTCATATCTAATTTTGATATATACTCAATATATATAAATTTAAATATATGTCATTTTATATTAATTTTGTAACTCCATATTAATATACTATTTTTGCCTAATAATTCTTTTATATATATACATTATCAAGAAATTAATTTTTAAATAATTATGTGCGAAAAGCTAAAAACACGAAAAGGCGCACTGCACACACATGTACACACATATATAAACAAATTATTTTTTTATTATTCTAATATATTTTCATATATAATATTTTATTAATATTTATTTTAATATCAATGTAAAAGAATATATTAATTCATCTATTTAATGCCACATCTAATTTTGATATATACTCTATATATATAAATTTAAATATATGTAATTTTTATATTAATTTTGTAACTCCATATTAATATACTATTTTTGCCTAATAATTCTTTTATATATATACATTATCAAGAAATTAATTTTTAAATAATTATGTGCAAAAAGCTAAAAACACAAAAAGGCGCACTGCACATATATGTGTGTGTCTCTGTGTGTGTATATATATATGTGTGTGTGTGTGTAATTTTTATACACACACACACACATATATCACATACACACACGCATATATATATATATGTGTGTGTGTGTCTGTGTCTGTGTGTCTGTGTGTGTTCGTGTGTGATGTGTACATATATATATATATGTGTGTGTATATGTATGTGTGTCTGTGTGTGTGTGTGTGTGTGTGTGTCCGTGTGTGATGTGTACATATATATATGTGTGTGTGTGTGTGTGTGTGTGTGTGTGCATATATATATATATATGTGTGTGTGAGTGCATATATATATACATATATGTGTGTGTGTGTGTGACCATACATATGTATAAGTATATTTGATATAATTGATATGTTTTGAATAATATGTAATGCATACATAACTTGCTGTGTCTGAAATGTTATAATAATATAAAATTTATAATAAGTCATTTTAAAAATTATATTTTGTTATTTCATAAAATATCTCTTATTTTATATTTATACCTTTTAATTAAGCGACGTCATAATTCAAAAATTCCTTAATCTATGCCAAAAGATCCTAAAAATAATATTTTCTTTTATCCTATACCTCAACAAAATCAAATGGTCCCGATAGAATTGGCTAATATAATGGGTGCAACCCATGTTTTGAAAATCCGATCGGACAGGTCAGTTCGATCAGTCGGATCGGTGACCGGTGGCTAGTCTGGTCCGGTTACGCCTAAAAATCAGTGCCGATCAAAATCGATCAAAAATCGGTACACTCCTTTTTTTTTTTTAATTTTAAAATTACTTTTTTTGAAAAAAGAAGAAGTAAAAAATAAAAGAGAAATTAGAATTGAAGATGATAATTAAAGATTTTGGACATGTAATTTTTTAAAATATAATTTATTTTCTTGAAATTTAATGAAGTGATAGTTATATGTAAATGCTTATGTTTAATTTGTTATTTTATTTTGTTTAATTTCTCTTAAATTATATTGAATATTTAGTGTGGAAAAATTTATTTGTGCTTGGAGTTAAAGCATGAAACGAATGATTACTTATATTAATGTGAAATACTATTTTTTATTAATTTATAGTTAACTAATTGTGAAATAATATTATTTTCTAAAAAACATACTTAAAAATAAGTAAGTTGAGATTTTTTTTCAAATAATATTCTTTCTATATCAATTGAAAGTTTTATTTTTTTGTTAATATTAAAATATTATATATTTTCATAAAATTAAATATAATTATTACATTATTATGACGTCATATTGGTAGAACTGATGGTTCAACCGATTGAAAGTAACCAGTGAAGTCACCAATTCTTTGTCCGGTCCAATTTTAAAAACATTGGATGCAACCAATCAAATGTTCTACTATGGAAAAAAATATCTCTTGATTTGAGGCTAAAATTTTAAGACATGACATACAAGAATGTCCCGTTATTACTAAAATGACATAATAATTTAAATTTTTGAAAAATTAAACCTTATTATTGTAGGGAAAATAAAGTATTAATGTCCGTACTTGTGCCTTGCATGAGCATATAAGCAAGACACGTAAACATATATATATATATATATAATTATTTCATACATATGATAAACAAATAATTCATTGAGTAAAAAAAAAAAATAGAAATCCTACTTGAATGCAAGATGAAAATTGTGTTAGCCGAGGCTTGCTGCTCCAACAGTCTCCTTAAGATTATATTGCCCCTCACATAGTGTTAGAATGCTTTTCGCAATTAACCTCCCAAGATACAATGGCTCTCCTCCAATCTAAGGTAGCACTCCAATAGAACGGAACTATAGAACTTTACTAACTTGGAACTCTTCTTCAATGGACAATGTATAAATGTGTAGTATAGTGAGGTAAAGTACTAGTATGTATGCTTGCTTTTTAGTATTTTAGATTGGTTTAGGCACTCTTATTTATAGTTGTGCAATGCAATTTTATTGACAAGACATGATTTTTCACTAAAATTATAATTCTTTCTTCAAATGACACAATTATAGGATAAAATCCCATAATTTACTCTTTTAATAAAGAGTTACAACTCAATCAAAGAGTTATGAGCTCAAGTAATAGCTCTAGCTTTTGAGCTCACTTTTCCATAAGGGTGTGTCCATCGAGATATATTAAAAATATATATATATAACTACACACCTACACCCCTTTTTTTCCAACATAGATAGACTGGTTCTACACACTAAAATGTCATTAAATCATTTCTTAATTTAAACTCAAGTTTCTCATTCAATTATTTGAATTTTGGCATATAAATATGCCGACTCTTATAATCCCCCACATTAATAAGAAACTTATCTCGTCAATAATGCATGTAAATGCAGACACACACGAAAGAGTTCCAACTTGAGTGAAATTGCGTTGAGATAGGTAGCTTGTGGCTTTGAACCTTCCTTAGTGAGAACTATAAGATGTATTCGCCAACCGGTGAATGCGATGTCTTGAACTATTCGGCTTTTAGTGTACATCAAGATAATAAAACTTCACACAACTCCGCCCAATAGTCAATTTAAGTTCTTACGGTTGTGTTTATATCGGCCCTGAACAATTCTTGGGATTCATGAGTATTCTCTGAGAATTCAGCCTTAAAAATTCTCATAAGACCAGTCCAATCCCTACTCACATAGGTGACTTCTTATTAAGAGGCTCTTGTTGCACCTCCATTTGAAGATTCAAGGTATAAGAGCCATTAAAAGTAAAGCTTAACCTCAAGATTTTGCAGGTGGCACTGTTTACTTATCATAGGAATAAGATGGAGGCTGGACCCCCACAGTACATTCACTTCGAGACACAACTTGTTTTTCCCTTTGAACCTATTTCTTGGGATCTCTAGTCACATAGGTAAAATTCCCATTGTAGTGCCTCATTTATTTTATAGGCTTAAATCCCATCCCTTTCGATATTTTTTCAACTTGCTTTCTATTTAACCCTTTGGTTAGCAAATCAGCAATGTTCTCTTTCGATTTCACATAATCAACAGAAGTAACTCCATCAATTTTTCGGCCTTCTCAACTTGTCCCACCATTATAGGTGCATAAGCAACTAGAGCAAGAGTAGGGATGGCAACGGAGTGGGTTTAACCGAACTTGAAACCCGCCCTGCCTACTTCTATTTGGATCCAGGACCATCCCAACCCGCCCAGCTTTAGACTCCTAACTCGGCAGGTCTAGCCTACCAAATCTGTTTCTCTTTTCTTTTCTTTTCTTTTTTAACTTTTTTTATTAAAATATATAATTTTACAACTCATATGTTTTCAAAATTGATTAAGACAAATATGCACAAAGAATATATATACATGTATAGAAAATTAGAATCTAATATATAATAAGTTTCTAACACTATTTTTCAAATTTTAAAATAAAATATCTATATTAATTGATTTTAGTATATTTTTCATCATTTTTATGATAACTGAATGAGTACAAAATTATTATTTTTTGATGAAATATATGCTATTATAATCCTAATTTTTTATATTTTATGTACATATACTACATATAATATGTTTATAATATATTATATATTAATTATCCGGGGTGGATCCAAGGCGGGTTCACCTAAGCCCGTAAACTGCCCCATAACCTATTTATTTGACTCCTAACCTGTCCCATTAGTGCGGGTTCATGATGGGGACCTTGTCTACCAGGACCCATTGCCATGCCTAAGTAGGAGCAACCGAAATTGGACGTCCTCCATTACCAACACCGCCGGTGTTGGACTCAACATTGATTGTGGACATCTCATTATTTGCAATTTCTTATTTTGAACAAATATATCAAGTACACACCTTAGAACCAAAATATTGTGTTTAAATGATAAAAACAATATGAAAAATATGTGTGCTTAAATTGATTTTATTAGTCTTGACAAACTGTATATATATAAAAAAGAGGATTTCCTTTCCAATACAGATGTACCACGCATAAACCAAGACAGATAACTATTTGAATAGTAGTGTATAGATATGTACTAAACAATTATTACTTAAGGCACAACAGAACTTAAATCTAGTTAAATATGAATTTCACAAAAAAAAAAAAAAAAATGCCTTATGCAAGTTGTAAAATTCATAGAATATATATGTACATATATCAAAACCTAATTTCCTTTTAAAACCAAAGTGGTCACACATATTAAACAGTGTGTATCACGTAGGCAAGCTATACATGATTAACCAGAATTACTTTCCTTAATTCTTACTTAAGCAAAATTTAAACTAAAACACAACAAGGACTAAACTTGATTGGGAAAATAGAAACAAGTCCCTAGGCAAATTTATATTACTACTTTTACGTATAGATGTATAATAATTTGTCAACACATGAACTTTACGCATACATTTGAGTATAGGAAATTAATTAAGCACAAGTAAATGGAACAAAATATAATCTTAAGTTTGTAGGGAAACTAAAGTATTACCGTGTGTACTTGTGCTTTGTGTGAGCATATAAGTAAGACACATAAACATATATATAAAATTATTTCATACATATGATAAACAAATAATTCGTTGAGCAAAGAAAAATAAATAGAAATCCTGCTTGAATGCAAGATACAAATTGTGTTAGCCTAGGCCCGTTGCTCCAATAGTCTCCTTAAGATTACGTTGCCCCTCACATGGTGCTAGAAGATTTCTGGCAATTAACCTCCCAAGACACATGAAACTATTGAACTTTATTAATTTGAAACTCTTCTTTAATGAATAATGTGTAAATGTGCAGTGTAGTGAGGCAAAATACTAGTATGTATGCTCATTGTTTAGTGGTTTAAGTTGGTTCTAGACACTCATATTGATAGTTGTGCAATGCAATTTTGTTGATAAGACATGATTCTTCACTAAAATCATAATTCTTTCTTTTAAGGACACAACTATAGGATAAAATTACATAACTTACTCTTTTAATGAAGAGTTACAACCCCACTAAAGATTATGAACTCAAGTCATAGCTCTAGCTTTTGAGCTAATTTTTCTAGAAGAGTATGTTCATTGGGATATATTAAAAAAGAAACTTTAACTATCTTAATTACCCACTTGCACCCTTTTTTCCAACGTAGATAGACTCATTCTACTCACTAAAATTTTCTTAAATTATTTCTCAATTTGAATTCAATTTTCTTATTCAATTATTTAAATTTTGACATATAAATATGCCGAATCTTAAAATTATTAGATATCACTGAGAAAATAACAACAATATATTAAATAGAAGGTGCGCCTATGCATATCTTAAGGAAATATAGAAATTTTTAAAAGAAGGTAAACTTGAAATTATCAAAAAGGGTAGAATAGGAATGGACTTGAGTGAACAAAGTAACAGGCAGTTTCTTGGAAGAAGAGAAGAGAAGACTTTTGACAACATTTGGTTATGTCTTTTTTTATAAAATTTAATCAGGAAGAATACCACAAGTCATAGAATGGTCATCTTAGGCAATGATTTGAAAATCGGACCGGACCGGCCGGTTCGACCTGTCGGACAGGTGACCGGTGGTCTGTCCGGTCCGGTTGAATGCTAAAAACCAGTAGTGGTCAAAACCGGACCGGTTCAACTGGTTCACTCTTTTTTTTTTTTAATTTTTTAAAAAAAGTAAAAAAAAAAAGAAGAGAAATCGTGAATTGAAAATAATAATTAAAGATTTTGGACATGTAATTTTTTGAAATATGAATTTATTTTCTTAAAATTTAATAAAGTAGTGGTTATATCATATATGTGAATATTTATGTTTAATTTGTTATTTTATTTTATTTAATTCCTCTTAAATTATGTTGAATATTTAGTTTAGAATAATTTATTTTTACTTGGAGTTGAAGCATAAAACAAATAATTACTTAAATTAATATGAAATATTATTTTTTATTTATTTATAATTGATTAATTGTGAAATAGTATTATTTTCTAAAAAACGTACTTAAAAATAAGCAAATTGAATTTTTTTTGTCAAATAATATTATTTCTATATCAATTGAAAGTTTTATTTTTTGGTAATATTAAAATATTATATATATTTATATATATTTATAAAATTAAATAAAATTATTACGTAATTATTGCGTCATACCGGTTCGACCAGTCAGTAAGGTCACCGGTTCATTGTCCGGTCCTATTTTGAAAACATTGATCTAAGGCTATTTTAAGCATGGGATTTTCATTTTCATTTAAGTTGGGGACTGACAAGGACTTTGTAGACCTTGATTTGAGGGCTTTCGCTACCTAAGGTGATTGATAACATCCTGGCGGGGATAATGGAATCTTATGTTTGGTATTGTTACCTATGATTTTGACATCATTTGTCTCTTTTATATTGTTATCTTAGATTTCAGGTGGTCCACAAGGGATGATCGGAACCCCTAATTCTTGCTTTAGCAGAGAGAAAGATGTTCACATCATGTAAAAAATAAAGTGAGATCTTTTTTGATAAATAACAAAGTGTTAGTTCATTTTTATTAGGACGCGTTTACAGAAATTTTTGTTATTCGAAAGCTCTTACAAGTTCATGATTTTTTTTTTTTTTGCGAATGATTTCTTTTTCTCAGTTCTTTTTAGAGCTCAATATTTATAGTTTATTTTTTTATGGATTTATGCCCCTTAAAGTTTTGTTATCCTTTTTTCATGGGTTTAACTAATTTAGACTATGTGGTTTAATTATTTTCTTTTGACCCATTGGGCCAGTTTTTAATCTCTCTCTCTCTCTTCTTTTCTTAAATTTTTGTGGGCTTAATTTGTCATATCATCAAGCCTTCCTATCTTCAATTTAAAAAATTATTTTTCATATTGAAAATATCTTAAAGTCCAATATTAATTCTTCTCTTATATTAATTTATTAAAATAGAATTATTGACTAAGTGTGTGGACCCGTATTTGGTCAATTCTTATATAAGTTGAGGTTCTTTGGGAGTCTATGTTTGACCGTCTCTAAGAAGTCATCATGTTAATCATCTTGTATTTGTCAAAAGATTTAGAAAAATTATGTGTTGCCTTTGTTTTAGGACTGTAAAACTCCAGCCCTTGTATATATCTAAAGGCCTATGAAAATTTCTTATCGTATTTTTCTAAGGACTTAGATGAAATTTAAGTATAATTGAGAGGACTAAGATATCAGGAAGCAAGACCAAGGTCAAACTATAATTGAATTTAAATCAAACTCTAAGAAGAGAGAGAAAGAGATGGACGACTTCGAGAATACCATCGTCAAGGAGTCATAGAATGCCTCAAAGGTAGCAAGCATGGAGGTAACTAGGCAGGTGCCCCACGGCCTGCGCCGGGTTGGACCGCCCACACTGGACGCCCAAGGAGCGCTCAAGCTGGGAGTCCTTTTTTTTTTTTTTTTTTTTTTGGTAATTTGTTTGATTTGGAATAGTTTATTGTCAACTAATTATGGTATCGCAACTAGTCAAATTGGATTAAGTTGACATATGTTCTAATTTAATCGATATTAATCAAGCTTAATAGAGATTGATTTTTATCAAAAGAATGGAAGAGGGGGCCCACTATATTGTGCACCTTACTACATATGAAAATAATATTCCATAAAAGATTTTGAATCACAAACATACATTTTGTATTTACTAGTTTTATGTTAGTAGCTTGAAGGCAGAAGCCAGATGTCTACTTTACAAGTTTGCATATGTACGAAAAAATTATTTCATTTTGTTGAGGGAATAGGAAAATATTTGGATGTTTCAAGTTCGGAGATTTATGAGGATCATGGTCTTTTCAATTACTCCTTTCTTTAAGAAATATTTTGTTCGTCATTCTTCTGGATAGACCCTGTTGAATCTTAGATCTCACAGAGAGTTCTTCAAAATCCGTAATCTTAGATCTCATAGAGAGTCCTTCAAAATTCGTAGGGAATATGCTTTCTCTGAAGAACTTTAAGAGTTCTTTTTTGATAAATAATTCAAATACATCTCATTAAAATACAAGAAATTGTTTCACTAAAGGAAATATTTAAACTCAAAAAGATAAAATAGTAAAATTGAGAAATAAAATTTAAGTAATTTGATAAAACGACAACAAGATTCAATGTAATTCAACAATGTATCTAATCCACTCGACAAAGAAAATAATTTTATTAATTTTAAATCAAAATGCCAAGTACAATTTGAGTTCCATAAATTTCACGAGAACACCTAAACTTCTCATTCTAAACTCCATTTTGAGATATTATCTCTAAAGCAGTATAGAATCTACGTTCTAGGGTTTATCTCACACTTGTTCTTATCATTTGGAAGAAAATGGGTGATGAAAAATTTAAAATAACACCAATGAAGAAAGAAAATACTCACGAAATCACTCTATTCTTTTCTGTAAAAAATATCTCAATCTCTTTTCTTCTATTTTACAAAAAAACTTAAATACTCTGGAGACACCTACTTTCCCCTTGTAACTACCCATTATTTCTCATATCTAGCCCACTAACTATAATGCTCTACACAATGTTATATACAGTTGCCACATTGAAACTAATCTATAACTGATTCCTATAATCTTGAAAAAACATGCTAAGGTGTCACGTTGAGTTTGTAGGACTTAGCCCTTCCTAGCTCTTCCTCTGGATTTAGCTCGGCTAGCTCTTCCTAACTCTTCATCTGGAATGAGCTTGGCCAGCTTTTCCTAGCTCTTTCCTTGATTTAACTCGGCTAGCTCTTCCCTTGATTTAGCTTGGCCAGCTCTACTTGAGAGGAATCTCAAGTATGGGTATAGGTCAACTCATAAATAATTTTAAGATAGCATCATCACTCTCCCATTCATCTGTCTAAAAAAGATATATATATATATATATATATTTTAGACCAATATGAGGTGACCTATCACTAAAATAGCGCCGCCGAGCTAGAAAGGCCCAAGCCCTTGGAGTTCCAAGCTGCTGTCCACAAGTACCTAGCTAAACCACTCACCCGGAAGGTTTGCAACCTCTTCCAAGCCTTCTTTATCTTCCCCCTCCCCCTTTTAATAACACATCTAACAATGTGATGTTGATGGGATATGTCATCTTCTACCATTTAATGCGGCGACTTTTTCCCCTTCCCTGGGTGATAGAAATCTTTTCATATTTCCATCTTCATTAATATACCTGCTCATCCCCTTGCCACTTGTACGGTCATGATCCTCCCATAGTTTCCCCTTTTTCCTTATATAAATCTCTTCTCTTTTTAAAATCTTTCCCTCACCTTCTTCTTCCTTCACATTTCTTACGGCAGCTTTCTCCTTTTGGTTATATCTTCTTTCTCCTCCATTAGCTCTTTCCCAGTTTACGCAGGGCGACCAGGCTTTTTCTTTTATTTCTTATTTTTGCTTTGGCATATTGGTGATTCCTCCTTTTCTTTTTCCATATTTCACTCTTATTTCTGTATATGTTCCTTCTTCTAGAGATTTCCTTCTTTAGTAGGGCACGCTCAGCCTCATATTCTCCATGCCCCAACATCCCAATCCAGAAAATTCTAACTCCTCTTTGAGTTGGCCCCCTGAAATTCTGAGTGAAATTGAGAAAGGGAATGGCTGAATCCATTGCGAACTTGGCTCTCTATGAAATTTATCATTCATGTATGACCTGAAATGAAGGTGTCAGGCTTTGTGAACAAATGGGCATTTCTCTAGAATATTAGATAGTCATTCCCTAGTCCTCTAATCGCCCTTACCTGCTTTATGCAGGTTTTTTATGTTTTTATCCAGAGCAACTGCGAGGGTGGCTGAGATTTCCCATTCCCGAGCTACTCATTCTCATCTCCAAGGGTTTGGGTATTCCTCTTAATCAATTTACACCTAACTCTTTTAGATTGATGATAGGTTTTCTCATATAATGTCGGTATCTACAAATAGAACCAACCACTTCTTTGTTCTATTTTCTTTTTTATCCTAAAACTCAAACCAAGGGTTGCTTTTATATTACCTCCCGAGATGATGTGAGATTTTTATCCAAATATCCCACCTCTATCAAACAATGGAAAGAGAAATATTTCTTCATATCCTCTCCCAAATCGTGGGGCTTTCCCACTGCCTGGCTAGATGAGTCTCCTAGCTTGAGCTCTTCTTGACATTGACCTTCCACCATAGGTCAGCAAGCCCTAATAGATAGGTTGAATAGTGTGCCATTACAGCTGACCTACTTAGAAAAGAAATGCTTTCTTTATTGCCATCTCTCCTAAAGCTAAAGAACTCTCTGAACCCTTTGATATCTCCTCATTTTAGCTCTTCTCCTACACATGATTGAATTAAGTACTAATTCTTTCCTTACAGGTCAAATGTCTATCAAAGCTTTCTTGAAGGCCACGTTAGCCGAGCAGCAGCCAGGTTGGTTGGCTTGCCAGATAGGGCGGTGGGGCCGGCTCATCCTCCAAATGCCTAGCTCGCTTAGCCCCAGAAGTTCTTCCACCCAAGCAAGCTACTTCTGCCCCTGAGGTGGTTCTTACTCCAAATGAGCCAGAATAGATCTCAAAAGAGCCAAGCTCTCTACAGCTTAGGAGAAGCTGCCCTAATGCTTACTTGATGGCAAGTAGTTCCATCTTATCGGACACCTCTTTCTCATTAGTGAGGGATTGTCTGAGAGGTTTGGTGGGTAGCTCGGACAGTTAAAAAATAGATTATATGCTTTTTGAAGATCTTCGAGCCCAATTTGCTAGCTATCAATCCTGGGTAAGCATCTTATTTTATGAATTTTTGTATAGTTTTCACTCCTTAATCTTCCTTTTGGTAGGCGAGCCTCATGGCAAGGGGGATCCTAGCTTGGTGGAAAGGTGAACAAAGTAAGCTACTGGAGAAGTTCCAAGAATTAAAGGATCAATTGGTGGCTTTGCAAGGTAAGTATAATGAGACAACCACAATTCTATCTAAAGCGAAGGTCAAGATGGAAATGCTGATGTCATCTCATAAGGAGGATATAGAGAATGCTAAGGAAGAATGATGTAAGGAAGGCTAAGATTCCTTCTTGGAGGTTTTTCATGTGATTGAGGAGGGCACTCAATACTTAGAGGCATCTTGGTAGTCTCGTTTATTGGAGTATATGAAGAGTGCGGCCTATAAAGAAGATTTGGCTCAGCAAGCTTTGAAGTACTACAATCATGGTATAGATGTGTGTATTGACCAACTAGAAACCTAAGGTATCCTAGAAGTGGGCCGCGCTCAGAATGCTGTGGATAAGATGCTAGGATTGGAGAGCCTACCTAACTCGGATGATAAGGCCCCTCTAGAGGAAGCTGAGCTAACTTCACCTGGTGTTGATACCGAGCTTGATCAGACTGAAAATCCAAACACCACAGGTATGATGACCCCTTCGAACCATGCTGACGGTGCAACCCCTTGATGCTATTCATGCTTAGCCCAAGCTATGGGCTATTTTCCAATTTCTTTTCTTTTTTTTTTTAAATTCTATATCTGAAAGCCCAAGCTTGTAAAAAGAATATGTTATGCCCCCAGGGCTTTCTCTTCTATATTATCAATGAAGTATGTTTATCTATTTACTCATATTCTTGCACTAACTCCCTTAAGACACCTAGATCTTTAATTTTTTTGAGAGCTTCTCTCCCCCTACTACTGGCTAAGCTAAACAAGCTTATTTGTGTTATAAGGCATATTAGAGCTTTATGTTATTCTATAAAGCTCGACAGGCTTGTAGCTAAGCTCATCAGAGCTTGACCGAGCTTAAAGCTGCACGCATTTGAGTTATACTATCAATCTCATTGGAGTTTTATTGAGCTCATTGGAGCTTTACTCATTGTAGGTATTCTGTCGAGCTCGTTGGAGCATTACTTATTGGAATTTTTTTATTAGAGCTTGTAGTCGAGCTCACCACAGCTTGGCCAAGCTCATCAGAGCTTTCCTCATTGGATTTATTCTGTTGAGCTAATTGGAGTTGTTTCATTGAGCTCATTGGAGCTTGCAGCTGAGCTCATCAGTGCTTCACTCATTAGAGTTATTCTGTCGAGCTCATTGGAGTTTTTTTTTATTGAGATCATTGGATCTTGCAGTCGAGCTCACCACAGGGTGGCCGAGCTCATATAACTTCACTCATTGGAGTTATTCTGTTGAGTTCATTGGAGCTTTACTCATTAGAGTTGTTTCATTGAGCTCATTAGAGCGTATAGCCGAGCTCATCGGATCTTCACTCATTGGAGTTATTTTGTCGAGCTCATTGGAGTTTTTTTTATTGAGCTCATTGGAGCTTGGAGCTTGGAGCCAAGCTCATCCGAGCTTCACTCATTGAAGTTATTCTGTCGAGCTCATTGGAGTTTTTTTTATTGAGCTGATTCGAGCTTGCAGTCGAGCTTATCCTGGCTCTAAGCAAATTCTTAGCAAGAATTATAGGAAATAAGATCTTTCCACCATTGCATCACGAATGAAATCTTCACAAAGTAATTGCAATAATCATGACATAAATTAAACAAAATGGAAATCTTCAAAAATAAGGTAAATGAAAACATTTAAACAAAATTAACACCCTAACGTGAAAGAACAATCAATGAAACGGGATATTTACTTATAAAAGCGCCTTAAGTTCTAGATGTTTCATGGCCGAGCTAATTTCTTCCATACCAATATTTCCAGCTCATACGCTCCATCGGGTATTGTCTTGACAACCTTATATGACCCCTCCCAGCTCAGATCTGGCTTTCCCATATTACCACACGCTCTAACTCTCGTCAACACCAGGTCCCCCACCAATAACGTCCTAGACTTTACCTTTTTATTAAATTCTATCTATATCTTTTGCTTATACCACGTTGCATGAAGATAAGCACTTTTCTTTTTTTCCTCAATCAAGTCCAACAGGTTGCGAATTAGCTCTGCATTACCGTCTTCATTATAAAACTCTATGAGATTCAATTCCAACCTCAGCTGGAATCACGACATCCATCCTATATATCATGCTAAAAGGCGTTTCCCCCATGGATCTTCGGGGGGTGGTACAATAAACCCAGAGCACACTAGGTAACTCTTTTACCTAACTACCTCTAACGCTGCCCAACCTAGCTTTCAAGGTGTATACTAGAGTACGGTTTGTCACTTCTACCTGCCAGTTCGTCTATGGATGGCCCAACAAGCTAAATCTTTAGGATATTTTCATTTCTTCACACCAAGCTCTCATCTTAGCTCCTTCAAATTGTCTTCCATTATTCGATACAAGTTCATGAGGAATTCCATAACAGCACATTATATTCTTCTATAGGAATTTTAGGACTTTCCCTTTACTGATCCTAGCCAACGCATTCGCTTCCACCCATTTGCTGAAGGAGTCCACAACCACTAATAAAAACTTCTTTTGTCTCATGGCTACTAGGAATGGCCCCATGATATCCATCCCCTATTTGGAAAATAGGCATGAGGAGCTCATGGTATGCAATAGTTCAGCAGAGATATCACTAACTCGGGCGTTCCTTTGATATTTTTCATATTTTCGAACTAAAGCTCCAACATCAGCTTAGACAGTAGGCCAGAAATACCCTGTTCTGATAACTTTGCCTGCTAGTGCCATGCCTCCAAGGTGATTCCCACAACACCCCTCATGTATCTCTCTCAACACATAATCGCCCTCTTGAAGCAACAAACATCTCAACAATGGATGAGATAAAGTCCTCTTGTAGAGTAATCTATCTATAAAGGTGAACCGAGTAGCTCAAATTTTAAGCTTAGGGTCAGCATCGACCACCTCTCCTTTAAGGTATCGATTGATGGGTGTTCTGCAATCCACCTCCTTCTCTATAGCGAATACCTTGGCCTCTATGTCTTCCTTACCCAGTTTCTAAATTGTTATAGATCGTGTTCCACATCTTTCAAAGAGCTTGCGATTTTTGCTAAAAAATTAGCTTGAACATTTTCTTCTCTTGGTATTTGAATTATCTGCAACTTAGCCAGTTGATCCTTCAACTTGGCTACTTGCTGAAGATATCCCTCCATACGTGACTCCTTCATATCATATTATCCCGTCGTCTGCTTTGCCACCAGTTAGGAGTCAGTATATACCAAGACTCATTTAGCTCCTCCCCTGATAGCCATTTTAATACCTTTGGTTATGGCCATATACTCTACTTCATTGTTGGAAGCTTTGAAATGAAATTTAATTGCATATTCCAACTCATTTCCCTCCGAGCTGATCAAGACAATAATTGCTCCACTACCACTTACACTTGAAGAGCCATCCACATACACCATCCACACATCTACCTCCCCATGAGGTAGGGCAGTATCTTCCATGAAGTATGCAAGAGCTTAGGCTTTGATGGCTTTTATAGGAGTGTACTGGATGTCATACTCCCCTAATTCCATCGACCGCTTGATTAACCTTCCTGCAGCATCTGTCTTTCCCAAGGTTTGTTTGAGTGGCTGATCACAATGGTATGTGATAGAAAATAGGGCATCAGCCTTCTGGCTGTAATCATCAATGCCAAGGTAAGTTTATCTATTCCAGGATACCTCAACTTAGATGTATACAATACCTTGCTCACATAATGAATGGGCTTTTGGCTAGATCCTTCTTCTTTGACCAGGACCGAGCTTATAGCCTGTTCAGAAATTGCCAAATACAAAAATAGAGTCTCACCGGGCACGGGTTTAGTTAACAATTGTAGTTCTACCAAGTATGCTTTGAGCTCTTCGAAGGCTTTTTATGCTGCTTCTCCCTATTCAAATTTCTTAGCTTTCCTTAATATCCCGAAGAAAGGTAAGCCTTTATCAGCTACCCTAGATATAAACCTGCTTAGGGCTACAATCCTCCCCATGAGCTTCTGTACTTCCTTGAGGTTTTGAGGAGACCTCATATCCAAGATAGCTCGTATTTTCTTTGGGTTTGGCTCTATATCTCTTTCAATCACCAAATACCTTAGGAACTTTCCCCATGTCAATCCAAAAGCACACTTATTATGATTGAGTTTCATACCATACATTCTCAAGGTCTCCAAGGCTTCCCTTAGCTTGTCTACATGACTAGCTTAGTAAGTGCTTTTCACGAGCATGTCATCTACATAAACTTTCATATTTGTTCTGATTTTATTTTTAAACATTTGATCCATCAACCGCTGATAAGTGGCACCTATATTTTTCAGTCCAAATGGCATGACAACATAGTAATAAATACCTTTGGTCGTGATGAAACTCATCTTCTTACGGTCCTCAGGGTGAAGGGAGATCTGGTGATACCTTTGTGAGGCGTCAATCATGCTTAATAGCTCACAACTTGACGTGGAATCTACCAATTGGTTAATCTGAGGTAATGGATAATGGTTCTTCGGACAAGCTCGGTTAAGATCTCTGAAATCTATACACATTCTCCATTTTTCCACACTCATGGGAACCAACACCACATTAGATATCCACTCTGGAAATTGAATCTCTATTATGTGCCTTGCGTTTAATATCTCTTCAATATCCTTCTGTATGATTTTTCCGGCCCAAAGTCCCTTTTCCTCTGCTTGACCGGCCTAGCCAAGGGGTCTATGTAGAGCTTATGCACTGCTATACTTGGATCAATTCCAGTTAAGTCTTTTACTGAGAAAGCGAACACATTTACATAATCCCTCAATACCTGAGTTAGTAAAACCACTTGTTCCTAATCAAGATGTGCTCCTATTCGAGTGGTCTTCTCCGAATCCCCAGATACTAATTCTATAGTCATAGGCTCTCCGGTAGGTTCAAGATGGTCCTACAGTTCACCTTCACGATATGCCTTTGAATCCTTTTACCTCTGCTGGTAAACTAATTCTCCCACTTTTCGATCTCCTTTCCTTACTGCCTCAACATAATATTTTTTCAATGTACACTGGTCTCCCACCACTTCTCCAACCAGCTTACTAACCATATACTTGAGTTTTATGTGATAAGGTGAGGCTACTGCCTGGAAGAGTTGCAGCATAGGTCTTCCAAATATAACATTATAAGCAAAAGGAGCATCACAACTAGAAAGTTTACCAAAGTCTTGCGATACGGACCCAAGCCCAAGGTGACGAGCAAGGTGATCTGCCCTATAGGTCATACTACTTCTTCTGCAAAATTGAATAATGCAGTTTCTACTGGTTCCAATGTGTGATTCCCCAACTCTATCTGCTGGAGCGCGGCCAAGAATAGAATGTCCATCGAGCTCCCTCCATCTATAAAGATCTGAGCTACTTCATAGTTAGCAATGGAAGCAATAATAACCAAAGTATCTTGGTGAGGTAGCTGTACTACCTTAAGACCATCAGGCCCAAATTGAATTGTCAGCGTGCGCTCTTCGATTCTGACCACTGCCACCTTCCTATTCCTTGAATGGATTAGGGCCCGCACTTGTGCCCTCCGGGCTCAATGTGTATCCCCTCCTGTAGGTTTTCCTGAAATTATATGAATTACCCCTCTAATAGGGAGCTCCTTTTGGTTTTCCTTCACTCCTATTTTGCCTCCCCCACTTTGCCTGCCTTGTTGGGTATTACCCGATCGACTACCCCTACCACCTGTGGGGAATTGCAAAAATTCTCCCAAATATCCACCCTTCGCTAACTCTTCTAGTTCACTCATAAAGTGTTCACAATCTTCTGTTAGATGCCCACATTCATTATGGAACTTGCAGTACCTGTCTGGCCTAGGATGTTGAGGAGCTTTGCTAGCATAACGCAACCAATGTAACAAGTTTTTGTGCTCAATAACCTGTAGCACCTGCTCTTTCGGCACTCTGAGAGGTGTGTAATGATCAAACCTAGGAGCAGATTGAGCTGTCCGTGGCATGTGTGCATTTAACATTCGTGACTGTAGTACAATGGCTGCTCGAACTCTTTCACCCCCCTGACCGTTTCCCTATACTAACCTCTTCCATCTTGTCTCTATGCTTTCCCCCAGCTCCTTTTCTTTAGGATCACACACTTCCTCTTCGTGGATGTATTTTTCTGCTTGACACAGTAATTCATCATAACTATCAGCTGGTATTTGGCTCAGAGATCTGAAGAATGAACTAGGCCTGAGTACATGCGTAAAAGAGCTAGCCAATACCTCCGGAGTGGCTGAAGGGGCCTCCAAGGCCGCTGTAGTGAATCTTTTAACAAAAGCCCTTAATGTTTCACTTTTCCCTTGTCAAAAAAAGAGTAAACTCTGGGCACTGCGGTAATAATGCTTGTTACTAGTGAACTAGCGCAAAAACTTGAAAGAGAAATCCTCAAAAGTATGCATACATTTGGGAGTCAGTTGTCCAAACCATCTCTAAGTTGTTCCTCCCAGGGTAGTTAAGAACGTCCAGCATTTTACTCCATCTGAAAATTGATAGAGTAGTGCTAAATTCTCAAATTCACACAAATGATCAGTAGGATTAGAACCTTCATTATATTTTTGCATGGAGAAAAGACTTGTGGTTGTCTGGGAAGGGATCCAACAGGATCAAATTCGTGAAAAGTGACTCCCTAACTCCATTTTCTTCTCCCATCAGCTTCTATTTCATCTCTCTCAACTCCTTTCTCATGTCCTCCATTGCAACCACAACATCAGCTAGCGACCTTTTCTTTTTCTATTGTTTAATAAGACGTATAGATACTTCACTTTTAGCTACCTTTTCTTCTCCTTCCGCTCTTCTATCTCGATTCTTAACTCTGCATTTCCTATGGAAACTGCAGGCTTTTGTCCTTCTTTTTAGCTTATAAATAGGTGGCACAACGGGCGCAATAGTAGGTTTGAGTTCTCCAGGAAAATTCCTGTCTGACAATACAGGGAGCGAGGGCCCTGCTATAATTGTTCCTTGGGCCATCATTTCGGGAAGAGGTGTCATGATAGGAGAGTCGACCACCTGACTCCTTCTCACCTGTTGTGGGATGAAAGGAAAGGTGCACATCTCTGGCCGACACCGATACTGGTATAGGCGGAGTTCCTGCTAGAGATGCATGTGTAGTGACTATTGGAGGGCCAGGGAAAGGCACTGGTATAGGGACGTGAAATGGTAAACTAGGTGGCATTCCTGGTACAAAAGGTATGTTTATTGGAAACAGCGGCCAGTTCCAAATATTTGGGAAGCCATGAAATGGTTGACTACAGAATACAGAAAACTCCACTGCTTAAGAGTAAATTGTCCCATACCTAGGGGTACAGAGAGAAACCCCCTGGTGGAACTACCTCCTCCGGCGGTCTAGACACTCTCTCTCCCAATAAAGTTCCTGCTTGCTCAACCTGCAGGGCGTTAAACATCTCCCTCTCCATGCTCCTTCTAGATTCACTCATCTCCTCACGTCTCAACTCAGAAAGATTCCCACAGATGACGCTAATTGATGCAAAATTTAAAATAGCATTAATGAAGAAATAAAATACTTATGAAATCACTCTAATCTTTTCTGTAAAAAATATCCCAATCTCCTTTCTTCTATTTTACAAAAAAGCTTAAATACTCCAGAGACACCCACTTTCCCCTTGTAACTACCCATTACTCCTCATATCTAGCCTGCTAACTATAATGATCTATACAGTGTTATATACGGTTTCCACATGGAAACTAATCTATAATTGATTCCTACAATCTCAAAAAAAATGCCAGAGAGTCACGTTGAGTTTGTAGGACTTAGTCCTTCCTAGCTCTTCCTTTGGATTTAGCTCGGCCAGCTCTTCCTATGGAATGAGCTTGGCTAGCTTTTCCTAGCTCTCTCCTGGATTCAGCTCGGCTAGTTTTTCCTAGCTCTCTCTTGGATTCAGCTCGGCCAACTCTTCCTAGCTCTTCCCTTGATTTAGCTCGACCAGCTCTTCTTGAGAGGAATCTCAAGTATGGGTATAGGTCAACTCATGGACGATTTTTAGGTAGCATCAATGGGGTTTAAATACCTTAAGAAAATCACAGAATTAGCCTGTAGGCCTACATGTCATACCGGGCTACTGAAGACTTATGCCGCAGTTCACATAGCCCATCCTGGCAGCAAAACTTGCTTGGCTTGGTGGAACTTGCACTAGGACGAGTGATTCAGTATACCGCGTGCCCAGGCGCAACAACCTTGCACTCGAGCGTGTGTCGCGAGCATCTCTACCTAGATTTTGTGCCCCAACACACACCAGGGCGTGCTCCAATGCCCATTTCGTCCACTCCACTCCATTTCACATCATTTCTTCCATTTCTCATCAATTGTAGTTTAAATTTTAAGTAAAATCAACAATTCTCCATCCATCTTCTTTGTTCCTGCCCCCAAAAGGGCCATCATTTGAGTTTGCAAATGTTAATAAAATCCAAGTAATACTCGAATTTGATTCCTAGAGTAGTCTTTGTCAACATATCTGCCAAATTATCCTTATTCCTAACTTTGTTAACCAAAATAATACCATAAGACACTATATCTTGGACAATGTGAT
This sequence comes from Jacaranda mimosifolia, assembly GCA_018894105.1. NCBI lineage: Eukaryota > Viridiplantae > Streptophyta > Magnoliopsida > Lamiales > Bignoniaceae > Jacaranda > Jacaranda mimosifolia. The sequence continues at coordinate 1,264,597 of CM032131.1, read as the reverse complement.
ACCTCACATCAATGTGCTTTGTTTTCCCATGAAATTCTTAATTCTTTGACAAGTGTATAGCACTTTGACTATCACAAAATATTGTAGTAATATCAGAATTCATACCCATATCATCAATCAACCCTTTTAGCCAAATGCCTTTCTTTACTCCTTCAGTCAAAGCCATGTATTCAGCTTCTTTTGTGGATAATGCAACTGATGACTGCGAAGTCACCTTCCTGCTAACTATACAACTTAAAAGATAAAACACATATTCTGTTATAGACCTTCTGCTTCCAAATCTTTGGCATAATCCACATCAACATAGCCAACAATTCTAGAAATAAAATTCAATTGACTATATTTCAAACATTTATTTGCAGAGCCTCATAGACATCTCATGATCTATTTCACTACCTGCCAATGAGTCTTTCCTTGCTTGTGCATGTACCTCATCACAACACTAACTGCATGTGAAATATCTAGTCTAATGCACACCATGACATACATCAAGCTACCCACTACACTAGCATATGGCACATTAGACATATGCTCGACCTCTTCCTCAGTACTAGGTGATAGATCTGATGAGAGCCTGAAATAAGCTGCAAGTAGCGTACTAACTTGTTGGACTTATCCATCCCAAAACGCTCACGTACTTTCTCAATATAATTTTGTTGAGATAAGTACAACAATCTCAAATATCTGCCCCAGACAACTCCATACCCAAATATTTTTCGCATTGCCCAAATTCTTCATCTCAAATTCATCACTAAACTTAGCCTTTAAAATGTTGATCTCATATATGTTTACAACAACAAATATATGAAAGGGCCATCACTGTATTTCTTATGATATACACAACAATTATAAATGCTTCTAGTATGTCCTATCTTGGTGATAAAAGCATCAAACCTCTTATACTACTTCCTGGGAGACTGTTTCAAGCCATATAAAGACCTCTTCAAAAGACATGCTTGATTTTCTTTCCCCAAAACAACGAATCTCTCTGGTTTACTCATGTAAATTTGTTTCTCTAACTCACCATGCAGAAGCACTGTTCTTATATCCATCTACTCAAACTCCATATCAACTAGAGCTACCATGGAAAGTAGCACATGAATAAATGTGTGTTTTACAACTGGGGAGAATACTTCATGGAAGTTATCTCATTCTCTCTGAGTAAAGCCCTTTGCAACCAATCGTGCTTTATATCTCACATCTTCAACCCCAGGAATCCCTTTCTTTTTCTTGTAGATCCATTTTGCAACATACACTTTTCTGCCCTTTAGGTACATTAACTAGCTCTCATGTGCTATTCTTGTGTAGAGACTTCATCTCTTCACTCATAGCTACAACCTATTTATCATAATCTGGATGAGAAATGGCCTCTTTGTGTGTGATTAGATCATATCCCATAAATTCTTTGGCCGAAGTCAAAGTATAAGCAACCAAATCTGAATATACAAACTGTTATGGTGGTTTGATCTATCTCTTCTCTCTATTGCGAGCTAAAAGATAGTTCTGTAGTGAATTATTTTCTTGCTACTAATTAAGTGATAATGAATTCTCACTAGCTTCATCTACCATCTTCTATATCCCTTTTGAAACTTATGGAGTGTCAATTTCAAACTCCACATTCTCCTTAATGCCTTATTGACCACTTTCACCTTATTCCATCTTCTTCATCATAACAGACTCATCGAATGTCACATCCCTGCTGATAATCACCTTAGAGTCCGTTTCATCATTATTACATGACAAACAATAATCCTTGCCTCTATCTACATAGCCTAGCAATATGCACTTCCTAGCCCTTGGCTCAAGCTTCTTATTGCGGACATGAGCATAGGTTGGATACCTAAATGCTCTCAGATTTAAGTAAACAACAGGAGACCTCGGCCAAATTTCTATTGGCATCTTACGGTCCAAATCAGTTAATGGTGACCTAATCACTAAATAACAAGCAATATTAATTGTTTCTACCCAAAAATCTATGAACAATCCGGCGTTAAAGAGCATGCATCTAGGTCTCTCCAAAATAGTCCTATTTATCCATTATGCAATTCCATTTTGATGTGATGTATGTATAATTGTGCGATACCTCACAATTCCTTCCTTATCACAGAATTCCTAAAATTCTTTGTTGCATAACTCCAATCCACTGTTAGTCCTCAAGCATTTGATCTCCTTTCCTATCTGCTTCTCGATTAAAGTCTTTTATTGCTTGAAGTTGACAAACACTTCATTCTTATGATTTAGTATGTACACCCATACTCTCTGTGAGAAGTCATCAATGAATGTCAGTATGTATTTGGCACCACTTTTTAAGGGAACTTGAGAAGTCCCCTAAAGATCTGAGTGAATGTAATCCAAGGTGCCCTTGGTCATGTGAATTGCGGTGTTGAACTTCACTCTGTACTGCTTGCTAAGAACATACTGCTTACAGAAATCTAGCTCTCTAGTCTTCTCTCCACAAAGAAAACCTCATTTGCTTAATTCTAACATCCCTTTCTCACTCATATGCCCAAGCCACATATGCCACAATATCATAATGTCATTGATTGATGAAGAAATCGTTGTAGTACAAAAAACAATACTGCCTTGCAATATGTAAAGGCCATTCCTCTTATCTTCCTTCATGATTAGTAGTGAACCTTTGAAAACCCACAAAACTCCATCTCAAGCTTTTACTCATAGCCATTCTTTTCCAAAGTACCCTATGAAATTAGATTTTTCTTTAGATAAGGAACATGACGCACATCTGTCAGGGTCCTTACTATACCATTGTGCATTCTGATACTCACTGTGCCAATCTCTATAACTCTGTAAGAAGCATTATTTCCCATGAGCACTATACTACCATCGTGTTTCTGATAAGTGGTAAATCAATTCTCTTTGGGCATATGTGGTAGGAACATCCACTATCTAAAATCCACAAACTTAGAAAACTCTCAATAACATTGAGAACAAGCCCACCATCAGACTCATCCTCAATAATTTCTGCAACATCATCACATTTCTGATTAGAAGATTCACCTAAATCCTTCGTTTTTCCAAGTTCCAAACAATTTTGTTTCTAGTGCCCCTTTCCTCTGCACCCAAAATATTTATCGTTTGTTTTAGGCTTGGTACGGGACTTAGATCAGCCTCTACTCCTTCCCCATTCTCTCGGTCTCCCCTTCGTAACCAATCCTCCCCACTTCCACTATCGTTACTACACATGACATGTTTTTTCAATCTATTCGAATTCAATGAATCCTCTATATCCTCCATTGAAATCATATCTCTCTGATACAGCAAAGTAGTAAACAAATGCTCAAAGGATTATGGCAAAGAACACAAGAGAATTAAAGCTTAATCCTCATCTTCAATTTGTACATCTATACTAGCAAGATCTAGAATCACTTCATTAAAATAATTAATGTGTTGAGTAATATATATACCTTCATTCATCCTCAATGCGCATAACTGTTGTTTCAGATACATCTAATTTGTGATGGACTTTTTCATATAGAGACTCTCCAGCTTTAACCATAATCCTGTTGGTGTACTTTCTGTGGTGACCCTCTCAGTACATTATCTACCAATGATAACACTAGAGTACCTAAGCCTTCATCATGAATTCATCCTTCGCTTCATCTGACAGTATATCTAGCAAGAAGTCTCTACCCTTTAATGCTCTCAGTAAACCTTATTGACATAGGAGATCATGCATCTTCATCTTCCATAGCCCAAAGTCGTTCTTCCCATTGAATTTCTCTACCTCATACTTCATGGCTGACATTTGGTCAATTCTAGCTCTAATACCAATTTGTTGCAACCTAGAAAGACCAAATAGTAAAATTGAGAAATAAAAGTAAAGTAATTCGATGAAACTAACAACAAGATTTAATATGGTTCGATAATGTGCCTAATCTATCCATCCAAGGAAATTTTTTTATTGATTTCAAATCAAAATACCAAGTACAATTTGAGTTCCACAAATCTCATGAGAAAACCTAATACTTTTGTTATAAACTCCATTCTGAAATACTATCTCTAAAGCAGTATAGAATCTATGTTCTATGCCTTGTCTCACACTCTTTCTTATCATCTGAAAGAAAAATTGGGGTTTAAATACCTAGAGAAAATCACAAAATTATCTCGTGGGCCTACATGTCGTGCCAGGGCGCACAAGACTTGTGCCTCGGCACGCGTAACCCATCATGGCAGCAAAACTTGCCTGGCGCGGCGATACTTACACTAGGGCGCTTAGTTCCAGTATGCCACACACTTAGATACGGCCTTGCGCCCGAGTGAGCATCACAGGCGTCCCTGCCTAGATTCCATGCCCAGATGCACCTCTCCTGGTGCCCCAATGTACGGCATCCTGCCAATGCACGTCTGGACGTGCTTCAATGCCCGTTTCACACTATTCTTTCATTTCTCGTTATTGGTATCAAATTTCAAGCAAAATTAACAAAAAACAATCTCATATAAACTTTGAAAAAGGATTACTAACAACAATTGCTCCATCTCTCAACACCTTAGATGAGCCAACTATACAAATCCATGAGGCCTAATCATTATCATAGTCGGAATAAGTCTTCAAGATAACTTATTTATCTTTTATTCCGAGTACCTAAAGGTGGGTGTCTCCGTGATGGGCAGCCACGGTAAGATTCACTTTGTTTATATTCACCAAGTTTCTTTCAACGTTTGTTACTTTCTAAATTTGTGAGTCCCTATTTGGCATTGATACTTTTTTTCATCAACTGTTTAGACACATTGAGATGTTAGGTTACTCCATTTGAAGAGTTATATAATCTCCAACTAAGTCAGAGTTGGAGTTCTTGCTTTTTGTTTAGCATTTTCAGCTTGTTCATGTAGTTGTCCTGCAACATAAAAATTTTAAGCTTTTATTTATTTATTTATTTATTTGAAGCCAAGCGCTAGCTAGACGTTTTTCACCATGGGTGTTTACTTCCCTTTTGTCGTTTAAGAAAGTTTTCTGCTGATTCATATTCGTTCAAGTACTAGGTAGAATAAATGACCATCAAGTGATACTGTGATATTATGACTTTCTTTCTATTTTCCTTTCATTAAGTCATTTAAGGAACTTATTGCATGCAAACTTCACCGCTTTTATAGTATCATCTATGCGCATTTAAATTTTAGTATTTTCTGCACAGGACTAACACGCACGAAAGAGTTATCACGAACTCTATTCAATTATCATGTATGAATTTTTTTTTGCCCACATGCATATAGGTCTATATCTAAAGTTTAGTGCCCATTTGGTATCATTTCCAAAACACCTTTTCATGTTTTTTACTATTCCAAAAATAAAATATATCACTTTTTATACATTTTCACTCGATATTATTTTCATTTTCATAGCACATTTTCCAATAACATATATATATACTCTCTCTAATTCTATTATTTCTATCTCTCTTCACCTACAACTTACTAAACCTAACATGATAATTGCTTTTCCAACTATTCATCCAATTACAAATTCATTTTCAACTCATTTCTACTACCTATTTTTCAACATTTTAAAAATAATGAAAATGAAAATTGAAAATGAATGTAAAACCAAACGGGCTCTTGGAAATCAAAATATTAAATTTTAACTGTGGTTTTTAATGGAAAGTTTTGCGTATAATCATTATGGTCATTCTAGAACCAATCACATAATCTAAAGTCTTTATACTAGAATCAATATTTGAGAAATTGAATCGGTGATCAAATCGGTGACTTTATTGGTTACTGGTTCGACCGGTTCAACCGGTGTGATGTCATAATTATATTTAATATTATATAATTAGAAATATAAAAAATGTAAATATATATCTAAAGAGAAAAAAATAAAAATTACCTAATATCATAAAACTTTTTCCACTCTACTCCATAATAATATTCATACATCAATTTAAAATATCAATTCATAAAATAAGACTTGCTAGAAACTATCGTTATAGAATCCATTATAACTTACAAAAAAATAAACACCAATTCAAACGTCATAAAAGTTTCAAATATAAATAAAAAATATTTATTTAATTAATTTTAAATTTTTATTTAAAAAAAAACTAAAAACCGATTTTCTTGAAAAACCGGTTCACCGGTTTGCACCAGTTTTTCAACCAACTGGTTTTATGTATCAAACCGGACTGGAACCTTGGCTGGTTCCCGGTCAAACCGGCCGGTCCGATCCGATTTTTTAATCATTGACTAGAACAATGAATTCTGAGTAGACCTGGCAATTGGGTACCCACGGGTAGCCCAATGACGGGAAATAATGGGTAGGATAAATTTATTCACACGTAAATTTAATTATTTTTTATTGGATACAAGGTAGGGGACCCGTTACCTGTCCTCACAGGTAACGGGTAACCCGTGGGCACCCATAATTTTTTTTTAAAAATATTTGAAGGTAAATTAATATCCAACTTATAACTTACATGATGTTATTCAAATATTAATTAAATAAAATTTAAAAAAAACTATAAATTTCAAATATTAAATTGAACAAATTCCTAAAGCATATTCATAATATTGTAGTTGAAAACTTACATATTAAGTATTAATCTATCAAATTTAAAGTACATCACATTCAAAAGTTCAAACTTAAATTTCATTACATACCAAATATAATTACTCAAAAGTTCAAACTTTTTGTTATTTAGGGTTTTATTTTAGGATATACTTTTTAATTTAATTTGCTATAAATATTTGTATGTAAATATATATAAAATATATATTTATATATATGGATTCCCCATGGGTACCCGCAAGCCGGCCAAAAAGTGGCGGGTAAATTGGGTACAGGTAAAATTAACTTCAATTTTTTGGGTTAAAGAAACAAAGCCCATTACCCATATTTTTTTTGGTACCTACGGGTATTGGTTAAATTTTGCCAGGTCTAATTCTGAGGTCTCAACATTGTGTCTAGTTTCATTTAACTTTAAGAATTAAATTTTCTATTTCTATTATGGTATATACTAAATCCAATCGAGCTTCAAATTTAAATAAAAACAATTTAACATCGGTCTAAATAAAGTTCAAATTTCGCAACGTAGCTCGATTCATTTGCACCTGCGAACTTGGCTCACATGACTCCCGAATTTAGCTTGATTTGTTTGCACGTCTGGCTCAAAAAATAATTCTTTGTAAAATGTTGTAGTCAATTGGACAATGGGTGATTCGTGAAACCATCAAACCTTTCTATTTTCTGCTTGCATTCACATTGCTGAATTTCCCGACAAAAGAGAAACAATGTACCTCGGGACAAAAATGGTGATGCTAGTGAAGATCTACATAGTACATAAACATAAATACATTCATAAACAAAGTCGAAACTAAAGTTTCCTGATCTCACTAAGTTGTACAAATACCATGAACAAGTCTTGTATACAGTCACTTATTAGAGTTTCCAACCTAAAACTAGTGTAACAGAATATGAATAAATACTTGACAAGGGCAAGTGCCTATCCTTCTTTTATCTTCTTTTCTGCCTAGTAATACAGAAACACTACCAAATGTGCAAGAAAGAAACTTAATTACTTTCACTTGGTGAATTTTACATCAGGATTTCTCATTGGTTTGAGCCACATATCAGCCAACACTCTCGACGAAATGCTCCAAAGTAGATCCGGTCCCTCTGTGACGAAACGTTTTCCTCTTTTCCCAGCCTTTCCCATTCCATATGCCACCAGCCATTGCAATGCAGCAAGCTTCTGCTTCTCAGAATCCCACAAGTTTTTAGTTCCTGAAGTTCTAACTTTTATGCCAGCTACTTGCAGACTTCCCACTTTGTACCTCTTCTCCTCATCATAACTATGATCAGTGACAAGTGCTGCGTGAATCATTGCTAGCATAGGGCCTCCAACAGCCTCATACTGCCTCATTGGATCGCGTAATTGGACAAGCACAGATATGATTATGCTCTCCGAGTCCAAGAAATCATCATCAGCGGATGTTTTTATGTTGTTCTGTTTGGTCCAATCCTCAATCGGAACTGCAGAAGCCAATAGGTTATTGTTTTTATTTGCATCAAGTAGTGGTGAAACATCAAATGGAGCTTCTTCTTCAGCAATATCAGCTTGGATTTTTAGAGCATCCAAAGCCATAGTCTCAATCTTCTGCATTGAGAATGCAAGAATTTCATCAACCGTCAAAAGATCTTCGTTCACACTCCATATTCCAGTTGAAAATCTCTCCTTTCGACCAGTATTCATTGCGGTCACCATGTTTTTGATAGCAACCATTGTCCGAGCAGCGGTTGAGCTAGCGCCTTCTTTGTTCCTTCCCTGGATTATAGCCGAAGCAATGCCTTCAAAAGCTATCTTCTCTGCTGTTTTGCCCATAAGTTCATCCATGGGCATCAAAGATATTATCTCTGAGGTCAATTCATCAACTCCAATTGCTGCCATCTTCTGGAACAGCTCAAATCCATTCTTCTCCGATTGAATAATCACTGGCTTCGACATCTGAATCGCGAGTTTTGGGGTGTCTTTTCTTGCAACCTTAGCTTCCAAAGGATTCATTGCTGCCAAAAAGCCTCCATTTCTTGTCTGAACGACGCAGCCCAATGCCTTCCCAAGATCAGGTACAAAAACCTCTTCTGCATCTTCGTCCTTTCCCAGCTTAAGCTGAGGGATTCGATCATTAGTACTCTTGAGTTTATTATCCCCTTCTGCATCCTCGAGCATTAGAAGAAACTCTCTGGTTACTTTATCTTCCTCTGCATCTAATATCTGCGATGCAGTTTCTTCATCTGTTTTGATGAATGTTTTTTCCTTCATCATCATAGATTCAAGAGCTTTTATCTGCAGAGCGATAGAATCCAGCTCCGATAATCGTCTGAGGTGGGACTGATCTTGCACAACTTCCTTAACAACCTCACTCGAGACTGATCTTTTGTCTGAATTTTCTTTAGATTTTTCTTCTTGCTTCTCTCCGTCTTTGTCCCTTATTTCCACTCCTTTGTCCACTACATTGAACTCAGGGAGAACATCACTGTCGTCCATCTTCGTCTGCAGTTCATCAAGATTCAAGTCATCGATTCCTTGAAGATCTGATGATATTGCAGCTCTCTGAGAAGGAGTCCAGGCTTCTGCTCTACTTGAAATTCTTGGACTTGGAACACTGAACGAAGATTTTGATTGTCGTCGGCCAAAAGAGGGCGAATAGTTCCTGCTTTTCGCCGACTTCTGCCCCACTGTTTGACTATAAATACCAATCCCTCCATCTTTCTCCATAATCTGGAATCCCAATTTCAGAACAAGTTCGCCGCCTTTAGCTTTACCTAAAAGACTAAAAGTCGTCTCCCATTGCCGAATTCTTGTACCTTCAAAGCTCTTGGATATAGATTCCTGGATCAATCCACTCAAATCAACTGAATTTCTACCAAAATACAGCTCATCTGCATCAACAGCAACAACATATATGAGAAACGGCCGCGCCTCAAATTTCATGTGAGTTCCGGTGCCAGGGGAGAAGTAAACATGGCACCTAATGAATAGAGTTTCTTCAAAATCAGCATTCCCTTGTGAAACTCTAGACGGCATCGTCTGCACAACTCCGTCTTTAGTCTCTTTCTTTCTAACACAAACAGCAAGGCGTAGGCCGTTCATGGAGGCTGGAAGGCCTTGAACTGTGACAACTTCAATGGAAAACAAGCAACTAAGTTTCTGCATGCCGATATGACTCAATGCTCTGATAGGCTTCCAGTTCCAGATGCCTTTCTTTTCTGAATATGGCTCAGAATCGGCCCATTTATTCTTCTGAGATGACGCCTCAGTATATTCTTTCTGATCGTTTTCTTGATGATTGGCGTCTGGCTTTGGCCTGGATCGCCATGGAGACAAAGACATTCGTCTTGATCTCGGTTGTTTAGGGTTGAAATTCATTTCATCTTTATCGGCAGCATTCTCGTTGGGAGGAAATGCTGTTCTAGGAAGAGCAAGAGAGGTAGTTCTTCGGGCTGTAGACAAACCTTGGGACTGATACAATGACTGGCTGAGCGCCTCAAGTTCTTGGAGAATCTGATTATTGGATTTTGTTTCTGCCATGATTCAAGAACTGCAAAAGATGAAACAAAAAGGTGAAAAAAGAAACAAGAGTTGACTTTTTGTAGCAAATTTGTGATGATTCTTGAAGATTCTTGAAGGGTTTTTGTATTTGAGGCGGGGAGGGCGAAGATGAAGTAGGTGGTGCTATGTGAGCCAAGAATTGGCTTTGGTTGATTGTGTGAAGGATAAGGCTATAACGTTGATCTCTTGCATTTCTCTCGTACAGAAAAAGGGACAGAATTTATTGCTGGTTTTATTGTAGTTATGTGCGTTCTACTTACAGAAGTAATAGAGTTGGTTTCATTGAACTCCTGAAGAGGGAAAAAGACAAAATAGGAAAGGAGTTCTTTGTGCCCTTTTTAAGGAAAATTCTATAGTCATATCTTGGTTTTTCCTCTATGAACATGATGACATATTTGTGTGTAGTATACGTATAACTACTTACGAATGTCTGTGTATATATATAATTTTTTCATTTGTTTGCATCCACCTCCCCTATGATATATTAGCTTTTGGGGTTTATCATTTCTCATATTTGAACTTTGAGCAAACAACTTTTCTCTGGTCTCATTTAATTAAAGACTCCAACCAAATCTAATCAAAAGACTAAAAGCCTCATATCCCTAAGGTTCACTTATGAAAAAATTAAAAGGACGTTATTTTTTGGAAAAAATACAAAATTGATCCTGTAACTTGACCATACTGGCAAAATAGGACTTTAGCCTTTCGGGTCACAAAATTTGTACACTAAAATTTTGGCAATTTGAGGACAAATTCGGCTCTAGATTATATTTGTCATTGGCCTGTGTCTACGTGGTAGCTGATTTGGCACCACGTCAGTCCAGACATTCTCCTCTATCCTGCATGGCGTATGATATGGCAATTAAACCTGCCACATCAACACATCTATTATACTTGGACAAAAAAGAAAAAAAAAAAGCACAAAAAACAAAAAAAATATGCAAACTTGATTAGCTTTAATTTAAAAAAAGATCATGTGTAACATATGATCAATTATACTATAATTTTCAAAACAAAATCAAATTTATTATTTTCATAGATAAATAATAACACATATTTTATGAGCTGTTGATCAAGTATGACATCATCATTAATCTATGTGTTCTCTAAATTACTAGACAAATACAAAAAGAAATGATTGTTCTAATGCCATGCAACTATAAAAGGTATATTTGTCCAATATTAGTGTAGCTATATGATGATGATGATCATTATTATTATAAATTGCCCATCAAATTTTAAAGTCCTATTGTTAATGTTGCCTACTTTAATTCCAAGGCAAGTAAAAGGAGGGACGGCTTTATAGGCTAGCAATGCGGCTAACTTTTACTTCATTTTTACTATTTCTGACTTCATTATTAGCTCTTAAACATGTACTATGCACTATCCCAAAAATTATTACAGAAAAACATAGTTATTTGGTGGGTAATCAAAGGAAGAAAACAAGGAAATGGAAGGGCAACAACAACTGAGGAGGGAAGATTATGAAGCAGAAGAAAAAGAAACCAAAACGCAGCAGTTTCCATTGATGAGCAGTCCATACCTGAGGTACACTGATCATTTGGAGGACTATAAACTTTTAGGCTACGGCCAGGGGCAGCTCAGCCCCAAGGGTGGTGGCGCCACCACCTCCACCGCCTCAGAGGGAGGTCGTATTTCTCCTACACATGAGGCTACAGGCATTGATCATGGGACATCGAATTGATCAATCTAAGTTGATTTCATTTATATGTAGTTGCTTAGGACAATCAATGTTTGTATTTATGGAAACACATGTTAACATTTAGGTCTCTTTGTCTTGTATTGATTTGAAATTGAAATCTCCATGATAATGATGTAAAGGTGAGCCATCTAGCTCCTTCTTAACTTCATATGTAGTTAGAACTCTCCAACTCTTGTGATCTTCAATAATCATTTTCATACAACCATATATGATATGATACAGGGTTTTATTCGTAACTTTCCACAAAAAAATTATATGGATTTAATTCATTTGTGGTAATAATACTTATTTAGCAGAGAGATTCTAATTTGGCATACTAATGAACTTTTTATAATTGATTCGTCTTTTGACGATAATTATGACTCAAGTTGAATATTCCATAATGATGAGAAATATTTTCTATACTGGTAGCCTAGCTTGTACTTTTCTCTCATTCGAAGAAAAAATAAAGTCGAGTGGCATTTGATCCAATAGCATAAAACTTACACATAAAGTGTAAGATTAAAAATTCGGATCTAAAAAACTTCATGCGTGGGTGCGTATAAATAAAAAAATAAATAATAAAAAAAAAAACTTAAACATATTCAACTTCAATATCGATAATGGGAATTAGAACATGAAGTTTTTCATGTCCCGTAGAGGGCATATTTAAAATATTATTAAATTAACACATTAAAAATAAGCGCACGTTGTGGATACCACAGTAAACCTATAAGGGCACGTTTGGTTTTATAGATAGAATTGATAAAATTATAATGATATGGTGGAATTACACTATTGAAGATAATATAATATTGTATTTGGTGACTAGGATTACACAGTTTGGATATAAGGATTAAATAATAAATTTACTAAAATATCCATTTTAGGAAGACTAAAAGTTAAATTTGCATGGATATAATTGTCATATCACAAATTATCTATCTTCTCACTAATTTGGATTACACAATCGCACCTCAAGTGGGGTGATAGACAATCAATTGGATTTTGGATTATCTATCGGGCTTCCAATCATTCCTGGGCCTTTGTCAGTGAAGCCAAATACTTGACATGACTTGATAAAATTATCTATCAAGCCATGTCCACCAAACCAAACGAGCCCAAAATGTAGAATCAATTTAGTTAAAACTTGGGCCCCACAGATATATGATGCATAACTTGTATAGGTATAAAAAATTTAAGACAAATCCACAACACATTCCATAGATCAAATACTGCTTTTTGACTTTTTTTTACCTTGATTTAATGGGCACATCTAGAAAATTAAGGTGACTTCGTCAAGAATTAGTTATTTCATTGGGCAATTTGTATTGAGTATGTTGGCTGTCGAAAAATGTTATTCAACACTGATCTTAAAAAATAGGCATTCTATACCTATTTTCTTTTACTCATTTCATCTTTTTTCTTTTTTTCTTTTTATACTTGCACACACAAACACGTCTTTTTTTTCTTTTTCTTTTTTTTTTAATATCAACCATTCAACATTCATTCGTTAAATAAAGGAGAATTTGTCCAAAGGGGGTGACTTCCTTCACAAAAAACATTAGCTGGATGTACATCAAAAGAAATTGTATCACTCCACTGACAATTGTCTACCCACCTAGCAAGATCATGGGCAACTGAATATGCATTTTCATTTACAAATTTAAATTTCATTTGAGCCAGCAAAATTAGTACCGACGAATCCACATCAAAGTTTCGTTAGAATTTGAATTCAAATCTCATACATATAAATATAGTAATGATGTCATTAAATCAATTGACTACTCAATTAATTTCACCAAAGGAAACTATTCGATTGGGTAATTTGAACAAGGATTCCCTACCTAACCTCAAATTATAATCAAGTATTAGGCTAAACCCCAATTCGATGGGGTTGAATTAGGAATGACCACAATATTTTAACTTTTTCCATTTCGATTGAATTTTATTTGATTAGGTTGAATTAGGAATTAAATGGGTTCGGGTACTGTTTGGATTGAGGACAAATTTTAAAATTATAAACTAGTTCTGGATGAGGTGAGCCTCAAATTTTAATTTTTTGGAAGGGTTACTTATTATAAAGTACCAAAAGAACTTTTCAACTTTGTGTTCAGTCTTCACTTGATTTTTTATAGAATGAGCTCGATGGTTTTGTTAAAAATTTAAAGATCACTCCCTACCCACCTAATTTGGCAAAAATACCCTTAAGTATAACATTTTCTTCTCCTTCTTCTTCTTCTTGTTCTTCTTCCACACAACCAAACACTAAACCCTAGAATATGCACTTTCATTACCAGAAATAGAAAGAAAAATAGCAGAAGGAAACCAAGCTCCATGGCGGGAATGAGAATATTGACGGAGCCAACGACCACCACATTTTCTTCTTCTCTCTTTATTTTCATAATTTTCAGGAATTTTCTTCTCAGTTTGTTCTGAGTTTCTTCTCAGTTTATTTTCATCTCACCCCAACCACCGCATTTTTTTCTTCTCTCAATCCTGTAGTTTTTCGAAAATGTCAACTAGTAGTGAAGGTGGAGTGTTCACTCAAGTCTTGGGAAATTGCCACTATAAAGACCAACTTCATATAATGTCAATTAAGGATAGTACGACTTTAATAGACATGTGCCTTAATTTCACAAAAAAAAAAAAAAAAATGCAGTGAAATCAACCCCGAGCTCTACTTTGCAATACATAGCTCCATATCAAATATTGTACGTGACTTTGACCGATGACGACGATCCATGAATATGGTCTGATTGCATTTCACATTGAAAATGAACATTATTGACTTTATGATAAACCAAAAGGATGAATCAAGTAGCGGAAGAAATAAGAGCAATGGTGTTTTAAGGTAATAATTATATAGTACCTAAATTGTATTACAGTTTGTAAAGTTTTGTACTTGAAGTGTTCTGCAATTATACTTCGTTTATTTGAAAATCTTTCTATACTTGGAGCATTCTACATTATACTTCATTGCAATTAAAATTGTACTGCATTGCTAGTGTTTTATACTTGAAGTGTTCTGCAATTATACCTCGTTTATTTGAAATTGTACCACCATGCTGAATTAATTTTCTTCCATTATTCTACATTTATGCTTCATTTTACCTAAAACTGCACTGCATTATTGAAGTTTTATACTTCAAGTGTTATACTAATTGATTATCCAAAATTGTATTGCAATTGCTAGTGTTTTGTACTTGAAGTGTTTTGTAATTGTACTTCATTTACTTGAAATTGTACTTCGTTTATCTGAAATTGAACTACCATGCTAAATTATTTTTCTTCGACTATTATACATCTATACTTTATTTTACATAAAACTGCACTGCATTATTGAAATTTTATACTTCAAGTGTTCTACTAATTGATTATCCAAAACTACAATTGCTAGTGTTTTGCACTTGAATTGTTCTGTAATTGTATTTCTTTTACCTAAAATTATACTACGATGCTGAATTACTTTTCTTAAACTATTTTATATTTATACTTCATTTTACATAAGAAAGTACTGAATTATTGAAGTTTTATACTTCAGGTATTCTACTAATTAATTATCCAAAATTATACTGTGATTGCTAGTGTTTTATACTTGAAGTGTTCCGTAACTGTACTTCGTTTTATCTGAAATTGCATTTCATTTTTTTGAAATTTGTACTGCAATTGCTTTGCTAGTGTTTTATACTTGAAGTGTTTTGTAATTGTACTTCCTTTTATCTAAAATTGTACTTTATTTTTCTAAAATTGCACTACGATGTTGAATTATTTTTCTTCGATTATTCTACATTTATACTTTATTTTACCTAAAATTGTACTATATTATTGAAGTTTTATACTTCAAGTACTCTACTAATTGAATATCCAACATTGTACTGCATTGCTAGTGTTTTATACTTGCAATGTTCTGCAATTGTACCTCGTTTATTTGAAATTGTACTACCATGCTAAATTAATTTTCTTCGACTATTCGCATTTTTACTTCATTTTACCTAAAATGGTACTCTATTATTGAAGTTCTATACTTCAAGTGTTCTACTTATTAATTATCTAAAATTATACTATAATTGCTAACATTTTATACATGAGCTGTTCCGAAATTATACTCCTTTTATCTAAAATTGTACTGCATTTATCTGAAATTGTACTTCATTTTATACTTTATTTTATCTAAAATTGTACTCTATTATTGTAGCTCTATACTTCAAGTGTTCTACTTATTAATTATCCAAAATTATACTACAATTGCTACTGTTTTATACTTAAATTATTCTTCAATTGTACCTTATTTATATGAAATTGTACTACCATGTTGAATTATTTTTCTTCGACTATTCTACATTTATACTTCATTTAACATAAAATTATATTCCATTTGTCAACTCCAAGGGATACATTCGAGGAGGAAATTGGTTCGACCAATGCATCGTACAATAAATTGGTTTTAGTTAGCAACTTAATTGATGCATGGAGATATTGCATATATGGAGAGGGTCAGCATTCAAGGATGATCAAGAGTTCAGAATTATGCTTAAAAATTATACGGTGGCTACTATGCAGTCAGTTTAATACAAGAAAAATGACAACAAAAAAACCATAGCCGTTTGTAGTGAGGAAAACTGCAAATGGAGAATCTATGCATCAAGGCATGATGCTGATAAATTATTTCGCATTAAAAAATGCAATCTAGAGCACACATTTGGTGAGGCTAATCTTCAAACAGGGGACATCCTAAAGCCGACTCTGCTTGGGTTGCTAACATAGTGAAGGATAAATTGAGATCAAAGTCATGTTATCGGCCCTCTACTATATTGAAGGATATCCACAGAGAATACAATGTGGAACTTAGATACCATAAAATATGGATGGGTAAGGAATTAGTTATGCATGACATCCATAAAGCTGAGAAGGGATCTTATGATTCGTTGAGGTAGTACTGTGATGCTGTAAAGAAGACAAACCCTGAAAGTATTATAGACGGGAAGATTGACCCAATTAGTTGAAAATTTCGTCGATTGTTCTATGTTTTAGTGCCTGCCTTATTGGATTTCTCATGGGATGTAGGCTGTTGATATTTTTAGATGGCATCCATATAAAAAATAAATATAAAGAAAGCTTACTTAGTGCTGTCAGTAAGGATGCTAATGATGACTTATTCAGGCTAGCATATACAACTGTTGACTCTGAAAATGATATTAATTGGGAATGGTTATACTTTAAGCTAAGAAGTGTCTTAGATTCTCATTATCTATCTAACTTATCAAGGTTTACTTTCTTCTCCGATCGACATCCAGGTATCTTAAGGCCTTTCCCATGATATTTTCCAGTAGCCACCATGCATATTGCTTGAGACACTTAGTAGATAAATTCAAGAAACAAGTAAGAACTTTATCTTTACTTGTGAAACAATTATATGAAATAAACTCTAATTCATAACATATAGCATATTACAATACTATTATTTTAAATTCAAGTATTAAGGAAGTACCCCCTACATAACAAGAAACATTAGGCTTCTATTTTTATGAAAGCTGCAAATGTGCCTACAAGGAAAGAGTATAGCCAACAAATAAACAACATCTTGGAGTCAATGCCGCTTGCCAGAGACTTTATTATGCAGTCTAACCCACAGTGTTGGGCAAATTCCTTATTTAGTGGAGATCGATTGGGGGTAATAAACAATAATCAAGCAGAATGTTGGAATAATTAGGTGAAACCAACCCAATTTATGCCAATTGTAGCCATGGTTGATCACATACGCATGTAAATAATGGTTATAATACATGATCGATGAGAAGAATCTCACAAGATGGTTGGTCAATTATGTCCCAAGCAAGATAAGAAGTTAGCAATCAATTATACGCGTTCTCGTACGTTAAAAGTTATCATGTCTAGTAGTTGAAGCGTCGAGGTGATTGAGCATGAGAAATTGTATGTTGTAGATTTGCAGAGTAGGGTTTGTTCATGCAAAGCATAAAATGCCATGCAAGCACGTTTGTGCTTATATCGAGTTAAAGTCACTTTCACCATATGACTTTACCAATCAATACTATCGAGTTGAGATATATCAACAAGCATACCAAGCAGTGATAAACCTTATTCCTACTTATGATATGCATAAGTTCCCTCTAGATGATGATGGTGTCATTAATGCACTTGATTGCTAATCTCCACCTTGGCATAGAAGGACACAGAGAATTCCATCATGAATTGAGAAATGTGTTATTAAGTGCACATGGTGTGGCAAGACAAGGCATAATCGTCGAATTTGCAAAGAATCAGTAAACTAGCTAAATTAGCTAAATTGTGTGGCTGGAGAAGAACTTTCGATTGTTAATTTTTACTGAAATTTTATTGTATTTGTGGAGTACTTTGATTGTTGAATTGAACTTTATCATTGTACTTTAACATGGTAATTATGCACTTGATTTCTAATGAAAATGTAGTATATGCATGTTGTTCAAGATATTAGTGCTTTTATACTTCAATAAGGGAGATTTATACTCGATTTCGGGATATATATATATACACTTCATTGTGGCAATTATATACTTGATTTCTAATGAAAAGGTAGCATATGCACGTTTCTGAGATATCAGTGCTTTTGTACTTCAATAAGAAAGATTTATACTCGATTTTGGGACATATGTACTTTATTGTGGCAATTATGTACTTGATTTCCAGTGAAAAGGTAGCATGTGCATGTTATCCGAGATATAAGTGTTTTTGTACTTCAAGAAGAGAGATTTATACTTAATTTTAGGACATATTTACTTCATTGCAATAATTACGTACTTGATTTCTAGAGAAAAGGTAGCATGTGCATGTTGTCCGAGAAATCAGTGCTTTTGTACTTCAATAAGAGAGATTTATACTTAATTCCTGGACATATGTACTTTATTGCAGCAATTATATACTTAATTTCCAGTGAAAACATAGCATATGCATGTGGCTGAGATATCAGTGCTTTTGTATTTCAATAAGAGAGATTTATACTTAATTTTAGGACAAGAAAACTGTCTACAGCTATGACCCTTGCATACAAATTGACTCTTTGACAAGAAAGTTGTATTCAGCTATGCCCCATACATACAAACTGACTCTTGACAAATCATCTAAGTATGGTAGGAGAAATCGTGGAATCCAATAATTAGAAGTTGGAAAGAGAAAACAATTAAAAACAAAAAGTATAAACAATCTACAAAAATCATTTAAGTCCTCCTCGCTATCCTTATACACATAATCCTCAAACATTTTTGCTATTTCAAACCTTGTAATATTCTTCAACTTTCCGAAAAAAAGGCAGTCCACAGTTGAAGACTTCATCTTCAATCTTATATCAACTGATCGCTCCACATGTGGTAACCCTAAAATCATAGAAAATTCAACTACAGAAAATGGAACTTCAACCGCCTCCGCAAAAATAAATGATATATTTTTTGCTTCAAACGTCCTAAGTATAGCTTCAAGTCGAATGAAGCTAGAATTTAACTTAGGCATATCCATGTATATATAAAAAGGAGTCTTCTTCGATGCATCAAAATGTTTTGACCCCATGTTGGATTTCACATGCTCTAATTCAGTCTGAAAATATTGGGGAGAGCAACGAGAGCAGATCTCATTATGTCTTGCCTTTGCTGCAATCAAATATGGAAAAATTAATATATATATATATATATAAACAGATTATATACTACTACTTTCAGATAATGTGCACTGAAAAGTTGAATGTTTTGTACTACAGTTGCTTGTAAAATGTATTTCAGATATACAGATTATTTACTACCACTCACAGATAATGTGTACTGAAATGTTGAATATTTTGTACTACAGTTGCTTGTAAAATGTACTTTAGATACACAGATTATATACTATCAATGTGTGCTAAAAGATTAAATGTTTTGTACTACAATTGCTTGTAAAATGTACTTCAGATACATAGACTATATACTACCACTTTTCGATAATGTGTACTGAAAGGTTTGATGTTTTGTACTACAGTTGCTTATAAAATATACTTCACACACACAGACTATATACTACTACTTTCAGATAATGTGTACTAAAAGGTTGAATGTTTTGTAATATAGTTGCTTGTAAAATGTACTTCACATACACAAACTATATACTACCACTTTCAGATAATGTGTACTGAAAGGTTGAATATTTTGTATTACAATTACTTGTAAAATGTAATTTATACAAATAGAATATATACTACCACTTTCAGATAATTTCAAGGTATAATTTCAGGTATTAAGAAGTATAAACCTCAAGAAAGTGAAATATAACTTTCATGCATTTCAAGTACAAATAAGATATTTTCAAATATTACACCAAAAATCATATACATAACAAATGGATTAAAGTTTTTAACAACTAAAAAAGAGTTTAAACAAAGAAAGATGAGAAAATCTACCAGCAAAACTTGTAAAACTGAAAAATACGAACCTTTGAAAGAAAACAAAATCCACGAGTATGTGAAGCAGAAAATGTACCTTTATGTCCTTTGTTCTATTCTTTCTGTTCTTCGCTCCTTGTTGGTGCTTCTAATTGTTCCATTTTCGCAGAGTTGTAGAGAAATAGTATTTTTCCCTTGTCGCATCGATTTCCTTTTGCCTTTTCCTTTTTCTCATATGTTCACGCTATTTTGTTGGCAGACGAGAAGTCGTTTTTCGTGCCTTTTGTATAGCAGAGGAGAAGATAGTTTTTCTTAAAAAAAAAGCGTGTTTCTTGAAGAAAAGTTGTCATTTGTTTGAGTGGGAAGAAAAAAAAAACGCCCATTTGCTTTTTTTTGTTGTTGTTCTGGTTATGTATAAGGGTATTTAAGTCTTTCTCAAAGATTTGGGGAGTGCTTCCTAAAGCTTGTGAAAAAGTAGGGAGTTTTGTGTTTAAAAATTCAAGTGGGGAGTAAAGTGTAAAATGAAAGTAGGTAAAGGTATTTTAGATGAATTAACCGTTTTTAGAACCCATACCCCTCCCTTTATAAAATTCTATGTACTTTTATTTATTATAAATATATTTATGAGATGTATATATATATAATATGCACATTACATAGAAGTTCTATATAAGAGTAATGATATTGCCATAACAAATTATTTATACGTTAAATTTGTATATATAAGTAATAAGGATGTTTGCAATTTATGATTTTTCAAAAATTAAAACATGCATATATAAATATTTAAATATTAACTTTTTATTAATAAAAATATCATTTTCTCATATTTAGAAAGAGATGATATATATATATATATATTTTTTAAAAAGTATTATTTTTTTTAAGCATATAAATGAGTAACAAGTCTAACCCTTCAAGATTTGGATCTAGAGGAGGGTGAATCACATATCAATAAAATTTTTGGTGGATGGGTGCCCTGCCCCATTGTTATCCCTAAGTTGAACAAGAATAGAAAAAATACAAACTCGAACACCACCCCTATTTGGCCCATTAAGTAAATGTTTATTGGTAAATTTTAAGGTTATTAATGTGTTGAATTTGGACTGGATCATAATAGTCCAATTCCGAATTCAATAATAGTTAATCATATTCAAATTCAATTCAAAATCCTATATGATCTATGGTTGGTAGTACCATATCCAAATCCGAATAAAATTCAAAAAATGATGGAAATTCGAATAGTACTCTCAAATCATCATTTCACATTTTCCTACTCCAACAATATGTCTTTATATATTGGCTAAAAGCATGGCATGTGCCTTCTTTAAATACTTGATGCATCTTTTTTTAATAATAATAAATAGCACATTTGTATTTATTTGTTTTCTTTTCACTCCATACAAAGAATAAATATAGACATATAAAATAATTAGATATTTATATATCAATTATCATATTATATATTGACGAGGGTTCAGAATATCTTCTGGGTCGATTTGGAAGGGATCTGGTCCAGTTCACTGGGGTCTATTCGACCTCATTATGATTTGAAAGTTAAAGGGCGAGTCCTGCAACCACAAGGGAACGTCAGGCTAGCCGAGAGAGCCCTCAGCGATGGCCTTCCGACGATCAAGTTAGTGTTCTGATTGAATAGAAGGCTCGTGCTATAGAGTGAGGGCTTGAGTGTTAATAGTAGCATACCTTGTGAGAAGCTGGCCATGGTGTATTTATAGCCTTCTCCCATAATCAATATGTCTATCATGCCCTCAATATGTGTGAGAAGCTCTATCCCTTGCACAGGGACCTTTAGGTCATCTCACTTGTTGGTACTATTCCAGGTGGATTCCTCTCCTTTTTGCAGGGATAGAAAGGTACACCAGTGGCATGCCCTCTCCCTTATGTAGCAGTATGGGGTGGCACGTGCCATTAATATGGTGGCCTGCCACCCTGTCAGTGTAATAAATGTGGCAGGGTAAAGGTAAAGGTTCTATACTAACTCGACCAACCTAGTCGACTCAAGACCTTCTAGTCGTGAGAGATCAACCACCAAGCTAACTCCAGAGGTGCAGTGGGTAAATAGGAGCCACTCCTGATCAGGGTCGTCGATAAAGTCGATATGCTTTGAGTGGAATCGACGTGTAAGGTCGATCGCACAGGTGGACCAGGAAGGAGGGAACAAGTTTATTGATGTACTCTTCGGTCGACAGCCTTGGAGCTGGGCCCATTGGGCCACTCTATATCAGAGTCAATATCTTTTGGGCTGGGCCTATTAGACCATCCTTTCGAGGAAAAAAGTGCTATTCGCTCGGCTCAACCTTCTAATGAAAAAATTGCTATTTGCCATCGAGCATGACAACCTCCTAAAAAGACCTGGGAAATTAGCTGAGACTGAAGCGGTGAGGAGGTCCAAGAAATACTGCCATTTTCATCAGCAGAAAGGGCACGACATGGACGACTATTTCAACCTCCATGAGGAGATCGAGAGGCTAATCAGGCAGGGCCATCTCAAGAAATTTGTGGATGAAAGTGTCAAGCAAGAAAAAAGGGCAACCGACTAGACTCCCCGAAGAGAATGGTTGGTCAGCCTTAGGAAAGAAAACAGAGGGAAAAAGGCTACCCATGATCCCCACCCACCCATCAGATGGGTCATCGACACTATAGCTGGCGGGCCCACTAGGGGACTTCAAGTCAGCCAGATAGCAAAACCAAAGAAGGCTGGAGTCGACCAACTCTTCGATGGTCAAAATAGTATTCCAATTGTCCACGAGTGCAGAACCAATTTCCTTTTCAGAAGAGGGCCTGGTGCACCTCAAAGGCCAAGGAGCGGACAGCCAACTAGACTGTCCCCTAGTTGTCTCCATTGAGATAGCAAACTTTGAGGTCCGAAAAGTCCTGGTTGATAATGGTAGCTCAGCACACATTATCTTTCTGTCCACCTTGCAAAGAATGAAACTTGGAAATTGAAGTTTGAGCCCGTTAAGACGCTGCTGGTCGAGTTTGGCGGCACAGAGATTATGCCAGAGGGATCCATCGGCCTCTCCACTTCATTCGGGGAAGCCTCGAGAAGGAGAACCCTTATGGTTAGCTACCTAGTCGTCAATGCACCTTTTGCATACAATGCTATCGTAGGGCGGCCGGCTCTGAATAATTTTCGAGCAGTGGTGTCAACCTATCACATGAAAGTTAAGTTTTCGACCTCCGCAGGTACAGGGGAGCTCCAATGAAACATCAAGGAGGCATGGCGATACTACACCATTTCGGTCGAGGTCACTAAGTAGAAAAGTCGACCCAAACTGAACCCCTTGGGAGACGCCCCTGCAGCGAAACCTGAAGGAGAACAACGGGTCAAGAAGTGGAAATTTGAAGATACTAGGCTGGAACCCATGGGCGAATTCAAGACCATTAAACTCGAACCAGGAAACCCTGGCAAGACTACCCGGATCGGCAATGATATGGGCAACTTCATGGAAAGCCTCATGGTCGATCTCCTTCGTAAGAACATCGATGTATTTGCATGGAATGCCTTCGACTTGCAAGGAATTGACCCCAGCATCATTGTTCATAGACTCAACGCAAACCCCTCATACAAGCCGATGAAGCAGAAGACCCGGACGTTCAACGCCGAGATGAGCCAAATCATCAAAGACGAAGTCAACAAGCTATTGGAAATAGGATACATTGTAGAAATCCAATACCCTAGTTGGCTTTGTAATATAGTCTTAGTCCCCAAAAATGAGGGAAAATGGCGCATGTGTAAGATTTTACTGATCTCAATAAAGCTTGCCCTAAAGATCTTTACCCTCTGCCTCGTATAGACTTACTGGTCGACTCTACTGCTGGTTGTGAACTGTTAAGTATGATGGATGCCTTCCAAGGGTATTACCAAATATTTATGGCACCCGAGGACAGAGATAAGATGTCTTTTATCGTGCCTAATGGGGTTTACTGTTTCCTGGTAATGCCTTTTAGGCTTAAAAACGCAGAAGCAACCTATCAAAGATTAGTGAACTTTATGTTCAAAAATGAAATCGGCCAATCAATGGAGGTATATGCCGATGACATGATCGTTAAAACACAAAAGGTAGAAAAACATTTGGTCAATCTCAACCACACATTCTCCATACTCCGCGTATTCGGCATGAAACTTAACCCCAACAAGTGTACTTTTGGAGTTCAAGGAGGCAAATTCTTAGGGTACCTGGTCAACTAGAGAGGCATCGAGGCGAAACCTCAAAAAATTCAAGCAATCTTGGACATCGAGCCCCCTCAAACGATCAGGGATGTACAACGGCTGGTCAAACTGGTCGGACGAGTCATTGCCCTAGGGAGGTTCATTGCGCGATTAGCCGATAAGAGCTTGCTATTCTTCAAAATTCTCAAGAACGCTAAGAACTCAGGATTCCAATGGTCGGGAGAGTGCGACCAAGCCCTATTTGAGTTAAAGCAATACCTATCCCCACCGCCTATGCTAACCAAACCTAACATGGGTGAGATCTTGTACATGTACTTGGCAGTGTCGTCGGCATCAATTAGCTCGATTTTGGTTTCGACAAGGGGCAGAGCATGCCGACCGGTCTACTACTACAGCAAATCACTGTAGGGCCCAGAGCTCAAGTACCTGGAGATCAAGAAATTCACGCTTGCTCTGGTCACGGCGGCAAGAAAGTTGAGACCTTACTTCAAGTCGTATTCCGTCATGGTATTGACCAACCAACCACTGAAGTAGGTGCTATCTAAACCAGACTCATCTGGACGGCTCACCAAATGGGCCATCGAACTGGGTGAGTTCGACATTAGCTTCCAGCCCCGGACAACCATAAAGGCACAGGTGTTAGTTAACTTCGTTGCAAAAAGGTTTGACCTTCCGAAGCCCCTCAACCATGGCTGCCTCGTCTAGACCTTACACGTGGATGGCTCAGCAACCACAAGGGACGAGGGAGTAAAAGTCTCACTCCGCTCTCCGCTCACAAAGGAATATGATTTTTCTATTAAGCTCAATTACCCTGTAACGAACAACGAAGTGGAATACGAGGCCCTTCTTGCGGGTATGAGAATGGCGATGGACTGGGGAGTGGAGCAACTCGCAGAAATTATTGACTCTCAGTTAGTCGCCGAATAGGTCGAAGGTGATTTTGAGGCCAAAGAATCTATAATAACTAAGTACCTGGTCGAGGTGAAGAGGTTACGCCAGCAGTTCACAAAGTTCACTCTGAACTAAGTACCTCAATTAGAAAATGAAAGAGCAGATGTATTGTCTAAATTTGCCAGCTCAGCAAAAGGAACTAGAGATGGAACAATTACGTTCCTGGTCGTGCACAGACTGTCCATAAGTCGCTCCGACCAGGACTTGGTGGGGATTGTCAGGAAAGCAAATCCCTCTTGGCAGGATGCAATTAAACTCTACCTTCGATAAGGGATAGTACCAGAAGACAAGGGCGAGGCGCGTCGACTCAAAAGCCTAGCAGCCAAATTCACCTTAGACGAGCATGGGTTGCTATACATGAGGTCGATTTCAGGCCCACCATTGAGATGCCTAGATCCTAATTAGACCCGAGATATTCTACATGAGGTCCATGCGCGTATTTGCAGTAATCACTCCGGCGGCCGCACCCTCGCCCACAAGATCATCCGATACGAGTACTTCTGGCCCACACTGCTCAAGGATGCTGTCGATTTCACCAAGTGGTGCCCATCCTGCCAGGTTCATTCGAACATATCTCATCAACCTGCGGCAGTAATGGTGAACGTCTAGCTTACTTGGCCTTTTGACCAATGGGGAATCGACATCATCGGCTCTCTCCTAAAAATGACAGGCCAGAGAAAGTTCATCATCTTGGTGGATGAATACTTCACCAAGTAGGTAGAAGCGGAAGTAGTCCCTAAGATAGCTGACGCCACCAGCAAAAGCTTCATATGGAAAAATATAATTTGTCGGTTCAGTCTACCTAAAGTCCTCATATCGGACAACGGAACCCAATTCCAAAGCAGACGCACAAGGAACTGGTGCGAAAACCTAGGAATTTGCCAACACTTAAGGATAACAGGGACCCGAGCGACCTGGGCGGACGACCTACCGGGAGTATTGTGAGTGTACCGAACAACCCCGCGAATAGCGACAGGACACAACCCTTATAGCCTGGTATGCGGGTCGAAAGTGGTAATCCCGACCGAACTAATACAACACACAGCTCGGGTGATACACTTTAACCCGATCATGAATTCCTCAAAGAGAGAACTCAACCTTGAGACTATTGACGAGTTGCGCCAACAGGCTTTCTCCACAATGCAGAGATATCGGTCAAAGATAGCCAACTACTACAACAAAAGGATCCGGCCGAGGAGCTTCAAAGTTGGCAACTTCGTCCTCAAAAAGGTTGAGGTCTCCAACAGCGTTGGCAAACTCGACCCAAAATGAGAAGGGCCTTA
Source organism: Jacaranda mimosifolia (assembly GCA_018894105.1). Lineage (NCBI taxonomy): Eukaryota > Viridiplantae > Streptophyta > Magnoliopsida > Lamiales > Bignoniaceae > Jacaranda > Jacaranda mimosifolia. The sequence continues at coordinate 1,237,998 of CM032131.1, read as the reverse complement.
TGTCATTACTAAAGTAGCGAAGAATAACGCTTACCGACTAGCCGATATGAACAGTAATGGGCTCCCACACCCTTGGAATGTTGTTAACTTAAGGAAATTCTATGTATGAGACTCGTTCTACAATTCTGTGTTAATAAAGTTCCCGAATATTTTGCTTAATAACGCATGAATTTGATAATATTGATGTAACAGCAACATCAAGCCGCATCATAAAGTCTCCCTAACACCAATCGCTAGTTCGATTATTTGTAATCGACCTCAAAGTCGATCGCCTAGCAGCTTCAAGCTGCCAACCTTAGGCTGCCTAGCCTAAGTCCTTAAATAGGTAGACCACCTAAGGTCGACCAATTAGTAGCTCCCAGCTGCCGAATAAGGGTCTTTATCTTCCAGCCCCAATCAAACAGCATGACCATTTACGGTCGACCTAGCAGTCGACCATCCAATAGGCTCCAAGCCCCAATGTTATAAATCACGTGACTCATTGAACGAACCTACTTCATAGGGCCCATTGATTCAGCCCAAGCAATAGCAAAAACATAAGTAAACCATGCTTACAATATTAACAACAAGTAAAGACTTGGCATATTTAAAATTTTGCAAGTTTTTTAAGTCGATCAGACAACATCAATTCAAGTGAATTTTTAAGTCGTGCAAATTGAAATCGACCATACAGAACTATTAACACAGAGCCATGCAAATCGGTAAGCACAATATAATACATTGATATTCGATCGACTAGAAACAATGGGAATTAATCCCCGATACACATTAATGAGCTAAATGAAAAATCTCGTTAATGTTCAACAGTTCTAATTACAAAAGGCACTTCCAAAAAAAAGGGGAAGGGGGGCTTCAAGCATCATCCAGCAGAGGCCATTTGACCTCAGACTTGATTGGACCGCTCCCCTTCATCTCAAGGGGCCTCCTCCTCATCTCGCCCCAGAAGTCGCGATGGGCCTGCTTCATCCACCAGAAAAAGGAATTCGCTGGGCAAAAAGTACTGGGCTGCGTTCACCTTGCCTCCCCTCATGTCAAATGCAAAAAAATCATTGGCAAAGTCAAACTTCGTAGTCACCGCCTCGATGCGGGCCTGATGCTTGGGGATGGCGGGGGAAGGAGCCAGTGCAAGTCTAGAGGTAAATGCAGCTCCAACGACGGCGGTGGCCTCTTCGACAGGGGCCTTCTCTTTGGGATACATTTGAAGCTGCTTGTCGATCGTGTAGTTTAAGCACTCCTTATCCTCCGCGCTAATGTTATATCCCAGAAACTCCAGCTGCCGCACGACCTTGTCAAGCGCATCTTCAGCATCATCGAGAGAGAAGACGACGCTGGCATCCATAAAAGCCAACATTAGCATGAACTATTGCACCGCCTCCCGTCGAACTCTCGGCAGCATCTGCTTAAACTCCCCTGAGCAAACTGCAAAGCAGCCTCGTACCCATCGCTCGACCGTTGTCATAATAGGACTACGCCTCTACTTGCGCCTTCTTCAGAAGCTCATCAGCTGTACTCCTGGCGATCACCGCAACTATCATCTCGGCATCTTTCGCCACGAGCTGCGAGTTCACATCCTCCAGCTCCTTTGTTAGCCGCTTGACTTCTATTTGGGCAGACTCAAGCATGGCCTTGGTGGTATCCATCTCCTTGTATTCTGCCCGCAGTTGATCAACCTGATTGAGGGCTAATTCCGACCTGTGGAACATGTGATACGCTAGCTGGCTGACCTGCAAAAATGACCATCAGCACAATAGATATACCTACAGCAAATATAAGACGCGGTTCGACCAAAAAGTTTACCATGTTATTGTGATACGCCAAGGCCTTCATCACAGTGCCCTGGTTTTTCTCCATCATCTTACACTGGTCTGAAGCGAACAGACCAGCCATTAACATCTTCAATGCTAGGGACCCAGACTCCCCCACCGACATCATCGACATGGAATTGTAGACCCCGAGCTCGGTCCCAAAGCGAGGCGAAGGCAGATCTGCCAAGTCGAATAAGGCCCTATCATCCTGGGGCCCGAACAGGTTGAACCCTATCGCAGCCCGAGCCTTGCCCTTACCCTGATCGACCCTCTTTGGAGCGAGCCCACCCTGCTCTGCGACGGGCCTCTTGCCTCGACTAGCCGGACTATGGCTGGGGGATAGTGCAATAGCGGTGATGGAAATGGCTGTGATTGGTGGTGGAGCTGTCGGCTCTCGACGAGCCTCCTGTCGAGCACCTACATCGGCGCGTTGCTCGCAATTCTCCTTATTCTTTTCAGCGCGCGCAATAGCTAGTTGGTGTGTTCGATTTATGATATCTTCTCAATCTGTGAGGGCCAAAGTAAATAAAGCATTAGATACGACCATAATCATGCATAACAGCAAACAAAGCTCATACGGATATCTACCTAAGCGAGCATCCGCGAGCAAGTCGAACTGGGTAGGCGACAAGCTAGCCAGCACGAGATTTCTCTCCTCGATAAAGCCAGATGCCTCAATCAAACCAAACTCAACCAAGTCCCTCACGAAAGTATTTGGCCAGGTGGGGGTCAGGTTCCCTGGCATCTCGACGTGCCCCCTCATCTAACCTCTGGGGATATTAAAGCCCTCCCCTTGCTGATCGAACATACAAAAACTTATTCTTCCACTTTTAACCAAACGATGAAGCTGAGGTCACAAAAAACTTCTGACGAGGACGGGCTGTTAAATAATAAAACCCGAACTTCCCGCTACTACCCGACTTGCGGGACATGGGGAGATGGAAGAGGTTGCTAAAGTTGGCAAATGTGGGGGGTTAGTTATTGATGTGCATCAAAATGACAAAACTATACAAAGTGGAAAAGCAATTGGCAAGTAATTGAGTAATGCAGACCTACAGAACTCGTAATAGGTTGACTATGGCATCCGCTAAAGGAAACCTGAGACCACACCTAAGATCATCTTCGAACACGGTAATACACCCTTCAGGAGGTTGGTCCATTCTACCCAAGGGCCCAGGAGCGATCAAACCATAATCATCGAGGACATGATACAATCCCCTAAATATAACCAGATCAACCCCCCACGATCGACCTAATCTCACTGTAGTGTTCAGGGATGAATAATCAACCACGAGAAATGGGAAGCTCGCTCGGCCCAACCCCAGCAGTAGCACGCTAACTACTTGAAGTCGACCTACTGCTCGATGAACTACTAGAACCGCTATTCGACTCTTCTTCACCACTAGTCCAAACTCTATCCAACCTCGTTGCTTCACTGTCACCCCCCTGACTCCCCTCATCACCCTCAAAAACTCTTAACATATTTTAGCGCAAAAGGACTCTAAAAGCATAATGTAGTAAAAGCGCTCTGAGGAACGAGAATACTTACTTGATAGAGTAATCAAAGATGCAATGCAAAGCTTAGTAAATACTTAGCTCGACCTCACGTAAGTAAAAATAAGAATTCTTACCGTGCCTATCTATAGGGAACTATGCGTGGAACCCCAGGCGGCCGCAATAATGACATAGCCGCTGCTTGACGTTCCACCTGACAACCCAATAACTGCTGCATTAAATGCACCTAGCCCCAGTTGAATCCCCCGATCTCTCGTCGACTCTTCCAGCCTCTCATCAACTGACCCGACCATTCTCGTCCAATAAAACTACTCCCAACTCCCTCTTGTCGATTCTCTCAATCCGGACACGGAAGTAGGGGGAACTCATGATATAGGATAGCCTAATAGGCCCAGCCCAAAGGATATTGATCCATTCTACCCAAGGTCCCCAGAGCGATCAAACCATAATCATCGGGGACATGATACAATCCCTTAAGTATAGCCAAATTAGCCTCCCCCACGGTCGACCTAATCTCACTGTAGTGTTCAGGGGTGAATAATCGACCACGAGAAACGGAAAGCTGAATATCCTCTGGGTCGATTTGGAAGGGATCTGGTCCAGTCCACCGGGGTCTATTCACCTCGTTACGATTTGAAAGTCAAAGGGCAAGTCCTACAACCACAAGGGAACGTCAGGCTAGCCAAAAGAGCCCTCGGTGATGGCCCTCCGACGATCAAGTTAGTGTTCTGATCAAACAGAAAGCTCGTGCTATAGAGTGAGGGCTTGAGTGTTAATAGTATACCTTGTGAGAAGCTGGCTATGGTGTATTTATAGCCTTATCCCATAATCAATATATCTGTCATGCCCCCAATATGTGTGAGAAGCTGTATCCCTGTCACTTGTTGGTACTATTCTAGGTGGCTTCCTCTTCTTCTTGCAGGGACAGAGAGGTACACCAGTGGCATGTCCTCTCCCTCATGCGGCAGTACAGGGGTGGCACGCGCCATTAATGTGGTGGCTTGCCACCCTGTCAGTGTAATAAATGCAGCAGGGTAAAGGTAAAGGTTTTGTACTAACTCGACCAACTTAGTCGACTTGAGACCTCCCAGTCGTGAGAGATCAACCACCAAGCTGACTCCGGAGGTGCGGTGGGTAAGTAGGAGCCGCTCCTGATCAGGGTCGTCGACAAAGTCGACCTACTTTGAATGGAATCGGCGTGTAAGGTCGATCGCACAGGTGGACCAGGAAGGAGGGAACAAGTTTATTGATGTACTCTTCGGTCAACAGCCTTGGAGCTGGGCCCATTGGGCCACTCTATATCAGAGTCAATATCCTTTGAGCTGGGCCTATTGGGTCATCCTATATTATATATAATATGATATAATATAATGTATCTATACATAATTACCATAAAAATGATATGGCTGGCTTTATATTGTCATATGATTATATTATTTATATGTATAATTTATACAATATTATACATATATATTTATGATATTATATATATTCGAATTCAGATTATAAATGGATCGAATTGAGTAAAATTTATATTCGCTCCATTTATTTTGAATTATGAATATTTTAATTAGATCTTGTCCATCAAATATTTTATTGATTAAAGATTTTAAATAATTAAATTGAATTCGGACTAAAATTGGCTTCATTGACGTAAAAATTTCATGCAAATGTTGCCGGTTGCTTCATACGAGCAGGCCTAATTTTCGCATGTCCATCAGTTCATTAATGTTTGGCCTTTTGCACAAGCGGCAAGCCCATTATTAGTAAGCGGGTTCGGTTCCTCGTCAAAACGAAAATGAGCTAATTCAATTGTTCATCAAGATCGTAGCTCCGTGAGCAGCACAGATAGGAATATTTTTGCGAAATTTCCGTTCAAAATTGAAGGAAAATGGTGCTGGGTGCATTGAAGGGACAGCCACTTGTGACGAAGGTGGCGGCGGTGGCCAAGTACGGCGTGCTTCCGGCGGCCATGGTTGCCGCACTGTTTTACTCTCCCCCAGATTACATTTTGCCCAGAAAACCATATCATTCAGCGGCCTCTGCTTTTTCCCGTTAGACCAAGAGAAAGGTGATTTTTGTTTCGTTTCATTTTGTTAAGGTGTCTGCAGTTGTTCAAGGATTTGCCAATGGAGGCATTTGCATCAGGGTTTTGTTTTAGGTTCTGTTTTCTGATCGTTTTTGTTGTAACAATGTCATTTTTAGGTCAATTGGAATTTCTTGAATCGAATGTTGAAAGGATAATTTTGGGAAGCATCTAAGTTTCGGATTCTTGATTTAAGCATCATTATATGAAAACTTCACTGAAATTGCTATCTGCAAAGCGAAAATCATGTTTAAGGATTTTGTATCCCTTTTTTTATGTAATCTTCTTCTTCTTTATTTCTTTTTCCTTTTTTATTTCTTTTCGAGTAAGTAGTGAAGTTGTTGGAGAGGTTGCCAGGAAGAGATATCAGTTTGATAGCATGAAAAATTAGCAAATAGGAAGTTTGAAGTTGTGCTTATTATTTGGAAGAACTCAACTTTACTATGTCCGATGAATGAAAATGGGAAAAATATATTGATGGAAAAAAAAAGTAATGAAAAAAACGTTGTGCGAAATAATTAGTTGGGCGACATTAATAGTTACTAAGTGGATTCTTCTGCTTGTCCTGCTGCTTCACTCCTTGGTTTTTGCATTTCTGGCTCTCCTATTCTTACATTTGTTGCTTACCTCTTTGGCTGTTGTAATGAACTTCGATTGTCCATGGGGAAAAGGTTACAATTTTGCATTTTCTCTATTTCCTTTTGGATTATTATCTAGCTCATGTTGAATTCCTGAAACACTGGTTTATGGAAAATGCAAGTTAGAGGGGACCAAGTTCTACTGTAATTGACATTTTTCCATGACTCAGATATGGTACTGGCTTGTGTTTCCTGTGCATGAAGCTTAGGAATTGAATCAAGGATGCTGAACTGACATGTGATATCGTTCTTGCATGCAGGGCTATGTCAGATGCTTATGTCATAACTGTGATGCCGTCTTGCTTTTATTCAAGTGTCATAAACATTCAGGATCTCGAGGGTTTCATGTCTCCTGAAGAAACTTATTTTCATTCTGTAGCATGATTTTCTGACATTTGGATAGAATTTGATAAATACATATGATTTCTTATCCAACTTTGCTTTGGACTGACTTTTCTACTTTTCTTGGCTCAAGACTTTTGAATTTGATCAACCGGTAAACTTCCGTAATTGCATTTATGCAATGTTTGTCTGGCTTCAGTGTCTTCAACATATGAGGCTATTTAGATTCCCTTCTTAAATTCGAAAAAAGTGACCAAGATTGCTATTTATTATGTGCATATTGCCATTGCTGATTAGCTATCTTTCTTTCCTTTCCATGATTGACTGGGAAAGTTTGGTGCAAATTGTTTCCCCCGATGCTGCATCAATTTAGTTTATGCTTTTGTATAAGTTTACGTCTCTGATCCAGATAGTTGTGGGCCTGTGGCCCTTATTTTTACCCATATACTTGTCTGCATGCGCGAAGCACTGGAAATCTGAGATTATGTGTATTGATTGGTTAAATGGAGAACGAAGGTTTTATAAGATGTGTAATTTCATTCAACCCCAAATCTTTTGCAGCACCGTCTTGTACTAAAACAAACAGATACATAGACATGTAAAATTATGAATATGTGTAGTAGTAGAAAAGGCAATATGATTAGTCTTCATGGACGACGGAAAGTTCATCAATAAAGCAAGTTTTTGGAGACTGTGGCAAAGGCTGGTGTCTGACAGATTGAGTGTACTTGATACACAACCAAGATTGTCAATGTTAGAGAGGCTAAGCAACTTTTAGTTAGGCTTCTTATTTCTCTAAGTTATTGGGATGATTGTTATCACCAATCACAGCTGCTGTTGGCATTTTGATTTCTGCTTTGCTTTGCGAAAAGAGATAGGTAGTTGAAGCTCACAATACATTGGCTAGTATCTATGCAACTGGCGTACACTCATGTGCTTGATTGTTTTTAGTTAGATAACTTACTGATGTTCGGGGCTCAGGTGGCTGGGTGCATGTGGAGGAAGGTGGGGAGATCCAAGGAATTTCAATTGGGTAGAGGAGGTGATATTTGGGTTGGAGAATCTCATGTGTGATAGATATAACTGTTTTATTGGAGCTCGCTCTTGTAAATGATTGTTGTTACCATTTTTGTGCATCATTGTTTTGCAGGATGTCCTAAACATTCTTTCAATAGTTTACAGGAAAAAAGGTTTGACACATTCATTACATTTGGAAATATTCAACCGTAAGAATGATACTAATGATATTGTCGTTTAAGAAAGTTTTCTGCTGATTCATATTCGTTCAAGTACTAGGTAGAATAAATGACCATCAAGTGATACTGTGATATTATGACTTTCTTTCTATTTTCCTTTCATTAAGTCATTTAAGGAACTTATTGCATGCAAACTTCACCGCTTTTATAGTATCATCTATGCGCATTTAAATTTTAGTATTTTCTGCACAGGACTAACACGCACGAAAGAGTTATCACGAACTCTATTCAATTATCATGTATGAATTTTTTTTTGCCCACATGCATATAGGTCTATATCTAAAGTTTAGTGCCCATTTGGTATCATTTCCAAAACACCTTTTCATGTTTTTTACTATTCCAAAAATAAAATATATCACTTTTTATACATTTTCACTCGATATTATTTTCATTTTCATAGCACATTTTCCAATAACATATATATATACTCTCTCTAATTCTATTATTTCTATCTCTCTTCACCTACAACTTACTAAACCTAACATGATAATTGCTTTTCCAACTATTCATCCAATTACAAATTCATTTTCAACTCATTTCTACTACCTATTTTTCAACATTTTAAAAATAATGAAAATGAAAATTGGAAATGAATGTAAAACCAAACGGGCTCTTGGAAATCAAAATATTAAATTTTAACTGTGGTTTTTAATGGAAAGTTTTGCGTATAATCATTATGGTCATTCTAGAACCAATCACATAATCTAAAGTCTTTATACTAGAATCAATGTTTGAGAAATTGAACCGGTGATCAAATCGGTGACTTTATTGGTTACTGGTTCGACCGGTTCAACCGGTGTGATGTCATAATTATATTTAATATTATATAATTAGAAATATAAAAAATGTAAATATATATCTAAAGAGAAAAAAATAAAAATTACCTAATATCATAAAACTTTTTCCACTCTACTCCATAATAATATTCATACATCAATTTAAAATATCAATTCATAAAATAAGACTTGCTAGAAACTATCGTTATAGAATCCATTATAACTTACAAAAAAATAAACACCAATTCAAACGTCATAAAAGTTTCAAATATAAATAAAAAATATTTATTTAATTAATTTTAAATTTTTATTTAAAAAAAAACTAAAAACCGATTTTCTTGAAAAACCGGTTCACCGGTTTGCACCAGTTTTTCAACCAACTGGTTTTATGTATCAAACCGGACTGGAACCTTGGCTGGTTCCCGGTCAAACCGGCCGGTCCGATCCGATTTTTTAATCATTGACTAGAACAATGAATTCTGAGTAGACCTGGCAATTGGGTACCCACGGGTAGCCCAATGACGGGAAATAATGGGTAGGATAAATTTATCCACACGTAAATTTAATTATTTTTTATTGGATACAAGGTAGGGGACCCGTTACCTGTCCTCACAGGTAACGGGTAACCCGTGGGCACCCATAATTTTTTTTTAAAAATATTTGAAGGTAAATTAATATCCAACTTATAACTTACATGATGTTATTCAAATATTAATTAAATAAAATTTAAAAAAAACTATAAATTTCAAATATTAAATTGAACAAATACCTAAAGCATATTCATAATATTGTAGTTGAAAACTTACATATTAAGTATTAATCTATCAAATTTAAAGTACATCACATTCAAAAGTTCAAACTTAAATTTCATTACATACCAAATATTGTGTCACTGTACAAATCATATTATGCTAGTGTGGCAAGATTGTGTGCGCAACATTGTCATCAATCTGTACAGCAAGCAGCTTGAGTCCTGATTCTTATACTATACCAGAGAGATGCAGATAAAACCAGTATCGCTACACCTATGTAAAAGGTTACAGACTGTTCCAATCGCCGTTGCAAAGTATAGCTAGCAAAAGAAAAATTGGGAGAAGCCACAGCGGGGAAGGAACCCAAAATCCCACCATCAATCATATATAGTAGGCCTGTAAATTAGTAGGGTAACACCCTACTCAGGCCCAAAATGTCAATATCAATTCCCTATTCATATCCATATTTATTAAAAATAATGTAATGGGTATGAATAGGATTTGTATCCATAAATTATCCATGTACCTATATCAAAAAATTACTCATTATTTTGTACTTAAATTTAATCTATGAACCTGAAAATTGTTTATATAAAATTAATAAAGTTAATGTATTGGAATAGCAATTTTTTTTAAAATTGGAATAGCAATAGCAATAGTTGAATATTTTTCATTAATAAAATTAATAATATTAAAATCAATAGTAGAATAAATAATTTTTATAAAAACAGTTAATAAAATTAATTTTGTTAATGAATAAAATTTATTAATATAGGAATTTAACTATTTTTATAAAATTAAATATAGAAAAAAGTTTTTGCTTTTAAATTGTCTTTATTAATTATTTTTTAATTATATTAATTTAATTAGCAAAAAGTTTAATTGTTAATTATATTAATAAAGCTTAACTATTATATCAATAAAACAATTAATTTAATTAGCAAAAAGTTCAAAATTAAATAATTTAAAATTAATGTTTAATCTAAATTAAATATAAAAAAAATTATTTTTTGTTATCATATGCCAAATAATATTTTTAGTATATATTGAGAAAATAAATATATACATTAAAAACATAAGTCCAATAAATTAGACCCAATGGGTCTTGGGTTAGATAGGGTAGGGTAGAGTAGGGTTAGAGTCTCATCATTTTGAGTATTTTAGAATATGAGTATGAGTAGGGTGATACCCTACCCATTTACAGGCCTAATATATAGAAAGGGTGTTGGCAAAATAATGAAATACTAGGCTCAACATTTTTCCCTTTGTCTTTTATTCTCTAATTAAATCAGATAAAAAAGAAGTCTTGGACAAACATAGATGTTACAAAATTGAGACCTACTAAAATGATATAGAAATGGCAATGGTTCCAGTTGTTTTGAAAGTATAAACTGGCCTTGGGGTGGGCCTCGGACTTTTTTTTTTGAACCCGGATCCGCCCTTGCTAGAATATTATATATATTAATTTTATTTATTATATGTATATTTATGTGATGTTTCATATCTATATGAAAAAAATATGAATATTATATTCATGTTTTATATAAAAATAATAATATTATCATAATAAATAGTTTATACATTCAATATGTATATATAAGTAGCAATAATATTTGTAGTATTTATCATTTTTTAAAACTAAAACATGCATATATAAATATTTAAGTAATAAATTCTTTATTAATAATATTATTTTCGCATATTTGAAAATTATGGTGATTTTATTTTTTCAAAAGAAATATTTTTTATTTTTTTAAAATATTTTAAATGAGTCTAACAGTTCAATCCATTAGATACAGGTTCAGGGTGGGGCGATTCCTAATTTTTTGCCAAATTGGGCCCAGATCCACCTCATTGTAATCCCTTCTAAATGGGCTAAAAGTTCTCACTTAGGCCCATAAATAAAAAGGTCTTGCTTATTTTGGACATAGGCCTGGCCAACTACATTAGGGGACATTGCAATAAGCCAACACTGCGAATTTTCTTCATTTAAGGTGTGCTCTTTCTTTTTGCTTCAGTGTAAAGCAAAATATCTTATATATGTTAAATATAAATAAAAGAATAGATGATTTTTTTTGGATATAAATCGGGTCTTGGATTAACTGCTATGACTAAATTATATACTCAATAATGATAACATGATATAAATAATATAATCATTATTGTTTGACTCGACAAAAACGTGGTCTAGTTTGTAAATTATACTCTAATTATTATTTTGACAAGAATTTAGGGTGATTTTCGTTTAATTTGGATTGCTTTTCACAATCTGACCAACCCAATCAATGTGAATCTAAAAATAAAATAATGTTAGGGGTGACTTCAATGAAAATCTTTCAACGCTCAACTTAATAAATGGTAAAACATGAGTAGAATTATAAGTTATATAAATAGGAGTAAAATAGTATACTAAATATCACATATCTAACGATTATATTTATGGTATTTTATTGAACATGATGACAGTTTGCGTGGCACTATTTAATTTATTCACATTTTCTAGCATCAATGATTCCTCAACATTGGACTTGGGTAGGAATTTTTCAAAATAAGACGTAGGCCCATTTCATATTGAAAGGGTATTTTAATAAATACCACATCATCTTTGACTACCTGACTTCCTCTACCAAATTATAACATACATCATGTATTGTATTTCATCATCATATGTTGTCTCATCACGGCATTGTATTTGAAACATGCTTTGATTGAAAGCCTTGCCAAAAGAACCAAACTTAAAGTCTCAGTATATACTTGGACAACATTTTCTACTCCAACTACTTCATTTGAAAGCAACACATCATACATACTCAAACCTATATAAAACCCTCTAGCTAGGACCATGCTCCATCATCTTCATTCATCAAAAACTAATATTTCTTCCCATTCCAATTAAGCCTAAAAACATGGCTGTCTCTTCCCTTTCCAAGCTATCTTTTCTTGCAGCTTTCATGCTCTTCTCCATCATGACCGCATCCTCTGCACACGATTTCTCAATCGTGGGCTATTCACCGGATGATCTGACGTGCATTGACAAGCTCATCAATCTCTTCGAGTCCTGGATTGACAAACATGGTAAAAAGTACGAGAGCCTTGAAGAGAAGTTGCATAGGTTTGGGATTTTTAAGGACAATTTAAAGCACATTGATGGGAGGAATAAGGTCAACAGTAACTACTGGCTTGGCTTGAATGAATTTGCTGATATGAGCCATGATGAGTTCAAGAAAATGTACCTTGGCCTCAAGGCTGATCAACTGCCCAAGAGAAACGAGTCCCCTCAAGAATTTAAGTACCGGGATTTTGAGAATTTGCCCAAGTCTGTCGACTGGAGAAAGAAAGGGGCTGTTGGTCGGGTCAAGAACCAAGGTTCATGTGGTATGTAATCCTGTCTTCTCGCTCATCAAAAGGAAAACCTACCCTTTTTAGATGAAGTGATAAATTATTTTACTCTAATATGCTCGATTATAAAATGCAGGCAGTTGCTGGGCGTTTTCGACCGTGGCTGCCGTGGAAGGTATAAACCAGATTGTGACAGGGAACTTAACTGAATTGTCGGAGCAAGAACTGATTGATTGTGACACTACTTATAACAACGGCTGCAATGGTGGCCTTATGGATTATGCATTTGCTTTCATCGTCTCCAATGGCGGGCTTCACAAGGAAGATGACTATCCCTACCTGATGGAGGAAGGCACTTGCGAAGAAAATAGGGTGAATTGAGAAATTAAACCCTAATATCACAGATAACATTTGCATAACTATTTATTGATCTTTTCTTGTAATATTATTACAGGATGAGTCAGAACTAGTCACAATTAGTGGCTACCATGACGTACCAGTAAACGACGAACAAAGTCTCTTGAAAGCACTGGCAAACCAGCCGCTAAGTGTTGCCATCGAAGCTTCTGGTCGAGATTTCCAGTTCTACAGTGGGGTAATAACAAGAACAGATTGATTTCTTAGATTAATTAATCTTTTCAAAGGGATTACAAAAGGGTATATTTTATGTTACATGATCAAACATATGCTTAAATTTCAATGTTTTTCAGGGTGTGTTTGATGGGCAATGCGGAACTGAGCTTGATCATGGAGTGGCAGCAGTTGGATACGGATCGAGCAAAGGATTGGACTACATCATTGTGAAGAACTCGTGGGGGCCCAAATGGGGAGAGAAAGGATACATAATGATGAAGAGAAACAGTGGGAAGCCTGAAGGGATGTGTGGCATTAACAAAATGGCTTCTTTTCCTACAAAGACCAATTGACCTCAACTTTTCCTTTTTAATGATTGTTGTGGCTTTGTCTCATGTCTCTGCTACGTCTATTAATGTTGTTGTTTTCAGGAGACATTGATGTGTAAGAAATTAGAACAGTTCAATATTTTTTTTTTTTAAGAAAATTAAACGTATGAAAAACTCAAATCAGCTTGGACTAATATTTTTAAGATTTCTCTTCTAAACTTGGATTCTTGGGAATGAATGTAGGTGGGATCGGCCGTCATAGTCAGGCAGCTATTCTCTTGCTCTTTTGGTTAGGGAAAGTCACTGAACAAACTATATAAGTAAGATTCAAAATATATAGTACATTTTGATTCATTTTGAATGATTCAACTTACTTATATATAAGTAAGATTAAAGAATGATCAAAAGTTGAATCTTACTTATATAGTTTTGAATGATTCAAGAAGAACAACAGTACCTTTACCTTTCTCGTAAATTCGTACACTCTTTATTTATTTATGTATGGACACATATTGGGGAGCAAAGATTTACATTCAACATCAGAAAAATGGAGCATCTTTATAGACCAAGAAAGAACTGAAGACAACCACCTTCATTTTGGGTTGGTAGAGGGATTGCATTAATATTTTTTCCCATCTTCTCCTTATAAAAGGTGCAATTAACAGAAATTTTCTAATTCTCCATTCCGGAGAGAAAGAGCAAATTAACATTCTTTTGATAGGGGTTGGGAGAGTAGATCTAGGCCTAAGACAAATGCTTGGAATAAATAAATAGCCCTAAGTCACTGCAAACTCCCCTATTTAACACAACGGATGTGTTTATTTATCTATCTTTTAATTAGAAGTGGAAACATGTTGAATAAGGATCTTAAAATGTCTAAAATCAGGTTAGGAGCTAGGGTGTTACAACGCCTTTTGTTCTTTCTATTAAAGTTGTTTCATATAAAAGATTTATCACACTAGGAGAAAAAGGGGATAATCACATTAGAATAGCTATCTTGCATTGGCAAAAAATGAATCTCTCAAAATGAATTTTATTGATTCTCTTCCTCTTACAATTAATTGAACTGTAAATATAAAAATTAATTTATTTGACATACAAAAATTTATGGTCCAAAAATCCAACTATTCCACCCCCACCAAAAAAAAAAATACAAAATAAAAAAGCATTTAATTACTTCATACATCCCGCCTTTGACTCAAAGAATAATAAATCGATCAGTAGAGCTCTTGCAGTTGACTATTCGGCCACGACCAAAATCACAAAATCCAAAGTCTTTGCTAAAAGTATTTGGCTACTCCACAATCAAAAAAACCTTCCATATATATATATATATATGATCATGAGGATACCCATAACATTCTGTATTACACATACAAAAAGAGCATATATATATATATATATATACATAAAACATTCTTCTGATCAAAACGTACACTGAAGAAACAAATCCTGTATCTCTTCAATTCTCACTAACCACAGCAAATTTTACAAACCACTAGCCCAACAAAGATTAATACACATACAAGCAAATAAACATGCATAAATTATTAAGCATTTCCAATCTGATTGCCCCTTAGACATGGATCCATAATGCACCTCAAGAAACAAACTCCATTGGTTTCATCCTCAATATTCTCATTCTCCTCCAATGATCTGCCCATAGTCTCACGCGTGAAGAAGTACGTAACAATCATTCCCGCAACACAAACCCCTCCCAGCATCACCAACGACGCCGTCATTCTAATACCTTTACTATCACCATTCTCTTTCTCACTATGCGAAGCCCACAAGAACCCGACAGAGCCAATAATCGCGCCGATTTTACCAGCAGCCCCTGAGATACCATGGCAGGTTGATCGAAATCTGGCGGGGAAAAGCTCCGCCGGCAGGATGAAAGTTGTTGTATTGGGGCCAAAGTTGGAGAAGAAGAAAGTTAGGCTGTATAAGACCATGAAGCCCATGTTAGTATTTTTTTGCCAGTATTTCTTGTATGGAATCCCTATCGCCAACAGGCCTAAGGCCATGAAGAGAAAGCCCATTATTTGGATTTTCACTCTCCCAATGCGATCGATGAAGTAGACTGTGGCGTAGTAGCCTGGAATCGCGGAACATATTGCTATGATCGCTTGGAGTTTGGCGACGTGAAATGCTTCTTGAAATAGGTTTAGTTTTTTCTGGTCGGGGAGGTAGGGATCGTAAATCTTGGATTGGAATAGGTTGCTGCTGTAGAAAACGACGTCGACCAAGAACCAGGCGGTGGCGCATGAGAAGAGGTCCCGGCCATGGCGGCGGAGGAATTGTTTGGAGAAAAGGGAGTAGTTGTTAGATGGTGGGATGTTATTTTGAGATTCTTCTTCTTCTTCTTCTTCTTCTTCCGCTATTTGGCTAAGTGAAACAGCTAGGACTTTTTGCATATCCTTGGCAGCTTGTTCCACATTTCTTTCCACCAATGCTGTGTACCTGTTGAAGTTGGAATTAATTACCATAGGGCATATATATATAGGTAATTATTCATCAATTAGTCATGCGTGGCCGGGGGATTAATGAAAGAGCAAATTAATTTCATATATATATCATCTAGCTAGAAAGTCTTCTTCTTTTGTACCTTGAAGGAATTGACCTGCAGATGCTTCTATAGCCAGCGGAAAGTACAATAAATTGCATGTATATATGATCATTAATGAATAGTTTTGGGTTGTGTAATTAATGGGACTTAATTTGTCAAGACAGATAAATATAATGAATCACCAATTCCATTGTCGGAAAGGACAGGAGGTGGAAACAACCAATCAAAGTCATATATATGGCATTCCTCTGTCATATATAGCCACACATCATTTATCCTATTAATTACAATATGAATTTAGTTGACAAATACTAATAACTCTCCAGTAGAGAAATGAAATATTGGCTCTAACTAACTCTGATGTACAATTAAAAGGGAGTTTTGAGTGTGGAAAGGTTAAATACATAGAAATCAATAAGAGCACCATGCCAAATTACTTTATAGGCAGACAATGATATGAGATAATTCGAAAATATTTGAGATTTTCATGCAGCTTCACAATATTAATTCATTTTCTCTCTTGCTGGAAAGATTTGAAGATGTATTTCTATAATCTCCTTAAAATTTCTTTATTTGCTTTTTGTTATTTATTAGGATATATATATTTATTAAGCTTTCCTATTCTGGATAAAACCACTATATATTTACACACTAATTAATGGTAACCCAATATATATATATATATATATATATATATGGACTAGAAAATAAATAAAACAATATGGAGAAAAATGAATAATCAAAGGCTTGATATTGTCAAATATATTTTGAATTCAAGAACCTAAAATGAGGATAATACTACTGTACAAGTAGAAGAAATAATACTATAAAGTCAACTACTCGTCAGGCAATGAAATGAAATTATACTAGTAGTACTGTTATTCATTTACCTCGCGGTCTCCGGCATCATCATCCGCCAGTAGTACGTTAGCCCCGCCGGCACCGCTCCGATCATAAGTATCAGCCTCCACGCCAAGTCCGCCACCTCCGGCGACACATTTGTCGCGCGGTCGAATATGGCGCACACCACCATCGTGACGGTGGAGCTCACCAGAATCCCGAACCCCTGCATCGAAAACACGGCAGCTATAAACGCGCCGCGCGTTCTCCGGTTTGCAAACTCCGACATAATGGTGGCGGAGAGTGGGTAGTCGCCGCCTATCCCCACGCCGAGCATGAACCTGAAGAAACCCAGCGTGAGCAGGACGCATGTCCTGGACGTGCACATAGAGAATCCACACCATATGGAGCTCAACACCATAAGCATAAGGGACAGACCGTACACGCGCCGGCGTCCGATGCGGTCTCCGAGGTGTCCGAACACGAGCTGGCCGATTACGGTGCCGAGGAGGGGGGTTCCCACCATGATGGAGGTCACGGCAGCCGGGATTTCGTAGTCTTTGTAATAGATGCGACCGAGGAGTTTCATGATCGGAGGGATGCAGAAGAGATCGTATGCGTCGGTGAAGAGCCCCATTCCGGCGACGACGATGGCTTTGAAGTGATAAAGTTGTGTTTTCGCAGAGTCGAGGGCTGAAAGGACTTTGAGCGCCATGAAATTAAGACGGGTTTTTCAAGATGGGATTTTTACCTATCGATGGGATTAATAAAGTTGTAGCCTTCTAGGGGTATATATATACATATACATACAACAAACACTTCGTAGTGAGAGGGAAAATTGTTGTCCAATTGGATTTTTTTGGACTAAAATTAGTCACGGAATTTAATTATATTTGTGATGTGACAATTAATGTAGAGTTTATGCAGTTGGAATATATGTATATGAATTAATGGTTTTTTAAGTTGATTTTCCTTCCATTGATATATAAGACTAATTTGTTTTAGGTTAACACACAGACTATGAGAGGAAACATTTTAGTTCATTCGGATTGTGTTTGTTAAATCAAAAGCAATTGTACGATAAGAGAGAGAGTTTAAGCTCACAGTAATTTTGATAAATTATTGCAGTCACATGAAGAACGAATTATATTTGTCATAGATATGAAAAATATAAAAATTACATAGTCGAACATACGTTAATTAACTTGTGTAACATAGATTATGACTATGTTCTAACTCAAGCTTTTAGATGAAGTTCATGAATTAAAAGTTTTATGTGTCTTTATATTATAATTAATCTAAAAATGATGGCATATAATAAAGAATTGTATATTTAAGAGCCTAAAAATAGAAATTAACAGAAAAGGAAAAATATATTTGGTTCACCAACATTGAGTTACCTTCATACAAAGTGGAGAGAGTTTTTATTATATCATAGAGAGTTTTAGAAAGGGGGTAAAAGATGATTAACGAAACTCACATCATCAAAAGTATACTATTAAGTGCCATATAGTGTTGGAGCCCCCTTTTTCCTCAAGTGACCTAATTGAATTGGCTAGTATATTGAGGGTAATTGATCGAATATTTTGCTTTAAAATTATGTTTAATGTCAGAAAAAATATTTGATCAATTCATTTTTTCACTCGAACAAATTCTAAAGCAAATGCGTTCTTCCTAAAGATAAATTTTATCCCACATTAGTTTGCAATTTAAACGTAACAAACTAACTTCTGGTATTTTTTTTGCCCGAAAAAAAACAAGGATGAAATGATCAAATTGAATCCAAATGCATATAAGTTACTATTGAGAATCAAGCTTTAAGACATGCCATAACAATAAAATCACCTTATCACTTAAATAAAATGATAATTTAAATTTCTGGAAAATAAAACCTTATTATGAGATATCACTGAGAAAATAACAAGAAGATGTGCCTGTGAACATCTTAAGGGAACATAGAAATTTTTAAATGGAGGTAGCTTGAAATTATCAAAAAGGGTAGGATAGGAATTGCCTTAAATGAGGACAGTAAGAGGTAGTTTCTTAGAAGAAGACAAGAGAAGACTTTTGACAACATTGTTGGTGTTTTATTTTCCACAATTTAATTATATAGGAAGAATATGCGAATCATAGAATTGTTTTCTTGGGATATTTTAATGCATCGGATTTTTCTGTGAAGTTGAAGATCGATAAGGACTTTGTGGACTTTGATTCGAGGGCTTTCACTTTCTGAGATGACTGATAATGTCCTGTTGGGGACATTGGAATCTCATGTTTGAATTTGTTGTTTATGATTTTGACTTCATATGTCTCTTGTCAAGATACGTTTAATTCGTGAGTTAATTTTCTTAATTGATTTGTGCCTTTTGGCTCTGATAAAGTGGATAATTATCATTAAAATGTGTATAAAAATTCTAATGCAGACCTAATCCCCAGTCAAATCATGAGGGAGGGCAAGCGTATAATCACATTATTAGTTGACAAATGGATCTAAGTTGACCAAAGAAAAGATTGGAACGCTTCAATTCTCCTTAAGAAAATTCACATAACTATCAGTTATGCTGACATGTTCCTGCACAAAGTGCATACTGATACAGATGGTAAAAGTATCTCTAAAGAAAGATTACTAGAAAGATATATTCTATTGTAGGTTTCAACTCCAGAAAGACTCGCCCATTAGTCTTTGGGCAGAGCCCCACCATCTAACCTCGTTTATACACACTTTTGCATTAGTCCATCCTCTTGATCAAAACTTTGACGACTCCAACCATTCAGATGTGTGGCCATCAAGACTTTGACCATACGTTGATTAGCTTTGTCTTGCTTACCGGGTTGGCAATGTCATAGGCACGCTTAAAACTCCTTTCAAGGCCTGGCAACCACCTACTTCATCGTCGTTGGTGGCATTCCAGCAAATCTCCAATCCAGTCTGCCATCAGTGGCAATGACAACATGTAAATATGTGTTTTTTGTATATAGAAGCACAACCAGTACAATGTGATCTTGAGATACCCGATATAACATGCTGAAGGCCACTTAGTAGAACCACAGTTGGAAGCATGATTGACAATCTAGTAAGCTACTACATCACTGTTGGTGAAAAAGTATGGGAAAACATCTTTAGTAGCAAAAACAGCTGCCGTACAAAATACCCAAACCAACACAATTGTGATGGGAAATGCCGCCACTGTGAACTTTATAGCTCTTGCATTGCCGGCTCCAAGTTCATTGGAGACTCTCACACGGGAGACATTAATATTGCTGCTTGTTAATGTCTTCAAATACAATAGATGTCTAGCTATTAAAATTTTATTTTCTTTTTTGACTAGGCCACTCATCGAAATCATGTAGAAGTTGATATCTAAAGTAATTAACAAATTATTCCCATGTAGTGCGGCACAAGACTAAAAAAATAAAAGAAGAAAGAAAAATCAAGCAGACATGATACTGGAAACATCACCTTATGGCAGCCTTAAGTCCCGTTGAAATTATTGCATCCCATCCTAATATTCGTGCTGCAAAAAGATGTTGCAGAAGGAGGGAATCAAACTCTCCTCTGCTTTATATATTTATTACATGAAGCGTAGTACAAAGACAAAATTCAAGGATATGCAAAGTGACAGAAAATGAGAAATGCTTGATGCAGAAACAGTCGACATATGAAATAACCAATCTATTTTTTATGTCTGTTTACATTGTCGGTTGTCTTCCTTTTTCCAACAAAATGGACAGTCAGCTGCTCAACAAAACTTATACTGTTCATTTTCTGAAACCACTGATTTGAAAATACTTGACTTTTCAACAGCTTCTATTAAAGCTGCTTTAGAAATTTTCCCCCTTAGCTTTTGTTTCAATTACTGGAAGGCCGCTAGGAATGCCTTGCCTTTTATGCACTGTATTTCTGTTTGGGAAAATAGTGAACTGAGCCTAAAGAATGAAGCTGGAAGGCTACAGTTCAAGAATGTTACCTATAAATGTTAAGAAAGGAAAGAATCTTGCTTTCCTTTCTAGAGTTCATTTCCAAACACATGAAGCATTGGGTTTTCTTTAATTAAACACAGAACAGCATAGAATAGAATGAAAAAAATGACCTACGAGCTGCAAATGGCATCAACTGGTACGACAGGGTTATCCAAGTGAGCTGCTATTACCACAATTAGCTTCAAGTATGAGAACTCCAAGCTACAATCCAATCCAAGTTATAGCATAAGAATCAAGAATGGCGCAAATATTGATCAGGACTAACTAATGCAAACCATCCAGGCAACAAACTCTTACCATATCATCATACCGGAGGCCAAAAGAGCTTGACACAGCCGAAGCAGTCTTGAAATGCCAACCATGAGAATCCACTTCACACCATCAGAGATGGTATATAAAACAAGCAATGTTTTTTAACCTGAAAAATTCTTGGATTAATTCCTTGCTCCACTAACCATGTCTAGGAGCACAATGAAGGATTCAGTCCCTAAATGCAGAAGTTACTTCTGCATGATGCTGTTTTATAAATCATGACTAAAATATTTTAGAATTATTTAGCTACACAACAAATTTTATCACGTAATAATCCATACTTTCTATCCAAAGATCATATGAAAAAAAATTTACTTTGTGTCATAAATGAAATTGCATGCTCACACGACAAGAAAAATGGATTGGGATCAATAGAAGGAAAATATGCCAATTTTGAACATAAAGGGATGTCACAATTGCACAGTGAAAAAAATAAATACAAGTGCAATAGCAAGGGCAGTGTGTTTGTAATATATTGCACACTAGATCAAGCCATACCTGTGCCAATTAAAGGACAAGTCGATTTAAACTTGCCATGCGAATTTCTTACACCAAAGTGAGTGAACAAATCACAAAAGCAGGGGAACTGCACTGCCAAATGACTAGTTGAGCCCAGCTAAGTCAGGTATGAGCAGGACTTTTCTAACATATTTCACACTAGGTCTAGCCATACCTATGCCAATTAAAGGATGAGTAGATTTAAACTTGCCCTGTGATTTTCTTATACCAAAGTGAGTGAACAAATCACAAGAGCAGAGGAACTACACTTGCCAAACGGACTAGTTGAGCCCAGCTAAATCAAGTGTGAGCAAGACTTTTCCCTTGGATAAAGAAAGAAATCACACCTCATTCAATGAGTCAACAAACTTGTTTGATATACTAGGAATTACAAGCTTGCATAGATGTCAAAGATGGAATTTTGAAAATTTTGGATTCTTCACATCTAGTTGCCAAACTCAGCTGGATAATTACCAGGAAAAGGGAAACAGTGACAGGTCTGTGGTCCAATTGTCAATTATGGTCTAAATGCCACATTATTTTAAAGTTCAGAATCAGGACATGCATTTAAAGAATAGTTTCCAGAAATAACTACTTGGTCATGCTATTTGTCAAAATTAAACAGCATCGAATTAACCCATAAAGAAACAATCAGATGGTAGTGAAGTATTGTTGGTTGATCTATCCTTGAATTTTTTATCTTTTGACAAATTATGTTCTTCCCTCGAATAAAATGCAATATGCATCAAAATTAATTACACTAACTCTCAAACTTCCGAAGGAGAAATCCTGCATCAGTAATGGTGATTAAGAGTCAATGATACATCATACTTCGTTAAAAATCAGACTCTCAGGGGTGTCAAGTTGATGTTAGCTACAACAGAAAGGAAATGTACAAAATCTTGAGCATGTTATCAAACTTACCTTCTTTTTCAACACGGAGAAATTGAATAAAGAGCATTATCAGTTAGCATCTATCACATCACACAGCTTCAGCTGCACATGCTGCATAGTCTATATAATAAAATTGGCGTCATTTAAGAGATTATAGCATGCACATGATAAGAAATGCAAAAAAAACAATGTTTATAAGTCTCTGTCATATCAAACTAGAGGGCACATGAAAATTGATGTTACCTTTAAATGGTCTGCAATAATTTGTAAAGTCACTTTCAAGGCCTAAGTTGTGCATTTCATCTAAAAGTTTCAGGTACTCTTCCGCATTGCCCTGCTGTGAATGACTACTGAGAAATGCAGAATAGGTTTTGACTGAAGGAGCAATCCCTTCCTTTATCATTCTCCCCATAAATTTAAGGGCTTCACTGGTGCTACCATTCTTACAGCATCCATTAATCAAAGTATTATAGGTGATGATGTTTGGAACCAAACCTTTGGAGTGAAGTTTACGAAAAAGCCTCAGAGCACGGTCAAGGTTTCCAGATTTACATAAGCCATCTATAAGAGCATTATATGTAACAATATTTGGAGAAAGACCCTTTTCCAGCATCTCATCCCGCAAGAGAAAAGCTTCATTAACAGCACCAGCAATGGAGGCGCCATGGATAAGGGCGGAGTACGTGAATTCATCTGGAATGAAGCCTCTCTTCGATAGATAGCAGATAATTTTTCTTGCATCATCAGTCTTCCCATATTTGCACAACCCAGCTATAACTACATTATATAGAATGTTGTTGGGAATGATATATCTTTGAGCACTTTCTTCAAGGGAATTTGCAATTTCCTGAGTTTCTATCTGAACTTTATTGAAGTTAAAAAGTTTGTAAAACTGTCTAAGGTTTGGGACAACATCTAAATCTACCATTTTCTGCAGTAGCATA
Organism: Jacaranda mimosifolia; assembly: GCA_018894105.1. Classification (NCBI taxonomy): domain Eukaryota; kingdom Viridiplantae; phylum Streptophyta; class Magnoliopsida; order Lamiales; family Bignoniaceae; genus Jacaranda; species Jacaranda mimosifolia. Next base: position 1,214,549 of record CM032131.1, on the reverse strand, counting down.
TTTGCGTCATCATTCCAGCCAAGCTTATTCAGTCCGCTGATAATTATGCTACATATATATACATTTGGAGCAATTCCTTTTCCTCTCATCTCAAAGTATGCATCAAAAGCTTTCTTCAGGTTTCCTTCTTGGAACCAACCGCTAATAAGGGCTCCATAGGTGATAATATTCGGGCTTAGTCCTTTTGCATGAACCTCGGAAAGCACATCCAAAATTTTGTTTGATTTTGCTGCTCGAAACAATCCACTAATAAGTGAATTATACATCTCAATGGAAGCAGGAATTCCCTCTCCATCCATGATATCTTTAATTTCAAAAGCTCTTGGAACATCTCCAGCTCTACAATACCCATCAATCAAGGTTCTGTAAGTCACCTCATCTAGTGAACAACCCAGTTCCTTCATCTTGTCAAGAATTTCCTCTGCTTCAATCATCTTTCCCATTTTACATAATCCATTTAGCATTACGTTGAATAGAATAGTACTTGCAGTGTAGCCTTTTGCGAGCACATGTTTCCACAGTGTCAAAGCCTTATCATAATCTCCTTTTGCAAAGAGACCATGGAGAAGGGTACTAAATCCAACCTCATCAGGAACAAAACCTCTCTTGAACATCAAGTGCCAAAGACCCAAAGCATCATTCGCATCACCATACTCACATAAACCTTTTAAAAGAGTGTTATAACTTATATTTGTTGGAGACACACCATCACTAATCATTTGATGACAAAGCTTGAGAGCATCATCCATCAATCCTCTTTTACAATAACCATTCAATAATGTATTGTAACTATAAACATCCGGCTTATGGTTTCCTTTAACCATACTCACTATCACTTGCTCTGCTTCACAAAGTTGACCAAGTTTGCAATACCCATTAATCAAAGAATTGAAAATGAACAAATTCATTCCCAACCCTAAACTCAACATCTCATTCTTAACTCTCACAGCATCATCCATTCTTCCAGCACGACAATACCCATCAAGTAACACTCCATACACCTTCTCATCCAAAACCATTGCTTCTTTCTGTTCCTTCATCTCTCTAAATACTCTATCTGCCTGATCCATTTTCCCCTTCTTGCAGTAACCCTTAATCGACAGTGTATATGTAACCACATTTTTGGAAATTCCTCGTTGACTTATTAGCCCCAATACTTTATCGACCTTTTCCATGTCACCCTCCTCCACATATCCATTGATCAAACTATTATAGCCCACAACATTCAACCCCAATCCCATTCCCTCCAAGCCTTCCACAAATTCCACCGCTTTAGCGACTCTGCCATCTTTACAATACGCATCCACTACTATTGCATAAGTATACACATCCGGATCAACCCCGACTCTGATCATTTGATCATAAACACAATTAACACTATGAAAATTCTTATTTCTCACTAAACAACTCAACAAACCATTACAAGATCGCAAGCTTGGCAAGCGACCACACTTAGGCATATTATCAAACATGTATAAGGCATTCTTCACCAACCCCCTCTCCACATAAGCTTTGAACATCATGTCAAAAACAGTACCAGAAAACTTAAATTCTCTATAAACAGCAACCAATTCATTGTAAATCAAGGAAACTGGAAGGTGTTTGCTTTCTGAGAGCTCGACAAGGTCACATAGATACAACCGTGTTTCGTCAAACATTCTGGCATTGGATAAAATGTGGATGAGTTTGACATAGGATTTGAAGTGGGGCCTGAAGTAATTCTGTTTGGAGGCTAGCTTGAAGAAATCAAGGGCAGAAACTGGGTGAAGCTTGAGATTTTTGAGGACGGCGTCCAGAAGTTGGTCCGAGAAAGTGAAGCGAAGGCTTTTGAGAGCATCAAAGCGGCAGAGGATTAAGAGGCAGGTGATTTGGGAGGAGAGGTTTACCATATTGTCTTCTCCTCGCTGTGGTGCCTGGGGGGCATGTCAAGTAATTGATTGTCTGCAAAGTAAAACTACTATCAACACCACATATCAAGTGCATGTTTAAGGGAGTAAAATGCATTTAGAGTTTTAATTAAGCAATTTATTGTATCAGAGAGTAGAACTATGCATTCGGACCAAACCGATCCAAAACTTCAATAAACGGAAAAGTTGGCATGCTAAACTAATAATACCGAATGTCAAACCGAATCACTTGGTTAGGTAATTATTGGTTCAGTTTGATTAATTACCTAATTAACAGAAAATTTCCAAAAAAAAAAAAAGGTCAAAAACATCAAAGTTCAGATTGCAATTCTAGTATTCCAACTGCACAACTTAGAAATTGACAGTAAGCGTTCCAATTCTAATAATCCACCATTCCAACTCAATGAGTTAAAAGATACAAAAATAATAAATGGTTCTTCAGAAGCCGAAAAGGCCTAAACTCGCAAATAAATGAAAAAAAGCAATAAATAAGAAAAATTCATATACCTAAATCTTTATATAACCATGTAATAACGCCAGCAAAGGTAGGGGAGAGAATACGCGACCACTTAGAGCCATAAATCACAGAGAGAGAGACAGAGAGGGGAAAACGAAGCTTACCAGCAACTGAAAAGGCGTGAACCAAAAATAATCCCACTTGGTTTTAGCGTTTCAAAATCCAAATTCTGAATAAACCGAATTTGAGAAATAGATCAAATAACCATGGAACTTAAATGCAGATAAAATTAACAATTAAATCGAACAAGTAGAAGAGGATGGAAAATGGCGCGGGAAATACCATAAGAACGCTTTCAAAACAAGCAGACAGACACATTGATGCCCTTGCCGCGTCGCTGAGACCCAGGGACGCCATTGCCGTTGTCTGTGTGCTCAAGATTAAGGTCTTAAATTTTTAGGCTTACTTTCCAATTGGGGCCTTTCTCGAGTTACAACTTACAACGACTCCTAGACGGCTAGACCCACTATCAAATCGGCCCTTTCTTGAGTTAGAATAATCATAGGCCCATTATGAAATGGGCCTTCACAAGTTTACAGGGATTCCTAGGCCCATTTTCAAGTGAGCCCTTTCTATTCCTAGGCCCACTGTCAAATGGGGCCCTTCTTGAGTTTACAAGAATCCGTGGCCCATTATGAAATGAGCCCTTTCTCGAGTTAGATTCCTAGGCCCATTACCGAATGCCACTATATGTATTTTTTTTTTTTTCCCGTTTTATGCTTTAAAATTTTTGCATTATAATTTTTTTAAAATCATATTGTTCAATTTTATTATTTCTATAACAGTTTTAGGAAGAAAAAAAATCAATTAACTCGTTCTTATTGCATTTGAAAACAAAAATAGTTAGATTGATTAGTCAGCAATATCGATTGAAAATTCTTTATGATAGTAGTGTTTTTATATGAAGATTTTTGTTTTGTGAGACACAAAATGACATATTATCAATCAATATTTATAGTATGTTTTAAAAAAAATAATTACATTGAAGAAATATAATCCGCATTTTTATGAATTGGGTTCCGAAAGTTTTGTGCCGTGTTCGTTTCTTGTCTTGGAAAAATAAAAAGAATAACAAAAGAAAGTGTTGATTTAGATCTTGACCGTACAAAAGCAGCAATATAAGAAGTTGAAGATTCTGATCCAGGGCCGACATCCAAACATTCCTTGTGTCAGGTCAGGTCAGATCAGCTGCTGATTCCAAGCCTCCAGCGCTGATCTTGATGGGCTCCATTACTTGCTATTTTTGGTTTGTGTTTTGTGCATATGTTGTGAGCCCCACTCAATTTTCCAACTTTTAATGTCCCAATCTTTGCACAAGGAAAGAAGAAGAAATAATGAGTTTGACTTAGGCACTTCTTGGTGAGTTTAAATTTACAAAATGTACTGATAAATATTGGAATAAGTGTCGTTATAAATTACAAACAACTTTTGTTTTTATCATAGTGTCATATAAAAGTATTTTAGTATTATGTTGGATATTTTTCATATCTAAAAGTAGCTAATTCAATATTTTTTACATTAATAAATAATAAAGTAAAAGAATAAAGATATAGTCTCAAAATAATGGATTTGACTTAACAAGTTTCAAGACACATTCAAAAATTTTATGGATAGTTTTATGTATCGATAACTACAATGTCTTGAAATTATTAAGAATAATGCGTATATTATGCCATTTTCAAGTGCAAATAAATTTTAAGACATGTTTTATTATTGGTCACAAACGATTTTCTTTATCAGTGAAAATATTTTAATATTATGTTCAATATTTTCATTTCTAGATCTGACAATGAACAATTATTATAAAAAACTATGCTAATGCAATATATTGTACATCAATAAGTGCTAGGAGTGTAAACGGGCCGAGCCGAGCCCGAGCCTGCTTGGCTCGTCAGAATAGGCTCGGGCTCAGACTCGGCTCGTTAAGGCTCGATAAGGCTCGATTCGTATAAATTTGGATGAAATTGCTCTAACTCGATAAGGCTCGATTCGTATAAGCTCGAATGAGCTCGAGCCCGTTTAGGCTTGAAACAAAATTTATAATAATAAACATCATATTATTATTATTATTATATAAAAAATATATATATAATAAAAAGCTCGTTTAGGCTCTCGAGCCTGTCGAGCCGAATACTATTGAGCTTGGCTCGGCTTGTTTGACTGGCGAGCTTGGGCTCGGCTCGGCTCGTTTAAGTTCGAGCCGAATTCGAGCTTTCATCGAGCCGAGTCCGAACTGTTCGCGAATAGTCTCATCTCATTTACACCCCTGAATAAGTGCTAAAATAAAATATCAACCATTAATTTCAAATACTATACTAATTCAATATTTTGTACTTTGATAAGTACTAAAACAATGTAGTATGAGAATTAAATAATAGAGTTTCATTTTCATTGTAACAAAATAAAGTGAACTAAAAAAATAAAATATGGATTTCTAAACATATCATTTTGATTCGACAGTGGATTATCCAATCATTATCTTGAGAAGGCATGAGAATGAAATCTTGAGAAGAGATGAATCATGATGAAAAAATATGAGTATGCATATTTTTAAATATTGTCGAATGAATTAATTAAGATTCGAACCTTAGACTAATGGGATGGAGTATATAATTTTTTGTGTTAAGTTAGTCAACTAAAGAAAAATCTTCTCAAACCATGTTTGCATTTTTCATTCGATGGATTTCCCAAAAATGGAACCATTACTATCAAAGACTATAATAAGGCAATATTTTGTACCTTGATAAGTAGTAAAATGAAAAATGGAGACGAATGATAAAGGAAAGACTACACTAATAAATGAATACCTCTAAGGCTAAGCAAACAACAAACCCACCCACCCCCCACAAAAGAAAAAGAATACCAAACTTGCTGTCTACTTAATTTCTCAAAGTGTACGTGCCATGTCGTCTTTTATTCCCCTTCCCCATATTTGGACCAATATTTGTTCCATCCAAAGCTGAGAAATCTGTCATGAGCTGGACTTGTAATATTAGTATTTCTTCACCCTAAAATAAAATAAAATTATATGGATAAAATTGAACTAAAAAAACTAACTACTAAAGAAAGTGATCAAAAGGGATTCTCCAAGAAAAGCAGAGTTGGACCCGTCAAAGCCCCAATCATTTGAAAAAATTTCTTGAAACCAACATTCTTTTGAGCAGCAAATGGGACAGCAGCCCCGCCCTCAGAAGCTCGACCTTGCTTTTTAGTCATGGATCCCTGATTTAATTTCGACATAACGGTTTCTTCTTGCTTCGATTTCTTTGAGAAAAAGCAAAGTTACTTAAGACAGAGACAACTAAAGTAGATCAAATATTAACCTGGTTTTTTAGCAGCAGAACCAATGATCGAGATTCACTTTGCTGTTCAAATCCCATCTTTTGATCATATATTCTCCATATATATATGTATGTCACATACATTCCCTCTCATTCAATATTGCCAAATACATCAAGATTAATCCGTGATTTCTTGTCTTGTTTATTTCCTACATTTTTATCAAGTTCGTCTCATTCTTGATGGAGGTATATTTTGTTTGTATACTAATTTCATTGCTTTTAGTTTCAAGAATATTAAGATTAAAAGATGGAGCTCTTATATGTAATACGTTGTTAATTGGTTGTCATATATAGTAACTGTGAATTCACCATTCACCACGAATTCTTATATGTTGTGAAAATATTTTTTGTTATGCAGACTACTGAGCTGAAGGTGGAGATGGTTGGCATTCATGAGAAAAGATTGCGGAAATGTCTGTCTAAGTTGAAAGGTATCTATCTCTCTCTCTCTCTCTCTCTCTCGAAAAGACAAAACAAAACATAGGAAAAAACAATGCATTAGGTAAATAATAAACCGTTATATAATTTTGGATCGTTGTAATGAGTTTTATTCATGTGAAATATCATAAAATAATAGATACAGATTTTCCTCTAGCTCCTTATAAGTACGATAATAGGTCTGAAAAAAAAATACCTGAAAATGTCAAAATTTAGATATGTAGACCCCATTCAAAGTAAAAAAATCATGGCATATGTATTTGGAATAGGTTTCATTGTTGTAATTGCCCGTTAAGGAATTCTTATTTGTATAAATGATACTTCAAACTTGGAACAAGTATGAAAAAAAATTGACAATGTTTTTCTATCTTTTCATTCAAATTCTTAATTTCTATCCGAATTTAAAAAATAAAAAATAAAAAATAGAATACTCACTTCTTATTATGAAGTCATTGAAAATGATTATAGCTTAGTTCCTTCCATGTTAAAAGTGGTTGTACTAATGTATACTTTGATCTACCCCGGGGCCCGGACCAATTCAAAAAAATAGAATCACTTGAGAATAGTTCAAATTTAGTTCGTGCTCTCTTAAAAGTAATTGTAGTGGGAAAAAAAAATGGTACTAACTTGGTTGGATTTTGGGTAAAATTTGTGCAGGAATAGAGAAAGTGGAAGTGGATGGCAATAGTCAGAAAGTGGTGGTGATAGGGTATACACATAGAAACAAGATACTAAAGGCAGTGAGAAGGGCTGGTCTGAAAGCAGATTTCTGGTCTGCTCAGAATGAGCTTCTGAATGCATATGCAAGTTCTAGTTTCCAAAACTTGAGATTCAACAACTTCAACTTGTTCTAGTTCTACCCCCAAGTTTTTGTCCAAGCCCTAGGTTTCCTGTCTCTTAGCTCTCTCCTCTTCATTTCTTTTCCTTTTTTTTTTTTTTTTGGTTTCTTTTTCTTATTCTTTTTTAAGAAAAAATGTTTTTTTTTCTACTTATACAAAATGAATTTGCTCTCACGATAGTTTGTTTCCAATTTGTTTATGGGTGTTGGCTAAGGAATTGCCACAATTTCATGGACTCAGAGGGGAAAAGGGAATTAGAGCCCTGAATTTTGTGTTTGTTGTAGTAGAAGAAGGTATATCCAATGTAGTAATCAGTTTTGGCTATGATGGAATCCATTTATCTATAGTTATTTTATTTTTCTTCTTATCTGAGAATTCATGCAACAATAGGTTGTCCCTCACTCTAAGGATCAGCCACCAAACCATGCAGGGCCCAGCACCAGCCTGCACTTGCAGTGACAAGGGGAAGCAGTTCTCAAAACTGTTATAAAACTCTGTTTTCACATTTCTTAGCCAACTATTCTGAGCCCACCCAATCTATTATTCGGATAAATTTCAGCTTTTCAATTTCACCAACATCCAGCAATTTCTCTTATCATCACCAATCATCAAAATTGCAGCTTTCAAAATTCTGACCCATCCCACCAGCAGCACTTCAACTCCATTATGAGTCAAGCTTTAATCCCAACACCTCCACGCATTAAATGGATCAAACCAGCAATCTGTATTTCCATGAGTTACTTCACTTTCCAAGGACTTCCAACTCATGAGGGAGATGGCGGATTTGAGCTTTGACATAGCTCTACAACAGCTTCTTGTTCTAATTTTCCGAACTACAACAACGGACTGATTTTTTACCACTAAAATAGTATAAAGTTAACATTAAAATAGTCTCATATAATCTAATGATTCATGGCCCATTATGAATGAATGTGGACAACTTGCTCAAGATGAGAGAGGGGTTCATCATCTAGCACAGAGAACGACAGCAAAGAATCATACCTTTCAGCGATGGAAAGCTAATCAAGTAATGCTGATACAATTTGTACCCCACTTGTTAGATATGCTCTTTGAACCAAAATCAAACCAGAGGGGAGTGGGCATAGAAGACAATGAAACAGAGACTATATGATCACTAGCTATTGTGGAAATCCATGTAACAGTTCAAAAAATTCCTCCTATACAACCAATAATGAATATTAATCCAACGAAATATACACAATTGAAGCTCTTCATGTAGCCACTCGGAAAATAAATAAATACAGAGGAAGGGGTTATACCCAGATTCCAGTGATAGATAGGAAGCGTTAACACACATATTAGCTGTCAAATGCATCACAAGACGACATGATCTTTCAAGACCTGCCTGGCAAGATCGAATGCTCCACTTCTTTTATAGATTAAGTGCAGATTATAAGCTGCTTCACGCCGAAGATCACAGTAGCCCGGACTTTTTGTATTCGTAACATCAGAATTGTCATTCGGAAGTACTGGGATGGGATAATCCTTCTCACGAATAGCCAACACCTTTTCATAGTATGTAGCAGCCAAGGAAACCAAACCGACGTGATGATATGCCCGGGCAATGTTATATAACGACTCCTGCAAAATTTCAAAGGTCAGTTTAAGTGATATTGTACACAAGTTGAGACTAATAACATCATAATGAAGATGCTATAATTTTATACAAGCCCAGCAAAATGCTAAGTATATTGTTGAGAAAATGACTAAGGCCCGTTTGTGTATGTCTTCACCATTCCTTTTCATTTTCAACATAAAATGAAAATAGAAAATTATCACTTTTCCATCTATTTTCACTTAAAATATTCCTTATTTTCATTTTCAACTCTTTTCTAAACCTACCATATTATCCTACTACTACATCAAGCCAATTCAAATTTGATTTAACATAAAGTACTCACTATCATTTTAAAATTAATAAAATATACATATATTTAAATAAAAAAAAACTTTTTAAACAAAAAAATATAAATCAACTACATTTTCAACCTTATACTTACTCTAATCTTTACTTTCCAATAAAACATCCAAATACAATTTCATTTTTCATTCTCAAACCATAACTATTTTTCCAACTTTTGAATTTGCATGAAAATGAAAGTGAGCTTTGAAAACATATCCAAACGGCCACTAAGAAATTATATAGTGACTCTGCACAGTTTACGGAGTCCCAATAAGTTTGTACAGATTACGTCGTTGAGAGGAAATCTTATAGATTTATGCATCTAGCAGCCTCCTTTTATGGGCGCCGTAAGTCGCTTATAAATGTAGAGTTAAAAAAATTTCCACATGAGGCTATGCAATATCCTGATCACTAATTTGCTTACAATTAAAATCCATATCAGTGCTTGAATGTGCTACATAAAGAAAAGCATGAATGGAACACCAATATTTCAGTTTGACTTTTCTAAGCATTTGGATGAATGAAGAGAAGTACAAAACAAAGAACGATTAAGAAGTATCAATTATTCTAAATTTACAAAACAATATAACTTTGATTACTGGAAGAAATAGAATGTACAAAATATTTCACTCACCTGGCTATCTTCACAAAGTCGGGAGTTGTTATAAAGGAAAGCAAGCCCTTGTAAAATAGCTTGGTGCTTGTTTTGAAGTCTGTGGCCAAGGGCCAAGTTTATCAAGGCAATTCCTAGAAAATAAAGGAGTTCAATGCACTTAAATTTTCTCCAGCAAGCGTAAGGCATATGAATTTTATTTCTACAGCTTTAATCTTTAAGTCTGAGGAAAAGGTGCATACCTGCACAAAGATTGATCAAGGGATTGTCAGGCATCAGTTTATGGGCCTCCATATATTCTCGAGCAGCAGCTTGGTGCTGACTAATCATGGTAAACTGATGTGCAGAAATAAGAATTGGTGGTACAGAATCTTTGTGCTTTACTCTCATGTTATGAAGGAACTTGTTGTGCCTCGAGAATCGATTAGTTCTACAGTATATAACAAACAGGTTAAGGAAGCAAAATTAAATGCATGCAAAACACAGATCAAAAGCGAAAGGCCAAAAGTCATATTGAGCATGGGATAAAGTTCTAAAACTACATGTTCTCTGCCTTAAGAAGTCAGGAACACAAAGTCATGAACATGGAACACGTTGTATAGTCTCAAAATCAATTACTTGGTTAGCCTTTCACAGTCGGCTAACAGTTTTGGTGGAGCCGTATGTTCTATTCATTTGCTTAATAGTTCGACCAGGCAGAGAATCTTATCGTTCTGTTTCCTGGAATGTCTTATTATCATCATAACTCCACCCAAACACAACTCCAAGCAACATTTCATCATCACTTTTCTTTTCTTTTGGTTCTTTTAGCATTTCCTCTTAGAAAAGGTGCATGAAGTTGTTTAAATTGTATGAAAATTATGAAAATCAGACGAGTATATGCATTGTGTCCGACAACGTGTGTGCTCAATTGTGCAATTCTCAAACCCTGGGCATATATCACCAATTCCACAGGTATTACAAAAGGAGTAAAGGGACAATTCATACAAAATCAACAAAGGGCAAGGGAAAACCCAAAAAATGCTTTCCCAGCAACAAAATTCGTAGCCGCCCTAAACTCACAATTCCTGTAACCTTTTTTGATCCTATAGGACCTATATGGAGCAACCATCCAATGACAATTTCTGAATCACCCGCCAGGGTTTAAATCAAGCAATCTTCTTGCCTGATATACCTATCAATTGGACAATCGCGAGAGAGAAATCACGAGAAACACTGGATTATAGATAAGCCAGTTCCTTTATAGAGAAAGGGGGAAAGAGGATGCAGTACTTTGGCATATTTAAGTGTAAAAATCATAACATTCAAAGGGATTAGCAAATTCACAAAAATCTGAATCAATTTCAAGCTCCACGGCAGGATCAAATAGATATTGCATCAAATCTACAGTCCTATTTTGGGTCCATCAACAGATGAAAACCTAATAAAATCTACTATACTTTAGCTGCTATCTCTCTTTTTTTCCCTGTTCAGGAACATTGGAGGACCAGAAGCCCAAGACCTTAGCCCCTAACTTTATCATTGACAAGCAACTATACCACCAAAGAGAAAGATTCTATTGCAGTCATTTGCATAGCATACTATGGATTGCTCAAGGAAGCCGGCACAGAAGGCACAACTTGGATTTCCCCGGAACAGCTCAATAGCCAGTAGACAATATTATGTCAAAAAACCCACATGTACTCTTACAGCCATTGCTTTTCCTTTTTTGAAACTGAGCACCACTGGTAATTCTCAGGCTTACATTTCCACTGAAATGTAACTATATCCTTCTGACTAAGCCAGCCAAACACCTTTTTTATGTTCTATGTCTGTATATACATAGTGAGACACTGCAAAACAACAAATCCAAGTCAAGATTTAGACCAAACTGAACCAAGTCCACATCACCGTCTACAGTTTTATCGACTGCTGCAGCTCCCTGTATTCCTATATCAGTGAATAATAGATTCATATAATTTCACTATTTGCTCCCTAAATTCAGTAGCTAAAGCTAAATCAGTGGCCAATAACTGATGTAGCAGGACTCCTTGACAAGTGCTCCTATTCCACTTAATAGTTACTTAGCCATTTACTTTCTTCTGGTGGCTTTAGGCTTATAAACGATAGATGTCTAAGTGGAACTGCTAGTGCCATATCATGACAACATTACCTTGAACAAGACATGATCTATAGATGGAACATCATACCAAGTATCTTGAATATCTGAAGTATTTCAATTGGATCCAAGTGGCACCTACTGTTGTCGATAATATCAATGCATTATGCAAAGAAACTTTAGATGTGTAAAGCAAAATTAGACTTGATGACTTACACTTCAACAAGAAGAGAAACATTAAAAACATAAACAGGTGCATCAGTACCTCAATATTCCTTTATAGTAGCAATTCCACGCAGAAAAGCTGTAAGGACGCTGACTGACAATGTGACGTACGCAATCCCACCCACGTGCAGGATCAGCTATATTATATGCCAGTTCTGCATGTTAAGAAGATAATAAAATCCTTTGGACCTTTTCAGAACTATCCTCACTGTCTATCCCACAGAAATAACAATAGTGAAGATACATAACAAATTGCATTGAACAACAGAAGAGGATAAAAAAGAATCGAACAATTTTCAAAAATTCAAAACTTACGAGCTCCAAGAGTTCGAAGCTCCTCCTTTGTCTGAACAGAAAAGGTGTTGCTTTCCAGTTTCAGGCTCAGATTGATGATCTCTAACGCATCCCAGTACCTCCGTAATGAGGATAATGACTTGCATAACTAAGGAAATGGTATGAAGTTTCTTCATCAAGAGATAATTTAAGAAATGGATTACAAATCAACAAAGGCAAAGGAAAATAGATTATCATATCAAAAAACCTATTTGTGCGTAACCCCACAGAAAAATCAGACCAGGAGAATAATAAAAGATATTTTTTGATGCAGCATGCATGAAATCTCTTATAACGTTATTAAATTTAAATTTAAATTTAAATTTAAATACAACAATAATGAAACTAGATCTCTTGTAATAAAGAGCAACATAAAATTATCTATTTATGTTTCTCTTTCTTTACAAAATGAACTCTGTTAATTCAAGCAGTTGTCTTCCTTTTCTTCTTGTTCTAGTTTTGGGATTTTATCTGCAGTTTGGCAATTACTTTCTTCCTTCTATGTTATTGAGTTTAAGGAAAAGAACCTTGCAGAACTTTTTATTTTTCATGATGCACACCTTGTTAATGGTATTATGGCTTTTTTGCTTCTTTTCATTTTTCTTTCTATGTTTTCTCTCATTTAGCACAAAATAAATTTATATGCCATGGCTAATGAACTAGGTTCTAGGCTTCTAGCTGAGAGCTTTAATGTCTTTGAAGCCAGTATCCAACTTACTCTCTTTGACTTGCACTAAATTTGTATGATAGAGGTATAAAACCATGGGGAAAAGATTGCAGCCCATGATTCACTAATTCATATGTGATTTCTCTGCCTCGCCAGTATTTCTATATACACATGATTTCTCTAATATTCCTCTATTATCTCTTCTCCCCACCCCCCACCCCCGCCGGGCACCCAATGAACATGGTTGGCACTGCATTTTTATAACCTGCTATCTAATCCAGTAGATACTGAGTATTTTATACTCTGAAATGTTGATAAGTTGCGGAAATAGATGGAATCCGAAGCAGTGCAGCAGAGTATGGTAAAGGAGGATACACGTGCATGGATACACAAATAATGAAAGAGAGGAAAAGGAAAGAGGATCCGTAACCGAGCAACTTACATCTAGAATCAAAAGATGATTTTCCTCTTCTTTTAGAAAATCAGGCAAAGGAGGCTCCCGAAAAACTTGCTGCACGAGTTATATATCACCATATAAAAGTGAAAAACAGGATAATATATCCAGTGGGCCAGGCCAACAAGAGTAAAGAGTTTTCACTTAAAATCAGATCACATTTTTCAGTCCTTACTGGAGATTCATTATCTGAATCATCACTCTGCCAATCAATTCCAGCAGCCAATGCAGCAGCTCTTTTTGCTTCCTTCACTGCAGCCTTTTTCTGGAGCAACTTCTTTGCTCTGGCAGCTTTGGACCTATTCCAAGAAGATGAAGTAATGAAAGATTCATGCAGTAATTAAGTACATAAGCATGTTCAATGTGTAAAACGAGTTGGGTTGACACAAACCAGTGAACACATATCGCATCATCAAAGGTCTATTTGTTTATTTATTTTTATTTTTTGATGATAAACAGTATGCTACGTATACTAAACAAAGCATTTCCCAAGGCTGGAAGTTCGTTCCTTAGCAGCAGCTTCAGTTGGGTCTTTACGTTTACAATGGTAATGAATTGGGTAATATAACAGTTGATATTGGAGGTGTGAATCATCTATATTTTAAATGGCATGTCAAGTTGGACACCATGGTAACTTGGTGAAACTTTCTGCGACTTGATTAGGAATGGAGCAATAGGTAATCAGTAATGACCAATTACATAATATGTCCACGTCACAATGACCAAATGTTGACTCTTCTAACATTTCCGTCAACACAAGTTGCAAGACAAGCAAGAACTTGATAAGAAGAATGTCACAACAAAAGAAAATTACTTTAATTTTGAAATTCAGTTGACAATTTGGAGCCAATATAGAGTGCCAATAAAAACTTAGGTAATAGTCACAATGCGAATGATTTGAAGAACAAACACAAACAACGAGAAAAAGGAAACTAACTGAAAGTAGTTGAAGATTATAATATACTACAGAATTCAGGGGGGGAAAAAAGGTGATATAATATATTACTCTTGAATTAAGGATTAAAAAAAAAAAATACTGCATAGATAATTAACTTTATGACTCAAATTTACTTAAAACTACATTTTGATTTAATTAGGAAAATTTTGCACGATAGAATAGTTTAATATTTCATGGTTGTGTTAAAAAAAGCGATGCCCTGGAACTAACATGTCACTTGCTAAGTGTAAGATGAAGCTCAAAATTAAGATTAAGATGTCACCAATACTCCCAAATCAAAAGGGGAATCGCTCTATAGTCGATTTTGGAACAAATAAATACAAATTTAGATTTTTACCTCAAACAAAAGATTTTTTTGTTTTGTGGAACTAACCATTTACTTTCTTAGCACCATAGTCCATTATCCATATTGTTTAGATACAAATATGCCTACTGATATACATAAATATATATATATATGCTCATAAATAGCACAGATAACATTACTCATTTATGAGCATTTAGAAATGTTGAGAGTATCATGTGGGTTTCCGAGAAATTAATCAAAGAGAGTCGTGGTGAAAAACTTCCTGATATGAATTGCAAGATTCCTCATGGAGGATTTGTTTTAGTTGAACTAAAAATCTTTTCCAAATACATAGTCAGTTGTAGGCAATTAGATTTTTATGCGGATGCCAGTCCCTGACACACAAACAAAGCTTACTTGCATTGGATTAGAAAGGGACTGTCACCTATTTAACATTTCAGAAATCTGAATGTCAAAAGTGAACAGTAAACTAAATACTTACAGATCTGCGGATGAAGCTACAGGTCTAAAGCCATGAAACACATTGTCAGTCTGATGATCATCTAGCACTTTCACCCTTTCTGAAAGAACAGTTCTAGACAGTCGTTTACGGGCTTTAACCTGATTCCACAAGTAGAAGATTTGGAGAGTCAAGGAGATATAAAGCTGGAACAAGCAAACTGTGTCACAAAAGTTGTTACTACATATAAATTAAAGTACACAAATTAACATGTGATTTAAATAATGAAGTCCATTTTTATTTTTTGTAAGTTTTTCCCTGCATAATGAGAAATAAATATGATGATCTGTTTTCATCACAAACATCAGAGAAAAGAAGCAAACATATGAAATGACTGAAAGTAAATGACAGTGGCACAGAATATAGCCTAACACAGAAATAGAAAGCTTACTTTACCTAGGGCAACAAAACTAAATATTGCACAAGATCAATTAAAAGCTTTATCAGAAAACATTACATACTATAACCTTCTCCAAAATAATGATTTGCAGACCAGAGAATGAATCTGGTTTCAAATTTTATGGCGACATTTCAAGGAATGAAGTTGGGTTTCCCTCAGCATATCACACAAACCCATGAAAGATTATTTTTCAGAGTCAGACAAATCTGATGTATCTTCCAATCTTTGAACCTACAGCCAATAATAGGTTTGTCATATTCTGGCCTCTGGGAGGGAAATTTGGAAAACATATATTCTGTGCTCTACCATGTATGTTATGTTCTATTGCCTATCGCCTCTTGAGAATGCCCCAGCTCCTGTGTAGCTACCATTATGGAAAATTTATCTCTTCAAGGTTTTATCCTATTTTTTTATCTTATGTAGACATATATTTTGTAGCATCAAGACAGAGGGAGATAACTTGGCAGTTTTGCTAGATTCCTTAGATGTTCATACTATCCTTCTACGATGAACTGTTGACTCCTCTCCTCATTACACTTTCCAATTTAAGAGAAATGCAAAATAATTTTGAGAACCATGATACTTCATCCAGGGTTTCTGTAATAGGGGTCATGCTTGGCATTCCCAGTGCACGGAAGCAGTATAATCATTTCAATGATCAAGGCTTCATGTATGTCCAGCATAAATAGAGAGAAATGCCTATGTAGCTTTATCTTTACTTTGTATTTCACAGCTTTTATCTTAATGGATAAAATTTGAGAGGACAAAGAAGAAGAAGAATAAACCATGTACCTCAGAAGTATAGCTCAAATAAGTAAACCAGGGTGGGGTGGGGGACAGGATGGCGGGAAACAGACGGTGAACAATGTGCACACCATCAAATTACCTTTGGCTGGACTGTTTCAACAAACAATGTCTCACGAATTACAGGAAACAATACATCTACAAAAGCCTCAAATGACCCTTTGGCTTTATAAATTTGGGAAAGTTTTAACTTTATCTTCCCACTACGCCACCATAATTTACATGTATCTGATGTTGTATTGAGAGATGACTCTGCAAATACAGCGCAAGATTTATTGAGAAAGTTACAAACAGCAAAAGGATATTTTCAAGTAATTTAACAACTGAAGGATACCTGATTCCAACGGAGGAGAAAGCACAGAAATGGCTTCGTCATCTCTATTTTCTTCAAGAAGAAGAGACGATAGTGTTAGCCGAGCATCAACACTATCATCAAGTTTTTGAACAGCTGTAAAGCAATAAAGACAGGTATTTCAGTAAATTGTTGTAAAATGAGGTAAGAGAAGTTCAGAAAATAAAGTACAGAAACATTTCAGGTTGACTTATAAGCTTCAGAGATCAAAGTTCAAATTAAACTTCTTGTTTACACGACATGTTTTAGCAGACAATCATTTATTTACCTTTGTAATAATATTCAATTGCTTGTGCTCCTTTCCCCAGAGAAACATAACACCTTGCAATTTTCAAATGCAGATAGCCCTTAAGAAATTGAATATGAGAAGGTCAATAGTTAGTAATGTTCTAGTGCTATAGAGAATTCTGCTGTGTCCCATTCATTTTAAAGAGAATGTTATTGTATATTTAACTTTCCTTACATTGTACTTATTTGCATCTTCCTCCAACATCACATAGTATTTTAATGCAGATTCATACTGCCCAGCTGTCATCAGTGAGTCCGCAACATCAATTATTAAGTGAGGATGAGTGGATGCATGCTGCGGTTCTAAAACATTGAAGTAAGCCTGTGAAAGAATTTAGGAAGCAATGAGTAAAATGCAAAGCAAGTTTAAACCAAAAGCCATCAAAGACTGAAGGAGAAAAACATAAATAAGAGCATACAAGGATGTGACATTATAAGGCTTATAAATAAAATAGTCTGGATAAACTCCAAACCCAATGTATCCTCCAACTTAGTCCAGATAGATGAATAACTAACAAACCCCTTAATCCTTATACTGCCCAAGCTCTTTTTCCAAATGACCATGAACAGTTAAATGCAATAGCCTATGAACTAGCTTACAAGGAAATGCTATTCAGTAAACCTGTGAACAGTAACACTGGTTTAAATTGAACAATAAGACAAATCTAGAAACAAAACAGAACAACTCTAGATTGGTTGACATCCCAGTCATATATGGCATATTAAACTGTAGTTTTGCAGAAACCAGAGAAGGGCAGAAGAGATGACTATGTAACAAATTTCAAGACTCACAGACTATGTAATAAATTTGAAGACTCACAGAAGAACATATACTTTTCATTGCTCACAAAAACAACTAGATGTGATAAAGTCAAAAACAGGAAAACAAACAGATTAGTAGATTTCCAATTCGAATTGCCTTCGCATCTTGAATATGTGATACAAGTTACGCACCCCAACAACAACAACAACAACAACAACAAAAGGAGGAAACAGCATCTCCATTTGAGCTGTAGAAGAAGGGACGGCCAGGCAGGATAGACGGATTTTGTTCATATAAAGAAGACGCACTGCGATTTTGTGAAGTCATTTAGCAAGAGAAGAAGCATGAGATAACATGGTATAAGCATGGATACCTAGTGATCTCATTTCAACAGGGTATTTTGTCAAAACCCTCTAGGTCCCACTATTAGATTTAATCTCAATCAGCAAAACAAATAACTATACATCTAAATGTTAGTCGATAGTCGATACGAGGTCAATTAAAAAGAAGTGCACAAATTACTAAGCCTAGAAAGTTGGCCAGTAATTTCTTTTTGCTCATACGTCGATAAGGATACTAGCCTATTACATTATAGAATTCCCATAAAAACGATCATAGATTCCCAGATAGGTCTTACATAAGATTGTACAGCCACTAATTAGTTGTCTTCTGTAATATCCTCAGATAATAAGATGGTAAAAATTCCATGACGGATTTTTTTTTAAGCCCATTGCTTTCAATTTAGACATCCAGATATTTCCAGTCTAATATATCAATTGCATCCAAAAGATCTCCAAGGTACATGAAAACAAAGACTTTGGGATAGAATTTAGTTTCACAGAGATGCAAAAGCAAAATAATAACAAGCACCTAACCACGCATGACTTAACAGCACCAGAAATATATTTTTCCCTCTTACATCTGTTCATTCTTCATATTTTTATACTGACAATTAAGTTTTTCTCTCATCCACATATGAATTTGTTTACTTATTTGTTCATTTGGAGGCATATGAGATTCCATGTAACCAATAAAATCAAAAAGCAACCATAAATATAAGTCTTAACACATATTCCCAAAAATATATCAAACATCCCCATCTACTGACGACATTAAGCAGGAGGCATAAACACATTCCAATCATAGCAACTGCTCAGATATATATAAATAAATAAATAGAAATATATATACCTTTATGCAGATTCAAAGAATCCTAACAAGCAAATGTATCCTTTAAATGATTCATAAAGATAATTTTGTCTAGGCTTACTTCAGGACAGCAAGTAACAATGTATTTAATTGGCAATGCACAGATGTAGACAAACCTCTGCTTTCTCCCGATGTCGAAGATGAACCTGACACATTCCAGCTTTTACGATTAAATACAGTGGAATTTGTTTTCCAGTACAATACGCCTGCTCCGCATGCTCAATATGTTCAAGAGCTCTAGCATATGCATTGGCTTCCATGAGTACGGAAGCTAAGAAATCAACCACACTTAAGTTAGCATCATTTACATGATTCCTGAGATTGTCCTCCAGCATAGAGATAGCTCGCTCACATTGCCCACATTTTTTGTACAGCTGAAAATAAGATTGATTAATTAAGTTCAATAGTAAACTATCAGCAAAAACAGAAAACATATATGAACATAGGAATATACATACATGATGACAAATTTGGCGAGAGTAGCATCTACCATTGAGTCACTAGGTCACCTTAGGCAGCAGTAAAAGTGATGTGAAAAAGTAATGTGAAAGGTGCTTGCATCTAGAACTAAATGAGCAGCAAATGCTTTCCAGAGTCACAGAAAAACATTTGATCTAACATGAATTTTACATGCCTAGAGTGCAGATGCGAAGGCAACAAAAACCCAGGTAACTAGTACACTGCAAAGAGAGAGATAATGGGACAACTACATTGATCCTCTATCCCCACTCCAGTCCAATGCCAATAATGAACCTAAAACCACAAATATTTAAATCCTGCTTAATTAACTAATCCCTTGTAATATTAATAAGATTAATTAATGGTTGTGAAAAGTTCAATGAATCCTCATGTGTTCAAGCTATAGAGTATAGCCAAAAGGGGTAAATATCTGCAGTGGACTGGCGAAGGCAGGCTATCTGTAAATTGAAGAGCATGCACTATGCAACCTACATAATTTAGAGGCATGTACAGACTACAAGTTGTCCAGCGAACAGAGTTAGGGATGAGGTTGTAGGTCTTATGCATATTTGAGTGGTGATCATCATTGTCATGCTCATCATGCCACCCTCAATTGATTAGCCTTTCTATTTCTCTATTCACTTTGAGAGCTTTAAATAACTTTTTTTCTTTCAAGGAATTGCATGCAATAACAAAATATTAGAAAAAGAAGTTGAAATTCATAATTCACCACAAGCAGTCAACTGGAAAGTGGAAAATAATGAACATTTAGGATTATGTATATCATTCATATCAATGATAGATATGCACTCTAAGGGCCAGTCAAAAAATGATGTATAACTAAACCTGTGTAGCTTTTCTCAGCACTTCAATATTATCTGGACGGAGGCGGGCAATTTGCTCGTAAGAATCAGCAGCTTTTTGATATTCTCCGAGCTCAACATAGAGTGAAGCTCGATGAAACCGAAGACCAATATCTTCTGGGTCTGCTATTATTGCTTTAGTAAGACAGTAATTTGCCTGTCTTTTGTCCCCTTGCTCTCTGCACATGATAACACGTCATTCAAAAGTCAAGCCAATCTTACTATCAAACAACATCAACAGCAGCTGAGGAAAAAAATGTACGAGTAATACATGGCCAGGGATTAGTAAGGGAATCATATTGCATTAATTGGTGTTAAAAATGAATCCTCAGAATGAGAGATGATATAACTTAATACAAATAAGAGGATTGACAGATCAGCTAGTAAACTGTGCAATGAGTTGATGGAACCACAATCTCATTTTATCAGCTTTGGACCCTTTCTTATCTTATAAATATCAAACATAGCTTTAATACTCTAATACTCAATGGAGTAGTTATCAGCATCTTACACCAAAGAATACATGCCATGGGATCCAATCTGACATACTGTAACTTTCATATACTTGAAAGTCGACTGGCGCACAAGTCATCAAAGAAGAGATTCCATGCTGCTTACCTCGAAAGAAATAACTTTGCTGAATTGAGTCGTGAATTCTTAGATTGAGTTGAGAACAACCAGACAAAAGAAATGCAATAATACAAAGGAAGAACAATGTGGATACAGTCTGACATAAATGTCAATTACCTACAACTAAGCTAGAGAAAGAGAATTGCAAATTTAGTCAATATACATCCAAAGAAGAACGAACAAACTACATCAGAGCATCTTACATTGATCGGGCGACTAGAAGTTTCCACAAAGAAGCATCCTTTGGGCTCAAATGCGCAGCAATCATGTAGAAATTCGAGGCTCTCTTCTTATCATTCATTACAGTATAAATTAGACCAAGTGTATGATATGGATCAGATAGATTTGGGGCAAGGCAAATTACTTCATTCAACACACTGATGGCCTACAATTCAGAACAAGAGCAATCCAAAAAATCAAATGGAGTACAATTGGTAGAGATAAAGGATCAAATGAGTACATTGAAAGGATGAAGGCAGGCCAATTTTGCAGTATGAAAGAAAGCATGCGTTTGTTAAAACAATGTAAATGCACAGCCCGATGTTTCCTACAAAAATACTGTTGAAATATGATTAATGTTGAAGTTCCAATACAGTAGGACTCTTATGTTTATTTTAGGGATAATCTTAGATTTGATTCTAATTTATCTTTTCTTATTTTTAGTTGATCTTTTCTTATCTTTAGTTCCTTATTTTTAGGATTTGTTAGTAACTTTTCTTTGTATATATTCCTCTGCGAATAATGGAAAAATACAGCAGTTTATTCTATCAAAATATCCTTTCAGAAATTCTGCATGGTATCGGAGCCAGGCTCTTAAAACATAATTCTTTTCTATTTCTCTTCATAAAAAGGATTCAGGAGGATGGCTGCAGAGAGACAAAACTCCACATCTGAAGTTACCTCCAATCCAGAAACTGTACCTCCTACAAACAATCATGGAGGAGCAGAAACTGCATCTTTTCTCATCACAGGGCATAAACTCAACGGACATAATTTTCTCCAATGGTCACAGTCCGTAATGATGTTCATCTGTGGGACAGGCAAAGATGAATACCTCACTGGCGAAATCACTGTTCCAGAGAAAAACGATCCAAGGTTCAAGACATGGAAGGCCGAGAATCATATGGTGATGTCATGGCTAATTAATTCAATGAACAACGAGATAGGAGAGAATTTTCTCTTGTATGGAACAGCAAAGGAAATCTGGGATGCTGTGAGAGAAACACACTCAAGTTCTGATTATACCTCAGAACTTTTTGAAATTGAAGCCAAACTGCATGATCTCCGCCAAGGAGAACTCACTGTCACGCAGTATTTCAACACCATCACCCGTTACTGGCAACATCTTGATATGTTTGAAGTCCACACATGGAAGTGCCCAGAAGATGCAGCCTTATACAGGAAGATTGTGGAACAGAAAAGGACGTTTAAATTTCTTCTTGGCCTGAACAAAGAACTGGACGAAGTTAGAGGACGTGTAATGGGAGCCAAGCCCCTTCCAAGCATTCGAGAAGCTTTTTCAGAGGTTCGACGTGAAGAAAGTAGGAAGAAGGTGATGTTGGGATCTCAAAACTCCACCTTAACTACTGAAGGATCTGCTCTAGCAGCACGAGGACCACCATCAAACAATACTGACACTCGGCACAGAAAAGGAAGGCCTTGGTGTGATCATTGTCGCAAACCAGGGCATCTCAAGGAGCATTGTTGGAAAATTCATGGAAAGCCTAGTGACTGGAAGCCATCACGGCCAAATAATGATAGAGAGAGCAGACTTAATGTTGCTGCAACCTCAGACAACAATCAGGACCGTACAACTCCTACAAGTATTCAAACTGAAAATAGTCCGTTCACCAAAGAACAGCTTGAGGTTCTTCAAAAACTCCTCAGTCAAAGTATCCTGTCTCATTACGGATCAAGCATGTTAGCACATAAAGGTAATCTCTCAAGTGCCTTTACTATTAATAAACGCTACACAAGTCCATGGATTGTTGATTCAGGAGCTTCGGATCACATGACGGGAGATGCTACCATATTTGATGAACACAGACCATGTAATGGGGATCATATAGTTCGAATAGCTGATGGTTCATTATCTAAAGTCAAAGGAACAGGTTTCATCAAAGTCAATAAAGATGTGACTCTTCACTCAGTTCTTCATGTTCCTAATTTGGACTGCAATTTACTCTCGATTAGTAAATTAACCCGTGATCTGAATTGTGTAACTAAATTTTTTCCTAACCAATGTGAATTTCAGGAATTGGATTCGGGGAAGATGATTGGCAGTGCTGAGGTGTGTTCTGGACTATATCTCCTCAAAGATGAGATTCCTTCAAGTGTAAAAAATAATCTGAATGGTGTGTCACTTAAGAGTCAGTCGTGTTTGAATACTTGTGTCAATAAAGATAGTGAGGTTATTTTATGGCACTATCATCTTGGTCATCCTAATTTTCTGTATCTCAAGAATTTGCTTCCTTCCCTATTCATTAATAAAAATCCCAAGTTATTTAATTGTGAAGTTTGTCAACTCTCAAAACACACTCGCAATTGTTATCCTAATTCTTCATATAAGCCTTCTCTTCCCTTTACTTTGATCCATAGTGATGTATGGGGCCCATCAAGGGTAAAAAATATAACAGGAGCTAGGTGGTTTGTGTCATTTATTGATGATCATACCAGACTTACTTGGGTGTTCCTCATGAAAGAAAAATCTGATGTTGGGCAAATCTTCAAAAATTTCAGCTCCATGATACAGACACAATTTCAAACAAAAATTAAAGTTCTTAAAACTGACAATGCCAAAGAGTACTTTAATTCTGTCCTAGGTACCTATCTTATCAGTCAAGGAATTGTTCACATAAGCTCTTGTGTTGACACCCCTCAGCAAAATGGAGTAGCAGAAAGAAAAAATAGACACTTATTAGAGGTAGCTAGGTCACTTATGTTCACCACTCATGTGCCAAAACACTTTTGGGGGGAAGCAATACTCACCGCAGCATATCTTATTAATCGAATGCCCTCTAGAGTACTTAAGTTTCAAACCCCATACAATGTTGCTCTTCAATGCTTTCCACACATCAAATTCATTTCATCATTAGATCCTAAGGTATTTGGATGTTCTGCCTTTGTTCATATCCATTCTCAACATCGTGGGAAGTTAGACCCAAAATCCATCAAGTGTGTCTTTCTTGGGTACTCACCATACCAAAAAGGATATAAGTGCTACTCCACCACGACAAAGAGATTCTACAACTCAATGGATGTCACATTCTTTGAACATCAACTGTTTTTCTCCAAACCTGCAATTCAGGGGGAGAACAAAAGTGAATTTCAACTTTAGGGTCTTGAGTCTGGGGATACCTCTCTCCTAATCCAACCAGTCCAACCAGAAACCATTGGTTTCTTGTCTCCTCAATTTGAGAGTATTCCAATTCCCATACAATCTGAAAATTTGACTATAAATAAGCCTACAAATACTCCTTCTACCTCTGACCCAAATAGTCCTAATTGTCCTCAAAACAGTGAACTCAAGGAGCTGATTGTCTATTCAAGAAGGAAGAAGTCTAGAAGGGACACAGAACACACAACACCCCTCACAACTGACCAAGAGGCTGATCCAAATCCAGTGCCTGCTCAAATTCTCTCAGGTAAGGAAAATAGTGTTCCCGAGAATCCATCTATTATAGATGATTTAAATATTCCAATTGCTCTAAGAAAAGGCGTCAAAACTTGTACTAATCATCCTATCTGTAGATTTGTTTCACATGAAAGATTGTCACCAGCCTACCAGACATTTGTATCTACTCTTGATAGTGTACAGGTTCCAAACTCTATTCAAGAAGCTCTTCGGAACAAAGAATGGAGGAAAGCAGTTGATGAAGAAATTAGAG
This sequence comes from Jacaranda mimosifolia, assembly GCA_018894105.1. Classification (NCBI taxonomy): domain Eukaryota; kingdom Viridiplantae; phylum Streptophyta; class Magnoliopsida; order Lamiales; family Bignoniaceae; genus Jacaranda; species Jacaranda mimosifolia. The sequence continues at coordinate 1,189,774 of CM032131.1, read as the reverse complement.
CATTGGAAAAAAATGGCACTTGGATGATTATAGACCTACCATCAGGAAAAAAATTGGTAGGCTGTAAATGGATTTTTACAATCAAACATAAGGCGGATGGGAGCATTGAAAGGCTAAAAGCTCGGCTAGTTGCTAAGGGATTTACTCAATCCTATGAAATAGACTATCAAGAGACATTTGCTCCAGTGGCTAAGCTAAACACCATTAGAGTTCTTCTATCCCTTGCAGCGAACCAAGATTGGCCTATATATCAACTTGATGTGAAAAATGCATTCTTGAATGGTGATTTAGAAGAAGATGTACACATGGAAATACCTCAAGGACTAGAAATGGCATCCAATAGCAACAAGGCATGTAAACTCAGGAAATCTCTATATGGGCTCAAGCAATCTCCCCGTGCATGGTTTGATAAGTTTGCAAAGTCAATTATTAGATTTGGGTACACTCAATGCCAAGCAGATCACACGCTATTTGTGAAGTTCTCTTCTGAGAAGAAAATAGCAATATTGATTTTGTATGTTGATGATATCATCCTAACGGGTGATTATGAGGAGGAACTATTGAAGTTAAAGATGTTCCTAGCCAAAGAATTTGAAATTAAAGACCTTGGCAACCTTAGATGCTTTCTTGGTATGGAGGTCGCACGATCCAAGAAAGGAATATTTGTTTCTCAACGTAAATATGTCTTGGATCTACTAAAGGAGAATGGTATGCTTGGTTGTAAACCTGCAGATACACCTATGGATTCAACTAAAAAGATAGGGAAAACAACAAATAATGCACCAGTCGACAAGGGGAGATATCAAAGACTTGTAGGGAGACTTATCTATCTTTCACATACAAGGCCAGATATCAGTTTTCCAGTTAGTGTAGTAAGTCAGTTCATGCATAATCCAACAGAAGAACACATGGAGGCAGTGTATAGGATTTTGAGATATCTCAAGATGACTCTAGGAAAAGGCTTGCTATACGAGAAAACAGGTAATAGGGATGTAGAAGTTTTCTCAGATGCAGACTGGGTAGGAGATGTAAAAGATAGGAAATCAACATCAGGTTATTGTTCCTATGTTTGGGGAAATCTCGTGACTTGGAGAAGCAAAAAGCAACCTGTAGTATCAAGGAGCAGTGCAGAAGCAAAGTTTAGAGCTTTAGCCCTGGGAATTTGCGAAGGAATATGTATAAACCGATTGCTTAGTGAGTTGGGATTGTCAATTGAGAAACCTGTCATGTTGTTTTGTGACAATCAGGCAGCTATACGCATTGCTAAGAATCCAGTTCATCATGATAGGACAAAGCACATTAAGATTGATAGACATTTCATCTCCGAGAAGATTGAGAATTCTACTATTCAGTTGATTTATATTCCTACACAATCGCAAGTTGCAGATATGTTCACCAAAGCTCTTCCAAGGACACACTTTGAGGAATTGAGTCACAAGCTGTGTTTGTTCAACATATATAACCCAGCTTGAGGGTGAGTGTTGAAGTTCCAATACAGTAGGACTCTTATGTTTATTTTAGGGATAATCTTAGATTTGATTCTAATTTATCTTTTCTTATTTTTAGTTGATCTTTTCTTATATTTAGTTCCTTATTTTGAGAATTTGTTAGTAACTTTTCTTTGTATATATTCCTCTAATGGAAAAATACAGCAGTTTATTCTATCAAAATATCCTTTCAGAAATTCTGCAATTAATGCAAATCAGTTACCCAACAAATGACAGGAAACAAAGACGGAGAGCAATGTATCAACACAGAAAACAATTTTTTGCATTTTAGAACAAAATAACAAGAAATATTGTAGCCTGGAGAATCAAGAAATGACGTGATCATCCCAAAATTTGGTGTGCCTCGAACTGCAGTTCTGTCTCATTCCATGATTCACAGAAATTTTCTTTTAGTAACATAGCATTAGAACTATAGAAATAGAGTTCCAACAAAACTTGCCACCTTATTCTCACGACAGTACCAACTATGGGAAGTTCATCTTTCATGTGTTAAAAGACAAACAAGAAATTGCATCCATAAAGTTTATTGCTTTCATTCCAAAATTTTTAATTGGCAAAAGGTACCTGAGGAGAAATAAACATAAAGAAAGCATTCTAGATCGAATTGAAAGATAAAGACTACTTCACACACAAAAAACATTTTTTTGACAAAACCTAAGAAGAATGTTATAGGGTATGAGACATGATTGCAAATATATACCTCCTCAAAGCGACCATGTGCATAATGAAGGGTAGCATCACCAAGTTTTCGAGTCACTTCTGGGTTAGCTTTATTCTTTGATCCCCTTCTCCTTCCTCTTTTCTTGTTCTGAGTTTAATGGCAACAAACAACAAGTATAAATAAAAAAAATATCACATACAATTAAAATTGTACTAAAAGGGAAAACACGTTCATACCTTCCTTGACTTTTTCCTCATACCATAGTTCATGGTCTCCATTATTTCTTCAAAGCTTGCTCCAAGAATTTCCTCCTGTCTCAACCTCTTAGCAGGCAACTCACTGCAATCCCCATCCCATGGAGAACATATTAGAAGGAAAAAAAAAAACATGACTATGCACAAATTTTGAAGAAGCAAAGAGACAAGCAGGTGGCCTCCACCAGATAGCCAAAGTCTAATATACAAAATAATCTACAGGTCAAGTTAAATAAAGGTACACCTTGTACAGTGCTGAAGAGCAGGGCGCTTCTTGGCGGCCAAGGCCTCATAATGGTTCTGTATCCACTCGAATCGCTCGTAAGGCTGCAGTCCAGAGGCATCTTCTTCTTCTGCAAACGACAAAGGGTCCATTTCCCCTTGGAATTGGAATTTGTACTCAGCTTCTTCTCCCTCTGTTTCTCCTTCTTCAGAAACTTCGCTATTTTCTCCATCTTCTCCATGCTCTTCATCCTCTTCCAAATTCAGTTCTGATTCAATTTCTAATTCCAGTGGGTGTTCAACTGCATCAAATTCTACTGTTGTTCCAGGAATCAAATAATTATCACTGGTGTCTCCATCCGTCGTGGGAATTGCAGCATCATGCTCGGCCATGATTCCTAACTTCACGGCCACCACTCCCTGCAAGTACAAGAAATGAAATTCTCAATTTCAAACTTTCTTGTACTATGCCACCACTGGTCATATGGGCACCTGTCTTATTTTGCGGCTATGAGTTATGTGACCTTTTATCCTATCGGGCAGACCTTGCCCCCTGGAATATAAAAAATACTCTCTCAAAACATTGTTTTAACCCTCTTGGACACATTTAAGACATTATTTCAACCCAAGAGATCAAGAATTTGCTCTCTATCTTCCTCATACTCTCGAACTCATTCGCTGATTTTCTTCTGTTTGCTAACTATTAGAATTGAACTCAAGCCTCAAATAGAAGATTGCCTCAATATCTTAATCTATAATAAGTATGATTCATGAGCACTTAACCACAGAAATCATCTCACGTCGTGTGTGTGTATATATACATTAAATTCAACCAGTGGTGCGGAAGAAAAATTTGTCACAATAAATAAATGATTAATGAATAGGGGTTACCACATACAAATAACAAAAATTTTATTTGACAGCAGTTCCTGGACACAGCAACGAGAGGAAAAGCCTTGCGTCTAGCAACGGAGGGCAGTGGACGTCAGAATTTGGGGGGCGTGGCGCAGGAGGGAGGCGGTCGACGCGGGAAGAAGAGAATTTTACTTACAAAATTATAGTTTATATTTTATTTTATAATGTAATAAAAGTTTTGGTTGGGGAAGGTTGAGGTTGATTTGAAGTCGGGATATTTAGGCTTTGTTTGGTTATGTTTCCTATAATAATATTGTTTTGAGGAAATATAATCAAATATATTCCCTTTTTTTTTCCAAAAAGCATATTTTTTAATGTATATATACACATATTATATATATTATATATATTTTATTATTATTCTAATATTAAAATAATCACTCAATTCTATTTTTCACCCCAAAAATCCAACAAAAAAATTGATTTGACAATTACATTAAAAAAATTGTCTATCCTAAAATATAAACAAACATACCAAAAAAGTGAAAACAACTTTCATATTCTCCAATAATTTATTCTCTCAAAACAAATAATAAACACATAATAAAATCAAACAAAAAATATAACCAAACATAACTTTAGAGATGACAAAATTACTCGTCCCCAGGGGTACTGGTGGCGAATTCCCCATGGCGGGGCGGATTTGGTGAGAATTTTCTCCCTGCTGGGACGGGAACATGGACAATTTAGTCCCTGAAATGCTAAAGAGGGTGGGGGCAGGGATCACAGTCCCCGTCCCCACAGGTACCCATTACCCGTTTAAATAATTAAATTATTATTATTTTTTATATATAGGTTAAATCCTATTTTTATTTATTTCATTTCATTCTTTGCATTCCATTCTCCCGGCGTCCGCGGCACCCCCACCTTTTGGAGGAATTGATAAATTGTTATACTTTTTTTGAAATTTATGTTTATGTATTATTTATCTTTTAATATTTTATTATAAAATATAATTAAATATCGTGTGTTATGTACTTATATTTGACAATCTTTTAACGTTGGAAGTAATTTACATTATTGAAAAATTTTAATACTTTTTTTTTATTTCTAAATTTTTTTTATGAATTTGATAAATTTTTAAACTAAACCCGTGGGTACCCGTGAATATCCGTTTATGGGGGCGGGGACAGGGGTATTTTCACCTCGTGGGAGCGGGAGGCTATCCCCGCCCTGCCCCAACCCGCCCCGTTCCGTTGACACTCGATATTGTTCGGCTTTTGCCTTCTGTCGTGGGCGTGGGGGTTTAAATTTTTTTTATCTGTTTTCTTTTGTTTATCTTTTAATTTATTTCTTTTAATTTTAAAATTAATTTTTGGAAAGTAAGAAAAATATAAAATTTTGTTTTTTAATTTTTTATGATTAAATCTAAAAATTCTAAACCATAGGCTAGTTTGGTTGAATTTTTAAATTATCTCATGCTTATTTATTAAATGATAATTTGTGTGATTTTGTATCATTATGCTATAAATTGTTTTGTATAATTATTTTTATGTAAGTTCAGATAATTGTTGATTGTTATGTTTGGTTCAACACTAAAGTATTTTGATTACACCTATCAAATTATATTTTTATCCCTCACTCAAATTTAAAAAATTCCTCATTTGTCTTCCTCTACAATAATGACAACGACAACGATGACGACAATGACAACAACAACAATAATAACAATTTTCATAATTTAAAGGCAAATAGATAATTTCAATACAAGAAGCAAACCTATGGATAAATAAACACATGGGGGTGGCAGCTGGCAAGTTAACTTATCATTCATTTTGAACATATAAATACAAGCTTGAGGCATTAATTTGGCCCTGAATATTTATTATTACTCAAACCAAATGAATGATAACGTAGGGTAAAAACATTATGTCACACATTATCATCCCAACCAAATTAGCCCGAAGTTTTGTCAGGTTTGTTGTTACAACTTAATTATATAAAATGAAAAAAAAAATGCATTAAAATATATACAAATTTTGTTAAGTTTCCTACTATAAATCTAAGATTTATTTATTTTATATTTTTCTATATTTATTGCTAAGTTAAAAAAAATTATAAATTGATCTTAAACTGAACTTAAATTTATTAAAAATTCATTACTAACAAAGTAATTATAAATACTAATTGTTAAAATAATAATATTGATTAATTTTCTCATGAAGTCCTTGTTCATTTCCAACTTTTTTTAATTATAATTTTGAATTTAGTTTATTAATTATTTATCCTCTTTCGATATTTGAGGCATATTTTACAAACAAAACCTCCCACTAATGAGTAAACATCTCGATATCACTGGGCTTCTGTGTTTCAATGATCTTGCTCCAAATTGGAATAGTAAGTGAAGTGTTTTAAATTAATTTATAAACTATTAATTCTCTGTTACCTTTGATACTTCTTTAGAATAAAAACCCTATTGTATTTGGTAGAGTAGCACCTTGATGTAGTTGGTCTATGTGATCAACTATATATTTGGTCATTATTATTGGTATCATCTGCAAGAATGATAGATACGTGTCTTTTTCCTAAATCTCTCTATTGGAAAACTATGGCGATCCTTAATATTATCTCACGTTGAATTGAGTCAAGGGTTTTGAGTTAGTTTGCAAGCTTCTTAGTTCTTATCCTCTCAACATTCTATGTGTCTTTTCAAATAAAACTCCTCAAAAATGCGTACTGGCAAGATAATACCTCAATGCAACTAAGCTTTATGTTTCGTGACAGATTTTGTTATTGGCATTGGCTTCATTCATGAAAATAGTAGACATATACCTCTTTCTAGGGGTGTTCATAAGATAAATCCAATTCAATGAACCCAACGATCCAAACCGAACCAATCTAATTGGTTTGGGTTGGGTCGAGTAATCGGGTTGGATCGGGTAAAATTTGATCAAACCCGATAACATTTGGTTTGGTTCTCGAATTTCATATTCACTTACCCGACGTGGACTCGATGATTTAATTAAAATAAATAATTTTTTTTTAAATTATGACTTTTGTTATTTATATTTATATTTAATGTTCAATTTAGATTTGAATTTGGGATTTTATATTATCAATTATGGTTTGTGGTTAAGAAGGAGATTATTTATAACAATTATAACTTGCGATGCTCATGTGCGATGTTGTATGCTTTTGCGTTTTGATGAAATTTTTTAGAATAATTTGATTATTTTGATAGAATTATATTATGCTAATGTTATTTATGTAGGCCGTCTATTCAATTTTAATTTAGATGCAGCTAGAGCTTGTCAATTTATTTCTAGTTCAAGAACTAAAAAAACTGCAAACGGTGCTTGCTTGCTTGCTTCTTCTTCTTCTTCTTCTTCTTCTTGCTGAACTCGATTACCCAAACCAAAGGTCAAGTTGGTTTGTTCGGGTTCAACAATTAAAATTTACAAAACCCAAATCAATCCAATCCAATTAAAAATGATCGGTTTGGATTCATTTCTTTCTCAAACCCAAACCAACCCGACCAATGAACATCTATACCTCTTTCCAAATCTCTCGATTTGGGGGTTATTATAAAACCTAAATTTGTCCTATAGATGAAAAGTAGGGGGTCTTTTTTTTTTTTTTATAGAAGAAAGTAGAGGGTCTTGAGTTGCTTATAAATTGTTCATATTCTCTCACTGTTCAACCGTTCAAGTCAATTCTTAACATATATTTTCCACTAATGTTTACTAATGTTTATTGACAAAAGGGAGAATTGCATATACCCCTTGTGAAAATTCAAAATAGCGTATAACCCACTGTAAAATAATAAATGACTAGAAACATCTCATATTTTAAGAATGATGAGTCGCCACATCCAAATTTTTGCAGTGTCTTGAACGCGCCTAGAATTGTGACTAGGTCTTCAATTTGGGCTATGCAATTACATTAATACCCTTAGTAAAAATCCAATTAAAATAAGACCTTGACCAAATCTTCCCTTTATCATCTCCATCGGCCAAGACTAGAAAAATCTCATCTCCATTTCTTGCTCTATATTTTTTTTTCTTTGTTGTGAATATGTCTTCATCGCAAAATAGTAGGTCCAAGAAGAAATCCCCTCTCAAACCATCACTAGATCTCAAGTATGCCTCCACTCCACTATGTGACTGCAATTTGAAAGCTACCATTAGAGTTGTGGAGTCCCAAAAAAAAAAAGCATCAAAGAGGAGGCTTTTTTACAGTTGCCTGCATCAAAGGTGTAGCTTCTTTCGTTGGTATTCTCCAGAGACCACAACATGGACACCTCTAGGAGTTCCTATAGCCTATCTAACTAAGGGCCCATATTCCGTACACATGGATGGAATTTTTGGTAGGTTTTAGTGATGTTGATGAAGAGGTGCATGAAGAGGTGTCAAGTGTGTCAAGGATTGTTACACAAAATCATGTGAACTATCCCCCTGTCCCTTGGATTTTCACTGCTGCTTTATTCTTCATTGTAGTATTGTTGTTGTTGAAGAACTAAGAATGTTTCGAAAGGGGTTGTATTTTGGGAAAGGGATGCAGTGTAAGTTATGTTGACTTAGTGTTTGGTATGAAGTTGAATGGAATGGAAATGCAACTCAAGATTTCCAAATGAATAATTTTTTGCAGTCCCAAGCAAGATTGTATGTGCATGCAATTTGTCTCCCTTGGTAAATGTCAATTTGTAATTTGTTGAAATGTGTAAAATACTCAAATCAAAGCACAGGTGAAACCAATTATGCTCAAATCAAATGACATCAGAGTAAAACAATCACATGTGAACTAAAAAAATGAAACATGATCAAAAATTTGACTAATCAAATGAACCACAATAAGATGAACAAAAAATGAACCATAGCAAGATGAACAAACAATCTGACTAATCAAATGAACCAAAACATGATTAATGAACCACAAAAAGTAAAACCAAAAGAGGGAAGAGACAGAGGGTACAAAGCTCTCCACAGCAGCAGTGATACAAAAATATAATAAAATGAAACTAATACAAAGCAATCAAAGTAAGATGTAAAAGTCATCGATCCATGAAACCAACAAACTATTAGCTAAATTAAAACCAATCTTCTATTACATCCATAACACATATCATCCCAACACACAGGGTTAGAACAAAAAAGTTTTAAAAGTCATTGTACTCCTAACATAAATACAAACTCCTTGCCCATGAACTAAACTTTCTTTCGATCTAGCACACACTATATATATTCATCATCTTTTGCTCTCTGTCTGGCCCTCTTCCTTATATTTTCTAGTAACTGATCAAAGCTTGGCCTCCTCACCCTTTGAACCCCTATTGTAGATGGACTTTTCACCCTTGCAGCCGACACAGAGGTGCCTCCTAATGTTGATCTTAGAACTGCACCAGAACTATGTCTTGTAGCTATTCCTGAAACTGTATTAGAACTCTCTCTTGCACTGCCACCACCTTCAGTTTGTTTTCCCAACAAAGCATTATTCCTCCTGCTTTTGTATAGTCTCCCTCTTTCTCCTTGGTTATTTTGTTTGAAGAAAATTTGAAATGCATCATATATAAAAAATGCTATATGTTTAAGGTTTGTATGAAAATTTTAAATATAAGCTATACTTAACTATGCTTGAGGAGAATTAATTGGTGGCTAAGGAGGTGTTGATGTGTCATTAGGAGGATTTTTCAAACTTGATGATTGTGAACCTTGCACAGATGAAGGTCCTAGATAATTGTTGTTCACAAAATCATATGAAGCCCTTGCAGATGAACCAGAACATGAAGCATATGCAATTGCAGTCCCAAAAGTAGAGTATGTAGTGGCATATGCTGAAGTTATCTGGTTAGTGTTAGAGGGTGCACTTTCCTGTCTCTCTTCACCTTCATTTCTTCTTTGCACTCCATTATTCCCTTGGCTTCCTCCTGTATCACTTGCCTTGGAAGCTTGGCTCATATTACCCTACTATAATTTGAAGAAGGAAATATTACATAGATATATAACAACAATAAATATAGTAATGAGTCCATTAAAATAAATATATTACATTATTTGATGGCTGCCTACTTGATATACTCTGATATTTCCTTTAGATCTCCTTGAAGTATTTCTTGTCCTTTGATTGGAATGTGAAGTGCCTAGAGAAGATGGATGTGATATAGCTTGTGAAGTAGGTTGAGTGGTAGGCTCTAACATAGGTCCTGGAATATTATTGTGTTGTGTCCCACTTGTTGTTCCCTTTTTCTGCACACACACACAAATAAAATTAAAAGCATAAAGTTGTTAACAAGATAAAATTACAAACAAATAAACTTAATGACTAACCTTTAGCAATTTGGAGTCTAGATAAATTGCATTTCTACAAGTCGCAATGTTGTGTCCAATCTGCAAGCACCTTGAGCAAGTATGTGTGAGGCCCTTCCTTGTAGATTGTGATTGCACTTCATCTTGGCTTTTTTGCCTCATCTTCTTGGGCCTTCCCCTTTTTCTCTTGAAAGGTGGTGGTTGCAATGGAGTATAAGTAGTCTTGATGAAGTCACTTGGACCTCTAACTCCATGAATCATGTGGTCATGCACTCTTAAGTAAATATCTTTCTTAAAATATGCATCCACATAATCCTCAACATTATATCTTCTCTCTGCTATGGCAGCATATGCATGTGGACAGGGGTAACCATTAAGTTGAAACATTCCACATGTACATGTATGCTTGTCCAAGACAACCACATACTTTCTTGTTGGAGAGAGGACCTCAAATTCATTATCTCCACACCATCTTGGAACACAATTTCTTGAGATCTTGAAAAGCTTATCAAGTTTCCTCAGTATATTAAGGCACGCTAATCCTCCATATTTTTTCATTCCTTATCTTTTTACTTGTATCTTGTCATAAGCATTTCTCTAATCCACTCAAACATAGATACAATGGGCTTATCCTTAGCTGCAAGAATGTATCTATTGAATGATTCAGATAAGTTGTTAACAAGAATATCTGACTTACATCTTGTGGAGAAGTGAGATCTTTGTCCAGTGAACTGGAGGTATCTTCCTCAACCACTCTGTTGCAGTGTCAACATTCAGGTTCAATTTTGGATCTACATCCTCAATTTGCTTCATGGTTACCTCAAACTCTGCCCTATTGGTTGTACTTGCAGCCTTCCAAAATAATTTCTTCAACTCTGCAGAGCCATACTTCATTTTAAAGTTTGCATACAGATGTCTTGCACAATATCTGTGTTCACACCTTGGCATCAGCTTATTAATAGCATCAATGAATCCCTTTTGTCTGTAAGAAATAAAGGTCCACCTAAGCTCTTCCCTGCCACCAATATCCAATAACAACTCAAACAAAAACCATATCCATGCATCCCTATTTTCAATTTCCACAACAACAATTGTAATGGGATATATATTATCATTGCTATCCCTCCCAACTGCCACCAACAACTGACCACCATATACAGTTTTCAAGAAACATCCATCAAGCCCAATAAGTGGTCTGCAACTTGCTAAAAACCCTTTTTTCACTACATATAGACTAAATTACATCCTCAGAAATGTTGGAGTATCCAAATTATGATTCCTTCTTAGTATAAGCTTGCTGTTTGGATTACTCTCCCTAACTGTCTCACAATAATCCCATAGCAGCTCATATTCCTTGCTGTCTACACCCCATAACCTATCCATTGCAGTTCTTTTTGCCCTTAGTACCTTCCAAATTGTCACTTCAAGACCAACTTTCCTTTTATTTATCCCTTGCAGCTATGTTAATCCTATGTCTGGATCATCTTTGACAATTTTCTCAATTCTCCGTGCTAAATATCTGTAGTTAGCAAGAGAGTTCTAACTACCTTTAGCACATGTATGCTTTCCTTTCATGGTCTTCACTTCGAAAATATTTGAGCTTTGAACCTTTTAAGCATGGACCCTCCAATCACACCCCTTTGCACACTTAACTATCACTCTATTGCTGTCATTTTTTTCATACACCACTTTATAAACTTTTTTTTGCACCCCAATCCCTCAGTACATCCCTGTACTCTTTAACTCCATTGAACTTCAAGCCTACAGTTAATTCAAAAGATTTCAAGTTTTGCCCTTCATTGAAAAATGGATATCTTGGAATGTCTTCATTAGATCCCTCCAAACTAATTAGATTATCTTCTTCTCCAGGATCATTGTACCAATACTCTTCTATTGTAACTGTCTGTTTTTCCCTTTTGCCCTTGCCTTCTGATAATTTTTTTCCCATTCTCTTCATCTTTTTAAGCAATTCTTTCTTAGGATGATGTTTGCTCATGAAGATGTCATCAGCATCTAACCCTTCTATATTTTTCATCTAACCACCGGAGTCAGAGAAGAATTTTTCATCTTCTTCTCCATCTTTAATCTCCATATTAGTTGTTGCCCTTTTGGATTTCTATTGACTAGAGTTCTGTCTTCTTGATTATCTTCTTTTTGGTACACTTGACCTTTATATATTCTCTTTATAGTTCATCTCTGAAGTTACCCCAACAAAATCAGCCTCTATATTTTGGCTCTCTCCACCCACCACATCAATACCAGGCCTTACATCTTGGCTCTGGTCACCCAGAAATTCATCCTGATTGTCAGCCTCATAATCTCTTTGCTCCAGTTGATCACTCAATCTAGATTCACCTTAATCATAGCTACTTTGTTGAGTTGTAGCTTCCATATACTGACTGTATTCATCTTGCACAATGTGCTTAGATTGTTCATCTTGTTCACTAACTTGCTGATGCACTCCATCACTAGATTGCTCGGTTGTTCAGCTTTTTCCTTACCTTATTCATCACATCCTCAAAACATTGCTCAGTTTGTACTGCTTGTTGATGAAAATCTTTATCTATTATATCATGTGCCCTATCTGCATTCATTGAATAGGCTTGAGTTGCAGTCTCTTCATAACTATCATTGAAATTGATGTCCTTCAAAAGATCATTATGTTACTCCTCAAGGCATCCCTCAAACTGTCATCCTCCAATATATTAATAGCTTCTTCATTGATGATAATATTCCCTTTAGTGTCAATAACATGTAAAGGCTCTGCTTGATTGTTATCTATATATAAAGTACATCTAGGCTTCCCTCTGAAGTAGCGAATAAGGTCACATATTCCTGAATCTCCACTGCAAAGACTCAACCCATTTTCCATTGTCATGCCTGGGATGACATGATAAAAGTCCACATTAACAGTTTTCTCATTTGTTCAAGTATACAGTCATATAAGAAATCTTGGTTCAGGTAGTCTAGATTCAACCTTGGATAGTCATGCCTTGATCCTCCAACATATCTAGTTATAGGAGCTCTCTCTAATCTACTCCCCACAAATACGGTAAGGGGGACTAATGGCTCCATCATTAATGATCTATAAAAATTAAATAAATCATGTTACCAAAATGACAAAATGACATACTGACACGATAACATATAAATGACAACATTCACTAAACCAATGCGTAAAATAAGCATAACATCCTAATTAAATAAGACAAGTACCAATAGGTGTAAAATAAGCATTAGATCAACCAACAACAAAAGAAAATTAACTCCATCACAAGGGACCACTTAAAACAGATTAATAAACATAAACAACAAACATAGAACCCACTTACAACGTATAAATAAACACTATTAGGGGACCATTTAGGTCTTTTGACTCAAACATGGGACCTTTTATTATGTGTTAATAAACTAACACATCATCATATCCATTTCAGTCAAACATGTATGCTTTCCTGATGAAGCCAATAACCTTTCACTACTAGACATGGGATCACAACAAACTTTTCCATTCAAATCCACTTGCATTACAAAGTATTAAACAAAAAAGAATGACAAAACGTTAAACTGATAACGTATGTCCCACAATATTACCCAATCAAAACAATAGCCCAACACCCAAAGCACATTGTGGTTACTTAAAATATATAGGTATAAACTAAACATACATTACACATACTTAACCATAGAAACATAAATAAACGAAAAAGAACAAGGCATTACCTATAACTCTCGTGCTTTAGCTCTATTATACTGTTTCCTGCTCTATTTCCTTCGTTCTGCTAAATCGAATCTCCACTCCTTTATTCTTGCTAACGAAGAAATACCAACTTAATCGAAATGGAAGTAATGTTTTTTTATTCTATGAAAGCTAGGGTTCTTGATTTGGGGCTTTTTGAATCTTCTTTCTCGACAGGAGTAGAGAGAATTGGGGAAGAATTGAAGTAATGTGAGGAAATTTGTCTGGAAATAAACATTGACCAAATGTATTATATGTAAGGGTATTATTGTCCTCACAGGGTAAAAATAGTTGTAAACTAATAGGTGGGGCACGTGACCTCATTGTTATTAAAATATGAGATGTTTCTAGCCATTTATTATTTTACAGGGGTAATATGCTATTTTGAATTTTCATGGGGGGGATATATGCAATTCTCCCATTGACAAAACAATAGCTTGTGCGGTTAGGTCTTTGAGTTAGTGAAAGCTAGTCATCATCATTGTAAGAAACTTTAACTAAAAACTAAGAAGATTTTATATAGTTAATATCCTTGTTTTGCTATTATTTCCTTTAATTCTTTTGATATATTCTATATTATCTAATTAAAAAATAAAATTAAAAGTTAAGAATTAAAAAATACAAAAAAATTAATTTAAATAAATATTTAATTGCTCCTTTCACTTTTTTCTTCTCTTCATAATTTAACCTTCATTTTTTGTTTCTTATTTTGTACGAACAATTCCTAAGAAATTAAATGTATATATTTTTTATTTTAAATAAAAATATGATAAATAATGCATTTTGGTTTGTATTTTTTGATGGTCCCTAATTTTTAATTTTTGAAACAATTTTAACAAAATAGAAGGAAAAAAAAAGAAATAAAAGTTTATTTAATTTGTTTACATAAAATCATAAATATTTCATTGGATTCTATATTTTTCAAATATATTTTCATATACATTTTAATTTTTTCGTACAATATTTTTCATCTATGTTTTTCATGTATATCTTTTGTTTCCTTTATTTTTCTTATTTAACTTATATTTTTAATGTTTATGAATTTAATGTTTACAAAAATAAAGAAAAATTGTACAATTGTTTAATATTAGATTATAAAGAAAAAAAAAAAGGAATTAATAAAGATAAAAAAAATAGATAAGGATGCTACTTTATTTGAAAAAAAAAATAAAAATATATTATAAAGGAGAAATTGAAGTGCAATTTTTTAAAGTAAATTAATTAGATGTAAAAGTTATTGGAGGGACTAATTTAGGAGGAAGTTGAAAGTAAAATCTTGGAGGAAAAAAAAAATTCCATTGTGACGAAAAAGTGAGTAACCAAATTTTTGGTTACATATTGAAATTTTTGCTGTTACATAATTGATGTTGTGTGGAATTCGGTCTAATATTCTTTCAAGAATTGTGGAATGGTAGATTTCTACTTCAAGAACATGTCAGCATAGTGACAATGCCCGATATACATGATTAGATGTTACATGGAATTGGGTCCAAAGTCTTTTTTAAAAACCGTTTTGTGATGGGTTTATGTTTAAGGAACATGCTCGCACAGAGACAGTGTTCGAGTTAAAAAATAAAGGGTTAGATGCCTTTTTTAATTGTGAAGGATGGTATTTATACTAGTTAAGTACTTGGCGGACTTGAGCCCGTTATGCTTATGGGACCCTCATAATTATATTTTTTTATTAAAATATATTTATGAATACTAATTAATATTATTATTTTAATATTTATATGACCTAAAAAAAATATTTAAAAGTTACTTTTTAATACATTTATAATTTGTTTAGCTAGTAATAAAATAACCTAATAAATAATTCACATAAATATACAAATAAATGTTTAAGCAAAAATATACAAATAAATATATATGCACGATATATGCAAATATAATTTTTTAAGCTCAAAATTATTGAATAATTTGAATGTATTTACTTCTTATAGTTGTTTTTCATAGTGTCAAGGTACCAAAAACTATTTTTAATAGTTAAAGCAAATATAAGTTATTTAGTATCTTATGAAGAAGTTATCAAAATCTTATTTAGTTTACATAAATATTTCATTGAACTTATATATATATTTATTTATTGAAAAATACTTTTTGTAAAACCTTGAGTCTTTATATGAATTATTATAGTATATATAGATATGATATTAGATCTTAAGAATAATAGAGTGATATTCGTTGATTTAATTTTTCACTGATATTCTTGGGTTGCTCTAGCTTCTCTTAGAATTTGAGACGCAATCAACATTTAAGGGATTTAACAGAAAGTAAATATGGGATATAAATTAAATTCTTTTTGAAGTTATTAAGGATCCTTTTTCAGATACTCACCTTGATTTTATTTGCAATTTCAAGGACATATATTTTAGATTTTAATAATATTCTTAGGATGCTTGGTGATGATTGAAGATGTAAAATTTATCAAGTCAATTATTTGATGAAAAATTCATTTATTGAGTTTTATGTTAATGATTAAGCTAGTTACCATGAATGGCATTTTTGGAGGTATAAATTAGTCTTGCATTTAAGGTTATCTAAATTAGGCCATAATTATATGAATCGTACGTGAAGAAGTGGACAAAATATGTCTGAAAAATTGTTTTTTTTTTTTAATAAAGAAATTAGCAATATGATATAGCCTTGATTATTTTTTTAGGATGAAAGAAATGTTAATCTCATGGTCCATATATTGTTAGTGACTTAGATGTATTAATCAACCCAATCTATTTAATTTATTTTAAGTTATTAATAATCCCACAGTTAATACAAAATAAGCTCATAAATTATAATTATGTTTATTTTAGGTCTGGGTCCATATTGATCAAAAGGGCATAATTTTTGGAGGTCTTCCCATCACTATAAAGCTCTATTTAGATAAGGTTTACCCCCACGAGGTATCTGGTATTTTGGGCTTGCTAAAACCATATAAATATATGTGATATGAAACCTTAGAACCTCATTTTTTGTGCCGCTATATTTTAATGCAGAAATTCATTATAAATAATCCATATTTTTCTTATTACTAACTTGATAATAGCTAGTCAAAATCTAAAATAATTAAATCATGAGAAGATAGGATTTTGGATAAATGTTCATTATGAGCTTAGGAATTTTAATAACTATCCAATCTTGACAAAGTTAGGATTTTAGAAATTTCAGTAACTATCCAATCATGATAAGGTTAGGATTTTAAATTATCTTCCCATGATAATTACTAATTAGATATGAGTTATCTTTGTTTGGGATTGAGACTAATCAAATATGAGGGAGTTAGGATTTGAGTTATCTTCTTATCTCAATAAAATAAAGATTATAGTCTATCTAAAATACTCACCCAAGAAGTATATATGCATACCTTAGAAGAGAAGCCTAATTCCCAGAGGTGAGAAAATATCAAAATTTTCCTATTGTACTTTAGAAATTCATAGAAAATCTCGATTTGGGTATTGACATGTTATTGTTTCTGGCATAAAATTGGTTGAGAATGCTTAACTGATAGATTGCATGAAATAGTAAGTAAATTTCTTTTTTCTTTCCGTTGAAAATATTTTTCCGCATGAATGATTTCTACATGGAAATAGGGAATTTTGCATATAATGAATTGAATTTTTAAACCTAATCGTTTATTTGTTGTAGAAATTATTCCGTCTGTAAATATTTAAAGACTTATTGCATGCATAAAACTTTTTTTTAAGGATTTGAGCATATCAAACAAGATATTTCTGAACCTCACATGAAACTTAGTATTTTGTGTTCTCTGTTGAAATAAAAATAATAAAAATGCTCTACAATCTAAATAATCGAGAAACTATTGATAGGAATGAGTTTTGTAACTGTGCTATAGGATTACAATAGTGAAACATCTCTAAAGCGTAGTGCCCCCATTCGGAAGGTGCCTGCTTTGGCCCGAGGTGCTATTTTGATTGTGTTCACAAAAATTTAAAACAAATTATGCATCCCCAAAATTTTCAACTTAAATAAATTCATAACAACTCAAATACTACTTATCCAAATTACTATTACACACTGCTATAAAACATTCCCCAAGACCACCATCACCACAACAATAACTAATACTACAGACCTATATGTTTGCACAATATTTACATCAAAACTAGCTGAATTCAAACTTAATATTCCTAAGACAACATAACAAGTCATGTATTTATGTACAACTAGCTACCTGCTCACAAAAGTTATATATTTTAGCTACAACCACCAATGATACAACAACTGCTTTTCAGTTCCTATCTAGGAAAAAAGGAATCAAGAAAATGCAAGAGGTGTAAATCCTAATGACTTAGTGAGGTTAATTACAGCTAATTTACGACTAAAATGAGAAGAAACTATTAAGCGTTTTGGTGGAGCCAAGATAAGCCAAATACGGTAAAAGTAATTGAATAAACCAAAGTTCACAAAATGAGACAATGGCGGAAGATGAGATTAAACATGTTATTCACAAATAACTAAGATACAAATTTTCAAATGTTAATAAGACAGAAGTCAAATTTTCAATAAGCTAAACGGAATGTAGGTAATTCCAACCTTATGACTCCCCAAATATCAAAATAAGTTCTTTGTTTCTCCAATTTTGAGTGATCAGCTCAGGATAACAAAACACACATACATATGGCATGGTCGGCTACATGCCGATCGCGCCACTCGTAGATGGCTAACTCCAACTACCTACGAGTCAGGATCACAGTAGGTATTAGTCAGAAGACCAGTTACTGCTGTCCGTTCCGCCTGGTCGTCTTTTTGATCCCTTTATCGGGGCCCAACTTCTCACGACGTCCCCTTGGTTAACAAACTTTCCAAGGACATCCCCAAGGGTAACATAACATAATACCAATAGCATAAGCAAATTTCAAACAAACTGGCCATGACAAATCAGAACATGAAGTAGTTTGATTTGATTCATATAAACATATTGGTCGGGAAGACCATATCAATAATATCTAAAAACGGTACCAAAATCACTTTTAGAATTTGGCTAGCAAAGCTAAAAACACAGATAATCAACGGACTTTTAGATCTTGACACAGTGACTCGAATAACACGATTTGAACCAAATAAGAGAATGGATAATAAATTTCAAAGAACGCACCATGCCATAATGGATAGTACAAACAAAAAGAGATACAAACAAGTAATCTAATGATCACAACAGCAGTATATATATCCTTTTTCCCAGCAAGAAGGCTTGAATATGAATATAACCTCACCTTATGTCTTGACAGCCACGTAAGGAGTCCTTTACTTGATAGAAATGTCCACATCCTCACCACCTAGTTTCAATTAAAGTACGGGTATAAGTATTGGAACTACAATGCAACATTTATTAATGGTAACTACGGTTATTATTTGAATACTTTAATTATATTAACTCATTTATCCCTTCACAAACTCCCTTGCTATTTTAACTTTAGTATTGAAGTACTTAGATATAATAGCTTCTTCTCCTATATTACCTAAACCTCAAGGTCAGATTCGTTCACTACCCATGCTCAATAATCCATGCTTTTATTACCTAATCCTGATACATGGTATAAGATGATTTCAAATTAATCATGCTTCATAACTTTGGTGTCTCATTCTTCTTCAATGCCTTCATACTTCCTATAAATTCTAAGTATTAGGGCATTTAAATATGTCGAACTCTTAGCTTTATAATATAATTAAGTGTCTAATTAGTAATTATTTCATTCTATAACATCATCCAAACCTATCTTATACTTCAAATTGAAAATCCAACCACTTATTTTGGTTGATCAACATAAATTTAATAGTTATTTTGAATCTCTAAAAGTACTCAATTAATTTATCAAACTCTTTACAGACCTTACTTTATACAAGGTTTTCTCATTCACTTGGCTCAATTCTAAAATTAGTCCTTATCTCCACAATTGAGTTATCGAATCTATAAAATTATATTAAGTCCAATCGTACTATATATTGAGCCAAGACTTAAATTATGAAATTTCTCAAACATATCTGATTCAATTATTCAATTTGTAATTATCCGAGTAGCATTTTTAATTTTTATAGTTTCAAATTCAACTCTTACATTTGAAATACCTAATTTTATTTGAGACCAATATGCTTTAAACATATAATTTGAATTGCTTAAAATTTAGGAAATTAACGGAATAAGAATTTGATTTAGAAAGTTTTATCCAATTAGACTAGATTAAGGCCCAAACCAAAGCTTGAAAATGTTCCAAGTAAAACCTAAACTGAATTCTGAACACAGTCAACTGCCAGCGTCGACTACCGTCGGACCGCCATTGCACCAGCCACCATGCTGTCATGCACAGTCACCAGACCTGGAAGCTGCTTACACCAAGGTGTGCATCTCGACAAACCAAGGAAAAGCCTTCATTCAATTTCTTGTTTTGTCGCTGTCTTGTCGGTTAATTTGGCCAAGATTGCCGCAGCACCACCAATGCCGTAGTTACTTTTTTTCTTCAATTACTCTTATTTCAGTTGCCTAATTCTGAAATTGAAGGTACCATTGTATTATTCTCCCTAACCCGTCAAAATCCACCCATCACCCTGAGCTTACTCGCCAGAACGACAATCATCACACGCCCTGTTTAGCCATAATTTTTCGACGACTCACTAATTATTTCACGATAAAATTGGTACCAATGTGTTCCTTTCATTGTGGGAAAGGTGATGATCAATTCACTTTTAAGTGTTGGTCACAATTAGTTGAGGTGTGGTGGAACAGTGGTTTGGGCTTCTAACCAAGAATTTGAAGAAATGTAGGGTGGTTTCTTTTATATTTTCAATTTTTCTAAATCTCAAATCGACCCTCAATCTTTGCCATCGCTTTCAATTTTCATCTTTTCAACCCCTAACATTTAAATTTTTGAGCAATTAGGTCCCTGCTTTATTTTTAATGTAGTCTTTTGAGTCTTAATAATTATATTCAAGCCCTAATCAGTTTAGCTTATTTTAATTTAAGGTCAACTCTTTATTTTTCCCATCTTGTTAGTCTCGGTTTTATTTATTAGAGCCTTCATTATTTTCTTGATTTATCATTCCAAAAAATTGGGGCGTTAAATAATGCCTCTTAATGGCACTGTAGTTAAGATCTCTGAAACCTCTTAACGGCATCATAGTTAAAATCTCTAAAACCTCTTAACAGTGCCATAGTTAAGATCTCTGAAACCACTTAACAACATTGTCGTTAAGATTTCTGAAACCATTTAATGGCGTCGTATTTAAGAACTCTGAAGTTACTTAATGGTTTTATAGTTAAGATCTTGATCAAATTAACCTATTAGAATCCCGAATGTTCATGAGCATGGTTAATTGATGAATTGAAATTTTTTGATAAATTTTGTAATTTTTGTTTTGAATTACTATGAAAGTGTGTCCTAAAATTATTCTGATAAGATGATTCTTGATTTTTGTATCTAATTGTTATTTTCTTTTTTTAAATGAAAGCGAATATTTTTCTCCTCAATAATTTTACATAATTTTTTGATATTTTTACATGATCAAGGAAAATTTATTTACTGGGCAAAGTGTCACTCATAAAATATTGATTCACCATTTTACAAATAACTTAGTCTAGGGCGAGGAAGACGAACATTTTTGGAGATGTGACGAGAAATCTATATTTCAGCTTTAGGTTATTCTTGTTCTTTGTTTCGATTCCTAGTTGATTGCTAAGATTTTTTATTTTTTTTTAATTTCTAATAGTTAGGTTTAATTTCAAAGATAAGTATTTGAGTTATTCTCGATTGTGATGATTTTTGCAATTTTTCAATAACATTTTATGGATTTTAGTATGTTTTCTTAATTTCTAGGCTTGGTGTTTTTGAGTCCTTTGGATTGGGAGTACCGCTGTGTTGTGTCTTGGATTCGGGGCATGGCATTTTTTGTCTTTATTTTCTATATGATATTTCATTGAATTTTTTATTCCTTTCATTTTGTTATTTAACTTATATTGTTAAATTTTATGTCTACAAAAATCAAGAAAAATTCTGTGGTTATTAAACATTATAACAAATATAAAACATAAAGAAAGTAAGAAAGGTAAAAGGAATTTGGATAAGTACTCTTTATTGATATGGGATAGCCCAACTGACCCAACCCAACTACACTCCACCATGACAGAAGTGGCCCAAGTACCCAGTGGGCCCAACCTGTTGTGGGCTGACCACATTATCGACCGGACATATATCGACCGCACTATTAAGCTTTTGCCCTGTCGACCAGGCTGTGGTCGACCATTGCTGGAGATGCTTAATTCAACAGTCAGCTAGGAAGGCTTGAGCCTGATAGGGTTACACTTTGTCGACCAGAGTCGGCTAGGTTTATTCACTTAAACTTAGGAGGTCGAGCTTATGCGACAATCTTTTAGCCGCATTAAATGCTCTACTAGGAGGGTGCCCCCACATTAATGGTGCATGCCACCATAGTACTACCCCTTTTTCAGTGGCGCTAGGCTAGTACGCGCCACCAGTGTACCACCTTGTCCTAAGCTGCGCCACCTAAAATAGTACACAAGCAAAAGAAGACTGTAAATCCCTCAAGTAAGGACAAGAGCCTTTCTTGCTTAACAAAGGCACCATAGTCATATCAATCACCTCAGGAAGGCTGTAAATACCCTACTGCCAGCCTTCAGCAAGGTATGCTATATATAATTCTAAAGCCCTCACTCTATTGCTCTATTTTCTAGTCGATATATTGACTTGAGCGTCAAAGTGCCTTAGCTGAGGGCACATCAGCTAGCCTAACGTTTGCTACTGATCATAGGACTCAACCCCGTTACATAAAAAACGCTCTCTTCGACCTCCACCTAGTTGATTGAACTGGATCTAAGCCCAATACACCCATTAAATGATTCATACCCTCATCATTTGGCACAATCTGTGGGAAATTAAGTCCGCGATCAAGAAAAATGGTTAACATTAGGCGACCCAACCCCTCATCCTTGACCCCAACAGGAACTTGATGTGGCAGGACCCAGCACCCAGCCAGAACAAATGGTTACCTTGACCATGCCTCAACTCATATAGCTAATAAGTAAGTAGATATCTGCTCAAATTTTTGCTCAACTATCAGTTACCCTCAGTAAGCATCAGAATCAGCCAGGACTAGTTGCTAATGCCACTTCTCAACCCACTTAGTGCAAAGAGAGGCTCCCTAGGGAGGAGAGAGGTCAATCGGAGGCCAAGCAACTATCCACTCGATGAGAAGACAGTCTCGGGCGATTCCCAAGGGAAGAAGCCTGATAATACCCTTAAGAAAAAGTTGCATATTTCGTGGATCATGGCACTCGACCCTCAAACCTTGCAGCGCGATAGGGTCGAGCATGAAAAGCCTTAGATAAACAGGAACATAACTCAGGCCGATCGGGAGGACTAGGAAAAAGTTTCCTATCAATTGCAGCAGTTGAACTGGTGACTCAAAGAAATTTCGAAGAGAAACCCACATTATGATGGCACTCCTCATTCTCGTCGAGAAAGAAAGTCACTATTCATACATAAGATAGTCGATGAGTGAATCATTGTCGATGCCAAAGTTCTAACTGGGTTGCCTAAATATGATGGATCGATGGACCTGAATGAGTATCTACTACAGTTCGAGCACATGATCCAGCTTCATGGGCATAATGAGTACATCCAATAAGGTGCTAGTTATCACATTCCAAGGAATTAGCTCAATTGGTTCATGAAGTTGTAACTGGCATTAATCTACTCCTACGACCAGCTATGTGACAAGTTTCTTCACCAATTTGCTAGTCGGAAGAAGGCAAAGCTCCCCATACCTATTTGCACACTGTCAAACAGAGTGAGGGATAGTTACTCCATGATTTTTTCACTAGGTTCAACACTGAAGTTCTAAAGATCAACAGCCCATAGATTGAATTTTTGATTGATGTGCTCTTCCTGGGCCTTTGACATAAAGAGTGCGCTAATGCTTTGGTCAGGGAACGACCAACAATCATGGAAGAATTTCTCGACCTCGCAGAGAGGTATATGACTCAAGAAGATATGAATAAGTTCAAGTATGGCAACCCTAATGCCGAAAAGAAAAAGGCCAAAGAGAAAGATGCTACAAGACATTTGATCGGGATCTCTCTGATCAAATGTTTCCACAACTACTCTCAGTTCAATGCTGCAAGAAAGAAAGTATTGTTTGCTATCCAACATGACAACCTCTTCAAGAAACCCAGGAAGTTGACCGAGATAGAAGCCATGAAAAGGTTTAAGAAATACGGCCACTTTCATAGAAAGGCCATGTCACGGAGATTATTTCAACCTCCACAATGAGATCGAGAGGCTGATTCGACAAGGCCATCTAAAAAAGTTCGTCGGTGAGAGAGCTCGACTAGAAGCAGGTGTAACCGACCAAACTTTCAGTAGAGAAAGGTCGGTTAGTGTAAGGAAAAAAGATAACCTGCCCACGATCCCCGCCCACCCATTAGAGGAGTAATTGATACTATTGTGGGAGGCCCAACTGAAGGCATAACCAACGAAAACTGGAGTCAACCCAATCCTCCTCGATTGAAACAGTCTTTCAACTCTCGACTAGCATTGAGCCAATCTTCTTTTCCGATGTGGAGCTCTCCCATATCGACAATCAAGAGATGGACAACAAGCTGGATTGACCTTTGATAGTATCGATAGAGATAGCAAACTTTGAGGTCAGGAAAGTATTGGTCAACAATGAGAGCTCGGCAAACATTATTTTTTTGTCGACCTTGAAGAGAATGAACATGGACAAGTTGAAGTTCGATCATGTCCGTACCCCATTAGTTGGATTTAGGGGGTCAGAGATCATCCCCGAAGGATCTATAAGCTTATCCGCATCATTTGGGGTGGCCTCATGAAAGAGAACTCTCATGGTTAACTATCTGGTCGTCAATGCGCCATTTGCTTACAACGCTATCATCGGTCGACCAACGCTGAATGACTTCCAAGCCCTTATCTCGACCTATCATATGAAGGTCAAGTTTTCGATTGCCGCTAGGATGGGCGACTATGCAACATGAAGGAAGCCTGGCGATACTATACAATCTTGGTTGAGGCAAATGAACATAAAGCTCGACGTAAAATAAAACCTTCGGAGGACGCTCCAGTAGCTAAAACCTAAAGAGGGAGAAACAAGCAAGAAGAGAAAGTTGGAGGAGACCAGGGTCGAACCTGTCGGGGAGTTCAAAACCATTGAGTTAGAACCAGGGAACCCTGACAAGACTACTAGGATTGGGACAGATATGGGCAGCAACATGGAATGTCTCATGGTCGATTTTTTTGGAAAAAATATTGATATTTTTGCATGGAAGGCTTCCGACCTGCAGGGAATTGACCCCAGCATCATCATCCACCGTCTAAACATGGACCCTCTTATTTAAGCCAGTAAAGCAGAAGACCAGAACCTTTAATGCTGAACGATGCCAAATCATCGAAACGGAGGTCAACAAGCTTTTAGAGATAGGATACATTGTAGAAATTCAATATTCAAGTTGGCTTTGTAATGTAGTCCTTGTCCCTAAAAAGAGGGAAATTAGCGAATGTGTAATGATTTCACTGATTTGAATAAAGCTTGTCCTAAAGATCCTTACCCCCTGCCTCGAATAAATTTACTAGTAGACTCTACTGTGGGTTGTGATTTTTTGAGCATGATGGATGCATTTTAAGGTTACTACCAAATATTCATGGCACTCGAGGAAAGGGATAAGTCCTCTTTTGTCATCCCCGATGGAGTGTAATATTTTTTGGTCATGCCTTGTGGGCTTAAAAATACGGTTTCAACTTATCGAAGACTTGTAAGCTTTATGTTCAAAAATGAGAATGGGAAGACCATGGAGGTCTACATCGATGGCATGATCGTCAAAACAGAAAAAGAACAAAATCACTTAATTGACCTCTACCATACATTCTTAATGTTGCGAGCATTTGGCATGAAACTTAACCCTAATAAGTACACATTCGGGGTGATAGGAGGTAAATTTTTAGGCTACATGGTTAGCCAAAGAGGTATCGAGGCCAATCCATAAAAAATTCAGGCTATTCTTGACATCACACCTCCTCGAACAGTAAGAGACATTCAATGTCTAGTCGGTAAAATCATAGCTTTGGGTCGATTTATTGCCTGACTAGTTGACAAAAGCTTACGATTCTTCAAAATCCTCTAAAACGCAAAGAAGTCAGGTTTCCAATGGACAGAACAATGCTACTAGACATTGGTCGAATTAAAGCAGTACCTTTCATCAGCACCCATGTTAGCTAAACCTAAGGTTGGAGAAATCTTGCACATTTATGTAGCAGTCTCGTCGGCATCCATCAGTTCAGTTTTGGTTTTGACCAGAAATAGCACCCATTGATCAATCTATTACGGTACCAAAGTATTGCAGGGCCTGGAGCACAACTATTTGGAAATAAAAAAATTTGCTCTCTCCCTGGTCACAACAGTCAGGAAGCTGAGGCCCTATTTCTAATCTCACTCTATCATGGTCTTATCAAATCAACCACTGAAAAAAGTACTACCCAAGCTAGATACGTCAGGACGATTAACCAAGTGGGTAATCAAGCTGGGCGAATTCAACATCACATTTAAGCCCCAAATTGTTATAAAAGCCCATATCTTGGCCGATTTTATCTCTAAGAGACTCGACCTACCCGACCAACTAAACCACAACTTCCTTATATGGACTTTGTACGTTGACGATTCAGTAACTTCCTTAGGTGGAGGAGTTGGCATTTCTCTACAGTCTCCACAAGTCGAAGGGTACAACTTCTCGCAATCAAACTCGACTACCCTATTACAAACAACGAAGCAAAATATGAGGCTCTTCTAGTTAGCATGAAGATTGCAATAAGTATGGAAGTCGAACAGTTAGCAACCATAACTGATTCCCAGCTAGTTGCAGAGCACGTTGAAGGGAACTTTGAAGCTAAAGAGTCTACGATGAGCCAGTATCTGGCCGAGGTGAAGAGGTTGTAGCAGCGGTTCAAAAAATTCACCCTCAGCCAAGTCCCTATATTAGAGAACGAGCAGACCAACGCACTGTCCAAATTTGCAAGTTCGATGAAAGGGACCAGAGATATGACAATCACATTTCTGGTCTCCAACAAGTCTCCAACAAACCTACTATAGGTGCCTCCGAACAGAGCTT
The DNA here is from genome assembly GCA_018894105.1 of Jacaranda mimosifolia. Taxonomy (NCBI): domain Eukaryota; kingdom Viridiplantae; phylum Streptophyta; class Magnoliopsida; order Lamiales; family Bignoniaceae; genus Jacaranda; species Jacaranda mimosifolia. Next base: position 1,163,089 of record CM032131.1, on the reverse strand, counting down.
GGTGGGGTAGATTGAAGAAGCACTTCCCTCCTAGCAAGACGCAATAAAGGCCTATTTGAGAGAAAGAGTCATTCCCGAGGACAAAAGCAAAGCGCGTATGCTCAGAGGTCCAGCAGCCAAGTTTGCCCCCGACGAGCACGACCAACTGTATAGGAGGTTGATCTTCAAGTTTCCATTGAGCTGCTTAACCCCAGAGCAAGCTCGCGAAGTCTTACATGAAGTCCATTCAGGTATCTGCAGTAATCATTTGGGATGATGATCACTGGCACACAAGATCATTAGATATGGGTATTTCTAGCCAATTTTACTCCATGACGCAGTCGATTTCACCAAAAAATGCCCCTTTTGCTAGGTCCAATTGAACATCCCTCGTTAACCCACAACCCATGGTGAGCTTCCAGATCACATGGCCATTCGACCAGTGGGGGATACACATAGTTGGTTCCTTTCCAAAGACCACAAGTCAATAGAAGTTCATGATTGTTGTGGTCGAATACTTTACCAAATGGGCAGAAGTAGAAGCAGAAACAACTCCTAAAATAATCAATGCGACCATTAAGAGCTTCATATGGAAGAACATCATCTGCTATTTTAGTTTGCCCAAAGTTTTAATTTCGGAGAACGAAACGCAATTCCAAAGTAAGAGTACCAGGAGCTGGTACGAGAGCCTAGGGATCCGACAACACTTTGCCTCAGTTGGGAACCCTCAAGCCAATGGCTAAATGGAGGTCACAAACAGAAGCGTGCTCGACCATCTCAATGCTCGACTAGAAAGAATAGGAGTAAGTTGGGCAGATGACCTCCCCGAGATACTTTGAGCATACAGAACCACTCCTTGAACCGCTAGGGGCCACAGTCCCTGTAGTTTGGTCTATGGGTCAGAGGTAGTAATTCCAACAGAACTAATACAACATACTGCTTGAGTAATCCACTTTAACCTAATCAGGAATACCTCAAAAAAAGAACTCGACCTTGAAACAATTGATGATCTATGCTAGCAAGCATACACAACAACGCAAAGGTACATATTGAAAATGGCAGAGCATTACAACAAAGGCGTTCGGCCGCGTAGCTTCAAAATAGAAGACCTCATCCTCAAAAAAGTTGAAATATCGAAGAATGTGGGAAAACTCAACCTGAAATGGTAAGGACCATACTCAGTGGTCAAGGTAGCAATGCACAATGCCTATCAACTCATGGGAATAAATGGCAAGGAGCTCCCACGACCATGAAATGCCATAAATTTAAAAAAAATTCATGTGTAAAGAGAGCAAGATCTCTGCCTAATTGTATCGCATTATGGTTTACCTCAGTGAAAACTATTTGTATTCATGTAGCTATTCGTCCACACCAACAAAAAAAGGCTTCCAGCCGAAGCTCATGAATGAGTTGATCGTTTAGAGTTGACCTCGTAGTCGACGATACTTTCAAACTGCAAAACAAAGGCTTCTAGCCTAAGCTTATGAACGAGTTAATCATTCAGAGTCAATCTTGTAGTCGATGATGATTTTAAACCACAAAACAGAGGCTTCTAGCCCAAGCTCATGAATGAGTTGATCGTTCAATGTTGACCCCATAGTCGATGATGGTTTCAGATTGCAAAACAAAGCCTTCTAACTTAAATTAACGAATGAGTTGATCATTCAGAGTCGACCCCATAGTAGAATATGGTTTCGAGTCTCAAAACAAAGGCTTTTAGCCTAAATTAGTGAACGAGTTAATCGCTCAGAGTTGACCGTATAGTCGATGTCGCGACAACTTCAAACTGCATAACAATGCACCCAAGCCAGAATTGAAAAATGAACTTGTCATCAAGAATCAACCCAATAATCGACCTCAAAGTTTATTTCTCGCAAAACCAAGGCTTTAGGCTCAAATTAATAAGCAAACTTGTTATTCAGGGTTGACCATGTAGTCAATCCCAAAGCAAAGAGCAAAAAATCAACCTTGTAGTCGAAAACAAATTGGGGAATACAAGTTACACATCATAATGACAGTGTTAAAACTTGAGTCGATCAAACAGTTGATGACGAAGATGCGAATAATATCCTGGATTAATTCCATTACTTTTGCACCAATCGCTTTCTAAAACAATCGTCCACTTGTAAACTTGATTCCTTCATTAAGGGACTACCTTAAATGATTTCAAAGTTGAGATGAGCTATGTATATTATTGCTTATTAATGAGGGACATTCGACAAGAACGACAGTGTTAAAAATAAACAAATTGAACACACTTTGATAAGAAAAAAGTCGCCATTGATTATATTATGATATTCAATTACAAGGTCAACGTGAAAGATAAAAGCCAACCCCTCGTAGGGCTACCAAAAACATAAAAGAAAATTACAAAAAGTACAGTCATCTAAAAGCTCAGCTAGATCCAGTGCCTTCATCTCGCTCAACTTGTGTACCATCTTCAATAGCTTGGTTGAGCTCGTCGCTTGAGGGGATAGGGACAATCGCAGGACCTTTAACTTGCTGCTTAGGTATTATGGGGAGAGATGACTGAACTGCATGGGCTGGTCGGGAAGTCGCCTCATTGTCGAAAAAGGTCTGCCTAGGAAGAGGAAGAAAATCAACCACATTAACCTAGTCGTCCCGAATATCGAACATAAAGTCGCTGGCAAGAAAGATTCCTTTGTCACTTCGACAAAGCCTCCTTAAATTATCAGCGACAGGCTCGACCACGGGCGCACCAGCAGCCCTCTCCTCAGGAGTGCCCTCATCAGGGTCAGGATACATCTCGAGCTACTTATTCAGCACTAGGCTAAGGAGTTCCCTATCCCTATGGCAGATCTGATAGCCCAAATACTCTAGCTGCTTAAGAGTCTTCTCGAAGGCGTCCTTCATGTCGTTGAGAGAGAAAAAATGATGTTGGCATCTTGGAACGCCGAACACAGCATAAACTACTGTATAGCCTCTCGTCGCATCAGCGAAAGCTTTTTAAAAAATTCATCCTGAGCGAACTGCATCGCGGCGTTATACCCTTGCATTTGACTAGAATTATATCTATATTGTGTATCTAATATGGCTTTCAATAGCAACTCATCTATTTTGCTCTTCTCGAATATTGCGAGCATTAGTTGTGAGTCTTTAAGCTCGAGCTGCCCATCCCTCTCCTTGAGCTGCTTACTCAGTTGCTTGATTCTTAATTACACAGACTCGAGCTGAGCCCTCAGCGTTTCAGTATCTCTTTCATCCGCTCGAAGCTAGTTGCAATCCCTAAGGTCCAGCTCTGACCTCTTGTAAAAATGGTAGCCTAACTAGCTAACTTGCGAGAGGAGCAACCTCAGGCAATCAGAATGAAAATAAACAAAAGAAGAACAAAGAATTGGACAAGGGAATTTTACTTGACTAAATACTTACCATATTGGAGTGATATGCTAGAGCCCTCAGCGCCCCATCCTGGCTTAAATCCATAAATTTCTTATGGTCGGATGCGAACAGACCAGCCATCATTACCTTGAGGGGCACAACCACAGTTGACCCCGTCGTTAGCATCGACAAGGAATTATGAACAGCCATAGCGCCATCGGTACTGAAGCGGGATGATGGAAGCTTAGGCAATCGAAATAGTTGATCCTTTTCTCACTGCCTGAAGAGATCATAGCCAGTCGGTTGTTTAGGGGCCTCAACTTTGTCTTTTCTCTTATTTGCAGTGGATTCTTCTGAGCAAGGCCCCCTTGCTCGCCCGCCAACCTTTTTTATCGAGAAGAGGGGCTAATTGTCACCCCAGAAGCTAGTCAAATTGGGGAAGTTGTTGCTCAAGCTGGGGGAGCTGCTAAGGTGGGCAGTTCGGCTTGGGGCAGCACGACAAACTGAGCCTCCCAACGAGCCGTCATATTCTCGCGGAGCTCCTGATTCCTCTGCACACGGGCTAATGCTTGAGCTCGTGTCTGATTCATGATCTCTTCTTGATCTACGCCACGATGAAGAACGATAAATCAACTTCAATTAGAAACATGATTTCAATCAATCGAAAAGCCAGTGAAATCTACCTAGTCGAGCGCCAACTGGTAAATCTAATCGAGCAGGCAATAAGCCTGCCAACACCAAATTTTTCTCCTTGATATACCCCGAGGCCTCCATTTGACTGAACTGAACTAAATTAAGGATGGATGTATTTGGCCAAGTCAGGGTTATGTTACCAGGCACCTCGACATGCCCTCTCCACCTCCCCTTAGGAATGTTAAAACCCCCAAGCACCTGAACATAAAGATAATGTTTCTTCACTCTTGACCATGGGACAACGACGGGGTCACTAAGAACTTTCATCAAGGATGAGCAGTCAGATAATAAAAACCCGACTCGTCACTGCTGCCCGACTTTTGCGACATGGAGAGGTGGAAGAGATTGGAAAAGTTGGCAAAAGAAGCAGGTTGTATATGCATCAGGACAGTGAAGCTGTATACAGTCGAGAAATAATTGGGAAGAAGTTGGGTTATACAGACTTGTAGACCTGTTAGCAGGTCGACCATAGATTGAGCAAAGGGAAACCTAAGCCAGCACCTAAAGGCCTATTTGAATACAGTTATGCATCCAGCGGGTGATAGGTGCATCCTATCAGTAGGGTCAAGGACGATTAGTTCGAACTTCGGAGAAACGTGATAAAGTTGTCTAACAAGTGTGAGGTCGGTTGGGGTAGTTTTGGACATGATTTCTCTATAGTAGTTGGGGGTGAATAGCTAACCACGGGAAACGGGCGGCTGGCTCAACCCAGCCTCACCATCAGTGGCTACACGATCGGCACTTGAGCTATTGGAGCTCAAACTATCATTGGAAGAACTAGTAGACTCGGGTCGAGTCGCTCTCCCCACCGATCGGACCCCGATTCGACCTCGTGGCCTCATTGTCACTCCCCTGGCTACCATCTTCCTCGAATACTCCTAACATGATCGAGAAGCAATAAAGTAATAACTTGCTTGAAAGAATTTCTAGAACTTACGCGATGTGGAAGTCTAAACCAGAGTGCAGTCGACTATAAATACAGAACAACTGACTGAATCGACCTGACGGAATGCGTAAAAGTAAAAATGAGAATTTTCACCGCCTCTATTTATAGGCCTCAACCCACGGCAATCGAAACAGCTGCAATAATTACCTAACTGTTGCTTGACACTTCACATGGCCTAATGTCACAGACCCATTAAGTACATCAAAACCCCGATCAACAGTTGAAACTTTGATTGACACTCTAAAGTTCTTGTCAAGCATACCCAGTTTTCTACAAATTAACTACTCCCCACTCATTTTCTCGATACTTTCGATCAGGACTCGAAAGTAGGGGGGCCATGATATGAGATAGCCTAACAGGCCCAGCCTAACCACACTCGACCAAGACAGTAGTAGCCTAAGTACTTAGTGGGCCCAACCTGTTGTGGGTTGACCCCATTATTGACTGGACATATGTTGACTACACTATTCAGTTTTCGCCCTATCGACCAAGCTATGGTTGACCACTACCAGAAATGCTTGATTCAGTAGTCAGCTAGGAAGGCTCGAGCCCGAAAAATTTACACCATGTCGACCAAAGCCGACCAGGTTTATTCACCTCGACCTGGGAGGTCGGGCTTAGGCGACAATTTCTCAGCCACATTAAATGCTCTACTAGGAGGTGTGTCACCGCATTTATGGCGCATGCCACCATAGTACTACCCATTTTTCAGTGACGCTAGGCTAGTGCGTGCCACTAATGTACCACATTGCACTAAGCTGCGCCACCTAGAATGGTACACAAATGAAAGAATACTGCAAGCCCTCAAGTAAGGACAAGAGCCCTTCATACTCAACAAAGGTACCATAGTCATATCAATCACCTTAGGAAGGTTATAAATACCCCACTGTCAGTCTTCAGCAATGTATGCCATTATCATTCTAAAGCGCTCACGCTACTGCTCCATTTTCTAGTCGATATACTAACTTGCATTGGAGTGCCTTAGCCGAGGGCACCTCGACTAGCCTAACATTTGCTGTTGATCACAAGACTCTACCTCGTTACATTGAAAGCACGCTCTTCAACCTCCACTTGATCGATTGAACTGGATCTCAACCCAATACACCTATTAAACGATTCTTACCCTCATCAAGTACACAATCAGAAGAAGACTGCAAAGCCCTCAGGTAAGGACAAGAGCCCTTCCTACTTAACAGGGAGACCATAGTCATATCAATTACCTTGGGAAGACTATAAATACCCCACTGCCAGCTTTCAGCAAAGTATGCCATTTATCATTCTAAAGTCCTCACTCTAGTGCTCTATTTTCTAGTTGATGTACTAACTTGAACGTCAGAATGCCTTAGTCGAGGGCACCTCAGCTAGCTTGACGTTTGCTGTTGATAGCAGGACTCGGCCTCATTACATCGAAAACACTCTCTTCGACCTCCATCTAGTCAATTGAACTGGATCTCAGCCTAATACACCCATTAAATGATTCTTACCCTCATCATTTATAAAAAGAAAAAGAAAAATAGATTATAGAGGTGAAATTGGAAGATATGTTTGGATGGAAATTGGATGGTCATTTTGAAGGAGAAATTAGATGTAGAGCTCAAAGGAAAATTGAAAGGACAAATTTGAGAAAGAAATTGGAAATAAAATTTTGGAAAGAAGAAATTTAACTGTGATGAAAGCATAAATAACCAAATTCTTCAATAATATTTATTTTATTTTAAGGAAAATTTTCTAGTTACATAATGTATTAAAGATTGTTACATAATATCCAAGCTAAGTGGAACAAGATTTAAAGGTAATGAATTTATGCTTTAGATGGCAATTTTCTAATATAATTATTAAAAATATGCACTTTTGGTAAGGAATAGCTGGTAACGAATATTTTCTAATTTGTTACTTAAAAGGTGATCTTTGGTATAATTGATATCACAATTTTTGTTAATATAGATTCATTTTTGTAATATTTTTTTCACCTTTGTTATAATTATTTGAGATATATAGCAGACACCCTCCAAAGTATATGGTCATGTGCACTTTGCCCCTCAATCGTAGCAAGTGTGCGGAACGGTTACCCAACATTTAGTAAATGTCCTTATACCCCTTTGTTCCATTTTTCAGTAGAATATTTTATCGGAGATGCTGCAATACTTTGAGTATGTTGCACTTTACCTCATCAACTTTAACAAAATGTGTATTTAACAACCTAATCATTCTAAAATATCACACTTTTATCATTAAATTTTTATTTTTATAGAATAAAGTGAAATATTTTATAAAAACTACTATCACACGCTAATCGCTTATCAATATATGAAAAGTTAAATTAGTTTGAGCTATCATATAATTTTAAATTAATTTTGTATTATATTTTACTTGGTTTATATACATGAGATGATTAAAACTAATTTTAAAATTATATCCTAATTGATTTTTATATCAATATAATATTATGCATACTTGTTAGCAAATGGTATTTAAATATTTTTAATTTAAATAGAGTAATAAATGAGAGAGATAATGTTGATATTAAGATATACATTATTTGCTATCAATATTCGTCCGTCTAGCGTCACCTATCTCATTCTTATTCAAATTAAAACTTTAAACCACTTACACTCTTAATTATACAAATAAGCACAAATTTATAAGTACTCCATAACGATCATTTGGTAATAGAATTCTATAATTAATTTTTAATTATCTTACACACATCAATTTAGAAAAATTTTAATCATTAAATTAGTTTATACATTTCAAATAAATCAAATTGACTGAACATGTGAGGTATTGATAATTAAGTAATATATAGTAACAATTTTTGACAAAATATTTTACTTTATTCCACAAAAATAAGAGTTTAATGCTGAGGATAACATTTTAAAGTATTTTAGGTGGCTAAATGTAAATTTTTTAAAATATAAGGGGGCAAAGTGTAACAACTTTAAAATATATCGCCAGAAAATAGAACGAGAGAGTATTCAAGCACTTTTAATAAAGGTTGAGTAATCTATCCGCACACTTACGACGGTTGGGGAGCAAAGTGCAAATGATCCTATTCGCTGGGGAGTTGTCTGCTATTTACCCTAATTATTTTTATTACGAGAAGTAATCTACTGTTATTTATTATATTCTTTTCTATTAAGATAATAGTTTTTATAATATATTCTATAAAAAAGGAATTCAATTTTTTAACAATCGATATTAGTCTTTGAGTATTGTAAATATAGATTTTAATTATAAATAATTAATTTCTATATTTTATAGTATAGAGTCTAAACTCTTTCTTTTCAGTCCAAATTTAAATTAAATGTGTGTGTGTGTATATATCTATATATGATATAGTTATGAGTTGAATTCCCGACTTTTTTATTTTAGAGAGTGAAGAGAAAAGAAAATTTACCTTGTTGTTGTTTTTTAAACTATGATTAAATCTGTTAATTCACTTTTAAAAAATACAATAAAGTCCTGATGTTCCACAATTTTATCACACACTGTGTTTATGCTAAAATTTATATAATTAAATAATAAATGATTTTTTAAATAATTTTAATGTATATTTGATATTTTCAATAAAAAGATAATGATAAAATGATATATAGAAGTCTTGCAATTTGCCCATGTAATCTATAATGCACGGGGCACGCCATAAATCACTTCGTGCAGTGTTAGATATGCATCGGACACAAACACAGCCACGACACAGCAATAAAGTGTTCAAAAATTAAAATAAAAAAGATAAAATCGGACACGGTGTTGGACACGGCTATGACACAACGAGGCTTTTTTTTCCTTAAACTTTACAAAATTTAAGGGTTAATAGATAATATAAAAACTTTTTAAATGGCAAATGAAGTTAGTAAAAAACCTCACTATGATCATAATGTCCTAATAAATTTGGATGATTAGACACACTATGAAAAAAAGAAAATTTATAAAAAATAGTAAGTGATAATTGAAAACTTGGCACTAATTATACACACACACACACACACACATTATCACTTTTTTTTATGACTAATATTACATTTTTTTGTATTTAAAATTTTCATTATATAATTTACATGAAGTCAAATACTTATTCCTATTTGGGGGATTCGTTATCTATTTGAATTTAAAATATATTTATTTAATGTTTAGTGTTGATTTTTTTCACTTTACTTTGATATATATTTTATGTTACATACATTAATATGATTAATAAATAATTATATAATATGAGAACCACGCTGGTGTCGATGTTGTGTCGTGTCCTAAAATTTTAAAATTTAATGTGTCGCTGTGTCTGTGTCGTGTTGTGTTCGTGTCACCGTGTTCATATCCGTGCATCATAGATGGACAACTATTGTTTTGATTCACTTTTCCTAGCCGAGGACGTCGTTGTCTCCTCTGTTGCTATTGAAAAACAGCTTACTGGGTCGGTCAGGTCTGGGAGAAAGTTGATGGACAGTGTAATTCTTTTCTAAACCATTCTTTCCTAAAAATTAAATTTGGACGATAAGAAGTAATGAATTAGACACGATAAACTTATTTTATAGTCTTAAAAATGCTTAATAGGTATTTTTAAAACACAAAAAATGCCTAGTATAAAAAATTTAAACATATTGTTGAGTGTGCCTTGAAATTTGGCAAGAAACGGTGAAAACAATGAAGAAACGGTGTGAAATGGTGCCAAAACTGGCAAGACGATGTCAAGATGGGATGGTGGAGCATGCCTCGACGTAGATGGGCAGAATATTGTGCGTTAAGGTGCATAGTAGCAGTGCCCGGGCACAAGCCAGGGCAAATTGAGCTCGTAGGTCGCGCACTGGTGCAAGGTTCACCGCAATCTTGCACCAGGGCTCAAGTTTTCTGTGCCTTCACACGGCATAAATTGTTCACGGGTTTTTTGTGCGCCCCAATGTGGTACGCAGGGCCCAAGCCTGTTTTATGATTTGTTTGGATTTTTAAACCCTATTTTCTTCAAGGATAGATAAAATGAACCATGTGAAAGTGATTCTAGACTGTTTTAGAGATTTTCTCTCAAAACGAAGGTTAGAATAAGGGTGTTGGGTGTTCTTGTGAGATTTGTGGGACTTAAATTTATACTTAGCACTTGATTTGGAATCAATAAATTCATATCTTTATCGGGTGGATTAGGCACATCGCCGAAGCACGTTAAATTTTATTTTTTTTCTCATTAAATTACTTTATGTGTAATTTCTCAATTTTTACTATTTAGTTTTTTTAGGTTACAACAAACTGGTATTAAGAGCCAAATTGACCAAATGTCTACCATGAAGTACGAGGTAGAGAAATTTGATGAGAAGAATGATTTTAGGATGTAGAAGATGAAGGCGCACGCCTTGCTTTGTTAATAAGGTTTACAGAGAGTGCTAAAAGGCAGAGATTTCTTGCTAGAGATGCTTTCAGATGGGGAGAATAATGAATTTATGGCAAAGGCTTATGGTACTTTGGTGTTATCGATGACATATAACGTACTAAGAGAAGTTGCCACATAAAGTACACTAGCAGGATTGTAGTCAAAGCTGGAGAGTCTGTATATAACGAAATCCCTCATAAATTGATTGTACGCCCTCAAGATGAAGGAATGTGCATATATTACTCATCATATTGATTATTTCAATAAGGTGATATTGGATCTCTCTAGTATAGATGTAGAAATTGAGGATGAAGACCAAGCATTACTTCTTTTCTATTCTCTGCCTAAATCCTTTGAGCACTTGGTTACTACTTTGCTGTATGTAAGAGATACGATATCAATGGAGGATGTGAATGCCTCATTGAATTCGAATGAGTTGAGAAAGCATGTCTTAGGCAATAATGAAAGTGAAAGTGGGGAAGGGAAGGATTGGTTGCAAAGGTGAGACCAAAAGAAAAGAGAAGGAGTAGATGCCGATCTAAATCCTGAAACAAGCCTAAATCAAATGATAAATGTTTTAGGTGCGAAGGAAAGGGACATTGGAAATAAAATTGTCTAGAATGTGGAAAGGCGAAGGATTCGGGTGAATCTTCTGATAAAAAATGATATGATGTTACTGGAATTGTTGAGGATGAGTTTGATGGAGCGCTTGTTCTTAATGTTACTGAGATTCTTCTGAGTTCCAAGTGGATTTTAGATAATGGTTGTTCCTAACATATGTGCCAATGAGAGGATTGATTTACCACTTACTAGAAATACGATGGTGGTAAACTGCTTATGGAAAATGATACATCTTGCATAGTTGTAAGGATTGGCACAATGAGTATTAAAATGCACAATGGAATTGTGAGGATGGTGACAAATGTACATTATGTTCCTAATCTGAAGAAAAATTTAATTTCGTTAGGTACTCTGGATAGGAATGGATGTGAGTACAGAGCTCGAGATAGAGTTCTGCGGGTTTCCAAGGGTGCTCTACTAATCATGAATGGGGACAAGGGTAATGGTCTTTATATGTTGCAGAGTAGTACAATTTCTGGTACTACAATAATTTTTCATCACTCAATGATACTACAAGATTGTTGCATATGCGGCTTGGGCATATAAGCGAGAGAGAAATGTTAGAGTTGTGCAAATGAGGTTTGCTTTGTGGAGAAAAGACTAGTGAGCTGGATTTTTGTGAGTAATGTGTTTTTGGCAAGCATCACAGGGTGAAGTTCAGCACCGCAGTTCACAGGACCAAGGGCACTTTAGGTTACATTCTCTCAGATCTTTGGGGTCCTTCTCAATTTCCTTCAAAGTGTGGTACTAGGTACATGATGACATTCATTAATGACTTCTTACAGAGAGTATAGGGGTACATATTGAAGCATACGGATGAGGTATTTATCAACTTCAAGTAGTGGAATACCTTGATTAAGAAGTAGACCAGAAAGAAGGTTAAACGCTTGAGGACTAACAATGGCCTGGAGTTTTGCAACAAGGAATTTCAGGAGTTCTGCGATAAGGAGGGGATTGTGAGGTATCACACAGTTGTTCATATACTACATCAAAATGGAGTTGCAGAATGGATGAATAGGACTATTGGGAGAGAGCTAGATACATGCTCTTTAACATCGGATTGTCCAAGGATTTTTGGGCTGACGCTGTTAATATTGCTTGCTATTTGATGAATAGGTCATGATCGATTGCTTTGGACCACAAGACACCAATGAAAGTTTGGTCAAGATCTCCTACTAATTACTCAAATTTGATTGGGTATTTGGGTATCTTGCTTCTACTCATGTTCCCGATGGAAAGTTTAAGCCGAGGGCAAGGAAGTACGTATTCCCAGGCTATGTAGATGGAGTCAAGGGTTATCATTTGTGGTGTACTGATGATAAGGGCTCCAAGGTGATTATCAGCAGGGATGTGATATTTGATGAGTCTGCTATGTTGAAGGTGGAGCAGGGTGAAAGTAGTCAAGAGAGCTGTCAAGGAGAATGTGGAGTTTGAGTTTGATATTGGCAGTTCACAAGTTTTAAAAGGGAAATAGAAAGTGGTAGATAAAGTTGGTGAGACCCATCACCTAATTAGCAGCAAGAAATTAATTCACTATAAAACTATTGTTTGGCCCTTGATAGAGAGAGGAGGCAAAATCAAATCACCATAGCGATTTGCATATTCAAATCTGGTTGCTTATGCTTTGAGTTCGGCGGAGGAGTTTGTGGGAGATGATCCAGTGACATACAAAAGGCCATTTCTCGTCCAAATTCTGATAAATGGATAGTTGCTATGAGTGAAGAGATGGAGTTTCTACACAAAAATAGCACATGGGAGTTGGTTGATGTACCCAAAATGGCAGAAAATTGTTGGATGTAAATGGATCTACAAGAGAAAGAAAGGGATTCCCAGGGTTGAGGATGCCGCTATAAGGCGTGATTAGTTGCTAAGGGTTTTACGCAAAGAGAGAGAGTTGACTTTCATGAGGTGTTCTCCCCAATTATAAAACATACCTCTATTCGTGTATTACTCGCCATGGTAGCTTTATTTAATATGAAGCTCGAGCAGATGGATGTGAAAACAACATTTCTACATGGTGAGTTGGAAGAACAAATTTACATGAATCAACCATATGGATTTGTTGTTTTCATAAGGAAAATCAGGCATGCCTTTTTAAGAGGTCTTTGTATGGCTTGAAGTAATCTCTCAGACAGTGGTACAAGAGGTTTGATGCATTTACTACCAAGATTGGATATACTAGAAGTATTTATGAGTGTTGTGTATGTCATAAGAAGTGTAGTGATGGTCTTCTCGTTTATTTGTTGCTTTATGTTAATGATATGTTGATTGCCTCTAGAAATATATCTGAGATTACGAGTGTAAATGAGATAAGACTATTCGCGAACGGTTTGGGCTCGACTCGATGAAAGCTCGAATTCGGCTCGAACTTAAATGAATCGAGCCGAGCCAAGCTCAATAGTATTCGGCTCGACAGGCTCGCGAGCCTAAACGAGCTTTTTATTATATATATATTTTATATAATAATAATAATAATAATATGGAGTTTATTATTTTAAAATTTGTTTCAAGCCTAAACGGGCTTGAGCTCATCCGAGCTTATACGAATCGAGCCTTATCGAGTTAGAGCAATCTCATCCAAGTTTATACGAATCGAGCCTTATCGAGCCGAGCCGAGCCGAGCCTGAGCCTATTTTGACTAGCCGAGCTCGAGCTCATGAATCAGTAAACGAGCCGAGCCCAAACCTAGCAGGCTCGGGCTCGGCTCGGCTCGTTTACACCCTTATCTGAGATCACTGTTTTAAAGGCTTAGTTGAGTGATGAATTTGAGATGAAGGATTTAGGTAGTGCGAAGAGGATATTGGGCATGGATATTGTCCGAGATAGACATTCTGGTTTGTTGTACTTGTCTCAGCAAAAATATACTGAGAAAGTACTGGATAGGATGAACAAGTCCAAGCCAGTTAGTACGCCACTTCCAACTTATTTCAGACTCTCATTAGATCTATCGCCAAGTACTAAGGGTAAGGTGAAACACATGTCTAATGTGCCATATGCCAGTGCAGTTGGTAGTTTGATGTACACCATGGTATGCATTAGGTCAAATATTTCACATGCAGTTAGTGTTATGAGCAGGCACATGCACAAGCTGGGAAAGACACATTGGCAGGTAGTGAAATGGATTATGAGGTATCTGAGAGGCTCTACGGATAGATGTTTGAAATATAGTCAACTAAATTCTACTGCTAGACTTGTTAGCTATGTAGATGCGGATTATGCTAGAGATTTGGATAGTAAAAGGTCTATGACAGGCTAAGTGTTTTGTGTTTCGAGTTGTACCGGTAGCTAGAAGGTCACTTTATAGTCATTAGTTGCATTGTCCACAATAGAGGCTGAGTACATGACTTTAATTGATGGCGTGAAGGAAGACATTTGGCTAAAGGGGCTGATTGATGATATGGGTATGACTTCTGATATTACTACAGTATTTTATGATAATCAGAGTGCTATACACATATCAAGGAATCAAGCATTTTATGAGAGAACAAAGCACATTGATGTGAGGCACAACTTCATATGGGATATGGTGTCTCAAGGTGTCATCTTAGTTGACAAAGTTGGGACAAAGGATAATCCGAAAAACATGTTGACTAAGACCATTCCAGGAACCAAATTCGAGCATTGCTTGGATTTGATAAACATTTACAAACTCAGATGATAGTCCATTTCGGGGAGACAAGACGATGGATGGAAAACTTTAAGTTAACGTGGAGAATTGTTGAGTTTCTTTGAAATTTAAGTTACAAATGGCGACAAATGGTGAAAACGACGAAGAAATGGTGCACAAACGAGCGAGAAGACATCAAGATGGGATGTTGGAGCACTCCACTGTGCGTTGGGTCACACAATTGCAGTGCCCAGGTGCAAGCCTAGGCAAATTAAGCTCGTGACTTACGCTAGGTGCAAGCTAGCTGTACCTTGGCATAAGGTTCACTGCAATCTTGTGCTAGGGCACAAGGTTTGTGCGCCCTGGCGCATCATAAACTGTTCGCAATGGGTTTTCCATGCCGGGGCACAAATTTTGTGCACCTCGGTGCGGCACGCAAGGCCCAAGCCCATTTTTTTGATTTGTTTGGGTTTTTAAACCCTATTTTATTCAAGGATAGATAGTACGAACCCAATCAAAGTGATTCTAAACTGTTTTAGAGATTTTCTCTTAGAACGGAGGTTAGAAAGAGGTTGTTGGGTATTCTTATGAGATTTGTGGGGCTTAAATTTGTACTTGGCACTTGATTTGGAATCAATGAATTCATATTTTTGTCGGGTGGATTAGGCACATCGCCAAAGCACGTTAAATCTTGTTTTCTTTTCATTGAATTACTTTACTTGTATTTCTCAATTTTACTGTTTGGTCTTTCTGAGTAACAACACATATCAATCAATAGATTCAATATGATAAAAATAGTATTAATAGAGAAATAATTATTTATATATTTATACATATACATTTTAATTTTTTAAAATTAAAAATTCAATTGTATATATTGCTATTGTACATATATAGTGAAAGTATAAATTACTTAGTGGTTCTATGTTATTATTTTAATTTAGAATTATATATGTGAATGTATATGTAAAATGCACGAATATATTTATATATACTTAAAAAATTATAGATAATTCTTTTAATGAATCGAGCTCGAGTAGACTAAACCCAAAGCTCATCTTAAGACTTAATTGTAATTTTAGAATTCAATCCCATGTAAAATGCGTCTGAAGTAGATTCGAATTTGATTCGAATGCATTGTCATTCCTAGTCCCTACTTAAAGCAGCCAACAGACAGAAAGGGATTACATCTAAGAATAGATGTTGCTTCATTAACTTCCAAACGACATATTCCATTACAATCATCCAATTACTGAGTTAAAGACTTCTTAACTGCAGTTTATGATGTTGTGAAATTATTCAACTCTGTCTGATTTCATGTGCTCAAAATACAAGGATTTTAAGTCATGAATGGAAAAGGCCAGCCTGTTTGTAGTTCTCAACAGAATCCACAAGGGTTTCTTCCAATGGCCTGTACTTCCAACCAAGCCTTTGCAGTTTTTCTGAACTGAGTTTTGACTGTTCCTTTCCCTCTCTGAAGCTGCAAAAAACCATAATACATGAAAGATTATAAATCCATGTAAAAATATTAAATATAAATTGAGCAAGATTTGCATGTTTAGCGGGCGTTTGACTGAACTTATTTAAAAGCTCTTATTAAAAAATTGTCAGATATTTTGAGAAGTTTATAAGTTCATCCAAATACCATCAAAGTCGTGCAATTCTTTGAGGAAACACCATTTTACCTCTTGGGATAGTTATAGTTTGGATATCGCTCTCTCAAAATTTTCACTAAATCTTGAGTCTTGATCGTGTGAGATGAGCATATGTATCTATCTACCTTCAGCTTCTGGTATCTCGTATACCAACTTTAAGGTCTCAGCTACATCTCGGACATCTACTATCTTCCGGATTCCATTACCTCGTATCCTTCTGTGTCATCATGTAAGAAAATGTATCATCCGCTGACAAATAAGAAAATTCCTATGCAAATAATCGAATATATCTATTGCTGCAACCTCCCAACTGTTTATATCCATACGAGCAGAGAATAGTAGCATTCAATCGGATATATTTATTGCCTCAGCCTGTAAACTGCTTAAATCTATAAGAGGCCAAAAGAGAACAGAAAACAGTAGTTCAAGACGAAAGGCCTCCAGTTCTGAAGGGAAAGTTGTGAAGTGCAAAATATATATATAATCAATAGACATGTGCAGAAGAAAAAGACAGGTATGAGAAACCAAAGATACTATACATGTAGAAGTAAACACCTATCAACATCTTAACAAGAGCCAAACTGCTAGCATTTGTCGTATGCTGCAGCATAGGTCCGAAAATAAGAGTTGGACAAAGAGTGACAACATCAAGCCCGCTCTTCTTTGCATACTCCCAACCCTCAGCCTCCGCCACTGTTTTCAAAAAACAGTACCAGTTCTGTGTACATAAGATGAGCAAATCAAATTGATCAGTTGAAAGAGAACATTACAGTGAAGAAAAACAGCTGTATAACAGAAAAATTACGTTGTTTTTCTTGCAGTATTCCCAGTCCGACCAACAAGTCTCGTCCATCACTTGATCCTTGGGCAAATTGGGATTCATCACAATCGCAGCAGCTGATGATACAATCACAACACGTCTGACTTTTGCTTCGGGGCATGCCTTAAGGACATTAAGAGTGCCTTCTACAGCTGGCTCGACCAGCTCCACCTGCACCAGTGTTGCCAAATAATCGCATAATGAAGATCATCCAGTCACGGCAGCATATATTTGCTAAAAAGCAAATTAACAAGCTTCAATTGACAAAATTCATTCAATTTGCAGTTCAAGTAAGAATTCATGAGCCATGCCTCCGGATTTGGAACAGAACCATAAGGAACCGGGCTGGCGACATGGAACACCCCATCACATCCTTGAACTGCTGCAAGAATGGAGTCGAAATCCCGCAAGTCTGCCTGAAAGAGCTTCAGCTTTTCAGCTGCATTTTCAAGGTTTTTCAAATGAGCATTTTTGTCTTCCCCTGCAACATTACATGAAGAAATCTATATGAGGCCATTATTGTACCATCTTTTACGACAAATTTAGTTATCCACATCAACCATCACTATCCCAAATGAACAATATAAGATCACAACAAAACTTTCATTCTTGTGTGACAACACGGATTTTGAACCCAAAATAAACTAATGTTAATATTTGGTCGGGCCCAAAAGTCCAATAAGTCTTTTGGAGGCAGGCCTTCCCAGAGTAGGCCAACCCAACTTACTTTCTGAGCTCTTGATGATGCTAAGTTTACTAAATTTTGTCCAATGCAAGAAGAATGCAAACCTTAATTTTCACAAAACTTTCTTTATCACAGATTTTAGATCCAAAATAAACAAAAATTAGTATTGAGCCAAACTCAAACCTAACAAGTCTTTTAGCTTTAGGAGGCAAGCCTTCCCAAAGTAAGCTGAGCCACTCAGCTTCCAGGATTCAGGTGATAGATACTACGTCGGAAGAATGCAAACCTTAATCTTCACATCACTGTGTTGTAATAAAGTGAATTCAAGAAGAAACATAAGAGATATCCCAAAACAATTATACGATGGATTTTGGGTTCATTTTCTTGAGATCAGTTGACAAGCTTCACATATTACCGCAAAAAAGTAGAAGTGTTGTTGCCGGCACCCCCCCCCCCCCCCCAACCAAAAAAAAAAAAAAGGAGGACAGAAAATAAACCAAATCAAACACAAGGACAAAATAAAAGACATGAATAGAAAATAAAAACAGTGGGAAAGAATCATTAAACAACAAGAATTACTATACTGTCTGTGTACAAAAAAATTAGAAAGACACCTGGATTTCTGACGGTGCCATGAACATTGTAGCCTTCAGAAAGAAGAAGCTTGATTAGCCATGAAGCCAGATAGCCCCCAGCACCTGTTACGCAGACATGAGTGATCCCTTTTTCCGCCATTAATAACATAAAATAATACTGCAGCTGTTAAAACACTATGGGTTAATAAATACCGCCCGCCGCCAGCACTATATATGTGGTTTATATGTATTGCGCCGGCGCCGACTAATAATGTTTTGCACTCGCTTTCTCCGATATTTGCCGTCATGGGTCGATAACTTTATTGTGAGGTTTAAACACACACAGAACACGCAGTGTAGGTGAAATTCTAAGCTTTGAGGGCATGATGGGGACTATATATGTTCAACCCTCACCATTCATTCAAGAAATGGAGTACACACCACATTAATCCACTATAAGATATATATATATATATATATATATATATTGATATGTTGTTTCAAGAGTATGCTGATTCAAAAGGTCAGAGTATGCATTGAATGATGGTTCGGGTGGTCCAGCATATTTAATTTATCAACATTTTATTTGTGGTCCATTGAACTAAATTATCATTGATCCAATTTGAAATTTCATCTCAAATTGATATAAGATCATGTTTGTTGGGGGATTTCAGTGATCGATTTGGGATTTTAACTGAAATTGGGATAAGATTAAGTTTGTTTGGGATTTCAGTGAAAATTTTCCACAACTTAAGTAGGGTTATAGTCGGATAATCCGTTGAGCTTGTGAGATTGCTTTTACACATAAAAATTTGAAATTTATCGAATGATCATTTGGTTCAATAACATCAATCTCACACATAAAATATAAGATTGAAGATTTGAATGAACTCCTGACATATATGTGTATAAATAAAAGAAAAAAACATAATATTTAAGTTCGAACGTCAATGAATTCTTAATATGCGTATATACGTAAAATAAAATAAAATAAAATGATGAAATGCTAAAACAATAAAATCAATAGAAAAATGTATATTAAAAGTTATGTGAGTGAAATTTTATATGAAGGAGTTCAAGTGGTCCTATCCCCGGCTGGTTTGCATTTTATTCCTGGCCCGCTACTGTAGATGACATTAGTCATTATTGGAGTGGCGGGTTCTTATCTATCACACCCAATTTCAAATCTTATTGTTGGAAGATATTGTCAATTCTGCGCTTCTATTGTCAAAGCCAAATTTCAACTTTGTCTCGTCCTTACAAAAACATACAGATTCACCAATAGCAACATTTTCCCATTTTTGACCCAAGCAATTAAAATCGGGTAATAAATTTTAATATTATGCAAAAACTGACTAATTAATTGTTACTTGATGCTGTTATTTTAATATGTTAATTGTTACTTTATATGATTTAAAAATAACTAATTAATTTAATATTATTCTAATATTATATTAATAACCCAGCAATTAAAATCGGGTAATAAATTTTAATATTATGTAACAAATGACTAATTAATTTTTACTTGATACTTTTATTTTAATATGTTAATTGTTACTTTATATGATTTAAACATGACTAATTAATTTTAATATTATTCTAATATTCTATTAATAACCTAGCAATTAAAATTGGGTAATAAATTTTAATATTATGTAAAAACTGACTAATTAATTCTTACTTGATGCTTTTATTTTAATATGTTAATTGTTACTTTATATGATTTAAAAATGACTAATTAATTTTAATATTATTCTAATATTATATTAATAACCTAGCAATTAAAATTGGGTAATAAATTTTAATATTATGTAAAAAATTGACTAATTAATTCTTACTTGATACTTTTATTTTAATATGTTAATTGTTACTTTATATGATTTAAAATTGACTAATTAATTTTAATACTATCTAATATTGTATTAATAACCCAACAATTAAAATCAGGTGATAAATTTTAATATTATGTAAAAATTGACTAATTAATTGTTACTTGATGCTTTTATTTCAATATGTTAATTGTTACTTTATATGGTTTGAATGACAAAGGGCATAATAGGTATATTATTTATAGTGATGCCTAGCAAACGGGAGATTACATTGGAAGGCAGATTGAGTCTTGTTAATCTTCAACTCCAATCTTGCATATCAAATGGTAGTTTAAAGATAGTAATCGTTAGTAATTGTGGTTAATATATAATTTTAATCTCACTACTACAATAGCTTTCATTATTAAAATTTCGAATCAAACGTGGCCTAAGAAGATTATCATTTATCCTCAATTAATATTAGGGACATGATAGTTCCTTTTCTTATTTTTCATCATCAAATGTGCTATTAATTTGTTAAAATATTAATTATATTATTAGCAAAAAAGTTTTATTATTTAGTTGAAGGACATTCATTGCAAAAAGTAAGCTTTGTTTGGTTGTGTACTCCCAATTTATTCTCCAACTCTTAAAATTTAAACAAACAAACACTTCCACATTCTAAATATACACATTCAATCTAAATATACACATTCCCCAATCTTAATCCCAAAATATAAAATTTATTCCCAAAAATATCCCTACTATTTGCACTCCCAAACCATTTCCCAAAGTTTCAATCGTTGTCTCTCCATTACAAATATATACACATACTACAACTCATTCAATTTATATATATATAAATAATTTTAAAATACTCATCTCACCCCACCAATTAAACAAAAAAGTTATTGATGTGACATCTTATTCCCTCCAAAAATACAAACAAATAAACAATTTTCTCCGGATTCATGATGCCCTAGCGCAACCGAACTCTAGGTCTAGGGTTGCCCCTTAGATAGAAAGTACGCCAAACTATATAGTCGCACCTCCTTACCCCGCTTTGTCTTAGTCGCTTGTCTCTGTATTTCTCTCGCAGGAATCACAACCCTAATTTTTTCCGTATGGAGCCATTGTTTCCAGTATGCTGCGTACCCCTTTTTCCCATATACATGCCGCTGCTAGTAGCTGCTCTATGGGGATGGTTCACCACGCCATCTGGGGCTTATTCTGAAGTTTCCATGCTTTGAGTTGAGCTACTTTAGGGCCACCACATTCTTTCGGTATTGGTCCTTGACTTGTTCAGAATACCAAGTCCCAGCTCTAGGCTCTAGGATTATTCAAAAGTTTAGTCTCGGCCTTCGTGTATACGTTAACGAGATGAGGTGTGTTATCGAGGACGGATATTCGACTTCCCCTAATCGCTTTTTTGTGACGACTTCGTACTATGGGTCTGGCCTAGCCCCTTTTATTGCCAACTCGTAGCTAGGTGGATCTTTCGAATCTAGAGTCTCATCTTACTATGGTAAAAAAATTATTCATTTTGGTTATTTCTCAAAAAGTGAACGAAAAAAACTGAGGGTTTGTTAAATTCAAGTATTCAGTTTCACCACTAAGATAAAGAGACTTACTTTACATTTGGAATTGCACAAAAAATACTATTCATCTCAGAGATGTTTGCCAAATTTTTTGAGAAAAGGCTAAATGCTGCTGGCCTATTTATGAAAAAATAATAGAGGATGCTATAAAGAATTAATTGGTGAGTTGGAGATTCGAGAGATAAAAACTCATTGATTTGAAGCGTGATATCATTTGAGTTTAATTGTTTCAATTTGGATACCACCTATCACCCAAAATACAAATAAACAATCATCACATTCCTCAACCCCACTTTCCAAAAACCATTTTGGCAAAAATTTTTGGTAAAATGCTCCAATTCACATTCAAACAAAGTCATAAAGTATTAAATAATAAACCGATTATAAAAAATATTTTATTTAAAATAATTATTTGATATTACAAATTTTTTATGTCTATTTTTTTTTTATATCTATTCATTGTTGACCTCACAATATAATATATATTTGGTTGAAACGTGTAATTCTCCACATAACATATTTAGTTTATGTATACACACACATACATACATATAATATATATACATTAAATGTAAAGCATCAAAACGGTGTGCTATATTACAGACAGCCTAAGTTCAACTTCCACAAAACAAGAATGTTATTTAAGATGATGAATTCTTGGTGTCTCTACTCTAGTATTGCAATAAGGAGTAGAAACAATTTTTTTTTTATCTTAATTTATGAGCTTTGAAATTTTTAATTTTTTTTTATTTCTATTATGAAAGATCAATTCATTGGAATTTTTAATTTAAGAAGTTAATAATAATTTAGTTAAACATAAACTGTTGATTTTTTTTTTTTCTGGAATGAAAAATTAATGGGTTATTATTTTTTTTCTTAATTTTGATAGTTAAATTAATTGGGTATGTTTACTGATCAATTGAAAACTATTTTACCGGATTCTTTTGGATATAAAATTTATCTAAAAAAGTTTTCTAGTAATTTGCAAAAATAAAAATTAAAGGTATATGAGTACTCGAATTATCAGAATACATACAAAAGAGCCCAACTATATTATACAACATTTAATTTTTCTTAAAGAAAAAAAATAACTATTTTAAAATTAGAATAACACCAAATATACTAGGTTTTAAAGCAAAGGTTAATAATGTATTTTAAGAAGTGTAATTGCTCGGCTATGTTATTGTAACATTAATCTGATTTATATGCAGTGCATTTCTACAAATATTTGAAAGAAAAATAATCGTATTATTTTAATATTATCTTTTTCCAAAATATCAAGGAATTGAACTGTGACATAATATTTTTAATATTAATATTTTTTAAAGATAATTATATTGCATAGTTCTTTTAAACCATATATTGCATAATTTAAGTTATATGACCTTCCTCGTCATAAAACAAATAATAAATTAATAAATTTCGTAAATTGTAATTCCATATGATGGACCGGCCAATATATCTAAACAACTCTTTGTTAGTGCATATTGGTCTACTTAGCAATGGGCCATGTTTCAGTCCAAATACTCACAAGTTTCTGCAATGATATGCCGTTTTTAGGGTATCTTTGGATTAATTTTGTGGGTTTGGGATCCATATTCATAATCATAATTGATAATTCTTCGACGACGGCTTCTTTGGACCCATTTTTGGCCCAAGATTTCTCAATAGCATGTGATGTAAAGAATTTTTTTTTGTAACATGCTAATATTATGAAAAATTATTTCATGCAGTGTCGGACATAGATGCGACACTGATACAATTTCAACACATATCGAACATAATAAATAGTTGAAAATTTTTTGACACGTCAAGGACACGACTCCAACACGAGAAAACATAATGTCTTTTTCTTTTCATATTTTATGAAATTTATGTGAAAAATTAAAAATGTTAACTAAAATTATTATTACACTATCTAACCCAACCCATTTTATCAGTTTTTGATATTTGCATTTTTTTTAACGCAACTTTCTTTTTCTTTTTTTTCTTTTCCCTCACAATATCATAATCCGCAAATTATATCAAGAGCAATTAGGTTCTGTATTCCTAACAATATTCCACCCATTGTCCTACTTTACTAATACATACTGAGTATATTAAATATTTTTTAAAAAAATAATTATTTATAAATTATATTCATGACATATATACACAAAATGTAATAAAAGATCCAAAATGCATGAAGAGCTGTACAAATGTAACCAATATAAACATTCTTTTCATTATGCTCCACGCTATATTTATTAATTATATACGTTTTGGTGCATTCCATGCATATGTGTTGATTATTTCTATTTTCGCACATAAAATTTATATTAGACAGTTGTGTCTTATTTACAAATTTTCAAAAATTTACTCTATCGCATGTCGGAAAATTGTCGCAGGAGACTTTTGGTTCGAAATTTATTTATTTTTATGCATAATGAATTTGTTAGGACTGAGCACAACAAAAGAATGGGCAAGAAAAAGAACTATCCCAACTGGTCTCTAAGCACAGCACTATATATATGGTGCTTAGAAACCTGAAAAAATGCTCCAACAGTCCAACTGATTTGGAATTCTTTTGTCTACAAATGAAGGCACAAACCACGCTTGATTTCTGGTCACACATTGGATACCCATTTTTATTTGGTCATTAATTATATTCCCAAATTCCTAGCTTTTTGGGGCTTGCAGTTTGTAATTAGGGTTTTGGATTGCTCAACTAAAATTTAGCTCAATTTTCAAGTTATAATTTAGGTCAAAGTCTGAATGAATTTGGCATAATAAAAAGTGCAGAACAAGTGGGATGATTATGCCTAATTTTTATCCAACATCAAAAGAATTGAGAATTTCTAATTAAAATAATTTATAAGTTATTTTCATTATTTGAAATTTTTTCATAAAGACAAAACCCACGACAATATAGGTTAGGATGATATCTTGATATAATTTTTATGCACAATGATAAATTTTATTACGATTAGTATATATAAATATAAAAATATGAGAATATTCTAATTTTAGCAAGAAAAGGGAAAAAAAGTCATATACCACTTTAGAGTGAGCAAATAAAATTGTGAAAAGCCCTATTCCCAAACTTGGTCAACTCAAATTGTTTTGAGCAAAGAATTAATCTTTTTTTTTTTTTTTTCAGGAGAATTAATTTCTTGGAGACATGGAACTCCCTGGAATTGTGTGAGAAAGTTGTGTGAAATTATTGGTAGTTATTAGTTAATTAATTAATTCTGGGTGGCTGGCAGGTGATCATACCTGCCACCACTAATTACCCTAAAAAGACAAAAAAAGAAAAAAGGTCTTAAAAGAATATTCAAGAGACCTTAGAACTATAGAATAAAGAGTGTTTCGGAGAAAATGATTTAGAAACAATCTCTCTACTCTCTTGATTTCCTGATATGCATGCGATGCGTTGCGTGTTGCGCTGAAGTTCACGGAAATTGTGTGGGGAGTCACATGTGTATGTCTGTCATTATATATACACCTAAAATATAATTGTCACATTTCTTTTTAAGTTAAATTTAAATAAAAAAATGAAGCACAATAACTTTTTCGACATAGATTGAATTCAGAGAACGCTTATAATATGAGTTAAATAAATTAAATAGTCGGAAAATTTAAATGATATGATCTTGTAAGTATAAGAAGGCTTTTCTAGGGGTGTAAACGAGCTGAGTTGAGTTGAGCTGAGCTGAGCCCGAACCCGAATTTTATAGGTTCAAGCTCGGCTGCTTATTAATTCACGAGTTTGAGCTTGAGCCGAGCTTGATCGTGCCTAAACAACCAAACTCAAGCTCGGCTCGTAGGAATAGATGAAGGCTCAGCGAGCCTTATCGAACTTGACTTGATAAAGCTCTTTTATAAAGAAAAAGAAAAGCTCGATTCGTATAAGCTTGAATGAGCTTGAGCTCGAGCTTATATAAGTTTGGATTAACTTGAGTTCATTTACACTCAAAACAAAATCTATAATGATAAATTTTTTAAATAATTTTGTTATATATTTTCTTAAAAATAAAAAATTGAATTATTATTATTATTATTATTATTATTATTATTATTATTATTATCTTCTTCTTCTTCTTCTTTATATATTTTGTCATATGGGTCTAGATTATAATTATATACGTGTGTGTGTGTGTGTGTATATATATATGATAAAAAGGTTCATTTAGGTTCGCGAGCTTTTCGAGCCAAATATTATTGAGTTTGGCTCGACTCGGGCTCAAAAAGATCGAGCCGAATATGATCTTTCATCGAACCGAGCCCAAACCATTCGCTTTCTTTAGAATTTTAATTCTATCAAATAGAGCTCGCTAAATTTAATTTTCTTTTCGAGTATTTTTTATTCAACGTCAACTAATTATACCATTAATGAAATTTGAAGCATAGCAATTCTTTCTAACGTTGATTTTGTTGTAATTGGCACAATTGAGCCTAATTACATGTTTAATTAATTTTGAATGGATGCCAATTATGGCTGGAATCCAAAGACAATTATAGTGGTGAAATAGAGGAAGGGAAATGGTTAAGTGTTACATGTTGAGTTGTCCCACATAGGAAACTTGAGATAGTGGAGACTTGCTTGTGTATTATAAAATCAAGTGGAGGAGTTGAAGGGTCACATGTCCCACATTGGTTTTATAAACTAGTATGGACTAGTTTATATTGGACTCAAGTAAGAATGTTTGATAAAGTGTTCTTAAGGTTCATATAAGTGGACTACATGCGCGCGCCGCCGTGGCCCG
Organism: Jacaranda mimosifolia; assembly: GCA_018894105.1. NCBI lineage: Eukaryota > Viridiplantae > Streptophyta > Magnoliopsida > Lamiales > Bignoniaceae > Jacaranda > Jacaranda mimosifolia. The sequence goes on along the minus strand of CM032131.1, from coordinate 1,136,662 downwards.
GCTCGACTCCGGATCCAAGTCGCTTGACTGAGTCATACCCATTGGAGATTAGCCAGATTCTTAGGGATAATGGCGGAAATGGATTAGGGTTTTACTTGGTCAAACCCTAATTAGCATTTTACAGCCGTCAAACCCTAGGTGAAATTAGGTTTGGCTGTCGGCCCATTACCCTCTGCCAGTCCTAATTCTCCTCAATAAATAGACTACCTCTGGCAGTCTTGAAAACATACCAAAAACGCCAAAGGCAGCCTCTTCTGCTTACGTTCTTCTTTTCCCCCTGATTATCCAGAAACTTCCTCTTATAATTCCTACCTTCTGATATTCGGCTAAAAATCCTTATATTATGGTGACTTGGCTATCTGATTATGATTTCGGCCACTGAGTACTATTCGAGGTGAACGAGACGAAGTGCACCTAATCATTCTGGACCATCTCATCCTGGGAGGAGAAGCACTGTACCCGTTGCACTGGTGAGTCGGGGCGCTCGTTTCTTCAAGGCAAACAGAATTCTGTGATTTGGTCATCTGATTGATTCTGTTACAATACAGGATCCTTAAGCTAAGTTTTTCCTTTAAATTTCGTATCTATATTCAATTATACTGAAAGCATGCTTTACTGTTTTTTTGCCTCGATTGATATGTAATTTTGGCCTTTTTTGGACTCGTATCTGATTAAATGAATTCTGTCTTGTCTTGAATTTATTGTGCTTATAATTCTGATCACGCATGCTATATTCGAATTTAATTATTCTGATCACGCATGCTAAATAATTGAATTTCAATTTGATAAAAACGCACACTTGCCATCTTATGATTATCTGATTAAATTTTTGATAATATGAAATGTGATATTCTTTTATTTTATTGCACTTATGCATGTTGGAATATCTGAAAAACAACAGATTTAATTCATGGAAGGTTTATAATGTAAGTTAAGTAAATTAAATAATAAAAAAACTAAAATGTTACGATTTTATAAGTACGAGAAGGCTTACCGTCCATGCCATCTTCTTTTTTGAATTCCAATTCAATCAATTATGCGTACTACGTTTAATTTTATTTTTTTTCCTAAATATTTTAGTTCAACATCAAAAGATTATGTCGTTAATGAAAAATGTGAAGTGTAGCAATTCTTCTTAATATAGATTGAATTCAAGAAGCTTTTGTAACATAAGTTAAACACAATAAAAGGACAAAAAATTGAAATGATATGACCTTAAAAGTACAAAAAGCCTCTCTCCATGCCTTTTTTTCTTTGAATTTCCAATTCAATTAAATATAACATACGAAGTTTAATTTTCTTTCTAAATATTTTGATTTAACATTAAAGAATTCTGTTGCCAGAAGCATAGCCATTCTTCTTGACACGGATTGGATTCAAGAAGCATTTCCACCGCAAGTTAAATAGATTGAATGTTTGAAAAGCTAAAATATTATGACCTCATAAATGCAAGAAAGCTTTCCATCTATGTCTTTTTTTTTTTCTTCTTTAAATTCCAATTCAAACAAATATATATAACGCACTAAATTTGATTTTCTTTCTGAATGTTTTGATTAATGTCAAATAATTTCTCGCCATTATCTATATTAACCTCTTTTTTCGAAATTTCATAAAATAGACTTTCTAAAGATTTGTCAAAGAGTATCTCAAAATTTGTTCTAACGCATCAAATTTTTTTATTATTTAAGTTTTGATCAGCACAAAAAATATAAAATTTGGATAATGTCTCCAAAAAAAGAAAAAAATTAGTGAAATATAGCTTCGATGATCATTAAAGTATATATTAATTATTATAAAATGACAAAATTGGGCCATAGGAACGTGTTACGTCTATATTTATTATTGAGGGATGGCAATATACTGTGACGTGGGACTATTTAAGTTAAATACTATTTTTGATAATGATCATATGCATATATATGTAGTGCTCTTATTTGGTATTAATTTATTTTGCCGTGCTTCACGTACATTATAAACAAAACCCAAATAATAAAAGAATTACAAATCATTGTAGTATATAAATAAATGTCACACAGTCATATATAGATAACATCGCCAACGCATAATTTTCAAACCCCCCCCCCCCCCCCCCCCCCAAAAAAAAAGGGGAAAAAACAATGGAATGTGGAAAATATGACACAAATTATTGGAGTAGGTTGGTTTATTTCTTAATGCTTGGGAAAATAATTGGCAAGTCATAGGGGAATTTTTTTCAAAGAGATCAAGGGTTTTTGAGAGTGTATTCCTATATAAATAAAATTCGACTATATATAATATTTGATATTTTTTTTATAAAAAAAATTACCTTAAAATTAACAAGAAGTTGGAGTAAAATAGGAATTCAATTACTTAATACTCGTTATGATAATTAGAGCTACAGAAAAAATAACATTGAAGCAATAGCTGAAAAGAAAAACGAGTATTAGTAAAGTAATGATTGGTTTTATTTTAACGAAAATTAGGCAGTGATTGGAATGCAGAAATGGAATTAGGTGGGAATGAAATAACTTTAGGAATGAAATGAAGTAAGAAAATGAATGATATTGGTATAATTTATCCTTTGATTGGTACGTACAAAGAATGAGAAAGGAATGGAATTGTCATTCCCTTCTTGATTCCATTCTAATGATTGGTAAATAGGAATGACCATTAAAAATTGAATGAATTTTTTAAATGATCAAATTACCCTTTTGATGATGGTGCAAATTGTATTTTGATGTATTAGGTTGAAATTGGATGAAATTGGCTAGGGGGGGTCGAAGAGTGAGTTTCTAGTGAATAGGGGTCGAGTCTTGCAATTAACAGCAAACGTCATGCTAGCCGAGGTGCCCACAGCTAAGGCACTCCGACACTCAAATTAGTATGGATTGACTAAAGAAATGAGCAGTGGAGTAAGGGCAGAGGATAAGAGATGGCATACCTTCTAAGAGGCTGGTTGTGGGCTATTTATAACCTTCTCAAGAGGGTTGAGATGTCTGTGATGCCCCTACTGCCAGGAGTGGGCAATTTGTTATCACATAGGGATCTTTAGGTCTTCTCCCGCTGTTGTACTATTCTAGGTGGCGCCGTCTCTTGCTTCTTAGGACAAGGACGTACACTGAGGACGTGCCAGCTTGCAGGCGGTTGTACAGTGTAGTATGGGCAGAGGCATGTACCATTAATGCGGAGGCGTATCAACTGACGGATCATTTAATACGGTAGGGAGGCTGTCATCTTCCCTCAACCGCGCAGGTCGAGGACTGGCCGACGAGAAACAACACACTCGGTCGGCATCCTGCTAGGGTCTTGCCATCAGGTGTAGAGATCTAACCTTAGAGCACTGAAATTGGTAGACCCACACGGCTGAGTCTTCACTGGCGGTGCCTGACCAAGAGGGTTGAGTCTCGGTACCTGTCAATATCAACCGGCCATAGCGCACTGAAGTCGATCGACCAACACGGTCGAGTCTCTACTGGTGACGATCGACCAGGGGGCGAGTCTTGGTACCTCTGGTCGATCGCTTGCTCCAACCATGACTGATTATGCGCGTTCTTACTCGTTTGGGCCACTTTAGGTTTGGGCTTGTTGGGTCATCCTATATCACCTTTTGTCAAAAATTATTAAAATAAAAGTATTTATTAGTAAAATATTTTTTATATATTATTGTAGATACTTTTTTTGAGCGAGTCTATAATTATGCAGTTTTAATATTACTTTTAATATTATTCGAATCACATCAGTAAATATATGCATTTTATATATTATCAACAAGTTATATATGCTTATGCAAAAAAGTATAAATACTATTCCTTTAAAATTATTATTTTTAAATTTATAATTTAGCAAGCTCTTTTGAATTTTTTGATAAAATATAATTAAAAAAATTATAAAATACTTTATAACTAGAGCGCTTAACTTTTTTGTAATAAGAGAACGATTTATTGTACTTTTTTATAAGTTTAATTTGAAAAGTTGTTGATAGAATGGACAACTCTTCATCTATTAATTTATATATATTTTTAATCATTCGAAGATATGCTAATAAAAATAATATTTTAAACTATATATTTCATTAGCATAGACCAGGTCAATAATACTTTTACTTTTTTTAATTATGAAAATTGAGATGCGCATCATTATTCTTATTTTTATTATTTATATTTTTATAATAATTTAATAATTTTTAAAATATTACTAAAAAATAAATGAATAAAACATATAATTTAATAAAAAATGTAGCAATCAAATAAGTTGGAATATAATATCAAATGTTTACAAAGTGAAGATTTTTTTTCTTAAATGTAAAAGTATTTTGTTAAATTTTTGAGTGATATAGGTTCCTTCCCGATGGATTGGGAATAGTTAAACCCAAAGGGGAGGGAGGGAATGACTAAATTCATCCTTTTGGGAATGGAAATTCCAACGGGAATGGGCATTCCCATCCCTAAATTATACCAATCATGGATTTGAGAATGGACTTGAAAATGCCCATTCTATTCCCACCTCATTCCTGCATACCAATAATTCCATTACATTAAATGGTGAAATATTAAGGATAATGATTTATCATACAGAAGATTGTGGGAGAAGATAGACTTGAATTTTATATATAATAAATAAAAACTTTCATTTATTTTAATATTAATTATCGTTTTAATTTAATCAAACTCAATTCAAGTTAAAAATTTTATTTCTAAGAATTGATAAAAAGAAGATAGTAGTAAAATTTCTTATAAATTGGTGAAAAAAAAATTAGAAGAGGTAAGTATATGATTTGTTCATCTCTAAAATTTTATTCTTTTAACAATACATAAAGAAGAAAAAAGAGAGAGAAAGTGAAATAAGAAAGAAATTACATATTTATTTTAAGAAAAAGAAGATTGAGAATTTAAATAGAAAAAGAAAAGGCAACTTAATTAAAAATACCTAAATCAACTTTTCATCTGGTATTCAGTCCCCACTCAAGTATTTCTTATTTTCAACTCTTGATGTGAAGTTTGAGTTTAACCTTCACTCCCCAGCCATTTAAAACGATGGAAATGGCCTCACTTTAATGTTTTTTTTCCTCCTTTATTCCTAAACCCTGATTTCCCAACAACTCATCTCTCTCTCTTTCTCATCTATTTTCTGTTTATTTCCTGCGTGGAACGCAGTGCTTCTCTCTTCTTTTTTTATTCTTTCTTTATTTTCTACAATTGGCTACAACATATTTGCAAAAAGCAAGCCTACTTTGTCTCTTTCCTCATTCTTTCTTCTCTCCCACCGGCTCTTTCCCACAAATAGTAGGTAAGATCTTTTTTTTTCCTTTTTTTCTTTTGGTTTTTCGCCATTCTCAAATTGGTTTAACATTAGCGAAGTACAACTTGGTGTTTTCGGGGGATCAATCCATCGGCAAAACCAACATCATCACCCACTTCATGTATGATAAATTCGACACCACCTATCAGGTGTATATATATATAGATATGTATTGTATATATTTCTTCCTCTATCTCTTTCTCATATATATATGTATGTATGTGTGTGTGTGTGTGTATTTCTAGTCTAGTATCTATGTTTGTTGGTTGGACGATTTTTGATGATTTTTGATACAGTGACAGATTTGTTTACCGTTTTATTGTATATTTGTATTTGTTCTACTATTTGTCATTACTTATTAAATAATATTCTGATTGATTTTATTTCTCTTCAACTAGGAAAAAGAAGATGCATAGAAGACAAAGATTTAAAAGAAGATGGATTAGAAATAGATAGTGTACACTTGCTTATGGTAGTTGCTTCTTGTTTAGAGGACATGTTAAGTTGTAGCATTAATTAGAGATTTTTTATAGAATTATTTGTGTTGTATACTTTGTAAAATATGTACATATTGTACTAACATTTTAATGTTAAAGAAATCATGAATGAGTATTTTTTTTTAACTATTGGGAAGGTTTACATTGGAGCTATTATCTAGATTTATTTTTCATTTTATCAAAAAAAGTACCCAATATTAGCAGTTATGTACCCCATAACTGCTTTATGTGCTTAGTTTGCCAATATTGTGTACTTATTTTTCGTGTTTATGTACTTGCTTTCCAAAGACTGAGATGAGGCTCAATTCGACATGTGAAACAACACATAAGATACCATAACGTGACAAAACCATGGTTTGTTGAAGAAATAGTTCGGATAGACAAATGTAGAAATGGTTTGGAACACAAACCCCCATATCCAACCACTTGTGTGCTCATTTAAAGTAGTGTGAAACCGTTTATGTATAATACCAAAAATCCCTAATGTGTTGATAATGATACATCATGGTCTTATGATCATGCAATGGCCAGATTAGGCCGAATTGAACTAGATCCATTATGTGCTGAGAATGATATCAAAAATTCGCAAAAAAGTACCCAGTATAGGCATTTATGTACTTCAGAACTATGTTTATGTACTTAATTTGCCGATATTGTGTACTTATTTTTTGTGTTTATGTACTTGCTTTCCAAAGGCCGAGATAAGGTTCAATTCGATGCATGGAACAACACATAAGTGACCCAAACCATGGTTTGTTGAAGAAATGGTTTGGATACGCACATGTTGAAATGGTTGGGAACCCAAACACACACATTCAACCACTTGCACTCTTATTTATAGTAGTGTGAAATCATTCATATATGGTACTGGAAATCCTAATGTACTGATAATGATACGCCATGATCTTATGAACATGCAATGGCTAGATTAGGTCGAATTAAACTCGATCCCTTATGTACTGAGAATGATACCAGAAATCAACGAAAAAGTACCCAGTATTGGCAATTATATACTCCAGAAATACATTTATGTACTTAGTTTGCTAATGTTGTGTGCTTATTTTTCGTGTTTATATACTTATTTTTCCAAAGGCTGAGATGAGGTTCAATTAAATGCATGGAAACAAATAAGACACCCTAACGTGACAAAACTGTGGTCTGTTGAAGAAATGATCATGATAGTACGTGTTGAAATGTTTGGGAACTCAAACACACATATTAACCACTTGCGCTCTTATTTATAGTAGTGTGAAATCTTTCATATATAGAACTAGAAATCCCTAATGTGCTGATAATGATACGCCTTGGTCTTATGATAACGCAATTGCTAGATTAGGCCAAATTGAACTTGATCCCTTATGTGTTGAGAATAATACTGAAAATCCATAAAAAGTACCCAATATAGGCATTTATGTACTTAACAACTACATTTATGTATTTAGTTTGCAGATATTGTATACTTACTTTTCATGTATATGTACTTGCTTTTACAAAGGCCGAGATGAGGCTCAATTCAATATGTGGAACAATATATAAGTGACCCTAACGCAACAAAAGCATAGTTTGCAGAAGAAATAGTTTGGATACGCACGTGTTGAAATGGTTTGGAACACAAACGCCTACATCTAACCATTTGCGCTCTCATTTATAGTGAAACCGTTCATGCATGGTACCAGAAATACCTAATATGCTGATAATGATACGCCATGGTCTTATGATCATGCAATGGCCAGATTAGGCCGAATTGAACTCGATCCCTTATGTGCTGGGAATGATATCAAAAATCGATGAAAAAGTACCCAACATTAGTAGTTATGTACTCCATAACTGTGTTTATGTACTTAGTTTGCCAATATTGTGTACTTATTTTTCGTGTTTATGTACTTACTTTTCTAAAGGTCAAGATAAAGCTTAATTCAATGCGTAGAACAATACATAAGACACCATAACGTGACAAAATCGTGGTCTATTGAAAAAATGATCGTGATAGTATGTGTTGAAATGGTTGGGAACTTAAACACACGCATTCAACCACTTGTGCTTTTATTCAGAGTAGTATAAACTGCTGATGCATGAGCTAAACGAATCCTCCTGATACCACAATTGAGAACCAGTGAACCTATAATGATTATATAACTTCTAGGGTTAATACACCATGGTCTTGTGATCACGCTATGGCCATATTAGTCCCAATTGAACTCGATCCCTTATGTACTGAGAATGATACTAGAAATCAGTGAAAAAATACCCAGTATTGACAATTATGTACTCCAGAACTGCATTTATGTACTTAGTTTGTCAATGTTGTGTATTTATTTTTTGTGTTTATATACTTGCTTTTCTAAAGGCTGGGATGAGGCTCAATTCGATGGGTGGAACAATAAATAAGACACCCTAATGTGACAAAATCATGGTCTGTTGAAGAAATGGTCATGATAGTACATGTTGAAATGGTTGGGAACTTAAACACACACATTCAACCACTTGCGCTCTTATTTAGAGTAGTATAAACCATTGATGTATGAGCTAAACGAATCCTCCTGGCACCACCATTGGAAACCAATGAACTTATCATGACTATATGAGTGCTAGGACTAATATGCCATAGTCTTATTATTATGCAATGGCTAGATTATATTGAATTGAACTCGATCCTTTATGTGCTGAGAATGATACTGGAAATCCGCAGAAAAGAATCTAGTATTGGCATTTATGTACTCCAAAACTGCATTTATGTACTTAATTTGCTAATGTTGTGTACCTATCACGTATGTTTTTATACTTTCTTTTAAAAAAGCTGAGTTGAGGCTCAATTCGATGCGTGGAACAACACATAAGATATACTAACGTAACAAAACCATGGTTTGTTGAAGAAATAGTCATGATAGTACATATTGAAATGTTTGGGAACTCAAACACCAACATCCAACCACTTCCGCTCTCATTTATAGTAGTATAAACCATTGATGCATAAGCCAAATGAATCCTTCGGCACCACCATTGAAAACCAGTGAACCTTCATGACTATATGAGTCCTAGGACTAATATGCTATGGTCTTATGATCATATAATGACCAGATTAGGCCGAATTGAACTTGATCCTTTATGTGTTGAGCATGATATAGAAAATCCGTATAAAAGTACCTAGTATTGGCATTTATGTACTCCAAAACTACATTTATGTACTCAATTTGCCAATGTTGTGTACTTATCATGCATGTTTCTATACTTGCTTTTCTAAAGACTGAGTTGAGGCTCAATTCGATGCATGAAACAACAAATAAGACACCCTAACGCAACAAAATCGTGATTTGTTGAAGAAATGATCGTGACAATATGTGTTGAAATGGTTGGGAGCTCAAACACCTACATCCCATCACTTGCACTCTCATTCATAGTAGTATAAACCAATCATGCATAAGCCAAATGAATCCTCCCGACATTACCATCGAAAACCAGTGAACTTATCATGACTATATATTTCCTAAGATTAATACGCCATGGTCTTATGATCATGTAATGGCCATATTAGGCCGAATTGAGCTCGATCCCTTATGTGCTGAGAATGATACTGGAAATCCATAGAAAAGTACCTAGTATTAGCATTTATGTATTCCAGAACTGCGTTTATGTACTTAATTTGCCAATGTTGTGTACCCATTATACGTTTTTCTGTACTTGCTTTTTCAAAGACTGAGTTGAGGCTCAATTCAATGTGTGCAACAACAAATAAGACACCATAACGTGAGAAAATCGTGGTTTGTTGAAGAAATAGTCATAATAGTACGTGTTGAAATGGTTGGGAACTCAAATACCCACATCCAACCACTTGAGCTTTCATTCATAGGAGTATAAATCATCAATACATGAGCCAAATGAATCCTCTCGACACCACTATAAAAAACCACTGAATATGTCATTATGACTATATGAGTCCTAGGACTAATACATCATGGTCTTCTGATCATGCAAGGGCCATATTAGGCCGAATTGAATTCAGTCCCTTATGTGTTGATAATGATACTGGAAATTCGAAAAAAAGTACCTAGTTTTGGCAATTATGTACTTTAGAACTGCATTTATATACTGAGTTTTCTCTATTTATGTACTTATTTTGCATGATTTGTACTTGCTTTCCCAAAGGTAGAGTTTAACCTCAATTCGATGCTTAAAATAGCACATAAGACACTCTAATATAATAAAATCATATTTTCTTCAAATAATGCTCGTGATAGCACATATTGAAATGGTTAGGAACACAAACACCAACATCTAACTAATTGTGCTCTCATTTATATTGTAAATCTACAAAAAAAATACTTTACAGTAATATGTATTCGATACGCGTCTATAGAACAATTATTTGTATATTCTTAGAAATTCTTGGTGCTTTTTGCAAAACACTTTGCCTAAAAACCTAAAAACATACATAAACTCCACAATCCAGGTCCTATTTTTTATATAACAATTTGCTTAAGTGTCTCTGAAGCTCATCTTACCATCTAACTCCTTCATAACATTTTTTAAAGTACATTGAAGAACACCGAGATATAGCTTAGAGTCTCTATTACCCTTCGGTAATTTGATGTGCAGGTCTCTGAGGTTTAGCTTTTATTTCTGTAGAAAAGTGAGACATATATAACTACAATTCACAATTTAAATACTGAGAAAGTTTAAATTTTTATACCAAAAAAACTTGCACAGAATACTGAACTAGAAATTTTGTATACTGCAACTCATAATTTAAATACTAAAACTTTGAATTTTGCTACCATGTTATTTAAAAATAATATTAATCATATTAATGATAAGTTTGCAGGAATGGATGCCCAAGAAATGCTTAAACATGATTTATACACTTTGTATACACCATAAATCATATAATATTCTTAAAATTCAGTTACAAATAATTAATATACACTATACCTTATATGAATTTTATAATTATTATATTCAGATAATTGATAATTGAAATATACAATTAAAACAACAAATGAAGTATAAATTGATAATATCTAAATACAAAAAAACTTACATTAGAGGTTTTTATAAAAGAAGAGATTGATTGTGGATGAATTGAATATATCAAAATTAGGCCTAAAATAATTAAAACCAAGATAAAACAAGAGGCAAACAAAGAATGTATGAAAATTCTTTGAGTATTTCACTATAGAATAATAGAAAAGAAAATTATAAAACTTACCTTGTAAACTATGCAATTGAGGAGTGAAAATACAAGCCCTTCTAGCTTGGGCAACACAACAAATGGAGAAAAATTAATTTAAAAATAAGAAGTGGAAAAGAATATTGAAGGCCAATTGCTGCAGCACCAGTGGGAAGAAGGCAAAAGATAGCGTCACCTGAGAGAGTGAGAATCGGTCTTCAAGATGAAGGGAAGAGGAAGAAAAAATGCGAAAGGGGAAATTATTTTGAAGAAATGTGTTTTGTGAGTGGTTAAATGGAGTGTCTCTTGGCATTTTCAATTTAAGTGGGGTTGTTTTTGTCTTTTTAACTCAACTGGGGAGTTAACTCAAAAAAAAAAAAAAACTTTGACTGGGAAGTGGAGACAAACAAAATTTAAATGGAGACTGATTGCTAAATTGAAAGTAGGTTTTGCTACTTTTCCCTAATTAACCCAAAAAGAGGTTCAGTAGAACCCACCTAGTGCAGTTTTTTTTGTCAGGGGAAACTTTTATGTGCTTAAACTCTTAGAACTTGTTACATTAATATATCATAACATGTTAGTCCATATAATCTATATAAAAAAAAAAGTGAACAAAGTGCATGTATTTGTCTATTTTTATAAAATTCAATTTTAATAGTTATTATTGTATATTATGATTTATTGATACGATATATTCGATCACTTTGACAAAAAAAAGAAAAGTGTAAAAGCTATGTTACAATTAGTATTGTTTGTTTAAAAAATAATATCTTTGGATATTTATAATTTTAAATGTTAAATTGATATTATAATATGCAGAAAATTTAAAATAAGTAATTTAAATTATGTTCATAATAATAATAAAAACTATATTCTAAAGTAATTCTAAAATTAGTATTATAAATTAGAACTTTTTTTTAATTACTTTAGATGCTGCATGGAAGTAGGGCCAAGCCATTTCCAATAGACAATAGTGTATCAATTTATTTTCTCTAACGTGCATAGAGAGATTTTTAACTCTTGAATATTCTCTAAGTTTTGTGATTCTTTGCAAATGATTTCATGTGCCCAAGTTTTTTTTTTTTTTGGGGTGGTGGTGGTGGTTAGTATTTATAGTTTTTTTTTCCTTGATGGGCTTAGGCCTATTAGGGTTTTGTTGCCTTCTTCTTGGATTTAATTGTTTCTAGGCTATCTAGCAGTTTCTTATTGAATTAATTGATTTAGGCCATTGTTCTTTTTTTAGTTCTTTTACTAATTTTCCCTTGTAGTCTTAATTATCCACATCAACTTTAAACGTATTTATTTCAAAATTAGGTGTTGATATGGCAAGTTAAGTTCTGGAGGGTAAAAAAATAAAATCAAACTGAAAAGGCCAAATCAATTAAGTAAATAATGCATAAAAATGTCACAGAGCGCAATTTACTAGGCTCTCCAAGAAAGACATCTAAACCAAGTAGACTGAAGCCCATTGAAGAAAAAGACTATAAATAGCCCCAAAATTAAACTAGGCACAAAAATCATTTGTAAAAAATCGAGAATTGAGAACTTTTTCACCACATTCTAGAGAAAAAGAATTTAAAAAATTGGTGACTTCCAAAAAGGACTTAAGCTCCGTTTCAGAGTAGTATCATTTTAGCTTTGTTTGAAGGAACTTTCACCGAAGAAGAAAGAATAGTAAGAATACATATGAGGTCCAGAGCTCGAGACTCCAACAACCAGGAGGTCCAAAAGTCTGAGAATATGGAGAGCCACCAACCTGACTCACAGTCACATCTAGTGTCGGAGCTTATCCTAGAAGTGCAACTGATAATGGAGAAGACCCCTGCGCAGCAAGCACCACCTCCTAGATAACCAAATTTGCAAATGACTTAGGAGGCATTGAAGACATTACTGGAGAATGCTTCTGCACAAGTGCAACCAACATAATCACCCAATATACCTAGGATATCCACCCTCAGGAACAACAGCAACAATCCTCTCACTGGTGCTATAGGGCTTCATCGACCAATTTAGAGCATGACATTGCTCCTCCCCTTTTGCCTTAACAGGTGGACATGTACTCATCCCTCTGAGCAGACTCTTCCCAGCAACTACTTATTACCAAAGTACCGCAACCCTTAGAAGGAGCTAAGAGCCTACATTTTCCCTTAGCTATTTCTCTCCTAAGGCATAATCCTTTCTATCTAACCATCTTTATGATGGCGCTTCCTCTTGAATAAAGATAGCCAATCTGTTAGGGTTTGATAGTACTGCAGACCCACAGGAGCTGTGGACAACTTCCTGGTGATGATGGAGCTTTACGATTTGAGTGAACTACAAATTGGAAAATGTTCTGCTCCACGCTCACCAAACACGCTTTAACTTGTTTCAACTAGATGCCAGTGGGATACATCATAGGCTAGGAACAATTAGCGTAATGGTTCTTTCATAATTTCTCCATCAACTGAAGATACCCAAAGATGATGGCATACTTGTTCATTATCAAGTAGAAGGATGGAGAATCTCTGAGGGACTGTCAACCAGGTAGCACACAAGATCCTTTACATCAACTAGGAGCTTTGCTCAACATCATTCAGTAAAACTTGAAATACTAAAAGTTCTAAAAATATATAACAAAACTTCTGCAATTCAGGAGGAGCTCCTCGTTCGCATAGAGAAGTACATTAGGATTGAGAAAGCTATGACTCCTCAAAATGATGGCAAACACAATATGTGGGACGAAGGGAGTTACGATAGAAATAAAAAGCTATGAGAATATAGGCACAGTCTTCTCTAGGCTATTGCCACCTACACTGTACTCACAACTCCAAAAATGGAGATCTTAGGTGTGGCATTGCAGTGGGGTCTCATCCAGTACCCTCCTTAGAAGACGATGAAGAACCCAAAAAAATAAAAATCAAATAGTGTCGCTTCAATTACGCCTGTAGATACACCACCAAAGAATGCAGACACCTCAAGGATAAACTCGAGAGAGCACCTTAAGGAGTAAGTGGCATAGATGCAAAGTAGTCCTAAGAAGGGTCCATGAGGTGGAGGAAGTGAGGACCACCAACAATTACTTAGCAATAAGTGGAGCTCAAGGACAATGTGACTCGAAGAACCTATCTATGGTCGTTGTCATCTTGGAGTTTTTAGGAGAACTAGCTATAGGATACTCCTCAAACGCCAGGAGGCATTAGTATGAGTAGTAAGGAAAATGTTGGTGTGAAAAACAAATAATTCAAACAATCACGCAAGTGCACGTGTTGCAACAAGTAATAAAGTGATGAGAAGAGTGTCGATCCCATGAGGAACTAAATTATTCGCTACTAATTACTAATTTATCACACACTTGTTTTATTCAAATAAAAATTAATTAAATAGGAATTAAAATAAAACTAATGGAAATAAAACAAAAAAAATGTACCGATTAAGTTTTCTACCAAGATATAGAAACCTGGAATTATGATTTCATCAATCAAATAGTTTGATTACATAATTTTCTCTCTATGAAATTAATAACAAATTATTAGTCTTAAGTCTTATGCAATTACGGGGTTCTTCCGAATAACTCGCAATCAAATATCAATTTATTCAATTCATTATATTCCTATGTGAATTAACTAAATTATAGATAAAGTTGTACCACTTAACTAACTACCTAGGATAAGCAGGTATATTCCTAAGATCTTCTATTGTCAATCAATCTCTATATTTTCTTTTTCAAGACTCCTCTAGGGTTTAAAGATATATTTGATTGTTGATCAAACGATCAAATAGAAAAAAAAAACACAATAGAAGAAATAACTTCAAGTACTGCTAACTTCATGGAAGAAAATCATGTATCAATTTTTTTGAAAGAATCCATCATAATCCTAGAATAATGAATTAGCTCATGATTGAATTATCAAACAAAATATGAATAAAATGAAACATTGTCTCAAATCCAGAATTAAAAAGAAAATCAAAGGGAGAAGAGGAAACTCTATTACTAGATGAATTTGATCTCTACCTTGTCGTCCTTCGAATCCAGAATTCTCGCAAAACTTCTAATCTCCAAAATAGAAAATCCAAATCAGTTCCCCCTTGACTAATTGTCTGAAAGGCCAATTTATAACTAATTAAAAGAGTTTTCTAACTAGAATAGGACTCGAATAAATAAAAAGACTATTTTGCCCATCTTTGATTAGATCACAAGGTGTTGTCCTACCAGCATTTCTACCAACTCGTGTCAATTTTATCCTTTTTTTATAATTTCTCTACTTATACTTCTGAAATTCCAAATTTTCATCAATAAGCAAGGGAATTATAGTTTTTTAAATAAGAAAATTACTTGTTAAGTCCTAAATATGATATTAAAATTAATACTAATAAGGACTTAACAACAAGCGTGAGCTGATTTAGTAGACCTGTACTAGGAATTTATGAAGTGCATCTCCCAATGCCTAGCTTTGAAAAAATAGGACATGGAGCCCAAACAAGAGAACACAATGGTGCATTAGTGATCTTCGTCTCCACGCAAACTTCTAGGTAAAGAAGATACTAATGATTTGAATAGTGGCAGCTTGGCTGACATACTCTTTCACGACATGTTCCTTTACCTTAGAATAGATAATGCCTAGCTATAGAAGATTAATACTCCTTTAGTGGGATTTATCAGCAAAGCTGTGGAAGCTTTAAGAGAAGTCCCTCTACCTCTTTCTCTGAGCTTGCACCCTAGATGGGTTATAAAGATGGTGAATTTTCTGGGGTTAAGACCCCTTCAACCTATAACATCATCCTAGTGAGGTATACCTTAAATTTGTTCCAAGCAGTAGTGTCGACGCATCATATGAAGCTGAAGTTCACCATCTCGAACAGAACAAGATAAGCTATTGGTAACTAATGTGTCACCAGGGAGTGTTATGCTAATACCTTAAAGAACAAAAAGACTCATATTATCTGGACTAATCAAATAAAGGAATTATAGAGCAAGAGAAAAGAAAAGGATAAAGGCATAATTCATGGTGTTGACATTATGGTGATACTTGCACCAAGAGCCGCCTCTCAACATGGTTGAGCATGCCGCCATCGGCGCCTTTTATTTTCTTATTTTCGTTAGTTAATTTATGATTAGTAGTTAGGATTTTCTTTCCATTTTTGAAGTATTGCTTTCCTTTAATTAGATGTTATTCGAGTTGAATAAAGCCAATCCACATGGGGACGATACCTTTTGTTTATTCTTTGATGATTTCAATGAATTATTCTTATTTTTGCTCTTGACTTGAATTATGCATTGTTTAGAACAATGCCTTACGCAATGAGGCCCCCAAAGCATACCTGATCATTTTAGCATAAAGCAACTATATGGCTCCTCTTGAAGTACATGGTAGCCATACATAAGCCTACCGTAAATCCTCCCCGGAGGTGAAGTTAGTGGCAACGCCACTGATTGATTTTTGCATAAATCCACTACAAAACTTCTTCGAAGGTATGTGGTAGCCGTTAGTAAGCCCATTGTAAATTCTCTTTGGAGGTTAGTGGTAGTCCTTCTAATTGATTTTGGCATAAACTCACTGCAAAGCTCTTTTTGAAGTATGTGATAATTGTGCAATAAGCCTACAAAAAATCCTCCTTGGAGATTAGTGGCAACACCTTTGATGGATCTTAGTATAAATCCATTATAAGGCTCCTTCAGGGGGTACATGGTAGCGGTGCATAGGCCCGCCATAAATTCTTTTTGGAGGTAAGTGATAGGATCTTCATTATGAATTACTTTGGCATAAATCAACTATTTGGCTCCCTAAGAATTCTTGGTTATTGCATATAAGCCCATCATAAATCATTCTTATACATGAGTGGCTACACTTTTACACCTTCACACCTTTAATTAAATTATATTTGCAATTGAATTATCTCGGCGTAAGTCCACTATAAGGCTCCCAAAGAGTATGGTGGTACACCACCAAATCCTATTAGCAAGCCCTTTCGAATGTACCTAGCCAACTTATCAGACGACAAGATTAATTAAAACACCATCATATTACTTGATGTTTGCAATAAGATCTCACAAACAAGGCTCGTAGTCAAATTCGATGTAAATGACAAAATACTATGGTAGGACCTCATCAGCGAGGTTCACATTTACACTCGTGTACCACATCACTGAATTATGGTAAAACCCCAACAATGGGGTTTGTGATAAAGTATTGATAAGAAAGGGTTTGACACATTCTACGAGTTAATGGCTTAAATCCAAAGCACTCATGAAATAGGATTTAGACATAAGGCCAATCCACTTGTCAGCTTATTGAAATGTTCAAAATATTGAAATATGTTTATGTTAGTGTATCCAGTTGATTGTATAGGAAATTGGTTCAAAGACAAGTCTATAAAGCTTTCTAATTAACTTTGTGCTTTCATTAGGTAATGGTTCAAGTCATGAGATACCATTATTGAAGAAATTTTGAAAATGGTAAAATTTTTAAAACTTGATAGTTAAGGTTGTATTATTTTTGAAAAGTTTCATGTATATTAAACAAATTGTAATTTATTTTAAATGGATGTAGGTAATTGCTACGATTGCACATTTAGACTATTTAGTAGTGTCTTGCATTGAAAGAGTTATGATCCATGACTAATTAAGAAATGGTATGAATTCATCTATAAATGTATTAGACTACAAGGTCATTTGATTTACGAAATTTTTTTGGGCACTTTGCAAAAAACATGATTTCTGAAGCTTACTACAGTTTTGAGTATTTGGGTTTATCTTTGAAAATGCAATTCACATACAAACTACAAGTTGTAATTGTGCTCTATTGTATCTTGGTACAAATTCGCTGGACTTTTTACACACTTGGTGGGGGCAAATATTATCTCGTGGAGATATATTGTTTGCACGATTTGGAGGAAAGCATTTGGCTTTAACATTTTAACACTAATTTTAATTAGTTATAGTGTTCTTATTCTAACAGTTCGATGATCAAGGCTTTTCCTTCTCAGAGTCCAATATAAACGAATCCAACACCTTGAAGTCCTTAGTGTGGAAGTGGCCAAACTCTTTAAGCATGCGACGGCAATAGCCTTTCCATAACAACATTATGAAAGACTAAGAATCCTTTAACTCAGCTACAACATCCTCTTTAATGCTGGTAAACATAATTTTCCTAATTTGAGACTCTAAAAGTGTGTGCCATAAGATACTCATGATCATATTGATTTTTAAGAGCATCATAATACTCATTAAGTTGAGTGAGCTCAGTTGTATTACTTCTCATAGTGGCCTCAAACCATGAGACTTCATCTCTAAAATAAGCTATATATTTCTAGCAGGTTGGTTAAGTTAATGGACTACATGACCCAAAAATGTTAGAGAATAGCATCATACTACTCATTAAGTTGAGTGAGCTCAGTTGTATTACTTCTCATAGTGGCCTCAAACCATGAGACTTCGTCTCTAAAATAAGCTACATATTTCTAAAGTAAGTTGGTTAAGTTAATGGACTACATGACCCAAAAAAGTTAGAGAATAGCAAAGTGATCAACATGTTCATATAAAAATAAATGAATGAGTTAATATACAGTAGTTGAGCTAAGTCTCCAACCAAAAATTCATTTAACTGCTCGACATTGAAAATCGTTAGGCGCTTTAAGTCATCATTATTAATCGCTAATCGAGTCTTATTATTTCCTAAGGAAGACTCTTCTGTATTCCACAAGGACTAAATCCTTCCTACATATTTAAGGCCATAAAAAAAAACATTTCCCAATTTTATGGTGTGGAGAAGCACTTTTTTCCCATTGTGACGTGGAGAAACATTGCTTGGACGAACGCTTTTCTCACGAACAGCGAGCTATAAGGTCTTATAGTATTTCTTGTCTCTCCATCTTTCTAAAGAGGGGGAGTATGATGGAGATAAACTTGAGATGCCAAAGATTGACGTACAATATTAGTACAACAAAAAAAAAAAGATCACAGAAGGAACCTCTAGTGTTTCCTTTAAAACAAGGCCAATTAAAGCCATTTACACTTTTCTATTAAGCCTTCCTTTGAGAATGAATAACATAATTTTCAATTTTCCGTCCCTACATTAAAAAAAATAAGTTGCTTAGAAACCTCAAAACAAGATAAACGTAAGGAAAATGGATGTATGAATAATAAAAGTAGCATCAATGATATATCTGAAGAAAAATAGATCTAACATCAATTACTCTACTAAAAAGACGAGCATTCCTAAAGTGCTCCTCGAAGGTCACTACAAAAAAATGGGGTATTAGTGACCAATTTTTAGCGGTCACTAATTAGTGAATTATTGACCAACTAGTGATTGCAACTATTTAAAAAAATTTGTGTATGTTACTAGGTTGTCACTGATTCGGTTATTGATCAGTGACCGCCTAGTGATCGCATATTTCGGTCACTAATTTTAATGGATAAAAAATATTCATATTGGACTTTACTTCCTCTTGAATTCAAACTCAAGACCTTTATTTTGTTCAAATGAGTAACTGACCACTACACCATGTGCATTTTCATGCAATTATCTCAGCAATATGTTATATATATATATATAATATTTACAAATCAACAAGTAATTATAATATTATTATGTATAAGTACTATTCTTTGCATTTTAAAATTTAACAAAAATAACAATTATTCATTTAATATTTGTGTAATATTTCTTCAGTATAATAACATACGGTATTTATTATTTATAATTATCACTTTTAAATTTTAGGTATGTTTTATCATAATATATAATAAACACATTAAAAAATAGTATATACATACTAATATGTTTAGTAATAAATAGTTCACACATATATATGCTAATACATGCAAATTAATATATAATATTATTAATTATATTATAAGTATTTATTTACTCATAATACATGTATACAATATATATTATTGACATATATATGTTAATGAATTCTTTTTTTTTTTCTTTGTGTAAGAATATTATTCTTGTGTATTTCTTTGTATATCTATATCTATATATACATTAATAAATTAATGTTCAATTATATGTGTTAATGCAAATTCTGTAGGGTACTGTTATCTAGACATGAGTGATGGTCTCTGAACAGTCAAGCAATCTATTTCGACCTAACAGATGTTTGGGGTGGAACATGCAACCAAGTAGCACACGTCAGGCTAGCTGAGGGAGTCCTTAGCTAAGACCTTCCGATGGTTAAGTCAGTCACTAGGTTTGGGATATGAGAAAATGGGCAGAGTAACAGCTTAATTGAGAATGTTATTATTACCATTTTACTGAGGAGATTGAGCATTAATAGTGTATCCTTATGAATGAAAAGATGAAATTCGCTTCGTTGGGCTTCTTGCATAAATCTTGCAAGTAGGGATAGTTTCAGTCATTTCGACCTAAGCCCACGCTTCGCAACTATTGATTGTGCAGGCTACTAAGCTAAACGGAGGGGGAGGCCACACCGCCATTAATACGGAGACCACCACATTAATGGCGGAGGTGACACATCGTCATAGCAATAAATGCAGATGAACGAGTGGTTGAGGCGTATTTAATGCAGCGAATGGGGCAGTGCAGACTGCCATCATTAATCACTAAACCCTTGTCTTCGCTTCAGTTAGGGTAGAGGTCGAACGAGTCAACCTCAATGGTTAATCCGATATGAGGGCCTCTAAACTATTCGATCGAGAAATGCCTAATAACCTGGTCGAATAGGAGTGATACTGTTTGACCTCATGGTCGAACCTGTGCTTGGTTGCGTTTCATAGGCCTTACGAGCCCTAATGGGCTGGTTTATATCATGAGTCCCCCCCACTCCATAGTCCGACCTTAAGAAGGTGGGAGTTTGGAGTCATTTCTCTAAATTCTCGACGAGAATGGCGCTCGTGGGAGAGATAATTTTAAATCTTGACGAGAGGGATGTTGGCGGGAACCGTTTATTGACGGTTACATAGATATTTATGCAAAGCAACCGATGGTTACGCATTGAATAACCGGTTGCAGTTACTTTAGCTGGTTGGGATTCTAAGGTACTAATAAATAGTGGATTTTTACTAGCCATTTTTACTTTTACCGCAAAAGCTTTGAGGTTGAGCAAGAAGGGTTCAACTTGCATCTTGATCTTTATGCGTCACTTCGTGTAAAGTTTTTGTAAGTTTTTCTGCTGTATTCTCGATTTTACTAAGTATTAAAGTATTAGAACTTCATAATGTCCTCTGTTAGTTCGGACTTCGAGGCTACCCTTCTGCTTTGAATAGTGAGGCCGAGTCGAGTGAGACCTTGAGTGAGAGGTCAAATAGCCCTGATAAGAGGGAAATGGTTGTGGATGGAAGAGATAAGGGTGCGGGACCCTCTAATTCTGTGGTCGAGGATGTGGATGGAACTGGACCTTCAGGCCAAGGTGGGGATAAGGAAGAAATAGCAATAGAAGAAATACCTAGGTTGAGGGGTCAATTGTTCACAATGCCCATTATAGTAATATTGTATCGATAGTTTCGTCAAATAACTTGGTGTCGACACGGGGGAAATATCATGTTCCGAATAGATTTGAATTGATACAACCCTAATAGGATCCACACCCCTCCAGATGGCTGCATTACTGTTTTTTAGAATGCCATGAAATGTGGCTTGAAGTTTCCATTAGCCGACCCTATAGTCGACCTGCTGAAGGGTTTGCAGGTTTGCATGACCTAGCTTCTTCCCAACTGTTTTGCTCTTATGTATAGCTTTGTGGTGTTAATGGGTATTGTTGAGGAGGCAACTTCATGGGCCAATTTTAGCCATCCTTTTCATTTATCCATGTCTCGAAAGTCGGGATTGGCTGGGAAGTTGTGTTTTTACTATTTAACTGTGCGACCCCATAGGAAGGTTTTTAGGACTTTGTCGTCGTCACATGGTCAAAAATGGAAGGAGCACTATTTTTATGTTCGACCTTCTACTGGGGTTGAATTCCATATTCCAAGGGGATGGATGAAGGGTAGGGTCGAGTTGGATGTCATTGAGAATCCCTCATGGAGCAATATTTTTGTTCGAGATCTACTCGAATTTGGTGAGATGGATGCCTTGATGTTCTTACAAAAGAGGAATTTGGTTCTAGCGGGGCTGTCGACCGCTGCTTTGAGGTTGCACATGAGTGCTCATCTAGGTAGAGACTGACTCCCCAAATGGTGTTAAATATTGCTATATATAGCTATTTGTTTTAAAAGAAATTTTTTTCTTTTTTCAGGTCGAT
This sequence comes from Jacaranda mimosifolia, assembly GCA_018894105.1. Lineage (NCBI taxonomy): Eukaryota > Viridiplantae > Streptophyta > Magnoliopsida > Lamiales > Bignoniaceae > Jacaranda > Jacaranda mimosifolia. The sequence continues at coordinate 1,114,537 of CM032131.1, read as the reverse complement.
CAATCATGAATCGTGCTCGGCAGATCGCTATGAAGAAACAACAAGAGGCGCAGCAGCGCAGAGAAACGGCGGTGGCTCATCAAGCGGCATAGAGTGCTGGGCAGGTTGTTGGGGTAGCGTAGGCGGGACAAGAGGTATCAACTCCGGTTGTACAGAGTGGGGGTATGACCAGCAGCTCGCCCTAGCCAAAAAGGAAGGCCGTCGAAACTACAGCCGAGGCCTCCACAAAGAAGGCCGCGATCAAAAAGGGAAAGAAGCAACTGGAAAAAAGCGTACGCCCTCATTCTCTTAGATCAATTGTGTTATTCTATTTTTCAAGTCGGCCAGTGGGGGTACAACCTCCAACGTCAGTTCGAACTCTGCGAGACCAGTCGACTGGGGTTGGAGGAAAAATACGCCTAGCTAGAGAAGGAGCACAACGACTTGTCAAAGACTAAAGTTCAGTTACTAGAGTTGAGGATGGCTGAACTAATAAAATAGTTGGAGGAAAAAGATGCATAATTGTTAGCCGCGGTGGAGAGGAAGAGTCGCGTTGAAGAACAGCTCAAAAAGATGGTTACAAGCATCCAAGAGGCCTCAGACTCTGGTCAGGCATACGGTTATGATAGTGCATTAAGATACACTCAAGTTGAATTTTTCAAAGCTTTGCCAGGGATCCGCAAAGAAGTCGTTCAGCAATTCATGCTTACGTCGGCTTTTATTGAAGCGGGTGTCGCATTTAGTATGGATGACGCTCAAGAGGCGTTGGACCGCGCCATCAAGCAATTGGAGTTCCTTGTATACGAGCTCCAACCAGAGGATAAGGCAAAACTTACCATTTACAAAGATGACAAGCTACAAGATTTTGATGATAATGTTACAATTGAAAGAAACATAGTGGTTTCTCCTCCTCTTCCCCAGGTGGCAGCTATGGGCGCTGAATTCGAATTTGCTGGGGAATTTACCTTGGGGATCAAAAATAATGAGGTGAATATGGAAAATTACTTCCCAACTAGAGGCCGAGTATTTCTGATAGAAGGCTCAGGACCTTCCCAACTAGCATGTCTCAGTCAGCCTAGAATCGCAGAACAGAAGGTCAAGGGCCCACCTTTAAGTGGTTGAATGGGTTCTACAGAGGAACTCTTTAAGACAGTGGAAAAGGTTACTTCAGAAGTTGAGAGTTGTCAAGGAGAAGCTGCGGGGTCAAGCTAATGCCCAATATTATTATTTGTGATGTAAGGTCTCGGGGGCTCTTGAACAACGCTTTCTTTTAATAAAGTATTGGGTCAATTTGATCCTCCATTTTTGTGAATTGCTTGCTGCTTTATACATTTCTCGAATGACGTCTTCATTTAATTATAAGTTCAATCTCATAGTTGCTTCTTAAAAGTTCATAAGAATATATATTGACTGTGGGGTCGACAAAACCATCATATGGGGACCGATTCAGCCCATGAGAAACATGCGACTATATGGTCTTGCTATAATCGTGCAATAAGGTAAAGTGTTTTCTGTACAAAGCAGTCTACACATAGAATTTTTTGAGATTGATAGCATTCCATGGCCTTGGTAATTCATTTCCTGACATGTCGGCCAATCGATATGAGTTATGCTTCGCTATCTTCACCACAGAGTATGGACCTTCCCATCTTGGGTCGAATTTGCCAATTTTTCGGAAGACTTCATTCTTTTTCAGAACGAGGTCACCTATTTTAAAGGACCTGGGCTTTACTCCTTTGTCATAATCTTTGGCCATGATGGATCTATATCTTTACATTTTCATATAGGCTTGCTATCAAAGTTCATTGATCAATTCCAAGTCGGTGGTCTCTCTTTTTGCTTTGTTCCTGATCGGATTGTAATGTATGATTCGAGTTGTGTGTTGAATTAATTCTGTAGGTATTACGGCTTCTGATCCATACACCAAACTATAAGGGCTCTGTTCCGTGGGCATTCTCAAAGTAGTACGATAAGCCCATAGGACCCTTGGTAGATCATCTGCCCAACTTGCCTTAGAACCTTCCAACCTAGCCTTGATATGATCGAGTACAGTCCTATTAGTGACCTCATTTTGACTATTAGCTTGTGGATTTCCTACTAAGGTAAAATGTTGCTTACTCCCGAGGCTCTCTCACTATTCCCTAGTCCGTTTACTTTGGAATTGAGTACCATTGTCGGATATAAGGACCTTAGGCAGGCTGAAATGACAAATAACATTTTCCCACAAGAAACTCCTTATCACCGCATCAGTGATCTTAGGCATAGCTTCTACCTTGACCCACTTGGTGAAATATTCGACTGCCACGATCATATATTTCCTTTGCCTAGTAGATATTGGAAAGAACCCCATAATGTCGACCCCCCATTGGTCGAATGTCCAGGTGATTTACATAGGTACAAGTGTGGCAGCTGGTTGGTGAGGGACGCTAGCATGAACGGCACCTTTTGGCGAACTCCACTGCATCGTTGGCCAAAGTTGGCAAAAAATATCTACTTCTGATAATTTTATGAGCGAGTGATCGACTTCCTGATTGATTCCCGCAAATACTCGTATAAACATCATGCAAGACTTCTTATGCTTGGTTAGGTGTGAGACATCTCAGGGGAGGTCCGACAACAAATCTTTTGTACAACTGATCAAATTCATCCAAACCAAACTTGGACGCTTGTGCCCTTAGCCTTCGAACCTTGAAGCTCTCATATGGAAACTTTCCTTCCTTGAGGTAAGCCTTAATTTCATCCATCCAGGTTTGACTTGGGGCGTCTATTGCATATAAAGCGCCACATTGGAGGTTAGTAATAGCTGGTCTATCCGATATTAAAAAGGTGATAGATTTGTCCTTAGTACCTTTGGACATGCTAGCAAACTTAGAAAGTGCATCTCTTCTCTCATTTTTCGATCGAGGTACCTAACTTACCGTAAATTTTTCAAATTGTTACTCCAACCCTCTAACTTCATTAAGATAGGCATTCATAGTTACATCTCTTACTTCAAAATTTCCCTCAAATTGTTCCGCGACAAGATGAGAATTAGTAACAGCTGTTAAACTCTTAACCCTTCTATCTAGCGCCATCTTCATTCTAGCAATAAAGCTTCATATTCTGCTTCATTATTGGTGACAAGGTAGTTTAACTTGATAGCAAAATCATATTCTTCCCCTTGGGGGGAGCACAATAATATCCTTGCTCCACCATCCACATTCGTAGCCGATCCGTCAACATGCAAGGACTAGACTAGTGTTTGTGGCTCTTGGATAGATAGCAGGTCGACCTGTTTTGCCACAAAATCTGGTAGCACCGTGGCTTTTATAGCGACCCGTGGCTAAAACTTGAGGTCGAATTTTCCTAATTCGATAGCCCATTTAATCAACCTTCCTAAAGTATCTGGTTTAGAGAGTATCTGTTTCAAATGTTAGTTTGTCAGGACGATAATGGTATGGGATAGAAAATAAGGTCTCAATTTTCTTGCTACCATGACCAGCGCCAAAGCGAACCTCTCTATCTCCAAGTAGTTTATGTTCAAGACCTTGCAAAACTTTACTGATGTAATATATCGGTTTAGTCGCTCCTTCCCGTGTTGATACCAAGACTGAGCTGACGGCGATTGTTGATACAGCTAAATACAAGTTCAAAATTTCCCCAGTCGTGGGCTTGGCTAGGGGGTCGAGAGAGGTACTCTTTGAGTTCAACCAAAGCCTGGTCACATTCTGCTATTCACTGAAACTTCTTTGCATTTCTCAACACTCGAAAGAGGGGCAAGCTCTTATTTGCCAACCGTGCAATAAACCAACCCAAAGTAATGATTTTCCCTACTAGCCTCTAGACATGTTTAATCGTTCGAAGAGGTGCTATATCTTGTATAGCTTGAATTTTCTGGGGATTGGATTCAATTCCCCCCTGACTAACCATATATTCGAGAAACTTTTCTCTTCTCACTCCGAAAGTACATTTAGCTGGATTAAGTTTCATACCAAAGGTATGGAGGATAGAAAAGGTATGGGCGAGGTTGGCCAGATGGTCAGCCTCTTTTTCTGTTTTGACAATCATATCATCGACATATACCTCCATGTATTGACCTATCTCATCTTTAAACATAAAATTAACCAGTTTCTGGTAGGTTGCGCTAGCATTTTTTAATCCAAACAGCGTAACCAAGAAATAGTATAAGCCATTAGGTACCACAAAAGAGGTTTTATCCCGATCCTTGAGAGCCATAAAGATTTGATAATACCCTTAGAATGCATCCATCATGCTTAAATGGTTGCACCCAGCAATAGAATCAACTAATAAGTCTATACGAGGCAGAGGATATGGGTCTTTAGGGCATGCTTTATTAAGATCAGTGAAATCATTTCACATTCTCCATTTTCCTTTATTCTTAGGGACTAAGACTACATTACATAACCAACTAGGATATTGGATCTCGACAATATAGCCGGCTCAAATAGCTTATTGACCTTTTCCTTTATGATCTCAGTCATTTCAGCATTAAAAGTTCCGGTCTTCTGTCGAACTGGCTTGTATGTGAGGTCAACATTAAGGTGGTGTACAATGATTTCAGGATCAATACCCTGCAAGTCGGTAGCCTTCCATGCAAAGACATCAACATTCCTCTGAAGAAAGTCAACGAGCAGGCACTCCATTCAACCCCACAAGAATACTTATACTCAAGTTGTCTTCTCAGGATTCCCTGGTTCTAGCTCGATGGTCTTGAATTCTTTGGCTGGTTCGACCATAGTATCCTTAATTTTCTTCTTCTTATTGAATGGGCCCTCTTCGGGTTTCATTACAGGAGTGTCCCCTGAAGGCTTTAGTTGAGGTTGCACTTTCTGTGAACTGGCTTCGACTGAAACGGTGTAACACCGCCACGTCTCCTTCATGTTGCAAAGAATTTCACCTATTTCTGCTGGCGTGGGAAATTTGATTTTCATATGATACATCGATACAACCGCTCGAAAATTATTTAAAGCCAGTCTGCCGATGATGACATTATAAGCGAAGGGGGAATTAACCACAAGGAAGTTGATCATTAGGGTGCATCTCTTAGGAGCTTTTCCGAAGAAGGTGCTCAAATTGATAAACCCTACCAGAACAATTTTCGATCCCCCAAAACCAACCAAGGGTGTTTTGATAAGTTCAAACTTCAACTTCCCTAGCTGCATCCTGTCAAGTGTAGATAAAAAGATGACATTTGTGGAGCTGCCATTGTTGATCAGCACTTTATGGACCTCAAAGTTTTCGATTTCCACAGAAACTACCAAAGGGCAATCTAGGTTACCCCTCGTACTTTGACCTCTCAAATATTTTAGGTCGGAATCTGAAAAGGAAATGGGCTTGGCGCTGGTGGATAGCTGATAGACTAGCTTAGCATCCGCCACTTGTCAGATTCAAGACATCTCTGCACTTGTTTTCTTGCCGACCTTGAATCTCCTCCAGATGGTCCACTTGCTATAGTGTCAATTACCCCTTTCAAAGGGGGGTGGCACTTCCTATCTTTTGTTTCCCCTTATCTTCTTGTTTAGGACTCGAAGATCGTTCTCTATGGGGAGTCTGGTTGGTTTGAGCCATGGCTTGCAAAACTTTATGATCTACAAACTTCTTGAGATGGCTTTGTCTGATGAGGTACTCAATTTTATCTTGAAGATTGAAACAATCCTTGGTATCATGTCCCTTCTATCGACGAAAGTGACAATACTTCTTTGATTTCTTCATGGCCTCCATCTCTGTGAGCTTTCTGGGCCTCTTCAAGAGGTTTTCATGCTGGATTGCTAACAAGACTTCCTTACGAGTTGTGTTCAGGGGTGCATAATTATGGAAGCGCTTGATAGGAGACCTATGACCTTTATTTTGATGGTTGTCATCTTTCTCCTTTACTCTCTTTTTGTCAAACTCCCCTCCAACAAATTTCATCTTGTTTATCTCCTCTTGTGTTATGTATCTTTCTGCCAAATCAAGGAGCTCATCCATCATATGTGGGCGTTCTCTTACCAACTCTTTAGTACACTCCTTGTGCCTCAATCCCAGAAACAACACATCAATCAGGAACTCAATGCGAGAATTATCGATTATCAAAACCTCAGTATTAAACCTGGAGAAGAAGTCTCTTAAAGTCTCTCATTCATTCTGCCTAACAGTATATAGGTGAGTATGGGGCAATTTGGCTTTTCTTCGGCTGGCGAACTGATGCAAGAACTTATCACAAAGCTAGTCGTAAGAATATACGGACACCGGCTCAAGCTTAATATACCACTCCAACGCCACACCTGAAGAGTGGATACAAATATCTTTGCGTGAATATGGTCACTATGACCGTACAATTGCATCATATGCACGAATTACAGAAGGTGTTCATCGGGTTGGATGGCCCATCATAGCGCGGCAACCTGATAGGAACCTTTGCGTCAAGAGCTATTCTTTCTTCAATGATCTCCTGCAAAAAAGATGATTCTCCTTCACATCGGATTCAGGAAGCAAAATTGGCTTAAGTTCTTTCCAAATTTCTTTTCAAGATTTCCTCAAATCTCTTATTGAGTTGCTAGACCTAATGTGATACCTCCTCTCATTCCTCTCTATCGGCCCTGGATATATCTTGACTGGGATTAGGTCTCAGGTGTTCGATCCGATCGCGCTGTTGGGCTCGATTGGGTCAAACCCACTGGTCCGCAAAATCAGCAATTTCTTCCCACAAAAATGATGAGGCTAACTGCAGGGGAAACGGTCGGGGCTTAACTCATGCCTGCTGGGGATGGTGTATCTCATTCCTAGTACGATCCTCCATAGGGAATTGTTCTTCTTGATGTGTCGAATTGGGAGTAACACTCACAGCTGGTGCCGGTAAGTTATTATGCCTCTGCAATACGACATACAATTGAGCTGAGATCTGGTCGCTGATCATCTGCATAAGTTGGGGAATAGTTAAATTGACCACTTGCTCCGTTTGAGAACTAGGACCACCCATCTCTTGTATGGGTTGCTCTTGTGGCGACAAGGATGGTAGATGAGGGTGAGCGATGATCATTTTGCCTTTTGGAAGTGGTTTCCCTAGTTTCTACTATTTTTAGTTGTAAATTCCTTTCCCACAGATGGCGCCAATATGTTAATGCAAATTCTATGGGGTACTGTTATCTCGACTTAAGTGATGGTCTCTAAACAGTCAAGCAGTCTATTTCAACTTGACAAATGTTTGGGGTGGAACCTGCAACCAAGTAGCACACGTCAGGCTAGCCGAGAGGTCCTCAGCTAAGACCCTCTAATGGTTAAGTCAGTCACTAGGTTTGGGATATAAGAAAATGGGCAGAGTAACAACATAATTGAGAATATTTTTTTTATCGTTTTACTGAGGGGATCGAGCATTTATAGTGTATGCTTACGGATGAAAAGACAAAACTCACTTCGCTAGGCTTCTTACATAAATCCTACAAGTAGAGATAGTTTCGGTCATTTCAACCTAAGCCCATGCTTTGTAACTGTTGATTACGTAGGCTACTAAGCTAAGCGGAGGGGGAGGCCACACCACCATCAATACGGAGACCACCACATTAATGGCGGAGGTGACACACCCTCACAGCAATAAATATGGATGGACTGGTGGTTGAGGCACATTTAATGGGGCGAATGGGGTAGTGCAGACCGCCATCATTAATCACTAAACCTTTAACTTCACTTCAGTTAGGGTTGAGGCCGAATGAGTCGGCCTCAATAGTTAATCTGATATAAGGGCCTCTAAACTATTCGATTGAGAAAGGCCCAATAACTTGGTCGAATAGAAGTGATACTGTTCGACCTCATGGTTGAACCCACACTTGGTTGCGCTTAATGTGCCTTATGAGCCTATATTAATAGGCCGTACGAGCCCTAATGGGCTGGTCTATATCAATATAGATATTATATAGAAATATTTAGTGGTTATATATTTATATATGTACATATATTTTTATATTTTTCATATATACATACATTATTATCAAAAACTTATATATATATATATATATAACAAACATAATATTTTATTACTTATATAGGTGTGACATAAAAATAAGCTTTCCTATTACAAGAATATGCAAAAAATAAAATTTTATATTTGTAACTGTTTATTGATTGTGTAACCATTTATTGATTGAAAAATGCGGTCATTAATTAGCAATGACTGCATCAATGACTGAAAGAAAATTTAGTTATAAATTAATGACTGAAAAATAATTCAGTCATTAATTAGTGACCGCTTTATACGGTCACTAATATTAGTGATTAAAAAAAGAATTCAGTCACTAATTAGTGACCAAATTAGTGACCGCTTTGTATGGTCACTAATATTAATGACTCAAAAAGTAGTTCGGCCACTGATTGGTCACTAATTTTTTTAAAATATTATATCTAAATTGGTCACTAATTGGTCATTCAACGGTCACTAATCGCTCAATTGGTCTCCAAAATTCAGTCACTAAAGCTCATTCCAATATTAACCCCTACCTATAATTCCCTATATAAAAAAATCTCCTTTAAAGGACCATGTGACAAAGTATAACCTCTAAATAACTTACTCATCATGGAGTAGAAATAAAAATACGAATTGTTAAATACTTTTCTGAACTTACATAATGCTTGGAAGCTTTCTAAGTTCACTGAAGGTCCTAACTCATCAAACTTTGCATGAATGAGTTGAGTACAGAGTAGTTTATATGGAGCCCAAACTCCTAAATTATCTCGACAAGTAGAGACGATGAAGAAAAATAGTGAACCTACTAAGGAATACACCATTTAAATGGTTGGCCAAGATGAGGAGCTTATGAAATAGCAATACAATGATCCAAAATCATTGGAGCAATGCTAGACGATTGGGGGGGGGGCTCCAACAAGGTTTAATACAACTCAGCTTCGACTATTTATTCTCACCTATAACAAGCTTAAAAAGGAAAGAGCTTGCAACAACACTAAACATTAAAAAGATGAAAATCGTAGCAAAAACTATAGCATCCTATCTATATATTTACAAGACAAAAATAAAAGAAAAAGGCTACACCTAAGGACACAACAGATAAACTCCATGAAGTGAAAGTCTGTCGATGCAGACTAGTAAGGAGAGGCTAGCTGACCCGGATGCCTTGTAGTTCATCAAGGTCATGTTAAGGGTCATGCTATAGGGTCGATCGGTCACCCCTCACTAACCTGCATCGACAGACTTGCACTTCATAGAGTGGGGCACCTTGGATGGGCGCCTGTAGGGGATTACCCTTAGGCACATGCGGTATGCATAGGTTGGTTTGAAATCATGAGGGACGTCCTCCGTATAGTATTGCAACATACATCCATCTAGGACTTATTGAACTTTGAAGAGTCTTATAGTAGGAGGGAAATTAACAATTCGTCTTCATCATCTAGTTTTGATTCTAAAAAGGAGAGTTCTTTTGATGAGGAGTCAAAGAGTACTCATGTTGTGGATGGTAGTTTTGCAAATGCGGCATAAATTAAGTGTTTACTCAAACAAGAGGAGTTAGATATATTTAAAGCATAGAATTTGTATCTCTAACGATTTAAGTTCATCATTCCTTATCCTTAAGACAACATAATGTAACTTCCTAAAGGTACTTTACTATCTATAGTAGTTACTTTTCTTGTAGGTTTTCTCTTCCTACAAACCCTCTTTTGTTAGATACAACGTGAAGTTACAACATATGTCTGAGCCAATTTGTGCATAATTTTTTTGCGTCTTTAGATAACGTTTGAGTGAGTTGGGTTTGCCAATATATTTAGACAATTACCACACTCTACTTAGGGTGCACAAAGTGACGAACAAGCTATTCTTCCATTTATTTCCCAAGCCAAATAGTAAGTTTTTGTGTGGGTTACCTTTGTCGAGAGGTCCTTAGAAGTACAGGTTCTTCGTTTACTCGAGATGAAAGTTGGAATGTTTCTTAAAAGTGGAGTAGTTTCTTTCTTTGATTCGTCCTAATAAAGTTTAATGCGATCTTTGCGTGAGTTTTATTCATTTTGATTTTACCTATATGTTTCCTACTGGTACTCAGCATATTTTGCTTTTGGACTTGTGGTTTCTACTTGGTGTATATATTTGCTTCTTTCATGCTTCTGCATGTTATTTGTGTTTTGATTTTATTTTTCTTCTATTCTTTGGCAAAAAAATAGATTGATTTTGCTAGGTTCGTGCTTAGAGAGCAAAAGGAGGAACACATGAGAGACATTGTAGAGTTGCGTTATAGGAAAATGTCAGTGTGTTTGGCGTCCGTTTGAGCTCCTCGAGTCAACAGTCAAGCAAAGAGCGTGCTCCACTGGTACCAATGACATGCGGCCTATTGTGGAGATGAGGTTGGGGTATTGTCTTCCGATCTTACTAGAAAGCGCGCTTGTAGATCCACTAATTCTCTACAGTCTACTTGTCCTTTTCATGTTAGAGAAGGCAAGGGACTTTTTCGTTGTGGTTTGCGGTAGAATTGTAGGGTAGATTTCCACTAGGAGATGGATAACACCACTTTTAGTGTTGAAAGCATGTGGAACATAGTGAGTGAGTATGATCAAGGGAAGTTAGAGTTATTCTCCTCTTCTCAGTTGGTTGAGATAGTTGCTGGCAATTTTGTTCGGGTATGAGTTTATTTCATTACTTTGATTTACTTTCATCATTGTTCTTCTCCTTTGTAACTTTGTAGTGATTCCTTATTCTTAAGCATTTTTTAGAGCGTATACATTGAACAAACATCTAGCTAAGTAGAGGAAACTTTGGCTATGGTAAAATGACTTGAGGAAGATAGACAAAACAATTAAGTAATGGAGTCAGAAGAAGGAGAAGCTAGCCAAATTACTTAAAGAGCATCAGTGCTTAAAGGCAAGCTACATGGAAAGGCAAAGAGGGGGAGAAATTATAGACTCTTCTGCTGGAAGGATCCTCATAAATACTAACCAAGATGGTCAAAGAATTTAAAAATTCTGACAAGTTTTTTAAGGTGATTGGGGCAAAGGCAATGATGATCTACAAGCAGACTATTTAGAGCTTGTTAACCCTTTTGATGATTTACATTGTTTTGATCATGACAAAATTATTCCTTGAATTATGCACTGAATAGCATGCATATTATCTGCTGGAATCTATATATATGTTGTCTGCTGGAATCTGTCATGCACTGGAATTTACTTTCCATAAATAAAAGATCTCCTGTATATTATAGTTTGATTTGCATCTTTGTAACTTAGGAAAGAAATCATATCATGCTGCAATTATTGTATCATCCGCTGTTAGGTGATTTCTAAATGCCTCCTGGTCTATTTTTGATGATGAAGGGGGAGGGAATACGAAACTTGATACTTTCCATTGTTTGTTGTTTGTTGCTGCTGGAAGTTTGCTCTTGCTATTCCAAAATTTTAAAGGAACTAAAAACTTTTTTTTGGGCCTGTAATAACTTATCATGGATGATTACTCTTTTTACTACTTGGGCATGCCTAATGATTCAATATATTATATCTGCTGGTATCTGTTGCTTGCCTGGTATTTTCTTGAGTATATGAATAGGAGCACTAATCACTCCAGACAAAGGGAGCACAAACTAGCAAAACCAGGCACATATATAGGGGGAGTTCAGGTGATATCTTTCCATTCTACTAAAAAAATTTCATCATCAAAAAGAGGGAGATTGTTAACCCATTTGATGATTTACATTATTTTGATCATGAAAAAATTATTCTTTGAATTATATGCTAAATAGCATGCATATTATCTGCTGGAATCTATTTATATGTTATCTGATGGAATCTATCATGCGCTGGAATTTACTTTTTATAAATAAAAGATCTCTTGTATATTATAGTTTGATTTGCATCTTTATAACTTAGGAAAGAAATCACATCATGCTGCAATTATTGAATCATCTGTTTTTTAAGGTATAAATGCATGATTAGCAAAGTTAACTTGTTTCCTTACTTAATTCCAATGGATTCTTGCTTTAATGAGAACTTATAGCCGTTGGACAAAAGCATATAAAAGTGAAATTATACAACATTTTTAGAAGTGGAGAGAACTTTGTTAAGTGTATTGAGAAGTTGTGTGATGCTCTCTTACACGTTCTTGTGCTTAACAGTTTCCAATTCCTTGCTCTACGTGTGATTTTGAAGGACCTTGTGGTAAGGAAGGTCAAGTGGAGCTTGCCTTCGATGGACCTTAGGAAGATGAGGACAAGGCAGTTTGTATCTCGAAGGACCTAGTAGTGAAAAGGAATGGGAGTCGTACCTACTCTCAAGGGACCCCGTAAAGAGAACAAATCGGCGCTTGGTTGCTCGAAGAACCTCTCGATGAATAAACTAGTAGGGCGGTACTGTCTAGAACTTTACGGAGTGGCAGCAACTAGTACATCAGTCCACAGAGGTTGTGCAAGTGAATTTAGTAGAAGTTCCCCCAGACCTATTCACAAGTGGCTGGTTTCATAGTGCTCTGGAACTTGCCTAATTTGGTCTGGGATTTCGGTGTAGCTCTTTGTGAAGAGCTGGTTTTTCACCTTGCTAGGGTGTTTCTACACCTTAAACTTTTCTTACTGTCAAATTACTGTTTTATTTGTAAAAAATATCCTTATAGACTCATTAATTTGACAGGTTTAAAATCACAAATGAAAGCTTAGGTAGAAGACGTCGGCTTGCCGAACCTGTATAAATACCAGTATTTTATTACTTCTATTTTACTGTTTTTCTTATCACTGGTCTAACTTGTATCTTAACTGGTACTTGTAAATTCCAGTTAGTAACTAAAACTATTTTCTGCAAAAGAATTAAACAATTTTTGAAAGGACAAAAAGTATTTTGAGTGATAAACTTCTGTTGTATTAAAATCTCTTAAGCCTAATTCACCCCTCCTCTTAGGCATATAATCACTCATAATTGGCATCGGAGCATTAGTTCTCTATTTTTTGGTGTAGCTACTAGAGTAAAAAATCCTATGGCCACTAATACTCTTGATGTCTTTGCAAAAGGGCAATTGCACAACCGGCCTCCATTATTTGATGGTTCCAATTATGCTACGTGGAAAAATCGGATGCAGGAATACATAATTGCCCTGGATTTTAATTTATGGGATGTGGTTAGTGAAGAGCCAACTATTCCAACCAAATTAGTTGACGGACAGACGGTTCCAAAGGAGAGACGTGAATTTACCAATAATGATAAAAAGGTCATCTCAATAAATGTGAAAGCCAAAAATATTCTATCATGTGATCTCACCAAGGAAGAGTACAATCGAGTTAGTACATATGCTACATCAAAGTAAATATGGGAAATATTACAAGTGACCCACGAAGGTACCAGTCAGGTTCGACATGAGATGATTGCTCTTCTCATTCACAAGTGTGAAATGTTCCAGATGAAACTTGATGAGACCATAATTCTGATGTATGCGCGTACGTGCGCTTCATGGAAAATATAAATCCTATGCTCGCACTCGGTAGACCATAAATAAAGATGAGCGAGTCTGGAAGATTCTCATATTGCTTCCAAAGGAATGGACACCAAAAGTTACTGCCATTCAGGAAGCTCGTGATTTTAGTAGAATGACCATGGGTAAATTGATTGGATCTCTCACATCCCATGAGATGACACTACTAAATAAAGAAAAAGGTTCAGAAACAAAGGTAAAAAAGAACATTACTTTTAATACTAGTCATGATTCAGACTTAGAACTCCAAGAAGATCAGTCCGAAACTTGATGAAACTGGCTAGAACACAGCAGGTCAAAATTGAAAAGAACCAGTCCGAAAACTCCAAATGCCGAGCCACTTCGCTATTACGAATGCAATAAAATCGAACATAGAAAGCCAGACTGTCCCCGATTGAAGATATATGCAAAATAAGCCAAAGCTAAGGTGAGACGAATCCTATAGTGAGAAATTTGACAATGAAAAGAATTGCTTCATGGTAAATCAAGTAAGAATCTCTTCATATTCTGATTGTGATTCAAGTGATGAAATTGATATTGATGAGGATGTGCAAAAATTGCTTAAATTTTATGAAATTCGTGTCCAAATGCTTGTTGATAAAAATAAAAATTTGCAAGAAAAAATGGACTATTTGCAAGAAGAGTTGGAGAGGGCTCATAAAGATAAATTTGACATGCAAATGGCCAAAAATAGAGAGACCCGTCATGTTAAATGCAAGAGGAAAATAAATGAATGGCTCATCGAAGAGAATAATTTCTTGAAAAAACAAGTTGAAAATATAAGTTGTGAAATCAAAGGAAAAATGATTGTTGATGAGTGCTTGCATGTTGAGGATAATCTAGGTGAACGTTCCAAAAGTGCCAATCACACACATATGCAAGCTCCACCTAGACATAATGGTAAGAAGGATCGAAATTTCAAAAATTGCATGAACCAGAGAAAAGCCAAAGCGGTTTCTACTGCTTCCAGAATGAATTACAAACAAGTTCAAAAAACATACTTTACTTGTGGTAGATCTGGTCATGTAAATTATAGATATCCGATTGAAAAACTTATTGGTATCAAGTTTGTTTGGGTAAGAAAGTTATCTCCTACTAACCATGAAGGACCCAACTTAGTTTGGGGACCTAAAACAAACTGATTTCTTATAGGTACATGCCAAGGAACATTCCCGAAAACAGAAGTGGTACTTGGATAGTGGATGTTCCTGGTATATGACGGGGTATGCGTCCATGTTTCTTAAGCTTAATGATTGTTTTGTAGGAAATATTCTCTATGTAGACAATACAAAAAGATGCATAATAGGTAAAGGTACTATTGATAAGTAGACTGATACTTCCATTAATAACGTATGGCTTGTTGAAGGCCTTAAGCATAACTTGCTTAGTATCAGTCAACTATGCAATGAAAGTTATGAGGTTAAATACCATCCTTCCCACTGTGTTATCAAGCAAAATTAGAAACTGGTTTTTAGTGCTACCAAGGATGGAAATGTTTATTATATAACCCTTAATGATTTAACTTGTCAAAATGTAGAGTGTTTAGCTGTTTTAGATAAAGAATGCTGGAAATGGCACAAGAGAATGCATCATGTAAACATGAAACTTATATCATATCTCACAAAGAAAGATCTTTTCAAAGGGGTACCCAAGTTAAACTTCTTCAAGGATAGGATGTGTGATACATGCCGAAATGAGAAGCAAATCCGAATATCTTTCAAATCAAAGAATGAGGCCACAACTTCCAGGCCACTGAAACTTCTGCACATTAATCTATTCGGACCTATGACAACCGCTTCCTTTGGAATTAAAAGATACGTGTTTGTCATAGTAGATGATTATACTTGTGTTACGTGGGTTCTATTCATTGCTCATAAAAATAATGCTTTAAATGGTTTCATTCCACTCACTAAAAGGCTTTAAAATGAAAAGGGTTATTTCATTAAGAAAATTTGAAGTGACCATGGAACTGAGTTTGATAAAATAAACTTTACTTTGTTTTGTGAAGAACATGGCTACATTCATGATTTTTCTACTCCTAAGACTCCTCAGCAAAACAGGGTAGTTGAAAGGAAAAATTGGATTTTGCAAGAAATAGCTAAAACTATGCTAAATGAATATGATATTCCAAAATCCTTTTGGGGTGAAGTTGTGAACACGGCTTGTTATGTGTCAAATCGTGTCTTCTTAAGACCACTTTTGAGGAAAACCTTATATGAATTGTGGCATGGTAAATTTCCAAACATTTCCTATTTCCATGTCTTTGGTTGCAAATGTTACATTCTTAATGATAGAGACTATTTGACAAAGTTTGATTTCAAAGTTGATGAGCTATCTTTGTTGGTTACTTAATGCATAGTAAAGCCTATCGTATCTTTAACAAAAGGAAAAGAATTGTTCAAGAATCCATGCTTGTTACATTTGATGAAGCTAAACCATCTTATGCCAAGGGAACCTTGACCAAAAAAGTTGCAAGATTCGAAGAACTAGTCAAGATTCCTGAGCCATCAACATCAAATCAAGAGGAATCGGAATCATTTGAGGAAACAAATCCCACTGATGAACTTGATTCCAGCGAGTCAGTAGAGAGGGCTGGACAAAGAACTATAAAGTTCAAACATACTTGCAGTCACCTTACTGATAAAATCATTGGAGATCCATAAGCTGGAATAACTACCAGATCCAAGACCAAACAAGTTCCACCAGATGAATCCAATTGTGCCCTCATTTCAATGATTGAACTTAAGGATATCAAAGAGGCACCAAAACATCTATTCTAGATTAATGCAATGAAGGAAGAACTTACTCAGTTTGAAAAGAATGAAGTCCGAAACCTAGTAGAACAACCATCAGATCATCCAGATGTTTGTATCAAGTGAGTGTTCAAAAATAAACTAAATAAAATTGATAAAGTTACCAGGAATAAAGCCAGACTGGTAGCAAAAAGCTACAGTCAGCAAGAAGGCATTGATTACGATGAAACATTTGCTCCAGTTGTAAAGTTAGAATCAATTATAATGCTTCTTGCATTTGCATCTCATAAAAAGTTTATGCTCTATCAAATGGACGTAAAAAGTGCTTTTCTAAACGAATTCATAAAAGAAGAAATTTATGTAGAGCAACCACCTGGTTTCGAAAATCAAAGTTGTTCTCATCATGTTTTTAAATTAACAAAGGCTTTATATAAATTAAAAACAAGTTACTAGGGCCTGGTATGATTGTTTGAGCAACTTTATCATAAATAATAGTTTTTCTATTGGAATATTAGATACCACACTGTTCACTAAGCACCAAGAAAATGGTTCTCTTATTATTCAAATATATGTTGATGATATTATGTTTGGTGCTACTAATGATCTACTTTTTCAAGAGTTTACTGAGAAAATGAAACATGAATTTGAAATGAGCTTAATGGGATAGCTCAATTTCTTCTTGGGACTTCAAGTGAAGCAAATTCAGAAAGGGACATTCATCTCTCAAGAAAGGTATACAAAAAAGCTTCTAAAGAAGTTTAGAATGAGTGAATGCAACCCTGCAACCACTCCCCTAAATACAAATACCAGACTGAAACTTGATGAGGACGGTAAGAATGTAGACGAAAAGGTCTAGCGAGGTATGATTGGCAACTTACTCTATTTAACTACTAACCATCCAGATATTATGTTTTCAATATGCCTGTGTGCTAGATTCCAGTCCAATCCTAAGGAATCCCATTTAAATTGTGTGAAAAGAATATTGAGATATCTTAAGGGAACATCAAACTATGGCTTATGGTATCTACATTCTAATCCTTTAATTTCATAAGCTATTCTGATGCGAATTATACTGGTTGCCAGATAGACAGGAAAAGTACCAGTGGTGATTGTCAATTGCTGGAAAATTGCCTGGTCTCATGGTGCAGTAAAAAGCAAAGTGTAGTTGCATTATCCACAACTGAAGCAGAATACATGGCCTTGGGCAATTGTTGCACCCAAGCATTATAGATGAAACGCATATTACATGATTTTGGTATTAATGTGCCTTGCGTGCCTATTTTATGTTATAGTTCTAGTGCTATTAGCATTGCCAAAAATTTAGTTTTGCACTCGCGCACAAAAATATATTGAGATCAAACATCTTTCTTGTGTGATCATTTGATAAAAGTGATATTTCAATTTATTTTGTTTCCATTGAGAATCAACTTGCAGATATTTTTACCAAAGCTTTGGAAGAAAAGAAATTTGCATACATAAGAAAATATTTGAGAATTAGATCAAAATTTAATTTTGGTGGGATTTGCTAACTTGTTTAAACTTAGCAATTATTCTTTCTTAAAAACCGCATGATGATCATCCCCTATTACCAAATTTATTTGACAGAATTTTTGGCCATTATGATTAAAACTGATCAACTTTCCAAAATCACTCCTTTCAAGATCTTCCCTTATTTCTAAAAGTGATTTATTTCTCCCTCACGCGCAAAAAACCTCTCACTCGTGTCTCCATCTTCCTCGTGAAAACCTCTGCTGCAAATTTTTTTTAATCTGTAATCTTCTCCAAAATGCCGAAGAAAGGTAATGCCCAAACAAATGGGCCTTCAACTTCAAAGAAAAAGAAAGTTCCCTCTTTTTCCTCTCAAAGTATCAGAAGCCCCTCTTCTGCTCAAATGGTACAACAACTCCAGCTCTAATGATGAAAAATCATCCTCCTCTAATAAACACGAGTTCATAGGGTCTAAAGAACCTGGTAATAAGGACACCCCCATAAGTTCTCTTGAAAAACCAAGCAGTTCAAATAAGGGAATGTCAAGCCCTAGGTCATCAGCTCCAGTTAACCCTGAAGAAATTTCTGACTGGAACTTTGGTAAGGTTCCTTCCTCTCTCAAGCTCTATTCTACTGAGGCTGAAAATTATTTTCATTAGAAAACTTTTGGGCGGAATCTAAACAGGGGAAGAGCAGTAGATTTTAATTCATTACCCAAATCTCCTACAATTGATCTTGTCTACAAAATGAAATGGGATAATTTTATAAAGTTAGATAAAAGATCTTATCCCTAGGTGGTGAAGCTAGTCTATTCAAATTTTACTTTCATTGAGTCTGAAATGATATTTTTGTTGAGTCCTATGTTCTTGGAAAAAATGATTGTGCTTCCTTCCTCCAAAGTGAATTTTATATTCGATCTCCCTGATGATGGAACTAAGTTCTTTAACTTTGGAGATTTGTCTAAAGCTGAAGTTTCTTATGACGAAATCATAAAACTGTTTTTGGGTGGTAAGCAATTTGCTTTATCTAGTGGGGCTGCCTTAAACAAACTGAAATTGAATAAATTTTGCTCCACAAAATGCTTAGTTGTACTGTGTTTTCATCTCCAGTATCTAGTGGCGATTACTGCACTAATCTTAATACCATGAGTCTTTATGTGATGGCTAAGGCTATTAACAAGAACTAGTTAAAATTGGCATCATAATTCTGAAATATATGGTCTGCTCCTTCTCCCTTCGAGCCAAGAATCTTCCTTTCTCTATGATCCTCACCTACATCTTTAAATATGAGGGTATTTTCTTACCGGAAGCCTGTATTGAGGGGAAGCGTGACCATAAAGTCTTGGACCTCGCCAGCCTTAGGAAAATGAGGATTTAGTACACTGAGAATGATGGGTGGTTTAGAGGAGTTGGTAGAACTCCTAGTAGCATTAAGCTTCTCCCCCACAAATCTGAACTTCCAATTTCCATTAGTCTAAGTCCGAAGAATCCAGCCCTGCTCGACCCACTCCGATTAAAATGCCAAGAAAGACTCAAGAGAAAGTCAATAAAGTTGATGTAGGTCTTAAGGCTAAGATAGATGACCTTAACAAAACTGTGAAACTCTTGCAGGTCATCTAGAAACACTTGTTGATTCAGTGGACTACAAGTTAGAATATCTTCTTTGCATGTCCAGTCGCACTCATGCTAGTGTGATTCAACTGAAAGAAAAAGTTAGGGCATTTCTAAATGCCTCCTAATCTGCTTTTGATGATGAAGGATGAGGGAATATGAAATTTGATGCTTTCTGCTTTTTGCTGTTTGCTGCTGCCGGAACTTGAATTTTGATGGAACTAAAAAGAAATTTTAGGCCTGTAATAACTTATTACTCTGATTACTTTTTACTTTCATTTTGGACCTGTGATAACTTATCATGGATGATTACTCTTTTTACTGCTTGGGCATTCCTAATGATTCAATATATTATATCTGCTGGTATATGTTGCTTGCCAGATATTTTCTTGAATATATAAACAAGAGAAGCACCAATCACTCCAGACAGGGGGAGTACAAACTAGCAGAACCAAGCACATATATAGGGGGAGTTCAGGTGATATCTTTTGACTCTACTCAAATTTTGTCATCATCAAAAAGGGGGAGATTATTAACCCATTTGATGATTTACATTATTTTGATCATGACAAAATTATTCTTTGAATTATGCACTAAATAGCATGCAAATTATCTGTTGGAATCTATTTATATGTCGTATGCTGGATTCTATCATGTGCTGGAATTTACTTTCCATAAATAAAAGATCTCCTACAGATTATAGTTTGATCTGCATCTTTGCAACTTATGAAAGAAATCACATCATGCTGCAATTAATGGACCATTTGATGTTTAAGGTATAAATGCGTGATTACCAAAGTTAATTTGCTCCCTTACTTAATTCCAACGGATTCTTGCCTTAATGAGAATTTATAGCCATTGGACAAAAGCATGTAAAAGTGAAATTATGTAGCATCTTTAGAAGTGAATCACTAAGTTGGGAGAGAACTTTGTTAAGTGTATTGAGAAGTTGTGTGATATTTTCTTACATGTTCTTTTGCTTAACAGTTTCTAATTCATGTTCTTTTGCTTAACGGTTTCTAATTCCTTGCTCTACATATGATATCGAGGGACCTTGTGGTGAAAAAGGTCAAATAGAGCTTGGCTTCGATGGACCTTGGGGAGACAAGGACAATGTAGTTTGTGTTTTAAAGCACCTAGTAGTGAAGAGGGACGGGAGTCGTACCTGCTCTCAAGAGACCCCATGAAGAGAACAAATCGGTGCTTAATTACTCTAAAGACCTCTAGGTGAAGAAACCAGTAGGACGGTACTATCTAGAACTTTCTGCAATGTTCTTAGTTCCAATCTGGAAGGAGAGACTAGAGCTTGTTGTACGGATTCGAGCAACTCGTGCATCAGCCCATAAAGATTATGCAAGTGAATTTAGTAGAAGTTCCCTTGGACCTGTTTACAAGCGGCTGGTTTCACAGTGCTCTGGAACTTGCCTTATCCCTTCCGAGATTCCTGTGTAGCTCTTTACGAAGAGTTGATTTTTCACCATACTAAGGTGTTCTATACCTTAAACTTTTCTTATTGTCAAATTACTATTTTATTTGTAAAAATATTCTTATAGACTCATTAATTTGATAGGTTTAAAATCACAATTGAAAGCTTAGGTAGAGAACGTAGGTTTGCCGAACCTCTATAAATACCAGTGTCTTATTAAATTTATTTTACTTTTTTTCTTATCACTAGTCTAACTTGTATCTTAACTGGTACTTGTAAATTCCAATTAGTGACTAAAACTGTTTTCTGCAAAAGAATTAAACAATTTTTGAAAGGACAAAAAGTATTTTGAGTGATAAACTTCCACTACATTAAAATCTCTTAAGCCTAATTCCTCCTTTTTAGGCATATAATCACTCATAGAGCTATCAATGCATTTTGAGCGAGATTGGGTGATACCTTATAGAGGATTTCTTAATGCTAGATCTTACTATCCTAGTAAACCTTATTGTCAAAGAGATTGAGAAGGGTCCTGAAGTTCGAGATGAGATTGTAACAGATGAGCCAGAGGAAATAGCTCCACAAGAATTGAAAGACTTTGCTCAGGAGAGTAGTAGCAAATATGACCTATATTTAGAACTTCGCTGTTACTAAGCATTTTTAGTTAGCTTGAGTAGTATTTTCAACATATTTTTCCTTTTCGTATTGTATTTGCTTTTAGAGGCTGAGCGTTGATCAAACATCATTTTGGTTTTCTTGTTTGATTTCAATAATATTTCTCTGTTCCTGTTCATGTTCATTTTATGTTCATGCAAACACTTAGCCAATTAAATGACTATTGATTTTGTGCACTCGTTTCTTAAGAATTGAGTAATAGGAGGCATTAAGCATTGAAGGGACATGGTGCATCTTGAGCGCCCGTGCGAGGTGCTAGTCTCGGGTGCTCGCGTGGTGCACCCTCATGGGATGTCTTTTCTTTTTTCTTAATTATTGTTATTTATGTTGTTTTTTTGTCAATCTTGCTGATAGCATAATTTTTTTTTCGGTTGATTAGGACTTAGAGAATTTAACTGATAAAATAATGCAGGCACTTTAATGAGTTTTTTGGAATTTAAAGCGACTATTGTGGTCATAAATGTAACATGTGATGATGTTATCTTAGGGAGGCTGAAGTCTTCCTTGTATTGGCGTTAGCCTACCTCATATAAAGTGGAGTCCTCCAAGGGAGGAACATTAATTTTAGGCCCAAGTTGGTTAGAGTTTAAGTATAACAAATGTGTTTATAGGTTTCTTGGGAGACTTCATAATAAGTGCACAACCACATATATAGTAGTCAGACTTAAATATTTTTCTTTTATATTTTTTAAGTGTGAGATATTGCCACCTCCTCTTCATAAGGACTGAAGTTTGGTTTCTTTTGTTTGATTAGATAAGTGTCTTCCAAGGTATTCCTTAGCGTGGTTCTCTAGGGTGGTTGTCATGTATTCTCAAATGGAATCGATAGTGGGCTTTTTGAGAGGGCATCACATACTCCTGATGGGAGCCGATAATGACTTCTTAAGAAGGTGACTACTATATACTTCTCTAGGGGCCTATAGTGGGATTACATCAGCAACCATATACCCTAAGGAGACCTTTATAATAGGATTACACCCGGTGACATCTATGTATTCCTTGCACTGCTCAAGGAGCCTTATAATGGCTTATGTCTAAAAGCTTTCTATATAACTCCTTAGAGATGTTGCAAATTTCAAAGTGATAAAAGAGATAGTGTAATGTGAAGAATCTACAAAATTTTGCATTCATTAAGAAAATAAAGACAAGAAACAAATACCACCCCCGAGTGGGTAGGCTTTATTTGAATTCAAAAGAAGAAAAAGTAATGACTACAAGTAAAGTGGAAAAGAAGACAAAGTAAACTACTTATCATCAGAAGACGTTATCAGCAATGCATTTTAATCGTCATCGAGAGTGTCTTTTAGTGCGCATTTCCACAAAACTGATGTCCAACAACATACTTTTGTCTTTATCTCTTCATTGTCCTTTTTTGGGGCTTTTGCTCAATCTACCTGGAAAGTAGGAGACTTCATGTCTTTAGAGTGCTAGAATAACATTCTCTATTCTCTATTAAGTCACCTAACATCGCTTCAACTCCAATTGGTATAGGAAACTTCATCTTCAAATGATAAATAGAAATTACCACTTAGAATAGGTTCAGGGTTGGCCTTCATAGGATTACGTTATATGTGGATGAAATCTTCACCACCAAAAATATTACGATCTTTGTCGCCCTCTTTGGGTGAGTACCTGAGGAAAGAGACAGCGATATCTCCCCGAGTGCTTCTACAGTGTCCCTCGTGAATCCCACCGAAGAGATGTTGATCTTTTGCATTTGAGCATTCCACTTCAAGTTGGAGAAACGCATCATGGAATAGGACATCTGCTAAACTGCTATTGTCCACCAATATTTTCTTGATCCAAAAGTTAGTTAGGACGTTGAGATCATTAAGGCATCATATTATCATCCTCTTCCGATCTCTATATCTTTTTCCCCAAAGGTAATGCTAGGTAAAGATGGGCATATTTCGAATATCCCTAGGATGGGTTCAACTGCATGAGCTTGTGCATACCTGGCTACTCATGCTACCATTTTCCTTGTGTTGGAGGAGTCTCATCTAGATGGTCCTCCAGATGTCACCAAGATGACTCATGCTATGGGGAGATTCTGGGTCATGCTGACATTAGGGCTCGTTGGGATTTGTGTGGTCACTTAGCTTCCATCTATAGCTTTCACTCTCTTTTATATGCGAGTCTTTCTTCGGGCGGGAAACCTTTTAAGCCACGTATTCCTCGAGGTATCTTCTTTGAATAACTTTTCAATTTCTACCTTCAACTGGAGACACTTATTCGTTATGTGTTCATTTTCACAGTGGAAGAAACACCACTTGTCCAGCCTTGGTTTCTTAGGATCAGCTTAGGTCTTCTACAGTAGTCACTGGATAAGACCACATTACAATATTACCGCTAGAATTTCTATCTAGGATACTATAAGGAACGTGTACACGACAAGTGTATGAGGTGGGCTATGCTTCCAATCTACTTACCTCCTATTGTTGTTACTCCCCTCATCACATATCTTTTACTTAAGAGCTTCCAAAGAGATTGCGACTTCTTCTATGCGAATATACTTCTCAGCTTGTATGAGAAGCTCCTCCAGTGTAACGTGTGGCTTCCCTGTAATTGACTTTAGAATTTGAGAGGCTTCAAATTCTACTGGATGATGCTAGAAAGAAGCTTCTGGATGACATGTGGGATCTCGTGGATAGCTCAAATAATATGAGTGAGATAGGTCTTTAGAGATTCTATATCTTGCTACTTGATGGTAAATAAATAGGTTGCAGTCTTAGGGTACTTGCGATTAATAAAGACGTTTTGAAGGAAAAATTGTGCTAGTACTTCCTACTTGGTAATAGATCTTGCTGGCATCTGATTGAACCATGTTAGGGAGCGCTTATTGAGAGTGGTGCAGAAGAGCTTGCATTATGCAGCCTCGCTCAAGTCATACAACTTTATCCTTGCTAGGAAGTTATCCAAGTACTTTTGGGGATTCACAGTACCATTGAACTCTGGCAGTTGAGCTATCTTTGTCCCACATAGGAGTATTTCTGCTAGGATCGTTAGAGAAAATAGGTTGCACCCCAGGAGAGCAACGACAAATAGGTAGTACTGGCTCCCCATTCCTTCAAATGGTTGTGGACCAAAGAATATTTCTAAACTCCTGTATGTGTTGTGCATGTCAAGCAAAATTTGCTTGGAATGAGTATCTCTTTAGTGAGGCAGGAAAAGGTTAGTGGCATCACATCCTAAATTAGCTCTTCACTCAGATCTTTTCGGGAAGGATGAAGCCCTCTACTCCTATAGGAGGAATACAGTGGTTCTTGAGGACAACACTTCTTGATATATTGGCCACCTGCTTTTGATACGGCCAGGCAGTAACGTTTTCCGGCCGAGTCCTCCATGCATGCGTGACATGCAAGACACGTTCTCTATGGGGAGGATCTTGTTGTACAGGTGCCTCTTTGGGTACTAATTGTGGGTTAAGAACGGGGTCAGGATTGGACTAGGGGGAACTTCTTGCTGGTGACTCTCCACATCCTTGAATGTCGGCGATACTTTGGTATTGAAGTGGTGAACTCCAAATCTCACCTGTATCCTCAGCATTCTCCTTTAAGTTTTTTACAAACGATCCCAAAATGATGCTACTTGAAAATGGAGTTAGGGTCCTTTTCTGAAAGACAGCAGTATATCAATCATTTTCCTGGGGAATGCATGTAGGGAGATCTCTATTTCTTGAAAGTCCTTTGACTTTGAGATTTTTTGTGAATGATTTCTCTTTCCCGATTTCTCTCTAGGATTTGTATTTATAGGTTTTAGTTTTAATAGACTTAAGCCCATTAGGATTTTTTTGCTCCTTTTGTGGGTTTGGCTTGTTTTGGGGGCTCTCTGACCCTTTTATTTAGTTAATCAATTTTAGGTTCATTGCATGTTTAGTTAATTTAACAAATTATCCTTACATTTAATTTTTGACAATATCAAACATATAAAAGAAAAAAAATGATATTACCTTGGCTACTCATTTAGTTAAAAAAAGATGGTCCAATTCTGCGCAAACCTTAACCCTAGAAAATTGAGCTTTTATATGCTCCCAAACTCAACCCTCCCACAAATGGTGGACTATATAATGTGCCTACACAAGGCCTAACAGTGGCCCAATAACATATGAAGCCCACCAAACAAAAAGTGCCCCTTTCCTTTATTTTGGGGCATATTTGAAATTTACTGAAGAATAGGCTTTTGGCCTTTTTTGCTTTTTAATTCAAAAGTTTTGAGCATTTAGTTTGATGATATTGAAAATGATTATCATGTTCACACCTGATTGAATTACCTATCTTAAAGCGACCACGTCACCACCTTATATAAGAATTTTAATGTAAAATACTTGAGTACAGACAAATGGTTTCCACAATATTAAATATTGAATTTGTTTCCTAGGATAATGTATCCAAAACTGCTTACTAATAGAAGTAATAATGCAAAATATTAATACACAACCATCACTTCTAATAACAATATTTTAAATGTATCTAAATTGTCGCGCTATATTAGAAATTTTGTATCAAGCCAATCTAAACCCAGGAAGGAGGTAGTAATTAGAACAAATTCGTACTACAAACCAAGGGTTTTCATAGGTAAGAATGTTTACCACATCAGTAGCAATTTTTCTACAATTGTGGTATAATTTTTCTCATTTAATAATTTAACATAAAATATTCAGTATAAACAAGTGTTTTCTGCAATAATCATATTTAATGTACAAATTCATTTTATTAATTTAAATAATTTTTTTTAATCCAAAATTCCAAATTAATTAAAGTAATATGACCATATTAACGCCCAAACACAACTTTTAACGACAATATAGTAACATATATCTGCCACTTTCATACTCTCTCAATCAAAAATTACATATCAAGACAAGATAAACCCTCAATTAAAGAAGTGCCAAAGGAAAATTCTTACCACGCGCAATAACTTTTGATAGTCATATATCCAAATCTTCTCTTTCCATCAAAAGCTACACATAAAAAAAAAGACTTTTATGAGGTTTGAACAATGCCACACTAGCAAAGAAATGTATTATATAAATATTATATGATTCTCATCATTCAAAACTTTAATATCAAATATTAAACATCAATTCTGTAATTATTTTAATGACGTTATCCTCATATTTATATATGTGAAATTCGAATTCGAACATATCGAATTCTTTTATATGTAAATACAAAAAATATATCTACAGTATAAATAGGCATAAGTGTCTATACAAATAAAAAAAATATAAAGTACTTAATACTAAATGGAAGCAAATGTTTTCCACAATAATCATATTTATCACACATATTAAGTATTTCCATATTCCACTTTATAGAAACCGAAATTTGAAAAGAAGAAAGAAAATAATAATAACAACACAACGCAATAGGAGGAGAGGAGAGCAAACAAAGAAGGAAATTCCAACAAGGCCAGCACATTGCACATATTTGATGATCTCCACTATAAAGAAACCAACCCCCGAAACCATCGCTCCTCCGCCCCTCTCCAACTCTAAAAACACTCCTCTATCATTTCTCAGATCATCCCCCCATTTCTCTCTGCCCCCACCGCAATTATGGACATCGGTCGGAGGCCTCCCAAGCCTTCACACATTAGACAACGTCACCCTTCTCCTCCTCCTCCTCCTTCTTCCGCCTCTGCCTCCGCCGTTTCCGTCGATAAACAATCTTCCGCCCCCAAAGCGTCCGATGCTCTTCCACTGCCGCTTTACCTAACCAACGGCATTTTCTTCACCCTTTTTTTCTCTGTGGCTTACTTTCTTCTCCACCGTTGGCGGGACAAGATCCGTAACTCCACCCCACTTCACGTCCTTACCCTCTCCGAACTCGTCGGCGTACTCGGCCTCATCGCCTCGTTTATCTACCTACTGGGATTCTTCGGCATCGATTTCGTGCAGTCGTTCATTTCTAAATCTGAAAGCGACGACGAACACCAGCGGTTCATTCTCCACGAAGATCGGAACATTCATTGCCCTTTGCCGCCATCATCGCCGGTTATTTCGAAACCGAAGACTGTCCCCATGGACCTTCCTACAGACGACGAGGAACTCGTTAACCGAGTTGTTTCGGGTGAAATTCCGTCTTATTCTCTGGAATCTAGGCTCGGGGACTGCTTCAAGGCTGCGAAAATACGTCGTGAGGCAGTGCAGCGGGTGACGGGAAGGCCTTTAGGGGGATTGCCTTTGGAGGGGTTTGATTATGACTCTATTTTGGGGCAATGCTGCGAGATGCCAGTGGGATATGTGCAGATTCCGGTGGGAATAGCGGGGCCCTTGTTGCTGAATGGATGTGAATACTCGGTGCCTATGGCGACGACCGAAGGTTGCTTGGTGGCGAGCACTAACAGGGGTTGCAAGGCAATCTACGCGTCTGGGGGTGCGACATGTGTGCTTCTTCGAGATGGGATGACCAGAGCTCCGGTGGTGAGGTTTTCATCGGCGAAGAGGGCGACTGAGTTGAAGTTCTTCTTGGAGGATCCTCTCAATTTCGATACGTTGTCTGTCGTTTTCAACAAGTAAGCAAATTCTCTTCTCCTACTTATTCTTTCTCTTCCTTGTTTGTTTAAATAATTATGTAATATCATATGTTATGTTTTCCTTTTTAATTAGTTGGAAATTGACTAGAGTAGGAGATCATTAAGTGCTTGAATTGTCGGTTCTAGCATGCATGTGAACTGATTGTCCTTTTGTTTGTTAGGATTTGAGCTACTTTGATATTGATTGGTGTTTGATGTTGATCTTCCGAATTAGGAGTTCTGACTTATTATTTTCATTGAAAAAGTGGGTTTAGTAATGAAATTTGAGATCTCTTTGAGAAACAGATTTCCTCGTGGATATGCTCCCGTTCCCTTTTTGTTCTGAAATTTCCAAGTTTTTTTTAATCATATCATTCTATGTTCTGTTGGAAGCATATTGGCGTAAGAATTACGGATAGATTGTGAGTTCTACAGATTTCCACATGGATCTTGCTTTGTTATTTCCATTGGGTAAATAATTCTGAAATGATTGTTGAATATACTGAAAGTTACAGCTCTTATTTAAGCTTTCTTGAGTTGATAATTATTTTCTACTTCCAACCATCTTAGTTCATATACTCTGATTAAAATACTTATTTTATGTATAATTGTTGCACAGGTCAAGTAGATTTGCAAGACTTCAATGTATTCAATGCGCTATTGCTGGGAAAAATTTATACATTAGATTTAGCTGCAGCACAGGTGATGCCATGGGGATGAACATGGTTTCTAAAGGTGTTCAAAATGTTTTAGACTTCCTCCAGAATGATTTTCCTGACATGGATGTTATTGGCATTTCTGGTAAGTGCTATTCTTCACCTCTAATTACTTTTTCAGATTTTGGGAATATTTACTTCTGTTCTGCCATAAGGTATCAACTAGTTATTCCTCAGTATCCACTATCCCCTCGACTATGGGATCTTCCAATCATTATATGTTTCCATTCTCTTGACATGCACCCAACCCCCTGCATCTGATGAGCACTATCTTTTATGCATGGAATTCAAGATATTCTCGTTTCCTTATTATAATCGGTTCAGTTGCCTTGACCAATTGTAGTTGTTACTGCAACTTGTCTCGTATTAGAACATTTATCCATGCTATATGACATTTGATACAAACAATATTGTCGTGTTTCAGTTTGTTTTCAATGTTTTGATTGCTTAGGCAGTATTTTCTTTATTTCTAATCCCAGGTGCTACAGTCCACATATCCGGGGACCATATGTTACATTGGCGGTTGAATGAAGTGCTTTACAGTTTGACATCAACCCTTTCGTATTACACTGATCATAATTTGTCTTACCATGTTCAGGAAATTACTGTTCTGATAAGAAACCTGCTGCAGTCAATTGGATTGAAGGGCGTGGAAAATCAGTTGTCTGTGAGGCTACCGTCACTGGTGATGTGGTGTCAAAGATATTGAAAGCTACTGTACCTGCCCTTGTTGAGCTTAACATGCTCAAGAACCTCACTGGCTCTGCCATTGCTGGTGCTCTTGGTGGGTTTAATGCACATGCTGCAAATATTGTCTCCGCAGTTTTTATCGCCACTGGGCAGGATCCAGCCCAGAATATAGAAAGTTCCCACTGTATTACTATGATGGAGGCTA
Organism: Jacaranda mimosifolia; assembly: GCA_018894105.1. Lineage (NCBI taxonomy): Eukaryota > Viridiplantae > Streptophyta > Magnoliopsida > Lamiales > Bignoniaceae > Jacaranda > Jacaranda mimosifolia. The sequence goes on along the minus strand of CM032131.1, from coordinate 1,085,059 downwards.
TTAATGATGGGAAGGATCTTCATATTTCTGTGACTATGCCATCCATTGAGGTATTTAACATCCCAATTAACTTATTTTTACAATATGTCATTTTTTATTTTTTATTTTTTTTTTTTTGTGAAATGTGTGGTAAGAAGTCAATGGCATGTAGTTCAATAGTGACATGGGTTTTGAATATAATCATTTTACTTCAGGTCACTTTTGTTCTGTAATAGGAACTTGTCCTTTTGTCCTACAATTTAGCATGCTTTTGTTAATTTCTTCCATTGGCTCAGAAAAAGTATGATTTGCACAGGATTTTATTTCTATTCATATGGAATATTCTATATCATACCCTGAAGCCCCTTCTTGTCTCATTCTAGGTTGGCACTGTTGGAGGTGGAACTCAATTGGCATCTCAATCTGCTTGCCTCAACCTGCTTGGTGTAAAGGGTGCAAGCAAAGAGTCTCCAGGATCGAATTCCAGGCTCCTGGCCACCATAGTTGCTGGTTCAGTCTTGGCAGGAGAGCTCTCTCTAATGTCTGCAATTTCAGCTGGCCATCTTGTCAAAAGTCACATGAAATACAACCGATCAAGCAGGGACATCACTAAAATTGCCTCCTCTGATTAGAGAACTCCCAGCTACGTGATGAAACGAAAGTGACGCAAGCTAAAGGGCTGGGAGGAAGATTATAGCCATGAAGGGCTGGGAGATGAGCTATATTATCATGTGATGCTGCTCTATGTGAAAAGCTGGAAAGTCGACAAGCATATGAAGATCTAATTTTAGCTTCCCCATCTAGTACAGGAGCAGCCCCATAACTCTTGTGAAAGATAAGCAGTTCTTCTCAAGTGTTCTTATTGCTTCTATTATTTTCTACACCCCCCCCCCCCCCCCCAAACTTTCCCTTCTTTTTTTATTTTTCTTTTTTTAGTGAATCGAAGTTTTGTTGCTAGCTGTGATTGTAATCGTTTGTTCGTGGGGGCATGGTTGCCTCACAAGGATCCGTTTAAAATGTTTGTAATGCATCATCTCCACTGGTTTTTAGTTTTTGTACAGGTAAAGAAATTCTCTGGATCATTGAATGTGGACAAATCAACTTTAAAGTTATAGCGTCCTTGTAATTATGTGCTGGCTGGCTCATTAGACTTTGGATTCAATGGTGGGGTATGAAGATGTATGCAAAAAGAAAGCAACTTGCTTTCTGCTGCAGTATGACTTTCATGTGTGTCCACGTATGTATGTATGTAAGTTTCTGATGCATGTGATTGTGAGTTTTTGAAGTATCTTTCTACATGTAATCGACTCTAATCATAGGTTGTAATAGCAACCATTAACCCCAACCCCCAAAACAATAGCATTGAAAAGACAAAAACAAGAAGGATCTTCTTCTCCCGTTTAGACTACCACCAATTGTATGGTGGTGATGCATTCTATTTAACCTGACATCATGTTGAAGGGAAGCAATTGAAGCATTTTAGTTGAGTCTGATGAATTTAAGTTTTCTAAGCTTGGCATGAATATTTAATATTGTAGCATAACTTTAAAACCGATCATATAGAGTTACTTATTGGTGTCTGACTAAATTATTTGGAATTTAATTGGAGTAAGATATTTAAGAGTTTTTCTCATAGCAGCTTACTGAGATGATGAAGTAAATAGATGCAAACTTTTGTAGAAGAAATTTTGGAAAGAACTTTTCATTTTCTTTACGTCATTGCATTGTTATTTACAAAAGGATTTAGATTTTGACACGTATTATTGTAACTTTTATGGTTTGCTGTAGAATTCAAAGTGTTGCTCAATATTTTTTGCCATAGATAATAATTTTAATCTCTATAAACATAACTTTCTATTTCATGTGTTATTCTTGATTGGTTTGTCCCTATACATTTCATTCGTGGCCTCAAACTTTGACGGTATGAGTTGGATTAAAAATAAGTCCTCTCGTGAAAATTTGTAAGGTATTTGGTCAATTAATTGAATGGTATCGTACTCACATTTATATGTAATTTAAAATTTTTAAAATTAAATAAATAAAAATTATTCTGTAAATCAAATTTAATCTGAGCCAAGAAAAAATTGTGAGTTGAACTTGAGTTTATGATCATCAAACTCGAAAGAACTCTAAGCTCCTTTCATAATATCTAATATGTGTGCGTGTGTCTTTGTATTTTGGAGCTTTTTTTACTAAATAAGTAATCTAATAAATTTTTAGAAATAGCTTGTAAAATGTTTAATAAAACTCATCCAAACAAGTTTGAAGCCAGAGTTTTACTATAATCAAGTAGATCCCTCACCTGAATTAATTCCTTATAATATAACATTATGAGTGTGCACAAAGATTTGATCCTCTTAACTCAGTCATTTCCCAAATTTGATGCTTAATATTCACTTCATGAGGCCACAATTCATGTGAAGTTTGGCAGTATCTTAACAACAAAACAATAATAAACTCTATATGGCATCTCATTTGTATATTCTATTTGATCTAATCAAAAATTAAAAGATGATTAGCCCCCCCACAATTAAGGATCAAATCAAATTGTATTAAAACAGACAAGGGTAGTGGTGGTGACTCTCTCTCTCTCTCTCTCTCAAGTTTCAAGACTGTCACACATGTGATCATTATTTCTGGACCACAGCTGCCCACAAACATGCATGTTCTTGTCTTGATATTTTTCTTGAATCGGAGGTTTGGATTAGTTGGCCAGGTCATTAGTCCCCTTCTGTTTTTTAGGACAAGAAAAAGGAGAAAGGAGAAAGGAGAACGGAGAAAGGAGAAAGGAGAAAGGAGAATACTAAACAGAGTTTGCTTGTGTTGGTTTTGAATTTCAGTTGTTGCGGGAATAGTATAAGTTGATGTGATTGCAGCAAGTTTCGAAACTTCAGACTGTTTATCAAATTGAAAAAGTTGCTAGTTTTTGGCTCACTGGTTTAATTGATAGTAGGAACGGAACTGAAATATTGCAATTAAATTATAATATATATATATATATACACACACACTTATAATGCAAGTATAGAACAAGATTTCAATTTTACGGGCTTTGAATGGATATATTGATATTAGGCTCTGTAGTTTATATCATGTTCTTTGCAATTTAGATTTTAAGCAAAAAAATTAAATAAATCTTTAGTTGCTGGAGAAGTTAAAGGACAAAAAATAGATCGTTCTTAATATGGACATAATAGCCCAAGCTAAAGGCACACATTAAGGCTGTTATAATTGGGCCCAAATCACACTTGCCCAAGCAAGCTAACTCAATTGGCCGAGCTAAATTAATTGACTAAGCTGACGTTGTAGAGCAATCCAGAATACATTGGCTGAGCTGAAGCGGCATGGATCTCTACATGAGCCGAGTTGAACTCAGAGAAGGATCCAAGTTGTACTCAGATTCAATTTGGTTCCAGTGATTTACCACTAACAAAGATAGAGGAGCATGGGATCACACATGTCTACCCTTAATTGGTTCAGTTATAACAAAATAGTTAGTAATTTAGTGGGCAGTTATGATCTCAAGTAGTGGGATGTTTAGTCATATAAAAGACTTTGTAAAAAGTTGTAACATACATTGATACAGTTACACTCAAAAAAATAAAAAATTGTTCTTGTTCTTGTTAATAGGTTCTCTTACAGATTATTTTTTGGCATCAATTTAGCGCCGTCTGTGGGAAAAGATTAAGAGTTAAGGCGTGCGAAAATGAGTAACTCTAGAGATAACATGGAGATAGGTACTTCGAGGACAATGCAGACTGAGCTAGTGACCATGGTTCCCGCAGTTACGCCTTCAGTAACTACGGCCAGTACGGAAGAGAAGGCCATTTCAATCCCTACAATGGTGAGGCAGATGACCACTGAACAACTAGCTAATTTTTTGTGGTCCACGTTTGGTATTATTACTTCCACTCAATCTGCCGAAGCAATGTCTATCGTATCTCTCCAAGTGCCGCCAAATCACATGGTCATTCCTCACCTGTCGGGGATGGCACCCACTATCCCTCTAACTCCTATGCTGGTGTCGTTCCTTCCTGCTTCCATTGTGGCTAACCCGACACCTATCCCCAGAATGGTAGCCGTGTCAGGGGCACTTGCCCCTATCAGTGGGACTCCCACTTCTTGTCTTATGGCCACTCCGGCCTCAGGGGCAGTTGCACAAGGTATGGTCGTAGCCGGGCCACCAATTCCCAATAATCTTGGGTTATTCATGATGGGAGGGCAAGAGCCAACGGTAGCGCCCGTAAGAGGATTACTTGATGAGAAAGCGAAATTATGAGGTGATCGAGGTCTGCTCAAGGAGACAAAGATGAAATCCCAACTCAAGTGGCTGATGACTTTAAGGAGGTAGCAAAAAGTCAGGTGTCAGTGCGACGTAGTCGCGATAAGCAAAAGCAGAAGCCCCAGGCATATTTGGTTTTAGAGATAGATGAGATGAGGAGAGAATTAAGGGACATAAAGAGAGAGATGGGAGGAAAGGTTGGAGAGGATGTCAAGGCTTCTCCATTAATTGAAGCTATCCTGCATGACCCTTTCCCAAAGAATCAAAAGTCTTTCATTATGCCCAAGTACTCGGTACGACTGATCCTACCGATCACCTCTGTGAGTTCGAAAATCTAGCTTTGTTGTATTAATTTTCGAATAAGGTGAAATGTCAAACTTTCTTGACTATTTTAGTAAGAGTCGCCCAGAGATGGTTTGGGCAATTGCCTCCCCGGTCCGTTCACACGTTTAGGGATTTCGCTACAAAGTTCTTACATCAATTTACTAGCAACAAACATTACTGGCGCAGTGCTCAGAGTTTACTCTCATTTCAGCAAGGCAAGAATGAAACCTTGAGGAACTTCGTTAGATAATTCACCATGGCTGCGCTGGAGGTTCCATCAGCTACTCCCGAATTGCTAGGTGGTGCCTTCACCCAAAGGCTCCGACCTAGTCCTTTCTTCAAATCTTTGAGTGGAAAACCTGCAGACAGTTATGATGAGCTCTTACGACAGGTAGAAAAATATATCCACGAGGAAGAGGACTGCAAAGTGAAAGAAATGTAGTTGGGGAGAAAAGGAAAGAAAATAGCTCGGTCGTGGAATGTGCAGTACCTCAGGCGTTTTTACACGTAATCATGTTTTATTTTGTTTGGTTGAAATTTACATTTCTAGTTTTTGTTTTCTAGTTTCTTTCGCATGATCAATTATGTTGAGTTTTGTTTTGCTTAATTTGATCTTGCAAGTTTCTTTTGAAATTCAAAGTCCTTTGCTCTCATGCAGAGCGTATCAGCTCGGATAAGCTAACTAGCAAAGGACAAATGCCCAAGTAAAAAAAGGGACGAATGCCAAAACAAAATTAGCTCGGATGAACTAAGCAAAGGATGAATGTCCAACTGAAATCAGCTTGGCTGAGCTAACAAAGGACGAATGTCCAAGTAAAAAAGGGTGAATGCCAAAGCAAAATCAGCTCGAATGAGCTAACCAGCAAAGGACGAATGTCCAAGTAAAAAAGGGCGAATGCCAAAGCAAAATTAGCTCGGATGAGTTAACCAGCAAAGGACGAATGTCCAACTGAAATATGCTCAAATAAGCTAACAAAGGACGAATGTCCCAAGAAAAAAAAGAGCGAATGCCAAAGCAAAATCAGCTCGAATGAGCTAACCAACAAATGATGAATGTCCAACAGAAATAAGCTCGGATGAGTTAACAAAGGACGAATGCCAAAGCAAAATAAGCTCACCAACAAAGGACGAATGTCCAATTGAAATCAGCTCGAATGAGCTAACAAAGGACGAATGTCCAAGAAAAGAAAAAGGGCGAATGCCAAAGTAAAATCAGCTCGAATGAGCTAATTAACAAAGGACGAATGTCCAACTAAAATCAACTCGATTGAGCTAACAAAAGAATGTCCAAGAAAGGTGAACGCCAAGGCAAAATCAGCTCGAATGAGCTAACTAGATGGAAAGGCGAATGTCCCAAAAAAAGGAGGTTTGGATAGATAATTAACACCACAACTAGATCTTGAGCCGAGTTGATAACTTGGTTAGGCCATCAAACGCGCAGCTAAATCTTGGGTAAAGAACGTGCCAACACTTGGTTCAGACATGTTCTTAACAAGTAATAGCAAAAAAGTTCCATTCATTTCATTTTTTCATACAAAACTACAAAAGGATGCAAAGAGCAATTCTCCATGGCATAGCAGTCAACACATACAAAATAAGAAGTTCATAGAAAAGTTGGTCCCCATAGTACTAGATATCCTAATTATCATCAACTTCAAGATGATGGAAAAGTGGGAAGATCCTCCGTTGCATTGGGAGCAGATTCTGCCACACTAGGAGCAGTATCTACGACATTAGGAGTAGTTGTCTCGACCAGTATCGCAGCATCAAAAGGATTATTCTGTTCAGATAGCTCGGCCATAAGAGACACCTCAGCCGGAGAAGATGGCTCAATAGGGACATCATCACCTTTCGCACTAACTTCCCCTTCACCCTCTGAATCAAAAGCTAATCAGCACAAGTGTTGATACCATGGTAATAATACCTCAGGGCCCTCTTCACCGACATCTGCCTAAATTCATTACTCTTCAGAAACTCGGTCAAGCGTGTTGGGTTCTTGAAGGAATAGTCATGGGCTCCATACACCTCGGTGGGCAAAGAAATGAAATGAAATGATAAAATTGGTTCTCGCATTCAGTTCGCAAGTAGCAATCTGGTAGAATTAATGTTACCGCTGGTCTCGACAAGTATGGGAATAAAATCAAGTAAATTACATGAAATCTCAATAATTACACAGCGTCTCGACAATTGCACGGCATTTCAACAATTGCATGGCAACGAAATCAAAGTTGCATGGAAACACATCTCGACATTGAATGGTATATCATCTCGGTAATTATGGAAACCAAACTAACGGAGTTGCATGCTAAGATGTCTTGGCGATTATGGAAATAGAATCAACATTGCATGGTAAGACGTCTTGGCAGTCATGGAATTAAAATCCAACATTGCATGGCAACGCGTCTCGGACATTATAGAAGGATTAACAAAGTTGCATGGCAACTCAGCTCAACTGTTATGGAAACAAAATCAATGGAGTTGTAGGGTTACTCACCTCAGCAAAATTGATAACAAAGTTGTTCTATTTTGGCAATTAGCAAGCCTAATCTATCTTTAGCTTGGACTCGGTTATTGTTCAAGCCACTTTGAACTAAATTGTGGGGAGAGATGTAATATAGACATAATAGCCCAAGCTAAAGGCACACATTATGGCTGTTATAATTAGGCCCAAATCACACTTGCCCAGCTGAGCTAACTCAATTGGTCGAGCTAAATTAACTGACTAAACTGACGTTGCAAGGTAATTCAGAATACATTGGCCGAGCTGAAGCGGCATGGATCTCTACATGAGCCGAGCTGAACTCAGAGAAGGATCCGACCTGTACTCAGATTCAATTTGGTTCCAGTGATTTAACACTAGCGAAGATAGAGGAGCATGGGATCACACGTGTCTACCCTTAATTGGTTCAGTTGTAACAAAATAGTTAGTGGTTTAGTGGGCAGTTATGATCTCAAGTAGTGGGATGTTTAGTCATATAAAAGACTTTGTAAAAAGTTGTAACATAAATTGATACAGATATACTCAAAAAAATAAAAAATTGTTCTTGTTCTTGTTCTTGTTCTTATTAATAGGTGCTCTTACAGATTATTTTGTGGCATCAGTTTTGATTTCAAAAAACCGCAAATGGTTCCAATAATTCAAATGATTTAATTGTTATTTCAAATGATTTTTTTTAAATATGGTTTTTTTTTTTTTTTTTGAGGTTACTGATTTTACTCAATTTGAATTGAACAACAGCAGCTGGCGATCTAACTAAGCAAACAATTATGTCCAATACAATTTCTAAATCAATGGATAGTAATTATTTTTTCTTGAAAGATACTATTTGATTTAGAATAACTCATTATATTTAATTATTTGTTTATATCATGATGTACTAGATTATGCATAATTATATTAACTAACATTTACGATGTCTTGAAAAGACAAGAAAAGCAATATGAGTTTGAATTCATAGTAGACATGAATGTTGTTTGAAGTTGAGTGGCATTGACTCTATCTTATGAGTCTTAAAAATATAATATTTTATTAAATTTAATCACATGTTTTGCTTATAATGGTCATACAATAATAAGCTTTTCTATTATGTATTCCTAATTTATTAAAAATAGAAACATATTCGACATCCTTTAATTTAACTATGATAAAATATTCAATGTATATTTATCAAAATTAAGAATAGGATGCCTCTAAATGCTAATATTCTATCTCCATGCTAGATAGGTTTGTTGCCACCAAAGTAATACTAAACACAAACCTAAATACTAACTAGGGTTGTCTAAAATTAGGAACCCCTAGTAATAGAGAAGTATAGAAATATGTTTCTTTCCAATGTTTAACAGAGGTAGGATACTTAGATTGGAAACAAACATCCTCTCTAGACGTAAGATAAAACAAGCCCACTCCTAGAGATTTGGGATAGAAGAGAGAATGGGATAAGGAAGTAGTAGGCTGGATGTTAAGGTGTCTGCATCGAATCACAAATCTAGCTAGCAACCAGGAAGAGTTAGGGGTAAATTGGTTAAGAGGGACACCAAACCCCCTTGAGATCAATACAAACAGTTCAGCTAAAGGAAAGTGTAATCCACCCCTCAATTTTTTTTGGATAGAAACAAAGAAAACCTGCAGAAGGTAGGTGAGCTCGATCTGATGACCTAGGCACAACTATCATATACTTGGGGGGAATACCTATGATCTCTCTTAGTTTATCGATTTCGTGGCGTGCTAATCTAGAATGGTATACCTGATAGTAAGCCAAACCCACTTCTAACATCCCCTTTTCAGTTTCTTGCATAACCTCATGACTAATGCTAAGGTCAGACTCCTCATAACTATGGCTAGAAGGCATCTCTCAGAAAAACCAACACGAAGCAGGAAAAAACATGATGATGAATGAAAAACTTGTATCTCAAATGCATATACCATATAAGCACGAAAATGGGAAAGCAAGAAGTGGGAAAGATATCCAACGATAACCTGAACTCATATTAGTGCACTTTGAGTTGGAGTGATGGCGTCCAAGAAAGATGAATTCACCGGTGAAAAAAGCTGCAAATTCCTTAGAAAATGTTGAACCAGGTAAAGGTTTCAAAGAAGAAAGGAAAAGGCAATATTTATGGAAGGGGATCTGATATCGAATAGGAGAAAAAGAGAAAACTTGAGATTATTCCTTTCAAAATTTCAAAATATATTAATTGAGTTTCTGTTTTATTAGTGATTTAATTTAATTGTGCATCAATTGGCATCGTCTGTGGGAATCATTTTGAGATTGAGATGTGAGAAATGAGTGATCCAATGAGTACTATGGAGGGAGATGGACCTGCCGCCTCTTAGCCAAAGTCAGTCGCGACACCAACAGTAGGAGTTCTTCTTACTTCTTCAACTCCGGTGGCGGCCATAGATGAAGTAGTTGCCCCTCATGCTCCTATATTGGTGGTGTAAATGACACTAGAATAGTTGGCAGGCTTCTTATGCATGACAATGAATGTCATTTTTGCTGCCTAGAATCCTCTAGGAACATCTATTGCCCTTGGAGCATTCCTAGTCCCTGCTCTTATGCCATTCATCCTAGGGATGCCGCCGATGGGCATACCAATTGCAGCTCCTGCACTTTTCCCAACAGCCCTAGTTGTTGTAGCTCCTTATTTTACAACTAGAATGCCTAACATGTCTATTCATACTCTGACAAGGGCAGCCAATACCCTCTTGCCATCAAGAGGAGTTCCAACTTTAGGTCCGGTAGTGCCTATTTCAGGGGTGATGACATAGGGTATCATGGTGGTCAAACCTCCCCCCTCAACAAACCCAGGTGCTATAATACCTAAGGGACAAAAACCCACAGTGGCTCTTACAGTTTCCCCTCTTGAAAAGCCTGCTAAGATGACCCCTGAAACTCACAAGAAGAAAGATTTGAAAGAGTTCAATGAGCAAGCTATTGAATCTACTGAAGCTCTGGCAGAAAGTTTGGTGCCTGTGCAGGCCAGTGGTGACCGGCGACGAAGAAGGCCTCAAGAAGATGTCATGTCAGAAATGGAAGACATGAGAAAAGAATTAAGGGAGATGAAGCATAAACTGGCAGGAGAAGATATGGAAGATATTAAGGCCTCTCCTTTCAATGAATCTATCTTGCTTGATCCATTCCCAAAGAATCATAAGTCATTTTCAATGCCCAAGTATACGGGAAGATCTTATCCCACTAACCATCTGTGCAAGTTCGAGAATTTGGCATTATTATATCAATTCTCTGATAGGGTGAAGTGCCGAACATTCCTCACAACTCTAGAAGGGGTAGCACAACGTTGGCTTGGGCAGTTACCACCCCGTTCTATTCACACATTTGAAGATTTCTCTCGTAAGTTCCTGCATCAGTTCACTAGCAACAAACAATATCGTCGGAATGTTTAGAGTCTTTTAACTTTCCTGTAAGGAGAAAATGAATCTGTCATGAGCTTTGTCAAATGGTTCACTACTACTACTTTGGAAGCCCCATCTGTTACACCAAAATTATTGGCCAGTGTGTTCACTGAAAGACTTCGGCCTAGTTTCTTCTTCAGGTCATTAATTTAGAAGCCTGTGGATAGCTATGATGACCTCCTCGCCGAGCTGAAAAATATATACATAAGGATAAAGCTTGTGAAGCAAAGGAAAAGGAGTTAGGTGATAAGAAGAAGGACAAAAAGGAAGATAATAGCTTGGCTAAAGGATTTAAAAAAGAGGGACAATCTAAAATTATTTCTCAGCATTAGCCATGGTCGATTTTGGGAGGTCCAAAATGTGAGTACTATACTCTCTTGAGGATGCCTCGGGAGCAAGTTATGCAGACCATTGACCTTAAGAACTTATTGAGGTAAGGTCCCCTAAAATCAAAAAGCTGTCTTTTACCCTTATGATCATAGCTTGAAGGTTGAGATAATATTTTCTTGTGCACACCATCCTGATGAGGACAAATCACCCCTTGAGGCAAGTTTTAGGTAAAGCCAACCTGGTAAGAAGGCTGGTTAAGTAGTTTGTTGAACTCAGGGAATATGATATACAATACGCTCCCAAATGAGCCATCAAAGCGCAGGCCTTGGCGAACTTTATGGCAGATGTTACTGGTTTGGTAGAAGAGGCAGGCATATGGTTGGTATATGTACATAGATCTACAGGACATAATGATAGTGGGGATGGAATAGTGCTCATCGATCCTGAAGGGGAAGAGATGGAATTCGCTATCAAGTTTTGATTCAAAGCTTCTAATAATGAAGTAGAATATGAAGCTTTAATTATTGGAATCAGGTTGGCTATCAATACTAGCACCGAACGAATTCAAGTATACACAAATTCTCAATTGGTGGCGAAATAGGTGTCCGGACAATTTGAGATAAAAGAACAGAGAATGGCTCGATATTTGCATCAAATTGAACAGTTGCAAAAGCACTTGGCTGAGCTGACAATTTCTCAAATCTCTAGAGAAAAGAATGGTTGTACCGATTGGTTGGCCAAAGTGGTGAGCTCAATAGTGGAGTGTAGATCTCGGTCGATCACCATTCAAGAATTAGATAAGGGTTGTATGGAAGCTGAAATGCTTACTTTGGAAGAATGTTCAGATTAGCATATGCCTATCCTCAAATATCTGAAAGGGGAATTTCCTGAGGCCGACCAAAAGTTACATACCCAAGCAATTCGATTTACAATAGTAGATAAGGTACTCTACAAGAGGGCTTTCTCACAGCCTTTGTTGAGATGCGCATCATCGCAAGAGGGAAAATATGTCTTAAATGAGATACATCAAGAATGTTGTAGGAACCATCTGGGAGGAATAGCTCTTGCAGTTAAGGCCCTTAAGGTTGGATTTTTTTTGCCTTCCATCCGGAGCAATGCAAGAGAATTGGTAAAAAGGTGCGAGAAATGTCAAAAGCATGCTCAGCCAAGCCATATATCTGCTGAGCTTATGTATACAATGAGCTCTCCCTGCCCATTTGTCCAATGGGGAATGGATATTGTGGGACCATTCCCAGTTGCATATGGACAAAGAAAGTTTTTGCTGGTAACGGTGGATTACTTCAGTAAGTGGGTAGAAGCAGAGGTTTTAGCTAAAATCACTAAAACAGAAGTAATGAAATTCTTGTGCAAAAATATTGTTTGCAGGTACGGAATCCCCTGGGAGTTAGTCTCAGACAATAGGCGGCAATTTCAAAGATCTAAAATCCAAGCATGGTGCAAGGAAATGAAGACAAGCCAACGATTTAGCTCGGTGTTCCATCCTCAAACAAATAGCCAAGCTGAAGTTACTAATCGAACTCTAATTCAGGGTTTGAAGGTTAGATTGGATCGAGTGGGAGGTTGTTGGGTTGATGAGCTGCCTAACATTCTATGGGCTTATCGCACTACACCCATAAGTGCTATCAGTGAAACTCCTTTTAGCATGGTGTATGGGATGGATGCTTTAATACCAGCCAAGATCGGCCGTACCGAGTCTTGTCCTATGATTAGGATTAAAATGAAGAGCTATTAAGAAATAATTTGGATTTGATTGACAAAAAGCGGGATGACGCTGAGTTTAGAATGGCTAAATACAAGCAGAGAATGCAGATGGTTTTCAATAAGAGAATCAAACTAAGGAATTTTCAGGCAACAAAACGTGGGAAAACTCCAACCAAACTGGAAAGGCCCGTATAAAGTCACCAAGGTACTAATCGGAGGTGCGTACGAGCTGGAAACTATGGAACGAAAAAAGATTGCTCAACCATGGAATGTGAAAAATCTGAGGCACTTCTACGTGTAAAGTTTCTCACATTTCTTTGCAATTCTCTTTTAGCTCAGTTTAGTTATCAATTTCTATTTAGCATGTTACTATATTTGTCTAGCGTAGTTCAGTTTAGTTGCTAATTTTTGTTTAGCATGTTATATCCACCCAGTGCAGTTCAATTTAGTTAATTTTTGTCTAGTATTTTGCAATCACCCATGAATATTCAATACAGTTTAGTTATTTTTATCCTCTAAAATTCTCTTTTCCTTTAAATCTAATATCCACTTCGCAGTATAAAAACTTTACTGCTCAAATGAGCTAATACTAAACGCTCGAACGAGCATTATAGATGAACTATCGCTCTAAAAAAAAAAACCTCATAGCTCGGATGAGCTGATACACTTGAACAAAATTCAACAAAGTTTAAATAAGCCTTATGTCCAGCTCGGATTAAATAAATCCTCTTATATTGGGGAAGAGTTGTGTACGCGCTAAATATATATATACACATTCATAGCTTGGATGAGCTGAGACACTTGAACGAAATTCAACAAGGTTTGAATAAGTCTTTCATCCAGCATGGAATAAGAAAATCCTCCTATATTCGGGAAGAGCTGGTGTACGCCCTGAAGAGAGAGAGAGAGAGAGAAAAGAAGAAGAAGAAGAAGAAGAAGAAGAAGAAAAAGAGAAGTTGTGGCACAGCTCGATAGAAGCTAGCACCAAGAATAATGCTCTAATTACAACACAACCAAGAGTAAGGCGTCGAGAATCAAAATATCAATTCTACTTAAACTCCAAATGAGTTAATGAGGCAAGTTAAACTAAATAGCATAATAGATAGATTAAGCACGGACGAGCTAAGCGTAGTTACGATAGCAAAAGTGATTGCATCTGATAAAGGCAAAAACACCCCAACATAGGATAAGGTAGCATTAAAAGTCAATCTAACAACAAATCCTAACAAAAGAGTAAATAGTCAAAACTACTAAAACTAGATTTCTTCAAGATCGCTCAGGACAAGGTGGAATGTACTCGGCCACTATTGTTTCCCCTGCCTCGGTCGAAGTCCTAGGCACATCAGCTGGAGTGGGAGGTTCTGATTGCGGCATTGTTTCTTTATCCAAGTCATCTTCAGAGTTTGGCGGAAGAGATCGTAATCCGTAAAAGCGGTCTACAAGCTCCTCTGCCTAGCCGAGCCGAAGAGCACTCTTCGCTTCCAGCTAATCAACACAAGTATTGATCCCATGATGATAATACTTCATAGCTCTGCTCACTAAGACTTGCTTAAATTTGTTACTTTTCATAAATTCGGTTAGGCGGGACTGCCAGCAAGCTTTCATATAATTTCGCCCTTTTTTAGTGCTATCAAAAACTTCAAAGAAGAAATCACAACCCTCATGTAGACCCTTCTCCTTAGCTACTCCAACATTTCCTCCTGCTGAGCTAATAGATGGACTACCTTAATTTTGGCTTCAGATAACACTGAGTTGGTTCCATTGTACTTCTCTTTTATAGAAACAAGTTGTTCTTTTAGCTCTCTAAATTTCCCAACCTCGGATCACATCTAATTAAGTGCGGATGAAAGCTTCTTCCTTTCCACCTCTAATTTCTGGCGTTCACCCTCCCATCGAGCTAACATGCTACCAACCATGATGCTAGCCTTAAAAATAAATTAAAAAAAAAAACACGAGAAAGGGAAGAAAAGATGAGAGTTAGAACACAACAAATTATTTGAACAGAGTAAATGGAAACACCTCACCTTAGACAAGTACGAGGAAAACTGTGCCCTAAGGTCTTCAAAGTTCATCTCGTCAGCTAATTGTCGATTTGAGGTAGTAGATAAACCTCATAGAAAATCTCAACCCAGAGAACGGGATATGTTCGTTAGCATTGAACTACTAGCAGTCAAGTAGTTGTTTGCTCGCCCCCTGCTTAAATTAAGTGAGATCAGTTCCTCAGGAGTGAACTCAGTCTCAGCTTCTGAGGGTACTATGATCACTTTCGGAGAAGGGGCTACTGGATGTTTCTTTGGAGTCTGAGCTTCCGTTGTGATAGTAGTTGGATGTTTGGATAAGCTAGAAGCACCAACTCGCTTGGGAGGATGATTTTTTTCTGCCTACATGGTTGATTGGCCTCAGCAATGAAAAGAAAAGCCTTTGTAGATAGGCGCTCTGCAGAGGGAAAAGTTGGTTAGAAATTAAGCCAATAAAGAAAGAATAGTAGAAAAAGAGCATTAAGGATTCAAGCAAAATACCAAGAGACTCCGAAAGTGCCTCTTCCTTCAGGCTAAGGGCAAAATGATACAAGAACCCAGGCTCCTCCAAGTAAGAAAGTTGTAACTGATAGCTATTTAATCTATATAAAAGAGCCCTTCTGCTTGAGGGATAGCGGCGACTACGAGCCGAGCTATCAGCAGAAAGCTTATCTAACCAAGTGGTAGGAAATTCCCAAGGGACAGGAGAAGAAATATAGAAATATGTTTCTTTCCAATTTTTAACAGAGGTAGGATACTTAGATAGGAAACAAACATCCTCTATGTAAGATAAAACAAGCATACTCCTAAAGACTTGGGATAGAAGAGAAAATGGAATAAAGAAGTAGCAGGCTCAATGTTAAGGTGTCTACATTGAATCACAAATCCAGCTAGCAACCAAAAAGAGTTAGCGATAAATTGGTTAAGAGGTATACCTAACCCCCTTGAGATCAATACAAACAATTCAGCTAAAGGAAAGTAAAACCCACCCCTTATTTGTTCTGGATAGAAACAAAGAAAACCTGCATGAGGTAAGTGAGGTCGATTTGATGACCTAAGCATGACTATCATATACTCAGGGGGAATACCCATGATATCTCTTAGTTTAACGGTTTCGTGGCGTGTTAATCTAGAATGGTATACCTCATAGTAAGCCAAACCCACATCTAACACCCCCTTTTCAGTTTCTTTCATAACCTCGTAACTAATGCTAAGATCAGACTCCTCAGAACTATGGCTAGAAGACATATCTCAGAAAAACCAACACAAAGCAAGAAAAAAAATGATGATGAATGAAAAAGTTGTATCTCAAATGCATATACCATATACACACGAAAATGGGAACACGAGAAGAGGGAAAGATATTCAAAGATAACCTAAACTCATATTAGCGCGCTTTGAGTTGGAGTGATGGCGTCCAAGAAAAATGAATTCACCGGTGAAAGTAACCGCAAATTCCTTAGAAAATGTTAAATCAGGTAAAGGTTTTGAAGAATAAAGGAAAAGGCAATATTTATACAATAGGATCTTATATAAAAGAGAGAACTTAAGATTATTCCTTTCAAAATTCCAAAATATATTAATTGAGTTTCTGTGTTATTGGTGCTTTAATTTAATAGTGCATCAAATAATTTAATATTAGGTACCTTTTTAAACTCACTACCTACAACCTGTCAACCAGATTATAGTGACTTGCTATTTATTCATCAAGTTATATTTAACCTGTGACTTAGATTATATGTTTTTTTTACATTGAAAAGATATATATCATTGCATCTCAGAAAGAATTAATAGGAAAATGTTCTTCCCACATAACATGTTTAAACATAGGAAAAGAAGCCTTACCTAAACTACGGGCTATCTGATTTGCTGAACGACGAATAAAACAAACTCGATAGCTAGTAAACTTAGGCAAAAGAGCCTTACAATCAACTATCACTAAACCAAAATAAGAAACATCATCAATATTATTTAAAACATCATGAACTACTACTAAAGCATTCAACTCAAACATAAATTATTGAGAGATTTTTACTTTTAATTCAACTGAGGGCTTCACGAAAGGAGATTACTTCTGCCAAAGCAAGAGACATTATTCCCCGATGAGGCGTAACCACATTTGCACAGCAGTTCCCCAATTCACTCCTTAGAAAACAACTTGAAGTAAACAAATTATCCATGGAGTTTATTGCAACATCCATGTTGCAATAGAGCCATCCACTTGGAAGACAACACCAGCGAGAACTAGCATCTGATTGCATGTTGCAAGGATTAAGAATTCTTCCTTTCTGTGCTTCAGCCCATGGTTGGAGAGACGACAACACAAAAAAAAACACCAAATTAACTGATCTAGTTTTGTCCTTCCATATTGCTTGATTCTGATTATGCCAAAGATTCCACAAGATCATGAAAATCTTGAATCTATTAATGCCATTAACACCCACAATAACCCTTTCAACCCAAGTGATAAAATCATCTGACTATAGGGGAAGATAGTTGAAGCCTAAATGAGCATGATTCCAACATTCAAGAGCAAAAAGACAATCAACCAAAACATGTAGCACAAATTCTGTAGAGTAACCACATATTTGGCACGTCACATTCACTTCTACTTTCTTTGAAATTAATCGATCCTTTGTGGGAAAACAATTGCTACAAGCTCGCCAGATAAAGTTTCATACCTTAAGAAGGATCTTTGCATTCCAAATTATTTCTAGATTTCTGTTTGAGAACTTTGTGGAATATTTGAGGTCTAGCCAAGCATTCTTCTATAACAGCTTTTCATTATATAAATTCCTTTCGGGTCCAGATTCTGTACCCAAGAGTCCTTGTTACAATGATCACTTAGAGGAATACTAAAGATAAGATTAGCATCTCGATGGTTGAAAATTGAAGAAATTTCCTCATAGTTCCATTGTTTTAGCCCAGGCACCATCAATGAAGCAATTATCCTATTGTAATTCTCTTCATTAAGATATGATGAAGCAAAGGGATTATGATTATCCTGAAGCTAAAGTCTTTACCAATCAGAATATCTGTACCGATCCCAACCTTCATGCTACTGCCTTTCTTGATCAGAAATTGAGATGATAAGACGCTACGCCAAACAAAACTCGAGTTACTTCCTAATTTTACTTTAAGAAAACTTTTTTGTGGATAATACCTTACTTTAAAGATACGGGCCACTAAAGATTTTGTTTGGAGAGCAAGCGCCAACATTGCTTACCAAAAAGGGAAAGATTAAAATCATGTATATTTCTAAAGCCCATACCTCCTTTACTTTTCAGAGCACAGAGACGATCCCAACTCATCCATATAATCCCTTTCATCTCATTTCCTCTCCTCTTATTATTTATCCACCAGAAAGCATTCCTTATCCTTTCAATTTCCCTGCGCAACTCTTTAGGAAGGAGAAATATACTCATAACATAGTTTGAAATAGCTTGAGCAATAGTTTTGAGAAGAATTTCTTTCCCTGCTCTTGAGAGAAAGCTTTTGCTCCAACCATGTAATCTTTGCTAAATTCGATGTTTGATATACATAAACATGTCATTTTTCTTTGTTCCAATTAGAAAAGGTAAGCCAAGATACTTACTACACAAATTAAAATCTCTAACATTGAGACAGCTCTTAATAGCCTGTCTTATTGAATTCCCCATGTTATTGCTAAAAAAGATCAAAGATTTTTGAAAATTGATCAGTTGACCTGATGCAGCCTCATAAGCCTTCAAACAGTCTTTAACAACATCACACTCTTGACTTGTCGCCTGAAAAAAGAGAAGGTTATCATCATCAAAGAAAAGATGAGTGATAGAATGAGCTCTTCTAGAAATTTCACAACCATGAATTAAGCCCTGTTGTTCAACTTTCCTAAGCATTATTAATAGCCCTTCTGCACAAATAATGAATAAGTACGAAGAGATTGGATCCCCTTATTATAGAACTCTTTTTGGAATAATAGGTCATGTCTCATGTCCATCGTGAACAATCCAGTATTTGACAAACTCAACATACATCATAACAAGCTTGATGAATTTTTGATCAAAACCCAAACGATTCAACATAGACTTTACTGTCGTAAGCCTTGCTCATATCAATTTTTAGGGCTGACAGTCCAACTTTTCCTTGAGACTTCCTTTTAAGGTAGTGCAGTATCTCAAAGGCGATCATAACATTGTCCGAAATAAGCCTCCTTGGTAGAAAATCACTTTAAGCCTTCGAGATTGATGAAGACAACACTCTTTTAAGTCGATTCGCCAAAACTTTGGAAATAATTTTATAGAAAACATTTCAGGGTGTAATAGCATAAAGATCAGTGATAAACACCACATTTTTAGTCTTCGAAATTAAGGAAATGGGAGTATCATTCAATGCTATCGGTAAGCAGCCATTTCTCAGAATATCAATAGATGCCTGTGTAAAATTCTCACCTACAATATTCCAAAATTTCTAATAGAAAGGTAGGTTGAAACCATTTGAACCAGGGGACTTGTCAGGATGCATGGAAAAAATTGCTCTTTTTACCTCATCTACACTAAATTTTGTCACAAGATCTTTATTTTGATCCTCAATAATTTTTGGACAGATATACTCCAAAATACTAAAATCACTGCAACATTGAGAAGAGAATAATTCAATATAGTAAGAGTGAATGATAGATTCCAAACCATCTAACCAGTTTCGCCATTCTCCTTGAGAGTCTCGATGTTGTGTGATGGTATTTCTTCGGTGTCTAGATGAAGCTTTGGCATGAAAAAACCTTGAGTTTGAATCTCCTTCTTGCAACAAAATTGTTTCGCTCATTGTCTCCAAAAAGCATCTTGTTGCTGAAGAATAAGTAAATATTCCTTTTGAACAGCTTCGTACCAATTAACCGAAGAGAGATCATATCTGAACTTTAGACGGAACATTTCTGCCTTACATACTTGAAGTCGTTCCTTAAATTGATGATTTGAACTCGTATTCCAGCTTGAGAGGTCATAGCAATATCTACTTAATCTTCCTTGGATAGAATAACCCCAGCTGCTATTCCAATTGTTCAAAACAATCCCACCACATTTACTATCTCTTAACCATCCATTCTCGAAGCGAAAATTGCGATTTTTAATACCAACTCTTAGCATATCAATTTGAAGAAAGATCGGATTATGGTCTGAAGTTGCAGCTTCAATGTTAAACACTTTTGCTTCTTTGAACAGATTAATCCAAGAGCAGGAGGCCAAAGCTCGATCTAGTTTCTCCCCAATCTAATTATCAGTACCTCTCCCTTTGCCCAAGTAAATTGATAACTATTAAGCACCATATCACAAGGATCACAAAAATATACAGCTTTTTTGAAACCTTCAATCAGCCAAACAGGTTGGGGGCACCTACCTTTCTTTTCTGTTGAATTGAGAATGTCATTAAAGTCTCCAATACAGCACCATGGAAGATAAGATTGGACTTTGAGGGAGCTTAGCAAATCCCACGATTGTCGCCTGTGAGACCTTTCTACGAATCCATAAAATCCAGTCAAATGCCACAAACCAATTCTATCCAAGTTAACCTCCATATCGATATGGTTCCTAGAATAGCTAATTAGCTTAGCCATATCTTTTTTTTTTCCACAATAAAGCCAAACCTCATCCATTCCATACACTGTCCATCGTGAAAAAACCCTCAAATTCAATCTCTGTTCTTTTCTTATCCGCTCCATTTTCTCCTTTCTTATCATTGTTTCCATAAGAAAAAACAAATTTAGGCCTCTTGGATTTGATCAAGTCCTTTAACACTTGAATTGTCTATGGGTTCCCAAGCCCACGACAATTCCAACTTAGTGTACTCATTTTTCCTAGCTGTCCTGGAATCCAGAACCCGCCCCTAACAAGTTTTTTGGTCCAAAAATAAAAGGCCTATTCTTTACCATTTTTTAAAAATATTTTCAACTCCCAAAACAATCTCAAAATGTGTACACATTCTCCAATCTTTCTCCCAAAACACAAAAAAATTTATACCCAAAAAATCCCTTCCAAAACAATCTCAAAATACCCTACACCCTAAAATCATACGTATGCCTCCATTTTCTCTCTTTACCTTTTACATAACTCATTTACTCATTCATTTATCACTCTCTTAATATATATATATATATACACACATGCATATATAAAAATATTAAAATTTTATTGGTTATAAAATTCTAAAATTTATGTTTATATATTTAATTAAAGTAATTGTCAATTTTAATTTTTATTTACTAGATAACGTATTAAATTAATTAATTAAATGATGTTTTTAGTTACATTTAATATTTAATCTATTAATTAAATATTGAATTTATTCATTTGATAAATAATTTAAGATGTTTTAGTTTGATATAATAAAAAAATTAATCTGCTTCAAAAAAATTAATCTTCGTTAAATATTAATCTTCACATTTATTCAAAATTATAATAAAATATTTAATTACAGTGTGATATTTATTTAATTATCTATTCAGTTTAACAAATTAATAAGTTTAAGTAAAAATTAGTTGATTATTTACTAAATAATCTATAAAGTAATTAAGTAACGTATTAAATTAATTAAAATTAATTTATTTAATTACTTAAATAACTTATTATTTATATATCAATTATGTTTCATATTTCATGTATAATTAAATATTATGTTTATTTGTTTAATAAATAATTTAAGATGATTTAATTTCATATAATATAAAATTATTTATTTTTTTAATTTGGTGAATTGTTATGAGTATTATATATATAAATTATTAAATAAATTATTTTATTTAAATCAATAACTAAGTTTTATTTGTACATAAATCATAAATAATAAATAATTAAATAATTATATTTTAATTAATAAATAATTAAATAATTATATTTTAATTAATAAATACTAATTAGTTTATAATTAATGTAAAGTAACTGATTTTTTTATATAAGCCGATATTGACAATTATGATATAAGTCGATTTTCTATAATTAAGATATAATTATGATTTCATAAGTAATTAATATTTATTAATAAATATTTTCTTCCAAATAATACATCATTTGCTAATGTTAAATTCATAAAAATATAAATTTCAAAATAAATCACTAATTAAATTAATTACACATCATTTTATTACAACCATATATCAATCATTACACACACACACACATACACATATACACATACACATATCATCAAACTATAAATATTCATACATACATTAAATAAAATAAAATAAACCACTTTCATCATACAAACCCAACAAAAAAGCAACTGATTTGACATATGCAGTAAAGTTTGTCTCCTCCCAAATCACAAGAAAATAAATAATTCATTCTCAAATCATTTTTTTTATTTTTCCAAAACAAAAGGAAATGCTTGACACTTTCTTCAATATTTCTCCCAAAAATCTATTCTCCCAAAATATTTTCCAAAAAACACCCAAAACATAAGAGAACATAGCCAAAACTTTCCTCCTCAATTGGACCTTGAGTCTGGTTTTCTTTCCCTCCCATAAGTAAGAGCCCACTATCAATTCTTCTCCTTTTGGAATTTAAAATAGTCAAAACATCCGAGAGTTCTTTTCCCATAGTTTCCTCAGCAGCTGCCCACAATCATAGTAAAGTCCATGATTCTCGCCAATGAGATTCTTATCAAGATTATTCTCCTGATTTCTCGCCAAAACAATATCTTGACGATCTATATTCATGCCGTCCGTCATGGTACCACTTTCTGGCGAGCTTTCTTTCGGCATTGAATATCGAAGCAGTCGTTCTCCAATGCCATATTATTGTTTATGATTTCGAGCCCGTAACCAACTTCCACAAGCAAATTCAACTTTGTTATGATCAGCAACATACAGCTTCACACAAAATTTCGGAGTAAGTCCCAGAATTCCACAAAAGAAACAAAAAATCGGAAGGCGTTCATAATTAAGTTAACCCAAAACCAATCCCCTCCTTGTTTTCTCAGTTTCATCCTCATTTTGATCGGCAGTCGAACATCAATTGAAACCTGAACTATCGGTAGTTGAACATCAATTGAAACCTGAACTCGCATATATAATTTCCACACTCGTCCAAAATTATTTTGATCTGATTGCAGGTATACTCCAATATAATCTCCGATACTCTCACATATACATTCTAACATAAAACCCACTGGAAGGTAGTAAATCTTGTTAAGAATGGACATTGAGCCTAACTCAACCCCAAAAGCTAGCTCGTGAGGTGAGGATTGCCCAATACTATATATAGAAACCACAATTTATTTATTTCACCGATGTGGGACACTAACACACCCCGCGCACGCCCAGGAATGAACATTTGGAGCGTGGAATGACATGAAATAGGTGGCCCAACAATACTGGGTAGCCCAACATCGGGAATGGGTGGCTCTGATACCATATTAAGCTAACACAGCGAGCGAGCGAGCAGCGGACATGGCCGAGCAATTGGAACTTTCGAGAGAAGAAAGATATTTTCTGAAATTGAGAACATTGAATTAAATTGTGGTGTAGTACATGTACAGTATTTATAGGCAAGGGAAAAAATATCTGCTAACTAACTAACAGCAAGTATAACCAATACTAACTAACTGTCCGCCTAATTAATGAGCTAATTAAGTTACAAATGAGAAACCAAGGAAAAGACTGAAACAGAAATACAATGCTGAAGCTACTAGCTTAATAAAGGGGAGGATGAAGATAATGCAAACGTCAAACCGCAGTATTGTATGGTGGGAGGAGTGTTAACATCAAAACATGTTAATTTTCTGGCTTTTAAAAATACTATGGCGGTTGTATGGCAACTGATCAAAGGCATTTGCATAAACAAATTGAATCAATCTACTTATTTGTACCAATTATTTAATAAATTAGATCTAAAACGTATCCTTTCCGGAGGGTCTTGGACATTTGATCAACAACTTATCTTATTGTGGCAGGTGTTACCAGGGAAACAACCACATCATGTTACTCTTACACATGTAAGTATTTGGGTTCAGATTTATTAAGCTAACACAGCGAGCGAGCGAGCGAGCAGCGGACATGGCCGAGCAATTGGAACTTTCGAGAGAAGAAAGATAATTTCTGAAATTGAGAACATTGAATTAAATTGTGGTGTAGTACATGTACAGTATTTATAGGCAAGGGAAAAAATATCTGCTAACTAACTAACAGCAAGTATAACCAATACTAACTAACTGTCCGCCTAATTAATGAGCTAATTAAGTTACAAATGAGAAACCAAGGAAAAGACTGAAACGGAAATACAATGCTGAAGCTACTAGCTTAATAGCCCCCCTTCAAGATGGATTGTGGGGGTCACGAACATCCATCTTGGACAACATGGACTTGAGTGAAGCTGCTGGTAGGAACTTAGTGAAGAGGTCAGCAAGTTGGTTGTTGGAACGGACAGGAAGAAGCTTTAATGTACCATTGGTGAGTTTCTCGCGGACAAAATGACAATCGACGTCAATGTGCTTAGTGCGTTCATGGAAGACGGGGTTAGATGCAATGTGAAGGGCAGCCTGATTGTCGCAAAATATGAGAGCGGGAGCTGGATGATCGACATGGAAATCGTGGAGAAGTTGGCGAAGCCAGACAAGTTCACTGGCAGTGGTGGCAAGGGCCCGGTATTCTGCTTCGGCTGAGGATCGAGCAACCGTGGGTTGTTTCTTTGATTTCCAAGAAATAAGTGAGTTACCAAGGAATATGCAAAACCCTGTGGTGGATTTTCGGGTGGTAGAACATGAAGCCCAATCAGCATCTGAGAAAGCACAGAGCTGAATCTGTGAACTGGAAAGAAAAAAGATGCCTTGGCCGGGTGTGGACTTAAGGTAGCGAAGAAGCTGCTGTGCGGCCTGTAGGTGAGATGTGCGGGGTTGAGTAATGAACTGACTGAGTTTATGTACACTGAAGGTGATGTCTGGGCGGGATAAGGTGAGGTAGAGTAGTTTCCCAATAAGGCACCTATACTGTGAGGGATCAGGAAGGGGTGTGCCATCCTCAGAATTGAGCTTCAGTTTGGGATCAACTGGGACCTGGGCAGGTTTCGCTGTAAGAAAACCTGTTTCTTCAAGAATCTGGAGAGTGTAGTGCCGCTGTGAGAGGAAAATACCTGTCGGTGATCTAGCAATCTCTAATCCCAGGAAGTATTTTAAAACACCCAAGTCCTTGAGCTTGAACTGATTCTGGATGGAGGTTTTAAACTTGGAGATGATAGCTGGAGATAGACTAGCAAGCACAAGACGGGGTTAGATGCAATGTGAAGGGCAGCCTGATTGTCGCAAAATATGAGAGCGGGAGCTGGATGATCGACATGGAAATCGTGGAGAAGTTGGCGAAGCCAGACAAGTTCACTGGCAGTGGTGGCAAGGGCCCGGTATTCTGCTTCGGCTGAGGATCGAGCAACCGTGGGTTGTTTCTTTGATTTCCAAGAAATGGGTGAGTCACCAAGGAATATGCAAAACCCTGTGGTGGATTTTCGGGTGGTAGAACATGAAGCCCAATCAGCATCTGAGAAAGCACGGAGCTGAATCTGTGAACTGGAAGGAAAAAAGTTGCCTTGGCCGGGTGTGGACTTAAGGTAGCGAAGAAGCTGCTGTGCGGCCTGTAGGTGAGATGTGCGGGGTTGAGTAATGAACTGACTGAGTTTATGTACACTGAAGGTGATGTCTGGGCGGGATAAGGTGAGGTAGAGTAGTTTCCCAATAAGGCGCCTATACTGTGAGGGATCAGGAAGGGGTGTGCCATCCTCAGAATTGAGCTTCAGTTTGGGATCAACTGGGACCTGGGCAGGTTTCGCTGCAAGAAAACCTGTTTCTTCAAGAATCTGGAGAGTGTAGTGCCGCTGTGAGAGGAAAATACCTGTCGGTGATCTAGCAATCTCTAATCCCAGGAAGTATTTTAAAATACCCAAGTCCTTGAGCTTGAACTGATTCTGGATGGAGGTTTTAAACTTGGAGATGATAGCTGGAGATGGACTAGCAAGCACAATGTCATCCACATAAACTAATATTGCTATGAAAGAAGGTTCGGATCCTTGAGTGAACAAACTGTGGTCAGACTGAGATTGCTGGAAGCTAAGACTAAGAAGAGCTCCTGATAACTTTGCATACCACTGTCTAGAGGCTTGGCGAAGACCATACAAGGATTTATGTAACCTGCAAACCAACCTTGAAGTACCTGAATGAGGAGCTGGTGGTGTGTATCCTGGTGGAAGGTCCATGTTAACCTCCTCGAAGAGATCCCCATTTAAGAATGCGTTGTTGATGTCTAATTGAGCAAGATGCCAGTTGTGTATGGCTGCAAGGGTGAGTAAGAGTTTGATGGTGGTGAACTTAGCAACAGGAGAAAAGGTATCTAGGTAATCAACTCCTTGCCTAACTCAACCCCAAAAGCTAGCTCGTGAGGTGAGGATTGCCCAATACTATATATAGATACCACAATTTATTTATTTCACCGATGTGGGACACTAACACCCTTCAAGAATTATGCCACCTTCTTCTTCTTCTTCCAGAGTAATCTTTGCACACTGTTCCTCCAGTGATAAATCCATAAGGAAAGACTTAATGAACCAAAACGTTGAGATATGATGATAAGAAAACCTGATGCTTGTCAAAGAAGACATGAAAGAAAACTCTCACGAGGGAGAGAAAAATCATGAGAAGGGATTATTTGCTAATTTAGTTAGATTTTAGGAAGTAATGATAGATTATAAGTGAATCAAATTACAAGTTAATCTATGTTTTAATTATATAAATTTTGATTATTGAATCAAATGTATCCTACCCGTTGATCATTGAATCTAATTAAAAAGGCTTAATTAAATTAGATTCGTTTACGAAAAGAATTCACCTATGCAAATTTACTTCAAATTTTGCAAATACTAAATTTGGACATAAAATTAATATTTTATAAATTAGATCCGTTTACAAAAAGAGTTCACATCTACAAATTTGTATGAGTTATGTTACTTGCAATTTTGTTAATATTTTATATAATTTTATGATCTAAATTTTATCATTAACACTTCTAAATTTATTTTAAAATAGAATTTAATATCTTATAAATTTAAATATACTTTATGAGATAAAAAATTTGCAGAACATTTTAACTGTACTCAATTAAGCATTATGTAAACTTTAATCATTAATTGAAATTAAATTATATAAAATTTCAATTCCTCACAAAAAATAGTCTCATTCAATGGGATTTGGTAAGTGCCCAAAGAATGGGCAAAATATAATTTTTTTTTAATTTACTATTTGTTATCATATTATTAAAACATATATGAAAGTAAATCAATGCTTTGAAATAAAAAACAAAGAAAACCATGAAATTAGGACACTATTTATATTAGCCACATTTAATTATCATAACGCCCCGACCGGGAGGTGCTTGCTTTCGGCCGAGGTGCTACTCAAACAGCACCACACATCTTCTTTACAACAGAAAATACATTTCTCGAAAATCTAAAATATTTAATTTCTACAATGACTTTCATCGGATGTTCTAGTTTGAATCGAAATATGAACTTCTATCACCCTCATTATCTCATGTGTCGCCTGGGGTAGTCTATCTTCGTTAGTCGATCTTATCTGGGGTAAAGAACGAAATAAACAATAAAATAACATAAGTTCGAATGACTTAGCGAGATAGTTTAACACTAACAATGGAGTGGTAATTTCTCAAATATTATAAAAATAATAAGGAGAAGCATTAAAATTCTCCAAAGTAGTGAGAGAAGATTTTAGTCAAAATTTAAAGTGATCCATCTCACCACTGTCCCATACTAGTGATGATACTTCACAAATTTACTGTCTCTCACAGAGGTTTAAATCACGATTACGACCACAAAGGGGGTCAACATGTCACTTGAAAAATCATTGGGTTTGTGTTAAATACTCGAGTTTCAAAGTATAAAATAAAATTAATAATCACTTTCACACTTTTGTTATTGGTGGTTCTCCTACCTTATCGCCCCACTTTTGAAAACACGAAAATTCTTATTCCTCCAAAATACCGAGTGATCAGCTCGGACACTTAATCACTCACTAGGCATGGCTAGCCACATGCCTGATCCCACTCATAGACGGCTATCTCCAGCTTACTATGAGTAAGAATTTTATGTACCCTTTGTACGGGTATCAGTTGAAAGCTCAGTTACCGTCAGTCCGTTCCGCCCGATCGTCTTTCGAAACCGATCCTAGGGCCCACCCCCAGGGGTATTAAACACTTTCACTATTATCACTTAACTGTCCAACAGCATTTCACTAAACACATCAAGTCGCCATGTTAACACAAAATCACTAATTCAACACCAGGCTGGTTTCAAGATAGACATGGCGATAAAAACATATATTTCAAAATCACTTTTTAGATTCCTCAACACAATCGCCTATTTCAAATAAAGCAACATTAATCAATATCAATAAAAGCACTCAGTATAAGAGGGCGATGTGAAGTATTATTTTCATATACAAATTATTTTCTCAAAACTCGTTTACACACTCGAAACTCAAATAGGTATAATTCAGGGATCACGAGAGAGGAACAAAGTGGCAATCAAGAGTATCATTGGAATCAATAATTTGTGAGTATTATGGAATAAACAAACAGCATCGATTGAGTCTCAGCATAATCAGGATCAAACAATAAGGATGTAATAGCAATTATATATGTTCTTTCCCTAGCAATGAAAGTAAATATAACTCACCCGGCAAATGTAGAGGAATTCTTAATCGTATAATCACTCAGGTTCTGGCTTCTTAGTCAAAACGAGCACTGTCATAAAATAACTCAAGTTACCATTATGTTAATCCTCTGAACCTTAAGGATAAATATCACTAATGTCTTTATTAAACTTAAAAATATTCCGACAAGGCCTTGATAATCCTTAAATGTTTGGAAAGTCCACGACCTGGCTTCCTATTCAATTCAAAATTCAAAATAAATAATCTAAATCAACATTGTGTCGATTTTTGAATCATAATTCTTAATGTACTTAAACATCCCTATCAAGTTCCTTTGTTACTTTAACAGTTCAGTAATAATTCTAAAATTCCACTTTACACTCAAATATTCAAGGTAATCATATATCATGGCCCTTAACTCGACAAGTTGGTAAACTGGTTGTTAAAATCTTATTTAAGGTTTCAATGGAAATCCGATAATCCTTTCAAGTCGATCAAGCTCAAAACTATAGAATCTTTTAAATTAATCTATAACTTGACACAAATTATGGTTTAACGGTCCTCAGTCATATTAGGATCAGGTTTAAATTCAAACTCCAATCGCATTCGGTAAATTAATTGAATTAAAATTCGATTAAGAAATTTACCCAAATTGGGTCAAACCGAGGTCCAATCTCAAGCCCGGAATAGTCTAGATGAGTCCGGAACTTCATTCTGCAAAAATTGGTCTATGACTGCCGTCATGGCCATTGCCGGACCTCCACACTTGCAGCCGAAGATATAAACCTACACCACCATCCAGTGCACCCTGTTGTCAGGAGCAAAAAGCCCCAAACAATTCTTGATTTCGACCACCGTAAGCAGGTCAATTGGCCGCTCAAACCAGCGGCCAAACCCTAACCTCTGTTGTAAACCACTACCGTCAATTTCGCCATCGCCGCTCCTCGAAACGTAAAATTAACCTCACCATCTAACTGCCCACCACCACGCGACCAAAACCCACCTAGCCCCCATCTATTTTCACCACCTGAACCGCCACCGCCGCCGCAAGCTCGCCGTCGCCTTCATTTTTCGGTCGTTTGCTCGGTGGTTTTGGGTAAATCTTGGTATGGTTTTACTCGCCTCAGCTAGAGGAAACTAGCTATGGCTTTAGTTTCAAGTTTCATGGTCGTTTTCTGACGATTTGCCAGTGGTGTAAGTCTGGGGTAGTTTTTGAAAATTAAACAAACTCTTGTCCTTAATCCTACATATATAAACATATTTTTCAACCTTTTCAATATGACCCTAAAACTTTTGGCCGACTTCACCCTAGCCCCAAGGCTTTTAAACCGCATTCAATTTGGTCCCTAGACTTCAATTTAGTCCTCTAACTTTCAACTCTTGCACCTTGACCCCCAAGATTTTTGTTTTTTGGGCAATTGGGTCCAAACTTGTTTATTTTGAGGTCCTTAAGCCTTTAACTCTCTCACATTGACCCCCAAAACTTTATAATTTTTAACATTAGGTCCTTTTCTTATTTACAATTAAATCTCTCAATTCCCAATATTTCTTCCTAAACTTTAATTAATTTAATTTAATCAACTTAAATTTATAATTCCCAAAACGGGGTATTACAATTATTGAAGGAAATAAAATCTGATTCACATTATTTTAGTTTTAATTTTAAAAGATATATAATGAATCTCTTATTTGTTTAAATATTAGCTAAAGAATCTTGTGCTATTTTTATTTTTTAATTAAAAGAAATGATGAATGTAACATGTTTGTAATTAAACATGAATTCCACTTTTTGCTCTAATGAAAATAAAATTGTTGGTGGAAAAATATTAATACAATATTTAACAATAATAAATAAAAAGTTTTAAATATTTTTAATCTTAAGTAAAATTAGAATGAGTTGTTCTAGGAATAAAATATATCAATACTGTATTAGTAACCTATAAAAACTGTAATTATATTTAAATCAATTTTCATAATATCAATAAAATTAAAAATATATTGATCAATATATTTTAATTTCGTAGTGTTTCATTTATCTTGTGAATTAGTTTAATCCATATTCCATAATTTCATTTACTAATCCTTCATACTTATTTTATGTTGATCTTATAATTAATTCCAAAAAAAAATACCCATAAGTTGAGTGATAGTAGCCACAACTTCTCCACAAATATGGGAAATGGGGGGAAAGTAGTGGAGTGATGGGGTAGTGTGGTAGAGGAGTGGAGCAGTACCAGTGGAAATGGGAAAATTTTGATATTTTAATTCTTAAAAAATATAATAATAAAAAAAATATAAATTCAATTAAAAGCTTAATAAATGGGTTGCCTATACATTATTGGTTTATAAATTTATTAAAAATATTTAGATCATTAAACAAATATACATAGCAATTATAGAGAGAAATACCTAATATTAAATCTTTACTATATGACCTTCTTTTCAGACAATTCCTACCAACTATAACTTCAATTTATGCCGAAAACTTTTATGCCTTTCTGGATTGAACCCAAGTGATTTACGTCTTCTTGTAATTAGAAGCACAAAACTCTCTTTTCCTGTTGGGGGGCATAGCTGACTTATAAACTCTCGAAAAATGCCAAATTCCTTACTTAAAGTACTTACTTACCTGAGCAGTTATTTTTTACGAAGACAAAAAAGAAGTAAAGGGAGTCATAGAAACTTTTTAACGTAGGAAAAACGGGGGAAAAAAGACTTTGGAGTGTTGTACCGAAAATTACATCTCTAAGACGTCTAATTGTTCATATTTGGGGTGATGCCAAAGAAAAAAGAAAAGACTCCATGTCCCAATGACTTGTTGTATGGCTGTCAACAGATTGGATTTGGATCGTATCAACTATATTAAATTCAAATTTGATTATCAAAATTTATACTTGAATTCAACTCGAAATTCTATAGAATATTTGTTAGTCAGTATCATATCCGAATCCGATAAAAAAAAAAAGTCAACCCAATTTAATTTTTTTTCTTTTTTTTCCTTTTAATAAAATAAATTTACGTCATATTTGAATTTTAATAACTTTTTATTATATATTAGTCCAAAAGTTAAATATTTAAGTACTAAACCGCTATTTCACATTATATTAATGCATAGGTGAAATATTATACATTATTATTTGACATTTTATCACTATCCCTCTTATTTTTTAAGCTAAAGACTCAATATTAATAGTATAATATAGACGTTAATATAGATATTAGGTCAATATAATATATATTATTTTAAAATTTTTATTAATATTATATATAATATTATTAATTTAATAAAAAATTATTAAAGTATGGATTCAAATTTTTAACGAATCGAATTACTTAGAGCCCATTGGGTTTCATTTCCACACTCTATTTTAACATTTTCTACTATTTCAAAAATAAAATACATCACATTTTACACATTTTCATGCAACATCATTTTTATTTTTATTTTTATTTTCAAAACACATTCTCCAATAACTTATGTATATCTTCTCCCAATAGTCTATATATTTATCTCTCTATTCCATTATTTTTATCTCTCTCCACCTACAACATATTAAAATCAACATAATCATTACTTTTCCAACAATTCATCTAAATGCAAATTCATTTTCAACTCATTTTCACTAATTTTTCAAATTTTAGAAATGATGAAAATAGAAAATAGAAATGGAAATAAAACCAAACGGGCTCTTAATTCCATATTCAATCCACTTATTTCGGATTACGTATATTCATAATCTGATTTGATCCATCAGATACTTTAATCGAATAAAAATTTTAAAATTCAAATCAAATTTAGATCGAATTCGAATTAAAATCCAACTAATTGACAGCCCTGTCCAACTCAAGGTAAATAGGTAATAGTAATGGACTGCTTCTTTCCTAGTCCCAAGGCCCAAAGTAACTCCTTAAGAAAATGGGCTTTTGATTAAACAAAAGATCATGGGCTTGGCCAGTTTGGGCCCATAAAAAATGTGTTGAAGTCAGTATTAAGACACGTGGTCGACTTGGTTTAAAATCTTCACTGGCTCTAAACTACACTAACGTGGTTAAGGTACATAAATCAGAAACCAAAGTACAATGTTGTAAACCTATTAGATTACGCCACGTTAACAGAGAAGTCGGTTCCACGTTAATCTATCTCATCTGATTTCACCTCCTTCCGAAGGAAGTCTGCGATTCTCCGCTCTTCCTTGCTCAGACAGTGAATTAGGTAGCTAGAATTCCAAAGGAATTTTGATCTCATCACCCGAACCCACAAGGTAAACAGTTATTGTTATCAAATTCGACGCTAAAATCCTCGCAAATGGCGAGCGGTTGGAGGAGAGCATTCGGGAACGTGAGGTCCTTTGTTGGAAATTCAATGGGCGGTCTGAGGGGCGGCAGCAGTTTGGCGTCGTGGGTTGTCGCCGGAACCCTAGCTTATTTCCTCTGGGTCCGCCCTTCGCAGCAGCTCAGAAGAGAGCAAGAGGCAAAAAGCTCATTTTTTTCCAGTAATTAGTATGATTATTTGTGTTCAATTTGGTTTTCTGTTTTCTGATTTTAATTTGTCTGTGTCAGGAAAGGGCAGCTTTGGCGGCGGCGGACCCTTATCGATATGTTGAAAAGAGAAAACCGATTCCGGATCCTCAGGTTACTGCTATTTGAATTTCATATTTCTTTTTGGCGAAATTTTGATTTGATAGAATTGGGAATTCATTTGCATTTTTCTCAGGAGACTGGATTGGTGTATGGGAACAAAAATGGAGCGAAAAAATCTGAGTAAACTCTTGGAGAACCGGGGCTATGAGTAAGTCTAGTTAGGTTGACCAATCAGCTAAAATTTTGGAGTTGTGAAGTTTAATGTTTTTCATATCAGCACATGTCTGTATGCATCCGAAATCATGGCTTTGAGCCTTTGTTTATGTGAGTTGGAGTTTGATTAAAAGAACAAAGAAGTTCAGTGCTTAAGTTATGTTGTTGTAGTTATGCTTTCTGCCTCTGCTTGTCTTTTTCAGCAGAATTGGTTGTAGAATATGAGGGTCATCTATGTTACCATTATTGTTTATAATACTCTTGCAGTTATAGTAACTGGTATTTGATGATGAAGGCTGGAGTAATTGATGTATTTGGACTATCTCTGCTGGAGAAGAATATAGTTAGATAGGATTTTCTCAGATTCTTATGGTCCCTAGTAGTTGTATGAAATTACCCAGAATTTGAGGATGAAATGGAAATGGCTATTATAGGTATGCTGAAAAGTTGATCTGCGTTAAACACCTGTAAAGATGTTAAGGTGTGGGATTTTGTTGATTCCATACTCATATGCATAAGATTTTGTTGATTCCATATTCGTATGCATCATTATGCGTTGAACCAGTGTAGTATAACCCCAAAAGTACCATGACAGAGACAGAGAAGGAGAGGAGACTAAGAGTGATTGATATGGTTTTTATTGGGTTTTAACAAACCACAACATCACAAATCGTCCTTCATAGATGGATATGCATTCGGTTGAAAGGAACAAGTCGTTGAAAAATCTGATCTTGCAATGTGTACATCTTGAAAAATAATAATGACTAGCGTCAAAAGGACTTCCTTTCCCATCATCAGCAATGTTTTTGCTACACATAGCCCATAGGATCAAGGTTGATATGATGAGTCGGCTGTACAAACTGATAAACTACCAAGCTACTCCAAGTAAGTTTTGAACTTTATCATAGTTTCCCTTTAAACAAGAATTCTAGTAGTGTTTTCCTCTTTCTTCTGTCATAGTTTCCCTTTAAACAAGAATTCTACTAGTGTTTTCCTCTTTCTTCTTACTGTTCTTTTGTCCTATGCAACACATAAAAGTTACAAATTGAATTAGCATCTTATTTGAGCTTTCATCAATCAATAGCTTTACATGACAATAAACGAATTTTTCTAAAGAGACAATGGCAAACTATGACTGTTGTTGAGAACTATAATTTGAAGTATATTATACTGATGAGCAGTCCGCATATTAATCATGTTATCATGACACAACGGAGGCCCAAAAGCATGCCGATAGCAACAAGTGGTTGGTATTATGTATTCCTCTTGCACAGGCTTGCAATTGCACTTTTGAATGATAACCATGCACAACCTTTCTTTTCTTTTCTGTTCTTTTTTAATTTTTGGTGGTTTATGAATAAGCAATGTGGTTCTACTTCTGGCCTAATATAACACGGTGGCATTTCTTTTGCAGAAATAACAACTATTTAATACACTGTTTCTCATTGTACTTGCATTGGGTGTGTGCTTTCAGACAACTTCGACATGAAATAGGAAGGTGTGGAACCAATTTGATTTTGAAGAGTTCATAGCCAGCAAATTTGTTGATGGGAATTTGAGTAATAGGCACTCTGTCACATGGAAGGAGTGGGATTTAGTTATACATACATGGCTACTTATAGTTTTTATACCAGAAGCTACCATAGATAATGAGAATGAATTAGCATCTTGTTACAGAAACATCCTTCACTAAGCTAATAGAGGAGATAAGCAGCTGAGTGGTATATTTTTGTTCATCAATGTACTGTTAATATCTCCATCATCTCCAACATTGCATGTGTATTATCAAACTGGCTTGATTTATGAGCCTTCTCTCTCTAACAATCTCCGCCTCAGGAGCGAGGGGGCATTATTGGTTTTTTTCTTAGACCTGATTTTCTGATCTTCTATTGAGGTAGATTATTTCTAATCATGGCACGTAGGCTGCTGTGGAGATAGAATATCTTGAGCTATGGACCTATTTTGTCGATGAAATATAGAAACTTTTGCCTGGCAGAAGTCTTTAAATATCATTATATAGTTTGCGACAATACGCCCCAGGTTTTTTTTTCAAGCGTGGAAACCCTAGAACCAAAAGTAGTAGGATTAATTCTCATAATAATAATAAATAAATAAAATATGTCGAAATTTTTTTTACGAAAATTATAGAATTTAGCCAGAGAAAAGCGAGCCAACCCATGGTAGTCTTTAAAAAGAGCTACCCTTATCCTAGTTGTCTTTCCTCCTCAACAGCGATGAACCACCTATTTGGCAAGCCATAACGTATTTGTTGTTAGTGCGCTTGCTGCTTGTCCAATCAGACCTAGCCTGTAAGCCCTAAAAAGCGTGAGGGCTGGGGCATGCTAAGGACAGAAAGCATGCACACACAAAGAGTTAGGAGGGAGCTATTAGCAGTCTAGTAGGGGCATTTATCGTGTACTCGTTTGGGCTAGTAATGATTTGAAGCATAGCTAAAAGGGCAAGAATTTAACCAGTATACTCAAATCGAAAACTTGATAGCAAACGTCCAATGTGAGGATGCAGTTTTGATAATTGAGATGTTAAGGTCATAATGACTTGTAATTGTATTTGTCAGTGTACAGACTCTGCAGTCTGCAGTACCATTTTGTAGATATATCAAGTGCCCGACATTTGAGGTGATCGTTTTCATGGTTGATCATCCTACTTTTGGTTGAATTTTGTATCACTTTTCCTTATATATTCATTCCTGCACGGACGGGGACCTGCGGACCTTATTTTGGTAACATTTGGTTGGTCCTCATATATTGTATGCACTCTCTTCTCTCATAAGAACTCTTTAATCCTTTATATGCTTTTTCCAGAACCATAGTTCTTGTGAGGAACGTCAGCTTTCGACAGTCTTCATTTCTAAGAACATTATCATGATTGCGTGTGCATCTGATTTGCTGAAACGAAATAAAAGACATCCCAGAAAGCTTAGGGAGGCGGAGGCGGCCAAAGTTGACAGGCTGAACTTTCTGGGTAAAGTTAATATGCTATTGAAATTCTTTGTCTTACCTGCACTTGGTGGGAGCAGGATCTTTTGACTAGTGCTGTCTTTTGGCCCTATATTCATATAATTATATGCATCTTGGACAGCATTCCTGACCCCCTTTTAGGTGGAAATTTTAAGTTTCTTTAGCATTTTCTTGCATCAATGTATGAATGATATCTTTAGGTTTATTTGTTATCTTCTTTTTGTCGCTTCAAGGTCAATGATTTGGTCGGAATATGCTGGAATATTCATTCCACTTGTTTGGCATAGACAGTTCAAAATTTGCTGCTGAAAAGATAGCAGAAAATAACTGACTTTTACTGGCTCTTTGTTTTGTTCGAATTAGTGGATGGATAAGCTCTTATCCTTAGGTGTATTATAAATTGATTGTGCAATTTGACTTGTTCTCTTGGCAACTAGGATGCCTTGTAATGACTCTTTTGAGTAAGGTACTATGTATGTTTCTTAGACATGGTGTTCATGGTTTCCTTTTTTGTCAAAATTCTTGTTCCAACCCAAGGGCCAAAGGATGAGGTGGGGTGTGGCCCGCAAATGAAATTTCCGCGATTAGTTAGTTATTCGTTGGACTCGCTTTAAAAATAATTAATTTAAATTGTTGGAAAAAAAAAAAAAACAATTTACTTAGAAATGAATTTAATATTTGCCTCATAATTATGTGGGACTAATGATTTTAGCACATTCTATGTGTGCCAAACTTTTTGTAATATAAAATAAACATATGTGTTTACTTTTTTATGTAATGCTGCAATCTTTTAATAATTTTAATGTAATTATGTTAATTTTTACATAAATTCAAAGTAAAATGTATGATGAAGTGTTGTAGAGGGGCTATGTAGTAGCAATGGTGGATTTTTACTCTATACATAACAACACAAGTAGTTTCGAGAATAAGAAGAAAATAACAAGGAATAATGGTATTTTAGGGAGGTTAAAAGGGCTTGAAGAGTATAAATATTAATATAACAAATTAAGTCCTCAAGGTGAAAAAATAAAACGAATTAAAAAGACTTAATTGATTAAATGAATCAAAAGGATAGACGGCCACTCAGCTAAGCCCGTCAAGGAGGACATAAAAACTCTAGTAGACAGAAATTCATCAAGAAAAAACTGTATATTGAGTCCCCAAAAAAAATTGGGTGCAAAAAATTATTTGTAAAAGAATTTGAAAAATGAGATCTCTCGACACACGTTCTAAGAAAAAAACAAACTATGAAAATAACTGATTTTAAAAAAAATTCTAACTTCATTTTTGAGTAGCATTAGATATCATAACGTAATCTTTTCCTCTTCTATAAGGTATGAAAAATGATTAGTTAAACTAAAATGTTCAAGGTACAGTTGAACTAGTAAAATTTTAAAAGTCGTGGTACATGTGTTATGTGTTACTGGGATAAGTAATTTAATTGAATAACTATTTATTATCTTAGCTAGATAATCTTGAATTTGTTGTTGGTGTTATTATTATTATTTTGTGGTGGGGGAGGTTAAAAATGGATAATTATATATATACACATATACATATATATGTATATGTATGCGCATCAGTGACATCCTAGATTACAGTGTTAACGGCGCATGTGCGACTGCTACTAAGGCTGAGGCTGATATGTGACATCCCTAGCTAGAGGAAGGGGTACCTAAGTTGGGATCAAGCCCACACTGGGTTCAACTGTTCAAGGCTTTAACTTTAAAGGATGAATACCTGAGTGAATGGGAATCCAATAGTTCTACCAGCCTTGGAAGACGAGTCAGAGGAAATAAAGCTGATATAAATAGCTCCATATTAACGAATTGCCTGTTTTGCCCGTTGGGTGCTGTGAGGAGCCATTTCCAATACTATGTTCAAATTAAGCATAGGTAGAAAATATATAAATATTGCAATACGTATGAGATTTTTCAAACTAGCATGTAGTTAGTCTTGGTCAATAATTATATCCCATGTCTCCAACTAAGGTCTACATTAGGTACCATGCTCTAATCATGATTAGGGCTGAAAATGTAGGGTGGTTAGGTTTTTAGTCAATTGAAAAATTGCGGGGGGATGGCATAGGATGCATGATCTTATTTTGGGCCATTATGATAAAGAGAGAAATTTGTTTATAATCATTCTTTTATTGGGCACTACTAGAGAGCTATTACCAACTTGCTTTAACTATTGAATTTTTAATTTGGACAAGTAGTAGTGTTTAAGGACCTTTAATCCAATTTTTATTGTCCTAGCCCTTCATTATTTAATTCAATCTTTTGTTCTTTGGTATCTTTTGAGACTCAATTATTGTCTAAAGTCCAATTGGGTTGCAATTGGCTATTGAACTCAAGTGCTTCTCTTATGCATTATTATTCTTATTTCACGATCAATTAATTAGGATTCTAAATGAATTGTTACATGTATTTGAATGTAATTGAATTTGAACCCAATTTTGCGCAATCTAGATCAAAATACATGTTTTTTCATACATAAAAAATTATTGTAATACAAGTATTCCAATTTTTTTGGTGGGGTTGGTGTTGTGGTGGGGGGGGGGGGGTTGGAGTGAAGGTGTAATTAGAAAGATAATTTATTAATCATAATCTACTAAATTGCAAGTAGGTTGAACATGAATTAATTATCATGGTTCCTCTTTTGAAGTGGATGGACAAAAATTGATCATTAAAAAATTAAGTAATTAGATTTGATTGGTGGAAAAACTAGTTCTCTAATTGATCACTCATATTATGTCAAGATGGATAGATTCACAGAAAGTAATCATTGTCAAAGATTTTAAAATTAGAAATTCTTTCTCTATCTATTAAATATAATATTTCTTTTGACTTTACCATCAAATAGAAAGAAAAAAAAAAAAACAGATACAAGATTTTTACAAAAAGAATGAAAAATTTGACAATGGAACTATAGCTGAGTAATATAATTATTTGTTGATAGATACAGAAACTAACATAAAAATCTCTAGGGGGCTAGTGCTCCAAGTCCTTCCACCTACTTAATTGAAGTTGGTGTGGTGAGAAAGAAGTTTGTAAGAAATCAAGCAAATTGAGGATGTATGTGACACTTGCTCTCATTTACGTTATGCACATCATGTTCCCACACCCTATATTTTGGGTTTGTGCACGCATGAATTTGGAAAACACAACATCATTTGTGGGTGATTCCGTACACTAAATATAATAGTTATATATTCTCATCATCATATACAGATTTCAATTTTAGTTTAGTACAGATGGAATTAGTACTAACATTTGACAAGATATGTGAAGTATTATTTTGCGGGCCATTATTTATATATATCAAGTGATCAAATGAACGATTTCAATCACTAATAAATACCATTACTATCAAGATTGATCAGTCAAAATTGCTAACTCATTACTTCATATGAAAATTGAAATAACATAGGTGATATTCAGTGGATCCCTCAAGTGGAAGCCGATGTACCGTCCGCTTGCCCTTTCCCTACACCAGGATCAATATATGTGCATCACTATCACGCAAAAATCGCCATGGCTTTAGGGGGGACATTCTAACCCAAGTTGTAATATGGGAAAGATGACTCACAATTTTGGGATGTGATGGCTTCAATTGGCATATTATGCCCATAGATATTGACTTCACAACATCGGAAGATGGAGGGAGGGACCCTTGTTTTCCTATTATGTGAGTTGGATTGCTCACTTGATGCCTTGAACCTTCCATTTTAGACATGGTTTGGGCCCATCTCCCTTCTTTTCTGGTTCCCTCCTTTAGGTGAATTCAGACTCTCCTTTCTTGGTAATCAACAGTTTGCGCTTTTGGAAAAAAAATTGTGCCTTCATAGTACCAATTCCACTTATGGTCCATCACAACATGATGACACCTCACGAAACCATTTTGCTTGCTCATTTTCAGTGTGCTGTCTTTCCTTTGTTTGCCAATGTACTGTAGGATGTTTGACTGCATCTTAAAGAATGGATCCTGAGCTTAATTTATTTCAATAGTTAATTTAAAAAGTGCAAATTATATACTGTTGTCTATAAAGATTACTATTCATTTACTTAACTAATGTGGAAATCTAATAACTCCGGGCATGTTTAGGAATGAACATGTGAAATATGGAATAACATAAAATGAATGCCCCAACGTCAAGAATGAGTGATTATGATATTTATGCAAAAAATAGATCTTAGATTTAATTCATTCTAAAAGTTAGCTCAAAAAATGAGAATTGTCTAATGCTATATAAGGAATCTACTGTTAATTTATTTAACCAATTTGGAAATGTAATAATGGAGTAGTAATTCTTATGTGGTTAGTTAAGGTTTATCAAATATAAATGAACAAATCTTTTTCCAAATAGCAATGGGCCATGGAAAAGAAGGATATAAGCCAATTACCGGCCATGATTTCCTCAGACTATAGCTTCACATTTCAGCTAGTATAACTAATTTAAGGAAAAAAAAAAAAAAGAATTATCTAAAACATAAATGACTGTAATATGTGAATATAAATACAATAATACGATAAATTAGAAAAACGACATGATGAATGATGATAAGGCATTGGCATACAGTAAATGTATATAATAAGCTTTATAAATATATAATAAGTTTCACACGATAATAAGCTTTATAAATATATAAAATATGTATATGTATCCAATATACGTAAA
Source organism: Jacaranda mimosifolia (assembly GCA_018894105.1). NCBI lineage: Eukaryota > Viridiplantae > Streptophyta > Magnoliopsida > Lamiales > Bignoniaceae > Jacaranda > Jacaranda mimosifolia. Next base: position 1,044,360 of record CM032131.1, on the reverse strand, counting down.
TGTCAGTGTTTGGTTATGTTTTTTTTGTGTGATTTTAATATGTGTTTTGGGTAGGGATATAAACAAGTCGAATCATGACTGAATATAGCAAGCTCAAGCTCGGTTCGATGAATAGACGAAGGTTCGGACTAGCTTATCGAGCCGAGCTCAATAAGGCTTGTCACAAGTTAATATAAGAACTCAATTTGTATAAGTTCAGATAAACTCGAACTCGTATAAACTCAAAAAATTATATATAATTATAAATTTTTCAAAATAAAAGTATATTATTTTCTTAAATATAACAAAATAATAATAATAATAATAATAATAATAATAATAATAATAATTATTATTATTATTATTATTATTATTATTATTATTATTATTATTATGGACCTCATTATATATAACTATATATACAAAATATAAAAAAAAGTTTGTTTAAGCTTGGGAACTTTTCGAGTCGAATATTATTGAGCTCAACTCGACTCGTTTAACTGACGAGCTAAAACTGTTTGCGAATCGTCTCATTTCATTTACACCCCTAGTTTTGGGAGAATAAATATTGAAAATGATATTGGAGAATGTGAAAGTTGTATTAGACAATGTAATCAATTTTTTGTTATGTTTTGGAGGATAGTTAAAAATTGATTTTGAAGAGTTTTGATATGTTTGTTTACAGTTTGAGAAGACATTTTTATTGTAGCAGTTAAATCAATATTTTTTTTGTTGGTTTTTTTGGAATGAAAGTGAAATTGGTTAATTTTTTATTGTTATAATAATAATAATAATAATAATAATAATAATAAAATATGATATATATATAATATGTATGTATATATTAAAAAATGGGAAGTTGGATAATTAAGGATATGAGATCGTATTTTGAAAAAAAAATTAGTATTTCAGAGAAAAAATGAGGATATATTTAGTTATATTTTTTTTAAAATAAAAATTATTTTGGAGAAATATGACCAAACATTTCCTAAATTCATTAGAGAGTCTCGGCTTTGTTTGGATGTGAATTGGGGCATTCTCCCAAAATATTTTGAGAGAATGAATTTTGGGTAGTGGGGTTGGGGAATGTGATGGTTGTTTGTTTGTATTTTGGGAGAATGAATTAGGAGAAAATTGTTGGTTTGTTTGTGTTTTGGGGGGAACAAGATGTCACATCAATAACTTTTTTGTTGGGTTTGTGGGGTGAAATGAATATTTTAAAATCATTTATATATATGTATATATAAATTATATGATTGGTAGTATGTGTATATATTTGTAATGATAAAAGAATGTGGGATGCCTTGGAGAATGGTATGGAATGGGAATAGTAGGAATTTTTTGGAAATAAATTTTGTATTTTGAAAGTGGGATTAGAGAATATGTAATGTTTGTTTGTTTAAGTTTTGAAAATTGAAAATGAATTGGGGGTTGACAAACAAACAAAGTCCTAATTTTTTAATATTACAAGAATTTAAATTTAAACATCTGAAATATCACATGATCCTCTGAATTTAGGTAATAAAGACGCATGTACAATGACAATCATCTGTACGTCTTAGTACAACAAACTTAACATCAATCCAACTCCGTATCTCTTCGACCCTCCATGGACCCAAAACACGCGGGCCGCGAGGAAGGTGCTACGACACTATTCTCTTTTTCTTTTTTAATTTTTTTTGCTCGAAGAAACTTATGTCACTTAAATAAAATTTTAACCGTTAAATTGATCATGAATTGTTGCTTGATATGTACATATTTTATTTTAAAGTCCAAAAATTATGGTCTCAGCATTCTAAAAATTTCATTACATAAGGAAAATTTATCTTAAATAATATGGAAAGTTAAGAGTTTAAATTTAAACGAACTCCAGATGTACGTATATATAAATAAAAAATATATACATATATAATGAAATTGATAATAGTGGAATTACATCTCTACTAGTATGTATGTACTCGATGTAGCCGTTGACCGCGAAAAATTGTGTGCTTTATTTGTTGGAAAGAAAAGAAAAAATAAGGTGTGGGGGTGGGCGTGAGGGGGCGGGGGCGGGGGCGGGGGTTGGTGGTCGTGGGTACATGTGAGGATCTTAGAAATTAGTGGGCCGAAAATTAATATATAGATGTTGGTTCATTGGTTGGTACTTGGTTAGGTTAGTGAAAATTGCGTGGGTGGGGGGGCTGTTTGGGGACAACTTGTGGGGTATCGTGCAATTTGCTTCCATATTGGGAGAAATAAGACAACTTTTTTTGCCCTCTCACGGATGGAATTTTAAATTATGTTTGGTTGTAAATTGTCAATTTATTTTTTAATTTTTAAAATATAAATAAAAAAATTATACATATTCTTTAATTTTGTTGAGTGGTCTGTAGCCCAACAGCATAAGTCTCTCACATAATGTGGGAGGTCAGGAGTTCAAGCCATAACTGACTTTTGATGTACGTGTGTATAGATAAAAAATAAAGCATATTCTTTAATTTTACTCCCAAAAAACACTCAAAAAGACCCAAAATAACCTCTTAATTCATTTCCTATTTGTTATTCAATGTCTAGTCCTCTTATTTTTTGTCCCCTATCCAATCTATATAAACACATACATAAACAATTTTAAATATCAATTTCACCTTACCAACCAAACAAAACAGTTTTCTCCCAAAATACTATATACCTATCACTCAAAATATAAAGAAACCATTTATTCCCTAGCTCTACTTCCTAAAAATTATTTTGTCAAAATATTTTGACAAAATATTCTAATTTACAACCAAACATAGCCTTAGCCTTTACACAACTCGTTAATTAAACTAGCGATTATTATTTAAAGTCAAATTTTGGTTTTTTTTTTTTTAAATTATCTTTCTCTATTTTAAACGCATTCAAAATGTAAGTTTAATTTTAAAAATATTTTTTCAAAAATATTCTTCCACTTAAAATAATTATGTGATAGTAGTAATTTTTAATAATTATTTTTTTAAAAAATATACAAATATATATATATATATGTATATAATTTTTTAACATTTTCAACTTTCATATAAAATTTTATGCTCATATTAAGTACTTAAAAATTATAGGTTGGAAAGTAATAACTGAAAGTTTATGCCCTTATATTTTAGTGAGGATTGTTTTAATTGAAAAATACCCATTATTTGAAACATTTTATAAAAATAAATATAAGTATATAATCTGAAACAAAGAGATTATCTTAGGGCTTGTTTGTTTACAAATCCCCAATATATTTTTCAACTCCCAAAATTTAAATAAATAAACGATACATATTCTCAAATCCCACTCCCAAAATATCTTTACTATTCATACTCTAATACATTATCCACTACTAACAATTTTTCATAAATTGTCCCCTTTACATTACATATATATACACATACTACCACTCATTCAATTTATATATACATGTATATAAATACTTTTAAAATATTTATTTCACCACATCAACCTAATCAAAAAATTATTGTGACATCTTATTCTCTCATAAAACACAAACAAATAAATAATTTTCTTCCAATTTATTATCTACCTACCACCTAAAACATAAATGAACAACCATTACATTTCTCAATATCACTTTTCAAAAATCATTTTGACAAATTTTTTTGATAAAATGTTCCATTTCACAAGTAAACAAAGCCTTATATCATGAGAAACTCGTACTTTGGGGGGCATCAAAAAAATAAAATTTTATTAAATAATCCTGGAGTAGCATTGTTTTGATTGATTGATTGATTCAATGGACAAGTGCACATACACAGATGCGCGAGTGATGGCGTAAATATGAGTAATAATAAGATAAGGAAACAAATTGAAATAGTTGAGCAAGTTCCAATGTCCCGACACCCTCCACATGCTTCTATTCTATGCCATTCTCCCACTTTGACCTTTGACCATAACTTCAAATCCCATCCCCATATTTTTGTCCAACACCCTCTCCTAAACCTCATTTAAATTTACTCTCCACTTCACATGAATATCAGCATAAATACCTTCTTTTTTTTTTTTTTATCTAATTAATTAGATGATAAATGTATATTAATATTGGAAGCATATTTGGGCAGAAATATATCTATGTTTAGCACAGGAATTCTTGGGAATGTTTGGTTATGTTTTTGATATGATTTTATTATATTTTTTGGGAGAATAAATTATTGGAGAATGTAAAAGTTGTTTGTTTATGTTTTGTGAGAGATATTTTTTACTGCAGCAGTCAAATCAATATTTTTTTGTTGGATTTTTGGGATGAAAATAGAATTAAGTCTTTTTTTTAATGTTATAATAATAATAATAATAAAATATATATGTATATATTGAAAAATGTGTGTTTTGGAAGAAAAATGAGGATATATTTGGTTATACTTCCCTAAAACAATGTTGTTTTGAAGAAATATAACCAAACATTCCCTTCATTTTTACATAGAAGACAAATTGGTTGAGTTGAGGAATTCATTTTTAGCATAGGAATTCTTTAAAAAAAAAATAAAAAATTGATTGAGTTGAGGACAAATTGAGTTTGAATAATTCGATACTTTTCAAAATTTCTATTGTTTTTAATTAAAATATTAAATTTGATGATATGTGGATATAAAATTTGATGATGCGAGGACTAAATACCATGACAACTAAACACAAATATGAAAGTATAGTAATTCTTAAATGCTATGATTTATGATGCAGCCAAAATATAGTTATTCAATATAAATTTCACGTAGACAACATAGTAAATTAAGGAATATATATAGAGATCATATATTTGTAAGTGCAATGAAAAAGATGTATTTTCTATTATAATGTCGGTTGTTTGTTTAATCTAAGATATGAATAATGATGTTAGAGATATAATATAACTTTTAAAAAGAAAATGAGGGGAAAAAAAAACGTAGATCAAATTAAGGTGATAATGTCTTTAAATTGATTTTTAGGAATGATTTTTATTTTTTGTTAAATTTGTGACATCTAAACTCATAAAATATGAAGAAAAAAGGGGTCAGGGGTCGTATTAGAAATGTGTTGAGCATGTCATTAAATACATTGGTATTATTTTCTTTTTGTATCTAAGTATTTTTTTATTTAAATTATAAACACATTAAATAATTTATTTGATTTTTTTTTTTTTTGTCATTTATATGCATGTATGTGGGACTACTCGAATCTAACCACAAATCTCATATATATAAATATAAAATTAATATCAATCAATTACTTAATCATAGATATTTTAATATGCATTGCTGATGGTATATTTATAACCAACTCATATATATAAAATATATATTTTTAAATATTGATGCATTATAATTGGTATTAGGTATGGACCTGGTGAAAATATTCATAAATGCTTAAGAGAAATTTTTTAGGAGTTGGATCCCGCACATAGGAATTAGTATTAGTATCAGTATAAGATATTGATATGTATATATAAGGTAAGGGCGATTGATCATTGAATTTGAAGGTTTTGGTAAAATGCATCCATCAATATTACCTCAATGTTAAAGATAGCATTTCCCCTCCCCTCCGGATATCTACATGAATACTTCACTTAGATTAATATATTTTTATTATATTAAATTAGGAAATTAACACGTACGGTGCTTTCACTTATAATTGATGAGTCTTATATTATACCTATTTACATATACTTTTGGTGCGGGCACAATCATCATCAAGTTTTGTGTATAATACCAATTCTCGTGTATTAACATTGATGAGTAACAAATATATCATCAATTATATAAAAATATTATTTTATTAATAAATATTTATGTGAAATTTTATCCTACGAAGAATGTGAATGTCAATACGAGTAAAACACAAAAATAATTTATAAATTATTTAAGTATTTTTCAATATTTTCAATAATATAAGTGCTATTGCATTTGTAAGTTGCAACAAAAAATATTGTTTGTAATTTGTTCTGGCATAATGTAACCAAACATGCTCCATGATTTTCTCCCAAATGACTACCCAAATGTCCAGATTACCTCTGCAATTAAAGTGGCAAAAACTCAAAAATCCCACACGTTTAAATATACATACATTTACATATCATACTATTTTATTACTATTATCATAATAAAAAAATATTACTAAAATACATTTACACACTCAAAATCCAATAAAAAAATATTGATTTGACTGCTACAGTATAATTTGTCTCCTTTAAAAACATAAACAAACATACCAAAATTTCACAAAATAATTTTCTAACTATTCCCAAAACATAAACAAATATACATCATATTTCCCAATACAAATTTCACATTTTTCAACCCCACTTTCAAAACTCATTCTCTCAAAACATATAATTCACATCCAAATATTGCCTCAACATTTTTTGAAAATTAGGGGGGTAAAATCGGCAATGGGGAATTTTTTGTGCAATAAGTGTTTGAAAAACTGGACCGTTCATTGAATCGAAAAACTTACTAGTTCATGGTTCACTGGTTCCACCGTTGGTCGAACCGTAATTAAATTGCAATTAAACCATGACATCATAATTACGAAATATATATTTATATTATATATATTACTTAAAAATTAATAAAATGCCAAAATAAAAAACATAAAGAGCTTAAATGAGATTGTCTAACATTACAATCCAAATTTCACAATTCATATTATAAATGATCACAACAATTTAAATATATCAAATCTAAAGTTTAAAGTTGAGAGTGTATAAGTTAATTCTAAACTTTAAACTAAAGTTTTTTTTTTTTTTACTTTTAGATAACTTGTGAAGTGTACCTTAACCTTCAAACTTTGTACTTAAATAAAAAAAATATTAAAAATTAAATAAAAAAATCGATTTGATTCAATTGAATCGTGAACGGTTCACCGATTCGACCGGCCTGTCTGAACAATTTTTACAAAACATGAATTTTTTTTATTTTTTTAATTGTTTAAAAAATCGGACCGATTTGCTAATTGATTCACGGTCCGACCAATCCGATCCGATTCAATTTTTTAAACAGTGGGTGCAATGAGTGATTGGAGGAATTATGTGTTGGTAATTGCCTGCTCCTTTCCCCTGGTTTTACTGCACCACATTCCACCGCCTCAATTAATCCTTTCTTCAGATCACAAACTCTCTCTCTCTCTCTCTCTCTCACCGCAAAAATCAATACAACAAATACACACAGACACTCTTCTATTTCAGCGCGTGCCCTGCTTTTCTTTCTCTCTCTAAGCATCACATACACATACATAGATATGTGTGTATATATGTATTCTGTATTCCATTCTTTTCTCTTCTAATCCTCTATATAATATTGCACATTCCTTTCTTTTATACTTTCTTTACCTTTCTTTATTCATGTCTCCTCCAGCAGTACCGAATGACCACAGTCTTAGTTAGTTCAGGGCATATCTTTCTTTCTTTCTTTCTTTCAAGGTTTCTCCGCGCTCCACTGGAAAGGCCAAAGTATATATCTCTTTCTATCTTTCAACACAGGAGAGCCCTTCTGAATCTGATATTGCTTCTGCCAGAATACTTTATTTGTTCAGCAGAAATTTGGAGTTATTAGCTGAGATAGAAAACAAAAGAAAAAAGGGGTTCTTTCCGGGGGATTAGATAGTTTTGCTGTCTGCCATTTTCTGTTTATCTGCTTTGAATCTTTGTTGGGTTGTTGTGCAATTTGCAGTGGGAAGAATGGGGCGATGACCACAGTATATGAGATTATTACAACGTTGATGTTGAGTGGGTGGAGATCGAATAAATAAATGTTTTTGTGTGTAACTGATGGATGTCCAATCAGTTCTTGGATTCTAGTCAATAGTCGTCCTTGTTCTACTGTGGATCTCTAGATAGATAGCTTTGCTCTTCTGATGGGATGTCCTTTTTCTGTATAACTTCATTCAATCTTGTTCTAGTCAGATAACAGTACAAAAAATCCTGCTAATTTTACCAGAAAAAAGAGAGAGAGAGAGGGAGGGAGGGAAAGAATATTTATTCATTTTCAGTTCTCTGTGTTTGTTTTGTTACTACTGAGAGAGAGAGCTAAGAGAGAGATAATATATAGAGAGAAAGAGCTGGCAAACAAGTGGTGGGAGAGAAATATAGATGTAAAAATGGCGGGTTACGAGCAACAAGGCTCCAGTGGTTCTCGCTACGTTCATCAGCTTCTTACCCCAGATCTCCAATTGCAGCAGAGGCCTTCTCAGCATAACCCTACTGCAGAACTCGAGCCGTCTGCAGATTCTCAGGAGTCTCCGCCAGAAAAAGAGTCGGAAGCCGCCGCCACAACCAGCTCCGGAGGTACTCCCACCACGAACCGCCGTCCCCGGGGCCGCCCTCCAGGTTCCAAGAACAAGCCCAAGCCGCCGATAATTGTCACGCGTGATAGCCCCAATGCACTCCGGTCCCACGTTCTTGAAGTCTCGTCTGGAAACGACATCGTCGAGAGTGTGTCTGTATACGCGAGGCGGCGGGGGAGAGGTGTATGCGTGCTCAGTGGCAGCGGCACGGTGGCTAATGTGACTCTACGCCAGCCGGCGGCGCCTGCCGGGAATGTGGTGACGCTGCACGGTCGTTTTGAGATTCTTTCCCTTTCCGGCACGGTGCTTCCCCCACCTGCGCCTCCGGGGGCTGGTGGGTTGTCCATATTCTTGTCTGGTGGTCAAGGGCAGGTGGTCGGAGGGAGTGTGGTGGGGCCGCTGGTGGCTTCCGGTCCGGTGGTATTAATGGCTGCTTCTTTCGCAAATGCAGTTTTTGAACGCTTACCTCTGGAGGAGGAAGAGGGTGGTGGTGCTGCTGCTCCTGCTCCTGCTCCTGCTCAGCCTCAGCCTAGTGCATCACAATCTTCCGGTGTCACAGCTGGAGGTGGTCGCGGTGCTCATGTAAGTGAAGGTGGCGGTGGCGGTGGCGGTGGCGATGGTGGTGGTGGTGGTGGTGGTGGTTCCTTTTTCAACTCAGCTGGTGGGACTACACCACCACCACCAGGGAATTATCCTTTTTCAGCTGAATTATTTGGATGGGGAAGTGGCAGTTCTGCAAGGCCACCATTTTGATCAAGTTTCTTAAAATGTTTCTTAATGGAGTTAGCTTTATTTTATGTGGGATTCTCAGCAAAGAAGAAGGAAGAATGGGCAATGGGCGATGCAAATTTTGGAAAATTACTTCTTTTATGTGTCAAGATTAGGAGTATGCATGGTCAAGGTTAATATACATGTAGAGTTTGATAAAAGGTTAGTCTTTCTATTGAGGTCAGTCAATTAGGAGGAGGCAAAAGAGATCAGGTTTTTGGTGAAGATGAAGTTGAATTCTTGTAAGGGTGTTTGTTCTTTCTTTCTTTCAACAATGGAGGAGATGATCACCAGCTGCATCAGATGATGAATTTGAAGCAAATTTCAAGGTCAGTAGGTTGAACTTCATGCTTAGATGGTAGTACTCTTTGGACAACTTCTGTTTATACTTCTTCTATCTGACTAATTGGTTTGAATTTGATTTGTAGTTTTTGTAACTTGCCAAGTGCTATGATGCACATTTTGGTAGGATTCATATTTGTCTTGGCATATTTGATTCATATTTGTCTTGGCATATTTGATGTATTAAAAATTAAACAAGAACTTGCATTTTACATGCCTTGTCTTCATCCTTACTCCATATATTGTTTTCCTTGTCAGAGTGACTACATTTTTACTTCTCTTAGATTCATGATTGATATCTTAATTTTTGCTGCAAGTTTGGTCTGAGAAATGACTAAATCCCTAAAATTTGTTTTTATGTCTTTTAATTTGATATAATTCCATGTTTGCTACGTATGAAGATGATGCTAAAAAGCCTAAAACCCTCTCCTTCATTGATTTCATTAATTTACTTAAAACTCTTAATATAATGGTATTTGAAACTAGTAATAGTGGAACTAGGCCAAGCCCTCTTATTATTGACTTGGATAATTTCATTCTTAGTTCAAATTAATCCTCTATTTCAACAGGGTTATAAACTAAAAAAATCCTTCAACACGTCAAAGACGGTATTAAAGAAAAATGTATCTCAAATTTAATATGGTATCTGAAAATGTGTATTAGAATTAAAAACACAACGTGTAATTACATAATGAGTTTTTTTTTTTTTTTAAAAGGATGCGATATCTTCAAAGAATAAAGGGCATGTGCTTGCTGTCAGCCTTGCTCGGAGTCTATTTAGTCTTACTTGTCACTTAATCTTTGTATGAACTTTGGCATATTTATGATAATATATGTTAGAAGCTATGTGATGTCATTAATGTTAGAGCCTGATTGGTTATGTCTTTATTCTCATTTTCTATTTTCATCGTTCTAGAATGTGTTTTCATTTTATCAATGTTTTGTGTGTGGAAATGAAAATGTGATTGGACGAGTATTCTGACAATTTTAAAAAGGTAGATTGAAAATAATATTTTAATGTAATAGTATTAAATATTTCTGTTTAATTGATTATGGGCCCCATTGTCTTGAGAAGATAGAAAAAGAAGTAATTATTTAATAAGTTAGTGGATGATGATGTGATGAAAAAATAGTATTAAATTTTACGTGGGTCCTATTGTCTTCGAATGATGAAAAAAGAAATTAATATTTAATTAGTTAATGGATTTTAATTAATTTTAAATTAGTAGGTATTATAGTTTTTTTATAGGTATGAAAATGAAAATGGATGATGTTTTCATTGAAAATGGTACAAACAATCGCGTTTTTTATTTTCGAAATAGTGTAAAATGAACAAAGTGTGTTCTAGAACACAAACAATCGGGCCTTAGATTCCCACATCAACTAAGCAAATGAGTAATGGTCTCTATATATGATATTGAACAATCCTCATCCTTGAGCTAGATCCATTCTTTAATAATTAAGGTAAGGTTCTCAAATTTGCTTGACTTATTTCTCAAGAGTTCTTTGGACTTACATGACAAATGGCCATAATTAGTGCAAAACTTCCGAAAGATGGATCTTTTGTTACCACTAGACTTGAAACTGATATAGGATCAATGGATTACTCAGTCATAACTTTTGATGTGTTGATCTGTGCCTTCTTTAATAATCCATGCATCTTGTTGGCCAAAGTTATAAAAATGCCATTAATTAGTGCTACAAAATTGCATTAGCTAATGAAGGAACCCTAACCAAGGGTCCCTCTCCCTTTTCCCCCTTGAAAAATTCTTGCCTAGACCAAGTTTGGTCACTCTCCTTGAACTGTACATAGATCACATGACAAGTATAATTCAACCGATGTTATAGGATTGAGTTAGACCAAATTCGATCTGGGCTAGAATTGATAGAATTCTCCTCGCTTGGTAGAAGCATTATACAATTGGAAACAAGAAAGTAAAAATTTTCTTGATGATTGAAAAAAATATGTCCTCCATGGTAATTGACCTCATTGCTATTGATAAATGGCCCTTCATGCGAAGATGGTTATAGTTAATAAATGGAAGCAAAAGGCCCTTCTGTTCCTCCTGTTAACCGTATATGAAATAAGCAAGAAGCCTAGCTCAAGCTTCAAATAAGGAAAAATGGAGGCTGGCATGGGGTCCAATGGAACTTTCCTAATTAGGCAGAAAAGAGAGAAGAAGCCCATTTCCCCATTACCAAGAATGGAAAACTAAGCACTCAGATAGAGGAAAAACTGTTTGGAGTTTGAAGTACTTGACAAAGAATATATATGTATGTATATATGCAACTGCTACTTGAAATTTTGTCTTCCTTATTTGTGTCCAAATCACTTTAAAATAACAATTTAATTTTAACCCTTTCTCTACCTTTTTGTTTGATTGGTTCTTGATTTCTCGTCTTTATGTCAATGCCTGTAAGCATGCGACCTGCGTGCTCAACTGAGTACAGGCAATGCAGACTTGATCCTTTGGTGAAAAATAAGATATTGTGGCTCAAGCCGTATGTGCCACTTATCTCAAATCTTTTTGGGACTCATGCTAGAGGAAACATAGTATTTGTTTTTCTCTCTCTTTTCCTATGGTTTACAATATTTTTATGTAAAATTGTGCGACTATATGTGAGGCTTATCTTTTGGTGTCTATGATTTACTTTGCATTACCAGAAGATGGGCGGTGTCTTCGACTAAAACCAATAACTTTGTGTTTTACTCTTCTCATATATACTTGATTTTTCGTGCCAAATGTACTACCCCTATCAGATAAGCTGCACACTTTGATTTATTGTGATAGTGATAGGCTTCTCATTAGATACCTGCCATATTCATTCTTGGCGGCTCCCGGACTCACACATCTCGAGAGATCACATCCCTTTGTTTGTTGGGAGACATACACGGAGGATGTGATCTCAAAGTCTGGGGGGGAGTTGTCGAGAATTTCTCTTCTTACACTTGCATGTGACTCTATACATGTACATACATGTTTTTGAAGGATTCTTCACTTTGAAGTGAGGTTCTGGTTGAGAAAATATGGTTCAAGATCAATCATTAATAGGGTCGATGATGGACCCGTGTTTTGCAGGCATGGGAGGGGGAGGTGGAGGTGGAGGTGGGGGTGGGGGGGTGGATAAACAGTGGCACACAGTTCTATGCATGATTTTCCCTTCCATGAGGGGTTGGTGTGTAGTTAATAATGATGGGCAATCGATACATATATATGTGTGATATGATATATCCCTTTGCTTGCTTCAGAGAAGAGAAGTGTTTTTCATCATCCTCAGCCTGAGGCTTGAATGCTGCAGCAGCTAAGGATGTATAAATGGTGGTGGTCCTCCATCTTTGGCATATCCACTTTCCTATCTACACTCAAACTCTTCTTTATTTTGTTTTTCTTTCTGTCTTTTTCTTTCTCACTGAAGATACCAATCTTAATCACCTGACAGATTTTGGCTTCTATCACTTAAGATCAGTATTAATGGGCAGTCCCAATCTTGATTATTGATAATATCTACCTTACACTGGGAATGGGATTAATGATTTCTTGAATGATGGTGTGTCTTTTAACTCTACTAAGTAGATGTGGACATTGAATTTTTCACAATTATAATCATGTGAATGGTTTCTTGTTTGTGAAATTGGTTCTGGAGGTAATGTTTGGACAAATGGATTGAGGAAATCATAACAAAGAATTATGTTAAGGAGGAGTTCTGCTGCACATTTTGTATGCATGAAAGTTGTCAATATCATTTTTAATTTGAGTGAGCTATAGATCATCTCCACCACAATGCCATTTGGGGTGCTACTTTTAAAAACAGCACCCCAAATCCATTTCAAATGCTATTTGGGTTCTATTTCTTATTTTATTATTATTTTAATTTTTTTTTGTTTTATTTAATTTTTTTTAATTAATCTATTAATTTATGTATTAAGCTCTAAGTAAATTTTAAATTTAATTATTTATATAAAATTATATATTTCATATATTTCAAAATTTTTAAGTGTAATTATATTTTTATGACTAATTGGAAATTATTGGTTATTGTAGAAATCTTTTGTAGGCAAGATTTAAAGCTAGCTATTAAAAACTAGCCGTTAAAATTATGATAATTAAATTGTACTAGTTTATAATTTTATTTGTGTCTTTTTTTTTTCCTTTAAGTATGTACCTTTTGAAAAGTTTTATTTTTTAAAATTTTTTTAAAATTGAATTAATAACATAATTAATAAAAATATAATATAAAAAAAGTAAAATAGTATAATTTAAATATATTGAAATGATATTATGTACACTAAAATAATATAAAAAGTTGAATCTTGGGGCGGAGAAAGGGGATGTTATTTGAGGTGTTATATTTTTTGGGCGTTATTTTTGCTCAGTGGCAAAAAATGGACCTTGAAATAAATCTAGGGATGGAGATTTTCCTTATAATATTTTATAAATATAATTTATAAGATGTAATACAGTGCAATGAATTTTTTTAAGAAAAAGTATGAATTCTTGGAATAAGATGTTAGAATTTTATAAATTCCTGAAAAGGTAAAGAGTTTGTTATTTATTTTTAAAATTTTGATAAATTTATTTAGTTTTGATTATATAAATTATAAATTTATTGTTACTAACATTTTAGAAATTTTAAAATTATCTTATTCAAATACTATAAAAGCTTATTTTTAATTGTGAAATTTAACATATTATAAGTTTCAAAAATATTTTATCATATAGGAATTTGTAAAATTTTTCAAATGAATTTTGTCGAACATTCTCCCATACATCAAAATTTCATCTTCCCCTGGTATAATATAATTGATATAATAGAATTAAGGGGGGAAAAAGTACAAACTAGAATTATTAGCTCTTTGGATATCTAACGAACTTTTCTATATGGTCAGTTACCTCTCTTTTCAACAAATTTTGTTATAGAATGTGTATTAAAGAACGAATTTTGGATTTAACTTAATCCTAAAAGTTAGCTCAAAATGTGAGAATTGTATAAAATTATATATAAAAACAACTTATTTATTCCATCCATGTGCGACACTAACACATTTAGTGAACGCCCACACCTAGGAATGAATATATGAAGCATACACCTAATATATGAAGCATACACCTAATTATATATAAGAACCATCCATTCCTGATATTAGGTGTATGCTTCTGATATCATGTTCAAGAATGAATATTAGATCTAACTCAATCCAAAAACTAGCTCAAAAGATAACAATTACCCAAAATCATATATAAAAATTATAATTTATTTATTTTATCGATGTAGAATACTAACAATATGTTTCCCTAATTGATTCTGTTATTTTCATATTGTGTCAGGCTGTCAGCTGGTCAATGCTTAAGAGGCATATAAATTGAAATGGGTGCTCTTTTTATCATCAAAACTCATTTCTAAACTATACAACTTCGTAGATGCAGACAATCATTGATCATAAGCACCGCATTAGATGGAACCCCCCCCCCCCCCCCCAACCCAACAAAACCTAAACAAAAAAATGAAAAAAAAATTTAGAGATTTTAAAGATAGATTGGGATGTTAACAATGATTAGAACCCTTAGCAACCTCTAAATTCACAATTAGGGGATTATACAATGACAAGACGCCCCTATGAATATGGGAAGAACACGTAATGGCACCACCACCTGCAACACAATTACAATGCAAACTCTATTTTAGAAGTAAAACTGAAAGGAATGGACAAAAAGAAAGTCTTCAAGCGATAAATTAAGGATGCATCCGTTTTACAGTGAAGACCTAAGCTAAGGAGAGGGGAGGAAGGGAGCGGGGTGGGGCAGTTGCAACTGGAAAAGCTTCCACAATGTTCTCACTAACAACTTTAATCTAAAACTTAGAAAGACCTCTAAAACCTAACCCAATCATACACATGTAATGGTCAAAGCTACACATTCACAAGGTTAGAAACTTCTGCATGCTGACTTGTTTTAAGGAATGGAGAACCTTCAAGTTCAGGTACTTGGCTGCTGCTCAAAAGGAACTCGAACAAAGAGACGGCCATGCAGGCTAACCACAGCAGAAGTCTGAAGTGGATCTATTCTCGCAGGTAGGCTGACAACCTGGGAACCAACCGCAATAATGTTATCCTAAACCTGAACTCATCAGAATTCAGAGAAAAGAGGAAAGTATTCATGCACAGAATGTATGCATGCTGCTGTCTGAAGTTGAAAAGAAAGCTTTCTATCCAAAAAAAAAAAAAAAAAAAAATTTGAAAAGAAAGCCCATTACACACCACTGGGTAGTAAGTGTACTCTGAAGCAAACAGGAATACAGGATTAGCATTTTAACTTATGTTGTGATAACGCTCTCAACAAAACAAAAGGTGAAAATGGTAACACGAGAAAATAGTGCATAGAAGGAGATCCAGTAGATCTAGAAAGAAGATTGGAAAATTTAGAAGAATGTTAAAGAAATAGAACATGTAAATATCTCTAGGCTTAGAAACCAGGGACCATCAGTAAGTGTTTTTATTCTTCATTTTTCATTTCATTCTAATAAACGAAAATCATGAAGTTCTGTAGTATCCAGCCTCTCAATTGTAAATACAACAAAAAAATTTAGTCCACATAAATGTCACATTTACGAAAAGGTGGTGGCAAAAATACCTTTTTGAATGGTGTAATTCCCCAGGGATTATCAGCTTGCTCAGGCTGACCTGTTATGACTAAGCGTCCAGCAGGATCTGATTGCACTCGTACCTAAGCCAAGGTAAGAGCATGAATATCATATTCTGCTAATTGACAATAACACATTGAGAAAATGCAAACACAGCAAGTTGCTAGTATAACTAGCTCACACAGGGGTCTGAAAGCTTTTCAGTCAAGACTGGTCGGGGCTCTGGATAGGAAGAGGAATAGAATCAATTCAGATAGGAAGTCGATTCGCTCTTTTTCCACTCTCAATGCTTGGCTTACCGCCAGGTTTAGAGCAGCAGACAAAGGGAAAGATTTCCAGTACAATACACATAAGCTCTTAAGAGAATTCTACCATAAATAAATCTCTTGTTAGTGATAAGCGCGTGGAAACCAATTGAACTGAGCAGGAAGAGCAAATCGTTAAACAAAACTACCACAAAGATTGGCAAAGGTAAAAGAGAATTCATACATAAAAATGTTGTTAAAGGACCCTCTTTAGAAACTTCATAACTGGAATTGAGTGGATTCATAATTTTCTAAAGAATACATGTGCCAGTATAGATATAGATATACACACCATAGTAGACCCAACTCTGCATAAAAGATAGATACACAACTATGAACCATAATGTTATGATATGCTTTATGGATCTAACAAATCATGTGAACCCACCCACAAATTTTCTGCATCATTGTGGTGGTGCTAACATGCTTAATCTGCTTGAATACAATTTTTCAACCCAATATGAAATCGTCCAAATAAAGGAACAACGTAGAGAAGGACTTTAAAGAAAAAACAGTTTGATTCCAAATAAAGATACAATATGGAGAAGCATATGAAAAACTGTTTTATTCACAGTATCAGTGAGAAATGTGCCAAGAGACTGAAATCTCTATCATAATTTTGGGTGTGGGTTAGAGGGAAGGAACAATCAACAGCTATAGAAAGATAAGGGAAATTGTATACAAAAAGGAAAAAAGAAAAGAAAGAAAGGGGGAAAAAAGGAAAAAGAGAGAGAGAGAGAGAGAGAAGAAGAGAAAAGAAGAAGAAGAAAGAAAGAAAGTCAAGAGGAGAGTACACACCTCTTCACGTAGAAGCCCTGGGACTAGGGCATAAACCTCAAAACAATCTTTCTGCACATGAACCAGTCACAGTTAATTCTTTTTATGCATGTATGTATGCAAGCAGTGCATGAAAAGGGAGAATGGAAGATTTACACAAACGTACAGTTTGGCGTACGTTGATCTTAACCCAATCAGCTGGAGGCCCAACATCAACAACTGATGTCACCAGTCTAACAATCAAATAGCAGTTACGAAAAAGTCAATGGCTAATCGAAAATGACAGAAGAAGGACAACATTGTGGCAGCCAAGAGAAGAATATATACAACGATTGCCATACATATCAGCTTGAAGCATAACAGCAATTTTGGCATAGAAGTCAATCCCATGCTATTCCAGATATTACTTGGAAAGCAACATAGAGGCAGGAAAAAGCATAACGGCTTCAAACAGATTACAAAGTTCTACTACAGCTAGCTAGGAGAACTATACTGTCAAATAGAAGATGTATTTACTGGAAAACAAAATGGTGCAACAGATTATGGGTAAAAATGTAGCACACTAGGAACTATCTTAATCTTCCTTATTCATATTTGACAGCTAAGCACCCCTTTGAATTGGATCAATTGCCAAGCAGGACCCTTTTTCACTATAACCCTACAAATAATCTGACGGACCAACTAACCCGAAACAAAATAAGCTTTTTTGCCTCAAGTGTTAAAAGTCATCAATGCTGCTACATAAACACAAATTGAACGACACCTGCCTGCAAGCAAAGTGCATGCTTACATATACATCAATAGTTCTTGGACAAGAAAAAGCTAAAAAAGGAAAGATACAGTATTTAAAATGTATGGGCCAGAAATATGGTTGGCAATATGATCAATGATGTATGGGTCAAACCCAACACAATACAAGAACCAGTCAAATGAGCACACCATCTGAGTTTCAAAGAATGGATATGGTCTGGTTGGATCATACTGCACACACAAATGGACATGAATAAAAGATAATGCCGGTCGAACAGAGTGATGGATAACATGCATAGGAAATGAACTTTTAGAAGTAGGGACATTAGTTTTAAATCCAAAAATAATTTCACACACATATACCTATAGTCACAATAGTATACAGAAAAAGGAATAAAATGACAGATACCATCAATCTAATGCAAAACATAAATATTCCAAGGCCCAAGCTCAAGGACTGCCACTACATCTTGGTAAACAATTGAATTGTCAGTTTCAATTTTAAGCCTCTGGATGTATTTAAGGAATATAATGATATATTATAACAAAGGCTGATGGGAAACGTGACATCTAATGAAATACATCTAAAAGTTAAATTCAACAGAAGTAAAAAAAGTTGAATTTGCAGCACGCAACAAATATAGACCTAGTTCTAACTGAAGACCAAAAGAAAGTTCAAGTAATCAAATTATAACCAAGGCTTAACTGCTTTGATGCTTCAGTTCGAGCAGCCTTGACTGATTGCTCCACTTCAGTTGGTCTCTTCTGCTTGAGTAAGCCTAATCAACATATGAAATTCAGAATAAACCAATATATACATATATAAGAGAGAGAGAGAGAGAGAAGGGGGGAGGGGGAGGGGGAGACAGTGATACCAAGCTTAACCAGAGTTAATTTTTATCTACAGTTCCACTAAGTTAATTGAAAGAGGAAGATATACATCAAAAGTTTTAACAAAAACTAGCTTACCAATGCTTTTGACATTTTTCTCACGCTTTGCCATATTGTTGAGATTCTTGTCCTATCAAAGCATAATTGAAGGAAATAGAATTAGAAACTATTTGCTACATAATGCCAATAGAAGTCAGAAGGACTTTAGATATTAATTTCTACTAACCTTTATAACTGGCTCACCAACCTCACCATAACCAAAAAGGCGTTGGACATGCCAACCTTGCATAGCACGAGCAGCAGCATCTCTTCTAGCCCTACCTGATCCTGATCCTGATCCTTGATAGCCATTCCCCTGTGTAGTCATTCAAGATAATCAGATTGTATGACAAAAATATGGAGGTTTAATGCAATTTATTATACTTTTCAATAGATATATCAACACCAAAACCATACTCGCACGCACGAACGAACAAACACATGAATCTACAATCTAAATAGATGCAGATCACACAGAAGGGGCAAGAATAGATATACATGTGAGGAATAGCATTTACGCATATATATTAGCACATACGAAGAGGTAGAAAAAGAGGCAGGGGAGGAAAGAGAACAAAAAAATATTTAAGCTATCAAAATTTCTTGCATGCACAAGTTAAACACAATACAAAATCCTCTGCATGCATATCCTCTATTAGCATTCAAGAGAATTTGAGGCATCAAAGCTACAGCATTGTTCGAATGTCTGTGAAGGATGTGTAAAAATTTTAAAGGTGCAACTGTAAAATTCAGTATCATCATAAACTGTTTTAGTTTTCTCAGTTCTAGGGAGGCAACATTACAGGTTGGACTCTTTCCACAACAATAAGCGAGATTAAATTAGAATAAACAAGAAAGGTTTATAGCTCCCTTCTCCTCAACTATCAAGATGCTTTAGCAGATATATATGCCATAATAAAACCCAATACAGTACTACTAGATATACAGCATGTTGTAACACAAAAAGTACAGAAAAATTAAATCAATAAGAAAAACTTAAGTTCAAAAGAATGCAAACTCACCTCACCGTCAGCACCAGAAGCTTCAGGGAGCATTGGTACTGGAAGTTGAAGCTCACCACTTTGTCTCTTATGCCTCTCATATTCTAGAAGAGACTGACACATAATACAGAAAAAATTGTCATTTAATCTTTTAAAAAGATAGGGTCTAATTATAATTGATATACATAGAACCAGTGAACCACATAGTTAGAAGGGCAATCACATAAAAAATGCATACTTTTCCTGTTCAAAAACTCATCTATTTCACAATAATCAGGAGACAAACAGGATATTCAGTTAAAAATCATGTTTATACCCAGTCATTAAAAAGCATAAAATGTAGAAAATAAAATTGTACTTAATGTTAATGTCACTGTTGAATTGAAACCAAAATGTTGCAAAGTTAATAAAATCTTTTATCATAGAACGCCAGTCTAGGGCCCTGCGGAAGAATTCACCACAACTACCAGCGATGGATGAAGAAATGACTATGTGAACAACAAAAAGGGGAGTTAGGCCCCTGCAGAAGAATTACTGGTGATGGATGGAGATAAGACTATGCAAACAACAAAAAGGGGTTTTCGAGCCAGACTTGTTACCTTCTCATAGAAAATGCGGAATGTCCAAGAGACTGTTGTACAAGTCCTGCCCAAGAAAGGACGAGTCAATTGAATCAACTTTCAAAACTTATTTCTATTTTTTCCTTTTTGAAAATAAATAAATAAATAAATAAATAAAGCTATTGATAAATCACAGGCTGTATATGTATACCTATTAGACAGGTGGAAATGTGGAAACGAAAAATATTCATAAATATTTACTTTAATAGGAACTCGAAAAAAATCTGATCTAAAAATTTTAAATTGTTTAAAGATTTCTTTTCTGACTTTTCACTACATGATCATAAAATTTACTCATCCCATTTATGAAACCCATTCCAACAGGACACATATCACAATCATTTCATAAAAATTGCTTCTTCAGAAAACCAAAAGAAGTTCAAAGAAGCACTAATTCAGAAAAAAATTTGTTAGTGAGTCAGTAACATCACATCAAAATTGTTAAAAAATTAACATAAGAAAACTAATGCTCACAAACAAACAACAAGAATGATAAAAAGATTTCCACAGAGTGGCTTACTTTGGTGGATGAAATGATTCTCCCACCTGTCGCCACAACTTGGATCCAGTTACCTATTCATGATTCACAAATTCATAAATACTGAAGCAGAACCATAGCACATTATTATCCAAAATATTGCTTCAATAATAGAATGCTAACGTGTTAGAACTAATAGTTGATGCATGTAATTAAACCTAAGATAAGAAGTTCATGATAGCAGATAATAGAATCACTGCTAACCGCTAAGTTTGTACCTCAAGTTTTACAAGATGGAAACATACTGATAAAGATTGCAAAGCCAGGCCTTTTTTTATGATTTTTCCTCAAATTTGAATCATGATAGATGAACCCTAGCTCAACTGCTAAGGTGAACTCATCCTAGACAGAAATTCATTTTAGAAACCATGCTCATATAATAAGTTTACCATGTGTGATCCTACTATTGACAAATTGTTACATATAGTTACTCTCTCTTAATTCCATGACAGGTGGAAAGAAGAAAGCATGATGCAGCCAGGAGACTGTTCAGATTTAAAAGCACAACGTACATTTTGTCTTGCTTAAATTTCTATCAGGCAAAACTGAACTTTTTTTGAATCTGAATTCTCCTATGTGGCTAAATTTCCATTCACGTATGTATGTACCAACCTAGCACCTATACACACACACACATCAAAATCTTAGCCTTTAATACCAAGAAATAATAAAATGGAGTATGAAGTAAAGAACAGTAAAAGAGCATTGGAAATATAATGACATGCATACCCTGTCATAGCCTCCCAATCTAATCACAGCTCTCCATAACCTAGAACCCAACAAGGGATAGAATAAGTTGTTACCCAAGAACCAAGAAACAATCAAATTAAATTCACAGAATACTTACTTTAGGCAATTTAATGGTTGCCCATAAAATTTCGGTGGTTTAAAGTCCATTGCTCTCTCACGATAAAAACTTTCAAGTTCCTTCATGAATGCTGCTTGATCTTCTGGTGTTCCATCATCACCCTCTGCCGTCTAACAATGAAGAAGAATGATCAAGAATGGAAATTTGTGATGGTCTCCACTTCATGCCTGCTTGCAATCATATAATTTCAGCTATGTTAAATTCTATTACCAGAGGTAGTGCTGATGGAGTAAAAACAGTCTTGACTGTTTCTCCGCTGTGGTCCCCACCCTTTGCAGGTGAATATCTGACAAGGGAATTGGGTGTAGCAGCTTCATGCTGGTTTGGAAGCGAAGACTCATCACCTTTGTGTTTGGTTGCATTTTCAACAGTCTTGGCATTCCCATCAATTCCAGGGCTAGAAAGAAGTATTTCCTTACCCTGTTCTTTTGGTTGATCATTAACTGCTTTATCCTCATTTGCATTAGCCACATCTTCCATCTCCTTGTCCTCACCCTGTGAAACCTCATGTAATGCAGCATTCTGACTCTGAGGA
Organism: Jacaranda mimosifolia; assembly: GCA_018894105.1. NCBI lineage: Eukaryota > Viridiplantae > Streptophyta > Magnoliopsida > Lamiales > Bignoniaceae > Jacaranda > Jacaranda mimosifolia. Next base: position 1,022,040 of record CM032131.1, on the reverse strand, counting down.
GCTTCATTTGAAGATAATTCAGTTGGAAAATGTCTGTTTTCCCTAGGATCACTCCCAGTGTCAGCATTTTCATTTGTCATTTCTTTCTTTGCAACATGTTCAACACAATTGCCATCCTCCCTCCGTATATCTTTAGGCTTCTCGGCTGCAGCATCTCCACTGGGATTTTCCTCCATTACATTTTTAACAGGATTTCCACCTTCCACGCCATTCTCAGCAGTTTTCTCTTCTCTCAATCCACCAGTAGTAGCATTCTGTTCAACCCCTTCATATTTGCTATCAGTTTGTTTGTCCACTGTACTTATAGCAGCAGTTGGCTCTTCATTGTTACTTTTGGTGCTGCTTGTCTCTTCATTCTTACTTTCGGTTTTGATTTGTTCCCCCATCGATCCATCAACATCCATTGGCTCATTGGTCTCACTTACAGGGTTAGTGTTTTCTTCCATCTCACTCTTAACAGGGGTGTTGTCTTTTGTTTCATTTCTCAAGTTATCTAGGTCTTCACCCCCATTCTCACTTTTATCTGCATCCCCTGCAACAGTAAATGCAGAGGGAAATTTTTCTGCTTTGCTTTCAATCTTAGCATCAGGAGCTTTATTTTCTGACTCTTCAATGTTATTTCCCGGATCATGATTGTGCTTTTCAGCATCCTCCATTTCTACATCATTTTTACCCATTTTGATATCTATTCAACACATTGTATTCTGCCCGTGAGAAATTTAATATATACACTTCAATTAATCAAGCAAAAAGAAGAAAGAAAAACGAGAAACCCGCAAGCAAGATTACGGAATAAAACCTAAGAGCCCATCCATAACATAACAAACACAACTTCCCATTGAATTTTGTCCCCGCCGCAACCAAAAGTAATTTTAAACCCTAATTCCATTATAGAAAACACACACCCACACGCACAAAGTTCTAAAACTTTTCTTGCATGATTTTTTCCCTGCAATCAATCTAGTGGGCCAACATTGAAAACACTATTCCCTCCAAAAAAAATGATATTCGGTTCAATTCAAATTCCAGATGCACATGCAGTACAAAATTTTGAAATACATACAAAAGCCGAGAGCGCAAATGGGCGAAACACTTGCCTCAAACAACTCACGACGACGTGACGTATGCCAGAGCTTGCAGAGGTTGCAATGGTGGTCCAATCAAACCTAGGGTTTGGCTTATTTTTTTCCTTTTTTTGTCAGTTAGAGCAAAATAAGGAGGCAATGTGAGAGAGTGTGCAAATTTCTAAAATTCCAGCATCCAAAATTCGGTTTAAAGGGTAAAAATAAATAGGGAAGAACAATTAAAATGAGGGGAAAAAAACAAAGGTTGATTTATAAGGTAAACAATGAGTACATGTGTTTATCTGCCATACGGCCCAAGGCTGTAGAGAGAGAAAATACCTTGAAACGCCGGAGAGAGGAGAGAGAGAGCGCACGGCAAAGGCAAGGCCCTGCTTCTTCGGTTGCCCAGTTCAAAAGAAGGATTTAACAACACCTGGATATGACTTAACCAATGTGAATTGTCTCTTCCACCCCTCTCAATTCTCGTAACCGATGAATTTATTATTGGGATGTCATTCTATATTTATATTGTTAGACTAAGATTTATTGGTATGGGATTGTGAATTATTATTATTATTATCATTAGATATTATTGTAATTATTGAAAAAGATGTCGTTTCGGATTTTTATTTTATTTTATTTTATTTTATTTTACTTTGTTTTTGTATTATGATTCTTTCTAAATGTATAGAATTTTATGAAGATTTATTTCAATCTTTTGAAAATGTACTTTTTCCTATGTTTTTTATAAAGTGAGTGCATGATGTGTGTGATAATTTTATTCTTCGATTTCTATTTTGATAATTTCTCTATAATCATTGTTTCTGTATTGTTGTTATACTAGATTTACAAAATAAAAATGAAATTTGTTACTAATTTTTGGAGATGTATGTGTATTCCATTTTGATAATATCTCCATAGTGCTATTATACTAGATTTTCAAAATGCAACACAAAAGTTATTATTAATTTTTAAGAATTACGTGGGCATATTTAAATTTGTAATATCTTTGTAATCATTGTTTCTTTGTTACTATTATACTAGATTTATAAAATTGAAATGTTACTAATTTTTTTAAATATATATTTTTGTTTCGATAAAATCTCTGTAATTATTGTTTCAACATTGTTTTTATATCAGATTTATGAAATAGAAAATGAAAATTTTACTATTTTTTTAAAAAAAAAAATTATGTGTACTTTCATATTAATAGTGTCTCTGTAATAATTTCTTTCTGTGTTGCTATTATATTAAATTTATAAATATAAAATGGACTTTGCTATTAGTTCATGAAAATATATGTGTATTTTTATCTTGATAATATCTCTAGAATCATTGTCCTTGTATTGTTGTTATACTAAATTTATAAAATACAAAATGGAACATATTGCTAATTTTTAAAATATATGTGTATTCTTATTGTAATAGTACCTCCATAATCATTAATTTCTGTATTGCTATTATACTGAATTTATAAAATAGAAAATATAATTTATTACTAGTTTTCGAAAATGTAACCTTGGTAAAGTATGTGTACATTTATTTTGAAAATATCTCCACAATCATTGTTTTTGTATTTTTATTACAATATTCCCATAAAATAGCAAATGAAATTTATTACTTGCTTTTAAAATGTAACTATTGTTACCTGTTTGTATTTCTAATTTTTAATAATACTCGTTGAAGCATGATTATGAATTATTACTATTATTTTTTTGAGATTACTGATAAAGATTGAAAAATATGTGAGTTCTTGTTTACCTGATAGTCATTGTTTCATTACGATTCTATTAGATGTACATAATAAAAAAATAAATTAACTTTTACTTTTTGAATTTGTAACTTTTTCATCATTAGTAAGTATGCTGATGACATGTTATGGCATTATTAAGATTTTGTTTTGATAATATCTCCATAATTGTTGTTTTTATATTGTTATTACACTAGATTTACAAAATATAAAATGAAATTTCCTAATAGCTTTTGAAAATAGAATTTTTGTTATGTGTATATATTTTATTTCATTATAAGTTGACTACCATTTATTGCTATGCAATTACGAATTATTATTGTTATTTTTCAAAGATTATCATAAATAACAAAGTTTAGATTTATTTATTTATTTGTATATTTGTTGTATCCACATTCGATTGCTCTAGATTTATAGAATGAAATTCTTTTAAAAGATTTAGGGAATGTTAGGTTATATTTTTTGTGTAATTTTATTATGTGTTTTGAGAGAATGAATTATTGGAGAATGTGAAAGTTGTGTTTTGGTATGTTTATTTATGTTTTGGGGGAAATATTTTTTACTGTTACAGTCAAATTAATATATTTTTTTAGATTTTTTGGGTGAAAATGGAATTAAGTGATCTTTTAATGTTAGAATAATAATCTTTTATTTATGTTAGAATATAATATGTATATATTGAAAAATATGTATTTTAGAGGGAAAATGAGGGTATGTTTGGTTATGTTTCCTCAAAATAATGTTGTTATGGAGAAACATAACCAAACATTCCCTTAATTTTTTATGTTGTTCAGCTGCTGTTGTTATTTTATAATGTGTGTTGATGACTGTTTTAGACTTTTACTCTGATAAAATTTTCATAATCATTGTTTTTATATTGCTATTATTTTATATCTATAAAATAGAAAATAGAATTTATTACCAACTTGGAGAATATATAATTTTATTTATGTGTGTGAATTTTTCTCTGTATTAACATTTTCATAATCATTGTTTTTATATTGCTATTATTCACTTTAAATAATTTGATACTGACCATTTTCATATTACAATTTTTTAAATGTACAAAATGAAAAAACAATTATTTCGATCTTCTGAATATGTAATTTTTATTTTTTACGTTTCCAAAGAGTATATTTAATGACGTGTGTGATGATGTTATTAAGCTTTTATTTTGATAATATCTCTGTAATTATTAATTTATATTGTTAGGTCTTGTTTGCTTGGCTTGATTAGGTGTGATACATACCTAATCAAGCCTCTTTTAATGTTTGTTTCAATTGATAAAAGCCCTTGATAAATCCTAGGCCCTACATTATTTATTGTTGCTTTTGGAAAATGGATCAGGGGGAAGGCTTGATTATGTGTGATAAAAATTACAAAGATTTAATAAGGTCTATTTTTTTTCTCTTATTTCCAATTAAACCATGATTCTAAAAATGGGAAAGAATGAGAAAATTATGAAAACTTATTAAAAAATATAAAGGATATAATAGTAAATTTATATATTATATTTTAATTTATATACTAATCATACCTACCAAACCTAAAATTAAAATATTCTATCATAATGGGCTTAAAATGTATCATTTGTTTATATATAACTTCTAATCACATAATTCCAAGCAAACGAGCCTTAGGATACTGGATTCATAGAACAGAAAATTGATTTTACTACTAACTTTTGAAAATGTAGATTTTATTATATGTGTTTTTACACTTTTCTATTAATGTACGTTGACCACATTTTATCACTATGTTATTGAGAATTATTACTGTTATCTTTAAAGATTACATAAAGATTGGCTATGCTTTTAGATTTATGTATTATGATTTTCTAAGTGTAAGAAATAGAAAAATAAATAGCTTTGATTTTTTAAATATGTAATTTTTATATTTTTCTTTACATTTTTTAATTAAATTTGTCGATGAGGTGATTTATGACCTTATTTGGTTTTTATTTTGATAATATCTCCATAATCACTAGCTCTGTTTGGATGTGAATTGGGGCATTCTCCCAAAAAATTTTGGGATAACATATGTGACAACTTTGTTTGGCTTTTATTTTTTCTAGCATCTTCATGATCCTTGTTTTTATATTGCGATTAGGTTATACTTATAAAATAAAAAATAAAACTTGATGCTAGGTCTCGAATATATATATATATATATATGTGTGTGTGTGTGTGTGTATTATATTTTTTAATAAATATATTTGTTTATTTTCATTAATACAAGCTGACCATGATTAAAAGTCAGGACTTTTATTTTAATAAAATTTCTATAGTTGAAAACGTTGGATAAGGCAATTATAAATATTTATTTTATTGTATATTTTTATAATAATGTTATACTAACAAATGTAATCTCGAGCAATTAATCTAATTTCAATTGTCCATTTAGTCAAAGGGTTTACTTTCAAATCTCTCTCCATCTCAAAATAAATGCCAGCATCATATTACAAAAGTTGCAATTTTGGTTTGAACTTTAAAAAGTAATTATCATTATTATGTGATTTTAGTAATATATGATTTGGTCAAGATTCAAGAGTGATTTTAGCACAGTAGCCAGCTTTCGTATTGGGCTTTGCAGAGCCTCAACAATTAAACAAAGCCCATTTAGGTCCAACTCAATCCGGCCCAAGGAAATGGTGTTCTCAAAGCCTAAGCATTGCTATGGAAAGCCCAAATTCGGCCCAACTCCAGGGGCCTGCCCTACCACTACTTTTTACTTGTGGCTTCTCTCGTTTTCTCTTTCCCCAAACACTGCTTAACAAGGCCACACACATTTTTGACTTTAGACATCGTTTGCAGCCTATGGTTTTGACCAGCATAGCGGTACCCTTTCTGAGAATTAAATTTGGTTTGAATTCAATATGAATTTAGGTGGATTGTTAAAAATGAATTGAGTAGAAAATTAATTGAATTGGATTCAAAATGTGTTCAATATCATTTTTTTAATTCATTGTATTTGTCCAAAAAATTAATTCAAAACATAACGGTAACATCAATGTCTTTTGCACCTTATTCACATGTGATTTCACAATATAATGAGCTGGTTCTGTTTATTAAAGTACACACTTAATTTTTTATCAGACCAATTTTAAATTCAGTTGAGCCTATTTTGAATCCAAAACCTAGTAAAAGTCCATTTTCAACTCAATCCATATTCAACATTTTACTTAAATCCATATTGAATCCAGGCCAAATTCAATTTAACCCATACGTTTGTCACCCTATTTTTTGAAAGAGTACCGATATATTGATTAAAACTCATTTTTTAAAGTTTAAGATTTAATCTAACCCAAAATCATATGCATTGAGTTGAACATATGATGATAACTAAAAAAATGAGAAGACAGAAATAATTCTTTTACTCTGATTTTATTCATGAAACCAAAGCCTTAGACCATAGCCTATAAATAGGTTGTACCCTTAATAGATAACTAAGAAAATAGCAACTAACATAAAATTCAAACTGAATCCTAAGTATTTGGAAAACATAAACACAAGCATAACAAACTCCTACTGACCTGGCCTACACTAAAACATATGAAAAAAATGACTCTATTCAACAATCCCTCCCTTAAACATTAGTTTAGATACAAAAGAAACTCCACCTTAAAATGAATTCCTTGAACACACTCCAAGCAGCTCCCTAAGCTTCTGAAATGCACTTAGTTTGAGGGATTTTGTAAATATATCAGCAACTTGATCCTCGTTTTTGTAGTAAACCAAATCAAATGTTTCATTTCTTGTAATATCTTGCAAGAAATGGTACCTAACGTCAATATGTTTACTTCTTCCATATAAAACTGGATTTTTGGACAGCTTTATTGTTGAGTTGCTGTCACAAAAAATGGTTGTAGCTCCTTTTTGCTTGAAATGTAGCATTGCAAGAATTTGTCTCAGCCAAATAGCGTGACAAGCACACAAACTTGCAGCTACGAATTCCGCTTCAGTTGTTGATAAAGTGACAATTGATTGCTTCCTTAATGACCATGACGCTGTGCCAGATCCCATCATGAAGGCATAACTAGATGTGCTTTTTCTATCATTTGGATCTCAAGCATAATCGCTATCTGTGCAGCCAAACAAATATGATTTTTCACCATTCTTATACATGATACCATAATCAGTTGTACCTTGCAAGTATCTAAAAATGCGTTTTGCAACTGAAAGATGCATCTCCTTTGGACATTCCATGAATATGCTGATGAGACTTACAACATACATTATGTTTATCTCGTCGCGGTTAAATACATCAAGCTTCCCATAATTTGTTTGTAAAGTGTGCTATCAACCTTGTGGATTTTTGACACGCTTCAAACCTATTCCTATTGGAGTATTAACATAATTGCAATACTTCATTTGAAACTTGTTTAACATCTCTTGCACATACTTTTTCTGAGAATAAAGATGCCTGCAGGAGGTTGAACAACCCCTATACCAAGAAAATAATGCATCAAACCAAAATTAGACATCAAATTCACCCATCATTGACTCTTTAAATTTGCCAAACATATCTTTATCATTTCTAGTATAGATTAAGTCATCCACATATAGATACACTATGAGCATTTTCCCATCATTTTCATATTTCATGAAGAGTGTATGCTCATAAGGGCATTTATGAAAGCCTATCTTCAGAAAATAAGCTTGAATACGACCATACCAAGCTCATGGGGCTTTAATCCATATAAAGCCTTTTTTACCCTGTAAACCTTGTGTTCCTCTCCAACTTTGACATAACCAGGTGGTTGATTAACAAATACTTGCTCTTTTAATTCTCCATGTAAGAAGGCCGATTTAACATCTAATTGGAAGATAGGCCAGGAATTCTGAGTCACAATGCAATTATTAATCTGATTGTGTCATGCCTTGCAACAGGAGCAAAGACTTCTTTGTAATCAATGCTGAATTCCTGCTTATATCCTTTAGCGACTAAGCGGGCTTTGTGTTTATCAACTTCACCATTCTCCTTCAATTTCATTTAATAAACCCATTAACATCAATGGTTTTCATTCCTTTTGGAAATTCCGTTAACTCCTAAGTATTATTCCTTTCTATGGCTATAATTTCATCATCCATCGCTTTCCTCCATTTTGATTGTCTAACAGCCTCTTCATAATTTACAGGATCACAATCTGCAAAAAGAGCAAAATGAATAAGTGGATCTTCAGATTGACTAATTCCTGTTACCTCATAGTCACTCTTTCATGCTGGTCTCCTCTTAAGTCGTGGCGACCTTGGTTCTCTTTCAATTGCCGGTGAGTTTACTATTTGCTCATCTTGATTAATGGTTGATTGCTGTTGATTCTCCACAAGATGTTGCCTTTCTTTGACTTTTTCTCTATCAAATTTGCTAGAATATAATGATCAGCCCCAACTGCATTCCATTGTCGAAAATTTTCTTCGTCAAAGATTACATCCTGGCTGATAACAATTTTCTTAGTGTTAGGATTATACAAGTTATAAGCTTTTGAATTATCACTAATACCAGGAAAGACACATTTTTCTCCTTTATCATCCAGTTTTTTGTTTTTATTTTTTTATTTTCTCATTTGGTACATGGCCCCCAGGATCAGTTCGCAAAACTTGTATTGAGCATCCTGATTCTTTCTCAACCATGGTTTTGTAACTTTGAAAGTTATTAGGGCTTCAGATTAATCCTATAAGAAGTAAACCCAAGTTTTTCTGCTTAAATCATCAATAAATGTGATAATATATCGTTTAGCTCCATTTGAGACAGGATTGGTTGGCTCACAAATATTGGAGTGTCCAATCTCGAACAACTATTTTGCTCTTCGAGTCTCTCCTTTTGGAAATGGCACTCGGTGTTGTTTGCTAACAACGCATGCTTCACAAATGTTTGAGGTTCTTGCAAACTTTGGAAGACCAGCAACCATGTTTTTATGTTGAAGTGTCCTTAAACCACCAAAGTTGAGATGGCCATAGCAAAAATGCCATAGCCAAGCCATGTCTTCTAATTTTACTGACAAACATGCTTGGTTAGCACAATTGAGATAGAGAGGAAACATCCTATTTGTTGTCATTTTAACTTGAGCAATTAAGCCCAGTTTGGCATCTTGAACACGGCATACTCCATCTTTGATGAAAATCTCTTAACCCTTCTCTTGTAGCTAACCAATACTCAACAGATTGTTCTTCAATTCTGGGACAAAAAGAACACTAGATATAGTTTGAGCAACATTCCTATTAGTTTGAATGATTACTTGTCCTTTTCCCATGACTGAGACTTTGGAGTTGTCCCCAAATTTTACATTATCTTTGAATGATTCGTCTAACTTGGTGAAGGTTTTCTTATCACCACACATGCGATTTCTGCATCCTATGTCTAGATACCACACGTTCTTGTTGGATTCCCTTTCGCATGACAAACCATCAAGAGAGATACTTCTTCATCATTTTCTACAAAATATGATCTCTCTCCCTTGTTTTTGGACAGGCTAGTACGACATTCAGATTTGTAATGTCCATAACTGTGCCGTTGATAACATTCTACATTTGACTTGTCTCCTGAGATTGGCTGGCTGGAATCCACCTCGTTCCCTTCCTCTTCCATGAGAACCGCGAGACTAATTATCTGATTGCTGCAACTAGGGGTGTTCGCGGATTGGATTGTATCGATTTTGGGGAAAAAGCTAACCAATCCAAATTATATAATATTTTTTGGATCGGTTTGGATCGATTTGGTTCTTATTGTAAATCCAATCCATTTAAAATCGATTTGGATTGAATCGGTTATTCGATTTTTTTTTTTTAAAAGTAAGTGAAAATAATATCATTTGGCAGTAGAATTGAACTAAATTAAGTAAGAACACTTAAATTATAAAATTATATAAGTCCGCAAGAAGTCAACAATAAACATAATTCATAAAATTCATCAAGTTTCAAATTTGACTTCCAAAAGAGTAATTACAAAAGTAATTGGCTAGCAACAGTAGAAGAAGTTGGGATGAAATTGTAGCCTCTAGTACAGCATAAATTCGAATCTCCAGTTCAACAACAACAAAAAAAAATTTAAAGTAGCCAAGGTAATTCTAGCATAGACTATCCTTATTAAGAATCACAATGGCAGCAACAAATACATCCAATACTTTCAGCAAACTCCAAGCATAATCAATTTTTGAGGGTTGATGCACCAACTGGACATGTCCAAAATTTACATAAAGACCAATTAAATATAAACAGAATAAGTGGAAAATTAAGTTTAGGGTTTACACTTATAGGTTTAGTTTTATTTAAATATATTTATATATTTTTATAATTAAAATATATAATTTTATTTTATTAGTATATAAATCGGTTCGGTTTGGATTGGATCGGTTTTAAAGGCTCAAATCGAAAACCGAACCGAACCGATCAGTTATAAAAAAATAAATCCAATTTAAACCAAAAAAATCGATTTTAATATATTTTCAATTTTTTGGATCGGTTCGTTGGTTTTTTTTTTGGATTGAATTGGATTTGAACACCCCTAGCTGCAACTACTGGTTCTTGTAATCTGCTGATCCTTTGTTCCTTTTTCTATTAGCTTTACTTGAAGTTAGGGACTGACGATTGGTGGATGCTTGTAATGCTTGTTCCTCCTTATCTTGCTAATTGGTCTTCTGGTTCATGAACTAATAGAGAACTTTGTAATTCATCAAGTGGAAGTTCATCGATATCCTTAGACTCCTCTATAGAGCATACAACAAAATTAAATTTTGGGGTCATGGATCACAATATCTTCTCAATTATAGTAACATCCTCTAACTTATCCTCATAGATTCGCATCTTGTTGGCAATTTTCATGACTCGTGAGAAATAATTTGTAACTAATTCACCAGACTTCATTCAAAGTGTTTCAAACTCTGTATGAATTGTTTGAAGCTACTGCCTCTTTGCCCTTGCTGAACCTTGATACTTTTTCTTCATCAAGTCCCAAATCTACTTGGAAGTATCTTTGCATAAAATTGTCTCCAAAACCGAATGATCAATGGCCTGGAACAAGTAATTCTTTACTTTGAGATCCTTCAACTTCAATGCTTCTATTTTTGCCTTTAGTGCATCTAGCAATACCGTCACAATTGCTGGCTCTGGTATTCCATCCGAAACAACTTGCCAATACTCCTTTGATCTCAAGAAATTCTCCATCCACATGCTCCAATGGTCATAATGATCATCAAAGCGAGGAATCGCAGGTTGTACAAAATTGTCAGATGCCATTAACAATATTTTTTTTCGGGGGTTGAAGGAAAAGCTACTGCTTCTCTTTTTTATAACATGGCTCCAGTACCACTGATAACTAAAAAAATGAGAAGATAGAAGTAATTCTTCTACTCTGATTTTATTCATAAGACCAGAGCCTTTAAATAGGCTGTACCCTTAATAGATAAACCGAGAAAATAACAGCTATCACAAAATTCGAAATGAATCCTCAATATCTGGAAAACATAAAAATAAGCAAGACAAACTCGTACCGACCCGGCCTACTCTAAAACACATGAAAAAAATGACTTTATTCAACAGTTTGGGCTCGCTTTACCACGTCTAAAAATATACTCCATCTGACTTAATACATTTGATTTGAAATTTTGAATTAGGTTGTCGGATCCAACTATTATTCTTTTTTGACTTTGCTATGGTTTTCGGTCAAATTGTAAGATATAAATAGTGTTTGATTATTTTGTTTGACTATTAAGCCAAAGTTGAAACAGACTTTCTAACTGATAAAAATAAATATAGTAATTAAATATTTTCAATTGTTATAAGAATTCTTTAAGTGTGTTGATGATGACGATTAGACAGGTATATCTCTGTGTTTGTACGTATGAAGACAATATAAACATTATTCTTTTTCTTTACATATAATATTATTATTTATTTTTAAACTTTGAAGGCATTTTGAAACTCTTTTTACCTTTATAGAATCTGAACTTTGATTTAATATTTCTCTACTATTTTCAACGTGTTGGACAAATTTGTCTAAATAAATATCATATTTTAAGAAGAGAAATATAAAATTTGTACAAGATAGTCGTTTTCAAGTAGCATTCAATGGACTAAGTATTAATTAATATCCAATTGATTTGTATGAGATTATCGACGAAAAATTCACTTTGTATTTTTTTTTTCCAAGTTGCTTCTTTATTTATTTATTTTATTTTATTTTTTTGGTCAAAGTCTACCTCACCTTTTTTTATTTTTTTATTTTATGTATATGCATGTGAGTTTTGATGATATTTACAGGTTCATGACACACACCTATCAATTGAAATTTTGAATACTACTTTACAATCAACTGTTAGAATTAATAGATCTTTAATTGTTAATTTGAAAAAAAAAAAATTTTTTTTTTTCTTACTAGATGATCGTATATAACACTTTTTAGAAATTGTAATAAGATTCAATTAGATTCGAATGTAGCTAAAGTTGGAAGTAAAGTTACAAATGTTATTGTAATTAATTGAGTAATTCAACTCTTTTTTCTTTTTCCAAAAAAAAAAAAAGAAAAAAATAGCCCATTTATCTAAAGGAAAAAAAATAAACCATCATTAGTGGCATTTGTATTTTGTTTTGTTGTCGTCGAAATTAGGTACATCAGAAGCCAAATATTCCTCAACCACTAATTGGGGCTATACCGATCATATCCCTAATTTTGTAGTTTCATTCATAAATTGGACGATAAATAATGAGCTTTGGATTCATTTTCGAAATGACAACATTTTCAATCAATCCATTAATGTCTGCTGTTTTTGTTTGAGAGAATAATTCCTTATGATGTATTCACTTCAAAGCATCATAAAAGTAGTACAAACGTGCACGACACTGCATGTTTAGAGTAAGTTTGGGTAAAAATCACATATAGTAATAATCCTGCCAAGTATTTTGTGGTCCAATGGCATAAGTCTCTCACATGATGTGAAAAATTAAGAGTTCAATCCATAATGCACTCCTAATATGCGTGTATGCATGTAAGTAAAAGTAAAATAAAATAGTAATAATCCTACTAATGATCCTTCATGATAAGATGAGAGGGTCATCTTCTAATTGTGTCGATGGAAGAATTATGGTAATGTTTAATTTTATATTGAGTGATGTGAAAGTAATATTTTGAAAAGTGGGTTAGAGGAATATTTTGTATATTTGATTTATTCTGGAAATTGGATAAAAATTATTTTCGAGTAAAATTATATGTTTATCTATTTATTTTTTTTAGATATTAAATTGTATTGTAAATGTCAAATCAGTATTTTTTGGTTGGATTCGTATGCTGGAGATGCAATTTTATATTATTTTTTTTATATATGGATAAATACAATATGAGTGTATATATATATATATATATAAATACGTTTGCTTTAAGAAATAAGATGAATGATATTTTTGGAATATTTTATGGCCATTTTCAATATTTTGGAGAAAATGAAAAGTTTATGCTTGATTTTGTTTTTCTGAAAAGGAAAATATTCTTGGGAAATAAAAACAAGCATAGTTGTTAGGTTCATTTTCTAGAAATATTTCTATTTTCGATTCATTCCTTGTGTAAAAAATGCTTTTCCATTTTTGGTCACTTTTTGATATAGGGAAGTAAGATGCGCCCAACAGGCCCAATAGAACTATCCCAGGCCCAAGAATACATTGGGTTAATTGACCAATAAAGGCTATCAGTCTTCCTTCAATCGATCAGGTTATGGTCAAAAAGCCCACTGCTAGAGAGTCGTCTTAACCCAATGAGGTTATGCATTTGACCAGAGTGGTCAGAGAGATTCGACCAGAGCGGTCATGCACTCGACCAGAGTGGATGGAGAAACCCACGGTTGAGGGGACATACTAACCATAATAGGTCGACCAGAGAGGTCATGCACTTGACCAGAGTGGGTGGATAGACCCATAGCCGCGGACATCTTGACCAGAAGAGGTCATGCATTTGACCAGAGTGGTCAGAGAGATTCAGTCGGCGAGATATCTCGACCAGAAGAGGTCGACCTACGAGACAGGAAGGTTTCTCTCACCACCAGTCGCTGTCGCATTTAATGCACTCAATTATTACTCTGCCATATTAAATACACTGACAGGCGGCTTGCCTCTGCATTAAATGCGAGATCTCCACCATATCCCAAAAGGATGTGGGGGCGCCACCTGAAAAGAGAATTTCAGATAAGGAAAAGACCTAAAAACCCTCATGCAATGACAAAGGTCCTCCATGCAAGAGCAAGGGTACCGTGGACATTTTGATCTCCTACTTGGGACTATAAATACCCCAATTCCAGCATTTTAAAGGTATGCCATTCTATACTACAAAGCCCTCACTCTGCTGCTCCTTATCTACCCGACCTCATACTAACTTGAGCGTCGGAGAGCCTACGCCGAGGGCATTTCGGCTAGCCTGACGTTTGCTCGTGGTTGCAAGACTCAGCTCAGGTATCTGTGGAGCTCATTTACTTGACCAGGCAGGTCGATCCACTCAGATTCCGTCCAAATCCAATTATATACGATTCTTACCCTCATCACTTTTTTAAAAGTATTTTCAGAAAATCTGCTTTACAGAAACATTCTTTTATTATATTTGAAAGAAATAAATAAAATATAAAACCTAAATTCACAAAAGAAATTTCTTTTTTTTAAATGTCTCACTCTTACAATCTGCACTCCCTGCAATGCAAATGTTGTACGGACTTCATGAATCATGTGAGTACTGAGTACTCATCGCTCAACAGAAAATGACAATGGCAAATTTGTGGCGTTCCCTTCTAACTACAAATCTCTACGACAATTTTTACAAGTACAAAAAGTGAAGCATACTCCATCCCAATAATAATACTTTTCATGTTTTCCCAAAACAATATAATTAATTCGGGGAAATATAAATAAATATATTCTTTTTTTTTTCAAAATGTATATTTTTTAATATATACATACATATATTATATATATAATATATATTTTATTATAATTTTAACATTAAAATAATTACTGAATTCTATTTTTACCTTAAAAATTCAACAAAAAAGCATTAATTTGACTGCTATAATAAGAAATGCCTCCTCCAAAATATAAACAAACATACCAAAAATAACTTTCACATTCTCCAATAATTCATTCTCTCAAAACATATAATAAACACATGATAAAATCAAATAAAAAATATAACCCAACATAACCTTATTAATTTCCCTAATCAATTCAAGAAATACATTTATTTGTTTAGATTTAAGGTTTTTTAATTATAAAAATATTTTAAAAAAGTCAAATGGAATAAATTTATTTGGTAAGTCATCCAAGTGCCAGCCACCCAAAATGAAAATGAAAAGTTGTTTGAATGATTTGTTTAAAATATAATTATTATGTAGGGTTGAAAATGAATTGTATTTGAAAAATGTAGTCTTTTTGAATTAAAAGTCGTTCACATATGACTATGTGAGTAGGAGAAAATGAAAATGGAGAGAGAGTATAATAGTTTATTTGGAAGAATATTTTGAAAATGAAAATATCTGCGAAAATGGGAAAGAAGTTGATGACATTCTATTCTTATTTTTAGCAGAAAATACAAATTTTAAAATAAAAATGAGTTCAGAAAACAAAAACAAACGGCCTCGGGCCTTGTTATCAGCCAAATTCTGACCCCGTCGTGTGCACCAATTTTGTTTCTTTATTTAAGAAAGGTGTATAATTTCTATTCCAGCAACTTTCACGACTTGCGTGTATCATATGCATATATTTAGTTGTTATGGATTCAATGCTTAAAATAGTGTATTATGTGATATTATTAGAATTTTTAAATAATTCATGCTTCATATTTTTTTATAAGATCGATTGATTGGACCTAATTTGATTAGAGTCAATGCACGATCAATTATAGTCTATTTTATTTGATGATTGAGATGCGTTGAAAGTTAAGTAATGAGAATTCTAAAAATTTCTCAAGAAACAAAGAGATTTCTCATTCTGCATTAGATACAAGAGTAAGGCAATAAAAATAACTCACTAATTCAATCAACTAAAAATAGTAACAAGATCATTCTTACTCCATTCCTTCGGCACTTGCAGAAACAGTCGAATTTAGGAACTTGTAGTAGCTTATTAACTTAGAAGCACTCATCTATAATATACGAAAGTATTGACGTAATTTTATAGATTCATACTATCTAAATATTACATGAAGAATATAAGCAATATAATGAAGTGAAAAATCTTGAAAAATTGAAGATCATACTAATTCAACTTTACAAGAAGATAATCCTAAATTGAGACACATATATCAACAACTTAATTACAAAAAGCCATAACTATTCCCATAATGTAATGTAATTATACATTAAAATAATTTTATCTATTTCTTTCTTCATTTATCGAGTCGAGCCTGATTGGGCACAACTCAAATAATTTTAAGAACCTGACCTAACTAGCTAATTCTGGATTGAATGGAATGGACCCAGAAAAGAAAATTGGAACCAAGTCTAACTTTTATTAACTCGGCCGACCATAAAAGAATTTTACCACTCGCGCGTAATACAACAGTAAAAATGTAGACCCAGAAAAGAAAATTGGAACCAAGTCTAACTTTTATTAACTCGACCGACCTTAGAAAGAATTTTACCACTCACGCGTAATACAACAGTAAAAATGCAGTACCCATATGTACACAGGCAATAAAAACCTAAGAAATGAAAATAAAAATCTGAGAGTCGAAAAGCAACTGGATTACGTCTCTCCTGGCGCCACTTTTGACTGTTTTCATCCTTTTTCTATTACTTTCAGACTATATAAAGAACGAAGCATCGGCACGCATGGCCGCCATCGCTATTATTATAACTACAGGCCCTGCAAAATTTCATTTTGGTGGGTTGCATGCAAAAAGCCAGCTGCATATTACGTGTATGTACTCTTTTCCTAATATTCTCAATTTTTATCGGCAGTGTAGACACACACATATACACATATTGCTCATTTCTTTCTGGCTGACAAAGAGCACCTCTGCTGCTCTGCCATGTGTTTCTTCTTCTTCCCACTTGTCACATTATAAAAAGGAGGATCTTTTTCTTTTCTTTTCCTATTTTTTCTTGTTTATTCTCACAGCTTTGATCGTCTGCCTTTTTTTATCTAAAACTTTTGGTTAATTAATGGATTAATACAGAATACAACAGCCTTTCTTCTTCGTTCGTTCTGTGTTCTTTGAGGAAAGAGGCTTTCTGGAGTGGTGGGCCTGACTGGAATCAATTCTTGTGCAGGTGAACCATATTTATTTATTTTTTTATCTTATCGATTATATTTATTACCTGCATGATGATTTCTTAAGAGGGTTGCTTGTGAATTTTCGGAGGTGATTTTTGTTTTTAGATTTCTGTTTTGGGTTGTAATTTTAGCCCGGATCCAATGTGAATTCCATTCATGTACGAATTACAACACTGTTGAAGATTTAATCTTGAACGTCGTCTTGTTCTCTCTGTCTGTGTCTAGTACTGTTGAGCATTCATGGTGATTGGTACATATATAGTCCCCACACTCGGACTATTAGGCAGTTTTTATAATCTCAAAGGGCAAAACGACAGAAACGGGGACAAGACAACAAGAAGAGGAGAAGTTTCTTTGAAAGTGATGGGCTTTCTCAATCAGTGGATTGGTGGTCAGAATTTGAGTTAGGAAATGGAACATCATCTGTTGAGAAATTACCAAATCTCTAGCTTTTGGTACAGATCCAAGTTATATACTATACTCTGGCTTCAGCTGAATGCGAGTTGCTTGACGGCATCTTTTAGCATATGCAGAGTGCTTGAGTGTATTAGAGGGTGAAAGGAATACTAGAGAATACAAGGACGTTTTCGTAAGCTGCTAACCGTGGATAGCTACAACCTTTTATTCTATAAGGATTTAAGATTTTCTTGAACTAGAATACAAATTTTGTGCGTTTCAATCTTTTGGATAGAGTTTTGCGTTGCAGTCCAAAGAGACCTTTAAGGAGTATGGTCCCTGTAATTGTAGGACTGAGATGGCAAGAATGCTACACAATTCTTGTACTTCCCTAAAGATTCCCTACCGAATGTTGGGTGAGGGAAATTGTTGTCATATCTAGGCTAAAAGTTGAAAATTTGTCTTCTCAAGCAATTAGCAGGCCCC
Organism: Jacaranda mimosifolia; assembly: GCA_018894105.1. Classification (NCBI taxonomy): domain Eukaryota; kingdom Viridiplantae; phylum Streptophyta; class Magnoliopsida; order Lamiales; family Bignoniaceae; genus Jacaranda; species Jacaranda mimosifolia. The sequence goes on along the minus strand of CM032131.1, from coordinate 1,004,104 downwards.
TAGTGGGAAACCTGACCTTGATTTTGACCAATTATAAAATCAAAGTGTTGTTTTGTGCCAAAAGTTGGATGGCATGATTGCTATTCAAATATTTCACATCTTCACAGCAGTCCAACCTTATGTTTCTACCCTTCATGATGACAATTGTTCCCATACTTAGGTCAATAAAAGTAATGCTGTGTGTTCCATTGCACTAATCCCTTCTGTCCCTCACCCTCTCATTCATTTGGCTAAAGAGAAAACAAAATAGATAGACCTACCAGTTTCATCTATAAGTCTATTAAGTAAATGATCTTCTAATTTAAGTTGTAAAAGGTGGAATGTATGTCAAATTAATATCCTGTTTCTTTGATATTATTGCTGATAAATCCTGACCAATGCAGTCAACTCAAGAATTTGTACTTTGTAAGCTTTATAAGTATGGAATGTGATGGATGCTATCGTGATGCTTTTGTGGCTTTCATTCAGCTAAAAAGTTTGGTTATCAACACATTACTAGTGGAGACTGCAACATGGGCCTCTTGGATCTATTTATTGCTTCATCTATTCCTGTCCTGAAAGTGCTCTTGGTGACTGGATTGGGATCGTATCTTGCGTTGGATCGTATCGACATTCTGGGAGACGACGCAAGGAAGCATTTGAACAATGTAAGTGTCCATCATGCGCATGCCATGGTGTAGTTGATATATCAGAGCATATAATTTACATATGGTGAGCGTTATATTTTCACTGAGAGTTGTCAATTGACAGAAGGTATCTATTTAAGTCTTGATAGTTAGAGTCTTTCATCCAAAGTGCCTAGCTAACTCCAAACATGTGTAGTTACTAGTTCATCAAATATTCCTTTTCTACTTTCAATTTATTTCAATGCCTCAGTTTAGCCTCAGTCTGGGCAGCATGGGCTAGTGAGCCTCTACTTGAAAGATAAACCATTTTCTTTTTCAGCAAGTAAGGCTAGTCGTGGTTGCATGTTCGATATTTGTTATCCTCTTTTAAAGTTTATCATCTCATTTGCATTGTGAAGTTCTTAAAACAGAATTTGATTTCGACAAATTGAAAATTCCTTAGAACGAAAATTCTCTGTCCTCGTGAATGTACTGAGGCAACAAGCTTTAAGATTTAAAATCTCTCTTGATCTGCTTCTCTCCTTCTCAGTCTTCGCATTTAGGAAGAGAATTGCTCAATTTTCTTTTAAGATGACAAGTTTCAAATGAGCTGCCCGTATGAGTGACATCCCAAACATGCTCCAGATTCTCAATAACCGTCTGGTATCCTAGTGAGCCTGTTGATAACATGCACTTTTCCCATGAAGGCGACAATTTTTTATCTTTAACATCTCTGACTAAGAAAAGAATTAAGATCTCTATTAGGACACTACATGTTATGATCTTAAGATTTTGTTGTACATGGTCTCCATAAAGAAGCTATCCATGCCCTTTTAGCAGTTCAGGATATGCTTACTTAAATGGGGATATTTTCCTTACGAAAATGAATAGTTTTATATCATCTTTGATAGTTAAGAATCAGATGTTTGTCACCATGTAGTATTTTCCACGACTGTCTGCATCTTGTGACCTCGTGGCCATGCATCTATTACACGTCCTTCTCTGGTTGACGTCCACTCAGGGCACTAATAAAACAATCATCTTGATATAATAACTCAATGTTGAAGTTGTTTTCTGGATCAATACTCCATCAAGAAACTGATTCTGATATTTTCTGGAAACAGATTATATTCTTCGTATTTAATCCAGCACTGGTCTCCAGCAACTTAGCCAAGACAATAACATATGAGAGCATGGTTAAGTTGTAAGTTTCTCATTGTTGACTTTTTAAAGCTCCTTTTCCTTTTTCTTATCATCCTGCAACCTCTTGTGCAATATCAAGTTTGTGTAACTCCAGGTTAATTTTGCAGGTGGTTCATGCCTTTTAATATCCTAATCACATTCATAGTTGGTTCAGTTCTTGGTTGGGTGGTCATTCAAATAACAAGAGCTCCTTCCCATCTCCGAGGACTTGTTATAGGTTGTTGTGCTGCAGGTACGGCTAATAACTTGCAAATTGACAATTTAAGAAAATGAACTCAGTAAAGATTGATGGTTTTGCATGCCTATCTCTTGAAGAACTAGAGAGCAACAACTAACGTTGAACTTCCTATACTATCTTAGGCATTTTTATGTATTAAGGGGAGTATCCTTTTGAGATATAAACATTAAGAAAAAATGATTTTTTTTTTTCTCTTTTCTTTTCTTTTTTGGTATTATGATACAAATTACTGAACAGAAACCAAAAACTTATTAAAATAAATTTGATTGGCTGATACTATAATGTAATTTTTGCATCAGCCTAATATTGACCTGATTAGATTTTTGGACTGTATAAATTATATGAAGTGTTTGAAACTGGGATCTGGAGGGCTATCCCAGCCTTTTTTCTGGTGTTTATCTCCGAAACGTTATGCGTGAAATGCTGCATTTCTCTGGTTTTTTAGGGGAGCAACATTATGCTAAGTTTCTATCTTTAAGTGGCAACTATTCCAGATAGTTCTAAAACAAAATTTTTGTCCTCTTTGTCATGAGGTAGATTGATTTATCTGAACCTTTAGAATCTTGTGTATTCTTTTTTCCTTCCTGTTTTATTTATACCTATCTACTTTATCCTGGTTTTTCCTACCATAATCTTGCTTCTATAACTTAGTAAACTTCACTACATTCAAGGCGAAGACATAGTGAACAGTTGAAGGTCCAATAATAGACCATGTAAAAAGCCTTTTAGTTCCATGCAGCTTGTGAATTACTAGGATGTTTGTTATTGTATTTTACACATTAGTAACTATGTTTCTTCCTCAAAGACCAATAATGACGTAGCATCATAGGGATCAAAGATTGGATTCGCGATTCTCAACCTGGAATTTTTTCTGGAATGTGGGAAAGTTCAGTTCTCATTAATTTTGCAGTTAATATGTTTGTCTGAAAGAGGTTAATATCAGGCTCAAGCTCCTTCCACCAAACTTGTTAATGCATTGAAATAAACCAAAGGATAAAAGTCTTATTGCTGGGATGCTATGAAATTACCAGAGTGAAACGAAGCTCACTTATTCTGATTCCACTGCAAGAATGGCTTGAATCATCATGAACCTGATATACATTATAATATTTGTGTCGACAGGCAACTTGGGAAACCTTCTTCTCATCATAATTCCAGCAGTTTGCAAAGAGAAAGGAAGCCCATTTGGGGATCCTGATGTTTGCCACACATATGGAATGGCCTACGCTTCACTTTCAATGGCAGTAAGTTTCAAAATATAATTGGTCTAGATTAAGAAAGAACTTTTTGATCAATGATATTTTGTAATAATGCTATAACATCTATATAGATCATAGATACACAGAGAAAGAGTTCTATAACATACATCCATGTGGATATGGTTCGCACAATTATCTCTGCATTTGTACTCAATCCTGTATTTGGATTTGCTTGCTTGCTTGAATACAAATCTGAACTTGTTTAATATTCTGTGACTTCTCAAACCCTAGAATTTTAACACTGTGTTTCCTGTTCTCTGTTCTTATGCTATAGATCGGAGCAATTTATCTATGGTCCTATGTATATAATATCGTTAGAGTATCTTCAAGTAGAAGCTCAGAGGAATTCCAAATAACTGACTCTCCTGTTAGCAAGTCAAGAGAAAGCTCGTCGTCTCCATTTGGAAGGAGTTCGACAGAACCTTTACTTTCTTCGTGTGATTTCGCAGGAGCTGAAGACCATGAAAATGGACTGGCTCTGCCGCAAGATCGATTTGAGAATACGCCTCAGGTAGTTGTCTTCTTTATGGTTGTATATTCACGTCTTAGCATCAAGCAAACATTTATGTTCTTAATATCATACAAAAATTGGATGAATAAATTCACATTAGCAGCAAAAAAATAAAATTGAACTGAATTAAAGGAATCCAGATGGAACAGAGGAGGCCATCTGAGGCTCCTTCATTAATGTGAGATAGTATGTTTATAAACCCTGCAGATCATCCCTCTACCGTTAAGTTGTCATAAAGGATCTTAACCTTTTTCTTCAAGAATGGCAGTGGTTTTCTTTTTACTATTATTTAAAACACACACACTATTACTCAAAGCAAAATTCTAAAGGTCCGTCATATGCCAAGCGTAAAAGTGACATGCGGCTTAGTGGTATAATTCTTCAATGAATCTCACTTATAGGTTCTGTCATGCAATGATAAAGCTTGTCCATCTGGTTGTGACTAAGTATAAATTTCGTCCTTATCACTAGGACTAAGTTTCAACTTTTAAACAAATATCAAACTTAAGGCCAAGGATGTAAATTCTTTAGCAGCACCAACTTTTTGCTACATAAAGCAATTGCATTTCCTACAAATCAGAAGTGTAAAAGAATAGCAGTGAGGATTCTGTATTAGCCAAAAGATTATATTCACTTTTCCAGAGAAGTAACTATTTTAGTATGATTAGCATTAGCCGTTGTATATGCAAGTGATAAGGTATGCTTTCTACTTTGAACTCCATGATTTCTCTTTCAGAGTCTTCTATGGATCTCATTTTCCATCACGTTTATCTTGATGAAACAAGTATTTAGTAGTGTAAGTTATGTAGAGTAGGTTTTAACCTCTGAAAATCATTGCAGGTATCCGTTTCAGATAAAATAAAGCAAAAGTTAGAGATGCTCTTCAAAAAGATGAACCTGAAGAAATTATTTGCTCCATCAACAGCAGGAGCGGTATTGTTTCAATGCTTACATGCACATTGAAAAACATGCATATGTAGTTTATTCATGTTACTGCATAAGATACTTTAAGGAATAGTTTCCGTCAAGCTTTTCGAAATTATGTGAAATTGTTTTTACAAGCTTATTTCTTTGTATCTTATATGTGAAACACGTTAACAAGGAAACAGACATGCTACACGATCTAATATACTTTGGTGATGTTGATTTGAACTAGGGTTCATCCCTTACAAGACAAAATTCAAGAGTCCAACATACATAAACATATCATTCATACAATGTCTGGTGAAACTTATTTAGCGTTTCAGAATTGAAAATGCATGTTATTTTGGCTTTTTTGGTTCACATAGGACAAAGAATCTCCTCTATATAGGCCTGGTAGAAATGGCAGTGTATGCTATAAAAATGGTGGCTTACAATTGAATATAGAACAGAAACTTTACTAAATGCCATGCTTTTACAGATTGCTGGATTCGTTGTTGGACTTGTACCTCAAATTCGAAAACTGATAATTGGTGATGCAGCTCCTCTCCGTGTTATCCAAGATACTGCACTCTTGCTTGGGTATAAAGTCGTCTTATTTATTTTTCTAGAATTAGATTTCCAGTTCTAACATTCTTACATGGACATTCACATGCTTCTGATTTTCTAAAGTTGGTATGATTTAAGGGTTGATCTGAGGCACCCATCGAACACACTGATGGAACTATAGCCTGTAGAGAAAGGATATATAATAAAGATATGAGCTGTTCTAATATAGTAAATTACTAGATATAATAAGAATTCTTATTATACATTAGGTTGATATTTTAAGTATTGCACCACAATAAGTAGCTTATTTATTTTAAACTAAATGAATGAGTCCACTTGTTATTTCCTATTTGAGGGTTCTGGTGCAGTAGCTTCAAGTTTAGCATCAATTTCAACTCCTCCAATGATCTGACTTCCAATTAGCTAAAGAAAATAAAGGCTATATTAGCTTCTCTTTGTACTATTCGTCTTTATATTGGCTGCTTATTCATGGAGGTTCTTATACTCTTTGTCCATTGATGCAGGGATGGAGCTATTCCAGCCGTCACACTGATCATGGGCGGGAACCTTTTGAAAGGTTGATGGACTTTACTCTTTATATTGCTAATGGTCTTTACTCTTTATTATTGCTACCTATGACCATATTCAGTCAAGTCCGGCAACCTTCTTTATTTCTTTCAGGTTTGAAAGGTTCAGCAATTCAGAAGTCCGTTATTTTTGGCATTCTTGTTGTCAGATATGTTGCCATGCCTCTGATCGGCATTGCCATTGTTAAAGGGGCGAGCCGATTTGGTCTAGTGGATGATAATCCATTATATCAATTTGTTCTACTGCTGCAGTTTTCACTCCCACCTGCCATGAACATAGGTACGTTAAAGCTGGCTGCTTATTCTTTCTCATTTTTGTTGCATTGTCTGTTTCAGTTCTGGCCACCGCTCTTTTCTATATAATAGCTTCTAAACTAAATTTATATTTGCAAGAACTCTATTGTAAGTCACATGATTCAACTGTACGTAGCATTTTCGTTGATGCCAGGAACAATAACTCAATTATTTGGTGCTGGAGAGAGTGAATGCTCTGTCATTATGTTATGGTGTTATTTATTGGCTTCTGTGGCTCTCACATTGTGGTCGACATTCTTCCTTTGGCTGGTGTCCCAATGAATTGCTCGTGTGCAAAATACATGCTTTCTGGTTAGCGACATGACCACTGCTGGATTGGTGCAATGACATTTAAGGCCGTAAGTTTCGGCGCTGACCTCACCAACTGTTCAAGAATAACATCAGGGCGGGGTAAGAGTTTCCCCAACATCACAATCAGTCATACTGAAATTAGCAGATCGTAGCCTTCTCAAAGCTTGAATTTCTAGGTTTATTTGTGTTTGGAGAAATTATGCATACCAGATCTGTTGGCAATTTCTTTTGTTGATATGCTTGGGAGATTGCAAAATTTATCTCCTGACATGATTCAAACGGTAGCCTCCGTATATTTTTTTTGAATCGCTTGAAATATATGAAATTATTGCATCAGCTTTTTGTTCTATTATGCTCCTGAAGGGTTTCAAGGTTGGAAGCATTTGAGATTTCAAGCTTTCATATAAACAACTTTTGTAAAAAAAGGAAAAATAGTTCAGAACTAGCAGAGAGCAACCAAAAGCTTGGATTGATAATAAGAAAAACAAGCAAAAGTTGATTGTTAATAGTAAGCTACAGTCATGAAAGCGATGAATAGTAAGTTCTTTCTGTTGCCTTAGTACACACAAGGGTGAAACTTAGCCACAATTTGAAGGGAAAAATCAGCAGATGTCAATTAACAAAGGCTAAGAAATATGCTCGAGAGAAGCAAGCAAAATAAAGCATAAAACTTGTCGAATTCAGTGATTTTCAGAGGTGGGTTTTGTCAAGATCATCAAAATAAGGATGTTCCATAGCTTTCTTTGCTGAAATCCTCTTTGATGGTTCATACTGCAGCATTTCCTGCAAATACATCAAATATTTCAGAACAATTTCAGAGGATTAAAACTGTGAATTGCCGATAAAGTTAAACTAGAATAAGCATAATAAGGAGTAACATACAGATAAAAGGTGTAGGCCATTCTCATCTAAACCAGGAACAGCTGATGACAGTGGCTTTGGGCTCCATTGTGGATATTCATGCCAGTTCACTAACTTGCTAACTCCAGGCCAAATTTCTTCATTTGGAGTTCCCAACAATCTGCTTTCAAATGCAGATGAATTAAGAACACAAAAGGCTGGAAAATGAGTTAAGCCATAATTTGGAAAGAAAATTTAACCTGAAAATGTGCAGAAGCTGTTGCAGCTCAGAGTCTCCAGGAAAGAGAGCTTGATTTGTCACCAATTCAGCTGACAGATTGAATTCAAGAAACTTATTATTTACATGATATTAAATCTGTTTATAACAATAGAAAATGAGGATTTTCATACCAAAAATACAGGCAACAGACCACATGTCCACTGCAGGAGAGTAATGTGTAGCACCCAAAAGCACCTCAGGAGCTCTATACCAGAGGGTCAAAATCTACAAACAAAACACAATTATTTATGAAGAAATTATTTGAAAAGTTTTCTGGGTAATCAAGATAGTACCTCATGAGTATACTTCTTGATGGGCACTGTGAAAGCTCTTGCCAATCCAAGATCTGCTATTTTAAGCATCATCGTCTTACGATCCATTAAAAGATTGTGAGGCTTAAGATCCCTAAACAATGGCATAATTTTAACTTAGATGAATTGGGAAATTAACTAATCCATTAGATATATATAAAAAAAAATAAAAATGAATTACCTGTGTAAAACGCCATGGCCATGGCAGAAAGCAACACCTTTACAGAGCTGGTACATTAAACTCTGCCATTGTGATCAACAAATAAGTTAAGGATCAACGCAGAAAGAATCCAGAAAGCCAATGACTAAGTGAGAAATTATACCTTGACAATTTTAGATGGGATGTTTTCGCCAGTTTGGCGGAAGCTGCGGATGTACTTCTTGAGGTCAGTATCCATGTACTCAAAAACCAAGTACAGAACAGTCTTGCCTTCCTTATTCTGGCCTTGTTTCACATCCATCAATCTGTATATTTGTAAGAAAGGTGACTTGAAAGACTGGAGAATGAATCAAATCAAGAAAAGCAGTATAAATACATAGTTTGTAGTGAAAATAGATTAGTCCAAGACCAAATTGCCTACACAAGGCTTGAAATGCAACTGATGACGTAGATAATAAGGCACATCATAGTTATTTTCTTGCTAATTGTTAAGAAGACTTAAATTTTATCAGAAACCATCAAGAATAAACCTGATAAATTAAAGAACCAAGAACGACAAGAGAAACAAAAGAAATCATAAACCCCATGAAGCAGTACCAAAAATAATGCTTTGAAATAACCTTGAAATAAACCCACAAACCAGAAATCATTTTCAAGCGTCTGAGAAAACTGAAGCAACAAGTGAATTATAGTAAACCCGTATCCACAAAAGAGAAACATAACAAAAATATATGAGGGCCTCAAAGAAAAAGCCCTCAAAGGACCACAAGAAATCAAGAAAACGGTCTAGACCCACATATCACGCACAGAAAAAAGAAAAAAGAAAAAGGGAAAAAAGAAACCAGCAAAAATCTAGTAAAGCAATCGAAGAATCAAATAGAAAATGCAGAAACCGATCGATAAACCAAAAATAGTAGAAATGAATTGAAAATGGGCAAGTGTTGAACCTGACAACATGGGGGTCTCTGGAGAGCATTCTGAGCAAAGAAACCTCGCGAAGTGTGGTGGGGGGAACCCCTTCTTCGTCTTCATGGAGACGAGTCTTCTTCAAAGCGACAATCTTGCCGGTGGCTTTCTCTCTTGCTCTATATACTTTTCCATACGTTCCCTCTCCCACTTTCTCAAGCTTCTCGAACGCCTCCATTGCAGATTTCGCTTTCTCTTCCATTTCTTTCTTACTTTTCCCTAGGGTTCTTTATCTCTGTGTGTGAAATGCGATCCAAGATTTCGCAAGAATGAAAATTTTCTCTATGTGCAAAGGGGCGGATCGTATATTATACAAATAGCCGTGGGGGATTGCAACGGCAACATCTTTTTGAATTCAAACTTTTTTGAAATTCAAATAACGTTCGGCTTCGGTAAGCGAAATACCAAAATTAGGCCCCCAGGCGCGTCTGGTTTTGTTAGTGTTTCCTTTTTTCTTTCTTTTTTTTTTTTTTTTTAACTTATAATTTTGCAATGTAGTTTAGGCTATGTTCTCCTATGAAAATATGTGTGTGTGTGTGAGCGAAGTGAGTGGGTAAAATTTGAATCAATGATATGAAAAATAGAGTGAAGAAATGAGGAGGTAGGTGTACTTTTTAAGATGTAGAATTTTTTTTGGGTGAATTGTGAAGAATTTTTTGAATAAAAAATTATAGTATTTTGGTAAAAAATTGGGAAATGTGCCTATGTTTTGAAATTTTTTTAAGGGTTGGAAAAAATTCCCCCAAAATATAGGAGAATAGGCTCTTGGGAAATGTTTGGATATGTTTCCCCAAAACAATATTATTTTGGGAAAACATAATCAAACATATTCTCATTTTCCTTCAAAACACACATTTTCTATTATTACATATATATAAATATTGTATATATTACATATATTTTATTATTATTTAAACATTAAAAAAATCACTCAATTTCATTTTCACCCTAAAAATTCAACAAAAAGCATTGATTTGACTGCTACAGTAAAAAAATATCTCTCAAAACATAAAAATATATACCAAAAAATAATTTTCACATTATCTAATAATTCATTCTCCCAAAATACATAATAAATCACACAAAAAATATAACAAAACATTCCCTTAGTAAGTTGTGTTCCAGTAACCTAATTAACATGAGTATCAGGAAATATCTTTAATGCCCTCACTTAATGGCAAAATTTTAAAATACTTCATAAATTTATTATGATTATTATTATTATTATTATTATTATTATTATTTGGATCGATTTAATTTTATTTGATTTGATTCAATAAATCTAGACAGTTGAATTTTAAAATATAGTATCATAAATTGAATGAGATAACATTTAAAACGCTGTAATTTATATTTAATCTAATTATATTATCCACATTTATTTAAAATAATGCACATTTCCTTTATTTATTCTCTCTTGAATCTCGTGGGTGTTGCAAGAACTCTTCGTCGGACTACCCAATAAATTTATTCTTGTTTGTACTTTCAATCAAATTAATTTGAGAAGTATTTGCCCAACTTCAATTTTATCAATTCTATCTCTAACCTAAAAAAATAATTTCGAACTCAAATCACTGCTGTAAGTCTAGAAATATTGCATGACCATTAAAATAAATGTAAGTATTCATAATTTTGTGTTCACCCAAGCATCATTGCAAAAATAAAAAAAAATAAAAATAAAAAATTAACCAGTATAAAGTTCAGATACCATCTGTGGCTACAAAATTAATGCTCTACTACCAGCTGCACAGCTGAGCAATTATTTCATCAATGCACTTATCTGAACTTCCTCCTTCCTCTGTTGCCTCCTTAGCCAAAGCCCTCCAACTGGTAGCATTCTCCTTGATCTCTTGTCCTCTTTCTCCATCCATGATTTCTTGGATGCATTTGTGTAGCTCTTCACTCAGACTAAAACCCGTCTCATCGGTCTTAGGTTTGATTCCCACCTGCCAAACATGCTCCACAAAATGTGCATTAGTCATCTGGTCTAAAAACTGAGGCATTGCCACCACAGGCACTCCAAGGCTTATTGCTTCCATGGTCGAATTCCAACCACAGTGAGATACAAAACATCCAACTGCATCATGTGCCAAAACTGCTAACTGTGGGCACCATTTTACTACCAATCCTTTGTCTGAATTTTCCTCGATAAAATAGGTTGGAAGCTTACCTTCTTCGGATGGCTTCACCACCCACAAGAAGCTCTTGCCGCTGTCCAGAAGGGCCTTGGCTACTTCTGCAGTCTGTTCTGAACTCAAACTCGCAGCACTCCCAAATGAAACGTAAACGACTGATCCCTTCTCCTTAGAGTCGAGCCATTTCATGCAGGTGTCAGTGTTTGGAATGTACATGTTGAAACCATAGTCTTTGTCGTCTTCTATCCGGTTATCTAGATAAATGGAAGGCAGCGTTGGTCCAATGGTCTTCACAGGCCAGAGTCTTGACATCCAATTGATCACCTATATTCAAGAAATGTTTATCTGGTGTATATCATTATTATCAGAAAATTTCAACTCAGACAAGATTGCATTTGATTACCTCTTCTTCCAACTTCTCGAAAGAGTTGAAGAGAACCCAATCTGCATTCTCACTGTTGTCGAATTGACTCAAGATGTAGCGGATTATGGGAGGATAGCGCCCTGTTTGAGGGCCTAACGAAGGCAGGTTTGGAAGCCGAAGCGGAGGCAATCCGGGCATAGAGAGAAGAGGGACGGGAGGCATTACTCCTGACAAGTCGCAATGCATTGGATAGCAACTAGTAACAAAAGCACAAGATTGTGTAAAGAAGGCAGCCCTGGAAATGCCCACCTCAGTTGCCACTTTTGAGGCCCAGGGTATATTGGCATCATAAATCAAACATTTGACAGGCTTGTCAGAATCTTGAAATTTTCTGATGAGTTCTATCAAGTTTCTTGATCCAATGGCTTCAAATCTATCAAGAAAGCCCTTGAATCCACCAGGTCCAGCCACCCCTCCTTCAGTCCAATCATCATATATTGATTCAAACTTGAAGGAACCGGTTGCAGCTTCCATGGCTTTAGTATTAGAGAGCGTAGTGGTTACCGTAATTTTGATTCCTTTTGCAGCCAATCGTTTGGAAAATTGAATCATGGGATTTATGTGGCCTTGACCATGATAAGCAAGCATTACTACATGAGCTTTATAAGCTTCTTCCTTGTCCATTTCCCAATACAATCTAGGACCTGCAGAATTTTAAGAAATAAAACTACCGGTTTTCTCAAGACAAGTGAAAATTATGTCTGGGACTGGGATATCATCCCAGAAACTAACCATATATAAGTCAGAAAAAGTGTACTAAATCAGTCAATTAGTATAAGAAAAGACTTCTCAAGAAAACGAAAGTGCTAAATCACCTTATTTTTCTTGGCTGTGCACCTGCCAGACAGTACCATCACTGCTTATAATCTCGTAGCAATTAGAATTACAAGTTATGAGGAATAAACAAAAGAGGGAAGGCCATGAAAAGCAGAATAGTATAATACGGAAGATCAAGCAGATTAGAGAAAAACACATACCAAATTTAAGTTTTGTCTAAACGGAACAGTCCTTTACAGTACAAAGCATTTAAGAGAAAATTGATCTTGATGCTTATCTGTTTCTATGATCTCTACTTTTACAACATAAGAGGGGCATATTGGAACTAACCAGTAAGTAGGATTCACAAGTTTTTGTGATGACAATATGTGTGCGTGCGGAGATTGAATGTCGGTGGCTGCAAGAAAAAGATCATTTCAATGCTTCACCTAAATTTTCCCTTCATCGGTTTCATCAGTGGAATAGCCTTGTAACACATACAGACAAGGCTGCTGACCTCGTCCTCCCTCTTTCCATCCCTTTCATGGAGAAAAAAAAAACCATGATCACATACAATTCTAACCTTCTGGCACTTGCCTATTATTTTCTCCGTCATTGCTAATTAATTGAAAGGGATGGCCAAGGTAAAAGGGGGTTATGGATGAGGCCGGGGGTGAGAACAAGTTAGGTTAGGTTAGACTTTACTTTAAATAGACAAAATCGATTGCATAAATTGTAAGTCTAAGTTTAATTTATTACCCGATATAAGTTTTTTTTATTTAAGACCTGACCTAGTTTTTTTAAATTTTTTCAAAGTCTAAGTCTAACCTGAAAAAATCTATTTCAGTTAACATTCTAATTAGGCTTAAGTTTTATATAAGTTCAAACTTTTAATAAACTTAGGTCTTAATAGGCCTAAGAATTTTATAATTTATATTAAGTAAAAATAATTGACGATTATAATATATTTATTTAATAAAAAGAAAAGTATAGTCAAATATTATTATAAATTAAACAAAAATTTTGAAATAAAATGATTATGTATTAATTAAGAACACCATATATAACTATATAAAATTAATTAATATAAAATATAAAAATAAGTATATAAGTATTATAAATATTTAAATACTATCATAATATAATTAAATTATATTGACCGGCATGATAGGCTTTATATACTTTTTAAAAAGTCTATATGTAGCCTTTTAATTAAATAATTTTTTTTAAAAACTTAAATTTAATTTATTTATTTAATAAGTTAAGTTAAGTTAGATCTCAAATAGGATAGACCATAATTTTGACGGACAGTCTAACCTATTTTCATCACCAACGAGGCCCCACATTAAAAACTTTTGTTGGACAAATTATTAGAGTAGTTGAAGAAAGTAGCTAGAAGGCAATTGCTCTTGAGTAGCTGTCAAAAGAGTTATAAATGGTATAAAATGCCATTGGAAGAACAAAGTAGCGGTAGCAATTGGCGTGGGTGGCACAAGGGTAAAATTGTCAATTAATTAGTCTACGCTCTGGCATCATCACTAGCCCATTTATGACATGTAAATCTTGTCATCTTTAGAAAAAAAAAAAAAATTATATGTTTGTACCAAGATTTAACTTATCTTGCCTGAAATAAAATATATTCTTCCTTCCTTCCTTCCTTTCTTTCTTTCTCTCTTTCTTTCTTTCTTTCTTTTTTTTTTTAAATATATTCTTTCTTGTTTTTACGTTTCTTGCTCTTAAGAATATATTTCAACTCTTCTAATTAGACATTTAATAGTGTTAGAAATATTTCACTAATATACTTTACATTGTTTTTAGTTTTCTAGCTCTTAGAAGTATCTTTCAACTCTTCTAATTAAATTTAAATTCAAATTCAACAGTGGTTCCATAACTTCAATTTATCCAAATCTACAATGACCTACATAAAAAGTAAAATTTAACATGAATAGGAAAATAAATAATTGGTAAACATTCATTTCCAATGTATAAAACATGTTCTTAATTTCAATTTTTGTAGTTAAAAAAAAAACAATATGAGACGTAATTTATCAAACAGGTGAGAGGAAAAAAAGAAGAGAAGTATAATCTCCAAAAATGATAATTGAAAAATAGAATTACTTGCATTATAGATAATACTAGCAATCTCAGTAGTGCCAGGTTATAATTCGATATATCAACTGCATTATAAAAAGATACTATGCCTAAAGCTTATATCAAAATTGAATTTCCAAAGTTACAAGAAAGAGGCTATTTTTGAAGCTCAATCCTATTGCAAGCATAAAAACATAGGGCCTATTCACTAGTATTTGGCCATTTTCTAGAAATTTTTTTGGGAGAATGAGTTTTTGGGAGAAAACTTAAAAAAAGTGTCAATTGTTTGTTTATGTTTTGGAAAAATAAGAAAAAAGGATTGAGAATGAGTTGTTTGTTTGTTAATGTTTTGGTGGGGGGACAAATTTTACTGTAGATATCAAATCAGTTACTTTTTTATTGAGTTTGTAGGAAAAAAAATATTTTTTTATGTAATGTGTATATATATACACTATATGTAGGGTAATGGTAGTGTGTAGGATTTTTTGAGATTGAATTTTGAGAATTTTTTGTGTTCTGGGAAAATAATCGGAGAATGTGTATATTTTTTGGCAATCGTTTTGGGAGTTGGGAAAAATTTCCCCAAAATGCTAGTGAACAAAGCCACAACAATAAAAACATTTTCACAATTGAGCAAAAATTACTATAATTACAACATGTGTTGTGTAAATAAACCACTTTCCAAGGAAGGAAGATGGGCACAAAGTTAGAATTACATATGACTAATCAACATAATTTAAAGCGTTCAATGCACAATTTAATGCATCAATCAGGTAAGCAAAGACAAAAAGTAAAGCAATCGGTTAGCAACTGCAATTGCGGATGGCAAATCTCTGAGTCCCTTGCCTTCGATTTCTGCCAAGTTTGCAGTCCGAACATAAAGTTGAACTACTTATCTTCTTTGGATGTATCCTTGACATCAAGGAACTACATTACTCGACACACCTCACACTATTCCTTTATGCTTCAATTTTCTCAATGACTCCTCGCAATCCAAGAAGTGTTGAGGGGCAGAAACTGTCATTCAACTCTTTTTGCCGTATTTTCCACGATCAATTTTACCTCAGCTAGCAATAGCGTCATCAGAGAGACAAGTTCGCCACTATAACTTTGCATCACCTGCCAAGTATATGCTGGTGATGGGAACTTTCTCCTTAACCAGTCTTAAGCCAACTCCTTTTTAGTATTTCCCACAAATTAATCTTATAATTTCTCCTTTTGCAATTCTAATCTTTTTAAAGCCACTTGACCAAACCTCTGCACCTGCCATTATATGTAAATCTTATTATTATTATTATTATTATTATTATTTTTTACATCCTTTGATTTAGATAAAAAGTTGGCTTATTAAATTTTGATAAAACTTAATATTATAGTAATAACTGTTGAAGCTTTTAAGTCAAAGATGGAAATGAACTAGTTAATAGAATATCTACATAACAGGTGATTTTATATATTTGCAGGGTACAAGAGTGTCAAACCACGTCGCTCCATGACCAACTAAGATACTTGTCCCAATGACATTATGTTGAACAAGTGTAACTTCTTATAAATTTGAACAACCCAATCTACAAGTTCTTGAATTGTCAAGCTACCAAGAGTGCAAGGGCTTAAGACTTGATAATAAGGAACCTATGGTAACATAATAATCTGATGTAGCACAGTTCAAACTAACCAGTTTTTAAATTGTTGATTCTGGTGTTAGCCTTGACATATAAGAAAAATTGAATATGGTTGTTTTATGTTACCAAAATGATTTGCTTGTATTTCACATTGAACAACAAGTGCAGGGAAATCCCAACCTTTCATTATTACTCCAATCAATGAATACAAGGAATGCCATAGCTTTCACACATAATACTTTTGTGAGGTCTAAGCCTACACAAATCAAAAACACGTAGTTGGCTTCCCCAACTGTATAAGATAATTGCAGTAAATCCCAACCTCAGATTATCACTCCAATTAATGCCACAACCTTCACACAGAATACTCTTGTGAGGTCTAAGCCTACACAAGTCATTCCTACCCCTAATGCTTGTTCCACAGAAATTGCAATAAATTTATTTTTCAGGCATGTCGTTAAATACTTGGTGTTCCTGAAAACATTGTGAGTAGCAGGGACACTAGGTTCACTGGCCATTTTCTTGACCTTCTTGTTTAATATGATGGGTACAACTTTGAAATTTTCCACAGCTAATCATCCCCAAATCGATGGTTAGATGGGGAGGGTGAATACATTGTTAGAAGAGTGCTTAAGGCATTTTGTTTCAGCAAGTTAGAAAGATTTGGTTGATTTGCTCGACATTGCTTGGTTTTGTCATAATTTATAGAAACCGTTGGCGACCAGCATGGGCACATTTAAGTTAATATATGGTTAGCAACCATTGGCGCCCCATGAGATTGCCTTGAGAGGCAAGTGTCCCGCAGCCTATCGCTTTGTTAAGGCAAGGCAAGAGTTGCTTGACAAGGCCAAAGACAGCATGGCTTGTTGTAATTGGCACATTGCGCATTTACATGGTTAATTATTAATTGGATGGATGTCAATTATGGTTGGAATCCAATAGATAATTAAAGTATTGGTTTTGGTGAAATAGAGGAAGGGAAAAAGGTTAAGTATCATAAATTGAGTTGTCCCACATTGTAAGCTTATGAGAAAGGAGACCCTCTTGTGACCTATAAAACCAAGTGGAGGAGTTGAGGGGTCTTTAACCCTTCACTTGTCCCACATTGGTTTTGTAAACAAGTGTGGTGTAGTTTATATTGAACTCAAGTAAAAATGCTTGATAAAGTGTTCTTTAAGGGGTTTATAAAAGTGGACCACACGCGCGCCGCCGCCGCCGCCCGGCCCGGCTCCGGGTCCGGGTCACGGGCGTTAGGGCGAATGTCTCAGTCTCAGTCTTAATTTTTTGGACAAAATTCAATTGGAATTTTGAATTTTAAGATCACAGCCGAGATTTAGGGAAGATGGGGCCGGATTTTTAGGGTTAATTGGCGGACAAGGATTAGGGTTTTACTCAACAGCCGTCAAACCCCAGGTCTGGCCGTCAAACCCTAATTAAATTAGGCCTTGGCTGTCGGCCCATTGCCTTCGGCCAGACCTAATTCTTCTCTATAAATAGAGGGCTCTCGGCAGTCTTCAAAACACACCAAATAAAAAGCAAAAGCAGCCTCTTCTGCTTGTATTCTTCTCTCCCCCTGATATTCCAGCTTCTTCATAGTTATAATTCCTTGAGCTTTCATATTCGGCCTAGTATATTTACATATATATATATATTTATCTATTCTCCGAAATCTTGGCTATCCTATTCGAATTCTGGCTACTGAGTACTGTTCGAGGTGAACGAGAAGGAGTGCACCTGATCGTTCTGGACCACCTCATCCTGGGAGGAGCCGCGCTGTACCCGTTGCACTGGTGAGTCGGGGCGCTCGTTTCTTCAAGGCAAACATAATTTCTCTGTGATTTGGTCGTCCTATTAATTCTGTTACGATACAGAATTTAAGATAAGTTTACTATTAAAATTCTGTATCTATATTAGATAAATCTGACAGCATGTTCTATTAATTTCCATTGCCTTGGTTAAATTTATGAATTTTGGCTTTTCCTGGACTCGTATTTGATTAATTATTTGAAATTCTTATTTGCCTTGAATTGAACGCTTATTTTGATCACGCATGCTGTATGTATAAAATCTGATATCGCATGCTGTATGTTTAAATACTTATAACGCATGTCTAATTCTTATACCGCATGCTTTATTTTTGAATTTCATCTGGATATAAACGCACGTATTGCCTTAATTGTGATTATCTGATCCATTACTGATAATCTGACTTGCAATATTTGTTTATTGCTTTGGATTACTGCATGTTGGCATAAATCCTACGAACAACAATCTTGAAGAAACGAACCTTTTTCGTGTGTTTAAGTATCTGTTGAAATTCTGCTTAGAGATCCTGTCTAGGAATCTTGCCTGATTTTTTGAGTAGATATCCTATCTAGGAATCTTGCCTGCATATCTTGCCTAGATATTATGTTATAGGAATTTAATCTTCTGTGATGGCTTCAACTTCGCATGCTATTGGTGATATTGTGTCAGCGAAAGTTGACCTTTCCGGACTGCCGGAAAAATTCACGGGCCAGTATTTTAGGTGTTGGCAACAGCGCATGAAAATCTGGTTGACGATGAAAGGTCTTCTTTCATTGATTTAGTTGACCATGCCAGAACCAACTGAAACTGATCCCAAAAGTAAAGAAATAGCTGATTGGAAAACTAAGGATTAGATTGTTCGAGGAGTGATTCTGTCAGCTCTGTCTGATACACTCTTTGATGTATACTGTTTTGATTCCTATACGGCTAAATCTTTATGGGATGAACTGGATAGGAAATACAATACTAAAGAGCAAGGGCTCGAAAAGTATTCGGTTTCCAAATTCCTGAAGTATCAGATGGTTGAGGGCAGGTCTGTATCTGAACAGACACATGAATTGATTAATCTAGAGCATTCCCTAGCTGATGCTGAAATGAAACTCCCTGAAAAATTTATGGTCATGTCGATTGTCGATAAGTTCCCCAAATCTTGGGAAAGTTTCGGCATGACTCTGAAGCATCAAAAAGGGAAACTGACTCTAGATGATCTGATGATTGCCATAAGTATTGAAGCGGAGCACAGAAATCAATCACATACTGTTCCTATTGAATATCATCCTAAGGCTAATGTGATAATAGGAAAGAAGAAAGTCAACATGAACTCAAACTCTAAATCCATCGATAAGGGAAAAGCCAAAATAAATAAGAAACCAAAGGCAAACAGGCCTTGCTGGAATTGTGGACAAAGGGGGCATTGGGCTAAGGAGTGTCCCTCCAAGAAAGCCAAGGCTAAAGCCCAGTCTGCTGGCCAGTGGTCAACATGGTTGTTGGAGACACCAGCGAAGCTGGAGTTCCTGATGCATCCATTGACGAGTATGTTTCTTGCAAACCCGAATTATTCTCTATCTATGAACCATATGATTGGCTAATAGACACTGGTGCTAATGTGCACGTTTGTGCTGATAAATCACTGTTTGTGTCTTACCAGCCTGTTAAAGGAAGGACTGTGATGATGGGGAACTCAAGTGCTGCTAATGTGTATGGGATAGGACGCGTGGACCTGAAATTTCCTTTGGGGCGCACACTGTCTCTGCAAAGGGTGCATCACGTCCCAGCAGTTCGAAGAAATATAATAAGTGGTTCTGTAATAGTTAGGGAGGGTTATGAAATTTCTTTCAAATCAAATAAAGTTGTAATTTTATATTACGGCACTTTTATTTGTAAAGGCTATCTTTCCGATGGTTTGTTTAAGTTGAGAGTTGAGAACATTATTGGTTCTAATAAAGTTGATTTTTCTAATTCTCCTGTTATTAACATTATTGAGAATTCATCTGTTTGGCATAACCGTTTAGGACATTTGAATTATAGTTCGGTCAAAAGAATGATGAACTTAAATTTGATTCCTAAACATGAAATTGAACGTGGTCATAAATGTCAAATCTGTGTTGAAGCCAAGCAAGTTAGAAAGCCTTACCACTCGGTTGAAAGGCAAACTGAAATTCTTGACTTAGTGCACACAGATATTTGTGAGTTCAATGGGGTCTTAACAAAAGACAATAAAAGATACTTTATCACCTTTATAGATGACAGCAGTAGGTATTGTTATGTTTATCTATTGAAACATAAAGATGAAGCACTAGATAAGTTCATTATGTTTAAAAATGAAGCCGAAACACAAACTGGTAGAAAACTTAAACGGTTAAGGTCAGATAGGGGAGGAGAGTATGGGTCCAACCCATTTCATGAATGCTGCCGTAATTTTGGCATAATTCATGAAGAAACTGCTCCTTATTCTCCCGCTTCGAATGGGATAACTGAGCGAAAGAATAGAACCTTTATAGACATGATTAACAGTCTGCTTTTGAATTCTGGATTGCCCAAGTACATGTGGGGGGAAGCTCTGAATACGGCTTGCCATATTCTGAATAGAGTTCCCTTGAAACATAAAGAAAGCACTCCATTTGAATTCTAGAAAGGCAGGAAACCTAGTCTAAAATACTTCCGAGTGTGGGGCTATCTTGCAAAAGTTCTAGTCCCTGAACACAAGAGGAAGAAACTAGGTCCTAAAACTGTTGATGCGGTATTTCTAGGCTATGTAGAAACATCTTATGCTATGCGATTTTTGGTTATTAAATCAGAAATTCTGGGCATAGATGCGAACACTATAGTCGAATTTCGCGATGCTACGTTCTTTGAGAACGTGTTTCCCATGAAGACTGGGATACCTTAAAATGTTTCTTTAGATTCAACCCTTGAATCTACATCGATTCCGGATCATGTGGAAAAGATGTCAAATGTGGGGGCTGCTCTTAGTAGTACTGACACAGTTCATGAAGAACTGGATGAACCCAGACGAAGTAAAAGGGCTAGAATCACTAAGGACTTTGGAAGTGACTTCGTCACTTACAATGTCGAGGGTGATCCTGTTACCTTCAAGGATGCTATGGCTTCCCCCGAGGCTAAGCATTGGAAGGAAGCCATTAAGAGTGAGATGGATTCTATTGTCTCGAATGGGACATGGGAATTAGTCCATCTCCCTTCGGGGTGTACTACTATAGGAAGCAATGGATCTTCAAAAAGAAACTTAAGTCTGACGGAACTGTTGATAAGTTTAAGGCCAGGCTAGTTGCTAAAGGGTTTAGGCAAAAGGAGGGAATAGATTACTTCGACACCTATTCCCCAGTAGCTCGTTTGACTACTATCCGTGTGCTAATAGCACTGGCTTCCATATATGATTTCCCCATTCACCAGATGGATGTGAAAACAGCCTTTCTGTATGGTGATCTTGAGGAAGAAATTTATATGGATCAGCCTGAGGGATTTGTAGCTTCTGGAAATGAGCGGAAAGTTTGCAAGCTTGTTAAATCACTTTATGGTTTGAAACAAGCTCCTAAACAATGGCATGAAAAGTTTGACAAAACAATATTGTCATTTGGTTTCATAGTTAACGATAATGACAAGTGCGTCTACTGCAAAGTTAAAGGTGATAACTGTATTGTGTTATGTCTGTATGTAGATGACATTCTGCTATTTGGATCCAACATTGAGATTATCAATGAGACTAAAAGTTTCTTAAAGAACAAGTTTGAAATGAAAGATATGGGTGTTGCGGAAATGATTCTTGGACTTAAGTTGACTCGTTCAACTGAAGGTATAGCAGTCTCTCAGTCTCACTATGTTGAGAAGATAATTGAGAAATTTGGCTATAAACAAAGTAGAATCGCAAAAACACCATATGATCCTTCAGTAGCTCTCTTTAAGAATGAAACTGGTGTACCAGTGTCTCAGCTTAGATATTCTCAAATAATAGGTAGCTTGCAGTATCTTGCGAACGGGTCGAGACCAGATATCTCATTTGCGGTCTCTAAGCTTGCTAGATATACAAGTTGTCATAATCGAACTCATTGGGAGGCTTTGGATAGGGTACTCAGATATCTAAAGGGCTCAGCATCACTAGCTTTGCACTACAAGAGATTTCCTGCAGTGCTGGAAGGGTTTAGTGATGCTAGCTGGATTGCCAAAAACTCCGGAAGTAATGGGTGTACAGGGTATGTATTTACCTTGGGTAGAGGCGTTGTCTCCTGGAAGTCTTCTAAACAGACTTTGATAACTCGGTCCACTTTTGAGGCTGAGTTGTGTGCTTTGGACACAACTGGGACAGAGGCTGAATGGTTATATGGGCTGATAATACAATTGCCTATGGTAACCAAACCTCTTCCGGGAATTGCTGTACATTGTGACAATCAAACCACAATTGCAAAGATAAGTAGTTCAAAGTTCAATCAAAAGACTAAGAGACACATCCAAGTTAGACTAAAGTCTATAAGGGAGTTAGTATTTGATAGGGTTATTGCAATTGACTTTGTTGGATCCAAAGACAATATTGCAGACCCTTTAACTAAAGGACTTGATTTGTCCTCAGTTCATAAATTCAGGTTGGGGATGGGACTGGAAACCCATCAGTGATATACCTGCAGTGGCAATCCAACCTACTAAGTGGAGATCCCACAAGGTAGGTTCAATGTGGTATAAACAAGCTGCTGAGCATATCAAGTTGCACCTAAATTAGATTGATACTTTGTATCTGGTGTCTCTCCCCTGATTGCCTGATAGGTGCTGACTACTGCTGTTACAGTAAAAGTTTAACTCTGAATGGGGTCAAGTCAATTTTGGACGAGATGCAAGCAGTGCATCCCTGGAGACGCCCAACTAAGTGAATGTAGTCCTTTGGCCGGGACTAAAGGAATTGGGTTGTTCCTTGACAAACATTCATGAATCAGGATCGGGACACATGGCCTTAATGTGTCAACCCTAAAGATCAGTACATAGCCTTTAGTTCGTTGTTACTGATGGACGCAATCACATCACGGGTATAAATTCAAGGCTTAGATCCATTTGTCCCGATGATTGCAAAAGTCGGATAACTTAGGGAGTGGTTCAAACCGGAAGGTACCATTTCTGAAAGCGAGCTATGTTGAATCTGATAGCCATTATCTATGGATTTGTGGGGGATTGTTGTAATTGGCACATTGCGCATTTACATGGTTAATTATTAATTGGATGGATGCCAATTATGGTTGGAATCCAATAGATAATTAAAGTATTGATTTTGATGAAATAGAGGAAGGGAAAAAGGTTAAGTATCATAAATTGAGTTGTCCCACATTGTAAGTTTATGAGAAAGGAGACCCTCTTGTGACCTATAAAACCAAGTGGAGGAGTTGAAGGGTCTTTAACCCTTCACTTGTCCCACATTGGTTTTGTAAACAAGTGTGGTGTAGTTTATATTGAACTCAAGTAAGAATGCTTGATAAAGTGTTCTTTAAGGGGTTTATAAAAGTGGACCACACGCGCGCCGCCGCCGCCGCCCGGCCCGGCTCCTGATCTGGGTCGCGGGCGCGGGCGTTAGGGCGAATGTCTCAGTCTCAGTCTTAATTTTTTGGACAAAATTCAATTGGAATTTTGAATTTTAAATTTGAAAATTAAATTCAAAATTCGAACTTAACCGTTGGCTTGATCGGATAGAGGCTTGACCGAGTCCTGCCTGTTGGAGATCACAGTCGAGATTTGGGGAAGATGGGGCCGGATTTTTAGGATTGATTGGCGTTTTACTCAACAGCCGTCAAACCCTAATTAAATTAGGCCTTGGCCGTCGGCCCATTGCCTTCGGCCAGACCTAATTCTTCTCTATAAATAGAGGGCTCTCGGCAGTCTTCAAAACACACCAAATAAAAAGCAAAAGCAGCCTCTTCTGCTTGTATTCTTCTCTCCCCCTGATATTCCAGCTTCTTCATAGTTATAATTCCTTGAGCTCTCATATTCGGCCTAGTATATTTACATATATATATATATATATATATATTTATCTATTCTCCGAAATCTTGGCTATCCTATTCGAATTCTGGCTACTGAGTACTGTTCGAGGTGAACGAGAAGGAGTGCACCTGATCGTTCTGGACCACCTCATACTGGGAGGAGCCGCGCTGTACCCGTTGCACTGGTGAGTCGGGGCGCTCGTTTCTTCAAGGCAAACATAATTTCTCTGTGATTTGGTCGTCCTATTAATTCTGTTACGATACAGAATTTAAGATAAGTTTACTATTAAAATTCTGTATCTATATTAGATAAATCTGACATCATGTTCTATTAATTTCCATTGCCTTGGTTAAATTTATGAATTTTGGCTTTTCCTGGACTCGTATTTGATTAATTATTTGAAATTCTTATTTGCCTTGAATTGAACGCTTATTTTGATCACGCATGCTGTATGTATAAAATCTGATATCGCATGCTGTATGTTTAAATACTTATAACGCATGTCTAATTCTTATACCGCATGCTTTATTTTTGAATTTCATCTGGATATAAACACACGTATTGCCTTAATTGTGATTATCTGATCCATTCCTGATAATCTGACTTGCAATATTTGTTTATTGCTTTGGATTACTGCATGTTGGCATAAATCCTACGAACAACATGGCCGAGGCTCAGCATAGGATGAAATAGTATTCTGATATGGGTTGGCGGGATTTGCAGTTCACTTTAGGGCAGAAGGTGTTGCTGAAGCTAACCCACAAATTTGGAAAAAGATTAGTTCGACTATAGTACACCATAGCTTGGTGCTAAAGTGTAATGGTCCTTTCGAAATTGTTAAAAGAGTAAGGAACATTGCTTACTAGATAAAGCTACCGAATATATTAAAAATACACCCCCATCTTTCATGTGAGTCTCCTTAAAAGATATTTACGTGATGATGATGGTTCTTGGGTGCAGGCAAAATGTGCTTCACTCATTATTCATCAACAATATAGAAGAGAAGTTCAATGTGTGCGGGATCATCGAGCTATGGGTTAGAGTAAGAAAAATAGGTAGACAAATTATCTTGTTCAATGGAAGGGAGAATTTGAGGCGGAAGCGTTCGGAAACGAAGTGTAGATCTATGGCAATTTGAAAATTTGATTGATGCATAATGGCGGGCAATGGAAACTCCATCTCCAATGAGGACGTCGGGTTTTTCCCTGGGGGAGGGGGTTGTCTTTAGCATACTAATGGGCAATAGTGCCGGCATGATGCGGCACAACTTTAGCCAAGTGTAGGTTTTGTAGACATTGGTTGGCAGGTTGCAAGTTGTTGCTTAAGGATTGCGCATGATGGGCTGGCGTCACGTGGACTATCAGGATATTGGCTAAATGTTGCCTCAAGTTGTTGGAGAGATGTGCACATTTCGTGCAAAACAGTGATGGGCGCCCGCGATGACAAGTGGGTATGCCCGTATTGAGAGCAAGCATTGGCGTGCGCACAGCAGTGACCATTAGTTAGTTGACTTAATAATGTGACATGATGATTGGACATCTCGCTGGCTTGCCAGATCATAACCCATGGCAAAGGTCTGACATGTGCCCTGCATGGATGGAAGTTAGCAAGAGCAATTACGCTGACTAGTGAAATTGGCGATTATGAAGTGGTTGTGGTAGAAGAAATTGTCTATATACTAGGTGGATCGTGCTTAGTCCGTTTTACCCAATGCAATTGGGGATGCCAACTGCACATTTTTACTTATGTAGGCTCAAGTCCTCATAAAAATAATGTGTGAAAGCCATGAAATTCCTTGTATTCATTGACTGGAGTAATAATGTGAAGTTGTGATTTCCCTGCACTTGTTGTTCAATGTGAAATATAGGTAAATTCTTTTGGAAACATTAACAACCATATCCAAGTTTTCTTATATGTCAAGGCTAACACCAGAATCAACAATTCAGAAACTAGTTAGTTTGAACTCTGCTAGATTATATTATTATGTTACCATAGGTTCCTTATTATCAAGTCTTAAACCATAGCACTCTTGGTAGCTTGACAATTCAAGAACTTGTAGATTGAGATGTCCAAATTTGTTTGAAGTTACATTTGTTCGAAACAATATCATTGGAACAAGCATCTCAGTTGGTCATGGAGCGATGTGGCTCGACACGCTTGTGCCCTGCGAGTATATAAAATCTACTGTATGTAGATATTCTATTAACTTGCTCATTTTCGTCTTGGACTTAGAAGCTTCAACAGTTGTCACTATAATATTAAGTTTTATTGAAATTTAATAAGCCAAGTTTTTATCTAAATCAAAAGGATGTAAAGAAGAATTTAGATTCACATACAATTGCAGGTCTGGAGGTTTGGTCTAGTGGCTTTAAAAAGACTAGAATTGCAAAAGGAGAACTTATAAATTTGAGTCCAGTTGTGTGGTGGTCTTGGTAAGAACTAAAAAAATTGTCGAGGGTTGTATTTATCCATGCAGGTCTAATCGAATGTGTGAACATTGCAATAAGATTTGTATCTAGAATTTGTTCTCTAATAATTTCCTCTGGTAAGGATGTAAGGCTAGTTACATACTTCACCAGAGAAGGGGGGAAAAATAGTTAAGCAAGTAGGTGGTGTCCGACGATGTACGCATTTATACATGCATCATAATGCAAAGTTCTAAAAATTCGAAATTTTACAAGTCATTCATACACAAAAACAGGGGGCAAATATTTGCAGACTTCATGATATAGCTAAGAACTTACCAGTTGCA
Organism: Jacaranda mimosifolia; assembly: GCA_018894105.1. Classification (NCBI taxonomy): domain Eukaryota; kingdom Viridiplantae; phylum Streptophyta; class Magnoliopsida; order Lamiales; family Bignoniaceae; genus Jacaranda; species Jacaranda mimosifolia. The sequence continues at coordinate 977,506 of CM032131.1, read as the reverse complement.
GAAGAATCTTATGGTTCCGTGAGAAAAGTATGGAGTCTGTGAGACAGAATACTACAAAATGATAAATCCATGCAGCAAGTGAAACTAAAAGTCTTTAGTAAGTTAATGATTTCCTCATTCCAAACCAAAGAATCAAAAAGAAAATTTATTCCTACATTTGGGGGATGATCTTATTCTGGATGAAATGAGGAGCAGTAACTAATTTCCTGGGCCAAGTCTCTTTCTCAATCTGAAGAGAAAAACAAAAGCAAAGAAATAGCATAAAGGGTGATTCATTTTAACAATGAGGAATAGTTAAGTAAAAACAAAACAATATTCTAAGCAATAGTCACCATTTATGCCCTCACACCCTGTTATACCAATTTTAAATTACAACTTAGTAAGCTGTGTTGCAGAAATTAATGCCTATAATTGGAGGCTGCGCGCAGGGGCTGCCGATATTCTTAGGGACAGCTGTATGGTTCCTATTTTTGCCTTCCTTGAACCACTTGGGAATAACAAAAATACATATGCTGTGCTTAAAGGCTTCAATATTGTGAGAACAGGAATTTGAGACATATTCAGGTGGAGATGGATGCGGATGTTGCTCTTTGTTTGATCACAAAGTCTAAAAATCACCATTGGAGGCTGGCGCATGTTATATGGAGCATCCGCAGGCTGGCCGAATCCCTCCAGGTCAGTTTCCAGTATGTTAATCGTGAGGGTAATCGAGTTGCTGGCTGCTTGGCGAAACAGGCTGTAGACCGAGAGCTTGGGCCCTCACTTCTACCTCATTAGTTGCCTAAGAAAGTGATCTCTCTCATTTCTCTGGATGAACTTGGCTATCCAAATTTCAGATTCTGATTGGATTGGTTGATTCCTGTAAATGTCTTTTGGTTGTATAATTTGGATTCTGATATGCTTGAATGTCTCTTGTAATTACCTACAGGTTTTACGTTTAAGGTTTAGGGCTTTTGATTTTTTGGCGTGTAATTAAGGCACTTTTGCCTTCGTACTTAATCCTTTCTTTATCTATCTATATACAGGTTGGGGGCCTAACCCCTACGCTTTCTGCGGCTTTTGATTTTATTTTATTTTTTAAAATAAAAACTTAATACCTGGGATGTCTGTGAACAATTTCTATTCTCAATGAAGATTTGGCTGTAATATAACAAAGCAATATTAAACACCAGGCCAAGACTAAGGTGAACTAAATTGAATTTTCATATGGCACTGGAATCAATTTTTCTCTACACCTGAACGTATGTGGGGTATGCGGAAGAGGAAAAACCCAAAGACAGCAAAACAAGCTAACCTTCAGCCACTTCTGTAAATTAGCATGTCTCATGGTGGTTTCCTAATGAGCTGCTCCAGTACTTCAGACAGACTAGGACCACAATAATAATCAGAACCATGAAATTGTATCCACTTGATAATAAACATAACATCTTCATTCACCAGTAGTTACCACAAGAGCATTCACCATCCTTAAAATGATGAAACCTCTTTCCATCTCTCACAATAATCTCTCTAGCCTCTGCTTTGGACATGAACTTGATTGCATTGTGGCAGTCCCCACAAATACGGAGGTTCTTGAAGATTATAATGGTGGCTCCACGAGGAAGTTTTAGGAGCCCATACACAACAGCCAGCTTCTCACTGTGAGTAGACAAGGCATGCTCTTTTTGTTCCGACTCCATATCATGCAAGACATATTTAGTGTCTGGAACATATCCCAATTTCCTTAACCTCAGTACTAACTCCTTAAGATAACTGTATACTGCCTGCACCTCAGGGTGCACAGTGTCGTCAACTAAGAATACGTGCACCTTGTTTTCAACCTCAAGCCAACTACAACCAGGCTCTTTCTTCACCCCTCGGTCCCTCATAAATTTTCGCACCATTGCCACCTCATTCCATCGGCCCGCAGTGGCAAACATATTTGCCAAAAGTATATAGGTGCCATCATGCTGTGGTATCATCTCAAAGAGTTGTTCAGCAGCATGGACCCCTAAATCCATGTTTCCGTGAAGCCTACACCCAGAAAGTAAAGCTTCCCAAATTGGTGCTCCAGGCTCAAAAGGCATGGTCTGAATCACTTTTTTGGCTTCGGTCAATTTTCCAGCTCGACACAACAAATCAATTAATCTGGCATAATGATCTTCACCAGGAGTTATTCCGTACATTTTCATAGATTTAAAATATCGTTGTCCTTCTTCCACCAAACCTGCATGACTACATGCAGAGAGGACTGTGAGGAAAGATATCCGATCAGGCAATATCTGTTCTTCCAACATCTCTTCAAAAAGTTCTAGCGCCTTGACACCATGTCCATGCTGTCCAAGGGCTGCTATCATTGCATTCCAAGACACAGAATCCAGACAAGGCATGGTAAGAAACACATTTTGCGCGGCATCAAGGACACCGCATCTTGCATACATTGTTATTAGAGCATTCCCAGCAGAAAGGCTTGAATCAAAACCAAGCCGGATAAGCTGAGCATGGAGCTGGCGCCCTTGCTCCAACGCTGCAAGTACAGCACAAGAGGTAATGGCTCCTGAAAAAGCATAGTCACATGGTTTGAGACCATATGAATTCATCTTGTTGAAAAGTTTCAATGCTTCTTCACCTAGACCATGTTGTGCTAATCCTGATATCATAACAGTCCAGGATAACATATTTTTCTCAGACATCTCTTCAAAAATGGTTTTCGCCTCATGAATTTTCCCTGCACTCACATAAGCCGATAAAATTGCATTCCACGAAATAAGATCCTTGATGCAAATTTTATCAAAAATACTTCTTGCTTGGTCAAGTTTTCCACATCTCCAATATAACGTAATGAGAGCATTATTCACGGACACCACAAAATCCCAAGCGGGTTTTGCCTCTGTTCGTAGGATGTAAGCATGAACTTGCTTACCATGAAGAAACAGTCCAGCATCAGCACAAGCACTAAGAACATTTGTATAGGTAAAATCATCATGCTTAATCCCCAAAGAAAGCATTTTTCTAAACAATTCAAACACTTCAGACACCGACCCCTTCTGCACATACCCAGAGATCATAGCATTCCATGCCACCACTAACTCTTCATCCATTCCGTCAAAAACTTCTCTAGCAGCATCAAGATCTTCATTCTTCACATACCCTGTGATGATTGTCGTCCACGACAGTTCATCCTTTGCCGGCAACTCATCAAATAACTCCCTTGCTGAAGCCATCAATGCAGAAGATGATGTCAATGGTGAGGATGCGCACTTGACATAAACTGATATGAGAGCATTCACGACTGACGTCACTGACCCAGTCCCCGACTTGACCACAGCACAATGTAGCTGCTGGCAGTGCTTCTCACGATCAGCTATAAGAGCCAACGCCCCAAGTACGCTTGTATACGTAAAGTTATCAGGTTTGAAACCCTTTTGCCTCATTTCATTGAAGAGTTGAATAGCCGCATGGCCGTCGTCGTTGTGTGAATAACAAGTGATCATGGAATTATAACAAACAGTATCGCGAATTCTTAAAGAGGTCTTGTCAAATATCTCTCTGGCCAACTTGGGGTTCCCGGAAGCAGAGTATGCGGCAATTAAAGTGGTTCTTGCAACGACATCTGGTTGGGAAATTTCATCGAACAGTCTTTTTGCGTAGTTAAAATTGGAGGATTTGCAGTAAGCATCAATCAAACGGTTAAGGATATGGCCACGTGGCATAAACCCAGAAGCAATCATGTGGGCGTGGATGCTGGGGGCAAGACTGTAACCCGAGGGGCCATGCTGGCAGCAGAGGTGAAGCTTGGCGGCATAGTGGTTGGCCACTGCGCTGATATCCGCATTCTGGCGGAAGTGCTGAGAGGGGTATAAGGATTTGGCGGCGGCAGACACTGCGGCATTTTTCATAGTGGTAATCACCGGACATTGGACTTTCCAGTTTGCCAGAAGGTTAAGCCGATGTTCAGTTAAATACCATGGAACTTGGAAGCTGGCGGCAGAGCATCAAGGCCCTGGCGGCGGCTATGGTCTAAGATGGAGGCCCGTTTGATTCCACTTTCATTTCTATTATTTTAAAATTTTAAAAAGTTAGTTAATGGAATAAGTTGAAAATAAATTTGTATTTGAATAAATTATTAAAAAAGTAACAATTATGTTGGTTCTAATAAATTGTAGGTGAAGAGAGATTAAAATAATAGAATAGAAAGAGAAAATATATGGATTATTGAAAGAAGATATATAAGTTATTAGAGAATGTGTTTTGAAAATGAAAATGAAAATGAAAATGATATTGTGTAAAAATATATAAAAAATTATGTGTTTTATTTTTCAAATAGTAAAAAATGAAAAAGGGGATATAGAAATTAAACCAAACTGGGCCTTCCCACAAGATCTAGAAATTTCACTTTTCAACCCAGGAAAAGATCTGATTTCAACAGTCAATATATATTCCTTATGCCAACTATAAATGTTGTATCCGTTCTCCTAATTTCTTTTCCAAAAAAAGGAAAATCAATTATGTCATTGTATATCTATGGTTTTTAATTATCAGTTAATATAATTAGTGATTATAAATTTAAATATATATATTTGAATAAAATGATAGAATTTTTATTAATAAAACTTATTAAACAAATCCAACTCAAAATACAACATCAAAAGAAAAAACAATTAAGTGGGCCCAAATAAACTTGACTTTGCCTGGGAATTTAGATAATCAACAAGATACTTGAAAGCAAACTGGAATGGGTCATAAGTAGATTTAAATCTCTTTCCAAATAAAGCTTAGTTATGCTAATACCAAATGGACTAACAACAAATCAAGAAATGATCAAACTGAGTTGTCTCTAAATTATGGAAGACCGAGCGCAACCAATCTTCAATATTCGCCCCAAAAATGTAAATAGTTGAATGTGGGATATGAGATAGTGCCCATAATTGTCTAGAAAAATGACAATGTTGGAATAAATGAAGAGCAATTTTCACAAATTCTCCACATAAGAAGCAAAGACCATCAAGTCGAGCACACCATCATAAAAGATTATCACAAGTGGGAAGAGCATTAAGACATAATCTCCAAATAAAGATTTTTACCTTAGGTGGCAGTTTTTGAGACCGAATGAAAAGGTAGTTCGGACTGTACTGAACTAGAAAATCCTCCCAAATCAAGCATATGCTATCGTAAAAGAGCACACCCCAAGAAATAAGTACTTTTAACTGTGAACTTACCACTGTTATCATAATGCCAAATCAATGTATCCGGAGTGTACAAAGCATCTAAGGGAATGGCAAGGATAGCACTTGTGTCATCATCATCAAAGTGATCTCGAATAAAATTAGCATGCAAAGTACTACTCAAAGTATTAATAAGATCACAAACCCTTAAATTTGGAGATAAAGTGGTTAACGCAGAGTAAGCCCAAAAAGATGAAGATTTAGGAATCCAAGAGTCATGAAAATATGAATGATTGACCATTACCCACTTTATATCTCAACCCCTCATATAAAAGGAACCTTGATTCCCAAATACTTTTCCAAGTGTTTGAAGGTGTATTACCTTTGGCCACTTTAAAGAAAGATGAATGAGGGAAATATCTTGGTTTGAATAATTAGCCCAATAGCAAATAATGATGGTGAATCAACCGCCAAGCCTGTTTCACCAACATAGCCATGTTAAAGGTCCGAAGGTCCCTAAAATCAAGTCCTTCTTCCTTTTTACTAAGTTCCAAAATATCCCAATGAAACCAATGAATCTTATGAGTTCCTCTATCACCCCACCAAATATTAGCCATCATCGATTCAACTTCGTGAAGTAGGGTCACTAGTAATCTAAAACAACTCATAGCATAAGTTAGAATAGCCTGCACCATAGATTTTATTAAAACTTCTTTACTTGCTCGAGATAAAGATTTCTCACACCCAACCCTGCATCTTATGCCATACTCTCTCTCAAATATAAGCAAAAATCTCCTTCTTAGATTTTCCAACAACTGTAGGAAGTCCAAGGTATTTATCATGCTTTTCCTCCGCTCGCATTACCAAAATCCGCTGAATTATTTCCCTACGTGCCAAAGGTGTATTTTTTGCGAAAGACAATAGTGGACTTTTGCAAATTAATGTGCTGACCCAACGCCAGAGCATAAGTTTCCAAGACATCTTCAATGATATGGGCAGCCAATTCTGTCGCTTGACAAAATATAAGTGTATAATATGCAAAGAATAAGTGAGTGATACTAGGTGCATGATGGTAGATTCTAACACCATGCAAAAGCTTGTCTTGCTCTTTTCTAGCAATAAATGAACTCAATGCTTCTTCACAAAAAAGAAACAAATAAGGAGACAAGGGGTCTCTTGCCGGATACCCCGTTGAGGATGAAAGAAGCTAAGTTGTTCTCCATTAAGAGTCACTGAATAAGAAATGGTGGTAATACACTTCATGATAATGTAGATAAATCTAGCTGCAAAACCAAGTTTATATAAAACACCCTCAAGGAAAGACCACTCAACCTTATCATAAGACTTACTCATATATAATTTTATAGCCATATGCCTTTGCTGTCCTGTTCTATTATTCTTTAGAAAATGATTTATTTCATAGGCAACCAAAACATTGTCAATGACTCAGTAATGAGCCTAGAAGACACAAAAGCACACTGGGAACTAGAGATAATGGAATCAAGAAAAGGGTGAAGACAATTGGCAATAGTCTTTGAAACAATTTTATAAACAACATTACATAGACTAATAGCGCGAAATTGAGTCATGGTTTTCGGATTTGGACACTTTGGAATCAGGACAATATGAGTATAATTAAATTTTGAAAAATCGACCCCATTATTTAAAAAATTAAGAACATTATCAGTAGCAGTAGGACCGACAATATTCCAAAAGTTTTGATAAAAAAAATACCGGCATATCATCAGGGCCAGGAGACTTAAGAGGAGACATTTGGGACAAGCTTGAAGAACCTCCTCAGCAGTTAATTGCTTAGTGAGCTCCTCATTCATGTTTTGGTCTACTCGGGGATTAATTGAATCCAGAATAGCAGCATGAAGATGTCCAATTTGAAATAATATTTGAAAATAGTCCAGAACAATTTGGTTCCATCTATTGTTTTGAAGTACACCAGTGTCTATACTCATCCTTCAACCTAACAATGCGATTGAATTGATGACGGGCTGTGGCTTTGGAATGAAAAAAATTTAGTGTTCCTATAACCCTCTTTTAACCAGTCTGATTTGTACCTCTAGCGCCACATAATTTCTTCTCGGTCTAACAATTCTTCTAACTGGACTCTCAGATTATACACCTCAGACCGGGAGTTTTCAGTAATAATTCCACTAAAAGTCTCAATTTTTGCTGTCAAATGATCAATGGTTTTCCTGACACGACCAATTCGACAATTCTGAATCCCTCACCAAACTTTCAGATGCGGTTGATGACCTAGAGAGGCTACCCACTCTTCCTCAATAACAGTAGCACAATCAGGAGACCGCAACCACATATATAGCCTCGAAACGAAAATGTCGGCTTCTGGATGTTTGAGGAATCGAAGAAGAATACTTATATTCAAGCATAATTGCGTTGTGATCAGATGTGCGACAGAAAACATGCTGAACCTGATATGGAGAAAACTGAGCAACCCAATTAGTTGTAGCACAAAATCTATCTAATCTTTCTCGAATCATATGAGGAAACACCCTATTATCACACCAAATAAATGGAAAGCCAATAAAATCGAGATTGTGTAGGCCAGCAGATGAAAGAGCTCTCCAAAAAGCTTATAGACGCCAATTAGGTGCCGGCACTCCGCCTTGTTTCTCATATGTTGTAAAGTCTCAGTAAAATCACCACAATAAAGCCATGGATACCTGGATTGCTTACTAAGTTGAACCAGATGATTCCAAGAATGGCGTCGCTAGCATGCTAGTAGGTTGCCCTTAAAACCTGTAAATCTATATTGGTGGCAATAAGAGTCATCCGTTGCATCAATGTGCGTTCTTGAATAACTTCGAAGAATAACCTTAACGTCTTTCTGCCAAAGCAGACCTAATCCACCTGATCTGCCTGAAGATGCAACAAAGATACCAAATAAACCAAGATGATCACGAATGTATTCCATACATCGAACGGAAAGGTTTGTTTCCATGAGGAAAACAAACTGGGATTTATGGTTTTTTGATGAGTTATTTGAGTTCTCAAACTAACCAAGGATGCCCCAAACCTTGACAGTTCCAAAATAAGCATATCATGGCGAGTGGCGGGGCTGTGAGACAGCCTCCGCCGATGAACAAGAAACAACAACATTCAGGACCCATGAAGATATATTCCGCCATTTAGCAGCACGATCATCTCTCTGATTTGAAATAGAATTCCCAGTTCTTAATGGCATGGATTTATTAGGCTTATTTATCAAAATACAGTAAAAAAGGCGCATCTTTACAAAATTACCGTGGTTTGAGAAAGTTTCCAAAAATAGCGTAAGGCGTGGCTCCAAGCCACGCCTTTCTGTTTTTGAAATTTTTTTTTTTTTTAAATTAAACAGAGAGGCCACGCCTCTGGCATGGCAAAATTTCGGCCCCATGCAAAAAAAAAATTTCAATTAATTTTTTTTTTTTTTAATAAAAATTGAAGAGGCGTGGCCTCTTCCATCTATTTTTTTCTTCTGAAAATGGAAGAGAGGCCACGCCTCTTGCATGCATATATACATATATATATATATATTAATTAAGAGGCGTGGCTTCTCTTCCATATTTTGTTTTTTTCTTTTTCAGCTGAAAATGGACGGGCCACGCCTCTTCCATGTTTTTTATTTTTTTTAATTAAAAATTAAAGAGGAGTGGTCTTGCATGTAATTTTTTTTTCACTTTTTTTATTTAAAAAGTGAAGAGGCATGGCCTTAGCATAATTTTTTTTTTTTTTTTTGTAAAACATTCGCAAATGCATGTCACGCCCTTGCATAGCAAAAATGTGTTTTAAGATACAGTAAAGAATTGTATATATACAGTAGTATATGTAAGCTCTATTAATACATTTTTTAAGAAATATCATACATTTTAATCATAATTGATGCGTATAATTTGAAGATATGTTATTATCATGGCATATAAAACTGTCACATAATATTTTTACCAACTCGATCCTATTTATGTATTCCACTTATAAAACCCACCATTCACATAACTTTATCATTTATTTATTTTTTTAATATTTAAAAAATGAACTCAAATGAGAGATGATCTATTTTTGTAGCGTGGATATACATGGTTATTGAATAAAAAAATGGTCATTGTCAATGCTAATGTATCTTGAATGACAATGATTAATATCATGTAGTATTTTGCTTTGTTTCTTAACTTTGAATTTCAAATTTGATTTCAACTACCTAAGACAGAGCTAGAATATTGACTTATAATACTATATATATTTAATTTTTGCAAGTTTAATATGTAACACTCACTATTTAATTAAAGAACAATGTATGGGTATTATTTTTTAAGTATGTTAGTGAAATATGACATAGGTCAGAACTGTCTAAAATTTTTGAAAATTTCGACCAAATTTATTGTTGATAAAGTCTAATACAAAGGAAAAACATAGAATATAAAATATAATTACAAAGTTGGAAGAATTAAGGATGTCGGGCTTGCGCTTGGGTTTGGGCTTCAACTTCGGCTTGTGCATGACGGCGGGCTTGTTGCCTTGCACGTGCTTGGGGCCAATCCATTTCATTTTGGATACGAGTAGTGCGATCCCTTCCTGCAACACGTCTATCTCTACGGGTTGGATTATGTACTAGTTCAAAATTATTTTCATCCCAATAATCTTTGCCCCATATCGGCTTAAAGCTTCCTTGATATATTGCCAAGTAATATTCAATGTTGTAATATGGCTTGACAAATGCTGCAGCATTTAATCCAAAATGTCGACATGCACTCATCACATGGGAGCATGGAATACCAAGTTCAGCCCATTTTCCACATGAGCACTCACGTTTCCTAAGTTTGACAACTTGCACTTGATTTCCTTGACCTGTGTGCATGCGCGTTATGATTGAAGCCGACTGTTGTGTGTAGTCAAACTTTTGAACGATGTGCTCAATAGAATGATGCTGCCAGTTGGAATATCTATTATATGCATAATCGGCCCAAGGCTGCTGCTTATTCATCATGCCATGAGCTTTGGCCATCCGATCAAGGAATAGTTTGACACAACGAGAGAATGTCTGTTGAACAATAGCTGTAATCGGCAATCGACGAGCACCCTTCAGTACCCCATTGAAACACTCAGACATGTTCGTAGTCAGAATACCACAACGCCATCCTCCATCATGACAGAATGTCCATTGAGCTTTGTTAATGTTTTGCAAATATGAATAGGCATTCTCATTAGTTTCTCTTATTTTTCCCATGTGCTTATCAAATTTTCGAACTTGGGCTGTTGAGCCGGCTTTCCAACACAAATCCTTCAAATGAACATTTTTGAAATGTTTATTGAAATTGGAGCAGACATGCCGTAGACAGAATCGATGTACTCCGTGAGGGGGCGTGAAATCAGGTATGCATTGAACAGTAGATAAGAGGCCACGATGACGATCAGAAATCAGGCACATGCCTTCTGCTCCTTTGATGATGTGCTTGGATAACATCTCCAGAAACCACTTCCAAGACAAAAAGGTTTCATCATCAACAATTGCAAAAGCCAATGGCAGAACTTGTTGATTTGCATCCATAGCCACTGCAATCAACATCTTGTGTCTATATTTTATATATAGATGAGTTCCGTCCACACTGATAACTTTGCGGCAATGTTTGAACCCATCAATACACGGTTTAAAGGCCCAAAACATATACTTCAACATTTTCTGCCTTAGTATACCAGTTCGTTCATGCTCCCACTCAACGATGGTGTCTGGATTCCACTTTTGGAGAGCTCCCATATACTTGGGCAACATTCTTACTGAAGTCTCCCATGTCCCAAAAAGGTGCTCCCTTGCACGTTTCAATGCTTTCCATACCTTTGCATATGAGATTTCGTATCCATATTTGTCTTTCACATTTTGCTGCACACTCTTTATCTTATATGCCGGCTCGTCACGAACATGTCCCAACAAGTCCATGGCGATCATTTCTTGACTTAAGTTTCAATGATCAATCGAAACTTCATTCATCAAACAAGTGTGAGGGCTCTCATACCTAGTAATCTTCCACATTCCTAGTTGCTCTTTCAGAACTGCCCGGACACTCCATCAACACCCTAGTTTGCACACCACTTTCCATAACTTTTTTGTACTCTCAAGCACACGATACTCTCGTCTAGCAACACGTACGGAGAAATCCTTGACAGCAGCCTTAACATGCTTTTTATCTTTGAAAACCATGCCTATCTCAAGCTTTCCACGGCTACTGTCATAATAATTCCCTGATGCTCCAGACGGAATATCCACAGAGTCTCCAGGTAGATCTTTTTCTATTGTGGAAAAGAATGGAATGACCGGATACAAGTGTGATTGATTCACCCCTTGTGCTTGATTAGATGTTCCCTCACCATGTGGTGGTATTAGCTCTTCATTAGCATCATCGGCTACTTCATCTGTGTCATAATCGTCGGGCTCTGAAGAACTAAGCTCTTGATCACGAAAACTGTCTGCATATAATTCAGAGGAGTTGTGGTCTGTTTGTGGGCGTTCAAGCTCATATTGGTGTCCTCATGAAAATTCTTGATGGGAAGTAGAAGGACCAACATTGGGATGTTGACAAGATGTAGAACCACCATCATAAATATCATGAATCCCAAAGTTTGTAAAGCCATCTGTTATGGTGGGCAAGTCAGGAATCCCTGCCTCCGTGTGTGGAATTGTATGACCATAGTCGCCACTAAATTGAGTGGCATATTGGTCTCCTCCCAACAGAGTTGGGTGCGATGTAGAAGTACCACCCAATGGAAATTGCATCAAAAGTGACATATAAGATCCATGCTCTCCTTGCAATAATATATCTTGCATATTAGTAGGGCGTACTAGTTCAGCTTCGACGAACAACTCCACAGTATTCATGCCAGCCATTGGATCTAACAAGTTAGATAAATTAATGTCATTTTCCACTTCCATGATAGTTGATGTGTGAGCCTCCTCATCCAAATAAATCTTTGCCAAAATTTTTAAGAAGTATTGGTTATTATATCCCAACACTTCATATAATTTTGACAATAACTCAGAAAATTTTGCCGACCGGGATAGTGGTATATATCCACATGCAGGACGATCATAACTGACAGAGTTAGAGTCTCTTGTAATCTTTCCTCCATTATATACCACAATGTATATCATGTCCATGTCCGCCATATCTGCAAGAATAATTATAGTGGCTATTAGTCTTCCTCCAAAAAATTTCCTCTCTTTTTTTCTTTCACTTGATTTTTTTTTTCTCTACCTCGTTCCTCTCAAATTAATATATTTCCAATTGTTTTTTCAACTATGTGTATACACGAATTTATTTCAACACTTCCACATATGTATACACACATATTTATATGTATACACACAAGAGATCATCCAATCATGAATAGTTAAAAGCATTATACTATTCATAAATAGTGTCTATACTATTCATGAATAGTGTCACGACTATTCATGATATTGATATGATACTATTCATGAACAGTCGTGACACTATTCATGAATAGTATAATGCTAATAATAATCTTTGCACGACTCTTCTTTCGTGCTTGATGTGTACATTTATTTTTGTCTATTTTGATCACGTGTAGATATGGTGTATACGCTAATAGCAAGAAAAAGCTTAAGACATAGTAGATATGCAAATTAAAACTCTAAAATTACAAACAATAAATAATGTATCATGATATTAATAATCTTCATCAGAGATATAATAATCAGACTTATAGTCTGGATGATTAAGTACATTATGAATCTCACATCTTCTGAGTCTTCGACCTCGTGCAAAAGCAACTTCTTCTGCTAGTTCCAGCATGTGATATCTGCAACGACGCATAAACATTCTATTGTTCTCTTTTCTTATTCTTGCAACAGCTCTTGTATAATCTTCTTCTCCATTTCTTTGCATTGACTGTGACCGACGTCGTGGAATTCGCACACTAAGCCTTTGCAGATCACGTACCAATGCCTCATATTCATTTACTCTATATGCCCATTCCCTCCGAATTCCACAATAATATTCTACTGGATCAGAATAATAAAGTGATAGATAGTCATCATTTCTTTCTCTCAATATCCAGGTGTATTGACGCTCAAAAAAAGGGTCATCTCCCATTTCAGCGCAAATCTAGAAGATGAAACTTACCTATGATGAAAATACGTGAATGGTGGGTTATGTATTTATAAGAGAAATATGTAAGCTCCAAAAGTGAAGATCACATTTAACGATTTTCTGATCTTGAATGACAAAAATTAATTTCTCAGGTTCGATGTACTTAATAGTTTTTCTCAATCAAAATACTTTATGATTATCAACCACTCTACACGAACGACCATTCATATTTCACTAAATGACAAAGCCTAAACTATTTAGTTAATCAATGGATTGAATGACAAAATAATTGAAGAGATGATACTATTGGGTCTTTTGTGTCAGAGCCATAGTTGCATCTTTTTTCTTTAGCTGCTTTTTTCAGAGTTGATGTATCAATATATATCAAATAAATAAGCTGGTAAATGTAAAGACTATCACATAGATTATCCATGTGTCCAAATAACAGGGCAGGGCCAAATTGCACACTCACGACAATATAATCACGTGTGTGAAAAAATATGCAGTCCCGTGTGATCCGGCGAGGGGGGGCCTCATTCCGGTGAAATGACGTGGGTGTTGGGGCTTATTCAAGAGTGGCCACGCCTCTCAACTCATTTCTGTGACCTGATTTGAGTGGCGTGGCCATAAGCCTATGGCCACGCCTCTAAAGTCATTTCCCGCCCCCCCATGGCTTATGGCCACGCCTCTAAAGTCATTTCCCGCCCCCCCAAGTCATTCCATGAAATGAGTATTTTTGTGGTATGCAATTTAGCCCTGCCCCCTTATTTGGACACATGGACACCTTTTTGGATTCAATTTCACGGAAATGAGTTCTCCCTCCCTCCCCACACAAGACTTGCATATTTTTTCAAACACGTGACTTTATTTTTGTGGTATGCAATTTGGCCCTGCCCCCTTATTTGGACACATGGACACCTTTTTGGATTCAATTTCACGGAAATGAGTTCTCCCTCCCTCCCCACACAAGACTTGCATATTTTTTCAAACACGTGACTTTATTTTTGTGGTATGCAATTTGGCCCTACCCCATTATTTGGACACATTGGCACCTTTGCTCATACATCACTTATCCCCCCTCTATATTATACACATTGGATACATGTGGCAAGTGAATTGATACGCATAAGCATTTACTTCACACTATTTATTCTTCTATCATGATCATGCTTATTCATATACGTAGTTACATTACCTATAAATAGGTAGATTGTAACAAGTTTATAATAGTTCAGTAAAATGGAACCATTTAGAGCACCGGAATTATATTATACTCCTGGTGATATTTTTCGTGCCATGGGTCGTAGTTGGCTCTTGGATGATATATGCTATACATTAACTTGATGGCAATTGTTTAACTTACATCTTTAAATTTATAATAACTTAACCCATCAAAATTACGGTGTATAATTAATTGGGTAACATAAATATTCATATAGCAATTGTGTATATTTATGTATACAATTTTTGGAAGATTGCTTAAACCCTAAACTCTAATAATGTCCCCCTATGCCACAGCTACGTCGAGTTCTATTTCTACGCTGTCTTCGACCCCCTTGATCTCGTGCATGATCATCAGGTTCTTGTTGACTCTCATCCTCTCTCAAATTAAAATTTTGTCGTGAAGAGGTGGTAGAGCTCGAAGAGGCACGATCACGATATGCTCCTAACATATCTGGATATGGCACTGGTGATACATGAAATGAGTGGCGGGCTGGTGCAAAATCGGTATTCATACGTCCAAATGATCCCCAACATAGGCCAATATCTGTGTCCACTAATGCGGAGAAAGACTGACTGAATATCGATGAATATGGAGGTAATGGTGTAAGTTCATAAGTCTGTACTGGCTGAGGTATGTAGCAATCCGAATATAAGTCCGGATTAACACGAGAAGGACCTGCCACATCAACTCCAATTGACGAAGCACGGCTCATGTTCAAGTGTGAGTCACTCTCAGTTTGCTCCCTAGATCGGATGATATCCCTTCATCTTCTCCTGTTTCTACTCTGACTTGCCTCTGGTTGTGGAGCATCTGGCTGTTGCGGTACCTCAATTGGAAATTGACGTGCAGCTATGTCCGACACCTCTCCAGCAATTGATCTAGTTTGCTCCCTAAACTGTGTCCATGATGTAATTTCAGACTCATTGATAATTGAATCACAGCTGAGCACTAGATTTTGCATTCTATCATACTGCATTGATAAAGACAAAAATTTTAATGTTAAGTAATCTTAATTCTAAAAAGTACTTATCATAGTATAGTCTACTACTTCAGAATTGTATACATACCACATCATGCCATGCACGTGGATCAACTGGATGATATCCCATGTCTACGCCTGCGTAGGATGGCGATATAAGTCGGCGTGTGATCCGATCATACCATGCCATGTATCCAACATCCGTCGATTCAGATCCCATGATGTTGGGTCGTTGAACAACAAGTTGATCTATATTATCCCACTGAGAAATGTATATGGTATGGTATGCATACCAATCTGTACAGCACGACCTCTACGGGATATGTTGTGTAATCGTGAATTGCGTTCTACTGGCATTGGAAGAATATGTTGGATCATGCCGAACTGTCGCATAACACGCTCAGGATGATGTATCTCAACGATAGCGTAGTTAATCAACGGACAAGCTGCGGTCCAAAGATGTGGGGCACACTCAGGAGGTAAATCTTGAATATCAGGCGAATCTATTGCATATGGCTGCCATATAAACTGCGTATAAAGCACTTACGTCAAATTCAAATAAAAATATACATATCTTTAATAGCTGCACACAATATATATACATAAATAGTCACCTTGTGTGCTGACATTCTATCAAGCATGGATCGCATAATCCTTACAGAGTGACTTGCAGTATGTGTAAATGAGAAATACTGCACCCACCTACAGATGTAAGCCACAAATTAATTTATGATACATATATTACTAGGAATGACTACAACATCACAATTGAGCTTATTTTACCGAGCACCATATGCAGGCATCGGCAGTTCGTGGTCATCAACTACCCGTGGTTCTATAGTAATACGACCCAGTAGACCTAGCGGTGCTAGGATTCTAATCCTCGACCATGCCCAAATCTACAATGGAACAAGTGATTAGGGACATATAACGATGAAATTACATCTATGTAACATTTACTAAGTTTTTTTAATTTCACCTGTAGTAGTTGCATGGCTCCACCAATATTAAGTTTCCCCCTCTGGCATGCAGTGCATAGCTCACGATACAAGAATGACAAAGCAGCACTTCCCCAACTAAATTTATGAACATCACCAATATTTTCAAGATGCTTCAAGTATACTAATGGTACTGCATTACCTGAAGAATCTGGGCAAATAACACCTCCTAAAAGAACTAATGCACATGCACGTGCAATTTGTTCAACCTCTAAATCAGGGCTATCATTTGTAATACGGTTGTTGTGAATGTGCACGGCAATAGCTGTCAAATGAAGGCGAGATCCCCTAAATCTTTGTTCTTCAGGCCTAAAACCAAGATAATGCTCACAATACTCTTGCCACTCCTCAACCGTCAAGTTAGAGTCTACACCAGTAATAGGTCGACCTCATACTGGTAGGCGCCATATGACAGCCATATCTTGAAGTGTAACTGTAGCCTCTCCGACAGGAAAATGGAAGGTGTGAGTCTCAGAACGCCATCTCTCTACCAAAGCAGTGATCAAGTGTAGATCCATAGGAAAGTGCCCACAACTATATACACCGTAAAATCTCATCTCATGCAACAAATTCAACACCCGGACATGTAGCTCTGCTTGACTTACGACATTCCAAAATGAATTATCTCATCATCTCACTACAAGCGTTGTGTCAACATCCCCAGCAAATACGTCTTCTGATCGATGACTAGACTGCATGTATAGAACTGTCGGATCATGTGGACCATACACATTTGTGGTATCCATCCTACCAAGCAAATTAAAAATAAAATAACCATATCATCATCTACATATATTCTAACTGTAAATTGATGAAGTTATGCACATTTATATCGAAAATAAATACTACCACTAAAATAAAAAAAGAAACGTTCCTCAAACACTTGAAAAATACATTGTCACTTTATAAAAATTTTAAAGTGCTCTGGGCTCATCTTTTGTTTTTAAAAATTATTTATTCAAATTTTAAATATAAAATAACATATTGAACGAAAATTATATTATAATAACATCATACTTACCACTCAAATATACCAAGACTAATTTTTCATAAATATATATTAAATTTAAAAATTTTAATTTATTTTATTTTAAATATATATTTCTATTTATTTTAAGTTTTCTTTATTTCATAAGTTAAACAATTATTTATTCAAATTTTAAATATAAATAATATATATTCTAAATTGAATTATAATAATATCATACTTACTACTCAAATTTAATTTTATTCCTTTTCATAAATATATATTAGATTTAAAAATTTTAACTTTGTTAATTTTAAATATATATTTTCATAACTTAAATTTACATTTCTTTATTTTAAATATATTTTATTTTTAAAATTATATATTTAAAAATTATTTTGCTAATGTCAGCCCTATCCAGGGCAAACATCAGCACCTTTTTCCAGGCGCTGGTCAACAACGCCATGACCTCCTTTTGAGGCGCTTTTTAGCGCCTCAAAAGGAGATATATTATATATTATATATGTATTCTATATTATATATTATGTATATTATATAGTATATATTGTATATATTATATATTGTGTGTATTATATACTATAATATATTACATAATTATATATTATGATATATATATCATATATTGTATTTACTATATATATTAAAATATATAATGCACTATATGTTGTATATAGACTAATATATTTACAATATAATAAATATTTACAAGTAATATGTAAATTATGATACACATAATTTATAAGAGATATAATTTTTATAAATAAATATATAACATATATAATTTGTTAAAAAATATTTTACTTAGTATGAATTAATTAAAATTTAATATAAATTTATTAGCATTTGAATTGCTTAATAACCAGTAATGTAAAAATATTGATACTCTATTATGTACTTTTATTTTTCATTTTTTCATTGTATATGAATTAATAATTACAAAGAAAAAAACCACAAACATAAACTAATACTAATGTCATGCTTATCAATTTCAAATTATTCAAATTAAAAACTAAAATAACTTTCGCATCACCATATCAATTCAAACTTAATAGTAAACAACTCAATTTAATATACTTTCAAAAATTTAAAAACCAACCTGATATTTGTGGGTCAAAATCTTCCTTCTCCAATTTAAGATTTCTAACCAAACTGAAAAAAATTCAAAAAAAAAAATTTACAATATATCATCTTAACAATACAAAATTAATAACATAAAATAATTAAAAATAAAAAATTTTATAATCTTCAACAGCATAAATTAAAATTTTACATTATTTTACCTTATTTGAAACACAATTTATTCTTCTTTGTATCTTCTTCTTCCTTCTCTCTTTGCTTTTCCTCTTCAATTTTTCTTGCACCTGTTGCAGCCTCAGCACTACCACTCTTTCGTTTCAAAAATTTGACGAAGAGTAATGAATAATGAAGGAATCGGTTGTGTATAAGTAAGACCAATGACACTGTACAGGAAAAAAAAAAATTCTCCACAAGAGGCGTGCAGGCACGCCTCTTGTCTCAGTTTCAATAAAAAAAATATATATATATCAAAGAGAAGCCACGCCTCTTAATTAAAATATATATATATTATATATATATGCATGCAAGAGGCGTGGCCTCTCTTCCATTTTCAGAAGAAAAAAATACATGGAAGAGGCGTGTCTTCAATTTTTATTAAAAAAAAAATAATAATTGAAAAAAAAATTTGCATGGGGCGGAAATTTTGTCATGCCAGAGGCATGGCCTCTCTGTTTAATTTAAAAAAAAAAAAAAAATTCAGAAACAGAAAGGCGTGGCTCCAAGCCACGCCTTACGCTATTTTTGGAACCTTTCTCAAACCACGGTAATTTTGTAAAGTTGCGCCTTTTTTACTGTATTTTGATAAATAAGCCGATTTATTACGCAGTGAGAATTTCTTTCGGGATGGAGAGATTGAAGAAATTTGACGTTTAATACCAATATTGACACGAGCAGGTACCTCCTCAATGGATAGTGGAACTTCGAATAAGGGCAGTAAATTCTGGTCGTGTATATTCTCAGCAAGTGGTGGAGCAGTGGATTGAGCATTTGAATCAGTAATATGGTCTGTATCATCTTCACAGCATTGAACAGGTTTCAGCACTGCATTCTCGGTCTCTGGTGTATTGTTTGGGCCATGTGTTGGTGAATGTTGTGAACCAGACATGTGATGACTCAAGTTTGGAGACTTCTCCCCGAATGATCCAAATATAGCACCCCCTCGAATTGCTGGTGATGGTATACTAGGGCGAAGGTTTTTATGCCTATCACCAAGCCCGAAACTGTTAATCTCTGATGTTCTGGAAAAGGATACATAGTTAGTTCGATTTGCCGGTGACATTCTTGTTGCGGGAGCATGTAAGCACCACCAAATTGAACCTCCTTGTGTGGATCAAAGTCTAGCAAATACTGTTGCTCACATTCATGCATAATATGGCCGAGAATACCACAAATACAACAAAATTTTGGCGATCTTTCATATTGAAATTTAACCCTTGTTTGGATGCCTAGAGAAGTTGCAATTTGTGTCACTCGAGGCAAAGGTTTACATACATTGAGACGAACCCTAATGCGTAATAAATCTGGATTGGAACCACCAGTATGAAGGAAATCCGCAGTAATAAACTACCCAATTTTGTTTCCTATACATTTAGCAATATTCAGTGTGTATTTTATGCACAGGCAAACCTTGTTTATGAACATGAAACTCACACCAATCCAAATTGACCAAGAGAGGATCATCGTCTTGGCGCAAAGGGGATGGTAATAATAAGCACTTGTTTAAACGACCATGGACTCCCAAAAAGCACTCTTTCCTTGTCCCGGCTCCCGGGTATGGTGGAAAACAAAGAGCAATCGGCCTTAACCAATTTTCCTAACTTCCATGCCCTTTCTTGGACTGAAAATTTGAGAGATTGTACATCAGAATGCCTCAAAATTATATGGCTTCTTAGTGAGTAATTTGCCTACCAATGTCAGGTCGATGTTCGGATTGTTGGGAGCCCATGTGTCATCCGGAATCAGTAAGCACTCCTTCTTCGTATCAGTTAAAACAAGGGAATCAAGCAAATGGTTCCCTACTAAATCCATGGCCAAATTTACAGGCCAAGAGAAGATATAATTACCAAGTAGACCAAACAAAGAACTTGGGTCACAAGCAAATCCTGCAAAGAAGTAATCACAACAGAAGAAAACAATTGGAGGCAAGAAATCAAACGGAGAGACGGATAAACCTAAAAGAAAGTGTAAATTCAGGAAAAATTAAAGAAGGGGTAAACAGGACAAACAACAAATGAATAACTAGAAGAGCGCGCCAAACACAAACAAAGACAAAGAGAATCAGTGGGTCCTAAACAATAAAATTTATGATCTATGATCAACACACAACTTCAATGAAGAAGATGATAACTCCCAAAGACAGAGACGTTTTTTAGGGTAGGTACTATTGATCACATCACTAGTATTTAAATATATATTTTAAATTAAACAATGATAAAATTAACAATAGCTTGTACATAAATAAAATTCAAATTTAAGACACCTTTACTAGCCGTGTTGAAAATTTTGACTAAAATACTTGATTATTTTGCAACATCTCACTATTCCACAATTCTCAATGGCATTACCTTCACATTTGTACATGTGATTTGCAAAATTTAAATTTTAATGAACCTTTAGTGTGCGTGTACATATAAATAAAAATGAAAAAAACAATGGAAAAAATTTTAAAACTTATTTTGTTTTGAGAGAGAATTTTTTTAAGTTGCAAACAAAGAAATATAAGAATATTTAGGTCAATCTTATCTTCTTAGAGAACATTTGTTCAAGCTTCAATCATCCGTGAGGCCAATCATCCCCAACTATTCCCTCCTTAGATTACATCTTTTGCGGCATACAATGAACTTGGAGAAAACATGAACGGAAAATAGGAGTAATTTATGGCTCAAATTATCACCCGCTTCCTAGTTTGAGCATCATTTCCATGTTTAATGCTCAAACTAGGAAGCAAGTGATTCACCCGGCGCTGACGCAAAACATGGTATGAACCATTGTAATTCAAACTAGAGTCCAAATTCTTCCATCTTTGCATGACTTTTTCACCTTAAAAGTCCACTTTCTATAGCAGTGTATGTTTAGCTAGTGCACGAATGTACTTTCAGAAGGTCCATTTATGGGTTAGAGCAAGAGGACCAGACATACTTTATCATACACCGCGAAAGAAATCCTCAGATGACTTATTTATCAATGTTAAACGCAGCGGAGAAAAATCAAAACCACAAAACAAAACTGGGTTTATTGCAGTCATCTAATCCTTCTCAAGTCTACATGAATTTTGCAACTACTAGTAGGGGGTGTTGCCGCTTGAAGGTGAGGACATCACAGAAAGAATGTCAGTCACAGAAGCCATGGCGCTCAGAGCAGCTTTAAGAACATCTTGAGAACATCCCGGTTTCACTATAGAACGCACCTGGAGAAGGAATCAGAGAGAAAGATCAAGCCATTGTGCAAGGAAAAATGACCCAAGAGTATTATCCCCATGGAACTAAATGATGCAAACATTTGAAAACTGTCTTAGGACAGGACGGAAACCTTGTCAAGGTATTCTTTCAATTTCTTTATGCGACCCATGTAATCCTGATCTTCAACACATAGAGTAACAGGCTTTGCATCAGCACCAGGGCCATCAAACTGCAGCGGTCCTGGGTTTCTATACACGTCATCCATCAAAAACTTGGTTGCATTTTGTCTCAACAACCTGGCAAACAAAACCAACAATGACTTTAACAGGAAACCACTAAATTACCTGTTAGTAATGAAAGATTATAAATGCTAAATAAATGATAAAGCCATAATGTATTTCAAAAATCATTCTCAAGTTTGATATTAATAAAGCACAAGTGAGAATGCCAATATAAGACATACTCATAGGCCTTTCCCTTCAAGTCAACAGTTGCTGGATGCAAAGCTGGTTTTCCAAGGATTGAAGCCCCATGACCACGACCATAGTGCTTAACAGTCAGCATAGCCTGGATACAATTAAAACATAGCAACTTTCTCATGGTATTCGACCAAGAGTGGGAAAAGAGAAAAGAACCAGGTGAGAGAAAAAATGTTGCGAGTAATCTTCCATGCAGATTTTTCCATGAGGAGAGTAGAGACAGGAAACCTACTGTTATAGGAGCAGCACCACAGCGCCACTTGTTCACAGGATTCTTCAAGTTAGTTACAGTTGCCATATAACCATTCAAACCAGCAGCAATTATGTGATACCCAATATGACCAAGCACCTGTTAATAACAGCATTATTACTTTTTCTACATATGTTTGCTAACAAGAACGACTTTGTAGGAAAAAGAGGAGTGAGGCAAAACCCCTAAAAGATGAAATATGAGAACTTCCTAGCCTTTACCAAAATTTCCATAATACTAGAACAACAATTTGTACTATGGAACAATATTCAAGTTCCAAAAAGGCAGTACAGACACATGGACACTCCATATATAAAGACAGAGTGCATCATCAGGCACTGGTGTTGTTGGCCCTGATGCTCCCACCATCCAGAAGCTATAAATTTAGTCCTACCAATACAAACCATAAGGTCAAAACTAAATCAATCTAAGGCTGAACTTACATAGGCATAGTCACAATCAAACTTTGATGGCAATGACCCCCGAGCTTGATAACCAAAGAAATGGCAAATGGCATTGAATTTCTTGCCATTGTAGGTTCCTTCTTTCTGAGCAGATACATAGGGAGATGCATAAAAATGTCAATCTACCGTAGAGAAAATTCCAGAACAGAACACTTCCAGAACCACAGAAAATCGCAATTAATTTGAACAATGGTGAATGAACAGTAAACTAACAACTAAACAGTTTTCATTAAAAATTCAACTAGATTAATAAAATTAACAAAATCAATATAGTGGAATAACAACAGTAACAACTAAACAGCTTTCATTATTAAAATAAACAGTAGTAAAATTAACAGTGGAATAAACTTTGTTAATAAAATTATATTAATGAATAAACTTTGTTAATAAAATTTTATTAATGAGTGAAACATTAAAAATAAATAGGGTGATACCCTACCCATCGATGGGCCTATTTCCATAGCAGACAAATATATTCACCATGCTTGAGAATAAGAATCCATATAGTGATACCCATATGAAAAAAAAAAAAAAAGATAGAATTTATGCGCAAACCTCTTTCCAAGAATTTAATACTGTGAAAAATGTTTTTGACAAAATAAAACAGTGGAAGTAGTTAACGATGACCATGGAGGGATATAAGAGCTTACCAATCGCTTGTTCATTTCTGCTTCAACAAGATGAGCTAGCAGCTTTTCTGTCTCAATCTGTCCATTTAAGAATTTAATTAAAAAATAAACAAATTTGAGAATTCACCTAGTTTGAACATAAAAGAGTCATATTCATTCAAGTACCTGAGATAGCTGAGCAGAGTCATCTGATTCTGGGTGGAGAAGTAGCTATTACGCAGTATTAACTTCGGGGTGAGCAAGAAAATATGGAAAAAAGAAAAACCAAATAAGCTTCTCAAACTAATGCAAAGAAAAACATTAAGAAGTACCTGTTTTCTTATAAAAAGAGGTAGAAATTCAAACAATGCAGATGCCCAAGGTGATAGTTGAGCAGAAATATTATCAGCAGAGACACCTTCCCTGAGCAACCGATGAATTTCCTGCAAGGTACAATATACAAATGCAGGACCAAACTATCCATTCAATATATTAAATGAAAATAGCACACAGGGCCTAATTGTTCAACACCCCAGTGTCTTTCTAAAGAAGCCAAAGCTCTCGATGAGACTTTCTTTTTTTACCAAGGAGGATAATGACACAATGAATTTATCTATAATTATTTTAAGGAGCACGCGAGGATGGCGCAAGAGAACAAAGGTAAATGAAAGAACATAAAGCCAAACCAAAAGGTTAAAAATTTAATACCTGCAATAGAGCATAGACTTCAGGAATGCTTTCTATCAGCCCCTCTGGCAAGAGGATGACACCATGGTACTTATCTGAGGCAAATAACCTTTTAGGAAGCAATACATAGCTACAATGACTATGACTATAACAACAATAACAGCTCTTGATGTTTCTACCTTGTCCAGCCCGGGCCTGAACTGCATCACAGATTTGTTTTGTGATGTCAAACAGTGTAAGCTTTGATGCAGCCACCTCTTCAGCAAGAATCACCTGCAAGAACAATTAAAGCCCCACTGTTCTAACAAAAATTTCAAAATGATTTGAGAAGAGTAACAAATACAAACCATATTGGGATGGGATTGGAGAGTGCATTCCAAGGCAACATGTGATGCCTTCCGTCCCATGAGTCGGATAAAATAATAATACTGTAAATAGACAAAGAGATAAGGAAACAGGGTAAGTAAGAAAGTATAAAACAGAAAAAACATATCAATGAAAGACAAAAGACAGTACACTGTAGCAAACTCCAGAATTTTTTTGACTAAAAAAGGCAGGCCAACTGGATGCAATGATCAGAATGTTTCTTTGTTTGGTCAAAACGACAAAACCAATTAATTTGTAGGCAAATGAAGAACATGCAGAGGCCTTCCAGAAGGAAAGCCCAGATACAAGATGCAGAAGTACATATAAGGAATCACTTTACCTTCTCTGCAGAGAGTGCATCAATACAGACATTGCTAATCAGCTGGGAGTTAACCTGAAATGAGTAAAGAAGCTGCAATCACTTCATTTCCTCAGAAAAGAAAGGAGGATTTTCCTAGTGCTTTTGGTTTAAATAAATGTGTTCAAATACCCATAACGAAGAGTTATCAAATTAATCAGCCAAGCTCAGAGCCAAGGAAGATAAATTGACATGGCGGGCAATGGTTAACAAGCCATGGCAATACTTGCTAATATTTACATCAGGTTAACACAATAAATTGTTCTGATCCATGTATTTTGAGAGTTCCCTTAATAATGGGAAAAACAGTAAAATGGCAATATAAGCATAAATCTAGTGGGGAGTGTAAAGAAAAATCCACCTCATAGAACAAACGCATATATATATATATATATACAAGAAATGGGCAGAGAATTCTTTACCTTACATATTGTGTCAAAACCCACATTTGTCTCAACAAATTGGTTTTTAAGATCTCCATTTAAAGTAACAGGAATACCAACCACCTGCAGAAAATTTAAAAGTATAATATGGAAAAAATCCAAAATAAAGGAACAGAAGCATTATAAGTTTCTAAAAGGTAGGCATTCAAACGTGATGATCATCATAATACATGTCACCAACATAAAATAATTTAGATGAAGGGAAAATAACAAAATTCGTCCTGTAATTTTACCTCGTTTGGTTTTTCGTCCTGTAACTTGCATAATATCAATTCTAGTCCTATAAGTATTAAAAAATTATCATTCTTCGTCCTTTTTTCCCGAAGCCGGCGAAACTTGCCGGAAAAGGTGACGTGGCACACCGGGCGTGTGACATTTCTTGTTTCTGTCTCGTTGGTAGCTGACATGTAGGCATTTTTTGTCTTTTTCTTGCTTAGTTGGCAGCATACATGTCTTTTCCTTTTTTTTTTTAAATTTCAAATATATTATATAATTTATATATACACACACATATATATGCACATCTATTTATATATATATATATTTATTTATTACATATCATCATTTTTCCTCTAAAACATATTTTTTTTTCCTTGAATATCCTTCATTATCCCCAAATTTTTTTCATTTTTTAATATATACATACATATATTATATATACATCATCTATATTATTATTATTATTATTATTATAACAATAAAAAAATCATTCAATTTCATTTTCACCCCAAAAATTTAACAAAAAAGCATTGATTTAAATGTTACAGTAAAAAAAATGTTTCCCCGAAAACATAAACAAACATAACAAAATTCTCCAAATTCAATTTTTAACTATTTTCCAAAACATAACCAAAAATTAATCACATTCCCCAACACAATTTTCACATTCTTCAGTAATTTATTCTCCCAAAACACATAATAAAATCATACAAAAAATATAACAAACATTCCCCTAATTTACCATTAACAATATTATTTTAACTCACATATTTAAAATAATTTAATTCAATTTAAATATAAATTAAAATTCCTAACCCCACCCCAAACCCAGCCTCGCCACCCCCCCACCCACCCACCAACCATGACGGGCCGGCCATTGTAGGCGGCCACCATGGCCACCGGCTGGCCATGGTGGCCAGCACCTCGCCTGGCCAGATCTGGCCAGGCGAGGTTCAGCCATGGCCATATGTATGTGTATGTATATATAAATACATATATTTAGATATATATGTGTATATATAAATATATATATTATTGTATATCTAGTTGGCATTTTTTATTTTTTTATTTTTAATTTATCAAGCCATGTCAGCTGCTAACGAGGCAGAAACAAAAAATGTCACACGCCCGGCGTACCACGTCACCTTTTCCAGCGAGTTTCGCCGGCTCCGGCGAAAAAAGGACGAAAAATGATAATTTTTTAATACTTATAGGACTAGAATTGATATTATGCAAATTATAGGACGAAAAACCAAATGGGGTAAAATTACAGGACGAATTTTGTTATTTTGCCTTTAGATGAATGAGAGACAAAAACCAAGTAAAGGTTAAAAAAACCCAAGCAATATGTTTGAGCAAATATAGGGGTTATGTGATATACCTTTGTAGGGCACTTTCTTTCTGCAAAAGTTTCTGCAAGCTGGGCAGCATCTGTGTTAGATGTCACACCTTCACAAACAGAGCATGGGCATCTCAGAAAACTGATATAACGGACACCCTAGGTTATCATGAACCCTAAAGATAATATTATGGATACCTCCAATTATAACGAGAGCATCCAACTTCAAAGCTGTGCATGCATTAAGAGCTGCATTGACCTGCTCAGTTGTTCTAATTTGATCTTTTGTCCGTCCCAACAAATCATATCCACCTTCAAAACATAAAACCCAATAATGATAACTTATCGAAACAATATACATATATATATATATTAAGATATACAACTCTATAACTCTCACCTACCTTGATTTTTGTAGGTCGCAAGAATGTCATCAGTAATCTCTAAAGTTTTTTGTGCAAACAAACCTTCAGAACCACCTGGTGACACAGAGAATTTTAGGATGTTAATCTTCCCTAAAATAAAAGGTGACTCACGGAAGGAAAGGATCCAACTGTTATTTTATAAAAATGTATATACTAACATGGAACGATGAGGAAATACAGAATAACTAACTATTAACCAGACAAGGTTGTAACAATCACCACCAATTTCCACAATAAACCAGTAAAATTAACAAAAGGGTTTTGCTATGCAACCACATGAGAGCATAGAAGTTCAAGCGTAAAAGCTTTAAAGGATTACATCATGAATCTAAGGAAAGAGACTACATTCCTTACCGAGAAATCCAAGCAAAACACTTTTGGCATTGTGAACTTTTATTGCATCAAAAAGACCCCAAATAACATTATGTCCACCAGGAGATTGTCTACCACAGAAAACGACTCCCACCCTGATAAAGAATAAGGAAAAGTGAGCCTGTGGTAATTTTAATTTAGGTGATGAAAGACAATTAATCCAGCATAACGATGTGCAGAAAATTTAATTCGCCATCAGATTTTGACATGACAACATAATATCATCAAGTGCTGATGAACTTATGCAACTGCACAGCCAGTGGAATACATACCTAACTGCAGGATGTTTAGTAATTATTTGAGCATCGGGAACCTTAGCAGTTGCCCTCAGGAAATGTGCTAGAGGTTGACCATAAGTGTGAGGAAAAGACCTACTTATGGTATTGGCGCCTGAGGGGTCCGCAGCTGTTGTTGCATCTCCAAACTCTACACGTACTGTAGTTCCCTGTCCAAGTCATAAGATGATAGAGGTTAAGAATATAATCTACAATCACAAACAGAAAATTAGAAAGCAAAATCAGCATCAGTGGCTCATGCATAAATCTACAAACAAGGTTAAACTAAGGGATCAATTTATAATCGACCATTTCGCGCGCAAATATAATGATATTGTAGCAAGTTCAAACTAAACCAACACTTTTATTTCTCAAATGACTTTAAAAAGCACAAGCACTCTTGAGCTTCTAAGATGAAATTCAGATGTTAAACTCAGGGTTAGGAACAAAGTTGTCTGTGTTGAATGTTGACTAACCAAAGACCTAGTTAGACTCAAGAAATTTGAATATTTAAATTTCCCTTCAATTTACATATAAGTTTGTCGCCAACCACATTTTTCTTATGAATAGAAATTCCTACAGAATTATATTCTATCATTATATGCAAAGAGTTTTAAAGTTAAAAGTGAAATACAAGCAAATATGTAACTCTTGAGCAAAATGTACCAAATACTACAGGCTCAGCAACCACAGAAAGAAAGAAGTTAGCTCCACATCCCAAAGCCAATTAAATTCAAATTTGACTGAAGCATATATAAAAAACTTGGAATCATCATTCATCCACAGCATCTAAAATTCGAAGTCCATATTCTACTTAATATCCTATTTCTTCACCAGAACAGAAGGTATTTAGTGAAAGATACAGCGTAAACGCAAAAAAAAAAAAAAAAACAAATTGCATCAAAAGGAACGACCAAAACAAAATACAGATCAGTGCGATTCATCCTATCAGATCTATTTCCCTCAGCATCCGCATGCATGAAAACACAGTAAAACTCACACGGTCCCCATAGATTTATTCGTAGCTCATAAACGTCTCCGCTAAATCACAATTCAGAAAATCCACCCATCAAAGAAAAATCAATAAAATATCAAAGAACCCAGTCCAACATGAACTATGAGATGGAGCTAAAAATGAAGCAGAACTTGATGTAAATGGTATTTTAAATAATAATAATAATAATAATAATAGAGACCTGAAGACAGGGAGGGAGTTCCGGTTGATAATGAGATCGAAGCTTTTGCAGATCAGAAAGTTCTCTTGCAATTCCATAATCTGAATCCATCTGGTCAATCGATTTTCTCTGCGTTTTCTGAACTCCGAAATCTCCGAGAGCACTCTCACCTACTACTTCGGGAACACACTTGACTCTCACTCTCTCTGATAATGTCGCTTATATAAATGGGAAGTGGCGATACTACCAAACGAGTCACCTGTTTAACCTTGAGCTAAGACAACTTATTGACCTTCTCTTTTATTTAATTAACTAAAATGCCCCTCTAATTATTGATTGACTAAAATACCCTCAAGATTCTTGTTAGTATGGTTTATGGCATTGTGGATTAGTCCTAATTTAAAGCAGCAAACTATTCCAAATAATAATGCCTTTCTGGTTCTTATTTGATGTGTGTTGGTGCAATCCATCTCTTTTTAACTGCGGCCTTGAACAAGAGTTGAGAATACTAGAACAAGTTAGGGCCGCAGTTTGAATGTTTTTAGTGAAAATTTTCTAACATGTATGCCGAATAATGGACCAAAATAGGATAAAACTAATGATATCAAAAAGTAAGACTAAAAATTCAAAGTATTGACGTATCTCCATGTTTATAGTGATTCTACTATTTATAGTGTGTTAAATATTTTACCGGTACTAGTCCATTTGATTCTTTCATATGTCTAAGATCAATGGTGTAAATATTTTGAGTTAAGTGTTTTATCAATACTGGTGTACATAAATTTATTTGACTCTTCTGTACTTCCGAATATACGAGAAAGCGTTGCAAATTTTATTTAGACATCTAGGATTTCAAATAGTAAAGGTACAATCCCTATATGTACTAATGACTAAATAAGTACATTAGCTATAAGTATGTCATTATTTATTGCTTAAATATTGTTTTAACTATTTTAGCGTTGTCTAATCATAAGTCTTGTAATAAGAGATTTACAATGTAATAACTTTGATTCAAGCACTAAAAAGTTAAATATAAGTAAGAACAATAAATCTTCCGTGGCATGTGTAATATTTTGGAAAATTAATCCATGTTAAAGGATTTATAGTGAAATGATCTATTCAATGGGGGGAAATGCAAAACCAAATCCACAGTACTTTGAAATTAATTTTTTTTATTAAGTTCTTGAACGATTCTCATAGTGATATGACATAATAATTTCAGGGATGAATTTAAAAATATCTACATAGTTCTACATAGTTGATGTTTTAACTTAATCTTATAATACATGTATGCACGGTTTTTATCTAATGAATAATTGAAGTTTTTATTATAAATTTTTCATAAAAAAAGTTAAAAAATTAGTCATAATTTTTTTTAAAATTAGAAGTAAAAAAAAAATCATAGAACCATTATTGGCAGTTCTTGGGACTTTAAAAAAATGTGGAAAAAAATAAAATTCACAAAAATACTGTGGTTATGAGAGAGTTATAATTTTATTGTAAGTTGCGCTTATCAAGTACAACTTTCAATTTATTTATTTTTTTTAAACTCTGACATGACAGTGGAGTAATACTATTGAAAGTTGCGCTTGGTAAGCGCAACTTCTGAATTCTACCAGACTATTGACTTCCAACAATCACTATTGAAAATTGCACATGGTAAGTGCAACTTTTGAATGATATTATTGAAAGTTGCGATTTATGACTGCAATTTTCAACACTAACTATTTTTGTGAAGTTGCAACTTTGATAGCCAACACATGACTTTCAATGATAGTAACTATTTTTTGTTGGCTAACTGTAGCTTTCACTTACAAAGGCTGCAATTTTGGCAGCAAAGTGAGGGCTACAATTTATTCATGTGATGGCTGCAATTTTGCAGCCTTCACGGGAATAAATTGTTGAAGACTAAAGAGTGTTGGCCACCAACACTCCTTATAAGTAAGAGTAGAGAGAAAGGGAGAAAATGGAGGAAAGAAAGAAAAGAGAGAAGAAAAAAGTCTACTTGTAGTTATTATTTGATTGTGTTTGCATTTTGTGTAGAACGCAAATTCAGAAGGAATTAAACAATTCGATTCAATTTTATTTTCTACAAATATTCAGGTTAGTGTATGATTTTTATGGGTTGATTTTTTTATCTTTTCTAATAATATTTTTGTTCACTATTATATATTGTGTTAATTAATTTTTGTACTGTAGAAATATTGAGCAATGTAAATCTTAATATTTTATTAAATTTTATGATAATTATTAATTATACTAATTAATTAATATAAGTTATGTGTGTATTTGTGGAAGGTATGTCGACTTCGAGTACCATTGTTGTTTTAATATACCTTGACAGAAAAAATATTTAAGATTCGCACTTAGTGGATTATGATCGCCCTATATGTAGCATCATTAGAGTATCTCGTGAAATAATATATTCTGATTTGTGCTACAAAATCTAGGGAGCAAGAGCTATTGATAGCATCAACTATGAAATAAAAATTCAAGCAAAATTCTATTTGGATAAACAGTATGGGATAACTACACTTGTGAAAATACAAAATGATAATGATTTGTCTTTGTTGTTTGGTCCACAATCCCAACTTGATAGTGTGGAATTATATATTAAGGCAGAAGCAATATGCCACACTGGTATTCAGAATATTTTTGGAGGGGGGTCTTACACGAGCTTTTGATACAGCCTGAAGGTCATTCTACCTCTTACCAAGATTTTGGATCGGATCAACAATACCCAACTCAATCTGAAATAAATGTTCCTATGGTTACACAAGGGTTTGCAAATGTTGGGATTCATGATTTTGGTGAAGGCCCTTCTAACTCTCATCAAGTTTTCGAAGGAAAGCAAGATCACCCCGCACATTTCGTTCATGATGGTGAACCAGAGCCACAAGTAGATAGTTTTCGTGATCAATAGTTGAGCGATCCAAAACCAACTGAAAATGATAGTGATGATAAAATGGTAGTGATGATGATGAGATAGATGTCGATACAATAGAAGAGCTACTACCTTCACATGGTGAAGGAACATTTTCCCCACAACAACCACATGAAAGGAGAAGAATGACATCCACAACTATGCAACCAAGTCTATATCCCATTTATCCATTCTTCTCTGCAATAGATGATAATGATATATTTTACGCAGGCAGATTCTGTTGATATTCCAACCCGTGGTTGGACTGAGTTTTATAACTTAAGTAAAGAAGCATTCCATGTGGGAATGGTATTCAAGAGTAAAGAGCATCTTATCACTTCTGTGAAAGATTATTCCGTACGAGTGGTGAGACGCAAATATTGCGTTCTTGATAGCACACCAAAATTATGGAAAATGATGTGCAGACATAATAACAAAGAACAACCTTCTTATCCGTGAAGTGTGAGGGGAATATTTAAAGAGAAAAAGAAATTGTGGAGAATTACCATGTTTGGAGGCCTCACACATGCCTTATGGACAATGGATCATCAGAATTTAAGCAGAAATATAATTGCTTTGAACCTATTGGACACTGTTGGAGTTCATCTAGGTTATGAGGTTGCACGTGTGCAAATCATGGTGAAAAATAGGTACGATTATGAAACCTCTTATGCTAAGGCATGGAATAGTATGAAATGTGCAAGGGAGAAATTTTATGGGACTTGGGAGAGCTCGGTAAGAAAATTATCCAAATATTTTGGAGCTCTCCAAAAGTGGAATTCAGGAGCAATAGTACTATTCAAAAGTTGCACTTACCTAGTGCAACTTTCAATAGTGACCGATGGAAGTCAATGGTGTAGTAGAATTCAAAAGTTGTACTTACCAAGTGCAACTTTCAACAATAATACTCTACTGCCATGTCAAAGTTTTTTTTTAAAAACAAAAAAAGAGTGAAAGGTGCGCTTGGTAAGCGCAACTTACAATAAAATTGAAACTCTCCCAGAACCAAGGTATTTCTGTGAATTTTATTTTTTTTCACATTTTTTTTTTAAAGCCCAATTCTTGTAAGCATATATTATTGCCAAAAATGATAAGAACTAATTTTACCAGGTTAACCATAACAAAAAAATGACAATTATGTAACTAGAATCGTCTTTTTGTCACGCAAATAAATACAAAAAGGCATTAGATTAAGTTGAATAATTTTTTTGTTAATCACCAAATTAAACTCAATCTGACAAATTCAGGTTTAGGTGTATTATGGGAGCTTCAAGATTGACTCATTTAAACCCAATTTTAAGCAATACACCCTGACGACTAAAACAACATGCCATAACAATTAAAACAACAAAAGAAATTCATATCCAGAAAAGCAAAAGATTGACGATAGGAATTTAAGAAAATCAAATCAATAAGACATCTTGGTTCCAGGCTATAACTAATTGATTATTCTCATTTGCATAGTTGTACAAGAAAAAAGAGCAAAATAAAGTGAAGAGCTAAGTGTGGGGAAAAACTAAAAAGAGTCAAGTCCATCAAACTCGGCGATCCTAAAAAGCAGAAAGAGATTAAAATTTAGCTGGAAAAAGTGCAAAAAGTCACTATGAATTTTCATTTTAAGCATTTATATGCAGATATACATGAAGAATTACTAGTTGCTTTCTTTTTTTAACTGGGATTTGTGATAGAAGGGTCCAAATAGTATCGTTCCAACAAAATATGCTGATTGACAGCAACGGATAAACAGACAATAAAGTGAGTTGCGGGATCTTGTTGATTTTCAAAACTTTGTGAAGATTTGTTGCATTTTAACATAGCACTATCTTTTAGCACATGGGGTTCAACTTATCATCATTCATAATTCATTAAATGAAAAATGATAGCTACAACTCTTCCCAGCTCTTTAGCGATAGGCAAACTAACCCCACCAACAGCGAAGAAAAAGAAAACCCATTGCGCCAGCTGTAATTTCAAAGACAATCACCACAGGAAGAGGGATAAGAGCGAAAAAAGAGCCAAGACCACAAGTAAGGTGTCAGCATAAGATAACTAGTCTTTAGCTAAAGAGTTAAAAGGAACTTGTCATAAATAAACCAGGTAAAAGTACTTGTTTCAAGCCTCCACCTAAACATGTAATTGACTAAAATTCCTACCTACCAACAGCTAGGGAGGTAGAGAGAGGTGGCACGAGGGAATCGAGGGCGTGATGAACCAACAAACAGCAGGTCATGGGCATCTAGTGAGGCTGTCAGAGACTTTTAAGTTGTTATCTTGGGCACAAACCAAAGACTAAGAAAGGACCAAAACAAAAATGACATCTTTTGTTTTGAAGTAATCCACAGTAGTCATGATCTCTTGGGATAATGTTTGAAAGCTTGTGGAAACAAAAACTTCTTTGATGGTATCTAGGAAAGTGTCTCGTTACTACATACAAGAAAGCATCAGCCCATCAAACTACAGATAAAAGCAATATCATTTGCCTGAAACATAACACAGTAAAATTCTCTCCACCCTCTGCCCCATGGCATCATCAGCTTTCACTGCCCTGAATTTGAAGCCATACCCACCTTACAACAAGGTAATCACATCACCTCCTTCATTTTCTTCGTCTGGAAAGAGAAGGGCAAAGATTAAGGCAAGAGCAAGGATGAAAATCTTCAAAAGGACACACGAGGGAGCAACGACTGGTAGAGATGATTGAGCAAAAGGTGGCTGAGGCAAAAGAAGTGTGCGGGCAAGATGAGGCATCAGATGACTGCAAGGTGGCGTTGGATGAGGTAGAAAAGATCAGCCGGGCCAAGGCCCATCTCCACCTCAAACTCCATCAGTTGCACCAGGACCCCCTTCAGAACTACTGTGAGCATAATCCAGAAACCGATGAGTGTCACATCTTCCAGGATTGATCATGAATTCAAGACTGACGAACAAATAAGTATTAACGTCTTGGAGGATTGATCATGAATTTGAGTTCCCAGATTGCCTTTTGTAGTCTCCTAGTCACGTCGACTAAGTGCTACGATTGTTGCAATTGCTGGCATGTAAATTATTATGAGTGCGATATAATCAAACTACTACTCATACCCAGTTGCAAGTCAAGATATTTAACTCAGATACCAAACATATTATAGTCTAGATATGCGACTAAATTACCAGCCATATTGTAGCTCAGGCGTAATCTGAGCCAAGCGAATAAGTTTGCAATTGCAGAAACAAATTAACTTGTGCTCTGGTTCTCAAAATTACGAGGGATTCAGGAGTTTTCAAACATGAATGAAAAGCACAAATAAGTCACATTACAGAACAAGTAGGGATCAGCCTCCTACAACAGATGATACACAGGCTATTTCAAGTCGAACAAGCTAAATATTACAAGTGGACAGCAGTTGCTGACTGGAACTTGTGCACACCCAGCCAACATATCTTAGCAGCTTGCGATCTCAGGAATTGCCACAGCAGTCTGTACATCACATGAAAATTTTGGAAAAACATTAATATGTTTGTCAATGGCACAAAAATAGCAAAGGACCAGCATATATAGTTCAATAAACTTTTTAAACTCATCTCAGATTTCCAAACGAAAGAAAAAAAAGGATGCCATGAAGTATGAGATTCACAAATATGTAATTTCTCAAACAATCGACCAAGCCAAGACACCACATAGTGAAGCCAAATGCAAGACAAGCACATAGTGTTGTGCTGGTTATCAGAAACATTGGAAGTGATGAGCAAACTAAATCCATGGCATGGAATTAAGGATTTTCTGAATCATGTTCTTGAACAGGACTTCATGTCCAAAGAAGTCCATTGTTGTTTTTCATGCCTTTCCACAACAATGTGATTGACCAATAAAGCATAATTTCAAACAATTGATTAACCATCATCACCACAAGAATTGTAGAGCAATTATCCAGATAGTAGAGGGCTCTTAACAAGACAGTCTGCTTCAGGAAGAAATCGAAGAATTTCTTGGGAACATTCTAACAGATAGATAATCATAAACTACACCAACCCATACCAGAAATTAGAGCAGATAAACAAAAATTTAGTTTTGAGAAGATCAGAACTAACATGTCAATCCAGGCAACAAAAAGGGTCCAACTCAGCAGCATGCGCATCCGCTTCAATTATCATCTTCATGCATTGCTTCCTCCTTGACATCAACAGTGAAGCTGTACTCCTGATCACAGCCTAGATAAGAATCACACATAAAATAAAGAGTATATGTCTTCTTTCCAGCTTCTGTAGGGGCAGTAAAGTCAAGTTTCACCCTAGACTTCCTCTGGAGAGTAACCCTTTTGATGGCCAACAACTGATTGGCTTTAGTATCACCAACCACCAGCCACCACCCTTCTTCTTTCGATTTAGGATATCTAGGGGCATCCACAGGTCCAACCTCTGTCCTTCCCTCAAGATCTCGTTCAAGAGCGACATGAACACTAATGTCTTCTCCAGCTCTAATATTATCACTATCCAGCACATCATAAGTCAAATCAATGTTTGGAAAACGATTACAAAATCGAGCAATATCCATTAACTGTGAGTCCGACATTTGCAGGAGCTCTCGCCTTTCATCATCCTCCATCTCCACCAGATCAAAGACTGTCTCAATACTTTTCCCAGGATTTTCCTGGCACCTCTTTGCCAATTCCTTTGTGAAGTGAGGAAGCTGGAGGAGCATGGAATCACGCTCCCACATTCCCTGAGTTACCATCTGACTTACTTCCATGGCAAGGAGGGCCAGGCTAAGCCAGCCGTTGCTGGAAATAACATCAACCATAGCCTGAAGCAGCCTGCTAGCATAAGTGAGCACCTCTTGCTGGTCAGAAGCTAGATTTCCGCCAATCATTTGCCTAGAGAAGTGAGCTTGCAGTAGAGCATTTGCCTTCACATTTGGATCCGTGTACTTTGGATTTTCAAATGAGAAACGCTGGTGATGAATTAGCTTTCGTATCAACTCTTCTTCGCCAGGTCTTATTGGAAGCAGTTCATACTCTGAAGCTGAAGACAAAATTTCCAACAGACCCTTCAACTTTGTTTTAGAAGCCAGAGAAGAACTAAAACGCTCAATTGTTGTGTAACTGATATAATAATAAGAAGCAATCATGCCGAGATTCAAAGGCGATAGCAAAAAGTCATCCTCAATGGCAACACATTTACTTGCTTCTAGATCACTGAGTGTGTTCTCCACAAGCTCCGAGAGATGATCTGACAGATGCCTGTGACTGACACCCTGAAGATTGTAATAATTTGGGTTCTGAGCGAGTCTTCTGTACATAAATGTCCATGTAAGGTAGTCCACTGCATCCTGCTTGTTTTGAATAACTCCCACAACCACCTCAGCATTTAGATTATCATGCAGATAATGATGCAAATGGCTTTCCACTGGGAATGCCTCATACAGAAACTTCTTGTAATATTCTTTACGCGGAGCATGGCAAAGGATGACACATTTTCCAGAGTTGTCTACAAGAGGTCGACTAGCATGACCCATCATCTGCAATAAATCTGTGACAGGATAGTCCGTATGAGCATCTTCCCTGCCATCATAGTACTGTGTTCCCATAACCACCACCAGATGCGCAGACAGTGGGACTCCCCAACACATTGAACTGCTCATCACACAGACTTGAATCCATCCTGTTTCAAACAGCGTCTTCACTATATCCTGATCTGTGCTGCTTAGGCCCTCATGTAAATAACCCACACCAAATTGAATTGTCTCCTTCAACATAGGTTCCTTGATGTTGGCAACAAAAGGCTCCAGCTCTTCGGTAGATTGTAATAAGAAGATGGGTTTTTGTTCACTGTCCACACTTGAATATGTCATCAAGTCCACAGCAGTGAGACGGGCATGCTTTCTGGTTGGAACAAATACAATTGCAGGTTTCCCATTCTTAGCATGCTGCACAATTGCAGTGTATGTGGGTTTTGTCATGGCTTGCATCCTTGCTTCAAAATTAGCAATGTCAACACCCTGGATGTGGATTTCCAAAGGCACGGGCCTTACACCAGGAGGAAAATTGAAAAGACCATGAGACGTCGCCCCAATCCATTCTCCCAAGTCCTTAGCATTTGCAAGAGAAGTTGACAGAGCCACTATTCGAATTTTGTTTTCCAGCTGACTAGCAATGTATCGCATCCTAGAGACTATGATCTCCAAGATAGGGCCACCTTGACCCCCAATCAAATGGAGCTCATCAATAATGAAGAGACTAACCTGCTGCACATGCTTCCGCTGCTTCCATCGGCGAGATAAGGCATCCCATTTCTCAGGAGTGCTGATAATTATTTGACCTTTCTCAAGAAGTTTCAAGTCTGTTGCGGTTTCTCCAGTTAACTCAACCACCCGCATTCCAAGACCCTCTCCAAATTTTTTCTTCCAATCATGATACCTTTCCTTTGCAAGACTTTCAATAGGAGCAATATAGACAGCCCGCATGACACTATCAGGTCCTTTTTGATGATTTCTTAAAATGGCAAACTCAGCACATATGGTCTTTCCACTACCAGTCGGCGCAGCAACCAAGACATTGTCATCAGAGTTATACAAGATGGTGAAGACCTGAGTCTGGACAGGATTGAAATGCTTGAATTGTTGATAGAGGGCTTCATATGCTGGGTTTCTCAATGCCGTCACAGGAAGGGGCTGCAAATCCAGCAACTCTGTTGGAGGAGGATACTTCTCAGGCAAAATGAGGTGCCTGAAAGAAACAGGCAGTACAGTCTGCGCCCCTAGCCATCTGTCAGACACAACATTAATGAAGTACTGAGGGGGTAGTGGTTCATATATTGGAACAGTGAAATTCAGAGTGTGATCCTCATCGATATACTGTTTCTTCAACATGAAATATTCATGATGAAGAATATATTCCCCATCATTATCCTCAACAATGATCCAAAATGGCTCCACATACCCATGGACCTTGTCATCCCACTGGAAGTCTGGTGTAATGGTCAGTTCAACCCTCAAAACCGAGCGAGTAATTGGTTGAACATGTGCATTCAGGTTTAGCTTTGGAAACTGATGAATAAATTTATGAAGAGTTCTTCCCATCTTAGGAAAACGAATCAGTTCTCCAATCTCCTGGGAGGAGAGATCATAATACCTTTCCCAGGCCAGATCTTTCTTTTCCAACTTCATCAAAATTTCATTTGGAATACCATGGAATTGACGAAGTGGTGTTTGCACACTCCACATCCTCTTGCCTATCATTTTGCATAGTTTCAAAGCCTTCTCAGCCAATTGGGCCCATCCCCTTTTCAGAACAATCTCAAACAGTGCCCGCATTAGACGTCCAGCACTCTGCAAAAAAGAAATGCGCATATAGAAAAAAAATGAGGACAGACATCCTGGCAGCAAATATGAGAAGAGCATCCCACTGAAAACCAAATGGAAACTCAAATAGCTAAAGCTAGGTTTGATGAACCTGAGTAATATAAACCATGTCAGATGTCAATGACAGCCCTTCAAGCTTCAACTGTGAAATATAAGCTTGAAGTAGAACATTAATTTTGGCACTAGGTTCTTCAAGACTCTCTTTGATTGGAATAGGAACCCGGTCCAAAAGCTTTGCTAGTTCCATCTTCTCGTCCTGTCTCACAGTTACGTATTTGAACTCTTCACTAAGAGAGAACAGACGACAAAGCTCAATATCACCCATTGTTGGCTTCAAATGTTCATTGTATGTTGATATTGTCCCATGAGTTATATAGTAATAGCTAGCAATGCGACCCAAATCAGTGACCTGAAAATATCCGCTTTTCCTATCATACTTCACCAGGTTATTCTTATCCAATATTGTAGCTGCTGAATGAATCTGAAATAGCATTGAAAATATAGTTATTCAACAGAGAGACTGATGACTTCCACAGCCAGCTAGGCCTAAATTCAAGAAAAGCAAGTACCCAACCTGGGAACTATATTCAAAACTACTGAAATAAATCACAGTGAACCATGTAGCATTCAAAGAGAAAGGAACCTAAGACCTCCTATTTTTGTTTCTTACTTTTCAACTTTTTCATGTTCTTTTTTTGGGGTTGGGGAGGTGGTAGTTGTAAAGGTGTGGAAAAAATCCATTAACGCCATAATCAATTGACCAACTCAAAGCACCTTCTGATTCATATGTGTTGAAGATGAATATGTTTAAATTACTGAATCTACGGCCTGATCCAAAAATGGTGAACTATTATGAAACTTCTCGTAAGGAAAAATATATTATCAAGCAACTTGTACAGGGGAGAAATCTGAAACCAACCAGTCTAGACTGGTTGAAAAGGTTAAGCAGATATATAAATAGTTATTAAAGGCGTGAGGCGAGAGGCGGGCGAGAGGCACTTTTTTAAGGCGAGAGGCGGGGCGAGGGGCGGGCGACCAAAAGGCGTATGAGGCGTTAATTAAGAAAAAAATTTAAAATATATATAGTAAAACAAATTAAATCAAGTTAAACACATTAAATATTAACATATTAAACATATTTGGTATTAAATTAACAAATTAATTAATTAAATATTAGTTTAAGCATTAATATATTAAACAAACTAAAAAGAAAAATATTTTAGAAAAATCAAAAGTGTTGTCTGCATGAGAAAATAACATTAAAAAAAAAAACAAAAAAGAAACAGAGAGAGAAGATAAAGGACAAAAGAGAAACGATAGAAGAGAAGAGAAAAGAGAACTTAGAGTCGAGATTGTTGGGATCAAGGTGTTGGAGAGAATGCCTTGGTTGTAGAGAAAGGTTTGGGTGTTTCTTTATTTTGGGTTATTTATTTCAAAATGTCAGCGTCTCTTTTAGGAGGCTCATATATTGTTATTATTTTTAAATTGGACCAAGGCGAGCAAGGCGATTGAGGCTACCAAGGCAACAGAGGCGGTCGCCTCATCTCGCCTTATGGTTCTCGCCTAGCCTGAGGTGGAAGAGGCGAAATGATGTCGCCTCACCTCGCCTCTCGCCTGAGGCGAGTGAGGCGCTAGCCTTTCACAACTATAATATATATATATAAACGCTTGGTCCGAATATACACTCTTATCGTTAGTATTTTACTCCAACAATTACAACTCTGCATATAAAACAAAATGCGCGTGCGGCCTAAATAGAAGTGCAGGGGGGGCCTCCCAAAAGCAAAGCAAGGAATAACTCACTACTACGGGAGAAATTCAAGTACTCATAACAAATTCTGTCATCCAATATCAGCAAAAAATAAAACCAACCTACAATAAAAGCGTAGAGTGATTGGCAAAATCTCAAGTGAGCACACAGAGTATGTGTAATGCTTACCAGATCAGCTCTTCTTTCCTCCAAGGTTTCATCTCTTTTCAGAACATCAGTCGCCAAACCATAGAGAGTAGGATTCCGCACCATGCGAACACAAAGGTAGGTGTACAAGAGCCATTTGCATGCTTCCCTAGCATTCTGCACTGTTCCAAGGACAATTTCTGCATTCAACTGATCAGCCAACTTAGAAATAAACTGGCTTTCAATAGGAAGCTGCTGATTCATTAAAGACAAATAATACTGCAATTCACTATGCCCAGTTATAATTATTCCTTCACCATATGTGTCATATTGAGGCCTTCCAGCACGACCAAGCATCTGCATGACATCTAGAGGACTTAACTCAGTCCATGCTCCTTTCTCAGGATTGTAGATTTGGGTGCCTTTGATAATAACAGTATGAGCAGGCAAATTAACACCCCAGGCTAGAGTAGCAGTAGAAACCAAAACTTGCACGTGCCCATCCGCAAAAAGCTCCTCAACAATTTGCCGATCAGCTCTAACCATCCCTGCATGATGAATTGCAAAACCATATGGCAATAGGTCCTTGAGATCACTGCTCTTTACCAGCTCAGTATGACTCTGAAGAATTTCACGGCTTGCACTATCCTCCTTCAAAAATTTACCAAGAGTGTCATTAGCGAGGGCAGTATCACGAATTGCACGAGCTGTTTTGGTTGTCTCCTTCCTTGAGTGCACAAAGATCAGCACTTGATGCTTTCCTGCAACACTGATCACCTTCTCATAACAGACATCGTTCATCAACTGAAATCTCTGTAATGGCTTCTTTACTGTGATCCCTATATACTGCTGAGCCAGAGGAACAGGCCTGTAGCTGTTATCAAAATGGAAGAGCCCCTTGTCTAATTTAACTCGTAAAAATATCGCAACATCTTCATAATTTGGAAGTGTAGCAGATAATCCAACCAGCCGAATGTGCTCTTTTGTAGTTTCAATTTGCCGAACAGTTCTCGCAATAATACTTTCAAGCACAGGGCCTCTGTTATCATGCAGAAGATGTATTTCGTCAATAATGAGAAGTTTTACCAGCTGTGTGTATGTGCGATCACCTGATTTTCTGGTAATAATGTCCCATTTCTCAGGAGTTGTCACTATAATCTGAGTTTCTTCAATCTGCTGACGAGTCAATGTTTGATCTCCACTCAGCTCTTTGACCTTGACACCGTATTGCTCCAGACGATTTGAAAGGTTGCCTACCACCTCAGCTACCAGTGCCTTCATAGGTGCAACATACACAATCTTATAATTGCTATGATCAATAGTCCCATCCTCATTCATATTCAATGCAATTTGCTGAAGTATGGTAAGCATAGCCACGTTTGTTTTCCCAGCACCAGTAGGAGCACATAACAAGATATTTTCAGCACTGAACAGTGCAGTCTCATAAACTTTACTCTGGACTCTGTTCAACTGGCTCATTCCTTTGAAAGCTGGTTGTGCCCACTCTGGCATGTCAGAGATCTTCACAAGTTTTTCACCAGCAGCCAATGGCATTGGCTTCAAAGCTGGCACATGAACTTCTTCATACCCCTTCCTATGATTTCTATAAGAACCTACTGGAAGCTCACACTTTTTGTTTGCCATCAACAAGCCACCTTGATGAAAGGCGAGGCTGTCAAGGTCAAGAAGTTGCCGCTGCCCCCGCAACCAAGCACCATCAGCATCTCTATCAACTAGCTCACGACGCTCCCGGTCACCATCTCCACCAGTTTCATCCTTCAGCCGCCGAGCTTCCTCCCTGATGCTTTTCTCCAAGATCTTCTGCCTCTCTTTTGCAGTAGCACGAGTAGCATGCAATTGCTCCAGGATTGCAGCATGATCGGGTCCCAAACTCATCATTTCCTCTTCAATCTCCTTTCTCTTCTCCTGGTCTTCAGCCCTTGCCAGGCGGGTGCACCATACCACTTTCAACCTGTTCCGTAACAAATATTTGATAAGACTAAACTTATCGAACTGTAGATGCACCAACAGCTTGGTCTCAACTTCACGATCGTCACCTTCAGCAAGAATTTTAAGAACTTCTTCAGCGAGCTTCTGACTCTGCTGGGGATCAATTTGCTGGTCATAAGCCTGTGAGATCTTCCTTTGAAGCCAATATGCATCTATATCCTGCACATTCAAGGTCATCCCCTCATTAGCTTCCTGCTCCTCATCATCATCAATTCCACCACCCATCTGCATAGCCCCAGAACCATCCACTTCTGTCACATCATCTTCCTCCTCTTCATCCTCCGGCACCATATCCAGATCACTCTCTTCCTCTTCTTCTTCATTCTCCTCAAACTCAACAGCAACACCAACATCATCATCAAGACCATCATCTCCATTAACAGCAGCATCAGCAGCGTCACCACCATCATGATAATCAGTAATGAGCCTCCCAATGGATACTAACTGATCGAAAGTATGGCTGGGGATGGGGTTCAACAACTTCTCAATCTCCTTTTTCTTATCTGGATTCTTGATGTTTTCATTCTTGAGAACAGCCAAAATCTCATCAGCAGCGCCACTAACAATATTCAGAGGCTGCCCACCCAACTGTTGCTGAATAACACTGAGCATGGCTTCATAAGCAGCCCTTGTTTCCTTAGTCTTGGGCTGGTAAACACCTTCCTCTGAAGAAGTGAGGACACTCTCCTCCTGCAGACGCCTCTTTTTGCTCCTAGGTGGAGCAGCATCAAAAG
The DNA here is from genome assembly GCA_018894105.1 of Jacaranda mimosifolia. Classification (NCBI taxonomy): domain Eukaryota; kingdom Viridiplantae; phylum Streptophyta; class Magnoliopsida; order Lamiales; family Bignoniaceae; genus Jacaranda; species Jacaranda mimosifolia. Next base: position 933,223 of record CM032131.1, on the reverse strand, counting down.
CAGGCTCCCGATCCTTCTTCCTTTTAGACTTTTTGAGTTTCTCCTCCAATTCAGGCGGTTTATCCCTGTAAGCACGATCTCCAAATGATTTTGGGTCGATCTTCCCCCACAGAGATTCTGGCTCCCCAGTAGGTTCATGGGTGTCGCGAGGGCGAGAGTCAGTCGTGAGAACAAGGCTCGAGTTGGCTCTATACTCGTATTGCTTGAACCGGGCATGGGCCTCGGCACCACCACCAGGGTGAGCCATCTTCTCCAGCCAACAGTTAAGAAAATTCCCTAAACCACAACAAACATAAGCCCTTAATCAGTAACCAGTTCGATGCCAATCACTCCAGCCTTAAGACCCTAACAGTTCGATGCGACTTTTTGAACAAATCAACTTTATTATCAACCTAGGTTTTGGAAGGGGGGAAGAATAACTAAAGTAAAACAAAATCGTGTCCTAGATTGGTTATGGGTACTTTAAAATCAAGTAAAATTACTGAAGGAATTATGAAAACAAGTAGACTAATGGCCATGGAATGTAAAATAGGAGAAAAGGACAGTGCCCCAAGAAAAAGTAAAAGCGATAAAAAAAAGGGTTACTCACCTCAATGCGGAAGCCCCGAAGGAATCTGCAGTAGCTTGAAATCCTCTTTTATTACTGCGGAAACAATGGAAAAAAGCTAGCGATAAAATAGAGCTCACATGCTCTTATAAACAAGCAGAGAGAAGCGAAGGGTTTATCTATAGCGGCCAAAAACCTATAAACCGCCTTTCACCGGGATGAAGAATCTGCTGATGCTATTCTGCCACTCACCCGAGGCTCTTCTATTCAAATTGTCAAAAATACCCCTTATTTTGTGGAATCAAATCAGATTTTTTTTTCCTGAATATTATTATGAAAATTGAAAAAGATCGACTTCTAAATTAATATAAACTTTTAAAAATATATCATATTTTATAAATACTAATAACACCTATTTCTGCGTAAAGAAATTTTGGATTATTATAATATTATAAATAATAAATCGTTCAATCGTTGAATAACATATATTCTTAATTATCAATTAATATATAATAAATAATTTATAAATTAAAAGTTCAAAAATAGGAAATTTAATAACTTTCATTTCTCAAAAGTTTTTTTTATTATATATAAATAATGACGAAGTTTAACAATAATTATGTTGAATAACATATATTCTTAATTATCAATTAATTTATAAATTAAAAGTTCAAAAATGTGGAATTTAATAACTTTCATATCTCAAAAGTTTTTTTATTATATTTTGATTATATTATTTATATTTTGTTATATTATATTGAGTAAAAAAATATTTTAAAAAATAAATTAAGAGTATAATTATTAATTCAAAATATGATGCAACATGTGTAGTCATTACTTTAAGTATGTAAAAGATTTTCTTTTATATAGTGAGTATTGATAAAAGAATATAAAATATTCTAAACGGATTTAGACTCGCGCTCTTCAAAGTTCAAACATTCATCCGCTCGAATTTAATCGACTAATGCTTCATCTTCGGACCAATAAAGTAAAAAAGCTCAATTCCAGACATCTAACATTATCCCCAATTTCAGTGTTTTTCTTTAACTAATTTGTCTGATTCCTTTACGTTGGGCTCTCCTAAAAGCCCATACCCACATCCACAGCCCAATCTAGAGTTGTGATAACTTTTTTATTCTTGGTTCCTTTCGCAAAATTTTGTTCTCAAATTTTTAAACTGCTAAACAAAAATAAATTGATATCAAGAAAAAATAACTCAACAGAGTGAATTAAATTGTCCTGCCTTCATGGACCTTAAGATGGGTCTAAATCTGTTGTCAATTATGAGAACAATATCTCGTATAGAAAATCAATCATAGACCTTGAAAACCCATAAGATAAAGGATTCCAACAAAGTCCACGAAATAACATGGTAGAAGAGTTTAAATTCTAATGAAATTAGAATTGAATTTACATGAGTGGGGTTGACTCTTATTAGGATTCAACTAGCAATATTTATAAATAAAGCAAGAGGTAGCTCATCCAACACTCTCATTATATCCTTAATACATATTGATCTTTTTCGTTTTTCAACTTAAGCATTAAAGAATTTTTGTTGAGCAATTTTTGCTTATTATCGAAAAGGGGAAAATGGGAATTGAATGACCGTCGTTGCCGAAAAATATCCGGTGAGTTTTTAAGTATTTTGTTATACATAAAAAATAATGACATTATTATGTAAAAAATTAAAGTTGTTTGCAGTTTTTTTTGAAAAAAAAAAAAAAAAACATATTATTTAATTCGGTTTTATTTTCCTGTGTTAGCGTAGATAATTATTGATTTGGTGCCATCTAAATCTAATCATCTATACCAAACTTGGGCCATCCCCTTCCTTGTACTAGTAAGACAAACCACCTGCACACTTACAAAAAACATGTCATATAGTGTCATGTCCTGATCCTAAGTGTGTCGGTTTGTTTCTTAAGTGCAAACAAAGTGTTGTGTTCCATCTTCTAGGTTTAGGGAAAAAGAGGGCCAGTTGAATTTTTTCCGAGTGTACGTACAGTAGGCCACGCACTGTGAACAAGTTAAGGGACATTCTGGTTTTGGAATTATTCGGATTCGAGTAAATCTGAATTTTGCCCCGGCTAAAGGAATTGTCAAAATTCAAAACCTTTGGGAGCGAGCTGCATTGATTTTATTTGATACCATGTAGTTAGAAACACATAAATAAAATTATGTTCCCTTCATAAGTACACTATATATATATATATATGGAGCAATGACATTTGTATGTACATATTATGATATGTTAGGATAAAGTGCAACTACACCATTTATTTTTGACATAATTATATATGACTCGTTAGGTCTAAAAAATTAAATTATAATTTTTTTAATATTTTATATTTGATGATGATTAGATTCATAGTCAAATATTGAGAACTAACTACATTGAGATACTATTCATTAATACAAATTCAGTGAAGGATAAACCAAGTGTCTTTAGTTCCATTCAATATTTCTAATTTAATGTTATTTACCTTTCAAAAATGCCTTTTTATTCGTCGTCAAAGTTGTTGATGATTTTCTTTGTATGATAATGCCCTTTAAAATTGTAACTTCTCAATGTATGAGGCCTATGGATGCATAATCTTTTTGCTTTTAATATTATCGTTTTTTGTATCGCGTTGTTTAAGTGATTAATTTATACATTCTATTATTTTCAATATTTGCTTAAAATATGCACATGGTTTCATCTTTAAGACACTTCTTATGATAATATTTGTGGGATGAAACATGAAAAAATGGCTTATATGTACAACAAATGGAAATGTATGCCTAAAGAAACGGTACACATTAGGAATCACTTGCAAGATGGTAAGATAAAATTCAATTTCTTTTGATGGGAGGAGTGATTGAGGGTAATAGTCAAACAAATTAAGTATGATAAGAACTAGCTAATAAAAAATTAAGTTTTGGTTCATTATTGTTGATCGAGCCAAAAACTGATTGAACTTTTTTAGCGAACTTTTTTCCGTTCTAGTTTATATCATTTTTTTTAAAATTCAATTTTATTCGAACATAATTAAATAACAAAAAGTTCTACAATACTTGCACATAAATGAATAGTATAAATTAATTATAACGAAGATAAGAGTGACAACATCATAATATCACAAAATTTTGCCGGAGAATATGTATGTTGAGTTAGAATATTATAATAAAGTAGGAAAAAATTAGAGGCATGAAGTGAAATATATAAAATTGTAAGTAAAAAAAAGATTTACCTTTTAAAAAAAAGGTTAATATTTTTGTTCAAATATTGAAAAAAAATAAGGGTGAAAAAGGTCAAAAGGCATGTTTTTGATATATTGCATTAATACCAAAATATTAGATATATATATATCCCCCTTATATTTAGGTGTAAAAAGGTCCCATTCATAGAAATTGTTTATTGATTTCTGAAACTTTATCCATAGATTCTAGAAGGACAAATGTATTATTTTATTGATTTGGTTTAAATTTCTCCAATAAGCATACTTTAGAATTTGCACATACAACTTTTCAAACAATAGAGAATTTATTACAAATACGACATATTTTAAGGGGTGCAATTGTAATTTAACCTATATATTTATGCTGCCGACATTTTACATTTAGCCCTTGGAGAAGCGAACTTTGACCCTTGACTAATAATATATTAATATGCGAGCGTAGTACTCTTCCCATTACTCATTGGATCCACATGAGCTGGCTGCATCCATCAAAATTTTTCTTGATTTGAAAAGACTGATCTGAACCGTCCCTTAGCCTTGTGAACATGGATTTCCAACCATTCGTCAAATAGAAAAGGCCAAGTGGCTCTAGTCTCCAAGGAAAACATCATCAAACAAGTATAACTAAGCTTGTTACTTTGCAATGAAAATGATAATTATTTGATTGAGGTTATGAGGACTTGATGAGGTTTTAGCTAAACCAAAATCACATCTAATTGATAAAAATCAAGAGGATACGGTGACTAAATGAAAAATTGTTATGAGATATATTTATTATTGCATCATATGTGGACGTGAATTATATGAATATATCATTCTATGGTATTTTTGGAGTGGAATTAAATTTATTGATTAGTACATTTAGGGCTAATTTGGTTGGAATTTTAAGTTATCTCATAATTATTTATTATGGGATAATTGGTGTGATTTTTTATCATTGTGGTATGATTTGATTGGCATGATAAATAAACCCATAAGAGGCAGTAAGTTAATTTATCATGAGAGTTATACATATAAACAAGGGCTTTTGGTATTCATGTGTGACTAAGTATTTATTATCATTCTAACTAAACGAATGATAAGATGGGATAAAAATATTATATCCTACCTGATCATCCCAACCAAACCCACCCTTAATATGTTAATAGACCTAGGACTGAAAAGAACTAAAAGACTTACATTGTACTTAGATATAATAATAACTTTATTTGGATATGTTTGTATGAAGAATCTATATATATATATATGTGTGTGTGTGTGTGTGTTTCAAATGGATGAGTCCATTCAAACACAACCTTATAGTATTGACAAAAACTCTAATTGAAGTACGTTAATTGTTTTCACAAAAATTTGTATTATTCCTAGTAAGCAAATTCTATATTTTGATTAAGTATCGGGTGATGTTCATTGAAAAAAAATCCCAATACCATCCCAATGCCTTTATTATTAATTCGTAGCAATTGTAATTGAGTAAATAAATATTTTATTTGTGCTGAAATCCAAATATGAATCAATGTATAAAAAAATAAAGAAAAAATATTGTTAGAAATAAATCAAGAGACAAAATAGAGTGAAATTTGCATGTAATGTGGACATAGCTCGGCTCAGTTTTATAATTTGGATATTCTTATAACATAGTTTTGTGGTTTGATTAATGAGACACATTTTTCACATCACAACAATTCATATAATTTTTGTTTTTAAATACTCATAACGAAAATATTAATGAGTGCGTTATTTATTATGTCTTATTTTAGCAGACTCAAATGAATTCCATCTAACTTATAATTGCATTATTGATTTTAAATATTATTTTAGTTGGTCACCTAAAGAAGTCGTGTCTGTTGATTTTACATCATTTTCCTTTTTATCACTAAAAATTTTACCCCTAAAAATCGTATAAAATGCCAACCTTTATACTATATTAGGTACCCATTTATTCAAATACAATTTGATTGCTTAATCAATTTTGTATAGAACTGCAATAATATTAATTAGGATACGATAAAATAATTTATTGAATTTATTTATCCAAAATAAGAAAATAAAATCAATCAAGATGGAGGAAAAAAAAAAAAAGATGGTGAAGTGAAATGTTCACATCATACAATTATATAAGTCCTTGTACACCTAGTAAAAGCCAGCAAATTCTTTTCTTAACTGATTTAGATCTGATTTCAGACAGCTCTTCCTCCTCCTCTAAACCATCATCATTCATATAATTCATACATCACAGCACCTGCTGCCGCACCGCACTCCTCCTCGGCTTCCTCATCTGGCCCACTCCTCTCTTCCCCTCTGTCTCTCCTTTTCCCGTAAGTTTATGGAGAACCGAGGAGAGAAATTTACATTTAATTATACGTAAATTATACTATTCCGAACCAAAATTCGATCTCTATTGGCAGTTTTGATTTGCTGATCCTGATCTGCGGATTCAAAATCTCCGTCGGATCTAGATTTCTCGCGACAGGATCGTACATTTTCCGGTGAGTTCATTCATTCCCTGTTTTTATGTTTTTTTTCTTCTCCGGCCATTGGTTCATGCATTCTGCAATTTCAGTTTTTCTTCTGCAATTTCTTTGCTTTTGTTATTTATTTTTGTGTGTTTTGTTAATTTCAAGTTGAATGTTCTTGTTATGTGTATTTATGTGAATGATCTTGCATCCATAGAGAATCAATGGCATTTCTGTCAAAAAATGGAGGTTGAAACATGTATATTCCTGGGCATATACATCTCATTCCAGAGGGAAATTAAGCCATTCGTTATGGCGTAGAAAAAATAACAACATCAACATAATTTCTCTCACCATCTTCCCTTCTTCTTCGTTTGCTAAATTTGGGAATTTGGATCAACCATGGCTATGGCTGGAGCTCTCTCTCTCACACTGAAAAAAGGGTGGGATATATTAATTAATAAATTTGGTGGGCCTAGTTTTGTGGATACATAGCCTTTCCGTTAAAAAGGCTGACCTAAAATTCGGGTAGGGTGATGTAGGACCCAATCCCCATTTCATCCCAAAACGCGTACCAACAATCCAACGGCCCATACAAATTATAAATACTACAATTCTTCCTATTTTTATTAAGTCTAAATTAGATTGATATAATATTTATAAATTTTAAAAAAGTAGCTATTTACGTTTATATTGTGCCATAACTCTTAATTGTAGTAGTACTATTAATACACCATCCATTCTTCGACCAAATCCCAAGTCATCAGTATTTTTTTTTCTTTTTTAATGTATTTGGAGAAAAGGGAACGGACGGGAGTGGGAGAAACCTCGTGAAAGTACTGGGGCCCAAAGTTTGCCCTCTCTCTTCATTGTATACGTTTTTTACTTTTTAGGGGTTAGGGCAAATTTTATTTCTTTTCAGGTATAATGGCATTAAATGTGAGTACTTATTTTTGGGTTGACTGAAATTCCCATAATTTAATGCACATTAATATCTCTAATCTCTCTAATTCTTTGGTGATTCTTTTTAATTGGAAAAGAGAGCTCAAATATTTTATAAATAATTATTACATTATGTTTCAAATTAATTTTTGGTGAAGTAATACACTTACAAGAAATATACATGTAAGATGTGCTCCTTTTCTAGTTTGCATTTTGCCTAAGTTAGGACCGAAGAAGGAACAAAAATTAGTCATCAACTAGAGAAAAGTGGAAACAGAAATTAGTACTAAAGTCCACCCAATTGCTTTCCCTTTTTAAGTGTACAGACTACGTCACCATTACTCATGCTTATCTCAATCCATGACTTTATGTTAATTTAAATTTAGTACTCCTACCTAGGATGCACCAATGAGTGAAAACAGATTAATTAAACTGAAAGTCGAAAAATCAGATTAACTTTCTACTATGTGGTCAGTGGTCAGAAATTTAACTTAAAAAGTGCAACATTGTGTGTCTCTCTTTGTGCATGCCTTTACGTCTTATTCTCCTTGTTTACTAATGAAATGGATTACTAGTTAAAAACAAATATGCTCCTTACAGATTACAGAGCAAAACACTGCATGATGTGCATTTTAGTATGGGATTTGTTTCATTTGTCATGATAGGAGAACTATATGCGCTTGGGCAGTTTTGCAATAAAATTTTAACCTGAAGTAATATTTTAGAGTTTTTAAAAATTAAATAGAAAATTATATAGTTATTTTTCCAAATTAGTGTTTGAGTTGGCTGAATTTGGAAATTTAGCGGTTGAGTCATGGGAAGTAACAAAATTGAGTTTTACTCCATACAGCCTTATAATTAGACTTTGTATATTGACTCTTAATGATAGAAGAAATTTATTTGTACTTGCAACTCAATAAAAAATAATAAATGAAAAGAATATAATTAAGGGATACGGAGCAGGTCGAAGTTATTAAAACAAAAATTTTGTTGGGATAGAAAGGACAAAAATAAATTATGATAAAGATCTATTACATATATGTGTGACCACATGTATGTGTGGTGGTCGAACACAAGCTTATAACTAGGATGGATATTAATTAGCTTGAGTGGATATGATTTGATTTGAGCATTCGGTTTGGATGGGACATGCTTATGACTCACTATATATAATACAACTATAGTTTTCCTTTTTTTGGTTCCATTTCTTTTAAAATATGAAAGGACTTAATTTCTTAAAGAAGCATAATTAGTACATAAATACTTTGAAAAATCATTGTCCAAACTTGGTTTGTATGAATCAACCTAATGCATGGCAAGTGATATTACACTTACCTAGGTCACTCCCTTTGGCTGATTGATGGCAAGTGATATTCCACTTACCTAGGTCACATCAATCGGCTGGCAAGTATAATTTACTCACCATATGATTGAATTGCATTCCTAGCAAACTTGATTTACTCAACACATTTTACGAAAGAATTTAATTTTAATACGAAAGGATTGCTGTGCATTTTGTATGTTTATGATCGAATGACTTTACAGGTAATTTTGACCTGCCACTGGGAAAATCTGAAAATGATGGCTGGAACCGAGGTCACAAAGGAGGTTTCTAAGGTGGTTGGAATTGAAGAGAAATGTGGGTTGGACATGAGCTCTTACCAGGATCTACCCACGCCTGATTGCAATGGGACCATCCACCACAATCAAGCCAATGATCTTGATAATTCCTATGTTTTTGTGACTGGGACTGATGGCCTTCCTGATGACGCTGTCAATAATAAGGATGTGGTTGCTGAGGGTTTCAGTGTTTCACCCAAATCCAAGGCTGCTGCTGTTGAAGATCAAGGGGCTGAATTGGATTCTCAAAATGAAAAATTGGATGCAGTTGGTGGGCAAGTTAGCAAGTCTTTGAGTGAGGGGGAAAATGAGAATGTCAAGGAGAGCACTAGGGATCCTCCCATAGTAAATGATAATACCTGGAAGCATGAAAATTCCCTTGAGGATGAAAAGCAGGACCAACTTTCTGTTGCTGATTCTCTGGAGGAGCATACTGGCAAAATTGGAAGTTCGGATGAGGCTAAAGTTAAACAGGATGAAAATCTAGATGGTAATACTGAAAGCCTGGCAGAAGCTGCAGCAGACCAGGTTGAGGATCAAAATGGAAAAATTGAAGGTGGGGTTGAAGGTGAACAAGAGAAATTCGATAATCTTATAAAATCAGAGTCCCCTCCAGGTCCTGTAGAGAATCAGGAATCTCAAGTTGGGGCTGTGGGGTTAGTTGCAGAATCAGAAGAGAAGGGGGAATTAGATAATATTTCGTTGCAGATCAATGGTTCTGGTAATGTAAGTGATAAATGCGAGGATCAAATTAGCTTGAACACAATCGAGACATTGGAAGCACATCAGGGATCTGAAGATGTGGTTGTGGATGTAGTTGATTGTAAATCGCAAGATGTAAGCATGGGTGCTGAGGATGAGGTAAAGTTAGCGAGGGAAGGGGTGGAAACTGTGGAACATGAAGTTCCCCCATCAAGTTCCTTGGATCTGGATTTGGAGTCGTATCCAATTGACAAGGAAGAGACACCTAAGGAGGAGGAGAAGACAACTTTGAGTTTAGATGTACTCCAAGATCAACAGTCTGATGCTGCAATCAGCAACCATGTTCAAGGTGTGCTGGAACAGATAGATGAAGCAAAAACTTTTGTGAGTAACACTGATTGTCATGTAGAAACTGTTTGTGACCTGGATTTAGAAGAAAAAGATAAGGATTTCTTTGTATCTCATGCTGACAACGGTGCTCAGTATCCTGAAGAACCTCACAAACAACCTGATGGAAGTGGAATATCTTGCGGAACTATGCAATCTGAGACCGATACTGAGGCTTCTGTGCCAACTCAAAGCTTTGCATCTTCAAATGCTCATGTGCCTCAAACTGAAAGTGAAATTTGTGATGCTGAAAATATTGAAGCAGTTTGTTCTTCACTTGTTGATAGTCCAAAATCACAAATTATTGAGAAAGGACTACCTGGTCATGACAGTTCAATAATTTGTGCTACCAATGAGGCAAACTCAATATCTGACTCTACCCTTGACATGGTGGTTCTTACAGAAAAGGAACCAACTGTTCAATGTGGTGAGGCCCATGCTGAAACTGAAGTTTCAAGTGGGGAAGCCGAAGTTGCAAATAGCCAACCTGCAACTTTTGATGTGGAATTGGAACCTGAAGCTAATCTGCATAACTTTTCTGCCATAAACAGTGAAGAAAAGACATCAGATGTGACTGTTGAATGTAGAACAGAGGTTTCAGAGAGCATTAATATTAGAGGTGGTACAGCTAATATTGTGGAGATAGAAAATGTTGAAGACATGGGAGTTCAATTGGATGGCGCTGCAGGAAGTAGTAATGAGAACTTGTTCTTGCAAGAAAAGGAGGACAATGGGAATTCTGGCAGCAATAACATGTCTGTGGCTTCACCAGAGGGCTGCAGTGCAAATATGATCAATGGGGAAGAAGCAAGTATTAAGATTAAGACAAAGCCATTCAACTTTTTGATTCGGGTTCCAAGATTTGATGATGAAAGTCTTAGAGAACAAATCAGGCTTGCAAAGCAACATGTTGATGAGAAGACGAAGCTTAGGGACGCCATACAAGTCCAAATCCAAGAAATAAGAGTAAGACATCGATCCATTTAGTTTTTCTTTATTTGATTTCAAGGACAAATTACAAATGTTATTGGGTTTCTCCACTTAACAGGCCAACAGTCAGATTCATGGCATTGATTATGAATATGCCAAGACTGAAGGCAGAAGTGCACGAAAGTTGGTGAGGCTAAAACGGATGGAAATAGATTCTCTTCAGGTTGTGATTAACAAAGCCAAGAATGCATTATCTATTGAGGATATTGATAGCCAGGTAAGCATGCTCTTGACACCTCTTTGTGTATGCACGTTTGAAGTTAAATGTAAAAGCATTTGCTATGCTTATTCATTGAGATAGTTGTTTTCTTAAATGATTAAATTGTGACTTTTGGCAGATGTACAATTTAGAACATATGATCCAACATGAGACTCTTCCCTTGAAGGAAGAAAAGCAGCTCATTCGTGAGATCAAGCAACTGAAGCAACTTCGCGAACAATTGTCTTCTAACATGGGTAGCCAAGATGAAATCAAGCAGGCTCTTGAACAGAAAGAGGATGTTGAAGGGCGTTTAAAGGTATGAATACCTCATTATCTATGCAACTTTTAAGGTTAATGTGCACAGAAGTTATAGTAGAGTCGAAAGGCTGCTCAGGATGAAGGTCATAAGTTGTTTGAGTTTTATAATGGAGTTGGTGTGTGCAGATTCTAAGGAAGGAGCTTGACATCCTCAAAGATAAAGTCTTAAAAGCTGAAGCAGTTGCTATGGAAGCAGAGAAAAAATATGATCATGAAAATAAAAGGGTTAAGGAACTCCAAGCTCAGTTTAGAGCTGCTGATGATGTTCGCCAAGCGGCATATGCTCAGTGGCAGAGTTTGAGAAAAGAACTTTGGAAGAAGGTAATGGATTCTCAATGCATCCTTGTTTACTTACTTTGGTATCGGAAAATGTTTATGTGCAATACAGCAACTCACAATAATTACTTGATACAAATAGATAGTTTTAGATTCTCATAGATATTGAAATATATGCTTATCCAATATTGTAGGTTCAATAGAATAATAAATATTCTACATCCTATTAAAAAAATTAGAATAGAAGAAGAGATTTGAAAATGAGTCCATATCTGGAACTTGGCAATCAAGGGTGCACATATCATGTGATAATAAAGTATTGGAGTTATTTTCTCAATGTCTTGTCTTGATATTTTAGTTTAATAGTGTTATAAGAGAACAAGAAAATTTGCATTTTAATTAAATTTATGTCTTATAGAAAAATTATTCCCGTCTATTCTTTTAGAAGTAACCTTTTTATATTTGTTTTCAACTAAAAAGGCATATGCTCTTATAGACCATCAAATTGTGAAAATTGTGGCAAAAGAAAATAAACTAAATTAAATAATTGATATTGCAGAGCGAATATTTCTTCAAGTACAAGGATGAGGCAGCTCTTGCCAGCAATTATGCATTTAGCAGGGACACAGAGGCACTTTATCGTTTGTGCACGAATCATGTAAGTTTTCTAATTGCTTTTCTGGTCTTTGATGCATAAATTCAACGCTTTAACTTCATGAATGTATCTCAATTCTATAGGTGGAAAATTTTGTGGAACTGTGGAACTCAAATGATGAGTTCCGAAGAGAGTATGTGAGGTTCAATGCAAGGAGTACTGCCAGGAGATTTGGGACTTTGGACGGTCGTTCGCTTGGCCCTGATGAGGTGCCACCCGTCCTACCCAGTTATGTTGATGATAGAGGTAATAGGATGGTCTCGACACCAGTCAAGGTTGATCTAGCATCACAAATTCCAACTCAGGAACTAAAGCAAGAAACAACTGTAGAAAATGTGACCTCAGATGGTAAATCATCAAAGAATGTGACAGAACACAAGAACCAGAGAGCGACAGATAAGAGAGCTTCTATAGCTGTACCAGCGAATGGCTCGGATACTGTTTCTGGTAGGGATGTGACTGACGAGGTGCATGAGGAACCTGAGAAATCAAGGGAAGAGACGGAGTCAATAAGGATAGCAGAAGAACTGAGAAGGCAGGAGGATGAGGCTAAGTTGAAAGAGCAACATCGGTTGGAAGAACTAGCAAAGGCTAATGAGGCACGTGAGAGGAAGAAACGGAAAGCGGAGAAATTACAAATGAGAGCAGAACTGAAAACTCAGAGGGAAGCAGAACAGAAAGAAAAGGTGAAACTAACTATATTTCCTCTGTGCAGTTTTTTCCATTATCCATTCTATATAAATTAATATATCATATTATGATAAAGCACAGGACTTAACTCCAAAGTCCTGATCGCATCTGTATATGACTTCAAATTGTGCAGGAGAGGGAGAAGAGATTGAGAAAGAAGGAAAGAAAGAAGGCTTCAGCAACAGATGCCAATGATACCAACAACAATTGTGGAACTGCTCCTCCTAGTTCTGAGAGCTCCGTGGAAATTAGAAAGAACACAGAGGTCAAGGACGCGCCTGCTGCGACGCCTAAAAAGCCTAAAAAACCTTGGTTCACTAAGCAGAGCAAGGCAAAATCTGTCCCTCCACCTCTTCGCAATCGAAACAGGAAAAAGTTGCAGCAGTGGATGTGGGTGGGCATCACAAGCCTCATTATTTTTGTTCTGTTCTGGCTGGGAAATATAGGTGTATTTTCAAACGTCAATTTTAAGCGGCGAAGCCCTGTTATCTAATTTGCTTTTGCCGGTTTGTTTAGCTTGGGAGCAGACTCAGAGAGATGAGAGATATACACAGGCTATACTTATGTTGCCTATTGAGATTATGTTCTTTGTTTAGATCACAGTTATAGGTTTATTAAATTAACTTTGGGTTTTTACTTCATATAGAGGGATTGATACTTGATAGATAAGTTTTTTTTCTCAATTTGTATGATTTAGAGGACCACAACATTTAAACTGAGATGCTGCTTGCAAGCTGCCATTGAATTTATACTATGATTGGTTGACGGTTGTTATAAATTTGAAGTGGCATTTAGCGTGAGATAAATTATCTTGTTACTAATCATAGAGTTAATTAACTATTATTGCATTTGTTATGTAATAAATAGTCATTTTTAATTATAAATTCGTACGAGAGCAAGGCTAAGTCAAAATGAAAATGAAATTTATTCTGGTCGGGTTTATAATATATTACTTGATATCTTTAGTGATATCAATTTTTACATTGTAATTATGTTATAAAGAATATATATATGGACTATGGAGATGAATGTGAAGATGACTGAATGCCCAAGTTGTGGAGAATTAAAAACATTTTTGATCCATGTGAGAACATGTAATAAAATTGATAAAAGGGGGGGACCAGCAGAGGTGATTGCTGGTCTGTTGATTATGATGTTCCTATCCTATTCCTGGTTCGAGTTGTAGCCTTCTCGTGCAGCTCAGAGGCTGGACCAAACAAGGTTAATAATATTGGAATATTCTCAGAAACTCTCATGTTTGTTTATCTTCACATGGAAGTCCATTATAATGAAGTGAGAGTTTCGGTTTTGGACTGGAGAGTGCAGTCTTCACACAGAATCTTATTATATCCAAATTCCATATGATTTTTCTAAATTTAAGGAAAATAATATAATTATTTATATAAAAAATTTAATTACCAAATCAAATCTTTGTTTTCAGTTTGAATGCCATTATCTGCCAATTATATTTTGTTTTCATTATGTTGACAAACTAATATATAATGTGGAAATTGGTTTTATTATTTTATTATTCAATGAAACAAATATTTAAATTCAGAAGTAATTAATTCATCACACTAATTGTTAATAAAAACACATAATCAACTAAAAAGTGAATTGAATATTAATCCATCACTAATCAAATAATTTAGTTATTACTGTTCGAGTGGTTAATTAGTTTAATTTTACTGGCCTTACACTTATATTTGTCAAATTTGAAGGTCAAATTCTAGTGAATTTAAATGTACATGTGTGTGTAAATAAAAAAAAAATAGGAATAATTATAAAACTACTACCTCTGATATTTGGTATATTAACAGAAACTTTTCATGTGGTTTGCGAAATTACAATTACATCATTTGAGGTTTGTTGCCATCCAACAATTGGGTTGTCCTACCGTTTGTCAAACTAATGGATTTTGCTGATGTCATCGTTGAATTTTTATGAAATTTCAATTTACCCTTTAATTGACTACTCCAAACTGTTGACTTTTTTCTGGGACCGAAATGCCCTTGCACTATTTTGACGTGTGTCATGCATGTATCGATGTAATTGTAAAATAATAAGCATAACATGGGGGGGGTTAAAGTAACAAACTAAAATAATGTTTAATGTTACCTTTAGAAATATAAATTAGTAATTAATTAATGTAATTAATAAAATTAATGAATTAATCAATAGTTAAAATAATAATCATAATTTTTAAAAAATTAAATTAATTCAAAATATTATTTATTTTTTGCTGCTCCATAATTTTCAAGATTAAAAGATAACATTAAACCCCTTCAGAAAATTTAAACATTTCATATACCCTTATGTATAATTAGTTATCTGACATATAAAACCTTCAATATCTTAAAAACTTACAAGCACAACTCATAAAGAGCAAAATAAACATTCCAAATGCATAAAGCAATGCATCAACATTAAATTAAAGTTACACCAGACCGGTATTTACACCAAAATTACACCAAACAAGTACAACATTCACTTTTTCAAATTACATAACATATGTTAGAAGTAGCCAAATTAATTATTTTCAATCTACACAAAAAATAGTGTTATGTTAGGTAGTTCAAATCTCATAACCAAGAATAATATTCAATTTTCAGTAGTATCACTACTAGTAACACTAGCATCTGTAGCACCTCCATCACAACCTCCAGTTTCATCAAAACCTTAAACTCCACCCAATTGCACTACCAGCAATGGACTCCATGAATTCGTCAGCTGTTGCATAAAATCCGTCATCAAAAGCCAAATCATAAGCAAATTAACCCCATCTCTTTTTTCAAAAGTAGTAGCAGCAGCAACAAAAGCTCTAGCTTCAACATTTTCAATAGCTGAAGCTTGTGAACATAGAATTGCTGAAGTTGACCTACCTTTCGTCTTTTTATTCTTCCTTATATTGAACATTTTAGTTGGCGAGATATCCACTTAAATTACAAAATACAAAATAAATTAAAGAGCTTGTAATTACAAAATTTCTAACAGATGAATTACAAACAAGAAAATTCTAATTTAATTAACATGATCTTCGATTCTTTTTCCTCTTATTCTAATTTTCTATGTAGGTCTTCTATTCTTCACAGGTGCTCTTTGATATGTCCTCTTATTATGGCCAATTACATGACACTTGTTACATTTTAATGTATTAGACCTCTTACTCTTAGTCACATTTGATGATTTTCCAATATCTCTTATTCTATTTTTTTTATTGGTTTGCTAGGCAATCTTTTTAGTGGAGGAGGGAGAATACTTTGTTACACAATGCATAGGTTCAACTAACAACAAACTTTAAAATATTACAATTAGCCTCTTGTGAACTAAAAATTATTACTAAAAGAACCCTAAATATTTTTAGACATTATACAAAACTCATATTCAACTAATATCAAACTTCAAAACACTACAATTAGTCCCACATGTGCTAAAAACTATTTAAAAAAGAACCTTAAATGTTTTCGCACGTTATTACACAAAACTCAGGTTCAACTAACAATAAGCTTTTAAATACTACAATTAGTCCCTTGTGAAATAAAAATCATTACAGAAAGAACCCCAAGCCTTTTCAGATAAAACAGTAAAATTAGGGTTTTATAGTCCAAATTTTGTCGATTTTTAGAAATATAGCAAACTCAAACAAAATAACTGCCCACGTTCATCAAATCATAATAATAATAAAAAACATATTTCAAACAACACCTTAAAATAATACATCCTTACAAAATGCTAGGCAAATAAATAACAATAATAATGCAAAAAAGAAATGATTTTTACACATTATATGAAGATTCTAAATAATATAAACAAAAAATGAGTTAATAATCGAGTGGGATAATACCTTTACTACCTATTTCACTCTAACTCTAAGAAAATGTTGCCCAAAAATCCCTAAAAATCCACAATTGGCTTTCCTCACGATACCAACAAATAAGGTTCCTGGTGGGCAATCGACATCCTTTACTTGTCATCCAATGGAATGGAGTGTAGCTGTTTAGAGAGAGAGAACCAAACGAGTATGGTGTTTGTTTGCGTGAACAACTAGTATTTCTTTTTCTTTGTTTTCTTTTTATTTACTTAGAGGGTATTGTTGTTTTTTTACATTTTAGATATTTTGAATCCTTTTTTTCTTGAAAACTGAAGGGTATAATAATCTTTTGACAACTTTCATCATAGTTTTTGGACAACAGTTTTTTGTGGGGGGTTTTGTAATTTCAAAAATC
Organism: Jacaranda mimosifolia; assembly: GCA_018894105.1. Classification (NCBI taxonomy): domain Eukaryota; kingdom Viridiplantae; phylum Streptophyta; class Magnoliopsida; order Lamiales; family Bignoniaceae; genus Jacaranda; species Jacaranda mimosifolia. Next base: position 915,997 of record CM032131.1, on the reverse strand, counting down.
ATAGGAGAAGTTTCTATTATTACCCCAAATCTCAGGGGTAGTTTTTGTAATTATCTCTAAAAAATAATTTAATTATTATTAGGTAATTATCATCCAGTACATTAGAGAAGGAAATAATAATTTCTTTTCATTGTCATCTTTTCCTTTGTTTTATTAATTATACTATTTTTTCCCTCCTTCTCTTACGTGTGCTTCTATTTAGTGCTGATATGGGATAGCCCAATAGACTCAACCTAATAATACTCGACCAGGCAAAAGATATAACATTGGACAACCCAATTGGATATCAGGCCCGACCCAATGGTGATCGACCAAACCCAACCTCACTGGGCCTTTCCGTCCACATGAATATAAAAACTTTGCTCAGTTGACCAAATTATGGTCGACTAGATTGAGGACGTTTATTTAGCACTCAATCAGGGATATACCTGTATCCAATAGAGTTCCATCATTTCAAAGTGTTCATTTCGACCCAAGGAGGTTGAACGAACACGACCACTTCTCTGCCGTGTTGAATGCTCTGACAGGCGGCATGCCAGGGTAGTGCGCACCTCTTTCGTACTGTTATGTCCTATGGAGCTGGAGGAGGCACCACCTAGAATAGTACACAAAATGGAGAAGGCCTAAGGGTCCTCAGGTGAAGACAAAGGCCCATTCTATATATTCAAGGGCATCATGGACACATCAACCTCTCCAAAAAGGCTTTAAATACCCAATTACGACCATTTCAGCAAGGTATGCTTATTATCACTCAAAGCCTTCACTCTGCTGCTCTACTTTTTAGTCGATTAAGTATTGACTTGAGCGTCGGAGTATCCTAGCCAGGGCCTCGGCTAGCCTGACATGCACTATTAGTTGCAGGACTCGATCCAACTACATCAACAAACCTCTTCTCGACTCCCCACCTAGTTAATTGGATTGGATCACAACCCAGTATACTATTAAACTATTCTTAACATTGTCAAGTACGGTGTCCCATCTCCACCTTCTTCTCTCTGGGTTTTTGACTTCTTTCATTTATCGGTCTGCTATAGGGTTCCTACTGAATTGTCTGTACATTGCTGCCTATGTAAACATATACATATCAAGAGCAGTAAGACTACCACCGTTTTGGTCCAATTTAGTGGTTATACTTCAACCAAGTACGTATAACTTGGAACTAATGGGGGCTGGTGGTTCTATTTTGGCAAATTGTTGTGGGAGACCTTGCGCCAATGACGATGAATAGAGCATCAAATATTGCCAAATAACTATGTCAATTATATGTTAGTTGATTTGCAGGTACGTTCTCTTTCTTTTATGCTATCTTCCATCACTACTACACCTACCGTCTACATCAACATTTATATATAACTCTAAATTTGTAAATAATTTTGCTAAATTTTCAACTATACTGAAGATTAATTTATTCATTAGTACTGTGGCCAGACTTGTTATTGAATGTTAATCACATTTAGACACCTACAAATTTGATTGCATATTACCATGCCTTTTTGACTGTACGTACACAGAATAATGAACAGTTGTTGCGTTACTTGATACTATATTTTTCTCTATCTTAAAAGGAGAAGAATGCCTCAAGCGGATATGTGATGTTTGTCTAATTGGACATGCAACTGAAGAATTATTGAAGCATGTGCGTGTTATCAGTTGTAATACTAAAATTCTTATTAATTTCTGTGATAGGATAGAAAAGAGAGAGGCCATTCATTAACAGTTTCCATGAAAACAAATAATGAGCCAAACTGGGTTAATTTCTCAACTATAGTCATACTTGTGTTTGGTAGATCTCTCGAAAAATACTTGTTGCCATTTCGGTCAATCCTCCACGATGTTTCTTTGTCTTGCATGCATAAAATTGGAAAATTACGACATTTAGCAATCATATTTTCTACTTGTGAGTATCATCAGTGGCAATTCCAATAATATGAAAAATTATAGACTAGAGTTTGTTTAAGATATTTTTATTCACGATGTGGATTGTTGAATGATATGGCCAAAGAATGATGCAACCATAAAAGGGAAGACAATCTTATTATGCAAGCTTTGGTTTACATGCATATTTTAAATTTGATATTTTGCACTATGGTATAGTTTTTCCTGTAAGTGTGGACATTGTAAACCCAAAAGTTCAGTCATTTTCTGGTTTCCTTTTTCAACTTAAGACCATACAAAAAAAGAAAAAGATTAGCCACCAACAAGAAAAAGTAGAAACAGAAAGTAGTGTTAATGTTTGCTCAATTCTCGGGCTATACTACACTTTTCTAGCATAGACATTACTATATTCATGTCTATTTCATACATGATATTATGTTAAATTGTTAATTTAAACCTACGACTTCAATCTAGTATTTGAAGAATGAAGAAGAATAGATAGTTAGTGTAAACAAATTAACAAAAGCTAATAAACTAGAAAATGATTTGAAACTCTAAAATAGCCAGATCTCTCTATTTGTGTTGATACAGTTCAACAAATTTTATAAGTAACTTTATGTTACTCTTGGTGAGAAATTTAAAACTATATATAGTGCAATATGAAGATCTAATACATCATAAACTATTCCTATTTCATTCCAGAAAAAATAGGTTAAATTAGAGATCTGGTGAAAACTTTAGAGAGGAAAAGCAAACTGGGTATGAGTAACATATATCAGCCCTTTTGGGCATGTGTTTATTTTTGTCTTCTTTATTTGCACATGCAATAGGCAAGCAAAGATACAACAAAGAATTCTTATGCATGTCTTTCTGGGCATGAACTTGAAGGTTTAAAGAGCAAAAAACTTTGTAGTTGTATTTTTATTATGAGATTTATTTCATTCATCGATAATAGAAAGAGAAGTTTGTTTTAAATATTCCTTTTAGATATGAAAGGGCTAATAATTTTCTTATTAAAAGCAGATTAAGTGAACTTCCAATACGGAAACAGAGTTTCAGAATAGTACCTTCTTATTTTTAAGTGCTTGATTACCATGTATGGGCTCCAATTGATCAAGCAATGGTGAAAACCAAGTCAAAAAGAAATAAGAAAGAAGAATCGGAAAGTGTAAAAAGTAAAAGATGAAAAACATAAACAAAGGGGTATTCTTGTTAAAGATTAGGAAGATGAAAAAAATCATTAAAAAGAAAACGAATGTGCCAAATTTGAGTTTATATACAAGGGAGGCATAAGCAGAAAAGTGGCTTTTCCCTTACATGTTGTTCCATCTTGCTATCCCTCTCATTCAACCTATCTTTCCTTTTCTCTCAATACACCTCTCTCCTCCTGTGTTGTTGGTGTTTGTGGATGTTCCGGGAGAGCATACATGAATTATTATACATTTAAATATTTATATCGAATTAAGTCAAAATTCATTCCCAATTTGATGATCCTGATGTATTGATCCCAATTTGCAGACTCAGAAGTACCTTGTATCTAGATTCTTTGTCCCCGGAACATATGTTTTCTTGTACGTCCATTAGTTCACATTTTCTTCATTCATTAATGCATGCAATTCTCAGTTTATTAAGTTATATATGTATATATATCCTTATTTTGTTTTCCCTTATTTTATTACTTGTTCAGATGATTGGAATCATTATTACACTTTGCATGTTCCTATTGTATATAGTATATGTGTGATAATGTACTGTCTTGTTATATGATTTTGATACGCCATTGTGAAAACAAAAAATGATGGCAGAAGGTGAAGTTTCTAAGGTGTCTGAGGCAGCCACAATTAAGGAGAAATGTGAGTTGAGCATAAGCTCTTGTTGGGATCCAACCAAGCCTAATTGCAAAGGAATTAGCCACAATAAAGCTAATGATCTTGATGATCCATACACTTTTGTGACTGGGGATGATATACTCAATGATTATAATGTTGATAATATATATGTGCTTGCTGGGGGTTTGAGTGTTTCACTAGGATCAACTATTGCGGTTGAGGAACAAGGAGCAGAATTTGATGCACAAAATGAGAAATTAGATGTTGTAAGTAGGAATGTTAGCAAGCCATGGAATGAGGGGGGAAATGGGAATGTAGATGGGGCTGACGATAGTCTTCCCTTGGTAAATGGCAGTACCTCGAAGCAAGGTGGTTCCCTTGAGGATGGAGATGGATTCCAAGTTTGCTAGCATAATAGGGAAACTAAAATTTAGGTAGAAGTTACCAATAATCCACATATACCTTTTGATGTCAAAGTGGAACCTATGGTTCCTAATTCTTCTAACATAAGCAGTGGAGAAATAATTAGTGATGTGACTATCACATGTATAAGAGATATTTTTGGTAGCTTTGGTGTTAAGAATGGTGATGCATCTCACATCATGTTGCAGATAGAAGATGTTGAAGACATGGGAGGTCAATTGGATGGCCCTATAGGAAGTGGTAATGAGAAATTATACCTGCAAGAAAATGAGGAATTTGGAAATTTTCATGGCAAGGACACATTTATGACTTCAGTAAAGGGTTCTAGTGTTAGTGCTAATGTGATTGACGGAGAAGAAGCGAGTAATGAGGTTGTCACAAAACCATTCAACTTTTTTATTACAGTTCCAAGATTTGATTATGAAAGTCTTAAAGAGCATATCAGGCTTGCAAAGATACATGTTGATGAAAAGACGAAACTCATGGCTGCTATTCAAGTCTAAATCCAAGAGAAAAGAGATAGACATCATTCTGTTAAGCTTTTTCTTCATTATTTGATTTTTAAGATAAAAAACACAAATGTTACTGAATTTTTTTAATTAGTAGGCCAACAGTCAGATTCATGGTGTTAATTATGAATATGCCAAGGCTAAAGGCAGAAGTACAAAAAGGTTAGTGAAGTCAAAGTGCATGGAAATAAATAATCTTCTGTTTGTGATTATCAAAGCCAAGAATGCATTATCTATTGATGACATCAAGAGCCGGGTAGGCATTATCCTGCCCTTACTTTGTCTCTATACACTTCAATTACATGCAAGAGCATGCAACCTTCTATTCATAAAAATTAATCTTTATACAATACAAAATGTTTGTTTTCTTAAATGATGAAATTGTGACTCTCGGCATATATATAATATTAAACATATGATACAACATGAGACTCTTCCCTTGAAGGAAGAAAAATAGCTCATTCGTGAAATCAAGCAATCGAAGCAACTTGATGAACATTTATCTTGTAATCTTGGTAGCAAAGATGAAGTCAAGTAAGCTCTTGAAAGAGCGAAGAGGTAGAAGAGCGTTTAAAGGTATGCATACCTTATTTCTTTTTGCAGCTTTTTAGGTTTTATGTATAGTCAGTAAAGTGTAGAGTTTTCTCATAAGGAAAGCTATATTGGGTTTGAATTTTTGTTTGGTATTGGTGTGTGCAAATTCTAAGGAAGGAACTTGATATCCTCAAGGATGGTATCTTAAAAACTGAAGCAGAAGCTATGGAAGTAGAGAAGAAATATGCTGATGGAAATAAAAAGATAAAGGAACTTCAAGCATAGTTTAAAGTTGCTGCTGATGTTCCCCATATGGCATATGCTCAGTGTAGAGTCTCCAAAAAGAACTTTCAGAGAAGGTAATGCATCTTTCAACAAATCCTTGATTACTTATTTGGTGTCAGGAAGATGCCTCAACATTTTTGATCTTGAGCTTGATAATCCCTTCAGCTTACTTTAAATGAGCTGAAACAGGCTTATGAACTTACTCTATTTCGAACAAAATGATCCAAATGATTATCATTGCAGAAGATCAAATTATGTAGAAAGTTATGTCTCAAAAATTGGTTTTGGTTGGCAGAAAAGTTGAAAATTCATAATTAGAACAACATGTAACCGATAAAATGAACTCTACGACTTAGCTTGGGATGCAATTGTTAGCTTAAATTTCATCTATGGCAGTCAGATGTTTTTATCATATATCACTAGTTATGCAGACAATTGCTCTCATTGACTTGTTTTAGCGCATTTTTGCAGCCGCAATGGTGATACTTGATATTAGTGGCATAACAATTGATGTAATGCGTTTGCCATTTTAACTTAGTTTTTATAACTACTTCTATTATGCGAAATTTATTATGTTTGTCTGTGCAATTTAGTTTCAAAGAGCATAAGATCGAAATGAGCCTTGCATTCATTAATTCTCTAAGTTGGAGTTAGTTATAACATTATGTTTACAAGTTTTACTCCGAACATATGTCTTGAGCATAATGATGAGTTCGAATGGACTCTTAATAATGATTTATTCTAACTAGATGATCAGACATATTATACTTCTATTATGCTTTTACAAGTTGGGAGTTATGTCAGAAACAATGTAACAAATAGAACCTCCCACATTAGAAATTATATTTTAAACAACGGTATTGAAGCAATTAAGTTTAATCAAATACTTGAAATTGCAAAACAAACATTTTTCCAAGTAGAGCAGGGAGAGAAATAACTGCAAATTTTCTTTTGAATATAACTTTGACATTCTCAGGGGTTAGTAGAAGTACATTACTAACAAGGCATGATCTCAACTTATACAATTTATTAGGGGCATATGCAGAGTTGTGATAATCTACTCAAAGTAGAATCCTTTTCCCATTGTTCCGTGGAATCAACGTGTATACAATTTCTGGATGCCAGGACATTGTTAAGTGGGAAGTGATCTAGGCCAGTTACACTTGTAAATTTTGGTCTTTTAATGGATCTTTTTAGTGTTAAAAAAAAAGAAAAAACACCAAAGCTGCACACAAGTTTTGGACAACTATGAATTAACTCCACTTGTTCTCTTCAAAATGATTCGGCTTCAAAATCCACAATAGGAAAACTAAGCTACTCAATTTAATGTATTTTAAATAAAACATATTTTGAATTGAAAATAGCCAAATTTAAAGTAAAACATTATTTACTCAATTAAATATGATAATTATTTTTTTTGTACACTTAAATTAACCTTTTAAATCAAATATACCTCAAGATCAATTTAACCCTTTAAACTCAATTTAAACTTTTTTTTTAATTATTTTCAAGAAATAGTTAGAAGTCCATTTGATTGCCATGAGTACCTTTTTAGCAACCATGTAAGATTACTTGCTGTAAGTATTTTTTAAGTGAATAGATAATATTTGTTGCTGTGAGTTTAAAGAACTAATTAAAGACATCCTTAATTAGCAACCAAATAAATTGGTTACTGATGTCAACTTAAAAGACTTATAGTAACCATATAGAATTTTGTTGTCAAATTCATCATAGTTAATATTCATATATGGCGACCATACAAATTTTCGCTAAAAACTCCAATTTTAGTCGCTATACTATCAGTCAAGGCTGGCCAAATTACAGCAACCATTTATAGCTACCAAGTATTGGTTGGTTGCTAAAAAGTTTTTGTAACTTAACTTTAGCAGCCAAATTTAATTTGGCTGCTAAAGTTGTATATTTAGCAACTATTTCATTGTGGTCACTGAGAATTTAGTCGCTAAAACCATATTTTCTTGTAGCGAAGGATGATGCACCTGCTACCAGTAATTATGCATTTAGCAAGGATAAAGAGGCACTTAATCGGTTGTGTATGACTCAGGCAAGTTTTGTAGTGCTCTTCTTCTCTTTAATCTGTAAAGTCATCCTCTTAACTTTATGATTTAGTCTAAATTCATTGGTTGAAAAATTTATGGAACTTTGGAACACAAATCATGTGTTCCATCTACAGTATGTCAAGTTCAATGCAAGGAGTACTGTCCGGAGATTAGGAACTTTAGATGGTTATTCACTTGGCCCTGATGTGGAGCTACCTATCCTACTCAATTATGTTCATGAAAGAGTTGATATGATGTTCTCAAAACTAGAAAAGTTGATTCCTTGTCTTAAACTCCAACTCTGGAGCTAAAGTAAGAAACAACTGTAAAAAATGTGACCTCAGATGATGAACTGATGAAGAAAATGACATAACATAGGAATCAAAAGGTGAAAAATAAGGGATCTACTCATCAAACCGTACTAGAGAATGACTTTGTTATGGTTTCTAGCAGAGATATCACTGATGAGCTGCAGAGGGAGCTAAAGAAATTGACGAAGGAGGTTGAGTTGATATAGAATGCAGAAGAAATAAGAAGGGAGGAGGATGAAGCTAAGTTGAAAGAGCAACATCGATTGAATGAGCACGCTAAGGCTAATGAGGCATGTGAGAGAAATAAATGGAAAGCACAGAAGTTACAGATGAGAGCAGAATTGAAAGCACAAAAGGAACCAGAACAAAATGAAAAGGTGAACCTATATTTACTATCTGCAGTTACTTTTTTCATTCCATTGGCATATTTTTAATAGCAAATTGGTGCTATTGGCTTAATCCCATAATCCTAATTGCTTGATCTATTTATAAATGTTAAATTTAAATTATACAAGAGAGGAAGAAGAGATTGAGAAAGAAGCAGAGAAAGAAAGCTACTGCAACAGATGCCAATGATATCAACAACAATTGTGGAACTGCTCCAAGCTCTGAAAACACTGAAGAATTTAGCAAGGATGCTAAACATAGGGCCTTGTATTCTATGAAACCTCAAAAACCTTGGCTTTTCACAAAGAAAAACAAGATAAAATCTGTCCCTCAAGCTCTTCGCAATAAAAGCAAGAAAACCTATCAATAGTAGATTTGGGGAGGTTTGATAAGCCTCATTATCTTTGTTCTATTTTGTCTTGGAAATATATGTGTAGTTTCAAGCATAAACTTTAACTGGTCAAGTCGTATCTAAATAATTTGCATTTGTCTATAGCTTGGAATCTGGTGGCTTATCTAAAAGATGATGATATGCATAGGCTACTCTTTAATTCTCTTGTCAGGTTTTTTTTAGTTCTTTTCTTAGATTACAGTTAGTTGTTCTCTTTGGGTTTAAGTTCATAAGGGGAGTTGATAGAGAAGGTTTAGATGGCTAGAATATTCTAACACTGGTCTTGCTCACAAAAGTTGCAATTAGATATACTTTGATAGGTCTCTCGTTCATTTCTCTCTCTCTCTCTCTCCCCCTTCTCCATTTTCTATTTTTTGTTCTTTGTTTCTTGTTTATGAGGATTAGTGATTTATGCTTGGTTGCAACATAGGAATAGTTCATTTGCCTCATCGATAATTTTGGTAAGAAAGAAGGATGGCACGTGGAGAATGTGTGTTGATTACAAGTATCTTAACTAACATACAGTTAAGCATAAATATCCAATTCCAATTATAGGCTAGCTCCTTAATGAGTTGCATGGAGTAATGTATTTCTCTAAGTTGGATCTCAGGTCTGGTTATTTTCAAATTAAAATGAGGACTGAGGATGTACACAAAACAGCTTTCAACATACAAAATGGCCATCATGAGTTTCTTGTCATGCCGTTTGGGCTTTGTAATGCCCCTGCAACATTTCAGTCCCTAATGAATTAGGTATTCCACCTTTGCTTGAGGAAGTTTATTCTAGTAATTTTTGATGGCATACTCGTATACGACCCTGATTTCGATACACATTTGGAGCACTTAGAGCTTACACTTGCTCTTCTAAAGTGACATCAATTATATGCAAAAAGGAGTAAATGCAGCTTTGCTCAAACTCAAATAGAATACTTAGGTAATTAGCAAAGATGGAGTTGCTACAGACCTTGAGAAAATCTCATGTATGCTTGCCTCACTAGTACTAAAGAATCAGAAGGAGCTTAGGGGATCTTTGGGCCTCACTGGCTACTATAGAAAATTTGTAAAAGGGTGTGGATCTATCTGTAAACCTTTCACCATATTACTAAAGAAAGATGGATTTCTTTAGAATACAAAAGCACAAGCAGCCTCTGAATGACTGAAACTGGCTATGACAACCACTCCTGTCTTAGCTTTGCCAAATTTTGTGGAACCTTTTGTTGTAGAAATTGGTGCATATGGAAAAGGTATTGGGGAAGTTTTGATGCAACATAACAAACCTATAGTGTATTTGAGCAAGGTTTTGGGTGAAAAGAACTTGGGTCAATCTATATATGAGAATGAGTTGTTAGTTGTTTTAATGGTCGTTCACAAATATAAGTGATGAGGTTGTAAACTGTTTAGAGATGTATTGCGCTAAGGTCCAATCTGATCGACCAGATAGTAGGTTGATAAATGTGCTTGGTGATGTGATGGGGTCGAGTCCTTCAACCAATAGCAAATGTCAGGCTTGCCGAGGGGTCCTTGGGTAAGGCACTTCGACGCTCGAGTTAGTATAATTGATTAGAATATAGATCAATACAATGAGGGCTTTCTGAGTGATAAACGACATACCTTGTTGAAGGCTGGTAATTGTATATTTATAACCTTTTTGGTGTGATTGACATGTTATAATGCCCTTGGTGCACAGAAAATGGCCTTTTTCCTTGCATGGGGACCTTTAAATCTTCGCCAGCATATATACTATTCCAAGTGGCACTGCTTTCAGCTACTTACGATAAGGTGGTATGATTGCACTAGCCTAGCGCAGCTGAAAAGATGGTACATGTGGCAACATGCGCCATTAGTGCGAAGACATGCCACTTGTCAGTGTATTCAATGTAGCGAAGAAGCTGTTGTGCTTGATCGACCTCCCCAGTCGACGTTGCGGGCTGGTGAGGGATGGTCGAGTGGACCTGGCAGGAAGGGCATCTTCTGGCGAAGTCAACAACGTTTTTTAATAGAGTTGGCCAAAATTACCCATATATGATGATTTTACAGGCCACTGATCGTCCTCCCGAATGATTACCACATATACCGGAATGGACTTCATGTAAGACTTCGCGGGCTTGTTCTAGAGCCAAACATCTCAATGGTGGTCTAGAAATCGATATTCTATAAAGTTGGCCGTGCTCGTCGAGGGCAAACTTGGCAGCTTGACCTCTGAGTTGGTGCACTTCACTTTTATCCTCAAGAACTTTTTCTTCCCTTAAATATGTTTTTATTGCGTCCTGTAGGAAGGAGGTGCTTCTTCGATCTGCCTCACCAAGTTCTGGTTGGGAACTCCTATGGTGGGTTTGCTGGTGACCAAAAATGTGATTGTCCTGTCTCTGGTTTTCTTTGTCGAAGTCGCTAATTTCAACAGTGCGTCGGCCCATTTGTTCTCTGATCGAGGGACTTGGTTGAGGGTAAATTTCTTAAACTGATGTTGTAACTTTTTCACCTCAGCCAAGTACTTGCTTATTGTGGTCTCTTTGGCTTTGAAGTTCCCTTCGACCCATTCTGCGATTAGCTGGGAATCTGTGATGGCTGTCAGTTGTTCAACTTCCCTGTCTACTGCCATCCTTATACTGGTTAGGAGGGCCTCATATTTTGCATCATTATTTATGATGGGATAGTCGAGTTTGACTGCGAAGTTGTGTTCCTCAGCTTGTGGAGAGCGTAAGGAGATGCCAATTCCTCCTTCCGAGGAGGTCGCGGAACTATCTACATGCAATGTCCACAATAGGGAATCCTGATTGAGTAGGTTTGGCAAGTCAAGCCTTTCAGCGATAAAGTCTATTAAATTGGGGCTTTTATGGCAGTTCGGGGTTGAAAAGTAATGTCAAACTCCCCTAATTCGATTGCAAACTTTGTCAAACTTCCCAATGTATCTGGTTTGGATAGCACTTGTTTCATCGGTTGATTTGTCAAGATGATAATGGAGTGGGATTGGAAGTAAGGCCTCAGTTGCCTTACTGTCATGACTAGAGTGAGAGCAAATTTTTCAATATCCAAGTAGCCATGTTCGGGGCCTTGCAATGCTTTGCTATTGTAATAGATAGGACAATGGTTGCCGTTTAAGGTTGAGACCAATATAGAACTGATCGCTGCCGATAAGACTGCTAAGTAAATATACACAACTTCTCTGACTTCAGGCTTGGCTAACATTGGAGGCACGAAAAGGTACTGCTTTAACTCGGCTAGGGCCTGGTCGCATTGTTCTATCTATTGGAAGCTTGATTTCCTTGCATTTCTTAGGATCTTGAAGAATGGTAAGCTTTTGTCGGCTTGTCAGGTAATTAATTGACCCAACACTATGATTTTTCTGACTAGGCACTAAATGTCCCTAACTATTTGAGGAGGTGCAATGTCTAGAATGGCCTAGATTTTCTGTGAGTTTGCTTTGATACCTCTGTTGCTGACCATTTAGCCCAAAAATTTGCCTCCCTTCACCCCTAATGTGCACTTATTAGGGTTAAGCTTCATGCCGAATGCTCGTAGTGTTGAGAATGTGTGGTTGAGTTCGATTAAGTGATTTTGTTCCTTTTCTATTTTGATGATCATGTCATCAACATAGACTTCCATTGTTCTTCAAATCTCATTTTTGAACATAAAGTTTACGAGTGTTTGATAAGTTGCACATGCATTTTTGAGCCCAAAAGGGAAAGATGAGAAAGCAGTACACTCCATTGGGAACAATGAAAGAGGTCTTATCTCTGTCTTCTAGTGCCATGAAAATTTGGTAGTAACCTTGAAATGCATCCATCATGCTCAACAAATCATAACCATTGGTAGAATCTACTATTAAATTTACTTAAGGTAGGGGGTAAGGATCTTTAGGGCAAACTTTATTCAAATCAGTGAAATCGTTACACATTCGCCACTTTTTCGCATTTTAAAGACAATGACTACATTACAAAGCCAACTTGGATATTGAATTTCTACAATGTATCCTATCTCTAAAAGCTTGTTGACTTCCTCCTTGATGATCTGATACCATTTTGCATTGAAGGTTTTCATCTTCTGCTTTACTGGTTTGAATGAGGGGTCCACGTTCAAGCAGTGGACTATCACACTAAGGTCGATTCCCTAGACGTCACATCAATATTCCTTTTGAAGAACCAACCATGAGGTGTTCCATGCTACTACCTATATTAGTACCAATTTTGGTAGTCTTGTCAAGGTTCCCTGGTTCTAGATTGATGGTTTTGAACTCCCCGATGGGTTCAAACCTGGTCTTCTCTAGCTTTTGTTTCTTGCTCGTCTGTCCTTTATCAGGTTCTGCTACTGTGGCGTCCCCCGAGGGTTTTAGTTTTGGTCCAGCTTTCTGTCCATTTATCTCAATCGAGATTGTATAGCATCGCCGGGCTTTTTTCAAGTTGCATAGAAGCTTGCTCGTCCCAATGGCAGTCAGAAACTTGATATGATAGGTTGAGACAACAACTCGAAAGTTTTTTAGTGACAATCGACCAATGATAGCATTGTAAACAAATAGTACGTCAATGACCAAGTAGTTAATCATGAGGGTTCTCTACTGAGGGGCATCCCCGAATGATGTGGACAGGTTTATAAACACCTCGAGGATGATCTCCAATCCCTCGAATCCGACCAGCAGGGTGCAGATAGGCTCGAATTTCAACTTGTCCATGTTCATTTTCTTCAAGGTCGACGGGAAAATGATATTCGCAGAACTCCCATTGTCGACCAATATCTTCCTGACCTCGAAGTTTGCTATTTCAATAGATACTACCAAGGGGCAATCCAACATGTTGTCGACCCCTTCATTCTCGATATGAGATAGGTCTGCATCAGAGAAAGAGATTCACTCAGTACTGGTTGAGAGTTGGAAAACTGTTTCAACTGGGGAAGATTTGGTTGATTCCAGTCTCCATTGGTTCTACCTTCTGGCTGACTTTGAGTCCCCCTCAATTGGGCTTCATGCGATAGTGTCAATTACTCCTCTGATGGGTGGGTAGAGATCATGGGCAAGTTTCTTTCCTTGTCTTCTTTTCTCGAACTAATCAACCTTTCTCTATGGGGAGTTTGGTCGGTTACACCCGTTTCTTATCGGGCTCTCTCATCGACAAACTTTTTCAGATAGACTTGTCAAATTAGCCTTTCGATTTCATTGTGGAGGTTGAAATAATCCTCCGTGTTATGGCCTTTCTGCTTATGGAAGTGGCAGTATTTCTTGGACCTCTTCATGGCTTCTATCTCAATCAACTTCTTGGGTTTCTTGAGAAGGTTGTCGTGCTGGATGGCAAACAATACCTCATTTCTTACAACACTGAGCGGAGTGTAATTGTGAAAACGTTTCTTTATGCTGACGATCATATTTTTCTTTGGCCATTTTCTTGTCAGCATCAAGATTGCCATACTTGAGCTTATTCATATCTTCTTCAATCATGTACCTCTCCGCAAGGTCGAGCAATTCTTCTATAGTTCTTGGTCGTTCCTTAACCAAAGTATTAATGCATTCTTTATGTGTCAAATGCCCTGAAAGAGCACATCGATCAGGAATTCAATTCAAAGGTTATTGATCTTTAGAACTTCAATGTTGAAGCTGGTGAAAAAATCATGGAGCGACTCTCCCTAATTCTATTTGACGGTGTGTAAATGGGTATGGGGGAGCTTCGCCTTCCTTCGCCTAGCAAACTGGTGAAGAAACTTGTCGCACAGTTGGTCGTAGGTTCCAACTTCACAAACTAATCGAGCGTAATTTCTTGGAATATGGTAACTAGCATCTTAGTGTAGATGTACTCATTGTGCCCATGCGACTGCATCATATGCTTGAATTGTAGTAGGTGCTCATTTGGGTCCGTTGAGCCATCATATCTGGGCAACCTAGTTGGAACTTTAGCATCGACAACGATTTGCTTGTTGACTATCTCCTATATGAATGGTGACTCCCTTTCCTGATGAAAACAGGGAGTACCATCATAATGTGGGTTCTTCTCAAAGTTTTTCTTCAAAATTTCTTTAAGTCATTGGTTCAACTATTGCATTTGATAGAAAACTTTTTCCTATTCCTCCCAATTAGCCTGAGTTAGGTTTCTGATTGTCTGAGGCCTCACATGCTCGATCTTATCGAGTTGCGTGGCTCGAAGGGGTTGAATGCTATGATCCATGAAATCTGCAACTTCTTCTCGAGGGTATTGTCGGGCTGTTTCTTTTGAGAATCGCTTGGGACTGTCTTCTCGTAGAGTGGGTGGTTGTCTGGCCTTCGGTCGGCGCTTATCTTCTCTAGAGGGCCTCTTTTCACGCTGAGTGGGTTGAGGAGTGGCATTAGTAGTTGGTCTTGGTTGGTTATTATGTCAATTGAAGGCAACTGACAGTTTAGCATAAATTTAGGCAGATATCTGCTCACTTATCAACTACATAAGTTGGGGCATGGTTGAGGTAACCACTTGCTCTGGTTGGGAACTGGGTCTCACCACGTTTGGTTCTTGAGGTCAAGGGGGAGAGGTTGGGGATCTCCGACTCTCATCCCTTTCAGATGTGACTCGCCTAGTGTTAGTTATTTTTCGTAGTTGCGGACTCAATTTCCCGCAGACAACACCAAAATGATGAGGGTGTAAATTGTTTAGGGATGTATTGGGTTAAGGTCCAATCCAATTGACCAGATAGCAGGTTGATAAAGGTGCTTGGTGAAGTGAAGGGGTCGAGTATGCAACCAATAGCAAACGTCGGGCTCATCGAGGGGCCATCAGCTAAGGTACTCCTACGCTCAAATCAATATAATCGATTAGAAGATAGAGCACCAGAGTGAGGGCTTTTTGAGTGATAAATGGCATACCTTGTTGAAGGCTGTCAATGGGATATTTATAGCCTTCTTAGTGTGATTGACATGTCTATAATGCCTTTACTGCACAGAAAGGGCATTTGTCCTTGTCTAGGGACCTTTAAGTCCTTTTCAACTTGTGTACTATTCCAAGTGGCGCTGCCTCTAGCTACCTGGGACTAGGTGGTACGTTGGTGGCATGCAGTAGCCTAGCGTGGCTGAAAAGATGGTATAGGTGGCTGCATGCGCTATTAGTTCGAAGACATGCCACTTGTTAGTGTATTTAATGCGGCGGAGAAGCTATCATACCTGATCGACCTCCCTGATCGAGATTAGTACTTGCCCACAAGTCATCCGCGTAAACTCTAGTCGATAGGATCGTACTTTATCATATTCAAATGCTTCTTTGGTTGAGCACTAAAAGGAACTTCCTCAGTCGTAGTCGACCATGCTTCGATCGATAGGAGTGAACATTGATGCTTGCACTGGTAAATAAAGCCCAGTAACATCGGATCTTATTAATTACGTAGTTGGCCCACGACCAGTTAGGTCTGACAAATGAATAGGATGATAGCCAGTTGGGCCTGATAGGTGAATGGGCTGTAATGCATCGTATCTTTGCTCCAGTCGAGTGTTATGGGATTGAGCATGTTAGGTTGTCCCATATCAGGAAGCATTATTTACAAGGGCAACACTTTATTATTAAGACTGATCAACAAAGTCTTAAGCATTTGTTGGAGCAGAATGACACTTGAGCTTTGCAGCAAAGAGGAATCACCATTGGGATTAGATTATGAAACCCAATATAAAAGATAGGCAGAGAATACCGTGGCGAATGCTTTATCAAGAAGGGATGTGGATGAAGGATCTTGTACTGCTATAACCGGATTAGTATCCACTTGTGCTCAACAGGTGATTGAAAGCTAAATTGGGGATGACTATTTCCAGAATATAATTGTTGAAATGGCTACAGGTTTGACACACCCTGATGGGTATGAGTATAACTCGGCATACTTAGATATCAAGGTAGAATTTGCATGGGAGTCAACACTGATATGAGAAACTTAGTACTAAAGTACATTCATGATTCAATTGTGGGAGGGCATTCTAGTATGAAGGGGACTTATCAAAGGGTGCGAGCTATCTTCTTATGGCTCGGGCTAAAGAAAGAAGTAGAAAGTCATATGGTGGAATGTGATGTTTGCAAGATGAATAAATAAGAAAATGCTCCTTACCTCGGTCTTCTATAACTACTCCCCATTCCTCAACAAGCTTGGACTCATATGTCAATGGACTTTATGGAATAACTACCAAAGTCCAATGGGAAAGATGTAATTTTGGTGGTAGTTGACAGATTTACCAAGTACGCTCATTTCTTTGCCTTAGCTTATCTATATACAACCGCTGAAATAGCTTAATTATTTATGGATACAGAATACAAGTTACATGGTTTGCCTGTAAGCATTGTCACTAATAGAGATAAGGTGTTTACCAACACATTTTAGAGAGAGCTCTTCAGAACATTAGGTATTGAATTAAGCTTTCCGTGATCCTATCACCCCCAGTCGGATAGCGAAATTGAGAGGGTAAATTAATGCTTGGAAAATTATTTGAGATGTATGACTAGTCAACAGTCAAAAAATAGGTGAATTGGCTCTCATTGGCTGAGTTTTGGTATAACAACAACTATCACACCGCTTTAAAGATGACCCATTTTCAGGCATTATATGGTTACAACCCTTTGCAATTATCACTTAGTCCTTATTTGCAAGCTAATCATCTAGCTGTGGAAAATTTCGTACAGGAAAGGATGAGGATGGCACAACTTTTAAAGGATAATCTAAACTAAGCAGCTGACAGAATGAAGGTGTATGCTAATAAAATGAGGTTTGAAAGGACTTTTGAGGTAGAGACCAAGTCTATTTGAGACTGCAACTATTCAGGCAAAATTCTGTAGCTCTGAGGAAAGTCTAAAGCTATCTTCCAAGTATTATAGACCTTATACGATCATAGAGAAGGTGGGACATGTTGTTTATAGGCTGCAACTTCCAACTGGAGCTGCCATACATCCAGTTTTCCATGTTTCTTTGTTAAAGAGGAAAATTAGCTCCAAATATATTCCCAATACTCAGTTGCCATTGCATGATGTAGATGGTCAGTTTAAGGTGTACCCATTACAGGTTGTTGTACCTCAAATTTTGGCTTAATGGGTAAACTCTTCACCTGAGCAGGCTACTTAGGAAGACTGTGCATTTATTGAAGCTAACTTCCCTAATTTTGATCCTTGGGGACAAGGATCAAGTTTAGGAGTAGAAATGTCGACATACTAGAGATGAATTCAAAACTTGAGCTGAGGAGAAAAAACTTCGGGGGCATAATGGACAAAGCATTCACTATTTTATTTGGTCGTTTTGAGGAGTATCTAGCTATTGAGGGACCAGTACACGTGGAGCATATTTCTAAATCCTTGGCTTAGTTTTTTGTGCCAATTATTGGCTTTTATTCTCTTTGTTTTATTTCCTATTGGTTGTAACAGATTATGGCTATATATATGTTTATAATGAAAAGAGAGGGCAGACTCTTAAGCTCCAAAATTCGTCTCTCCATTCTTCCCCTTCTCATCCCCTTCTACATTCAATTGTCTTCTCAACAGGCTTACAGGAATCCATATTTCTTTTATTTAAATATCTAGAATATTTCTAGGGGCATAACAAATTGGTTTAATTTGGATATTAAATCTATCAAATGTCTTAAATCTAGGTTTTGGTAGTTTAGGATAGAGTTCGCCCAACTAAAACTAGTCTAAGATGATTGTGTATTCATTTGAGGGGAGTTGATTCAAATAGTAGGTGTCCAAGTAATTTCCACAAACTTGAGGGCAAGGTAACAATACTCCAACCCCTAATCAAGATCAAATGCACACACTTTTTGTGACATGAATCTAATACCGTCTCATTAGTACAATTTTGATACCAAAGCGCTAAACTCTAAACTCTGGTTTGGAACTAATAGTATTAAAGAGATTATTCTCATTGCATATGAGAAGGCAAGTCTTTGACTTGTTTACTCTTTTGAGATTTAGCAAAAGGTTAGGATAAGTTAAAAGAGGGGATGAGGTATTGGTACTGCTGCAAGGGGGATTAAGAGAATCATGACTAGGGCTTAAAATCAAATTACTTCATATTTGATTCGAAATGGATGATCTCAATTTGCGAACATTTGGAAACATTTTTATTTTTATTTTTTATCAACAAGATTAAAATTTAGCTTGAACTTGATTCCATTAGAAAATTTAAACATAATTTTTAAAATTTAATAAAAATTCAATTAAATTTAAATGATATAATGTTAACATTTATTTATAACTCTAATCAAAACTTTGCATATAACTCTGGTAAGAACTTTACAAAGTGCATATATCTAAAAAGCATAACACTATTGATTTAGACTATTCACTATTCAAGTATACCCAATTGATTAAAAAATACGTGTAATCAAATTCACGCAGAAGATCGTCTATAGTGATAATATATATTGTTACCAACTTAGATAGTTTCTTTGTTGACTAAAGCCCTCTATTTATGTTCATGTAACACACATTGTTCCATACCTCACCATACTTATTTTCTTACCAATCACCCATTTACCAATATTATTTGTACTTTATTTTAATAAATTTTTCATGATATTTAATCCGTACTTTACTATCAAATCATAAATATTTTTATTATTTTCAAATTACATGCAATAGATTTATAATTACATCATTCAATAAAATTCGCTATATACTTTCTACATACAAACATTTAAATTAAAACATTGCATAATCTTAAATACAAATATCTCTAGTTTCATTCAAAAATTTCATAATTTTTTAAATTTAAATCAAAATATTAAATAACTTATTTCTTATTAGTTTTTCTCCGTGCAAAAGTAGAAAATTACAGTATTAGACTGTCTTACTTTTTTGTCAGTCAGTTGACCTTTTAAGATAATTTCAGCTAAGAATGACAAATGTAAACTGGCCAAAAGGTCGATTTTCTACACTGTCTGAAAAGGAGTAGGATGGACTGTGTGTGCGGTTGATCAATGATCGTTAGAAAGATCAGTGAAATTACCTCACAAATAAATAAATAAAAGGTGAAAAAGATTTTTTTTTTTAATTAAAAAAATGAATAAACATGAAAAGATAAAAATGGAAGGATTGTTGATAGTAGTTGGGTCCATATCGGCGGCCGGTGCATTTACCGTCTTGAATTTTACTGTTTTTCGGCAGACAAGCAGCACTGACTGAGGAGGCAAAAAGAAAAAGAGAGGGTGAGGTAAATATGTTAAAGAAAGAAAAGAAAAAAGTAGTTGGTTGTAAGAAAGTACAGAGGAAAAGTAAAAGACAGTTGTGCAGAAATATAGAGAGAGGAGAGAGAGTTTTGGGGTCCCTTCATTTCATTTTATTTCATTTCGTATTGCCCTTTTTCTTTGTTCCGCCGCAGATCTCGCCTTGTTGTAATATGTAATTTGGCCTGAGATTTCTAGAATCAGCCAATCCGTTCATGTTTTAGCGTTGAAAAATTTACAAAGATTTTCGTTGTTATTTTGAGTACGAGAAGAATTGGGCTGCTAGCTGAGGAGTTGAATCTTGAGAATCAGCTTGAAGGTTGTGCATCCGCTTGTGTATATGGAAGGGTTCAAAGTCGACTCTTTGGAGAGGAAATCCGTTGAACTGTAAAGGTGGCTTCCTTTTGTTTTCTGTTTTCTTTCCTTTTTTTTTTTTTGTTTTTTGTTTTTTTTTTTGTTCTTGTTTTTGTTTTTATTATTAATAATTTGAAATTTATTGTTGGGCAATTCATTGACCTGATGATTTCTGTAATAATTGGAATCCCAAGTATGGCCTTTGATTACTAGAAGAGAGAATTTAGCTTTAGCAAGAATAAGGTAAAGGCATAGAAAAGAAAAATGATGGCTTTTAGCTCTAAGAGAGATTTTTCTTTTCTCTATTTCCTTCAATTTTGTGGTGGTTGCATCTTTAGGCAGTGTTTTTCACATTTTTTATTTTAGTACAAAACTGAGACGATTGGGGAGAAAAGTTTGATTTGCTTGTGGTTAAGTCCCCTCATTTTCCTATGCCGTGCAGGTGTTTTTCCTTTCTTCTGGGTTTTCACAAAGTTTTAACCTTGGAGAAATGGAAGAGGTAGGCGCCCAAGTAGTTGCTCCTATAGTCATCCACCAAACACTGGCAGGAAGATTTTGTGATTCGTATCCGATGGCCAAGAAACGTGGCCTACCTTTTCATTCTTCGAGTTTTGTTCATCAGAATGCTTCTGATAACTGGAATCCTATGTCCTGGGATTGGGACAGTGCAAGGTTTATCGCCAAACCAGTGCAATGTGATGGAGTCCAGGCGGGAAGTGGTGCACAGATTCTGCCAGGCTTGCCAAAGGGGAAGGGGGAACAAAATAGTGCTCCAAATCCTAGAAAACCTGATCGTGCTATAGAAGATGATGAAAATCTTCGACTGAATCTTGGAGGTGGAGACAGAACTGGTAGCAGAAGTGGCATGAATTCAATGGAGGCACAACCTGTGTCCAGGCCTAATAAAAGAGTAAGATCTGGATCACCTAGTGGTGCTAACTATCCTGTATGTCAAGTGGATAATTGCAAGGAAGATCTGTCTACTGCCAAGGACTATCACCGGCGGCACAAGGTGTGTGAGGTTCACAGCAAAGCTGGTAAGGCCTTAGTGGGGAAACAGATGCAAAGATTCTGCCAGCAGTGCAGCAGGTTGTTATATTCAACTTCTTCATAAGGCACTATATGTGTTGCATTATGTTGTGTTATTGTTGGCTTTTGACTCTTGTACAGCAGTGCAGCAGGTTGATATATTTGATTTCCCTGGTTTAAGAGAAGATTGTCTCTAGGTTGCCACTAGCCACTTTTAAATCATTTTAAGGTGTTCATATTTTTCTTAGTTTACTAAAACTGTGTGCTTGTGAATGGCCGTTAACCATATATGAACGTGGTAACATAAGAAAAATAGACACATTGAAAATACCTTGAACCCCATGACCCTATCAAATCTATAGGATTAAGAAGTATTATTTGCATAATGTCAAAATTATGTAATTTTTAAGATTATTGCATTTCTTAGTAAGTTCCCTTAGCATTTTCACGGACCTATTGATGAATGAGAGAAGAAAACTTTACCTATGAAAATATGAACTTAATTTTAATTGGAAAGATCCTACTCAAAATAATAATTTTTTCTTAATTTATTTTCCGAGGTATATCAAGTAGACTTTCTGAACGATGTCGTTATTTCTTGATATCATTTTCTAATGTCACGATATATCGAAATTATTGCAATAATAATTCCAAGGAATTGTAAGGAAAAATGCCTTCTAGTTTGTCTTCAAACAAACTTTTATGTGTAATTTGATGAGTTATTTGTACCGAGTCATAAAAGTAAATTGTTGATAGGGATTTGCATCTACATATTAACCATTCTCACATGCTATTGTAATCTAATATGATGGGGATGCTTATGTTTTCACAAAGAAATTAAGAAACATAGAACTCCATGAGCCATTTGTACTTATGTATATAGTAAAGATTTCTTTTGTGGACCCAACACTTTAGCATGATTTCATCCCATTTTTCCAGGTTCCACCCCCTTTCAGAATTTGATGAGGGAAAGAGAAGTTGTAGACGCAGACTTGCTGGGCATAACAGGAGGAGGAGGAAAACTCAGCCAGAAGATACTACTCCAAAGTTGTTAGTTCCTGGTAGCCATGACAACAATGTCAGTGATAGTGATATCACCAATTTATTGGCGGTGCTAACTCATGCGCAAGGTATAAAGTTAGCTAATAAATGGTTCAACCTAAGCAATTACCACTAGAAAGTAATCAAATACTTTTGCTAATCTAAAATGTTTTTTAGCTCGTGTGTTGGCCTTGGACGCATGATGCAATTATTAATAGGGAAGAGAGAAGCAGCTTTCACTTAAAAAATTAAGAGAGTGTAAGAAGAAATATGTGTCATATATAAAAACTCATACAATTCTCTGTTTTTTCTATTTCACATATACAATCAACACTCTGCTAAATGCTATTTTCATAATCATAGGGAACACTGAAGACAGGAGTGGTAAATTCGCATCGATGCCCAATAAAGATCAGCTAATACAAATTCTCAGTAAAATAAATTCATTGCCCTTGCCAGCAAAGTTGTCAGCCAAGCTGAATGGGAGCATACCCAATCTTGTTTCTTCTAAAAATCAGAGCCATATGAATGGAAATGCATCTTCTACTTCAACAAAGGACTTGCTTGCCGTTCTTTCAGCAACTCCAGGAGCACCCTGTTCTGACGCATTTGAAATTGGATCTCAACCAAGCACTGAAGGAAGTGACTCTGAAAAAAGTAAGTCGCCATGTGTTGACCAAACTGAACGTGTCAATTTGCAACGAGGACCCATGATGGAAGTTCCCACTGTTGGAGGAGAGAGAAGTAGCACAAGTTACCATTCTCCCATGGAAGAAGTAAATTTCCATGTTCAAGAGACCTCTCCATGTTTGCCTTTACGGCTTTTTAGTCCCTCACCTGAAGATTATAGGTCAATGAAATTGCCATCGGGCAGAAATTTCCTTTCGTCTGGCAGCAGTAATCCTTCGGAAGGGAGATCACCTCTGTCTTCACCACCTGTTGTCCATGATCTGTTCCCAATGCGGAGTTCAAGAGAAACCATGAAGGATGATCGTTTGTCAAATATTGAAGGTGAAATTGCATATGTGAAAGCAACCATAAGCAATGGGTGCAGTACATCTCTTCAGCTCTTTGGGGGCTCAACCCTAGCTACTGAAAATGGTTCAATTCAAAGTTCTCCGTACCAAGCTGGGTATACATCTTCTTCTGGTTCTGATCATTCACCATCCAGCCCAAATTTTGATGCTCAGGTATTTCTGAATCATTTTCCGGGTTTATTTAAGCATAATTTTTTTTTATCATACTTATTTTTTACTATTTCACTTATATTCTGTATCCTAGTTTTCATAGGGTAGTTTATATAGATTTTGACTTGGTTTTTTCTCCCAGGATCGTACTGGTCGAATAATTTTCAAATTGTTTGACAAGGATCCTAGCCATTTGCCCGGGTCACTACGGACTCAGGTCAGTGTTGGTTTTTTGGCTTTATCTTCTTGATGACTTCTCCTGGCTAATATCTGAGACCTGATCCTACTGCCTATATTTCTAGATATTCAATTGGCTTTCTAACAGTCCATCAGAAATGGAAAGCTACATCAGGCCTGGTTGCATAGTCCTATCCCTGTATTTATCAATGCCATCTTTTGCCTGGGACCAAGTGAGTGCACTACTATCAAGTATATGTAATTTGCTAGCACAGATTTTAGTTAACCATCTGTTGTGCCTTTTCTTGTTTTTCCAGCTTGAAGAGAACCTTTTTAATTATGTGAAGTCTTTAGTCAAAGATACTGATGTTGACTTTTGGGGCAATGGAAGATTTTTGGTACATACAGACAAACAAATGGCTTCCCATAAAGAGGGTAAGTTTTGCTGTTATTATTGTTTGGGGACATTAACTGAAGGCTTTGCTCTTTTTCCATTTTCATTGTGTTTCTTTGGGAGTTTAGCAATTAATCACTTTCTGAATTCTATATTCATATCTACTTCTTATGTATTTCCTCTTTATACTTTCTTATCTTCCTTTAATATAATTGATCTTCAGGCAAGATTCGTCTATGCAAATCTTGGAGATCCGCAAGTACACCAGAACTGATCTTGATCTCTCCTGTGGCTGTTGTTGGTGGACAAGAGACCTCTCTTCTATTGAGGGGGAGAAGTTTGACTGAACCAGGCACAAAGTATGTGGTTGATATTTAAACTAGGTGGTTCCTTACATGTTATTGATTTCTTTTATTAGGAAATATTCTTTGTTTATCGTGCAGGATAAACTGCACCCATGCATCTGGGTATACTATAAGGGAAGTTCCACTATCATCCTACCGAGAAACTGCATATGATGAGATTAGCTTGGGTAGCTTTAAGGTCAATGGGCCATCTAGCACACTTGGTCGCTGTTTCATTGAGGTAGCACTTTATCAAACTATCAATCTTGAAAATTTGGATTGAGTTCTGAATCGTTGATATCTTTTGTGTTTACAGGTTGAAAATAGTTTCAGAGGGACCAGTTTTCCAGTAATTATAGCAGATAAGACCATCTGCCAAGAATTGAGACTCCTGGAGCCTGAGATTAATGGCACTTCTGATGTCTGTGATGGTATTCCAACTGATCACATTCAGAATATAGGGAGGCCCAGGTCGAGGGAAGAAGTCCTGGATTTCTTGAATGAACTTGGGTGGCTCTTTCAAAGAAAGCATCACTCTTTCTTGTTTGGGATCCCAGATTATGGACTTTCTCGGTTCAAATTTCTTCTTATATTTTCTGTTGAGCATGACTTTTGTGCTTTGGTCAAAGCCCTCCTGAATATTCTGCTAGATCTGAACATGGGTAGAAAAGGATTAGCGAGGGAGTCCTTGGAGATGCTATCAGAAATTCACCTCTTGAACAGGGCTGTCAAAAGGAGGTGTCGGAACATGGTTGATTTGCTCATTCGTTACTCTATTACTGATTCTACTGATACTTCTAAGCATTTCATTTTTGTACCCAACATGGCTGGACCTGGTGGCATCACACCTTTACACTTGGCTGCTTGTACATCATCTTCAGATGATATGGTTGATGCTCTGACGAGTGATCCACAGGAGGTACCTATTTCATTCTAAATCTTTGGCATGTTTTTCGCTCTGGGCTTTGAAAGCTTTCCTGGCTTCGGAAGGGACAAAGTTAAAAAATTTTAATTCATGGTTCATGTGAATTTGTTATGATGGAACTTGCAAAGTGGCTGGCTTGCTTGTGCAGTGTCAAGTGGTGGCAATGGCATGACTCTAATTGGAAACTGATTGTAATGCATATTCTGCAATTAAATATGTAACATATTTGTTCATGTAGTTATTTCTTTGTTAATTACGCTCGGGATTTTGCAGTGTCATTAGACTCTGCTTAGTAATATTTCAGGAAACTGTTCTAACTTCTTTTCTTTCCCTTTGATTTTGTAGATTGGGTTGCACAGTTGGAATTCTGTTCTTGATGTGAATGGACTTTCTCCATATGCATATGCCTCGATGAGGAACAATAACTCATACAATGCCCTTGTCGCTCATAAGCTTGCTGATAGGAAAAATGGTCAAGTCTCGGTATCAATTCAAAATGATATTGAGCAATTCCAAGTAGAGGAGGATAGTGACAAGAAGACTACCTCCAATTTCAATCGAGGGCAAAAATCTTGTTCCAGATGTGCAGTTGTTGCGGCATGTGGATACAGCAAAAAGTTTCCAGGTTCACAAGGACTGCTTCAGCGTCCATATATCCATTCAATGCTCGTTATTGCTGCTGTTTGTGTTTGTGTCTGTGTGTTCCTAAGAGGACACCCCTATGTTGGTTGTGTTTCCCCATTTGCATGGGAGAACTTGGGCTATGGCGCAATTTAGTTCACACGAAGAGCGTTTTATCAAATTTACAAATGGGGAGAAAGAGAAGTTTTGCTGTAATACAAGGCACAGGAAAGAGAGCAAATCATTGGCAGCCATTTACATGTCCAATTTCTTTTACAAGTTGAATGGTGATATCTTCCTATCTTCTTAAATCAGTTGTTCGGGATTCAAAGGGTGAAAGGTTACAGCAAAAAAGTACTCCTCTAGTTGGGTTCACAGAATTTAGAGTTTTAAGTTTTAGCCTTCATTGATCCATTGACCCTGAAGAGTAGCTTGGATCTCTTTGGCGGCGCAAGTCTGGTTTGATATTCATTACCTTATTCAAACACTGAGGTTGATACAAGGAGCTGAAGTTGTTGCAAGATCAAATTCATTAGGACCAAAGTTTGAAGGAGCAGTTTCCGGGGAAAGTGGTTTATGCTTTTGTTTATTCTCCAGATTGTTGACTTAAGCTAATTATTGTCGCTCTTCTTTTGAACTCATTGTGGTAGCTGGATCAAGGATATTACCCACTGTTATTTTGTTACTGTAAAATAATAGGTCTTCAATATTGAAGTATTAGATAGTCGATGAGATATATTTTTCTACAAAACATATATGAATACAATAAGAGAATTTAGGTGGTTCTTTTTCGATATTTTCTTTATGTTGCCCAATATGTAATTTGCAAGTAATCAGCTTAGCTAATGATAGCATATGGTTGCTTTTGGCTGATGGCTCATTTGATGCGCACTTTGTTAGCTAATGCGACAAATACCTCTCCTTGGCTCTCAGTGTTCATCTCTAGGCTTGGTGTTAGAAAATGCTTTCGTCAGACATGTAACAAGGATTTGTGATGCACAATATTCTGATTGATACTCATTACATTCTTGTATGAATTCTGCTGTACATCTCTTCAGACAGACATCCAAGGCTTTCTTACAATAATAGGAGATGAAATAATATGTATAAATTTAGCTATACATCTCTTCAGACTTCCTAGGCTTTCTCACAATAATTTTAGATGAAATAATATATAGCTGTTCTTTATGCAAGTGCAATATCCCAAACTTTGGTGCAGAGATTAATATATTGAGGAACAGATGATTTGACATATGAAATCAATTTGGTTCTAGGCAAAGAATTGGCCTCAAGCTTATTCCTGTAATCTTCTCCTGCTGATGCACCTACCTCTTACAATGTTTTGGACAAGAACTTCTCCCATGCCTTCTCCAAACCCCTCAATGAGCCCTCCAATGAATTCAATGACAACTTGAGATGCAAGACGGGCTGCAGTCCCCAGTGCACTCGGCTTCTCAGGCGGCGTTATGCCACTTTCTTGGAGGCCATTAACGAGGGACTTGGCGCAAACTGCATGAAGATGATACTCGCACACCGTGCAACGGTACATTCTACTACTTGATCTTCTCTTGTTGCACTCCCCACAAGCCACTCCATTGTTGGCGCTGGAAGTTGTAGTAAATGCCGGCAGCAATCTCAATGGGTGGTGATGGGCCGGATAGTTGATATCAGTGGGCAGCATGGCACAGCAAGGGTGCATCTGGAAACTGCATGCCCTGCATCTGAATACAAACCCTTTGGTGGACTTGCCACAAATATCACACCTTGGCCATGAGATTCCAGCTTTTGCTAATAATATTGAAACACCACTTAGTATTGTTGCATGCAGTATTGATCTTCATGAAAATTATGGAAAAACAATGGAACTATATATATATATGTATGTATATATGTATGTATGTATGTATGTATGATGTATACCTGGTTTAGAATGGAAAACTAGCTGGTGTTGGCCATGAAGCTGATGGTTCTTTAAGATTGGAGGAGCGAAGGCGCAAAACTTATGCAGCTGAAAGTCACACTGCTGACAAGCAAATCTCTTGCCAGCTCCAAACTCCTTACAGCCAGAGCAGGTGAAGATTTCTTGCAGACTTACTTCTGTCAAGGGGTGTTTGGAGTGGGAGTAATGTGTGATTTCTTCTCCAATACCAGCAGCAGGCTGTGGCGATGTTGGGAATTCTATGAGATGAGAATTCTTAGCGGGGGATGCTGCCGGCACTTCCATTGAGGAAGATCTTTTCATCATGGAAGATTTTCTTATCATCTTCTTTTTTAACTGTCTTTTGCCTGTGAAAAATTCCTGAACCACAGCTAGCCTCTCTGGTGTTGCAATTTGCCAATGGGGAATATTATTTATGCTGGCTATAAAGTGGTCACTTTCTTCAAACAGGAGAGGAGAGAGGACACAGTGAAATACTTAACTTTTGATTGGTTTCATCCTTTATTAATCATTGAATGTGTTCTTTCTATTTACAATCAGAAGCAGAATTTAGCCCTTTCCCTATGCCTTTTTTACTCCCAATCTTGACCTGTTTGCCAACATCCAACGAAGCAGTGGAAAATATCTTTGACACGATAATCACCGGCAAATGTTTTGATACATGTACGATCATAAATTGATTTTTGACACGATAATCACCGGTAAATGTTTTGATACATGTAAGATCATAAATTAATTTTTGACACGACAATCATTGACAAATATTTAGATACATGTACGATCATAAATTGATTTTCAACTCTTAGAATCGTTAATTGACTAAGTATATAAGCTCCTGAAAATATTTTATAATACTTTTTAAAACTTATATATGAACTGGAGTATATTCTCAAAAGATAAAACTTACAAGTTATGACTTATAAGAATAAGATGTCAAAAATTCTTAATATATATATATATATGTGTGTGTGTGTGTGTAAGGACTCTATAACTTATTTTTTAAGGTTGTAGCAAGCTCCTATAATTTAATCATATGAAATATAAATCAATTTTACTGACATCTTTAAGTATACCCACATGTTCACGAGATTATTTTTAAAGGAATTTAAACCTAATATTTGAATTCTTGGAAGCTTCAAAAACATAAAAGCATTTTACAATTGAACTTATCCTATGAAACTTTGAACAACAATTTATGTGGCTAATTCGGTATGGACTTTTCTTAAACGTCTCTTGTTTGGGAAACAATATTGTAAAAGCAATGGGGTCCAAAGATGCCTATCTTAATGCTCTTAAAAAGAGGTTGCTACTTACAATACAAGGGAAGTTGGAGTCCCAATTAAGCACATGCAAGCAAGAAATTGTAGACACATATGCTCCAATTAAAGTCAAGGTTCTTCATCTTTTTGCTTTTGGACGTTAATTGGAATGTAACCAATGAGTAGCATGAAATTGAGTAAAATTTCTTCTTTCCAGTACTTAACTAAGGATGAAAAAGAATCCAAATCTTCCTGGAGGGTCCTTATATTCGATATTATAGTGGAAGCCAAAGAAAAAATGTTGAAGCCTTTATTTGGTGTTTAAAGCTGCCAAGATTCATCAGAGGAGGAGGGGATCTTTGAGTGCAAATTAAAGCTCATTTTATCCATGATTTTTCTATGTTGTGAGTTGTAAAGGTATTTATACAGTAATAACGTGAAATTTCATGACTATGTGCATCTAAAGATTTTGCGTACTGTTCCATGTTTGAAAATGTACTTCATAAAATGATTCTCCACTGGTGTCTGCGCCTTTCTTCTCATATTACTGTCAGAAAAGACATCTGTTTTGAAGTTGAAACTAAGGGGTTTGGTTGAATTATCGTCTTAAGCAATATCCCTTACGTTATTTGAATTTTCATTAGCATAGTTTGTACAAAATAATGAGTCGGTATAGATGCATTGAATTTTTTTATGTCATAAAAGACTTAACATTAAATTTGAGGTTGTTGGAGTGGTTAATTGATGTATTGCCATGAATGCCTTAACATCTATATGTGTGAGGTTTGGAGTTGGAATCTGATGTTGTTCAGAAATAGAATTAGAGCTCTTTTCGAAAGTCGACGGAGTTCAAAGAGTTCTCACTCTAAATGCAGTTGCATAGAGGTAGAGCTTTAAATTTTTTTGCAAGTGATTTTTTGTTTTCCTTCGGACTTTGGAAGTTAGTATTTACTTTTTCTTTTCCATCAAATTGTTTGTATCACGATTACCTAAGAGTTAGATTTATAGTGATTAAATGCTTAGTGGGTTTCGACACATTTGGGTCTAAGCATCCATCATGATGGGCTTGATCAATTGGGCTTTACTTATTATTCATTTAATTAGCCCTTTTATTCAATTTTTACTTTTACCTTTAAGGACTTAATTTTGTCATATCATCAAACCCTCATATTTTTTATTTGAAATTTTAATTTTTTATATTGAAAGTATAATATAAGTTCTATTTTAACTTCTATTGCCTTATTTAATAAATTTTGTCAAGTCTTGGTAATTCTTTTTAAGGGGTTGTTGTTGCCCATCATCGAGCAGGCATTTTTTAGGCTTTCGTCGTTGAGCAAGCGTCCTTTGAGAGCCTAAGGTCGGCCCAATGCATGCTTGGACGTCCAGTCATTCGAGTGGTTTTTGAAATACTGCACTTGCTCCTCTAAAGTTTTATGCTTTGTGAATGTCTAAGCATTTTTTATAGAGGTTCATACTCCAAAGATTGTTTAGAAGCTGAGCTCTTGCAGAGTTAAGTTGTTCTAGGAGCCCTTTGGAGTCTTTCACTGAGACTTTTTTAAGGGGCCCCTTGAGGTATGTTGCTAAATTGTGTTGTTCTGCACGTTCTTCGAAGGCCTTATTATGAATATGTTGCCTCGCACACCGAAGGTTTTTTCGGTTTGTCCGCTTGGCGCACTTAAGATCGCATTGTTGGGATGTCTTTTTAGCGAGCCCCTTTAGGGGGTATTATAACAATTGTGATATTTGCGAAGCCCCCTTGAGGAATCTCTCAACAGGATTGATTTTTTCATGCTCATCAAAGACCAGCCTTAGGGGCCTTGTAGAAGATTTAGCTGTTGCAGCTTCACAAGGATTGAGTAGGAATGACGCTTGGTCTTAGCCTTTCTTCTTTTCTTATGTTGAGGGTGACTTATTTTTGCTCCTTAACAATAACACGAATTAGTTTTTTTCTTTGGATGCCTAAGTGTAAGCCAAACATGAGGTGGAGTTTGTAGTTCTAATATTGTTAGACTTTGCGTCTTTGTTATGAAAATTTAAGCAATTTTGTCTTCTTTTTTACATCAAGTCTACATCAAGTCACTTGGATGTTTTATCCACCACACTTTTTCACGTGTACTATTGTGTGTTTACACTTTTTTTTTATTTTTCATGTTCTTCTTAACAGTTTATTGCGATAGGAGTAGCAAAGAGTGGACATGATCACTAACCCTTTTAGGGGTCTTACTGAGAACTTAGTTCTTATAAGCCGCCCCCCCCTCCCTTTTTTTTGGGGGGGGGGGGGGTGGTCCTTAGCTAGTTGTTGAAAATGTGCATTCCCCTTTAAGAAGGTTGTTAAAATCATAGTCGTTGTCACTGTAAGCCCCCTTAAGGGTACCGATTAACCATAATTATTTTGTACTTAGGATCTTACTACAATGCATGCCTAAGACCTTATTGCAAGTCAAAGTTCTATATGTTTGGGATCTACCATGAAGCATGTCTAAGATCTTATAGCTAGTTGAAGTTCCTATGCCTAGATCTTATCGCATTGCATGCTCAGGGTCTTATTGCTAAGGCTTTTTTTTTTTTTTTTTTTTTTTTTTTTGCGCACCTAGAATCTTACCATGATGTGCGTCCAGAGTCTTACTGCAAGTTGTTTTTATGTGTTCTATTTATGGATGTTGTTGGAGTTATATGTGTTGCGTGTTCTCCCTTTAGAGGTGTTGGTGTACTCGTTGTTTACTGGCACCCCTTAAGGTCTTATAGTGGTCTTCCATTTATCATGTGCCCCCTTTACGGGGTCTTATAGTGGTCTTTATTTTTTCCATGGAAGGGTTCCGTTCATGGTCTCCTGCAAAGATGTTACTCCATGGAAGGAACCACTTAAGGACTCCTAAAGAGATATTGCGCCGTGAAAGGAAACCGTTTGGAATCTCGTATGGAGAGGTCTCTCCATGGGTGGAGTTGCTTGGAGACTCCCTCAGAGATATTATTTCGTGGAAGGAGACCACTTGAATTCTCTCGGGGAGTGTCATTCTATAGAGGGTGTAACATCTCTAATTTTGAAATCCTAAAATATAATAAAATGTGAAATCGATAAGTTTAGCTAGATTAATTTTGGGTTAGATTTAATTAAAAATCTAGAATTAAATAATTGCAATCAAGGGATTAAATTGGGAATAAGAGAAGGACTTGATTATTTAAAATTATAAAATATAAGGGGTCAATGTGAGTGAGTTGAAAGCCTGAGGACTTCAAAATAATTAGGGCCAGTTTGGTTTTATTTTCATTTCCATTATTTCTAAAATTTGAAAAGTTAGTTAGTGGAATAGAGAAAGAAGATATATAGGTTATTGGAGAAAGTGTTTTGAAAATAAAAATGAAAATGAAAATGAAAATGAAAATGAAAATGATGTTGGATGAAAATGTATAAAAGGTAATGTGTTTCATTTCTGGAATAGTAAAAAAATGTGAAATTGAGCTTTGAAAATTAAACCAAACGAGCCCTTAAATTTGGACCCAATTGCCCAGAAGCAGAAATGTTAGGGGGTCAATGTGTAAGAAATTAAAGCTGGAGGACTTAATTAAAATCCAGGGACCAAAATGTAAAGTGATTAAAAGTTTTGGGGTGAGATTTGAGTCGGTCAACAAATTTCAGGGCCAGATTGTAAAATGTTGGAAAATCGTTTATATATATACATTTGACGACAGAATTTCTTCAAATCCTCAAAATCAACCCTAGACCCATCTCGATGGCGAATTGCCAAAAAACTACCAAAAAACACCAAACCAATCCGATAAAAAGCGTCCTCTCAGCTTAAGGAATAAAACCATACCAAGATTGACCCAAAATCAATGAATAAATCGCCAAAAATTGAGGGCGATGGCGGACGAGTGGCGAAGGTGGCGGTAATGGAACGACGTGGGACTTAGGGGGTTTCTGCTTGGAATCTTATGGGCAAGGTAGCAGTGGTGTTAACTTGGAGTTTCAGTCAGCGATGGTGGCAGAATTAGAGATGGTTGTGGGGCGGCGGCGCTAGGGTAGCCGCAGCTTTAGACGGAAAATTGAGTGGCTTCCTGGTGTCAAAACTGAAAATTGATTTGGGGGTTGTAATGGGCTCAAAGAGGCATACCTAGTGGTAGTGGCAACCTCCACCTCCAGCGGTGGCGCGTGGCAGTGGCTTCTGGGCAGTCCGTACAATTTTGAATTTCGAACTCGTTTGAGCTATTTTTGGCTTGAGATTGGATCTTGATTTGATCCAATTAGTTATCGAATGTTAATTTGATTGGTTTTTACAATCCTAACTCAATGTTTATCAAATTGGGATTATTAAAATGTAATTTCACTCAAGATGATGATTGATTTGTAAATATTAAACAAAATTGATTATAATTCTAAGTTTAATAAATTAAGAAAGAATGATTTAAAACTATGCTCTTAGACTCGAATATAGTATGTTGTGAACAAAATATAGTTAAGCTTAATATAAAGATTAAGTTATATACAAATGTTAGAACGAAAATGAAGTATCCAACTTGAATTAGATAACTCATAAAACCCAGCTAATTTAGGAACCTAGAGCCTCATTACGTACCGTAATATAAAAGAAGTGATGGACGGAGCTTGTTGGGGATAGCCACTCAGGAATTACTATATTCAAACATCTTAAGTATTTAGATATGAAACCAGGATTATTAGAACTGTGTCAGAATAACCTTAAGTTTGATAAAGATAGTAACTATATTTATACTTAAGATTTAGAGGATTGATAAGATGATAATTTGGGTTATCTTATGATAGTTTTCGATTTGACTAAGTAGTGAGGACCTGAGTGACCATACAACTTGGAATTCCTCTGTATTTTCCAAGTGAGTTTATACTTAATAGTATGAGATTTCTTTGTTGGGAAAAGAATATATATACTTGCTATATATTCTAGTCGCTTGATTCCTTGCAACATATGTGTTGAGAAATTTACCACACATCATCACTTTATGCTGATTATAATTCCTATTGAAATTTAGTTATGATGTTTTACCTAAAATTGGGGATCGTATTAGGAAAACTGAAAAGTGGATTTTGAGATGTATTTTATTATCATCGCCATGTCAATATTGGAAGAAGTCTGGTGTTGACTTAGTGATTACTTGTTTATCATGGCGAATTGACGTATTAATTAAAATATTGTTGGACATGTTACATGCTATGCATTAATACAAGTAATACCCATGGGGGTGGGCCCTGGGATCGGCTTCGAAAGACAATCGGGTGGAACGAACTACAGTGGCCATTCTTTCGGCTGATACCCCATACAAGCTGTACATATAACCCTATCTCATGGCTAGTTGAAGGTAGTTGTCTATGAGCTGGCAAGGCAAGCGACTAGCCTTGCCTAACGTTTGATTAAGTGTCCGAGCCGATCACTTGAAACTTTGGAGGGATAAGGATTTTCGTGTTTTTGAAAGTTAAGGGACAAGGTAAGAGAACCACCAACAGAAAGATTGGGAAGTGTTTATTAATATATTCTTGACTAATTTTGCTAGCCAGTTGTATTCCTTAAAGAAAAATATGTTGACTCTTTGGTCACACTTGATATTCAAATTTCTACAAAAAAGGCAATGAGTTTTGTAAAGCTCATCATTGGTATGGGACGATGGTGAGATGGATCAATCAGAATTTTGATTGAAACTTCCTCTTACAGTTTTTGAAATTTTTAATGCTTTTACTTATTTCCTATATATTATTTGAGAAATTGTCACTCTATTGCTGTTGCTAAGATATTTCACTAAGTCATTCGGACTTATATTGTTTTATTGTTATTTTTCATTCTTTACCCATATAAGAACGAGCGACGAAGATAGACTAACCCAAGTGACACATAAGGTAATGCAGGTGGTAGAAGTACTAAGTGTGGTTTATAATATTTCGATTCATAGTTGAACCTTGAATGGATGTCGATTGTAGAAATTAAATACTTCGAATTTTGAGAAATATATTTTCTATTCTTTAGAAAGCTTGTGGTATAGAATGGGTTACACCTCGATTGGGAGCAGGCGACTCTCGATCGGGGTGCTACAGAGAGAGTTGCTTGGGAACTCCCGCAAACATTGTAGGAAAACTCGCTTTTAGCAATGAAATTCGTGATGGATTTTAACAAAAAATGAGGTTCGCAATGGTTTTCAACAGCAAAAATCACAAAAGTCCCAATCACAAATTTTTGCGATGGAATTGCTATGTAGGTTATTTGCAATGGATTTTGTGACAAATGTTGTTGCTAAAATGTGCAAAAAAAAAAAAAAAAAAAAAGCAACGGTAATAATGTAGCATAGGTTTGACAAAATTATCCACTTGCAATGAATTTTTCCATCACAAAATGCAATTATGTATTTATTTTATATTTTGCGATGGATTTTTTTGTCACAAAATTTTTAAAATAAAAAAATATAAAATTTTAAAAGTACCAAGACTAACATCTGTATACAAGAAAAATATGAAAATCCATTAGACTAATATATATTAACATGTAAATTTAAATCTAAAAATTTGATCATAACTACACCAACATTTAAATAATGTCCTGTATAAAATCATAGTATTAAACCAAGTTATCAATATTCCATACTTATCAAACTTTCAAACTTATGAACATCAATCACTACAACAATAAAAAGTTGAGGCTTTTTTTTAATGTTGTAACTATAAACAATATATTATTATTTGGAGGTTCCATTATCACATCCAAAGCTCATTTTTTGAAAGTAAATGAAGAAAGAATCCTTGATAATTATGTATATTTTTCATAACAAATACAGCAAATAACAACTCCAAAACTATATAAATCTATAAAACAATATCCAAATAAAATTAACTCAAATTAAGTGAATAATTTAACTTAACAAACATAGTAAACTCTTGGAGAATTCATAAAAATTTAAATTCATTTTCTTTAATAATAATCAAAGTATTATGATTACATTTTGTGAAATAAGCATATATGCTATGAATTTGAATTACATGGAAAATATACAAGCTTTTGGTACAACCAAAACCAAAGCATCCTTTGCTTTTGCACTTCTTATGATAAACTAAACAAATAAACCTAATGAATTCTTATAAGTCAAATTAACACCAAGAGACTAACATAAAATTTATATCACAAATTCATATTTTTCAATATATAAACGAAATCCTAATCAAACATATAAATTTACAAGTAATACTAAAAATAATTAACCTACGCAATCTAAAGATTTATGCAAATTTTCAATGCCTTGAAATATTCAAATATGTAATATTATATTTAAAAAATTAAATTAATTAAAAATATGAAAATATAAAAAATAAGAAGAAGAAGTTACAGCAAAAAGAAAGTCAAAATAATCACAATAAAAAAGTAGAAGATGGCCAGCATCCAAACATCATCCAATAGCTTGGCGATTGGTCGAGCGCCCAGGTAATTGGGCGCCCAATAGTTTCCTCGATGCGCACAGCAAGCCAGCCTATCGCCTCAACATTATTTTTTTGAAAAAAAAAAAAGAAAATGAAAAAGAAGAAAAAGAGAAGGAAGATAGAGAAAGCGTACCTTGGGAGAATGAGAGTGGATGACTAGGCAAAAGAAAGAGAGGAATTAGTGTTTAAATTTCTTTGCAATTTGTGATGGATAATTCCATTACAAATATGTGAAATTTGCAATAATTTTTTTTGAATATTTGGATGGATATTTCTGTTACAAATTTATTTCAATATTTTTTAGTATTTTTTTAATTAAATCTATTCCAGTAAATTTCAATCCTTTTTTAGTTTTAAAGATTGGCGATGGATATTTCTATCGCAAATTTGTTTCAATAATTTTGTAATATCAATCTTTGTATTTTGGAACGCTATATTTCCGGAGCAATCTTTCTGATATAACATTTACGATGGGTACTTGTGGTTGCAAAAATGTTTAGGTAATGTTTGGTTACATTTTGTATTTTTTGTATTATGTTTTTTGGGAGAATGAGCTTTGGGAGTGGGGTTGGAAATGTGATGAATGTTTTTTTATATTTTGAGGAATAGTTAGAAAATTATTTTAGGGAGTTTTGATATGTTTATTTATGTTTTGGGGGATACAATTTTTACTGTAGCGGTCAAATTAATGTTTTCTGTTAGTTTTTTAGGTAAAAATAGAATTGAATAATATTTTTTATTGTAAGAATAGTAATAAAATATATATGATATGTATATGTGTGTATATGTGGTGATTGTATATGATTTTTTTAATTGTAAGAATAATGATAAAACATGTATGATAATATAAGTATGTATATGGAATTTTTAGTAATAAGACAATTGCTTTGGAAGGGCATTTTGGGATTTGGTATTTGATAGTTTGATAAAAAGTCAACCCAAATGTTTGGTTACATTCTACCCAAAAGAATTTGTTTTGGCATAATGTAACCAAACATAGTCTTAATTTTTTTTTCCTTTTTTTTGCCACAATATTTTTTTTCTTTTTCAAAAAATCGTTTGCGATGGAATATTTTTCATCATAAAAATTTACATATTTTATTTATTTTTCACATTTTTACAATGGATTTATCCATTGCAATATTTTTCTTTTATTTTTTTTCTTTTTGCAACAGAACTTTTGTCGTAAAATCAATACATTGACCGTTTTGACTACTCCCCTTAGTAATGGAATTTGCAATAGGTACTTTGCAATGAATTTTGTGAACTTTTTGTTACAAAATTCATCGCATTTTGTGAATTCCCATCACAAACTAGGAGACGTTGCTCCATGGAGGGAGCCACTTGAGGACCCTTGTAGAGATGCTATTTTGTGGAGGGAGACCACTTGAGTCTCCCTTGAGATCTCTTGCAGAGAGGTCCCTTCATGGAGGGAGAGAAGGACCACTTGGGATCTTTGATCGAGAGGTCACTGGCGAAGATGGTGTTTTCTTTTTCTTTTTGGTTTCACGTGCTTTTTTTAGGTTTTACTGATGATGGATTGCTCCCGCACATGGTTACTACACATTAAAAAAAGCCAAGTGTATAAGAGAATTTCATAATACTTTATTAAAGAAGTAAAGAATAACCAGTTGACATCTCTTCAGTTCGACAGGGGTTTATTCATGTTGATAATAAAAATTTCACCTATCATTTTACTCCAATTGTTTGCGGGGTGGGCACGACGATCTCGATCCTCTTCTAGTTTGGATACTTCTTGAGTTGTACCTCTTCATATTACATATTCTTTCAGGTGGTTGTACTGGATCAACTTTTCTATCTCATCTCTCAAATTGTAGCATTCCTCAATATTATGCCCCTGGCCATGGTGAAAGTTGCAATATTTTGGGACTTTTGCCTTTTTAGATTTTTTGCAATATTTGGAGATCATTCGATCAAGCCATACTATTTAACGACCAGGAGTATCTTTACTCGTGAGGCATTCAAGGGAATATATCTGAAGGATGTTTGTGGCAGACTATACTGATGGTCATCCGACTTCTGGAAGTGTTGGTTTATTCTTCTCATGCCTTGCGCTTGTTAGTATCCAATTAGAGGCATTACTTCCTCGATATGGATGTGTTTCTCTGTCGAGGTGAGGAGTTCTTCTAATGTGGTGGGTGGTTTTCCTGCTATCAATTTTCAGAATTTCTGATGTCTCAAGTTTTGCTGGATGATTCTCCAACAACACTATTAGTGCTTCTTAGGTCTTTTGTAATATTGGTTCTCCTAGAGGTAGAGCCTACC
Source organism: Jacaranda mimosifolia (assembly GCA_018894105.1). Lineage (NCBI taxonomy): Eukaryota > Viridiplantae > Streptophyta > Magnoliopsida > Lamiales > Bignoniaceae > Jacaranda > Jacaranda mimosifolia. The sequence goes on along the minus strand of CM032131.1, from coordinate 877,278 downwards.
ATGTCAGCATCTTCTTTGATGGCGAATGAGCTTTAGGTGTTGACTCCAGCATCAAACATGACAGTGCATTAGGTTGATTATTCTCCATGCTCTCACCTCTCGGGGCAACTTGGTTGTTGGAATCTGGAGCTCTGAACTTCATCTTCATTCTTAACATTTCTATTCTTAGATACGAGTTTCCTATAGAGAACGTCAAGATGATGTTGCTCGAAAATAGAGTTAGAGTCCTTTCCAGAAGTGATCGGAATTCAGAGAGTTTTCTGTTTTGAACTTATTTGCGTAGAAGCAAAAGCTCTATATTCTTTTGCAAGTGATTTTTCGTTCTCCTTTTCACTTTAGAAATTGGTATTTATAGAGACTAAATGCTTAATAGGTTCTGCCCACTTGAGTTTAAATAGGGGTGTTCAAAAACAAACCAACTCGAATAAAATCGATTAAATCGGCCAAAAAATCAAAAATTGATAAAAAAAAATTTGATTAAATTAGTTTTTTTTGTTTAAAATTTGAAAACCCCAAGCCGATAATATATTACTAAAATTCCTATTTTTATATGTTTTTGCCAAAAATACCCCAATTTTTTACTTTTTTTCCCTCCAACCCAAGCTCAATTTTTAACTTAATTCTCACTTCTCTTTCTTAGATTATGTTTTCCTTTTAATGGTAAAAGACAAGATCCATATGCTGCGCACAAAATAGTTTTTTCAAGTGAATTTATAGGAGAAATGTAATGCATTTTGTTTCATCTATATTTGAAAATTAAAATTAAGAAAAATCAAACCGAACTAAACTGAATTTGATTGGTTTGGTTCAGTTGAAATTTTTCTCAAAACCGAACCAAATTGCACCATGAACACCCCTAAGTTTAAATGTCTATCTTGATAGGTTTGATTAATTAGGCTCATTGGCCTTTTACTTTATTTATTACATTTAATTGGACTCTTTTATTTAATTTTTACTTTTTTAATCTGAGGACTTAATTTGCCATATTAAAACCTAACAAACCCTAGGTAAATATACTTGTAAATTAAAATGACCAAAAATAATAATTAAAAAAAATAAACACTAAATTTGAAGTTCATTGAAGATCATGCTTAAGAGACCTAAACTAAGCTTAAAGCCCAAAAAGCCCAAATTCGTGCTTCAATTAATCTTAGGGAAGGTATCTCCTTGGAACAAGGGGTGGTGTAGCTTGCAACATGAATAAGCGAGATGAGGTTAAAAGGAGAATAAAGAAGACCCGAGGAAAAGATACTGTAACATAAATTACAAGATAAGAAAGTTCGTACAAATAAAAATAAAATTTGTTGAAATTTGTAATGTGGATACAATTCCTAATCTAATCCTCTCATTCTTCTATTTGAAAGATGATTTTGAGCTTCAATGAGATCCTCGATGAAACCCCTTAAACGCCGTGAATTCTCTTAAATTTGGTTGAGAGAATTGTTGAACTCCTTCAAGATCTCTCTTGCTTACTAAGACTTGAATTGTGACTTGTTGTTGCTGTGTGTGTTAAATGAGTTTTGATCATCCCTTTATATAGTGTTTAGAAGGCTCTCAGATAGTTTGAGCTTCTTTGATAATTATCTCGTTGATATATAGTAAGAACTAGTATATTATTTTGAAGTATCATTTTTTAATTACCCATAAATTAATGTGGCTACAGATAATTTCGGCATTATGAATATGTAAAGCAACTTATTTATTTATTTTTAATTTGAGACTATATGCTAGTAAGTTGGGGTTGGCTAGAGTCCAATAATTATGATTTGAACTTAACATCCTATACTTCTTCAAAAATTGACATGTGTAAAAACCATTAAAAGTTAAGTTAATTTACTAAATTAACCTTTTTAATTAAATCAAAGTTAAAATAATTTTAAATGTGAAATGTCTTTAGTTATATTTATCAAAAATTAATAGACAATTAAAAATAAAAAAATAAAATTAGATATAAAAAATAAGAAAAAAGTGAGTTTAATAATTTTAAATTAAGGAAATAAACCCTCATTATACATTAAAAACATCCTCAAGATTAACCTATCCACTAAAACCATATCTGAACTGAAACATGTTTACAACCAAATCAGGGTTCAAAATACATTACCTAAGGATCTATAGATCCTTAACAGTCTTCAATAATTTCATTCAAGCACACCAGTATTAATATTTAGTTTTAATTTAATTTAAAAAAAAGCTATTTAATATTTTAGTTTTTATTTGTCGGGCCTGCTCTTCTGGACCTGCTTCTGTTATTGCGCCGAAGTTCTAGATACTAATGTAGTTAGGCTTCAAAGACCAATCGAAGAGCGTCTACGTCATCTGGGAATGAATAAATGTTGGAATATAAGTGTAGACATAACAATTTTTAGCTAATTTAGAAGTGATACATGTAAAATAATACGCTAGACATTAATTTAAAATTTCTATTTGTTTCTTGAAAATTTATTAAATTTAATTCCAAAAGATAAATAGTTAATTTTAATCAATACTCTAGTATTTATTTTATACTCAAATCAAATATTGATAAGTGTCAAATATGAAGTGTCTATGTCTATAGACCAATCAAATCAAATATATTTGATATTATCTATTGATATCTTATATTATTTCTTGATATCTGATATTATCTCTTGATATTTGATATTATCTTATCAAAGAGATAATCATCAAAGAAGTTTTATCAATCTGGAAGTCTTCCATCAAAAATCTATATAAAGGGGGTGATCAAAGCTCATTCAACACACAACACAAATTCCAGCAATCGAGAGGAGCTTTGAAGTTGCCCAGCAATTCTTTCAATTAAATTCAAGGAGATCCACAATGTTCAAGGCGTTCTTCGCAGAACTCATATATTTTGGCATTTGATTCGAGATCAATGTGTGATGCCCTTGGATTGACATTATTTTTATTCAAATCAAATTTAAGGAGATCCACGACATTCAAGGTATTCTTTGCTGAGCTCATTAAGTTCAAGATCATATTTGGAAAGGAAGAATCAGATGATTAAATTAGAGATTGAATCAACTGTTGATTGATAAGTTTTAATTTCATTTTATTTGTATGATTTTTCTTGTATTGTAATTTTAATTTTACAGGTAAAGAAATTTGTGCTTACAAATTTTGGCAGACCCAATGGGACTATCTCTCATCTCTTTCCTTCATCAAGATTGAATTGAAAATAGTCGCCAACAAGATTGTCGCATTGAAAATTATTACATCAAATTCCTCAAGTGTTGGAGCAAAAAGTGTTGGTGTCATCACAGGAAGTATATCTAAGAAGTTGCAATCATCTTCGAAGGTGGCTCCTTCGCTTGCTATGTGTTGCCGCATTTTATTGATATGAATGAAGATGGTGGAGACTCGAAGGAAGAATCCGCATCATCCATTCTCCACTCAACATCAAATTCCTCAAGCATGGCGGCAGTGATGGTGACAAGTGCTACAACTTTGGAGGAACAAATTACAAATTTGATGAGGGCAATTACAAGACTCACAAAGAATGTTCAAGAACGAAACTTTCAAATCTCTAAATTGATAAGTAAAGTGGACAATCTTGATGCCAATTCCATGGTAGAAAAACAAATTGAGGCCTAGACAAAGGCGAAATATCTACACGAAAACAACTAACCAAAACTAAAGAGATTGCAACAAAAGAACTACAAGCTTCCACTAACGGACTAATTCCCATTGACCCATTAAAGGAGTTTATCATGGAGACTATCAAAGAGAATCTTGATGGAAGTTTTAAGTCGTCTATGACCTACTCCAAACCATATACTCAAAGGATTGACAACTTGAAGATGCCAATTGGTTATCAGCCCCCAAAGTTTCAGCAATTTAATGGCAAAGGCAACCCAAAGCAGCATGTGGCTCATTTCATTGAGACTTCTAATAATGTTGGGACATATAGAGATCATCTAATCAAGCAATTTGTTTGATCATTAAAGGATGATGCTTTGGATTGGTGGATTGACCTAGAGGCAAGCTCCATTGATAGTTGGGGGCAACTGGAATAAAAGTTCCTCAATCATTTCTACAGCACTCGAAGGAGAGTCAGCATGATTGAACTCACAAACTCTTGCCAGTGGAAAAAAAAACCTATCATTGACTACATCAATCTTTGGAGAAATGTAGTCAATCTTTGGAGAAATTTGCGTCATAACTGCAAGAATCAATTGTTGGAGGCTTCAGCAATTGAGATGTGTATCCAAGGAATGCATTGGAGTCTTTGCTACATACTTTAAGGTAGGGATGGCAATGGGTCCGGGTAAACCGGGGACCCGCCTCAGATGGGGCGCGTTTGGGGTGAAAAAAATGGGGATGGGGCGGGTAGCGGGTCTTGATTATCAAGACCCGCCGGGTCCAGGGCGGGTTACGGGTTTTGGTGGACCCACCCCGGTCCCTCCCTATGTTATATATAACATATATATTTATATTATATATAACATATATATTATATATATAAGTATAAGTATTTATTAGGTTATAATACTATATTAGAAAATTAGGACTTCTTTTTTTTTTTAACTTGTTTCAATTTTATTCTTTCAAACCCGATATTCACCATAGCAAAATCTGTATATTCAAGTGATTATGAAGAAAAGAAGGTAAAATATATATACACAAAAATACAAAAAAATACAACCAAAAAACCCCGGTTAGGCGGGTCCAACCTGCTAGGTCCGGGGCCAAATGGAAGGCGGGGCAGGGCGGGTCCTGGGTCTTTCAATTTCCAGGCGGGGTGGGTCCTGGGTCCTGCCAAACCGGCTCGTTGCCATCCCTACTTTAAGGAATTAAACCAAAAACTTTCGTAGATTTGGCATCTCGTGCACATAGTATTTAAATGAGCATGAATTTTGATTAACAAGAAGACTCAAGTAATGTTGCTGATGATGAAGATGTTGGGGACAATTAATTTTCATCTTCAAATCACAAATGCTCATCAATAAGAATCTAAATTGTCTATAATACTCCCAAATAAAAGTATAAACTATCTAAAATTCTCAAGTCCCCAAGTATCTGAATTCAAATTTCCAAAATTTCAAGTTTTCAAATAAATGAATATAGTATTCAAGTCTCCAAATCTGCGACTCAATTCTCCAAGTCTTTTAAGTTTAAGACTCAAGTCTCCAAATCTTCAAGGCAAAGGCTTAAGTCCAAGACTCAAATTTTTAAGTCTCAAAGTCCAAGACTCAAATTTTTAAGTCTTTAAATCAAATATTCAAATCTTCCAGTTTCAAGTCTAAAGCTTAAGTTTTCAAATTCCAAATGCTCCTTGATAAGAGTCTAAATTGTCAATAATGCTCCTAAATATGAGTATAAACTATCTAAAATTCTCAAGTTAAAGTCTTCCCATGTGCTCCTTTATAAGAGCTTAAACTGTCAATAAGGCTTCTAGATTCGAGCATAAACTATCTAAATATTCAAAGTCTACCCATGTGCTCCTTGATAAGAGTTTAAACTATCAAATTTTTTATGAGAATAAATTAGTCAATTTTGTCCTTTATAATTTTTTTAGAACCTCAAGTTAAAAAGTAATTTAGTACATTCTCACATAACGTAAGCTGAAGCATAAATTTTTTTACAGAATCTTTTCTTTCACTTTTTAAACTACTTTCCTCACTTTTCAAGTAATCATCACTTTTTACTGTTTTCCTTCATCACTATAATTAATCACTTTTGTAACAATAAAATTTCTTACGAATACCATGCAGTCAATAGGATTGTCAATCATCGAATTTTAATTTGAATTCAATTTGAATTTGATTTGAAGTTTATGATTTTTATTTGATTAAAATATCATATGAATTATATCTAATTATAAATATTCGTAATTTAAAATAAGTTGATCGAATATGAAATTAACCAATATGATTCGTTAAAGATCTGAATCCAAACTTTAATATTCTTTTATTAAATTAATACCCATATATAATTGATATGGGATGGCCCAAGCGCCTAGGCCCAAACCAAGTTAGCTTAGAGACGCACCACTTGGCCCAACCAGGCGCCCAAGGCCCATATGCTTCGTCGACCTCACTCGGCCATTGGGAGGTCGAGACAGTATAGTACTCGGCCACCGCATTAAATGCACTGACGGGCGTCACGCCTCCGCATTAAGGGCGCATGCAATCCCCTCACTGCCTGACACAGCAGGCACCGCTACAGTGTACTATCATGTTCTTGAAACCTAGAAGGACAGTTAGCTGGAGATATACAAGTCAGGGAAATGACTAATTGTCCCTGGCGTAAGGCTGAGGGCCCCTGGGGGTACCAGGGGCATGCCAGACATTTCCTCGAAGGGAGAAGGATATAAATACCATCATTCCAGTCTTCTAGAGGTACGCACTCACATATATTCAAAACCCTTACTCCGCTGCTCGATATTTCTAGTCGATCGTTACTGACTTGAGCATCGGAGGGCCTAAACCGAGGGCTCCTCGACTAGCCTAACGTTTGCTATGATTGTAGGATTCATCCCACCTAAACAAGGATCCCGACCATCCAGGTCGAGTCTCACCTGAATCCGTAGTTGGACCCACATCCGACGAATCGAACCCTCATCAATAATATTAATAAAGATTTTAAAATAAAATTTATATATTATATTGACCTAATATCTGTATTATAATATTAATATTAAGTATTTAGCCTAAAAAAAAAGAGGAATACTGACAAAATGTCAAATATAATAATGTATAGTTCATTTATGCATTAATATAATGAGGTTTAGTATTTAAATATTTAACTTTTGGATTAATATATAATAAAAATTTATTACAAATTCAAATATAACATAAATTTACTTTATAAATACAATATTTTTATACAATTTAAAATTAAAAAAGAAAAAAATATTAAATCGGGTCGAATTTTTTACCAGATTTCATATGTCTGTCAGATTCGAATATGGCACTAACTAATAAAGATTCTATAGAATATCAAGTCGAATTCGAATAAGAATTTTGATAATCGAATTCAAATTCTGATTCACATTCGAATATAATTGATTCGATTCAAATCCGATCAATCGATAGTCCTACCCTGCATAGTGTCACTTAATGGATTGTCAAATTATTCCAATATTGGACTTGGAGGGTTAAGTAGTCAAGTTTGGATCGTCTCTTGAAATTGGGCCTTTTGGCTCATTAAATTGAAGCCCTTTCCACATTTGTAAAACCTTCAATTTTATTGGAACACCAAGTTGGAGAGGTGTTTGGAGTTTGCATTGTCAAACAGTCATTGGGCTCTAATAAATTAGAAAAAATGTAAAAGAGAATATACTTGGAAGATGTCTTTAGAATTGAAAGATAAGAGTAATTTACATCCCGTTTGGTTTTGTTTTTTGGGACTGTTTTAAAAATAGAGAACTCTCAATTTTTCTCTCATTTTTACATATATTTTTATTCTGAAAATATTTTTTCAAATACATTTTTACACTCCTTCTATTTTCACACTTTATCTTCTCATATTCTTATTTGCATAATTTTTAATACAAAAATATAATAATATCTAAATACAACTTATTTTTAACCATATATAATTATTTTATTTTAAATAAAATATTTAAATAATATTTTATTTTCAAACTCATATTTATAATTAATTTTTTACTATTATTTTTATCAAAAAATAAAAATACCATTAGAAAACAAAATCAAACATGATCTAGAAATTTGGGTAATGACATGAGGAGGATGGATAGATCAGTGGGGTACGACAATGACATGACACTTGACAGGTTAGTACACGGCTACAGCCCTAAATTAATTAATATTAAAATAGAATAATTTGAGTACGTGGAGGCGGAGTAATTGTACGACGCTGCCTAGGTAGTCACTCACCAACTCGCCCCCGCCCCGCACCCCAATCTAATATTATACTGTACTGTCCATCCATCCATCCATTGGGTAACGCATTTTAACAATATATTTGCTTTCGTCTTTCTTCGAGATCAACATCATAAATATCACTCTCATTATATATATATATATATTATAATTTTCAACAACTCTTAAAAATTAATATGAGTCAATAATTTTAGATAAATACCCATACAACTCGGCATTGTCGACTTCATCCTACAATCGAGTGATTCAATACGTGGTTTCATATATTTCACAAAATTATGTAATTTTACATTAAAGATTGAAATTGGAAGTAAATTTTTTTAGTTTGTTTAGATTCAAATTTTTGAAAAATTGTATGACTTTAATATCAACATGACAAATATGAAAATTATTAAACATAAATCATAAAATTACCTCCACTTCTATTATATATTTACTTTCATCAAGAGGGTGTTTAGCTAAATTTATTTTAAATATATTGTAAGTTTTCATATCTTATAAGATACTTTTTGAGTTTAAGGATATTAGATCTTTTTAATAAAATAAATTATTAAAGTATTTGAATAAATTAAGATTTTGGTGCTTTTAAAATATTAGCAATAATAATTTTGTAAGTAAAATTATTAAAATTAAAGTGGCTTCTTAAAATTTTGAAATTGAATTATGATCTCTTTATTTTTTCTAAAAGAACTTATAAGATTTTAATATCGTTTTTAGAGTTTGTTTGCTTGTCATGATTGTGTAGGATAAATGTATAATCCAGTATAATTAAATATTTGGTTGTTACATTTAAAGTTCATGATTTATAAAAAATTCGGTATTTTATCCTCAAGTATTGGAATTATGTATCCCATCTCCTTGGTATGATTAATAATCTTTGGATTAGAAACATTAGGATTAATATACCAAATATAAACTTAATTAAAATATATATATATCATCAAAAATTAATTTATATAATTGAATTTTTAAGAAAATATTAAATCATTTGCACAACCAAACTTATTTTTATAAGATTTTTTATACAATATTTATCTTAAAGACAAATTTTTTATAAGAAATCATTTCTTCCATGATAGTATATATGATTCTATAACTATTTTTTTTTCCTATAAACTGAAAAATGAATAATAATTTTCAAATATAATTTTATACTTAATGTGAATTTAGTTTTGTAAAATTATAAACTAATATCCATAAACATATTAAATATGAGATAGTTTAACTTGCAAAATAAGTGTATGGTTTCATAAAATTTGAAAGCTAATCAGTTTTTTCAACAAAAAAAAAAAAAAAAAAAACCTCTTTCTAGGTAATAGTGAATTATAAACTATTTGAATAAAAAATAAAAATAGAGACTTAATAACTACAATGCTACATATATTTAAACTAGTATGTGCTCGATGCGATGCACCAAAAAGAATTTTAACATTGAAATAATTTATTTTTGTGATAATATTTATTTTACTTCATTTGATTAAATATGAATCGTAATAATTTTTAGTATTTAAAAAAACAAAGTATATTACTAATTAAATAAAATAATATGAATATTTTCAATTTAAACATATTATGTTTGAAGATAATTTGTACTTGAATAAGTTGCTGAATATGAAGAATAGCTAACTCTAAATTTATAAATTATAAAAAAAAAAAATTTAATGATAACATTTAAAAATAAATAAATGAAGAATTAAGAAAATAAAAGTAGAACAGAATATTTAACTAAATATGCTTTTTAAATTAGATATATATTTATATATACATACTTTGATATGATAAGTAAGCAAATAATTTTTTAAAATATAATTTTTTTTATATGATTTCTTAATGACGTGAAAGTTACGATTACAATTTTCATTGCATTGAGATTTTTTAATGTTAAGTGCTTTTTGTTAGAATAAATATGTAAACCTCTATGATAAGGGTTTGGATTGTTTGCTGAGTTAACTGGGTAGGAATATAATCCGCTCAACCTAAGTCTGATCGATCTCACTATAGTTGAGGGTTTGGGAACGAGTCCTACAATCACAAGTAAACGTCAGGCTCATTGAGAGGGCCCTCGACTAAGGTACTCCGACATGCAAATTAGTGTTATGATCAAACAGGAAACTCGAACAGCAGAGTGAGGGTTTAAGAAAGAATAATGGCATATCTTGTGAGAAGCTAGCAATGGAGTATATATAGTCTTCTCCAGGTGATCAATATGTCCATGATGCCCTTAGTATGTGTGAAAGGTTCTTGCCCTTGCATGGAGAGCTTTAAGTTATCTCAAATGTTGGTACTGTTCAAGGTGGCCTCATCTCCAGCTTTTAGGGACAGAGTAGTACACCAATGTCGCGCCCCTTCCTTGGCACGGCAGTAAAGGTGGTACTAGAGTGGCACACGCTATTAGGCGGAGGTTTGCCACCTATTAGGGCATTAAATGCGGCAGGAAAAAGGTTATGTAGTCAGTCGGCCAACCTGGTCGACTTGAGAGAGATCGACCACCGAGCTGATTCTGGATACCCTGGTAGGCAAGTAGGCACGGTAGTCAATCAGGATTGTCGATATGGTTGACCTGCTTTGGGCGAGACCGAACGTCGATATGATTGATCTTACGGATGGGCCTCAAGGAAGGAACAGGCTTAGCAATGTATTCTTGGGTCGATAGTCCTTGGGCTGGGCCCATTAGGCTACCCCATTTCATAAGGTCGATAGCCCTTAGGCTGGGCCCATTAGGCTACCCCATTTCATAAGGTTGATAGCCTTTGGGCTAAGGTTGTGATTGAAAGTATCGACAAGCGGGAAACGGGAGTAGTTTCAATACATAGAAATGGTTGGATCAGTCAACCAGAGGAAGGAGGACTCGACTAGGGTTTAGCACATTTAATGCAGTGGTTACCTAGTGTTAGACGGAGCGCTAAACGGTGGTTATGTCATTATTGCAGTCGCTTCAAGTTCCGCGCGCAATGCCCTATAAATAAGCCCGATAAGAAGTCACATTTTTAGTTTTATAGCATTGCATGAGGTTGAGTCAAGCATTCACTGAGTTCTACATTACATCTTTTGGACAATCTATCAAGTCAGTATTTCTGGTTCCTCAAAGTGCGTTTATTATACCCTGCTTTCAAAGTCTATTTTGCATTAAAATATGTTGAGAGTTTTTGAGGATGATGAGGGGAGTTAGGGGAGCGACAGTGAGGCCACGAGGTTGGATAAGGTTCCGACCAGCAGTAAAGAGGCGTCAAATAATAGTTCTATTCAGCCTCGAGCAGTGAGCGTGTTAACATTGGGGCTAGGCCGATGGAACCCCTGATTTCTCGTGGTCGATTGTTCACCCCTCGCCCCTACAACGAGATTAGGCCAAAAGTGGGGGAGGTCGACTTGACTATTCTTAAGCAATTATACCATGTCCTCGAAGAGTATGATTTGATCGCTCTGGGGCCTGAGGGTAGAATGGACCAACCTCATGAACGGTGCATCGCAGTGTTCGAAGATGATCTTAGGTGTGGTCTTAGGTTTCCTTTAGCCAACATCATCGTTGACTTGTTACGGGGTTTGCAGGTCTGTATTACTCAACTACTTCCTAACTGCTTCTCCACCCTATATAGTTTTGCTGTCTTAATGCATATTCAGAACCAGCCCCCTACCTTCGCCAACTTTAGCAACCTCTTTCATCTCCCCATGTCCAGTAAGTTGGGGAGTAGCGAAGATTCAGGGTTCTATTATTTGATAGCCCGCCCTCGTTGAAAATTCTTTATAACCCCAACCCTTTCGTTCGGCTCAAAGTGAAAACTAAGTTTTTTTATGTTCAATCTCCAGGGGGTTGGGCTTTAATATCCCTAGGGGTTAAATGAGGGGGCACGACGAAATGCTAGGGAACCAAACCCCGACCTGGCTAAATACTTTTATGAGGGATCTGGTCGAGTTTGGTCAGATGGAGGCATCTGGTTTTATCAAGGAGAGAAATCTCGTGCTGGCGGGCTTGTCGCCGGCCCAACTCGACTTGCTCGCGGATGCTCGATTAGGTAGATACTTATATGAACTTTGTTTACTGCTATGCATACATTTTTAGGGTCGAATCTCATGTATTTTTCGCTTTGTCCTCCCACAGATCAAGAAGATATCATGAATCAGGCACATCTTCAAGCTATTGCTCGCGCTGAGAAGAATAGAGATAACCACGAGCGGCGCAGATGCTCGGGCTCGATAAGAGGCCCAACGAGAATCGACTGCTGAATCATTGATCGTCGCTATACCTATCGCCGACGCTGCATCGTCTCCCAGCTGTAGTTCGGCTGGTCGAGGTAAGAGGCCTGTTGCAGCATAGGGTGGGCCTACGCCGAAGAAGATTGATCAGGGCAAGGCTAAAACCCGGGTTGCAATAGGGTTTGACTTGTTCGGGCATCGTGATGACAGGGTGCTGTTCAACTTGACGAACTTGCCGTCTCCTCACTTTGGGACCGAGCTGGGGGTCCACAACTCAATGTCAGTGATGATGGCCCCTGCTGATGAAAGTTTTGATGGTTGGTCTATTCGCTTCGGATTAGCACAAGATGATGGAGAAAAGCCAGGGTGCTGTGATGAAAGCCTTGGCGTACCACACCAACATGGTAAGATTTTGGTCGAGTTGTGCATGACATTTTGCTGTTGTAAGTGTTTCCATTGTTCCGGATTACCCTCGACCAGGCAGACCAACTGCAGGCGGAGTACAAGGATATGGAAACAACTAAGGTGGCGCTCGAATCCGCCTAGATGGAGGTCGAGCAATTGACTAAACAGCTCGAGGAGGTGAATTCACAACTTGCAATGAAAGATGCCGAGCTGGTGATTGCGGTGACAGTGAGGAGCGCAGCTGATGAGCTTCTGAAGAAGGTGCAGGTGGACGCACAGTCTTACTACTAGGAGTGTTCAAATCTAATCCAATCCAATCCAAAAAAAATCGACGAACCAATCCAAAAAATCAGAAATCGATCAAAATCGAACTTTTTTGGATTGAATTGGATTTGTTTTCTTAAAACCGATTGGATTGGATAGATTTTCAATTTTAATCTAAAAAATTGATCCAATCCAAACCAAACCGAAATTTATATACTAATAATATAAAAAATATATATCTTAATTGTAAAATACACAAATAAATTAAAATAAACTAAACTTAGAATTTTTTCACTTTCAAAAATCAAATATATATGGATAATTATTGTGGACTTATAACTTTATAGTTGCGTGTTCTTACATAATTTAACTTAATTCCACAAGATAATATGATAGCTAAATAAATTTTACAAATTGATTGATTAAATTAGTTTAATTATCAATAGTAATTTGTTAAATATTTTAATTAAAAATTTAAATTGAAAAATCAATTTAACCGATCCAATCCAAATTGATTTAAAATAGATTGGATTGGATTGGATTTACAATAAAAGTCCAATCGATCCAATATACATTATATAGTTTGGATCGGTTGGCTTTTTGCTCCAAAATCGATCTAAATTGAACCGCGAACACCCCTAGCTATTATAACAATGGCCGTGCACATAGGTATTAGGCCGCTTTGTAGTTTGCTCGTTGGGAGTTTAGGTGAGTGCTGCCAAATGTTCGACGGGAGACAGTGCAATAGTTCATGCTAACCTCGGCCTTCATAGATGCTTGCATCATCTATTCAATCGACGATGCTAAAGATGCATTTGATAAGGCCGTTTGGCAGCTCGAGTACTTGGGGTACAACATCAGTGCCGAGGATAAAGAGTGCTTGAATTACACTCTCGACGACTAGCTCTATATGCACCCTTAGGAGGGCGCACCTGCTGATGAGGCTGCTGCTGGAGTTGCATCCGCTCCTGCTCCTACACCTGTACCTATTTCTCATCCTGCTATTCCCGAGCACCAGGCTCGCATCGAGGCGGTGACCACAGAGTTTGACTTTACCAATAACTTCGCATTTGACATGAGAGATGGCAAGGTGAATGCGGCCCACTAATTTTCACCCGATGAGCATCCATTTTTTGTGGAAGAAGTGGGCCCATCTCAACTTCCTAGACAAAATGAAGAGGTGGGCCCTTGAGATGAAGGAGAGGGGTCGAACCAAGTTTGAGATCGAGCTGACTTTGTTCGAGGATGTATGCATGCATTTCTTTCTTTTTTTTCATAATTTGGAAATGCTAAGTGTAATTGGAACTTTTCTATATTAATGAAATATGTTATTTTTCTTATCGACGTGCATTAGAATTTAGTTCCCATTGTTTTTGTTTTTACGCTTGTCCAACATTGGTCACTAATGAGCGATACTTGCCTAGTTTCACTTTTTTGGTAGTGTACGAGTTTTTGATCGATTAACAATCATCTCGTGACCCTATGCATAACAATTCGTGTAGTTTAGCCTTAATAGTTTTGTCTGGTTGATTTAAAATTTGCACAAATTAATCTTGGGTAATGTGAATGTTGCGCTGGACTGTGGGGCCAAGTCTTTAATTATTGCTTTGTCGTAAGACTTTGATATCGATTGTGGTCTACACATTGAGCAGCTTAGGTCGAAAAGTCGTGGCTTAATGCCTGGAGCCATCAGGTGGTCAACTGTATATGGTTAAGCCGTTTTATTGGGGGCTGAAAAACCTTTATTTGGCAGGTAGAGGCCGCTGCGCGGTCGACCATAAGTGGTCTACTTGTTTAAGAAATTAGGCCGGAAAGCCTTGGCTTGGTGGCTTGAAGCCACTAGGTGGGTGACTGTGAGGTCGACTGCTAACGGTTAAGTCATTTGGTTGGGGGTTGGAAAACCCTTATCATGCTGTTCGATGCCACTTTTTGATCGGTTATATCATATGAATATGTTGTTAAATAAAATGCTTGGGAGCTTTATTAATACAAGACTATATAACGAGTTTCATACATAGAGACCTCGACTCTTTTGAAGATGAGGTCGCCGACTTTAAAATTTTGTGGTCGAATCCCCTTGTTATAGTACTCTGCCATCTTCGACTGGTATCTTTGCATTGTAGAGTAAGCTTGTTGCGGCAACTCTTTGATGGTTCAAGGTTGAGTTTCCTTTTTGAGGAGTTCGTGATTGGGTTAAAGTGTATCACTCGAGATGTGTGCTATATCAGTTTGGTCAGGATTACTACTTTTGATCCGTAGACAAGACTGTAAGGGCTGTGGCCTATTGCTGTTCGTAGGGTTGTCCTGTACGCCCATAGTACACCTGGGAGGTTGTCTGCACAGATCGCTCCAGTCCCTGTTATCCTTGCTTTAAGGTGATCGAGCACCATTCTGTTTGTTACTTCGGTCTGGCCATTAGCTTGGGGGTTCCCCACCAAGGTAAAGTGCTGCGAATTCCTAGGCTTTCGCACCAGTTCCTTGTGCTTCTGCTTTGGAATTGCGTCCCGTTATCCGATATAAGGACTTTAGGAAGGCCAAAGCGACAAATGATATTTTTTTCATATGAAGCTCTTGATGGCGGCATCGGTTATCTTAGGGACTACTTCTGCTTCAACCCACTTGGTAAAATATTCGACTGCCACGATGATGAATTTCCTTTGGCCTATCGTTTTTGAGAGAGAACCAACAATGTCGATTCCCCATTGGTCGAATGGCTAAGTGACCTATACATTTAACATTACTGCCGTGGGTTGGTGAGATATGTTCGAATAAACCTGGCAGGATGGGCACCGTTTGGTGAAATCGACAACGTCCTTGAGCAAAGTGGGCTAGAAATATCCATCTCGGATGGATCTTATGGGCTAGGGTTCGGCCTTTGGAGTGATTACCGCAAATGCCTGCATGAACCTCGTGCAAAACATCTCGGGCTTCATTAAAATTTAAACATCTCAATGGTAGGCCTGAGATTGACCTCCTATACAGTTGTCCATGTTCGTCGAGGGTGAATTTGGCTGCTTGGCCTTTGAGTCAACGTGCCTCGCCCTTGTCCTCAGGGACTATTCCTTGTCTGAGGATGAGTTTGATTGCGTCTTGCCAAGAGGGGTTTACTTCTTCGACACTCCCCACTAAGTCCTGGTTGGAACAACTTATTTCTAATTTGTGTGCGACCAAGAACATAATTATTCTATCTCTAGTCGCTTCAGTCGAGCTGGCAAACTTAGATAGGGCGTCTACTCTTTTATTTTCTGATTGAGGTACTTGGTTCAAAGTGAACTTCCTGAATTGCTGGCGCAACCTTTTCACCTCGGCCGGAGACTTGGTCATTGTAGCTTCTTTGGCTCTGAAATTGCCCTCGACCTGTCGGCGACTAACTGAGAATTAATAATTTCCTTAAGCTGCTCGACTCCTCAGTCCACTGCCATCCTCATACCTGCGATAAGGGCCTCATACTCCGCTTCATTATTCGTTACTGGGTAATCGAGCCTAATAGCAAAATCATACTCCTTTGCGAGTGGGGAACGAAGTGAAACTCCTATTCCCCTTCCCGCAGAGGTTGCCGAGCCATCAACATGTAGTGTCAAAGTGAGGGAGCTATGGTCGGAATGCTCTGGTAGGTCAAATGTTTTGGCGATGAAATCTGCTAACACCTGCGCTTTTATAGCTATTCGGGGCTGAAAATTGATGTCAAACTTGCCCAGCTCAATCGCCCATTTGGTCAGTCTTCAAAATGTGTCTAGTTTAGATAGCACCTGCTTTAGTGGCTGGTTTGTCAATACTGTGATGGAATGTGATTGGAAATAAGGCCTCAACTTCCTAACCGTTGTGACCAGGGCAAGTGCGAACTTCTCGATCTCAAGGTAATTGTGTTATGGGCCCTGTAATGATTTGTTGCAGTAGTAGATAGGTTGGTGTGTCCCATCTCTCATCGAAACTAAATTCAAGCTGATTGAAGCCAATGATACTGCTAAGTATAGGTATAAAGTTTCCCCCAGATCGACTTTGGCTAGCATGGGCATCGAGGAGAGGTATTGTTTTAGTTCAGCAAGAGCTTGGTTGCTCTATTCTGACCATTGGAAACCTGACTTTTTGTCGTTTCTGAGAATTTTGAAGAATGGTAAGCTCTTGTCGGCTAACTGGGCGATGAACCTCCCGAGGGCAATGATTCATCTGACCAACCATTGTACATCCCTAATTGTTTGAGGGTGTTCAATGTCCAAGATTGCTTGAATTTTCTGAGGGTTTGCCTCGTTGCCCCTTTGGCTGACCATGTACCCTAAGAATTTACCTCCCCGAACTCCAAAAGTACATTTGTTGGGGTTAAGCTTCATGAAAAATGCACAGAGTATAGAGAATGTGTGGTCGAGATCGACCGGATGTTTCTCCACTTTTTATGTTTTAACAATCATGTCGTCGACGTATACTTCCATTGATTTCCCGATCTCATTTTTGAACATAAAGTTTACTAGTCTTTGATAGGTTTCTCCTGCGTTTGTAAGCCCAAAAGGCATGACCAGGAAATAGTAGACCCCATTAGGTACGACGAAAGACCTCTTGTCTCTGTCCTTGGGTGCCATGAATATTTGGTAGTATCCTTGGAATGCATCCATCATGCTTAACAGTTCACAGTCAGCAGTAGAATCGACTAGCACGTCTATGCGAGGCAGGGGGTAAGGTGCTAGTCTATACGAGGCAGGGGGTAAGGTGCTAGTCTATGCGAGGCAGGGGGTAAGGATCTTTAGGGCAAGCTTTATTGAGATCAGTGAAATCGTTACACATGCGCCACTTTCCTTCATTTTTGGGGACCAAAACTATATTACAAAGCTAACTAGGGTATTGAATTTCTACAATATATAATGCTTCCAATATCTTGTTGACTTCGTCTTCGATAACTTGGCTTCTTTCAACGTTGAACGTCCTAGTCTTCTGCTTCACGGGTTTGTATGAGGGGTCCACACTGAGCCTGTGAACAATGACACTGGGGTCGATTTTTTGTATGTCGGAGGCCTTCCATGCGAATACGTCGATATTCTTGTGAAAGAAGTCGACCATAAGGCATTCTATGTGGTCGCCCATATCGCTTTTGATCCGAGTGGTCTTACAAGGGTTCCCAAGTTCGAGCTCAATGGTCTTCAACTCGCCCACAGGTTCGAGCCTAGTGTCTTCGAGTTTGCGCTTTTTTGACCTGTTGTTCCTCCTCAGGTTTCGCTACTGAGGTATCCCAAAGGGGTTTACTTTGGGTCAAGTCTTCTACTTCGTAGCCTCAATCGAAATGTGGTAGCATCGCCATGCCTCCTTAACGTTACACAGGAGCTCCTCCGTGCCTGCAGGGGTTGGGAACTTCACCTTCATATGATAGGTTGAAACTACCGCTCAAAAATTGTTCAAAATTGTTCGACCAACGACAACATTGCATACAAATGGTGCGTCGACGACTAGGTAGTTAACCATGAGGGTTCTCCTTCTCGAAGCTTCTCCGAATGAAGTGGAGAGGCTGATAGACCCTTCTAGTATAATTTTTGTTCCGCTAAATCCGACTAGTGGTGTCCTAATGAGCTCAAACTTGAGTTTTCCTAACTTCATCCTCTGCATGGTCGACAAAAAGATAAATTTTGTAGAGCTGCCATTGTCGATCATAATCTTTTGGACTTTAAAGTTTGCTATTTCGATAGACACGACCATGGGGCAGTCTAGCTAGCTATCCATTCCTTGACCTTTAATGTGTGAAAGGTCGTCCTCTGAGAAAGAAATTGGTTCTGCGCTCGTGGTTAGTTGGAACACTATTTCGACCGTCGAAGATTTAGTCGACTCTAGCTTTCTTTGGTTCTGCCTCGTGGCCGACTTGGGAGTCCCACCCTGTGGGACCTCCAGCTATGGTGTCGATGACCCCTCTAATTGGTGGGTGGGGATCGTGGGCGGGTTTCTTTCCTCGGTCTTCTTTGTTGGAATAGTGCCCAGCAAGCCAATTAGATTGGCCTTGTAAACTATTTCATTGTAAGACAATCTTGATTGAATGATATTCATCATATGGCCATCTTCATCATATGCTCTTCATTTACTTCACTGGCATTTGGATGAAGCCCTTAGATCACACAATATTATGGGACTTGGTTTGGTGACCATGGAATAAGTCTCACACGGTCGTGATCTTAAACCTTCCAAGTCATAGGATCTTAAGAGAACAAGGGCATCTAAGATCCGGATAGACTTGCACTAATGATGCATAATCCAAGAGTTGGATATTATTTCATTCCATGAGTAACTGTATGAGATACGGGTGCATGTTAGTGGGTGCTTGGTAGGGAACAAGGCACTGAAGACCTGCCTGGAGAATCCACCAGATAGCCCAAGTGGCAAGTCGGTAGTGGCAAGTTCTCCCGCTTACGCTAGTGTATATCATTAGTCCTTTGACCTGAGGATCCATGGTAACCTTGTATCCGGTCCTCATGCTTTGACTCTTCCTTGATCACTTAGCGGGTCTTCCGGGTTGAGATTGGGTATGAGCTACTTGGCATGGAGGTTTGTGAGATCCAAGATGGAATCCGAGTCTTCGCTTTGTGAAGGGCGAGTGCATCTCCTATGTGTTCTATAATGATCGATTCCAAGAAATCCTTGCGCAAGGTGATGTGATAATTTGGAAAGGCGTTTCCAAAGATGAGGTCACAAAGGGAATTGAACATTAAGAATAGAAATATAGAATCGAGGCTATTAGGGAGCCGACTAATATCTTGCCCTGGGCCTCTTTCGGGAGATAAGAGACGAAATGACCGTATTTGCATGGTATGCGTAATGCTAGAATGGTTCTTCAAGAGCATTAATTTCAGCCAATTAGTTTGGCTCCATGGGCTTGAGGTTGGACAACGACCATGGAGATTGGATACTCTTCAATTAATGAGATTAATCGAAACGAGTCGCTCAGTTTAAAGGAGTTTAAACTAATATGAATATTTGATATTCCAAAAGTCATAAGGAGTTGTGAGCTCATGTCCAATGAATGGTAGAACCTAATGGATCATACACAAAAGCCAATGACATGGTCAATTGAAGGAAGTAGAGTTTTCTAAGAGTTAGAAAATTCATTAACGTTTTGGAGGAGGCAAAATTGTAGTCATTTTGACTTGATCAATTTAAATGTTAAATTGATCAAATTAATTTAAGAGTTAAATTAAGATCAATTAATTAACCTTTAATTAATTGATGTCACATGACTATCAATTGGTCAAAATTAATTTAAGGGTTAAATTGATTTTGACTAGCTTAAATGTTAAGCATTTTTTACTTAAGTCAAATTATTATTGGTTAAATTAAAGTTTTTAATTTAATTGAGTTGGAGGATTATTTTTGGGAGGATAATTAAGTGAACGGTTCATTTAACGTGAATTGGAATTTAATTGCAAGACATTTCATAAGACGAAA
This sequence comes from Jacaranda mimosifolia, assembly GCA_018894105.1. Taxonomy (NCBI): domain Eukaryota; kingdom Viridiplantae; phylum Streptophyta; class Magnoliopsida; order Lamiales; family Bignoniaceae; genus Jacaranda; species Jacaranda mimosifolia. Next base: position 857,155 of record CM032131.1, on the reverse strand, counting down.
TTTGTGCTTCAATTAATATTCTTATTCACTAATTACTAGTTAGTGGCCACCTTGGCAATGACACTTGGCATCATCTCCTTGGGGATGTTTATGGACCACTCCTATATATAGATATAGGGGTGTGGCCGGCCAAGTGTGTAAGAGAGAGCAAATGTGTGCATGGCTAGTGTGATTTCTCCCATTATTTTGTGTAATGGGAATCTAATTTGTTAGCATCCTATTATTCTCTCCAACTTCCTCCCCCTCTTTCTTCCTAGCCTTCCTACACTCATTCTCTGTAGATATTCCAGCTATTCTGTAGAGAATAGGCCATAGATTTGGTGTGTGGACTTTTACATTAGAGGCCATCTAATTTGGTTGCTCTTGCTCTTGATTGGAGCAGTTTTCTAGCAGCCGGTTTTTGCTAGTTTTGGGAAGACCTCTGGTGTTCTGATTGGGCTGAATTTTATATTGAAGAATCTTCAAATGGTTGAGGAGTTCCTATAAAAATTTCAGCAAAAACGGAGTCCATCCAAGGAAAAATCGGTGGTGATCCTGCTGTGCCGGTGAAGAGATAGTTTGACGATTTTTAAGAGTTTTCTCTTGCTCTTCAATTTTCTATCATCACACATGTATTTTTTCCCTTTCTAAATCTAAATTCCATGTATGTCTTGATCCTGGGGGTGTTGTGTGGGCTAGTTTATTCAGTTTTATGTTAAAATATTTGTATCCTAGTGCCACACATACCTTTAAGTCATTCTTTTTCGAGTTGACCGATCGTTCTCTTTAGGGAGTTTGGTAGGTCGCCCTTAGTTCTTGCTTGGCGCTTTCATTGAAAAATTTCTTGAGATGGCCCTGCTTGATCAGCCTCTTGATCTCGTCGTGGAGGTTGAAGCAATCTTCTGTGTCGTGTCCTTTTTGCCAATGAAAATGGCAATATTTCTTAGACCTCTTCATCACTTCGATCTCGATTAGCTTCCTGGGTCTCTTCAAAAGGTTTTCATGCTTGAGAGCGAACAACACCTCTTTCCTTTAGAGGTTGAGTTGCGTGTACTCATGGAAATGTTTGATGGGAGATCGACGACCATCCTTTTGCTGGTAGTCGTCTCTCTCTTTTGCATTTTTCTTTTCGACCTCCGAGTAGCCATATTTTAGTTCGTTCACATCTTCTTACGTCATGTATCTCTCAGTGAGGTCGAGCAACTCCTCCATTGACCTTGGCCTTTCCCTTACCAATGCATTCGCACATTCCTTGTGGCGGAGTCTTAGGAAGAGCACATCAATCAAAAACTCATTTCGCAGACTGTCGATTTTTAGGACCTTTGTGTTGAATCTAGTAAAGAAATCACGAAGGAACTCCCCTTTGTTCCTTTTAACCATGTGCAGGTGAGTGTGGGGGAGTTTTGCTTTTCTCCAACTAGCGATTAGTGCAGAAATTTACCAAATAGTTGATCATAGGAGTAAATCGACACCAGTTCCAGCTTTACGAACCAATCCAATGCAAGGCCCTGGAGAGTAGTCATTAGCATTTTGGCATGGATGTACTCGTTGTGGCCATATAGTTGCATCTTATGCTCAAACTGGAGGAGATGCTCGTTTGGGTCCGACGAGCCGTCATATGAGGGTAAACTCGTGGGACCTTAGCGTCGACGGCTATCCGCTCCTCAATGATTTCTTGGACGAAGGGCAATTCCCTCTCCCATCGAGACCGGGGAACTCCCTCCTGGTAGTGATTTCTATCCATGTTCCTTCTGATATCTCCCTCAATCGCCTATTCAGCTGTTTTACCTTGTGGGAAACTTCTTCCCATTCTTCCTTATCGACCTGGCTGAGATTTCTGCTTGACGGTGGCCTGGCACGCTCGACCCGCTCATGCTGCGGGGCTTGATTGGGTAGGGCGCCATGATCAACAGAGTCCGCGACCTCTTCTCGGATGTATGGCCAGGGCTCTTCTCGTGGGAGGCGTCTCGGGTTGTTGTCGCATCAGGAAGAGTGTCGCTTGATCTCTTTGTGACCCCTTTCTTCCCTGTTAGGACTTTCCTCCAGTTGAGCAAGTTATGGAGTAGCACTAGCCGTTGGTCTAGGTTGAAGAGTACAGCAGTTTAGGGCAGCAGAGAGTTGCGTTAAAATTTGGGCCGATATCTGCTCGCTGATCAGCTGCATCAACTGCGCTATGGTCAAGGTGACCACCTGATCTGGTTGGGCATTGGGCCGGACCGCGCCCTGCTCCGCAGCATGCGTTTTTTCGCAGTGTTGAAGAGAAAGTGTTGGGGGACCTCCGATTTTATTCTCGTTCTGAGGTAGCTCGCCTAGTGTTCACCATTTTCTTGTATCAATTGCAAGCTTAGTGGCATCCCATAGACAGCGCCAAATGATAAGGGTTCGAATTATTTGCTGAGTTAACTGGGTAGTAATCTAATCCGTTCGACTTGAGTCTGATCGATCTCGCTATAGTTGAGGGTTTGGGAGTGAGTCCTGCAATCACAAGCAAACGTCAGGCTCATCGAGAGGGGCCTCGGCTAAGGTGCTTCCACGCTCAAGTTAGTGTTATGATCGGACAGAAAACTCGAGCAGCAGAATGAGGGTTCAAGAGAGAATAATGGCATACCTTATGAGAAACTGGCCATAGAGTATTTATAGCCTTTTCAGATGATCAATATGTCCATGATGCCCTTAGTATGCGTGAAAGGTTCTTGCCCTTGCATGGGGAGCTTTAGGTCATCTCACATGTTGGTACTATTCCAGGTAGCCTCATCTCTAGCTTTTAGGGATAGGGTAGTACACCAATGACGCGCTCCTTCTCTAGTACAGCAATAAAGGTGGTACTGGAGTGGCACGCGCCATTAATGCGGAGACCTACTGCCTGTCAGGGCATTAAATGCGGCAGGAAAAAGGTTCTATAGTCCTGGTCGACTTGAGAGAGATCAATCACCGAGTTGACTCTAGATGCGCCGGTAGGCAAGTAGGCATGGCAGTCGACCTAGATTGTCAATACGGTTGATCTACTCTGGGCAAGACCGGATTGTCAATATGGTCGACCTTACAGATGGGCCTCAAGGAAGGAACAAGCTTAGTGATGTACTCTTGGGTCGATAGCCCTTGGGCTGGGCCCATTGGGCCACACCATATCATGAGGTCGATAGCCTTTGGGCTGGGCTTATTGGGCCACCCCATATCACTCTTCATGCTCTATCTATGAAAATAACCAACATCATGTTATTATTTGATAAATAAATAACATGCAATTTTAATAAACTAAAATATCTCTTAATATTCTATATAAATATGATAAGTAAATTTTGTTTATATTTATTTATATATGTAGTTATTTTATTGTTTTTAAAATTATCAAACAACATATATTATATACATAAATAAAATAATAAGTAAATTTTAAATATTCAATTCAAGATAAAATATTACTCTCTCATATATAAGTTTCTTTAATAAATATATAAATATATACAAATAATTAAATGAATACGTACTTTCAGCCAAACTTTTTTGATCTGACATCATTAATTTATGTAAAAATGTTTTTTTATGAATTATTATAAGCAAAAAATATTAAAACAAAATAGGAGATATAATTATAAAATTGTTTAACTAAATATATTGAAAAATATAAAAATTGATATTATTTTCTATTTAAGTAATCATTTATCAAGATTTTGAAAATTTTCAATTATGTCAACTATATATATGTCCCATATAAAAGAACCTATCTCAAATAATTGAAAATGAGTTCTCTATTATCTTGCTAAAAAACTAAAATGATTTAAATTAATAATATAAAAATAAAGTTCAGAGTCTATAGTAGTTGTAGGAAGTAACTTTCTTATATTTGAAATATTCTTCAGATTCAATTATTTGTTTTATTCTATATGTGTAGTTTTATCTAAAAATATTTTACATATCTAAAAAATATTAAATTGAGCTCTTACATATTGGTTAATTTATAATCATTCATTTTTCAAACTTCTAGCTCTTTAATAAAGATTATGAAATATTATTAGATATATTTTGAATTTTGGATGAAAGAAAATTAGAGATAAGATACAATTATATCGGTTAGAAATAGTAATTAACAACTAATGAAATTTTTTTAAATTGAATTAAAATACTCGAAATTCTAACATTTGTCATTTGGCCAAAATTGCATAATTGTGGATACCACACCGTTGTCCTATATGTAATAGTATAGATGTAACACCCCAATTTTAGGATTATAAATTTAAGTCGATCAAATTAAATTAATAAAAGTTTAGGTAGAAATGTGGGAATTGAAGGATTTAATTGTAAATAAAGAAGGGGTTTGATTGTTTGAAATTATAAAGTTTAAGGGGTCAATGTGAGATAAATAAAAGCTTAAGGAATTTAAAATAAACCAGTTTGGACCTAATTGACTGGAATTAAGAAATAAAAGTTAGAGGACTTAATTGAAGGCAAAGGACAAAATTGAAGACGGTGAAAAACTTGAGGGGGTGTAAATGAAGTCGGTCAAGAGTCCTAGGGCCAAAATTGAAGAAGTTGAAAATATTATATAGATATATATATAGAATGAAGGACAGAATTTTGCCTATTTCTCAAAAATTACCCAAACTCTACCCCGGCGGCGAATCGCCAGAAAATGGTTGTAAAACCTGAAAGTAAAACCATAGGAAGCTAGCTTTTAGCTCAAGGATCAGTTTCATACCAAACTTAACCAAAAACACCAGTGGAATCGCTGGGGAATTGAACTCGACAGCGAGCTCGCGGCGGTGTTGGTGGTTCCGCCGCCTCCAACGGCAAAAACTAGATGGGAGTTACTGGGTTTTGGTCGCGAGCTCATGGGCTATCAAGAGGTGGTGTCAATTTGGGATTTTGACAGCAGGTGGCAGAGGAATTGACGTGGTGGCGTAACAACAATGAGTTAGGGTGCCGCGGTGGTTTTTGGTTAAATTGGATGGCCAAACGGTGGCCAATCGAGAGATTGCTTAAGGGGTTTTAATCGCCTCAATGAGGCGCACCTGATGGTGGTGGCAGTCTCCACCTCCGGTGGCGACGTGTGTGGTGGCTATAGGACAATCATCTCAGTTTGGGATTTTGGATTCGTCTAGACTAGTTCCGGCTTGAGATTGGATCTCGATTCAATCCAATTTTAGTGAATTTCATATTGAATATTTATTTGATTGATTTTTACAATTCTGATCAAATGTTCATCAAATTGGGAATATCAAATTGTAATTTGATTCGAATTAATAACGTAATGTTGTAAGTGTTAAGAATTAATTATATGATCTAAGCTTAGTAAGCCAATAAATGTTGATTTAAACATATGTCCATGGGCTTGACAAAATGACATGTCACTTTATGAAGAGTGATCGAGTTTGAGTTAAAGGAACAAGTTATGCAAATGTTAGAACAAGAATGAATGTTCCAACTTGGACCGAATTGACTCTTAAAACCTAACTAGTTTAGGAACCTGGATTCCTATTACTTGACTATAAAATAAGTGGAGTGCTAAATGGGGTTTATTGGGGGTGATTAGAGGATTGAGTTGACTCGAGCACCTAAAGTCATTAAGATGGTTAAAACATTAAGACGATAAAGTGAGATTGAATAGGCTTGAGTAAGTAAAATCTTGTAATACTGAAGTATCATGTAGTTGGAGGATTAAGGCCATGTAAGATAAGATATAATTGAATTCAAGTGCCAGAATAACCTTAAGTGTGATAAAGATATTAACTATATTTATAGAAGATTCAAAAGGGTTGATAGAATGATAACTTGGGTTATCTTATGACAATGCTCGGTTTGACTAGGACGCCAGGACCTGAGCGATCATATGACTAGGAATTCCTTTGTATCTACCATGTGAGTTTATACTCATTAGTATGAGATTTCTTTGCTGGGGAAAGAACATATATACTTGTTATATATCCTGATTGCTTGATTCCTTTTAATCTATGTGTTGAAAATAGTACTCCACATCGCCCTTTTATACTTAGTGCTTTTGTTGATATTGATTGATATTGCATTACCTGATATTTGGCGATTGTGTTGAGGAAATTAAAAAGTGATTTCGAAAAATAAATTTTACTCGTCATGTCTAGTTTAAAACCAGCTTGGGCCGAATCAATAATTATATGCTTAGCATACAAAGGGATGCATTAAGTTGTATGCTGTTGGATGCATTCAGTGATATCAGTGATTATACTTAATACTCTTGGGGGTGAGCCCTGGGATATTTCGGCTAATACCTATGCAGGATGCACACATAATCCATACTCAATAGGCCAGCTGGAGATAGCTGCCTATGAGCGGGATCAAGCATGTGGCTAGCCATGCCTAGTGAGTGATTAAGTGTCCGAGCCGATCACTTGTACTTTGGAGGAATAAGAATTTTCGTGTTTTCAGAAGTGGAGTGATAAGGTAGGAGAACCGCCAAAAGCAAAAGTGTGAAATTGATTATTAATTTTATTTTATGCTTTGAAAATCGAGTATTTGACACAAACCCAGTGATTATTCAAGTAACATATTGAACCCTTTGTGGTCATAATTGTGATTTAATCCTTTGTGAGAGACAATAAGTTTGTGAAGTCTCATCACTGGTATGGGACGGTGGTGGGATGGATCACCTCAAAGTTTGACTGAAACCTTCTCTCACAATTTCTGAAAACATTTATGCTTCTAATTGTCTGCAATGCCATAATTGTAAAATTGTCATTTTGTTGTCATTACTAAACTATCTCACTAAGTCATTCGAATTTATATTGTTTTATTATTATTTTTTGTTCTTTATCCCAGACAAGAACCAGTGACAGAGACAAACTAGCCTAGGTGACTCATAAGGTAATGAGGGTGATAGAAGTGCTAAGTGTGATTTGAGATATTTCAATTCAGAATTGAATATTGGATGAGATTGAAATTTTGCAAATTGTATTTTCTGTTGTAAAGAAGACGTATGGTACTGTTTGAGTGGCACCTCGACCGGAAGCGGGCGCCTCCCGGTCGAGGCGTTACAATAGACATTTTCAATGAATATAATTCAATCATTAAAAAAAGATTGGGGATGAAATTAATATTTCATGCTTATCATTAAGTTATAATCATAAGCATTCAAATAATTGCGAGTGTATTAAAATTATGACATCCAAATTAGTAATTCAAACAAGCAAACAACATATTATATGGTAATGATATATTTTCTAGATAATGAATCTTGTATTTATCAATCACATCTAATTGTATCAAGGCAAGCAAATGAACCCTTAGAATCTTATAATCTCATTTAAAAAAATATATATTTTATAACATTTGGTATGATGTTTTTAGAAAATTATAAACTCACCCAAACACCCTCTAAATGATATGTCTGAAAAAGCAATTGCATTTGTTGAGGTGCAAAACCAATAATTTCCAATTTTAATTGAAACACTAAATTGTCTCTTTATTTTGATAAATAAATAGTACTTAACATCAAAACACACATATTCAAATATAATCAATTTATTGATAAAAAAATAAAATCAATTACTAATACTTAGTATTAAAAGATAACCTTTTGATTGGAAGAGAAAAATTATATAGATTACTGCATTGTAAATTTTAGCAAAAAGGTCTCACTTGTACGAAGTTTTAAATGACTATTTGTCTTTTGCTAATATGGCAACTCCTTTTGTTTTTCTTTGCCTCATTCCATTCCACTCGGAAATGCTTCTTCTTTTTTTTTTGCCCCAGAAATAAAAATAAAAAAAAAAAAAAAAAGAAGAAGAAGAATTGGAATAGAAAAATGGAAATTTTTTAGCTTAAAGGACGTTATAAAATTATGACGAATTTAGCTCTATTTGAATATTACAATGTAATGAATACAAAAGCACAAGTAATTTTCAAATTAATAAAGATGCCCTTCTTTTGCATTTTCACATTGGTGTAAAACACCTTTTCATCAACAAAGTGCAATTATTGTTTTGGACATTGACATGCTCAACTTCGGCCTTAGGTGCATGCACCAATACCAACGTACGAAACGAGACTTCACACCTATTAACATGGGTGGAGCCTGCCACAGTTTTTAGCTATGGAAAAAGAGAGAAATATTTGATTTATATAAGAAATTAATTTCAGTTTTCACCGGAATTAAAATTTGAATTTTATATAATTAATTTTAATTTTGAGATTGTAGATGAAGTTGAGGGAGGGGGTGACAGCCCGGGAGTACATTTTAAATTGAAGTGTGTGCACCAAGATTTTATAGCATATTCATATATAATTTTGTGGTAAATTGTTGGGTATGTGGTGACACAAAGGGGAATTGAAATTACTCTTGAGAAAAGCAAAAACATTGGAATGGGAGGAGAAGTGTTGGAAGTACCTTTGAGGAATTAGAGAATCGCTTGTTTGAGTACTGCAGTACTGCTTACTAAACCTCATTGAGGAGGGCAATTGTTGTTGTATCTTTCTATCGGAGAACAAGCAGTCAACTTGGTGGTTTATGCATACATATATATATTAAGAATTTGTATGGGTTCAAACTTCAAACTCAAATCTCATATTTGTTATAAAAAAATAATAATAATAAATTTGTAATTATTATATTAATCAAGTGTTGTACACGCACGCATGTAATGGGGGGAGAGAGACAGAGAGGGAGGCGCCACAATTTTTAAATAAAATGAACAAAGATATTATATATCATGATTTACATTAAACACAAATCAAAGATCAGCAAGAGTCAATTAATGACTATCAAAATCCAAAACCAAGTACCGTAAAAGCGTACTAAAATATACATTTTTATACCTAGCGAGACTTTTGGGATCTCATTCTTGGTAAAATAAATATAAAAAAAACAGTGGGAATGTTTGGTTATATTTTTTGTTTGATTTTATTATGTGTCTATTATGTATTTTGGGAGAATAAATTATTGAAAAATATGAAAGTTATTTTTTTGGTATATTTGTTTATATTTTGGGAAGATATTTTTTACTGTAACAGTCAAATCAATACTTTTTTATTGAGTTTTTAAGGTGAAAATGTAATTAAATAATTTTTTTAATATTAAAATAATAATAAAATATAATATATATATATATAATATGTATGTATATATTGAAAAATATTTTTTGGAGGAAAAATAAAAATATGATTGGTTATGTTTCCCAGAACAACATTATTTTAGGAAAATATAACCAAACAAAGCGGGTGTGTGTCTTTGAAAATAAGTAGCCAAAATAGAAGAATGTGTGTGAATTGAAATCGCCAAAAATCTTAAAAGGCATGCAGTCCAAGTCCGACCAGATGCAGATGCATCAGCCTTGGACAATTAGGCATTAGCTGGTTTTCAAGTTGGAATCCGTGTGAGGGTGTTTTCAGCATTGCGGCTTTATTGTGTTCAAATATTTGCTCTGCACTATGCACCGTATAGTCCATGTTAACCATATTCATTTTCAGAGCATTGGGGAGAGTTTACCGTTTCAAAAATTGAAAATAGTGGCGAGTCGCGAGTGTGAGTTTAGATGAAGGTACCTACCTATATTCATTCAGAAATGTGATTATGGCCTAATTAATAACAATTAATGGAGTAATGTACGGTGATGTGGCAATTACAAATTAGACCAGATGAAGTCAGTTGTCCCCAATCCCCATCCCCTTTTTATAACCTCAAGTTTTACATATAAATTAAATGAAATTAAAATTTTGTTCTTTCTTTCTTTCTTTTTTTTTTTTTTTTAGAGAACATTACAAATGACGAATTTTTATCTTTTCAATATATCAATATTATCATATTCTCAAATCAAGTAAATTAAATTGTACACTATACAACTAAATGCATATAAAGTGTACAACGGAACCCATCAGGCTCGAACTTCAGATCTCCCACATAATAGGGGAGACTGATATCACGAGTATACATGCCATTGAACAATTTTGTTATTTTTGAAATTTTAAATTATCTCATGTGAACTTGAATAATTGTCTTATTCCCAAATTAAACATTTTGGTTTTATCTTTTAAAGTCATTCCAGTGACAATTAAAGTAATTTAAGCTTGTTTGGTGCTAATTATTTTAAAAATGTCTATGTATATGATATTAATAATTGAGAATGCAACATCAAGTGAACACGAATGTGCATTTTTTAATTAAATATCACTAATTATTAGGATCAGAATTTTATAAAAAAAACATCTCATACTTTTTCTAATAGGAGCCCAATCATGCGGGCAGGAACTTTTCCCACAAGCTCAGTTCAGTTTTATATTTCAAGTCAATTTTAACCCAAAATGTAAGTTTAATAGCTCAATTAGAAGGGCGGAAACAGCACTACAAATATGATATATATATATATATGCACACGGAAATGAGGGAGGCTACATTTTGTTTTACACCATCCAAATTCCAAAAAGATGAGTTTAAACTCACTTAAGCGATGAGCAATTAAGATGGTGTTAGGCTAAACTTATTTAAAATATTTTATAAGCTCATATATTATATAAGATATTTTTGGAGCTTATAAGTTGTTATATCTTATTTTTAAAATTAGTTATTCAAGTGTTTGGATGAAATAAGATTTTGGAGTTTATAAGGTGTTAATAATAATAATTTTGTAATTAAAATGGTTAAAATTAAAAGAGTTTGTTAAAATTTTAAAAATAAGTTAAGTTCTTCTTATTTTTTTTAAAAGAGTTTATAAGATCATAAAATAAAATATTAGGAACATCTTGTTTTAAAATCTTATAAACTCTTTTTTTTTTTAAAAAAAATTACCAAATATTTTTATCAATTTATAAGTTTTTAAACATTTTATAAGATATTTTGTAGAGCTTACAAAGCTCACCCAAACACCATCTAAGTCATCTGCTCTGGAGAGTGAAAATTTAGGAAAAAAGGTCAAAGTTAAGTTAGACATTCCGTTGTAGATTGGCTCAAGTCAACATATAATGTCGTTCGGAGGCATTTCCGTCAACCCCGCATAACGCGTAACACCGTAACACCTAATTCATATTTCTTTTTTCAATTTTTTTTGTGTGTGTGTGTGTGTGTGTTAATTTTTCCCCACCGTTGGGTAGAAAAGTAGCACTCCATGTCTCATCTCATCCTCATGGTAAGTAAAAAATCGAATTTGTTGTATCGCATCATATTAAAAGTTGTGTGAAATGCATCTTGACTCTCAACTTGACTTTGGAAAACTACTAATTTATATCATTTTTTTTCCTTGAATGTATAATTATTGCAAGGTGATTTTTCTTGTTTTGTTTTTTTTTTTTTTGTAACAACTCAAATATTTATATTAATTTTTAAATTAATTACATGAGTGCTTTCGCACATCATCAAGAAAAACTATTAAAAAAATAATTAATAAAATATGATATGAGAAATATTAGACATTCCATACAAATATGTTAAGAATTTTCCTTCAAGATTTTGATAAAATTACCAAGAAGTAAATAATATGTGAATACAGGCAGAAGATGAATACAAAAGAATTACTCAAAAGTAAATATAATTTATTTTAATATTATTTTTATGTATTTTTCTTAAATTACGTAAAAGATATATAATACGACACAACTTTAAAATAGCTAGTTAAAAATATTGATATTTTTATAAATAACTGAAATTTCTGTTTTTTTTAATCTATAACTATAAGATATATATAATTAATACTCAAAATAACTTTGATACAATTTTTATATTTATCATAAAAATAATAAAAAATTACTATCTGTTTAATGGAATATTAGTTGTCAAGTGTTACAAGAAACATGTTTAATACCTATGGTGAATATTTATTAATTAAAAAAGTTTCAATATTATTAGTCATTTAAGGTTGAAATATATTGAAAATTGGAGAATATTTCGACAATATCCGTATATACGTGCATGTACGACATCAAACAATAACATCATAGGGCACTGTACTGGTGGAGAAATGAAAAAACAAGTAAAGTAATAGAAAGAAGATAAAAAAAAAAAATAAAAAATAACAAGTGTGAAAGAAAGAAAAGTACAGAGAAAAGTAAAAGATGGTTGTAACTTTAACTTGTGCAGAAATATAGACAGAGGAGAGAGAGAATTTTGGGGTCATTTCATTTCATTTCTTAGTCTATCTCTGTAATCTGTATTGTGCTGCCGCAGATCTCTCCCTACTCGTTATCATTTTCCAGAATCGGTCAATCCTTTCATATTTCACCATTCAGAACCGACCTTCTTCTTTTCTGCTTGAAGCCGTCCAAATTTTACTTATTATCTTGAGAGCAAAAAGAAGAAGAGGAGTGCTATTTGAGGATTTGAAATCTCCACAGTATTTCTGTATCTACTTGTTTAGATGAGAGGCAACGAAGTCGACCCTTATGGAGATGAAATCTGTTGACCCATAAAAGGTGCCTTCTTTTCTTTCATAGATAGTATATAAATATATTTTTATTTTAATTAGTTTGTTGGATTATTCGTTATTTGTTGACCTGATTATTTCTGTACTGATTCGACCTTGAAGCTGAACTTTCATGTTGGCTCTTAATTACTAAAGAGAAAAGCTAACTTTAGGTAGAATGAAGGAAAGGTATAGAAAAAGAAAGGGGGTGGGGGCGCTGCTTAAGGAATTATCAGCCTGAGCAAGAATTGGGAAAGAATGAGCTGCGGCCTTAGATTTGGTGTAACTGAGCTTGAACTTGAAGCTATTGCTTTTCATCATGTAAGAAGCTATTGCATAAGGATAGGAACAACAGCACAGGGATTCTCCTCAGATGTGTTCTTTTGGTAAAACCCAAAGTATCCCTAAATTATAGTTATGAGATATGAAAACGAGCTGAAGTCCAAGGTTGCAACGAGCATTGATCATCAGTAACATTTTATTAAAAAGTGATACTTCCCATTGTCTCAGTTGTTGTTTTCTTTTCAGAAATTCAGATACTTGCCAAAAGAGAATAATACCGTTTGGTGAAGAGTTCTGCTTTTTCACAGCACCAAAAAATGTGCAGCCATATTTAAGATTTATCTATTAGTATTAGAAAAATCACCTAACAAGTTGCTAACAAAATCTGTGTGCATAAACAACTCAAATCATGTTTGTAGAGGAGGAAAAGAGAACAAATTAGAGCAAGTTCGAGAGTTTAGCTCAAATCAGAATGGCATGTGTTGTTACAGAATTACAAATTTGTTCAGCAAGATCAAGTCAGATATATCCCATGCGAGACTGATTGCGCATAATTCTTATATTTTTCTTACCTGTCCTGAACAAATATGTTGCTAGCAAAGCAAATTTTCATCTGAAATATGTTATCGCTAATCTTTAAATCATTCACAAAGCAAGTTAAAATTCAGTATCTTATTTTAAATATAAACAAGATCAATTCAATGCTATCGATTTATTTATCATGTTTCATTTTGTATTTAAATCATCTACTCTAGAACTCAGTGATAGGGATCTGAGATGTATGAAAGGGAAATACTGATATATGGTCATGACGATGAAGTGTGCAGACCATTAAATTGGGCTGCCAACCCAGTGCTGTTTTCTTATTGTTTGTGATCACTTTCCTTGTCAGTTAAATGTGACTCAAATTCGAGTATTGGGTCCCCTCCAATTCGCTTGTCAATGAGCTGGAGTCTGAGGCTTGCTTCTCAGTCCAAAGAGGGGGTGAAAAAAAAAAAAAAAAAAAAAAAAAAAGGAACTTTTCTATTTTTGGGGGTTGAATGTGGTGAGAGGACCTACCTTTAATTTTCTAGTGGTTATTTTTGTTAAGTGGTACTTTTTCATTTTGAAGTTCTCTTTCAAATATGGATGTTTGGGTAAAAAAGTCCTATTTACTTGTGGTTATTACTAAAACCCTGTAAGACTTCCAAGGTTTCTTTTCTTCTTTATTATTATCATTATTATTCTTTTTTTTTTTTTTCTTCTTCCTTTTTCTTTAGGTGGTGAAGGTGTATTTGTCTTTTCAAGGCTTTTACAAAGTTTTTATCTTGGCAATATGGAAGAGGTGGGCGCTCAAGTAGCTGCCCCTGTAGTCATCCACCAAACACTGGCTCGAAGATTTTGCGATACGCATTCGATAGAGAAGAAACGTGGTCTACCTTTTCATTCTTCGAGTTTTGTTCATCAGAGCCCTTCTGATAACTGGAATCCTAAGTCTTGGGATTGGGACAGTGCAAGGTTTGTTGCCAAACCATTGCAGCATGATGGAATCGGAGTGGGAAGTGGTGCACAGATTCCACCAGACTTACCAAGGAGGAAAGAGGTACAATTTAGTTCCTCAAGTCCTACTAAACCTGGTCGTATGGGAAGAGATGATGAAAATCTTCGACTTAAGCTTGGAGATGGAGATGGAAGCAGTGGTGGCAGTGGTTGCATGAATTTAGTGGAGCAGCCACAGCCTGTGTCGCGGCCCAATAAGAGAGTAAGATCTGGATCACCTGGTGCTGCTAACCGTCCTATGTGTCAAGTAGATGATTGTCCAGAAGATCTGTCTACTGCCAAGGACTATCACCGGCGTCATAAGGTGTGTGAGGTACACAGTAAAGCCAGTAAGGCCTTGGTGGGGAAACAGATGCAGAGGTTCTGCCAGCAGTGCAGCAGGTTGTTATATTCGGCATTTTGATGAAGCAAATTGTGCAGCATTGTGTTGTTTTGTTGTTGGTTTGGTTGAATTTTGTCTAAGTTGCCAGTTGTTACTTTTACGTTCTATGCTGGCATTTGTGTTTTTCTTTGGTAATTTCTATGGTAATGCACATGCTGAGCCAACAGTTGAGGATTAATTGCATTTTATTTTATCAGGTTTCACCCCCTTTCAGAATTTGATGATGGAAAGAGAAGCTGCAGGCGCAGGCTTGCTGGGCATAACAGGAGGAGGAGGAAAACTCAGCCAGAAGATGCTACTCCACGGGCGGTAGTTCCTGGTAGCCCACACAACAATATCAATTGTGATGTGGATATCATCAATTTATTGGCGGTGCTAGCTCGAGCACAAGGTATAAAGTTAGCTAATAGAAAAGGTTGGACCTTAAGAAGTCACCTCTAGGAAATAGTCAAACATTGTGCTAATATGAAATGGGCTCTAGCTCTTGCGTTGGCCTTGGACGTATGATGCAATTGTTACTAGAGGAGAGTCCAGAAGTTTTTCTCCTAAAAATTCTTGGAGTGCATAGGTAGAAAGTTTGAATTATTTGTGATCTGTAACATGTGCCAGCACAGAGAAACTCACACACAAGCATGCTCCCACTTTTCCCTCTTGCATGCATGCATGAGACATTTTACTAAATGCTATTTTCTGTAATTATAGGGAACACCGAGGACAGGAATGGTAAATTCTCATCGGTACCTGAAAAAGATCAGCTGATTCAAATTCTTAGTAAAATAAATTCATTGCCCTTGCCAGCAAACTTGGCAGCCAAGCTGCCTATTTTGAAAACTACAACTGCAAGCAGTCCCAGTCGTATACGCTCTGAGAATCAGAACCAAATGAGTGGGAATGCTTCTTCTCCATCAACCATGGACTTGCTTGCTGTTCTTTCAGCCACTCCAGGAGCACCTTCTTCTGATGCATTTGAAATTCAATCTCAACCAAGCACTGAGGGAAGCGACTCTGAAAAAAGCAAGTCACCCTATATTGACCAAGCTGCACATCTCAATTTGCAAAGAAGTTCCATGGTGGAATTTCCCTCTGTTGGAGGAGAGAGAAGTAGTACAAGTTATCATTCTCCCATGGAAGAAGTAGATTGCCATGTACCAGAGACATCTCCAAGTCTGCATTTACAGCTGTTTAGTTCATCGCCTGAAGATAATAGCTTAAGGAAATTGCCATTGGGTAGAAACTACATTTCATCAAACAGCAGTAATCCTTCAGAGGAGAGGTCACCTGTTTCTTCACCGCCTCTTGTGCATGATCTGTTCCCAATGCAGACTTCAAAACAAACAATGAAGGATGATCGTATGTCAAATAGTGAAGACGACCTTGCGTATGTGAAATCAACTATGAGCAACGGGTGTAGTACATCTCTTCAACTTTTTGGAGGCTCAGTCCAAGCTACTGAAAATGGTTCAATTCACAGTTCTCCATACCGAGCTGGTTATACATCTTCCTCTGGGTCTGATCATTCACCATCCAGCCTGAATTCTGATGCTCAGGTATTTATGCCCCATTGTCCTGTTCCTTTTTAACAAAATTTTATCATAATTTGGTTGTTATAATGTCTTGGTGTATTTTATTTTTAGGATAATTAATGTCTTTGTTTATTCTGTATCCTAGTTTTTATGGCATAGTTTTAACAGATTTTGACATGTTTTTTCTCCTAGGATCGTACTGGTCGAATAATTTTCAAGTTGTTTGACAAGGATCCCAGCCATTTGCCTGGGTCACTACGTACCCAGGTTAGTTTTCGATGCTTTGGCTTGATCTTCTTGATGATCTTTCTCGGATTATAGCTGAAACCTGGTAGCATGTGTTGCTTCTATTTTCAGATATACAATTGGCTTTCTAACAGTCCATCAGAAATGGAAAGCCACATCAGGCCTGGTTGCATAGTTCTATCCCTGTATTTGTCAATGCCACTTTTTGCCTGGGATCAAGTGAGTGCATTTCTATAGAGTATGTATGCTTGGCTGTTACGCTTTTATTGACCATCTTATTGTCCTTTGCTTTGTTTGCAGCTAGAAGAAAACCTTCTTAATTATGTGAAATCTTTAGTCAAAGATATTGATGCTGGTTTTTGGGGGAATGGAAGATTTCTGGTTTATACAGACAGAAAAATGGTGTCATATAAAGACGGTAAATATTGCTGTTTATACAGTTATTTTGCGAGTCCATCCATCCACTGAAGGTTTTGCTGTTTTACCATTTTCACTCCGTTTTTTCAAGGAATTTAGCCACTGATCACTTTCTGAATTCTATGTTCTCATCATCAACTTATAAATAATTTACTCCTTATGCTTTCTTTTCTTTCTTTATGCAATTAATTTTCAGGGAAGATTCGTTTCTGCAAATCTTGGAGAGCCTGGAGTACACCAGATTTGATCTCTGTGTCTCCTGTGGCAGTTGTTGCTGGACAAGAGACCTCTCTTATATTGAGGGGGAGAAGTTTGACGGCTCCAGGCACCAAGTATGTGGCTGATATTTAGAGTATTTGAGTGCTTTCATGCATTGGTTTGTTTATCAGGAAATTATTTTTGTATATGCAGGATACATTGCACCCATGCTGAAGGGTACAATATAAGAGAAGTTCCAGCATCATCTAGCCATGACACTGCAAACGATGTGATAAGCTTGGGTAGGTTTAAGATTAGTGGGGCAGCATCTAACATGCTCGGTCGCTGTTTCATTGAGGTAGCAACTTAGCAAACTATCAATTTAAAATATATGGACCCGAATTTTGGATAATTGATATCCTTCATATCACAGGTTGAAAATAGTTATAAGGGAACTGCATTTCCGGTAATCATAGCAGATAACACCATCTGCAATGAATTGAGACTCCTTGAGCCTCAGATCAATGGCACTGCAGAAGTTTGTGATGGAATTCCAACCGATCACCGTCAGAATGCAGGGAGGTCCTGGTCCAGGGAAGAAGTCCTGCATTTCTTGGATGAACTTGGGTGGCTGTTTCAAAGAAAAAGCAACTCTTCCTTGTTCGAGATCCCGGATTATAGGCTTACCCGGTTCAAATTTCTTCTTATATTTTCTGTTGAGCATGACTTCTGTGCTTTGGTCAAAACCCTCCTGGGCATTCTGCTAGAACTAAACCTGGGTAGAAAAGGATTAGAAAGGGAGTCATTGGCGATGTTATCAGAAATTCACCTTTTGAACAGGGCTGTCAAAAGGAGGTGTCGGAACATGGTTGATTTGCTCATTGATTACTCTGTGACCGACTCTGCTGGTGCTTCTGAGAAGTTTGTTTTCGTACCCAATTTGGCTGGACCTGGTGGTGTCACACCTTTACATTTGGCTGCTTGTACATCATCTTCAGATGATATTGTTGATGCTCTGATGAACGATCCACAGGAGGTGTCTTCTGCTGCTGCTTCTTAAAACTCTCTTTGAAACTTCAATTAGTCGTTGATTCACATGCTTTTTCATGATGGAGTTTGTTGTTAATCTATTCATATTTTTTTCGGGTGTCACGATTTTGCATGTTTATCCCACTCTGCTTTGTACTATTTCAGGAGACCGTTCTAACCTTGTATCATTTCCCTTACCTTGTGTAGATTGGGTTGCAAAGCTGGAATTCTGTTCTTGATGCGAATGGGCTTTCGCCATATGCATATGCCTTGATGAGGAACAATCATTCGTACAATGCGCTTGTTGCTCAGAAGCTTGCTGATAGGAAGAATGGTCAAATCTCGGTATCAATTCAAAATGAGATTGAACAATTTCAAGTAGAGGAGGATAGTAAAAATAAAGTCACCACCAACTGCAATGAAGGGAAAAAATCTTGCTCCAAATGTGCAGTTGTTGCAGCACGTGGATACAGCAAAAGATTTCCAGGTTCACAAGGAATGCTCCAACGTCCGTACATCCATTCTATGCTGGTTGTTGCTGCTGTATGTGTTTGTGTGTGCGTGTTCTTAAGAGGACACCCATACGTCGGCTGCATTGCTCCATTTGCGTGGGAGAACCTTGGCTATGGCGCAATGTGAGTCTTCTTTTTTAACATGCAGTATTTACAAACAGGGTGCAGACACAGAAGCTCTAACAAAGACGGCATAGTTTGGTTGGAAATATTCAGTTTTAGAGCCGAAGGCGACAAGAATCCGGTGCTTCAATTCAATCATTGGACGCCCATAATGTAGTAGCTGATCAATTATATAATGTTTATTCAATTAATTATATTATAATTAGTGTTGTATTACTTCACACAACCCAAGTAAAGTAGAATTACTGCTTCATATTTGGATAACTAGTTGTAGCAGTTAGAGAGCAATTTGCACTTCAAATAAGGCCCTAATTTTAAACTACGAATACAATACATGAAGAAAAAGAAGAATATGTGAAGAAATTAAGTTATGACATCTTACATTGGGATTGTTGTGATGTGAGAGATGATTGAAGTTTTTAACATAATTTGATTATTGAAGCATAACCCTATTCAAACCATGTATGCACAAATTTTTGTTCTGATATTTGGCCCATATGTAGGATTCTAGATTCAGGCCCCAAATTGATGTTATGACAACTGTGGGTTTTGTTTTTCTGGAAGACGCTAACATGCACCAGTACGACGATATTTAACGGTAAGGATTATATTTTTCAACGTTTACTGTTTCTGTGCGTGAAAATTTTGTGAGTTGGTTGAAATAATTGTTTGTTTGTTTGTTTCTGCAATGATTAACATCTAACTCAATGATAGTCAGTGCGATGGAGTTTCTTGACACTATTATTACTTGTCCGTTTATCACTGAAAAGTGAAAACAACCTTCGCTGTTCTTCTTGTCTTCCTTAATGGAAATTATAAATATATATAAAAAAATTAATATATCAACACAGTGTCTTAACGGCATTGATAATAGAAAGATTCTTCTTTGATGATATTTGGTGCTATTTGTAATATATGTGGTCTAGAAAGGTATGACTTCGCCAGATAATATCAATTAATTGTCGAAAGATAGGCGTGTCTTTTCTTACTAAGAGACCTTAATTCTATCAGGATCAGACTTAGTTTATGATTTTTTTGTCGCAAAGGATCATATATGAGGCAACTGTCGAGCATACTTAATCAGTAGGCTTTTGTGGAGGCTAAGATAGGAGAAGATAGAGGGAACACATAAGACATATTATTATATTTTGCTCAAGACTTAAAAGTAGTGGATACAATAAGCTCCTCTTTATATAGAGAGGAGAGGTACATTCTGACACTTGACTGTAATCTAGACAGCCAATAAGATTTAGATAGAAAATTCATCTTTGATGTAGTAAGAAATAAGAAATAAGACGACGACAATAAGAGATATGACATGAAAAGGAAGGAACTAGGAAGATCGTTCTGTTATAGCCTTGTACCAACCATTCCCTGTCTACATCCTGAATGCAATTTTAATTTTTCTAAAAGAAAATAGCTATAAAGAAACTATATATATATATATACACACACACACACACACCATTCATATGAATAAATATTTAACAGAATGTATTTTATGCATCTAGTATTATATGAATTATTAATGTTACTTTGCGCGTATTGATCAAGTACAGTCAAAACAATTATTAATAACCACAAGTATAATTTTCAAACAACTAGTGGAGGTTACATAGTGAAGGAGAAATAAATGCTAAAATTATAAACTCTTTCCCATAATTAGGGCAAGATTTAACTGAGCTTGTAATGTTAAGGTCAAAATTTATTGGCTTCTATTAGACATGTCACACTCACACTATGTATAGTTTGCTCATAATGCAGGAATTGGCAATTTGCAACTAAGATAAAGTCACCTTATTTAATTTGACAATTTCTCTCAAAATGGAATTACTGGTTTTCTTTATTAAAATACGGATTTGTTTGCTGATTCATAGGGTGTTTGGATGAATTTATAAATTTCTCAACATATATATATATATTTACATTTTATAAAATGTTAGAAAGTGTTTGTTAATTTTTTTTAAAATGGAACTTATAAAATTCTAAATTAAGATGTTAGAATTTTACAAGCTCTTTTAGAAAAAGTGATAACAACCTAACTTACTTTTAAAATCTTAATGAATTCTTAGTATTTTAATTATGAAACTGTTATTATTAACATATTATGGGTACTAATATCTTATCTTATCCAAATACTTCAATAACTTACTTTAAAAATAAAATTTAATATTTTATAAGTTTCAAAAATATTTTATAAGATATAGAAACTTATAAGATCTTTTAAATAAATTTAGCCAAGTGCTCTCATATTTTTGTGTTTCATTTCATAAATATGTATAAAAATTATATATAGTTCAATTTTAAATGCATATTATTTGAAAATAATTTTTTTTTTTTATCTAATATCGCTATGATTCGAATTAACATAAATGAAAAACTCAATTCAATTTGATAGGGGGGAGTATCGATCGGTTCGGTAAATTAACCGACCGAACCAATTGGTTAATTAATCGAACTGAAAAAATTTGGTAACCGTTACCATACCGAATTTTTTGGTTAATCGTAAAATTTAAGAAAAAATTCGATTCGATTCAGTTCGGTTCGGATAATTAACCAATTAATCATTTCTTATTACATTTTTTTTCTCAGCATCATTATTTAAAAAAATTAAAATAGTATAGCTCCATCCAAGCAATCTGATAATCCATATTGCATTTTCATATCATTTTTTGCAATGACATTCAATATTTTTTCTAATGTAAATAATGATTCATGAAAAAATTTCTCAAATAAATGGGAGTTTAAAAAATCGAAAACTTATAAAAAATTAAATATTAATCAAATCAAAAATTAATTGAACAAATCGATTCAGAAAATTCAATTTCGATTCGATCAATTAGTCAATTTTTTCGATTAATAGATAATTTTACCCACTTCTACAATTTAATTTATTGAGGGTGGAGAGTTTGGAGACAAATACAATCATTTAGCATAAGGGCATTTGTGTAAAAAAGAAAAGATCAAGGGGCGTAGTGGTGAAGATATAACTGGAGGTAGCTAGCTCAAGCTGCCTCCGAAAGATGAAAAGGCAACGAAAAAAGCGGAATAAATGCCTGAAATCTTTAATCGATTAACCATCACTCGCTGCTCGCTAGTCGCTTCGCTAGCCCCAGCCCCCAAGTCCTAACACAAACTCACACAGAACTGTCGGTCATTTTTCTTTAAGCGGCGCAGTAGTGTGGTCAATAGCTTCGACACTCTAACTCTTGTCGGTAGCCGGTAGGTACCTACCATGAGGAAAGACGGAGCACCGCCTTCTGCTGCCGTCAACTCCGTCGGCAAGATCTTCCTCTGCTTCGAAACCAAGCCCTTCCTCGCCACATTGTTGGCCGTCACCCTCGTTATGGTTGTCTGGAATCTCCAGCCCTACTACGAGAACCTTCTATCCGCAACTTCCCGCTGCTCCGCCGCTGCTTCTACCTCCTCCACAGAATCTCTGCCCATTAAGTCAGCTAGCATTGGCGACGTCGCCCCTCTTGCGGAGAAGAAGCTGGTTAGTCCCCCGGCAGACCCCAACAAGCGAACCTTCCAGGCCTATGGCAACGCCGCCGCTCTCTTTGTCCAGATGGGCGCCTACCGCGGCGGTCCCCGCACATTTGCTGTGGTGGGTCTCGCCTCAAAACCCATTCACGTCTTCGGCCACCCGTGGTACAAATGTGAGTGGATCCCTAACAATGGCAATTCCTCTATCCGGGCCAAGGCCTACAAGATGCTCCCAGACTGGGGCTACGGCCGTGTTTACACCGCCGTTGTTGTTAATTGCACTTTTTCCGAGAATCCCAACGCCGACAACAGCGGCGGCAAGCTGATGCTGTACGCATACTACGGGGAGTCCCCACGCAAGTACGAGAAATTCACCTCCTTGGAGGAGGCGCCGGGCTCCTATGATGACTCCAACTACAAACCGCCGTACAAATACGAGTATCTCTACTGCGGTTCATCCTTGTACGGGAACCTGAGCGCTGCCAGAATGAGAGAGTGGATGGCGTACCACGCCTGGTTCTTTGGGCCCAGCTCGCATTTTGTTTTCCACGACTCGGGCGGCGTGTCGGCGGAGGTGAGGGCGGTGCTGGAGCCGTGGGTGAGAGCTGGGAGGGTGACTTTGCAGGACATAAGGGCTCAGGCGGAGTATGATGGGTACTACTATAACCAGTTCTTGGTGGTGAATGATTGCCTCCACCGCTACCGACACGCGGCCAATTGGACTTTCTATTTTGATGTGGATGAGTATATCTACCTTCCGGATGGGAACACTCTGGAGTCGGTCTTGCGAGACTTCTCCAATAACACGCAGTTCACCATTGAGCAAAATGCCATGTCCAGTGTGCTCTGCGTGAATGATTCCACTACTCAGGATTATTCCAGGTATTTACCAGTACTGCTGCATGCCTAGTTCTTTAATTCATCAATGGATTAATTCATATCATATTCTGGTGCTCTGCATATCAATTTTTCCACTGAGAGTATTTATTAGTTGATTAAAAATTCTAATTTTCCCTCGCAATGTGGTGCATGTCCAATCTTTTCACAAAGCTTTTAGCTTTTGTTGTTGAATTTGTTATTATTGCGTCATTGGTAGAATTGAGGACTGATATCATGGGGCAACTGGCCAGTGGTCGGAGAATAAATGGCGGAAATGAATTGGCTAGAGTATGTCGTATGGGCAAACTTTAATGTTGCCGGAGTTTTGGCACTTCCCAATTTAATTGGTTTGGGGATTAAATTTGTGTGTGGTCCATCTCGTCTATTGGTTGTGACTTGGGAGTAACTATAGTAAGTCCTAATTAATGTGATATTGTAATGATCTGGTGCAGGCAGTGGGGTTTTGAGAAGCTGCTGTTCAGGGACTTCCGAACGAAGATTAGGAGAGATCGCAAGTACGCAATACAAGCCAAGAACGCATACGCAACGGGGGTGCACATGTCGGAGAATGTGATTGGCGGAACCCTCCACAAAACGGAGACCAAAATCCGTTACTACCACTACCACAATTCCATCACCGTGCACGAGGAGCTCTGCCGCAACTTGCTACCCGTATCCGCCAAGAAGGCCATGACTTGGCTCGATAAGATCCCTTATGTATATGACGACAATATGAAGAAACTCGCCCCCACAATCAAGGAATTCGAGCGGAACACCATTGGCGTTGGCTCACAGCGACGTCTCCTCCACTCCTGAGCAGTATAATTCCAGCTAATATATGAAACGAGTAAATTCTTTTTCAATTAGCCCGCCCATTTAATCACATTAATTTTTCAATGTATAAAAAGTTACATCTTTTCTTTCTTTCCTCAATCGTTGAACCTGAATCTTTTTACTTTTTCTTTTTTTTTTTTTTTTTTTTTTTTTTTATTATTCCTCCCCAAAGTTTCTTGATGAATTCCAACTTTAGTTAAAGGACCACCTCCTCTCACCGACGCAATCATCCATCGACAATTTGATTCGGGACCCCTTTGGGCTTTTGCTTTGCTTAAATTTGGAAAATAGTTTTGTGGTCTTGTGGTTGGAGGCATTATGTAGAGTGCTTCTATTACGTCGGTCAAGAATCAAGATGATGTATTTATTTATTTGACGAAATTATTAAGTTTTTATTGTCAAGTGTTTAGCGTACGGTGTGGCTGAGCCTCCCCTACCGGTGGGGAGAGGTGGCCCACATTCCCCACCACCGCTGGCACGGGTATGGTGTGGTGGGACCGAGGAGTGAGGCGGAAGAAATTAATAATGCTAAATTAATCTACAGAGGGGAAATGAATAGATTTGGGAAGGCGGGGCCCTCAACCCCACTTGGATTTGTCCGTGAGCCAGGCCCCCCCTTTTCATTAGTTTTCTTTTATGTGAATGTATGTATGTATTCATTAATCATTATATTAATATGATTCTTTTATTTGGTGATAATCAACATATTTTTATTTTTATTCATATGGTTGAGATAAAATAAATGTATTTTAGAGGCATTATTATTGGTATCATGTTTTTGGATGACATTCTTGATGGAAAAGGGAACTGTGGTGGCATGTGCTTCAATCATTGATGCAACAAGATGCTATAATGTTCCAACTTTTTAATCATATAGAATTCTAGATGCTCCCGAGACCTACTGGTGGAGGCGCATTTGGTTTATTGTTTGTGCAACCAATCGGTTACCTTCTCTTTTTCTTTTTGTTCTTTTTTCCTAAAAGGAAAAAAAAAAAAAAGAAGGGAAAAAATAAGGCATAAACTCAATTGTGAAGTTTACCATAGAGTTGGGAGAATTAGGAATGAAGTTTTCCGAATAATTGGAAAACCTATTGTCAGGGTTGGGATTGGATTGAATGGGATGCATGGCCTATATGTACCATGGTGTTGTGTGATTGGTACTATTGAAAAGTGAGAAGTATATATATGATAAATATAATTAAATTGAATAGGATGGGAACAAGGTACAGACAAAATTCTGATTTAGGGTGTGAACAATTACCTCTGGGGAAGGGCGGTTGCGTGCAGCTGCAGGTTTTTGGGTGGTGAAGAATCCATAATTAGAAGGGGTGTATGTATATGGCAGTCTCCAATAATGGGTGTTTTTCTTTTTTGTGTATCTTATTGTGCTGGGGGTTCTTAGCTGGAAAACTTGACCTGCCTTTTTGTCTTTCTCGTATCACACCTCACACCAATGTATATGTAGATTTCAAAGCCGATGTTTGCCTGACCTACGTAGTCAGAGAAGCATTATTCGGTAATTGGCACTTTTATACCGAGTAGATATAACCGTTTGGCACTTTTTGTATATTTATTTGTCAAATTTTTTTGTTGATTCTTTATGTATGATTATTATCTCAATTTAGTTCCTCATTTCACAAATACATTATTATAGTTCCTCATCTTTAAAGTACATATCATCATTATCCCTAGTTGTAGACTTTTATTAGTACTTAATGAAAACTTAACCCAAATGGATGGAATATTCCATTAGATAAGGGTAAAATTGGCAAAATTTTTATTTTACTCATTTGTTCCTATTATTTGTATTGAGATTTATATACACTTTATGTTTTCTTGAAATTTGTTGGTTGCATAGGTTCTGATATTTTTCTAGCTTGTTTAGTATCTCATGTTGTAGTGGATTGTAAAGACATTTGTTTGTAAATATTTTCAATTTTTTTCTTCACATTTTTGGCTATCTAGTTCTTCTTTTCTTGTTTGGTAGAGCTCTTTGATGAGTTCAAGGTACATAGTTGAGAAAGCAGTAGCGAAAATTATTATAGAACAAGTGAATTAATTCTTTAGTCAGTTGAAAAATTCTTGCTGGTTGGTATTTGTTAGCATAAGCTTGGTTGTACAATTTAACTTGGTGAGAATACGATGAAAGGTCATATTTTATGCTCAACAACACCCCCCCCCCTTCCCCAACAAAAAAAAAAAAAAGGGATCTTGAGAGGTTCTATAAAAGCCCAGAAAAAGAATTAAGGTAACTAATTGTGAAATGAGGAAGCTTTTCAAGAAGCAAAATCAAGTGAGGATGTTAAAGTGAACTAGAGCCAATAAATCGAAAGATCCCACCTCAAAGAAAAAGTTCCAGCAGAAAAAAACGAAAAAGAAGCAAACAGTTCATGATAATTATAATGGAAATGGTAATGGGATATTCTTGCAGAAAGAGTAGAAAAAAGGAAACCTAGAAAAGACTATGAGGAAAGTGTAAGGAAAAATGCGAAGATAAAAGAAAAATTATTGAAAATCTTTTAAGTATTGAACTATGTTTTGGTTGCACTTTGCAAATGATAGCAGGTTGCTAGCATTGAACTTGGGTTAAAATTTTTACACAATCATTGCAGTAGAAATGGAACAAATTTGTGGGGGAAATAAATAATCCAAAAGTTCAAATTATCCTCATAATTAGACTACTATGGCTAAACTTTCGTTAAGTACTAACAAAAATTTATAAATAGGGATGATGGTGATAAGTATTTTAAAGATGAGGGACTATAATAATGCATTTGTGAGATAAGAGATTAAAGTGGGATGAAAATTATACATAAGGGACCAACAAAGAGATTTGACGATATCTATTCCGCAACAAATGTTAATGCAGTTGATAAAAAGTGGGCATGGATCTTATAAAGGTCATGTGTTTGATTCTTTATGTTGACATAAAGTTTTCATTTGTGGGCAATCTATAAGCACCCCTGTGTCACAGGTCGCGTCTTGGAGAAGAGTAGCGACCATGACTTGAGGGGTTTGGAGTGATAAGGAGTTGTCGGTGGGTGAGTTAGGGTAGAGACGGCCCATGATTAGAGACTTTTACAAGGTGCAAATTGCAAAACTGTTTTAATGGCATATCCCCTAAGGTATGAGGATGCTTTGTACCAAGATTGAAGGCATTCCGTATCCATTCGGGCATCAATCATTAAGGGCAATTGAGACCGGTCTCCTGCGCGAGGAGTGTAAAGATGTGATGAGCAGAGGGCTTAAATAAATGAGTTTTGGTGAAAGTGTTTCTGTGAATTGGTCCTTGGATTTGGGAATGTCTCTACCAAGTTTCACTCGTAGATGGTTCTATTTGTGTAGGAAACGACGAAGATCTTTAGAGTGTGGCAGTATAGTGCCATTGTCATAATTCCAGCATATTGCGAGGGTAGTTCTTATTCCAGGGAGAATCGAATGGGGATGGAGCTTTTTTGAGTTAATGTAGAACTAGGGAGCTACCCATCGATTCAAGCGATGAGTGATTTGGAGTTTGGAAGAGGCAGTTATAAAAATGTATACCTTATCAGCATTTCAGTATCTACCATGGTCACAAGAGAAATTTTTTTAAGCCTTTTATAAGGGGGGCATGCGTATCTGAAGAACTGTGGGCATGCAGCGGTGGGTATTGATCAGTCCTCCCTATGCTGTGACGGCACTAATTGAGCAACTCCTTGAAGGTGATGGGGTGCTATCACCTTCAAGGGTTGGCTCTAGACATCTCAAAGAAGTGTGTAGAGTCCTCGAATAGGTCGGGAATCAAACGGGCGGCATGGGCCATGTCACGCCCCAAATTAGGGACGTAACACGGAAGTGCCCCTAAGCTTAAAAACTCAGAGATACTAAGCCTCAGATTCACCAGAGCATGCTAAATTCTAAAAAATTTTATTAAATAATTTCAAAAATAAATCATTACAATGAAAGATAATATAAATACTTGTCTTAGCAATCAAATTTGAGTACCCAAGACTTTAAAGAAAATTTCCTAATCAACTAATTAGAAATCTTAAACATCAAATAGACCTATTCTAAAAATACCAATCTCTTATCACCATCCCCAAAACTACTCATCTTTCACGTCCTGGACTAAGTTTTCTGTATTCGCTTTTAGAAATATAACAATTAATATACAAATATTCAAGATTCATATTAACAAAATAAATCACATATTTTTCAGAGTAATTCAGAACAGTGATTACACATTTATAAAAAATATTCATTAATTAATAATGCTCATGAATTTTTGGGATTCTAATCGATTAACTTGGCAAAGATTTTAATTACAACGCCGTTAAATGTCTTTAGAGTTTTGAACTATAACGCCGTTAAGTGGCTTCAGAGATTTTAATTGCAACATCGTTAAGTGGCTTTAGAAATTTTAATTACAATACCATTAAGAGGCTTCAAAGATCTTAACTATAATGCTGTTAAGCGAATTTAGAGTTCTTAACTACAACACCGTTAAGTGGCTTTATAGATTTTTTGCTACTATAACCCCATAGCACAATTACGGAACTCGTTCCTACCAATAATTTCTTGATTATTCAGAGCATAGATCCTTTTATTATTTTTATTTCTTAACTACAATGTCGTTAAGTGACTTTAGAGTTCTTGTTTATTTCATGCAAGATTTAGAAAATTTTATTTTTATGTGCTCGAATTCTAAAAATTAGTTTTATGCATGTGAAGAAAAGTTTTCATGAATAATTAACTAATTGCAGACGAAATAATTCTTCAATAAATAAACCACTAGATTTAAGAATTCAATATGCAAAGTTACCTATTTTGATGCAAAAATTAATTATGAAAAAAAAGATAATTTCATTAGAAAGAGAATAGACATTCACTTACTCCATAATCTTGAAATTCAAAACATTCCTCCGATTTGATCTACCTCTTAAGCATTCTCCACTAATTCTATGATAGAAAAATAGAATGTTAGTACCCAAGAATGAAAATTCCTACAGATTTATAAAGAACAAAAAGAAAAAAAAATGATATTTTCTCACCTTTGGGTATGGCTTCTTTATTTCCTGTTGTATGGGAAGAAGAAGAAGAAGAAACAAGAAGAAGAAGAAGAAGAAGAAGAAGAAGAAGAAGAAAAAGAACGACAACAACAACTACTACTACTAAAAGAAGAAAACTTCTGGGCAATACAGCCCAGGAGGGTGCCCAGAGATTGAGAGGCGAAAACGCTATTGCTTCGCAAGCTTCAAAAATTATGGGGCAACACCTCTAGGTCGATTGAATGATCGAGGCAAGCAACAACCTAATGCATCGTGAACTAACTCGTAAGTATGTGCTATGGGTTCTAGCCTTGCTGTGAGGGTCCGTTGGCTTAAGACTTGCAGTCGTGGGGTAACGCCGCATAGGGGGAAAGTTTAAGGCAAGTTGCTAGAACGCTTCGTGCAAGACAATATTAGATGATGGCACATGACATAAATCTTGGACTTACATGTGGCCATAGTCGGGTGAGACACAAATGAAGGGCGCTACAGCACAACCTAAGCACTTCGAGCAAATAATGAGCACGAGGAATGCATTATTGGCCTAGCAGCGACCCTCAATGCCAAGACGACGTGACAATGCTCATTTGCCATCAAGGGATGCACGAAGGGGCCTAATATTGTGAACATGCATGTTGGCTAGTCGAAAACTGTTAAGGAAACATGCTTCGCATGATAGACTCAAGCCTTTAGCGAATGTGGATATTCTAAATAGGTGAGTATGCTAGTACTATGAGGCATTCAGATGTTTATACTAGTAAGCTATGTGGGCTAAATTGAGTAATTTGTCATTATAAGGGCAGATGAATGTTCTGCTGGAAGATAGAGTCCGTCTATAATATCCTATAACTTTGTAAGCGTCTATATGACCTAAGGACATGCCGTGGTCTTGGTGGAAACCGACACAAAATCAACACAAACTTTTTGGTAAAAATATATATATATATGTATGTATTTGAATTGGAAAAGCTGAAAAAGATACTTGGCAACCCATGTAACTCATATAGCCGGACCGAATTCAAACTAGGTCAATGTTTTAATAATTAATAACCAGGTGGCCCTACCCAAAATATGGACTTTGGGCCCAAACCTAATTAATTAGGTCTTGGGCTAGCAAGTTCTACCAATAAAAAGCAATTTAATCGAGCCGACTGGCGAGGCAGGCAAGCAACCCCGGCCTGGCCTGGCCTGGCCTAGCCTAGCTAGACAAAATTGAAACTACTACCCACATAATTATACATATCTACTATCCATCTTCAAGTAGCAAATGTCAAACAATGGCTTATAACGATTGTGGTTAGTTAGGACTGTTTGATTTTGAACGCACCAGCATAAAAGGTACTTCTACATTATGTGGCCCTAATTCTATATTTATTTGTTGTTTGATGAGTAGCAAACAAAAACCACGTATCGGGGTATCAAAAAATATATCTATATTTTTGTTGAAGTCCAACTGAAAAGTCGAGTAGATACATGCATAGGAGATGAATTGTTCAAGTGCCGAGGTTTTTATATATGACTTGGAACTTGGAAAGTAATAAAACATGGTGTTTCTACCAGTGTTTTGTGCGATACTGATATTAGACGAAGTGTTGTGCATAAAATCAATTCCATCTTTAAGGAATATAATGGCACATGTCATAAATTGTTTGTGATGATATATATGTCAAGAAAGCATGGTTCATCGGAAAGCCATTATTGCTGCCTGAACGGCTGAATCAGAATAGGAAGAGAGGCTTCTATTCCAAAGTTTCGGGCTATAAGGGATCGAGGCAAACCATAAACGGCAGCAAATAAGATTTGGATTGACAGAACGCCCGAAAAATGGGCTTGATGCGGTCGTATGGGCAATTTCTTGAAGCATATCGAAAATGGAAGATGGGACCATGGTCGTGGGCTGTTAGGAGATGGCAGGCGGTGGGTGATGTTTATAAAATAGAAGGAAACCACAAACACAGAGCAAGAACAATAGGAAGGAAACAAAGTAATGAAAAAAAGGTGGAAAACGAAAAGATCCAAAAAGATGGAAATGAATTATGGGGAAAAAAAGAAGAAAGACGGAAAAGGAAAAGTCCCAAGAAAGATAAGCAAGAGAAAATGAATTTTTGATATTTAATTTATATATAATATTTTTATTTTTTAATTTGATTTAATATTCATATTATACCTCATAAATAAATTGATTAGTAATGGCTAACCACTAATTAGTTAAATATTTATTTAATTATTATTTTGTTATACTTATCATTTATTAATAGTTAATGCTTAATTACTTTCATGCTAATCATTTGCAGATCTTTAAAATATTTGAGCAATTTTATTTGGGTCATTTTTTATTTTTATTATATCAATTTTAGCTTTATTATGTTGTAACCGTTATATACATATATATATATTTACTGTATTAGTTAAATTGAAGATCTATGATGATACTATGATTGGTCGTAACAACGCTTGTTAATTTGTAGTATTAATTTAAAATTACACTAATTTCTTAATATAATCACTAATAGATTTTTATATATTTTAATTTTTGTCTAAAATTTTTTGTACTTCATCCTTAAAATGTGTGGAATGTCCACTATCATTCCGCGATAGAAAATCAATTGGCAACGGCATATATAAGAGATGCAATTCCCATGCAAATTGAGAGGCAATGCCCATGCAAATTACCCATTCAAAAATATGTGGGCCTAATTAATATGACTGCAAGTGTGTTACTTCATATATATTTAATCATTTTTCATTTATAGCTAGGTACGATTTTAGCGCTAGGGTTATGTATATACAATTTCCAATAAGTAATTTGAGGCATTAGATTGTACATAATTATATTATACGAAATTGGTTGAAAGATAATTAACTAGAGAAAAATATCAAGTCTCTCGAGGCTAGCGAAGGTTTTATCGCATAATGTTAAATGAAAATGTAAGCGTTAAATCATACTTAATGCATAAATATTTATGGAAATTAATTAAACCCAAAATCTATAACTTCATGTTTTTCATATATAAGTATATATAGTAAATGGACGCACCTTTATCCATAAATACAAAAAGGTTAATTGCAGTTAGTCCCCCAACATATGACATTTTTTGCACATTGCCCCCCAACAGTGGTTGATGTGCAATTTAATCACCTAAACTAGTTAGAATGCACACCAATGCCATATTTGCTCATTTTTGGTGGAATCCGACTAATGAGCATTGGACACGTGGGTTGAAGAAACAGAATATTCTTGTTAGATTCCACCGAAAATGAGCAAATGTAGTGTCGGCATATATTTTAACTAGTTCGGGTGGTAAAATTGCATATCGATAGTAATTGGAAGGCAATGTGCAAAGGAGAAAGGTTGGGGGGCTAACTGCAATTAACCCAATACAAAATTTGTAGACACTAACACTTGATTTCTTGAGTGAATAGGATACCAGTTTCTCTCTCTAATCCCTTTTCTTTAGTGCACAATTATGATGGATGAAATGTACAAATATCTTATAGGGTGGAGAGAGGACCATAATCCTTATTTATAGAGTACGGGAGGATGTCTCCATCAAACACATCTCCACATTATAACTCTTAATCAATAATTATAACTTTATATGTAAATAGTCACAACTACACATTATTAAATGATATGTAACCATAAGTTACAACTCTTCCATAAATAACCAATGAGATTTAATTATTTTTAAAATTATTAAATTATAAACTAATTAATAATATCACATAGAAGATAATTATTCTTACATTCTCCCACTTGTTCAACGTGACATCATTTATGATTTAATAAAAAAACATAATGTGCACGTAATTAAATTACTAAATCCTCATTATATTGGTTTTAATATAATATCACAACAAACTAAAAGACTAATGTGAGTCATGTTAGTTGTATGTCATTAATTCGGCATAGTCACTTCCATGTACTACAACGTTAAACCTTACCCTTATCATGGTTCATAATAAGAGTATGGTCCAACTCTAATGTTGATCAACAAGTTTATAAAACCTATTAACTTAATTCTAAACCGTTCATGTATACTATTTAGAAATAGGAAAATAAAAAATAAATTATAATTGAGCTCAAAGTGTCAAATAAATATTACAGTCACTTAATCATGCTATCATTAATGACGTCCAATAATGCCCATTCGTTCAACATGCTCATTAAATATTTTAGGCGGCAGTCCTTTTGTTAGTGGATCTGCTATCATAAAATTTGTGCTCATGTGTTCAATTGATACCCTTTGTCTCTGAACTTCTTCTTTAACGGTAAAGTATTTTATCTTCATATGCTTAGCACCCTTAGAATACTTGTCGTTCTTAGAAAAGAAAACTGCTGCAGAATTGTCACAATAAATTTTTATTGGCCTATCAATACTGTTGACAACCTTAAGTCCTACAATAAAATTATGAAACCATAATCCATGAATAGTAGCCTCAAAGCATGCTACAAACTCAGCTTCCATGATAGATGCAGCAATGACAGACTGCTTCGCACTTTTTCAAGAAATAGCTCATCTGACGAATAGGAACAAATAACCAAATGTGGATTTCCTCGAGTCAACACATCTGGCAAAATCTAAATCTGAATATCCAACCATTTCTAAGTGATTAGCTCTTCTATAAGTGAGCATGTAATCTTTAGTTCCTTGCAAATATTTGAGTACTTTCTTTGCCACTTTCCAATGATCAATTCCAGAATTACTTTGGTATCTTCCTAGCATTCCAACATTCAAAACTAGTGTCTGATCTAGTGCAAGTTTGAGCATACATTAAGCTCCCAACAATAGATGCATAAGGAATATTCTTCATTTGTCCTCTTTCCAATTCGTTCTTTGGACATTGCATAAGATTAAATTTGTCCCTCTTCTGAATTGGAACTGTTCTCGCCGAGCATTTATCCATTTTAAATCTTTCAAGAACTGTATTAGCATAGGCTTTTTGAGACAACCCTAATAATCTTTGTGATCTATCATGATATATTTTAATTCCGATCACATAAGTTGCTTCTCCCATATCTTTCATTTCGAAGTTCTTAGAAAGGTATTTCTTAGTTTTATGTAATAAACCAAGATCATTTGTAGCAAGCAAAATATCATCAACATATAAGACTAGAAAAATAAACTTACTCGCACTAACCTTCATATATATACACCGATCAATGGTGTTTTCTTTAAAAACCCAAAGAGGTTATAGTATCATTAAACTTAAGATACCATTGTCGGGAAGCTTGTTTAAGTCCATATATTGATTTCTTTAACTTACACACCATGTGTTCCTTTCCTTTAACTAAAAAACCTTTAGGCTGATCCATGTAAACTCTTCGTCTAAATTTCCATTAAGAAAGACAATTTTAACATCCATTTGGTGTAGCTCTAAATCATATTGAGCCACCAACACTAGAATGACTCTAAGTGAATCTTTCTTAGACATTGGCGAAAATGTCTCTTTATAATCAATGCCATCTTTTTGAGTAAAATCTTTGGCAACAAGTCTAGGTTTATATCTTTTGATATTGCCATTAGAGTCTCTATTTGTCTTAAAGACTCACTTACAACTAATCATTTTACAACCTTTAGGCAATTCAACAAGATCCCAAACTTGATTGTCATCCATAGATTTCAACTCATCTTCCATTGCATTGACCCATTTATTAGAATTATCACAATTAATGGCTTGAGAATACGAAATTGGATCATCATTTATTCCTGCGTCAATATCTGATTCTTGTAGATAAACCTCATAATCATCAGAGATGGCAAACCTTTTTTATTGAGGTTCCTCTATTATATGATCATTATCGACATCATCATTATGGAGTATTTGGTCCTTGACCTGTTGTTGTTGATTAGTGTTAGATTGCATCATAACTCTAGAATCAACAACTTTTGAAGTTATAGGTAAAGGAACTTGCACCCTAACCTCTTGAATGCCAACATTACGCAATTCCTCACTCCCACTTGTTTCACCATTTTCAATGAACCTAGCATTTCCAATCTCAATTATTCTAGTACTATGATTAGGACAATAATATCTATATCCCTTGGATTTCTCAGGATATCCAATGAAAAACCACTAGTTGTTCTAAAATCTAATTTCGTTTCATATGGATTATGAATTCTGATTTCTACTGAGCAACCCCAAACATGCAAGTATTTTAAACTAGGTTTCCTTCCAGTCCATAATTCAAAAGGAGTTTTGGAAACTGCCTTACTAGGACCTTATTTAATAAATACATAGTGGTTTTTAAAGCATGCATCCACAATGATAAAGGTAAAGATGAGTGACTGAACATACTATTTCTGAAAAAGTACGATTATGCCTTTTTGCTATACCATTTTGTTCTGGTGTTCGTGGCATGGTGGATTGAGCACAAATGCCACGTTTCTCAAGGAATTTAGTGAATGGACCTAGATTTTGTCCTGATTCATCATATTTTCCATAATATTCACCACCTCTATTAGATCTAATTATTTTCACTTTCTTATCTAATTGCTTCTCAACCTCGTTAACATAAATTTCAAGGGCATCCAAAATTTGAGATTTTTCATGCAATAGATAAACATATCCAAATCGTGAAAAATCATCAATAAAGATGATAAAATATTTTTCTCTACCAAAAGATGGAACATCAAAAGGACCACATATATCAGTATGTATAATTTCAAGAAGTTGTGAGCTTCTTGTGACATTTTTCTTAGTAGTATGTCTTGTAAGTTTTCCTTTAATATAATCTGTACACACTCCAAGATCAGTTAAATCCAAATTAGGAAGAATTTCATTCTTCACTAATCTTTCCATTCTTTCTTTGGATATATGACCTGAACATTTATGCCAGAAGTAAGCAGATTTCTCATCCACTAAACTACATTTAGTTCCAACTTTATGATGCAAAGTCATTAAAGTCTCAATAAAATGATTATCAAGCTCAAACTTGTAACCACCATCACATAAGATTCTAGAACCAATATTATTATTATTTGTAAATAAACTGAAA
The DNA here is from genome assembly GCA_018894105.1 of Jacaranda mimosifolia. NCBI lineage: Eukaryota > Viridiplantae > Streptophyta > Magnoliopsida > Lamiales > Bignoniaceae > Jacaranda > Jacaranda mimosifolia. The sequence goes on along the minus strand of CM032131.1, from coordinate 821,343 downwards.
GATCTATAACCAAAATTAAAAGTAAATCCCGCTTTATCTAATTTTGATATAGAAACTAAATTGCGAGAATAATTTTGATATAGAAACTAAAGTAGGTACATAAAGAGTTTGATACAAATCCAAGTAATGCCCAGTATCTAAAATTAGACGACAAGTGCTAACTCCTTCAATTAGAGCATTTTGTCTATTTCCCATATATACAAACTCATTTTGCTTTATGGTTTGGAACGAAAGGAATCCCTGCATTATATTGGAAATATGAGTAGTAGAACTAGAGTCAAGCCACCAAGTATTATAAGGAATTTCATTAAAGTTTGATTTGAAACTTACAAAAGCACTAATTGGCTTACCTTTCTTTTCAAACCACGCTTTACGATTTGGGCAATCCTTTTGATAATGTCCAATTTTATGAAAAAAATAACACTTATCATTCTTACGTTCCTTCTTTTGCTTAGCTTTAGAAGATTCGTTCAAGTTATGAAAACCTTTCTTCTTACTCTTTCCATACTTCCATTTCAAACTTTTTTCAACTTCTTGATGTTTTACTAAATGAATAGAATGAGACCTTTGATTCTTCAACCTTGTTTCCTCTTGAATAAGCATACTGGCCAATTTATTAACACCCCATTTATCCTTAATGGTGCTATAATTCATTTTTGAAATGGCCCATATTGATCAAAAGGCAAGGAATTTAGAATAAATTGTAATAGAAAGTACTCATCCACATTCATTCCCAAGGACTTCAATTCATTTCAAGGATATGCTCGTGCATGGTTGTGAACCATCAAATTTTATCGTGGTTAAAGTACTCATTAATGTACCAGCAAGAGATTTATCAGTTGTTTGAGAATACTCTTCCACATGTTTCGTAAATTCCTTTGCATTTTTAGTTTTAGGAAGAATAGACTTAATGTTGCTCGTTACTGTAGTTTGCATGAACATTAAGCTTAATCTGTTTGACCTTTCCAAGCTTTATATAATGATCTTCATCACTACTTTCATCAGTAATAGCAGCCGGTTTCTTCACTTTGAGTGCTAAATCAAGGTCCAAAACACCAAAGTGGAATTGAACTTATTCACTCCATTCTGAGAAATTTAATCCATTAAATAAAGGAACAAATGAAGCATGTGAATTAAGCGATGCAGGAACAAATACTGCAAATGTGAAAAACATTTAAAGTATAAATAACTTCAAATTCAAAGAAATGATGAAGGCCAACATTGCATACATATCAAAGTTCTCCTTTGGGTGATACTAAAATATGCGACCATAAATCATAATGATACTAATAAAACTTTAATTTGTTAATAGAATATATTAATTATACTTATTTACTATCTTTGGATATGTAATGAAGCTTAATATAACATATCAATTACCAGCAATAATATTTATTAATTGTAAGAACAACTAATCAGCTTTGGGTGATTACATAATTGCCTTATAATAATGAATTCAATTACCTATTACCATAAAACATAATGTCATCTATAGAATCGATTTAATAGGTAATTCAACTTAATTTTACAACCTCAAATTTATTATACTTAAGATTTGGTCACTTTGGGGGCTAACAAATCATTAAGAATGTAGAATATTCATGTTGTAAAATATTTAATTAAAAATACAATAACTTGAATAACTTGTAATTAATTTTGCATGCTACATAACAATATAGGTAAAATACATATCCAAATGTCCAAAATATACATACATGTAATCACAAACATTATACAAAACAAATATAAATATGCAGGCTAACTTATTGCTAAGCATTAAATAAGCAATTGCTGAGTGCATATATAATGACACTTAATTTTAAATGGCCATTAACATAAAAATAAAATTTAATCTTTGAAAATTGAAATAAATTCCTTTATTTCATGCAAGGAATATAAGTGGAAGAAAACATAATCCACTTATTTCATGCAAGGAATATAAGTGGAAGAAAACATAATCCACAAGGGAAAGAAAACATTAATTATAACTACTTTCTCCCATGAAAAATAATGGACAATAAAGATAAGAGAACACAAACATAATCAATGGAAAAACATGAGTTATTAAGCAACAGGCTCTGATACCAAATGTAAACATCAACTCATACTTAATGTATAAATATTTGTGAAAATTAATTAAAAAAATCTATAACTTCATGTTTTTTACATATAAATATATATAGTAAGTGAGTGCACCTTTCACCATGAATACAAAATTTGTAGACACCAACACTTGATTTCTTGAGTGAATAAGATATCAGTTTCTCTTTCTAATCCCTTTTCTTTAATGCCCAATTTTGATAGGTGATATGTACAAATATCTTAATTATAGGGTGGAGAGAGGACCATAATCCTTATTTATAGAGTATGAGAGGGTGTCTCCGTCAAACACATCTCCACATTATAACTCTTAATCAACAATTATAACTTTATATGTAAATAGTCATAACTACTCAATATTAAATGGTATGTAACCATAAGTTACAACTCTTTCATAAGTAATCAATAATATTTAATTATTTCTATAATTATTAAATCATAAAGTAATTAATAATATCACATGGAACATAATTATTCTTACAGAAAAGAGCCAAAAGGATTGGATATTTGTACGGTCTTTGTAAGGGGAAGAAATGTAATTCTTTTAGAACATAGACTTATGATAATACAAGTTAACCAATTCCTATTTTATTTTGATGGTATGGTTTGCATATTGTAGATGGGGCTCCTTCATCTTACATTATGTGCCTTCTAAATCCATGCCGCCATTACTTGTTTTGAACTATGGATAAAAAGAAGATCTAATTTAAGCACTTCTTTCCAGTTCACTATCTTACATGAAATGAAAGATATTATTTTCTTCGAAAAATATTTTTCTTTTTTGAAAAATTAATGATAAGAGAATTACAAGAATTTTCAATTATATAAAACGAAAGATCATGATATATACATACTCAAAAAGTTATGGCAAAAATATGACAAGAACTCAATGAGAGTTTTGATTAGTGAAATCATTAATGGCTAATGGTCAAATATATCCAAAAGGAGGAATTTACTGGAAAAAAAATAAAAAAAAATCTCACTTGTGCGTTGGTTAGCCTCATTTGCTTTATATTCTAGTCAATTAATTGCACAAATTAATAGGTTACAGCTCTTCAGTGGAAGTATTATTATTACATGCATACAATTGTTACTTTTTCTACAATATCCTTAATTCTTTAGGGTGTAATTTTTGCAATAAATATGTATGAGAGTTGCGATTATTTGTGAAAAACTATATTATAACTCTTCAATAAATACAACCTTCGGTCATATTGAAAATAGAAAATCACAAAAAAAAACAACTCATTATATTATTAAATACTTAGGATACTTGAATATGTGAATTCATTATCTATAGTTATTATAATTGGATTCTTGACAATTGTTTTTAAGTTACGGATAGTGTAATTCTTACGATCATGTCACGGTTGTAATTATATCTTCGCATTTATTTTATAATATATTTTAATATTTTCAAAAGATGGGGCATATATTATATACTTTTAATATAAAAATGATAAATAAGTATCGCATAGAAATTTTTTTAGCATTTAATGTATTGTGTTCCATTACCTAATTAAGATGGAAGATAAATTAAACTTTAGAATTTTAATTATTTAGTAAGTAATGCGCCATATGAATTATTTAAATTTGTAACTAATTGCAAGGTTTGGAAAAGACAATCATATAGAAAAACAAATTAAACGTGTGTAATTTGGAATATATTAAATTTAATTCCAAAAAAATAAATAGTTAATTTTAATTGATAATTTAATGTTTATTTTATATCAAATCAAGCATTGACACGTGTCAAAGATGGATGTCTGCATCAATGGACTAATCAAATCAAATCAAAGATATTTGATATTGATATTATCTTTTGATATTTAATATTATCAAATCAAATATATCTTATATTATCTCTTGATTTTGATATTATCTTATCAAAAAGATAACATTTGAAGGAGTTCAAGTCAATCAGAAGTCTTCCAGCAAACACCTATATAAAGAGGTGATTCCAGTTCATTTGACACAACATAAATTCCAGCAGATGAGAGAAACTTTGAAGGGGTCCAGCAATCCTCTCTAGCAAATTCAAGGAGATCCACGACGTTTAAGGTGTTCTTCGAGGAATTCATATATTTTTGGCGTTTGATTCGAGATTAAGGTGCAAAGCGTCCAAATTGGCATTATTCTATTCAAATCAAATTCAAAGGAGGTCCACGACGTTTAAGGCGTTCTTCGCGGAATCCATATATTTTTGGTGTTTGATTTGAGATTAAGGTGCGAAGCCCTTGAATTGGCGTTATTCTAATTAAATCAAATTCAAAGGAGATCCATGATGTTCAAGGTGTTCTTTGCAAAATCCATATATTTTTGGCGTTTGATTCGAGATTAAGGTGCGAGCCCTCGAATTGGCGTTATTCTATTCAAATCAAATTCAAAGGAGATCCGTGGCATCTAAGGCGTTTTTCGCGAAGCTCAAGATTATATTTGGAAGGGAAGAATCAGATGATTAGATTAGAGATAGAATATACAGTTGATTAATTAATTTTGATTTTATTTTATTTGTAAATTTTTTTCTTGTTTTGTAATTTTAATTTTTGCAGACAAGAAAATTTGTTGTTACAAATTTTAGCACGCCCAGTGGGACTATCTCTACCTCTCATCTCTTTCCTTCATCAAAGATTGAAGTATCATGGCCACCAATCGACTATTGCATTGAAGATGACTACCTCAAATTCCATAAATGCTAGAGCAAAAAGTGTTGGTGTCACCACAAGGAGTATGTCCAAAATGTCACAATCATCTTCGGAGGTAAATCATTCACTTGAAGTTGCGAAAAAGGCATTACTGCATGCTATTGATATTAATGAAAGTGGTGGAGACTCAAAGGAAGAATTAACAACATCCACTCCTTGCTCAACCTCAAGTTCCTCAAGCATAGTGCCAGTGATGGTGACAAGTGCTACAACTTTGGATGAACAAATTGCTAATTTGACGAAAATTATTGAAGGGATAGCAAAGCATGTCCAAGAGCAAGATTCTTAAATCTCCAAGTTGATGAACAAAGTGGATAATGCTGAGACTAGTCGCATGATGGAGAAACAAATAGAGGCTCAAGATAAAGTCGAAACATTTACAAAGAGGCAGCCAGTTGAAAATGAAAAGCCTAAAACAAAGGAATTGCAAGTTTCCACCGATGGACTAATTCCTGTTGACCAGTTAAGGGAGTTTATCATGGGAACTATCAAAGATAAATTTGAAGGAAGCTCTAAGTCATTCATAACTTATTCCAAGCCATACACTCAAAGGATTGACAACTTAAAGATACCGATTGGTTATCAGCCACCAAAGCTCCAGCAATTTGATTGCAAAGGCAATCTAAAGCAGCATGTGGCTCATTTCATCGAAACTTGTAATAATGCTGGGACATATGGAGATTACCTAATTAAGCAGTTGGTTTGATCCTTGAAGGGCAATGCTTTTGATTGGTATACTGACTTAGAATCATGCTTAATTGATAGTTGGGGACAATTGGAGCAAGAATTTCTCAATCGTTTCTACAGTACCCAAAGGACAGTCAGTATGATTAAACTCACCAATTCCTGCCAGTTGAAAGAAGAACCAGTCATTGATTACATTAATCGATGGAGAAATTTAAGCCTTAATTGCAAAGATAGATTGTCTGAGGCTTCAGCCATTGAGATGTGCATTCAAGGGATGCATTGGGGACTTCAATATATTTTTGCAAGGAATTCAACCTAAAACATTTGAAGAATTGGCTACTCGAGCCCATGATATAGAGTTAAGCATGTTTGCTAGCGGAATAGAAGGGCCACCAATTCAAGAGCCTCGTAAGTCTAAAGAAAAGCAAGAATTCAAGAAAGGGGGCAAACCTTTTGCTAAGGCGCAAAGTAAAGAAGCTATGGCGGTGAATGCAACACCCATCAAGTTTCGTACGAAAGCAGAAAGCATAAAGGATGAAAAGAAGGATGTCTCCCAAGAAAGAGGACAAAGAAAATTAACCTTAAATGAGATGCAGGCTAAGACATACCCATTCCTCGATTTTGACGTCTCTAGAATATTTGATGATTTGCTAAATGCAAATCTCATTGAATTACCTGAAATGAAGTAACCTGAAGAGGCTGGGAGGACTGATGACCCAAAGTATTGCAAGTACCGTTGGTTGGTGGGTCACCCAATTCATGACTGCTTTGTATTCAAAGATAAAGTGATGCAATTGGCTCGACAAGGGAAAATCTCACTTGAGGAGGATAATGCTGCCTCAAATCATGCTACTATCAAGATAAAAAAGGTGTACTTGGTGATCACGATAGTGATATTGCGTGCTACATGATAAGTGAAGAAAAGATTTCTTCTAGTGAAGCATGTTTATCTGATGAAGAAAATTTTGATAAAACTAAGGAGTGCATATCGGCAATGACTTTCACTAATGAAGATTTGTTGCTTGGCTCCAAGCCCCATAATAGGCCACTGTTTGTAACTGGCTACTCTCATGAGCAGAAAAAAAATAGAAGTTTGATTGATGGAGGCTCTGCAGTCAATATTTTGCCATTGCGTGGGCTGAAGGATTTAGGAATCCCCACAGATGAATTGGCAAATAGTCGCCTAATGATCCAAGGGTTTAATCAAGGGGGGCAAAGGGCTCTTGGAATAATAAGGATAAAGTTATTGATGGACAATATATTGTCAATGGCATTATTTCATGTCATAGATGTCAAGATGTCATACAATATGCTTTTAGGTCGATCTTTGTTATATGAAAATGGTGTAGTTACTTTTACTTAGCACCAATGTTTCAAATATTGTCGAGAAGGTGTGGTAAAGAAAGTGCTTGGAGATAGCAAACCTTTCACTAAAGCTGAATCACACTTAGCAGATGCTAAATACTACACTGAAAGTATGAAAATCGCCAAGGCTAAAGAATAAGAGGAATCCAAGCAACAAGATGATCTTGATGGAGTAAACAATGTTAAAGACTTGACTCCAGCATGCAGCGGTAAAGATCACATAAAGAGAGAGTCATCTCTGGTAGGATCTGAGTTATTAAAAGAATTAACGTTTTCCCCAACCAAGCTTGATGTGAAGAAGCTATCCTCTCAACTGCTAAAAGGGTTTGTTCGCACAACTCAAGGAGTCAAGAAGGAACACGGAGAATTTCTGCATCTTCAAAATGAGACTTGCTTTGATCCAAAAGCTTATGAACTTCTTGTCAAAGCCAAATACAATCCACAAGAGCATTCCATTTTGGGAAAACTCCCTCCTGAGGCTTCTAGAAAGCAAACGTATGGGCTTAACACTACCCAAAAGATGTTGAAGAAAAATGATCATAGTGTTCAAAGCTCTCGAATGGGACTTGGATTTGTCCCTCAGAATCCTATTTGTATTGCGATTAGGAGAGCTAGTAGTAATCATATAGTTGGAGAGGAATTTTCCTCAACAAATGATGTTTTTGAATAAAATAGGAAGAAAGTCCCGCGAATCTCAGTTTTTGATAGACTTGGAAAGTAGCGGCATAAAAAAACCTATAATCGGAGATTGAATTAATCCAAAATGCCAAAGTATTTGAAGTGGGTTAGCGAGCCAAAAAAGCTAAGGAGTTCAATTCCTTCATGCATGAAGCGATGCTCTATTTTGAATATATCATGTGGTAGAACCTTTAAGGTTAAACTGCAAACCATTATCTTTACACGAACTTAAATGGATGAAGAAGACGATAGAGAAAGTATGGCCCCTTCATATCATATTGTTGATAATACTAGTCGGCCAACTTGTCAAAAAGCTATGGATAATCTTTTCAAGCAAATCTCCAGGCTTGTCCGCAACGGTTACATAAGTGAAAAAGATGGCGTCATGAAGACAGTTCATATAAGAAGAAACGGTGGACAAACAAAGGCATGCGTGGAATTCAAGAAGATTGAGCCCGTGGAAGAGGATATTGCGCCAGCCTACCATGTCCCTTTGAGTGAAGAATTTTTGATTGAAGAAGAAGATACTGAAACTGCTCCTCTTGAGTTTGAAGAAGGTGTTAAAGCCACTATAGATGAATTGAAAGAGATCAATTTAGGTGATGCCAATGAACCTCGGCCTATCTATGTTAGTGCTTTGTTGACTGCTAAGGAAGAAGAAATATATGTTTAGTTATTACATGAATTCAAAGATGTATTTGCATGGTCATACAAAGAGATGCCTGTGCTAGATCCAAAGGTAGCAGTCCATCATCTATTAGTAAAGAAAGGAACTCGTCCAGTCAAACAAGCACAACGTCGGTTCTACCCCGAACTGAAGCTGAAGTGAACAAGCTCATTGAGGTTGGGTTCTTCGAGAAGTTAAGTATCCAACATGGATCTCCAGCATTGTCCCAGTAAGGAAGAAAAATGGACATATTTGAGTTTGTGTTGACTTTAGAGACTTGAATGGTGCTTGTCCTAAGGATGATTTTTCATTGTTGAACTCGTGATTGATGCCACCACAGGCATGAAGCACTATCATTTATGGATGGATCATCCGGATATAATCAAATATGTATGTCACCAAAAGATGAGGAGTTGACGGCATTTGTACTCCTAAGGGTATATATTGCTATAAAGTGATGCCATTTGGGTTGAAGAATGTTGGTGCCTCATATCAAAGAGCTATGCAGAAGATTTTTGATGATATGCTCCACAAGAACATTGAATGTTATTTTGATGATGTGGTTGTTAAATCCAAAAGGCGAGAAGATCATCTCAAAGATTTGAGACAAGTTTTTGAGCGCCTCAGAAAATATCAACTCAAAATGAACCCATTGAAGTGTGCATTTGCAGTTACATCGGGGAAGTTTATGGGATTCATCATTCGTCATCGAGGTATAGAAATTGAGCAAGCAAAGATTAATGTAATTTTGAAAATGCCAGAACCTTGAGACATACTTAAACTCAAAAATGTGCAAGGAAAATTGGCTTATCTTCGGAGATTCATATCAAATTTAGCTGGTAGGTGTCAACCATTCAGCTGTTTGATGAAGAAAGGTGTTCCATTTGAATGGGACGAAGCTTGTAGCAATGCCTTTAAGAGTATAAAAGCTTATCTAATGAGGCCTCATGTGTTGGTCGCACCAGTACCTGGACGCCTACTAATCCTTTATATCGCTGCTCAAGAACGTTCCGTTGGAGCTTTACTAGCACAGTGAAATAATGAAGGAAAGAAAAGTGCCTTGTACTATTTGAGCATGATGATGATGCCAAATGAGTTGAAATACTCACCAATTGAGAAAATATGTTTGACTCTAATTTTTGCAATCCAAAAGTTGAAACATTACTTTCAGGCACATACTGTCTGTCTTGTCTCAAAAGCAAATCCATTAAAATATGTCATGTCAAAACCTGTCCTCTCTGATAGACTCGAAAGATGGTATCTTCAGTTGCAACAGTTTGAGATTATCTATGTTCACAAAAGGCAGTAAAAAGGCATGTTTTGGCTGACTTCTTGGCTGATCATCCCATCCCTACTGAGTGGGAATTATCTGATGACCTACCCGATGAAGATATCTTGATAGTTGAAATTACACCTCCTTGGAAGATGTACTTTGATGGAGCATCCCATAGAGAAGAAGCTGGTGCTGGAGTTGTATTCATCACATTTGATGATGAAGTATTACCATATTCTTTCACTTTAACTAAAAGTTGTTCCAACAATGTTACTGAATATCAAGCTCTAATTCTTAGGTTGGAGATGGTAGTTGACATAAAACAATTGCATCTTAAAGTATATGGGGATTCTAAGTTGGTGGTCAACTAATTGCTTGGATCATATAAAGTCAAGAAGCCTGAGTTACTCCCCTACTTTAATTACGCAAAAAGACTCATTGGATGGCTTAGGGATGTAGAGATCGAACATGTGCTAAGGAAAGAAAATAAGCAGGCTGATGCGTTAGCTAAATTGGCCTCTTCACTTGCCATACCTGAAAATGAAGTGCGTATTCCAATATGTAGAAGTTGGGTTGTGCCACCAATTTTTGAGGATGAGGATTTTGAAGAAAATGAAAGCCATGTCATTCAAGTGTTTGAGATAAAGAAAGAAGATTGGCGCCAACCAATATTACTTGAAGTACGAGAAGTTACCTGATGATCCACGCCAAAGAGTTGATATCCGACGTCGCATGACTCGCTTCATCTATTATAAAGGTGTGCTTTATAGGCGGTCATTTGATGGAGTCTTCTTGCAATGTTTAGGTGATGATGAAGCTACCTAAGCTATAGAAGAAGTCCATTTTGGAGTTTGTGGCGCCCATCAGTCGGGTCTAGAATTACATTTTTGAATAAAAAGAATAGGCTACTACTGGCCGACAATGGTAAAAGATTGCATGGATTATGCTCAAAGATGTCAAGCTTGCCAAGTTTACGCAAATTTCATTCACCAACCACCCGAGCTATTACATGCAATTGTCGCTTCATGGCCATTTGATGTTTGGGGATTAGATGTGGTTGGGCCCATGACAAAGTCTTCTATTGGGCACTTATATATATTGGCTGCAACAGACTATTTTTCTAAGTGGGTTGAAGCAATACCCCTCAAAGAAGTAAAGAAAGAAAATGTTGCTGACTTTATCCGCATCAATATTATATATCACTATGGGATTCCTCGATACATAATCACTGATAATGGAAAGCCGTTTAGTAATAGTCTGATAGATAAACTTTGTCAGAAATTCAATTTTAAGCAGAGGAAATCTTCCATGTACTATGCCGCGGCTAATGGTCTTGTTGAGGCATTCAATAAAACTCTGTGCAATTTGCTGAAAAAAGTAGTCTCAAAGTCGAAGACGAATTGGCACGAGAGAATCGTATAAGCTTTATGGGCATATCGAACTACTCATAAAACACCTACACAAGCAACTCCGTATTCATTGGTTTATGGTGTTGAAGCTATTTTACTGCTTGAGCAGCAAATTCCATCATTGAGGATAGCCATACAAGAACGATTAACTGAGGAAGAAAATGCACGCTTACATCTTGAAGAATTGGAGGCCCTTGATGAGAAAAGGTTGGAAGCACAACAAAGACTTGAGTGTTATCAAGCCCGACTCTCTAGGGCATTTAATAAGAAGGTGCGATCACGATCTTTTCAAGTTGGAGATTTGGTGCTCGCTGTGAGAAGGCCCATCATCATGACTCATCGAAATGGGAATAAGTTCACATCAAAATAGGATGATCCTTATATTGTCAAAGAAGTCTATACAAATGGTGCATATAAGTTGGTTGCTGAAGATAGATTAAGAATTGATCCTATAAATGGGAAGTTCTTGAAGCGCTACTATGCATAAAGTTGGGATATTGCTCCTTGATGCACGAGCCTAAACTGCATGTTACTCCCGACCCGCATGAGTATAACTGTGAACGGTACCCACCAAAGGTAGTGCATGTGGTTAAACTGCTAACTTATCCCACCAAAGGTCGTGCATGTGGTTAAACTGCTAACTTACCCCACTAAAGGTATCTTATGTGGTTAAAATATTAAATACCCCACCTAGTCCAAGGTAGTTAAGCAATGGATACTCCTGACCCGCACGAGTATAAACTGTGAACGGCACCCCCTCCTAAAGTAATGCTTTTTTGTTGAACTACGTTATGACTTGATCCCTATATTGGGTACGTAGGCATCTTAGATATTCTCTAAGTTTAGTCATGAGTTCATTTTAAACATATTTTCCCTTGGGTTCATAAAAAAAAAAAAGAGTAGTTTAGTTCTTTTTTTATTAAGTTTGAGTTTTTAGTAGTTTAATTGTTTTTATTAAGTTTGAGTTTTTAGTTTATTAGGTTTTCTTAAAAAAAAAAAGAAAGGAAAAAGAAAAAGAAAAAGTGGTTTAGTTGTTTTTATTAAGTTTGAGTTTTTACTAGTTTAATTGTTTTTATTAAGTTTTAGTTTTTAGTCTGTTAAGTTTTCTTTAAAAAAAAAAAGTAGTTTAGTTGTTTTTATTAAATAGTTTAATTGTTTTTGATTTTTTAGTTTATTAAGTTTTCATAAAAAAAAAGAAAGAAAAGAAAAAGCAGTTTAGTTGTTTTTATTAAAGTTTGAGTTTTTAGTAGTTTAATTATTTTTATTAAGTTTGAGTAGTTTAGTTTTTTTCTTTTTGACTTTTTAGTAGTTTAATTGTTTTTATTGAGTTTTTTTAGTTTATTAAGCTTTCTTAAAAAAAAAACAAGAGTAGTTTAGTTGTTTTTATTAAGTTTGAGTTTTTAGTTTGTAAAGTTTAAAAAAAAAAAAAGTTCTAAACGAATTTCAAGTAAAAGGACTCAAGTTCTTCAATTTTTCTTTGACAGCCTCGAAATGTTCCATTGAAGTGTGCAAGTTTTCAACCACTTTATTACTCAGTGGAGGAGTATTCTTGATAGCAACAATTTCCTCTTCAATCTCATGAATTTCGACTTGAGCACTTGGAGGAAGTTGTTGTTGGCGTTTCAGTGATGAAGTCAAATTCTTCTTGTTCCTTTGAATTATCAAGCTCCTTCCCAACACATGCTAGCTCTTCTTAGGTGGATTGAATTTGATTCACTCCTTTGGCTTTTTCTTTGAGCATTATGGAGACGATTTTTGGCTTCATCTAGTTGTTGTGCAAGAAGTTCATCGGATGCTTCCTCAAAAGATGCTGACTTTACTTTATCATAAGCGATAGCCTTGTCAAATAATATTTGCAATAATCCTTCCACATTGGAGATGTCAAATTTGCTAAAGCCCCTCATTGATTCAAGCACAAATTGAATACTATCTTCGATAGATGAGAGGGAGTCAAGTGGAGTATTTGCTATTCTCTTGCGAAGGCCATTCCACAACATTTGAAGTTCATTTGTAAGACAATGGTGAATTGCCCTTAAAGCTTATACATTGGAAATTTTGCTTCAAGAAGTATCCTGGGATCACCCCTCCATATAAAGCAAGTTTGTTAGCATTGGCCATTCTCAATATCCTTTGATATAGTGGAATTCACCATTAAATTGAAAAGTATCTCCCTCCTTGGCCTTGTCTTCAATGATGTTACGACCCAATGTGGGTAGGAGAATTAATTTGTTTAATTGTTGGTGATGAATTAATTCATTTGGAGGACAATAATGAATTGCCCTTAAAGTCCACGCCTTCCAAGTTTTGGGAACACTCCTCCATATAAAGAAAAGTCGTCGGTCTTGGCCATTCAACGTATCTTTTGATGTATTAATTTGCCATCAAATTATGGAATATCTCCCCACTTGGCTTTGCCCTCAATAATGTTGTAATCCAATGTTGCCAGAAAAGTTACTTCATTGATGACAAATTAATTCATTTGGAGGACAATAATGAGTTGCCCTTAAAGCCCACACATTGGAAGTATTGATCTCTTGGGTCTATTAATGCTGCAACCTAATGTTGAAGAAGAATTAGTTTGATTAATTATTGATGATGAATTAATTCGTTTGGAGGACAATAATGAGTTGCCCTTAAAGCCCACACCTTGGAAGTCTTGATCTCTTGGGTCTATTAATGCCGCAACCCATTGTTGAAGAAGAATTAGTTTGATTAATTATGACAAATTAATTCTTTTGGAAGACAATGATGAGTTGCCCTTAAAGCCCACACTCCGAAAGTCTTGATCTCTTGGGTCTATTAATGCTGCAACCCATTATTGAAGAAGAATTAGTTTGATTAATTATGACAAATTAATTCTTTTGGAGGACAATAATGAGTTGCCCTTAAAGCCCACACTCCGGAAGTCTTGATCTCTTGGGTTTATTAAATCGGTCTTGACTACTTTGCTGCATATCTACCAAAAGTGTGCCTCTCTCCATAGGTTGATTCTCTTCATCAAGAATAATCAAGTATTGTACTCCAGCGCTAGTCGAAACATCCTTAAAGTAAACCATAGTACAACCTGCAAGGATACGAGAGAAATTAATCAAGTTGTTGAGAAAGAGAAAGGAAAAGAAAAAGAAAGGATGAAGATTGATGTGAAGAATGAAAGAAAAACAAACAGGTGTATTCACGTGTAATGCTCATGTGAATTGGTGGAGCATCAAGTTGATAACAATGCTAAAACAATTATATATGTTCAAAGAGGCATTTTATCAAACACGATGTGGGCATGAATAAAGTATGGAATAAATGAGAGAAAAGGAAAAATTTTGCACCCAACAATCAAGAACAAATACCCAGCAATCAAGAGCAAATTCTCAATAATTGACAAAGCAAATTTTTGATGTGCTTGTTGTGTGTTTGTGAGCTCATGATCGAACCAATTTATAGGCACTTGTTGCAGAAAAAAGTGTTCAAATAAGACTCAAACTCTTGAACTCTTCGTATCTCAGCCTTATCAGGAATTGAATTTCATCTCAATCCATTATGATATGAGAAGAGGACGATGGAAGAAGATAGTGAAAGAAATCCTAATCAGATATGAAATTGATCGAGAATACATGATACCGAGAGTTGCCGAAATCCGTTACCCTGAACTTGCATGCTGCTAGGAAGAGTTTGCTTGCCACGGGAAATGGGAAAGGAATTGAAAATGAGAAGTTCTCACTTCTCAATTGTTTGCCACGTTAAAAAAAGGAGATTTTCTCCACTGCGGACTATTTGGCAAATTGAATGATGAATAATCCCAAAATTTCTTGTGGGCCATTAAAAGAAAAAAAAACAAAACAAAACAAAACAAACCTTGCTGCCATGGATTTTACCTTAAATATGAAGAGGTAATTTTGGGCCTCTCACGTGAATTTTGATATGGGCTTTGATTGGCCCACATATGTCATTGAATATATGGATATACACATATATAATATGTTCTTAAATACTTCAAGTCTCATATCTTTTGGGATTAATTTGCACCCCTTCGTCAAGCCTAGAAGTGGGGGCATTTGTAAACATATTAAATTTTTGACCAATTGAGAAGTGACACATGTAAAATAATATATTAAATATTAATTTAAAATTTTCTATTTAAATTTTGGAATATATTAAATTTAATTTCAAAAAGATAAATAGTTAATTTTAATTAATAATTTAATGTTTATTTTATATCAAATCAAGCATTGACATGTGTCAAAAATGGAGTGTCTGCATCAATGGACCAATCAAATCAAATATATCTTATATTATCTCTTGATTTTGATATTATTTTATCAAAGAGATAATCTTTGAAGGAGTTCAAGTCAATCAGAAGTCTTCTAGCAAACACCTATATAAAGAGGTGATTCCAGCTCATTTGACACAATACAAATTTCAGCAGACAAGAGAAACTTTGAAGGGGTCCAGCAATTATCTCAAGCAAATTCAAGGAGATCCATGACGTTTAAGGTGTTCTCTGAGGACTTCATATATTTTTGGCGTTTGATTCGAGATTAAGGTGCAAAGCCCCCGAATTTGCGTTATTCTATTCAAATCAAATTCAAAGGAGATCCACGACGTTCAAGGCGTTCTTTGCAGAATTCATATATTTTTGGTGTTTGATTTGAGATTAAGGTGCGAAGCCCTTGAATTGGCTTTATTCTATTTAAATCAAATTCAAAGGAGATCCACGACGTTCAAGGCGTTCTTCGCAGAATCCATATATTTTTGGCGTTTGATTCAATATTAAGGTGCGAAGCCCTCGAATTGACGTTATTTTATTCAAATCAAATTCAAAGGAGATCCATGGCGTCTAAGGCGTTTTTTGCGGAACTCAAGATTATATTTGGAATGGAAAAATTAGAGGATTAGATTAGAGATAGAATCCACAGTTGATTAATTGATTTTGATTTTATTTTATTTGTACAATATTTTCTTGTTTTGTAATTTTAATTTTTGCAGACAAGAAAATTTGTTGTTACAATGTGATTTATTCCTTTTTTATGTGCGGAAAATAGGAGAAAAACACATTAATTCTACTGTGCTTTAAATGTTAGAAAAGACAAAGTCAAAAATAGAAAAGAATAAAACAAGGGCTAATAAGGTTAATTTTGTGAAGGGGTTAGTGATATATAGGTGAAGTCGTACGTCTAATTTTCCTAATAATAGTAGTGTAGTTTCTGCATGCCATCCTGTAATCAATCCTTTCTTCAACTTGGACGACGTTCAAACTAACACATTAATATAAAACAATTATACTATATATTGTTGGACTGATTTTGGTACATAAGAATTTATTATATAATGCAGTAGCATAAATTTAAGCACAAAACTAGTATAGGAGAAATAATCGAAACCACAAGAATTAGTCAAGAATTCAAACCGGAAGCAATAAATTGAGGATTAAATAAGTAGCGAGTCGAGGCATGCACGAGCACAGCTTCCTTAAGGTTTTATTCGCCTCCCACCGGTGCCCGAGGACTGCTGACGAACAGCCTCCCAAGATACAACGACTCCAAACAACCAAAGGCGGCACTCCTATTGGTTGAACCTCCAAACCAAACTAACTTGAACCTCTTGTGTTTAATGAAAAATGTGTATGTATCTATATGAGAATGAATGCCTAGAATGCTAGAATGCTAGTGTTTTTCCTTTTCTTTTGACACTAGACAACACCTATATTTATAGGACTTAAGTGACTATTCCTATAAGACATGTGTCTATTCTTGTAAGATATGTCCCTAATTCTGTCAGACTAAATAAAGGTTGTGACCTTTATGTTAAATTTCAAAAGACATGGGTTGCAACTTTCTAAGAAATTAGACATGACTGTTGGATGAATTAATTTCGGTCTCAATATCCGAAATTTAAAATAATCGTAATAATAATTATATAGAAATATTATTATTATCATTGGATTATTGATAGTATATTATTATACTATCCACCTACTTCCATGTCTTAATATAATTTTAGCTAATAGCTCACTTCTTTAACTCAATTTGCTCATTCAATAATTTATGAATTTTTGCACTAAAATATCTCCTCAACGAGACAAATTATTTATGTGCTAAAATTCTAACAATCCCCCACATGAATGAGCAAATAGTCTGACAGATATGCTCATGAATGCAATTACACGACAGAGGTTCAGCTCAAGTGATATTGCATCGGGAGATGTAGCTTTTGGCTTTGAACCTTCCTTAGTGAGCACTATCGGATGTATTTGCCAACCAGTGAACATGATGTCTTGAACTATTCGGCTTTGGTGTACACCAAGACAATAGTACTGCACACAACACCACTCAATAGTCAGTTTTATGGTTTAACTGTTGTGTTCATTTCGGCCCTGAACAATTCTTGGTATTCATGAGTACTACTTTGAGAATTCAGCCTTAATTTCTCATAAGATCGGCCCAATCCTTACTCATATAGGTGACTTCTCATTAAGAGGTTCCTGCTGCACCCCCACTCAAAATATCAACATATGAGAGCCATTAAAAGTAATGCTTAACCTAGAACTTTTGCAGGGTGCACTGTCTGCTCATCAACGGAATAGGCTAGAGGGTTGTTGCCCCCCACAGTGCTTCCACATCGAGTCAAAGTTGCATAACTTGTTTCTCCCTTTGAACCTACTTCATGGGATCTCCAATCACATAGGTAGGGTTCCCGTTATGGTGACTTAGTTATTGAAAGGCTTAAGGCCCATTCCTTCCGATGATTTATTTACTTGCTCTCTATTTACACCTTTAGTTAGTGGATCCGCAAGGTTATCTTTAAACTTCACGTAGTCAATTGAGATAACTCTACTAGAGAGCAGTTGTCTAACAGTGTTATGTCTCCTCCGCATATGTCGAGACTTACCGTTGTACATACTACTTTGTGCCCTTCCAATAGCAGATTGGCTATCACAGTAGATGCAAATTGCCGGCACCGGTTTCGTCCAAACTGGAATATCTTCCAAAAATTGGCATAACTATTTTGCTTCCTCGCTTGCTTTATCCAATGCTATGAACTCTGATTCCATTGTTGATCTCGCTATGCAAGTTTGCTTCGAGGATTTCCATGATATAGCAGCTCCACCTAAAGTGAATACATATCCACTCGTGGACTTGGACTCGTTTGAGTCAGATATCCAATTTGCATCACTGTATCCCTCAATTACAGCTGGATATTTCGTATAGTGCAACCCATACTTTGTGGTGTGTTTTAAGTACTTTAGTACTCTGACAATAGCATTCCAATGCTCTTGTCCAGGGTTGCTTGTATATCTACTTAGCTTACTAACTGCATACGCAATATCTGGCCTCGTGCAATTCATTATATACATGAGGCTTCCGATTATGCGCGCGTATTCCACTTGAGCTTTTCCTTCACCTTTATTTTTGGTGAGCTTCTGGTTTGTATCTATTGGTGTTTTCACTGGACTGCTAGCGGGATCTAGGAACTTTTGTAGCACTTTCTCAATATAGTGCGATTGTGTTAATGCTATCCCGCCTAGTGTTCTTATAATTTTGATTCCGAGTATGACATCAGCAAGACCCATATCTTTCATATCGAAATTGCGACTTAGCAATTTCTTTGTCCTTCTGATTATGTCACTGTTGCTTCCCATGATTAACATATCATCTACGTATACACATATAATGACATATTCAGTTAGTGTACCTCTAATATACACACATTTGTCACACTCATTAATCTTGAAACCGTTGGCTACCATCACATGGTCAAATTTAAGATGCCACTGTTTAGGTGCTTGTTTTAGACCATATAATGATTTAATTAATTTACACACCTTCTTCTCTTGGCTTGGAACTACAAACCCTTCGGGTTGTTCCATATAAACTTCCTCATCGAGGTCGCCATTTAAAAATGCCATTTTTACATCCATTTGATGTATCTCAAGATTATTAATGGCAGCAAAGGCAATTAATAGTCGAATAGAAGTTATTCTAGTAACTGGCGAGTATGTATCAAAATAGTCAAGACCTTCCTTTTGTCGATATCCTTTAACTACTAGTCTCGCCTTGTATTTATCTATCGTACCATCAGCTTTCATTTTCCTCTTGAAAATCCATTTACACCCTAAAGGTTTATTTCCAGGAGGTAAATCCACTAGTTCCCAAGTATGATTATGCATGATGGACTCGATTTCACTATTTACCGCTTCCTTCCACAAAGGAGCTTCAGGAGTCGTCATAGCCTCTGTAAACGTCCGCGGTTCACTTTCTAATATGTAAGTCAAGAAGTCGGGTCCAAAGGATTTAGCCATTCTAGCTCTTTTGCTATGGCTCGTGCAGGCCTCGACTCGCTACTTATTTAATCCTCAATTTATTGCTTCCGGTTTGAATTCTTGACTAATTCTTGTGGTTTCGATTATTTCTCCTATACTAGTTTTGTGCTTAAATTTATGCTACTGCATTATATAATAAATTCTTATGTACCAAAATCAGTCCAACAATCTTAAGGTTTTATTCGCCTCCCACCGGTGCCCGAGGACTGTTGACGAACAACCTCCCAAGATACAACGACTCCAAACAACCAAAGGCGGCACTCCTATTGGTTGAACCTCCAAACCAAACTAACTTGAACCTCTTGTGTTTAATGAAAAATGTGTATGTATCTATATGAGAATGAATGCCTAGAATGCTAGAATGCTAGTGTTTTTTCTTTTTCTTTTGACACTAGACAACACCTATATTTATAGGACTTAAGTGCCTATTCCTATAAGACATGTGTCTATTCTTGTAAGATATGTCCCTAATTCTGTCAGACTAAATAAAGGTTGTGACCTTTATGTTAAATTTCAAAAGACATGGGTTGCAACTTTCTAAGAAATTAGACATGATTGTTGGATGAATTAATTTCGGTCTCAATATCCAAAATTTAAAATAATCCTAATAATAATTATATAGAATAGTATTATAATCATTGGATTATTGATAGTATATTATTATACTATCCACCTACTTCCATGTCTTAATATAATTTTAGCTAATAGCTCACTTCTTTAACTCAATTTGGTCATTCAATAATTTATGAATTTTTGCACTAAAATATCTCCTCAACGAGACAAATTATTTATGTGCTAAAATTCTAACATATATATTATTTATCATCAAGGTTGAAAAGTTGCCGATAGATTGATCGATCAATAGGCCATATGTTTCAACAAATTCCTAATGGACGGCAGACATCAAGGGACCTCAAACTGATGGCTGATGGCTGACGGCTGACGACTGACAATGTATAATTCTATGAAATATATATATATATAGAAAACCAAAAATACGGGGTGGGGGCTTGGGGTGTGTTTGGATAATAAAAACAAAATCCAAAAACTGTGCATGTACATGTGTGCCCATTGCTCATCGTGTGGAAGATATATTCACCATGTAATTAAATCCCCTTGGCACGTTTCCCTCCCCACATATATATTTATATTTATCACTCATAGTAATTTAAAAAAAAATAAAAATAAATAAATATTATTAATGTAGCACTATACTAAAAGTGCAACCACCTTATAAATTTCTTGGGCAGTCGTTTTCCTTCTAGTCTCTCCACCCCCCACCGTCTAAGACTAGCCGTCATCTCCATGCATGTACATATAATAACAAACATACAAACACACACCTTGTATAGTATATGGCCTTTTCTATTTAGGAGGTATTATTCATCATCATCTCCATCGATCAGGTTTAATTCTATGATGAATTTCCCGTCTCTAATTAATTTTCCTTTTGTATTTACTAATGCGGGTTTTTCTTTTGGACACCAGATCAGATTCTTGTTCCATTTGTTTGAGGCTGGAAGAGGTTGTCTGTTTTTCTCGTGCCGCGCTTAGCTAGCTACCTTAAGAGTTAAGAAATTGAAGTCATGGTATGTATATATTTTCAATCTGTCACTCATCAACAGAAGAAACCCCTACCCCATAATATATATGTGCCTTACTGCTTTTTAATTTCTTTCCCCACCTCAAAAGGAACCCTCTATAAGAAAAGAAGAGTTACCCCCCCCCCCCCCCCCTTTTAATTACCTGAATTTTGGATTCATTTTGCTTTGACAGAATAGTATAGTATATTTTTAGGTTTGAATATGTGAATCTAGTTGCAGATGAGCCCAGCTATGAGAATGTGAAAAGAGGAGATGGGACCTCCAAAGGCTGAAACTAATGCTGAAAGCGAATTAGTTCATTCCATGGGCACTTCATTTGGATTCTAATAAAAGTGAATGCAATATGTTCTGCTTGGACTGCATTGGGAATGCCTTTTGCTCTTACTGTTTAATCCAGCACAAGGACCATTGTGTTGTTCAGTACTCCATTCACTACTCACGATCATTTCTTTAATTAATTATCTTCATCCTTTGAATTGATATATTAATTACGATATATATACGTAATCAATACCACCAAGATTGTGTTCTTGAATGAATGGCCGCAGCCCAAACCCAACAAGGGAGTCACATGCACTTGTGAAATCTGTGTCCGTGGCCTGCCCGACTCTTTCAGATTCTGTTCCCTTGGCTGCGAGGTCTCAATTTCTTGTCTTTTTCTAGTAATTTGTGTATCTTTTTACATATATTCTTTTGGGTCAATGTTCACGTTACAGGGGGATTTTGCAAGTATTTTTATTATTTGTTTGGTTTGATTGAACTCTTGTACTTTATTCTAGCGTGTGGTGTCGTTTGAGTTATTCCGTGGTGTTTTGGCCGGGGCTGATTGATTGTTATCTTGGAATTGCTCAAATACCATTCCTTTCAATTTGATTTTTTTTTTTAAATAATCCTTGTTTGACTTGGATAATTTGTTCCCTCTGAAACATGTGGCAACACTTTTTATTTTTATTTTTAATATCAATGAATTAATATTAAAAAATGCATGTCTCAATTGTAGTTTGACCCATCTCAATTTGATCAAATTTCTAATAAATATTTTTTGGTTAATGATCAATAGTTGAATGGTATGAAGAGAGGGGATCCTGAGCTCACAATTTCATTGAAAGCCAAGCACAATAGGGAATTAAGTCTTGATGATGAGTCCTATTCGGATGAATCGGCGACCCCAAGGAAGATTCACAAGGGAAATATGTCGAACCGATTCTCAAAAAGGGGCTACATTTCCCCCATACGGAGGTGGTGGTCTTGAGAGGTTTTCTGGTTCGAGTAGTAGTAGTTCAGGAGATGAGGCTGGCAATAATATTTCTCCTGCCACTCCCCTATTCAATCATACCAACTCAAGCAGAAGGAAAGACGTTCCACATAGAGCTCCATTCTGACAACATCCAAGGACGTACCAAAAAACATGTATCGGGTTTATATAGTTTTGCAGGAAAAATTGCATTTTTAGTCCCATACATTAGAGAGGCGTGCAATTTTGGTCCACACTTTTGCCAAATTTAAAAAACATCCCAAAATCTCAAAAAAGTTGCAAAGTTTGTCCCAAAGTCAATTTCCGTCCAAAATTTAATGGAGAAAGTGCGTGTGACGTGCATGGCCATTTGGTAACAGAATTTGGTGGCAATTTTAGTCCCATACGCTAGGGGAGGGTGCAACTTTAGTCCTACTATAGATAAATTAATTTTAAGCCAATTGAGAAGTGATATGTGCAAAATAATATGTTAATTATTAATTGAAAATTTTCTATTTATATTTTGGGATTTATTAAATTTAATTCCAAAAGATAAATGGTCAATTTTAATTATTAATTTAGTCTTTATTTTATATTCAAATCAAATATTGAAAAGTGTCAAAGATAGCGTGTCTATATCTTTTGACCAATTAAATCAAATATATTTAATATTATCTCTTGATATTGATATTATCTTCTGATTTTTGATACTGTCGAATCAAAGATATCCAATATTATTCCTTGATATTTGATGTTATCTCATCGAGAAGATAACTATCAAATATGTTCAAAATTATCTGGGATCTCCCACCAATAGGGGTGTTCACGGGTCGGGTTTGTAGAAAAAATTGATCCAAACCAATTAAATTTAATTGGGTTGGGTTGGATTGGGTTTCATGAAATTAGATCTCCAGACCCGAACCAAACCGATCCAATTTGGATCGGGTTGGGCAGTCAGGTATACCTATTCAATTTTATTTTTTTATATTTTATTTTTAATTTTACTTTTTGAAAAGTTAGATATTATTTTGATTATATATTACATTTTAATTAATGAAATAATTGAAGATTCAATTTTAAGTAGGTAAAATATTGAAATCAATATATATACTATATGACCAAAATATTGAAACAAGTGTACTATATGACAATTTAAATATATATATATTATATTTTAATTTTTAATCGGGTAGCCGGGTCGGGTCAGGTATGCAAAAGTTGAACCCGAGTCCAAACCAATTGTTAATTGATTTTGATCGAGTTTTACTTGATTACCCGATCCAATCTAAACCAATTAAGTTGGTTTGGTTTGTGGGTAATCGGGTTCATTGGGTAAATTGGATCCGATAAACACCCCTACCCACCAAGCACCTATATGAAGGGTTGATCCCAATTTATTTGACACAACACAAATTTCAGCAAATAAGAGAAACTTTGAAGGAGTCTAGCAGTTCTCTCAAACAATTTAAGGAGATCCACAAAGTTGAAGGCGTTCTTCGAGGAGCTCATATATTTTTGGCATTTTATTCAAGATTAAGGTGCAAAGCCCTCGAATTGCCATTATTTTTATTCAAGAAAATCCACGACGTTCAAAGGATTCTTTGCAGAGCTCATATTTTTTTGGTGTTTGATTTGAGATTAAGGTGTGAAACCCTCGAATTGGTGCTATTTTTTCTTCAAATCAAATTTAATCCATCGATTTGAAGAAAAATAATGCCAATTCGAGGGCTTCACTCCTTAATTTTGAATCAAATGCCAAAAATATATGAACTCTGCGAAAAACTCTTTGAACGTCGTGGATCTCCTTAAATTTGCTTGAGAGAATTGTTGGACTCCTTCAAAATTTCTCTCACGTGATGGAATTTGTATTGTGTC
This sequence comes from Jacaranda mimosifolia, assembly GCA_018894105.1. Lineage (NCBI taxonomy): Eukaryota > Viridiplantae > Streptophyta > Magnoliopsida > Lamiales > Bignoniaceae > Jacaranda > Jacaranda mimosifolia. The sequence continues at coordinate 797,435 of CM032131.1, read as the reverse complement.
AAATGAGTTGGGATCTTTCCTTTATTTAGGTGCTTGGTGGGAGATCCCAGATAATCTTAAACATCTTTGATAGTTATCTTTTTGATGAGATAATATCAAATATTAAGGGATAATAATTGAGGGGTGTAAGTGAGCCAAGCCGAGCTTAGACAATTGAGCTCGAGCTCGAGCTTGGCTCGGGCTTGGCTCGCTAAAACTCAATAAGACTTGATTTGTATGGATTTGGATGAGCCTGAGCATGTATAAGCTCGGATGTGCTCCACCTTGTATAAGCCCGGATGAGCTCAAGTCTATCTAGGCTTGAAACAAATAACTAGGGTTTTTTTTTCTTTTAATTTTTAAATAATTTTGTTCTTTCTTAATAATAATAATAATAATAATATTATTATTATTATTATTATTATTATTACTACTACTACTACTACTACTACTACTACTACTACTACTACTACTACTACTACTATATAATAAAAAGCTCGTTTAGGCTCGCGAGCCTGTCGAGTCAAATACTATTGAGCTTGGTTGGCAAGTTTGGGCTCGGCTCGTTTAACTTCGAGTCGAATTCGAGCTTTCATCGAGTTGAGTCCGAACCATTCGCAAATAGTCTCATCTCATTTACACCCTTAGATAATATTAGATATCTTTGATTTGATAATATCAAACATCAAAAGATAATATCAAATCAAGAGATAATATCAAATATTTTTGATTTAATTGGTCCATAGATATAGACACTCCATCTTTGACACTTGTCAATATTTGATTTGAATATAAAATAAATACTAAATTATTAATTAAAATTAACCATTTATCTTTTGAAATTAAATTTAATAAATCCCAAAATATAAATAGAGAATTTTAAATTAATAATTAGCAAATTATTTTATACATGTTACTTCTCAATTGGCTTAAAATTAATTTATCTACAGTGGACTAAAGTTGCACCCTCCCTCTAACGTATGGGACTAAAAGTGCAATTTTGCCCGCAGGGCCATGTGTGTCAAATGGCCACGTGCGTCACACAAGCTTTCTCCGTTAAATTTTGAACGAAAATTGACTTTTGAGACGAACTTTGCAGCTTTTTTTGAGATTTTGGGACGTTTTTTAAAACTAGCAAAAGTGTGGAACTAAAATTGCACACCCCCTAACGTATAAGACTAAAAATGCAATTTTGCCTAGTTTTGCGTTTCTTGTGTGCATATAATTATACACATTACAGGCAGCTTGCAAAAAATATTAACATGCCGCAAAAAATACAACAAATGATATATTAAAATGTCACTAAAAGATTCTATAAATGACATGTTAGCATGCCACAAAATAATATATTAATAGCAGACTAAATATTACAAAAGATTTTTTTAGATATATATGTTAACCTATCCCAACTCCCATATATATCTTAACCTATTCTCACTCCCCAATTGTGAGACTCCAACATGGCTCCATTGATTTTTATAAGATTCGAACACACAATCATCTGTTTGCAAGAGTAAGAGTTTACCATCAAGCTATCCATCAATTTTCAGTATAATTAAAGATATTCATTTATTTGTATAGTTTAGAAGTACATTTACTCAATTATTTAAATATATGAATGCACTCAAATTTATTATATGAAATACACCAATTTTTTCTTAAATCAAATAGGGCATCAATACATTAATGATATAATATATACACATATATAAATTACTATCACTACTATCACTATATTACTTTAATATATATCACTATACTATAAAATATTAATGTACTGATTAACTATTGTGGCATCTTTTTCATTATATTACTTTTATCACTATATTACTTTTATATAGTGTCACTAAATAATTTATGGCATCTTTTTCAAATGACACCATAATTAAATAACATTAAAACTTTTTAAGAAAAATTAGTGGCATTGGTTGAATGCCCTTGAAATACATTTGTGTTGGCATTCTCAATCAAATGCCATCATCTTTATTTGTCATTTATTAATCAAATGCCACTAAATATTATAATATAGTGGCATTTTTCAATAATTATCACTATATTACTCTTGTGTGTCACTACATTATAGAATGTCATTAAATTAGTGCCACTAAAATATTTCGTGACATTTATTCCTAAATGACACCACAAATAAATATGAGTGGCATTTTTTAAAAAAAATTAATGGCACTAGCTAAATGCTTGCAAAATATATTTTTGTTGGCATTTTTAACCAAAGGCCACTATCTTATACATCATTCAATAATCAAGTGCCACTAATATTTTATTATAGTGGCATTTTTCTAAGACTAACACTATATTACCTTTATGTATCATTATACTAGAAAATGCTACTAAATACTTTATGACATCTTTTTCAAATGACACCATAACTACATATTAGTGGCATTTTTTACAAAAATTAGTGGCACTACTTAAGTGTCTTTAAAATAAATGTATCTTGACATTTTCAATTAAATGTCACTAATTTATTTGTCATTTATAACCAAATGCCACCAAATATTATACTATAGTGGCATTCTTTTACGACTATCACTATCTTAATTTTTTGTGTCATTATGTTGATGCCACTAAAGATCATATTTGTTGTAGTGTTGTTAAAAGATATATGGGGGGTACTTTTATGGCAACCTTGTACACTAGTAATAGGGCCGGCAAGCACAGTTTTGTGGAATGGACGTTTTGATTTTTACACAAGATCTATGTCTGGGTACTGTTTGTAATCGAGTTGATGAACATTAATTAATTTGTTTCCAAATTTTGGCATGTATGTTTGGAAGAGTTGAGCTTAAGTTTTGGTTAGGAAAAGTTGACAAAAATTAGTTAGTAGGCCAAATGCAATGTGCAAGTACAGAGCACAAGTGTGTGCTTTTGAGATGTACTCAACTCAAGTGGGGGCAGTTCTACTGACTAATAGCTGATGAGGACGATGATGATAGAGACACTTATTTTTAAAAACTTTTTATTACAATTAGATAATATTAATTGTTTAATTTGGGTGGTGTAAAATCATGGGAATTTCATGTCAAAAACAAGCTTAAGGGACGCGTAAACACCCTACCATGGACAAGGACTTGGGAATGGAAATAGACACCTTCTTTTGTTTTTAGTGTTATATATATATATATATAATTGTTGTTATTATCTCATGATGTTTTGACATCATTATCTCCTGCTCTTTATCTCTTCCTTTTTTTTTTTAAATATTTTTTATAATAAAATAATTAATCTCTTCCTACTCCAAGTAAAGAAAGAGAATAAAGGAACAGTTATTAGAATAATGTTATTATTCCTAAACAAGTATGAGGGCTGAGGCGTAAGGAATCCGGATCAATCTGCTTGATTCTGCTTTGATATTACTATTCATTTTACCACTCTTTTCGTTACCACTTCCCATGCAGTACTACTTCATTGTTTTCCACTAAAAAGTACCTAAAATTTTCTCCTTATATTATGTGGAGTCTCCTACTCTATATTCTTTGTTTTAGGAAAAAGGGAAAAATGATAAAAAAAGGTGATAAGGAGTTTTATGACGGTAAATAGATAGATGGAAGATAAAGAGGGGAAGCAAGAGAAAGTATTGATACAAATCCTTTGCCTACTCAGCTACTCCTATTAATAGAGTCAAAAGAGGAATTGAAATAGTGTTGGCATGTTTTTGTGGAGTGTGGAGGGGATGGTCTGCCAGTTGCCACATGTTATCTTTGCCTCAACCCTTTTTCTCCACCGTAGTGCATCTTTCTAACACAATCTCTGGAATCGTCTAACAAGTACAGAAAACCTAGACTCATGTACATGCTGATCACATATCGTTTGTTTGCGGACTAATGTTGACTTACTTTTATAAATGATGGATTATAATTAGTATAAATAAGTGGTGGACGTTATTTACGTATCAAATTCGGGAAATAATTGAGCCCGACACTCCTTCCCCTGGTAGTGTTCTAGCCCAAATATCGAGGTGATTGGATGGTGGTATTCCTGAGGTTGGGTGGTTTATTATTCAAAAGCCCGCGTGAGCTGAAAAGCCATATTGAAGGCCCGTAGAAAAGAACTCGTCTATTGTTGCATTAACTCCAAATTATGTGTGTCCATTTGAAACTTTATACTTGAAATCATTATATGATTTTTCATAATTAAAAAAAAATATATAGATATGAAAAGATAGTTTGATAATTATTCAAATTTATCAAATATAAAAATACTATTTGACGTGGAAAAATTGAGTTCAATAAAAACTATATGTTGGATCCCTTCTATATCAGATAGCAAAGCTTTTGACAAAGTTGTATGGGTGAGAAATCAATACGGACATGGTGAAAAAAATGACACATTTGTGGTTTGTTAGTTAAGTCTTGCACAAAATGGGATTAACCACAGGCATCGTGTGCTAAAATGTGATTAGACAGTGTTCAATTTCGCTAGATGATGTGCCCATAGGGCTAGGCAATGCCCATACAGAACAAGAATAGGTGCACGAAGGACTGAAATAGGACTTGGCGTGCAACGTGATAGACAACGCACACACAACAAAGGGGCTGGCTTGACAGGGCGTATAATTAATTAGGCATATAAACCAGCAACTAGTAGACACTTGGCGAACATGATAAGCGTGTGGTGTGTATAGTTGATGGATAGGTTGGTTGAAAGTTAAGGTAGTTTATATGAGGCACGTGCGAGCGATTGGAACTTGGTCAGGATAATTGTTGAGACACCTGGCCAACTTGAGGCAAACTTGCTGGCAACATTTGATACCAGTTGGTAGTTATGAGGAAAATTGTTGGGAAACTTGGCAGCATATCAATAGGTCATTTTCTCAGTAGATAGGGGATGTCTGCTGCATAATTTTGTGTAGAATTTAGCATATAGCATATGAACCACCAACTTGGTGTGAAATGAAAAGGTGGTCTTGAATATTAAATTCACAAAGATATATGCTTAATGTATTCATGTTAATGAGGATATGTTAATAGTGTATCTACATGCTAAATTAATGAAAGATTGAATGAGAAAATAAAGTTTAAAGTGAGCCACTTGAAAAGCCAATTTTGTGGGCAAACTAAGGGTCCAACCAATCTATCTTATATCTAAGTGATATGTTTTACATAGCTTGGGTGCTGTATGAGTATGGATGTGACCTGATTAATTTATTTTGGACAATATTTTATTTTTCAGTCAAAAAGTCACACCTCTACAGAAATAACCTTTGAAATGGCTAGCGTGCCTATTTATTTGCCAAATTAATTGCCTTATTAAAAGAGTGTCTCTTCAATCTTAGCCTCTTGGGTTGCTTAATTAATTACTCATTATGAAGGAGTAATGTGGCCTAATTAAACTATGTCCCTTTATGTAGCCATGTAATACCTATAAATAGGACTAGTTAGAAGAGGGGATGACACGCATTCACAAGCACTCACGCATACATAGTACATCAAAGAAAGAGCCTCAAATCAGTACGTTCGGTGTCACAACCAATTGAAGTGTTGCCTTTAGCTATGGAAGAATCCTTGTATCTTGGGAGGCTACCCATCGGAGACCTTTGAGCACTAATTGGGGAACTAATAAAGCCTTAAGAAAGATGTGGTTCCACAAGCCTCGATTCTGCTTTAATATATTCTGATTTAATTCTCCAAGTAGGATCCTCTCTTTTCAGTGATACTTAAAGTTGTGATTCTTATTGATAATCTCAAGTTATTTGCTATTGCTCGTTATAAGTTATCTTGATTTCTATTTTTAGCTTATGTTTATTGGTTCAATTGACACTAGCACAAGCATACACTTCTATAATTTTCCAACAATCTTGAGGCTTTATTAATTTACTTAATCGTTGTGCTGTGTCAAAGAATTCATATTGTTTCTCTTTCCCATTTTAGCAACGAAAGTGAAATATGGCATCAAACACTGAAGCAAAAAATATTGCAAACATTGATTCCAATGTTGGTTCTAGCTACATTGGTGGTGGAGCACACCTTGTTCTTGTTGTGCCTCATGTTGCTCCTCCTTCTGTACCAGTAGGACAGGCTGAAAAGCTAGAGAAAATTTTAATGGGCATGACTTTAAGAGGTGGCAATAGAAGATGCTATTTTATCTCACACTCTCAATTTGGCAAGGTTTTTGCGAGAGGAACGTCCTTTGCTTGGCAAAAATCCAGACATACAAACTGTGCATGTAATTGATGCATATAACCACACGAAATTTTTATGCAAAAACTACATCCTCAATGGGTTAAAGAATTCTCTATACAATGTGTATAGCCCAATTGCTACTGCAAAGAAGCTGTGGGAATCTCTGGAAAAGAAATATAGGACTGAAGATGCCGACATGAAGAAATTCATTGTTGGTAATTTTTTAGAATTTGTTATGGTGGATTCTAAAACTGTTATGTATCAGGTCAATGAATACGTGATGATTCTTCATGAGCTTGCGATTGAGGTTATGTCTCTTGGAGAGGCTTTCCAAGTGGCGGCACTTGTTGAAAATCTACCCCCAGGGATGGAGGGACTTCAAGAACTACCTCAAACATAAGCATAAGGAGACAAACCTTGAGGACTTAATCTTGAGATTAAGGATTGAAGAAGACAATAGGCTTTCGAAGAAAAAAATTAGTGGAAGAGATTTTGAGGTCAAAGCAAACATGGTAGAGCAAGGTCCATCAAACAGAATGAAAAAGTGGGACGCACTTAAGTAGAGAGGTGACAAGGGCAAGAAAAAATTTGAGGGGTCTTGCTATGTTTGCGGCAAACCAGGACATCGAGCAATAACTGTTGTCATTGCAAGCAAGGTGATGCATCAAAGAAAAGAAAGACTACCCAAGCAAATGTGACAGAGATAGAATATCTGTCAGATGGAGTTTCTGACTTGAACCTATCGGCTGTAGTTTCTAAGGTGAACCAGGCAAAATTTCCAAAACAATGGTGGGTGGACACTGGGGCAACTCATCATGTCTGCTCTGATCGAGGAATATTTACAACCCATTAGAGTGCGGAAGGCAAATCGCTATTCATGGGCAATTCATCAAGCTCTAGCGTGCATGGAGTTGGAAATATCATGCTTAAAATAGCCTATGGGAAGATGTTAATGCGCAATAAATATGCTTCATGTACCTGATATAAGAAGGAACTTAGTGTCTGGAGCAATGCTAAGCAAAAATAGGTTTAAATTAGTATTTGATTTCAACAAGTTTGTGCTTACAAAGAATGGGGTAATGTTAGGAAAGGATATCTTTGCGATGGTTTGTTTAAATTAAATGTAATGACCATTATGCCAAAAGATGTACCAAAAAAATGATCTTAATAACAATAAGTCAGATTCTGCCTATTGGAGTCCTTTAATTATGGCATCACAGATTAGGACATGTGAATCTTGGTATTTGTTAAACTTTCTAATAACGGCATATTACCAAAATTAAATTTGGAAACAAAACCTAAATGTGAAGTTTGCATCGAGGCAAAGATGACAAAAGTTCCTTTTAAATCAATTAAAAGAAGCACTGAGCCATTAAACTTAATACACATTGACATTTGTGGCTTAAGAATGGTGCAATCTAGAGGTGGAAAGAAGTGCTTTATAACTATCATAGATGACTGTACAAGATACTACCATGTGTACTTACTTTCAAGTAAGGATGAGGTACTTGAGGCATTTAAGCAATAGAAAAATAAAGTTGAAAATCAACTTGAGAAGAAAATAAAAATTCTTCGAAGTGATAGAGGTGGAGAATATATGTTCACCCATTTGAAGAGTTTTGTGGCAAACATGGAATGATCCATGAAGTGATAGCTCTATATGTACCCTAATCAAATGGCATTCAGAGCGTAAGATCGAACTCTGAAAAAAATGAAGAACACTTTATTGATTAATATAGGAGCACCTCAAAATATATGGGGTAAGGTAGAGTTAATATCAAATCACTTACTTAATAAGTTACCACATAAGAAGCTACAAAGGTCACCCAATGAAGCATGGAAATGATGCCCATCGTCTTATCAATATCTTTAAGTGTGGGGTATCTGGCGAAGGTGGGAATTCCACCTCCCACATTAGTCAGATAGGACCAAAAGAGATTGATGGAATCTTTATTGGTATGCACAACATAGTGCAGCATATAGATTCCTTGTTTTCAAATCTGAGATAGATGATATTCATATCAATACTATCATCGAGTCAAGGAACGCTAGTTTCTTTGAAGAAATATTTCCTTGGAAAAATGATGACAAGTAGAATTTAGTTAAACGACCTCGAGAAGTTCAAGAATTGAATAAAGAAGAAAGGGAACTTAGACGTAGCAAAAGAGCTAGAAAGTCTAGGTCATTTGGACTCGATTTCTTAACTTACATGTTGGAAAGTGAGTTGCGAACTTTCATTGAAGTAATGTCAACTCCTGAAGCTTCATTATGGAAAGAAATGGTAAATAGCAAATTGAGTCTATAATGCAAAACCACACTTGGGAGTTGATGGATCATCCTCCTAGAAATGGGTGTAAATGGATTTTCAAGAAGAAGATGAAAGCTGAGGGAACTATAGGTAAATACAAGGCAAGACTAGTAGTCAAAGGATATAGACAAAATGAGGGCCTTGGCTGCTTTGATATTTACTCGCCAATGACAAGGATAACATCCATTAGACTATTGATTGTATTTGCAGCAATCAATAATCTTGAGATACATCAAATGGATGTTAAAACAACATTTTTAAATGGAGATTTAGATGAGGAAATCTATATGGAACAACCAGAAAGGTTTGTGGTTCCAAGACAAGAGAAAAATGTGTGTATGTTGATAAAGTCACTGTATGGCTTAAAATAAACACCTAAACAGTGGCATGTAAAATTTGATCAAGTCATGCTTGCAAATGGCTTTAGGATCAATAAATGCGATAAATGTGTGTATATCAAAAGTACTACTTCTGAATATGCCATTGTGTGTCTCTATGTAGATGACATGCTCATTATGGGAAGCAACAATGGCGTAATTAAAGAAACGAAAAAAATTAATGAGTAGAAATTCTGACATGAAAGATATGGGAGTAGTAGATGTGATCCTTGGAATAAAACTCATCAAGACATCTGATAGGCTAGTGCTAACGCGGTCACACTATATTGAGAAAGTGTTGAACAAATTCTCGAGTCAAGAAAATGGCCCAGTGAAAACTCCTATAGATGTGAATCAACAGCTTACCAAAAATAAGGGTGAAGCAAATGCTCAATTGGAGTATGCGCACATAATTGGAAGCCTTGTGTATATCATGAATTGCACGAGACTCGATATAGCATATGTTGTTGGTAAACTAAGTAGATTTACTAGCAATCTCGATCAAGAGCATTGGACTGCCTTAATTAAAATTTTAAGGTATTTGAAGTATACCTTAAATTATGGATTGCATTATACAAGATATCCAACTATAATAGAAGGATACAGTGATGCGAATTGGATATCAGACTCTAATGAAACCAAGTCCACAAGTGGATATGTGTTTACATTAGGAGGAGGAGCCACCTCTTGGAAGTCCTCTAAACAAACATGCATAGCTAGATTGACTATGGAATCTAAGTTTATAGAATTAGATAAAGCATGAGAGGAAGTAGAGTGGCTACGCCATTTCTTGGAAGATATTCCAAATTGGCCGAAACCTGTGCCTACAATTTGCATTCATTGTGACAGTCAATTTGCAATTGGAAGAGCATAAAGTAATATGTACAATGGTAAGTCACAACATATTCGTCAATGGCATAACACCATTAGACAATTGCTCTCTAATGGAGTTATTTCTATTGACTATGCGAAGTCAAATGATAACATTGTGGATCCACTTACAAAAGGTTTAAATAGAGATCAAGTTATTAAATCATCGAGGAGAATGGGACTCAAGCCTACAGAATAACTGAGTCATTATAATAGAAACCCCACCTATGTGACTGGAGATCCCAAGAAACAGGTTCAAAGGGAAAAATAAATTATTATGGCTCGATGTGCAAGCACTGTGAGGCCTAAGCCTCCATTCTATTCCCATGTGAGTAGACAGTTCCACTTACGAAAGGTTGAGGTTAAGCATTTCTTTTAATAGCTCTTATATCTTGATCTTTCAAGTGGAGGTACAACATGAACCTCTTAATAAGAAAGCACCTATATGAGTAAGGACTAGGTCGGTCCTACGAGAGTTTTGAGGCTGAATTCTCAAAGAGCACTCATGAATACCAATAGCTGTTCAGGGCCGAAATGAACACAATGTTGAACCATAATACTGACTATCAAAGGTATCGTGTGCAGTTCTATTGTTTTGGTATACATAAAAGCCGAACAGTTCAAGATATCACGTTTACTGAGTGGCAAGTATATTCGATAGTTCTCACTAAGGAAGGTTCAAAGCCAAAAGCTACCTCTCTTGATACGGTATCTCTTGAGCTAAGACTCTTTCGTGTGTCTGGATTCATTTGCAGATCTGAAGAGACAATTTTCTCATTCACGTGGGGGATTGTAGAATTTAGCATGTGGCATACGAACCACCAACTTGGTGTGAAATGAAAAGGTGGTCTTGAATATTAAATTCAAAGAGACATATGCTTAATGTATTCATCTGAATGAGGAGATGTTAATAGTGTATTTACATGCTAAATTAATAAAAGATTGAATGAGAAAATGAAGTTTAAAGTTAGCCACTTGAAAAGGCAATTTTGTGGGCAAACTAAGGGTAAAACCAAGCTAACTTATATCTAAGTGATATATTTTATACAACTTGGGTATTATGTGAGTGTAGGTGTGGCTAGATTAATTTATTTTGGACAATATTTTAATTTTCAGTCAAAAAGTCACACCTTTACAGAAATGACCTTTGAAATGACTGGCATGCCTATTTATTTACCAAATTAATTGCCCCATTAAAAGAGTGTCTCTTCAATCTTAGCTTTTTGGGTTGCTCTATTAATTACTCATTATGAAGGAGTAATGTGACCTAATTAAACTATGTCTCTTCATATAGCCATGTAACACCTATAAATAGGACTAGTTAGAAGAAGGGATAACACACATTCACAAACACTCTAGCATACATACTGCATACATAGTACATCAAAGAAAGAGTCTCAAATTAGTAGGTTCGGTGTCACAACTAATTGAAGTGCCGCCTTTGGTTGTGGAAGAATCATTGTATCTTGGGAGGTTGTTTGTCGGAGTCCTTCGAGCACCAGTTGGGAAACGAATAAAGCCTTAAGGAAGCTATGGTTCCACAAGCCTCCGTTCTGCTTTAATATATTCTGATTCGATTCTCCAAGTAGGATCCTCCCTTTTCAGTAATACTTAAAGTTGTGATTCCTATTGATAATCTCAAGTTATTTACTATTGCTGTTATAAGTTATTTTGGTTTCTATTTTTAGCTCATGTTTATTAGTTCAATTGACACTAGCACGAGCATACACTTCCATTATTTTCCAACATTTTGTAGGTTGTATATTTTAAGCTAAAACCATACAAATTCTAAGAGATAGAGATAAATAAATAGTCTGTAAGCAGATTTGAGAGGGGAATGTGCGATGGCTCAAGGCCATTTCCAGTGTATTTGGTTGATACAATTCAATAGAAATACAATGTATGTCTATTCGAAACATTAACTCGAAATCATTAGATACTTCGTTATAATTAAAAAATTATACATATATATGAAAAGATAATTTGATAATTATTCAAATTATCGAATACAAAAAAATTATTTGATGTGGAAAAGTTGAGTTCAATAAAAGTTACATATTAGACCTCTTTTGTGTCGAATAGAAAAGTTCCCAAGAAAGATTGCATAGATAGCATTCAATACGGACATGGGCAAAAAGATGTTTCGTGTCGACATGGTGCAGCACACTTATGGGCCTGTTGGCTAAGTCTTGCACAAGATGGGATTAGGCCACTGGCCTAGCTTGGACAGGTCTGTATGCCGTGCACTAAAATGTAGGTAGATGGTGCTCAACTTAGCTAGATGATGTGTGCATGCAGCTGGACAACACACACACACACACACACACACACACACACACTTGCGTGAGACTTAGATGGACGATAGGCATGCGTGCGTGAAGTAGAGATAGGTGCGCATTAGACTGAAACAGGACTTGGCATGCATTGTGATGATAAGGTGTGCATAAACAAGACTGCCATGTGCAAGAGCCATTGTGCACATAGCAAAGAGACTGGCATGACAAGGCACACAGTTGGGACCGTGAACTAGCAACTGACACACACTTGGCGCACACGATAGGTGTGTGGTGCGCACAACTTGAAGTTGACAAACAAGCTGGCCTACAGGGTAAAATTCTCTTATAATGAAAGAAAGAAAACTCCCATGGAGGTAGGTGAATTTGCTGAACCATGTAAATCTATGTCTGTTTTATTTTTTAATCTATTAGGTATTATTTTTGTTATTAAATTTGTGAGTGTGATTTGTGAATTCCTGATAAATTAAATCTTTAGCCTAAATTATTTTTGCTGTGCTCCAACAAATTAGTATCCAATATCACCTTATTGAAATAATTAACATGTTGAGTAATATATCTACCTTCCTTCATCTTGGGGGTGTACTACCGTTGTTTCAAATACAACTGATTTGTAAAGGACTTCATTATATATAGACTCTCCAGCTTTGACCATTATCCTGCTGGTGTACTTTCTGCAGTGACCTCTCTTAGTACGTTATCTACCAGTGATAACATCAAATTACCGTAAGCTTTCGCCATAAATTCATCATTGTCCTCATCTAAAAGCATCTCTAGCAAGAAGTCTCTGCCCTTTAGCACTTTTTGCAAACTTTGTTGACATAGAAGGGCATGCACCTTAATCTTCCACAGCCCAAAATTGTTCTTCCCATCGAACTTCAAGTTAAGGTGGACAATTATTATGTGTGTCTTGAAATTCTAGTTGGGAATGGTAAGAAACGGTAAAAAAGGCGAAGAAACAGTGCGAAAATAGGGGGAGATGACGTCAAGACATCATGTTGGGTCATGCCCGGGTGCATATAGACAGAACATTATGCGTCGAGGCGCCCAACTTTTGCGCCCAGACGCGTGCCAGTAAGGATGTTGCGCCTGGGCACAAGGAAAAACACGCCCAGGCTCATGGCCTGGGCAAAGGAACCTGTGACTTGTGCGAGAGTGCAAACAGGTCACGCTAGGGATGCAAATGAACCGAGCCAGCTCGCGAACCTAACGAGTTGGCTCGAAAAGTGTTCGAGCTGAAGCCAAGTTCGTATAAGTTTCGAGCCGAGCTCGAGCAAAATAATTCTTTTTCGCAAGTTCACAAGCCGGCTTGTGAGCCTATATTTTTATTTAAAAAAATATTTACATATAAAAAAATATAATAAAATATATTAATTCTAAAATTTTTGATAAAATAATTTAACTTTTCGAGCTCAAACCCGAGTTGAACTCAAGCCTATAGTTTGATTATGAGTTTAAGCCTAATGAATCGAGCCAAGCCGAGTCAAGCTCGAGCCTGAAGAAATTATCAAAGTCCAGCTCGACTCGACTTATTTGTATCTCTAGGTGATGGCCTAGCGTAAGTGTTTCTGCCCAATTTGGGCACTTGCGTGCTGGGACGTAAATTTTGTGCACCCAGCGTGGTGTGCAAGGCCCATAGCCCATTTTGCATTTTTGGGGGTATTTAAACCTTATTTTTTCATGGTTTTCATAGAGTGAACCCTATTCAAATTAGTTCTGGACTGTTTTTGAGATTTTTTCTCTTTGACAGAGGTTAGGACGAAGGAGTTGGGTTTTCTTGTGAGATTTGTGGGACTTAAATTTATACTTGGCACTTCATTTGAGATCAATAAAACTCACCTCTTTGTCGAGTAGAGTGGGCATATCTCCAAACCACGTTAAATCTTTTGTTCTTTCATTAAATTATTTTGCAGGTATTTTCTAATTATTATTATTTGGTCTTTCTGGGTTACAACAATAGCAAAGAGGTTAACGTGACGAGGCGCATAGTTGGGCATGTGAATGAGCAGTTGACGAACACTTGACACACATGATAGGTGTATCGTGTGCACATCTTGAGGTTGACAGACAAGTTAGCCTATAGTAAAGATGTTTTGTGCAAGGCACGTGCAAGTAATTAGAACTTTGTCAGGAGAATCATTGAGGCACTTGGCAGACTTGAGGTAGGCTTTCTCGCTACGTTTGAGAATAGTGGGCAATTACGGAGAAAATTTTCATGATGCTTGGCAGCATATTAGTAGGTCATTTTCCTAGCAGGTGGGAGATGCCCACTGTAAAGTTTTGTAAGCTATATATTTTAGGCCTAGATGACACAACTCCCAAGAGATAGAGATAGAGAGATAGTCGGTATGCGAGGAGAGAAATGTGTGATGACTCAAGGCGATTGTAGACGTATTAATTTTGCCCAATTGTAGAGTGACACGCATAAATTAATGTGTTAGTTATTAATTTAAAATTTTCTATTTGTCTTGGAATTTATTAAATTTAATTCCAAGAGATAGATAATTAATTTTAGTTAATACTCTAGTATTTATTTTATGTTCAAATTAAATATTAACAAATGTCAAAGATGAAGTGTCTACGTCTATGGACTAATCAAATCAAAGATATTTGATATTATTTATTGATATATGATATTATTTCTTAATATATGATATTATCTCATAATATTTGATATTATCTTATTAAAGAGATAACTATCGAAAAAGTTCAAGTCAATCCGAAAGTTTCCCATAAAGCATCTATATAAAAAGGGTGACCAAATCTCATTCTACACACAACACAAAACACAAGTGCTAGCAAGAGAGATAAACTTTGAAGGAGTCCAGCAATTCTCTCCAACAAATTCAAGGAGATCCATGGCGTTCAAGGTATTCTTCATGAAGCTCATATATTTTTGGCGTTTGATTTGAGAATAAGATGCAAAACCCTCGAATTGGCTTTATTTTCTTCAAATCAAATTTAATGAGATCCACAGACATTCTTTGTGGAGCTCATCATATTTTGGCGTTTGATTCAAGATTAATGTGTGAAACCCTCGAATTGGGATTATTTTCTTCAAATCAAATTCAAGGAGATTCATGGCGTTCGAGGCATTCTTCACGGAGCTTATTAAATTACAAGATCATATTTGAAAGGGAAGAATCAGAGGATTAGATTAGAGATTAAATCCACAATTGATAAGTTTGAAATTCATTTTATTTCTATAGATTTCTTGTCTTGTAATTTAATTTACTGCAAACAAAGAAATTTGCGCTTATAAATTTTTGGCATGCCCAGTAGAGTGATCTCTACCTCTCATCTCTTTCCTTCATCAAGATTGAAGTATCAAATAGCTGCTATTGAAAATTACTACCTTAAATTCTTCAAGTATTGGAGCCAAAAGTGTCGTCATTATCACAAAAAGTATGTCCAAAAAGTTTCCATCATCTTTGGAGGTAGCTCCTTTGCTTGCGATGGAAAATGTGTTGCTGCATTTTGTTGATATGAATGAAGATGGTGGAGAGTCAAAGGAAAAATCCTCATCATCTATTCGCCACTCAACATCAAATTCCTCGAGCATTGCGACAGTGATGGTGACAAGTGCTATAACTTTGGAGGAACAAATTTCAAATTTGACAAGGGCCATTGAAGGACTCATGAAGTATGTCCAAGAGCGAGGCTTACAAATCTCCAAATTAATGAGCAAAGTGGACAATCTTGATGCCAGTTTCATGGTAGAGAAACAAATTAAGCCTTAGGACGAAGGCGAAGCATCCACAAAGAAACAGTCAATCGAAAATAAAAAGACTACAAATGAAGAACTACAAGTTTCCATTGATGGACTAATTCTCATTGACCCGTTGAAGGAGTTTATCATGAGAACTATCAAAGACAAGCTTAATGGAAGTTTTAAGTCATCTATAACTTACTCCAAGCTATATATTCAAAGGTTGAAGATGCCAATTGGTTACTATCCCCAAAGTTTTAGCAATTCAATGGCAAAGACAACCCAAAGCAGCACGTAGCTCATTTCATTGAGACTTATAATAATGCTGGGACATATGTAGATCATTTGGTCAAGCAATTTACTCGATAATTAAAAGACGATGCTTTTGATTGGTATACTAAATTGGAGGCAGACTCCATCGATAGTTGGGGGCAATTGGAACGAGAGTTCCTCAATTGTTTCTACAACACTCGAAGGACTGTCACATGATTGAACTCATTAACTCTTGCTAGTGGAAAGAAGAACCTATCATTGACTACATAATTGCTAGAGAAATTTGAGTCTTGATTGCAAAGATCAATTGTCGAAGGCTTCAGCAATTGAGATGTATATCCAACGAATGCTTTGGAGTCTTTGCTACATACTTCAAGGAATCAAATCAAAAACTTTTGAAGATTTGGCAACTCGTACACATAATATTGAAATAACCAAAAACTTTTGAAGATTTGGCAACTCGTGCACATAATATTGAAATGAGCATAAATTTTGATGAATAAGAAGATTCAAGTGATGCCGATGATGATGAAGATGTTTGGAGCAATTAATTTTCATATCCAAATTCCAAATGCTCCTTGATATGAGCCTAAACTATAAATAATGCTCTCAAATACGAGTATAAACTATCTAAAAGTTTCAAGTCTTCAAATCTAGAAGTCAAGTTTTTAAGTTCAAGACTCAAGTCTTTAAGTCTTTGGAGAATGATACATATAAAATAATATGTTAATTATTAATTCAAAATTTTTTATTTATCTTAAAATTTATTAAATTTAATTGCAAAAGATAAATAGTTAATTTTAATTAATACTCTAGTATTTATTTTATACTCAAATAAGATACTGACAATTGTTAAAGATGAAGTATAAACGTCTATAGACCAATCAAATCAAATATATTTGATACTATTTATTGATATATGATATTATCTGTTGATATTTGATATTATCTTATTAAAGAGATAACTATCAAAGAAGTTCAAGTCAATCTGAAAGTCTCCTCATTCTACATACAACACACAACACAAGTGCTAGCAAGTGAGATAAACTTTGAAGGAGTCTAGCAATTCTATTTAGAAAATTCAAGGAGATCCATGACGTTCAAGGCGTTTTTCGCGGAGCTCATATATTTTTGGCATTTGATTCGAGATTAAGATGTGAAAACTTTGAATTGACATTATTTTCTTCAAGTCAAATTTAAAGAGATCCACGGTGTTCAAGTTATTCTTTGTGGAGCTCATCATATTTTGACGTTTGATTCAAGGTCACGGTGCAAAACCCTCGAATTGGGGTTATTTTTCTCAAATCAAATTTGAGGAGATCCACGACATTCAAGGCCTCTTTCAAGGAACTTATTAAATTTCAAGATCATATTTGGAAGGAAATAATCGGAGAATTAGATTAGAGATTAAATCCACAATTGATAAGTTTGAAGTTCATTTTATTTGTATAGATTTTTCTTGTCATGTAATTTAATTTATTGCAGACAGAGAAATTTGCACTTACAACCGTTTCTAGTGTATTTGATTTATACGGTTCAAGAGGAATACAAAGTTGGTTGTTGCCCGTAATTATAGTATGTTGCTTGCATTTTACTTGTGCATTGTTGAATTCTTTCAACTCTGTGTGCACATGGGTAATTGCAAGTGCGCTTTGGAGCCACATTCTCTTAAACTCCGACTAACCAAGTATTTTTGTTTTTTTATATATACACGTACATCAAATGTATGCTATGTTAAACCTTCAACCTCACACTTTATATAAGAAATTTATACTGTTAGACCAAAAGCCACTCGACCATTCTGACAAGCTAACCTCTTGGCAAGATTACTCTGCGCATGGACGAGGCAAATATCGCATGTTTGGCTGAACGTTGTCTTGCTCATGTGCCACTATCCAAATACTTATTTAGATAGTTTCGGTATTTATATTTTATTGTAAATAGAATTATAGATAAGTACTGTTAGGGGTGTACATGGATATTAAACGGATCAGATACACTATTTTCATATTCATATCTGTTTAACTTTTTGAATATTCGGATATGGATACAAATTTGAGGGATATTTAAAAATGATATCCAAATTCGTATCTGTCGGATATCGATCGGATTCGGATATATCCGTATTCAATTATAATTTTTCAAATGCATTCAAATTTTATTAAACTTATCTATATTTGAATTATTATTTTATATTCATATTCGATAATAATTATTTAGATATTCATTTACGAATATCCAGTACGTGAATCTATGGACTTATAACAAATATATATTTTAATTAATAAAAGAAACTATATAATTTCATTAAAATGAAAGCAATCTAACAAATAGCATAATTTTTAATTAATAATTGAATTTATAATTGATTAATAGTACTTATTAATAATAATAATAATAATAATAACATTTAAGTATATTAATTATATAGTCAACCAATAATAATTATATTGATTAACTTTATTCTTCAATTTTTTCTCTATATTACAATAAATTTTTAAATTTATTCTTTTTTCTTCCCAATTCTTCAATTATAATTTTTATATATACATATATGAATTATGAGATTTTTATTAAAAAATATAAATAATATATTATTTAATAAATATATATTCGGATAAGCTATTAAACAAATCGGATATGCATTTACCATATCCGTATTCATTATAATCGGATATCTACTAATTGAATATGGATAATATTCGCTTTAAATAAATACGAATAAATTTTATATAAACAGATACGAATGTGAACGGTAAATAAATTTTCGAATATCCATTTACAATCATATTATACTGCTGAGTGGCAGCGGCCAGCGGTGAAGGAAGGTTACGGAAATTCTGGATTCTGGAAGGAGTGAGTGTGAAACTTAGTTTTGACTTTGACCATGACCATGAAAAGCGTGATTTCTGGGAAGCTGAGTCAGCAGTCGGAACGTCATCGCTTATTAAACCACCACTGTGTCCGTCTGCAAACGCCACCCCAATTCCGGGAGGTCGCCACAAAAAGATACAATTTTACTTTAATACGACTTAACTGCCACAACAAATCAAAGCCACACAGGTCGTTGTTCCTCATTGACGGCGTCGCTGTCCCTCTTGTCAAACCCTCGCCCGCCCACAGATAGATTTATTACGCGTTCACGCCTTCAATTGATCAGTCCTTTCTCATTTCCCTCTCAATTCTCTTCTCCTCATCAACATACTATTCAACCAAGAAATTAAATTAATTAGCTAAGGTTCACAATTTCAGAAAGAACTAGGATTCTTGATTGCTGCCGACCTGATCGATCAAAAGAGAAATTAATGGGTGGTTGTTTGTGTTCTGAATCCAAGGATCTCAGCAGCCATGGGAAGCCTCCTGCCAATGTAGTTTCAGTCAATGGAGAATTGCGCCGGTATGCC
Source organism: Jacaranda mimosifolia (assembly GCA_018894105.1). Classification (NCBI taxonomy): domain Eukaryota; kingdom Viridiplantae; phylum Streptophyta; class Magnoliopsida; order Lamiales; family Bignoniaceae; genus Jacaranda; species Jacaranda mimosifolia. The sequence continues at coordinate 778,081 of CM032131.1, read as the reverse complement.
CTTCCCATAACTGTCTCCCAAGTCCTTCAATCCGAAGCATCAACTTCCCATTCCGTCTTCCTCTGCAACTCCGACCGTTTGTATTTCGACGATTACATACCATCGCTTGACCCCCACGAGGAGCTTGAGCCGGCTCAGATCTACTTCGTCCTCTCTACCACGAGGCTTCAGTATCGGCTAGCTGCCTCCGACATGGCCGCTTTAGCCGTCAAGGCCAGCCTTGCGCTCGAGCAGATCAACGCTTCCAATCGTCGCCGAAAGAAAAAAATTCAGATTTCCCCTGTTTCGGTGTCGTCGGAGGATCCACAGTCTAGTCATACTGTCAACGATCGTCGTCAGATCAATAGTTCCGTTAACCATTACCGTGATCGTAATAATGCGAGCAAGTCATCGGCGGGGCTGGGGGTTTCGAGATCCAGTTCTGTGAAGAAGATAACGAGATATTCTTCCCGACGAGCTAAATTGGCCGTTCGATCCTTTAAGCTTAAGCTTACGACCATTTATGAAGGATCCGTGCTCCTCCTCGCTTAATGATTTTGAATTACCAACAAGAGTTTGAGATTGCTTATCATCTTAGGCTCTTAGCTAGTAAAAATTGCTGGACAGCAAAAAAAAAAAAAAAAAAAGGAAAAAAAGATGCATTAGGAGAGAAGACCATTATGATTTGTTTATTCTTTTCTTTTTTGTGTGAGTTTCTTAAATGAAGAAACTCTGCCTGTAAATGTGGTGAATGTGATATATAAAGCCATATTTTTAAGGAATTATATTGAAGATAATAATGCTAATCTTGTCTGAAATTTTGTTTTCTTGATTATTCTAGTCCAGAAAAAGGAGAAGTTAATTAAAAAATAAGAAATAGAAGAATTGATACTCCAATTCTGGTTATCCAAGATTTGAATTCTTCATTTGTTCCCACCATAAAAAATTTGTGCTCTGGCCTAGAGACTAGAGTTGTTATTATTATGACTACTGCATTGTTAACTTGAAATATCTATACAAGCAAAGCATAAATTAATATGAATAATTATTTGCACAGGGAAATCCAACATTACATGCATTCTGCATGCGTTGCACACCAATGGCCAAGGCAAAAAATTCAAATGATATTAATATCGGCGGTTTAGACTTTAGGGCACCCTATTAATTATTTGGGGAATAAGTACTCCTTATGTTTTGGTTGACTTTTGCAACTAAATTGGCGGGGCTCTTTTTTTTTTTTTTTTTATAATAAAAAAGGTTAGTATTTACTAAGGATGCGTTTGCATTTCCCATAAAACGATTGATATTAATGAGTTGAGCCCAGATAGATTATGGGTCCCATAAATAATCCCCATATTATTTGATAAATAATCTTCCCATTTGAGCATAGATTGTATAATCCATATAAATGGAAAAAAGATTTTCATACTTTGCTATCATATCCATGAAATAAATGGATGAAAGTTGTTGCATTTTGTAGCATTTTTTTTAAAAATTATAATGGATATTTTAGTAATTTGCATGACCCAATTATTTAATTCTTGTATCCATACAACCAATTGATAAAATGATTAGATATTAAAAAAATATAATCCTAATTATCAAATACAATATTTAATCTTATTTTGAATAGGATAATCTTGTCTATCTTATTCTTATCTATATGTCCAAATGAGGCCCAACTGCATCAATTTTATACAATAACATATATACAAATAGTAATAATAATTGAAAACTCTCTTAGAATGCCAACCAACAAACGACATTTTGGAATAAATTTGCGAGTCTCCATTGCAATAAAAGTTATCTAAAGCTGCCTTGTCAATTAATTATTTTATGTTTTTTTATTCAGCATAATTATTTGTGCTTTCGATTTATTTCAACCAACAGAAGACGTAGCTTAGCCTGACCCTATCAAAAAAAATTCTCCCTGAACGAGTATATTCTATTCATAGAAATATTGTAATTGGGGATGGTAAAATTTGGATTAATAAATTTATGCTTGTGGAAAAATGAGAAAAGTTAGTATAATATGTTAAAATTTGTGCAAAATCTTCAGATGCAAAGACACCAAAGTCTCTGTATTTTCAAATGAGGGTGTTCGTTTTCTTGTATAATAATAACTGGAACTGCTGAGTCTTGTCCCTCTCAGGCCTCAGCCAAAACTTCCGGGTCTCAGTTCCTCTGCTAGGGTTAAGTTAAGTCCATTGGATGGGCTAACTAATTGAGCTACTAACTCGTTCTACTGGTCACCTTATTTGGTGTGCCTTAAAGGCCTTTGCTCGCATACCACAATTAAAACTAAGTTAGTGGGCTTAGCCCACCACAATAAACTTGGTCCACCAAACAAGCACACCCTTAATATCAATGATTCAATGTATATATAATTTTTTATTTACATGAGCATATGTTTGCCTAAATTTTATCATGATTCGACCTTAGGACATCACGTAAAGGTATGGGGTCTAATAATGCTATTGGACCAATTAATCAGTCAATCGATCTAATATCAATATATATATATATATATATATATTCGATCTTATGCATGCATAGGCTAAGAATTTAACTTCAAATGATGTTATCAAACAAATAATTTAGGAATATGTGCATCTCTAATTAATTAATTTCATAAAAATTAAAACTTCGCATTATATATATACATAATATTTAGTGTAAAAAAGAGTGTGATACGGAACAACAAAACCATGGATATTGATGGAACTTAGGAGCATATGCGTTGTGGCTGTTGTCCATGAATTGTTTTTTGCATGGTTAATAGGATAGGCGTAAAGGTTTGAATTCTGGTAGGCTGTAACAAAATGGTTGTATGGGTTCATAAACAAAACCCAAATAAGAGTCAAACTTGTTGAATGGTGGAAGAAAGAAAATGCCGGACATGGAAATATCTATCTAATAGAAATATGTGTAGTCCGGTTTATTATTTCCCTACATATAAGATCATTTAGCCTACGGTGGCTAGAATTTGTTGTGTCGGGTCGGGTCGATTAATGCTTAGGCCACAAACACTATCACATGGCCTGTGTTGATAAATTAAGCAATAAACATGAGCTTATTAATTGTTAAAATGTTAAATTTTGAGGCCAGTCGCGTTCGGACTCGGGACCATTAATCTATTCTATTATATATAGCAAAATTGTTCGTAATTATACAATTTTAATTCTAATTGTATAGTTTTAATCAAATATCAAATTCTAGAATTTTGAGATTTTTAATTTAGTTAAAAAAATTTCATTGATTGTTTATTTACTTTTATATTTCATTTTAATACGATCAATTTAACTAGTATAACTAAAATATTATGTTGTGTTTATCCAGAATTGCAATATAAATTTTTATCTTATAAGATAATTCAAAAAATATCTATAATCATGTTTTTATCTCACTAAATAAGTTTATAATTTAAAAAATATTTTGGAAGTATCATATTAAGTACTCTTATTACGAAATTCTATTTTATAAATTTAATTTATCACAAGATTAATACATAAAAATATTTTATTTTATTTTATATATAAATTTTATTTTTTTTACAAGTATTATTTTTACATTTTATTTCTATATTATTTATAGTACAATTTTATATTTTGGATTGTTGGACTTCTTTTCCCAATTAATTAGCATAATTTAATGATTTTTTTTCTCAATTAATTTAAAATTCATCGTGCAGAAAATTTTTATTACTTTTTGGAAACACATTTTTATATTGTTTTTGTTTTGTTTTTATTCTAAATTAATTATATACTTTTCTATTATATTTAAATATTTTATCAATATTATTACTTTAGTATTTCCTCAATATTTATTTAAAATTAAAGTTTTTATAGCCAACTTAGAATTGTAATTTTTATATTACTTGAAAGTATCAGCATGCAATACTTTTTTATTTCAATTAATTATATTTTATATATTTATTTTCAATACTATTTTCAAATATTTTTGTATGTCCATATAAGAATTTATCTTTGATATTGAATTTTTATTTTACTATTATTTTAATTACAACTCTATCAATTTGTCTAGATAAAAAAAATTATATATACTTCATATTTGAATAATGTACCTTCAATAATGTGATGTTATAAAATATTTAAAAATATTATAATTTTATCAAATGAATGAAGAAATACTATATATATTTCCATAAAAAATGTTCATTAAATTTATTAGCACTTGGTTTACCCATCTCTAATTATGTGCATATAAGAAAGATTTTTTTTTTCTATATAATATCATGTGCTTTGATAAGTTTATTTTGATTGGTTGAATCTTTATTTATTGATAATATTTTTTTAGATGATGTAGCGCCCGATCGAGAGGCACATGCTCCCCTCGAGGTGCTTCTCATTCTATACCACAACCTTTTTGGATAAGAGATAACAAGTATTTCAAAACCCAAAACATTTAATTTTGACAAGTGATCTTCATCAACAAATGCGCTTATAATTAATAAGAATATTGCAAGTCATACTTAGCACTTCCAATCCATTCGTTGCATCCATGTCAATAGTTCAACAAATGCAACCATTATCTTTATACATCCATTGGTTTCATTACCTCATATACCACATGGATTAGTTTACCTTCCTCATTCATTCTTATGTGGGATAAAGAATGGAAGTAAATAATACAAGAACTGCAAGTCCAAAGGACTTAGCGAATTATTCCAATAATAACAACAAAATATCAATTATTCATGTAGGTATACAGGAAACATGTATGAGTGTTGTAATTTTCAGAAACTGTGAGAGGAGATTTCAATCAAAATTCTAAGTGATCCATCTCACCACCGTCCCATACCAATGATGAGATTTCACAAAATTCGTTGCTTTTTTTACAGAGATTTAAATCTCAAATATGATCGTAGGGGTCGACATGATAATTGAACAATCACTTAATTTTTGTCAAACATTTGAGTTTCAAAGCACAAGTATCAAGCATATCAATTACTCATACAATCTTGTTGTTGGTGGTTCTGCTACATTTGCACTCCACTTTTGAAAATACAAAAATTCTTATTCCTCCAAATTTCGAGTGATCGGCCGGACAAGTAAACATGCATGAGGCATGGCTAGCTACATGCCTTATCCCGTTCATAGACAGCTACTTCCAGTTAGCTATGAGATAGGATTATATATATAATCCAGCTTGTAGGGTATCGGCCGAAAGACCAACCACCATCGGTCCATTCTGTTCAGTCGTCTTTTGAAATCGATCCCAGGGCCAACCCCCAAGGGTATCAAGTATTGAGTAGTATAACACGTCTAACAGCATTTCAATTAACATGTCGATTTGCCATGAGAAACAAGTAATTAATAAATCAACATCAGGCTCATTCCAAGATAAACATGGCGATGATAGAGAAATACATTTAGAAATCCATTTTTCAATTTTCCCAACACAATCACCAATTTCAAGTAAGATAACATAAATTATAATCAAACATGAGACGTAATCTGTGAAAAGAGCGATGTGTGTTGTACTTTCACAAACAGTTTATTTTACCAAAATTTGTGTAGAAATGATATTCAGTTCAGGAATGCAACAACTTAAAATGGGTAAGAAATTCAAATAAGAATAACTCGAGAATCATAGATACAGAAGAAGAAAAGTCCAAATAGACTATCAAGAGTAATACAAGGATCGAAGGTCAAAATGACATAAGTGAACAACATTTTTTAACAAAGAAATGGTCAAGTAGAAGTGACATATTTGCTTTATATATATATATATATAAGAGAAGAAATCACATTAAGCAAGATTGAGAGTTTAGATAATAATAACTCAAGAATTTCAAGCAAGAAGAATAGTTAAGACAGATTGTCAGCTTCAACAGATGAGCTAAAAAGTAGCACGAAGCAAATCGTCAGCAATTATTGAATCTCAACATAAACAAGATTAAACAATAAACAACAAGGATATTAATATAAACTTACCCGGTAATTGCGGCAGGAGTTCCTTAGTTGTTTAGACTTCTCACAACCTTATTTTCTGGTCAATCCAAGGACTTATATAAGATAATATGAGCTATAAGCGGATTAACTCTCTGTAAATTGTGTATATGAATGCAATTAGCTTTCTTATTGAACTGCAATGCCTAATTTATTTTATCTTAGCATATTCCTTTAATCTCTGCCTATTTAAATACTTAAGACAATTAAATGTGGTAATCCTTGGTTGCTTGGGGAGTCCATATCATTGTTTTCTAACCAATTCAAAGTTTGGAATAAGATAACTTAAATCAACATTGTGTTGATTTTCAAATCATAACTCTTAATGCACTTAAATGTCCTTATCAAGTTCCTTAGTTAATTTATTTATTTAGTCATAATTTTCTCAATTTTCATGTTATACTCATATTTAAGATAATAATATACCATTGTTTTTAACTCAACAAGTTGGTAAACAAGTTGTTAAAATCTTACTTAAGGTCCTAACAGTATCCCTTCGATTCGATTGGGCTTAACACTATAAAAGTTATGAAATTAATCCATAATCTAGATTAAACCATAGTTTAACAATCTTATTTCATATTATGATTAGGCTTGGATCCAAAATTTCAATTACATTCAGTAAATTAATTGAATTAAAATTTGATTATGAAATTTACCCAAATTGAATTGAATCAAGATCCAATCTCAAACCAAAAATAGCCCAGACGCATCCAAAATTGAATTATGTGCCAACTGTCCAAAAATCGCCACATGTGCTGTTGCCGGACCGCCATGCACCACAGCTAGAGGTGGAGGCCACCCCACCACGAGGTGCGCCTCGTTGAGGCGAGCAAAACTCCTCAATCAATTTCCCTTTTCCGCCACCTCCTCGCCAAAGAATTGAGCTAAAACGGCCGCAAAACCCTAACTCGTGCCACTGTCATGCCACCATTTCAATTCCCCTACTATCGTCGCTCAAATCACCAAATTGAAACCATAAAACGCTTACCCATTCAACTTTAACAAGAATCCATCCAAGCCTATCCGATTTTTGTCGGCAAAAGTGGCAGAACCACCACTTCTACTGAGCGTTCACCATCATCCTCAATTTTCAGCGATTTGTTCGGTGGATCATGACGACAAGAGGAGTCTATCTATCGGTTTAATTTCAAGTTTTGCGTTAAGATTTCAAGATTTTGCTGCTTAGGAGGTGTTTGGTCCTTCTAGTGAAAATTAGACAAAATTGAGGGCCTTTTCTGTTATATAATCCCTCTTTTTTCTAATTACAAATTGATCCCCTTGAGTTTTCCATCGCTTTCAAAATAGCCTGACAACTTTTAACCGCCTCACACTATGGCCCCAAATTTTCATTTTGACCCTAAAATTTTGCTTTTTGCTTATTTATCCCCCAACATTTAAGATTTCAATCAATTTGATCCTTATTCTATTTATAATTCCGTCCCCTTCTCCTTCCATTGAGTCTTCCAAAAGTTTTAATTTAAACCTTAACCCCAAAAATTTGTAATGTTAAGCAATTACATCCTTAATTTAATTACCTTCCAATGCCTCAACCATTGATATTTATGTTTGGTATCTAAAATTTAATTAACATTTGATCAGGACTCAATTCCCTTAATTTATAATTTAGTTTGTCAGATTACTTATCTGAACACTAAATATTAATTCAATTTAAGAGTTCTGAATGTTGGGATGTTACATAAGAAATCATCTTATTTCTCTTCAATAAATAGTTATTTATAAAAAATTATTTATATACAGCTAAAAATCAAAATTTCATTGCTAAGTAAATACTTTTACACAATTGATATATTTCATATTTAGTAATTTATATTCACTTTGATAATATTAAGCAAAAAAAATTCAGTAGTGATATAGGAACAGCTCATTAGGGCTTTGGGAGCCCATTAAGCTTATTGGGCCCAGTTACAAACTGGCCAGTCCAACCATGAGGGTGCAATATGTCCCCTATCATTGGACCTTACTCGAGCCAGACCCAAACTCAATGGAAGAGAATGAATGGCCTTGCCTACATTCGACCAGAGAGGTCGAGTGGGTCCACCTCGTCCCTTAGTTGAGCAAAGCAAGGTGTTTAGCAACTAATGATGGAAGACTGCACCGCTCCATTCGCCGCATTAAATGTGCTCCAACTACTCGTCCATCTGCATTTAATGCTATGACGATGTGCCATCTTCGCCATTAATGTTATCGCATCTACATTAATGGCAGCACGATCTCTCTCTCTGTTGTGCTTAATGATTGGTACAGTAAATAGTCACAAAGCATGGGCTCTGGTCGAAATGACCAAGACTACCTCTGCCAGTGAAGATCCTGCTAGAAGCCTATTAATGCGATTTTCGTCCTTTCACCAATGAGCATACACTATAAATACTCCATTCTCTCAATCAAAGGGTAAGATATTCATTCTCTATCAAGTTGTTACTTTGCTCATTTTACTTCTTAATTCAGTTGAGTAACTTACTTAGCCATCGGAGGGTCTTAGCAGAGGACCCTCTTGGCTAGCCTGACGTGTGCTACTTGGCTGTAGGTTCCACCCCACACCACCTTCAGGTCAAAATACTTTAAGTAACAGATTCAGGACCATCTCCCAAGTCAAAAAATGCTATGAGTGTCCGCCTTAACATTAATATTTTGGCACTATTTATGGGAAAAGGACTTTGCATCCGACAATGGTAGAAACTAGGAGGACCACTTCTAAGAGGCAAAATGAACGTCGCTCACCTTATCCGCCATTGTCACCGCCCTCTCAGCAATCAGCACGAAACGGGACGGCCCCAGTTCGCAAATAGAGCAAGTGGTCACCTTAACCATTCCTCGGCTTATGTAAATGATCAGTGATCAGATTTTAACTCAACTTTCAGCTTAATTATCCATCGCTTTGCAGAGGCATAATAACCAACCAGCGTTGGCCATGAGTGTGACCCTTCATCCCACGCACTGAGAGGAATAGCCCTTTCTTGAGGGCCGGACTTGAAACAAGATGCATTTTCCCCCAGTAGACATGAGCTGTGCCTGGGACGTTTTCCTCGTAGCAAGCCTCGACATATCCCTCACAAAGAGGTAGCGGAATAGACAGATCAATGGGTTCGACCCGATCGAGCCTAGCAGCACGATCGAGTCGAATGCCCGAGAATAAATCCTAGTCGAGATATGTCTAGAGTAGACATAGAGGAATGGGAGAAAGTACCACATCAGCTCCAGCAACTCAACAGGAGATTGGAGAAAATCTCGAGAAGGAATTTGGAGAGGACTCAGGCTAAAACAGCTCCTCGAATTCGATGGGAAAGAGAGTCGCCTTTTGTGCAAGAGATTATCGATGAAAGGATAGCCTTTAATGCAAAAGTCCCTACTAGATTGTCACGATATGATGGGTCAATTGACCCAAATGAACATCTCTTGTAATTTGAGCACATGATGCAATTGCATGGACACAGCGACCATATTCACGCAAAGATGTTGGTTACTACTTTTCAAGGTTTTACATTGGAATGGTTTGTTAAACTTGAGCCAGCATCCATATATTTTTATGACCAGCTTTGTGATAAGTTCTTATATCAATTTGCCAGCAGAAGGAAAGCTAAATTAGCTCATACCCATGTACACACCGTTAAGTAGCACGAAGGAGAAACTTTGAGGGATTTTTTCTCCAGGTTCAACATGGAGGTCCTGAAAATTGACAATCCCTGCATTGAATTCCTTATCAACATTTTGTTTTTGGGATTGAGGTATAAGGAGTGCGCCAATGCGCTGGTGAGAGAGCACCCACGAATGATGGAGGAGCTTCTGGATTTGGCAGAAAGATATATGACCCAAGAGGAGATGAACATGATGAAATTCGAGGGAGGAGAGTTCGAAAAGAAGAAAGGAAAGGAGAAAGATAACAAACATCAGAAAGAAGGTCATATGTCCCTATCAAACGCTTTCATAATTGTGCTCATCTGAACACACCACGCAAGAAGGTCTTGTTAGAAATCCAACATGACAATCTCTTGAAAAGGCCCAAAAAGCTCACTGAGACAGAAGCTATGAAAAAAATCAAAGAAGTATTATCATTTCCACCCTTATAAGGTCATGACATAGAGGATTGTTTCAACCTCTAGGATGAGATCGAGCGTTTCATCCGTTAGGGCCACCTTAAGAAATTCGTGGACTAGAAAGCTTTACAAGCCATGACTCAAACTGACCAGATTCCCTGTAGAGAACGGTCTCTGAGCCCAAAACGTGATGATAAAGAAAATAATGATGCAACCAACAGGAGGTGTATGCATCCTATCCAATGCTCTAGGTCTTATTAGTTCGAACCCGTTCGAAACATGAAATTTCCCCCGCATCGAAACCAAATTGTTCGATGATACCATTGACATAATATTGCTATAATGTATCATTGTAAATAATCAACCCCTCGACCTAGGCACTTTCTCTACAGTTGCTTCTTCCTAATCCCCACCTTGGCCCGAAGGCCCAGCTATGTCCTCGACTGCAGGATTAGAAGGCTTCATGCCCTCATTTCCCCCATCTAAGGATATTACCCTCTCATCCACATTACTCAACCCCCCACCCAATGTTTCGCTAGACTTGACCTTATTATTTGAGACGAAATGGGTAGCCTCAGAGTCAAAGCTAGAACTAGACATTATGAAAGATTACTGCTTTACAAAGCTAAGAGCAGAAGAGACTTACAAAAATTGTGCTTGCAAAGAAAGAGTAAATGTCAATAGCTCAACCGAAATTTTCTCTGCTCGACCTCATGTGCGTTGTGGTAAAAGTAAAAATAAATGGTTAAAACCTCTTATTTATAGGCACGTGAGAATACTAACCGGCAATCGGTTAATAAATGCATAACCATCGGTTTCCATGCATCAATCCTCATGTAACCGTCAGATAACAGTTCCGGCCAGTGCCTTTCTCATCAGGATTTGAAATCGCCTCTCCCGCCAATACTTTTCTCATCGAAAAATTATGAAAAGCTACTCCAAACTCCGACCTTCTTAAGGTCAGACTTTGGAGTGGAGGGGACTCATGATATGGGACCAGCCTATTAGGGCTTTGGGAGCCCAATAAGCTTATTGAGCCCAGTTACAAACTGACCAGTCTCGACCATAAGGTCGAAATATGTCCCTTATCGTTGGACCTTCCTCGAGCCAGACCCAAACTCAATTGAAGAGAACAAATGGCCTTGCCTACATTCGACCAAGGAGATCGAGTGGGTCGACCTTGTCATTTAGTTAAGCAAAGCTAGGTGTTTAGTGACTAACGATGGCAGCCTACGTTGTCCCATTCACTGCATTAAATGTGCTTCAACCACCCGTCCATCTGCATTTAATGCTATGACGATGTGTCATCTCTGCCATTAATATTGTAGCATCCACATTAATGGCAGCATAGTCTCCCTCTCCATTGAGCTTATGATCGGTATAGTAAACAGCCGCAAAGCATGGGCTCTGGTCGAAATGGCCAAGACTATCCCTACCAGTAGAAATCCTGCTGGAAGCCTATTAAGGCGATTTTTGTCCTTTCACCAATGAACATACACTATAAATACTCCATTCTCTAAATCAAAGGGTAAGACATTCATTCTCTATCAAGCTGTCACTCTGCTCGTTTTACTTCTTAATTCGATCGAGTAACTGACTTAACCATTGGAGGGTCTTAGCTGAGGACCTTCTCGGCTAGCCTGACATGTGCTATTTGGCTGCAGGTTCCACCCTACACACCTTCGAGTCGAAATACTTCATGTAACAAATTCAGGACTATTTCCTAGGTCAAAAAATGATGTGAGTGTCCGCCTTACCAACAAGTGGATATACAAAGTAACGAAATTATCCAATAAATATGAGCTCTAATAAATATTAACTTATTTTTTATTTAAATAGTGATATTTTTTTTATTTTTAATTTAATTATACATTTTTATCCAAAGAAGCTTAAAATTTATGCCAAAAAAGCAGTTGATAACTAAGTTATTTCAAAACAACAACCAATTTTTTATATTTAATTATTTTTTTGTATTTATACAGATACAATCACATTATTTTAATTGATCGTAATACAATATTCAATTATTTATAATAAAAAAATTAATAAATAAATAAATAATATTCAATCATTTGATCAAATAAATTATTTTTATTTATTAATTAAATAATTATTTTCTAGATAACTTCAAAAATTAATATACTTAACAATCATAATTATCTATTAACATCGTAATTTACTTAAAAATTTGTACAACTTATTTGTTGCTTATGAAAGAAATAAACACATATTTATGTAAAATATCAAATTATCACTTCTTTATTAAAGAGTTAGAAGTTTTAGAAATGAATAACTATAAATTAATTGATATGCAAGTCCTCAATTTATCAAAGTCTTTAAAATTCAATTATCTTTACAAAAATATTTTTAGATAAAATTATATATATATATGTATGTATAGATAGATAGATAGATAGAGAGAGAGAGAGAGAGAGAGAGAGAGAGAGAGAGAGAGAGTATGACAAATAATTTCATTGAAGAATTTGTTTCAAATATAAATAGTTATTTTGTATAACAATTATAAATTCTAAACTTTATTTTTATATTATTAATTTAAATCATTTTAGTTTTTTAGCAATATAATAATGAATAACTCATTTTCAATTATTTGAAATAAATTCTTTTATATGGGACATATATATAGTTGACATAGTTGAAAATTTTCAAAAGTTTGATAAATGACACACTTAAATAGCAACTGGTATCAATTTTTATAATTTTTAATATATTTAATTACAATATTTTATAATTATATCATGTACATTTATTTTAATATTTTTGTTTGTAATAATTCATAAAAAAAATTACATGGATTTATGACGTGAGATCAAAATAATTTGACTGAAAGTAAGTACCCATTTAATTATCCATAATTTTTTTTTATTCTAGTTATAAAAGAAATTTATGAGAGATTGATATTTTATTTTAAACTGAATATCGAAAGTTTGCTTATTATTTTATTCATGTTCATGATATATGTTAATTGATAATTTCAAAAATAATAAAATAACTATATATAAAAATGAAAATAAATTTTACTTATCAGAGTTATATGGAATATTAAGAGATATTTTAGCTTTTAAAAATTGTATGTTACAAACTACTTATTGAATTAGTTATTAAATAATGAATAACCTAATATATGTTATTTTCATACATAAAGTACAAAGATATTATATATTTACTCTAACAAAAATATTTAACATTTAAAATTATCAAATGTCTTGAAATTGTAACTATAACTTCCACATTATTAAGAAATCATACAAGAAAGTTTTATGCCATAAAAAAAAGAATTTGCTTACTTATCATATATTTCAAAATATGTATGTGTGTGTATATATATATATCTAATTTAAAGAGTGTATTTTATAAAATATTCTGTGTTATTTTTATTTTCTTAATTCTTTTATTTATCTTTTAAATTTTATCATTTTATAATTTTTTGTATAATTTATAAATTTAGAGTGAACAATTCTTGATATTCTACAACTTATTTAAGTATAAATTATCTTCAAAAATAGTACTTTTAATTAAAAATATTCATATTATTTTATATAATTAGTAATAGATTTTCTTTCATTAAATGCTAAAATAATTACAATTCATGTTTTAATCACATGAAGTAAAATAAATATTATTATAAAATTAGTTATTCAATAATTATTTTCGGTGCCTCGCACTAGGCACATGCTAGTCTATATTATTATATATAGCACAATATTATGGGACCCACAATTGTGCAATTTTAATTCTAATTGTGTAATTTTGGCCAAATGTCAAATTCTTAGAATTTGAGTTTTTTAATTCATTTAAAAAAACATTGGTTATTTATTTACTTTAATATTTTATTTTAATACGTTTAACTTATCTATTATAACTAAAATTTCATGTTGTGTTCATCCAATATTGTAATATAGATTTCTATCTCATAAGATAATTCAAAAAAATCTATAATCATATTTTTATCTCACTAAATAAGTTTATAATTTTAAAAAATATTTTATAAGCATCATATTAAATACTCTTATCACAAATTCTATCTTATAAATTTAATTTATCACAAGATTAATAGATAAATATTTCATGTATTTTATAAATAAATTTTGTTATTCTATAATTATTCTTTTTACATTTTATTTCTACATTATTCGTAATACAATTCTATATTTTGAATTGTAGGACTTCTTTCCTCAATTAAAATCACATAATGATGTTTTTTTTTCTTTTTAATTAATTTAAAGTTCATTTCATAGAAAAATTTTAATATTGTTTTGACACACATCTTTATATTATTTTTGTTTTATTTTTATTCTCAATTAGTAAGATACTTTTCTAATATATATTTAAATATTTTATTAATGGTATTACGTTATTTTTCTCTCAATATTTATTTAAATTAAAGTTTTTATGACCAGCTTAGGATTATAATTTTTTTATTACTTAAAAGAATCAGCATGTAGTACTTTTTTATTTTAATTAATTATATTTTACATATTTATTTTCAATACGATTTTCAAAGTATTTTAGTATGTTCATATAAGAATTTATGTTTTATATTGAATTTTTATTTTACTATTATTTTAGTTGTAGCCCTCTCAATGTATCTAGATAAAAAAAATTATATATGCTTCATATTTGAATAATGTACCTCGAATAATGTGATGTTATGAAATATTTAAAAATATTATAATTTATTAAGTTGTTGAAATTATTTCAATTTTATTATCAAATGAATGAAGAAATACTATATATTGTTTTATAAAAAATATTCATTAAATTTATTAGTACTTGATTTGTCCAATATTTATAATTATGTGCATATAAGAAAGACGTTTTTCATTTTTTGTATATAATATCATGTGCTTTGATAAGTTTATTTCGATTGGTTGGACCTTTACTTATTTGTAATATTTTTTTATAAGAAAATCATTTTATTTCTCTTGAATAAATAAATTATTTATAAGATATTATGTATATACAGCTAAAAATAAAATTTTCACTGCTAAGTAAATACTTTTACACAATTAATATATTCCATATTTAAATTTATATTAACTAAAAAAAAATTAAATGAGTATACAAAGTAATGAAATTATCTAATAAATATGAGCTCTAATAAATCTTAACTCATCTTTCATTCGAAGAGTGTAATCTTTTATTTTAAATTTAATTATATATTTTTATCCAAAAAAGCTTAAAATTTATCCCAAAAAAGCAGTTGATAACTAAGTTATTTCAAAATAACAATTAATTTTTCATATTTAATAATTTTTTTATATTTATATAAATATAATCACATTATTTTTAGTTAAAGTAATATAATATTCAATTATTTCAAATAAAATAATAAAAGAATAAAAGAATTGAATCATTTGATGAAATAAATTATTTTTTTATTAATTAAACAATTATTTTTTTAGACAACTTCAAAGGTAAAACTAAAATATTTAACAATCATAATTATCTCTTAATATCATGACTTGCCTAGAAATTTTTACAACTTTTTTGTTGCTTATGAAAGAGATAAACAAATATTTATGTAAAATATCAAATAATCACTTCTTTATTAAAGAGTTAGAAGTTTGAGAAATGAATAATTATAAATTAAAAGATATGCAAGTCCTCAATTTATCAAAGTCTTTAAAATTCAATTATTTTTACACTAATATTTTTAGATATGTGAAATATTTTATAAATAAAATTATCTATAGAATATAACAAATAATTTCATTAAAGAATTTATTTCAAATATACATAATTATTTCCTGCACCAACTATGAACTCTGAACTTTATTTGTATATTATTAATTTAAATCATTTTAGTTTTTTAGCAATATAATAATGGAGAACTCATTTTCAATTATTTGAAATAAATTTTTTATATGGGCATATATATAGTTGACAGAGTTGAAATTTTTTAAAAGTTTGATGAATGATCACTTAAATAGTAAATGATATCAATTATTATATATTTTTTAATATATTTAATTATACTATTTTATAATTATATCATGTATATTTATTTTAATATTTTTACTTATAATAATTTTACATGGATTAATGATGTGAGATAAAAAACAAATTGACTGAAAGTAAGTATTCATTTAATTATTCATAATTTTTATATTCTAATTATAAAAGAAACTTATGAGAAATTGATATTTTAAACTAAATATTGAAAATATATTTATTATTTCATTCAAGTAAATAATATATATTAACTGATAATTCCAGAAATAATAAAATAACTACATATATAAATATGTTGGAATAGTGGCCCGCAACTAATTAAAATTGGCGGTAATATATTCTACTCCAATTGCAAGACAATCTTGATTGAATGACATTATTATTAAATGGTTGTCTTCATCTTATGATTTTTATGCTTCACTTGCATTTGGTTAAAGCCCTTAAATCATATAAGACAATGGGACTTGATCACAGATATGATGGTGATCATGAAATAAGTCTCTAAGGTTATGATTTTAAATATTTCAAATCATAAAATCTTATGAGAAGGGACATCTAAAATTTGAATACACTTGCACTAACGATACATATTCCAAGGGGTTGGATATTGCCCCGTTTCATGGGCATTCTATGTTAGACATGGATGCATATTAGTGGGTGCTTGTAAATAACAAGTTCACCGAAAGCCCTCCAAGGGAATCCACTAGATATCTGTAGTGGCAAGTTCTCAAGCTTACGATAATGCGTATAAATATCCTTGGACTTGAGGATCTATAATAACCTTGTGTTTAGGTCCTTATGCTTTGACTTTTCCCTAACCATATAGCGGGTCATCAAGGGTTCAGATTGGACGTGAGCTACTTAAGCATGGAGGTTTGTAAGATCCAAGATGGGATCTATTTCCTCATTGTTGTGAAGAACGAATGCATCTCCTGTATATTCTATAATGATCGATTCCAAAAAATCCTTACACAAGGTAGTATGACACTTTGAAAAAGGTTTTTTCTAAATTTGAGGTTATAAGGAAAAATCGAACATTGGATCTGAAGACACTCAAGAATATTACTGTGATAAAAACTAAGGGTGTAAGATGAGTTAAGTCGGCTCGATTGTAGCTCCACTCAAGCTCATGCTTTTCTCGAGCTTGATTTTTACTTTAGTTGTTCAGAAGCTCATGAGCCCTTTATGATTTTTAAATATTTTTTATATATTAATTAAATAATTAATACATATTTATAATTTACTTTTTCTAATTTTAAATATTTATTTTGTTTTATTAAATAATTATAATATATTAATAATTTAATATTTTATTGTAAGTTATAATATGTTATAATTTAAATAATTATAGTGACTATTATAATATATATTATAATTTAATTTATATTTTATTAATAATTATATTTAAATTATTTTATGAATTATTATTAAATAATTATGATATATTAATAATTTAATATTTTTATTTGATTTAGAATTTTTTGGTGAGTTAAACTCGAGCTTGACTGGTATATATCAATCTCCTGAGCTTGAGCTCAAGTTATTTTTTCTTAGTTCAAGCTCGAGCTTGCAATTTTTTGTCGATCTCAACCCATTTACAGCCCTAATAAAAACATGTCACGTATTATGAAGAGAAAAATTCATGAATTTTGACTCTTCTTTCTCAAAGGGCATTACGTTCAAAATAGAAATTTTTGAACATTCACTTTCCATAATGTCTCCGAGAAGAAATGATGCTGGCTCTTTAAGTCCTTTAGGTAGAAGTCAAGTTTTCAAAATACATCAATATTTTACTATTATTTTTTTCTTTTGAAATATAGTATTTTTGTTTTTAATACAAATATGCCTTCATTATAAATATCTTCTGTGAAAGGAATGACATCTATGATAAACTATGTTCGTGTAACATTAATAAATTTAAATGAATGCAAATTTTATTTTTCAAAATTTTAAAATAATGCAAAACTTAATATTATGCTGGACCTACTATAATAAAAAAACTATATATTTAAGACTAAGTATCATCTAGTTATATTGTTTAAAATGGAGAGTTACAATTATGACGCCTAAAACTTTGGTTTAAATTTTACAAAATTAAAATAGGTAAAGAATTAATAAAATTTATTACTAAAATTTGAAATATACATAAAAACTAGAAATAATTAAAAAATTAAAAAAATATATAAAAATATGGGGGAAATCATCACTATAATGTTAAAAATATATAGAAATGTTAAAAAAACTAAAATATGTATACAGAATTGCCCCCTTGATCCGTCATTAAATAGAATTATGGAGTTAGGATATTGGATGGAGACGTGTGGTATATTATTTGGTAAAGTTTGATTTTATTAGTAACTTGTACATAACTTGGCATATCATCTTTTATGTAATTCACATATAATGTAGCAAATATATACAAACTTTTTACACTTTAATTCAAGCAAAGCTTAGTTTCACTTATATCAACTTGATTTTGAAATTTAAATCATAATCTTCAAGGAGGTCTGCCATGATCTTTAACAAATTAAGCATAGCTAAAATTGTTCCAAGTCTATCTAGGTCTATAAATGGGTAGGGTGTTACCCTATCCAAGTTCAAAATGTTAATACCTACACCCTACCCATACTCATACTTATTAAAAATAATATAATGGATATGGGTAGGGTTTGTACCCATAAATTACCCATGTACCCATACCCAAAAATTACCCATTACTTTATACTTAAGTTTAATTTATGAGCCTAAAAATTATTTATACCCAAATCAAATTTATATTAATGATAAACTTTTTATATATAAAAATTACAAAGATATGAATGAACAGTAACAACTAAATAATTTTCTTCATTAAAAATTAAACTAAATTAATAAAATTAATATATTAGGATAGCAATTGTTTTTTTCTAAATTGGAATAGCAGTAGCAATAGTTGAACATTTTTCATTAATAAAATTAATAATATTAAAATTAATACTGGAATAAATAATTTTTATAAAAATAGTTAATAAAATTAATTTTGTTAATGAATAAAGTTTATTAATATAGAAATTGATTGTTTTTATAAAATTAAATAAAGAAAAAAGTTTTTGCTTTTAAACTATTTTTATTAGCTATTTTTTAATTATATTAATTTAATTTGCAAAAAGTTTAACTGTAAATTATGTTAATAAAGTTTAACTATTATATCAATAAAATAGTTAATTTAATTAGCAAAAAGTTTAAAATTAACTAATTTAAATTTAATGATTAAATTAAATTAAATATAAAAAAAATTATTTTTT
Organism: Jacaranda mimosifolia; assembly: GCA_018894105.1. NCBI lineage: Eukaryota > Viridiplantae > Streptophyta > Magnoliopsida > Lamiales > Bignoniaceae > Jacaranda > Jacaranda mimosifolia. The sequence continues at coordinate 758,818 of CM032131.1, read as the reverse complement.
GTTATAGTATGCCAAATAATATTTTTTGTATATATTGAGAAAATTAATATATGCAGTAAAAACATAAGTCCAATAAACTAGACCCAATGGGTCTTGGGTTAGATAGGGTAAAGTAGGGTTAATGTCTCATCCTTTTAGATATTTTAGGGTATGGTATAATATATGGTATTTTTCTTTGGGTATTTTAGGGTGTGGCTGTGGGTAGGGTATCACCCTACCCATTTACAGGCCTACTTTGTCTATCTTATCTTCACTAATGTCAATTTAAACATGAAATTAAGTTGTTCAACCCAGCTGTGATTTGAAATTAATTAAGCAAAGCTAAAATTATTAATCTAATTTCTGAAGTATCAGCCGAGTTAGTCTCATTAGTAATCCTAATTATATGTAAATTATTACTTTAAAATAAGTATACAGCACTTTTTCTTACATTTATGCAAAAGTGGAGCAAAGAAAAGATACGTGACAATAAACAATATGTTTGTAGTGTGAGTTAATATAAAAAGGCTATATTACGTGACAATAAACAATATGTTTGTAGTGTGAGTTAATATAAAAAGGCTATATTTGGCATTAAAAAAAAGATAATAAAAGACAAATAATAAGAAGCAATGAAGCAATTAATATTGAAAAATATATATAGCCACTTATACATTAATGCTATTGAACATTTGAGTTTATACACATAATTAATGAGTGGCAATATAGTGGAATTAACCATATTATACAATATGAATATGTCTAATCTAATTGTTTATGTTAAGTGCATTATCTTGCGAAGTTGCACATATTATATTTTTACACTATACAGTTAGAAAACAACATTTATCAGCATACCATTTCAACATAAGTTAGAAAATGAAATTCAAGTTATGATAGTAAATAGGAAAATTTATTAAAAATCTATTTGGATAAATTTGTATGTCAAAAGATTCAAGAAATGTATTTTAGTTGGAAAAAAAGAAATATATCCCCTTAACTTTTCATTCCCAAAAATTCCACCATTATCTTTTACCCAATTATTGGAAGAAATTGCCCTTGAACTTTTTTGTCATAAAACTTTTCATCTATTAATAGTCAATTGTAAAAATTATTTTCTTTGAATTGTATTTATTTATTGGTAGTAAGTATTTTTATTAAGATTAAATTATGAAACTTTACAAAATTTAATTTTCTTGTTTAGTTCATTTAGTTTGAAAATTAAAGTGTACCTAATACTACAATTTATGTATATAAAAAATTTAGACAATATTGTTCTCTAAAGTTTTACTTAATAAAATTAAAATATTATTGATAAAAATCAATTTAAACAACCTAAAAAATTATTTCTATTAAAAACTTCAACACGTCAAATTTAATGTAAGAAGTGAAGAGTAATTAAGTGAAAAAAAAAATTATCTTGAAAATTTAACTAAAAATATGTTTATTATTATGAAAGTATTTATATAAAAGATCACATAGGTTATTAAGAATTAGAAAATATTAAGAGCCTTCTCAAATTCATATGCAGCAAACCAAAACAAGACATGAAAATAATGTAAACTCTGTATTTTGCTGTAAGCGGTGTCTTTTCCGCCAAATATTTTTTTTGGCGGTAAATCGTGGCTATGTGGGGAGCAAGAAGAAATCGTGGATGTTAATGGTGGCTGTATAGGAATTCCTTGCATAAATTTTCTTCTCCCACTCTAATCTATTTTCAATTGTTTATTCGAGCTTTTTCTTTTTTGCCAGGTATAAATTTCTGGGCATCTATCTCTTCCCGTGTGCTTGCTTAGTCTCTTCTTCTAATTCTACTTTTCTTTTAATCTCTATTTTGAAACGTGTTTTCTATGCAGATCTGACAAAAGGAGTGTAGAGACGTACAAGGGCAGCAAGGTGATCTCTTTACTACCATTCAATTTGTAATTTGGTGCGATGATTTATAACACTATAAGATTCGAGTTTCCAATGGGTTTACCCTATGAATATCCCTTGCTTTTATTCTAATAGTGTGGTAGTTGTGAAGCTTTAATCTATTTTCATAAATTGGTTGTACATTTTGGTACTCCATTAAGTAGTGGTCATTCTTTTCAAAAACCACAGACATGAGAGTTGTATATATAACTTTTTCTCGTAATCAGACTAGAAATTGACGTGGAATATCATAGAAAAGTATTACTTCAACATATCTATTGTGATTTATAAATCTTTTAGATGCCATGATGGTTGAAGAATGTGGGTATCAGAAATTTCTTAGTTCAAACTTTTCCTTTAATTTGTCTAAGAAATCTGACATGATAAACTATGTTATTACATCTCATAATAGAGATGCAAATTCAGCGATCTGTTATGTCTCTTTTATGAAAATAGAAGCTTAGTTTGTGTCTCTGGCTTGAGATGAATTTAACCTCACAACTGAAGCAGTGGATTTTGAGGTTGAATCTTTATTCTATTCATTTTTGCTAGTCTTATATCCAATTTTCTGGTAATTTTGAGCTTTGTAATCTTTTAGTAGTTGCTGCTTATTGAATATAGTTGGATTTCCCTTATTGCTTCATTTGATTTCTATCACTGAACTGCTAGATACTACTATGGGAATTTTGAGTGAAAAGAATCCTAACGTGGTTGTGTATGGTACATTGGGAAGTTGTACAGAATTGTTATATACAGTTTCTTGGATGGAAATTTTTCTTTTTGGTTTCCTATACAGACTGTGTGCCTGAAATGGGATGATGGGATGATTATTGTTTGAATTTTAAATTTCACCTCTTATTGCCAAGCATTGAATACTGCTCAGGAAGTACTAGATGGAGGGTGAATAAGAGATTATGCAGCATCATTGACTGAATATGGGCTAGTAGCGGTCTTCGTGCAGATTTAGTTGACTGTAATTATGTATGTTTATTCTTTCCTTTGTACCCCACTAAGTTTATTTGGTGTATCTTTGTTGAGTAACCTGCTGAGGTTATTTTGGTTCACTATAACAACTAATGTTCTGAATTTTCCTGTATCCCACATATCCCTTTGCTAGAACAACCACATACAGAAGATGAAACATTACTCAAGAAATGGAAATGGAAATGGAAAGTTATGTCTATCATGAAAGAAAACAGTGAAAGGTATTTGCACTGTTGTGAAATAGAGCTTAAAGTAGCTGTAAGATCCATTTTCATTATTCTCAACTTATATCTGCATTATATTTGGCATAGAGAATTCAATGGCTTCTCACTATTGGTTAGGTTCCGTAGAAAATGAAAGTTAAAGAAGGTTTCTTTTGCCAATCTTTATTTTTGAGGCTGTGCATACCCCATGCACCCGTACCTAAACCATCAAGGCACCGACATTTGTAGAGGAATCCTAGAATTTTCTGAGGGATGACCTCTTGGAAAATTAGGCTTCTGCTTGCTTAAGATACACTTGGTAAATATATTTGCTAATGGTGTGGACAAGTTATCTCATGAGAGTCAAATAGCTTTTACTGAGAATCACTTGGATGAATATTTGATTATGCAGATAGACCACTTGAAGGAATGCACTAGTGGTTGAATGCAGAAGATCCTTTCAATGTTTGCTAGCATGCATCAATGTTGCTGGAGAGTTGAGAAGTCCATCTCTTGAGACAACAATTTCACATATTATAGTGCACTAGGTATTGTTTTTGATGCAGCACAGAGTTTCTTAAATTTTCATTGGATCATCTCTCCTACTATTGATATCTCTCCTACTATTTTATCAAATTGTTCCCATAATGGAAGAGTGGTACTTATAACATGTTTGTATTAATCAATTCTAAACATCTGTGGGTATGCTTGTGCCTTATTCATCTGCTCTTAATGCATTAACTGTTTCTATCCCATATTATGTCAACTTTCTATAAGAGTAAATCATCTGATTGTAGTATGTTGGTTCTTATGGTCATTGAAGAATGACTTAAAGCATAAAGATCTCAAATGTTCAACTGAAAAAGTCATCTGGAGGGTTTAGAAGTATCTATCAGTTGTTCATAAAGTAGATTTGTTCTTTATGTTTAGTTTTTGCTGCCAGTTTCTGGTTTCTTGGCTGGTTGGTTTGCTTGTTTTTGATGCTCATTGCTCGGCCCAGCAGGAAATATTATATGTCTAAGGAGATGATTAATTAATTTGCTGCTGGGATAGATTCATTTCAAACGCATAGATTTTGTGGAGTTGCTACTGTTTCAGACTTGCTCAATTGCTGCTAGTTTCTGGTTTCTTGACTCTTTTTTTTGGTGTCTCTTCTACTCTTTGTTCAGCCTAGTAGGAGGTATTATATGACTAAGGAAATGCTGGTTCAATCTGCTACTGGGACAGAATCCTTTCAGGAGCACAGATCAAGTTTTTCCTTGCCAAATAGTCAGGTGCATATCCAGGGTACTCCGGATTGCGTGGGGGACTTTGATTTTCTGTTTTGCTTCTCTCAGATAGTTTTTTATGCACATAGCTACTGTATAGAATCCATAGAATGTTCAGATTGTGTATTAGCTTTAATCACACACGTATTTTAGATATAGGCTTATCTTTTTATTTTATAAAGTAAGTACTTCCTTCGCAATCCCTCTAAACGCAATTGTTATGTAATTTCTTTTATCTATAAAGGGATAATCTATAGCTCTGAATTCTCTTGACTGATAATCCTCTTTAATTAATTTTAGATTTTACTTTTAATGCAGGTTTATTTCCTACTAGATGAAATCATTATAGCCTACCAAAATTACTTTTAAGAAAGAAAGCCAAGTACTATTGATCTCTTTTTACTGACCTAACTAACTAATTGTATAAATATGCTTAATTAGATTGAGGAGGGAATAATTTTTAATGTTGCTGGAGGTTTGATGCTTGAACATCCATTGACTTTGTCGTTTGTAGTCACTATTGTTAGTTGCAATGATATAATAATGGTCTCTCTCTCTCTCTCTCTCTCTCCTTTTAAAATCCCATTGATGATTTTGTTTCTAATTTTGGCAATGTCAAGGCATTAAAGGACACAAAAGGGTGGAAATTTGGAGCTCTTTGGACTAATCATCTATTAAGGCATGAAGGTGGTTAAAGTTTTTTGAGCAAGTCGATATTAGATCATTATTCCCCTACACTAGTTATTCATTTTCATATTTTTCATACCATACATGTCTTTTTGCTGAACTTGGGTGTTTGTTCACTTATTTTTATTTTATTTATGAATTTTAATTTTCCTAAACTATGGAAATATTATAAGGGAAGTTAGTACCTTCATTTTAATTTTTCTCAAATTCGACTTGTAATTCATCATTTTTTTATAAGAATTTATTTTTTGAAAATGTATACTTTTTTTTTCAATTTCTTGCGATTTCCATATCAAGATTTTCATTTAGGAGTTGTACTTTAACACACAATTTGAAGTAAAATATTATTTAATCATTTAATAAATCACTTTTTGTATACTTAAATTAATCTTTTTTAGTAAAATTTACCTCAAAATCAATTTGTTCTTTAAACTCGATTTAAAAGTTTTTTTTTTTGTGCGATATTTTTCAAGAACTAATTAGAAACAAAGTCCATTGGGTTGATATGGGTACCTTTTTAGTGACCGTTTAAAATTGCTTATTGTAAATATTTTTCTTAGTGACCATAAAATGTTGGTTGCTATAAGTTTATCTTTAGCAACCAAATAACTGGTTAATCATTAGATAAAGACTTACAGTAACCATTAAATATTTTATTGCTAAATCGATTGCAATTAAAGTTCACATTCAGTAACCATAAAAAATTCTCGCTAAAAATCTCAATTTTGATCGCTATACCACTAGCTAAGATCGATCAAATTATAGCGACCATTTATAGCTACAAAATATTGGTTGGTCGCAAAAGTATTTACATAACTTGATTTCAGTAACCAAATTACTTTTGGCTGCTAAAACTATATATTTAGCAACCATTTTATCATGGTCACTGAGAATTTGGTCACTAAAACCATTTTTTCTTGTAGTGATAATTCATTCATCCAATTAGTTGGGCTCCATGGGCTTGTTGCTAGATATCGATCATGGAAATTGGGAACTCTTCAATTAACAGATATTATTTGATAGAGTTATTAGTTTAAATGTGTTTAAACTAATGTGAATATTCAATATTCAAAATATCACAATGAGTTGTGAGCCCATATTCAATGAATCTAATGGTCACACACAAAAGCCTATGGAAACTCTTGTTTGATAGGAATGATTTTCTAAAGAGTTAGGAAATCAGATGCTAGGCATTTTTGCCTAAGGAGAGAAAAACTATTTGACTAATTTTAATTGGTCATTTTGGCTTGATTTATTTAAGTGTTAAATTAATCAAAATAATTTATGGAGTTAAATTAAGCTAATTAAATTAAGGTGTTAATTTAATTGGTGTCATATGATAATTAATTAGTCAAGTTAACTGAAAAGGTTAAGTTAATTAACTTAAGAAGTTAAGTTAAATTAATTAAATTAAAGATTTAGTTTAATTAAATTGAGAATTTAGGTTTTAAAGGAAAATCAAATGGAAGAGTTCATTTGAATTGTACAAGTTGATATTTCATGAATGAATGAAATGTAAATGCACATGTTGCATTTGCAAGTTGGCCAACATGCATGGAGGGTGTGATGGAAGCATCCAAGAGCTTTCATCCCCTCCTATAAATAAGCATGTGGCTGGCCACTTGTGCTTGGTTGGCATTCCTCACATTTTGCCTCCAAAAGTATGGTATTATGTGTTGAATAACCACACAAAAATTCTCTCATCCCTCTCTCCTCCTCCAAAAACTGTCGCTCCTATCATCACCTTCATCCTCTCTTCTCTAGAGAGAGATTAATTAAGAGCTTGTCCTAGGTGTGTGGACTTAATATTAGAGGTTCAACACTTGGGGAACTTAGAAGTTCATTGGTGAACCATTTCGTGGCTGATTTCAATCGATCGTTAGGATGATCTAGAGGCTGAATTTTTCAGTAATTTTTAGTCACAACTTTGTTGTTCTAGAGGTGAAATAGTGTGCCAATTTTGCCAATTTTTGGAGTTTTGGAAGGGGAGCAATGGGATCAAATCATTGGTGCTTGTAGATAATACATTAGAAGAGTCTTTGGAGTGATCTTGTTGATTCCTTTGAATCCTTTCATCAAAGGTAGATTTTTTGCCTTCAAATTCTAATTTAGTGCATGATTTTGATCCTTGGAAAGTATATGATTGGTTTAATTTTTGCCTATTTTTGTTTTAATATTTGGATCCCAATCCATTTCCATCTTTCAAAATGAAAATAAATAAATTTTACTTATAAAAGTTATATGGAATATTAAGAGAAATTTTAGCTTATAAAAATTGTATGTTACAAACTACTTATTGAATTAGTTATCAAATAATTAATAACCTAATGTAAGCTATTTTCTTAGATACAATAAAAAGAGATTATATATTTACTGCAACAAAAAATATTTAACATTTAAAATTCTCAAATATCATGAAAATTGTAACTATAAATTTCACATTATTAAGAAATCATACAAAAAAGACTCTATATTAGAAAAAAAATTATTTTCTTATTTATCATGTCAAAATATGTATGTATAAATATATATAATTGAAAAAGTGTATTTAGTAAAATATTCTGTGCTATTTTTATTTTCTTAATTCTTTTATTATTTAGTTTTTAAAATTTTATCATTTTATTTTCATCATCTTATTTAAGTATAAATTATCTTCAAACATAATATTTTTAATTGAAATATTCATATTATTTTATTTAATTAGTAATAAATTTTCTTTCATTAAATGCTAAAATAATTGCAATTCATGTTTTAATCACATAAAGTAAAATAAATATTATTAAAAAAATAAATTATTTCAATAATATAATTATTTTTGGTACATCGCATCGGGCACATGCCAGTACTATTATATATAGTACAGTTTTGTACTTATCTAATTGTGCAAATTTGATTCTAATTATGCAATTTCAGCCAAATTTCAAATTCTTAGAATTTTAAGTCTTTTAATTCAATTGAAAAATTTTTATTGGTTGTTCATTTGCTTTTATAGTACATTTTAATATGATTAACTAATTTATTATAACTAAAACATTATGTTATGTCTATTTAGAATTGTAATATAGATTTCTATCTTATACGATAATTCAAAAAATATCAATTATCATATTTTTATCTCACTAAATAAGTTTATAATTTATAAATATTTTATAATCACCATATTAAGTACTCTTATCACAAAATTCTATCTTACAAATTTAATTTATCAGAAGATTAATGAATAAATATTTTATTTATTTTATATGTAAATTTTGTTATTCCATAGTGATTCTTTTTACATTTTCTCTCCATATTATTTGTAGTACAATTCTATATTTTTACCTCTTGGGACTCTTTCCCCAATTAGCATAATATAATAATATTATTTTCTTTTTAATTAATTTAAAGTTCATTTTATAGAAAATTTTTAATATTTTTTTGATTATACATTTTTATATTATTTTTGTTTTAAATTAATTAGATAATTTTTTAATATATTTAAATATTTTATCAATGTTATTACTTTATTATTTTCTCAATATTTATTTAAAATTAAAGTTCTTATGACCAACTTATAATTGTAATTTTTATATTATTTAAAAAATCAGCATGCAATACTTTTTATTTCAATTAATTATATTTTATGTATTTATTTTCAATACTATTTTCAAATATTTTTGTATGTTGATATAAGAATTTATATTTGATATTGAATTTTTATTTTACTATTGATGAGGGTGAAAACGGTTTATATTTGGATTAGGTACTGCTTTTGAGTGGTTCGACCTCTCTGGTCGTGTATTTATGTAAGTGGGCTAAGTCCTGCAATCACAAACAAATGTCAGGCTAGCCAAGGAGCCCTCGACTCAGGCACTCTGACGCTCAAGTCAGTATATAATCGACCAGATGAGCAACATAGTGAGGGCTTTGTGTGTAGAAAATGGCATACCTTTCATGGGCTGGTATGAGGGTATTTATAGCATTTTCCTAGTGGGGATTAGTCTAGAGTTCCCTTGACATGTTGTAATGGTCTTTGTCCTTGCATGGGGGCCATAAAGTCATCTCCCCTCCTTGTACTATTCCAGGTGGCTGCCTCTCCAGGTTTTGGGACATAATAGGACACTGTGCACGCGCCTCCTTTCTGGCGTGGCAGTATGGGTTGTACTGGGCTGCATGCGCCATTAATACAGCGGCATGCTGCTTGTCAGAGCATTTAATGCGGCAGAGAAAGTCACACGCTCGATCGACCTCCCCGGTCGATCCAATAGATGAGAGGCGTGAGGTCCACGGGACGGTTGATTGAGGTCGATCGTCGTCAATGGCATAAATTGGGCCCAACGTGTGGGGTGGGTCTATTGTTACACTCTTGGGGCCATGGTCTTTGGGCCGAGCATATTGGGCTATCCCACATCAACTATTATTTTTGTTGCAACTCTCTCAATTTATCTAGATAAAAAAAAAATCATATATACTTCATATTTGAGTAATGTACCTCGAATAATGTGATGTAATAAAATATTTAAAAATATTATAATTTTATTAAGTTGTTGAAATTATTTTAATTTTTTTATCCAATGAATGAAGAAATGCTATATATTTTTTTGTTAAATATTCATTAAATTTTTTAGCATTTGATTTACCCTTTTCTAATTATGTGCATATAAGAAAGAATTTTTTTATTTTATTTTTGTATATAATATCATGTGCTTTGATAAATTTATTTCGATTGGTTGAATCCTTACTTATTACAATATTTTTATAGGAAAATCATTTTATTTCTCTTTAATAAATAAATGATGTATAAAAAAAATTATGTCGATGCAACTAAAAATCAAAATTTCATTGCTAAGTAAATACATTTTCACAATTGATATATTTCATACTTAATAATTTATATTCACTTCAATAATATCAACTATCAAAAATTAAATGGATATACAAAGTAATGAAATTATCTAATAAATATGAGCTTTAATAAGTATTGACTTATTTTTTTATTTAAAGAGTTAATTTTTTGTTAATTTAATTATACATTTTTATCCAAAATAACTTAAAATTTATCCCAAAGAAAAGTAGTTGATAACTAAGTTATTTCAAAACAAAAAACCTTTTTTTTATGCTTAATAAATTCTTTTATATTTATATAGATATAATCGCTTTATTTTTAGTTGAAGTAATACAATATTCAATTGTTTCTAATCAAAAAGTCATTAAATAAATAAAAAATATTCAATCATTTGGTCAAATAAATTCTTTTATTTCTCAATTAAATAATATTTTCTAGACAACTTAGAATTTATATATATATATATAACTTTTACATAATTTATATTATATATATTTCAGAAGTAAAATCAAAATACTTAACAATCATAATTATCTCTTAATATCATTACTTATTTAAAAAGATTTACAACTTATTTGTTGCTTATGAAAGAGATCAACAAATATTTATGTAAAATATCAAATCATCACTGTTTTATTAAAAAGTTAGGAGTTTTCATGAATAATTGCAATTTAATTGATATATGAGTTCTCAACTTATCAAAGTCTTTAAAATTTAATTATTTTTACAATAATATTTTTTAGATATGTAAAATATTTTAGATAAAACTATATATAGAGAATATAATAATTTCATAAAAAGAACTTTTTTCAAATATAAATAGCAACTTCCTACAACAACTATAAACTCTGAACTTTATTTTTGTATTATTAATTTAATCATTTTACTTTTTTAGTAATATAATAATGGAGAACTCATTTTCAATTATTTGAAATAATTTCTTTTATATGGGACATACATATAGTTTGCATAGTTGAAAATTTTAAAAAGTTTGATAAACGATCACTTAAATAGCAATGATATCAATTTTTATATTTTCAATATATTTAATTACTCTTTTTTATAATTATATAGCGCTATTTATTCTAATATTTTTGCTTATAATAATTCATAAAAGTATTTTTACATGAATGAAAGATCTGAGATAAAAAATGTTCGATTGAAAGTAAGTATCTGTTTTGATATGGGATAGAACAACAAGCCTAACCCAATAACGCTTGAACAGACATAAGATATGATGTAGAGCAGCCCAATTGGCCATCTGGCCTAGCCCATTGGTGATCAACCAGGTTATTGACCGGACCGCAATCCCACTAGACCTTTCCACTAGCATGAGTATCATCATCTTGCTAGTCGACTAGAGTGCGGTGGATTAGATCGAGAATGTTTGTTCAGTACTCAACCAGGGGGATATTTGAGTCCAACAGAGTTCCATCATGTCGACCACAGCCTATGCAGAGGACTCACAAGCAAGCGTTCACTTTGACCCCAGGAGGTTGAACAGATATGATCACCTCCTTAACACATTGAATGTTCTGACAGGCGGTGTGCCTCTGCATTAATGATGCATGCCACCACCAATACCACCTTTTTTAGCCATGCCAAGGTAGTGCGCGCCTCCCCTGTGCCGCCTTGTATTGTGGAGTTGGAGGAGGCGCCACCTGAAATAGTACACAAAATGGAGAAGACTTAAGGGTCCTCAGATAAAGATAAAGGCCCTTTCTACATACATAAGTACATCATGGACATGTCAACCTCTCCAAAAAGGCTATAAATACCCCATTATTATCTTTCAATAAGGTATGCCCATTGTAACACCCCTAGAAATTATATGATTGGTGGAAATTTCCTCATCAATATTTATTTATTTTTTGAAGTTTTGGGGTGGAATTGCAATTTAAGGAAAACTCGATTGACCAATATTTTAAAGTTTTGAGGGTCAAAATGGAATTTCTTTTGGTCAAATGGGCTAATGCTAGCCACTAGGGAGTTGGGGGTTAACTGGGAGATGGATGATTTTCTGCAGGACTCAATTGGAGACTGGGTAGAAGTTTTGCGGGTCGAGTTTGGATTTGAGAAAGTTGTTCCTTATATAGCATCCCCCCTAATTTTCTTCATTTCTTCACTGAGCACCATCACTTTTCTCTCATTCTCATGCACCCCTCTTTTCCCCCCTCCAGCGATGGCAAGAACTCCAAAAAAAACCTAGCCAAAATCTTCATTACCTCACCACGGTGTGTCATGTAGCTTCAGATTACCAGCAGGTTGTCATGAAGTTGAGACCTAAAGACAAGTTTCAACAGCGAGTTGCAAGCAGCGACAAAAACGACCATCTAGGGAGTGTTTCGTGATGGGTTCCTCTCAAGGAGCATTTTGACACCCTTAGTTTGAAGTTTGGGCCACTATTGAAGGCAAAAGTAGAGAGAATCGAGACAGCAGCGAGTGGTGGCACTAGAGCTTTGAGGCTGAAATTGACGACCCTTTAGGTGGCAGGGCTTGAAATTGACCAGAGATTTGGATTTTTGGAATTGAGGAACGCCAAACGAGGGTGGTGTTGACCATTTTCGGTGGTGGGGCGATAGTGTTGCTGAGGCAAGATTCTCACCTCATCACGGTAGTTTTAGTGGTAGGGTTGGTTTTTAGTGTTGAGGCTCCCATAGTAAGATCTTGTATATAAGTCAGATCGGGATTTGATATATTAATGTTGTTTAAGATTTTGTTATGTTCAATTCTTGTATCTTGGAGTACAAATAAAGAAGATGATATGGAAATATGAATTTGAGATTTTGAAGGACATGTATGGATATATAAATATGCCTAGTAACCCGAATTTGTATTATTATATGATAACTTTGGAATAACTGAGTTTATTAAGTGATTAAACCCTAATTTATGGATTTGAGACCTAAGTGGTAAAATTAGGTCATTAATAATAACTGGACTATTATTATTGACTTGGTAAATTGGTACGAGGTTAATTTGGTAATTAAGGACCTGATTACATTCCTTTATCAAGACGGATGTTATTAGCATTTTCTTTAACAAAAATATGGATTGAACCCTTAACTATCGATTTAGCTGATTAAGTATCAATTTTATACTGCTATTTGTATAATTGTGATTTTAAGGTCGAATGAGAATTTTGACAGTAGACCTATTCTTTTGGTTAGGTGACGAGGAGTTGGGTCCCGCGGACCAGTAGCTTATGATTACTTTTCTGAGGCTTTTGAGGTGAGGGTCTGCCAATCTGGCACTTGCTTGCACCTATATGTCATTGTGATAAACCCCTGAGAGGGTTAAATTGGTTTCTGTAATATTACTGGATTTTGTTTATTGAAATCTGTAAGTTGCTTGAGATCTCATTTGTTATCCATTAATTGATGCGTACACCCATGTGGGGGTTGTTTCGTTAATTGTACCTTTGATAAGAGCTTAGCATGTCTGTTCTGGCGCCCAGAGCTTTCCTTGTCTTGTTTGATATTGATCAACTTGATTTCATACTGCTTATCGCATGTTCAGTCTTCTTAGCTTATCCAAATTGATTTATATAACATTGTCTCGCCTTGTCGGCAATCTATTAATTGATACCTGATATATGTACGGAGATAGATTGGGCCGAGTGTCGATCCTAGTGGATTAATGTTTGGATATATAGGACACGCCAAGTGGTCTGCTTGGGTGTCAGTGATACGCTAAGTGGTCCAATATGCTAAGTGGACCACTTAGGTATCTGCGATGTGCTAGGGGCTTTCCCTGGGCATCAGTGATGCGCCATGCGGTCCACATGGGCATCTGCCATGTACCAAGCTGTCACGCTTGGGTAAGTTTAATCGATTGGAATAAGGAGAATCTGATATGCATATCGTATTATAATATATTGGAATGCATATGTTATTCGAGTTTGTTTTACTTTGACTGTGTCCTGATTGTTTGTAATCTGATCATGGAGCAATAAGGAAGGAGAGATTCCTATTTGCTAAACTTGTTAATGCTTGTATCTTGACATGTTCATGTTCTGAGTGTTAATTTATGATCTGTTGAATTATTTCTTCCTCGACAGATCCCTCCTGATTTATTATTGAAATTTTCCCTCACTAAGTCCTTTGGACTTACCCTATCGTATTATTTTGATTTTCCCAGATAGGGTTTGATGGTGGACATAGACTTAGGCTTGGATTGGAAATTATTTTTTTGTAATAGAATAGATGTTTATATGTGATTATGGGTTTATTTGGATATTATATTATGCTTAGAGATGTTGTGATATGTTAAGCTGAATTCAAGATCTGCAGTGTGTATATATTATATTGAATATCATGCGACAACCTTTGGTATGTATATAGTGCTTTTGTTGTAGTTTGATTAAGTTGAAGCTTGCTGCTGTCCTTGGTGAATTTTGAGAATTTTCTTATAGGCCTATTGGATGTGTTGTATGTTATGATTTAAGTCTGAATCGTAGTGGCATATCAGCTTATGGGTTATCCCGAAGGCATGCGATGGAGGTGGTAGCAGAGCCTAGGTTTGTCGATGACCTGGGATTGAATATTATTAGGATTTGTATCAACCTTTTGTTTAGGTTAGTTTGAACTTGAACTCTTAGGTATAGTGTTTAATACTAGGAGGTAGGAGATTTCACCTAGGACGGCCAACCAGACTGTAATCTTCACTTCTAAAGATCAAGCACTGAACTTTAGATAGAGTTTGAATTATGAGTATTTTATGTATTTTGGGAAGCTCCTTTGTGATTTTGGGAAATTAAAGATAAATTTGATCAGTTGATATTAGTGAAATGAATTTACGTATTGCAGGATGATTGATGAGCACAGGAAAGGGATGGAACCAGTAGATGAAGATAGCATGGAATATTCAAGGGATGTCTATGGGATCTTATCGTTTATCGTTGAATAATTTAGACTTGTGTATCTATAAGTTTGAGTTATTTCATTTAATTGCTTTTCCTTCTCTTATTTTGGAAGCTTGGAAAAGTTGATAGAGTTGATGGCATCTCAAGGAAGTTTTGGTGTACCCGCTCTTTCTAGAATTGGACGATAGGGAAGACCTCCCAGGCGACGGGCCATTGACCGACAGGCTCCAAGACGAGAACTATCTGCTTACCTACAACTCATTCCAGAATAAGAGGTCTCGCAAACCCCTTTAGTTGGTCAGCCAACAAACCCTATCTATCAGAGAGGACCAAGATCTAGGCAGCAGGGTCAACAGCCAGGTAGTAGAGCAGGAGTTGTTAATGAGGTGGCTGAAGATCGGGCATTAGAACGGTTCCTACGTTGTCAGCCCCCGAAGTTTTTAGGAGACCCTAATGATAGAAGAGCCAAGGAATGTATTGAGAATTTCGAGAATATTTTCGATATATTTGATTTGTCACGTTCCTTCTGGGAGGTTGCGCCTGAAGTTGGTGAAAGATGATTGATCGCAAGTAGACGGCTGAAGAAACCCACCGAACTTGGGAGAATTTTACCCGAGACTTCATGAATAAATATGTGCCAGAGGTGGTGAAGCAAGCAAGGGAAAGAGAGTTCATTAACCTTATACAGGGGGCACAATCTGTTAGTCAGTACGAGGCTACTTTTAGTCGACTAATACAATATGCTCCCTACATACAAGATGATGAAGGTTGACAGACTCGATAATTTGTACAAAGGTTGCGGCCAGAACTGAAAAGGATTATGGCCACTTGTGATCTACCGAACTTCAATCAAGCAGTAAGCAAGGCACTGCAACTTGAGTCGGAACTGCAAAAGATCTAAAAAATTGAGAACAGAAGCTAAAAAGGAAAGATACACCCCAATGGACAAAGTAATGCCGAAAGAAAGCAGCCAAGGCTATAGGTTGGAGGCATTCCCCAACGAGCTCCTCAAACTGACGGGACAACAAATCTAACTTAGGATAGGGCACCAATGCGGTGTGGATTCTATGGGGCACATGATCATAAGGAATCGAAATGTTGGAAAAAATAGGGCAAATGCTTGCTCTGTGGAAGCGACCAACACTTCCTGAAGGAATATCCTAAAAGGGAAGGTCCAACACCTTCAGGAAAAGAAAGCAGGTAGCAGGAGCTAACAGGTAGCAGGAGCCAACGGGTAACAGAAAGTACAGGCTTATGCCTATGCTCTGACAGACGAAGATGCACTGAATCCTAACGAGGTGGTAGAAGGTATGATTTCTATCTTTGGAATTTATGATAATGCCTTATGTGATCCTAGTGTTTCACATTCTTTCATATCTGTCTCATTTTCTCAAAAACTAAATATATAACCTAAGACTATGGCTTATCAAATAGAAATTTAGACACCATGTATCGGGATTGCCCAGATAAGATCGGGGACATGGTATATTCAGTCAATCTCATATAGATGCCTATCCAAGAGTATGACCTGATAATTGGAATGAATTGGCTGTATAGTCATCAGGCACAAGTGAACTACTACATCAAGTGCATTACACTCGGAGATAGATACTAAGACTAACACGCCATTCCACAGATAATGCCTCCTTGATGCCAATCATATCTACGCTTGAGGAGAAAGGTTTTAAGGAAGGCGGGCGAGGATTCTTAGCGTATCTTATCAACAAACCCCAAGACACATTTTAAAATCGAGGAAGTGGAAGTGGTAGCAAAATACCCGAGGTATTTCTAGAAGAATGGAGCTCATTACCCCCTATCTCATGTAGAAGAATTGTTTGACCTTCTGCGGGAATCAAGAATCTTCTCACAGCTAGATTTGAGATAGGGGTACTACCAGTTGAGGACTAGAGAAGACCAAGCAATATACTTGCGCATAGCTCTCAAAGCCCTGAGACAGCATCAGTTGTATGTAAAATTCAATAAGTATGGATTTTGGATAAAGAAAGCAGCTTTTCTTGGGCATATTATCTCCTAAGGTGGAGTAGGTGTTGATCCCCCTAAGATAAAGGCGGTAGTTAACCATAAGAGACCAAAAAGCATGATAGAAGTTCGTAGTTTTTTGGGTTTTATCAGCTATTACCAAAGATTTGTGCAGGACTTTTCTAAAATAGCTGGCCCGTTAACTAAATTAACTCAGAAAGATCAACCATTTGATTGGGATGAGGATCTAAACATGTCAGTGTAGATGGACGGAATTTCTAGAAAATAATGATTTTTCCATCACCTATCACTCGGAAAGGCAAATGTAATGGCTAATGCCTTGAGCTGAAGGGCTGAGATGGCTCACTTATTAGAGGCAGAAGAATCGAGAAGCCTAAGAATGGATGTTGTGTTGAAATTAAAATAGTAAGCTTGGATTGCAGGAATAAAAGTGCACTCCAAATTATATGATGAAATATGACGAGCCCAAGCTAATGATAAATGGATATGAAACAGAAGGAAATGGTTGGAAATTCTGAAGAGTCTGAGTTCAATACTGGTAACCAAGGTGCTCTTCTATTCTGTAAGAGAATATATGTGTCAGAAGAAATAAAAGAGAGATTGTTAAATGAAGCACATAAGATAAGATACATGATACATCCGGGAGGCACAAAGAAGTATCGGGTGATGAAGAAGCAATTCTAGTGGAATGTAATGAAAAGAGATATTACAGATTATGTGCGAAGGTGTTTGACCTGCCAGCTAGTGAAAGCTAAGAATTAGCGAGCGGCAGGGTTGCTACAACCATTTCCAATCCCAGATTGGAGATGAGAACAGGTCATTATGGACTTTGTAGTAGGTCTACCAATAGCTCGAGAAAGATATATCAACATCTGGGTAATAGTAGATTGATTGACCAAGCCTACTTATTTTTCTGATGGGGAAAATATTCATAACCTTCTATGAAATTCAAAATTGCCATAGAACGCCCTGTGTTAAAAATAGAGTTTGATCAGTGTCCTATGTTTTGTCAAAATTGCCATCATACCCCCAGATAGGGGTCATGTGCTGTGGCAGCATATAGGAAAGCAATTTCAGTTGTGAATTGTCTATAATGACTTCCTGGGGTTTAGTTGGCCTACTTTGTAATGTAATTTTTAAATTTTCATTTATTAAAAATTTCCATTTATTAAAAGTATCTTCCCTTTTTTCTCTCTCCCTCAACTTTCTTTTCTCAACTCTCATTTCTCTCTGTAGCTTCCTAGTTGTTTTTTATCTTTCCTTTGTTCTTTCTCTCTTCTTGTTGGTGTTGTCTGAAATGGCCACAAGCTCATCCCGTATCAAGAGCCAAGGATCGAAGAAGGCATTAGATTTGAGATTTAACTCTTCACCAATTTGTGAGTGTAACATGAAATGTAGCATAAAGGTAGTTGAATCTGAGCAGAAGCCCACAAAAGGGAGACTCTACTATAAATGTTCCAACCAAGTTTGTGACTTTTTTCGTTGGTGTAATCCAGTGAGTACTACATGGTTTCCTATGGGTATTCCAGTTTCTCCTCCAAAGCGGGCATACCACCACGAAGAGGAAGGACAATCGGAGGATAACGCAGAAAAAATGTTATTTCTCCAGTTGTTCCAAGTACTCCACCAGCAATAAGTGTTGAAAAAAACTGGTCTTACATACACGTTTCAAGGATTCTGTTGGCAGCCTTCATTGTTGTCATTGTGCTACTGTGGAAAAGTTAGAGGTGGAAAAGGTGCTAAATACACCCTTGTGTAATTAATTTTGTCATTTGTTTGACTTGGACTAGACTAGGTATTTTGTGGTCCTATTTTGGAATATTCGATTTAATTTTGATTTTGTATGATCATTATTGTGTAAATTATTGTCCTATTTCCTTCAATGTTGGCTTCATTGTTTAATTATTGTCCTATTTCCTATTTTAATTTTAATATTCAATTTGGTCCTATTTCCTTCAATGTTATTCAAATTATTGTGTTTCATTGTTGTTTTCCATGATCTGTATTTCCCTAAAAATGTTGGCTCACACCAAATTAAAAACCAAAAACCCCTAATAAATGAACACAACCCTATGAAACAAATGTGCCAGATGAACCCCTTAAAATAAAAAAATGGGCCACACAACCCCTTTAACGTAAACAAATGTGCCACGAAACCCCCTGAACATCTGACAAATGTGCCGGTCAACCCCCTGAGCAAGAAATGGGCCACCATAACTGAAAAAGGGCATGAGATAAATCTTATATGTTCATTGTTTTTCATGTATTCATACCAAAAGAAACTGCTATTGCGCAAATATATATATATATATATTTTTTTTCCATCCATGGATGACCAAAAAAACTTGCCACGAAAAATATGTGCCTGAACCCCCTTAACATAAACAAATGAACCGCGGAGGCCCATTAACATTTTAAAAGGGCCATTAGACAAAAAAGGAAGAGGGCATATATTGGACTTAATATAAACATTCCTTCATTTTATAATGTGGTGTAAATATATACATAACCATAACATAATGCCTCCCTGTACATACCCATCAACCGTCAATATCAACTTAGGTCCAAAATCCACCAAAAAAGCAAAAATAGGTCACCATTCTTACTTTGTACACCACTAAAAATAATTGTGCAATAAGCAACCAAATATGAGCTAAATGCAACAACTGTGCCAATATAGTAATGCACCAGATCAAAAAAACCAAAAATATGTGCAGACTCAATCTCCAAACATCATCTTTTGGACACTCTTTTCCTTCTCCATGACCTGATGCTTGCCAATACATCTGAAAGTTGTGGCCCGCTCAATCTTTGTTTCCTAGTTGGCTCATTGTCTGTGTTATGCTCTAGAATAGGAGCAAATGGACCTGCTCTTGTAGCACTACCTTCCAGATCTGGAGCAGTTCATCCACAGGTTCTGTTGCATTTGGAGTTTGAGCTGCCCTGAAGTTCTTTCTTCCTTTACATCCAAGTAAGGCTTCTTTCCTTTTTTCCTTATACATCCTTCCCTTAAACAATGAAATTGAAAGAATAATATCTTTTCCATAATATATGAGTTAAAAAGATGAAGATTAAAATTAAATTGTTTTTATCATCTATTGACCTTCTTCTGATTTGCATTTGAAGGCCCCAGCTCCTGGGAGAGTCTACTAGCATTTTCAGTTATTGTGGCAGCCTAAAGTATAGAAATGAGTAATTAAATTTATATTTATATTTAAATTAAATAGAAGTTTGGAGTATGAATGAATACCTTAGTGGGATTAGGATTGTGCTGCCCAACTTCAGGTTGTCCTATAGCTGTACTATCCTCAACATGTTGAGGCTCATTACTCTCATTACCCTGACATGAAACAAATATGATGTTAACAAATTAAAGAACATTATGCACCCTCTTTCAGAAATGGAGCAAGGTAAAATTTACTTCATCTAACCTTGTACAACTTGGATTGGGGTGTGTTGGATTTTTACAAGTTACTCTGTTATGTCCTTTTTGGAGGCAATTTTGACAAGTATGTGTGAGACCCTTTCTTGTGGATCTTAATACTTGTACCTCACATGGCCCCATTCTCTTAAGCTTCTTTGGCCTTCCTTTCTTAACTCTCAATTTAGGTGCCTTTAGAGGAGGGTTAATGGCATTACTCTTAATGTATCCATTCTTTTTAGGTACAACATGTATCATTCTACTGTAAGCAGCCAAATAGGTCTCTTTCTTGTTGCATACATTGACAAAATCCTCCAAATTTATCCTATATTCAGCAATGGCTGCACATGCATATGGACAAAGGTATCTATTCAACTGAAACATCCCACAGTTGTACTCTTTAACCCCCAAATCCACCCCATACTTGTCCAACATGTGGTCAACTTCATACTCTTCCCCCCACACCACTTGATATTTGTTAATTTTTTTTAGAATATCAAGACAAATGTTGCCTAGAAATTTCTCCATGCCTTGTCTCTTCATTTGCACCCTAACCATAGGTTTGCATCTTATCCATTCTAACATGCTAATGATTGTCTTATTTCTGGCAGGTAGGATATAACTATTGAAGGACTTACTTAGATTGTTCACAATTATATCAGATAAGCACTTTCTGGAGAAACGGCTCCTGCTCCAGTGCTCTGCAGGCACCTTTCTTAACTATTCTACAGCAATCTCAAATCCTAGGGACTTCTTTAGGTTAGCATCCTCAATCTTTTTCATCCACATTTCAAACTCAATCTTGTTTGTTGTGCCAGCTTCATTTTAGAAAAGCTGCCTCTGTTTGTCATCTCTATGCTTTATCTTGAAGTTGTCATACATGTGCCTCAAATAGTACCTATGTTCACAATCAGGAAATAGACCTTTTATAGCTTCCACTAAACCCTTCTGCCTGTCAGAAATAAACACCCATTTTTTCTCACCAAATCCTCCTATGTCTTCCAACAGCTTTGTCAAAAACCATGTCCAATTCTCCTTGTTTTCCACTTGTACAACAACCCAGGCAATGGGGAACATGTTGTCATTCATATCCCTTCATACAGCTACCAACAGCTGGCCTCCATGATGTGATTTTAAAAAACATCCATAAAGGCCTATAATTGGTCTGCACCCCATCAAAAACTCATCCCTCAGTGCACTCAGGCCATAGTAAAGCCTTTCAAATGTTTGGGTTTCAATCTCTTTGATCCTCCTTATAATCACTTTGCTTCCTTCATTGAATACAGCTACAGTTTGAGCATAGTCCTTCAAATACTCATACTGAACACTATTTCTACCCCTTACCAAGTTAATTGCCTCTCTTCTAACCCTAATTGCTTTCCAATACCCTACCTCAACATTGCATTTGGTTTTTATAAGGTTCACCATTCCTTAGATGCTCACACTAGGATGATCTCTTACTTTCCTCTCCATTCTCTTTGCAAGGTACTTGACTGTTGCAAGTTTATTCTCATAGTCCCTTGCACATGTGTGTTCTCCTTTTATGCTCTTGATTTGGAATGTCACTGATTTTTGAACTAGAGATGCATGGATTCTCCAATTGCATCCTTCATTTGCACAGTCTGTTGTGATCTTTACATTTTCATTTTTCTTGTATTTAAGCCTGACATCTTTCTTAATGTACAGGTCTGCAATAGCCTCTTTGAATACCTGTGCACTTGCAAACTTCATTCCAACCATTGGTTGAAAGTTATTCATGTTCACAACTTCTTTAAAGTCATTCATGTTCACAACTATTGGTAGCATGCCTTGGCCTTTCACCATCTGAACCATGAAGATTGTGAAGGTCAAAACCATCTCCTGGCTCACTATACCAATCGCCATAAGGATCAACACCTTGTGTACTTTTTTCTTCAGTTTATCTGACTGCACTACCCTTTCTTTTTCTACTTATTCTCTTAAGCATCCTTCTAATTTTTTGCACCATCACTGACTTGCTATTTTTATCTTTCCTTTTTAGTAAAAATGTCATTATCAGAGGAGTCTTCAACATCTTCAAACATCTCAGTAGGTGCATCTGAATCCACCACATCACAAGTCTCATCACTCCTAGGGTCTTCTGAATCAACATAATCTACTTCATCTGAATAAACCCCTATGCTTGCTGACTTATGCTCAATATGTTGATCCTCCACTGCAGCATCAGCGTGTCTAACAGATTCATCACATCCAACATTATGTGATGCTTTATGTATCTGTGAAAGGGTGTTTTCTCTTACTGACAAGTATAATAAATCCTCATTAACCCCACCTTGATTTCCCTCTTGCTCTGTTTGGTTTTGTGCTTCCTCAACCCTTACTTTAACAGGCCCTTCTTTCGTAATATTTTCATCAGCCTGAAATAAGCCAGCCAAATTAACATCTATATTATTCTGCACTTTTTTTTTTCCTCTTCTCCTTCATTTGAGTGGACTTCCTTTGGGGTTGTTTACTCTTCTTTGATTTGCTATCACTACTGCCAAAAACAACCTCTAGAGCCCTCTTTCTTCTCCTCTCTACTCTTTTAAATCTCCTCATGTCTTTCATATAATCTTGATATTGGGCAACATTTATTTCACCATGTGTATAAACCTTATTTTCATCACATGCCACACCTTTGCCTCCAATAGCATCATTAACCAATTACTCAGCAACTGCACCCTCTTGCTCACCGTTTGCACCATCAAGCACTGCACCCATTTACTCAGCTTTTGCACCCACACCCTCTGCCCCTCCACCCTTAAGCACAATTGCCACATGTTCAGCACTTGAACCCTCTTGCTCAGCCACTGCAACCTCCTTCTCAGCAACTGCACCCTCTTGCTCAGCCCTTGCACCATCAAGGACTGTAGTCACTTGCTCAGCTTTTACACCCATATCCTCAGCCCCTCTATCCTCAAGCACAATTGCCACATGCTCTACCCCTACAACCTTCTCCTTAGCAGCTGCACCCTTTTGCTCAGCCCTTGCACCATCAAGCACTACAACCACTTGCTTAGCCCCTGCACCCTCTTGCTCAGTCCCTGCAATCTCCTCCTCAGCAACTGTACCCTCTTGCTCAACCCCTGCACCTTTTTCAACCTTGCCAGCAGCTTTTTGCTCAACCCTTGTACACTCTTGCTAAACCCTGCAAGCACCTACTTCTTCAACCCCTACACCCTCCTTATCCTTTGGCATCACTGCCAATCTCCTTAACCCCTGCACCTATACCCTCAACCCTGGCATCACTGCCAACACCATCAGCCCCTGCAACCTCCTCAACCTTGGCATCACTATCCATACCTGCAGCCCCTGTACCCTCATGACCTTTACCATAAAAACATACAACCTCATTAACAACTGCATCAACATGTCCAACAACATCTGCAACAGCACACTCAGCAACTCGGCTATCAGTAGTAGGTGTTACATTATCATCAAGTGCCAAATCAACAGCCTCAACAGTCTCATTACAATGAACACTTGCATTTATTTCATTTGATGGAACATCATCAATCATACCAGCTACCTCAACTTCAACATGATGACCATCTCTAACATCTGGATCAGCAACATGTTCGTCAACAACTACATTGGATGACTACCCTTTATTTTGAGGCTCCTCTTTACCATGAAATGTTATTCCACTAATCATCTGTTGAACATGTTCATCTTGGCTCTCTGAGTAGTCATTAACTATGATATTTCCTTGTGTATCTATCACAAGAAGAGGGTTGCCTACATCCTCAGCATATAGCGGGCAAGCCTGATCTGCATCTTTGTACCACTTCACAATCTCACAAATAGTTTTCTCATTTAGCACCACCTTTAGCCCATTCTCAAGAGACAATCCAAGGACTTTGAAATAAAAAACATCTACCTCATTTTCCCTAGACCATGCATACATTTCATAAAGCAATTGTAGATTGAGGGTGTCAATTAAGATGTCTCTGAACACCTACTCCTGCCACCTATGTATTATACATTGGGAGAGCTCACAAAGTGCCCTAACCATATTTCAATATCACTGTATGGGCAATAATCCATTCCTCTTGTAATGAAGTAGATGAAATAGTCCATTAATCCATTATAATATTCAAAGTGTAAGCATAGTATTCATTTATATCTTTAAAAGGCCATATTACCCTCCCCCTAGAAAAAAAATTTGTTGTAAGTGTTACACTACCCCTTCGTATAAAAAAAGAGGCTAAATATCCCCATTTCAATCATATGATAATAATATGCTTATCACCCCTTTCATATTCAAAAAGGGGGCTACCCCCATTCAATCATAAGATACTAATATGTCTTATCACCCCCTTTCTTAGGACAAAGTACAATATAAAAATGGCAAAGTAACCCCACGTGTTTTCAAAAAACAACTAAATCAACATCAATCACATTTTCATTGATTGTTTGGGACATATACACATACCTATGCATACATAACAACAACAACAAAAACAAACATTCATTGGGAGCTAACAATGGAAGTAATATTTTGATTCTTCCTAGGTATCTTCTATAGATGCATAGAATTCAAAAATTCCTTCTTCGGATTCTATAACAATCAAAAAAGAATGTCTACAAAATCCAAAAAATTAATTCTCCAGAAACGTTTACTTCCTCAATTTTTCATCTACATTCACCATGTAGTTCTCTTCCTTCAAAGAAGATGAACAACACTAGGACATTAAGAAAAAGAAAAATAAACCCCAAAAGAGCAAGAGAAACTAAAAACAAAATAAATAATCTTCTGTTCTTTGGAGAGTTTCTAAAAATACAACATGCATCAAGCCCAGAAAGATGTACAAACATGCTTCACACACAAAATATCAAGTGAAACATACATTTTGCAAAGAAATGACATCTCATAACAGTTTGCAAAAACAGAAGAAGAATACTACATAGAAAAGATCAACGCCAATGTAGCTGGAAGGGTTTCTCACAAACTGATCCTTCTTTTGTTGACTGTGTTTTCTACAATGTATGATTTCCTCATGGTGCAATGCAAGAGTTGATTCCCCTTGGTGATTTCTTCATAATGTGATTGAAGCAGTGATTTTTAGATTTTGGGGATTTCAATTTTTCAGTTTTTGGATTGTGATGCAAGAGTCTTTCTTTTAATTCCTCATGTCTGAGCGTAATGGAGGAAAGAGAGAAAAATGTAATATTTTCTTCTTTTTTTTCCACAAGGGTAATTATGTCTCTTCATATTATTTCTCGCCTAATAATGTTAATGGGACGAGTGAGCCAATTTTTATAAAACATAAGCTACTAAATAGACTCCATTTTTAACACAGGGGGGGTTTTGTGGTAATTTTGAATTACACAAGGGGTAATGTGTATTTAGCCCCTTTTCTGCCAGTTGGAATAGTACTCATGTGAGAATATGGGGACTAAATACTTTTAAGGGGGGAGAGTGTAACATCCCTAGAAATTATATGATTGGTGGGAATTCCTCAATAATATTTATTTATTTTTGGAAGTTTTGGGGTCAAATTGCAATTTGAGGATGATTGACTAATATTTTAAAGTTTTGAGGGTCAAAATGGAATTTCTTTTGGTCAAATGGGCTAATGCTAGGCACTAAGGAGTTGGGGGTTAATTGGGAGATGGATGATTTTCTAGAGGACTCAATTGGAGACTGGGCAGAAGTTTTAGCGATCGAATTTGGATTTCAGAAAGTTGTTCCTTATATAGTATCCCTCCCCCCTATTTTCTTCATTTCTTCACCGAGCACCATCACATTTCTCTCATTCTCACCATGCACCCCTCCTCTCCCCCTCTGGCGATTTCTTCGGCGATGGCGAGAATTCCCAAAACAACCCAGCCAAAATCTTCCTTACCTCACCAGGAACACCACCGTATGTCATGTAGCTCGAGATTACCGGTAAGAAGTCGGGAAGTTGGGACCCGAAGATAAGCTCCAACGATGAGTGGCGAGTATCAATGAAAACTATTGTCTGGGTGGTGTTTTGTGATAGGTTCAGCTCAAGGCGCATTTTTACACCCTTAGTTTGAAGTTTGGGCCACTATTAATAGTGGAAGTGGAGAAAATCGAGACAATGGCGAGTGGTGGCGCTGGAGCTTTGAGGCTAAAATTGATGACCCTTTAGGCAGCGGAGCTTGAAATTGACCAGGGATTTAGATTTTTGTAGTTGAGAAGCATCGAACAGGCGTAGTGTTGACTATTTTTTACGGTGGTGCTGAGGTAGAATTCTCGCCTCGTTGTAGTAGTTTCAGTGGTGGGGTTGGTCTTTAGTGTTGAGGCTCCCATAGTATGATATGGTATATATAAGTTGTATTGGGATTTGATATATTAATGTTGTTTATGATTTTATTAAGATCAATTCTTGTATCTTGGAGTACAAATGAAGAAAATGATATGGAAACATGAATTTGAGATTTTGAAGGACATGTATGGATATATAGATATGCCTAGTGAACCTAGATTTGTATTATTATATGATAACTTTGGGATAACTGAGTTTATTAAGTGATTAAACCCTAATTTATAGATTTGAGACCTAAGTGGTAAAATTAGGTTATTAAGAATAATTGGACTAGTATTATTGACTTGGTATATTGTTATGAGGTTAATTTGGTAATTAAGGACCTAATTATACTCATTTATCAAGACCAGCATTATTAGCATTTTCTTTAACGAAAACACGGATTGAATGCTTAACTATCGATTTAGCTGATTAAGTATTGATTTTAGACCATTATTTGTATAATTGTGACTTTAAGGTCGAATGAGAATTTTGACAGTGGACCTATTCTTGTGGTTAGGTGATAAGGAGTTGGGTCCCGCGAACCAGTAGGCTGTAATTGCTTTTCTAAGTCTTTTGAGGTCCAGGTCTATCAATCTAGCACTTGCTTACACCTATATGTCATTGTGATAAACCCTTGAGAGGGTTAAACTAGTTTCTGTACTATTACTACATCTTGGTTATTGAGATCTCGTTTGTTATCTGTTAATTGATGCATATACCCCTGTAAGGATTGTTTCGTTGATTGCACCTCTGGTAAGAGCTTAGCATGTCTGTTCTGGCGCCCAGAGCTTTCCTTATCTTATTTGATATTGATCAGCTTGATTTTGTACTGCTTATCGCATGTTCAATCTTGTTAGCTTATCCGAATCTGTTTATATGACATTGTCTCGCCTTGTCAACAATCTGTTAATTGACACCTAATATATGTACAGAGATATATTGGGCCGAGTGCTGATCCTAGTGGATTAATGCTTGGATATGTAGGACACGCCAAGCGGTCTGCTTAGGTATTTGCGATGTGCTAGGGGTTCCCTCTAGGCATCGGCATGCACCATGAAGTCTGCAAGGGCATATACCATATACCAAGCTGTCACGCTTGGGTAAGTTTAATCGATTGGAATAAGGAGAATCTGATATGCATGTCGTATTATGATCTGTTAGAATGCATATGTTATTCGGGTTTGTTTTACTTTGACTGTGTTATAATTGTTTGTAATTTGAACATGGAGCAATAAGGAAGGGGAGATTCCTATTTGCTGAACTTTTTAATGCTTGTATCATGATATGTTCATGTTCTGGTTCTGACTATTAATTTATGATCTGTTGAGTTGTTTTTTCCTCGACAGATCTCTTCTGATTTATTATTGAAAATTTTCCTCACTAAGTCCTTTGGACTTACCTTCCCGCATTATTTTGATTTTGCCAAATAGGGTTGATAATGGACATGGACTTTGGGCTTGGATTGGAACTTATGTTCTATAATAGAATAGATGTTTGTATGTGATTATGGGTTTATTTGGATATTATATTATGCTTAGAGATGTTGTGATATGTTAAGCTGAATTCAAGATCTGCAGTGTGTATATGTTATATTGAATGTCATGGGATGACTTTTGGTATGTATATAGTGCTTTTGTTGTAGTCTGATAAAGTTGAAGCCTGTTGCTGTCCTTGGTGAATTTTGAGAATTTTCTTATAGGCCTATTGGATGTGTTGTACGTTATGATTTAAGTCTAAATCGGAGTGGCATCTCAACTTAGTGGTTATCCCAAGGGGGTGCTGCACCTATTATCACTTAAAGCCTTCACTCTGCTGCTCTACCTCCTAGTCAATTAAGTATTGATTTAAACGTCGAAGTGCCTTAGCCGAAGGCACCTCGGCTAGTGTCACAGGGGTAATTTTTCACATAAATTTTTCACTCAAGTTTATGCGACCCTGTGCGGCCTAGACCCGCCAAGGGCCTAGTCAGCCTGTTTGGGCATCTCGTTTAGAGTAAGCATGCGAGTTAGGCAACATATGATCGAGCAAGGCAACAAGATAAACATTCGAGCATGCAGCGGAATTAATCATAAGGGACACATGAATTACAGGAATTAATCCCAACCTTGTATTAACCCAACAATCGTAAATACACAGGATGCCAATGCCTTCACATAATGTCTGCCCAAGACTAACTCGCTAACTTGTTTCTAACTTCGCCTTCTTTGGTAGATTGTGAGGTCAAAGGCTTTTATACCGTCTAGTATAATTCGCTACAGTGGACATCCCCCACTGCTAGGAAGCTAGCCTATCAACAGCCAACAAGTGGCAAAACTATGCTAATGCTGCCAGGTGTCCCGAGCAGTTGTGCCGAGCGGTTATCTGCAGTGTAGCCTGCTTGTGCCAACTGTTCCGAGCGGTTACCGAAAAAGTCTGCCACAACCGTACCACTACTTTGATTCCCTCTCTGCCGAAAATCGTCTGCCAACATGCTCGTTCAACTGCCGCCCACATCAGCATGAACTCGCCACGTCTTGCCAACATGTTGCTAGACTGTCTGCCAGATCAGCCTGCCTAGCCAACCTGTTGCCGCGCGCGCCCGTGCCCACTGTTCACGCCAGTATGTTGCTTGTGCGCGCTGCTCCGCTCAGCTGCGCCCAAGTCTCGGTACTGATTCCATCCTTTGCGCATAGTTGCGCACCGTTCCGTTAAATGTTGCGCAAGTGTGCCCACTGTCCCGATAAGTCCCTCGCGATTGTGCGCACTGTCCCGATCAAGTGTTGCACAAGTGTGCGCACAGCCCAG
This sequence comes from Jacaranda mimosifolia, assembly GCA_018894105.1. NCBI lineage: Eukaryota > Viridiplantae > Streptophyta > Magnoliopsida > Lamiales > Bignoniaceae > Jacaranda > Jacaranda mimosifolia. The sequence goes on along the minus strand of CM032131.1, from coordinate 729,592 downwards.
CCCCGCGCGCACCCGCATCCGTCAGGGTCCGTTGGGTCGGTTTATGAACTCCGTCCCTTGGCGCACGACACGGTGCCCGATCCTAGCGAACGCCCGTGGCCTGTTTTGTTTTTCCAACATACTGACCGGTCACCATCAAGCACCACCAAGCATGCATGATCGGACGCAACATTTTCGGGTCTAACAAACTAGCTTGATGTGTGCCATTGGCTGCAGGACTCGACCCAGTTATATCATCAAGTCATTTTCTCAACCTCCCACCTGGTCGATTGGATTGGATCACAGCTTAATATAACACGAAACAACTCATACCATCATCACATTTAATAATTCGTATATTTCTATATACTTAAACAAAGAAATGTATGAAAGATTGATATTTTATCTTGAATTGAATATTAAAAATTTACTTATTCTATTATTCATGTACATAATATATGTTAATTGGTAATTCCAAAAATAATAAAATAACTGCATATATAAATAAAAATAAATAAATTTTACTTACAAGAGTTATATGGGATATTAATAGATATTTTAGCTTATAAAAATTGTATGTTACAAACTACCTACTGAATTAGTTATCAAATAATTAATAAGCTAATGTAAGTTATTTTCATAGACAAAGTACAAAGAGGTTATGTATTTATCCTAACAAAATATTTAACATTAAAATTCTCAAATGTCATGAAAATGTAAGTGTAACTTCAAAATTATTAAAAAATCATAAAAAAAGCTTTATATTTTAAAAAAAAAATCATTTGCTTATTCATCATATCAAAATATATAAGTATAAATATATGTATATCTAATTTAAACAGCATATTTAATAAAATATTTTGCTATTTTTGTTGTCTTAATTATTTTATTTTATTTTTTCATTTTATAAATTTCTATATAATTTGTAAACTTAGAGTTAGTAATTCTTGATATTTTATAACTTATTTAAGTATAAATTATCTTCAAACATAATATTTTTAATTAAAATATTTATATTATTTTATTTACTTATTAATAGATTTATTTTTTGATTAAATGCTACAAATAATTACAATTCATATTTTAATCACACGAAGTAAAATAAATATTATTATAAAATAAATTATTTCAATCTTAAAATTATTTTTGATTTATCACATCGGACACATGCTAGTTATTAAGTATGGTGGAATCATATAATTAATGAGAGAAGCAAAGATATGTGAGAGGGTGAGCACAGCTACCAGGTGCACATTTTAAATCTTTTATTCAAAATTATGTTTCATTTTTAATTTTATTTTATTTTATAACTATGTATAAGTGTATGTAACCCACAAATATTTTTAAAAAAAAATAATAATAATATACTTATTAAACTTTAGATATACTTATATATATATATTCAGTCAAAGGTACCTTTATAGAAATCATACACCAACAAAGATTTCATAATTAATTTCTTACATATATAATTAAATGAATGAAAGATGAATAAAGATGGCATGCAAGCAAAGCCTTAGTGACCGGGGAAAAGCAATCTTTTTCCAAATATAAAAACTAATAATAATAATTCTACCCCAGGAAAGATTATTCTAAAAGTTATTTGGTCCCTTTTTCTATTAAAGAAAAAAAATAAAATTATTAATTCGTAAATTTTATAAGGTTCCCGACAAGCAAAATAAAACTTGAATTGTCGAGCAACGATGATAGCAACATATTACATATGCTTTGGACAAAGATTCTCCATATTTTTTGTTTTCTTCCTCGATTGTAAACCCTCACAAATGGTGATTAATATCGATACATAAATTATTGCTGAAATTAGAAAAAGAAAAAAGAAAAAGAAATTTAAAATGTTGGGTGAATGGAAAGAGCACCCTTTTAAAGAGGAAAAATAGGCTTTTCAAAGTGGTGGTGGTGTGGTGGTGGGGCTGCCTCTGAATTATATCTTCAATCATCATAAAAAAAAAAATATATATATATATATATATATGTGTGTGTGTGTGTGTGTGTGTGTGTGTGTAATAAAAATAAATAAATAAAAGGCAGCGGCCAGCGAGGCGTGCTAAACATCGTTCCCTCGTATTAATCACTGCCTCTGAGGGGCTGGGCACGATAACTCTGTGGTATCATTAATCATTGCAATATTCTTCCATATATTGTACTAGCAAGGTATTATGCTTATCTTAGAGTCTTTCACTTGTTAAGAGGTCTTGTTTCGTAATTAATAGCAAAATTCATCGTGCACTTGTCGTCCTTAATTATATCATGATGGATGTGATGGGTTCGTATAAATGGAGAAATTTTATTTTTTAACAATTCTATTATATATGTCCACTATATTGACTGTCTTAAGAATATTATAATTTGTAAAACATATTAGAGAAATATATGCATAAAGTGAATATGAGAATATTTGTTTTTATCCAAATCCGAAATTTTTTAAGTATTTGCTTATGATCCAATTTTGCAATCACTAACAACTTCATAGGTTCGTTGATATGTCCTTCAATAAAAAATTTTGGATACCCAAATCAGTATTTGTGAAAGAGAATAATAAAAATTACATACTTTGAAATATTAAATGAAGGGTATTTATAATAGTAGAATTGAATCGACATAATTTCGAGGTCTTCTAATTCTATTGAGCTAAATCATTTAACTAAGGTAATATCAATATGTATATGCACACACACAAAGAGGAAAAAAAAAAAAGAAAGAAAAATTGTATTTGGCCTTTATTGTGGGGGGAAAAAGGATCACAACTATGATTGGCGGTGTTGCACGCGGCAAGCTGGTGTTAGCAGAAGCAGGAACTGGTCCTTGCTTAGATCCCTTAGCAGCGGGCGGGTGGCAGGTGCTGTGTTGGACGCACGCTTCGAAAACTACAAGAAGCTGAGGACAGCAGCATGCCTCGATCATCTCAGCATTGCCATATTCATTTTTCCTTTTTTTTTTTTTTTTTTCTCTCTCTTTTTTTATGTATATGCTTAAATGAATTGGACCGTAAGGGATATCTTATGTGAGGTTGGTGGGCAAAATGATTGTTGCTCTCAATGCCTATGCTCACGCTCATACACATACACCAATTCCCATTTAATTATTTCTCTGACCAATCCACATATATAATTTATCTAGCTACTACTCAATTAATTAACCTTATCTCATCATTTCTTTATAATTCCTACACAAAAAGAAAAAAACAAGAACCACCCATCTCTAATTAAAGGTGGGCAACTAGTGCAGTACTCCTGGCTAATAATTAATACCAATATATACTAATTATTCATACCATCATCTTTTGCTATTATGAACTAACATGCATGGAATTACTGTATATTATATCAACACTAAGTTATGTTTGAGTTTTACTGTTTCTGTATGCTAATCAATTAATTGTTAAATGATGACTAATCATTAATTAGCATTTCCATTACTTGGTGCATCATCTTAATTCCTCATAAATGATAATATTTAATTAAGATAATTATAATTGGGACAGTCAAGTCTACAACAAATACATGAAAAATGGACTTAATGAATTAAGATTGGGGATATTTCTGTTGATTCCAGATATTCCAACATGCAGTATGACACCACAATCAATATCACAATTACAAATTATCAATCAAAGGTTGAAACAGATAATATAAGATAATATAAGATGGCAAAACATGTATTTTTATCAAATAAAATCCAAATATAGGCATGCGTGAACCAAATTATACAATAAGCATATTCAAAGGCACAACAGAATTCATACACATATATTTAATCAGATACGAGTTCAGGAAAAGTCAAAAATTACATTAATCAACCGAGGCATTAAAAACAGTAAAGCATGCTGTCAGATTTATTTAATATAGATGGAGAATGTTAAATAAAACTTAACTTAAGAATCATGCATCGTAATAGAATCAATCAGACCATCAAATCACAAAATTCTGCTTGCCTTGAAGAAACGTGCGCCCCAACTCACCAATGCAATGGGTACAGCGTTGCTCCTCCTAGGATGAGATGGTCCAAAACTATTATGTGCACTTTGTCTCGTTCACCTCGAACAGTACTCAGTCGCCGGAATCAGAATAGATAGCTGATAAATATAAAACAAGGGGATAGAGGGAGATAACTGCTATCAGAAGGAGAGTTCTGAGTGTAATTTTCATGTATCTTAAAATCTGCTAGAGGCAGACTATTTATAGATGTAATTAAGGTTAGCTGTAGTTAGAGTCCGCCAGTTAATGGCCTCTAACACATCACCCATCCAGTAGCATTCTGCCACGTCGCCTTTACACGTCACGCATCCAATAGCATTCTGCCACATCGCCTTTACACGTCACGCATCCAGTAGCATTATGCCACGTCGTGTAACCACCTCTGCCAAATCCCAAATTACTAGGCTAATCTCTAACAAGTCTTTACTAAGTCAGACCCTTATCCGATCAAGCTGGTTAAGAATTTTCAGTTAAGCATTTTTTAAATTTAAATTTAAATTTTAAATTTCAATTGAATTTTGTTCAAAAAGATAAGACTGAGACTGAGACATTTGCCCAGACGCCCGTGCCCCAGATCCAAAGCCGAGCAGCAGCGGCAGCACGCGTGTGGTCCATTTATATGAACCTCTTAATGAACACTTTAACAAACATCCATACTTGAGTTCAATATAAATTATTCCACACTTGTTTACAAAACCAACGTGGGACAAGTGAAATAACCCTTTAACTCCTCCACTTGATTTTATAAGGCACAAACTTGTCTCCCCTTTGTCAAATTTCCTATGTGGGATAACTCAATATATGTCACTTAACTATTTTTCTTCCTCTATTTCAATATCATAATTATCTTTAGATTCCACCCATAATTGGCATCCATCTAAATATAATTAAACATGTAATTAGATTTTAATTGTGCCAATTACAACAATTTCTGAATATATGAGATACATATATAGCCTTGATATCCTCTTTAGGGGTCCATCCAATTGTACAATTGTCACGATTCTTCTATTCATATTGTCGCCTGCTGTACTGTTGTTATTTTAACTCTACGCGCTATAATTAAATGTACTATTAATTCAACTATTGCTGCTACTGTGGACCCCCAAGCTAAAGTTTCACCTCTTTGTTCATTTATATATAGCCATAGATATACTCTACGCCTTCCACTCTACACAAAAATTCTCTCTCTCAGACAGACATAGATATATGCTCTTGGTTGTTAGAGTACTTATATATATATATATATATATATAGTACATTAATGTGCTTCTTTTCATCAACCGTGACTGTGTGCTCGGATCGTGCATTTTTCATACTAGCTAGAATTAACTTTTTTAAGTTATAAGCTGCGCGCAGCCTGCAGGTTGTGGTAATTAAGATCGATCGATCAATCGATCATGAGGACAATGATAGATTTCGGGAGCGGCGGCCAAAGAGGTCCCCTCCACATCATCGATGCTCCTACTTCTGTTGAGTGTGGCCGAGAAGTCAGATTCCGCCGATCCTTTCGTACTCTCGTGGAGTGCATGGTTCCCGCTTGCTGCGCCTTCCCGCCCTCCTCCCCCGATACGCTCTCTAGCGACACCGACTCTGTTCACAGCGGAGGCGGCGCTGCATCCACCGTCACCGTCACCTTCTTCGGCCACCGCAAGGGCAGAGTCAGCTTCTGCATCCAAGACGACACCAAGGGTCCACCTCTCTTACTCTTGGAATTCGCGGTCCCCACCTCCTATCTCGCCAGAGAGATGCAGCACGGACTCCTCAGGATAGCCCTAGAGTGCGACCGTCGTCGCCACAAGGAAGGCAGCTGGCCCAGCTGCTGGCTCTACGACGTCCCCGTTTGGAGCATGTACTGCAACGGAAGGAAGGTGGGGTTCGCCATCAGGCGCCAGATGACGGCCGCCGATGCAACGGTGCTGAAGCTCATGCAATCTGTTTCGGTTGGGGCTGGGGTATTGCCCGTGGGCCCAAAGGCGGAAGACGAGCTGGGTGACCTCATGTATCTGAGAGCCAGCTTCGACCGAGTAATTGGGTCGGCAGACTCGGAGTCTTTTCATATGATAAACCCAGTGGGAAGCTCCGGGCAAGAGCTCAGTGTATTTCTGTTGAGATCTTAAACGGATTCAGTTAATACTCTAAAGGCACGAAATGCTTCAACTTTAATATAATTAGTTGATTCTGCATACTTAATGAACTAGCATGTATATATGAAATTATAGCTAGCTAATTTATATTAATATTGTAATTGCAGATAATATTATATATAGGTTATGTAGTGGTAGGGCAGCATCTATCACGCAGTGCTCTAGCTTAATTTTATAAATCCTGAATTAATACACACACACACACACACACACACACACAAGACAGCAATATTAATTAGTACTTTTAGCTGGACTTCAAACTTAATAAAATGGATATTGTTATTTGCACTCCAAATTTTGTTATTTATACTCCAATAAGTTTTTATTCTATAGAAATTGATCATTATATCCTTTGACTTTTAAGATATGATTTAATTTAAATTTTTAGACAACTATGCTCTTGATATACATCAAAGAAAGTATGCTAATGATATAAAATATCAAAATTAAAGATATAAAAAGGAAATAAAAAAGATGAAAGGAAGGTCAATGCATTATAAATGATGTTGTATGCATATTCAATTTCTTTAATCTTTCTTAAATAATTTTGGCTAATTTGCTAACATTATGCAATAATTTAATGGAAATATTCCTTAGGTTTGTATAAGTCACTAATGAGATTTTTCAAATTAAGTGTCCTGTGAGTGGGTTCAAAAAATATGTCAAGATGATATTGCATTTGATTAGTTGATATATTTTGATTATTTAAAAATTTTAAAAAATCACAACTAATGTTAAGTATTCAAAGGGATTATTTTAAATAATTATAAAAATTTTAAAATTCAAGAACTTAAAATTTGGTCAAAATTGTACAATTAGAGTGAAAAGACCTCCTCCTTATATAAAAAATACAAATTTATGTGTGTTACGTGTAAATGAATTTTAAAAAAAAACTATTAAAATGTCATTTAATTTGATTAAAAATAAAAAATCAATAATCACTACTAATATTAAGTAACAAATAGAACTATTTTAAATAATTGACAAGGCTTTAAATTTACTGAATCTAGAAGTTGGTCAGATACACAATTGTGGTAAACATAACCCCATCCATACACATAAGTGTCTTTAAATCCATGCCACGCCTTATATTGTTTGAAAATTTTTACTTATTCTATAAAAGAAAAAATTTACATATTTTGCAAATAATTAAAATAAGTAACTCAAATTATTTTAATGACAAAAAGAATTACATTTGTAGAAGGACATGTTTAATAGATAAATGAATAGTATATCAAGGGATAATTATTCAAAAATTTAAATTAAATCATATCTTGAAAGTAAAAGATATAATGGTCAATTTCTATAGATTAAAGATCAATTGGAGTGCAAATAACAAAATTTGGAGTGCAAATAACATTACCCTAATTATATATATATCCCCATTAATCAACAATGCAAAGATTAATGGTATCATCATTGATTAGCTAATTGGTGGTTAATGAATCAAACAGTAGCGACGATTGACGTTGCCATTGCCAATCGAATTGTGGCTTGAGCCTCGACGTGTAGCTTATCCATATATAATTAATTACATTTGCTTTTTCTAGTTTTCAAAGAGGATCAATTGACAATCTTCAAATTATATTTATGTAACCACTTTGAATTTTCTATTTTTATTATTTATTTAATCTCTTCTTACAATTTGATGTGTGTGTATATATATATGTGTGTGTGTGCTAATTAAGTGTACGTATCTAATTTTTAATTAATTATTTTTATAGAAAAATGTTTAATACATATATATATATATATCCATAAAATTGAATATGAGATGAAATAGAAAATGGGACAAAAGTTCTAACTTCTAAACTACTATGAGACTCGAATATATTATTGATATTTTCATCAAAATGAGAACTTAATTACTATCAAATTTCTCCTTCTTCCATAATTACTTATAATAATTAATGAATTAATGCCCAAATTACACAGCATATATAATTAATAAAGTGATCAAAAGTTTATTGTGTGATGATTTAAATGCAAACCGATCTTGTTTAAGGGGAAATTTTTTTAAATGAGTACTGCAGCAGATGCATCTCATCACATGTTCTCTTAAACCCCACCGGCTGCTGATTTTGCTCGTCTAAATGTACGTAGATATGAATTATATGATGCACGCCTTACGCCTATAGAGATAGATATATACAACATGATATATAATTAATTTTATCTGGAAAAAAATAAAAATAAGTTTCGATAATTCAAGGTTGCGCAATGCGCATGCAATTCAGAAACATAATGCCTTAAATTAAAGTACTGTAAGTTGAGTTGGGGCCCAGGCACCCTCCGACCCTCGTGGCCATGCGTGCGGGCGCGCCCACCAATAACCAATAATTCAGTTCTATATACGGTGAAGTGATTTTGATGGATTGGATCCAGCTAGCCAGGCTAGCTCTAGCTGCAGGGAATTAATTAATTATAAAAAAATCATAATTAATTTATTATGATCGATAATACAAATATATGTACATATTGATAAAATTAACTTATGAAATATTAATTATTGTTATTAATGTATATAGCATAAAACAGAGGCTAGGCGACAGAAGAAATCTAATGCACACGAGTGAGAATGAATGTGGTTGGTGGTTGTCCACAGTTTAGCAAGTAATTACAAGGCTTGCTAATGGTAGCTATTAGAATCCATGCATTTTTGTAGTTGTCTTTTTGTTGATACTGGAATCTGGTCTTCCCGATTTACTGTTGATGGTTGACTCGTGGGGGACCCTACCCCAATGCTGGCCTCCTCATCTAATCTAACATGTTGCCTGTTGCGTTGCGTTTCTATATTCTGGCTCGTCTTATCGACCACACAAACCCGCATTGTTATCTGTCATGCTCAATGGAGCTAGACACGTCTTTCGTTATGTATACATCATAACTAAATAAAGTGGAAAAAACTTTATCTATTATTAATCAAGCATTCAAACAAGAATTTGAAATTAAAGGAAAAAAAAGAAAAGAAAAGAAAAGATTTGATGGTCCCCATTAGGCCACAAACAGGCTTTGGTATGGTGCCAAAATATCTACCAACTCAAATTAGTTTGCTCCCCTTACTTTTAATTCATTGAATTGGACATATATACTATACTGCAATATGAGTGACAATTTTCGACACGATACTATTGGGTTTGAGTTTGGAGTTATTAAGTTGGGTAAACCCGATAAACAATACGAAAATTATAGGTTGGTTTGATTTGGGTTTTGGGTAACCCGAAAACATGATAATTTGATAGTTTTTATATGTTTTTTGCATTTTAAGTAATGACTTGTTATTTTTGAATAATTTAATTTTAGATTGATTTGTAAGAATTAATGATTATTATTTACTACGTAAATCTTGACTAATTGGTAATGTTTGGATGATTATTAATCATTGAATAGGACGGATTATATTTATTTATTGGAATTCGACTTCATTGTTGTTAAAATTAAGTTGTGCAAAACTCTTGGTTTAACATGAAAATTTGTATATTATTGATGTTATAGAAATTAAATGAAGTCTAATTATCAAATTGCTCTATGATACAAAAGTTGGGCTGCTAGAGTATAATGTTGACTTTTTCTAAATTTTGGTATAAATTGATTATTTTATTAAGATTATAGTTGAACATAAAATGTATAGGTTTTTAGATGAATTATTAATGAAAAATAATCATATATTAAAACGGGTTGGGTTCGGGTTGAGCAAAATTTTGTAATATCTCCACCTCAATCCAACACGAAACAACCTAACACGATATGACTGTCACCCCTAATTGCACATTGAAGATTTGAAGTGAAATAAGCTGGCCTGGCCCTGGACCTTCCAGAACAGTAGTGTGTAAACGGGCCTCTATTCTGACTGGGCCTTTGAACTTATTTACTATCTGGGCTGCCGGGGTATGGGATATAAATATCCATGCCAGCCAGGTCCCGGCTTACATTTTGCTGTTTAACAACTTTTTTGACATCGACCCAAACTCCAGTCTCCAAATAAGTTGATTACATTCTATAAAGCAGTATTTCTACCCACAGCTTCTTTTCTGCAAATATTTTTTGATTGTTAAAAAGTGGACAAGAAATTCAACTTTATTCTAATTAAGGATAAAAAAGAAAAGCTCAAAAGTAACACTAAAACTAAAAATTCTCTCGTCTTTACCGTGGCCCGTCCACCCAGCCCTATAGTGGGAATATGAGACTCTTTTTAACTCTTTAAGGTACATTTTTTTTTCTTTATTATTTTATTTTCTTTCAATATACATAATTTGATTGTTATAAAGATCCTAACACTTAATGACTTTGCATCATAGTACCAGCATGATCCCATATTGATAATGTTTTGAGTAGGTATGAATTTTATTTTTTCCTTGTTTAAAACATCAATGCAAATACATTATGGATAGACACATATATAACTAATGTTTCCACCCCCTATCATATTAATGCATTAATGGAATTAAACCAAAAAATTCAAAATTTAAAAAAAAAAAAAACCGTTTGAACTCTTATGCATCATTAATGAATAGAAATTTTGACATATATTGTGTATTTTTTGGGTTAGCAAATTGAATGCTTAGAAAGTCATGGATAACTATGAATCGGCTGCGTAATTTATGATTATTTATATTATATATATGGGTCCAGTGGTCCATGATCTAACTGTATAAATCTTCCACATAATGTGGAAGGTTAGGAGTTCGAATAGGGTTCGAACTCCTAATGTTTGTATGTATAAATAAAAAAAAAGAATTATATATACAAGACTTAAAGGATAAATATTATACATATACATATTAACAACCTTTTCTTGTACGAATCTAAGAGTCGCGGGATCATGAGGACATTTTACAGAGAGACACCTCGCCCAGGTTTTTAGTTTTATTTTATTTTTCCTTTTCTCCATATTAATTATTAGTACAATCAGTTTCTTGCATGCAGCCAGCACTGAAAGTCAGTCAATTCAGTTTTTGTAATTGTTGCACTGGGAATTTTGTATTATCCCAAGGCACTAGGCAGCACTCAGCAGTTGCAGCAGCATCTAATAATCAAAACGAATTGATGATCCCCATCCCCATCCCCATCCCCCACCATATGGGTCACTCATAATTACTTCTACCATACAAAATAATTAATTAATCTTTCTTCCTTTCTTTATGCTTACAGTTACAGTTGTTGTTGTAGTTGTCCTTGTTGCATTCCTTTCCCTTCAATGCCATTTGAGTCATTGACCTACTTCTTCTTCTACTCCTATTCTCCGAAGATGCCACTTTTCTATTGACCTTTTTTATTTATTATTTTACTGAATCTGTTGTCATTTATTGCATCCGGCCACCCTTTTATTTTTATTTTTTATTGGGTTTTCTGCGCTTAATATTTCTTGCCACGAAGGGGTTCTTCTGTTTATTTGCGCTGGATTTCTCATTTCTTCCAGCTACCTACTTTGCACCATTTTTCTTCTTAATCATTCATTGCTGCTTTACGCCTGAGATTTTCATTCATGTCTTTGCCACCCAACTGTCATTCTTCTCTTTCCGTTGCTTTATTTCTGTAATAAAAAGAGCTGCCTTTTCCACCAGTTTCTTCTCAGGCTATGCTCAGTACTGCTCTCGGTGCTTTAATCATCTTCTTGGGTTTTAGCCTTTAGGTTGTCGTTCATGTACTAATAACCCAAATGCCGCCGCCGCCGATGGACTGCCCCTCTCATCCTCCTCGTCCCTTCAGTTTGGACAGGTGAATTAAGAATGGCTGTATTTGCTTGCCCATTATGTTTTCTGTTTTTTAAGAATTGGTAATCAATCCAGAAGGTCTAATACTTGTTCTGCACTTTGGAGTGTTGGTAACAGTCAGATGCGCAAGGATCATCTACTTAATATGTCGCCAATGCCTTCTCACCATCTAAATCCTGTGAGCACTCCTTGTCTCGCTTTTTCTTCTGCTTACTATCTTTGATTTTCGTTTTTCTTCCCCTTTCTGTTTCTTAATTTGGCATAAAAAACACTGGTAATTGTATGACTTGACAGAAATAAGTTGGATCATACTTTTAAAGGAGCAATAACAAATACAAAGCTTCAAAATTTTACTGGCATCCTGTGATAATTATCTGTGAACTACACAAAAAAAGATTTGGTTGTTTTGGTCATTGAGCTATAATTTCTTTCTTTCTTCTGAGACTCATTCTGTTATTTTGTAGTTTGTAACTGGATTTTTGCTTCATTTATCCATAATATCTCGATTCCAATGGATTTCTAACAAAAGGAATACTTTGCTGATGCCCCTTGTGAAAGATTGTACATGTGGAGACAACATCCCTTGCCAAGACATCCAATAGCTGGGACTCAGAGAAGGAACAGAGCTTTGACTCGATCGCTTCTCCAATTTCAGATGGCAACACAACAACTACGGTACTCAGCTCTTCTATTTTCATGTTTCAATTGGCACTGTGCAATATGCTATGCGTAAATGTGTTTTTTCCTATTTCTTGCTTGGTTAAATTCTTTATGGTAGTATTTATACTGTTGGATTGATTATTTCTCATTAACTTAAATCAACAAGAAGTAAATTCATTTTGGTGATGCCCCCATAACATGCTAATCTGTGGGTCAAGACTTGAACCTATCCCCTGAGAGAACTTCAATTCATATAGTTTGTGCTCGCTGAAGCTGTCTTGGGCCTCTTGGCTTTCAGGTTTGGATGCACCAATTAAATTTTGGAGCTTTTTTCAGATACTGCTGACTTTATCTACCAATTCCACTGTCTTTACCTTTAAAGCAAGCCATTTGATTACCCTCTACAGAAAAAAGATTTCAAGCTTCTTTACCTTGGTGCCTGCAGCTGAAATTTTTTAACAGCAATCCCTTGAACTAAAAATTGTTTTTGCATAATCACTTTAGGGTTGATCTAAAAACTTTTGCCTCATGTTAATTGTGTAAGGTACTCTAGTAAACCTTTTTTGTTTTTTGAATTGTTAAAAAACGAAAATTTTCTTTGATTTTTCAAGCAAAATATGCTTCTTCTTTTATGGTCATGATTAGCTCACAATGAATCTAAATGAAAAAAAAAAAAAAAAAATGCTCTCTGCAACTAATATCAAGTAAGATTAAACATTGCCTGTTGAAATTCTAAGTCACTTAGGGTCAAGCTGCATACAAAACCACCATTATGGTGTTAGTGTGTGCATCTAATGTCTTGCTGTGCTATGCTTCTTCTATTTGACTCTGTTTTGCAACCTTTGATGAATGAATCTATTTAATTGCACGTTGGCTGCAGTCTTCAGCCGAACTGGTGAAGGAAATCGCTAAGCTTGAGGTTGAAATACTGCATTTGGAGCGCTATCTTCTTTCTCTATACCGGACGGCTTTTCAGCAGCATCTGCCAAGGGTACAGGGAAACCACGTCGAGCAAATGAATGGAACATCTCCAGGGGTTGAATCTAATCAACCATCTCAGAAAATGAAATTGGGAATGTCAAAAGGTTATAGTGATCGTCTTGGTCAAAGTTCCCCAACGAGTTCTTTGGCTGGCCCAAATGATTTGGTTCAGGTTGCAATTCCAAAGTCATCATCTGGAAGGGTTAATATGCCTCACCTCTTACCCTTATCTGTTTATCGTTCCTCAAAGCTATGCGTGTTTTTCTCCTTTTCTAAATGCATACATTACATTGCATTAAAAGTGATGTCTACAATGTACAATTGTAGGAGAAGCAGAGTGGCTGTTATTCTCAGCACCGTAGCCTTGCAGATCATCTTGGAAATTCTAGCATGGATGATGCACTCATTTGTCTGGATAGACTATCTGAAGACATTATAAGATGCATTTCTTCAATTTACTGCAAATTGGCCAATCCCACACTTTCTTACAAAGGCTGTTCAATTTCTTCTACATCATCATTCTGCTCCTCCAGCACATTTTCTCCCAGAAATTTATCTGGCAGTTGGAGTCCGCAATGTAACGATGAAGTTACAGAAAATTGTGATTTCGAAGGCCTGAAACAAGAGAATGGACCATATGTAGAAGTACTGAAGATATGCTTAGATGATGAAAGTTATACTTATGCCGCTGCAATGCTTCAGAAATTCAGGTGTCCGTATTACCCATATATCCTAGGAAGTTTGATTTATTGCTTTCTATCATGTTGGGTGATATTTTCTATCTATGGTTCACTAGAGAACATAGAAGGCGGTAGATTGTACCTGGAACTCTATTTAATAATATCTAATACCACAGAACATATGTCTTTTATTTTTCAATTCCCTTTTAAATGAACTTTTTTGATAATCTAACTTGAGCTCTTCTCTCTCCAATCCATGGTTGCAAAATTAGTAGGATTCTAGTAATCATTAGATTTTTTACCTCTTCTCTAATTTCTTTCACCCCTGTTTTTCCAATAAACTGTGGCTGCAATTAAATCAGTCAAATCTTCTCACTGTTAGTAACATATCATTGCTATCCTTCAACAGTTCCTGATTTTCATTGTAATTGTATCTGTACAGGTCTCTTGTCAAGAGTCTGGAGATTGTTGACCCAATGAAGATGAGACGCGAAGCTAAGCTTGCGTTTTGGATCAATATTCACAATGCCTTGGTGATGCATGTATAGCTTGCAAAACTTTCTATCCATTTTGCATTACTAACTAAATAATATAACCAGAAAATGTCACAAGTTATTAGAGGAAGTTTAACATATCATGCTTTTACTTGCTAATGAAAATCTAAATTTGGTTCTAGTTCTAATATTATAATCTTAACAGTTCCAATTCTCCATTTGAGCTGGATCATATTCTATCAGTGCAGTCTGATTTTCAACTGGGTAAACGCATATAGATTGTATGCCAATCATGTTAACTCGAAGTCTTGAGTAACTGGCCTAGACCCATAATGCAAACTTTCACCCTACTTCAATGAAGTTTTAAATAAATCTCCACATGACCTGTTCATTACTTGATTTTGTTTGCAGGCATATTTAGCATATGGAACTCACCACTATCTAAAAAGTACTTCCATTTTGAAGGTAATAGAAAAATTTTATTTGTTTAATCTTAAGTAGTAATTTTTATCAGTGGATCTGATTGTCCCAGTGCAAATTTTTATCTCAGGCTGCTTATAATGTAGGTGGACATTGCGTAAATGCTTATGACATACAAAGCTCCATTTTAGGAATCAGATCGCACTATTCTGCACCGGTATATGCCTGTTACTTTAGTCGTTCTTCAGTAAATGGATTCAAATGCTTGAACGTTTGCTTCATGTAAAACATGCTCATCGTAGTTCCATCTTTGTAAACTGAAGACTGTTGTATTTGGTGACTGGATCATCCTTCATGATTCACTTCTCAGATGCAGTTCCTTGATTTCATATCTTCATCACAATAGACGAAGGGTGACACCGTTAAAGACAAGGGATGTGTGAGGAGAGTTGTTTACAATCATTATTTCCTTAAGTTAGAACAGAGTCACTAACTGTAACCTCCCCCACTTGTGCAGTGTTTCCAAACTGACATTCACACTTTATCATGAAATAACAGCATCCAGATGTTCACATGTTTTGTTTACATTTACAGCTTGATTCTGCTTCCAAGTCAAAATAGTGCATGGTCACACAAAATGACTTTACACACTTTTATCAGTCATTAGAGGGTTAAAAATATGCCCCCTCATCCCATGCCTTCCAGAGTTGTAAAGAGGATGCTCCATGAGAGTGTTTTTGTTTTTCATAGTCCAACCTGATATGCTGATTGAAGGCCAGAAGTTTCACTATTTCCAAATTTGTTATGTTGTTGTCCCCTCACTGACTCGGCATGAATCTCACAAATGCAGTGGCTTCAGACACTTCTTTCTCCGGGAAAGAAGTTCAAGACTGGGAATACCAGACACGTTTATGCCATCGAATACCCTGAACCACTTGTTCATTTTGCACTTTGCTCAGGGGCATACTCAGACCCTGCGGTAATGCATTCCTTTGTTATTAGTTACTCTTTTTTTGTAACTTTTCGATGCTGGAAAGGCTGCAGTTTTGTTTCAATAAATGTGTTTAATTTGTTTCTCTTGTTGGACTAACTGGGACTGCAGGTTCGAGCTTACACAGCAAACAATGTATTTCAGGATCTAAAAGTTGCAAAGGAAGAGTTCATACAAGCCACAGTTTATGTTCACAAGGAAACTAAGTTATACCTGCCAAGAATCCTGTGCTATTATGCCAAGGATATGTCACTTAATATGGCTGCACTCTTGGAAGTGGTCAGTGGATGCTTATCGGACATTCAACAGAAAGCTATCAGACAATGCGTGAAGGGTAGACCAGAAAAGTATGTGTATTGGTTAGAGCAGAGTTCATCCTTTCGTTATTTAGTCCATAAGGAAACAGCTCAAAGGTGATGGGGATACTGTTTGATTTTTATTTGCCTCTCTCTCTCTCTCTCTCTGGGTTTTTGGTGTAACTATAACTTGCGCTTCATTAGCATTCTTTGCTGTAAATATGAAGTGTATTTTCTATGGCATAATAATTCAGGGAAGTTCGTAAGATGTAATTACATCATCCTATTACCTATATCTAGCCAAGTCTCACTGGGGGAAAACTCGTGTGTGGTCGACGCCCCAAATCTTTCACCCACTATGTGGTCATCAATTAGTCGGCAGTCAGCCTACTGCCAAACACCCTGCTTGTGCTTCGTTTTATCGGTACAGAAGAGTTTGGGGAGCAAACACACGCAAATGAAGAGAGCATCATACAGATACATTTCCAAAAATAAATTATCCTTTTTATCCATTAAGAATGTACATGCGTACTAGACCGCAACACCTCATAATTTCTTGTTATGTCCTATGGCATCATTCAAAATCCGAATACATACAAATAAAGGTAGAATTTAAAGGAAGAAGAGAGAGAGAGAAGAAGAAGAAGAAGAAGAAGAAGCCCACCACCATTTCAATCATTTTCTTTTTCTCAATTCTTGAGTATTACTCCCTTTGCGTTAGTTTTGATTTTTGAAGGAAATTTAAAAGGTTAACTTGTAAACGTAAAGGCAACAACAATATTTACCGATTATGTCCAATTTTATGTTCGCTCTAAATTTTGCAAACCAATACAGTACATCCAATAAACTCGCACCCACAAGTGTCTGCCACTATTTCTCAACTTTATGTATTGCCCGTGCATGAGCTGAGGCCTATTGCCTTGCATATGGTTCTTGGCCACAAGCCCTCAAGTCCACACAATGCTCCGCTCATCATGCCTAAGTACCAAAAAGCACAAGCCATAGCCCACAATGATGCCTGCAACTAGCAACAAGGCGTCTGCACCACGTAACACCTACAAGTCAGCCCACAACGTATGCGTTGCAGCCATACAACATACAACATACAACAAGCTTGTTTGCGCATCTCGATAGCCATACACCATAATGCTTCCTAGAAACTTGGCCATGCTACGCCCACTACCTTGGTCCATTGCCAAGCCATGGCAAGGCTACACTGGCCACCACGTGGGTCACATCTCGAACACCCTTTTTCCCTTATAATAATTTAAAATTTTTATTTTTTGTGACAATATTAAACATCGAAAATTAGAGGATACTATTTTTTGACACCGTCAAGTACAACTATAAATGTTGAAAATACTTAACCAATAATGTGCCACACCATATCGACAATTATTGCCCATCAGCATACAAGTCGCTTGCAACCTCTATCGTGCCAATGCATATCAACAATTAGGGGGTAACAGTAAGTATGTCTCGAATAGGACATTGTTGACAAAGGAGGTATTATACTTGGTTTTTGCTTCTCCAACCAACAAAATTTTTATTTGCCCACTAAAATTTGTTTTCATGTTTATGTAAATCTGGACAGCATCCTTTTTGAATATTTGGACACCCTCTTGCCACCACCCTTAGAAGCAGGGTATATATAGTCATTGTTTTGGCAAAATCTAGTCGATTAATGAACTAAATTCAAAGACCCTTGCATGTTAGGCATTTAAGAGTATAAATTGGCTTCTCATGAATTGAATTTTTAAAATTGGTGAGGAAGGGATTGATAAGTACTCTAGCTAATAAGATGGTCAGTGTAGTTACTTCGCCCAAAGGGAAAGTTGATAATTAAGCAAGATATGTGGGTGCTTGAGAGGTTGTGGATGTGTCATTAAAGTTGAATGACAATCCATGTTTTTTTATTTATATATGTAGGCGGATATATAATGTTCATTTGAATTTGAATATCAAATCTTACTTGGTCAATTATGATGGAGCTACTTAATAAATTAACCCCAAAAAGATCTTTTTACCATTAATTTTTTTAAAAATACCTGCACAAGAGCCGACCCTAGCTGATCCAATTGACCCAAGCCAAAGACATGATGCATGAACTATCGATCATGGATAAATCATGTAGATGAAAAGACACCACATGGGATTATACAAAAAAGGGCATTTCTCCACCTATATAAAGGGAAATCGCACAGTAGCAGGTCGCTCTATCCATCCATACTTAAATTAAGTTCTCATCTCAATTTTTATTTTCTTATGTATCCGCCTCAAACATACACTAACTTAAGCATTGGAGGGCTTTAACTGAAGGCGATCTCAGCTAGCTTAACGTGTGCTCTTGTGGTTAGGTTGAAGACCCGAAGTACTAGTATGGAACAAGATCGAGCTAGAGGTCATTTTGGACAGATTAGTTCACAAGGTGACCTCAATATCTCGAGCCACATCAGTTGGCGTCGTCTGTAGGATTTTTAGCTTGATTATTCTGGAGCAATATTGCATGATAGGTTATGGCATGAGCGTCAGGACGCATTATGGATATCGTTCTCCTAATATCACCCATATCACTGTCACTAGCCATCTCACCCGCATTTCTTGCTCATACTCTAGGGTGCAATATCATAAAACTTATTAAAGGAGCAGGGCAAGGGGCTCAGATTCAACACCCCAATATAGGGCAAGGGGTACAATTGAGTAAGGCTGATTTGGAATTAGTCATGTTCAAAATGAATCAAAGTTCTAGGAAAAGCTTGAACAACAAGCCCATATGGCTATGATCCCAACCTCCGTGCCTCCAATGAACCGTCCTTTATTTCAAGATAGTAGATCTAGACTTTTCTTAGTAGAGAGATCTCTAGAGAAGAAGAAATGACGGATTCGGATGAAAGTGGAAATAGGGGAGGGCCCCATGGAGACCATCGCATTCGCCTAACATATATAGAAGGGAAGAACTCCTCGATAGGAACTAATCAAATTGAATAGACATAACCCTACTTACAGAGGATCTTGGCCTTCACTGTCAAGTGAAGAGGTGAATGAAATAAGTAACCAAGTAGAACAACTAAGTAGAAAGATAGATACGCACAAGAGAAAGGGAACTACTGTATTGCAAAAGAAGACCTCATATTTGTTTGCCAAGATACTAGTAGAATCGGTGGCCTTAAATTTTAAGCTATCGAACTTCCTGAAGTATGATGGTAGTAGAGACCCGAAAGAACACGTAATGGCCTTCGAGAATGTCATAAACCTACACAGCCAAATAGATGCAATAAATGCATGGATATTTCTAACTACCCATACCGAAAGAGCATAAGAGTGGTTCATGGGCCAGATTCCAAGGATAATCATGTCTGGCGAGCAGCTTATACGAAAATTTCTATATTAACTCGCCGGTAAGAAAAAGGCCAAAAGATTTGCTACCTATCTATTTATTATCCACCAAAAAGAAGATGAAATATTGACAAAGTTCATAATAAGTTCAGCATTGAGATGCCTGAGGTACATTACTTGTACATTGATATGATCACTAGCATATTCATCCATAGGCTTGTAAAGGGATCATCTATCTTGGCTTTGGCAAGGGACTCATTGGCGGACATGGAGCATTTAATGGAAATGGTCGAATCTTATATTCAGGAATATGAGCTGAACACCATGAAGGATCATGAGTGGGTGAAGAACATTCCCTGAAGATCTAAAAGAGACCAAGGACAGTCCAAGCCTAAATTTGAGAAAGATCACAATTGATCCTCGCCAAGGCGGTACCACCATTATGCACCATTGAATACTACTAGATGGTAATAGAGAGATCAAAAGTATTACAATGTTTCGAGGAAAATGCAAGATATGCCAGCAAGGAGGAACTCAAACAAGTACTGTCACTTCCACAAGGACCAGGGTCATGACATAGATGAGTGTCATCAGTTGGGGAATGAGGTCGAAAGGCTTATTCGACAAGGTTATTTGAAGGAGTTTGTTGCTAAAGCTGGCAAATCAAAAGAGCATGAATCCTACAAAGAGCCAAAAAAATAGATGAGCAAGTCTCAAAACAGATAATGGAGTCAAGAAAAAAGAACCAAAGGAATAGAGAAAGTAGCAAATGATGTAGTCGGAGATAATATGCCAAGGAAATAAGTCATCCATATGATAGCAGAGGGTCCAACATTAGGAGATTCACACAATGCTAGGAAAAGATACAACAAATCTTTAAGGAACTAGGTAAGTTCTAAAGCTGGTTTGGTATTAAGTATTGCGATCATTCTGCTATCACCTTTGATGGCAGGGATGCACTCAAAATGATCCTATGGTAATCATGATAGACATAACCAATTACTTGATTCATAAAGTCTTGGTAGATAAGGGGATTTCTATAAATATTATATTTCTCGAAGTTTTGAGGAAGATGGAACTTAAGGTGATAAAGATTGCCCCAATGTACACCGCGTTATGGGGGTTTGGAGAAGCCGAGATCACACCCATAGGAACCATCGACCTACCGATCTCCTTAGGAACAAAACCTCAATGAAGAATCCTAATGCTGAAATTCCTAGTAGTGGACACGTCATTTGCATATAATGTGATCTCAGGAGGGCTAGGATTAAATTAGTTCCATGCTACTGTGTCCACCTTCCAATTAAAAATAAAATTTCCAACCAAAGGAGACATTGGAGAGATATGTTACGATCAGAAGAGGTAAGAGATTGTTACCTATTATCTCTGAAAAAGAGGCTAAAGGTAGAGGTCTTGGGATTGCAGCAAAAAAATACCCATCTCTTTAGTGGAAAGTATCCCCAATTTGGACACTTTGGTTGAGAACAAGAAGAGGCAATTGGAGGAATGTAGAATAGAACTTGCAGAAAAATTCAAAGAAAGTGAGCTTGTGCTTGGGAGTCGAATAGTTGACGCGAATTAGAACCCAAATGACACCTGAACTTGAGCTCCTAACCATCAAATTCTTAAAGAACAATATGGATATCTTTGTATGGAAAACTTTTGACTTAGAAAGGATAGATCCCAAGGTGATTGTGCATATACTTAATGTCAACACTTAAATAATGTAACGCCTCGATCGGGAGGCGCCTACTTCCGGCCGAGGTTCCACTCAAGCAATGCCACATGTCATTCTAACAATAGAAGATCACCTTTCAAAATTTCCAAAATAATTAAATCCTATAGCTATTTCCATCGGATACTTACCCCTGAGCCGAAGTATTTCGAATCACATTTGGCACTTCTATCACCCTCATTACCTTATGTGTGGCCGGGGTTAGTCTATCTTCATCACTTGTTCTTATCTGGGGGCAAAGAATGGGGAACAATAATGAAACAACGTAAGTCCGAATGACTTAGTGAGATATTTTAGCAATAACAACTAAGTAACAATTTCACAGTTATTATATAAGAGACAAATAGAGGTATAAATATTCTCAAGAGTTGTGAGAGAAAGTTTTGGTCAAAGTTTAGAGCGATTCATCTCATCACCATCCCATACCAGTAATGAGACTTCACAAATTCACTATCTCTCACAGAGGAATTTTAAATCATGATTATGACCATAAGGGGTCGACATTTCACTTGAACAATTACTGAGTTTATGTCAAATACTTGAGTTTCAAAATACAAAATAAAATTAATAATCACTTTCACACTTTTGCTGTTGGTGGTTATCCTACTTTATCACTCCACTTTTGAAAACATGAAAATCCTTATCCCTCCAAAGTACCGAGTGATCGGCTCAGACACTTAATCACTCACTAGGCATGGCTAGCTGTATGCCTAATCCCGCTCATAAGCGGCTGCCTCCTGCTGGCCTACTGAGCAGGGATTTTGTGTGCATCGTGCACGGGTATCGATCGAAAGATCTGTCATCGCGGACCGTTTCGCTCAATCGTCTTTCATAACCGATCCCAGGGCCCACCCCGAAGGGTATTAAATGTAATCATTGATATTATTGAATGCATCCAACATCATATAACTCAATGCATCACTTCGCCATGTTAAACATATAATCACTGATTCAGCCCAAGCTGGTTTCAAGATAGACATGGCGATAAAATATATATTTCAAAATCACTTTTTAGCTTCCTCAAAACAATCGCCAATTTCAGATAAAGCGATATTAATTCATATCAATAAAAGCGCTCAGTATAAAAGGGGCGATGTGGAGTACTATTTTCATAAACTGTTAACTTTATCAAAACTTGGGTGGAAGTAAATTGCGGAGTACGGATTCAATCATGTGAAATGAGTGAGGGGACTCTAGTACGAATAAATCAAGAATTACATATAAGGGTAAGAGAGATCCAATTAACTACTGAGAGAATATAAGGCTAGAAAGTCAATGTTACATAGGTAAATGGTAACTTTTAGAAAAAATAAGGCCAAATAGAGCTGATATATTTGTATCAAAGTAAACGTACAAGATAAGAAATTATATTAATCAAAATTAGGAGTTTAAATAGTAACAATTCAAGAATTTCGAGCAGAAAGGACAGCTCAAATAGACAGACCAAGCAAACATGAAAGCCAAAAGAATAGCATAGATGGAGCACGCATTAATCCTCAAATCTTAGCACAAATAGAACTAAGCGGCAAGATGTAATAACAAGTATGTATGTTTTTCCCCCAGCAAGAAAGCCAGTATAAACTCATCTAGAAAATTCAGAGGAATTCTTAATCGTATAGTCACTCAGGTTTCGGCTTCTTGGTCAAATCGAGAGCACTGTCATAAGATAACTCAAGTTATTATTATGTCAAGCTTTCTGAATCTTAACTATAAATATAGTTAGTATCTTTATCAAACTTAAGGTTATTCTGACACTCGAGTTCAATTATATCTTATCTTATGTGGCCTTAATCCTCCAACTATATGATACTTCAATATTACAAGATCTTACTTACTCGAGCCCAGTCAATCTTGCTTTACTGTCTAAATAGCTTTACGTGCTTAGGCTAACTCGATATTCAAGTTACTCTTAACCAACTCTATTCGCCACCTTGCTTATTTTATAGTACATGATAAGGGTCCAGGTCTGATAACTCATTTTTGTTCTAATATTTATATAACTTAGTCTTTAGACTAAATTCAACCACATTTCGTTCATAGCATACTATGTCGTCGATTAAAGATATAGTTTTAAACCAAAATTTCTTAAGTTATGAAGCTTAGGTCTCGTAATTCGTTTATAATATGTTAAATCACATTTTAATAATCTTAGTTCATACAATATTTAAACTTTAATCCGACAATCCAATTACATTTAACAAATTAATTGAATTAAAATTTGATTATTGAAATATACGCAAATTAGGTCGAATCGAGCTCCAATTCCATGTTGGGAATAGCCTAGATGAGACAGGAATATCATTCTACACAAACTGCCTAAACGCTGCCGCATGCGCCGCCGCCGAACCGCCATGCGTTGTCGCTGGTGATGGAGACCAATCCCACCACTAGATGTGTCTCGTCGCCAGGAGTAAAACCCCCAAGCCAATTTCTGTTTGGCTACCATTTGGCCGTTCAATTAAGCTAAAAAGCACTAAGAAACCCTAACTATGCCACCGTCCTCTGCCATCCTCGATTCTCTATTTTCGCCCAACAAAACACCAAATTAATGCTACTGCCAGTCTACCCATATCCTTATGAGCAAAACCCACTAAAACACAACCCTTTTCCGCCACTGGAAACTACAGAACCGCCACCCCCGCCGTGAGCTCACCGTCACCCTTCATTTTCGGCGATTTCGTCAGTTATTTTTGGATAAGGTTGGTATGGTTGTGCTCCTCTCAGCTATAGGGAGCCAACCATGGTTTTAGTTTTGCGTTTCATGGCCATTTTTTGGTGATTCGCCAGCGAGGTAGCTATGGGGTTGATTTTGAGAATTGGACAAACTTTTGTCCTCAACTGTATATATATAAATGTATTTTCAGCCTTTTGCAAATCAACCCCAAAACTTTTGAACTGCCTTCAGTTTGGCCCCTGATTTTCATTTGAGTCCTTCAACTTCTAATTCTTACACATTAGCCCCTAACTTTTTTATTTTTTGGGCAATTGAGTCCAAATCCAATTATTTTAAAGTCCTCCAACTTTCAACTTGTCTAGATTAATCCACTAAACTTTATAATTTTAAACAAACAATTCTCTTTCTTATTTATAATTAAATCATTCGATTCCCAATATTTCTATCTAAACTTTAATTAATTTAATTCAATCAACTTAAATTCATAATCCCAAAATCAGGATGTTACAAAAAAAGCTATTTAGCAGAAAAAGAGAAACTATAATGCTATGAAAAATCATATCTGATACACAAAAATAATCTGTAAAAAGCATCAATCAACAACATATAAGAACAATTTCTCTTTCTAAACAAAAATCTCTCAATATCCCAGAAAAAAACTGCTCTACCACCTTTTCCTAAGGCTTTTTATCTAACTAAACACTCAAATACTTGGGTTCATAACTGCCCACTAAAACGCCCACTATCTTGTCATAACTGAACCAATAAAATGGATCCACGTGTAGCTCATGTTCCTCCTTTCTCGGTTGTGCGTGACACTATAGGAGCCAACACAAATCTGAGTATAGCGCGGCTCCTCTCTTGGCTTCAGCTCCGCCCTTCCCATGGGTTCAGCTCGGCCTTTCCTTTTAGCTCAGCTGCACCCTTGGTTTCAACTCGGCCCTTCTCATGGGTTCAGCTCGGCTCTTATCGCGGGTTCAATTATAATATTTGTGGGGTAGTCACCTCAGATCTGATGTTTGCTTTTAGCTCGGGCTATTACAGACGTATCACATCTCTCCCCATAAACTAGTTCAAAAAAAGTTTTAAACTATGGCCAAGCCCGAGCTAAAGACGGACTATGCTCATGAGTTGTCCCTAACTCAATGGTTTTTTTTTTTTGAGGTGAGGTGTAGAGCTCAAGCTATGCGTCCAGGGCCCAACCACGGGGCGCTGGGCCGTTCATGATGTGGACTGTCAGTGAACCCATGCCAAGGAGATCTTGGTTGGGTTGTGCGAGACGGTCAGTGCCGAGATGTATCTCAGCAGCAAAAGGTGTGCCCTGTCGAGACACGTTTTGGCTGGGATGCATTTTGGCCGAGACGTGCATGGCTGGTGAGCACGAGACGCTTGGTGTCGAGTTGGGCACACGGCGCCGAGACGTGTCTTGGCTGAGACACGCCTAGCTGGGCTGTGCGAGATCCTCGGTGCCGAGCCGAACGCACGGTGCTGAGGCATGTCTCAACAGCGAGACACACTTGGCCGGTCTGCGCGAGACGCTCGGTGCCGAGCTGAACGCACGGTGCCAAGATGTGTCTCTACTGAGATTCACGCCCTGGTCGTGATGCATTTTGGCTGAGATGCTATCTGGTCGGGGCACGTCTTGGCTGTGACGCGCAAGGTCGGGTTGCACGAGATGCTCGGTGATGAGCTGAGAGCACGACACTGAGACGTAACTCGACAGCGAGATACATACCCAGGCTGAGATGTATTTTGGTCGAGACACACCTGGCTAGGCCGTGCGAGATGTTTGGTGCCGAGCCGAGCGCACGGCACCGAGATGTGTCTCGGCCACGAGATGCACGTCCCTGGCCGAGAGGCTCCTGGCTAAGAAGCTGTCTGGCTGAGGCACGTTTTGGCCGAGACGCGCCTAGCCAAACTCCCATACCAAAGGCAGCGATTTTCAGCCCGCCATTTAGCCTTTTCAAATTTCAAAAAGAAAAGGGGTTTGCTTTATCTCTTCTCCCTTTTCTAGGCTAACTAAGCCTTTTCATTAATGGCATTAAATTTCATATCACATCGCACGTATCTACGTAGACCACGTGTACGGTGGATGTGAAGGGTAGGTGTCCTCTAATCTCCTCCTTCCCTCTTCTAAATACCTCCCCTTGCTTCTTTCTTCATTTCTCCTCCATCTCCCTTTTCCTACTTTCTCCCCATTTCTACTTCCCTACTTCACACTTTGCTCAAGCTGTCTACTTTACCGCAGGCTGCCGGAGTTTTCTAGCTCTCCTTTTTTTTTTTCGTACCTCCTTCCCAACAATGAGTCTAGGTTCTTTCTGATTTTCCTCTGTTTTTTCTTGATATCTTTTTAAGTGTGATACATGTTCTTGAATCGCTAGTATGTCCACTGAACTGTTTGGGGGTAGTGACTCGAATGATTTAGTGCTCAGTATTCCTGTAGAGTTAACGAGGGATACCGAGAAAGACGTGGCAGATGCAGGATTACCTTATTATGAGACTTATTATTCTAGGATGACCAGACATAAGAGTAGGAGATTGAGAGAGATTATGGGCATTCCTAGCGAATATTCTATAGTTGTACCCAAATCCTCAGACCGGCCACATCATCCATCGGCGGGATTTTTATGTTTCTATGTTGCGCAGATGCGCAGGAGGAAGGGAGGGTTGCGCTTTCCACTGCCCGAGCTGTTTAAGTTGATTTCAAGAGGGTTAGGTATCCCCTTGAACCAATTTACACCTAATTCTTTTAGGCTAATGACTGGGTTCATCATTCAGTGTAGGCACTTGTCAATAGAGCCTATGACCACCTTATTTCATTCTCTTTTCTACCCCAAGTCCTTGGGTTAGGGTTTATTTTACTTATCATCTCGAGAGGATGTTCACTTTTTATCCAAGTACCCTACCTCTGTGAAGCATTGGAAAGAACATTACCTGTTTATATCTTCACCTGAGCCTTGGCATTTTCCTACTAAGTGGGTAAAACATATGCCGCTTGATAGCTCGAGGCCTAGGACACGGTTTCCACCGGGGTGGCGGCAGATCCTAGATAGGCTCAATAGTTGTCAATTACAACTATCTTATCTGGCGAAACTAGGTTTTCTCTACCACTTCGCTTTGAGTCCTAAAGTGGAAGAGCTTCCTGAGCCATTTGGTATTTACTTGACCTTACTGAATACGATAAGCTTACTAAATTATGCTTAACTACTCCCTCTTTTTTTTTTTTTTTTTTTGTGTAGAGAGGGTGTCTACCAAAGCATTCCTGTTAGCTGAGGCTACAAGTTAGTTCGGGAGACAGAAGAATGACCATCCTCTAAAGTGCTCTGGGGGTGCCAACTCTTCTCAAAGGCCATCCGCTGAGGCCTCTGCTAGGAAACGGCCAACCCCGCCTTCTGACATCCCTACTCCTAAGAGGCCTACCCCTCCGCCTGCTGTAGAGACCTCAACTGAAGAAAACATTCTAGAGGAGTCAAGCTCCCTTGCTCTAAGGAGGAGTTGTCCAAGCACATACCTGATGGCTTGCAGCTCAATTTTAACTGACAATATTCACTCCCTGGGACGAGACTTCTTGAGGGGAATTTCTACCAGCTCTGATAGGCAGCTGGCCAACGCCATGCCCTTTGACAGCCTACGCAACCAGTTCGTCTCTTTCCTCTCCAAGGTAATATAATGAGTTTTATCTTTTCTAATATCTTAGCATCAATCACACTCTTCCTTGCTTGCAGACGAGCATCCTAGCGGGAAACATTTTAGCGAGGTGGGAAGGAGAGCACCATTAGCTAGAAGATGATAGATAGAGGATGGCGGCCGAGCTGGACCAACTTCAGATGGAGATGAGCACGCTGGTAGACCTAAAGGAACAACTATCTTCTCTTCGGATTAAGCATGACGAGCTGGCTACCAGCCTGACCAAATTCAAGATCAAAGTGGCCGAGCTGTCTTCTCAACAAGAAGAAGTATTAGAAAAGGCTAGAGAGGAGGGGCGCCGCGATGGACGAGATAGCTTTTTTGAGGTGTTTCATGATACTGAGGAGGGAAAAGCTTTCATTGAAGCGTGTTGGGAGTCACGCTCGACTGAATTTCTGAAGAGCAATGAGTTACAGCAGATGTCGGTGAAGAGGGTTTTAAAGTACTACTACCATGGTATCAATACTTGTGCGGATCAATTGGAGGCTAAAGGTATTTTAAGGTTGGGGCAGCTAGATTAGAACGTGGACTATATCTATGGATTACATACCCTTCCCTCGGATTTAGAAGATGAAGGAGATGTCGATGATGGAGAAAAAGACGTGGCCGAGCTACCCCCTCCCATCGAGATGCTATCCTCAAATAAGACTCTCGCCTGAGCCGAGCCTAGCCCTCAGCAAGGTTCTCCAAGTACCATAGCCCCAACTTTCGGTCCTTCCGTCATGAGTATTATCAGCATGGTTAGAAACTCTAGAGGCGACTAAGCCCCGTTTTGCTTATTTTGCATGTACTAAAGTAGAAGTACTAATTAGGAGATGACTTGTATCTCTCTAGTGGAAATGGAATGTATTGGAACTTTTGTTGTCTAAAAACATACTTTCGCTGTTGCTTGGAGATGTCTTCCCCCTCTACCTTTTTTTTTTGACATACGGGATGGCCGAGTTTCTGCCCGTGGTGCTGAGATGAGCCCAGCCGAGCTGCGCGCATGGTGACGAGAAGAGCCTGGCCGAGCTACGTGCATGGTGCCGGGCCGTCGGTACGCACGGCCACAAGGCGCTTTGGCAGCCGAGCTGTTGAGGCTGTTCATCCTCTCGCATTTCCATTGCGAGTTTTGCCTTTCCAACCCATCCAAGCTGCCTTGGCGTTCCCTCATTCGGCAAGGACATCCATCATTTGCATGTTAGACCATGCAAGCTGATTTCCAGTAGGGCATTCGACCTCAATTTAGACATTTGTCCTTTGTATATGGAATTAACCGAGCTGATTTTTCAAACGGGCATTCGCGCCTTCAGTTTGGACATTCGTCCTTTGCAGATGGAATCGGCTGAGCTGATTTTTCAGATGGGCATTCGCCCATTCAGTTTGGATATTCATCCTTTGCATATGGAATCAACCGAGCTGATTTTTCAGACGAGCATTCGCCCCTTCAATTTGGACATTCATCCTTTGCATATAGAATCAACCGAGTTGATTTTTCAGATGGACATTCGCCCCTTCAGTTTGGACATTCGTCCTTTGCATATCGGCTGATTTTTCAAACAGGCATTCACATCTTCAGTTTGGACATTCATTCTTTGTATATGGAATCAGCCGAGCTGATTTTTCAGATGGGCATTCGCCCCTTCAGTTTGGACATTCGTCTTTTACTTATCCGAGCTGATGCTTAGTGTTAGGAAAATAGGAATGAATTGACTGAATTTCAAAACAACTTACAAGAAATCAAAACTACTTGGAACAATGCTTTAAAGACAAACGCCAAAGAACTAACTAACTAGATAGGTTCTTAACGAAAAGAAATTACATGTAAAAATGCCGAAAGTTCTGCATGTTCCACGGTCGTGCTACTTTCTTACCTTCCCCTGTCTCCAGCTCATAAGCTCCTCCCCAATTTAGCTCCAACTTACCCACATTCCCTACTGTATTTGCCCTTCTTAACACCCAATCCCCCACCTGAAAACTGTGGGGTTAATCCTTCAGTTAAAGGTAGCTCGCATCCTTTGTTTGTACTTAGCTAGTCTAAGACAGGCATTGTCCCTTTATTCCTCAACCATATCTAGAGAATCTCTGAGCAACTCTTCATTCTTTTCGGGGTCGTATGACAATACCCGATGAAACTCTAACCCCCACCTCGGCTGGGATCAGCGCGTCTACTCCATAAACCATGCCGAATGGTGTTTCCCCAGTAGAGATTTTTGGTGTGGTCCTATGCGCCCACAGCACGCTGGGCAGCTCATCTAGCCATCCACCCCCAGCCTGATTCAACCTCTTCTTCAAAACTTTCAGCAAATCCCGATTGATGACTTCTATTTGCCCATTTGTTTGGGGATGGGCTACGGCACTGAACTATTGGTTATTTTCATCTCCTTACACCAGGCCTGCACCTTGGCTCCTTGAAACTATCTTCCATTATCCGAGATCAGCTCCCTGGGGATGCCATACCGACATACTATATTCTTCCATAAAAACTTGAGTACCTCATTCTCGCTTATCTTTGCCAATGGCTTTGCCTCCACTCACTTGCTAAAGTAAACCACCGCTACCAGAAGGAACTTTCTCTGACTAGTCGCTACTGAAAAAGGACCCACAATATCTATTCCCCACTTTGCAAAAGGGCATAGAGCATTCATAGCATGCATTGGCTCGGAGGGCACGTAGCTAATTTGGGCATGTTGCTGACAATTGACGCATTTTTTCACCAACCCTCCCACATCAACTCGGATAGTAGGCCAAAAGTGTCTGGCTCTCATGGCCTTGGAGGCTAAGGCTACCCCTCTTAAATGGCTCCCACAACACCCTTCATGAATCTCTCTCAAGATATACTCTCCTTCCTGAGGGGACAAACATCATAGCAATGGCTAGGAAAAACCCCTCTTATATAGCAAACCCCCTATAATAGTGAACTTGGCCACCCGTATACAGAACTTGTGGTCAGCATCTGTGTTATCCCCCTATAAATATCGCATAATCGGTGTCCTCCAATCCTGATCCTCTTCTATCGCTAGCATTTCTACTTCGAGGCATGCTTTATCCAATTCGTGGATAGTCACCTGCCGGGTGTTAAATTCGGTCAGGGATCTGGCTATCTTAGCTAAGCAATCAGCTTTCCTATTCTCCTCTCGAGGAATCTGGATCACCGGTAGCTCGACCACATGCTATCTCAAATTATGCCCCAGCTGCAAGTATTTGTTCATCCTCAGCTCCTTAGCTTCATACTGCCCTTCAATATGCTTGACTACCAACTGCGAATCAGTGAACACTTACACACACCTGGCTTCGCTTTGAATGGCCATCCTGGTCCCCCAAATCATAGCCTCATACTCCACCTCATTGTTCGAGGCCTTAAAGTGGAATTTCATTGAGAACTTCATCTCTTCCCCTTCTGGGCTGATGAGCACAATTCCAGCTCCGCTTCCACCTTGTCCTGACGACCCGTCAACATATACCTACCATATGCCTTCGTCCTTGGTCATGGCCGCATCGGCTACAAAATCCGCCAAAGCCTGTGCTTTTATAACATTTTTAAGGGCGTAACTTATGTCGTATTCTCCCAACTCCACAGCCCATTTGACCAACCTTCCTGCCACATCAGCCTTCCCTAAAGTCTGCTTCAAGTGGTGGTTAGTACGTACAACTATAGGGTGAGATAAAAAGTATGGTCTTAACCTTCAGGCCATGACCACCAGAGCTAGCACCATTTTCTCGATTTCGGGATACCTCAACTCAGCAACATACAAAATCTTGCTGACATAATATATTGGCTTCTGACTAGCTCTATCCTCCTTCAAAAGAATCGAGCGCACCGCCTGCTTGGCTACCGCCAAATACAAATAGTCTTTTCCCCGGTGCTGGCTTTGTTAGTAAATGCAGCTCGACCAAGTAGGATTTCAGCTCATCAAAAGCGCGATGTGCTGCTTTCCCCCACTCAAATTGTTTTGTCTTCCATAATATCCCAAAGAAGGGGAGACTTCTATCTGTAGAGCAGGATATAAACCTGCTCAGGGCGGCTATCCTTCCTACTAACCTTTATATGTCATTCATATTTTTGGGCGGGCTCATCTCCATAATTGTTCGAATTTTCTCCGAATTCACCTTAATTCCCCACTCCGTTACCAGATAGCCCAGGAACTTTCCCTCTTTCACTCCAGAGCCGCACTTTTCTGGGTTGAGCTTCATCCCATATTTGCGTAAAGTTTCAAATGTCTCCTTCAGATCTCTTACGTGATTAGCTCGGCTCAGCTCGCGCTCCTCACCAGCATATCATCTATATATACTTCCACATTTCGATCGATTTGATGTTTGAACATTCGATCCACTAATCTCTGATATGTGGCTTTTGCATTCTTAAGATTAAAAAGCATGACTAGGTAACAGTAAATTCTTTGCGAAGTAATGAAACTCACTCGCTTACGGTCCTCCCTACTAAGGGGGATCTGATGATATGCCTGCGATGCATCCATCATGCTGAGGAGTTCGCACCTAGAAGTGGAGTCTACCAACAGGTCGATCCTGGGCAAAGGACAGAAATCCTTTGGGCAAGCCTTATTCAAATCTCTGAAGTCTATGCACACTCTCCACTTGTGCGAGTGCTTTGGTACCAATACCACGTTAGAGATCCATTATGGGAACTGGATTTCCACGATGTGCCCGACGTATAAAAGCTTTTCCACTTCTTGCTAAATGATGTGGTCTTTCTCAAGCCCGAAGTGTCTCTTTTTCTACTTGAGGGGCCAAACCGCTGGGTCGACATTAAGCCTGTGCTTGGCTATTCTTGGGTCTATCCTTGTGAGATCTTTGATAGAGAAAGCAAAAATATCTATGTACTCCCTAAGTACAATAATTATTTCTACCTTCAGACTCGTTTCCAGGTGGGAGCCTATATGCGTAATCTTGTTGGGATCTCCTAGTACCAACTCTACAGATAAGAGTTCCCCCTTCGATTTGAGTTTTTGCAGCCTTTCCATGATCAGGGGTCTGCTCGAACCATTCTGCCTCTACTTGTGTACAACCTCATCATCCTTGTGGCATTCTTTCTTCACTGCATCTACATAACACTTCCTTCAGGTATACTGATCTCCCAC
This sequence comes from Jacaranda mimosifolia, assembly GCA_018894105.1. Lineage (NCBI taxonomy): Eukaryota > Viridiplantae > Streptophyta > Magnoliopsida > Lamiales > Bignoniaceae > Jacaranda > Jacaranda mimosifolia. The sequence goes on along the minus strand of CM032131.1, from coordinate 696,725 downwards.
TACTTCTCCTACCATTCACCCCACCACATATTTCAACTTCACATGGTATGGGGGGGCTACCGCCTGGAAGAGATGCATCATAGGCCTGCCAAAAATCATGTTATATGTAGAGGGAGCGTCTACTACTAAGAAATTTACCATACAGGTCTTCCAATAACACTCCCGTTCCTAGAAAGACGGGTAAGGAAAACTGTCCCCCTAGGTTTGACCACCTCTCTTAAAAATCTGAACAGCGACATCTCCATGGGTTCCAACATTGTGTTCTCCAGATCCATCTACTGGAATGCATCATAGAAGATGATGTCAGTCGAGCTGCCACCATCGATAAAAATGCGAGCTACTTTGAAGTTTGCTATCATAGCTGTAATAACCAAAGCATCATGGTGAGGTAGATGCAAGGCCCTCAAATCATCCGGGCCAAACTGAATGACGGAGTGCCTCTAGTGTCGGACATGAAGGCTATTTCCATGTTTCTGTGCACTGTAGCTCGAGCTCTAGCTCTCTTGGCCCAATGGGTGTCCCCTTCAGCCGGGCCTCCCAAAATCATGTGGATCACCCCCCTGACTATCCCATTCTTAGTATCTTTTCCCCCCTTAGGTTGCCGTGCTCTCTGTTGTTCCTCGCGCTCAGCCTGCGCTAGGCACCTATGTCTGCTTCCAGTTTCAACCCTATCCAAAAATTCGTTCAACTACGCATCTCGCACCAGTTGCTTCAACTTATTCTGGAGATGATCACATTCTTCTGTCACATGCCTATACTCATTGTGGAAATGACAAAATTTGTCTGACCTGGGATGCCTCGGAGGGTCTCTGTGGGTGCATGGTCACTGCAGTAGGTTGAGGTGTTCAATAGCCTGCATGACCTGCTCCCTTGGCATTCTCAATGGGGTGTAGTAGTCAAACTTGGGACCCATTTTTGGTGGGACCTTCACCTGCCACATGAGTGCTACTCTGAACCTCTTTTCCTGCTCAGGCTTTTTAGCAACGGGCTCTTCTCTTCTCTTCTCTCTTTTCTCTTTTCCCTCAAGCCCTTCTCCTTCACATCACTATCCTCCTCTTCATGGATGTATTTCTCCGTACGATGTAGGAGTTCGTCGTAACTATCAGTCGATTTTCTACTCAAGGACCTGAAAAAGGGGCCAGGCCGAAGTCCTTGGGTAAAAGTACCGCTTAACAATTCCGAAGTGGCTGATGGGACCTCTAAAGCAACTGTAGTGAACTGCCTAACAAAACCCATCAAGCTTTCATTTTTTCCCTATCGGAATGAGAGCAAACTTTGTGCACTCCACCGGTATTGCTTGCTACTGGTGAACTGATGCAAGAACTTTTGGGCGAACTCATCAAATGTATGAACGGACCTAGGTAGCAATTGCCCAAACCACCTCTGGGCAGCTCCTCCCAGAGTGGTGAGGAAAGTTCTGTACTTCACTCCATTCAAAAATTGGTATAGCAGGGCCAAATTCTCGAACTCGCACAGGTGATTGGCAAGGTCTGCGGTGCCTATATACCTAGGCATACTGAAAGACTTGTGATATTTTGGGAAATGATCTTGGAGTATGGCATCAATGAAAGGTAAAGCTTTGACCTTTTCCCCCACCTCCCCCTCCATCCTCCTTTTCATCTCACCCAACTCTCTCCTCATTTCCTCCATCTCTGTAACCATATCCACCCGGGGCTTCTGTTTCTTATCTATGCCATGTCTCACGGATACCTGACTTTCCGCCATTGCTTCTGTCTCTTCTGCCACACGGGTGTGGATCCTCATATCTGACTATTTGGGCAAACCACAATTGCCTCCTGCCTTCACTAGCTCATCCAATACCAGAGTGATCGTTGCCTCATGACCTCCCATAAATAATCCCGGATTATTGGGGAAAGGGGGCCCAGCTATCATCGTGCCTTGTGCAACTACTCCAGAAATGAGGGTTGCCCTGGGACTTTGAACGGTGGTTCCATCTACCGGCCCAAGTGCCACCGGCATAGCTGTCACCCTCATCGAAGTGTAGGATTAGCCAACCCCGGAGCGAGGGGAAAGAGCACTGGACTAGGAGACAGAATGTTAGGTGCCATCCTCGGCAGGTAGGGAATGACCATAGGGTTTAGCGGCATTGGCGGGGGTGTTGTGTGCATCGCTTCGACAGATTGATTAGAAGCGATGATGCCAAATGTCGACAACAGGAAGTTGGCCAACTGCTCAGTGGTCATTTACCCCACCATTGGAGGTGTTAGGGTGTTTTTTCTTCCTATAGCAGCCACTGGAGGCAAGGCGGTGGCAGCCACGGTTGTCTGATATCACTACATTGTCATCCTCATATCTGTCTCTCCGTTATCGCCTGAACTACTCATCCTCAAGCCTTGACTCTTAATCTGATTTTCCCACAGACAGTGCCAAATTGATGCACAAAAATAATCTTTAAAAAACACCAATCAACAACAAACAAAAACAATTTCTCTTTATGAACAAAAATGTCTCAATATCCCACAAAAAAAACTGCTATACCAAATTTTCCTAAGGTTTTTTACCTAACTAAACATTTCATTGCTTAGGTTCATAACTGCCCACTAAAACACCCAATATCTTGTCACAACTGAACCAATAAAATGGATCCATGTGTAGCCTATGTTTCTCCTTTCTCGGTCGTGCGTGGCACTATAGGAGCCAACACAAATCTGAGTGTAGCACGGCTCCTTTTTTGGCTTCAGTTCGGCCTTTCCCATTGGTTTAGCTTGGCCCTTCCTTTCAGCTCAGCTGTACCCTTGGTTTCAGCTTGGCCCTTCTGATTGGTTCAGCTCGGCTCTTCTCGCGAGTTCAATTATAATATTTGTGGGGTAGTCACCTCAGATCTGATGCTTGCCTTTAGCTCGGGGTATTACAGACATATCAATATCATTGAGGAAAAAGTTAACAAGTTGTTAGAAGTAGAATATATCATCGATATTCAGTTCACAAAATGGTTGTCCAATGTGGTGTTGGTGCCCAAACACAAGGAAGGTAGAGTATGTGTACAGATAATTCAAACCTGAATAAGACCTGTTTGAAAGACCTTTACCCCTTGTCTAAAATTAACTCACTAGTGGACTCGATGGTGGGGTGCACCGTTTTCAGCATGATGGATGCCTTTCATGGGTACCATTAGATATTTATAACCGAAGAGGATAGGAACAAGACAACCTTTATCACTAAGAAGGGGATATATTGCTAAAATATCATGCCCTTTAGTGAACAGGATGTTTAAGAACCTGATCGAGGTAAGCATGGAGGTGTATATTGATGATATGTTGGTTAAGAGCATGAGTGAGCTTGATCACTTGTCATATTTGGAAGAGGCATTTGCTATCATGAGAAAATATAGGATGAAGCTTAAACTGGCAAAATATACATTTGAAGTCAAATGGGGGAAGTTTCTCCAGTACTTGTCAGTGAAAGAGTGATAGAGGCTAACCCCTAAAAAACTAAAGACGATAACGAGCATGGCCTCACCTAAGTTAGTAAAAGATGTGCAAAGGTTAACTGATAAGATTACATTATTGAACCAATTCATCTCAAAATCAATAGATAAGAGCTTCCAATGAAATACAAAAGCAAAAAGGTATTTCAGGAACTAAAAAGTATCTGGTCTCACCACCACATTTGGTCAAGCCAATTCATGGTGAACCTTTATACCTGTACCTTGCTATGTTTGAAAACGTTGTGAGTTCGGTATTGGTGCATGATGAAAACTTGGTTCACAACTAGTTTATTACGTGAATAAAGTACTGTAGGGGTGAAAATGAGATATTTAGAGATCGAGAAGATAGCGCTAGCACTCTAATGACAACAAGAAAATTAAGACCTTATTTCTAGTTTTATAAAATTATTGTCCTAACTAATCACCCGTTGAAACAGGTCCTCGCCAAGCTTAATACGTCATAAAGATTGGTTAAATGAGTGATAGAGCTTGGTAAGTTTGAGTTGAAATATCAAAGCAGGACCTCTGTCAAGGCCGAGATCTTGGTTGACTTTATGGTTAAAATGACAAAGCAAGACCTCAAAAAGGATGAGGAGGCTTGGATGATGCATGTAAATAAATCAGCCACTTTGCAATAGAGGTTGTCGGGATCTTTTTCCAAAGCCTAGGGGTAGTAGAGCTCGAGTTTGCAGTGAAACTAACCTTCAGTGTAGCAAACCACAAGATAAACTATGGGGCGATAATGATAGGATTGGAAGATAGCCTTAAGAATGAACGTTAAAAAGTTGAATGTATATACTGATTCACAGTTTGTGGCTCTGCACATTAAACAAACATTTGAGATGCAAGAAAAAAACTATGACTGATTACCTGAAAAAGGTGAAAGAACTCATGGAGCAATTTGAATTTTACCAAGTACAGTAGATCCCCAAAGAGGAAAATGAAATATCAGATGCACTATCTAAGTTTGGAAGCATGGCTAAAGGAACTTATAGTGCAATAGCCACCATTTTAGTGGCTAAATGCTCGAAGTTGGAGGCCGCCTCTATAAAGGAGACGGTCATGCAAATAGAGGTGGGAAAAACTCGGAATGATAAGCTAGTTCAATAGGTAATCAAAGGAATCCTGCCAAGAGATCCAAAAGAAGCAAAGAGTTTGGTGTTCCGAGCAAACCGATTCACCATCATCGAATAGGAGTTACATAAAAGAACCATGGATAGACCTTTGTTGAAGTGCCTAGGTCCCGATAGTGCTAAACATGTCATAGGTAAGATTCATGGGATAATTGTGGGAGCCATTCTAGAGGGAGGTCTCTGGCTCCTAAAGTCCTTAAGTAAGGATATTTTTATCCGACCTTGAATCAGGATGCTGCTGATTTCTTTAAGAGACATGAAAGATGTCACATTCATGCCAACCTCCTTCATTAACTGACTACACTAATAGAACCAATCACCATATCATATGCCCCTTCAATCAATGGATGATGGATATATTAGGACATTTTCTGCCGTCTAGGGGGTAAAAGAAATACGCCATAGTGGAGGTGGAGTATGTAACTAAATGGGCAGAAACGGAAACATTAGTAAAATTACTGAAAATGATGTCATAAACTTTTTATAGAGGAATAGAGGAATGTAATATACAGGTTTGGGATCCCTAAGATTCTTATATCATATAATAGTACTCAGTTCCAGGGAAAGAAGATAACAACATATTGATGAGAGCTCAAAAGTTAACCCACAATTCACGTCTGTTTGGAACCTATAAGCTAATGGTTAGATAAAGGTGACCAACCAAACTAGGGCTGGGCATCGGGCTGGGATCACCGAGTTTGGGACGATTAGGCTGGCCAAAATCTGGCCCAAATTTTGGCCAGAAAATGAACCCACAATCTAGCCAAATTTGTCCAGATTGTGGGTTTAAATTCTGGCCAAAATTTGGGCTAGATTGACCTTTTTTTTAATATAAATTATGTTTTTGATAATATAAATTTTGAAATATGAATTTGTTGGTACATACAAAACTAATTGAAATTAACTCAACTCTCCAACTCCAAGCAAATTACAATTAACAAACACAATTTGCTATACATATTGGATAGAAATCAAATATTCAAATTACTCAACTCCAAATTCTAAAGTGAAAAAAAATAAAAATTCCTCAAACCATTATACAAATTATAATTTACAAGTTACAACACAAAGACCAAGGCGTCAATTCAACTTTCAACTTAACAATTCAAATTCTTAACATCAAGTCATCCATTCCACTTTTCAAAGTCAATATCCCTTCAACTATCCAAAATTCAAATCACATAAACAACTTAAACATGATAATTGATATCAAATCATCAACATTCACAAACAATCTCTAATGCATTCCCCCATTCTGCTCAAATGCTTATGCATCAATGATGGATGTATCGGCCCCCATTTGTGTCAACTCTACAAGAGTAGCAACAAGATTAAAAAGAAATTGATAAAAAGAAATAACATTAAAAAATAAAAAGAATTAAATTAGTTAAGTTACCTTGCTCAAGATTTTCTAGCTCTCATAAATCTTCCTCCACATTAATTGGTTTCAAAGCCGAGCAAAACCAATCTTGGGCACAAATAATAGCTTGAGCTATTTTAGGGGATAATGAACTCCTAAATGCATCAAGCACACGCCCTCCAGTGCTAAAAGCAGCCTCTGAAGCAACTGTGGAGACTAGCACCGCTAATATATCACAGGCCATCCTAGAAAGTATAGGAAATCGATGAGCCGACACTTTCCCCCATTTCAATATGTCAAAACCATCTCCACCCTCTTCACACTCTTCTTGCAAATATTTCTCCAACTCAGTCTTCCCTTGTTTACCTTTCCTTCTATTTTTCATCTTGTCAAACTCATCAAATAGATCATAAGCTCCTTCATCCTCCTCACTCAAAGTGTACCTAGCATTAGAACTTTCACCTCTTGTTTAGAATTGGGGCTTGTTGGAAGTACATGGGCATACATTCTTTGATACTCTTTGAATAAATCATCAAATTCATTCTTGACGGCTTCTTTTATGTTCCTACTAGATGGAATATCACATAGTCCAAAATTTGGATACATTCTATCAAATGTGAACTCAATGAACTCCATCTTCAAAGTAGGATCAAGGATCACTGCATAATATAAAATCTTATTAATCTTTGTAATTGATCCGCAATATTTGTCATACTTTTCTTTCATTTTTTTGGCCATCTCCTTCAATTCAATGTCACTACTCTCCATCCACCTCGAAAGATCAATTGCACTTATTTCTTTGAACACGATGTTTGATGTGGCATACAAAGAGCCAAAAATTTTCAAAGTGAGATGAAAAAAATGCCCAAAAAATTTCAACAACAATTTTGCCCTTTCCCAATAAAATGTGAAGGAACTCCATCATCGAGATCAATATTAAATGCACAATAGTTGTCCTCATATGCTTCAAAGGCCTTTCTAAGAGACAAAGCAGCATCTAACATCAAATAGGTAGAGTTCCATCTTGTAGGTACATCAAGTGACAACATCTTATTTGTTTCCAATTTTTCAAGTTTTACACAATGCTTGAATTTTTTGTACCTTGCCGCAGATGCTCTTATATATCTAACAGCCCCTCTAATAAGAGTAATAGCCATGCTCTCATCTTTTCTTTTCAAACTATCATGCACAACAAGATTGACGATACGTGCAATACATCTCATGTGCATATATTTACCACCCAAAATCATACTATCTGATTGACCATCAAATTTCTTTTTCAAATAAGCAATTGCACCATCATTTGATGAAGCATTATCCATAGTGACCGTAAGGATCTTATCAACACCCCAATCATTCAAGCATGCAGCAACATCCTTACCCACATCCTCACTTTTATGGCCAGAAATAGGACAAAAATTCAAAATCTTTTTCACCAAATTCCAATAATTATCAATAAAATGCACGGTAAGACACATATAATTCACTTTTTGAATGGAGGTCCATGTGTCAGTGGTGATGCAAACCCTCTGTGCATGTGTCACAATGAAGGACTTCAACCTGGATTTTTCATTCATGTACATCTTGAAAATATCTCTAGTTATAGTCCTTCGAGATGGCATAGAAAATTAAAGACATGTAACTGACATAAAATGTCGAAACCCCTCTTTCTCAACTGTCCTAAATGGCATCTCATCAACAATAAACCAATGACATAATGCATCTCTAGTTTTTTCTTGATCAAATTCCCATAAAACCCCTCCTCTCTTTTGACCCTTTCCAATCGGTTGATAATTCAAAATCTTTTGTCTAGTTGTAACTTCATGAGGTTTCTTCTTGCATGATTGATAATGCCTATCAAGCCCTTTAGTTCCATGGAAATTAGGATCCGCCCTAATACTTGTTCCATAATATTTACATCTTCCCTTTTGACATTTATCATTTTCCCAAAAGAATTTAGTAAAGTGTTCCCACCATGGTGACCTAGATGCAATTTCTTTTTTGACTTTTTTCTTTGGAGGTTCCTTTTCCTCGTCTACATTCTCATCAACAAAAGAATCTTCGGCAGGACCCTCTAAACCTGGAGTTATAAAATCATTACCATCATTCAAGCCATACTCTAAGTCATCTAGCAAATTCAATTCCTCATCAATTGGATTAGCAAAACTCACCTCCTTAGCAAAAAAATTCTTTTTGTTTTTGGATTACTACTTTCCATTTCACTTTCTGAGGGGATACGTTAATTCGGTAATTTGGATGAGTCCCTGCAATGCAATTAACAAAAAATTAATTTTTCTATACTTGATACTTATTTTTATTATATATCAATTTAAAAAATTAATAGATAATAAACATAAAAATTAAAAAATAAGATAACAAATTGAAAGATCAAATTCATTCATAAAAATAGAGGAAAAATTAAAATAAAAGTAAATCATTCGTTCATATAAAAATTAAATCCTCCACCTAACCAATAAACTAAAAAATTAAATAATTAACAAATACATATATAATAGATAATAGTATATCCTAATATACATGAATATACAAAAATTTTACAAGAAAAGTGAAAAACTAAAAAAATCTAAATTTTATCAAGAAAACGCTAAACTAAAAATTTTATTACATAACAAATAAATACAAATAATATTAAATATTCTACCTAATATGTACCTAGAGTGGCGGGTAGTGGTGGTCAGCGGCCGACGGCGGCAACCGGAGAGAAGAGGACGGACGGGTGGGAAAAAGAAAATAGGGGGGGGACTAGGGAGAGAAGACAAAAACAAAAGTGCTTAAAACAAAGGTAGAAACTCTGCCTCTATTTTAAGCCTTCATTTTTTTTTAATAGTTTTTCATTTTTTTTTAAAATAATTTTCAATCGGGTACTTGGTACCCGATCGGGCCCCGATTCATTACTCAAATCCCAGCTCAGTTGCAGAGAACCAGGTATCCAAGTACCCAGTTACCTAGTTAAACCTGATTAGCGGGGTTTCAGTTGTTGACTACTCGATCGGGTCGAGTCGGGTACCCGAAACCCGGACCCGAATGCCCAACCCTAAACCAAACCCTCTTGAAGAATCTTAAAACTGAACTGATTGATGTTAAAGGATTTTAGACCAATGAACTCGCAGAAGTTTTGTGGGCTTACTACACCACCGAAAGATCTGTAACCAGTGAAACTCCATTTTGGTTAGTATAAAGGACAAAAGCTATAATCCCCAATGAAATTTAAGAACCCACATGGAGTACAATCCCACAGATAATGAAAAAGCTCAAAAGTTTGAGTTTGAAACGATCGAGAAAAAATAGACTGAGCATATATTAAGAACTAAGAGTACAAGAATGCAATGGTGAGGCACCACAACAAGAGTATCAAGAGTAAGAGTTTTCAAGTAGGTGATTGGGTCCTTAAAAAAATAGATATCTCAAAACATGTAGGAAAGTTAGATCCCAATTGGGAAGGCCCACACCAGGTTATGAAAGTAACTAAACAAAGGTCATGCCAACTGAGAGATTTTGAGGGAAGGAGCTGCCAAGGCTTTGGAACATACAAAATCTAAAGAAGTTCTACGCATGATTCAAAATTCAACCTCAAGCTTAACTTTATGTTCGAGAACATTTCCTTTTGTTTTTATGCTTATTTCAATAAGCATGATTAGACCTCAAATTCATGAAGAACTCAAAGGTCCCCAAAAAGACTATTGGGGAAATACATTACTTGAAATCATTTTAAGTTGTTTGAGAAAGATGAACTCAATTAAAATTATTTGGAAAAGAAAAGATAAACTCATCTAAAATTATCTGAGAAAGATAACTTGTCCGAAGAAGATGAACTTGCTTAAATTATTTTGAAGGCTTAAGCTTTAGATTAATTAATGATCATAATAGCAAAGAATAGTTGCGATCTCGAAGGTGAGATCTCAATCCTGCGACCCCTAGGGCTAATAGGGTGATTAAGGTCTTTGCCGCGAGACTCTCTTAAATCATTATGACTAGTTTCATCTTGACCCAAAAGGTTATGGGATTGTCAAAGCAAACAAGGCTTCAACCTTTGAATACGACTCGTTTGGTAATGCACAAATGACCTCGATCTCATAAGGTATCCAGACCACAGCTATGAGGCTCAAGGAGGATGTAGTGAGATTCAAGTAAATAGGTGATCCTAAAGCTTGAGTGATAACAAAATATTATTTAAGAACAACAATACTGAATAAGAAATTTAATAACAAAAGCCAAGGGTCCACGGCACAAACAACAAACATTTGCAACATTTAAGGAGGGTAAACTCTTAAAATAAACATAGAAACAATACAGGTTTGAGCAAAACAACCAAAAGATCCAAGAATTGAGTTCATCAGTAGGATATGTCATAACAACAAGATCTTGAACCTAAAAACAAAGCTAATATCCTAAAGCTAAACATTCCTGTATACTGTAGTTTTATTCTCCATCCACTTGTTGGATTCGCTAGGATTATCTCTTTGTTCAGCCCCAACATCTTCACCGGCCAAGCACGTGAACTCATCCACTTCTTCTCTCCTGGGGAAAGGATTTGTATATGGGAAATCTTGTAAATATGTAGTCTTAAAGGGGTCCAATTGATTGAAATCAAAACCTTCGACTACGCTACCAAGCTTGGAAAGTTGAGCTTGACATTTTATAAACCCCATGAAAACATCTTCAGCAGCCTTCTCTTCTACTAAATATTTGAAGGTCCAGGACCTCCTAAAGGCTCTAGCACCCTCAAGTCGAGTTTTCTTGATTAACTTTTGATATTTAGGGGACCTCTAAAAAAACTCACGGCTGTGAGAACCCCAAGTCAAATGAGTTCTTCTTCTCAATCTCCATGATTTTCTTCAACTTAGCAATATTCTACCCAAGCTCAGCAATATGGCGATCTCAATCCTCGTGTTTCTCCTTATGATAAGATAATTCACTGTCAATGGAAGCTTAAGTAGACTTCAAATTAGCTTCAAGCTTGGCATTAGCTTTCTTGAGCTCCATGAGATCTTTTTCCTGGGCCATGAAATAATGTTGCTAATAGGAACATTGTAGGGTAATTTGATAAAGGTAAGATATATTCCGTACAAGAAGTTAGTGATGACAGCCAAATAAATGAAGTAGTAATAGATAAAATTGTTAGGATTCCCTCAGAATACCTATTTTTGATTATGTCTCTCTTGTAAGAAAGCATAAATATGGTAGTTGCAAAAATCTTCTTAAAACGGTAGTTTAAGTTTTGGGACAACAAATTGATACAGCAAAACATGGAACTTTCCTTTCATAAAATAAAGCTTCATTGGCATGTTATTGTTGCACTATTCCTAGGGTGATTGAAAACTATTGCACTATTCCTGGACTGATTGAAGACTTGCCTTAGTATACCAAGTGCATTATTATTTAAATAGAAAAGCTGGTCTGAAAAAGAGTAGAGTGCTATTAAAAGTCGTTAGGATTATTCCATCACTCTTTACTTCACAAAACCCTAGTATTATCTGTAGAGTATTTAGGGTCACTTCTGTGAGGTTTTGGAAGTTAGCGCTGCTCATGTTTACTTGTTCTTGTTACTTTGCAAATAATATTTACAAGTTCAAAATCCTAAGTCCTCTGGCTTAGGTAGTAGAGTAGGCTTGCCGAATCATTATAAACACCTTGTCTTATTTATTTATATTTTTGCTTTTACTAGAATTTCGGTTTCATCTAGAAATTCCAGTTTATTCTCTATTTCACTGCTTGACTCTTTTGAGTCCATTACCCATTTAGGTTCATATTGTCTTTCAATTAGCACCAGAGCTGAGGAGTCATATATATAAGTCTAACAACTTGAGCTAAAAGTTCCTAATGGCCTCTTCTAGCTTTGATGTGTATGCAGAAGGTCAATCCCACACTCGTCCCCCTCTATTTGACGGGACTAACTACTCAACATGGAAAAACATAATTGAGGAATTCTTCATAGCACTGGATTATAATTTATGGAGCATAGTTACTGATGGGCCTCTTGTTCTCAAAACAAAGTTAAATCCTCAATAGGAAGGCTGGAACTTATCATAGATAACAAAAAAGTGCTCTCGATGAATGCAAAAGCAAAAAATATCCTTTCATGTGCCCTAGGCAAGGAAGAATACAATCGTGTAAGCACATGCACCTCTACCAAGGAAATGTGGAATATGCTTCAAGTCACCCACGAAGGGACCTCACAAGTAAAATTAGAGCGTATTGCATTATCACTCACTAATATGAGATGTTTTCCATGAAAATAGGTGAAACGATTAGTCAAATCTACAATCAGTTTATAGAGAGAGTAAATCCAATGTTTGCATTGGGAAAAATAGTATCTAAAAGTGAGCAGGTGCGGAAGATCTTTACCAAATGAGTGGAACCTTAAAGTCACTGCAATCCATGAAGTGAAAAATCTTGAAAAGCTAACTATGGGAGAACTTATTGGTTCACTCACCTCTTATAAAATGATGCTCCTCAATAAGGAAGAAAGTTCAGACAACAAAAATAAGAAAAATGTTTCCTTCAATGCTGATCAAGGAGAATGGAATGCGATGTTGGTGACATGGATGAAGAAATGGTAAATGAAGAAATTTCCATGATAACCAGACGTCTTCGACAACTTACCCAGGCCAAAAATCGCTTCAGAAAAGACTTCAAAACAAACTCTAGAAGGAACACCGTGAAATTAGAGCTGAACAAATAATTTATCATGAATGCCATGAAGCAGGACACAAAAGGCTAAACTACCCAAAACTGAAATGAAGTCCAAAAACTGAGAGAAATAGAAAATAAAGAGCCACAACCATCACTTAGGATGATTAAGACTCAGATCAGTTTGATAAAGAAGAAAATTGTCTCATTGCTGACAAACAGGTAACTTTATAGTTCAGTTAAGTTCTAGCACTTTGATATTAATTATGAAAAAGATCTTGATATTCATATTGGATGCCATAATCAACTAATTGAACTTCAAATTCAGATAAATCTCTTTAAAGAACAGTTAGAGACTACTCTTAATAAAAAGGAAGAGCTGGTATTTCACTATGATAAAATCATAAAGAAAAACTCTAATGAAAGAAACAGACTAGTTGAGAAGAACTAACTTCTTGAAAATGAAATTCAGTCTTTGCTAAATGACAACTACAATCTAAAAAGATCTATTAAAGGCATAAACAAAGTTGATTCTAGCTATAGAAACACCAGATTTTTAAAAAGGACTTGTCATTACTGTTCAAAAAAGGGCCACTTGGCACAGAAATGTCCTATAAGAAGAGAAGTCGGAGTCAAGTATGTGTGGGTACCAAAGTCTAACAGCTCAGGACCCAACAAAAAATGGGTACCTAAGTTCACTAACCCTTATGTTGCAGAAACCAATCAAGAAGGATGTTCAAAAGGACCTTTGGTATCTAGACAGTGGATGTTCCAAACACATTATAAGAAATAAATCATTCTTTTCTAAAATACAAGAATACAATGGAGGAAATGTACTATTCATTAACAACACAAAAGGGAAAATCATTGGCAAAGGGACAATAGGAAACAAATATGGAACTTCCATTGAAAATGTATGGCTAGTAGATAGACTAAAACACAACCTTCTTAGCATAAGCCAATTATGTGATAATAGCTACCAGGTACACTTCAAACCCTCTAAATGTGTGGTAACCAAGCATGATGAAACCATTTTCATTGCAATCAGAGAGAGAAACATATATTGCATAAACTTAGATGAGCTTTCCAAACAAAATGTTGAATGTTTAGTTGCTACTGATGAATCTTGTTGGACTTGGCATAGACGTGTTGGTCATGCTAACGTGAAACTCTTGAATCATTTCGTTAAAAAGGATTTGGTGAAAGGCATCCCTAAAATAAAGTTTTCAAAAACCAAAATATGTGATGCATGCATGAAAGGCAAACAAGTGAGAACCTCTTTTCAACTAATAAATGGCATTGCATCCTCAAAACCACTTGAACTTTTGCATCTTAACTTGTTTAGACCCATGAGAACTTAATCTTTTGGAGGAAACAAATATATTTTTGTCATCGTAGATGATTTTTCTCGGTACACATAGGTAAGGTTTCTTTCACACAAAAATGAAGCTCCGCATCATTACATTACTCTCTCAAAGAACATCCAAAATGAAAAAGGGCTTTTGATTAAGACCATCAAGAGTGATCATGGCATGAAATTTGAGGACTATAACTTCGCTACCTTTTGTAATGATGTTGGTTATACTCAAAACTTTTTTGCTCTAAGAACACCTTAACAAAATAGGGTGGTTGAAAGAAAAAAATAGAATTTCACAGGAAATAGCCCGTACAATGTTAAATGAGTATGATCTTTCTAAGCATCTTTGGGCTGAGGCAGTCAACACAGCATGCTATGTCATCAACAGAGTCTTCCTAAGACCATTTATGAAAAAGACTCCATACAAACTCTGGAAGGGTAAGAAACCCAAAATATCTTATTTTCATGTATTCGGTTGTAAATGTCACATCTTGAATGATAGAGATCAACTTGCTAAGTTTGATCTAAAATCAGATGAGGGAATATTTGTTGGCTACTCAACACACAGTAAAGCGTATAGAGTATTTAACAAAAGAAAAAGGACTATACATGTAATAACCATATAAAGATGATGATGATGTAATAATAATAATAATGATGATGATGATGATGATGATGATGTAATAATAATAATAATAATAATAATAATAATAATAATAATAATAATAATAATAATAATAGTTTCTAAACTTAATTTAGTGATGACAATTTGTGGACTTTTATTCTTGAAATTATGGTTACAAGTTACAAGTGGAATATGAAGTGGTATCACTCAAGAATGAGAAACATAGTGGGTATTAATCATGAAATAGTGGAGGAATATGAAATAATAGCCTATTTATGCAAGCATGCATAGAGGTGCATCTTATTAAAGAATCAGAAAAGTGGTGTATTATTGAGGGATAGTGGGAATTAATTTGTAAGTTACAAAATTACCTATATATATGTTGGGAATATGTGGAAACGTACACATCTTATAAGGTTAGAAAACATTAGTGGAGGAAGAGAGAGTATTGAAGAAAGAATTAGGAGAGGAAGATTCTTGAAGGATGTTTTTATTTAGTTTTATAAGAATTTGGAAGGTGGGTGTTTTATTTATATTTAAGGTTTAAAATGTTCACAATCCTTAATATAAGAATATGTTTTGCATAGCCATGTTGATTATAATACTTTGCTATATGATATGAAATTTATGCGATACGAATCTTTAAATACGCCGGCTTGAACCTAGTTTCGACTACTTTGTGAATTTTGATATGGCAGTGGTTTGTCCACCTATTTTTGGGTGTTATAGTCTTATGGTCATGTTAATTATAAGTTATTTTGAATATTTTGCATTTTATAAGTTACTTAAGTTATTTTGAATATTTCTCATCATAAACATATTTAAAATACTTGCTAGGCTTCCAAGCTCACCTTTTTTGTTGACATTTCAGATGCAGAAGAGAATTAGTCAAGCCAAGAGTAAAGGGAAATTTTCAAGTTGAAGTTTCTTTATTATCATATTGACGAGTCTATGTTACTTCATTACAAGACCTATGATACTTTTAAGTTTTATTGGAATATGTAAAACTATCTAGTAAGTTTTTCTCAAGAACAACATTTTATGCTATATGAAACTTTTGGCTTTGCTCGCATGGGAGATCATATGTGCAATGATTGTTATAGTTATATTAAATAAATAAATAATAATTTTGGGCATGACAATTTAATGGAATCAAAGCAATAGGTTAGACCCAGGCAGATAGATAAGGTTTAATTTATCTATCTAAATTGTTGTATTTGGAAGGATGAATAATTGACTTGAATTATTATTGTTTTGGGTTGATCACCTAGCTACATTTGTGTAGGTAAGGCATCATCTCAATTTAGATCTTCTGCCAAGATGGGTTATGGGCCCTCTCCAAAAGTACATTTGAACGTCGTGAGTTCTTTTAGTGAAGTGGATGGCCCATCTAGAAAGGTTACACCCTTTATTATAAGACAAGATAATGGTAACATTTTACAGAATCGACATTCATTTGAAGAGACCGTGATCGACCGTAATCGTTTACAACAAGAGAATTTTGCATTGCGGAAAGAACTAGAAAAAGTTAATCATGACAATGAAGAACTTAAGAAAGCTTTGTCTATGGCCCGTGAGAAACTCAAGCGAGTTATTAAGGAAACTCGATGCAATTGTTATGAAATTCTTGATACTGTTGACAATATAGTGGATATCACACCCGAATCTAGTAGTGAGTCAGCTTCTAGGCCACCTACTAAGTTTGTTGAGATTGTTGAGATTGAGTTTGATTAATATATATAAATGTCGTTGGACTTTGAGGTGTTTCAATTCTCATTATTGTAAGTTTTATGATTAATGGCTATAATAAACTATTTGGTTAATTATGTTCCATCTTATAATAGATGTCCTTGAATTTTTATATGATAAATAGATTTAAAAAAAAAAAATAAAGTATGATAATGAACAAATTGCGATTTGATGGTTGAAGGGTAGATGGAGTTTCCGAATGAAGTAATGAATCTAACTGGCACTAGCCAAGGAGTGCAAGCCAACACAACTGAAGATCAAAGAGGTAGAGGCAATCAACATGTTCAAGGGAACCAACAACCTGGTTTCATTGAGCTTGTACAAACAATAACTGGGTTTTTGTAGCAACAACAAGCTATGATGGGAATGATTCGGCAACAACAACAATTTCAACAACAATTTTCCAACAACAGCAATAACTAGAACCCCCTCAAGTAGCTTAGGTTCCCTTGGGACAATGTAATGGTATAGCTGAATTTAAAAGACTTGCCCCACCTACTTTTGAAGGATCAACTGATCCCTCTAAACCTCAGAAATGGTTAAATGAAATGGAAAAGGCCTTTAATATTTTAAGGTGGTATGAGGAGGATAAGGTGAATTATGGAGTTTATCAACTCCAAGGAAATGCATACAAGTGGTGGCAATCTGAGGAACGTCATTGCTGGAATGACAATCTAATTCATACTTGGAATGAGTTTAATGAAGCCTTTTATAAGAAATACTTTCCCAAAAGTGTAAAATTGCAAAAGTAATATGACTTTGCAAATCTTAAATAGGGTAGTATGATAGTATCCGAGTAAGAAGTTGAGTTTGCTTATTTATCAATCTTTGCTTCTGGTTTAGTAGCTGATGAAGAAGTGAGTGCACAAAAATTTGTGGAAGGACTGAGGCCTCACATAACATAAGGCATGAAGTTCGAGCTTTTGAGTTGGTGACTTATGGGGATGTAGTGAGTAAAGCTTTAATAGTAGAAAGAGGACATATAGATTTACAAAATGAGAACGAAACAAAGGAAAAGTTGAATAACAATAAGAAAAGGTTTAACTCCGGGCAACCTTCTAGTGGACGGAAAAAGTAGGGAACATATCAGAATAATGTTAAAACTCAGCAGATGAATAATGTTCAATGCCCAAGATGTGGGAAATAATGAAGAAAATAACTGTCGGTCAGCTATTGGTGCTTGTTTTCGTTGTGGTGAAAAAGGTCATAAGATCACAGATTGCCCTATAATGAAAGATACTTTAGGGAATAGAAATCAGAACAGTTTTCAGAATAACAAAAGAGGAAAAGATCAAAAGAGTGTATGCAATAACTCAGACAGAAGCTCAAACTTCTAATGCAGTGGTCACATGTATTATCCTAATAAGGCTTATGCATGTGTGTTATTTGACTCTGGTGCGATGCACTCTTTTGTTTCTAGAAATTTTGTTAAGAGGTCCAATATGGTCTGCGAGCCTTTGGATAATGGTTTATATGTGGACAACCTAATTGGGGGTACCTTGCTAGCAAACCGGGTATGCAAATCTTGTTCCGTCAATAGAAAATAGAGAGCTTCCTGCAAACTTGGTAGTTTTAGATTTGTATGATTTTGATATTATATTAGGAATGGACTGGTTGGCATTACACTATGCTACCTTGGATTGTCGTTAAAAAAGGGTGGTTTTTAAAATTCCTAGCCAACCAGAATTCAGCTTTATAGGAAGCATGGTATACACCCCTCATCGTATAATTTCAACACTGCAAGTTAGACGATTTTTTAGGAACTTGCCAAGGGGTATCTTGCATATGTTGTGGATAATCAACAAGGAGAGTTAAGGCCGCAAGATATTCATATAGTACGAGAATTTTCGGATGAAATTCCAGGCCTACCACCTGATAGAGATGTAGAGTTTGCTATTGAATTACAACCAGAAACTAGTCATATCTCTAAAGCTCCATACTGAATGGCTCCAGTAGAACTCAATGAATTGAAAGTGCAACTACAAGAGTTGCTAGATAAAGGATATATTAGGCCAAGTGTTTCACTATGGGGAGCTCCAGTCTTATTTGTTAAAAAGAAAGACGGAACTATGAGGTTGTGCATTGACTATAGGGAACTAAATAAGGTAACAAGATAAAATAAGTATCCATTACCAAGGATTGATGATCTCTTTGACCAACTAGAGGGAGCAAAATACTTTTCCAAAATTGATTTACATTCTGGATATCATCAATTGCAGGTTAGGGCAAAGGATGTTCCCAAGACTCCCTTTCATACAAGGTACGAACATTATGAATTTTTGGTCATGCCGTTTGGGTTAACAAATGCTCCTACCACTTTTATGTACCTTATGAATAGATTATTTTAACCCTGTCTTGATCAATTTGTGATGGTGTTTATTGATGATATCTTGGTGTACTCTAGGAGTAAAGAAGAACATGAAGAGCATCTAAGGGAAGTTTTGCAAGTTTTAAGAGAGAAAAAGCTATATGCTAAATTCAAGAAATGTGAATTTTGGCTTGAGAGGGTTGCCTTCTTAGGACATGTAGTATCAAAGGACAGAATATCAGTGGACCCAAAAAAATTTGAAGCAATTATTTCATGGAATAGACTTACTATTGTAGTAGAGTTTCGAAGTTTTCTTGGATTAGCTGGATACTACAGGAAGTTTGTTGAAGGTTTCTCTAAAATAGTGATGCCATTGACTCAGTTAACTCAAAAGGGAGTTAAATTCGAATGGAGTGGTGAATGTGAGAAAAGTTTCCATGAGTTAAAAGGGCGATTAATATCTGTGCCAATCCTTGTTGTTCTGGATAATTCGCGGAATTTCAAAATATATAGTGATGCTTCAAATAATAGTTTAGGATGTGTTCTCATGCAAAATGATAAAGTCATAGCTTATGCCTCCAGGCAGTTAAAGCTAGATGAGTGAAACTACCCTATACGTGATCTTGAGTTATCAGCTATAATCTTTGCTCTTAAAATTTGGAGGCACTACCTTTATGGAGAGTGATGAGAAATATACACGGATCACAAATGTTTGAAATATATATTCACCCAAAAGGAGTTAAATATGAGACAAAGGAGATGGTTGGAATTACTTAAGGACTATGATCTTGTGATTAATCATCATCCAGGGAAGGCAAATGTGGTCACTGATGCATTAAGCTAGAAAACCTCTAGTAATTTAGCTATATTACTCACAACCCAAGGATCAATCTTGAGGGATTTTAGTGAACTACAGTTGGAGGTTCGAATTTCAGGCAGTGATGTGATGTTAGCAAATATCAACATTGAACTGACTTTAATTCAAAAAATTAGAGAGGCTCAAGAGAATGATCCTAAATTAAATAAACTAAAGGACAAAGTTAAAGCAGGAGAGAAGACCGAGTTTTGCATTTATCAAGATAGATCTTTAAAGTTTGGGAAAAAGCTATATGTGCCCAAGGACTCCACATTAAAGAAGGAATTATTAGATGAGGCCCATAATGCTGGTTATACAATTCACCTAGGTAGTACTAAGATGTACAAGAATTTGAAAGAGAATTTTTGGTGGGTTAACTTGAAGATTGATATAGCACATTATGTTTCTCAATGTTTGGTGTGTCAACAAGTGAAAATAGAGCAGCAGGCAAGTTGGAGCCCTTACCTATTCCAGAGTGGAAGTGGGAGCATATTGCTATAGATTTTGTGACGAGGTTGCCAAAGACTTTGAATGGAAATGATTCAATTTGGGTGGTTGTTGATAGATTGACCAAGTCAGCCCACTTCATACCATTTAAAGTTGGTCTTACTCTTGAAAAATTAGCTAAATTATACGTTAAGGAGATAATAAGGCTACAGGGTGTACCAATCACTATCGTGTCTGATAGGGATACAAGATTCACTTCTCAATTTTTGGTAAAGTGTACATAAAAGAATAGGCACAAAGTTAGCGTTTAGTACAACATTTCATCCTCAAACGAATGGGCAAGCTGAAAGAACCATTCAAACCTTGGATGATACATTCACAACTTGTGTTATGGACTTAAGAGTTACTTGGGATGATCATTTACCTCTTGTGGAATTTGCTTATAACAACAGTTATCATGCAAGCATCTAAATGGCACCTTATAAAGTGTTATATGGAAGGAGATGCAAGTCCCCTATTTGTTGGGATGATGTTAGTGAGAGGAAGATCTTAGGACCAGAACTGGTACAAGAAATAGTGGAGAAAATTCAGTTGATCAGACAAAGACTTCATACAGCCTAAAGTCGGCAAAAGAGTTATGTGAAAGTAAAAAGACGTGATTTAGAGTTTCAAGTGGGAGAGCATGTTTTTCTCAAGGTCTCTCGTACAAAATGTGTGTCAAGATATAAAATTCATGGAAAGTTAAGTCCTTGACTTGTAGGGCCATTTGCATTACCGCCAGTGTTGTCAGGAGTACATAATGTTTCATGTTTCTATGTTACGAAAGTATGTCCCCAATCCAATTCATGTCCTGAATCATGAACCCTTGCAAATCAGAAGGGATTTAACGTATGATGAGCATCCAATTTGTATAGTCGATAGGAAGGAATGAGTTTTGAGACGCATAATTATTCCTTATTTAAAAGTGCAATGGAGCAACCACAAACGAAAGAAAAACTATTTAGGAGCTAGAAGAAGACATGAGGAGCAAGTATCCTAAACTCTTTGAAACTGTATGTTGAGTTTAGAGGGCTAAACTCATTTGAAGGGGGAAGAATGTAATAACCATATAAAGATAATTATAATAATAGTAATAAATTAATTTCTAAACTCAATTTAGTGATGACAATTACTATACTTTTATTCTTGAAATTATGGTTAAAAGTTACAAGTGGAATATGAAGTGGTGTCACTTAAGAATGAGGAAGATGGTGGGTATTAATCATGAAATAATGGAGGAATATGGAGTAATAGCCTATTTATGCAAGCATATGTAGATGTGCATTTTATTTAAGAATGAGAAAAGTGGCGTATTATTGAGGGATAGTGGGAATTAATTTGTAAGTTACAAAACTACCTATATATATGTTGGGAATATGTGGAAACACACACATCTTATGAGGTTAGAAAACATTAGCGGAGGAAGAGAGAGTATTGAAGAAAGAATTAGGAGAGGAAAATTCTTGAAGGGTGTTTTTATTTAGTTTTATAAGAATTTGGAAGGTGAGTGTTTTATTTATGTTTAAGGTTTGAAATGTTCACAATCCTTAATATGAGAATATGTTTTGCATGGCCATGTTGACTATATTACTTTGCTATATGATATGAAATTTATACGATACGAATCTTTGAATACGTCGGCTCGAACCTAGTTTCGAATACTTTGTGAATTTTGATATGACAGTGGTTTGTCCACCGATTTTTGGGTGTTATAGTCTTATGGTCATGTTAATTATAAGTTATTTTGAATATTTTGCATTTTATAAGTTACTTAAGTTATTTTGAATATTTCTCATCATAAACATATTTAAAATACTTGCTGGGCTTCCAAGGTTACCTTTTTTGTTGACATTTCAGATGCAGAAGAGAATCAGCGAAGCCAAGAGTAAAGGGAAATTTTCAAGTTGAAGTTTCTTTATTATCATATTGATGAGTCTATGTTACTTCATTACAAGACTATGATACTTTTAAGTTATGTCGGAATATATAAAACTATCTAGGAAGTTTTTCTCAAGAACAACATTTTATGCTATATGAAACTTTTGGCCTTGCTCGCATGGGAGATCGTATGTGCAACGATTGTTATAGTTATATTAAATGAATAAATAATAACTTGGGGCATGACAATGCAAGAATCCATGCATATGGTATTTGATGAAATTGACCCTTTTCTAGCTAAGAATTTCTTGAGCATAGAAACTGCAGGTTTTGATCAAGTAATAGAGACGCTCCAACAAGAAAAAGAAGGAGAAAGAGATACATCCCAAAATCTCACTGAGACAGTTTCAACCTCAAGTGGAACTTCCAATGATAGAACTGGAAACAAAATCAGCAAATTCAAACATGCCTCAAGCCATCCAACACAAAACATCATTAGAGCCCCAGAAGCTGGAATTACTACAAGGTCTAAAACTAAAACAATTGATTCACAACTCTTTGACCTTGTGCTTTGTCCTATGTAGAACCATGCAATATAAATGAGGCGCTAAACGATGATTCCTGGCTGAGCGCAAGAAAAGACGAACTCAATTAATTTGAGAAAAATCAGGTTTGGAGCTTAGTAAGGAGACCTGATAGTCACTTGGTAATTGGTGCTAAATGGTTTTTTCGAAACAAACTAGATGAACATGGTGAAGTTGTTAAAAACAAAGCTAGACTTGTTGCAAAAGGATACTCTTAACAAGAGGGAATTGATCATGATGAAACTTATGCACCCGTTGCACGTCTTGAATCCATTTGCATGTTGCTAGCTTATGCATCGCATAAAACTTCATCCTCTATCAAATGGATGTCAAAAGTGCTTTTTTAAATGGACATCTAAAAGAAGAAATCTTCATTGAACAACCTCCTGGTCTCAAAAATTCAAAATTTCCAAACCATGTCTTTAAATTGTCAAAAGCTCTTTATGTTTTGAAACAAGCCCCTAGAACATGGTATGATCATTTAAGTTCTTTCCTCATCTCAAAAGGTTTTTACATGGGTAAAGTAGATACTACAGTTTTTACAAAAACATTAAACGGTCATTTACTTCTTGTTCAAGTATATATGGATGATATAATTTTTGGTGGTACTCATAATGATCTTTGTAATGAATTTGCATCATGCATGACAACGGAATTTGAAATGAATCTTATAGGTGAGTTAAATTTTTTCCTTGGACTTCAGATCAAACAAATCACTACTGGAATTTTTATATCTCAAGAAAAATACATTAAGGAACTTTTGCAAAAATTTAGAATGCAGGATTGTAAAGAGTCCAACATTCTCATGGCTGCATCTACAAGGCTGGAACTTGATCCTGAAGACAAAAGTGTGGATGAAATAACATAGAGGGGCATGATCGAAAGCTTGTTGTATCTAACTTTCGGTCGCCCGGACATATTGTTTGCCACCAGTTTGTGCGCCCAGTTCCAAGGACAACCAAAGAGTCACATCTCAAAGCTGTCAAAAGAATATTTTACTATCTCAAAGAAACCACCAACAATGGCATTTGGTACCCTCGATCCAAAACTTTTAATTTTCTTAGGTATTCTGATGCTGACTATGCATCGTGCAAGATTGATCGAAAAAGCACAAATGGAACTTGCAACTACTAAGGTCATGCCTAGTAAGTTGGTGTATAAAGAAGCAAAGCATGGTGGCTATGTCAACAACTGAGGCTGAATACATAGCGCTAGGTAATTGTTGCTCACAGGTATTATGGATGAAACAAATCCTCAATGATTATGGATTACAATTCCCTTGCATATCTATCTTATGTGACAACACTAGTTTTCACCAAACCACTTCCTGAAGATTGCTTCTGTTTTCTTAAACACAATCTAGGTATCATACCTTTTCAATCGCTCTCATAAATTTTTTGTATGAAAAATCATAAGCATTATGTTTGGAATGTGCATCTTCTCTGTCATTATGTTTGGTATATGTATCTTCTCAGTTATATTTCTTTCCTTTTTCATTACATTGTCATATTTTTTCTTTTAAATTTATTATGGAAGGGAATTGAACTACTCAATGTTCTACACACAAATCCATAAATATCCTCAGAATCAAAAGAATAACTCTTCTGTTCATCACTCAAACCCTTTTTTCTTTTTCAAATCGTCTGCAAATCTCTCACCACCATCCACCCTAACCGACAGCCCCAAATTGGCAACTTAAAAATTGGTCGACTAGCGTCCTACACCGATAGATCCAGTCACCAACCCCCCCTCTTTCTCTCTCTCTCTCTCTCTCTCTCTCTCTCTCAATCTCACCAACTCCCCGTCGCTTATCCTCTCCTCAAACTCCTCTTTCTTCATCGCTTCCTCTCTCTTCTCCTATTTTATTGTCTTCTCCTCACACACCTCGTAACTTCAATGACTCCTCCTTCAACAATTGGGACTTTAAGCATGTGCCTGTCTCCATCAAATTTCCAACGTCTCACGCCAACAACTTCTTTTCAACCAATATCATGACTAGAAAACTGAATCGAGGAAGACCTATTGATTTCTCTAATATTTCTCTATCTCATGTCCACCAATAGGTTGATCACACGTGCTAGAAGTTTATGATGTAAATTGATGAAACTGCATTTCCCTTGCTGGTTTGCCTCTTCTATGCCAACTTGGTGGTGATTGAAGGTACTAACCCTGCGAACACTTCCATTCAATCAAATATTCTTGGCACCCCCATTTCCCTTATTGTTGAGAAAATTAATCGCTCCTTAGGGCTCCCAAATACTGGTGTTCAATTTTTTTACATATGGTGAATGGTGTCATCTTGATTATTTTGATCTCAACTGTGCTAAACAACTCTTCTGGGACGGTAAAACACCAAAATTAGCGACTGGTGTTGCACTCAAAACTTCTTCCTATTGACTATTTCTTTCTTCATCACTTAACTTTGCTTACCATTTTCTCTGCCTCTTCTAATAGTGCAGGTCGTTCAACTAATATGAATCGTTTGTCCATCTTTCTTCTCTACATGGCTATCACTAGTCAAATTGTCAATGTAGGTTATATTATTTTACATAACATAATCTACGCCCTCAAACACTTCTCCAAGAACCTACCTTATTGCATGCTTCTCACTCATCTTCTGTGTGCTGAAAATGTCTTCTTTCCATCCCCCTAGGCTGAAGACCCCAGTGAATGGAAAGTGGTTGACTTACCTAGCCTCAAGAAATGCAAATACAAATTGGTGAAGATGGAGTGTGGTTCAAAGGCACTCCATCTCTACTACCATTCCCTCTGCTCTTCGACATACCTCTCATCGTAACCCTGGAAAGTAAACACTTTATGTTTTTGATAGCTCTGTCCACAAAGTTAGCTCCAGTGCCTCTGAAGGAATTGTTTCCAAAAGAAAATCTAACCACTGGATGTTCCAGCACTTGATCTATTAGCTCATTTTCAAGCCATTGGCTCCTCTATTGACTGGCTTAACCATAAAATAACTATACTGGCTACCTCTATTGAGGATGACTTCCGTCGTTGCAAGACCTTCGCTATCTCATCTTCATGATAAGATTAAAGACCTTTACTATTCTCTCCATAAATGCTCTCGCAGTCACTAATCTTTTTTATGTTGTGGGGGAGAAAATTGTTGATCTAATAAGTGTTGTTCTATTTTGTTGGTCTACCTCATTTTGATGATACATCTGTTATGTGTTGCTTATATGCTTTGTTTTCAAACACTACTGCTCCTATGAACTAAATGTTGTGTTTTTTGGATTGATGCTATGCTCAAACTTAATTCTAGAAAAATACTTTTGCTGCTACGTCTTATTATTCTTTGCTCTAACCTCTGCTTGCTGATAGGGGAAGAACACTTTATTCTAGAAAGCTTTATGATTATATATATATTTTGTGCAATAAATCTTTTTAGACAGGGGGAGAACAACACAAAAGACATCATCAAAAAAGGGAGATTGTTAGGATTCCCTTAGAATACCTATTTTTGATTATGTCTCTCTTGTAAGAAGGCATAAATATAGTAGTTGCAAAGATCTTCTTATAATGGCAGTTGAAGTTCCAAGACAACAAATTGATGCAGCAAAACATGGAACTTTTCTTTCATAAAACAAAGCTATACTGGCATGTTACTATTGCACTATTCCTGGGCTGATTGAGGACCATTGCACTACTCCTTGACTAATTAAAGACTTACCTTAGCATACCAATTGCATTATTATTTAAATAGAAAAGATAGTCTGAAAAAGAGTAGATTGCTATTAAGAGTCGTTAGGATTATTCCATTACTCTTTACTTCGCAAAACCCCAGTATTATCTGTAGAGTATTCTAGTTCACTTCTGTGAGGTTTTGAAAGTTAGCACTGCTCATTGTACTTGTTCTTATTACTTTGCTAATAATATTTGCAGGTTCAAAATCCTAAGTCCTTTGGCTTAGGTAGTGGAGTAGGCTTGCCGAACCACTATAAACATCATGTCTTATTTATTTATATTTCTGCTTTAATTGAAATTTCAATTTCATTTGGAACTTCCAGTTTAGTCTTTGTTTCACTGCTTGACTCTTTTGAGTCCATTACCCTTTTGGTTTCATATTATCTTTCAAAAATAAATAATAGTAAGGAAGAATCCATGAAATAATGAACTAAAGTAAGTGGGCGCGCCTACATCATAGCATGAACACATGTTCTTCCAACTTGGAAAAATTGATGGGTGCCAGCTTAACTTGATCTTGTGTTACTAGGTAGCCTTTGTAGAGTTTAAAGAAACTCCCCAGGTCGAGACTGAAGGACGGAACTCTAATTTGTAATTCTCCAATTGAGAGTCAAAGTAGCCCAAGTTGCACCTTTGGAGAAATGCATGTTATTGGTTTTGTAACACTTATGCCTTCGACAAAGATAGCCTCCCTACAGGCAAGGCTCTCGATCTTTCTAAGGGAAGCAAGATGCGCTTCAGGCTCATTTCGGGCTCTCATTTCAGAAAGACCCCTGCTTGGGCTCTTGTCTCTAATCTCCTTCCCTAATTAAAATTAGACCACTTAATGGATTTCTCTTTGGAATCATGTTTTCTCCTTTTACACTTAGAAGACTACCCATCAATTTTTGAGCTCTTCTTCTGCGAAGAAAAAGGATCGACACTTGCTGACACGACCTCGACTACAGCCTCTTATGAAACTTCAATGGATAGAAGTAAAATGCTCATGAAAGCCCTTTGATAAGGGTTTGATGTCTTTAGAAGGTTGGCTGGACAGTGATGCTCGAGGAATAAAGGCATAGTTAAAGCCCTGAAGATTGGGGTAAGCAATTAGCACTACTTTTTCGACCTTTATCTTGTTAACCACATGAATATCATGACTCGACATGACTTCAAGAAGTAAAGATAAGAACACCATGTTACCAAAATAAATAAAATAAACGTACCAATAAAGTTTAAATACGAAAGAGAAAAGGAATCCCCTATCATGAAGAGTCTTTTTAACTTGCGAGGCTAGCGTAAGGCCAATTAATTAAAGCACATCTTCTGTAAGTAGTTCCCTAACTTTATATAGATAATCAATCAAAAGATCTATGAAATCTTCATCCCAAGGGGGTTCGCCTAGCTTTGAAAGCTTGGGTTTATTGTGCTTCCAATAAGAAAGTATACGCCAAGGACAGTCAACAGGAGCTTGAATGAAAATAAAATGTTCTTTCCAATGATCGAGAGAAGTAGGAATTTTAGTAGTAAACTTGCATATAGGCCTAGCAGTAATAGAATAGAACCCTTGTTCCCTTATCCTTACAGACGTGGTTATTGAATGAAGAGCTTAAAAATGTTCGAAGAAGAGATCCACACCAAAATGAACCATCAAGATGCAGAAACAATGTATATGCCTTATTACGTTTGGAGCTCGCAGGGCAGGGCACATAACAAGGCAAACTAGTATGTTTTTAATGGGCTCGGCAATAGGAAACTTACAACCTTTGAGTAGGAGATGCAATTGATCCATTTAATGGGGATAATTATTTTAGATCTCAGAGAGCTAATAGGCAGCTAATTTAGGCTCCACAATTAACCAAGGTGATGTGGCTACAAGATATTCATAGGTATTAGGATCGATAGTCGAGAGTGTCTCTAGGTTAAGGGTCAAGTTTAAGGTAACATTACTGGGATCATTTTTTGGCAAGCTTAAGTTGGTCATGAAAGGATGCCTAGAATACCGTCCAAACTCGAAGAAAAGGAATTATTATCCTCACTAGATCCCCAACAAACTAACGCTAGAATTTTTATCATATAACGAACTCGAACTCTTGATAAAAGAAATAAATCAAGGATAATAAGATAGAATAAACAGAAGTAAGCGAGAGTGGACTTTGAAGGTGAAAAATGAGGCTCAACATGCGAATTGGGTTTGCTGGATCTAAGGCAGCAGTTGCGATCTAATTTGAAATGGAAAAGAGTTGGCAATGGTAAGAATGGGCCAAGTAATATTTTTAGAGGGCCAATACCCAAATCTCGAAGAGATTCAAAAATCAAGGGTCAAATTCGATGGCTGAGAAGATTCTGAAATTACTTCCCATCGTGTATAACTTTGATTCTCTAATCGAGAAACAAACCAATACACTTGGAAAATGGAAGAGTTAATGATGGGGCTACTTAATAAATTATCCCCCAAAAGACCTTTTACCCTTTAAATCTTCAAAAATACCTACATAGGACAAGGATCTGCATCTTTTTATTTGAGTCAAGACCCAATTAAGCTAATCTGAACTGACCCGAACCAAAGATTTGATGCATGAGCCGTTAATCATGGATAAATCATGCAAATGAGAAGACATTGCATGTGATTATACAGAAAATGACATTTCTCTACCTATAAAAAAAGGAAATCCCACAGTAACAAGCCCGGCTATCCATCCATTCTTAAATTAAGTTCTTATCTCTGTTTTTGTTTTCTTATCTATTCACCTTAAACATAACTAACTTAAACATCGGAGGGCCTTAGTTGAGGACAATCTTATCTAGCCTAAGGTGTGCTGTTGTGGTTAGGTTGAAGACCCAAAGTACTAGTATGGAATGAGATTGAGTTAGAGACCATTTTGGAGAGATCAGTTCAGGAGGTGACTTCAAGATCTTGAGCTGTATCAAACTAATGTGTGACAAATGCTCCATTTCAGCTTTGACCTCATAATCTAATTTTGGTGCATCTTCAATTTAACAATGAAATAGAATGCCATATTCATCTCAAAACTGCAAAACAAGAGACAAGTATTTTTCTTTTTCTCAATTCATATAGACTTGTTTGGTACCATTTGGTACCATTTTGGGGAAATATTTTTCAACCCTAAGAATAAAATTAAAAGCGCATGTATATTCCCCAATCTTTTTCTCAAAGCTCCATATTTTATACCCAAAAAATTCCTACATTCTAAAAACCACACCTACCCCATCATTTTCTCAGTCTGTCTTTCACATCATTCATTCATTTATCATTCTCTCAATATTATAATTTTACTAGTGAAACAATTCTAAAATTTTAACTTTACAAATCTAATTAAATTAATTATTGAAAAAATTAATTGATTTAATTAAATATTACTTAGATTATTAATAAACAATTTATTTATTAAAACATATTAAATTAATTAAAATAACTTATTAATTGAATAATGTATTGATTATATTTAATATTTAATCTACTAATTCAATATTTCATTTATTCATTTAATAAATAATTTAAGATATTTTAATTTGATATAATAAATTAATTAATCTTCTTCAAAAAAATTAATCTTCATCAAATATTGATCTTCACATTTATTTAAAATTATAATAAAATAATCTAACTATAGTGTGATATTTTTTTAATAATCTATTAAGTTTAACAAGTTAATATTAATATAATTAAAATAATTGTTCAAAAAATTATTTAAATTTAAGTAAAAATTATTTTGATCAGTACATCATTTATTTATTAAATAACGTATTAGTCAAATAGTGATTTAAAGTAATTAAATAACTTATTAAATTAATTTATTTAATTATTTAAACAGCTTATTATTCATATGTTAATTATATTTCATATTTCACAGATAATTAAATGTTACATGTATTTGTTCAATAAATAATTTAAGATGTTCTAATTTCATATAATATGAAATCATTTTTTTTTAATTTGACAAATCATAATTAAGTCTTATTTATATATAATGTGACTAAAAATAGACCTTAGGACATTTTGATAAATTGACTAAATATGATAAATCAATTCTAAATTTAATTAAGGGTTAAACATATTTTACCCCTTAAATTATTGTGCTAGTTGCATTTATCCCCCTAAACTATCCAATGTAACAAAGACCCCCCCCCCCCAAGTTTAGCAGCAATGGATGCAAAAGATGGGAAAGCAAATTTATGTGCATATTTTACTTGATATTCCAAATACACCCTTTAGCCACTTAACCCAAAAATCGTGTTTGATAGTATGTTTGCCTAAGAAATTTAGCCCAAAAAGAAAGAAAAGAGGTTCATCCTAAAATAAAGCCTGCTTCCGTTTCTTCTTCATTAATTTTCAATTTACATAAAACCATCTTCCATTGAAGAATGGGTGAAGAAACATGATCATAATCGAGCTTTCTTTGTCCGTGGTCTGAATTTTTCAAATATTTTGGGTTTTCTAACAAAAGATATTTTGAGCTTTTATATATTTAACAACAATCAGTTTTTTTCCTCTTACATAATTTAGAATAATTAATCAATAGGCTTGCTTAATTCTTTCATTTTTTTTTTATTCCAAAAACTTTAGCATTGACCATCCAATCTCCATTCCTTTCTCACAAATTTTAGTTTCTAGCCACTTCATAAATTTGCATCCATATTCTTTCTGTAATAAATTTTTCAAAATTAAATAAAAAAAAAACTATTAACACTATAAAAATTCTAAATTAAAATAAAATAATTTACTTACATCCCAATTTTGACGACTTGCAAATTTTCGTTTGGAGTCATTTGGAGTCCAAGATGTTCATATATGCATGGGTTGTTTACACACAAAATTGATTGTTGAAAAATCACTCACATAATAGGTCGATGGAGGACATGAAAAGCTAGATTTGATCGAATTTGAAGAAAAGCTACTAGACATCTTAAAACTTGAACTAAAATTATACGAAAAGTACTATATAGACAAAGAGTTGCAAACTATTGAACTTTGAGTGCAAAATGTTGAATTGTGTGAGCAAAATGTTGGAATTCTAATTAAAAATATATCACACATTAAAGCCCTTATAAGGAAAAAGGGCAATTTTGTCCTACAAAAAAAGTAATAGCTATGAAGCCATTGGAATAGCAACATGCTGCCACATCAGGAGCTGCTAATGGAAGAAAATAGTTGACTTGCACACTTTTGAAATAGGGATATTGGATAGTTTGGGGGTAAATGCGACTAGCATAGTAATTCAGGGGGATAAATTGTGTTTAACTCATTAATTAAACTAATGGGCGAAAGAGCCCAAAGGACAAGTCGAGCCCTTCAAGAGGGTAGAAAAACCCTAATAGGCCTAAGCCCATCAAGACTAGAATTTATAAATACTAAGTCCCAGAAAGAACTAGAACATAAGAAATCATTGGCCAAATTTCTTAGAATGGAAGAACTCTAAAAATGAGTATATCTCCATGCACACGTTCTTGAGAAGATGAACCGATACTCTGTGTCTTCCAGAAAGGACCCTGCTCCATTCTTAAGCAGCATCATTTTAGCACTATCTATGGAAAACTCAAAGAAAGAAAAGGGAATGCTGAGGATGCAAATAAGGTCAAGAGTTTATGAACCTGGCAAGGAAGTAATCCCAGCAATGGAGAATACACAATCACCAGCAAGAAATGCCACCTGGTTTAATGCCCGACCCTAGTTTTAACACCCAATCAATAACTGAGGAGAGACCTATGCAGCAAAATCCCCCTCCTAGAGAACCACTATTACCTAACATATAGGAAGCATAGAAAATCCTCATGGAGAGTGTTATTGCCATGCTATGGTTGAGGTAATTGACCGCCAAGACCCTTATTCCCTACAACTAAATAAGAAGGGCGCAAGGTAAGAAACCTCGCACCAGTTGAAACTTAAAATAGGAAGAGAAATGTAAAGAAGTAGGAAGGTGAAGCATGAGAAGAGACCATGAATTTAGAGAGTTACTATGGAGATCCCTTAGGGACTACCAGAATAGGAGCTCTCCTATACCTAAACATCAAAGAGGAAGCAAAAGAGGTGAATGAGTTGCAGCAAGCTAAGTATGTACAATACATTAATACTTGGATAATTGGCTTAAGCAACTTTAATCCCCAAACCCAATAGAGAGAGGAAGAGGTGCGTTGATCTCACCTATCCTTGCTCAAGGAACCCATTCTTGCTCCCATATATCGATGCTTCAATCTAACCTAGGGCACCACCACGATCATAGTTGGATATAATCCCTAATACACAATCTACACCCGCAGTAATCCTTACACAAGAATTGGGGGGGCCTTTTCCTCCCTAAAGAGACGAGTGAAGGGCTAATTCTTAGCATGGTACTGCTTTTTCTCCCTTTCCTCAGCAAGAAGATACACTCCTCACTCATAGTGGAATCCACCCTGTATGTGTTGGTAGACGTTGGAGTTCAAACACATCTTTTGACATCGCCTCTACATAGAGGAGCAAAAAGTCAACATTACCCTCCAGCAGCCACTTTCCTTTGGTGCAGCCTTTTCTCTTCAACCATCTTAGTATAGGCACTCTATTTTAGAGTGAAGATAGCCCAACTATCGAAATATGATGATTAGGGATGCAAACAAGTCGAGCTGGCTCAGCGAGCCTTAAGAGCCAAGCTCGAGCTAGCTCGACTGGAGCTCGATCTATTTTGAACTTAAGTCGAGCTGAACCAAGGTTGAGCTTTAATTCAAGTTAATCTCGAGCCATCTATATCTAAGCTCGAGGCTTGTGAGATAATACATAATTAAATATTATTTTTATTTTATTAACAAATATATATTATATTATTATTTTTTTTATTTCTTGTTTGAGCTCGAGCTCGCAATTATGTATAACTCATTTATCAATTTAAGCCTTATCAAATCAAGTCAAGTCAAACTCGAGTTTTTTGTAGAGCTGAGCTTGAGCTCAAAAATTTAAGCTCGTTGAGCTTGAGCTCGAGCTCCAAAATTTTCTCCAAACTCAAATCGGCTAAACACTATTGCATCCGTAATAATGCCATTGTAAATCCTCAAGAGCACTTAGACAACTTTTTGATAAGGATGGAGCTTTATAATTTGAGCGAAGCTATATCTTGCAAGTTATTCTATACTACCCTCATCAAGCATGCTATGATGTAGCTCAATCATATACCAATTGGATCTATCACCTAATTGGAGATATTAGCATGGTTTTCCTGTTAAAACTTCACTATCAATCGCAAACATTCCAAACTGCAGCGTAATTGTCCACTATCAAGGAAGGAGCAGTATATGAGTCAATACACATGTACACCAACCTCAATTATCAATCCCGCTAAGAATAGGTTCGAGGTACGACACCCGATGAGCAAAGAAGCATTGGAGAATCCAAGGTACCCAGGGACACAGATACTTATAAATAGCGACCCTATCGTACTTCCAAAGAAACCCTGAGTGTTAAATATTAATAAGAAGAGGAAATAAGAAGCAACAACTCCTCAAAATGCTGGCAAATATAGAGTGATAGGCCTGGGAGCCAACTCAGAGCATAAGCAAGTTGTGAATACACGACGAATTGGACAGGCAACGCCCCGATACATGCCCCTTATGACCAAAAAAATAGAGATACTGCAACTAGGTATGCTCCAAGGTTTGATTAGATACCATCCAATGGACACTAGAAGACCAAGAAAGTGTAAACCTACATGATATTGTAACTTCTATAACCTCAGTTGGCGTACTGCAAAACAATGGCAGAGCTTGAAGGATCAAATTAAAGCACTAATCCAGCAAGGATACCTCACTGAGTATGTGGATAAGCAAAAGAACTCCTCTGAAGAACAAATTTGTGGCAAAGAATAGAGAGTCCTGCAGAGCCACCAAAATAATGTTTCTGACCTACGAAAGAGCTCTGCTCCTCCTGCCAACATAAAGGAACATGCATTATTGATTTAACCTTAGAGATGCTATCGAGGATTCAGCACTGATTACTGCTATCATTGGAGACACCTATTTGCATGCTAGCCAAATTGCCTATGTTGCTGCACTTGAGAGCACTCATCGCCTCTCCTAATTGTATTTTTACTTTTAAGCATTTTTCTATTTCTCCCCTAAATTTGAATAAAGCCTATCTATTCGAGGATGACAATAGCTTCTCATTAATATCTCAATGCAAACTTTTCTATATGATATATATTATGCCTCTTCTATTACTTCGAATTATGCAAAACTTATAAGAAGTAGAAGCAACTTTAGACATAAGCCACTAAGGCTCTTTAAGGAGTGCACAAAGTATATGGTAGCCACTGAATGCAAACCCTACTACAAAGGCTTTGAGGATACGTGGTAGCTGACGTATCCCACTATTTGCCCTAGGTAGGTAAGTGGTAGTCACCCTCTAAAAAAGTCCTCTATCATCTCTCTTTAAAAATACGAGACATCCTGAAAAGTCCTCTATTGGCTCTCTTTGAGAGTATAGGGCATCTTGAAAACGTCTATTATCGGCTCCCATCCAGAGTACATAGTGCTCTTTGGAAAAATACACTATCGGCTCCCTTCGAAAAAACATGATGACCACCCAGAATACATTCCTTAAAGAATATATTTGAAGATACATGCATCATCAAGCAAAGGAAGTCAACTTTAAAGATGACAATGACTTAACACTTAGAAAATATTCCAAGGAAAATCTCTAAGTCCAACGACTCTGCACGCCAACAAGTACTTAATATGAAGCTTCGCATAATATCTATAAGTATGTTCATCCTCATCTCAACACTCAGTCTATGCTGAACTTGAACGCGAAAGCAACTATTTTTTTTCCTCAAAGAACTTCACTTTATGTGAGATGAGCTAATGAAGATGCTAAGAATAGAGCTCCATGCCACCCTAAGATAGACTTACGAGATGTCATACTTACAATCACTTTAATTTCATGAATATGTTGAAATACCCATCATGCATCGTCGCCTTAAAATTCTCTAAGCTTTAGGAAAGTCATTGAAGGCATTGCATCACCACATATTTAATAAAAAAATCACGGAAACATAAGTGACTTACAAAAAAAAGAAAGAAATTTTTTTGTTGTCCTAACGTATGCCCTAGACCCTCTATCACCGGCTACCTACATTTGTCCCAACATCTAGATGCGGCTGAGATCTTCAATAATGGGCGCCTCAGCATGATGCCCATGCTTTGGCATCGGCACCCAACCTTGGCATATTGAGCGCACACCTGAATTCGACATTCTGCATGAACACTCAGGATGCACTTTTTTCCTAACACTTATGATGATTTCATATATCTTACTCTTGAATTCTTGAAGTATGAGTATGCAATATCAATAAGTTTTACGATTAACTATGCACATGCTTGAATATAAAATAAACATAAAGAGAAAAAATTTAATTGCAATCAAATGAGAAAAATATCAAGATGCTCGACTAATACCTAGACTTCAAATGAGAACATCAATATAAGAAGAGAAAAACTCTTTAGGAATAAATCCTACTCACTACTGCTAACTTAACTATATGTTTTCATTCCCGTCGAGCCGCTTTACAGGCTCCCTTGTTGTAGCCTCCACTCCATTAACGGGGATTTTCTCAAACTCTTTAGCAGTAATGTTGATTGGGGTGGTGGGATCTAGCATCAACAAATCTACTTAGGGTATCATCGGGTCTCACATAAAATGCTACAACAAATCTAAATAATCTTCTCATAAATTGCCATTACCTTTGCTATCACCTCAAAGAACTTGCCTAAGCTCTCATACTTTTTGGCCATATCCTTATGAACTGCATTCACAAACGTTCTCTTGGTTTCACCTCTTCAGCAAATCTCGCCTTCAAACATTTATGCTCTTTCAGCAATTTAGTTGATTCTTCCTTTCTGACTTTGCTATTGAACCACTTCGGCTACCTTATCTTTACAACATTTCACTATCTCCATAGCTCTCTTTGATCGTTGAGACTTCTGTCTTACTAAGTTCCATCCCTAACTTCATGAGAAAATTTAATTTATGGAAAATGCGACTTGACGTTCCTCAAAACTATAACTTCTACAACAAAGGTATAAGATCTGACAATATGGTGGACATAGAAGTTACTTTGTGCTTGATTAATGGTTAGCCATTCAAAGAGAGATAAAGGGGGCTTGTCAAACCACAATGCTGTAAGCCCTCTTAAAGATACCTACCAAAAGATGTTCCCAGAAAAAAAATCATACCTGCACCAAGCAGAAGAACTTTTGGATCATGAAGTGTCATTTTCATAACAAGACCTTCATGGGTTGCTCGAAATGATGTAATGAGATCATACATCTCAAAGTGTCGTTGAAAAGATACCTTCATAAGCATTCTGAAAGACTCCCAGAACAATTTAATTGAGAACCTAATAGATATTAGGAGCACAAAGCTTCACTCATGAAATTTGTTTAAGTCTTCGGATGAATGTAAGACAATTAGCACAATACCTGCTAAGAAAACAATGAGTTAAGGAATTCTACCACATCTTAACTTAGATGAAAGTTGAGCCAATACAAGTTTTCACACTTGACACGATCAATAGACTGACCTCAAAAGGTCTTTTGAGTGTAAGAAGCCCCAAACAACATTTTCTAAGCCACTCGCAAGCATAAGTTCTTAAGGTATGTCTTCAACATCCTTCATGCCTTCAACATCCTCAGAGACACAAACCCAGCCCCCAAGAAATTTTTCTAAGTCCTATTTATGGAGTTGCTATTACTCAACAGCAATGTTTATATGATATTCACATGACCCTCACTACAAGAGAAAATGAGCTATATGTTCACTAGGAAAACGTCCATCAACTAATTAAGGTGAAACATCCAATGTAACTTTACACACCTCAATAGAAGTGCCTAACACAGACACCAAACCTAGCGCCCAAGGTAAACACCCAACATGGTCGCTCGGAGCAGTCATCTACCTAACCATACTACTGCTAGGCTGTTGTAGACACCTTCCATAGATGCCCAATGAATGCCCAAAAACCAGTACCCAATATTGATTCTCTTCTTGCATCTCTTCTTCTCTGAGTTAGACTTAACCTCAACAGCAAACTTGAATCAGGGTCTCCATCTCAACATTTCTACTCTTGTAATACTATGCGAAATTTTTCTAAGTCCTCAAACAACGACAACATAAAATTGTACTAAGTCTGCCCATAATGTTACATTGTCCCCTATCATAAGAATGACTAAGTACCGCATCAAGAACACTTCTACGAAGCACTCACACGCTTCCTTGTACAAGTAGGGACACATCCATCTAAGGGAGCTTGCCGTAAAACTCACATAATCATGTACTACCCTAGCATAGCACCTCATTACTAACATCGTAACAACATTTGGGATGTTTTTAAGTTATTGAATGACTACAGTACAACACCTTCTTAAGCTTCTAAGTGTTAGATACATGGAACTCACCCAAGTCTTTAGGTGAATACCATACTAAGCTTCATCACATCTCTTAACATACGCCTTCAATTCCACTCACAATGATTAAATAGGCCAATAATAATATTTATATGAATTAACTTAAGATAAATTTAAAGAATTAAACTTAAATTATATTTTTAATATAAAATTTAACAATTTCCTACCGAAAATAGAGGGCTTGATGATATGACTAAAAGTAAATCTAAGAACATTTTGGTAAATTGACTAAATATAATAAATCAACCCTAAAATTAATTAGCTAAATAACTAGGCTAAAGAGCCCAAAGGACAAATCAAGCCTGTCAAGAAGATAGAAAAACCCTAATAGGCCTAAGCCAATCAAAACTAAAATCTATAAATACTAAGCCCCAAAAAGAAACGAGCACAATAGATCATTGGCCAAATTTCTCAGAGTGGAAGAACTCTCGAGAAGAGTAAATCTCTCTATCCACATTGTTGAAAAGACAAATTAACACTATGTTGTCTCCTGAAAAGCAATTTTTAAAAAAGGGGAACCTGACTGGGCGGTTGGACAAATTAGACCGTCGATTGCCCTATGAACCAATCCTATTTTGAGTAAAAAATGGTAGACAAAAAAATCATTTTATTTTATCAAAATCGTCTAAACAGGTGGTTAGACCATCTGAACTATCGTACCATTTACGATTTATTAAAACCAGAGTGATTCATTATTTTCTTTTCTCCCCTTCAATTTTTAGCATATTTAACACTTTATTTATTTATTTTTCCTAATGTGTAAACCTTCAAAGCCCTAAGGTAAATTTTTTTAAGCTAAAATCCTAAAAAAAACTCAAATAAATCTATAAAATAAAAGCCTTAAATCAATTTTAACATTCTAATCTTTAAATCTTACTAGATTTAGAAGATAGAAGCCCTTAGTCCCTTACCTAACCCATGTGCTCTTGGCTATCTCTTCCAAAAACTTCTAATTTATGGAGTTGAATAATATAATTTAGGCACTTTTTATTTATGTTTGGTATTTGTTAACTTTTAAGTAATATAAAAATATACAATATATATCACTTAATTATGATGTCACGGTTCAATTGTAGTTCAATTACGACCCAACCTACAGTTGAACTAATGAATCGTGAATCGGTAAATTTTGTTGTTCAATGAACGATTCCATTTTCAAACACTGCAGAAAAGTGTTGGAATAGTGCCCAACAAGCCAATTAGATTCTATTGTAAACTATTTTACTTGTAATACAATCTTGATTGAATGATGTTAATAATATGACCATCTTCATCTTAGGCTTACATTTACTTCACTAGCATTTGGTTAAAGCCCTTAGATCATACAAGACTACGAGACTTGGTCACGTACTGGGTGGTGATCATGGAATAAGTCTTACATGATCGTGATCTTAAATCTTACAAGTTATAGGATTTTTAGAGATAGGGAATCTAAGATCCGGATAGACTTGCACTAACAATGCAGAGATCCAAGGAGTTGGATATGGCTCCATTTCATGGGCAATCCCATATGAGATATGGATGCATGTTAATGGGTGCTTATTAGGGAACAAGGCACTGAAGACCCACTCGGAGAATCCCTAGATAGCCAGAGCAAGTTCTTCCACTTATGCTAGGGCATATAGTTATTCCTTTGACCTGAGGATCCATGGTAATCTTGTGTTTAGGTCCTCATGCTTTGACTTCTCCGTAGTCACTTGACGAACCGTTCGACTGGTGATCTAGCATGAACTACTTAGACATAAACGTTTGTGAAATTCAAGATGGAATCCAACTCCTTATTTTTGTGAAGAACGAGTGCATCTCCTATATATTCTATAAAGATCAATTCCAAGAAATTATTGTGCAAAATAGTATGACAATTTGGAAAAAGAGTTTTTCCAAAGATGATGTCATAAAGTGGAATTGAACGTTGGGAATAGAGACATAGTATCTAGGCTATTAAGGAGCCAACAAATATCTTACCCTATGCCATTTTTGGGAAATAGGAGACGGAATGACTGTATTTACATGGTACGCGTAGAGCTATGATGGTTCTCCAAAAGCATTCATTTCAGCCAATTAGTTGGGCTCCATGGGCTTGAGGTTGGATATCGACCATGGAGATTGGGTTCTCTTCAAATAATGAAAGATTAATTGAATTGAGTCGATTAGTTTAAAGGAGTTTAACTAAAATGAATATACAATATTCAAAAGTCACAAGGAGTCGTGAGCCTATGTCTAATGAATTGTAGAACTTATCGGATCACACATAAAAGACAATTACATTTCCTAAGTAATGGAGGAACTTTCAAGTATTAGAAAATTGTCTCCATGGAGATCGATTTTTGGGTGATAGAAATTGAGGTCAATTTTGGTTTTATTTTAAGCGTTAAATTAATCAACTAATTTAAGGAGTTAAATTAAACCAATAATTAAAGATTTAATTATTTGGTGACATGTGACCATCAATTGGTCAAGTTAACTTAAATAGTTAAGTTAACAAAATCAAGCTTAAGGAGTTAAGCTAGTTGACTTAGGAGTTAAGTCAAGAATTAATTAATTAAATTAAATTATTTAATTTCATTAATGAGGAGAATATTCTTTGGAGGGAAAATTAAAATGATATAATCATTTTAGTGTGGCATTTAATTAATTTGAAATTGGATTTCAAATGTAATTGAAATGCATATAAATTCAAATTAAATTTGAATTTGCCAACTAAACATTCGAGGCATGCATGTCGGCAGTCCCCCCTTCTTGAGGAAAATGTGATGCCACGTTGGCATCACACCATCCTCACTATATATATAGATATAGAGTGGGGGGCAGCAATCTAGCATTCCAGCAAGTGAAGAAGTAGATTCTCACTTTTCCCTTCATTTTCAAGGTGTTAATTCATATGTTGAAGATCACCTTTCTCTTCTTCTCCCAACCCAAAAATTAGTCATCTCTCGCTCAACGCTCCTTTCTTTCTCCAGCTACAAGTGAGGAGTAGTAGGTTTTGGATTGGTGTGTGGATCATTTCGATGGAAGCAAAACAAATGGTTTGCTAAGCCTTTGGAGATCCACCTGCAAGACCAGTTTCTTGTCGATTTTATTCCAAGATATCTAGAAGGATTTTCGAGCTAAAATTTGTTCTAGAAGCTTCCTCAAAGAGTTGGGCATCTACTGAAATTTTTTCAGTATTTTTGGAGTGTTTTGAATTGCTCAAAAATTGCTTGCTTCTAGCTGTGCCACTGTGCGGCAGATT
This sequence comes from Jacaranda mimosifolia, assembly GCA_018894105.1. Lineage (NCBI taxonomy): Eukaryota > Viridiplantae > Streptophyta > Magnoliopsida > Lamiales > Bignoniaceae > Jacaranda > Jacaranda mimosifolia. Next base: position 655,932 of record CM032131.1, on the reverse strand, counting down.
CTGTTTGAAGAAGGAGCTCTTCAATCTACCTTTGGATTTTGCTTTTAAGGTAACTCTCCAACCAAGTATAAATCCTAAACATGTTTAGATCATTAGTTGCTTGTAAGCACTAGTTTATTTAAACTTTTGAAGTTTTATTATTGGATCATAGTACCTTACTTGCTTTCAAAAAGGACCTTACTCCATTTTCCAGCAACATTAATATGTAAATCATTAAATAAATTATTTTATTTAAACAAATAATTAAGCTTTATTTATACATTAATCATAAATAATAAATAGTTGAATAATTACAATTTAATTAATATACATTTTAATTAATAAACAGTAATTATATTATCATTAATGTACAGTAATTAATTTTTTTATATAAGTCGATACTAATAATAAAATAATTATGTTTGAATAAAGATATAATTATGATTTCATAAATTATTAATATCTACTAATAAATATTTTCTTCCAATTAATACATCATTTGCTAATGTTAAATTTGTAAAAAATATAAATTTTAGAATAGATCACGAATTAAATTAATTGTACATTATTTTATTGTAATCATATATCAATCATTACATATATATACACACACCAATCATCCAACTATAAGAGATCGTTTGCTTGGTATGTTTGAATTAGGTATGATACGTATGAGTAGGACAAATAGTTGGTTATTGTGTATCATATCTAATGATTGTTTGCATATTTTAAATAACTTAATATACAACTTGGATTGTTTCTTTGGCGTAATTATCACATTTGACAAACTACAATATCACATTTGACAAACTACAATTTATTTCCAATTTAGGTTGTAAAACATATAACACCTCAAAGCCTTAATGCATAAGTCAAGTTTGGTCTTAAATGCATACTGGGTTCTAACTGTATCAAGGGCTTCTAAAAATGAATTAAACATTGAAATTGAGTTGGATTATTTATCTATCATGCAATATCAAAGCAACAAATGAGCTCTAATTATATTAGATAAAAAAATTAATTTTACCTACAAATTCAATAAAAAAGTAACGCATTTGACATCAACTATAAAATTTATCTCTCACAACACATTATCAAACAAACAACTTTATTCTAAAACCATTTTTCTTGTTTTCCCAAAATAAAAACAAATTACACATTCTCTAATATTTCCCTCAATAATTCATTCTCCAAAAATATTTTTCAGAAAATAACCAAAACTTAACCAAACAGAATAATTAATGTAACATCTATAATAAATTTCTCTTCCAAAATATTATGAAACAAACAACTTCATTCTCAAACAAAATTTCTTATTTTTCCAAAATAAAAACAAACCATTTGCATATTCTTTAAATATATCCCTCAAAAATTTATTCTCCTAAAATATTTTTCAGAAAATGGCCAAAAATAACCAAATAGAAAAACAGGCCTGTGTCTTGGAGTTGGTTCGTGGTTGGTACTTGGACCGAGGGACAATCTATTGGACCAAATTGAGAGATCTGAGAAAGACGGAGGACCAATTGTGGTAAACTGGGCAGAAACGCTTGAAGAAAAGAACATTTCATAAATTATTGTTTTCAATCAACCTGAAACTGAAAATAGTGCCAAAGATAGAGGGTTTCGATTCTTTCGAATCAGCTACTGTGAGCAAAGTTCGGATTTGTATCAGCTAATCAGCACCAATTTCACCACCGCCATGGTAATTTATTAATCTGAACTCTGATTTTCTAATTTCTATATTCATTTTAATTAATATTTCCTATGTTTGAAACCCTCGACGGCCACTATTCTGATCGCTTGTTCTGGTCGATGAGATTCACACACCAATTTCCTCTTAACCTGTTTTTGTTATCTGTTTGCGCTTGTCAGCGTCGATTCATACTTATATAGATCCATTTGAACTGGTTGCACCCTTGCCATAGTTGCCTTACTTCCCAAATTGGTTCAGTTCCGCACGCTCTTTCTGTCTGCATCTGCTCTGTTACTGATTGAGCTGGCTTTAAAAGATTTTGCTATGCCTTTACATTAATGTGAAATCAGATAGTGTCCCTTTAACTTTGCTTCAGTTAGTTCACGAAAAGAAATAAGGAATTGAAAGGAATGATAACCTTTTCAGTGTTGCATTGACTAGTCCTGAACAACACTAGCCTCCAACCATGGAATATGCCAGCTAAAATTTGGTATAATTAGGATAATGCTGCAATCTGTTAATGTTGGTAAGAAATTTCAGCTGGAGTATGTCATCACTTATGCGAGCAGGCATCTAGCTAGGTGCATGTGAGACCTGACAGGTTTTGCTGTTTTGAACTAGTACATCTTTTTTACTAAATCTCCGATACTGGTTCTATAGTTACTCTTCCACTTGGTTCATTTGTCAGTGGAATCCTCATACCTAAGAACATCCAAATTTTGTGGTTATTTTCCTCTTATATAGGGTTACTGTTTTTAACTGTAAATCTAATTGTAAGATGGTGGGCCTTATTCCTTTCCCCTACACTTGAAAAGTGACTAAAGCCTCTTGTTTTGTTTTAGATTCACTTTGTTCTTCTCATAAGCAGACAAGGCAAAGTGAGGTTGACAAAATGGTATTCACCTTATTCTCAAAAGGAAAGAACAAAGGTATTGCTTTTCTCTAACTTTATTTAAGATTTGAGGAAGATGTCCATTCTATTGATCAACCATTTATATCTCTGGCTACCTTTGTGTTATGCTTTGTCTCTTCCTTGTGGGTTGCTCTTGAATTATCATGTGTTCACCATTGATGCACACTTGGGAAAGGTTATCCGGGAGTTAAGTGGTATGATTCTCACTCGAGGCCCCAAGCTGTGCAATTTTGTGGAGTGGAGAGGACACAAAGTTGTTTACAAAAGGTGATATGCTTTTTATATTTAATATAAACCTTGCAACATAATTGTTTTTGCCGCATAAAATTCCTATTCTTGCTCGTTCTGCAGTAGCATTGTGGTTAATCTTTTGCTTCTTGTTGAATATTCTGCAGGTATGCCAGCCTTTATTTCTGCATGTGTATTGACCAAGATGACAACGAGTTGGAGATCCTAGAAATCATCCACCACTATGTTGAGATACTAGACCGCTACTTTGGAAGTGTGAGTCCTAAGATAAACTGAAGCAAATTTTACTGGAATTTGCAATTACTTTACTTCCAAATCTCTTGTTGAACTATAATTTTTTTTTCCTTTTTAGGTTTGTGAACTGGATTTGATCTTTAATTTCCACAAGGTATTTTTTTTTTTTTTTTTTTTTTTTTTTTTGCCTCAATTGTTTTTTAAATCTTTGTAGAGTTTACATAGTTGTTTGCTGGTTTACAGTACTCAAACAGTATTTATATCTGTACCTAGACAAGCTTAATTTGAGCCAACTGGATGGGTGGAACTTTGTTGATAACTCCTTCAGGTGTTACTGTGTTAGGTTATTAACTGAATATTGTGATTGCCTGCCGTTCTTGGCAGACTAAGATAATATATGAATTGTTCATTTTTTGCAGTATTGCTTCCATAGCCTTCTCACATCAGGAAGTCCACCAAATAGACCTCTATATTGTCCTTTATTTCATAATTGCTGCAATAAAAGCCACATCAATATGCTTCTGTCTTGCTGCCTAGCAGATCTCCCTGTATTTATTTATTAATGAGGCTAGTTTATAAGTGCTATTGTTGCACTAAAACAACTTGGTGCGTTCATAAATTGTGCTTATCAATTTCACATTTATTTATTGTGTTTGTATTATTTTATGCGATATGGTTATATAGGTTCCCTAGTGTCTTATGTGTTAAGTGAGGATTGAGGTGGGAATTGCTTTTTCCTATCTCATCATTCTATGAAGCATAAGAAATTTTAATTTGGAACTTATTTTAGAAATTTTAGATTTACAGGCTGTTTGGTTTTATTTCCCAAACTCATTTCCATTTTGAGCTATTTCTAAAAATGGAAAGGTAGTTATAATTTTGAATGGAAATGAAAATGTATTTGGAAGAATTGTTGGAAAGTAATGATTATGGTCGGTACGGGGTTGAAAAGATAGTTTGTTTATATTTTTTTTTACATTTAAAAAATTTATTTTTTAAAAATATATGTATATTTTATTAATTTTAAAATCATAGTGAGTACTTTATGTCAAATCAAATTTGAATTTGATTAATGTGATAATATGAAGATAGGGTAGGTTTAGAAAGAATTTGAAAATAAAAATGGGAATACTTTGAGTGGAAATAGAGAGAAAGTGATAATTTTTATTTTTTTATTTTCGAGTGGAAATGGAAATGGGTGTTGGAATAAACCAAACAGCCACTTAGGTTTTTAATATAGTTCCAATAAAACTCAGTTCGAGTCCTATGAATGAAGATTAGGACTTCTATATTGCAATTGTGACTGTCATGAATTTTCTACCTGAATATGCACACGTTACAATTGAAAAGTTGGGAAAAAAGCAATGCATATTAAGATATTCCATGAGTGTTTCCCCATGGCCAGCTAATTGGATATCATTGAGGGATATAAAATTTATGCTGAAGCACTAGTACAGCATTGGCAGCTTTGCTATATTAATTTTTTTATTGCTCGAATTGCCTAGGACATTGTTTAAATACTAGGTATGGTTCAATGTGACTCAGTTGAGCCAACTTGCATTGAACATATACAAATTTATGTTTGTAGCAAAAACATATATATGCATGATCAGAGTTTTGACTTGAGTACTCTATCAAAACTCTCCCCTAGTTGCCGATTATACTCAACCAATTTTTACTGGGATTCAAATTAGGTGTTTTCGAAACTTGCTCTGATAAACATACCTTTATGGAAAACGTCATAGTATTTATTGGGGAAGGTAAAATTAAAATTTCTCGTTCCTTCCTTTATTGTTCTCAGGCATTTTATGCTGCATTACAAGGGAAGGTTTTCTGGGAAGGAAAAAGTTTCACATCCTATTTTGGTTGTCAGATGTGCCTGGAATTCTAGGAAACCTGAATTTGTATTTGACAGTATTTGATTTTTCTTTTCTTTTTTAGTTTGTGCTTTTCCACTTTAAGAAGTATTTGTGGTGTTGTTCAATAGCGTAGTTACATTGTTGTTTCCATATATTTATGGCTGCTCATTAACTAAGCAAGCATGAGAACCCAGTTTCAGATTAACAGATGTTTATTCTGACTCCATTTGTGTGCTTAGTTGAGCCCAGTTTGTGGCCGTTGTTTCTCTATTTTAAATCTGTCTGGCAAATTTAAATGGCAGGCTTACTATATATTAGACGAAATTCTAATAGCTGGTGAACTTCAAGAGTCGAGCAAGAAAACTGTTGCACGTCTAATAGCTGCGCAGGTATGTAAATCACAGATTTGTAATGCATCATTATTAAATAATTTTGTACCTGAATTATCTTCCTATTTGCTTTTAGGATTCTCTGGTGGAGCAAGCCAAGGAGCAAGCAAGTTCTATAAGCAATATGATTGCTCAGGCAACAAAATGAGAATGTCATATAACGCTTGGTTTTGTGTGCCCAGCCTATTTAGTATTTTGATTTGTTTTTGCCACCAAATATAAGTAAAGTTGACCTAGTTATCTTTCTGTTTTCTTATTACCTGCTGTCATGGCTGATATGATGTAATAACTTTCCTCAAGTTTATAACTTGGTTATCAAATCAAATTTTTTTAATTCATAATACTGCACAGCTAAATAACTCTTTTTGTGTCATGTTATAACCTAGTTTGGAACTTGAGATGCCTAATTTCCGCTTGTGGATGGTACATATTGCACTGTGTTGTTTCTATGCCAGTACCTAGGCTTGGAATAGGTTCAGGATATGTATTAAAAATTGAATAGAAAATTACAAGACGATAGAATTTGAGCAATATCAAAACGAGGTACTTGCCATATTTCAAAATTTAGTACTAATTCTTCTAATCTCCCCTAAAAAGGAGGGAAATACATCAAATTAAGAAAAACGAAGGCCAATTTGCAGGTGGACAAGCAATTTACAAGACGTGCGTGGGAGTTAACATTTTTGCAAAATGGACCTCCAAAATGATCAAGGATCCAAGCCAACTTGCTGCAAAATTTTTGGACCTCTCAATTCTGTATGAGTTCAGTATCGATCCCCATTCCTTCAAAACGTGCATTAAATTGAAGGGTTAATTGCAGCAGTGCATTTCAGCACATAACATAGACGCCTAGATTGGTGCAGGGATCAAGCCCCAATTCAAGCAATTTGCTGCAAAAAACTCTGAGCAGCAAATTTTAGCACAGCACAATGGAATATACATCCAAATACAATCATCATTCATCAGCGGCAAAGTTTCAATTGCTGCAAGTTATGGGAGCAGTTTTACAAATGCAAAAGAGGATCAAAAACTAGAATTTCCCAGCCAATGAAGTATGAAAGGTGCAGGCAAAAGCAACAAAATCCAAGCTGCCAACAGAAACTAATGAGCAAATATTCCCAAGGTCATGCTGAATAATAATGAGCCACCAGGCCAGCCAACATAATTCTAAACCAAGATTTATCCAGCAGAAACCAGCAAAAAGACGCAACAAAACGATAAACTACAAAATCCAACAAAAAAGAAGGAAACCTATCATTTGAGCAGCAGATTAGGGGTGAAATGGATATTAAACAGATCAGATACACTGTTTCCATATTCGTATCTGATATGGGATGGCCCAAGTTTCTAGGCCCAAACCAAGTCGGCTCAGTCAGGTGCCCAGGGCCCATAAACTTAATTGACCTCGCTCTACCAGGCCAGCCCAAACACACGCCGCCAGGCCCAGCCAAACGCCCAAGGCCCATTGAACTCTTCAACCTCAGCCGACCATATCAAATCGAGTCGGAGGTCGAGATCAGTACAATACCCTGCCACCGCATTAAATGTTCTGACGGACACCACGCCTCAGCATTAATGGCGCATGCCATCCCCCCTCACCGCCTGACACAGCAGAGCTGCTACAGTGTACTATCTTGTCCTTAAAACCTGGAATGACAATCAGCTGGAAATATTCAAACGAAGGAAATGACTAATTACCCTTGGCGCAAGGCTAGGGGCCCCCGGGGGTACCGGGGGGCTTCCCAAACATTTCCTCGAGTGGAGGAGGATATAAATACCCTCAATCCAACTTTCTAAAGGTACGCACTCATATACACCTAAAAGCCCTCCATCCACTGCTCGAATCTTGAGGTCGATTTCTACTGACTTGAGGGTTGGAGGGCCTAAGCCGAGGGCTTCTCGGCTAGCCTAACGTTTACTGTGATTGTAGGATTCTTCCCTAATCAAGCAGGAACCCAAACTTCTCAGGGCGAGTTCCCCCTATATCCAAACCCGGATACCTATCCAACGGATTGAACCCTCATCAGTATCCGTTTAACTTCTCAAATATTCAGATGCGGATACGGATTTGACGGATATTTAAAAATGATATCCAAATTCGTATCCGTCGGATATCGATCGGATTCGGATATATACGTATTCGATTATAATTATTCAGATGCATTCATATTTTATTAAACTTATCCGTATTTGAATTATTATTTTATATTTATATTTGATAATAATTGTTTAGATATCCATTTACGAATATCTAAATACGTGAATCTATGAACCTATAACAAATACGTATTTTAATTAATAGAATGAACTATATAATTTTATTAAAACGAAAGCAATCAAACAAAGAGCATAATTTTTAATTAATAATTGACTTTATAATTGATTATTAGTACTTAAATAATAATAATAATAATAATAATAATAATAATAATAATAATAATAATAATAATAATAATAATAATAATAATAATAATAATTGATGAGGGTTCGATTCGTCAAATATAGGTCCAACTACGGATTTGGATGAGACTCGACCTAGATGGTCGGGATCCTTCTTTAGGTGGGATGAATCCTGCAATCATAGCAAACATTAGGCTAGCCGAGGAGCTCTCGGCTTAGGCCCTCGACGCTCAAGTCAGAAATATCGAGCAGCGGAGTAAGGGTTTTGAATGTATGTGAGTGCGTATCTCTAGAAGGCTGGAGTAAGGGTATTTATATCCTTCTTCCTTCGAGAAAATGTCTGGGATGCCCCTGGTACACCCAGGGGCAATTAGTCATTTCCCTGACTTGTATATCTCCAGCTAATTGCCCTTCCAGGTTTCAAGGACATGATAGTACATTGTAGCGGCGCCTGCTATGTCAAGTGGTGAGGGGATGGCATGTGCCATTAATGCGGAGGCGTGACGCCCGTCAGTGCATTTAATGCGGTGGCCGAGTACTGTACTGTCTCGACCTCCCAATGGTTAAGTGAGGTCGACGAAGCATATGAGCCTCGGGTGCCTGCCTGGGCCTGGTACTGCATCTCTGGGCTAACTTGGTTTGGGCCTAGGCACTTGGTCCATCCCATATCATGAGTCCCCTCACTTCACAAGGCTGAACGAGGATTCGACGAGAAGCGTTGAGAAGTAGTGAAATCAGTATTGATGATAATCGACCAGGGTTTTTGAAAATTGACCAGGGTTTGGCACATTTATTGAGCGGTTACATTGTGGTGCGTGGGGCGGCGTGACGATTACAAACATTATTGCAGACGCTTGGTTTGCCACGCTTCTTCCTCTATAAATACCCTCTGTAAAACTAGGCCATTTTTACTTTTACCGCATTAGCTTCTGGTCGAGCGCTTGTCCAAACGCCCTTGCTTTCAAGACTTCCTGACCTTAGTTCTTCTTTTCAGTAAGTGTTCCTTCGCTTCTACTTCATGTCGTTTAGCTTTTCTTTGAAAATCATGCTGGGTTTATACAGTTTTGAGGGTAGTTAGGGGGGATAGTGAGGCCACCCAGTCTGATAGACGTAGGTATGCTACTGGGTTGTCGAGTGAGTCGTTGGGCGACGATTCCAGTTCCAGCAGCTCGAGCTCTAGCAGCCCGAGCAGCAATCGTGGGGGGGAAGAAGCTGGGCTGAGCCAGATTCCCCCATCGCGAGGTCGACTGTTCACCCGAAGCTATTATAGTGAGATCGTATCCACAATTAATCCTGGGGACTTGAGACGTCTTAGAAAGCTGTACCATATCCCTTATGAATATCAACTTCTAACCCCTGGACCATCTGGTCGAATGCATCGCGCTCCTGCAGGCTGTATAACAGTTTTCAAGGACATGTTTAGATGTGGTCTTAGGTTCTCCCTGAGTGATAGTATAGTTAATCTGCTCAGGGGTCTTCAAGTATGCATAACACAACTTCTTCCCAACTGCTTTTCTACCATTTGTAGTTTTATAGTTTTGATGCTCTTGTTTAATCAGCTTGCCAGTTTTGAAAATTTTTCCAATCTTTTTCACCTTCCTATGTCCCGCAAGTCTGGTAGCGCCAACGACTCGGGCTTCTACTACCTGACTGCTCAACCACGTTGTAAATTCCTCGTAGCCCCTTCTTCTTCGTATGGGCAAGAGTGGAAAAAATGGTATCTGTTCGTTCGGGTGGCTGGAGGGTTCAATATTCCTCAGGGCTGGTAGAGGGGGCATGTCGACGTGCCGAGGAATCTCACTCTGACCTGGCCGAACACTTTTGTGCGGGACCTGATCGAGTTTGGCCCATTGGAAGCCTCCGTTTTAATTGAGGAGAGGCACTTAATATTGGCTGGACTGCTACCGGCCCCATTAGATTTGCCTGCGCATTATCAAATAGGTAGAGAGTGTGTATGTTTTGATTTGTTACTTTTATGGCATGCATCATTCTTTGTTCTTGACCATTGTTAATTTGATGTTTGGCAGATCGCGTAGATATAATGAACAGGTCGAGAGCAGAAGCACTGGCTCGGGCAGAAAAGAATTAGCAGCGGCGACAGGGGACAGCAGCTCGTCGAGCAGCTGTTGCAGCCAATGAGCCACGTCGAGTGGCCGCAATGCCTATTCCTTCACTCGGTTGTCCACTGGCGATCGTAAGTGATAGCCCCGCAGGTCGGGGTAAGAGGGCCATGGTCGAGCAGGGAGGTCCTGCTCCTAAGAAGGTTGCTACCGGGAAGGGCAAGGGAAAAGTAGCTGGGTCGGGGCCGCTGACTGGTAACGACCTCTTCAGGGATCGAGGGGACGATGTGCTGTTCACCTTATCAAAATTCCCCTCTCCTCGATTTGGGGCAGAGCCCAGCCCCGTCGTGCATAATTATTTGTGCATGGACACTACAGGGCCGATCGGGGCCGCCCCCCTAAAGGTGCTACTGACGGGTCAGTTCTTAGTTGACCAGAAAAGGATTATAGGGCTGAGCCAGGTTGTGGCCCTTCGAGAGTTTACTTACTACGCCAACATGGTAGGGTTTTCTATCTTTTATTCCTATACGTTTACACTTTGCTCGAGCAGATGATAACTTTTATGTTTCAAGTTGGGCAACTGGGCTACAATTTCTATCGACGATCCGAGCTGGCCCTAGCTGATCGGGAGCAGCTCGAGGCTAGAGGGGATGCTGAAACTTTGAAAGCTCAGCTCGAGTCTTCTCAAATGCAGGTCGACGAGCTGGAAAAATAGGTCGGCCATCTGACTAAGGACCTGGAGCAGAAGGATGAGCAAGTGATCCTGGGTGTTAAGGAGAGGACCAAGATGGATGACATGGTCAAAAAAATGTAGTTGGATGTACAGGTGGCCTATGACTCCGGTCGATCAGCGGGCCGGAATGCATGTCTGGCGGAGGCGTGGGCTGAGTTCAACCGGATACTGCCGCAAGTGCGTCGGGAGGCCGTGCAACAATTCATGTTAAGTTTTGCCTTCCAGGATGCCAGTGTTGTTCTCGCCCTGGATAACTCCCGAAACTCCTTCGAAAAAGCTCTTAAACAGTTGCAGTTCCTGGGTTGCAGCGTTCGGGCTGAAGACCGATCGCGCATGAGCCACTTATTCCATGAACAGCTGCGGCCTTACCCTGAAGAAGAGGGCGATGCAGAGGAGCCGGTCGTCGAGGCTGGTGGGGTGGAAGGCGCGCCGGAGGCCGAACTCACTGAGGAAGAGCGAAGGCAGGCCCAGGTCGACAGAAAATGAAAAGCGGCCACCAGGGAGTTCGAGTTTGCCGGCTACCTCGCCTTCGAGGTATCAGAAGGGACAGCTAATGCCGTCGCTTATTTCCCCATTTCTGAGCAGCAATTCTTACAAGACGCTGTCGGCCCCTCTCGACCAGCAACTGCCGCGGTCCCCGTTTCGATAGCTTTACTCGAGCCCACGCTATACCCTACTCCTGCTCCTGCTGCTGAAGAGTCTGGCCCTGATGTTGAAGAGGTCGGCAGCTCTAGTTAGGCCTGATTCTGTATTGTTGTTACTTGCTTCTGTTTTTATTTGCTGATGAGATGTATATGCCTCGACGAGGCTTTTAAACGATTGTGGAATTCATGCCTCGATGAGGCTTTTGCAACTGATGAATGGTTATTGCTTTTTTTCATTACTCCAAGTTCGATGATGATTATTCTTGCTTTGGTTATAAATCACTTTCGTTGATGTGTACGTGTCTTACAAAGCTTTAACTGGAGTGTTTACTATTCTGCATATTGGAATTTTTTGGTGAATGCTCTCGAGTGTGGCAAGTAACTTTCATTCATGTTCTTCGTCGAACGAAGGCTGTGCTTTGCCAAATTCATTCTTACCTTTTGTCGAGGAAATTATAATTAATTCGCTAGCACAATAGCGAGTCTTTAGGTTTTGAATGATCTTAACGATTGTGGAGTCGGTTTATAACTGTTGTAATTGTAATTAACAATTGTAATTAACTCAGCGCATAGGCCTCGACTTCGCGACGTAAAGTCTGTTTTGTCGACTATGGGGTCGACTACTTGGTCTCAGTGCATAGGCCTCGACTTGGCGGCGTAAAGCTTGTTTGGTCGACTACGGGGTCGATTGCTTAGTCTCGGTGCATAAGCCTTGACTTGGCGGCATAAAGCCTGTTTGGTCGACTATGTGAGAAAGATTCACCCTGTTACATGCAGCTCGAATGTGCAATAATTTTATTTCGGCGGGGAGATACAAAGGTTGCCAATAGGCTTTTACAAAAAAAAATTTCTCAAGTTTACTGCATTCCATGGTCAGGGTAGCTCACGGCCTGATGCATCGGCCAGTCGATAGGCGTTGTTTTTTGATACTTTAACCACTAAATACGGTCCCTCCCACTTTGGGTCAAGTTTTACTACGTTCTTAGACACTTCCACTTTCTTGAAAACGAGGTCGCCAACTTTGAAGCTCCGGGGTCCCACTGTTTTGTTATAGCGCTCCGCCATCTTAGAGCGATATCGCTGTATTATGTTGTAAGCTGCATGGCGCTGTTCATCGATAGCGACTAGATCTAAATTCCTCTCTGATACATTTGTTATCGAGTTATAGTGGATCACCCTCACTGTGTGTTGGATCAATTCTGACAGAATTATTGCCTCGAATCCGTAGACTAAGCTGTGCGGGCTGTGGCCCGTGGCTGTTCAAGGTGTCGTTCTATAAGCCCAAAGCACACCTAGGAGGTCGTCTGCCCAACTGGCTCCCATCCCTGCTATTCGACTCTTGAGGTGGTCGATGACAGTTCTATTGGTGACCTCAGTTTATCCATTAGCCTGTGGGTTTCCCACCGAAGTGAAGTGTTGGGTGATCCCCAAGGTCTCGCACCACTTCCTCGTGTTTTTGCTTTGAAATTGGGTGCCGTTATCCGAGACTAAGACCTTAGGTAATCTAAATCGATATATTATATTCTTCCAAATGAAACTTTTGATGGCCGCGTCGGTAATCTTCGGGACTGCCTCGGCTTCCACCCATTTGGTAAAGTACTCGATGGCCACTATGATGAACTTATGCTAGCCTGAAGTCTTCGGAAGCGACCCCACTATGTCGATCCCCTACTAGTCGAATGGCCAGGTGATGTGAACGTTGATCATCGGTGCGGCCGGCTGGTGCTGAATGTTCCAGTGGATCTGGCATGATGGGCATTTTCTAGCAAAGTCGATGGAGTCTTGCAGCAACGTCGGCCAGAAATACCCATAACGGACGACCTTGTGTGCCAGGGATCGGCCGCCCGAGTGGTTGCCGCAGATGCCGGCATGTATCTCTTGCAATACCCTATTTACTTTATCGGGTTCTAGACATCTCAGTAGAGGTCCTGCTATCGACCTCCGATACAGCTGGCCATGCTCGTCTAGCGCATACTTGGCTGCTAACCCCCTAAGTCTGCGGGCCTCCTTGTCATCGTTAGGTAAAGTACCTCAACTTAGGTAAAGTTTGATTGGCTCCTACCAAGAGAGGGCTGTTTCCTCAACGCATCCGACGAGGTGCTGATCGATGGCGATAACACAGGGCTTGTCGGCCACCAAAAATGTTATTATTCTTTCTCTGGTACCCTTCGTCGAGCTAGCTAGCTTCGAGAGCGCGTCTGCTCGTTCATTCTCTGATCAGGGGACTTGGCTCAACGTAAAACTCCTAAACATGTGTTTCAATTAGTTCACTTCTGCCAAATATTGTGCCATTTTGTGCTCCTTCACCTCAAAGTTTCCTTCGACCTGTTCTGCAACCAGCTGGGAGTCAGTGAATGCTGCAAGCTGCTCGACGCCGTGAGTGGTAGCCATATGCATCCCTGCAATGAGAGCCTCATATTCCGCTTTGTTGTCGGTAATTGGGAAGTCGAGTTTCACCGCGAAATCATACTCCTCGGCAAGTGGGGATCGAAAGGATATACCTATCCCGCCTCCTAATGAGGTTGCGGACCCTCGACGTGCAAGGTCCACATGGAGGTGTTTTCAATATTTTGCATCGGTAAGTCGTGCCGTTCGATGATGAAGTCGGCCAGTACCTGTGCCTTAATGGCAGTCCGCGGTTGGAATGTGATGTTGTATTCCCCAAGCTCAATGGCCCATTTGGTGAGTCGACCCGAAGTGTCTGGTTTTGACAACACCTATTTTAGCCGCTGATTTGTCAATACCAAGGTTGTGTGGGATTGAAAGTAAGGTCGTAGCTTCCTGGCCAACGTGACAAGGGCTAGAGCAAACTTCTCAATCTCCAAATAATTGTGCCCAGGCCCCTGCAGAGCCTTGCTGCAATAATATACCGGATGGGGGGTTCCTCCTCTTGTCAACGTCAACACCAAACTGATCGAGGCGGAGGATACTGCTAAGTACAGCTGTAGCACTTCTCCTAGTTCGGGTTTGGCGAGCATAGGTGGCGAAGCTAGGTATTGCTTAAGTTCTACCAAAGCTCACTGTTGATCCCATTGGAATCCAGACTTTTTTGCGTTTCTGAGGATTTTGATGAAAGGTGGGCTTTTGTCAGCCAGTTGGGCTATGAATCTACCCAGGGCTATAACTCTTCCGACCAGATGTTGGACTTCACGAACTGTGCGAGGTGGAGTGATGTCTAGAATTGCTTGGATCTTCTGCAAGTTGGCCTCGATCCCCCTCGACTGACCATATAACCGAGGAATTTGCCCATTCGAACACCAAAGGTGCACTTGCTAGGGTTGAGCTTTATGCCAAAAGCTCTCAATATAGTAAAGGTGTGGTTGAGGTCGACCAGATGGTCCTCGACCTTTTCAATTTTTACAATCATATCGTCCACATAAACTTCCATCAACTTCCCGATTTTATTTTTGAACATGAAATCTCCCCAGACCATACAAGGGCGCGTCGAGCCCACACGAAGGGTTTAGTTAAGATATGCCAGATTCCTGACAAATCTCTAGTACGTCGCCCCTGTATTTTTAAGTCCAAAGGGCATAACTAGAAAGCAATATACTCCGTTAAGGACGACGAAAGAGGTTTTGTCCTTGTCTTCGGGTTCTATAAATATTTGGTAATAGCCTTAGAATGCATCTATCATGCTAAGTAACTCACAACCAGTAGTAGAATTAACTAATAAATCTATACGAGACAAGGGGTAAAGATCCTTAGGGCAAGCTTTATTTAAATCCGTAAAGTCATTACACATTCTCCATTTTCCCTCATTTTTGGGGACAAGTACAACATTACAAAGCCAAGAGGGGTACTGGATTTCTACAACATATCCTGCTTCCAAAAGTTTGCTAACCTCCTTCTCGATGATCTAAGTCCTCTCAGCATTAAAAGTTCTTTTCTTCTGCTGCACTGGTTTGTGGGTTGGGTCCACATTGGGTCGATGGACAATGATGTTAGGGTCGATGCCCTGAAGATCTGCAGCTTGCCACACAAAAACATCAATGTTGCGCCGGAGGAAATCGACCACAAGGCATTCCAATTGATCCCCCAGATCATTTCCAATCCTGGTGGTTTTGTCAAGGTTCCTAAGCTTGAGCTCAATTGTTTTGAATTCGCCGACAGGCTAGACCCTTGTGTCTTCCAGCTTCCTCTTCTTTGATGAAGGTCCCTCCTCGGGTTTCGCTACTGGGGTATCCCTTGAGGGCTTCAAATCAGGCTTCTTCTTCTGCTCGTTGGAGTAGACTGAAATGGTGTAACAGCGCCAAGCATCCTTGAGATTACATAAAAGGTCACCCACTCCAGCTGGCGTCGGGAACTTTATCTTTATGTGGTAAGTGGATACAATGGCTCTGAAGTCATTGAGGGCTGGTCGACCCATGATGACATTGTATGCGAATGGGGCGTCGACCACTAGGTAGTTGATCATCAGTGTTCGGCTACATAGGCCTCGCCCAAATGTGGTGGAAAGATTGATGGATCCTTCAGGGATGATCTCAGTTCCACCAAATCCAACCAAGGGTGTTCTGACCGGATCAAACTTTAGCTTTCCCAATTTCATTCTGTTTAGGGCAGACAAGAATATGATGTTCACAGAGCTTTCATTATCGACCAGTACCTTCTTGACCTCAAAGTTGGCTATTTCAAGGGCGACCACCATCAGGCAATATATCTTCCAGTCGACTCCTCTATTCTCCATGTGGTCCAGGTCTGAATCGGTGAAAGAGATTGGTTCAGTATTGGTTAATAGTTGAAAAACTATCTCGACCTTGGACATTTTGGTCGAGTCGAGTTGCCTCTGCATCTGCTCTCTTGCATTTCGGGAATGTCCTCCCGTGGGTCCCCCTGCGATCATGCCGATGATTCCTCTAATGGGCGGGTTGGGTTCCTGGGCAGGTCTCTTTCCTTTATCTTCTCTCCTCGGGTTGACTGACCTTTCTCTTCGGGGAGTCCAATCGGTCTTGCCCTCCTCTCTTTTAGCCTGCTCTTTGATGAATTTTTTCAAGTGGCCTTGTCTGATCAGCCTCTCGATTTCATCCTCCAAGTTAAAACACTCCTCCGTGTCGTGCCCTTTCTGCTTATGAAAATGGCAGTACTTCTTCGACTTTTTCATAGCCTTGGTCTCCATGATTTTTTAGGGCTTCTTAAGCAGGTTGTCATGCTGAATAGCGAATAGCACCTCTCTCCTTGGTATGTTGAGTGGAGTGTAGTCATGGAAGCGTTTTATCGGGGAACGGTGCCCCTCTTTGATCTATCGATCATCTTTCTCCTTGCCTCTCTTTTTGTTGACCTCCAGGCTGCCATATTTCATTCTGTTCATCTCTTCCTGGGTCATGTACCTCTCCACGAGGTTAAGGAGCTCCTCCATTGACCTGGGCTGCTCACATACCAATGCATTGGCACACTCTTTGTGTCTCAAACCCAAGAAAAGTACATCAATCAAGAACTCAATCCTCGGGCTGTCGATCTTCAGAACTTCTATGTTGAATCTAGTGAAAAAATCACGAAGGGATTCTTCCTCAGTTTGTTTCACGATATGCAAGGGTGTGGGGGAGTTTTGCTTTCCTCCTGCTCACAAACTGGTGCAAAAACTTATCACACAACTAATCATAAGAAAAAATGGATGCTGGTTCCAGCTTCACAAACCAATCAAGGGCCACTCCCTGGAACATGGTCACCAGTATCTTTGCATGGATGTACTCGTTATGCCCATGTAGCTACATCATATGTTCAAACTGCAACAGGTGCTCGTTTGGGTCCGTGGAGCTATTGTACCTCGAGAGTCTGGTTGGGATCTTAGCATCGATGGCGATGCACTCGTCAATGATCTCCTGAACGAACGGTGAATCTCACTCCCTCCGGAACCTCTGTGGCCTGTCTGGATGAAGAGTTCTGTCCATGTTCATCTTTGAGATCTCCTCCAAGCGCCTGTTCAGTTGTTGCACCTGATAGGATACCTCATCCTATTCCTGCTGATCCGCCTGAGATGCATTTCTGCGTGGTCTGAATCTGAAGCGTCCGACCCTATCACGTTGTGGGGCTTGAAGAGGCCGAACGTCATGGTCAATAGAATCTGCTACCTCTTCCCTTAGTGGGGGGCGAGCCGCTTCCCTAGGAAAATGACTCGGGCACAGTTCCCTCCTTGATTGGGGCCTTCGCGACTTCGGTCGCTGGGAGTGCTCTTCTGGCTGCATCTTCTTCGAAGCTACAGGTTGGGATGTGGCACTAACTATCAGCTCCGGCTGCACGACATATCTGTTTAATGCGGTCGAGAGTTGGGCTGCAATCTGTGCGGAAATCTGCTCACTGATGAGCTGCATTAACTGGGGAATCGTTAATGTGACCACAGGCTCAGGCTGAGCGCTGGATCCTTGGACATTCAGCTCTGGGTACTGTCGAAAGGGAGGGGAATTGGAACTCTTGTTTTCTTCTCTCCCAGATGGAGCTCTCTTGGTGTTTACTATTTTCGATAGAGGATTTAAGTTTTCCCACAGATGGCGCCAAATGATGAGGGTTCGATTCGTCGGATATGGGTCCAACTACAAATTTGGATGAGACTTGACCTAGATGGTCGAGATCTTTGTTTAGGTGGGATGAATCCTGTAATCACAGCAAATGTTAAGCTAGCCGAGGAGCCCTCAGCTTAAGCCCTCTGACGCTCAAGTCAGTAATGATCAACTAGAAATATCGAGCAGCGGAGTAAGGGTTTTGAATGTATGTGAGCGTGTACCTCTAGAAAGCTGGAGTGAGGGTATTTATATCCTTCTCCCTTCGAGGAAATGTCTGGGATGCCCCTGGTACACCCAGGGGCAATTAGTCATTTCCTTGACTTGTATATCTTCAGCTAATTGCCCTTCCAAGTTTCAAGGACATGATAGTACACTGTAGCGGCGCCTGCTGTGTCAGGCGGTGAGGGGATGGCATGCGTCATTAATGCGGAGGCGTGACGCCCGTCAGTGCATTTAATGCGGTGGCCGAGTACTGTACTGTCTCAACCTCCCAATGGTCGAGTGAGGTCAATGAAGCATATGGGCCTCAAGTGCCTGCCTGGGCCTAGTGCTACGTCTCTGGGCTAACTTGGTTTGGGCCTAGGCGCTTGGGCCATCCCATGGCATTTAAGTATATTAATTATAAAGTTAACCAACAATAATTATGTTGATTAACTTTATTCTTCAATTTTTTCTTTATATTACAATAAATTTTTAAATTTATTATTTTTTCTTCCTAATTCTTCAATTATAATTTATATATAGACATATATGGATTATGAGATTATTATTGAAAAACATAAATAATATGTTATTTAATAAATATATATTCGGATTAGATATCTACTGATCGAATATGGATAATATCCGCTTTAAACGGATGCAGATAAATTTTGTATAAATGGATACGAATGTCAATGGTAAATGAATTTTTGAATATTCATTTATAGCCCTGCAGCAGATGCAGCCAATGAACAATCTTGTAAAGTGTCCAGCAACCAAGACCAATGCAAAACTTATTTTATCATGATCACGACGGTCTAATTCTAGCATGACTGAAAAACATGTCCAGTGGGTATTAGAAAGCAGAAATAGGTCATAGTTCAATTTAGCTCGGAATAAGTTCCAGCAAAACCAATTAAACACAGTCCAATTTAGGTGATCCAAAATCTACTTGCTGTAAATCTTGCTACACAAAATAGTAGCAAACTTCTGTGCGTCGACACAGACCCTCGGTAGCAATACTATATGAATTAACATGATCATTTGAGTCATTCACAATCATACCATTTGGATCATCAATAGTAGATGAATTCATTACAGCATCATTCGCAACCGTTTTAGCACCAGTATTATTCATTGCAGCATTTACAGCACAACCATTTCAATCTCCCACATGATTATCACTGGCATAGGGCTCACAGTCTCGTCAACGTGTTTTTGCAAAATATTAAACTGATTACAAACTTAGATTGGAGGTGAAAGAACAGCATTTTGTAGCCTTCCACCTTCTGCCACAGGCTCCATACAAGTGCAATCCTGAATACTTTTTGCAGAACAGGCTCCAGCGCCCTGAGAAGTTTAGGAGGCATGAGGCTTTTCATTGACATGAACACCAATCTGACCTCCAAGATCGCCTCTGAAATGTTGGTTCTCTTCAGATTTCGGATGTTCTTTCCTTCCAGCGCCCTGAGAAGTTTAAGAGGCAGGAGGTTTTTCATTGACATGAACACCAATCTGACCTCCAAGATCGCCTCTGAAATGCTGGTTCTCTTCAGATTTCGGATGTTCTTTCCTTTATCTGCTCTCCATTTTCTAAGGCTTTGCAAAGGACCTTCTTTGAGGCGGCCTTAGAGCATTGTTGCTGATATAACAAGCCTGCAGGCATGTCCTAGACTTGTTTGACAATAACTTGCTCCACTTGTAGTAGACAGTAGTAGTTTAATAGGTGTTGAATATGATCCCGCTATTAAGAAAATTAATTTCAATCCTATAACGAATTCAAAGTGAAAGTTTTACAGGTGCGATGTGCCTTTAACATTATGTTGATAAATTCAAACTCATAATAGCAGCCAGCCACTTTTCTTTATTACACCACGAATGTTTTTATGTACACGTGAAGATCATATAAAACCAACTTATGACAGCATCACCATCATCCAGGCCAACTGGATATTAAACAATAATTTCAAATTAGCTGTTACATATTATCAGTTGTTCAGTGATTGGAAAAATATGGACAAGTAGCCAATGATAAATCCTCCTAATCGCTGAGGCTGAGGGATAACTCATGAGAAGGATCCCAATCCAAGGATGAGGAGAAGAGCTTTGATAGAGCCATGAAGACCTCAGATACAGGTGGATGTGCATTAAGATTCTGAGCCACGCAACTCCTAGCAAGCTGAGCCATGGAGTATGCCAGCTCCAGTGGATACTCCTCTCCAAGCCATGGATCTATGAATTCTCGCAGGTTTTCTCTAACATTCTCCCCACCCAACACCTCTTTTATGCTTTGTGACAAAAGCAATTGATCACCTTCATCCTTACTTTCTTTGTCCGTGTTGCTGCCGTTAGCAATGGGTTCTCTTGCGGACAAGAGCTCCAACATCACCACTCCCAATGCAAATACATCAAGTTTGGGAATAACTTCTCATGCATAGGTAGTCATCACAGCTTTCCTCCAATAATGTGTCTCATGACTAGTGAGCCGACACAAAATCAGGGTAGCATCCCATGTCACTTGCCTATTGGTAGAAGGCTTGGATCAATTAAAACCCAATTTAATTTTTATCCAACTTGATTTAATATTTTCTTGAACTTAGACTCCTTTAAGTTGAGGAATTTTCTTGCGTGGAAGATCTCATTAGTTATTATCTTTACTTATTTAGGTTCTCTATCCTAACCATGCATCTCATACATAAATAGGATAAAGAAAGCATAAATACATAAATAAACCTAGCATGCATCTAAGGTTGGGATGACCATGAGCCTTAACCAAGTAGTGCATTTAGAGCTATAGATACACTACTTCGTTGGTTTTAGGTGGGTTGATTAGATTAATAGATCCTATCTTTTACATGAATATATCCCATATATTCATGGGTCTTCAAGCCTCCTAGATCCTCTTGGACTCCTTTGCCTCCTTACAATAATTTACAAGAGAAAAGAAAACCTCACCCTTAGAGTTCTACTCTCATAACAATTACAAGATAGAAAATAAGAGGTATGCAAGCCCCATCTAATACAACTCATTCAATCAACATTGAACTTTAACAAAACTAAATTAAAGGCTCATGTTCATCACCATTCATTCATCATCCATTAGATAACTAAATGAACAATAGCTAAAATTGACATTCAATCCAACAATTAAGCACTTATCACACAAACAATTAATTTGAGGCAAAATTAAGCATAACTCTTATGCATATCAATTTTGCACTAACTTGAAGTGTTCACTTAAATTTGAATTTAAAAGCTAGTAAGAATGTCCAACATTATCTTGAGTACTTACACAACTATTATGTATCAAATTTTGCATTAACACAAAATTGCACAAAATCAAGCCTCAAAGCATCCTCATAACAACTTGGCCAACTACTGAGCCATGTGGCAGGCGCAAGCACAGTGTGCCCATTGCTGGCCAGGTGCTGGCAACCTGGGCGACAACCTTGTTGTTGCCACCTAGAGACCATGCTCATGCCTTTTCATGCTATTTTGAATTCCTAAACACATGGACACCTCCATAACTCAATTTCATACAAAATTTGACAAATTTTCATATTATAAACACCTTTAAAACTGAAAATTAAAGTACTTCAAGTGCTTCAAAAATCAAATCTAAAGAAGAATCACCATTCTTCAAACAACATAAAGAAACTCCAATCCAATTGGAACAAAAAATAGCTAAAAATACCTTTATGCTATAATTAACATGCTACATCAACATATAACATCATCAAATGCTAAATCAACATTTAACATCATACAATTTAAATTAAAACTCACGCTAACACATGTAATTCACAATTAAGCACATATTGATATATTTCAATTCAACACATTAAAAGCCACATGCATCAACTCCTAGATCTTAAATCCATCAATTGAATCAAGAAATAGGAGTAGTAGAATCAATTCATCACAGGAATATATCCACCAAATCTAAAATTAGGCATAAAATTGGCTCTGATACCACTTTAAGGTAGATGAGGTGCTATGATCCATAATAATTTCAAAAATTAGGCAAAAATGAACTAGCACATCCTTAACCCAAGGATCTATTTCATGCCTTAATAATGGATTAAAAGATAGGAGAATGTTACCTTAATTGAGAAATCAAAAGGTAACTAGTAAGCTCTCACAATGGAACTCCTTCCAAGCATGTTCTTCGTTTTTTTCTCCAAGGTCCAAAGGATAGCAACAATAGCAACTCTCACTTCCTGGAACTCCTCCAATAAATGTTTGAATTTGCAGCAAAACAACAATGAGACATGCAAAACCATTGGTCACCTCAAGATACAACAAACTGACCACTTCTTTGAAGGAACTTGATTCACCAATCCAAAAGCTCACCATGTGCTGAGCCTCTAAAGAAGTTCATGAAGAGAGGAGATGTGCAAGGATCCATAATTAAAACCAAAAAAAAAGGCAAAATTAACTTGCAATCTCCTATCCAAGGATCAATCATCATGTCATAAACTGGGATTTGGAAGCAAGAAGATTGCTTTTAAAGAAAAATCAAGGTAACAAAGTAGATCTTCTGCTTGGACTCTTCCAAAGCAAGATCAACACTCTCCTTTTCTTGAATCTTCTTCACCACACCAATTAGCCACCAAACAATGGATCAATCTCCAATTCTTAGCTTCCCAAGTGTAAAGCTTCTAATGGTGATCCACGCACCTAGAAGAACTCTCAATTCCTCACAATCTAAGCTAGAATAGAACGCGGGAAGAAGATGATGGGGGAAGAGAGAGAGAGAAGAAGAAGAAGAAGAAGAAGAAGAAGAAGAAGAAAAAGAAAAAGAAGAAAAAGAAAAGAAGAAGGGGGGAGGACGGTTTTAGAGAGGAAAGAGAAGGGAGAGAATATAGGAAGGCAGTTACTCAACACATGAGATTTGCTACCTTTTGGAGGAAAAATGGAAGCATGGAATCAAGTTAGTATGGCCGACCACTAGTGTGGTTGGAAGCTTTTGGAAGCTTCCTTCGCACCATGCCCACACATGCTACCTAGCTAGATCTAATTCTAACTTGAATGGGATTTTAATTTCATAAATTAAAAATGTTAACTTAATAAATTCAAATAGACTCCTCTATTTTATTTTCCCTCAAAAACTTAAATTCCTTAGCTAATTAAATTAACCCTTTAATTTAATTAGTTTGACTTAACTCCTTAAGTTAATAAATCAACTTAACTCTTTAAGCTGACTTTTACTAATTATAATGCCACATGACACCAATTAAATTGGCTCCTTAATTTAATTGGCCTAATTTAATTCTTTAAATTTGATTAATTTAACACTTAAATTAACAAGCCAAAGTAACCAATTGATAATTAGCCAACTTGCTCTCTCTCCCTTAGGCAAAAACAACACAATAACATTTTCTAACTCCTTAGAAAAATCTCCTATCAAATAGGAGTATTCTTAGACTTTTGTGTGTGACCCACTAGATCCACCAATTCATTAGACATTTGGCTAACAACTCTTTGAGATATTTTGAATATTAAAAATATTCGAATTAGTTTAAACTCATTTAAACAAATAACTCTACCAATTGTTCGCCATTAATTGAAGAATACCCAATCTCCATAGTTGATCTCTAGCAACAAGCCCATGGAGCCCAACCAGTTGGATGAATGAATTATTTTGAAGTGAACCATTACTGCTTACAATTTTCATGCAAATACAGTCCTTCCATATTCTATCTCCTGAAAGAGGCATAGGATAAGATATTTGTCGGCTTCCTGATAGCCTCGATAACTATGTATCTATTCTTGATGTTCGATTTCCCGTTATGACCTCAACTTTGAAAAACTCCTTTTTTCAAATTGTCATATCACCATACGTAAGGATTTCTTGGAATCGATCATATTATAATACATAAAAGATCAACCCATTCTTCACTGACGAGCAAAACAGATCCTATCTTCCGTTCCTATCCTATCTTAGGTAGCTTGTAACCTAAGCTCTGGGTCACCCGCTACATGGTTGGAGTAAAATCAAAGCACAAGGATCTAAATACAATGTGAAACCTCAAGTCAAAGGACTAATTATATACATTATCGTAATCTAGAGAACTTACAACTACCGACATGACACTATGGCTACCTCGTGGATTCTCTAAACGGGCCTTCAATGAACTTGTTCTCTAGCAAGCATTCACTAACATGCATTTATGTTGAACATTGATTACCCATAAAATGGGGCAATATCTAATTTCTTGGAATATGAATTGTTAGTGCAAGTTTGTTCAAATCTTAGATGCCATATCTCATAAGATTCTATGACTTCAAATATTTAAAATCATGACCATAGATACTTATTTCATGATCACCATCATATGCATGACCAAGTCCAGAAGTCTTGTATGATTTAAGAGCTTCAACCAAATGCATGTGAAGAAATCATAAATGCACAAGATGAAGATGACCATTTTATTGAATATCATTCAATCAAAACTATTACATATAGTACTTCTACATGCTAATATAACTGGCTTGCGGGGCACTATTCTAACAATGCCCTATCTTGTTTTTCCTGCGTGATCCCAAGATTTAGGGATTTAAAAATGGTAAGAGCAAAATTGAAGGAAAGATATATCTAAGAATCATATATTTGTAGCCGGAAATTAAGATGTACTTACCTTGAAGATAGACATTACATAAAAGGAAAAGTAAATTTTAATTACACTTACACACAAGAAGAACACAAGCATATTCTTTTCTAAAAATTCAACCAAAACTAGAGAACTGACTTAAGCATCGAATGGTCTTCACCAAAAACCTTTTCAATGCCCTTAATTGGTTCTTTTTGCAGGATTGGTTTAGTGATTTGAAGCACCAACCCAACATTGACCCATCGTATAGGTAAAATAATCACATCAAATATATTAAAAAAATTAAAGATATAGTTGATATAAGGTCAGATTTTTCGGCCCACCAACACCTATTTTTTGCCCAAACAAACTTTGTGCTATCCCATGGCAGTTAGGTCAAATAACTGAGTCTTGGGGGTCGATTCACTCAACCCTAGAATTGATTTTACTCTACCCTGATGATTGGTTGTGGCTCTTGTTTCCCCGTCGTATCTGCAATTAATGCAGTCCAACCACCAGCCTATTTGCATTAATTGAATGTGATGGCTCATCACCTTCACCATTAATGCTATCACATCTATATTAATAGCAGTAAGGAGACTCTTTTCGACTGAAAAATCTCCTAAGTAGGTCGAAAAGGCCTATCCTACCCCTATAGCCAAAAGTCATGCATGGAATGCACCAAAGGGCACAACAATCTTTTCACCCCAACGAAAACATCATAAATACTCCACTCTCCAAGAACTAGGGTAAGACATATACTTTTCTCTAAGTTGTTACTTTGCTCAACTAAATTTCAGGTCAATATGCTAACTTAAGCATCAAAGGGTCTTAGCCTAGGACCCTCTCGACTAGCCTAATGTTCGTTCCGTGACTACAGGTTCCACCCCATGCTATCTTTTTAGTCGAGATACTTCTTAGGTCAAGATCTAAAGATCCACCCTTGGAGAGTGACATCATCATTTTAGCGCACCTATAGGAAAGAAACTGACAATCGAAGATGGTCAACACCAGGCATACCACATCCGAAAGGTAAAATGACCTGTACTCGCCCCCACCTCCCCCACTACCCCCATAAAAGTAGCAAAATCAGCAAACGGAGAACCCCAGTCCCCAACCAGAGCAAATAGTTATCCTGAACATTCCCTAGTTCATGCAAATGATTAGTGACCAAATATCCACTCAACTCTCGGCTCAGCTATTACTGCCCTACAGAGGCATACCAACCCGCTGGTACCCACAGCTAGTACCATGCCCCCCATCACGCATGGAGGAGCAGACTACAAGAGAAGATAAGTTCAGAAGTGAAATTCGACCAAATCCTAACAGGCAATAATTAAGTCCCAAATATTTTCCCCACGACAAGCCTTACCGTCACCCGCAGGAAGAGGTAGCAAACTCTATAGATCACTGTGTTCGAATCGACCGAGCACCTACTCATCTTTGTCAGCTCTAGACATATCCCTACTGGGTGAAAGTCTGGGATGCTCGACCCGTCCGGGGCTCGAACGGGTCGAGCATCCCAAACCTCCACCCAATAGGGATACGTCTAAAGCTAAAAAAGATAAGTGGAATGGGGTCTCACACCAGGTCCAACAGCTCAATAGAAGGCTGAAAGAAATCTCTAAAAGAAATTAGGACTGAACTCAATTGGATAACGCCCCCAGGTTTCAGCGAGAGAGAGAATCCTCTTTTGTCCAAGAGATCATTAATGAGCGTATTGCGCTCGATGCAAAAGTCCCTACTAAGTTGCCCCGATATGATGGGTCTACAGACCCAAATGAGCATCTCTTGCAGTTTGAGCACATGATGCTGCTATAGGTCACAGTGACCATATACGTGCAAAAATATTGGTTACTACGTTTCAAGGGATTGCATTGGAATGGTTTGTTAAGTTGGAACCTGCCTCCATGTTCTCTTATAACCAACTCTGTGATAAGTTCTTACATTAGTTTGCTAGCATGAGGAAAGCAAAGTTTCCCTACACTCAACTTCATACAGTAAAGCAGAATTAGGGTGAATCCTTAAGGGAATTCTTCTTCCGATTCAATACAGAGGTCTTAAAAATTGACAATCCTTGTATAGAATTCTTGATTGACATCCTATTTTTGGGTTTAAGGCACAAAGTGTGCACCAACGCCTTGGTAAGAGAGAGGCTACGTACGATCAAAGAACTCTTCGACCTAGTGGAAAGATACATGACCCAAGAGGAGATGAATAAGATTAAGTTTGGTGAGGGATATTCGGACAAAAGGAAGGGCAAATAGAAAGATAACAAACACCATAATGAGGGTCATTGTTCCCCGATTAAGTGGTTCCACGATTATGCACCACTAAATACCCCTAGGAAAGAGGTCTTACTTGCTATACAACATGACAACCTCTTGAGAAAATCAAGAAAACTTAATGAAACCGAAGCCATGAGGAAATCTAAGAAGTATTGCCATTTCTATTGGCAAAAAGGGCATGACATGGAGGATAGTTTCAACCTTCAAGATGAGATCGAATGACTCATCAGGCAAGGTCATCTGAAGAAGTATATCGACCAGCAAGCTCTACAAACTATGACTCAAACCGACCAGACTCCCCGTAGAGAACAATCGACCAGCCTGCGAAAGGAAGATAAGGGAAAGTAGAAGGTCAATGAAAATCACCAACCTCTGAGTGGCGTTATTGACACAATAGCAGAAGGACCGATAGAGGAAGACTCCCAAAATACAAGAAAGTAGGCTTGGAGGTGTCTTAATTCTGGTAGGGCTATATCGACCAAAGCAGTCTAGTAGCTCTCCACAAGCACCGACCATGTCCTTATCAGAATTTGACCTCTCTCACCTTGGAAATCATGGTTTGAGGAATAAGTTGGATTCCCCACTATTAGTTTCGGTGAAGTCAGGAAAGTTTTAGTAGATAATGGACGTTCACCAAACATTATTTTCTTGTCCACCCTGGCTGGAGAGGATGAAGCTTGGGGAGTTCAAGTTTGACCTTATACGAACCCCTTTGGTTGGGTTTGGGGGGTTAGAAATTGTGCCCATGGGATCCATCAACTTATCTACCTCTTTTGGCGAAGCCCCCAAGAGGCATACTCTGATAGTTAATTTCCTTATCGTTGACGCACCTTTTGTATACAACGCAATCTTTGGAAGGCTAGTGTTGCATGATTTTCAGGCAATCATGTCTACTTATCATATGAAGGTCAAATTCTCGACTGCTCATGGAACTAGAGAATTGTTGGGCAACTTGCAAGAAGCTTGGCATTGCTATACCCTTTCGGTCAAAGCCAACCCACAGAAAATTTGACCCCAATTGAAGCCCTTAGGGGACATCCCAATGATGAAACCTGAGGATGGCCAGGCCAGCAAAAAGCAAAAAATAAAAGATATGCAGGTCAAGTCGACCGAAGAGTTTAAAATTGTGGAGCTCAAAGCAGGCAATCTCGACAAGACAACCAAGATAGGATCGAGTTTGGGGAACAGTATGGAATGCATGCTTGTTGATTTCCTTAGGAAAAATATTAATGTCTTTACCTAGAAGGTAGTCGATTCGCAAGGAATTGACCTTGAAGTAATTGGACATCGTCTCAATGTCGACCCCACGTTTAAACCGGTGCGACAAAAGATAAGGACTTTCAATGTGAAAAGAACTCAAATTATAGAAGAGAAGGTCCATAAATTCCTGGAAACAAGTTATATAGTAGAAATTTAATATCCTAGCTAGTTGTGTAATGTAGTCTTGGTCCCCAAAGATGAGGAGACATGGAGAACATGTAATGACTTAACTAATCTTAATAAAGCGTGCCCTAAAGACCTGTATCAACTACCTCGTATAGATTTATTGGTTGATTTAACTACTGGATGTGAGCTCTTAAGTATAATGGATGTCTTTCAAGGCTATTACCAAATATTTATGGCACCTGAGGATAGACACAAAACTTCCATTGTGGTCCTGAAAAGTGTGTATTATTTCTTCGTCATGCCCTTCGAGTTGAAAAATATTAGTGCTACTTACCAAAGATTAGCTAATTTTATGTTCAAAAATTAAATAGGACGACCTATAGAAGTGTACGTGGATAACATGATTGTTAAGACGAAAAAGGAAGCTTATCATTTGGCTAACCTGAATCACACATTCTCAGTACTCTGAACTTTTGGTATGAAACTCAACCCAGCCAAATACACATTTGGAGTCAGAGGGGGGGAAATTCTTGGGTTATATGGTCAGCCAGCATGGCATTGAAGCTAATCCCCAAAAAATTCAAGCCAAGAATCCCCCCACCCAGGACACTCAAGGAAGTTCAAAGACTAGTGGGGCGGATCATCGCCCTTGGTCGATTTATTACATAACTAGCAAACAAAAGCTTGCCTTTCTTTCACATTTTGAGAAATGCCAAGTTTAAATAAACACAATAATGTGACCGAACATTAGCTGAACTTAAGCAATACCTAACAAGCCCTTGTTACTAGCCAAGCCAATCGTCGGAGAAGTGTTGCATCTGTACCTAGCTGTTTCGCGGTCGCAGTCAACTCAATTCTAGTATTGACCCAACAAGGATCATGCCCATGTGCTATAGCAATAAAGTCTTGCAAGGGCTAGAGCTTAATTATTTGGAGATCGAGAAGTTCGCACTAGCATTTATCACTGCGGCCCAAAAATTAAGGTCGTATTTCTTATCCTATGCAATCTTTATCTTAACTAACCAGCCTTTGAAATAAGTACTATCCAAGCCCAACACATCAGGGAGATTGACTAATGGGCCATTAAATTAGGAAAATTCGACCTTAAGTTCTAACTCGAGTTGCCATAAAGGTACAGGTCTTAATAGAATTCATAGCAAAATGAGTCGACCAACCTCAACTTGTGAAGCAGCCGCCTCAAGTATGGTCATGGCATGTAGACGAATCAACTACTGATTCAGGGGGTGGGATAGGGATGCTATTATGTTCCCCCATAAGCAGAAGAGTATGATTTTGCAATCAAGCTAAATTACCTTGTTACAAACAACAAAACAGAATATAAGGCCCTTATCGCTGGAATGAAGATGGCATTGGATAGAGGAGTCCAGTGTTTAGCAGCAGTTACTAATTTACAACTTGTTGCGGAATAATACGGAGGCAATTTTGAAGCCAGAGATACGACCATGAACGCTTATTTAAGTGAGGTCAAAGGTTTGGAGCAACAGTTCGAGGCATTTTCTCTGAGCCAGGTGCCCATGTCAGAGAATGAAAAAGCATATGTGCTCCCAAAGTTTGCTAGCTCGACAAAAGGCATGAGAGATAGGTTTGTCACCTTTTTAGTTTCAACAAACTTGCCATCGACAATCCTCAATCTAAGGAGCTCTTCATGATCAATTATGTGGATCAAAACTGGATAGACGAAATAAAAGCCTACCTCAAAGAAAGTGTAGTCCCGTCAGATAGGTCAGAAGCCAAGAGATTGAGGATGTATGCATCTAAATTTGAACTAGATGGTTTTGATCAACTTTATAAAAGGTCCATGGAGGGCCCCCATTGAAGTGCCTAACAGCCAATCAAGCACAAGAAATTTTGGATGAAATCCATTTGGACATTTGTGGGAACTACATCAGAGGTCAATCACTAGCCCACAAGGTCATCAAGAGCGGATATTTTTGGCCGATTGTGAATAAGGATGCCACAGAATTTGCCAAAAAGTGTCGATCATGTCAAGTCTATGCCATTATCTATCACCAACCAGCTACCACCCTGACGCCGGTGCCGATCACATGGCCATTCAACTAATGAGGAGTGGATATAGTAAGGTCCTTCCCAAAGGCCATGGGACAGAGGAAGTACATGATCGTGGCTGTCAAATACTTTACCAAATGGGTCAAAGCCAAAGCTGTGCCAAAAATTACTAACACTGTCGATATGGGATTAGCCTAGTTGGGCCTTAAAAGCCCAATAAACTCATTAGGCCCAGCTAAATTTCGACCTAGGAGTTGAGACGTTTGGGTATCATCGGGCCTTGTTCAGTCAGGCCCAAATTTAACCATGGAGGTCAGGATACTTGTTCGAGCACAGAGGTCGAATATGCTGACCAGATTAGCAAACTCAGGTGTTTAGCGACTAATGATGTTGTCTGCGCCATCTCATCCGCCGCATTAAATGTGCTTCAACCACTCGTCCATCTGCATTTAATGCTATGCCGATGGTTCACCTCCACCATTAATGCTGTCACATCTACATTTAATGATAGTGTGGTCTTTCCCTCTGAGGAGCTTAGCGGTCAGTATAGTAAATAGTTGCAAGGCATGGGCTTTGGTAGAAATAACCATAACTGCCCTTACTAGCGGAATTTCTGTTGGAAGCTTGTAAGGCGATTCTCATCTTTTCACCTATGAGCATGCACTATAAATACTCTTTTCTTTCAACCCAACAATAAGATTTTCATCCATAACTAAGCCGTTATTTTGCTCATTTTTCCTCACCACAGCCCCAAACTGACTTAACTATTGAAGGGTCTTAGCCGAGGACCCTCTCGACTAGCTTAACGGGTACTACTTGACTACAGGTGCCAACCCACACCACTCCCTAGTCGAGAAGCCTCATACACTATATTTGCCACTATCTCTCAGGTCAAAACAGTGTGTATCTACTCAACTATCAACATTTTAGCACCATCTACAGAAAGTTAGAACCTTGCACTCAAAGATGGTAGGAACCAGAATTACTATTTCTGAAAGGCAAAATGAGATACGCTCACCTCAACCTCCTTCTCCGTCTCCTCACCGGCAGCCTGCTAAGGAGGGAGAGGCCCTAGCTCGCAGATAGAGTAAATGGTCACTTTGACTATTCCTCAGCTTATGCAGATGATCATTAACCAGATTTCAACCCAGCTCTCAGCTCAATTATCCGTCCCATTGCAGGGACATAATAATCAACTAGCACTCGCTGTAAGCATTACACCGCATCCCTCTTACCAAGAGGAATAACCCCGAACTGAAGGGAGGGCCAGAAATGAGATATGTCTTTCCTCCGATAGATGTGAGTTGAGTTCGGGTCGTTTCCCCCATAACAAGCCCTGACATATCCCTCATGAAGAGGTAGCAAAATCAGCAGATCATTGGATTTAACCTGATTGAGCCCAACAGTGCAATCGGGGCAAGCGCCAGAGGCTAAACCTTACCTAAGATGTTTCCAAGATGGAAAAAGATGAATGAGAGAAGGTGTCGCATCAAGTCTAACAACTTAATAAGAGGTTGGAAGAGATCTCGAGGAAGAACCTGGAAAAGACTTAAAGTAGAAACAATCCCCGAGTCCAACGTGAAAGAGAGTCAATATTTGTGCAAGAGATTATCGATTAGAGGATAGCCCTAAATGCAAAGGTCCCTACCGAATTTCCACGTTATGAGTTAACCTAAATAAACATCTCTTACAATTCAATCACATCATGAGTTGTACGGACACAATGACCATATTCACGCAAAGATATTGGTCACTACCTTCTAGGGTATTACGTTGGAGTGGTTTGTCAAGCTTGAGCCAGCTTCGATATATACTTATGACCAGCTTTGTGATAAGTTCTTACTCCAATTTGCCAATAGAAGGAAGCTAAGTCGCCTCATACTTACTTGCACACGGTCAAGGAGAATGAATGAAAAACCTTGAGGGATTTTTTCTCCAAATTCAACAAGGAGGTCCTGAAAATTGATAATCCCCCCATTGAATTACTCATCGATGTGTTGTTTATGGGGTTGAGACATAAATAGTGCATTAACGCATTGGTCAGGGAGCCATCTCGAACGATGGAAGAGTTATTAGATCTAGCATAAAAGTATATGACCCAAGAAGAGATAAATAGGATAAAGTTCGGGGAAGGAGAATCCGACAAGAGAAAACAGAAGAAGAAAGATGACCGGCATCAGAAAGAAGGTCATAGTTCTCCTATCAAATGATTCCATAATTATTCTCCTCTAAACATCCCTCATAGGGAAGTCTTGATGGCAATTCAGCATGACAATCCCCTGAAAAGACCCAGAAAACTCACCGAAACGGAAGCCTATGAGAAAGTTGAAGAAATATTGTCATTTCCACAGTCAAAAAGGTCATGATACCAAAGATTATTTTAACCTACAAGATGAGATCGAGCGCCTTATCCAACAGGGCTACCTCAAGAAACTTGTTGATCAGAAAGCTTTACAGGCTATGGCTCAGGTCGACCAAACTCCCCGTAGAAAACGGTCGCTGAGCCCAAAGCGTGATGACAAAGGGAAGTAGAAGTTAGAAGAAG
Organism: Jacaranda mimosifolia; assembly: GCA_018894105.1. Lineage (NCBI taxonomy): Eukaryota > Viridiplantae > Streptophyta > Magnoliopsida > Lamiales > Bignoniaceae > Jacaranda > Jacaranda mimosifolia. The sequence continues at coordinate 623,241 of CM032131.1, read as the reverse complement.
ACCACCCCCTTTTAAAATGCATAATTGATACAATAGCTCGCGGGCCAATAGGAGGAGATTCGAGGTTAGCTTGAAAATAAGTGCAAAGACGACTCGAATATGACAGATGGGCAAATAGTAGGTCAATCTATTAACTATCTACTAGTTCTGAGCTTATCTCTTTCTCTAATGCTAACTTGAAGCATTTGGGATGTCATGGTGATGGGGGTAGTCTAGATTGCCCTTTGGTAGTTTCTGTTGAAATTGCAAACTTCGAGGTGCGGAAGGTGATGGTCAATAATGGTAGTTCTGCTAATATTACCCTCGATAGAATGCAGCTTGGGAAGTTGAAATTCTACCCAGTCAAGACACCCCTGGTTGGGTTTGGAGGAATGGAAATTGTTCCAGTTGGGTCCATCAATTTGACCACTTCGTTTAGCGAGGTTCCTAAGAGGCGTACATTGATAGTTAACTTTTTGGTAGTAGACTTTCCCTTTGCTTACAATGTTATAATCGGCAGGCCAGCTCTAAATAACTTTCAAGAGATCGTGTTAACCTATCACATGACGGTCAAATCTCCCACATCAGTGGGGATAAGAGAAATGCTATGTAACCTAAAAGAGGCTTGGCGATGTTACACTATTTCAACTAAAGCTAACTGTCAAAGAAACGACCACAACTGAAGGCCTCAGGGGACATCCCAGTAATGAAACCCGAGGAAGGTCAAAGCAACAAGAGGAGGAAGAATGTGGATACTCGGGTCGAACCAGCTGATAAATTTAAAACTATTAAATTAGAGCCTGGAAATCCTGAGAAGATAACGCAAATACGAGCAAATTTAGGAAGACAGATAGAGCATTTGCTCATTGATTTTCTCTGAAGGAACGTGGATGTCTTCGCTTGGAAAGCTGCCGATTGGGGGGAATTGATCTAGAAATCATTGTGCATCGACTTAACGTTGACCCCTCCCACAAGCCCGTTCGACAGAAAACCTAAGTTTTTAACACGAAAATGATTCAGATCATCAAGGAAGATGTCAACAAGCTTCTTGAAGCAAGCTACATTGTTGAGAGCCAGTATCCCAGTTGGTTATGAAATTTAGTCTTAGTTCCTAAAAATGAAGGAAAATGGAGAATGTGTAATGATTTCACAAATCTTAATAAAGCATACCCTAAAGACCCTATCCTCTACCTCGAATTGATCTATTAGTTGATTCCATTGCTGGATGTGAACTATTAAGCATGATGGATGCCTTTCAAGGATATTACCAAATTTTTATGGCTCTCGAGGACCAAGATAAAACTTCTTTTGTGGTGCCCAATGACATATTATTTTTTGGTTATGCTATTTGGATTAAAAAATGCGGGGGCAACATACCAGAGATTAGTTAATTGCATATTCAAAAATGAAATAGGACCTCGCTCATACCATCTTGCCAACCTCGTTCATACTTTTTCCATTCTCCGTGCTTTCAGAATAAAGCTTAACCCTAGTAAATGCACTTTTGGCGTAAGAAGAGGAAAGTTTCTTAGGTATGTGGTCAGCCAGTAAGGAATTGAAGCCAATCCCCAAAAGATTTAGGCCATCAAGATGTAACGCCCCCTAAGTTGATCAAGGATGTACAGAGGCTAGTCAAGTAGATCATAGCCTTGGGGCAGCTTATAGCGAGATTGGCAGATAAAAGCTTATCGTTCTTTCGGTCTTAAGAAATGCTAAAAAGTTCCAGCGGACTGATCAATGCGACCAAGCGCTGGTCGAATTCAAGGAATATCTTTCCCAACCTCTCATTTTATCCAAACCAATAGTTGGAGAAGTTCTGCATTTATATCTAGTGGTGTCGGCCATCGCTACAAGTTCCGTACTGGTCTCAACAAGAGAGGGGAAAGACAAACCAGTGTATTGCATCAACAAAGTGTTGCAAGGCCCTAAACATAATTATTTGGATATCGAGAAGTTCGCTCTGGCGCTTGTCAAGACAGCAAAAAAGTTGAGGCCTTATTTTCTCTCCTATACTATCATTGCACTGACAAATCAACCTTTGAGATAAGTGCTCACCAAACCAAACACTTCGGGAAGATTGACCAAATGGGCCATAGAGTTAGATGAGTTCGATCTCAAGTTACAACCCCACTATAAAAGCTCAAGTGATGGCGGATTTTGTGGTAGAAAGAATAGACCGACCACCTCCTCAAGAACATCAATTGCTAACATGGACCTTGTATGTTGACGGGTCGGCGACAAGCTCAAGGGAAGGAGCAGGGATTCTGTTATGTTATCCTCAGGCCGAAGATTATAATTTCACTATCAAGCTAAATTACACAGTCACTAATAGCGAGGGGAATATGAAGCTCTCATTGTGGGAATAAGGATGGCCCTAGATAGAAGGGTGACGAACCTGGCAGCCGTTAAGGGATCTAACTATGAACATTTATCTGTGGGAGGTCAAGATTGGTACAGTTATTTGAGAAGTTCACACTTGACCAAGTATCGAAAAATGAGAGAGCGAATACGCTATCTAAATTCGCCAGTACATCCATAGGTACCTGAGACAGGTCAATCACTTTCCTGGTTTCACATGAACCCGTCATCTCTGAGCCTCGAAGGGGTAGCATATTCGTAATGGATACTCCAGAATGAACCTAGATGGATGAGATTAAGACCTACCTCAACGAAGAAAGGGTGCCACTCGAAAAAGTGGATGCCCAAAGGCTCAGGAGACTCGCATCGAAATTTGCTTTGGATGAATTCGACCACTTATATAAAAGATCTGTTGCTGGACCCCCTCTAAGGTGTCTCACTCCCGACCAAGCATAGGAAATCTTATGAGAAGTTCATGCAGGCATATATACGGGAACCACCCCGGGGGTCGATCGTTAGCTCACAAAATTATTAGAAGTGGATATTTCTGGCCGACCCTCGTCAAGGATGCAATCGATTTTGCAAGGAAATACCGATCATGCCAGGTCTATGCCAACATCCCTCATCAACCAGCAATCGCACTATACTGGTACAAATCACTTGGTCGTTCGACCAGTAGGGGTTGATATAGTTGGTTCCTTCCTGAAGGCTACGGGGCAAAGGAAATTTATGATTATGGCAGTCAAATATTTCACTAAATGGGTCGAAGCAGAAGCAGAAGCAGTGCCCAAGATCACGGATGTTGCTATAAAGAGTTTTCTGTGGAAAAACATCATTTGCCGTTTTGGTTTGCCGTTCAATTCCAGAGCAGACGGAACAGAGAATGGTGTGAGAGCTATTAAGTAGCATTTTATTTCAGTGGGAAATCCACAATCCAATGGACAAATGAAAGTCACCAACATAATCGTGCTTGATCATATTAAGGCTAGATTAGAGGGCTCTGAGGCAAGTTGGGCTGACGATCTCCCAGGCATTCTATGGGCTTACCGTACTACTCGAGAACAGCCACGAGGACAAAGCCCTTATAGTTTGGTATACTGTTCAGAAGCTGTAATACCCGTGGAATTGATCCAACACACGGCTCGAATCATACACTACAACCTGATCAGGAACAAGGCAAAAAGAGAGTTCGACTTGGACCTGATTGACGAATTGCAACAATAGGCGTTTTCAAAAATGCAAAGATACAGATTGATAATGGCAAAACATTATGACAAGAAAGTAAGGCCCAGGTCCTTTAAGGTGGGTGACCTCGTGTTAAAGAAGGTTGAAGTGTCCCGTAATGTGGGTAAGCTCGATCCAAAGTGGGAAGGCCCTTACTCCATTGTAAAGGTAGCGAAGCATAATTCATACCAATTGGCTGACCTATCGAGAAATGAATTACCAAGACCATGGAACGCTATTAACCTCAAGAAATTCTATGTGTAAGATAACACTTTATTTTAATAAAGTATGTTAAGCGACCCTGTAGTCGCCTGGTTTCAACTTATATAATCTACTTAAATAATATCTGATCAGATTGACCCAGTAGTCGTCTGTTTTCCATTTGTTAATTCATTCAGTGAAGTATGGTCAATTCGAAACCATAGTCATTTGATCCATAAAATCTTGACTATGCCGACTTAATAGTCACACAACTTCAACCTCACTTATCATTAGTAACACTAATGTCGTCGATAGACCTCATAGCGATGTGACTTAAGTTATAAAGGCTCTAAATACTCGTATCGATGCAACTCTATTTTAATTTGACCAAAAAAATGCTCTTTATTTAATTAAGCTACAACTAATGGCTTATGGAGGCCTCCTAGTTGCATTATGTTCTTTATATAAAACCACCGTTTAAATTTTGAAAGTCATGAAGAGTCTTGCAATCGACCTCACAATGGGTTCTAAAATAAAAAAACAATTACTAGGGCGAAAGAGAGGCCAAATCGACCCCATACTTCACTAAAACATCATTAGATTTACAACTACCATTCGAAGAAAAAAAAAAGAAAAAAAGAAATATATATATATATATAATTACAATATAGACTAATGAAAGACAGCCTAACTAGACCCCATGGCTTTGCCTTGTCAATCCACTCCCTCAGTGGAGACTTCATCTACGGCCCTTGAAAAGCTCCTCAATGGAGCCTACTCGGCCACTTAAAGTGGGCCCTTCGATCTCTTGCTCCACCATTATGAGACAAATGGGTCCCGCCATCTAGGAAGGTTTGGACTCCTCTGTCAAGAATACTCGGCCACCCGTCGGGAAGAAATGTGTCACGTTCACTTTGTTATTTTTAATCTCCAATGCAAACTCTTCCGCAAAATTAAACTTTTCACCAATAGTGACAATGTATGGGAGAGAAGGAGCAGGGGTGCCACATTCGCGGGGCGTTTGGGTCAAAAGCTTGTAGCTTCTCGTCTCAGTTCATGTTGAGTTTTGCCTTATCTTTAGGGCAAAACTCATACCTGAGAAATTCCAAGTGCTTCACCACCCGGTCGAACGCCTTATGTGTGTCGTCCCTGCTGAAGGTGATGTTCGCTTCTGTGAAAGCTGACGTCAACATAAATTGTTGAACTGCCTCCTTGCGGATCCCGGGCAACACTCTGAAGAGTTCAAATCGAGCATAATTCATTGCATTGTTGTAACCCTCCGCTCGACCTGCATCGGCGGGTTCTTGGATACTTAAGATAATTTTCTTCAACTACTCCTCAACCTGACTCTTTCCTTCCATAGCAGCCAGCAGTTAGGCATCCTTTTCCTCTAGTTGTTTTGATAATTCAGCAATCCTCGACTCTAGTGACTGGATTTTAGTCTTCAAAACGTCACTCTACTCTTTCTCTCGCTGAGCACATTTCTCCTCCAATCCCAACCGGCGCATTTCGCTCAGCTCGAATCGACAATGGAGGTTGTACTCCCATTGTCCGACTTAACAAATAAGATAGCTTGTCGCCTTGCTCATAAATATTTTATCTAAAAAATAATAAATAATGCTCAACTTAACTCTTACCATGTTGACATGGTATCGAAAGCTTTTAGTGTGCCCAACTGCTCATGATGATGCATCTCGACCTGATCTTTCAAATAAGCTAGCAGTCAGCACAACTAAGGGTGTCAGAGATGTCGCGCCCACTCTTATTATGGTCACCTAATTTGACATGCCAACTTTCTCCTCGAACCGGGGCTTTGGGAACTCCGACAGGTTGCATAGTTGATCGGGAAGAAGAAATGCATACACCTCCTCTATTAACTTCTTCCTTTTCTCGATCATGGCCTTCTTTGCGTTAGCTTCATCTGCTGTCTCGACGGCTTTCCTTTTTTGTTGAGGAGAACTACTTGCGGCACCTCCACTCTGTATGGTCGAAATCGGGGGCTCGGTTGCCGCCCGACCGACCTCAGTACTTAGTATTGCTCGACGAGCAGCCACTGCTTCCCTACACTGTTGTGCTTCTTGCTATTTCTTCATTGCAATCTAACGAGCTCGGTCATGATTGATTTACCTGATACACAAGAGAATTCCTTATCAAATGGACAATTCAAGAAAACAATGGATAAAATTATTTAAAGAGTTAGTTTCTACCTAATTTAGCACTTGCGTGCATTCTCAAAGAGGCGGTCGATAGCCCCGCTAGCACTAAGTTCCTTTCTCGTAGAAACGCCAAGACGTCCATCTCACTGTATTCGAGTAGATCTTGAACAAAGACATTGCTCCATGATGGATTCTCGCTGACATCGAACTCGACCCTACTCTGCATCCATCATCTTGGAATTTAGAATTCAACTCTAATGAGGGTCGAACATAGAAATACCTCTCTTTCCACTTTTAGCCATGGGACAAGGAAAAACTCCTAAACATTTTCCTATAGGGTCGTGCAGTCAAATAAAAACTCGACTCCCCCGTCAACCCAACTCCTGGGACATAGGTAAGTGGAAAAAATGACTAAAGTTGGCCCACGAGGGTAATTCCTTGACAATACCCATTAGTACAACAAAGCTGTACATTAGAGAAAAATAGTTAGGAAAAAGCTGAGTTATACAAATTTGTAAACCCCTTAACAAGTCGACTATGGAGTCGGCTAAAGGAAACCTCAAGTCACATTTCATGGCATCCTCAAAAATGGTAATACAACCAATAGGGGGGTATGCATCCTATCAATAGACCTAGGCTTTATCAATTCAAACCCCTATGGAATATGAAATTTCCCTCGTATTAACGTCAAATCATTCAGCGACACTGATGATACAATATCACATTCATGAATAATCGACCTCTTGACCTAGGCACCTCCTCTACAAGTACTTCCTCCTCTCCCCCACCTTGGCCCGAAGGCCCAGCTAAGTCCTCGATAGTAGGATTAGAAGTCCATGCGCCCTCGTCTCTCCTACCTAACATTTCCCTCAACTCCCTATTTAAAGTCTCGCTTGTCTCGACCTGGCTAGTCGAGGCGGATTGAGTGGTTTCAAAGTCAAAGTTAGAACTAGACATTATCAAAGCCTAATGATTTATAAAGCTAAAAGCAAAAGAAAAACTTATGAAAATTATACTTTAAAGAAAAGAGTAATCCTCAACAGCTCGATCGAAAATTCTTCTGCTCGACCTCAAATGCGTAGGTTAATTAGCTAAGCTCACAGGCAACCAGCTAATACATGTGTAATCGCCTTTTTCCCCCGCTTTGATCTTTGTGTAACCTCCAAATAACAGCTCCCGCCAATACCCTTATAGTTGAGATTTGAAATCACTCCTCCCGCTAGTATATTTCTCATCGAAGAGTTGTGCAAAACCTACTCCGAACCCTGATATTTTTTTAGGTCGAACTTTGGAGTAGAGGGGACTCATGATATGGGATCAGCCCATTTGGGCATTAAAAGCCCAATAAACTTATTAGGCCCAGCTAAATTTTGACCTGGGAGTCGAGATGTCTCGGTACCATTGGGCCTTGTTTAGTTAGGCCCAAATTTAACCATGGAGGTTGGGATACTTGTTCGACCACAGAGATCGAATATACCAACCAGATTAGCAAACTCAGGTGTTTAGCAACTAATGATTCTGTCTGTCTATCTCATCCGCCGCATTAAATGCGCTTCAACCACCCTCCATCCGCATTTAATGTCGTGCCGGTGAGTCACCTCAGCCTTTAATGCTGTCGCATCTGCTTTTAATGACAGCGTGGCCTCCCCCTTCGAGGAGCTTAGCGATCAGTATAATAAATAGTTACAAAGCATAGGCTCGAGTAGAAATGACCATAATTGCCCTTACCAGCGGGATTTTTGTTGGAAGCTTGCTAAGGCGATTCTCATCTTTTCACCTATCAGCATGCACTATAAATACCCTACATGTGCCTGCAGTATATTCTTTCACCTATGAGCATGCACTGCAGGTGCCAACCCACACCACTCCCTGGTCGAGAAACCTCACACACTATATATGCCACAATCTCTCAAGTCGAAACAGTGTGTATCTGTTCAACCATCAGCAACCGCAATAAGGAGTTTCTTATGGAAGAACATAATTTGCCATTTTGGCTTGCCCAAAAATCTCATATCAAATAATGGCACCCAATTTTAGAGCAAGAGAACTATAGAATGGTGCGAAGGCTTAGAGATCAGACAACATTTCACTTCTGTAGGAAATTCGCAAGCTAACGGTCAAACAGAGGTGACCAACAGAACTATACTCGATCATATTAAAACCAAATTGGAGGGATCTAGTGATAGTTAGGCGGACGACCTACCAGGAGTACTATGGGCTTACCGTACCACTCCAAGAATAGCTACAGGTCAGAGCCCTTACAGCTTAGTATACAGCTCAGAAGCAGTCATCGCTACATAACTAATTTAGCACACAGCCAAAGTTATACACTATAACCCCATCGAAAATAGAACAACAAGAGAAATCGACCTAGATCTGATCGATGAACTTCGACAGCAAGCATTTACGAAAATGCAAAGGTATCAGTTAATTATGGCAAAACACTATGACAAAGGAGTCCAACCTTGATCCTTCAAAGTTGGTATCTCATCCTCAAAAAAGATGAAGTTTCCAAAAACATTGGCATACTCAACCCAAAATGGGAAGGGTCGTACTCTGTGGTCAAAATAATGAAATATAACTCTTATCGACTAGCTGATTCATTTGGAAATGAGCTAGTAAGACCATGGAATGCGATCAACCTCAAGAAATTTTATATGTCGACTGCATTATACAGAAAGCATAGTAATTTCAATAAACATGTGCGCGTGACCCCGTAGTCACGCGATTCTAGTTGCCTGATTATTATAACCATACAACCAAACAACTCGACTCACTGATATAAATCAAAATAAGTAGAGCGTGTATCACAGCAATCGTGCGGTTATTGAGATGATGAGGTTTTATAGAACATGAATAATGAAGGTTCAATAATTGTGAGATAAGTTCGCTCGAAAGCTTAATTAAGTCAACCGTATGATCCAGTAAGCTTAACATATTAGCTTGGTCAGATAAAAACACAGTCGTGGCTTAGTCGATTGATTACATGCACGATTAAAAATAATAACACGATTGCAATAGATTGAAATAACTGAAGTGTCATTGAAAAAGCAAAAATGGGATAATAGCAAATTACATCATTGTTCGAAACCCTCTAGGGCAAAAAAAAAAAAAAGAAGCCTTCACCAGTATTTAGCTCGATCTCGCAGCCTCCCCCTGTCGAGCCATTACCTAATCAGCAACCTTATCAATTACCCTGAGCAATTCATTCATTGAATCCACCGCGATGGTCAAAGGAGGTCCTTCGACCTTCTGCTCGAGTAGCCTCCCTTGGACTACTCCGGCAGGCTAGGACGACCCCGACTCTTCCATCAGGAAAACTCGACCACCATCCAAAAAAAGTTTGCTACCACCACCTCGTTATTCTTTATCTCCAAGGTAAACTCCCCAGTAAACCCAAACTCTTTGCCGACCGCAGTGACTTGGGGAAAAGATGTAGGAAGAACTTCCTGCTGAGAGATATTCTCATCTAATTCTTGGAGGCGCTGGTTCTTGTTAACACTAAGTCTCGCTTTGTCCTCAGCTCGGAACTCATATCCCATGTACTCGAGCTGCTTAGCGCGCGATCGAAAGCCTATTTAGCATCATCCATCCTAAAGTTAACGCTGGCGTCAGTAAAGGCGAGCAGAGCATAAATTACTGAACTGCTTCCTTTCAAATTTTGGGCAGTAACTTGAAGAATTTCAAACGAGCATACCTCATCGCACTCTTGTATCCTTGCACCTGACCAGATTGTGAGGCCTCCCACATCGAACCCACAGTCTTCTTCAATTGTTCTTCGGCTTGGTTCTTATCCTCGACCACAACTAGCAGCTCAACATCCTTTTCCTCTAATTGCCTGATCAATTTCGCAACTCTCGACTCCAGGGAGCCGATCCCACATTAATAGCAGTAAGGAGCCCCTTTCCAAATGATGAATCTCCTAAGTAGGTTGAAAAAGCCTATCCTACCCCTATAGGTAAGAGTCATACATGGAATGCACCAAAGGGCACAATGGTCTTTTTGAGCCAACAAAAACATTATAAATACTCCACTCTCCAAGAATTAGGGTAAGATATATACTTTTCTCTAAGCTATTACTCTGCTCAACTAAATTCAAGGTCAATTTGCTAACTTAAACATTGGAGGGTCTTAGCCGAAGACCCCCTCGGCTAGCCTAACATTCGTTTTGTGGCTGGAGGTTCCACCCCATGCTATCTTTTTGGTCAAGACACTTCTTAGGTCCAAATCCAAAGATCCACCCTTGGAGAGTGACATAATCAATAGTAATATTAAGAAAATAAATGAATGTCTATTTCTTTTATACTCCAAAAATTTAGAATGGGTATAGGAGTGCCAAGATTGCTTGTTATAAAATAAAAGCTTAATACTCATATTCGAATACAACTACCCAGACGGATCAAATTTCTCAGCCAAAGAAGAATATGTTCTCTTTCACTAAACAAACTTTCGCAGTTGCTACTAATACTAGTCTGCTATTGCTGTTGCCACAACCATCACACCACCCAACACCACCATCGCACTACTTGTTGAGGGACCTAAGTTCTTTATCATTTGATGTTGATAATGTTTAATTGATTAATTTTAATATTAATTTGAATACAGATTGGATCTAATTATTGACGATATTGGTTGCAATTTTGAATTTAAATATTAGTTTTAATGTAAGTTTAAAACGTGAAGATTGGAGTTTGTAAATATAAAAAATGAAATATATAGATCAAGTTAGGTCAGATTTATCAAGTTAGGTTGGGTTTCTCGATTTATTGGGTAATTTGATTAAAAATCAGGTCAACCTAAAGCTAACTCGAACTTTAGTAGGTTAGGTTAAGGTTAAGCCTTTTAGGTTTAACACCAGAGGTTGGGTTGAGTTTGCGTTTGATATTTTTATGGCCCGAATCCACCTCAACCATCCGAATTTACACACCTACTTTTTTTCCCTTTGTTTTTAATCACACTTTCTTGTAACATGAACAACACCTCTTCTACTTACTCACAGAATTTTTTGTTTCTATTATTATTTGATGTACATAAAATTAATAATAGGACAAAATAAAAATAAATTATTAGTAGATAAGAAGGGTAAATAGTAAAAATTATATAGCATATGACTGTCTTGTACCATATTATAGTTTTAGCCCATGTGGACTATGCTAATAACGGTCTTTCTACGGTCAAATAGAGGTCGTACCTACTTGATGTATCCTAGCTGTTCGATGAATTTAAGAAGATTTGGACCATCAAATAGGTACGACTCTGATGAGATGTAAATGACAAATTTGGTCTTACATAGAAAATAATGGCTTGCACGTAAAATAATAACTAAAGAAAGTAATCGCTATTTTTAAATAGCAATTACTTTGAGAATGTTTTAGTACAAAATCCTCCATGAGAAATAGCTACTAATTGTGTATATATTATGTATTTAATACATAATATAATAAATTTGTTATAGCTTAATAAATAGATATCAAAAAATTTAATAAAGAAGATATATTATAAAATAAATAGTAATAAATAAATAAGTACTTTTAGCCATAAATGAAATAAATATTCGGTGCAACAAAACGCATTTAAGTTGTAAAATATTTATAAATACATTGTGTTGAATATTATGAAATAGGAGAAGAAATAAAGTGTAATGACTATGCAAATTATTAAAAAAAGAAAATAAACATGTAATTGTTATTAACACGGCAACTAATATGTAACTTTCTTATCATTGTGTTTAGTATAAGGGAAGGAAATGTAAAGATTGTAATAAACAAAAAGAAAATAAAAAAGGCCTATAACAAACCAAGTTCAAATACTTTTCCTTACAATAAGATTTGAAACTTAATTTCGAACTCAACTCAGTGATTAATTCAAAAATAACAAAAATTGTGTAGCAAAATCAAACTATTCAAATTCAATTTATGTTCAACTCAGTCAGACCATGTTCAACTCCAACTATAGCACCCCCACTCGGGATAGCACCTAAGTCAAGGCGCCACTCAGTTCAATCTTAATTCAAGCAAAGAAGTAAACTATACATTCAATAATCCCATCAGCAAATTTTTTTCAAAACTTATGAAAGACATATAGCAGCGGATTTCAAACTCACTAACTCTTCAAAACGTTAAATAAGTCATAATTCAACTTCATACATCTAACAAAACATATACAGGCATCATGTCACCGACATCAATCCTGACATACTGCAATTGTTGGTTGTGTTGTACAAAATAAATAATGCAAACAAATACGCAAATGTACGTGTTGCAATAACTAATAAAATGATGAGAAGAGTGTCGATCCCACGAGAAACTAAATCATCCACTACGAATTATTAATTTACCACACACTTGTTTTATCCAAACAAAATCAATTAAATAAGAATTAAAACTAAACTAATGAAAATAAGAAAAACGGTACTGATTAAGATTTCTATTAGGATATAGAAGCCTAGAATTATTATTTCATCAATCGAATAAGTTGATTACATAATTTTCTCCCTATGAAATTAATAACAAGTTATTAGTCTTGAGTCTTATGCAATTATGAGTTTCATCCGAATTACCCGCAATCAAATCCCTAATTTATTCAATTCACTATGTTCCTATGTAAATTAACTAAATTACGAATAAGGTTGTACCACTCAACTAACTCCCTAGGGCAAGCAGGTATATTCCTATCATACTCACAAATTAATTAGTTCATCAAATTGAACAATTAATCCTAAGGTCTTCTATTGTCAATCAATCCCTAGATTTTCTTTTCCAAGACTCCTCTAGGGTTTAAAGATACACTTGACTGTTGATCAGACAATCAAATAGAAAAAGCACATAATAGAAGAAATAACCTTAAGCACTATTAACTTCATGAAAGAAAATCATGCATCAATTTATTCAAAAGAATCCATCATAATCCTAGAATAACGAATTAGTTCATGATTGAATTGTCAAACAAAACATGAATAAAAGGAAATATCTTTTCAAATCCAGAATTAAAAACAAAATCAAAGGAAGAAGAAGAAACTCTATTCCTAGATGAATCTGATCTCCACTTTGTCCTTCTCTGAATCCCGAATTCTCGCGATACTTTTGATCTCCAAAATAGAAAAATCCACCTCCTCTCTGAAGTATCTGAGAGACCTATTTATAACTACTTAGAAGAGTCTTCTAATTAGAATAAGACTCAAATAAATAAAAATTCTTCTTCCCTTCTTTGATAATAACGTGTCATACAATCAGCATTCCCACCAACTTGAGTCAATTTGTCCTACTTTGCAATTTCTCCACTTGTATTCCTGCAATTCCAATATTTTCATCAATTAGCAAGGGAATTATAACTTTTAAAACAAGAAAAAAATTGTTAAGTCCGAAACATGATATTAAAATTAATACTAATACGGACTTAACAAATACCCGCAAACTTAATATGTTGCTCGCCCTCAAGCAACACAAAGAAAAGACTTAAAGACACTCAAAGAAAAATAAATCAACACAAAAATTCATATTCAAAAACATCACTTCTTTTTGCTACTCTCGGAACTTCTTCAAAGCTATGCTCGTAGTCAACCATAATTGTGATCTAATTTCACTATGCACAAATAAGCAGATATAATGTTCAAATGAATCACCCGTGTATGTGTGTGCTTTCTCTACAAGTAGTTACTGGCAATTCGGATTAATTTATATACAATACAAGACTCTTCTTTAATACTCCATAGGTTTGCTTTTCACCTCTATCTCACTAATGTAGAATACACTCAACAAAGGATCATTTAGGACTTTCACAACTTGTAATGTAGGCTTGGGTAAAGGTAGGAAAAATATGGATAGCACTGGCACAATACCCACATCACTTGTTCATCATTACTTCTTAATTCTCCCCCAAACTTATTGAACAGTACTTCTCAATTTCTTTCTTTCTTTCTCATCTTTTTTTTATATATAAATGGTGCTCATTCTAGGGGTGTTCACAGTTCGGTAAACCGGCCGAACCGAACTGAAACCAAAAATTTGGTTTGTACCGAATACCGAACCGAAAAATTCGATTCGGTATTCAGTTATTTTTTAAAATAAATTCGGTATTCGGTTCGGTTTCGGTTTTATGTACCGGTTAATCGAACCGAATAACTGAAATTTTAATATATATGTGTGTGTGTGTTTTATATATATAGAATACAGAATAGTGAATACATATTAATATATAGTACCAAACAAACACAGCACAGCAGCACAGCACAGTAGGCAACAATACTTCATTTCTGTTTTCCTCACGCAGTCCGCAGATCTGTTCTACTTCTCCAATCTCCCATAATCCCTAGATCCCCTAATTCCTACACCAAAATTACTCAAATCCTTTCTTCACTTCAGCAGACACCAAATCAGCAATAGCAACTCAGCAAGACAGCAAAGGAGCAAACCCATTTCGGTATTTTAGTTGGCAACCAAACCGAACCAAACAAAATTTTGGTTTTAACCGAACCGAACCAATTAGTTCAGTTCGGTATTTAGTTTGGAATTTTGGTGTACCGAAATTTTGGTTAACCAAAATTTCAGTTCGATTTCTACCGAATGAACACCCCTAGCTCATGCTACTATGCACACATGTGTGTGCATGAGGCCTTATCTACACCTTTTTGTTTTTTTTTTTTTTTTTTGAGGAAGAAAATCAAACTCATGGGCATTATACTGTTTGTTCCCATCTTCATAAGAAATTCAAATAGATCTAACAAGTAATTGTGGGATTTCTTTGGTGGGATCATGTGTTTAGGCTGGCTGTTGAGTTGGTTGACAAGTGAAAAGGATATTTTTTAAAAATAGGTTCAAAAAGGGACCCAAGAGATATAATATCATTTGGTAAGCTTGAAAGGCTCAAACGGGTCAAAAATAGCCTAAGTCATTTCCTTTAATTAAGTGTTTTCTAGGATTTCGCTTTGATAGGAAATCAAACAAATTCTAGAGTTTAAAGTATTACCTATGTAACTCATGCATAAATGTCTTCTAAATTAACCAATAACTAAAAATGAGAAAGAGAGTGCTCAAAAATAGGGGATGTCATCCTAGCATTGCTTCTACTCAAAGTGCACAGTTCCATCATCACAGAAGTATAATTTTTCATGAAATATAAAATTAAAGGGGTAATATCTTCATTGATTCAAGAAGATTAATTTTTGTACATGCAAGACATCGACTCAATTACTAAACCCTAATCCAAATCAAAACAACAGAAAATAAAAAAACATAAAGGACTAAAAATTGACGCGCAAAGCACCCCCAAACTTGAGAGGTACTTTGCCCTCAAAGTACTAATACTACCATGAAGGAGAAATCAAAAAAATAAGAAACACTAATATGGGAAAAAAAAAGAACAAAATAAAGATAAAGTAAAATAAAGAGAAGAAAATAAATTACTCCCTAATTAATCATTGGTGTCATCATCTTCCTCAGCCTCCGAGGGTGGAACTGCAGTGGTAGGAAAATCAAAGTGTGATGGCTGTAGAAAGGTAGGATAATCCTCAAGTGGAATGTTATGATATTGGGCCAATATCGTATACCATTGTTGTTGAGTGTCAAGACATGCTTGGTGGTGCTCCTCTGCAGCCTGCTGGTTCATTAATAATTGTCTCATCATATTCCCCAACATATCTAGATGTCGTGGTATGGATTGATAGCGGTTCTAATGAGCTTGAGCCTCTTGATGTGGTCGTGGAGCTCTTCTTGATTGATCATCATCAATTATTTGTTCGGGAGGTAGTAATTCCTCACTTGGATCCCATTAAACCCTTGTTGCATCGCATAACTATGCTATCAAATGTGTACATACTAAGCCATCTAGTATTCCACCTAGGGATGCCTTGCGAATAGCAGGATTAATAATCAATCCGATATCAATAGGGATCATCTGATGTATAGCATATAACAAAACTGCTCGCTCCCTAGTGACATCGCTGTAATGGGAAACTGGTAGCAAATGAGCACAAATGAATTTGAACCAATGGTGGATATGTGGTGATAATCCTACCCTCAAGAAGTGCCTATATTAATTTTTAGCTCCCATCTTCCACTTGACAGTTTGACTGCATAAATGATTTTTCACTTCTTCCATATTTATTTATGTAGTTAGGAATTGTTGGAACTCATCATCATCATCAATGTTAGGTGTCTCAAAGATTTTATTAATAGCTTCATGAGAGAATGATACATGTTTACCTCGCACAAATATCGTATCTCCAGTAGTAAATGCTAAATTGCTATAGAACTCCCTCACTACTGGTATGACTGCAGCCTTTGGGGTGCTAACAAACTTTTGCCAACCTCTCCGTGTTATAATTAGGCTTCTAGTAGGATCACAACGTGAGTGCTCCCTTAATCCTCTTTCCTTAACAAAAGGCTGATGCATGGTGATTTGTGAATATATTGTCTCTGTCTCTACTGAAACAAATCGGGTGGTATCAAAAGTTGGTCGTCTACTGCTAGAGGCCTTTGTCTTGTTTCTTTTCCTGCTTGCTTTAGATGCCATCTCACTGTTATTCCAATTCATAATTTTTGCAACAATCAAACAATATCATTCAATATTGTTAATAATAATGTTAATAAAGCCTTAATCCAAGATTTTGAAAGAATTAACCCTTTTTCACCAAATAAATTCATCAAACTAAATTGTAATTTTCTTTTTCAAGACAATTCAATTCCCTTTTCAATCATAAGCTCAATGTGCCACAGTATTATGCTTAGCATTATGTAATAATACTTAATGAATATTTCCAAATAATGTTCAAACTCCACATCTAAGCATTCAACAATGGCAAGATGAAACTTCATAGTTTCCAAATGTAGATCAATGACATACTAAGTTTTGGCCTAGTCAAACAATATAGGAGCAAACTCACACAAATCCACAAGATTTACATAGAAATCAATTGTTCTCCCAACAATCAATCATATTCCACAAATTCAAGTGAACAATCCCAAAACATCTGAATCCAAAGAGATTTTTTGCAAGAAACCAAGCAAACAACCTATTATGAGTATTAGAAGTACCAAGAAGTGTAGCCCAAGGGAGATGAAGAATGTTGAGCTCGCCGGTGGAGGATTACCGGCGGTAATGGTGGTCAACGGCGGCAGGTTGTTGATGGATATGGTGATGGTTGGTGGTGGGTGGAGAAAATGGGTTTTGTAGTTTGGGGAAGGAAAAACAAACAAGAGAATGAGGAGGGGGAATAAGGGAATAAGGGCTTTGTTTTTGAGAAGAAAGAAAATGGGGGAAGGGGAATAGCGAATAGGCCAAAGTTGTAAAACTAATTTTTTTTTTTTTTTTTGTTGCGACCTGCACTTGGTTACAATTAATTGCACCCTAGCGCATGGCGTTCTACCTTGGGCAAAATGCATTGCACCTAGGCGCAAGTGTCTTGCGCCCTGGTGTAGCACTTTCTGCCTCGAACGGATTTTTTTTCTCGCCCTTGCGCTGGGGCCCGAAAATGTTGCGCCCTAGCACAAGGCAGGCAGATTTAGCCCGTAAGTTTTATGCTCGTGCGCCTTGGCGCGAGAGTTTCGCACCCTGGCCTGCGACTATTGCCCAATTTTTTTTTTATATATAAAGAAAGAAATTAAGCACTAAATCATAGACATATGAAAAGAAAAATAAACATTAAAAAAGTAAAAAGAAAATTTGGGTTGCCTCCCATAAGCGCCTGATTTATAGTCATCAGCATGACTTTTTCGGGCATTATTCAACATCAACCAGGGTGAGCGTGGATCGTTTGCGATCAAAATTACCTCTCCAATAGTGCTTGATTTGTTGTCCATTCACCTTGAATCTTCTATTTGTTCCTTCATCTTCCAGTTCCATTGCTCCATATGGAAAAACTTTAGTGATGCGAAATGGCCCTGACCAATGTGATTAGAGTTTTCCTGGAAACAACTTCAAACGAGAATTAAATAACAAAACATGTTATCTAGGTTCGAAATGACGCTCTAAAATTTTTCTATCATGCCACTTCTTTGTCTTTTCCTTATACAACTTTGCATTCACATATGCTTGCATTCTGAATTTATCTAATTCATTTAACTGCAATAACCTCTTATCCCCCATAGCTTGAGAGTCAAAATTCAATTTTTTTATAGCCTAATAAGCATTATGTTCCAATTCTACTTGCAGGTGGCATGCTTTCCCAAACACTAATTTGTAAGGCGACAGCCCAATGGGAGTTTTATAAGCTATCTTATATGCCCACAATGCATCATCTCACTTCTTTGACCAATCTTTTCTAGTAGCACTCACTATTTTCTCCTAAATTCTTTTAATTTCTCTATTTGAAACTTCGACTTGACCACTAGTTTGTGGATGGTAAGGTGTGGAAATTTTGTGTTTAACTCCATATTTAGCTAATAGAGCATCAAAATATCTATTACAAAAATGCCTTCCACCTATCACAACATGCAACAAAAGTATAAACATCTTTAAATAAAGTAGGCCAATAAAAACCTA
This sequence comes from Jacaranda mimosifolia, assembly GCA_018894105.1. NCBI lineage: Eukaryota > Viridiplantae > Streptophyta > Magnoliopsida > Lamiales > Bignoniaceae > Jacaranda > Jacaranda mimosifolia. Next base: position 604,846 of record CM032131.1, on the reverse strand, counting down.
ACTGAAGAACCTTTGCTGCAGTGCGATCACTTTGATAATGACCTCCATATGGGGATGAATAGCGATGCTCAAGTATGCTCTTCACTTCTTCTTCTGAGATACAATGCCTAAGTATTTGGTCTGAACAAATTCTAAATAGGAATGGCTCGTCCCAGACATATTTCTTTACTTCTGAGAGAAATTTCTTCTTTTGTTGAGAGTTAATTTCTGGAGGGAATATTCCACTAACTATATAATTTACCAAGTCTGCATACCATGGAACCCCTTTCTCTTCTACTACAAATAATTGCTCATCCAGGAATATTTCTTTGATCATTATCTTCTCATTTACAATTTCTGTAGTTTCTAACCTTGACAAGTGATCAACGATTTGATTTTCTGAGCCTTTTTTATCTCGAATTTCCAGATCAAATTCTTGTAGCAGCAACACCCATCTAATCAGTCTTGGCTTGGCATCTTTCTTTTCCACTAGATATCTGATAGTTGAATGGTCTGTATATATTAGTACCTTCGTTCCTACCAAATATGAGCGAAACTTATCGAATGTAAACACTACGGCCAATAGCTCATTCTCTGTAGTTACCTGCGTATCTATTAGTATTTTGCAAGCATAATATATTGAATGAAAGATCTTCTCCCTGTGCTGGCCTAAAACAGCACCAACAACAAAGTCACTAGCATCACACATTAGTTCAAAAGGTAAATCCCAATCAGGTACAACAATAATAGGTACAGAGATAAGTTTCCTTTTTAATAAATTAAAAGCCTTAAGACATTCATCATCAAATTTAAAAGGTACATCTTTTTCTAGCAGATTACATAGGGGTTTAGAAATTTTAGAGAAATCCTTAATAAAACGCCTATAGAAACCTACATGTCCCAAAAAACTACGAATACCTTTCATTGATGATGGGGGTGGAAGTTTTTCAATTGTTTCAATTTTTGCCTTGTCTACCTCAATTCCTTTGCTAGAGACCCTATGCCCAAGAACTATCCCTTCTCTTACCATAAAATGACATTTCTCCCAATTTAGAACAAGATTAGTTTCTTCACATCTTTTTAAAACAAGTGCAAGATTATTCAAACATTCATCAAAAGAATTTCCAAAAATTGAAAAATCATCCATAAATACCTCGAGGAAATTTTCTACTATATCAGTGAAGATTGACATCATGCATCTCTAGAAAGTAGCCGGTGCATTGCAAAGGCCAAAAGGCATCCTCCGGAAAGCGAAAGTACCATATGGACAAGTAAATGTTGTCTTTTCCTAATCTTCCAAAGCTATGGTGATCTAATTGTATCCCGAATAACCATATAAGAAGCAATAGTATTCCTTACCTGCCAGTCCATCCAGCATCTGATCAACGAAGGGTAGAGGGAAGTGATCATTTCTCGTGGCTTTGTTCAACTTTCGATAATCCATGCATACTTGCCATCTACTAATTATCCTTGTTGGAATAAGTTCATTATTGTCATTCGTCACCACTGTCATGCCTCTTTTCTTTAGTACACATTGTACTGGACTTACCCATAAACTATCTGAGATAGGATAAATAATACCTGCATCAAGCTACTTAATAATTTCTTTCCTCACTACTTCTTTCATTATGGGATTCAATCTCCTTTGATGTTCAATGGAGCACTTCTGATTGTCCTTAAGTAGAATTTTTTGCATGCAAAATGAAGGGCTAATTCCTTTAATATCTGCAATTGTCCATCCAAGTGCTTTTTTATGCTCCCTTAACACTCTCAACAACCTACCTTTCTACTCATCAGAAAACAAGGATGAATTAATAATAGGTAATGTAGATGAACTTCCCAAATAAGAATATCGTAAGTGATTAGGAAGAGGTTTTAATTCTAAAGCGGGTGGTTGTTCAATAGATGGCTTTAGCATTCCTAAGGGAGTGGACATATTCAAATCTTCAACTTTTGGGTGCTTATTAATCTTAGGTGGAGCTTCTAGGAAATTTAGGAATTATTGTATTTCAGCAACGTCAACCTCCGCTAAAACAAGTAGAGCTGCTTCAAGGGGGTCAATGTTTTGGGTATTTTGAAAAATATTTCCTAAAGACTATTTACAACACTAACTACAAGATAATCATCAGAAGCACTGGCATATTTAATAGCCTTAAGAACATTAAATTTTACCTCTTGGTCTTGAACTCTCATGGTTAACTCACATTTTTGTACATCAATAAGAGCTCTACCTGTGGCTAAAAATGGCCTACCTAGAATAATAGGAACTTCGCAATCTTCCTCCATATCCAAAACAATGAAATCTGTAGGAAAAATAAACTTATCAACTTTAACCAAAATATCCTCAATTACTCCCTTTGGATATGTGAATGATCTATCTGCGAATTGCAAGGTCACACTTGTGGGTTTGACTTTTCCAAGTCCAAGCCTTTGATAAGTAGAGAATGGAATCAAATTTATGCTTGCTCCCAAATCACACAGTGCACGTCCAGAAAAATGAGTTCCAATGGTACATGGAATTGGGAAACTTCCTGGATCTTTCAATTTTGGTGGTAACTTCTTTTGAATAATTGTGCTACATTCCTCTGTTAAAGCCATTATTTCAAACTCCCCAAAATGGCTTTTCTTGGATAAAATATCCTTCATAAACTTCACATGACTTGGCATTTGTTCTAAAGCTTCAGCAAAAGGAATGTTAATTTGGAGTTTCTTGAAAACTTCCATAAAATGCTGAAATTGTTTGTCCAATTTCTGTTTCCTAAGCCTTTGAGGAAAAGGAAGAGGTGGTGTGGAGGTTCTAGACTCAGTCTTATGCTCTAACTCCTCTTCTTTCTCAACTATTGGTGGTTCTTCTGCTTCTTTTGAGACTTGAGGTGCCTTTTGAATTTCTTGCAACTCTCTTCCATTCCTTAGAGTAACTGCCTTGCTATGTTCTTTTCCTTCTCGTTTAGTATTTGTCTCAGTATCGCTTGGAAAAAGTTCCTTGTTGTCTCATACTCAATGTATTAGCTAATTGCCCCATTTGTGTTTCCAGTATTCTGATTGAAGCTGATTGGCTCTAAATTGCTACTTCCATTTTTGTCATAAATTGCATAAACATCTCCTCTAATGAGGACTTCTTTTCTTGAGTTAGTGGCTTTATCTGTTGCTGAAAGCCTGGTGGTGGAAGTTTAGGAGCTGAAGATTGTCCTTGGTTGTTGCTCCATGAGAAATTGGGATGTTGTCTCCATCCGGGATTATAAGTATCCAAGTATGGATTATTTTGATTCCTATTGAAGTTCCCAACAAATTGCATTGATTCCAAAGTATGTTGACACTGATCACTTGAATGTGCAACCCCGCAATTATCGCAAGTAATAAATTGGCCTTCTACTACTGGAACTTGTTGTCCTGGCTGGGTTATAATACTTGCAAGAGTGTCCATCTTTTTTGTTAAAGCTTCTAACTGCGCATTCAAAGATGTAGCAGCATTTACCTCATAGATTCCTACAGTTTTCTTTGGTTGAGTTAATCTATCAGTTGGCCACTGATAACTATTTGCTGCCATCTCTTCGAATAACTCAAATATTTCCCCAATCTTTTTCCTCATAAGTGTACCTCCTGCGGTCCTCTTATTTGTGCGGTCAATCCATCGTAAAATGTTTGTACTTGAAGCCACTTTTTCATCCATGATGAGGGCATTTTCTGAGCATCTCCTTATATCTTTCTCATGTCTCATAAAATGTTTCCTGATCAAATTGGATAAATAATGTAATTTCATTCCTCAATTTGACTATTCGTGATGGTGGGAAAAACTTAGCTAAGAATTTCTTGGCTAAATCCTCCCAAGTGGCAATGGATCCTAATGGCAAAGATGATAGCCAAATTTTTACTTTGTCCTTTAGTGAAAATGGAAATAGCCTCAATTGAATTGCATCATCAGAAACTCCATTATTATTTGAAGGTATCACAAATCTCCAAAAAGTTAGCTAAATGAGCATTCAGATCTTCTATTGGAGACCCCCCAAACAGTACCGAACTTTGTATCATCTGAATGATAGCAGGCTTGATCTCAAAATTATTAGCCTAAACAAATGGTCTAGTGATTCCTGTCTGAAAGCCTTGAATCTGTAGGATAGCATAATCACCCAGATATCCATCATCTTCTGCCATTTTTGTAGTATCCTCGTTTGCTTGCTGAAGTGCTCGTCTGCATCTCCAAAAAGTTTTCTCAATTTCTGGATCAAATGGCGCTAATTCCAGCTCCTGATTATCTGATTCCTGATTATCCTGCATATAATTATAAGGGTTCCTGAAATAAATAAATAAATAAAATAGATTTGAATTAAAACTTGGTGCTGAAAACTAATATTAGCAAAAACAAAAATAATTTTAGTTCCTCGGCAACGGCGCCAAAAACTTGTTGGTTGTGTTGTGCAAAATAAATAATGCAAACAAATACGCAAGTGCACGTGTCGCAACAAGTAATAAAATGATGAGAAGAGTGTCGATCCCATGAGGAACTAAATTATTCACTACTAATTATTAATTTACCACAAACTTGTTTTATCCAAACAAAATCAATTAAATAAGAATTAAAACTAAACTAATGAAAATAAGAAAAACGGTACTGATTAAGATTTCTATCAGAATATAGAAGCCTAGAATTATGATTTCATAAATCGAATAAGTTGATTACATAATTTTCTCCCTATGAAATTAATAACAAGTTATTAGTCTTGAGTCTTATGCAATTACGAGGTTCTTCCAAATTACCTGCAATCAAATCCCTAATTTATTCAATTCACTATATTTCTATGTAAATTAACTAAATTATGAATAAGATTGTACCACTCAACTAACTCCCTAGGGCAAGCAGGTATATTCCTATCCTACTCACAAAATAATTAGTTCATCAAATTGAACAATTAATCCTAAGGTCTTCTATTGTCAATCAATCCCTAGATTTTCTTTTCCAAGACTCCTCTAGGGTTTAAAGATATACTTGACTGTTGATCAGGCAATCAAATAGAAAAAGCACACAATAGAAGAAATAACCTTAAGCGCTATTAACTTCATGAAAGAAAATCATGCATCAATTTATTCAAAAGAATCCATCATAATCCTAGAATAACGAATTAGTTCATGATTGAATTGTCAAACAAAACATGAATAAAAGGAAATATCTTTTCAAATCCAGAATTAAAAACAAAATCAAAGGAAGAAGAAGAAACTCTATTCCTAGATGAATCTGATCTCCACTTTGTCCTTCTCTGAATCCTGAATTCTCGCGATACTTTTGATCTCCAAAATAGAAAAATCCACCTCCTCTCTGAAGTATCTGAGAGACCTATTTATAACTACTTAGAAGAGTCTTCCAATTAGAATAAGACTCAAATAAATAAAAACTCTTCTGCCCTTCTTTGATAATAACGTGTCATACAATCAGCATTCCCACCAACTTGAGTCAATTTGTCCTACTTTGCAATTTCTCCAGTTATATTCCTGCAATTCCAATATTTTCATCAATTAGCAAGGGAATTATAACTTTTAAAACAAGAAAAAAATTGTTAAGTCCTAAACATGATATTAAAATTAACACTAATATGGACTTAACAGCAATATCACTAAATCCAATTACAGCCTTCAAGTGAACCTATTAAACATCTTAGCACCCATTCTATTACAAAAGGTATTTCTTCACTCCAAGTTGGAACCTCATATTCTTCACTTATAGCTGTCTGAGAAAATCAAGATAAACGGGGCGGTAAGTCCAAAGGACTTAGTGAGGGATAATTGTAACATATATTATGGGGATCTATCAAGGAAGAAATCGACTCAACAGATCATCAATCAACACTTAACAGAAATACAACATGATAAGTTCAAATAGTTAAGAACAATCTAACAAGCAGAATATAGTCGGTCAGTCAGATTACAGTCAGACAGAACAGTCCCGAATAACATTTACATTTCAGTCAATCTTATCCAAGTGTGACAGCTTGGTACACGATAGTCGCCGGTAGACGGTAGATGCCCAAGAGTAGCCCTAGCACATCACAAACAAACGGACAGTAGATACCCAGGAGTAGCCCTACTGATCACATACAAATAGATAGTAGATGTCCAGGAATAGCCCTAAGACATCACAGACAAACAGACAGCAGATGTCCAGGAATAGCCCTAACACATCGCTGATGCTCAGGAATAGCCCTGACACATCGCCCATACCTAGGAATAGCCCTAGCATATCGCTGACAAATTGAATACCCAGGGAATAGCCCCTAGTGTACACAGACTTACAAAATGAATACCAGGGAGTAGCCCCTAGCGTACACGACTTACAGAATGAATACCAAGGAGTAGCCCCTAGCGTATCAGACTTACAGAATGAATACCCAAGGAGTAGCCCCTAGCGTATCAGACTTACAAAACATATACCCAAGGAATAGCCCCTAGCGTATCAGACTTACAAATACTTAAGGAATAGCCCCTGACATATCAGACGTACAGACGGTTCAGAATAGTATAGAAATGTCAACAGGGCAAACAGTAACAGTGTCGGATAGTACAGATATCATAATAGTACAGATAGCAGGACAGATAACAGAACGAACATATAGCATATATCAGAAAAATGTTCTGGGCACAAGAACCAACAGAAAATAGAATCAGAATAGAAATAACCCTCACAGGGGTGTCCAAATCAGATAACAAAATATCAAAGATCTTAACAAATCACAGATTTCAATAACATACTGTCAGTTTAGGAATAGTAACCCTCATAGGGGTTTATCACAAATACTGATAAGTAAAATGATATGCCAAATTTGCAGACCCTCACCTCCGTAGTCTCAAAAAAAGCTACTAAAATTTGCCGTCTACTGATCTGTGGTACCAAATTCTCCATCACCTAACCAAGAAAGTAATATCTACAATCAAAATCCATACTAAATCCTATTAATCACAATTATACCATTAATAATCTAGAATCACTAATTTATCGATTAATACGGTATCTTATTCTTATTTCAATGCCATGGTCATAATCCTAAATCACACAATATGCTTAATCCTTACATAATCAATTCCTAATCAAATGCCATTTAATCTTATAATATAGTCCTTAATACTATTTTAAATCCAAGTTTTGGCATTTCATAAGTCCAGGTCCACTTATTCCATACTCCTTGCATAGGGATCAACATACGTATATATAAACATATCATCTCTTTCCAAATTCCTGTTCTTGGCAAGGTATAATGCTAAATTAGGAAGGGTACAACACATGCAACATATATATATATATTAAAGGTACAACTAAATCCAAATGCCAAGCTTGCTACTAGAGTATCAAAACCACAAACTTATTAGATGGTTGCGACCATCACATCAAGGAGGTGAAACTAGTCTGAGGTCGCCAGAGCGTCGCCGTTTGTCGTCGCTTGAAAATTATGAAATCACCACCGTTCTTCTCCTTTCAACGAGAGCTTTCCAACACCGCCCTTGGTTTAATGTTTTGAGAATTGTAGCCAGTAGAAACGAGCTCAACAGCGCAAAATTTTCCTTCATCCATCATGCTCCAATCTCTGTCCCCCGTCACCGCCGCCACGTAAAACTCACATGCAACACTTCCATCATGATCTCCTTGCTGAGAGCTACCCAGACCACCTCCCAGAAGTCAAATTCATTGCTGGAAAAGTGCAAACCCACTTGCCCGCCGTGAATGGTGTCTCGGTCCTCTCACTCGCAGTGGCTCATCGGGTTGTGTGTATATACAATGGTGGAGATAAGGTGTTGGGGTGAGGAGAGTTGGTTGGTGAGGTTAGGTATGGGAGAAAGTCGCCAAAATTATGGTCGCCTGGAGGAGAGAGAATGGTGATCGCAGTTGGAGAAGGAAAGAAAGAAAGAAGAAGAAAGAAGAAAGGAAAAGTGGAGAAAAATATCCTGCTGCCCGTTTCTTAAAAATCAAATTTTCATATTTTGCAATTTAGTCCCTAAAAATTAACACTCCTCAACTGAGTCCAAGAAGTTCTGAAAAAATGCGCCTTGGCCCTTGTTGAATATTTTTCTTCCATGCACACCCTTTAAGTCAAGAAAATGTTCAGTCAAGTCCTTAAAAATTTGTAAATTTAACCCCCAAACTTCCAAAATCTCGCAATTGAGTCCTTTTATATTTCTTTTTTGAGCCTTAAAATCTGACCAATAATTCTCTTAATTTGTAAATTCTTATTTCCAAAAATACTGAATTTCAGGGGTGTTACACCAACTCTTCTATTAATCAAATTACGTTCAAATCAATTTTAAACTCATTATCAAATCAAGCTTAAATACTTATTTATTTGACTCAACTCGATTCATTTACACTTTTCATGAAAATAGTGTTAGTTTACTTATACTTGACAATGACACTACATCGTCAATGTTTTTATTGTCATTTCACACTAATAAAAGCTTTCACAAATATGCGTTTCCATTAAATTTACAACAAAAAAACATAGGCTTTGTTTGGGAATGTTCTCCAAGGTTCCCCCCCCCCCCCCCCCCGTCTCTCCTCCCAACCAAGCCCATCTCTCGTCCCATCTCTCATATTAAATAATAATAATAATATTTTTATTATTAATATTTTAATAATAATAATAATAGTAGTAGTAGTAGTAATTATTATTATTATTTATTGTTATTAATAATAAAAATAATAATTATTATTTATTATTATTAATAATAAAAATAATCATAATCATATATATCAACATACAAACAAATTCATAAAAAATTATAATACAACCTACTTAATTATTTAATCAATTATTACAAACTTACAACATAATCATATCCATTCACTACATATATACTACATATATACACACTATTTTTTATATTTATTTTTACAATTAAAAAAATTCATTAATATCAAATTTCACCCTCAAATACCAACACATAAGCATTGATTTGACATTAACAATATAAAATGTCTCCTATAAAACATAACCAAACATATTAAAACTACCAAAATCCATTTTTTAACTATTCCCAAAATCATAACCAAACATCAATCACATTCCCCAACCTTCATTTTATATTCTCCCACAATTCTTTCATTATTCATTCTCCCAAAACACACAATAAACACATAATAAAATCAAACATAAAACATATCCAAACACTACCATATTAGGTGGTGTTGGAATTTTTTTCCAATGAAAACCTTAAAATACTTAATTCAAAGTTCAAATTTTAATTATTGACTCTAAAGGGTATAATACTACGTACATTTCACGAAATCAAAAGTTCACTGATACATGTATCTACAAGAGTTGGTTCCAAAATACGTGCTCTTTCCTATAGTGACATCCAATTGTGGTCGCCGTTCAAATGCTCGCACCTTTGGTTTATCAATAATCATATCTGGGAAGACCTCTAGTGCATACAAATATGATACTGCCTTCGTCCTAATTTTATAGACCTATTTTGATTTTCCATGTAATTTCAATATTATAGTTGAGAAAATAAAATTTTGTTTATAAGCGTTATTATCCTGAAAAATAAAATTCTAAAAAAAATCAAATGACTATTTAAAAAATATATTTAATTTATCATTGAAAACTAAAGCAAGTCAGGATGCCCATCCCATCCAAAAAGTGGAATATACAGTTTATTAGAAGAATTATTGGATTAAAACAAATACAATTCTTGAACTCACTTTTGAGGTATATTTTATCCTACACAAATTGTAATTTAAAAAATGAAGTGAATAATTAAAGTATAATTAATGAAATTTGAGTTTCTGGACTTTGGATTGCTTGTTTATTACACGGGATGGAACTTGTGAGATTTAAAATTCGAATCATAATGAATTATAATATATACTTGTATGTATATATGTAAATCAAGCATCATTTAATCTCATGACATAAGTTTCATACATAAAAGTAAGATCGGATGTTCAAATTCAAATTCTAATGAATTCCAATTAATACATGTGTATGTATGTATATAAAATGAGTATTTTTATGTATGTATATAAAATGAGTATTTTTTTGACTTTACAGCATAAATTTTACGCATTAAATGTAAGATCGATGGTTGAACACAACGAACACTCGATGTGCGCATTAATTAAATAAAAAAAGTGTATATAAAAATAATTATATAAAAAATAAATTAATGCGCATATATATATATGAAAAAAAATGAGGAAATGTTTTGTTATGTTTCCCCAAAACAACATTGTTTTGAGAAAACATAATCAAACATATCCCCATTTTTTTTCTAAATTACACGTTTTCCAATATATACATACATATATTATATATATACATCATATATATATATTTTTTATTTTAATATTAAAATAATCATTCAATTCCATTTTCACCCTAAAAATCCAACAAAAAAGTATTGATTTGACTGTTACAGTAAAAAATGTCTCCTCCAAAACATAAACAAACATACCAAAAAATAACTTTCACATTCTCCAATAATTCATTCCCCTAAAACACATAATAAACACATAATAAAATCAAACAAAAAAACATAACCAAACATTACCTAAATATCTTGACCGGAGTCCCAATACAAATCCAATTCTAGAGGCTCCCAAAGTCTAGAATAGATGTAATCAGAAATTTGTGTGCTAATATCAAGTTCGAAGCCCTCGTTTAGCGTTATATGCCATTGCTCCGCGTCGGCACCGCAGACTCTCTAAATCCGCCTTGAAACTGTTGCCTCCGCTCCTCTTGCCCATCTCAATCTTTGAGGTAAAATCTCTCAATCTCTCTGCCATGTGCTCGTTGCTGGCTCGAGCATTGTCCTTATTTCCCTATCGTATTGATTACAATATGTTTCTTCCTTGCCTCTCTAGTGTTGTTTGAATTGCAAGCGCTATTTTTTAGGACGGTAATACTTATAAACGAAATTAATTTCGTAAATCTTGAAACGAGAGTTTCTTCTCCTACTTCAGTGGTGTTTCAAGTATTTTTTCTAGACAAATCTGTGAATTTTGATTCGAACAATTACTTTATAGTGAATCCTGGCGACGTTGTTTATAGTTTGATCACAGTAGGCATATGAAACCGAATTGGAATTCCACTTGGTATCTACTGCCGCCATAAATTGTTTGAATTCGGCTTTGGCTTTTACAAACTGAACTGTCACAATTGGCTTCCCCCTCTTCATTGAGGTATTGCCATATTTTTCTAGATTAGAAGTCTTTTCTGTAAATCTTACTCGTTCAGTTATTCAAGAAAGTTTTTGCCTGTGCTTATGCTTAATTGCCCTAATGCACTTGCTAATGACGCTTTATTGCCTGTTATTTTCAAATTTCACCTCAGGTAATAATTAAGACAATTTTTCCTTGAGTCTTCAATGGACACTGGGGGCAATTCTTTACCATCTGGGCCTGATGGAGTGAAGCGGAAAGTTAGTTATTTCTACGACCCAGAGGTTGGCAATTACTATTATGGGCAGGGTCACCCAATGAAGCCACACAGGATTCGCATGACACATGCTCTTCTTGCACATTATGGACTGCTGCAGCATATGCATGTTCTTAAGCCCAATCCTGCTAGAGACAAAGATCTTTGCAGATTTCATGCAGATGATTATGTTGCTTTTTTGAGGAGCATTACCCCAGAGACACAGCAGGAACAACTCAGGCAGCTGAAAAGATTTAATGTTGGTGAAGACTGTCCTGTATTTGATGGTCTCTACTCTTTTTGTCAAACTTATGCTGGTGGTTCTGTTGGTGGGGCAGTGAAGTTAAATCATGGACATTGTGATATAGCAGTGAATTGGGCTGGTGGGTTACATCATGCAAAGAAATGCGAGGCTTCTGGTTTTTGCTATGTGAATGATATAGTGCTGGCTATCTTGGAGCTTCTAAAAGTTCATGAGGTTGGTTATCCTTTTTATTAACACCCCTCCCTCCTTCTCTTTCTTTTTATATTCTTAGCTTTTATGGATTTGGAAATCTCGAGGAGCATATAATTAATAAGCAACATGTTTGTCTAGCTGTTACCATTTCTTTATTTGATGCTCAAACTTGTCTTCACTGCAAGCCATAGCTGAAAGTTATTCTAACCATGCCAAACAACTGTTTACTTAGCATGGACTATTTTCTTGTGTCTTGAGTATCAAGGTTTACAGTAGTAATTATACTTGCTTAATAACTCAACATGAAATTGGGGGTTTTGCCCTGGTCATATGATGCCAGTATGTGCTATTACGGTTGCATCTGTGTAAGCCACCTTATATATATTGCTTTTATTTTAATTCTGAGTTACTTCTTAGTGGTAGGATTTTTATTCTTTATTCTTTAAGTTTTTGATGTGTGTTGTTTGGTGACCCGTGCCCCTCAAATTCAGACTTTCATGGGATAATACGAAATATGCTATTGGTAGTTCTTTTCATTTCCAAAAGAGAGGTGAGTTTGAAATTGTAGTCAGCCAACCTAGTGATTACAGAATCATTTTGCCTATACAATATGTCATTGATTCTCTAATAGATCAACTGTTAGAGACTTAGAGTCTTCGATGCATGGCAGCTTTGATTGTTTAACTGAAGGGCTGTACTGCAATTGAGGATATGGGCCTGTACAGTGATTAAAGGGTGGTGGGTTTGTAAATAAATTTGAGCACCAATACAAGGTTTTTTACTATGGTGATAATTATGAAGCTTGCAATTAAGAAGGCTGCAAGTATGGTGGAAACGAACAAATTCAGGGAATTAAGGAGATTTAATGATATGAATTAGAAACATGAGTTTGTGATAGAGAATCACAACCAATCTGATTCTGGGTGGCACCAAACTCAACAGAGAAAATTGAGGAATGATTTTATTACACTCCGAAATTTGGCTCACGAGGTAGGAGTCTATTTATAGGCAGGACCTCTATAGTCTATACTAATTAGAAAATGGTGCACTTAGTAAGCTAATTGCAAACGACTTAGATTACACCAAAAAGAAGTGAGCTGGACTCAACTTAAAATTTAGTCAAAGAAGAACTCCTAAATTTCATTATGTATTTAATTGTTTAGGAGTGATTTCTTTTTCCTCACAATTATGTCAAGATCTTGCAAATAAGAAGGCTTCGGTTAATATCTAATGAAAGAAGATAAAGAATAAAGAAGAAATGCAAATTGGACAGTAAAATACCCTCACTACTAGGGTTTGGTTTAGAGCCAACATTTCAATTAAAATTCGGGGAGCTCAAACTCTTAAGAATTTTGTTTATATCATTCTGAAATTTGTATTGCAGCGTAAAGACCTATTTATATTAGCTTGAATACTGTTAGACTAGCACCAGTAACAAAGAGCAAATTTGTTTAAATGGACAGCAATATATGGACTAACCGAGTGGAGAAAAACATGCGATACAAGAATCTATGTGGGTAAACAATTAGAGAATGTAAGCTCTAGTTAATCCTGATACCAACCCAAGAAAGTGAACTCCCAACTAATCCCTCTCAATCAGATGTCTTGAGCATTTCAATTGCAGATTTTGGTGAAAATTTGGATGTGTTCTCCAATAATTTCTTTGCAAAATGCCTTAATTCTTCTCCTTGTTGCTTAACCAGTAGGATACTTGTTTTAATTGATTGATGATTAGCAGCATGTGAATTAGACAAAGTTGTTGCTACTACAGTATACATGTCTAAATTGAGCTTTTGATTTTGTTAATTTTTTTATTATCTTCTTGCAGCGTGTTTTATATGTAGACATCGACATTCATCATGGGGATGGTGTTGAGGAGGCATTTTACACTACAGACAGGGTCATGACTGTTTCTTTTCATAAATTTGGAGATTATTTTCCTGGTACAGGTGATGTACGTGACATTGGATATGGAAAGGGGAAATATTACTCTCTTAATGTCCCACTGGATGATGGTATTGATGATGAAAGCTATCAGTCTCTGTTTAAGCCAATAATGGCCAAAGTTATGGAAGTTTTTAGGCCTGGTGCTGTAGTATTACAATGTGGTGCAGACTCTCTATCTGGAGATCGGTTGGGCTGCTTTAATCTCTCAATTAAAGGTCATGCAGAGTGTGTTAAATTTATGAGATCTTTTAATGTGCCACTGCTGTTGTTGGGCGGAGGCGGTTACACAATACGCAATGTTGCTCGTTGCTGGTGTTACGAGGTAAACCAATATTCTTGGCCAACTTTCACTCTGTACCAAGTCAGCCTTCAGTTTCATTCATAGTTGTAAAAGGCGCGCGCCTCGTGCGCTATAGCGCGAGGCGCACCCCTTGCACAATGAGGCGCGCGCCTTGTGCGCTTTGTTGCTAAGGCTGTTTGGCAGAATTTTTTTTTGGTTTAAGTTAGGGTTTAGGGCTTTTTTGGTAAGTTTATGTCACCGAAAACCAGCGGGAAAACCTCTCAACCTCTAGCATCTACCAACTTCTGCCACTGAGAACATTACAGCCGGCCGCCACCCCTGCACTTTTTTCTTTTTTCTTCAACTATTTTATGGTGTATATGTTTCTAGTTTCCCAGTTCTAATTTCTTTTTCTCCTTTTCTTCTTTTCATACATCTTTTTCCTTTTTACTTCTTCAACCATTCTCCTCTTTTCCTATTTTCTTCTTCATTCTTCTTTTTCTTCATTCTTCTTTATAAATTAATGCTGAAAGCCTGATTTCTATCTGTTTTTTCCCCAATTTCAGTTATGTTTCGGTTTTGTTTTCTTTGTTCAGTGTGTTTTTTTTTCTTTTCATTCTTCCCAATTTCAGTTCTGTTTTCTTTTTTTCTTCAAATTATTTGTCTGCTGTTTTTATTCTTTTTTATTATTTGCATGTTGAATTTGTTAAAATAGGTTAATAATAGTGAAATATTGTTGAGCATATGATGATGAAGAATAAATGCTGAAAGTTCTTCAATTTTCAGCAGGTATAATGGCAACAAATCGAAAGCGCGTTTGGTATATAATTTTATAGCAAATTTTAGTAGTTTTTATTTTCTATAATTGTTTGAATTTATAGGCATTCTTGGTATATAACTATGTCATAGAAAATGAAGATACTTTTCATTTGCTGCACTTTATTGCAACAAAGCACGCGCTGCGCTATGCGCTATAGCCCCAAGAGACCTTTGTGCTATAGCGCGCTTTGCGCTCTTAACAACTATGGTTTCATTTTTATGCTGATTACACACACATGGGAAAAGATAAACAAATGTAATCTAGAGATTCTCTTTTTATTTCTGTGGGAAATAGACATGATAAGTTCATGTGTGTATGATCTTTTCAATTTATTACCCCATTGAAGCTGTTGTCATGGTAGTGCGTCTTACTAATTGTTGATTGTGAATCTGATTAACAGACAGGTGTAGCACTTGGGATTGAACTTGATGACAAGATGCCACAACATGAGTATTATGAGTACTTCGGCCCAGATTATACTCTGCATGTTGCTCCAAGTAACATGGAAAATAAGAATTCTCGTCATTTATTGGAAGAGATCCGATCAAAGCTTCTTGATAATCTCTCAAAGCTTCAACATGCACCAAGTGTCCAGTTCCAGGAACGACCGCCAGATACTGAACTCCCAGAGGTTTGTTTTGCATCAGAAAACCTACTTAGGTTTCACATTTATGCCATGCCTTAATATTTCTGATGGAAAAATCTATTTTGGAACTCGCTTGCCCAAATTCAACTGATCACCTAGCAATCGTGGTACTTATCCTATAAATTGCTGGGCCTGGTACAAAATAGATTTTACTTTCTTTGAGATCTCCATGTCCAAGTTGCTTTGCTACATGAGGATATCTATTGTTTAGGCTGAATATCACTTGTTCATGATTGTATATGTCTATATATGTTCCCAGCCCCTGTATTCTCCACAAACTGAAAAATGATTTTTTTGTTAAGAGTTCAATAATCAATTTTAAGATGCCTAACTTAATTCAACACACATGCACAGTTGCATACACCATTGTTCTTTAAATTATTTGCTGCCTTTTTAGATATCATTGTCAAGAATGCTGCCACTATTTGCGTAACTGGGTAATTTACCAAATTTGGTGGAAGAACTTTGTCTAATCTTTGCGGATTCATTGCATGAGTGTCATTTTGTAAAGGTTGTAAAAGTGTAAGAGGCTTAACTGGTTTACTAACATTAGCCTTCTTAATCATCCTCATGAATATTGCATCTTAAACTTTGTTCCTGAATGTGTCCTGTCAACAGGATATAAAGAACTCATTGTCTGCGGTCTCTGTTTATGATGTTGTTGTGTGCGTATATGAGAGCACAAGTTATTCTGCTATTTGAGTGGTTTGGTTTTTCTTTTGTTATATTCTTTGATGTCATCCTACTTAAGACTTCTTGTGATCTTGTTGCTATTTGGTTGTAACATGTCGAAGTCATGGTTCTCTCTTAAACTTTTTATGTCTTTTATTAGAATCATAGTTTTCCAAATTTTGATGGATTTCTGCAGTTAAAATTTTACTATGAAACCATGGCCACTGTTGCATTCAAGTACAAAGAAAATGTAGTCCCTACTTGTTTGCCCCGGTTTGCAGTTTTGTTAAATCACGCTGATGAAATTAGAGATGTGACTCAGTCAAATAGCATGATGTCTACATATTATTAGATTGTTGTGTCGTGTGATTCTTTTATTTATTTTTTATTTTTTAAGAAGGGAAAAATCAAGTTAAACGATGAACTAGAAGGTATTATCAACTGGTAAATATGAATATAACCTCCTTACATGATGCTCTAGCAACTTGTGCTCAGTGGCCTTCACGTAAAGCTCTAACATCTGTATGCAACAGTAGATTCAAAGCAATCTAAAACACTTTGAGGATGTTTGAAAACTTGAGAGGAACGCAATCCACCAGAATCTTAAAAAATGATTGTTTTTGCTTGATATGAAGAACATCCAGTAGATTGTTTCAGTTTTGGTTTTAGTACCTTTCTCTTTCCCTTTAGGGTTTAGGGTAAGTTAAACGATGAACTAGAAGGTATTCTCAACTGGTAAATATGAATATAACCTTCTTACATGATGCTCTAGCAACTTGTGCTCAGTGGCCTTCACGTAAAGCTCTAACATCTGTATGCAACAGTAGATTCAAAGCAATCTAAAACACTTTGAGGATGTTTGAAAACTTGAGAGGAACGCAATCCACCAGAATCTTAAAAAATAATTGTTTTTGCTTGATATGAAGAACATCCAGTAGATTGTTTCAGTTTTGGTTTTAGTACCTTTCTCTTTCCCTTTAGGGTTTAGGGTGATCAATGACATCATGAAGATCTGGGACTGTCCCTCAAGGATGTTGATTTATCTAATTAAATTTCAAAGCGTCCAATCTCTGAAACCTTACTTTACCTATTCTTGACATGTTCGGTACGCAGATGGAAGAAGATCATGATGGCGAGGATGAAAGAACTGATCCTGACTCTGATATGGATGTTGATAATGAACGGTATATATATTTTCATCCATTTACTCTCCTTATTGTTGCAATTTTTCTCTCTAAAGGCTTCTAAATGGCACTGTCCGTACAGCAAACCTTTGCCTGGCAGAGTGAAGAGCGAATTTCCTGAACCTGAAACAAAAGACATGGTACATCACTAATCCTTTCAAATACTTTCTCATTGAAGAAAAATATTAGAGCTTCAAATCAACAAAATTATTTCTTTCTTTGCATAGACATCCCGGATATTTCACCTCTAACCTCTCCTCCCTTCTTCTGATGTGACTTTCTGCATCCATGTTTTCAATAATTCTTTTTGGAAAATCATTGTCAAGAGGAAAAACACTTTATTACTAAAGTGGGGTAAGAGCATCAATAAATTGCCCGGTGAGTTATTACAATTGGAGTAGAATTCTGTTGGTCCTGCAATTATGTTAGCAGTTATCCCATAAAAACTCTAAAAACAAAGATATTTCATGATGTACCATATGACTATCTAGAGAACTATCTATTGGATATATGATATGGATACAGTTCCAAGACAAGCCCATGGAATATACCCCTTTATATAGACACTAACCAAAGCCAGGAAACTAGATCAGTGGAATCAATGATTAGTTGAAAATGACAGTACATTATAAAAAATTCTGTCATGTTTTATATGGCTTCTTGTTTTCTAACCATTTGACCACCATAACTAATGCTCCTTTACTGAAATTATAAGTTGGCCAAAATAGTAATTCTACAATTGGAAACATTTACATTTAAAAGATTTTTTTTCAATCCAGTGAGGTTGAAGGGTGAGATGATCTGCCCCTGACTTGAGACAATTATCCATTTGAGACATGTTGGTTCTGATGAATAAATTGCATAATGAATTTTGTAGCTCAGAAGCATAGAAATTTCCGATATTTCTCATTGTATTTGTTTCTTGTAATTTCTGAATGCTTGTTATCAGCCAGACACCAAAAGATTTAAACATTCTTTGAGAGGTACAAATGTTCTAAAATCTGAAAGAGATGACTGAAATCCATATGCTGAAATAGGTTACAATTCATTATCTTATGTTTGTTGGTTTTTGTGCGAAGAGAGAATTGACCGGCACTTGAAGGAAAGTGAAAATAGTTGTGTTAATGATGGAATTCTATAATTAAATTTTGTTTTGGATGAGGAACATGATCATAAAGGTCTTGCATATTTCTTGGTGTATCTTGAGTTTATCTGCATACGTTTAGAAAGGTGATACCACCTGATGCATATTGGTGGTTTTCAATTAATCTTAGGTGAATTGCATGGACACTCCTTGAGGTTTGGCATGCACAAATATCCCCTTTGTTTCAAATCTGACATGTCATTCATTGAGGTTTGCCTTATGTAACCCACATATTATACCATTAATGCATTTTGGGCAAAAAATTAAAAAATTTCAAAATTAACTGGAAAGTTGGATGACCTTTTTACCCCTAACCGTATATAGTGTCTACGTAAATCTAATGTTACAAGGGTATTAATTTAGGAAATCAACTAATTATTATTATTTTTTTTAATGTTTAACCCGTGCTTGTAAAGGTATGTCTATTGGAATTTGGTGTTTTTTCCATTAACAATGCAGAGAGGCATATGTAATCTTTATGTCAATTATAAGGGCATTAATGCTATCTATTAATGAGAAATATGGTCATCTATATAATTTGTAATATTATTGTCAATTATAAGGGTGTTACTACTATCTATTAATAACAAACATGGTGATCTATCTAATTTTATGTAATAAAAGGAGGTAGCAGCTTATGGATGACGATTTTTGTAGCTGTACATGGGGGTATATGTAATCTATATTATTTGGTTTGGGGGGGGGGGGGGGTGCTGATGCCATTTCTTGATAACGAACATGGTGATCCATATAATATTTGGCTGTAAAGGTGTTCTGTAATATATGGATGACATAGTTTTTGTTATATTTGCACATAATGCAGGTGCTCTTGTGAAGCTGAACGTTATTCTTCATATTGCATGGTTCTCATTTTACTCTTATTTTAATTCATTGATTTCGCAAGGTGCATATTATGCTAACCTGTTGCCTCTCCTACCTTTGTCATGGCCAATTTCTACTTACATAAATCCTCTCTACCGTGACTGTTATATGGGGTGTTAACCGACTAAAGACAAAAAATAAAATTTAATATGAATCATACTAAGAATATTGACCAAAGATATTTAGTTTAGTTCTTAGTGTTATTTTTGGTAACCTTTAAGCTACTCAAATCACTACTTATTCAAAAATTATTACCATATTTTCTTCCCACTTTCTTGCTGCTTGCATCTCTTTTTTCTATATTTCAACATTAATAAAGCACTCCTTAATGTGGAAAGTAGTTCATTTAAGACCCAAAGGGCAATTTTGTCTGTAAAAATTGTCAAAAATGAGTCAAGTCAAAATGTTTCCGGACTTGCAAAAGGGCATTTCAGGAACTTTACTCCACTTTTTTGATGGTGTCTTGCCCAAACCCTTTTAATGGAAGGACTTAAATGTTGGACGGAGCAAAACCTTGGGGGTGTAGATGTAATTTTTAAAACAGTGAGGGATATTTGTGGTTATGACAAACCTCAGGGTATCCATGTTATTCACTTACCCCTAAGTGGATTGGAAGTGAAAAAGAAGGAATGGGTTGGGGATAAAAGTGAAGATTTGAGATGATAATGGTCTGCGTCGTTAAGAAGGGTTTGAAGTTCAAAAGAGAAAGACACAAATTTGCGAAGCTATTTAGAGACATTATTTAAAAATAATTATCTTGGTTGATAAGCATAGGAACTATTGTGGTTGCTTAATATCATTATTTCTCTTGCTATTATAGGATGGCGTTAAAGAAGATGAGCATAATATGGATGTGGACCTGAAATGTGCTGAACCCCTTGCCTAAAGTTCTTGCTCCACATTCCACACCATAAGTAAGCTACTATGGTGTAAACATTTTACATTCATCAAATGCTTCCCAGGGTAAAATTTTAGTTTCTTTACTGCAGGAAACATGTGAACTGTTGGAAAACTTGAATTTACATGGTAACATCTGTAAACTAGAATTACTTGTAAATTATGCAAATTTCAGCATGCCTCTTGTTGATGTAAGTTGGCGCAAGTAGGCACAGTTGTGTGTGGTTGAGAAGAAATTATTGGGCATGCATTTAGTATGTTTTGCATTTCCTTCCTATCTTCCTGCACAAGCAAATTTTATGTGAATGTGACAAATTTACCATTAAATGAACAAGAGTGGCTGCACAAATAAATCATATAACCAAGTCCCAAGATTGAAAACTAAAATTTAGGCGTGATTGGAAAAATTGCAGGAGCTATAAATGTACAGTGTGAGTTTGGCACATTGTAACTTTGCCACTGTGGCATCCAAGTTCCTAGATTCAATTTAGTTATGTACGAGTTCTTTGCATTAGGAAAATTTGTGTCCCAAGTTGAATACTTATTTGTTTATGAATTTGAGCATTTTGCCAAAATATTTAGGCAAAATGGTTTTTGGGAAATGGGGTTGGGGAATGTGATTGTTTGTTTATGTTTTCGGTGATAGGTTGAGAATGAATTATAAGAAAATTATTTATTTGTTTGTGATTTGGGAGGGGACAAAATGTCATATCAATAATTTTTTGTGGGATTGATAGGGTGAAATTGATATTTTAAAATTATTTGTGTATGTGTATATATAGATTGGGTAGGGGGGAGAAAATGAGGGCTAGATATTGGAGAATGGATAGGAAATGAATTGTGAGGGTATTTTGGGCTTTTTAAAATGTATTTTTGATAGTGGAATTGGATAATGTGATGAGTTGTTTGTATTTTGGGAGTTGGAAAATATTTTGGCAATGTACAAGCAAACAAGCCCTAAGTCTTTACATATATATATATATATTACTTGGATTTCACAATCTAATGTATTCAAGTGGATGCTTGCTTTACATTCTATGAATTTTTTATTTTTTTTTTAATATTTTGATAATTTACATTCTATGCACCTTACTCCATGGAGGCTGCCACTGGGCTAACAAGGCATTCACATAGTGCCAAAAAGTATGAATCTCTCGCCATGTTTCTAATATGTCTGAATACTAATGGAGCTCATTTGCATTTTCTTTCTTGTAGTAAATTATTTTTTCTATGAAAACCAAACAAAGATGAGGAAGTTTTGTATTGCAGTTTCAAAACATACTGGTGGTGCTTGTACTAGGGAGTAATGGGGCTTTACCAAAGAATCTTATAGGTCCTTGAACACAGGAAAAAACCACCTTACCATACACATGACAAACATCACAAAATACTAATATCTTGCCAGCTGCCTCCTTAACAAGGTGGTGTGAATCACCAAAAATCACTTTGCGAGCAACCTGAAAGGCTAAATGCATTGTTTGATTTGCAAGGATGCTTAACCAAATTACATGCATGTAATGACTACCGCTGCTCAAGACAATGCTAACAAATTATTTCACATTCATTTCTCTTATTGGCAGCCCTAAAATAGCTAAAAACCGTTCCTTGAAAAATACCAATTTAATTTCCTTATTCTATTTTACACAAACAAGTCAAGCAATTAAAAAGAATACTTCATTAACAATCGAGATAAAGGATCCCGTACGTGTCCGCCAATCTATAAGGTCGGTCCAAATACTTAAAATCATTAGAGATACGATTGATGAGCCATGTTTATGAGAAAGGATATCAAACTTCTAAATAATTAACTGAATCCTTGATGTTGAAATCTAGCTCCGGTTCTTTACATTTTATTTTTCAGTTGACTCAATGGGTTTCTTCTTCCTTTTTTTTTTCTTTCCTTTCTTTTTTTTTTTTCCTCGATTTTGGGGTGTGTATCTGCGCACGCATGTGATAATAAGACCACAAATTAACACAATAATCCTAAACGTCAAGATAAATTTACAACAAACTCAAACGTATGTGTGCTGATATTATTGTGAGAAGAAAATTGTGAAATAATGATGATGCTGGAATAAGAGCAGCAAAGCCACACAATAAAATTGGGAATCCAAAAATAAAATAATTATATATAAAAAAAAAAATTAACTTCCGACCTGCCGGATTCGAACCGACAACCCAAGGATCTGGCAATTTCAGGTAATAAACCCGGTTTCGCCAACCCTTTTCGACTCTTCCATTTGAGCTAAGGTCGGTCCAAGACATTCACATCCAAAAGTTACAGTTTACAGTTTGACTGAACTTCGCTAAGGGTAACTAAACTCAAATGATTGTATTGAACAAATTGGTAATGGTAATGTTCACTCATTTACTGTAATTTGTGGGTTCTAACACCTTGCAAGTTTCAGAATTGTTTTACAACTCGAACATCTGCTCTCGATATTACACCAATGTTTGGCAGAAGAACGGATCATTCCGAAAAATATGAGCGCATATAAAATGGGATCGGGTTGGCTATAGTTTTGAACACAAGTCGGAATGAAGTATAGCATTTTTCCATTCTTTAGTTCACTAATATAAATAGTTGGACTAGGATAACCTTTTTGTTTGTTATGATTATTATATCCCTATATGTTCAACCAACCATAACCCAATGACACAATTAAACATAATATGCAGAACACCAATAACATAAATATTAAGATGATTATAATATGACATGTTGATATATGTTCACCAAGAATCAAACATTTTAAATTCACCTACATCTATAGGCAATGAAAGATTATATTAAGATATGATCATTAAAGCATATGCAAATCCACGCATCTTTATTTACGGAGTTGGTTTTTGTATATTCCTCGGTTAAGGCATGCTAATACACACATAAATATTTCATATATAAAGATAACCATTCAAATGTATAAATAACCCCCCCCCCCCCCCCGGCCCAAAATATGAAGTTTCGATAAATGCAAGTAAAAACATATGTAGTATCCACATAGATGAATTTAAAACATAAATGCCATAATAAACACGCACACAAATAATCCAAAAGTTTTTTGGGTCCGGAGAGAGCTTCCTTCTTTAAATAATTGTGCTTTAGTCTCATGCGAGAATAAATATTCCTCATGGAGAAATGAATTTTCACTTATAGTTCTTCAGTCTTGCCAAACAAGAAATGCGTTTGAAAAAATAGGCAGATTTTGTTATTAAAATCTTCATTTTTTCGTACCAAATGTGCCATTGGTTTTGGGATGATGAAATATACATCTTAAAAACGAATTGGAATGTGCCTACGCCTAAGCTGCATAACCAGTGTAGATGGCACTTCACCAGTCCAATATTAGTAAGAAACCACCACCCAATCTTTCAACTCCCCTTGGCGTTAAAGATAACCAATTATCTCGTTGACACGATCCTCTTCCTTTTTTCTCTCTTCTTTTTTCCTTAAACGAAGTGACTATATATGCTGATTGATATTCAAAGCAATACCAAATTCTAGCTGATGCCTCTAAAAATTCATTAGGGCCACCCACTAAAAATGATTGGGTATGTGGTACATGGGAGATAAAGAAGTAGAAGACACATACCAGAAGCCTTGACATACAATCCACTAAGCATTTCGCATGTCTACAGACTAGTTGCTTCTCCCTGCGCAATATGCAAGCGACAAAGAAAAGGAAATGATTGGGATTTGCATTATCCATGTAATGTTTAAAAAACACTTGCTCATCATTCTTTAAATTAATTCAGCAACCAAAAAGCGACGAGTAAATTGGGGAAGTCTAGAATCCGCATTTGCATTAAAAATCATATTCAAAAGTTACCTAATTGAGCAAATTCATGTTCCCCAGCGAGAGACCTATTATAAGAAATTGGGCATTTGTCCTTGCAGGCATTTGTAGTTGGTTTCTTCAGCCATGACTTAAATCCATCCCCAAACAAAAAAACTTGAGATGAACAAGTTGCCAAACTCATGAAAATTATCAAACACAAATCCATTGCACAAAAGGGAGTCTTACAAAGTCATCTTACGGTAGGCAGGAAGACCTAGTTTTCACAGCTGAAGTGATGGGCCCAATAGGTTCATAAATATAACGGAATAGGCCAAGAACAACTCCAAGTCCACAAGTAAAGCCCCATGCAAACAATCATTGCAATATCAAAACAAGCATCAAAAGGCAAATAGGATTAGATCATTGTTAAATTTCACATTATCTATTGTTATTCTTTTTTCACCAATTTTATTACATTTTTGCAATCTGGGAAAGCATGACTATGCATGCCAATCCCGTGTGGCAGAATGTTCTTTTGCTCCTATCCAATAACAATTGTTGTATAAATTATGAAATATCCATAAATTGACAGTATATCTGTACATGGCATTGAATTCCCCAAAGTTTCCCTAAGACAATGAAGAGAAACAACTAATTTTCAGTTCTTAAGAGGAGAAACTCATCTGCAACTGAGAAGAGATATCTACAAGAATATGCACATGGATTGGGTAAATGTCACGATTGTTGATTACTGACATGAAAATGAGATCCCGCAATACCATGACGTCAAGTCACCCGCATGCTGAAGTAGTTTAGAACCTGAAAGAGAGCACAGGGATGATCAACAACTGAAATCCATGCATGGGGTTGACCATTGATTTATCACATTTTTTTTTGTTCATTAGTATATTGAACTATCCATCCAAAACAAATGTCAATCAGAGAGAAAAGGATATACATGAAATCACACTAACTAAAATTCCAGAGGAATGTGAAAAATATATACAAGAATCATCATATAATTAGCTAGTCAACCATGAATTGCATACTCAAGAGAAGCGAAATGGAAAAGCACCCTACTACAACACCTCTTCCCCCAAAAATAAGTAGAAAAGAGAAATGAAAATGAACAAGCAACAAAGCAACTATCTTCTACCCATTTCATTTGAATATTCTTTATAAGCATTCATATGTCATGGAAGAGGAACAGACTAATTTACCAGAGCATGCCAGATCATCCTTCAATTAACAGCACAAAAACATCAAAGACTCGACTGATTAGAAATAGTGTTAATGCTATTAGTAGTAAAAGTGCAACAGAATACCAGATAAATTTACATAGTTGCATCTGCTCAGAACAGATTTTATTTCAAGCATCAGATACAAAGTAATGCTATTGATAATGAACTTGAAAACTAGGACTCTAGTCAGCATCAAGCTACTTGAATAAAATACATCAAAGCATTGTGCTCTGGGACACCAGCAGCTTTCTTGTTTCAAATCCCACAAGCATCCAAGGAAGAAAAGAAATCCCCCAGACCCAGTTATGTTTTCAAACCTCACAATTTCCGTCAAATAAATTTCTAATCAATTTAATCATGGCTGTTAAACGAGAAACCCTAGAACATCTTGTAGACACAATTTTATCAACATTTGAATTCCAATTTTTACATGCATAATTTACTGTTGAAACAAGCATCATTGTCGCTATTGGCATTATAATACTATAAGGGAACTGCTAAAATGGCTGATATTGAACTCCATCCTTGGTTCATCCCTAACTTTTGAAGAATTCACACTAAAAGTGCATGAAACTAGCAACTGGAAGATAGAAATGGAGAAATAGGGATTACCAGAAACAGCCATGACCAAGTGGCATCTCCAGATACAATTATCCAGTTCATAGAAGCCTATGAAAACCAGGAAAAAAATGAGATCAACTTAAAAATTAAATTATCAGAAGTATTTTAACTGAAAAATGATTATTAGAAGATACCAGTAGACAAACTCCTCTAGCTTCAGTTCAACGACCCACGACACCTAAAAGAGAAAATCAGTCAGCAGGCAGTTGAAGAATGGATGCTGTGCAGAGGACTGATGAGATAGAGTGAGAAAGTTATGCATCACGTTTATCTTCAAAATGCAACAATTAATCTATTTAACTGTCCTCGGGCAAGAAGGCCAAAATAGCATCATTTGCCGCAACATAAGCACATCAAAAATTTGAAAACTTACACTGCCTAAACATGTATGTACATTATCAAGCCTCACCAAAAAAGGAAGTCTTGTTAATAGAGGAGCTGACTTAGTAAAACACATGCAGTTTATGGTGACATCAACATAGGAAGAAATAGTTTAACAAGATTTATTAATTTAATGAAGTCAAACTTCAAGATGAATAAAAGCTGGATGAAGGTTTACCTGATTAAAATTCTTACTTGAAGATTAACTATATTCTAAAAGTGACAGAAATTGTATTCTGACAAGGAAAATAATGCCTTTCAATCAAAAGAGCAACCTATAACACAACATGGAGCCATTATCTTCGCTCCTGCGCAATCATGGTTACATAAACAATAAACATTAAGCCTGTTATGGGGAGTATTGAACGAAAAAGGCATGACTAGTTTCCACCAACACTTTGTCTTCCAATGTGACCAACAGGGATCCCAAGAAGTCGGAAGTGGTGAAAATGACTCATACAATAGTAAACTACTCATAGAAAAGCACTTGAGATACATTCTATGCCTACAATTAAAAGAAGAGAATGATAGACAAGGGTGAAAAATAGTAAAAATCAAACTTAAAAGAACATAACCAACTTAAAAAAGAGCACATGGAAAATTCAAAATGCAGGATGTGGGCCTCCAACTACACCACAATGAAAATTCTAGAAAGGATTAACAAACAGAACTTGAAAATTCATTGGCAAGATTTCTTCCCACCAAACAAGCCACATCGAATACTTGAACCACCATAAATGAAACCATTTTTGGGAATATGCTTATAAATAACAAAACAGAGAACACGACCAAAGCAAATATCAAATATCAAATATCAAATATCAAATTTCGTCAATTTATCTGTATTCTTCAAGCAGAACTTCATCGCCGAAATGATCAAGAAACTCTCAATTAAGGGAAAGATGTGGCATAGAAGGTCAATAGTACCAGGTTAAGAACACACTAATAAAGTTAGCCGTTACCACCATAATTTGTCTTACCTTCTAGAACCACAGTTGCAGGGTATCTTTTTCTCTTCCAATGGGAACTTGTAATTGTAAGTGAGTTCTTCTCCAGCAGAAATTTGCCGTTTTGCATATATAAAGATCTTTTTCTGCCCCTCAACACTTATGACTTTTGTGTAGCAATTAGGCTGAATTCGAATCAACAACATTGTATTCTCAGTTTAGAATGACTATTGAGACACAAACTGCTGCATGCAATATGTCCATAACCCTTTTACAATGGTTACCTCACAAGAATGATTTATGAATCTAGCAATCCCTCCACGTTTCGTAGCATCAACCTGCAGTTAAATGCATCAAGCGGTGTTGCTTTCTATCAATTCTGATCTAATCATATCAGCAGAAGGCAAACATCATAATTCACATCACATAGATTCTTGTTAGACATCTTTTATGTAGAGCTTATGGATGAGCATTGAACCAGTATGGGTGAAAAGGAAAATCTTGTAAACATGATACAGGGACCGAGTAACAAAATGCCGAAAGCCCTAACCAACCATTGGAATAAAAGGATTAATGAGAACATAAAGGTGAAGGGGCATAAAGTTGTTCAACATAAGATAATGAGAAACTCGATAACAACACACTTAAGAAAATTGACCTGCAAACAAATAGAAGATTAACATCCAGAATGGTACATGTCGACCAAAGGAAAACAACCATATAGATATCCAACTTATTAAATTGATTGATTATCACAAGTGTAAATCTTTTGTTAGGCTGCATAAGTTCAGATACTTTGTTTTACTTACCACATAACCGTCATCCAATCTGAAAAGATAACTGCTCCCAATTCCCATCTTCTCATACTGGCGCTCGCGTATGTCAGATATCTGAAGAATCCAAGTGAAATGTTATGTTTATAGCAAGAAAATGTTGCTTGAATTGAAATGACATCAATATTCTAAATACTGCCGTATTGGGTTTCCACTCCACAATCCAAGCACTCCATCAGTCAGCTTAGTGCATAAAGATCGTGAAGGTCCTCCCTTAAGGTGCAAATGCCTACATGAAAAAGTTATCTTCTACTAGGATATAAGTTGAAGCAACATGTATCGAGGGTTCTTACGCATCTTCATTAATTGAAGTCCTTTTGGTGAATACACATGTGCTTCAGAAATTTTTTATGCCTAAATGAACAAAAGCTTAACAATTATAACATCTAAGGCCTTCTCAAGCTACTCAGAAAGCCCCTTCTCTAAATGATATGTAATAAAAATAAAAGGAGCCACTCACACGAGGGCGAATAAGTTCTCCAACATATTCGATAACAAAGTCCTCTGCTTCAATTGGTTCCAGTGCAACAAGACCCCAGTCATGTATCTTGCTCCGCTGGAAACGTAAACGTTTTTTCCTTGCCTGGTCAAAGAAAATTGTTGGAATATTAATCATAGAAGAGCAAGAATATGGCATACACATTCATTGTTAATTACCTTCAACTGTGTTGCTTTAAGAAGATCAGCACCCTCTGCAGCAGCAAGAAGGTTGCGCAACTTGACCCTGTTTGTTCTCGCTGAAAGTCCCTTAACATTTGATGAATGAGATCCACTACATTCAGAATTAATAGAACGAATATGAATGTGAGTGCCCCTGACATTTGCCCTTTCAGCAGGACTAGCATTCAAAGCCCACTTACGCCATTCCCAGCCATTCATAGACGATCTAGCACAACCATCAGACTTGGGACAAGGTCTCACTGCCCTAGATTTACTTCTCCTGATCGTATGCCTGTCAACTTGTTTACACAGTACTTGTTTTGCAACGCCATTTGCTAGTTTCTGGACTTTCCCGGATTGAGAATGTAGTGTATCATCAGTGAGTTGCTTCCTTTTAAGTTTCGAGACCTTACCCACTGCATGAGAGAATAGACACAGATGAATTAGGACAAACTAATCTCACTATTGGAAAATTGATTAAAGAACTTTTAACTGGCAAAGGTGGAAGGATGTCAGCGAAAATAATGAAATAAAAGAGAGATGGTATGATACCAACATTTTTGCACTTTTATGATGTTACAAGCAGCTTGGAATTCCAAATTATTTGAGTCAAGGCCTTTGGCACTAGTAAACCTCTCAAGATTGTACTGGTCTTTGGTAGAGAGAAAAGAAGCCCCTGCATTACTGCTTGAATCATCTTCAAATAAATCAACTTTTAAGTATTTATACAACGATCAAGGAACTCTTAGTATTTGCCCTTAGGCTGCAGAATATAAGAATAGAATACCTTGAATAGCACAGGCAACTTTCTCGGATGTGCAATTACAAATATGCAGGGATGATCCCTTTTCCCCAAGTATACTAGCATCAGCACATGGCTGGCTACTATCGTGCTCTCGAACCCTTTTCTCACGAGAAGTAATGTTTTCTACTTCAGCAGCCTGAGGTGTATTTTTAAGGGTATAACCTCTTCTTGACCTTTTGGATGCTTGTTTCTGATGATCAGCATCTCTCACAGTCAGAGACTGAAAAAATGAACCTGACTTTTTACCAAACTTTCTTCTCCGACAATATCTATATTTTCCTATTAGTAAAGATGCTTCAGAAGCTCTCTCTCCATCATCAATTTTTTCTTTATTTAACCAATCTGCAGTTCCCTGATAAGGCAAAGCGAAGACATGAAGCGAAAGAATCTACTTTATTCATCATACTTATGAAAGTCAATTATCAGAAACTCTAAATTTACCTTATTGCTTGATTCGTATCTCCTCAAAGAGCATGAAGTCATCATAGCTTTCTCGATGGCATCATCAAAGTATGAGGATTTCAGCTTTCCTATCACAGAATCATATATCCTAAGCCGGCTTGTCATCAATGCAACCTGGAAAGTGGTTTTCCATGCGTTTGCAGCTAATTTAAATGACTCTACTTGCCAAATTTGTGATGAAGCACAATGGTCAGAAACTTCCTCATATTGAGGTGGGCGCAATTCATCACCAACTGCAGTAGCATCATTTAAATGTACTGGCAATTTCTGAAATCCCCCCCTGGAGAAATGTAATGGAACATTTTCTTCCACACTTTCCTCAGATTGAGCTGGGCATAATTCATCTACCTCTATACTAGATGGATCATCTAAATTCATGGGCAACTTCTGAAATGCACCCTTTGATAAATTTGAAATAGAAACTTCATGACATCTAACAACGCTCTGGTGCAACGGATTTTTTCCAAATGGAGGTGGACATTGGTGATCATCAGATGATATAAGTGCTGAAGCATGAAGAGCTTTGTGAGAATCATATCCACTTGTATGGTTGTGCAGATGAGAGGAGTATAGAGTGACCTGCCAAGTTTAGTACTTTTATACAATCAGATGACAACATAGCCGGTAAAGGAAAAAAAAAAAGGTATTACCACAAGAACTCTTTTCTCCTAGGGGAAAGTGGGGTGAACATATAAAAAGCTTATAGCAAAGGGAACTTCATGCCATTACCTCTTCCATATGATCACTTTGAGGAAACTCAACTACTTTCTTCACTTCCTCATCCACAAGCCTTTCAAGGTAACGTTTTAACAACAACTTTGAAGATGAGTGAAGATCATTCAGTATAAATTCCAGGATGAACTCCATGTCATCATAAGCACCAAAGCTCAGCAGGTTTCCTTCAGAAGACTTTTCTCTCTCACAAGGTGAAGGAATTGATGGTGACTGTGGTTGTACATCCATTGCAATTCTCACTCGTTCAAAACCTGGAGGGCAATCTACCTCAGAGCTAGAGGAGTCTTGTTCGTGTATTAGCTGTCAACCCATTGAATTGAACTTCAGAACAGTATAAACACCAAAAACTCAAACCAGAAAATACCACAAACATCAAACATACACAGTTAGCCAGTAGCTTTTCGATCTCCAGAGATAACTCTTTGTATGGACTGCATTGTTCAACAACATGACTAGGAGAGGACCAACGCTTCATCTTTCTCCATGCAGCTGAATACTCAGCTACAGGATCATAAAAGATGGCATTCCACATGACTTGGAAACAAGATTCAAAGAGCATCCTGCTAACAAGCATATATGCTGCAGAAAAGTTGTCAAAACTTCCAACTGATTTCATGCTAGGAGGAGATCTAATTGTTTCACAACTAAAACATCTTTCTTCATCAGTATTACAAACTTCCACTTCATCCCCAATAGAAATCAAGTCCTTCCTCTCGCGAGATTTTTGAGGCTTGCACATGAAATAATAAAAACATTAACAGGATACAATTATCTGATCATTTTTCTTTAATATGTGAGTACCTACCATTTTGCCATATGAAGAAGATGATTTGGCAGACTGAATTACTGGTTCAATCTTATGATTCTTGTGAATTTTCTTGGTGGAAAGAGAATCAGAAATAATGCAGCTAACAATCTCATCAAGTACAACTTTACGGGCTGTTTTCATGATTCCAAAGTGAAGCTGCGAACAAACTTCTTCAGAAATCTCAGATATCAAGTTCAATGCAGAGCCATTGCCTTGGTTATTGGCATCATGCGCGAAGACATCTCCAAGTCCAGCTGTTCTCCAAGTGTTTAACAGTGCTTCCAAATCCAAGGGTTTATACTTTTTATCAGAGTGATATATCTGCACAATACCAAGCCAGCAGCAATAAGGAATGGCTCCATGGCGAAATAGACTCCTAGAACAGCAAGAACGTGATAGAACTGGATCACAGATAAAGTTTTACTAGACAAAGCAGGAAAGTGAATTAAAGATACAGTTAGATCCACTATTTCAAAAGGCGACAGCAGTAAACAAGTGTTTCACGTGTCTCCAGGAAGGGCATGTCCCCCAATAGAGGGTGGGCGGATATGCCCCATGAAAATCTAATATTTTTGAGAAAAATAAAATAACCTGCGGACTGCAGAGATTGAAAACTAAGCTAACAAATTACGGATCCTGGGCATTCGCACAAAGATTAGAAACTTTTCATGTCACACATCTCCAGAGTGTATGCCCAGAGACTTGTAAACTAAGGGGATCCACAAGGCATATACTTCAAAGCCTGGAATTTGCCCAACAGAGGAAGCTACCTAGTATTGCCTCAAGGCATTAATGACTGCACAGCCTATGCGGATTGCAAGGGCACTTTTTGAAACACTGGCTACAATTCTCACAACCAGAGAAGGACAATAGAGGAAAAAGTTTAAAAAAAAAAAAATGCAATTAGCAACAATATAATGCAACGATACGGAGTAATATGCTTAACCTTCGTGGATCCAATATCGAAACTTACCATTTAATGATATCTGGTAAATGGTAATGGTAATTATTGAAAATAATTTCATCAAACTTTAGTGGAAAATCACATTTCAGAATTCTCTATGTATGCAAACACGTTTCACAATTCAACAACAAATAATTAGGAGACCTAAGGTTCAAGGAAAAAATAAGATTGTTTACCATGCATCCACTTTAGTGGAAAATCTTGCTTTGGAATTCAATGTGTATGCACAACAAATTTAACAAGTCAATAACAAATAAGTGGGAGACCCAAGATTCAAGGAAAAAAATAAGGTGGTTTACCATATTTCCCCTTAAAGGAACTCCTTGTAATGACCTAATGCAAACTAGTAAATAAACTAAAGTTTGGCACGGCTTTATATAGCACAGCACATAATAAAAAGTCAAGTCAGACATATATTGAGCTTCTTACAATTCCGGGATTGATCTCATGGATGCATGTAAAATTTTGCAGAAAGCTTATTTGGTGAAAGTGTATATACACTCGGGAGGGAGATAATTTAACGCAATCACAAATGTAGACAGAAGTGAGAGGGTCTTTACTTTTTCTCCTCCCTTTAGCTAAATGCCAAAAATTATTGACAGAATGCATCTAACAAAGGACCATATGGAGTTGGGACATGTGAAATACTTCATAAACAAACAGCAGATGACGCATCATTTAACTTCTGGATGAATCAGTAAATCATTACTTTGATCATTGATATCGACGAAGGAATACATGGAGTTGGGATAATTCAAATACTTCATAAACAAACAAAACCCACGTTCAAACTAAGAAGATTTCAGTGCCCCCACATCACATCTCAATCCATTCAAAGCCTTCTATTTTATTTTTTTTTCAATTTTTTCTTAATCAAGATGATCCAAAGATGACACAGTGGGACCATTTACCATTCTTCTTCTTCTTTCTCACCAACTGAAAAGCTTATATATATATATATATATATAGATATAGTTGATTCATCTCAACAGATGACAAAAAACACTCAGGATTACTTGTATACATAGAGAATCATTACAATTTGAAAATACTTCATAGTTAATCACCATGAATGAATTGCGAATATATCCATAATGACACCACGAGTAAAGCTCAGTAAGAGAGTGTGGCCCATGCTTTCTCCCCTTTTCATCCTCAAACAGCCAACAAGATTCATCTCCTGACTGTTATTTCGAGAAACATGAAAAAATACAAGAAGGTGAATATCATAAGAGATCCTTAAGGTGATTAAACCATTGTTAAGTAATCTTCCATACCAGTGAGAAGTTTGCATCTGTATCACTGTTCTCATGGATTAATACTTGGTGATTGGAACCATGGCCATCATTTGCAGACTCTTTTGCACGAGGGGTAGCCGCATTTAGGAAAACAAAGCCGGTGGAAACATGGTCGGGGAACTGCTTAAAGTAGTTGAGGGGCACAGGATTGAGGAGATTCCCATTTAGGACGGGATATACAGGAAGCTCCTCCGGCAGAAAACCAGTATATAAACCCTCGTACAACTGCTGCTGAATGTAAGGGCCACACATCTGACCATTTTGATTGATGTACATCCATCCGGTCACATATGCAAGAGAATCATATCCAAGATTCGACGACCCACCGACATCGCAAATTTGTGAAACTTCAGCCCCATTCCGGTTCAACTGACTGCTCATCGTGGCCACGAATTGAAGATTATTATAACTGTGAACGCAAGACGCAGATGTTGAAAACTTCAATTTTGGTCATCCAACCCTAGCCCTAGGTGAAATGTGGGTTTGTTATTCAATGTAGGCGATACACGCCTATACATATAAAAATATACATATATATACTTGAAAAGACGTCATGGACTTTATACATTATAAAATATTTTTAATTGTTTTTCACAAGTGATGTTATTTAAAAATACCCAAATCTACTTTCAACTCATGGTTTAGTTCTTGTCCATTCATTTTATAATTTTAGCTCCTCACTTCAATTTTCAATTTAGATTTTACTCTACACTCCCTTAATTTCTCCAAAGTGCCCTCAAAAGTCTTATTTTTTCTCTTTTTTTTTATTTAATTTACATACACACACTCTCTCTTTTGTTCACAAATCCAGATTTTCTCTACACATCTCTCCGTGCGACGCCTCTTTCCCGCAAATACACCAAAGAAGTTTCTTTCTTTTTTTCTTTCTTTCTTTCTTCTTCTTATTCCTCTTTTTTATTTTATTTTTCCGCCATTGAAAATCTATTCCTTAATGGATCTTGTGGTAGACCTTTACTATTTGTTGTGGTGGAGAAAAAGAATATCCTATACAAGCAATAAAAAAATTGAGGATTCCTCTTTTCTCTTTTATTAGAAAAGTCTTAGTTCTTTTAGCAGTGCCAACAACAATTAAGAACTCACTTACTCATTGAGAAACTAACAAACAACACACAAATAGGATTTGTGTATGGGTTCAAATAAAGATTTGGAGTTGAAGGGGTATATTGAAGAGGGGGTGGAAATAGAACTGATGAGAGTTACTCAATCTTTATGGGCCTATAAGATTTCTTTTTACAATTAAATAGAAAAGCAAATAGGATTTGGAGTCAAAAGGGGATAAATCAAGAAGCAACAGAAAATGGTTAAGAGCAAGCATTTCATTGCATGTGTATAATTGTATACAATATATGGATATATTGTATCATTTTTGTATATAAAATAGTCGTGAGTTAATGTTATTTTTCAGTCATAGGGTAGATTTATATTTGGAGGCATTTTGTACTATACTGTAAATCAGAAAAATAATACCTCATTTTAGATGACCAATACTTCATTTATGCAGAGAACATACTTGATAACGGGAACAAAATACTTCATTTTAAGAAATTAATATTGCAATAGAGTATTTTTATACCCGCTAGTCATATGGCTTAATTGATCTCAAATTATTAGTGAAAACAACATGTAAGACTATCTAAAACAATGAAATCATATTTTCTCAAAGTAATGGTATGTGATGAGGGTAAAAACTATATATACTTAAATCGGGATAAAATTTGGGTGTGTCGACCTGTTGGGTCGAGTAACAGATATCTAGCTGAGTCTTGAAATCACAAGCAAACATCAGGCTAGCCAAGGCGCCCTTGGCTATTGCACTCCGACACTCAAGTCCGTATGAGAACAACCAGATAAGATGAGCAGCAGAATGAGGGCTTTTTAGTATAGAATGGCATACCTTCGGTGAGGATGGAAATTAGGTATTTATAGCCTTCCTCAGGTGAGGGATTTGTCTGAGATGCACCTGGCATTCAGAAAGGGCTATTGTCCTTGCATAAGGGGCTTTAGGTCATCTCCCATTCCTGTACTATTCCAAATGGCTTCACCTCCAGCTTTCATGGATAGAATAGTATACTGGAGGCGCACTCCCTGCTTAGCGCGGCAGTATGGGTAGTACTGGGGTGACATGCGCCATTAATGCGAAGACATGCCGCCTGTCAAGGCATTTAATACGGCAAAGAAGGGATCCTATAGTGAGTTGGCCTCAGTAGTCGACATTCAGATCGACCTCAGGGTGGGGGTTGACGGCCAGTAGAAAAGGCAGTCGAACACTATGGTTGAACGAGCCTAGCATCTGCGCTCGACTCGCAGTCTAGTCGAATGACATCAGCATTGCTCAGTGTGCTGTGGGAGAAAAGGTGCGAAAGGTCGACCAAAGTCGACAACGTGATTAGGCTCCGAGGATAGGATGGGCTTGATGGTATGCTCTTAGGTTGATGGTCTTTAGGCTAGGCCTATTGGGCTATCCTATATCATGAGTCCCCCCCACTTTCAAATTCTGAACGAGATGGTCAACAAGAAAGATTGGGGAGTACTTTGTTGCGAAGATACGAGGACTAGTAGATGGGGGTTTTTTAACAGTCGACCTAAGTTTAGAGCATTTAATGAACCGATTACATCATGTCATGCGAAGCACCAAACAATGATTACACCATTATTATAGACGCTTAGGGTTTTCGCTCTTGGATGCCTATAAATAGGCTCAATTAAAGTCTATATTTTTACTTTTACTGCTTTGCATCTGGTCAAATTCTGAGCCAACTGCCTTTCCTGTAATTATTTTGTGCCCTAGACTTCATCGAAACCGAGTAAGTCTTTTCCTCAATTTTATTCGAGTTCCTTCTTTATTTAAGAAGTACAGTGCTTAACTAATTCTAAGGGTAGTCGGGGGGATAGTGAGGCCACTTATTCTAATCGGGTAGGGGGATCGACAAATGAGTCGAGCAGCTCATATAGCGATAGCTTGAGCTCCAGTAACTCGAGCAGCGATGGTGCTGCTGGAGGGGGTGATGCTGGGCTAAGTCAGGCTCCAGTATCACACGATTGACTGTTCACCCCCGACTACCTTAGTGAGATAGTATCTAAGATAACTCCTGTCGATCTGGCACGTATTAGGTAGGTGTACCATGTCCCCATGGAGTATGAGCTCATAGTGCCTGGTCATTCTGATAGAATGCATTGACCTCCGGTCGGATGTATAATCATGTTCAAGGAGGCTTTTCGATGTGGTCTTAAGTTTCCATTAGCTGGACCTATAATCGAGCTGCTAAGGGGTCTAGAAGTATGTATAACCCAGCTACTGCCAAATTTCTTCTCGACTATATATAGTTTTGCCATTTTAATGCACTTATTCAACCAACGGGCCACTTTCACAAATTTTTCCAACCTTTTTCACCTCTCTGTGTCCTAAAAGTCGGGTAGCACCGATGAGTCAAGATTTTATTACCTCACTATTTGACCCCGCTGAAAGTTTCTTGCCACCCTGGCCTTTTTCTATAGCCAGGAGCGAAAAAAATATTACATATATGTTCGAGTAGCTGGGGGATTTAATAGGGGCATGTCGAGATGCCTGGCAATTTAACTCTAACCTGGCCCAATAAATTCATCCAGGACTTGGTCAAGTTTGGTCAGGTGGAGGTCTCGGTGTTTATCGAGGAGAAAAGTTTGGTCTTAGCTGGCTCATCGTCAACTCAACTAGACTTGCCAGCAAGTGATCGACTAGATAGCTAGTGCTATCAATTCTTGATTAGCTTGTTTACTTGCCATCTTTTTGTTCGACTCTAATAATTTATTATTTGTGTTGTTGGCAGATCGAGATGAGATTATGAACTGTCCGCAAGTAGAAGGTTTGACGAGGGCCCAGAGGAACGAGCATCGTTGTCTAGCTGCAGCGGCCCAACGAGGGGCTACTCTGGTCGCAATGGCGCAACCTAAGGCAATGACACTATCGCCGTCGCTAGCTCAGCCTGTGGTGACTACCAAAAGCAACCCTGTAGGTCAAGGAAAGAGGCTAATGGTCGAGTAGGCCTGGACCTACTCCGAAGAGAACAGCGGTCGAGAAGGGCAAGGGAAAGCTGTGGGGTCAGGCCTGCCCTCTGGGTATGATATGTTTAGTCAGCGTGGGGACAACATGCTATTCCATTTGCCGAAGCTACCATCGCCCCGGTTCGGGATAGAGTTGAGCATGGATATGCACAATTTGTACTCTATGGAGATGGCAGGGTCAATCAAGGTCGTTCCTTTAAAGGTGATGATGGCCAGATTGTTCGTGTTCGACCAGAAGAAACTCTAGGAGTTAAGCTAGAAAGCTACACTCAGAGGTCTAGCTTATCACTCTAACATGGTAAGTGTATGGTTGATAAGTTTGTCTCATCGAATTTTGTTTGTTGGTCAAGCACTGTTCTCTCTTCACGAATTTTTATTTTTCAGGTGAGCCGGTTAGGCTATCATTTTTACAGGAGATCAGACCTGAAGCGCCTGTAGGAGGGCGGAGATTTGGAGATACTGAAAGCTTAGCTCGAGTATTCGTAGATGAAGGTTGAGGAGCTGACAAAGGAAGTCGAAGAGCTCCACAGTCAGCTCAAAATGAAGGATAGCCAGCTAGTTGTCGCTATCACCAAAAAGACCAGAATAGATGAGTTACTGAATCAGGCTAGAGTGGATGCATAGCATGGCTATGACTCTAGTCGGACAGCCAGGCGTAATGCAACGATTCAGGAAGCTCAAGCTGAATTCTAAAGGAAACTGCCTTTAATACGGCGAGAAGCCGTGCAGTAGCTCTTGTTGGGCTTAGCCTTCTAGGATGCAAACGTTTTCTTTTCTTTGGATGATGCTAAGAACACGTTCGACAAAGGGATCAAACAGCTAGAGTATTTAGGCTATGCTTTTCAAGCAAAGGATAAAGATCGCATTAACCCTATCCTTGACGAACAGCTGCATATATATGTTAAGGCCGACAAGGCTGATGTTGAAGAGCGCGCTATGAAGATGCCTGTGGTTGAGGGAGCAGCAGAGGCTCCTCTTGCCGAGCCCCTAATCGAGGTGCAGAAAAAGGCGGCCTAGGTGGCTAAGAAGCTGGCTGATGTGGTAAAGGAGTTTGCTTTTGTGAACGACTTTGTGTTCGAAATTCAAGATGGCATGGTTGATGCCGCTCAGTATCTTCTGCCACTTGGTGGTGAAGATTTCTTGGTCAACAAGGGAGGACCTTCTCGGCCAGCAACTGCTGATGTTTCTCTTGCTACTGTGATACCCGAGGAGGGAGCGAATAGCCCTGTGGTGGTTCCCATCCCTTCGAGCAATGAAATTAACTAGGCGATTTAGGAGGGTACTTAAGGCTTGCATATTGAGGGCGCAGGGTCGAGCAATCGCTGAGCTCGTTGCCTTTTATGTCTAATCGCCCTGCGTGGTGTTGTTTTATTGATGAACCTTTTATGTATTTTTTATTTTTGCTTTTTGAAGGTTGTAATCGAAAATATTTGAACGGAATGAACTATTTTTTTGCTCGTTGAAGCGTGCTGAACTTTGCTTCACTTTTAGCATTTTTGTTTTTGTTGAATGTGAATTGTTGATGAGTAACCAATTCGATCTAATATAGTGTGACATTGGAAATAATGGAATTAATGCAAGATACTCGTCGATTCTTGGTGTTGAGTTTGTGCTGTCATATTTTGCTAGAATGATCGCCTTTTTCGAATAAATCACACTGACTTAACGCATCACACTGAGTAGATGTCGATGATAAGG
Source organism: Jacaranda mimosifolia (assembly GCA_018894105.1). Taxonomy (NCBI): domain Eukaryota; kingdom Viridiplantae; phylum Streptophyta; class Magnoliopsida; order Lamiales; family Bignoniaceae; genus Jacaranda; species Jacaranda mimosifolia. The sequence goes on along the minus strand of CM032131.1, from coordinate 565,248 downwards.
TCAAGTTTTTTTTTTGGACTGTATATCTTTGATTTGGCATGTGAAGCCTACTTGGTCAACTTCGGGGTCGACTGCAAACGATCAACTCGTTTATTATCTCGGCTAAAAATCCTTGACTTAGCGGCTCAAAGCCAGCTTGGTTGACTTCGGGGTCAACTGTGTGGTCATTGAAGCAAATATTTGTAGAAATGTCAGAAATTACATTTTCATGAAGGAATACAACGGAGACCAATGGTCTCTTTATACATATAACTTCCTTATATTTATAGCATTCCAAGGTTGTGGTAGTTCATTGCCGTGTAGGTCCGCTAATCAGTATGTATTGTGCTTTGACACCTTGACCACAGAATGAGGCCCATCTCATTTTGGTTCGAGTTTTCCCACATCCCCTGACATTTCAACTTTCTTGAGGATGAGGTCTCCAACTTTGAAGCTATGCAGACAAACTGCTTTGTTGTAACCTTCTGTCATTTTTAAACTGTACTACTGTATCATGTTGTAAGCTTCATGTCGCAACCCGTCGATGGTGTCCAGGTCGAGTACCCTTTCGGACACGTTTTTGAGGGGGTTATAATGGATCACTTGGGCTATATGTTGTATCAGTTTAGATGGAATGACTACGTCAGAGCCGTACACCAGACTATAGAGGCTGCGGCCCATAGCTATTCGAGGGGTCGTTCTGTATGCAAACAGCACCCTAAGGAGGTCGTCTGCCCAACTTGCTCATGTTCTCTCTAGTCGAGCTTTGAGGCGGTCAAGGAAAGTTCTGTTTGTGACCTCTATCTGACCATTAGCTTGGTGGTTTCCAACTAAAGTAAAGTGTTGGCAGATCCCCAGAGCCTCACACCAATTTCTTATGTTCTTGCTTCGAAATTGGGTTCCATTGTCTGAGATCAAAACTTTAGGTAAACCAAAACAACATATTATGTTCTTCCAAATGAAGCTCTTGATTGCGGCATTAGTTATTTTTGGAACTATTTCTGCTTTGACCCACTTAGTAAAGTATTCGACTGCGACGATGATAAATTTTCATTAACCTGATGTTTTAGGTAAAAAACTAACTATGTTGGTCCCCCATTGGTCGAATGGCCACGTGATCTGGACATTTACCATCGACGCTGCGGGTTGGTGTGGCGTGTTTGAGTGGATCTAGTACGATGGGTACGATCTAGCGAAGTCGACAGAGTTTTTTAACAATAAGGGCTAGAAATATCCGTATCGGATAATTTTGTGCGCCAACAAGCGACCTCTAGAATGATTTCCATAAAGGCTTACTTGGATTTTGTGAAGGACCTCGTTAGCTTGATTCGGCGTTAAGCATCTCAGGGGTAGTCTCGATATCTACCTCCTATAGAGTTGTCCGTCCTTGTCGAGGGCAAATTTGGCTGCTTGACCTCTAAGCTTGCGCGCCACTATTCCTTAGCTTAAGTAGAGCTTGATTAGATCTTGCTAAAAGGGAGGTGCTTCCTCGATGCTCCCTACCAAATTCTAGTCGTGAGTGTTTATAGATGGTTTGCTAGCAACTAGAAACGTTATGGCCCTTTCTCTGGTCCCTTTCGTCGAGCTAGCAAACTTGGAAATGGCGTCAACCCACTTATTTTCTGATCGAGGTACCTGGCTGACGGTGAAACTCTTGAACAATTGTTGTAATTTTTTCACTTCGGGTAGGTACTGACTCATCTTGGTTTCTTTGGCCTCAAAGTTTCCTTCCACCTACTCTGCGATCAGCTGGGAATTAGTGATCGCTACTAGCTGCTCGACACCACGAGCTACTGCTAGGTTCATTTCAGCAACAAGGGCTTCATATTCTGCCTCATTGTTGGTGATTGGAAAGTTGAGTTTGATTGCGAAATCATATTCCTCTACGAGTGGGGAGCGGAGTGAGACACCAATTCCACCTTCCGAGGTGGTTGTTGATCCATCGATGTGCAAAGTCCATACAGAGGAGTTATGGTCATGCTGGTCAGGAAGGTCGAGTCTTTCAATGACAAAATCGGCTAGAACCTATCTTTTATGGTAGTCTATGGTTGAAATGCGATATCGAATTCCCCAGGCTCAACAACCCACTTGGTTAGTCTTTCTAACGAGTCTGGCTTCGACAGCACCTATTTTAATGACTGATTTGTTAACACTATAATTGCATGAGACTGGATATAAGGTCGTAGCTTCCGTACTGCTGTAACCAGGGCGAGGGCAAACTTCTCAATCTCCAGATAATTGTGCTCGGGCCCCTACAACGGTTTACTGCAATAATAAATAGGCCAATAAGTTCTGTCTCTCGTCGAGACCGAAACCAAGTTGATTGAGGCAGTAGATACGGCTAGGTAAAGGTGCAGAATTTCTTCTATCTCAGGTTTGGCGAGAATGGGTGGTGAAGAGAGGTATTTCTTGAGGTCAACCAGAGCCTGGTCGCACTACTCCGTCCATTAGAACCTAATTTTTTCGCATTCCTAAGTATTTTGAAAAAGGGTAGACTCTTATCGGCTAGTCGTGCAATGAACCTGCCAAGGGCTATTATCCTGCTGACCAGGTGTCCCAGACTGTTTGGGACAGGGCAATATCTAAAATTGCGTGGATCTTCTGCGGGTTTACCTCAATCCCCCTTTGACTAACCATGTAACCCAGGAACTTGCCTCCTCGAACCTCAAAGATACACTTGTTGGGGTATAGTTTCATACCAAATGCCCGCAGTATCGAGAAGGTATGGTCGAGGTCGACTAGGTGACCCTCAACTTTCTCTGTCTTGAAAATCATGTCGTCGACATAAACTTCCATAGACTTTCCAATCTCATTCTTGAACATAAAATTCACTAATCTCTGGTAAGTTGCCCTGCATTTTTTAGCCCAAAAGGTATGACCAAGAAATAGTATACTCCATTAGGGATGACGAATGAGGTCTTATCCCTATCCTCTGTGCCATGAATATTTGATAATAGCCTTGAAAGACATCCATTATGCTCAACAATTCACAACCAGTCATAGAATCCACTAGTAAATCTATGCGAGGCAGGGGGTAAGGATCTTTAGGGCAAACGTTATTCAAGTCGCTAAAATTATTACACATATGCCATTTTTCCTCATTCTTGGGGATGAGTACAACATTGCAAAGTGAAGAGGAATATTGGATTTCTACTATATATCCTGCTTTTAAGAGTTTGTTGGCCTCCTCTTCGATAATCTAGGATCTCTCGGCATTGAAGGTTCTCGTCTTCTGCTTCACTAGTTTATATGAGGGGTCTACATTAAGGCGATGGACAATGACACTAGGATTGATTCCCTGAAGGTTGGAAGCTTTCCATGCGAACACGTCAATATTCCTGTGAAGGAAATCGACCTTATGACACTCCATACAGTAGCCCATATCGCTTTCGATTCAAGTGGTCTTGTCGGGGTTTCCAGGCTCTAGCTCGATTGTTTTGAACTCCCTAGACCCTAGCATCATCTATCTTTCTTTTCTTGCTCTTCTTCCCTTCCTTGGGTTCCGTTACAGGGGCATCTCGCGGGGGCTTTAGCTGGGGTCGATTTTTCTGTTCGTTGGCTTTGACCAAGATGATGTAGCAGTGCCATGCTTTCTTTATATTGCATAAGAGCTTGTTTGTGCCTGCTGGGGTTAGGAATTTGATTTTCATGTGGTATGCCGAGACAATGGCCTGGAAATCATTTAAGGCTGGTCGACTAATGATGACATTGTAGGCAAATGAAGCGTCAATGACCAGGTAATTTATCATAAGGGTTCTGCTACGGGGGGCTTTCCCAAATAATGTAGATAGGTTGATGGACGCTTCTAGAATGAGTTTTGATCCCCCGAATCCGACCAGTGGTGTGTGGACTGGCTCCAATTTTAATAGCCCCAAGTCCATTCTTTGTAGGTTGATAAAAATATAATATTCGCGGAGATGCTATTATCGACTAGGACCTTCCATACCTCAAAATTGGCTATTTTGACTGTTACAACCATGGGGCAGTCTATCTTGCAGTCGACTCATTTGTTCTCGAGGTGGTTGAGGTCGGCTTCAGTGAAAGAGATTGGCTTTGTGCTGGTTGAGAGCTGGAAAATTATTTCGATTGGGGTTGATTTGGTCGATTCCAGTCGTCGTTGGGTCTGCTTTCTAGTGAACTTCGAGTCCCCCCAGTGGGACCCCCAGCAATCATGTCGATAACTCCTCAAATGGGTGGGTGGGGATCCTGGGCAGATTTCTTTCCTTTATCCTCCCTTTTCGGGCTGATCGAGCTTTCTCTACGGGGAGTTCGGTCGGTTTTGCCCTCTTCTTGCCTGGCATTCTCGTCGATGTATTTTTTGAGATGGCCTTGTTGAATTAGCCTTTCAATCTCATCGTGCAAGTTGAAATAATCTTTTGTGTCATGGCCTTTTTATTTGTGAAAATGGTAGTACGTCTTGGATTTTCTCATGGCCTCTATCTTGATCAACTTCTTGGGCTTTTTTAGGAGGTTGTCATGCTGGATGGAGAACATCACCTCTTTTCTGAGGAGATTAAGTGGGGTATAATCATGAAAGCACTTGATGGGGGATCATCGACCTTCCCTGTGCTGATGATCATTCTTCTCTTTATTTTTCTTGTCGACCTCAGAGTTACCATATTTAAGTTTGTTCATATCTTCTTGAGTCATGTACCTTTCTGAGAGGTCGAGCAGCTCCTCCATCGATCGGGGCTGCTCATGCACCAATGCGTTGGCACATTCTTTGTGTTTGTGGCCCAAGAAAAGCACATCGATCAGTAACTTAATCTGGGGGCTATCAATCTTCAACACTTCCATATTAAACCTTGTGAAGAAGTCGCAAAAGGATTTTCCTTCATTCTATTTCACTATATGCATATGGGTATGAAGAAGATTTACTTTCCTCCAGCTGGCGAACTGATGCAGAAATTTATCACACAACTGGTCATGTGAATATATCGACGCTGGTTCCAACTTAACAAACCAGTCAAGCGCAATCCCTTGAAAGGTTGTCACTAACAATTAGTATGGATGCAGTTGTTATGCCCATGCAACAACATCATGTGTTCGAATTGCATCAAATGTTCGTTTGGGTCCAACGAGCCATCGTACCGGGGCAGACCGATCGGGACCTTGGCGTTTACAGCGATGTGCTTGTCGATGATCTCCTAGACAAACAGTGATTCCCTTTCTCGGTGAAACCTCAGCGGCCCATTATAGTAGTGATTTTTCTCGGTGTTCTCCTTAAGATCTCCTCTAAATGCCTATTTAGTTGCTAGACTTGATGAGATACCTCCTCTCATTCCTCTCTATTAGCTTGAGATGCATTTCTGTACAACTGGGGTCTCGAGCGCTTGACCCTATCATGCTGTGGGGCTCGAATAGGTCAAACGCCATGATTAACTAAATTCGCTATTTCTTCGTGGGGGGTAGGTTAGGCCATTTCCCTGGGGAAAACGTCTTGGACTATTTTCGCATCTCGAGAGAGGTCGTCTGGACTCTGGTCGATCATGATTCTCTCTAGGCGGTCTCTCCTCGAGGGGTGCTGGTTGTGGGGTAGTGCTAGCTGCTGGTTCTGGTTGGATGGCATGTCGATTCAGAGCAATAGAAAGTTGAGCAGAAATTTAGGCAAATATCTGCTCGTTGATCAGCTGCATTAATTGGGGCATGGCCAGGGTAACTACCTATTCTGGTTGGGCACTCGGCCTTGGCGTACTAGGTTTTTGCTAAGGTTGAGGATGAAGAGTGGTATACTTCCTATTCTCTTATCTTTTCGAAGTGGCTCGCCTGATGTTAACCATTTTCAATTGCGGACTCAAAGGTTCCCATAGACAGCACCAAATGATGAGGGGAAAAACTATATATATTTAGATTGGGATAGAATCTGGGTGTGTCGACTGTTGGGTCGGTAATAAATATTTGTGTTGAGTCCTACAATCACGAGCAAACATTAGGCTAGTCGAGGCGCCATCGGCTATGGCACTTCAATGCTCAAGTCAATATGAGAATGACCAGATAAGATGAGCAGTAGAGTGAGGGCTTTTTAGTATAGAATGGCATACCTTCAGTGAGGCTAGAAAGGGGTATTTATAGCCTTCCCCAGGTGAAGGATTTATCTGAGATGCCCTTAGCATGCAAAAAGGGCTTTTGTGCTTGCATGAGGGGCTTTAGGTCATCTCTTATTCCTGTACTATTCCAAGTGGCTTCATCTCCAGCTTTCATGGATAGAATAGTACACTGGAGGCGCGTTCCCTGCCTGGCATGGCAGTATAGGCGGTATTAGGGTAGCATGCGCCATTAATGCGGAGGTATATCGCTTGTCAGGACATTTAATGCGGCAAAGAAGGGATCCTAATGTGAGTCGACCTCATTAGTTGACATTTAGATCGACCTTAGAGTGGGGTTGACAGCCGGTGGAAGAGGCAGTCGAACACTATGGTCGAACGAGCCGAGCATCTGCACTCAGCTTGCGGCCTAGTCAAACGACATCAGCGTTGCTCAGTGTGCCATGGGAAAAAATGTGCGAGGGGTCAACTAAAGTCGACAAAGTGATTGGGCTCTGAGGATGAGATGGGCTTGATGATATGCTCTCAGGTCGATGGTCTTTGGGCTGGGCCTATTGGGCCATCCCATATCAGTATGGATACACATCAGTTCAAGTAGTTAGGAAGATAATTACTAGTGTAAAGCACTGTTATACGTAATAATTATTTTAGTTTGACATTAATATTGTAGAGAAAAACCATGGTTCTTGGTTATAGCACTATAACAAGAACTATAATAGTTAAACTGAAAGATATCTAAAATGTATAAAATTGATACTGAAAATTAGAAAAATAATACCTCATATTCAAAAATCAAATACTTCACCTATGCAAATACATACTTGATAATTGGAATAATATACTTCATCTTTAGAAACTAATACTACATTTAAGTGTCTTTATACTCACTTGGTCAGTCACATAGAGCGGAAGCGGGAATAGAAGCGTAAGAGCGGCAAACATAAAAAAAATTTGGGAGCGGGAGCTTCTTAGAGCGTATCTTAGAAATAATTCATAAATATTTTATTCATGTATATATATATATATGATATTTTCTTATAGAATATAATCAAAGAATAGAAAATATACAAAAACTTATATAATTAGATCAAATATAATTTCCAACAAGTAGTCCTTTCGTTCTACATCAAAATTATATACAATATCTCAAGTTTACAAGCCTTTTAAGTAGTAAGATTAAAATCAACCTATCATTAATTCAAAATTAAAGACTGCACACATATATTTTGTATAGTCAAGTGGTGATTCCTTGCAAACAAAGAGCAACTTTGCAGAAAGTTGTGAACATTAATCCTACATAGAAAACATTTCAAATGCACAACAATTTTGGTTGTATCTCACTAACTTTATACCTAGTAAAAGATCAACGAAGTAATGAAAAAAATTATCAGTATTTCCATCAGTTTCTAACTCATGGTCTCACATTTCAATAATTCAAAAAATCTGTCAAAAAATTTCTGTACATTTCTTGCAGTCAAATGCATGGTCTTCTGTACATTTCTTGCAGTAATACTAAATAATGCTAGAGCTTGCATCCAAATCCAATCCCCGCAGCCAAATGCCAAATACTAAAGCTAGCATCTTGAACTCAATCGTCTTCTAGTTTCTACTCTTTCCATCAAATAGAAAAATCCCCAAATTATTGAAAAGAAAATAGCAACAGTCTCATACCTGAATCATGAGTAAACAAACTAAGAAATTAAGAAGATATCAAAGAGTTGTTATCATCTCCTCAATTCGGCTTTCATTTTAAAAAACTTAAGTTTTGATTCTTGAAATTTTTGTTTCTAAAATTTATAATTGAAAGGGGAAATGGGTTTTGCTTTTGAAGGTAAAGGGTTTTGATTTCATTTCGTGGGATAGGGGTGGTTTGAGGTCGTGAGTTGGGGTTGACTCTTTAAGGGGGCCTTTTCTTTTTTTATTTTCTATCTATTTTATGTATAATATAATATAATTTAACATAAATAAATAAATAGATAAATTGGTAAGTAAGATTTTAAAAATAGCATACAACGCGATCAATGAACAAATAAAGCGTGATTTTAAAAATTTTAAGTTGAGATTTAGTAAAATTTAAATCTCTTCCTACAAAAATTGAGCTCATGAATTAATAAAGGTTACATTGAAAATTAGAAAATTTTAAGTCGCCTTAGAGCAGCGTTCCTGCTCTTAACTTGCCAGAGCGCAACCGGAACTTCAAAGTGCCGGGGGGAGAGGGATTATGTGACTTAGCTCACTTGTTGTATGGTTTAATTTATGTCAATTTACTTGTAAAAACAACATATAAGACCATCTAAGACAATAAAATCATATTTTATTCGAGTAACGGTATAGATAAACACACGTTAAAATGGTTAGGAATACAACTACTAATGTAAATCACTAGTCTATTTGGTAAAATAATTCATTTGGATGTCAACATTGAAGGAGAAAAATAAGGTTTTATGGTTGTATCAATATAACAAAGTCTAGAATTGTTTAGTTGAACGATATCTAAAATTTATAAAAGTAAAACAGCACAAGAAAGTTAATACCTCATTTTAGTAAAATAGTACTTCATTTTGGTAGATAAATACTCAACTGCAGAAATGTTGAACATTATTTTTACCCTCTTGTCCTACATTATAGTAATTTTATACTTAGTCGAGTATGACCTAATTTAACTCAATTTATTGATGAATAATATATAAGACCATTTGAAAATAATAAAATCGTATTTTCTTCAAGTATTGGTTAGAATACGGACTTGTTCAAATGGTTAAGGATACTAGTAACAATGATACTAGAAATCAACAAACAATACCTATTTTTGGGATTTCTGTACTTCAATTCTGTAGTTTTGTACCAAATTCACCCTCTTCTATACTTATTTTGCGAGTTTTTGTACTTATTTTTCCTTTGATCGAATTTAGCTCAATTCGAAACATAAAAAGACATGTAAGACACTCAAATACAATAATATCATACTTTCTTCATAAAATAGTAGTGATAGCACATGTGCAAAATGTTGGGAACATAATTACCCATATCTAGCCACTTGTGTTCTCATTCATACTAGTGTAAACTATTAGTGTATGAAGCAAATGTGTCCTTTCAACACCACCATCGAAGGTTAATGAACTTATCATGACTAATAAATCATTGTTTGATAGTCATGCAATGGCTTGACTAGTTAAATTCAACTTAATCTCTTGTGTAGTTAAAATAATACCGCAAATAGATAAACAAAATACCAATTTTTAGGTTTTTGTATTTCAACTCTGTAGTTTTGTACAAAATTCACCCTAATTTTGTACTTATTTTGCGTGTTTTTATACTTGCTTTTTCTTTGATCGAATTTAGCTCAATTCAAAACGTGAAAAGACATGTAAGATACTCCAATACAATAAAATTATCTTTTCTTTAAATAATGCTCATGATAACACGTGTTAAAATGATTGGGAACACAAACATCCACATCCAACCACTTGTGTTCTCATTCATAGTAGCGAAACCATTCATGCACGATACCGAATATCCCTAATGCACCAAGAATGATACCAAAAATCCACCAAAAAGTACCCAATTTTAGCATTTATATACTTCAAAACTGCATTTATGTACTGAATTCACCTATTTGTGTACTTAATTTGCCTATTTCTACACTTACTTTTCCAAAGATCGAGTTTAAGCTTAATTTGATACTTGGAACAATATATAAGACACTCTAATGCAATAAAATAATCTTTTCTTCAAATAATGCTTGTGATAGTATGTGTTGAAATGGTTGGGAACACAAACACCAATATCCAACCATTTGTATTCTCATTCATATTAGTATAAATTATTGATGCATGAGCCAAATGATTCCTTCCAACACCACCATCGAAAGCAACTGAACTAATTATGACTATATGAATCCGAGGACTAATACGTCATGATTTTATGATCATGCAATGACCAGATTAGGCCGAATTGAACTCGGCCCCTTATGTACTGAGAATGATACTACAAATCCACAAAAGGTACCTAGTTTTGGCAATTATATACTTCAAAATTGTGTTTATGTATTGAGTTTTCCCTATTTATGTACTTATTTTGCATGATTTTGTATTTGCTTTCCTAAAGGCTGAGTTTAACCTTTCGATATTTAGAAAAACACATAAGATGCTCGAATACAATAAAATCATCTTTTCTTCAAATACTGCTTGTGATAGTACGTGTTGAAATAGTTGAAAACACAAACACCAACATTTAATCATTTGTACTCTCATTCATATTAGTATAAATCATTGATGCATGAGCCAAATAAATCCTTCCGATACCACCATTGAAAATCATTGAACCTATCATGACTATATGAATCTTTAAGACTAATATGTCATGATCTTATGATTATGCAATGGCCAGATTAGACCGAATTGAACTCGATTCCTTATGTGCTAAGAATGATACTGCAAATTCGTAAAAAAGTACCTAGTTTTGGCGATTATATACTTCAAAACTACATTTGTGTATTGAGTTTTCCCTATTTATATACCTATTTTATGTGAATTTGTACTTACTTTCCCAAATGCCGAGTTTAACCTTCCGATGCTTAGAACAACACATAAGATACTCTAATACAATAAAATTATCTTTTCTTCAAATAATGCTCATGATAGCACGTGTTAAAATGGTTGGAAACACAAACACCCACATCCAACCACTTATGCTCTAATTCATACTATTATAAACAATTGATGCATAAGCTAAATGAATCCCCCCGACACTACCATCAAAAACCACTGAACCTATCATAACCATATGAGTTCTAGGACTAATACATCATGGTCTTATGATTATGCAATGGCCAAATTAGGTCAAATTGAACTCAGTCCCTTATGTGTTGAGAATGATATTGAAAATCTAAAAAAAGGTACCTTGTTTTGGCAACTATGTATTTCAGAACTACATTTATGTACTGAGTTTTCCCTATTTATGTAATTATTTTGTGTGATTTTGTAGTTGCTTTCCCAAAGGTCAAGTTTAATCTTAATTTGATGCTTGAAATAACATACAAGATATTTTAATACAATAAAATCATCTTTTCTTCAAACAATACTCATGATAGCACGTGTTGAAATGGTTGGGAACATAAACACCAACATCCAACCGCTTGTGCTCTCATTCATTTTGAAAATCCACAAAAGAATACCTAGTTTTGGGAATTATGTACTTTGGAGCTGCATTTATGTATTGAGTGATCACTAGCTGTGTACTTATTTTGAGCTAACCTGCAACATATATATCTTTACCGATATCTATCTATATATATATATAAATAAAATTGCAAAGTATACTATGAATTGTAAACACCATCCATTATGATCATCCAAATACACAAATTATAAATGTTATCTAATAAAAATATCAGAAATACTAAAACAATCACCTCAATATCTACATATGAAAAGTAAATTCATCTATATAATAACCATTAGAACATCATTATTGAGCCTTGGTATACATTAAACCATGCTCATCAATCAAAATTTTTGCAACAATATGCTCAAATATTGAAACATTTTTCTCAACATCTATATAATAAATACTAAAATCATCAAAGTAAACTATACTCATCCTTTTTTTTTTCTTTACCCTCCACTATCACCATTGCCATCATCACCATTAGGTGGATCTCAACCTCAACAACACTACCTTTAGGCGAAGGATCTGCTAGAGTATTGGAACAGTACCTCGTAGCCAATTAGATTGGCATGTAAACTATTTAACTTGTGATACAATCTTGATTGAATGATATTCATATTAAATGACCATCTTCATCTTATGCTTATTTTACTTCACTAGCATTTAGTTGAAGCTCCTAAGTCACTTATGACTACGGAACTTAGTTGCACTCTAGGAGGTGATCATGAAATAAGTCTTACACGGTTATGATTTTAAATATTGTAAGTCATAAAATCTTATAAGATAGTGCATCTAAGATTTGGATAGATTTGCGATGCATAAATCCAAGAAGTTGGATACTACTACATTTCATGAGCAATCTATATTAGACATGGGTGCATATCAGTGGGTGCTTGTTACAGAACAAGTTCACCAAAGGCCCGCCCAGAGAATCCATTAGATAGCCGAAGTGGCAAGTTCTCTAGCTTACGCTAGTGCGTATATTTAGTCCTTTGACCTGAGGATCTATGGTAACATTGTGTTCAGGTCCTTATACCTTGACTCTTCCTTGATCACTTAGTAGGTCTTCTGGGTTGAGATTAGGTATGGGTTACTTAAACATAGAGGTTTATGAGATTCAAGATAGGATCCATCTCCTCGTCGTTGTGAAGTGCGAGTACATCTTCTAAGTATTCTATAATGATCGATTCTGGGAAATCTTTGGCCAAGGTAGTATGATAATTTCGAAAAGGAGTTTTTCAAAGATGATGTCATAAAGAGGAATCAAACATTGGGAATAGAAACATAGTTATCGAGGCTATTGCGGAACCAACAAATATCTTGCTCTAGCCCTCTTTTGGGAGATAGGGGACGGAAGGACCATATTTGCATGGTAAGCACAGAGCTAGAATGTTTTACCAAGAGTATATTCATTTTGACCAATTAGTTGGGCTCTATGAGCTTGAGGTTAGACATCGGCCATGTAGATTGGGTACTCTTCAATTAATAGAGATCAATTGAAAGATTTATTAGTTTAAAGGAGTTTAAACTAATGTGAATATTTTAATATTCAAAATATCACAAGAGTTGTGAGCCCATGTCCAATGAATATGAGAACCTAATAGGGTCACATGCAAAAGCCTAAAGGAAGTTCTATTTGATTGAAGGAATTTTCTAAGGAGATAGAAAATTCACCATTGCTATTTTTGTGGAGAAAATCGGTTGGCTAATTTCTTAGTCATTTTGACTTGATTAATTTAATTGTTAAATTGATCAAAAGGATTTAAGGAGTTAAATTAGATCAATTAAATTAAATAGTTAATTTAATTGGTGCCATATGGCCAATGTTTTCAGAACCGGACCAGTGACCAAAGACTAATTCGGCCTGATTCAAGCATAAAAACTAGTGACTGGTCAGACCGATCAAAACTGGTATCGATTTGACCGATTTTTGACTGGTTCACTTTTTTTTCCTTTTTTCTTTTGAAAATTTAAAAATTATTTTTTTTAAAAAAAATAAAAAATGTAAAAAAGAATTATGAGTTACAAGATGATAGTTAAAGATTTTGGACATGTAATTTTTTGAAACATAAATTTATTTTCTTGAAATTTAATGAAGTGATAGTTATATGTGAATACTTATGTTTAATTTGTTGTTTTATTTTATTTAATCTCTCTTAGATTATGTTAAATAATTAGCATAGAAGAACTTATTTTTACTTGGAGTTGAAGCATGAAATGAATTATTACTTAAATTAATGAGAGACATTATTTTTTATTTATTTATAGTTGACAAATTATAAAATAGTATTTTTTTCTTCTATAAAACGTACTTAAAAATAATTAAGTTGAAATTTTTTCAAATAATATTCTTTCTATATCATTGGAAATTTTATTTTTTATTAATATTTAAATATTATACATATTTATAAAATTAAATATAATTATTAAATCATTATTATGTCATATCGGTCGAGCCAGTGGTCCAACCGATTGAACCGGTTGAACTAGTAACCAATAACATTATTGGTTCTTTGTCAAGTCCGATTTTGAAAACATTGCATATGACTATATATTGGTCAAGTCAATTTAAAGAGTTAGGTTGATACTTTTTAGCCTAAATAGTTAAGTTAGATGACTTAAGGAGTTAAGTCAATTTAATTAATTAAATTAAAGAGTTAATTTAATTAATATGAGGATTTTAATTTGGAGAAAAATTCAAATGAAGGAGTTTATTTGAGGTTAATTTGGAATCAATTTGAAAGCATTTCATGAGATGAAAATAGAGTCAAATTAAATCCAAATCCAAGTAAAATTCATATTTCACATACATGTGGATTGCCAAGTTGGCAAACCACCTCGTGGAGAGTGTGATGCCAACTTGCATCACACTATCCACTCTATAATAGAGTGGACGTGGCCGGCCACATGACAATTAAGCAACTAGATTCCTTTTTTTCCTCTAAAAAGTGTGATCCACTCATGTGTTGAAGTTTTACACTATCCTCACCATTTTCTCCATATTTTTAGCCTCATTCTTCTCTTTTTCTTCCTCTAATTCTCTAGCTGATTGGAGGTTGGTTGGAGCTCTCTTTCAGTGTGTGGATCATAATATTAGAAGCTTCACACTTAGGGAGCTTTGCTCTTCAGGATCTACTGCAATGCAGTAACTTTGGAGGTTGATTTGGAGGCCTTGCCATGCTTGGATTTGACTAAAATTTTAACTAGAGATTCTCAATATGTTGAGTAGATCTCTGCAAATTGTTAGCCTATTTGGAATTGATTTGCTTGGTCAATTGTTAGCATTTCCTTGCTATGCGTGGATCGCCAGTTTTGAAGAGTTCATTCTTGTCATCCGCTTCTTCCTTTGATTAAGCATACAAGGTTAGTTTTTTGCCATTAAATTCATTTTAATATCATGATTAGATCCTTGGGATGAGGAATAGACAGGATTTGTTTAGCCTATTTTGGTTTTATAATTGGATCCTTGGGCTATTTCTTACTTCGTAGAAGACTATCTCTGTACTTGAAAGGGTCTTAAGATTGCTTCAACTTAGTTGAATCTAATATTCAACTTTGGTATATAATAATATACATAAAATTGGGTTCTCTTTATTGGTTGGAGGTGTTGGAACCCAATTGTGGGTTTCAACTATTCTATTACCATATGAAAGTATCGAGTAAAGCAACGAGGATATAATTCCAATTTCCGTCTTGTCATTTCTACATACTGGTAATAATACAAATAAATTTTAGAAATATTTCAATGCACATATGTAATTAAGGTTATGATATTGCATACACCAGTATAAATACTGAATTGAAGTATTTTTATACTAAAAATAATAGCATACAATACTAAAAAGAATAAATCATATGTTTTTTAGGATAAATAATAGAAAATGATTAGATATGCTTTACACCCTTCAAACACACTATAATTTGAATGGAATCCCTAAAATTTAGTTGACAACATATCCAAGATTAATCATACTTTAAATTAAGTTTACCATTACAAAACTCAAGTATTAATAACTAAATAAAGTATATATTAATGATAAAAAGTATTAAAACCAAAAAAAAAAAAAAAAAGAAGAAGAAGAAATTACCTTCACTAAGAAATAACTTACAATTAGAGTTCTAAATCTGGTTCCAATCAAGTGAATAATAACTAAGAAATAAACAAATGTCTAGACTCCAAATAGCCAAATTGCCTCTCATAGGCCTTATATAAAAATAACTCATAATTGTTCTCTTATCACATCATGTCACTTCTTATTCATCACATTCCTAACTTTACCCAAATATACATTCAAGAAAAGTCTTCAAGCAAAAATAGCAATAGAAATTGCCTTAGGACCTACCAGTCTTTATGGAACCAAGTCCATTGCACCACTACTTCTGCTGAAAAATATCGCCTTGCATCTGTCTTCCTACTAATTTGCTCTCAAATCATCGTTCTTTTCTTAGAATTAATGGATGTGGATAAAAATTAGAAAAAAAAAGGTAGATGGGAAACAATAGGAATGCAAACGTTACTTCAAGTCTCAAACATGAACCACTCACAATAAGAAGAAGAAAAATAAAAAGAGAGAAGCTCGATAGTTACAGTGCATTTCTAGATGAAGAGAAAAATGGAGGGAAATAGAGAGAGAGAATCGTGGATGAAAGAGCATAAAGGCGTAAAAAATTGTGGCCACACCTTCTCGCTTATTTTCAGGAATGTGAAGAAAGTTTAAGTCATTTTGTAATTTAAATTCCAAATAAAGAGTATTTCAGTACTTGTACAACCATTACAGAGTGATTCCAAAAGATAAAGTTGAGATGGAGAATGACGACCAAGAAAAAACAAATGGGGACTGAACCATAACATGAAATTAGCTTTAGCTATTTATCTCTAATTCACTGTTTTTTAAATGATAAATATTTTTACCTTCCTAATTTTACTTAATGCATTTTAACTTATAGAGAAGAGAATAAATGTAGAATAAAGACCAAATTGCGGTGGAGTATAAAGTTATGATAATATTTTTAAAAAAAGATACATGTTTAAAAACTTATTTAAAAAAAAATCTACACATAAACTTACACGTATCTTCTTGTCTATAACATTATTTCTTCATTTTTCAAAAGTTGCGATTAAAATTATAAAATGATTTAGCAAGAATAATGAGTTGAATAAAGTGAATTGTAGCCCATAAAATTTGCTTAAGTCATGTATTAAGTTTCAACCAAACCCAAGCCGCAGTACCCATGTATATATAGATGATGACATTGATTCTCTCTTCAAAATTGTAATTATTTTTCTCAAAGGTTTTGACAAAAATAATTTAGAGATCATTAACGAGCATTACATTTTCTTTCTTTTTTAGATTATTATGAGTATGGCATGATTTAATTTGTCAAGATACATATTTGGTGATTATCTTATTTCTTTTTTCAAATTTTAGTTTCACTTTTGTAATTTCTTTGATGTGGTAATATAACATTATATAGAATTTTACAATATTGACATAGGTTAAAGAAGAAGATTAATTTTCTTTAATAACCTAAGAGACTATCAATATATTGATGGCCTAATTCAAATGTTTGTTCAAATAGGGCCTACTATGCCTAATGCACTTTCCACATGCTCAAATGAAGTTCTACGTACAGGAGAGAGGAAATGAAAGTGGAAAATAGAAAATTTTCAATCTAGTCTTAAGAAAGCAAATAAAAAAGAACTCCCTTGGAACCATCCTATCAAGGTAAGGTGAAACTGAGGAAAACACAATTTAAAAGCAAAGAAAAGATGGTCACCATCTTGCAGGATAGGAACAAATTATAACCAAAGTGAACACCAATTATGATCTTGTGCTAATGGTCAATGCCGTATTCAAAAAAGCTAACTATTTAATTAAGCCCATCAACCAACAATGTACCAATTGACATAGATGCAACGACCAAAGTCCATGAAAGAAAAAATTGAATCACATCATATTCATCTCCATGCCAAGCCTAAAACATTCCAGCAAATAAAAAAAAATTAGTTCCCATCACAACAAGCAGGAAGCTCAACAAATTTATCATATAGTGCCACTGTGCAGCAGTCATAGAGCAATTTGTCAATAGAGCTATTAAGACAACTTTTACATTTTCCATTAGCATTCATGTTATAAAGTAATCCAAACTCCTCTTATTCCTTCCACCCTGTGCAAAATTCTATATATCAATTAAGTCATTTCTATCATTTTAGCTAAATAGAGTGATTATCTCTATCCACCAGTAACTCACCTTTCCCCCAACAGGAAAAAAAAAAGGATCAAAATTTGATCAAAAGTTACAAGGCATGCAAACAGTTTCTAGAACTCCTAAAGTCTAGCAGAATCCAAAAATCCAAAATTCCAGTTTCAGCTGATACCGGCAATTCAAAGATAAAGACAATTTGAAAGTCGAAACATCATTCAAGGACTATTCAAGCAATTCTCCAAAAGATAACTACACCATTCTTGAACAGTAAGCAAATCAACTTTGCTATTTTCCAGTAAAGAAGCACATATTTAATCTAAAAATCCAAAATCTCAGAATGAAGCAATTATTACCAACCTGTACTGGAGTAGATGCTACTTGCACAACTAATTAAATGTTTAAAAACAATTAAAAGATTATGAGTACTGAATATTATAATTTCAGTTAGCTTCTAGATAGTTATGTACAAAGACTTGTTCAAGCACATACTTATATCTATTATCAACAATAAACCAAATTATCTTCTTTTATGATTCACATACCATATTGCTGTGTCAATATCTATAGTAAGCAAAATATACTAGCATTTCGCAAAATATAGGAATTTTAACAAAAAGAGCTATAACAAGATAATTTATTTGTTGTTTCCCCTTCTTCTTCTACAACTCTATTTTTCAAATTGTGGTGATTTGGTGGAGACCTCAACAATTGCCTCTTGGGCTTTAGAAGATTCTCTTGCCATTATCTAGTTATTATTGATATTAACAATTCATATTCACTGCATGCTTTAATTAAATGTGTAAACATAAAGTTCTACAAAATAACCTGATTTTGTTGCCTTCTTTTGAAATGCAAATTCATATGCATTTGCAACATCTAAATATTTTTCCATTGAGAAATATTATAATATGACAATTTAATATAGATTTATCTATGTGATTACTTGATATAAAATAAACATACCTGTTGGAAACAATCTTTTCTTTGTCGTTGGCTTCACAGAGAAGTTGCCTTCATTAATATCATCACGCAACTCAACTGTGCGAATGATGAGTGCATTGTTATCTTTTTTTTTGTCTTCAATTAAGCTCAATGCAATGCATTGAGCATGTACACCATCATGCCTTCTTTTTGTAATACTTCTTTAGCTTCACAATAAATGTTACTTGTTTATCTGATGCATTCATTTGGTCAACTGTTGGCATGTCACCCTACATGTACATATATGATTTGTAATACATTTTATTATTGTTGAATTCCTTTTCTTTTACTATTAGTTGCTTACCGTCTTGTGAATTTCCATAGCCATCAAAGCATTTATTTGCATAATCTTAGCAGCATCTTCCCCAAATATCATTACATCCAATGATCTAGTGTCATATAAAATTCTAACAAAGACCATTTCTCTATAACCATTATTCACATTACAATTCAAGAAAACAACGGATAACATTATTTAAAGAGTTAGTTTCTACCTAATTAAGCACTTGCGTGCAACCTCAAAGAGGCGGTCGATAGCCCCACTAGCACCAGGTTCCTTTCTCATAGGAACGTCGAGACATCCATCTCACCGTATTCAAGTAGATCTCGAACAAAGACATTGCTCCATGACAGATTCTTGCTGACATCCAATTCAACCCTACCCACATCCATCCTCTCGAAATTTGAAATTTGACTCCAGCAGGGGGTCGAACATAGAAATACCTCTCTTTCCACTTTTGGCCTGGGACGAGGAGAAACTCCTAAATATTTTCCTACGGGGTCTCGCAGTCAAATAATAAAAACCCGATTCCCTTGCCAACCCAAACTTCTAGAACATAGGTAAGTGGAAAAAATGGCTAAAGTTGGCCCACGAGGGAAATTCCTCGACAATACCTATTAGTACAACAAAGCTATACATTACCGCAAAACAGTTCGGAAGGAGCTGAGTTATACAAACTTGTAATCGCCTTAACAGGTCGACTATGGGGTTGGCTAGGGGAAACGTCAAGCCACATTTCATGGCATCCTCAAAAACGGTAATACAACCAGCAGGGAGGGTATGCATCCTATCTATAGACCTAAGCTTTGTCAATTCAAATCCCTCTAGAATATGAAATTTCCCTCGTATCGACGTCAAATCATTCAGGGACACTGATGATACAATATTGCTATAATGCGTCGTCATGAATAATTGACCTCTTAACCTAGGCATCTCCTTTGCAAGTACTTCCTCCTCACCCCCACCTTGGCCAGAAGGCCCAGCTATGTCCTCAATGGTATGATTAGAAGGCCCCATACCCTCATCTCCCCTACCTAATGTTTCCCTTAACTCCCTACCTAAAGTCTCGCTCGTCTCGACCTCGCTAGTTGAGGCGGATTGAGTGGTTTTAGTGTCAAAGCTAGAACTAGACATTATCAAAGCCCAACGATTTATAAAGCTAAAAGCAGAAGAAGAACTTACGAAAATTGTACTTGAAAACAAGGAGTAATCCAACAGCTCAATCGAATTTTTTTTTGCTCGACCTCAAATGTGTAGCGGTAAAAGTAAAAATGAATGGTTAAAACCTCCTATTTATAGGCGGGATGGAAGGTTAACCGGCTAAGCTTACCGATAACCGGCTAATAAATGCGTAACCGCCGTTTCCCCCGCTTTGTCTTCATGTAACCGCCAAATAACAGCTCCCGCCAATACCTTTTTAGTCGAGGTTTGAAATCACTCTTCCTACCAGTATATTTCTCGTCGAAGAGTTGTGCAAAGCTTACTCCGAACCTCAACATCCTTTTAGGTCAAACTTCGGAGTGTGGGGGACTCATGATATGGGATTAGCCCAGTTAGGTCTTAAAAGCCCAATAAACTCATTAGGCCCAGCTAAATTTTGACCTGGGAGTCGGGATGTTTCAATACAATTGGGCCTTGTTCAGTTAGGCCCAAATTTAACCATAGAGGTCAAGATATTTGTTTGACCACCAAGGTCAAATATGCCGACCAGATTAGCAAACTCAGGTGTTTAGCGACTAATGATGCCATATGTGCCATCTCATTCACCGCATTAAATGCGCTACAACCACCCATCCATCCGCATTTAATGCCGTGCTAGCAGGTCACCTCCGCTATTAATGTTGTCACATCTGCATTTAATGACAGCGTGGCCACCCCCTCCGAGGAGCTTAAAGGTTGGCGCAGTAATAGTCGCAAGGCATATGCTTTGGTAGGAATGACCATAACTATCCCTACCAGCGGGATTTCTACTGGAAGCTTATTAAGGCGATTCTCATCTTTTCACCTATGAGCATGTACTATAAATACCCTCTTCTTCCAATCCAAAGGTAAGATTTTCATCCACAACTAAGTCGTTACTCTATTCATTTTTCTTCACCAGAGCCCCAAACTGACTTAACCATCAGAGTATCTTAGCCGAGGATCCTCTTGGCTAGCTTGACGTTTGCTACTTGATTGCAGGTGCTGACCCACACCACTTCCTGGTTGAGAAGCCTCGCACACTATACTTGCCACTGTCTCTCAGGTCAAAAAGTGCATGTCTGCTCAACTATCAACAAAATTCATCACTTTCTTCATCCCAATATCCACATTGATATTATTATAAGACCTTATGTATACATATGTATAATAATACTATATTGCTCCGTTTGGTTGCTATGATTGGGTTGGATATATCCAACCCAATTTTTTGTTTGGTTAAAAAATGTTAGGCCCTTTATAATTTTGTCGCCCGATTTTCAATTCAACATGGTAAGGGATTGTGAATCCCACCTAGGAGGTGGGATATGGTATCAAGGCCAATATTTCGAACTATAAAAATATGAAAATGACATATTGTACCTCGATTATAAATTGTATTAATTAGTACACAAGTTTTATTTATTATTTAATTATTAATTATATGGTCCTCGTTGATTCTTTGCATGTTGTATATAATTTTCATATAATTTCAATTTTAAAAAAATATAAAATTACCTAATGAATGTATGTCATCTATTTCATATATTGGTGTATTTGGAATTTTAAAACATTCAACTTAAAAAAGTGTTAATAATATAAACTTTGTATAATGAAATGGTTAAGCATCAAATGATAAAATATCTATACTATATATAAAGCACTTACCCTATTTGGATATGGTTTCAAGTAGATTTTCCTCATTATTATTTTTGAACTTCTTTTCTATTCTATAATATTTTTCACTTCAAATACTTCCTTTTTTTCTTTTACTCGTCTAAAAATTTAAATAAATGTATTGAGAATATTAAAATTTTTAGTAATATATAAAAAATAAATAAATATTTTATTTATTTTCTATTATAAAATTTTAGCAAATACAGCGAGTGTGCCAAAATTACTACTATGAACAATCCCTTCAAATTTAGTTGTGTTTGCATGAAACATATTATGTAGAAAATTCAAAATCAACTTACCATTTCAACATCTAATTCAAACTTCAAATGTGGATTTGTCTGCTATGTTCTGACGAAGGAAAGTTGTTGGTATTGTATGCAAAATGCATCTTATATTATTTAAAGTTATAGATGAGCATTTTAATCATCACAATAGAGCATAAGGTTAGTTTAGTAAATTTGAGTATATCCCACATAATCAATACTTACCAACCAAACAACAGAAGTATATTTTGTTGGGATATCCATATTCTCAATCCTAACAACCAAACAAAATATTAGATGGTATTCACATATTATATGGCTTATATATCCATCTCAATTTTAACATATCCAATCTCATCATTGCAACCAAATGCAGCCTATATGTATAATACTAAATATATTCAAATTCGGATTATTAATGAATCAGATCGAGACATATCCATATTTTTTCTATTTATTTCGAATTATGAACTTTTTTAATCAGGTCATATCTGTCAAATCTTTTATCAGTTAAAGATCATAAATAATTGGATCGAATTCGAATTAAAATTCACTCTCTTGATAGCCCTATTATAAAGAGAGGAGAGTTTCTATATGTCCTCTATATGGTGCCTATAATCATATCTAGCATTTCATATACGAGGAAAATCAACAGGTGGGCCAACCACCGCATTCTATAAAATGCTTTATCTAATGTAGATTATTCGTTTAATTGCAGTTAATATCACACCATGACTTCGGCTTATACGAGAAAAAGAAAGTGGAGAGAAAGGGGAAATGAAATAAATCAGTGCTTGTGATGTGGGATGGTCTCAGCTATTGGTCCTTATTGACCATCCCCCACCAAAGGTCACAACATTGCCTTGCTGTTATGTTACATCCAATCTACACACATACCGGTGTCTACAAATTATGTCATTTAGAGCGTAACTGAATACCAATCTTCGCTATCATCTTTTACCACACGCACACGCACACGCACACGCATACGCATATATATATATATATATATATATATTATACACAAATGCAAAATGGAAGTAAATAGATAAAACCAGAAAAATGGATTACTTCAAGCAGTGATGTTACACCAAGCATGGATCAAAGGTTGCAACAATTTACCAGAATTGCTTATGCTAAGTACATAAAGCCTTACCAGCTTGAAACGGGTAGCACAAAATTCAGCATGATCTATACATGATACAACCACAATGCAAGAAATCATACACTAATGGACTACTTGACAAGAAAAATACATACCAACTTCCACCACACTCAATAATCTGAAATGTCAATTATGTATGCTTATGATTGTTTGTGAATCCCTGGTGGTGCAGTTGGCATTGGGAAATTGTTGAATTGAGCTCCAGCAAATTGGGGAGCCTCCACATATGGGCTCTGCAAAGTCAGGTAATAGTAATATAAGACGAACAAGGACCGGAGAATTTATTTAGGTCTATCTGATGCAAAGTGAAATATATTTTCCAACCAAGCAAACACTACAGATTTGTCATTGAGATTTGCTCCCCCCGCCCCCCTGTGTGTATTCTTGTCATGGAGCTTAAAATGATCCCTATGCTAAAAAAGTGTAAACAAGACAAACTCCTTCAAGCAGAAACTTTGAACCCTTCACCAGGAAAAGGGAAAGCTTTACCTGCGATGCAACCTCTTTATTATTAGAAGATCTTGCTGATGAGCTCAGAGAAGCAGTGTTGCTTGCTTCACTTCCACTCAATTTAAGGAATGGATCGTTTGGCATATTTTCAGTTTCATTTCCATTGACTGACTTCACCCTCTGAAGCACAATAGGTTCAAGGAAAACTAAGATATTGAACTGAAAAAATAACACAAGAAATTATCAAAGATTTTGGCATCTGCCTTGCCTGGAAAATTTTGCCAAGGGTTTTCAAACCCTTTGCACGCAGATGGAGCTCCTCTTTCTTTACATTGCTGTCTTGTAGAACCTAAGAACATAAATGCATCACAATCAACAAGGTACAGTCAAAGAGAAAAAGAAAGCCAACAGCCAAAAAGAGCTGCAACTCCTGAACTACCATCTGGCAAACTCGGGAGAGGGTGGCTTCAATATCAGCCACGTTGAGCTTCCATAGGGAATCAATCATTAATTTCTTGTGTGATTGCATGTACTCCTCCAGTTCTGCCTCCGTGTAGTTTCCTTCAGCACTGAGCTGTCTTTTCATATCTTCTTGCAGCTGAATCAAAGCAATTGCACCTAAAGCAACAGTGGTCTAATATTAAGTCAAACATAATAAAAATGAGCACCACACATAACTTTACCCTAACTAATAAACATTATGATAAGCCCCCATGGAAAGAACCATATGTACAAAGAGCTGCCAGAGACCTAACGAGAGGACTTACAGACATTGCCCATATCTGTCAAATAAAATAACTGGCAAGCAGAAGGGGAATAAATCTAATCAATAAAGATCATCAGACAGGATCTATCTATAAACAGGCAGTCTCATGTCATCATATATTATTCTAATCCCATCCCACAAAAGAGGAGCAATGATATCCTAATATTAGAATACAGAATACAACTATGATGAAGCTGACTTGCTGGCTTCGTTTCTTATAACATAAAGCATTTCCCTTTGCTCATGCTATAAGTAATATCTTTCTCAAATTCCCACCTTTTTCCCCTAATCCCTGAAGAGAATATTGGCATATAAAAGAGCTCAATTACTCAATAGCTGATATCAGACAGGTAACATTCAAATAAGCATTAAGTTGGAGTACACGTCTTGAACTATAGGAACAAAGAGAATGACAAGAATTGCAGTCAGGTTGAGACCCAAAGAGGTTGAAGTGTCATCTTTATAGCGAAGGACGCTCTAAGAATATAAAAGGCCTAGAGTAAATTATTTGAGATCTACGTCAGGCAACCACAGAAGAATTGATTCATCTTGGTCTTTTTAGGGTTAGTGAATACATCAGAGACACTAAAGCTAATCTCCCTGAGGGTTTTCGGAGATGATTATTTTTATTTGAGTTTGAAGAACTTAATGTGCGCATGGCTTCTTTTCCATGCACATTTCAAGAAAACTTTTGGTCAAATGAAAATGTCAAGGGTCTGCCTGGGAACTCTAGAAACAGAACTTAGAACTGGTCAAATCTAACAAGAAAAACAGGATTTTGTTGGGTCCACCTTCTGCCTGAAATATATGAAATCCAGATTGATGAAATCCAGATTGAGGCCAGAGCTGGAGCAACTAGTCTTGGTTTCTTTCCACACAATAGCTGATGAATTGAGAGGGTAGGGAATTTTCTTCTACCTTACAATGGGTAGGGGGTGGAAAGGTGCACTTGGCAAGTGGGTATCATGCGAGTGTGGGGACTTGTAGTTGAGTGTTTGGATATTTCTAAATTTTAGAAATAAAAATCAATAAATAGGTCAATATAGGTTGATGGGCATAATAACCAATTTCTCATCCGACATAATTGAATAGATGGTTGTGTGTGAGTTGGGAATGGAGTTACATTAACCATCAGGAATCCCAATTAGAAATCCTCATTCTGGGAAGTTGGGATTAACAATTCTACCTCCCACATGGCCTTGACCATTCCAGATAAGTGAGGAAAGAAACTTCACTTTTAGATGACTAAAATAACCTTATTAAAAATGAAAATCTTACGGGTTTTAGTTAAAACACATGGCACACTTTCAATATATTAACATATATGCAGGTAATCTATCTATGTAGATATAGTATTTTTTTTTTCATTTCTTTTATACTCTTATTAAATAACTTCAGAAATTTTTAATATTTCATATAATAATAGTTATATATTTATAGTAACATAACAGAAGATAAGCATATATGTATGCATATACATATAAACACAAATGCGCACACATATCTACTGATGTGTGTCCATATATATATATGTATATATATATGGATGAATGTGTGTGTGTGTGTACACACAGTGGGGTCTTTCCTTTGAGACCCCTTATTCCCTCCCTTTCACATATACCACCTCAAATCCACATACTTTCAATACACTACCAAAGCAAAGCATATCTCTGTTTTATCTCTCTCTCTCTCTAGCAACCCCCTCTCTCTAGACTATCATAATTAGGCAAGCCATGAAAGGTGGAAGACCCACGGCTGAGTCCAAGAAAGCTGATGCCAAGCTTTCTGTGAAGAAAGGAGCAGCAGCAGGTGGGAAAAAGACTGCAAAAAAGAGGAAGCCTGCTAAGGATCCGAACAAGCCTAAGAGGCTGCTAGTGCTTTCTTCGTGTTTGTTAAAGAATGGACCTTGGACCTAACTCAACCCCAAAAGCTAGCTCAAGAGGTGAGGATTGTCCAAGACCATATATAGATACCACAACTTATTTATTTCACCGATGTGGGACACTAACACACCCCGTGCACGCCCAGGAATGAACATTTGGTGCGTAGAATGATATGAAATGGGTGGCCCAACAACACTGGGTAACCCTACATCGGGAATGGGTGGCTTTGATACCATGTTACCATTCTTTAACAGTGTTCATGGAGGAGTTTAGAAAGACATACAAAGAGAAACACCCCAACAACAAATCAGTCGTCGCCGTCAGGAAAGCTGGTGGTGACAAGTGGAAAATATCTCTTAGAGGCTGAAAAAGCTCCTTACGTAGCCAAGGCAGAGAAAAGGAAGGCTGAGTATGAAAAGAACCTCCAGGCTTCTAACAAGAGAATGAGCGACGGAACTGGAGCCAAAGAAGAGTTGGACAAGTCGAGGTCAGAAGTGAATGATGATGAAGATGACGACGAGCAAGTTAGTGGAGAGGAAGATGAGGACCACGGTGAGTGAAGATTATAATGGGTTTCTCAGATTCAAAGCTTTATCTAGAAATTATTGTACAACAGTTCCATCTGAACTAGTCTACCCCTTAACCTTTGATAAATAGCTGCCCCTTTTTTGTGTGTATTTTTTCCATTTCTTTTTTCCCTCAAGTTCACAGCTTTATCTAGAAATTATTGTACAATAGTTCCATCTGAACTAGTCTACCCCTTAACCTTTGATAAATAGCTGCCCCTTTTTTGTGTGTATTTTTTCCTTTGGTACACATAATATTAAAATATTAAATGAAATATTTTATAGGGTATTATTGCACATGTTATATTGAATATGATTATACACCTCTATAAAAAATATAACATTTGCATACTAATATGTTTATTTACATTGTTAATATATATTAGCACAAAATATTGCATACAAATATTTTACTTGTTTACAACTAACATACATAAGACCAACACACATGGATGTATTCCGATGTGCACTTATATGGATAGACAATATTAAAAATGTTAATTACATAAATATTGATTATATTCACGCACAAATATTATAAGCATATATAGTATAATGCAGAAATAATAATAATACTTATATATGTAGTAACACATAACAAATGAAGTTCTTGGCATGCAAGTGATGTGCAGATAATCCTGGCCACATGACCAATGTTTGTTCGCAGGCATTTGAAAGGGAACTATCTGCCAGTTTTGCTTTCTCTGTTGGAAAGGGTAATGATTGCTCTGAAGTCTTATTAAACTGTTAGGGTTCGTTTATTTAAATAGATGGGACATAGAATGATAGGATGAAATAAGGGATGAAGTGAAGGACTAGGATTATTTTGTAATTATTATATTATATTTACTATGCAGGATGAAAGAAATGATCAAACAAGATGATTTAAATTGATTGTTTACTTGAATAGATGAAATTATGGGATAATTTATTAAAATTACTAAAATACCCTTTGTAATATAAAATAACTAAAAGAAATGCTTCACTTGTCAACAATTGAATAATCTCTATTACTATCCCATTATTTCAGTTTTAATAATTTCACAGCAGTTGCATAGACTCGAAAGAATCTTGATTTGCAGTTGCTGCATCTTTGTGACCCTTCCTTTTTCCTATCTCCCTTTTTTTTTTTTTTTTTACTTTAATAAAAAAATCACAACAAACTTCATTTAATTGTCAAGACACAAAGAAGCAAGTACAACCAAACACGCCATAATCTACTTTCTTTTTCTTCCCACTTTCCACAGCCACTCTTGCATTCCACCATTGCCCTATGTGGCAGTTCTCTCACCTGCAGAATATGCGGACACATCGCCAGCAAATTCAGGTGATATCCCACTGCATCTCCTGCAGGCCCAGAGGTGGTTGGACCAGTGGGCAAAGCAGCAGCCCATGAGCAATGGGCAAGGGTGGGACTTCATGAATACTACCAGGTGCATAAATGCAAGGAGCGATGGGTATGGGTAAGGGTAAGAAGCATAAATGCAATGGATTTAAGAGGGTAAAATGGTCAATTTGTTTTTCATCCCATCAGACCAAACTCCTTGGATATTTCCATCACTTCTAATGGGCTGGATGCTACATTCTTCCCTATCCTGCAACAGTAGAGGGCTGAATGGATTCCACTGGGCTAACATCAAACCAAGTAAACAAAGGATCATTTGGGATGTGGGCCTTCATCCTTCAAAATCCATGAAAGTAAACTTAGGCCTTAAAGTATTAAGTTATTAAAGTATCTTCTTTCAAGGTTGAAATGTGACAAAATCCTCACCATGATAGGCAAACATCCCCATACCAAAGGCTTTAGAATAGTCATGCATACTTATAGGACAATTTAATGCATCATTGTGCAGCTTATTGTCTCGGGCCAAATGAAGCATATACAGGTTCCCCATAACTAAAAACTGCTACCCCTTAACCTGCTGAGGCATCATTGTATTAAAGAAAGGCTCACTATCGAAAAGTACATCTTCCCTTCATCATTGACAAATTCATATCTTACACCCAAGGAAAATATCTTGGAAAATTAGGCTAGAGGGCCAGGGAAGTATTTGTGCTTCTTTCAGAATAAATTAAGCAAAATGCTAATATCAGGCATCCATAGCATTTTAAAGTGAGCCTTCAACATGTAAACATTGTAAAAAAAATTTATGGTGAATGAAATTTCACCAGAACACCAATTATTTTCATTTACTTTCAACCATAGGTATTTCAAAACCCAGCTGCCTAGTTTCATGTAAATGACACAGGTGATTCAAATTTACTTTGTGAATGCAGGTGAAATATTCAACAATTTTATGCGGTTAAAGATCAATCCTCTTTGACCTGCATAAATGGCCAATCTCTCACTTCTTTTAAGGCTATCTTAAAGTTGTTATTTTAAGTTATTAGATGTACATGTGTAATGCATCTTCAATCTTGTCTCTAGAAGGGTATAGTAATCGACGAAATGCTTCGGGGAGTTGAAAATAAGCATAGATCCGGAGATTCTCGAATAGAGCAACCTTTCAAACTGCAGCTGAATCCATGGGTAGGCAAGAGACAACTTGGCGAACTGAAACATCTTAGTAGCCAGAGGAAATGAAAGCAAAAGCGATTCCCGTAATAGCAGCGAGCAAAATGAGAGCAACCTAAACCGTGAAAACGGGATTGTGGGAGAGCAATACAAGCATCGTGCTGCTAGGCAAAGCAGTATGAATGATGCACCCCAGACGGCAAAAGTCTAGTAGCCGAAAGCATCACTAGCTTACGCTCTGAGCCGAGCATGTTAAATAAGCTTGTCTAAGATGCAGATGCCACACATAATTGACAGATATGAAACAGAATTATTCAAGTGCCACGAGAATTGAGACAACTTGAATTTGTACTATCATCATCGATTGAAAATTCAATGAAATGATAATCTACACCTATTACCTTATCCTTGGCATGTTCTGAGTTAGCCACTGGACTGTATATAACTTCTTTGGACACAGCCAGAGAAAAGGGGCATGTCGGGGTTCCTTGTAGCAGAGTTCGAGGGTGAGATTATTAAGAAAGAAAATAAAATGACTGTTTATTTGACAAATTTCAGAAGTAGAGAGTAGATTTTCTATAGGACAAGACACTTGGTGAAAAGTAACCTTTTATAATCAAACTACAGATGGAAGAAAAGCATCCAGAAATAAAGCTCTAGAAATGTGTGAGTTGATCCATGAATATGCACACAGAAAGCATGGTTCCACAAATAGTTAAAAAGTTGTACATTTTTCTCTATCAGAAACACCATGTTAAGGTCATATATGCACATCCCTGGATGATCTCAAAAGCTTAGTTGAAAAATGGCACCTGATTTGTTCTTTCAGAATGAAAATTCATAATGTTCTGTTTTTACCTAAAGTTTAACCATGGGTAGCTTAATTATTTTGAGGGTGTTAACTTCAAGTTAGTTTAATGTTCTAGTTGCACATCAACATTGAGTTCATAGCGCAGATTCGGCTATTTATGAGAAGAAATTAACTTATATATTACCAACAGCTAATCTCTTAAGTCTTGTAAACTCTTTAGCTTTCCAGATTAGATGTTGTCTTTTTGGTAAGATGTGTCGGTATTGAAAATTAAGATGTGATTGTTTGGTTAAAAAGTGGTATGAATAGCTATCCACCCCCACAATTTGCCATTAAAGTCGTAAGATTGTTGAAAACTAAATTTATTAAACTTCAAACCACATCTATATACTGTAAAAAGGCTTCAATTCATGTGAAAAATCAATATTGTAAAAATCTGTGGGAAGGAAGATGATTGTAAGAATGATCTAGTCATAATCCTTTCAAACATAACAACAAAAATACAAATAAATAAACTCAAAAAATATGATTTATACAGACAAATATTATAAATTTTAAGCGAGAAAAATGTTTTAAGGTACTAAATTAAAAGAACACCAAACTGGGCTGCTCAAATTTAATCTTCTCTTTTGACCTCTTCCCTCTTCCCTTGCCCTAGGTCCCTTCCAAGTACCTCTGCACCCTGTCATCACAATATGCATCCCTCTTCATCATTTTTCTCTTTCTTATTTACTTATCTTCTTTTCCTCAGCTTTCACTTCTTCTCTCTGCTTTTTCCTTAGCACCTTGGCTTCCTAATTTCCACCACTGCCTACACTACTACATCATCACGCACTTGTCACATTTAACAAGTAGTCTAATTGGACAGCAGTATCCTTTGGCCAAGCAACACTATTCATGACGATGGTGCTAAAGATTGGAAAACAGCTGTGGTTAAGCAGAGAAGATAAGGGCCGCATTGTGGAAGATTGTTGTTGGAAGGGACAAGCAAGGGTAATATTGTCATTTTATGGGTTAGAAGTACTTTAGCTCCTAAAGATAACTGTTTGTTCGGTTTCAGATTACGGACATAACAATCACAGATTGTTCACCATGTCCGGGAATTCTCAGATTCTTTACATTCAGTCTTCTTTATTTGATCATCACCGTATATGAAGAAAAGAGATAGAAGAGTCTGAAGTTCATTTAAAATACATATATACTGAATAAATAAAGTGTGCTAAAGTGCAAACCATGGAAGTGTGAGTTTAATCTAGATGCACATAAAAAATACGGAAATAAAGGTGCAACAATTTAGTGGCGAAAAAAAAAAGAAACCATGCGAAAACAACTTATGGTAAAATCAGCAAAATTAAAACTAACCTGTTGCAGCAGTTACTTGGGATTTGATGAAGTGTCCTTTGTTTCTAAACCACTCCGCTACAAATGGCACACCCAAGTAGATCACCTTCTTCCCAAGCTCTTTTGCAGCTTGCCTTGCGTATATATAGCCAATGGTACTCAGCATATCCACACCATAAGCTGTGAGATCAATAAGTCAATAAGAAAAGTGACATTTCTGCAAATGCAGTACAATGGTGATAGACGAACAGCATAACAAGGGAAGATGAATATGACAATTGGCAGGCGACAGGCGCAAGGATGATCTATTGTCTTCCTATCCAAGCAAAACAATTGGTTAGGCACACAGTCGCTCGAATAATCTGTCTACCCTGAATAACCTACTTTTAAGATTTAGAATTTAACTTATACGGATAGCTTTTTATCCTTGCAGGCATTGCTCTAAATGAGAACTGTTGTCTGCTTCAAATAAAGAAGAAAGGGATTATACTGCCAATCTTGGTTTGAGCCATATTTTTCGGGAGCTGTAACTCATTCAGAGCAATGAATTTTGTGCCAATTCCTTTCAGGAAAATTTTACTCATATAACTATTTGGAAATTAACATAAGTATCATCAGCTTGCATCACTGTCATGCTTGAAAGTTAAAGTCAAATCTTTTTATTTGTTTTCTCTGGAGGGATTATGGGAAGATGAATTCCCTGTACTATATTTGGCAAAACACAACAGATAAATCATCTCTTCAAACGATAGTAAGGGAAAGTTTCACAGTTAACATGGAAGCACAAGGGAAGTACCAGGTTAAACCGAAGTGCCAGAAGAAGAGGAGTGGTTCCAGCATTCAAATTTGTTAAGACTCTTAACGGGGTTGAACAACAAAATTTACAATATAAGAAGCAGAAAGGTAAAATACAATGAGATGGAATTAATGATATATTACCAGCATTTGAGAGCCTTGACACTTCAGCCTCAGCATGGCGAATAAATTCTTCTTTATCTCCTTGGACATACAGGTTGAGTCGATCTTTGAGTATACCAGCCAGCTTCTCTTCCCTCTCCTTCTGGACAGTCTAAAGTTGCAAAGAACAACAACCCTTAGTACAGAATTGAGATAGTAGAAGAATCCTACATTTTATATTTAAGGATCTTTTTGGAGGATCAAGCAGACATTTTATTCTTTATGTCATAATCTTTGATGTAGTTTAATTGAATCATGTTCCTCTCTTTATTACCGTATCATCTTTTTCAAATGCTTGTTTTTCATTTCCATTAAGTCTTACATTCCTATGCAAATTCAACCTTCCAGCATGAGAAAAGGTTTCAGTGAATGAACATTTAACAGATGGGATTACATCAGATGTTCTTCATTATAAATTTATAATAAAGGAAATGATGATAAATCCTAGATTGGGTGCATAGTATGGGAAGTTCTCCAAGTGGTACGGAATGGACCGAACTGCAACTATGTGCTATATGAAGAACAAACAAATATGTGGAAGGCAAGAGTACGAAGCAAGCCATGTTGCTCCACTTTCTTCATTCCAATTATAAGGAAAAATTCATTTTCTAATGGATTTGATGCATCAAATGACTTAAGTTGAGCAAAGATGGATTTCTAATGTGTAGCTAACAATAGAAGCCACAGATCACATCTAGACAAACGGCAATTATGCTAAACAGGTTAATTAATATAATTTAGTTCCACCAAGAAAGACCTTCAAGGGGCAAGCCACGAAAAGTTGGACAGAAAATGTTAAATAACTAGTTCTCATTCTAGCGATCAGCCAACACAATACTTTGTTTCTGTGGCATCCAAGCTAGTCAAAATTCTTAAATTAAGGCCAACTAGAAATGAGATACAGTGGCCGTGGAAAATTTGGGCATGCTATGTCCAAGTGTCCTCTCAGCTTTGGTGCCTTTTGCAGACACAAAAGCTCTATTTCTAGGAAGCCAACCTGCTGATGAAGCTGTTTAATTGGAAGCTGAACAAAGGCAAATGACTTTCTGACCTCTACTACCTACTCAAAAGAATGGATAAAAAAGATAGAAACAATGGTAGATGAACTTCATTGGTTAGTGGTTACTAATTCTTAAAGCTAAACAAATGTTGTTTGAAGGGTTCTGTGGATTAACTTGGACAAGCAATGAGAGGTAAACAATGTTAATCTCAAAATTAATCCCTTCTTCCTAAATGCTTAAGGCGCATCAAGGCTCCAAAGTATCAGGGGGCTTAGCCATGAGGCTCAAATTTAGGTACACTCATTGCCAAAATGAAGCCTAAACATGCATGTTTTTCAATATATATCAACAATAACAATAACCTTAAGCAAATTCAGGACATAAATAAAGATAATTCAAGACAACATAGAGATTTCTTTAGTTTGCTCCATAAAATTAGCAGATATATCATCATTTTCAGCGCAAGTCAGTTTTAATAAAAAGAAAAATATATGGGAAATAGATTGAGTTCAAATTAATAAAGCATCATGAACCAAATGCAGAATCATTTAGTCCTATAAGGAAGCGGAAAGCATTCTTGATCAGGCAATCTAGTCATCTACATAGGTGTCCTAGTTATCATCATCATCATCATCATCATCATCATTCTATTACAGCACCCAACATCTTTTACTGTCTATCTTGATTAATAAAACCTATCCAGGGTTGACTTCAAAAACAATATTATGGTGTAGCAAAAACATGATGCTAAGATATGCTAAAACAATCACATGGCGAGAATGTTGTATAAACAGATCAACAATGGTTGCAGAAAAAGCATCCACCTCTGAATATTTCACAACTGGGGCCTTTAAACACAAAAGAAGGAAGGAACAGAAGAAGGGCATAAAAGGCAAACTTTGCCAAGTGTATGCTTTGCCTTTAAATACTATGTCTCCCATGGAGAACATGCAAACATAAATGCAATATTTTAAACATGAACGATTGTCATTTCTTTTCAGGTCTGCCATGGCATTAGAACAAGATAGATAGATTTGACAAGGAACATGGCATTAGAGCTCAAGGAAACAGGCAATTCTTTCTCCTTGAAAACTTTAACAAGGAAGATGGCATTCTTGGTCCAGCCCCTACTCAAGCCATATTTCTTCCCTGTGAGAACTGATACAAAATGACATAACTGGCAGAAGGACATTACTGAATCAGAAAGCCAAGATGCCATGCATTAGCTGCAAAAAAATTCGGTCGAAAGGAAAGTGCTATGGTGAATGCCTTTACAATGCCAGGTCATGTTGATACATCTGGAGAACATGAATACCAGACTCTTTAATGAGTCATAAGTAACCTTTAAGGTGCCTAGAATTGCAACAACAATTGTATTCTGAATTACCTACAATTCTGTGGAAGGAAAGTAACAAAAGGTCTTAACTTCTAGTTTAACGAGTTAAATTTTATAAAAGGTCATATTCAATAATCAGGTTTCCATAGCAATGGTTACACATTTCTGTCATCTTTCCCTAAGGTTTTTACCCATCCTTCCTCACTCCTTTTCTCCTTCTTTCCTATATTTCTTCTTCTGCAAGTAAGTCTCTTTCTTTCCAGAGGACTAATCCTTATCAAGATTCCAAAGATCACAAAGGCCATGCACATCCCATTTTTCAAGAACCTAAGGCGTTTGGTTAAATTTCTAAAAACATTTTCTCATGAATGCATATGAAAATGTAGACGAAAAATTCCCCATATTTTCGTTTGAGAAGGAAAATGTGTATGTTTTTAAAGAATGGATCTACCGATCTAGTCTGGTTATATTTTCAAATAGTCTCATATTTGATATCATGCGTCATTTCAAGTGCAGCCGATGTAAAGCTAATAGTATCAAATCGTGGAGTTACTTAAGTTTTAATAATAAAATATTTGATAATAGCTACAAGGAACATGATATAAAACAATTATTCTGTTCAGTTTATAATAGTGTTTTGTGTTTTATACTTAAAGAACGATTAAGAAATGAGGTGCAGTGGGCAGGAGAAATGATTATAAAGAAGGAAAGAGTGAAAAGAAAGGTTGCTGGTGTAATAGATAATGGGACATTTTAAGAATAAATTTGGATTTTGAGACGGGTATGTCACAAAACTGAACCGCAACAAAGAAAAGGCATAAATTCAAGGAAGAAGCGTTCTTTTTGTTTTCAGCACTATTGAAGAGAAACTATGTCATTGTGGAGTCGCTAGGCAGAAAAATAAAAAGGAGGACGAAACGGTGCCGTCCCACTTATGGGAACGATGTCGCTGAATCCAGAATTAGAGTTAGGGCTTTTAAACTCTGTTTAAATTAGGGTCAAGGCGCATTACTTGCGTTTTAGTTAAGTCTGCTAGCATTAGGGTTGTTTGTTACTTTATTTTGTCTTTTTCTTGAGTCGTTGTTAAATCCCTTGGCTGACGGGATTCATTTTCATTTTGCAACGTAAATGAAATATTCCTTTGTCCTATTCCTCTCACACCTTACTCCTCTCTTCTCCCTTCTCTTCTCTTCTCTTCTTCCTTTTCTCCATTTCTCCTTCACTATTAAGCACTAAAACCACCACTCAGAACAGGGTTTCCTATTATAATTTGGCAATTTGACTGGTAAAATTTGTGGGCTCATAACAGTGGTATTGGAGCACCGCTCCTAATACTACACAACGGGTAATGGCTATGAAAAACTCGAGGATGGATGCAATGGAACAACAAGCTACAGAATTGAAGGAGAACCAGGAGACCTTGGCCAGAAACTTGGAAGAAATTAAGCCAAAATTGGAGAACATGGTTCACTATGTAGAGGATTCTATGGATTGGAAGCTCAATGAGTTCCTGAGGCTTTGATGGTTAGCAAAGGGAAAGAGCGAGCCAATGGGATATCATCTTCTGTGTCACCCCAATCTCCCAGATCCAAAGGTGATGGAATCCTTTCCCCAACACCCAACCTTAGGCCCTCAGACAACCTTAACTCTGGAAACCTCAAATTTGCTAAGTACGAATTTCCCAAATTTTCTGGTGATAAGGGCATGGCTTAGGAAATGTCAAAAATACTTCCTATTTAACAATGTAAGTGACTATGAAAAGATCATTTTAGCTACTATGCATATGGAGGGGTTAGCTGATTGTTGGTATCTTGCTTATGTGGAAGGAAGGGAAAACATAAGCTGGGATAGATTCAGCAAACTTATCTTGCAAAGGTTTTCTCTTCACCATGAGAACAACCTGGTCAACCAGTTCAATAATCTTAAACGGGATAAGTCTGTTGATGACTATGATGTTAAGTTTGAAGAACTAAAAGTCTTCATGTTAGCTTCTAATAGGCACTTGATAAAAGACTATTTTGTCAAGAGCTTTGTTGGTGGTTTAAAGGGTGAGATAGGGTAGGTGGTAGAGATGTTCAATCCCTCCAACCTTGCTCATGCTATCTCTATAGCAAAGAAACAAGAATGCTTGGTAGAGGCATTGAACAAAGGGCACAAAGTCAGTTCCAAAAACTAGATTAACATGCCCAAGACAGGAAAGAATTCCCCTTATGGGCCTCAAAACAAAGTCGTTGCCTCTTTAAAGGATAAGTACCCCCCTTTGAAGAGGTTAACTAGAGAAGAAACAGATGCTAGGAGGAAAAAAGGAAAAAGGGACCGTGCTTCAACTGTGATGAGGTCTATTACACTGGGCACAGATGTAAAAAACTTTTTGTCATTCTGGGGGAAGAAGAGGACTCTATTGTGGAGAAAGGAGAAGTCAGTAAGTCAGAGGAAGAGCTGCATATTTCTTTTAGTGCATTAGTTGGGTAGGTAAGCCTTGACACCATCAAACTTCATGGGAAAGTTTGCAAGAACCCAATTATAATCCTTGTTGACACAGGTAGTACCCAGAGTTTCCTAGATCCAAGGACTGCGAGATTGTTAGGATGTGACCTTGAACAGACCAACCCCCTCTTAGTTACTGTAGCTGATGGTAATAAAGTGGAATGTGATTCTAAGTGCAACAACAATTTCCATTGGATAATGGGGGGTCACAAGTTCACAGCCAGTGTAAGAATCTTGAAACTTGGGAGATGTAACATGGTATTGGGGGTAGATTTATTGAAAAAATTAGGTGTTGTCAACTTCGATTTCAATCAGCAAAAAACTTCCTTCAAACAAGGCCCTAGGAAGGTTATTCTTCATGGGATCAGACCTAAAATGTCCCTTAGAATGATCTAAAGAAAAAGACTACAAAAGATGCTAAAGAAAGGAGAAGAGTCATTTATAAGCTATCTTTACTTGATAACACTAGTAGCTAAGGATGAAGGACACCCCCACCAACCCTGCTATACAACCCATTCTAACTAAGTACTCTTCTATATTTGCTGAACCTAAGTCACTTCCACCCTTTAGAAGTATCAACCATCACATTAACTTAAAACTTGGCATTTAACCTTTCAAGCTTAACCCTTATCGATATACCCACCTACAGAGAATGGAAATAGAGAAATTCGTTAAAGAGATGATAGAGTTGGTAATAATCCAACCCTCTACTAGCCCCTTCTCCTCTCTAGTTCTCTTAGTAAAAAAGAAAGATGGCACCTGGAGGTTCTATGTAGATTACAGAAAGTTGAACTCTTTGACCATCAAGGATAACTTTCCAATCCCTCTTCTAGATGACCTACTGGATGAACTTCATGGAGCAACTATCTTCTCTAAGACAAACCTTAAGGCTGGCTACCACCAAATCAGAATCCATCCTAAAGACATCCCCAAAACAGTTTTTGTGACTTCCACTGGCCTTTATGAGTTTAAGATTATGCCCTTTGGATTAACTAATGCACCTGCAACCTTTCAATCTCTCATGAACAAAACATTCAGTCAATATCTTAGAGATTTCATCCTCGTCTTTTTTTATGACATCTTAGTCTATAGCAAGAACTTAGAGGACCATCAAAATCACCTTGCAATAGTCTTTGATTTGCTTAGTCAAAACCAACTCTTCGCTAAACCCTCTAAATGTGTCTTTGGCCAAGACAAGGTGGAGTATCTTGGGCATATCATAAGTGCCAAAGGAGTTGAACCTGACCCTAGCAAGATCCAAGCCATGATAGACTGGTCTTAACCAAAAACTATGAAAGCACTTAGGGGGTTCTTGGGACTCACTAGCTATTACAGGAAATTCATCCAACATCATGGGACCTTAGCCAAACCTCTAACCAATCTTACTAAGAAAGAGTAATTTCAGTGGAGTGATGAGGCTAAAATGGCTTCAATAACCTCAAAGAGCCATGACCACAACTCTAGTCTTATAGCTACCTCATTTCACAAAACCTTTCATCCTTGAGACTGATGCTTGTTACTTCGGACTTAGGGCTGTTTTAATTCAAGGAAAGCATCCCTTAGCTTATTTCAATAAAGCGTTAGGACCAAAATCCTTGGGATTATCAGTCTATGAGAAAGAGTTGATGGCCATCATTCAAGTAGTGGATAAATGGAGAGCTTACCTAGTTCAAAATCACTTCACTGTCAGGATTGATCAATGTAGTTTGAAGTACTTGCTAGATCAGAAAATTTCAACCCCTCTCCAACACAAGTACTTAACCAAGTTGTTAGGATATAGCTATACTATTGAGTATAAGAAGGGCAGTGAAAACGAGGTAGCTGATGCTTTGTCTAGGAGGGATATTGAAGAGGGAATGCATCAAGCCATTACTCTTTTACAACCAGCTTGGGTTCAAGAGTTAAAAGCCAGTTATGTGAGGGATATTGTAGCTCAAGAAGCTATAATCGAGATAGTCATCACTCCATACAACTTATCTTTGTTTACTTATCAAGATGGAATCCTCAAGTATAAAGGCAAACTATATGTTGGAGAAGCCACAAACTTAAGGAGTAAAGTGACCTTATCTATGCATTCTTCAAGTGTTGGAGGACATTCCAGTATTTAGGGCACTCTACAGAGGTTAAAAGCAATTTTTCTAGTGGCCTAAAATGCAAGAGGTGGTCTAAGAAATTGTCAAGGAACGCAACACCTGCCAACTATGCAAGCATCTGTACACCAAAACCCCTGGATTGCTACACCCTTTATCAGTCCCACATCAGGCGTGGAAACATCTTACTATGGATTTTATCAAACAGTTGCCAAATTCTAATGGGAAAACTATAATATGGGTGGTGTTCACTGTTATCAAAGGCGTGCGCCTGGCTCGCTTGAGGCGACCAGGCGAGCCAAGCGCAGCTTGGGCGCTTTGCCGTTGCTGGGAGAGGCGCCAGCAGCAAGGCGCCCCTGGGTGGGCGCCTTGCTGCACCTCGCCTGTTCAGTGAGGCGGGTCGCCTGGCTCGCCTCACTGAATGTGGGCATTTTTTAAAAAAAAAAAAAAAAAAGAAGCAAAATTGCTAGATTTTTTGAAAGGAAAGGAAAATTTCTTAAATTAAAAACAAAACCCTAACTAAACTAATAAAATAAAACAAATTGGACCCATTTGCACACAACTCCCAATTGGCTGCCCGGACCCCACCCAATCTGTCGCGGGCCACCGATCCAGGTACATTTTTTCCTTTTTTGTTTTTTTTTCCTTCCTGTTTTATGTAGAAAATTGAAGACTTTACGTTTTTAATTCCATTTAACTTATTTTAAATCATTATTTACATTTTTTTTGTATTTTCTGTAATTATTTTGTTTATTTCTATTTTTTTTACTATTTGCATTAGATTTGTAATTATTTTGTTCATTTTTAATTTTTTACTGTTTACATTAGATTTGAGTGAGGATGAAGATGACATATAATTATTTATTGTTAATTGACTATATATTAGTATTTTTATGAGTTATAAATAAACTTTTGAAGTGTGAACTTAGATTTTTTTTAACATTATTTATATGTCCATATATTTTTTGTCATCTAAAATATGTTTTTTGGAATTTTCGCACACTATATATATTTATATATATATATTTTTATTAAATTGTCACCTTGTTCGCCTTTTGGTTGCCCGCCTCTCGCCTTAAAAATGGGCCTCTCACCCGCCTCTCGCTTCTCGCCTTTAATAACTATGGTGGTGTTTGATAAGTTCACAAAATATGCACATTTCACCCCTCTCTCACGCCATATTACAGCTTTACACTTAGCGAACACTTTTCTTGATTCCATTTACAAATTACATGGCTTACCTTGCAGCATATTGTCAGACAAGGATAAATTGTTCACCAGCCAGCTATGGGAGTTGTTCAACATCCTAGGAGTCTAGCGGCAACTTAGTACATCTTATAATCCCCAGATAGACGAGCAAAGCGAAAGAGTGAACCAATGTCTTGAAAACTACATAAGGTGCATGTGTGGGACAAACCCTAAGAAGTGGAGCCAATGGATAGCCATGGCCGAGTGGTGGTACAACACCAACTACCACATTGCCATAGCCATGACCCCTTTGAAAATTTATGTGGTTACAAGCCCAATCACATGCCCACTGATTTCAATGGAGAGGTAGTAGCGCGGGAAGTTCAACAGATTCTCCAAGATAGACTGATAACTCAAGCTCACCTCAAGATTCAACTGGAGATAGCCCAAAATCGAATGAAGCAGCAGGCAGACAAAGGAAGAATTGAAAAACACTACAAGGTAGGAGACTTCATGTATCTTAAGTTGAAACCATACAGATAACATTCAGTGCGTAGCAGCAAGGTCTGGAAGCTAAGTCCTAAGTACACAGGGCCGTTTCCCATTACAGAAAGAGTAGGACAAGTCACATACAAGGTACATCTTCCATTGAGTTCCATAATTTACTAAGTATTTCATGTTTCTCTACTTAAGAAGCATGTTGGATTCACCGACAAAATCACAGCCTCATTACCACAGTTTGATGATGAAGGAGGGACTATACTTCAACCAGTAACTATTCTACCAAGAAGACTTGTGAAAAGGAAAAATGCCCCAGCTGCCCAGGTTTTGGTCAGTTGGGCACACCTACCAAACAAGGAAGCCACTTGGGAAGACTACAACGTGATCACCCAACAGTTCCCAGAACTCACAGACTTGAGGACATGTCTCCTTGAAGGAGGAGGTAATGTCACGAAACTGAACTGCAATAAGCAAAAGGCGTAAGTTTAAAGAAGAAGCGTTCTTTTTGTTTTCAGCACTTTTGAAGAGAAACTGTGTCGTTTTGGAGTCACTGGGAAGAAAAATAAAAAAGGAGGGCGAAACAGTGTTGTCCCACTCATGGGAACGTCGCTGAATCCAGAATTAGAGTTAGGGCTTTTAAAATCTGTTTAAATTAGGGTCAAGGCGCATTAATTGCGTTTTAGCTAAGTCTGTTAGTATTAAGGTTGTTTGTTACTTTATTTTGTCTTGTTGAGTGTTGTTAAATCCCTTGGCTGACGGGATTCATTTTCATTCTGCAATGTAAATGAAATATCCCTTTGTCTTGTTCCTCTCTCACCGTGCTCCTCTCTTCTCTCTTCTCTTCTCTTCTCTTCTCTCTTCTCTCTTCTCTTCTCTTCTCATCTCTTCTATCTTTTCCCCATTCCTTCATCACACTTAAGCACTAAAACCACCACTCAAAAAAGGGTTTTCCTATTATAATTTGGCAATTTGACTTGTAAAATATGTGGGCCCATAGGAGATAGGCATCAAAAGGTATACTTATTATGATAGCTATAGTTCAACTTCATATGATTATTCATCTTTGCATATTCTAAAAACTTTTGGTGTCTCTTCAACCTTAGGGAATACCAGAAAGAAACAACAAGGGCTAAATTCTTTAGAATATATCTCATTCTTTTCTCTTATTAACTCACTGGATATATAATCAAAAACCTATAGACGGGTCAGAAAATTCACTTGAGATTCCATAAAGGAAACGAAGAAAGCAAAAACATATAATTACATAGGAGAAGTTAAGTGGCTTCGACAGGCCTTTGACCTTACGATTGCGGGCGGCATGGATACCATTGGGGTCAGAATTATGTTCAACCCCAACAAATAGCTCTCCAGCCATTCGTCGTTGAGAACATCACTGAGGTTGATCACCTTCACGTTGATTCTCCTTATAGTAAGCTAATCCAACAAGGATCAACTATCTATATGTCGATCCACATAACTTGGTCAAGAGCCTTCGTCTAGGCAAGGTCGATATCCCACTTGCTTGACACACACAGCCATATTTTAATGCCCTGAGGATGCTAAAAGTCAATCATCTCGATTTGCATTTAATGATCCGTCAAGGATATCCCTATATACATTTAATGATCTGTCAAAGCTATCCCTATCTGCATTTAATGCCGTCGAGTGGCCGCTACTGGCCGGCACTTTTCAATGACCTAAAATGCCCCTATGGCTTTAGTAGGGACTATACTTTTGTGTATAGGCTATTAAGTCTTTTCGACCCCATCCTTGATATACTATAAATACCTTACTTCATTTATTACTAAGGTATAACTTTATTATCTCAAATTATCCCCAACTTTCATATCAAACCTTTTACACTCCTTTTACTCAACGTGACTTAAACATTAGAGAGTTTTAGCCGGGTGCCACCTTGGCAAGCCCAAAGTGCTTCTATTGTGGTTGCACATTCCACCCGCCATCTCTCAGCTCAAGTAGCATATCCCAAACATACATGATACATCAATCTCACACAACCCCTTCCCTTCACAAAAACTGCTTTATCATATATAAAGATATTTCTCATTCTTCTCCTATACACTTAATGTGTTTCCATAGAATTTCTCCCATTCTTAATCACATTTCGAGGTCATTAGGATTCTGCACACTTCAATCTAGACACATACAGGCTGGAAGTTCATTAACTTTAAGATAACAACACCCCAACGTACCTCAAGCCCTCTCAGCCTCCCACTCCCACCAAAAAAAAAAAAAATTAGAAAAAAAAATAATAAAAGTTCAACAACTAAAGGTGCAAAGTCTCCTTACAATTAGAGATGTAAGTATGGAAAGCCAAGAAGAGGGAGCAAACTAAGGCAAATGCCAATATGTTTTCTTATCAGTAGCAAATATCACAAATTATCTCACCTTCATGCATGTGAAGCGGATTGCGTAGAATTATGAGTCAAAAACTTCTAAGAACTTAAATAAGAAGCAGAAGCAATACCAATCTCCTGAACATTCCAACAAAACCTATAGATGTTCTTCGTTACCTCGTACCTGAGAAGCTTGGGTGCAATATATGTTGTAATCACATTCTAACTAGGAATTTTTAAATGAAAGTGCATTGTCAAAGCCCAAGAAAACCTCACTTTTGTCCTGATTTTTCAAGTCCCAATTGGCCAATCTTAGACCTACCAATGGGTAGGATTTTACCTTACCTAACCCTATACCTAAAATATACCCATAATTAATACCCTACAGAGTACAGACTACCCTACCTATATAGACGCAGTACCCATTCGGGTCTCTGTAGTTGGTTTTTTGGGTCTGGGTCTAGACCCGACCCATTAATTTTTTTTATAAAAAAATAAATAAAAATTGAGTTTCTAGCATTAGGGACAAGAAATCTGTTGTTCATGGGGGCAAAAATTTAACTCATTTTATATATATTTGACATAAAACTAATCTATATCATAAATAAAAATTTAAAATTAAAACTATAATAAATTTTTCAAAGTCAATCATAATTTATATTTAAATTCTAATATACTACTCTAACTAGAATCATTTTTAATCTAATTGCAAAGATTATCATTGAAAAAATTAAATTAAATTATATTTAATTTTTGAGATGCAGAGCATTATACCATTAGAAAAAAGAGAATAGACAAAGTATTATTTCATATCATCCACAAACAAAAAATAAAAAATAAAATATATTCAAAAATTTAAGTAATCCAACTTGTTGAAAATATGAGGCTCAAATACTAATCTAGCAAAGAGAATTCAACTGTGCCATGACTGTAAAACCATCGGTTAAATATAATAAAAGAACCCCCCCCCCCCTCCCCCCAAAAAAATCAAATGTCATCATTGCCCCGCGAAGATACGAGTTTGTTGCCCGATCCATTAGTACAAAAGAAT
The DNA here is from genome assembly GCA_018894105.1 of Jacaranda mimosifolia. NCBI lineage: Eukaryota > Viridiplantae > Streptophyta > Magnoliopsida > Lamiales > Bignoniaceae > Jacaranda > Jacaranda mimosifolia. Next base: position 521,004 of record CM032131.1, on the reverse strand, counting down.
AAACAATAATCACAGCCTCTTCAGTTCATATATGTATATGTGTGTATAAATATATATATATATATATATATAGAGAGAGAGAGAGAGAGAGAGTGTGACGGTGAGAAGAGACAACCAAAGGTGCGTGAGCCTAGGATTGGTTTTGAGGGTGTTTTGTTTCATCTTTCTGCAGGAGCTGTTCGTTTATTTCTTTAGGAAAAGGAAAACACCATTGGGTTTATGGAGAAAAATAAGGACCACATGGCGGAGCAAACAGGCACGACGGAGATGACGAAGGCAACAAAGGCGACCATAACGGAGGCGGTGGTAGCAGATCTAGAGGAGAGATAGAGGCGATGGCCATGGCAAAAGCAATTGTGTGAGGCTTGTTTTTAGAAAACGGGAGAATGAATGATGAAATCTGATGGAAAACTTGGTGTTTTGATTTTAGATTAATCAAGACCATTGGATTTAATAAAATCCAACAGTTTCAAATATTTAGGGCAATTAGGTATTTTATAGGTAGAAACCCTACCTTTACCCATTTAAATTTTTTCAATGGATCTGGGCCTAGGTTTAGGTAAAGAATAAATTTATTGGGTCTGAGCCTGGATAGTGTAATTTTCTTCTGGGCCTGGGTAGTATAAAATCCTACCCATTAACAAGCCTGGCCAATCTTATGATGTATGAATTGAATGTCAAAGGATAACCACATCCACCTTTCCCAACATTTGTCCACTACCACTAATGGCTAGTGACCACTAATACCACCCTAATAACATATCACACATATTATATGTTTGCACATACCACGCATGTGAGGTGTAATGGAAATAAACCAACATTTACGAGGAGGGGAGGTCAAGGGTTGAATGTTATCATTCTTTATCTGAAAATTTGACCAAAACCTAAACCCTAAAAAGCTCATATTTTACAAACACCAATTGATATCATATTCCAAAATTTGGTTTTGGAGAAAGCTTAGCATGCCACATCTTTTCTTTCTTTTGTCAATATACCATTTTTAAGTGTTTATTATTCGATAGAAAGTAATATTTGATTTCTAAAACAAATCACATTTCCACTCACTCCTAGCTCCCCCACCCACCCACCCAATAACCAAACTAGAATTTGCAGCAACTGCTTGCTGGTGCTATCCCACACCAACCTGCCACCATCTGCTCACAGCTGTTACCAATCTTGGGTGGACGAGACATATTATAACACAAAAGCGTACAGTGTACTTATTAGTTGTGATGGAGGAATTTGTCATGTTTTGGGGTCAGTGGCTACGAAAGAGATCAAGCTAGTTACAAAAGTACCTAAACAGTGGATTTAGTCTTCTTTAGTACACAATGAACTTGGAAGCAGAAAGCATTAGTACCATCCTTGCAACCTTTGTACATGTATTAACCATGACAACTGAATTTAAACTGATACACACACAAAATCTAGATTCTTAAACACAATAAACTGGGAAGCATAAGATATTACCCTCATTTTTTCCTGCAGCCTTTTAGCATCAAACTCTTCATCTTCTGTGAAGACATCTAAGGACGCCATAGATGCCATGGCAAGCTGGCCAATGTATTCCTCAAAAAGCTCACTTCCAAAAAGCATGGCAAAGATTGCAGCAGGATCAATAATTGCTTCTCTGAAAGGAATTAGTGACAAATGGAAACATTCTTAAAACGGGTGTCAAACTCAAAGACTTTAAGTGATCTCATGATAATATGAAAGTTGAACAATTTATAAATTACAAAATAAACTGACGTTGAAATTCCGGACTTCCCATAAGCATCATAAGCTTGTCTTTGTGCTGGATCACTCAGCACTTGGTAAGCCTCACCCAGAATCTGATATCAAAGGAAGGAAACTTCATTGAAAATGCAAAAGCCATGAAGAACTCTCAGTAGACATTGAACATGAAAATACTATAACAGAGAACAATAGCTCACTGATCTTCCACTTTAGTGAATTTTTAATTTTCTTATGTTAATTTTACTGACTATGTGAATAACCTTCAAATGAATGACAAAACCTATCAAATTCCGATTTCTTAGTTCTATTACTTATTAGGGAAAATTAGGTCTAAGATAGTAGGAAAGTTCAAGAGTGTAAGGGCATAAAAACGAGTGAGACAAGCTTTTCCATTTCATTTTTGTTTAAGAATTAGAAAAAAAATAAAATTTTGAATAATATGCAGAAAGTAATTACAAGTTTGGCGCAAAATTGTAACTTCCTTTAGCAAAAAGTTCAGAGTGCTTCTCACCTAATTACCTGACAAGTTGAATGATTTACAAGTGAGGCTCAATGAGATTTGAAATTTGAGAAAGTAAATTTAATATGAGTATTATGGAACTGCAAGGCTAGATTTACATTTTTCATTGAAAATTAGCAGTTGATAAATTGTTACCTCTAGAAATCCCTACTCTATGTATAGTTAGAAGTTAAAATTGATCTTTATCATTCAAAAAGTACCTACCTCTTGAGCAGGCAACAAACAACATGTTAAATAGTAGAACTAGATAGTAAGCCCACCTGAAAATTTTGTGCAGCCAAAGGATCATTTGGGTTTTTATCTGGATGAACCTGCCTTGCCTGCAATAACCCGTCCCAACCCCAATTGATAAGGGAGAATAATTTCAACAATATTAGAAGTAGAAAACAGGATATATGTAAGTATCTTAATATTTAAGAGTTGAGATCCCAAACTAGGTAAAGAAAGAATTTTACAATAATGAGCAAATAGTAAGGGAATCATCCAAAAATATCAAGTCAATCACAAGAAAAAAAAGTACACAATTTAACAATTAACTTGATCTTGGAAACTTCTCTACAAGCCTCCTGTCAAGTCTACCTGCTATAGATTCTTTTTAGACCAGAGCATACACTATACAAGAATTTTTCATAAAATAAAGCATCTAGAATACCAACACATCAAATAGATTGGAGTAAGTAGGACATGGTCAAAGGATTCTAGATAAAAATCTTTTTGCCACATCAAAAATCAGCAAAATTCAGTAAGTCTCCTCTCTCTCTCTCTCTCTCTCTTTCTCTCAATACTCCATTCAATGACCTAATATTACTTTTGGCTTTCCTGTTTCCTTCCTCTTATGTTTATCCTAATTTTCCTCCTTGGTTTGAATATAACAACATCATCATGTATTAAAATGAAAATAGGCATATAAGAGTGAAAAAGAGCTGAATGCCCAACACACACACCCCCTCCCCCAATGCTCTTTCGAACTTTTGATTTGCAAATCAAGATTTGAAAAGTGGACCTTGAGTGCTGGTCAAGATTTTGAGGTCGAAGTATGCATAGATAACAAATCCATAATCAAGCAACAAATTCTAGTTCAGTTAAGTCAAACTCATGATATATTGCAGATAAAAACTAGAAATTTTTTAACGAGAAACTAGGATTCATTGAATCTTCATATTTGAAAATTGATGATTAGCACCAGAAATTTGCTTGTTTTGAGTTGTCATTGAAATAGTGCCATTTATGGTATTACTTTGAGTCTCCATGCTCAAATTATGTCGAAAATTATGCATGGTTGAATTTGATTTTATATCAAACTGTTTTTCGAGCATAAAAATATAGAGCACTTGATTGCACCAAAATCCAAAATATAAAACACTTGGTTGTAAGAAAGTGAAGATCACTGATACAAGTTGTTTAACGAGCTGCACAAAAAGGGAAACCAAGCTACTGGAAAAAGGAAGCTGCCAAGAGGAAAAAACAGGGAAGAGAAATACGAGAATAATAGAAGCGGGAATAACACCTTTACAAGTAAAAAAAAAAAAAGTTCATAAAAAGGAAAAGGAAAAAGAAACATCACAGCTTTTTCAACTAACAACTTCAGTTAGATAATAACCGCCTAGCTGGCACCTTATTTTCTGTCTATAATAATTTGGTTAGAGCACTCAGTTTTTCTTGATTGTTCAGAGTGTTCCTTTTCTCTGTTTTCTTTGAGTTGTGTGACAAGGAAGGCTCAAGATTAATTTCTTCCCCCTCGATCTTCAGCACCTTGTATATCCATCTTACTATTCTTGTAAAACTTGTATCAAGTGGTATCGGAGCTACCGTTCCTCGGCGGTGGCTGAACAAGATGGCAAATGGAACTAGAATGGTAGAGTTTCGCAAGGATGTAGGCGGTTTGAGAGAGCAAATTAGAATCAGTTCCGAGAAAAATGAGAAGTCTATTGAGGAATTGAGGATTATGATTGCCGTGCTGGCCACGAATCAGCAGATTCATAGATCCACAGGAGACGAGAATACGGACTACGTTGATAGTGGAGGTGATTCACAGTGGAGAAATTAGTTCACCAATTATCAAATACCTACTAGATGTGCTCAAGTGGATTTTCCTAAGTTTAACGGTGACAACCTTCGAGATTAGATCTATAGGTGTGAGCAGTTTTTTGATGTATTAGAAACACCATCAATTGCTAAGGTAAGATTAGTTGTTGTTCATCTGGAATGGAGAGCTTTACACTGGCATCAGATGTATATGAAGGCTAGGCTGACTAGAGAGCCACTACACTAGGAGGAATTTGTTCGAGCTCTAAATGATAGATTCAGATCACTTCTATTTGAGGATCTAATGTCTGACTTGGTAAATCTTAAACAGATTGGGAGTCTTCAGGAATATCTGGATAAATTTGATGAAATAATGAATTATGAACTTTCGGAAGCTTATGCAGTCAGTTGTTTCTTAGGAGGATTGAGAGCTGAAATTTCTATACCTATAAGGATGCTCAAACCGAAAAATTTACAAGAGATAGTAACTCTAGCTAAACTACAGGAGCAAGCCAACCAACTGAGGGGAGCTACCAACACTTTTGGGCCAAGACTCACTTCCATGGCAGTGACGAACTCTAGTCAAGCTCAAAACATGAAAAATAGTACTGCTGCACCAAATTCACATCCAGCTCAAATTATGATCCCTAGTAAGCCACTAATACACACCTTCAAGCGTCACAGTACAGCAACAAATAAATCTCGAAGACTAAGCCCTCAGGAGTTTGATGAAAAGAGATCCAAGGGACTATGTTTTTGGTGTGATGAGAGGTACACACCAAATCATCAGTGTAGCAAAAGAAAGCAACTCTACATCATGGAGGTATTAGAGGAAGGAATAGACGCATCACCACCAGAACAAGAATTCAAGAAAGATCAAAATGAACCAAACGACGATAAAGAGTTTCAGGATGGGGAAAATTATCATATATCAGTCACTGCTAGTGCCGGTGTCCATACCTTCCACACTACGAGGCTCATAGGAAACAGCAAAGGAAAAGCCTTGAATATGCTTATTGACTCTGGTAGCACTCACAATTTTGTGGATATATAGGTAGCTAAGAAACTTGGTTGGAGATTGGAAATTATGCCCCCTACTTACAGTGGCTGTAGTTGACGGAAATAAAATGCACAGCACTCATATTTACAAGGGCTTTACATGGAGGATGCAAGGTGTAGAGTTCAAATCAGATTTGAGAACCTTAGCCTTCAAGGGATGTGACCTAGTCCTGGGAATACAATGGTTAGGCACCTTGGGAGATATCATTTGTAATTTCAAGAAGCATAGAATGGAATTCGCTATGAATGGTAAGAAGGTATCACTCAAAGGTAAGCAGCCTGGTATGGTTAATGTGGTGAGCAATAAAAAGATGAATAAGCTACTCCAAAAACCAAGTCAACTAGCAATGATGCATGTAGGATTTCTTCATAAAACAGAAAAAGATAATACAACCACACTTTTATCAATGACAGTGAATGAGGAATCAGGAAACAGAGAGTTGAAGAAGTTGTTACAGGAATTTTCAGATCTGTTTGAGGAACCAAAGTCATTCCCGCCCAACAGAAACTATGATCATAGCATTATACTGAAAGAGGGGACAGATGCCATTAATGTAAGGACTTATAGGTACCCCGCACTGCAGAAAAATGAAGTTGAGAAAATGATACAGGAAATGCTTGAAGCTGGAATAATTAGGGAAAGTAACAACTTGTTTTCTTCCCTTATAGTGCTTGTTAAAAAGAAGGATGGGAGCTGGAGAATGTGTGTGGATTACAGAGAGCTTAACAAGTATACTGTGAAGGACAAATTCCTTATCCCTCACATTGAAGAGTTGCTTGATGAATTGCATGGGGCAAAGGTGTTTTCTAAGCTTGATCTAAGGTCCGATTATCATCAGATCAGAATAAGAGAGGCTAATATTGGGAAAACTGCTTTTAAAACTCACCACGGGCACTATGAGTTCTTGGTCATGCCTTTCGGCCTCACTAATGCTCCTTCTACATTTCAAGCACTAATGAATAAAGTTTTTAAACCATACTTGAGGCAGTTTCTACTGGTTTTCTTCGATGACAACTTGATATACAGCACCACGTGGGAGATCTCAGAGAAACACTAAAAGTTTTGAGGGAAAGCCAGTTATATATCAAGAGAAGCAAATGTCAATTTAGGATTGAGCAAGTCGAGTACTTGGGCCATATTATCACCGCCCAAGGAGTAGCCGCAGATCCACATAAGGTACAAGCAATGGTGGAGTGGCCACCACCTCAAACATTAAAAGAGCTTACAGGGTTTTTGGGACTTACCGGCTATTACAGGAGGTTCATAAAAGGGTATGGCAGTTTAGCACAGCCTCTCACTAGCTTGCTGAAGAAGGATGGTTTTAAATGGACTGAAGAAACCACCTTAGCCTTTGAGCAGTTGAAGAAAGCTATGAGTAACTCACCTGTATTAACATTACCAGACTTCTCTAAGGAATTTGTGGTGGAAACCGACGCATCATCCAAAGGAATTGGGGTTGTACTACTTCAACAAGGAAGGCCTTTGTCATTTCTTAGTAAAGCCTTCTCTGGAAAGAATCTACAGCTGTCAACTTATGAAAAAGAGATGTTAGCAATAGTCACAGTAGTGCAGAAATGGAGACCGTATTTGGTGGGAAGGAATTTCACTATCAAAACAGATCACCAAAGCTTGAAACATTTAATGGAGCAAAGGATATCAACACCGAGTCAGCAGAAATGGCTTGCTAAGTTGATGGGATATGATTTTACTATCAGTTATAACAAGGGAGTTGGAAATGTAGTAGCTGATGCATTGTCAAGAAGAACAAATAACGGTGATGAAGAAGAGGACCACAACAATGGAATACTCCTCACTCTCGTCACCTTAGAAACTGGCTTGACTCAGAAAATCAAAGATGAATGGATCCAAGACCCCAAGATTCAGAAAATTATTCAAGAACTACAGAATGGAGTCAGAAAAGATTCACACTATAGGTGGAAGGATGGCATCCTTACAAGGAAAGGTAAATTGGTGGTTAGTAGCAAGGGAAAGATCAAAAGGGAACTTCTTCAGCTCTATCACAGTAGCCCTATGGGGGGACATTCTGGAATAGAAAACACATTCCACAGATTGAGACAAACAATGTACTGGAAGGGTATGAAAAATGATGTGTATCAATTTATCAAGAATTGTGAGGTCTGTCAAAGGTTCAAGGGTGAAAATGTAGCTAATCCGGGACTACTTCAGCCACTTCCAATACCTGGCAAAATATGGGAAGAAATCTCTATGAATTTCATTGAAGGCTTGCCTTCTTGAATGGGAAAGAATGTTCTACTGGTGGTGGTGGACAAACTAAGCAAGTACGCTCATCTCATTCCATTAAAACATCCCTATTCAGCTGTGGATGTTGCTCAACACTTCTTAGATCACATTTTTAAGCTTCATGGGATGTCAAGAGTAATATTGACCGAGAGAGATCCCATATTCATGAGTAGGGTATGGCAGGAACTTTTTAAGTTGCAGAAAGTCAAACTAAATGCCACAACAGCCTACCATCCTCAATCCGACGGCCAAATAGAAGTGACAAATAGGTGTATTGAGGGATATTTGAGATGCATAACAGGAGACAGACCAAAGGAATGGTTGCATTGGTTGCCTTTAGCTAAATGGTGGTATAACACTACATTCCACTCCTCAACAAGCATGACTCCCTTTGAGGCAATTTATGGTTACCCACCTCCAGTACATGTGCCTTACATATCTCACAGTGCCCTTTCAGAGGTAGTAGACCAAAGTTTACAAGCTAGACAGGCTACTATCAGGCTTCTCAAACATCACTTGGTTAATGTACAAAATAGGATGAAGATGCAAGCAGATAAGAGGAGAAGTGAGAGGAGTTTCGAAGTAGGGGATTGGGTTTTTGTGAGACTAAAGCCTTATAGACAAAATTCTGCAAGGAAAGATACATATCATAAGCTCTCTCCAAGGTATTTCGGACCACTTCAGGTGTTAGAAAGAATTGGAATGGTGGCTTACAAAGTTGTTGCCAGAAGGGGCTCAAATTCACCCAACCTTCCATGTTTCACAACTTAAAAAGAAAACATGCTCTGAGCATATCATTCCACATTTACCTGCCACACTCACTTCACACGGGCACTTATTACTTGAACCAGAATGCATTCTTGATCGCAGGTCAGTAAAGAAGAATAACAGACCAGCTACTCAAGTTCTGGTGAAGTGGTTTAACTCCCCGTAGGAAGACAACACTTGGGAGGACTTATATGAGCTGCAACAGAGGTATCCTCATTTTGATCCTTGAGGACAAGGATCCTTTCAACAAGGGGTTGTTGATACAAGCTGTTTAACAAGCTGCACAAAAAGGAAAACCAAGCTACTGGAAAAAGGAAGCTGCCAGGAGGCAAAAAGGGGAAAGAGAAATGCGAGAATAATAGAAACGGGAATAACACCTTTACAAGTAAAAAAACGAGTTCATAAAAAGGAAAAGGAAAAAAAGCTCCACAGCGTTTTCAGCCAACAACTTCAGTTAGATAATAACAGCTGGCCAATAACTTCAGTTAGATAATAACCGCCCAGCTGGCACCTTATTTTCTGTCTATAAATAACTCGGTTAGAAGGAAGAAGCACTCAGTTTTTCTAGATTGTTCAGAGTGTTCCTTTTCTCTGTTTTCATTGAGTTGTGTGACAAGGAAGGCTCAAGATTGATTTCTTCCCCCTCGATCTTCAGCACCTTGTATATCCATCTTCCTATTCTTGTAACACTTGTATCAATCACAAAACCAGTTTATTCAGACAGATAAGAATAAGAGAAAAAGGACCATTATTCACATCTCAGTGCTTATGGCATAGAACAGAATCCCAGGTTTAGTTAGTGATAGGGAAAATAATATTAATTTTAGGCACCTTCAGAACCTGATATGCATTTGTCACAGTAATGCATGATGCCAAAACTAAGATCACCAAGATCAACCTAATTCGGCGGAACTATTGCACCATGAAATAGCAGGTAAAGAAAATCTCTTATCTAACAGAGCTTCAAATATATTCCGAAATTAAAAGAAAATTTTTTTCGTAGAAACCAAATAAAAATTCTCGAATTAAATTCCCAATTGAATTGACCATACCTTAACATAATAAGCTTTTTTAATCTCGGTCTCGGTTGCTGTGGGGCTCACACCCAGCACATCGTAGTATTCCGTCTCCTTCACCATCGATCTCAAAAGAGTTCTTACCCCAGTTATTCCCAATTGACAAACGGGCAAATTGGATCAAAAGTACGAAAACCGAAGAGAACACTTCCTAATTAAACAGAATACTATGACAAGATTAGCAGATGATGAAGTGAAACAAATGCCACGAAATGGCAATAAATATAAAAGATATTACACCAAATTTAAGGAATCCTTTGGTGAATTTTATATGGAATTGGTTGTCTGATTGTTTGGTGTAGAGGGTTGGGGGGGGGGGGGGGGGTGACGCAAAACCTATGGAAATGAAACTACAGCGAGATAGCAAATACCGATCACCACTTGGCATATGGAAATGCTTGGAATGGCGTCTGAACTTCACTTTCTAATCGCGTCGACTGCTGCTAGCCTTGGACCCAGTCGTGTATTAGTGCATGCGGATCCAACCGGTAATATTTCATTTTCATCCTTTTTTTTTTTTTTTTGAAACAATCCTGATTTTTTTATTTTAATGGCAAAATAATTCTTATATTTGCAATTCCTTTTTTGGCAAAGTAATTCTTATATCTTTATTTTTATTTTTCAATTTTCATCTCTTAATTAATTTTCCATTGGCAATGTTCAATTGAAAAATTCAATGTAAATTAAAAAATACTCTTAAATAAATATATTCAAAAAATATTGAGTTTTGAAATTAACTGTGCTTTATGTTTGCCTTTCATCTTTTAAAATATGCATTAAATATTGAAACTAATTGTCTTTTTTCAACTACTTTTGTCTACATACACACACACACACACACACACACACACACACACACACATATATATATATATATATGCAACTAAAGAAAGTTTTACAACTGTATCATTTTTCCGGTCATAAATCATCACTACAATTAAGAAAAGAACATAACTAAATTGAATCCAACAAATTAAAATAAATAACTGAACATGAAGTAAAATTAAAGTAAATGTTCCATCAAATTGGTACATTAAAATTCACCTAGCGACCTGTATTTTCGATACTCTATTTTAACCATCATTTTATTTTCTATTTTATTTTATAAATACATATCAATGTATGTAATCCACAAATAAATATTCTATTTAAGAAAATATATACAACACTCGACATGTATTTATAAAATGAAGTAAGAGATTGAATATTCTTTAAAATAGAAAATTTAAATTGAATGGACTAAGCAAAATGAGGTCGCTCAGGGTGATAAATTAGGCCATATTAGCATAGCTCAATATGCAAAGACATTCGAGGTCTACAAGAGATTGGTTTGGTGAATATAAACAAGCCCAATAAAGATCCAGGGACCATAAGTAGTTAAGTCCAACCAGAATCGAGTCCTGGCTCTAGAATAAAACAAATGCATTCATCCAAAAAGTATAGATGTGGAAAATTATGACCATAAAGACAATTTGATAAATTAATTAAAAAAGGTCCAATTGATTAAATTAACTTAAGTAAAAGGGCAATTTAAATATATAAAGAAGGGTAGAAAAACCTAATGAGTTTAAGTCCATTAAAAAAAGAAGAAGCGATGAATACTAAGTCCAAAATAGAATTTGAGCATAAGAAATCATTCATAAAAGAATCATAAACCTTAAAAACTTCTCTCTACACCTGTTTTAAAGAAAGCAAACCAACTTTCTGCTATCTATCAGAAAAAACCTCATTCCATTTCCATTCAGCGTTATTTTGTGGGAACTCTGAAGAAGGAAATAGGAATATTGAGGATGTAAATGAAATTGAAAGCTCGCGACTATAGTAATCAAGTGCCCCCCAACATTAAAGGATGTGGAGTTACCGCCCCAAAATATCATTGGGCCCACCACTAGAGCCAGTCCCGAACACACCTATCACATCAAAGAGGATGCCCGCGCAGCAGGCATCTCTTCTTGAAGATCTCATTTTGTTGTTGCTCCCCCAAGTATCAATGAAGTTATTGGAGAACGCCACTACTTGAGCTCTGGCGGAAGCAGCTGCTCAACATCACTACTAGAAAATTTGGAATATGTGACAGAATTTTGAGATGGAATTATTGCTATCACAACTTGCGATGGATTTGTGACAGAAATTTTTGTTGGAAAAAAATCCATCACAAAACTCAAAATAAATTAAAATTTATTTCTATAATTTTGGGATGGAAAATATCCATCGCAGAATTGAAAAATAAAAATTAAATATATTTTCCATTGCAAAAAAGAAAAAAATTAAAGTAACTTTTTTTTTGCGATGGAAGAATTTTCTATCCCAAAAAATGAAAAAAATAAAAAACAAAAGAAATTTGTGACGAAAAATAAATTCATTGCAAAAAATAAAAAAATTAAAAATAATTTTTTTTTGCGATGGATTTTTTTCCGTCGCAAAATAAAAAGAAATTAAAAACAAAAAAAATTGCAACAAAAAAAAATCAGTCACAAAAATATTGAAAAAAAAATCAAAAGAAATATAATTTTGCAATGAAAATTCATTTTTTGTCGCAAATTTAATAATAAATTAAATACTTGTTATTTAGAATATTTTTTAAAATACAAATGTAATTTGTTGCACATACTTTATGACTATTAATATATTTATGTAAATAATATTCTTTTTATTATAAATATAATTAACATATAAAAAATGTATAATAAATTAATAAATTTAATTTCAATATACATTTATTTATTCTAATTAACTATGAAAAATATATTATTTCATCACCTTTACTAAATGCATTACTTATTATAAAATGATTAAAACTAATTTATACAAATTCTATATTAGTAATTAAGGTTTTATAACTCATATTAGTTATATACATTTTACAATCAAGAATGTTGTATTTTAATTAATGTAAAACATGAAAGTAATAATAATATCAGAAAACATTTGATGATGTTATTTATGTATGGTGGGTGAAAAGAATGAGTAAAATTGATTAAGATAATATTATATAAATTTATAAGTTGTATAATTGATTAGTTAGTAAAATTAGCATTATGTCAAATGTTATTTTAAACTAGTAATCTTTTATGATATTTATTAATAAGTACATTAATTTAGAACCAATAATTTAACATAATATATACTGTCTACAAGTACTACTAGGAAAGCAATAAAATGGGAAGAAATCACTTTCCCCAAACATTGGAAAATAGAGCACGTCGTACTTGTTCAACCCAGTATTCAGAGCTACCTCACAGATGTCATGCAATCTCCAGAAGGAACTGTTAAAATACAATTTGAAGAAACAAGGAGAATAGTAGGATTTGTTCCCACATTTAGACTATCTAGGTCATAGTCTTCATATTCTCATATATCTCCGATTGATTATATAGTTAGGTCTCCATCTAGGGCATTTACCTCACAAATTAGAGAAACATCTAGGATATCTTTTAGTGAGGAATCCAAAAATAGAAGAATTGAAGAGTTGAGAATTCCTTATGATAATATAGTTAGTGGTGTATATACAACTCAAGAGGCGGACATAATCGAATCAGAAATAAATTTTTCCATTTAATGGATTTTAAGACAAAGATAGAGTTCAGTTTAGGATCTTCGACAAGAAAGAAGACCCAAGAAGAATTCAATCTTCCAAGATGGGAACTATTTAAAAAACATCTTTTTAAAAATTTTACCAAAGAAGATAGAAAATTTTTTCAAGAAGAATTGCATAAATACCTTTCTGAAATAAATCAATTTGTTCCTTTTGTTTCATGGTTTGTAACAACTTATGTTGAAAGTGATATTTCTGTCATAGAAGGAATTATAAACTTTCAAATGGACAAATTTTAAAATCTATACATCCACCACAACAACCATACCAGATAGAAAAGGATGAAAAAATTATGTATTTCTTTGCATTTTCAAAATTGTTTGAAAATGAAACAATACAAATTACTACAGGTTATATTAGTTATATCCTTAAATAGCAAAATTATGCTAATATGTATCTTAATGTCTTAGTAGAACAAATCACTTCTTTTCATAATAGAGTGGAAGGTTTAATTACATCAACGAATCAAATAAAGTCTTCCATGATAGTTCATAAAGAAACAGAGGAGATAATAGCTACCCCAAGTATTCAACCTCCACCTGCAATCAAAGATTTTAAATTAAAATCAATGACAGAATTAGAAAAAATAGTAGATGAAAAATTTAAAGATTTAAGAGTCAATACTCTTAATAGAGAATTTGAGCAAGAAATGAGTGATAAGAAAGATTATAAGCAAACTATCCAAGAAGAAATTAATAAACTAGAAAAGTATGCTAATAAGCCTACCCAAAGATTATATTATTATCCTAGACCAACACCTTAGGATGTAGGGCTGTAAATGAGTAGGGTTTTACCCTACCCAAGCCCATCGAACAATATATTATCCAGGCTTAGATATAACAACTCTATGCCCAGGCCTAGGCTTAGTAAATTTTTTTGAATGGGCCTGGGTAGGATTTCTACTCATTAAATACCCATTTACCCTAAATATTTTAGACCATTAGATTTTATTAAAATCCAATGATCTAAATTGATTTAAAAATAAAAAGAGACAAAAATCATTAAATTCTCAAAACACCTCCACCATCGACTAATGACCGCCTGTGTCCATCTCCACTGCCCTGCACCTATCTCCACTGTTGCACATCCACCCTATTGCAAATCTGTCGACACCGTCTCCATTGTACATCTCCAAAAATGTGAGAAAACACCTCCGCTAGCGCCCATCTCCATCATTGCACATTTGCCTGTGCCCATCTCCACCACTACAATCCACCGGCGCGCTTTCGCTGGCTTGTATTTTTGCTTGGCCACATTTTTTTTGTTTTCCAATCAAAGGTATAATCTTGATTTGTGAAAACCTCTTATTTATGAAAATGGGTTGCTTTTTCTTCTTGATAATGTTATACAACTATATATGTTTGTGTGGGTGGGTGTGCTACTGCTAGGCTGGTAAAAAATGAAATCCTTGGTAGTTTTGAGTTTTTGTGTGTGTGTGAGAATCTCAAATATTATTTTACTAAGAAGAAGGGAGGCAGAGAACGTGCTTTTTTGTTTGTGTCTAAACCCTTTCTCAAGTTTTGATGATTTGCACCTTGATTGCTTCATTCGACTATGTGCAGAAAGGCCTATGAAGGACACTCCTACCTCAAAATTTTGGCACTTAGCTCCATCTAAAATGCTATTTTTGACACTTTGCTTGCTAAAAATACTAGAAAAGTGCTACAACTCTTCACTTTTTTTTTTGGGTGGGGGGGGGGAGGGGAGATGCATTTGAGAACCCCTATTTTTGGTTTGGATATCTTTTGATGGCCTGGAACCACTGTTGAAATCTATGTTTGCATCTCTTGATTAAAGAATTGGGGCCTTCTGTCTTTCTTTTGATAATAAGGAACTTCAATATTCTTGTTGTTCTTCTTTTTAACTGTTTTTTTTTTTTTTAATCCATTAGCAATGAAAAAATAGCTTGTTAAGACTCAATTTGGGTGTCTGACATGGGTATGTAATACTGCTTTTGCTTTTCCAAAACTTACATACTGGCTGTTGGATGAATATGACTTAGTGCTATTGCTTGCTGTAGACATATCAATTTTTAGCTAATGGAGAAGTAACACATGTAAAATAATATGCTAGATATTAATTTAAAATTTCTATTTGTTCATTGGAAATTTATTAAATTTAATTTTAAAAGATAAATAATTAATTTTAATTAACACTCTAGTATTTATTTTTGGCTCAAATCAAATATTGATAAATGTAAAAGATAGACCAATCAAATCAAATATATTTGATATTATTTCTTAACATTTGGTATTATCTCTTGATATTTGACCTTGATAATATGATATTATCTCTTGATATTTGATATTATCTTATTAAAGAGATAATTATCAAAGCAGTTCAATCAATTTAGAAGCCTCCCATCAAACATCTATATAAAGGGGCCAAGGGGATATCTAAAATTCATTCAACACGCAACACAAATTCTATCAAGTGAGAGGAGATTTGAATGAGTCCAGCAATTGTCTCCAACAAATTCAAGGAGATCCTGGGCATTCTAGGCATTCTTCATGGAACTTATCATATTTTGGCGTTTGATTCAATATTAAGGTGTGAAGCCTTCAAATTGGCGTTATTTTTGTTAAATCAAATTTAAGGAGATCCACGGTGTTTAACGCGTTCTTCGCGAAACTCATATATTTTTTACGTTTGATTCTAGATTAAGGTACAAATCCCTCAAATTGGTGTTATTTCAAGGATTAGATTAGAGATTGAATTTACAGTTGACTTATTTTAATTTTATTATATTTGTACAATTTTTCTTGTCTAGTAATTTTATTTATTGCAGACAAAAAAAAAATTATTGTTACAAATTTTGGCACGCCCGATGGGACTATCTCTACCTTTCATCTCTTTCCTTCATCAAGATTGAAGCATCAAATGGTCATTAATAAGACTGTTGCATTGAAAATTATTACCTCAAATTTCTCAAGTTTTGAAGAAAAAAGTATTGTCGTCATGACAAGAAGTATATCCAAGAAGTTGCAATCATCTTCGGAGGTGGCTCCTTCATTTGCTATGGAAAAAGTGTTGCCGCATTTTATTGATATGAATGAAGAAGGTGGAGACTCGAAGGAAGAATCCGTATTATCCATTCCCTACTTAACATCTAATTCCTTGTGCATGGCGATGGTGATGGTGACAGTGCTACAACCTTGGAGGAACAAATTTCAAATTTGACGAGGGTCATTGAAGGACTCACGAATCAAGTCCAAGAATGAGACTTTCAAATCTTCAAATTGATGAACAAAGTGGACAATCTTGATGCTAGTTGCATGATGGAGAAACAAATTAAGTCTCAGGATGAAGGCGAAACATCCACAAGGAGACAATCAACCAAAAATAAAGATATTTCAACAAAAGAACTAAAAGTTTCCACTATACTAATTTCCTATTGGAATAGTGCTCAGCAAGCCAACTATATTGGCATTGTAAACTATTTTACTTGTGATACGATATTGATTGAATGATATTAATAATATGGCCATCTAAATCTTATGCTTATATTTACTTCACTAGCATTTGATTGAAGCCCTTAGACCACTCAAGATTAGGGTACTTGGTAACATATTGAGTGGTAATCATGGAATAAGTCTTACACAATTGTTATCTTAAATCTTCCAAATCATAGGATCTTAAGAGACAGGAAATCTAAGGTCCGGATAGACTTGCACTAACGATGCATAGATCCAAGGAATTGGATATGGATGCATGTTAGGGGTGCTTGTTAGGGAACAAGGCACTAAAGACTTACCGGAGAATCCACTAGATAGCCGAAGTGGCAAGTCGATAGTCGCTTACGTTAGTGCATATAATTAGTCCTTTGACTTATGGATCCATGGTAACCTTGTGTTTAGGTCCTCACGCTTTAACTCCTCCTTAGTCACTTAGCGAGCTGTACGGGTGGTAATTAAGCATGAGCTATTTAAACATGGAGGTTTGTGAGATCCAAAATGGAATCTGACTCCTTATTTTTGTGAGTGGTGAGTACATCTCCTATGTATTCTATAATGATTGATTTCAAGAAATCCTTACACAAGGTAGTATGACAATTTGGAAAAGGGGTTTTCCAAAGATGAGGTCATGAAGTGGAATCGAACATTGGGAATAGAGATATAGTATCGAGGCTATTAGGAAGTCGGCAAATATCTTACCTTAGGCCTTGTTCGGGGATAAGATACAGAAGGATCGTATTTGCATGGTACATATAGAGCTATGATGGTTCTCCAGAAGCATTCATTTCAGCCAATTAGTTGCGCTCCATGGGCTTAAGGTTGGAGACTGGGTACTTTTCAATTAATAAAGATGAATTGAATTAAGTCGATTAGTTTAAAGGAGTTTAAACTAAAATGAATATATGATATTCAAAAGTCATAAGTAGTTGCAAGCCCATGTCTAATGAATAGTAGCACCTATTGGATCACACACAAAAGTTGATTACATTTCCTAAGTAATGGAGGAAGTTTCTAAGTGTTAGAAAATTCTCTCCATGGAGACCGATTTTGGGTGATTGAAATTGAGGTCAATTTTAGCTTGATTAATTTAAGTGTTAAATTGATCAACTAATTTGAGGAGTTAAATTAGACCAATAATTAGAGAGTTAATTATTTGGTGCTATGTGACCATCAATTGGTCAAGTTAACTTAAAGAGTTAAGTTAACAAAATTAAGTTTAAAGAGTTAAACTAGTTGACTTAAGAGTTAAGTCAAAATTAATTAATTAAATTAAATTATTTAATTTCATTAATGAGAAGAATATATTTGGGAGGGAAAATTCAAATGATAGGATCATTTTAAGTGTGGCATCTAATTAATTTGAAATTAGATTTCAAATATAATTCAAATGCACACAAATTCAAATTAGATTTGAATTTGCCAACTAAGCATGCAAGGCATGCATGTTGGCAGTCCCCCCCTTCTTGAGGAATGTATGATGCCACATTGGCATCACACCATCCTTACTCTATATATAGATATACAGTGAGGGGGTGGCAAACACACAATTTAGCAAGTGAATAATTAGATTTTCACTTTTCTCTCCATTTTCAAGGTGTTATTCATGTGTTGAAGATCATCATCGTCTTCTTCTTCTTCTTCTTCTTCTTCTTCTTCTTCTTCTCCCTACCCTAAAATCGGCCACTTCCCTCTCAACTCTCCTCTCTTTCTCTAGCTAAAAGTAAGGATTAGTAACATTTGGATTGGTGTGTGGATCATATCGATAGAGGCAAAACAAATGGTTTGCTAAGCCTTTGGAGATCCATCTGCAAGACTAGTCTCTTGTCAATTTTATTCCAAGAGATCCAGAAGGATTTTCAAGCTAAAATTTGTTCCAACTGCTTTCTCAAGGTGTTGAGCATCTACTAGAATTTGTTCAACATTTTTGAAGAGTTTTGAATTGGTCAAAAACTGCTTGCTTCCAACTGCGCCGTTATCTGGCAGATTCTGTTTAAAGAAGGAGTTCTTCAATCTACCTTTGGATTTAGCTAATCAAGGTAACTCTCCAACTAAATTTGAATCCTAAATCATGTTTAGATCCTTGGTTTCTTGTAAGCTCTAGTTTATTTAAGGTTTTGAAGTTATTATTGGATCCTAGTAACTTACTTGCTTTCAAGTGGTATCGGAGCCTAATTCATGCTTAGATTTGGATTTTTTGTTTGATTAATTTATGTGATAGATTGATCTATATCACCAAATTCTTAATTCAATTGATGGGTTAGAGTATTTGGATGGTGTTGTATGTGGATCCTTGATTGATGAATTAAAAGCATGCTAATATGTGTTTTAAGTGTTGATTCATATGATTAGTATATTTTAATTTATAGCTATTAATGTTGAATGTTAATTTCGCATTAATTAATGTTATATGTTGATATAGCATGTCTTGATTGGCTTAAGGTGTTTTGATCATTTTTGGATTCAATTTGATTGGAGTTTTGTTGGAGGTTTTTGAAAAATATGATTCTTACTTAAACTAGTTTTTGGAAGCATGTTTGAGCACTTGAATTTTCATTTTTAAAAGGTGTTTTGAATCTAGATATTCATCCATAATGTGTGATTTAATGTTTAGAATGTGTTCTAAAATTTTTGGTGCATAAAATTTGAGCCAAAATTGGCTTAACTCGGCCATAACCTAAAAATTGGGTTGCTGCAGAGCCAGGCTCGCACGCTAGCAGGGCAGTGACCAGGAGTCATAGCACAGCCACGTGCACACCAAGCCGAGTAGCACCTAATTTCAAGTTTTGTGAGTTTTCAGTAAATATTTAGGCTCCTTTAATGACCAAAATAAGTTTAAATCACATATATTGGATGCAGAAGAGTTATGATCAAAATTATGTTTGATATTTTTGAATGCTTTTTGATATAGAATGGTCCAATGTGCTCGGCCCAAGGATGTGGCGACAGGCCCACATCATACCCCGAGCCCAATGGCGCACCGACGTCGTGTAACCCAAATCGACCACACAGATCAACATCGCTCATGGACAGGGCCGCTAATCGACCCCTCGATCGCATCGCTTATCCACTTCATGCGCCGCGTGCCAACCCATTGTTACGTCGACCTGGTTGCCGACCCGGTGCAGAACCATCTCTGCTGTATTAAATGCCCTGACAGGCAGCATGCCTCCACATTAATGACGCATACCGCCCTAATATTACCCATGCTGCCGCACTAAGGAGGAGGCGTGTCTATAGTGTCCTATTCTATCCCTCAAACCTGGAAAGGCAGCCACCTGGAGTAGTACCAAAGTGGAAAATGACCTAATACCCCCATGTAAGGATAAAGATCATTCATATATGTTAAGGGCATCTCAGGTTAATCACTAATGAGAGAAGGCTATATACCCCCACTCTAGCCTCTCAAAGGTATGCCATTTTATATACAAAAAGCCCTCACTCTGCTGCTTGTTATATTTGGTCGACTCTACACTAACTTGAGTGTCGGAATGCTTAAGCGGAGGGCACCTCAGCTAGCCTGATGTTTGCCGTGATTGCAGGACTCAGCCCAAATACATCCATATATCAACTAGAGAGGTCGAACCCCTCCAAATCACTATTTGATCTAGCTACCAACGGATTTCACCCTCATCATTTAGCGCCATCTGTGGGAAACTTTGAGTCTGCTATCGAAAATGGTGAACACTAGGTGAGCCCCCTCAGGAAGAGAAGAAAACATAAGGTCTAGCTCTCCCCCTACTCGACCTCAGTAAGAAACCTGCACACCAGGATTGAGCGACCTGTCAGAACAAGTGATCACCCTGACCATGCCTCAACTGATGCAACTCATCAGCGAGCAGGTATCTGCCCAGATTTCGGTTCAACTTTCAGCAGCTTTGAATAGACATACCGCACAGCCTGAGCTAGCTGCCAGTGCAACGCTGCAACTTGCAGCCCCGGAGGAAAGACCACCGAAGGAGAACCCGAATTGACCAGAGTCCAGAAAGCTCCCCTCTAGGCGCGAAGTGAGCCTAGGCCATTTTTTGAAGGAAATGGCTCGACTCGTGCCTCGTGAGAAGTTGTAGATTCCGTTGATCATGGCGTTAGACCTATTCGAGCCCCGCAGCCTGATAAGGTCAAGCACTCGAGACCCCACATAAACAGAAAAGCATCCCAAGCCGATAGAGAAGAATGGAATAAAGTATCCCACCAAGTCCAACAGTTGAACTGGAGATTGGAGGAGATCTCCAGGAGGAATACAGAGAAGAATCGCTATTCAGAGGGGCTGCAGAGGTTCTGAAGAGAGATAGATTCACCTTTTGTCCAAGACATTATCGACGAGCCCATTGCCATTGATGCTAAGATTCTGACCTGTCTACCCTAGTATGATGGCTCGTCGGACTCGAACACAGTTGCACGGGCACAACGAGTACATCCACACAAAAATGCTAGTGACCACATTTCAGGGGATAGCGCTGGACTGGTTTGTTAAGTTGGAATCGACATCGATAAATTCGTATGACTAGTTGTGTGATAATTTTTTACACTAGTTCGTGAGTAGGAGGAAGGCGAAGCTTCCACATACTCACCTACACACTGTGAAACAGAATGAAAGAGAATCCCTCCGAGACTTTCTGATCATGGAGGTGTTGAAAATTGATAGCCCAAGGATCGAATTTCTGATCAACATGTTGTTTTTGGGCCTCAGGCATAAAAAATGTGCCAATGCATTAGTGCGCGAGCGGCCAAGGTCGATGGAGGAGCTCCTCAACCTCGCTGAGAGATACATGACCCAAGAAGAGATGAATAAACTTAAATATAGCAATCTCAAGGTCGAGAAGAAAATAGTAAGGAGAAAGATGACCGCAGGTCAGGGAGGGATATTGATCCCTCATCAAACATTTCCATGACTATACTCTGCTTAACCTCCTAAGAAAAAAGGTCTTGTTTGCTATCCAGCATGACAATCTGCTTAAAAGGCCCAGAAAATTAACAGAGACGGAGGCTATGAAAAAGTTAAAGAAATATTGCCACTTCTATAAGCAAAATGGGCATGATACAGAAGAATATTTCAACTTGCATGATGAGATCAAAAGACTGATCAGGCAGGGCCATTTGAAAAAGTATGTTGAAGAGCATGCCAAACGTGAAGAGGGCAAAACTGACTGAACTCCCCGTAGAGAAAAGTCAGCCAGCTCGAGGAGAGAAAATAAAGGAAAGAGACTAGCCTAAGAGTCCCACCCTCCCATTTGAGGAGTCATCAACATGATTGCGGGAGGTCCCATTGGGGGGGACTCAAGGTTTGCCAGAAAGCAAACCCAGAGGCAACTGGAGTTGACCAAATCATCCAAGGTCGAAACTGTTTTCCAGCTCTCTACCAGCGCAGAACTAATCTCCTTCACCGACTCTGATCTCGACCATCTGGAGAATAGAGGAGTCAACAAAAAGATTGATTGCCCTATGGTGGTGACACTTGAAATAGCCAATTTCGAGGTGAGAAAGATTTTGGTCGACAACGACAGTTCTGCAAACATCATATTTTTGTCCACCTTGAACAGGATGAATTTAGGGCAACTAAAGTTTGAGCCAATCCAAACACCGTTGGTCAGATTTGGGGGGTCTGAGATCATTCTGGAGGGATCTATTAACCTATCCACATCATTTAGATAGGGTCTCCGAAGCAGAACCTTGATGATCAACTACCTAGTAGTCGACAGTCCATTTGCCTACAATATCTTCATTGGTCGCCCAGCCCTGAACGATTTTAGAGCTATTGTCTCCACTTACCATATAAAGATCAAGTTCCCGATCCCAGTAGGAGTAGGAGAATTGTTATACAATCGTAAGGACGCATAGCGCTGCTACACTATTTTCGTCGAGTCCAGCGAACAGAATAAGCGACCTCAACTGAAGCCCACGAGGGACACCCTTGTAACAAAACCTAAGGAGGGACCTACATCTAAGAAAAGAAGTTGGAGGACAGCCGGGTCAAGCCCATCGAGGAGTTCAAAACAATAGAGCTGGAACCTAGAAATCCTGACAAAACTACTCGGGTTGAAAGCGATATGGGTGACCACTTGGCATGCCTCATGGTCGATTTCCTTCGACGAAACATCGATGCGTTTGCTTGGAAAGCTATCGCTTCCAAGGAATCGACCCAAGTGTCATCATCCATCGACTCAATGTAGACCCTGCCCTACAAGCCAGTGAGGTAGAAGATAAGAACTTTCAATGCAGAGAGGTCCCAAATCATCGAAGAAGAGGTTAACAAGCTACTAGAGGTAGGATATATTATAGAAATTTAGTACCCCTCTTGACTTTGTAATGTTGTGCTCGTCCTTAAGAATGAGGGAAAATGGCACATGTGTAATGATTTCACTGATTTAAATAAAGTTTGCCCTAAGGATCCTCACCCCTTGCCTCGTATAGATTTATTAGTTGATTCCACCACTGGTTGTGAGTTGTTGAGCATGATAGATGCCTTCCAAGATTATTATCAAATATTCATGGAACTCGAGGACAAGGATAAGACCTCTTCCGTCATCCCCAATAGAGTATACTATCTCTTACTCATGCCTTTCGAGCTAAAAAATGCTTGAGCAACCATTTCAGATGTTGGTCCTTAGCCCACAAAGTTGTCCGTTATGGTTATTTTTGGCCCACCTTATTGCAAGACTCAATCGACTTCGTCAGAAAATGCCTATCGTGCTAGATCCACTCGAACATATCGCACCAACCAGTCGCATTGATGGTGAACGTCCAGATCACTTAGCCATTCGACTAGTGGGGGATCAATATAGTTGGATCTCCTCTGAAGACATCGGGTCAGCGAAAATTCATCATCGTAGTGTTCGAGTACTTCACTAATGGTCAAAGTTGAAGCAGTTCCAAAAATCACTAACATGGCTGTCAAAAGCTTTATTTGGAAGAACATAATTTGTCGATTTAGTTTACCCAAAGTCTTAATCTCGGATAATGGGACTCAGTTCCAAAGTAAGAGCATGAGAAAATGGTGTGAGACCTTGGGAATCAGCTAGCACTTCATATTGGTAGGAAACCCCCAGGCTAATGGTCAGACGGAGGTCACAAACAGGATAGTTCTTGACTACCTCAGAGCTCGAATAGTAGGTACAGAGGCAAGTTGGGCAGACGACCTCCCAAGAGTGCTATGGGCATATAGGACCACACCTCGAACAGCCATGGACTGTAGCCCCTACAACTTGGTCTATAGCTCCGAAGCAGTAATTCCATCCGAGCTGGTCCTGCACACAACCCGAGTGATTCACTATAATCTGGTCAGAATTGCCATAGAAAGGATCCTAGACCTAATCACCATCGATAAGTTGCACCACACATCTTACAACATGATGCAACGATACCAGCTGAAAATGACGAAATGTTACAACAAAGCAGTTCGACCCCGCAGTTTCAAAGTCGTCAACCTAGTCCTCAAGAAGGTTGAAGTGTCGAGAAATGTGGGAAAACTCAACCCAAAATGGGAGGGACCTTACTCTGTGGTCAAAGTTTCAAAGCACAATGCATACCGACTAGTAGACATGCGAGGCAACGAACTACTGCGACCTTGGAATGCCATAAATCTAAAGAAACTGTATGTATAAAAAGGTCATGAGCCTGCATTGTATTCCCTCGCGGAAATGAAAGTTCATGAAAATTCTTACGAATACCTATTGGTATAAGTTGACTATTCATTGTTGACCCCGTAGTCGACCAAGCAGGCTTCAAGCCACCAAGTCAAGGCCTCTGAGCCAAGAACAAATTGTCGACCCAATAGTCGACCAAGTAGGCTTTAAGCCACCAAGTCAAGGCTTCACAGCCAAGACCAAATTGTTGACCTAGTAGTCGACTAAGCAGGCTTCAAACCGCCAAGTCAAGGCTTCACAGCCAAGACCAAATTTTTGACCCCTTAGTTTACCAAGCAGGCTTCAAGCCGTCAAATCAAGGCTTTACAACCAAGACCAAATTACCGACCCATCATTCGACCAAGAAGGCTTCTAGCCGCCATGCTGAACCCTAAAATTTTTAATATCAACCCTGCAGTCACTAAGTTATATGAGTTTATCATTAATTATCTTGATCAATTAAGCAATCGATATGATATATTGCAGTCGACCCTATAGTCGCTAAATTATATGAGTGCACGTTAGTTATCCTGTTCAATTAAGCAATTGACGTGATAGGTTGCAACTAACCTCTGAATCACTAAATTGCACATACACAACATTAATCGTGATATGCATTCTCACTTGACGATGATCTTGAACCAATTTTGAAAAAATTTAACAGTATGAACATTCGACTACAACCTTGTCATTCATTCAACCAATTAAAAATGTTCAAATTCAGAAAATTCAAAAAATTCAGAGGAATATCTCGTTTAAATTCAAAAAACCCTAATTACATATATCAAAAAAGGTACATTAATCAAAAGGAAAATACATGAGTGCAGCAGCATCAGCTTGACCCGGCGTCCTCTTCGCGCACTCCTCCACCGCCCTATTCAATCAACAACTCAAGCTCATCGCTCGAGGGAATTGGAATAGGATCCATCACGGAGGGGCTTGCCTTTGGCTCAGGCATCGCAATAGCAACAGGAACAACGGTGGCTGAGAGGGTCCAACCTCGTCGATCAGGAAACCCCCGCCTAGGGGAGGAAAATACCCAACAGCGTCTACCATACCATCCCGAACCTCGAACACAAATTCGTTGGCAAAGGCAAACTCCTTAGCAATTGCGTCTAACGTCTTCGCCACTTCGACCTCTTTTCTTTGTACCTCGATCAAGGGCATGGCAAGTGGAGCCTCTGCAACTCCCTCAGCTATAGGAGCATTTATACTTCTCCCCTCGGCATCACCCTCCTTGTCTTCTGAATAGGGTTGTAGCTGCTTGTTGAGTAGATGGCTGAGGCATTCCTTATCCTTAGGTCAAAATGAATAGCCTAGAAATTGCAATTGCTTAAGGGCCTTCTCAAACGCATTCTGGGTGCGATCTAATGAGAACATAATGCTCGTATCCTGAAATGCCAAACAAAGCATAAATTGCTGAACTGCTTCTCGCCGCATCAGTGGTAGTTTTCGGTAAAATTCAGCTAGAGCTTCATCGCAGCTCGAGCTTCATCGAGCACGGCCCTCTAACCAGTTGATCGACCAGATTTGTAGCTGAGCTACGCATCCAGCCTAGCCTGCTTAACCAGTTCATCTGTTCTGGTCCTCTCCTCGACAGAGGCAACCAGCTCACTTTTCTTCACTTGGAGCTGACTATTTAGCTCATCGATTTACTTGGCCAGCTCTTCGACCTTGGTTTGTGAAGACTCAAGCTGAGCCTTTAGAGTCTCCACATCCCCACCCTCCTGCAGGTGCTCGCGGTCGGCTAGGGCCAGCTCCAACCTCCTGTAGAAATGGTAGCCCAGCTGGCCGACCTGAAAGACAATATTACTAATAAAAAAGTAATATTCGACCAAAAATAAAGCTCAATAATACAACATATTCGACCATAGCCTTACTATGTTGGAGTGATAAGCTAGAGCCCTGAGTGCAGCATCCTGGCTTAGCCCCATTAGCTTTTTCTGGTGGGACGCGAACAACACGACCATTAACACCTCCAGAGGAGCCGCTCCAGTCGACTCCACTGTCTCCATCGACAGCGAATTATGAACATCCATGCTCGGTTCCGTATCAAACCTCGGTGAAGGCAATTTGGGCAGATGAAACAGTAAGTCATCCCCGCGCTGCCCAAATAGATCATAGCCCGAGGGTTGGCCCAACCACGTGGTATTTCCCTTACCCTTCTCAACTGTTGTTTTCTTCAGGGCAGGTCCCGCCTGCTCCACCATAGGTCTTTTTCCCGACATGTCGGGCTGCTACCTGGTATCGCTATGGGTCGAGCAGGTGATGGAGTAGGCGATGGAGATGGTGTCATCGCCTCAGGCTGAGGTGCCTCTACCACAGCTACCCCTCGACGAGCCGTTGTCGCCAAGCGACATTGCTGGTTCCTCTCAACCCTCGCTAAAGCTTTAGCTCTTGATTGGTTCATAATCTCATCGCAATCTGCCAAGCAACATAATAGCAAAAGGTTAAAATCGAACAGAAAAACTTAACAAATCATAAACAACATAATCTACCCAGTCGATCATCCGTCAGCAAATTTTTTTGGGTTGGCAATAACCCAACCAACACCAAACTCCTCTCCTCGATAAACACCAAGGCCTCTACTGGCCAAACTCGACCAGATCCTAAACAAAAGTATTGGGCCAGGTTAGAGTTAGGCTACTTGGCATCTCGACATGCCCCATTCACCAGCCCTTCGGAATATTGAAACCCCCAGTGACTCGAACGTTTAGATAACATTTTTTCCACTCTTGTCCATAAGAAGAGGCTAGGGTGACAAGAAATTTTCGACGGGGTCGAGCAGTGAGATAATAGAAGTCCGACTCGTTGGTACTACCCGACTTGCGGGACATTAGAAAATGAAAAAGGTTCGAAAAGTTATCAAAATTGGCTGGCTGGTCGAATATGTGCACTAAAATAATAAAGCTATAAATAGTAGAAAAATAATTTGGCAATAACTGGGTTATGCACTCTTCTAGACCCCTAAGTAGGTCGACGACAGGACCACCTAAAGGGAACTTAAGTCCGCACTTAAAGGTATCATCAAATACAATTATACAACCAGTCGGGGGTCGATGCATCCAACCAGAAGACCTAGGTGTCAAAAGCTCATACTCAGCAGGGATATGGTACAACTGCCTAATATCCCTCAGATCAGCAGGTGTGATTGTAGATACTATTTCATTATAATGGTCAGGGGTGAATAATCGACCATGAGATGGAGGGACCTGACTTGGCCCAGCTCCATCACCCCCGCAATCGCTACTTGAGTTACTGGAACTCAAGCTGTCGCTCGACGAGCTATTTAACCCCTCTGATGAACCCCTAGGTCTATCAGAGTGAGTAGCCTCGATGTCCCCCTCATGGCTACCATCAAAATCAGATAAATACAACATCGCTACAACAAAATGAAGAGCATTAAGGAGAATGAAAGAAAAGACTTACTTTCTGTCGATGAACTAAAGGCAGAGTATATTGCAGCAAAGGCAGTTGGCTATACGCTCGACCAGACACAAAGGCAGTAAAAGTAACAATGGCTATTTTAACAGCGCCTATTTATAGGCACACGAGCACGGAAATCCAAGTAGTTGTAACAATGCTATAATTGCCATTCGGCACCACGCGTGACACAATGTAACCACTCATTAAATGCGCAAAACCTAGGTTGACTTTCAAAAACCCTCGTCGATGAGCCCACGTAACCACTCAACGGATTACTCCGTAATCCTTCTCATTGATTCCCTCATTCAGCATTCCAAAGTAGGGGGGACTCATGATATGGGATAGCCCAATGTGCTCGGCCCAAGGACCACAGGCCCAAGGATGTGGCGACAGGCCTACCTCATACCCCGAGCCTAATGGCGCACCGACATCGGGTAACCCAAATCGACCATATGGATAGACGTTGCTTACAAACAGGGTCGCTAATCGACTCCTCGACCGTATCGCTTGTCTACATAATGCGCTGCGTGCCAACCTATTGTTAGTTTGACCTAGCTGCCGACCATGGAGGTCGACCTGACACAAAATCATCTATGCCGTATTAAATGCCCTGATAGGCAGCATGCCTCTGCATTAATGGCGTATGCGCCCCAGTACCACCTATGCTACCGCACTATGGAGGAGGTGCATCTATAGTGCCATATTATGTCCCTAAAACCTGGAAAGGCAGCTACCTGGAGTAGTACCAAAGTGGAAGATGACCTAATGCCCCCTACGCAAGAACAAAGATTATTCTTAAATGTCAAGGGCATCTCAGGCAAATCACCACTAAGAGAAGGCTATAAATACCCCCACTCTAGCCTTTCAAAGGTATGCCATTCTATATACAAAAAGCCCTCACTCTGCTGCTCGTTATATCTAGTCGACTCTATACTAACTTAAGCATCGGAGTGCCCTCAGCTAGCCTGATGTTTGCTTGTGATTGCAAGACTCAACCCAAATACATCCATATATCGACCAGAGAGGTTGAACCCCCCAAAATCGCTATTTGATCCAGCTACCAACGGATTTCACCCTCATCACTTTTAAAAATTTGTTAAAGTTAGTCTTCAATTTATTACATAAATTTTACGCTTGGCCAATTATTTGTTTATGAGATAAGCACTTAATTGTTGGAATTAATTGTTAATTCTAGATTTATTTATTGCTCATGTAATTGTTGAATGGATAATGAATGAATAGAGATGATCACAAGCCTTTAATATTAATTTTATTTATTTCAAGTTGTTGAAAAAGGGTTGTAGTAAATTGGGGCTTGCATGCCTATTTTATTATATCTTGTAAAAGTTATGAGAGTGGAATCATTAGGAGTGAGTATTCTTTCTTATGTAAATATTGCATGGAGCAAAGAAGGCCATTGGAGGCATGAAAACTTTTGAAGACCCATGAATGTATGGGGATACACTCATGTAATAGCTAGATTTAATCAATCCACTTAAAATCAACTAGGTGGTGCATCTATGGCTCTAAGTGCACCATTTGGTTAGGCTCATCGGTATCCCACCCTAGAAGCATGCTAGACGCATTTACTTATTTATGTTTTTCATACCGTATTGACATATAAGATGCATGTTTAGGATATATAAAACTTAAGTAAGAAGATAAAATGATGAGATCTTTGCAAGCAAAAACTCTCCACTTAGAATATCTAAGTGCTTTTCAAATATTAAGTCAAAATAGATACAAATTAAAAGGAGTTTTAATTAATATAAGCCTTGCACCAATAGTATATGCCATGACGATGCTACCAATTTTGTATGATGACACTAGGTTATCGGGGTTACACTTAGGAGGAAAGCTATGAGCATACACTTAGCATAAGATGCATTTTTAAATCAAGAACGCCCACACATTGGCACTCAGTTATGGGGGATGTTGTGGTGCCTATCTTTAATCAAAATTTGATTGGTAGGTTGGACTTAACACCTAGTAACATAGATGGTGCACGGTTACGTAGGTCTATGTGAAAAGTGAGGCAAAATATTATTGGAATAGTACCTGGCAAGCCAATAGGATTGGCCTTGTAAAGCACTTTCATTGTAAAATAATCTTGATTGAATGATATTCTTTTTATGACCATCTTCATCTTATGCTTTTTTTTTTTCTTCACTTGTATTTGGATGAAGCCCTTAGATCACTCATGACTACAGGACTTGGTTTGGTGACCATAAAATAAGTTTTACATGATTGTGATCTTAAATCTTCTAAGTCATAGGATCTTACAAGACATGGCATCTAAGATCCGAATAGACTTGCACTAACAATGCATAAATCTAATAGTTGGATATTACTCCATTCCATGAGCAACCGTATGAGATATGGGTACATGCTAGTGGGTGCTTCTTAGAGAACAGGGCACTAAAGACCCACCGGAGAATCCACTAGATAGCCGGAGTGGTAAGTTGGTAGTGACGAGTTCTCCAGCTTACGCTAGTGCATATTATTAGTCCTCTAACCTGAGGATCCATGGTAACCTTGTATCTGGTCCTCACGCTTTAACTCTTCTTTGACCACTTATCGGGTCTTTTAGGTTGAGGTTGGGTATGAGCTATATGGCGTAGAGGTTTGTGCGATCTAATATAGAATTCGACTCATCACCTTTGTGAAGGGCGAGTACATCTCCTATGTATTCTATACTGATCAATTCCAAGAAATCCTTGCGCAAGGCCATGTGATAATTTGGAAAAGAAATTTTTCAAAGATGAGGTCACACAAGGGAATCGAACATTAGGAATAGAGATATAACATCGAGACTATTATGGAACTAGCAAATATATTGCCCTAAGCCTCTTTTGAGAAATAAGAAACGGAAGGACCATATTTGCATGGTACACGTAAAGCTAAAATGGTTCTCCAAAAGCATTTATTTTGACCAATTAGTTGGGCTTCATGGGCTTGAAGTTGGACATCGATCATGGAGATTGGGTACTCCTTAATTAATGAAATTAATTGAATTGAATCGATTAGTTTAAAAGGTGTCAGAGTAATTTTCTAAGAGTTAGAGAATCATTCCAAGGTGACCGATTTTTGAGGTGCCAATTTGAAGGTCAAATTTCAGCTTGATTAATTTAAGTGTTAAATTAACCAACTAATTTAAGGAGTTAAATTAGACTAATAATGAAGGTGTTAATTATTTGGTGCCAAATGACCATCAATTGGTCAAGTTAATTTAAGAAGTTAAATTAACAAAATTGAGCTTAAGAGTTAAGCCTGTTTGACTTAAGAGTTAAGTTAAAGGTTAATTAATTAAATTAAAGTGTTCAATTTAGTTAATAAGAAGAATATATTTTGGAGGAAAAATTCAAATGTAAGGTTCATTTGAATTAGCATCTTAATTAACTTGAAATTAGATTTCAAATGTAATTAAAATGCACATGAAATCCAAATGAGATTTGAATTCAAATTTGCCACCTTGGCCGCCCCCCTCATGGAAGGTGTGGTACCACTTTGGCATCACACCATTCAACATCTATATACAGATATAAAGAGAAAGGATCCGCCATATTGTGAATGGTGTGAAGGATTAGATTCTTCCGCAATTCCTTCCAAAACTCCTTTTCCAAACATTGCTTCATGTGTTGAGGCTTTGTTCTCTCTTTTCTCCTACCTCAAAAATCAGTTTTCACCATTGATATTATGCTTATTTTCTCTAGCTAAAAGTGAGTGGAATTTGGAGGATCAATTGGTGTGTAGATCATATCAATAGAGGCAAATCATTTGATTTGCTAGCTTTGGAGATCCACCAGAACAGAGTAGTCACTTTCCAAATTTTTTCCAAGCAATCCAAATAGAGTTTTGATCTAATATTTTTAAAGAGACTTTCTCAAGAAGCTGAACAGTTCCAAATATATTTTATTTTTTTGTGATTTTTAGAGCACTCTAACTAAGGCAAAAATTGCTTTTCCTCCGCTGTTCCAGAGTCTGCTAGAATCTGGATTGGTGAAGTATTCACCATTGCAACCTTGGAAATTTGCTTTTTGAGGTAACAGTCCAACTAATTCTGAATTCCTACCATGATTAGATCCTTGGTAGGCTATAATCACTAGTTATTTTGAGCTTTTGAAGTTTGATAATTGGATCCTAGTAGCTTACTAACCTTCAAGTGGTATCGAAGCCTAAATCATGCTTAGATTTGGATTTTTTGATGATTGATTCATGTGATGGATTGATCAAAATCACCAAATTGTCAATTCATATGATGGATTGGAGTGTTTGGATGATGTTTTGTGTGGCTCCTTGTTTGATGAATTGAAAGCATGCTAATATGTGTTTTAAGTGTTAATTTATATGATTAGTATGTTTTAATTCATAGAACTTAATGTTAAATGTTGATTTAGCATTAATTGATGTTACATGTTGATATAACATGTTAAATCTGACCTTAATGTGTTTTGGTCTTTTTTGGATCCAATTTGATTGGAGTTTTGTTGGAGTTTTTTTAAGAATGTGATTCTTACTTAAACTAGTTTCTTGAAGCTTAATTGAACACTTGAATTTCCACTTTTAAAAGCTGTTTGAATCTGAAAATCCTATCTAAAATGTGTGATGGCATGTTTGGGGGGTGTCCTAAATTTTTGGTGCATAAAAGTTGAGCCAAAAATGAGATAACTCGGTCCTAAAGCTAAAAGATGCATCTTGCCACACACGGCTAGGCGATGGCCGGGTAGTATGTGCATGCTGTGTGTGCGCTCGCCCAGGAAGCATGCCTAGCCCATGCGGTAGTGGCATTTTTTGGCTGAGGATGAGTTTTTCCTTGTTGTTTGTGTCTCTTTTCATGCTCAAAATATTTTTGCATCACACATAGAAGGTGCACAAGTGTTGTGCAAGTGTTCAATAAAATATTTGACATTTTTTCAAGCTCATTAAATCTTGTTAAAGTTAATCTTCAACAGGTTGCATAAGTGTTATACATGGCCAATTATTTGTTAATTTGATTAGCATTTAATTGATGGAATTAATTTTTAATTCTATATTTGTTTATTGTTCATTTAATTATTGAGTGGATGATGAATGAATGAGGATGATCATAAGCCTTTAATATTCATTTTATTTGTCTCGAGTTGTTGAAATGACTTGTATTAAATTGGGGCTTACATACCTTTTAATTTCTAACTTGTAAATATTATAAGAGTAAAATCACTAGAAGTAAGGATTTCTTTCTCATGTAAAAGTTACATGGAGCAAGAAGGCCTTGGAGGCATGGAGACTTCTGAAGACCCGTGAATGTATAAGATACATTCATGTAATAGCTAGATTTAACCAACCCACCTAAAATCAACTAGGTGGTGCACCTATGGCTTTAAGTACACCACTTGATTAGGTTCATGGTCATCCCACCCTAGGAGCATGCTAGGCACATTTACTCATTTATGCTTTCCATATCCTATTGATATATGAGATGATGGTTAGGATATAGAAAACCTAAATAAGAAGACAAAATGATGAGATCTTTGCAAGCAAAAACCCTCAACTTAGAATGTCTAAGTGTTTTTCAAATATTAAGTCAAAATAGATTAAAAGAGTTTTAATCAATCAAAACCTTCTACCAATAGTATACGGCATGAAGATGCTACCATTATTTGTGTGATGTCTCACGAGTCGTGGGTCACACTTATAATGTAAAGCTATGACCATATACTTAGCATATGATGCACTTTTGATTTGAGAATGCCCGTGCATTGTCAAACGAGTCGTGGGATGTTGTGTGCCCATCTCGAATCAAAGATTGATTAGTAGGTCTGACTTAACACGTATTAGTGTGGATGTCTCATGAGTCGTGGGTCCATATAAAAAGTGAGGTAAAATATATTGAGAGTTGCATGAGATGTAACTAGCAAAAGTTGCTTACCTTTCGATTGTTTGTGGTTGTATCACGAGTCGTGGGTTCATTTGCAAGTTCTTGGGATCTTGATTTTCACTAGAAAATATGACTTCCTGAATTCTTTTTGGGGGTGAAGAATTTCATAAAATAGTGGAAGAAAAACATGCTTAAAAGACCATGAACATGTTTTTTAATATCAAATTCAGTCACATGCTTGTACTTTTTTTTGCCTCTTGTAGATTTTCGAAATCTTCAATCAAAATGGCTAAGAATCCACTCGCATCAATTTTGGAAACCAATAAACTTACTGGGCCTAATTTCTAAGATTGGTTGAGAAACCTTAAAATAATTCTTGACTTTGAAAAGCTGACTCACGTCCTTGATCAAAGTCCCGTGGACTCACTTGGTGATGACACTACCGATGCACAATATGGAATGTTCACAAAATTTGTAGATGATGATCTACAAATGAGGTGTGTCATGATGGCATCCATGTCTAACAAGCT
Source organism: Jacaranda mimosifolia (assembly GCA_018894105.1). NCBI lineage: Eukaryota > Viridiplantae > Streptophyta > Magnoliopsida > Lamiales > Bignoniaceae > Jacaranda > Jacaranda mimosifolia. The sequence continues at coordinate 487,071 of CM032131.1, read as the reverse complement.
CCAAAAGACTCATGAGCACATGAAACATGCTTGAGAGATCTATGTACACTTACAAGAGTTGTATGGTGTACAAAATAGATAAAAAAAGGTTCACTTTGTCAAAAGAGCTCTTTAGGACATGGATGAGTGAAGGATCCAATCTCCATGATCACGATCTCAACATGATAAGACTCCTCAATAAGCTTGGACATTTAGATATGGTCATGGACAACGATCTTTATGTGGATTTGATCCTACAATTATTACCACCATCGTATGACCAATTCGTTATGAACTTCAATATGTTCAAGCAAGATCAGAGGCAACTATGAGAAAAGAGAAGTCTCTTATGCTTGCATCCTCTTCCAAGTCGAAGGGCCTTAGAGGTCCTATAATGGGAGGTAAGAGGAAGAAGAGTGCTTCCTCGAAAGAGAAGCAACCCAAGAAGAGTTCTGGGAGGGTTAAGAAGAAGGCTAAAATTGAAGCTAGTTGTTTCCATTATGACAAGAAGGGAAATTGGAAAAGAAATTCCAAAGCATACCTTCAACATTTGAGAAAGGTATCTACTTTATTGAAGTGCACATGATGACTAATTCTTCCACATGGGTATTTGATACCGCATGCGGTTCTTACCTATGTAATTCGTTACATGGGATGGAAGAAGAAGGAGTCTTTGTGAAGGGGATATCGTCCTCTGCCTAGGAAATTGAACAAGCGTTGACGGCTACCTTCCAAGGCGTAATCAAGTTAAACTTGGGAAATGCTTGCATTGTACTTGATCCGGTTTATTATGTACCCTATCTTGTTAAGAACATTATTTCAATTCTCATTCTTGATAATGAAGGATTTGATTTTTCTACATTGAATGAGATGTTGAAAGCACTAAAGAATGGTTCTTTAATTGCACAAGGTACATTAATTAATGGATTGTACATACTTAACTCTCAACCTTCACTAATGCACATTCAATCAAGTAAAATAAAATTAGATAACCAAAAAGATGTTATTCCTTAGCATGCAAGATTTGGACATATTTTTGAAAATAGGATGAATAAGTTAGAAGTTCTCAAAGCACTAAATGTTAGTGGCATTGAGGAATTTCCTATTACACCACATGAGATATGGAATGGCAAAGTACCCTCTTACAACTACCTTCAAGTTTGGGGGTTTCCCACCTAAGTGAGATGGACAGTAGGAGACAAGTTGGATAGTAGATCCTCCTTGTGCAAGTTTGTGGGATACCCAAGAGAGTCTTTAGATTATTACTTCTATGATTCCATGGAACAAAAGGTGTATGTTTCAAGGAATGCCCACTTTTTGAAAAGTTTACTGTGGATCCTCAAGTCTAAAGACTAATTATATGCACTATCGTAAGCTTGAAAACTTGCCACTATCGACATTTCACTATGGCTATCTAGTGGATTTTCCTGACAGGCTTTTAGTGTTCTCTAACAAGTACTACTAACATGCATCTATGTCTCACATAGATTGCCCATGAAATGAGGTAATATCCAACACTTTGGAGTATGCATCGTTAGTGCAAGTCCATATAAATTTTTGATGTCCTTTCTCTTAAGATTCTGTAACTTAGAACATTTAAAATCAATACCTTAGAGATTTGTTTCATGATTACCATCATATGTATGATGAAGTCCTATAGTCTTGTATGATTTAAGGACTTTAACTAAGTGTAGGTGAAGTATAAAAAACATAAGATAAAGATAGTCATTTTATAAAATATCATTCAATTAAGATTATCTCACAATTGGAGTAGTATTACACGCCAACTCTAATTGGCTATGGGGTACTATTCTAACAATGTCCCACTTGCCCTAAAGTCAATTCCCCATAGTCTTAAGACCCATCTTCTCAAGATGTCATTCAAAGACTTTTCGTGATAGAGGTTTAGGCGATGGATTTGTTATATTCTCTTTGGAGGCTACCCTTTCCACTCAGATGTCACCTCTATTAATGATTTCACGGATCAAATGATAGCACCTCAAAATGTACTTGGATCGTAGATGAGATCTTAGTTCTTTTGCTTGAACAACAGCTCTGTTGTTGTCACAAAAGATAACTATCGATTCTACAATGCTAGGCACTACATCAAAGTCTTGGATGGAGTTTTTCATCCAAACACCCTCGTTTGCTGTCTTCGAAGCTGCAATGTATTCTGCCTTGGTGGTGGAATTAGTCGTGGTATCTTGTTTGGAACTCTTCCAACTTATCTTGCTGCCATTGAGGTAAATATATAAATCTTGAGATGGGTTTAAAGTTATCTTTATCGGATTGGAAATTAGAATCCGAAAACTCTTCAAGTTTCAATTCTCTATTGCTATAAACTAAAAATAAATCCTTAGTTCTTCTTAAGTACATGAGGATTTCTTTTACGACCGTCCAGTGACTTTCACAGGGGTGCGATTGAAATCGGTTCGTAACACTAATAGTATGTGCTACGTCCGATCTAGTACATTGAACTGCATACATTATGCTCCCTATCATGGATGCATAAGGTATGTAAGACATTCTTTCTCTCTCGTCTTTAGTCTTAAGGACCATAAACTTGGAGAGACGAAGACCATGTCCTATAGGAAGAAATCTATTCTTAGATTCTTCCACACTAAACATCTTTAATATCTTATTAATGTATGTGGTTTGGGAGAGCCCCAACATCCTCTTTGATCTATCTCTATAGTTCTGTATTTATAATACATAGGATGCTTCTCCTAAATCCTTCATGGAGAATTGTAAAGATAACCATGCTTTAGTATACTGTAACCCTTCTCTTTCATTCCCAATGAAAAGAATGTCATTGACATAAAACATAATAAATTGTATCAAACTCCTATTAGCCTTTTATACGTGCAATGCTCATACATATTTTTGACAAAGCCAAACGATTCGATTATCTTATCAAAATATATGTTCCAACTTTGAGATGCTTGCTTTAGTCCATAAATGGACCTTTGGAGTTTGCAAACATTTTGCTCACTCCATTTGGATGTAAAACCTTGTGGTTGCTTTATATAGATTTTTTCTTCAATGTTTCTATTGAGAAAAGCGGTATTTACATCTATTTGCCATATTTCATAGTTGTAATAAGCGGCTATGGCAAGCATAATCCTTATGGACTTAGGTATAGCAGCCGGTGAAAAGGTTTCCTCAAGGTTAGTACTGGGTCTCTGAGTATAACCTTTAGCCTCTAGTTTAGCCTTAAAGGTTATCACCATTCCATCAACTCCTAGTTTACACTTGTAGATCCACTTGCAACCAATGGGTACTATACCCTCCGATGGATCTACTAAAGTCCATACTTTGTTAAAGTACATGGAGTCTATTTCGAATTTCATAGCCTCAAGCTAATGTTTCGAATCTATGTCCAATATAGCATCCTTATAGGTCTTTAGATCACTATTTATTTGCATCATCTCATGAAGAAATTAGAGCCTTTTAGGTTGCTTCTTGATTCGATCTGGCCTTCTACGGTTGTGTGCTATGCTCGGGATGCTCTATTGTATCTATCGCTTATGGGATAATATGATCATCTTATTGGAATAGTGCCTGGCAAGCCAATTAAATTGACCTTGTAAAAGTTATTTCCTTGTAAAACAATCTTGATTGAATGATATTCTTTATATGACCATCTTCATCTTATGCTCTTTATTACTTCTCTTGTATTTGGATGAAGCCCTTAGATCATAGATAACTATGGGACTTGGTTCGATGACCATGAAATAAGTCTTACACGGTCGTGATCATCAATCTTTCAAGTCATAGAATCTTATGAGACAGGACATCTAAGATCCGGATAGACTTGCACTAACGATGCTTAAATCTAAGAGTTGGATATTGCTCCATTCCATGAGCAACTGTATGAGATACATATACATGTTAGTGGGTGCTTATTAGAGAACATGGCATTGAAGACCCACTTCAGAATCCACCAGATAGTCATAGTGGCAATTCAATAGTGGTTAATTCTCTCGCTTATGCTGGTTTATATTATTGGTCCTCTGACCTGATGATCCATAGTAACCTTGTGTCTGGTATTCATGCTTTGACTCTTTCTTAACCACTTAGCGGATCTTTCGGGTTGAGATTGGGTATGAGCTACTTGGCATAGAGGTTTGTGAGATCCAAGATGGAATCCGACTCCTCGCTTTTGTGAAGGGTGAATGCATCTCTTATGTGTTCTATAATGATCGATTCTAAGAAATCCTTGCGCAAGGTAGTGTGATAATTTGGAAAAGGAATTTTCCAAATGTGAGGTCACACAAGAGAGTCGAACATTAAGAATAGAGACATAGTATCAAGGCTATTAGGGAGCTGGTAAATATCTTGCCCTAAGCCTCTTTTGTGAGATCGAGACGGAAGGACCATATTTGCATGGTACGCACAAAGTTATAATAGTTCTCCAGAATATTCATTTTGGCCAGTTAGTTGGGCTCCATAAGCTTGAGGTTGGACATCGACCATGGAGATTGGGTACTCTTTAATTAATGAGATTAATTTAATTGAGTCAATCAGTTTAAAGGAATTTTAAACTAAAATGAATATAAGATATTCAAAAGTCACAAAGAGTTGTGAGCCCATGTCCAATGAATGATAGAATCTATTAGGTCACACACAAAACCAATTAGCTTCCATAATAGGTAGAGCAATTTTCTAAATGTTAAAAATATTCACCCTTTGGTGATCGATTTTCAAAGAACCAATTTAACAGTCAATTTTGGTTTGATTAATTTAAGTGTTAAATTAATTAATCAACTAATTTAAAGAGTTAAATTACACCAATAATTAAGGAGTTAATTATTTGGTGCCATATTAACCATCAATTGGTCAAGTTGACTTAAAGAATTAAGTTGACTAGTTCAAGCTTAAGAGTTAAGCTTGTTTGATTTAAGATTAAATTAAAGGATAATTAATTAAATTAAAGTATTTAATTTAATTAATGGAAAGAATATTTTTTGGAGGGAAAATTTAAATGATGTGTTCATTTAAATTAGCATCTTAATTAATTTAGAATTAGATTTCAAATGTAATTGAAATGCACATGAAATTCAAGTAAGGCTTGAATTTGAATTTGTCAACTTGGCATGCCACTTGGACGGTCACCTTGAGGAAGGTGTGATGCCTCTATATATAGATATATAGGGTGAGCAAATTAAAAAATATACATTGCTAAAAAGTGTGAAGATTAGATTCTTTACATTCCCTCCAAAAACTCTCTTTCTCCATGCATGGCATCATGTGTTGAGCTTTACATTCCTTCTTCTTGCAGCCTCCTCTATCTCATTTTATCCTCTCTAACTCCAGCTTCTAGTTAGGGGAAATTGGAAGAATGATTGGGGTGTGGATCATATCAATAGAGGCAAGGCGATTGACCTGCTTATTTTTGGAGATCCACAGCAGTAGCTCCAGATTGGCATTTTTTTCTGGAGCGATCCAGATGGATTTTTTCATCCAACTTTTTACAATAGCTTCCTCAATGTGTTTAGGGGTTTCAGATTTAATTTGGTGATTTTTGGAGTAGTATAACTGGGGCAAAGGTTGCCGCCCTTTCGCTGTGCCGATTCCAAACAGTTTCTGGATCCGAGAGAGATAGTTGATTTTCTCCTTGTTTTGAGCTACAAGAGGTCATTCTTCTTCCTAATCCAGATCTATAGCATGACAATATCCTTGGTTGCTTAGTAGCTTAGTTATTTTCAAGCTTGTGAAGTTTTGATTTATGGATCATAGCGCTGCTCTTGCTTACAAGTGGTATTGGAGCCTATTTCATGCTATGTTTTGGATTATTGATTGATTGATTGATGTGATGAATTGATCAATATCACCAAATACTTGATCCAAGTAATGGATTGGAGTGTTTGGTTGATGATGCTTGTGGCTCTATTGCTTGATTAATTGAAAGCATGCTTTTATGTGATTTAAGTGTTGATTTATGTTTTAGTATGTTTCAATTCGTAGTTATTAATGTTGAATGTTGATTTGGCACTAATGGATGTTATATAATGATATAGCATGTTGTTGATTGATCAAAAGTGTTTTGGTCATTTTTTGATCCAATGAGATTGGAGTTTGATTGGAGGTTTTTAGAGAATTTGATTCTCACATAAACTTCAATTTTTGAAGTATGATTGAGCACTTTAATTTTCAGCTTTAAAAGGAGTTTTAAATTTGGAAATTGGTCCATAATGTGTGATTTAATGTCTAGAAAGTGTTCTACAATTTTTAGTGCACAAAAGTTGAGCTAAAAATAGGTTTGACTAGCTTTTGACCTCAAAACAGGGGCTGCCGGTAGCTTTGGTGCAAACTGGCCGGGCAGTGGTCAAGAGCTACTGTCTAGCCATGTGCCAAGCTCAGCCAACAGTGCCCAGTTTTGGTTTGGGTAGGCTTTAAGCTCTTTATTAATTCCTTGAGTGGCTAGAAATGGCATTAAATCGTGTATTATGGATGCACAAGTGTTGTGCAAGTCCTCAAAATTATGTTTGATATTTTTAATTGCTTTTAAAATCTAGTTAAAGTTAATCTCCAACTCATGGCATAAATGTTATGCTTGTTCAATTATTTGTTTATAAGATAAGCATTTAATTGTTAGAATTAACTGTTAATTCTAGATTTATTTATTGTTCATTTAATTATTGAATGAATGATGAATCAATAGGGATGATCATGAGCCTTTAATATTGATTTTATTTGTTTCAAGTTGTTGAAATGGGTTGTATTAAATTGACACTTGCATGTCTCTTAAATTCTACCTTGTAAATGTTATGAGAGTAAAATCACTAGGAGTGAGGATTTCCTATTCATATAATTATTGCATGTAGCAATGGAGACCTCCGGAGGCATGGAGACTTTTGAAAACCCATGAATGTATAGGATACACTTATGTAATAACTAGATTTAATCAACCCACCTAAAATCAACTAGGTGATGCACCTATGGCTCTAAGTGTAACACTTGGTTAGGCTCATGGTTATCCCACCCTAGGAGTATACTAGGCACATTTACTTATTTACGCTTTCCATATCATATTGATGTATGAGATGCATGTTTAGGGTATAGAAAACCTAAATAAGAAGATAAAATGATGAGATCTTTGCAAGTAAAATTCCTCCACTTAGAATTTCTAAGTGTTTTTTCTAATATTAAGTCCAAATGGATATAAATTAAAAGAGTTTAAATTAATCCAAACCTTCTACCAATAGTATATGCCATGACGATGCCACTGATTTTGTGTGATGGCACTCGGTTAAGGGGGTCACACTTAGGAAGAAAGCTATGAGCATATAGTTAGCATTAGATGCACTTTGACTTGGGAACGCCCACATATTGGCACTCAGTTATGGGGAATACTGTGGTGCCCATCTTGAGTCAAAGATTAATTTGTAGGTTAGACTTAACACTTAGTATCATAGATAGTGCAGGGTTATGTGGGTCTATGTGAAAAGTGAGGCAAAATATATCAAGAGTTGCATGAGATGCAATTAGCAAAAGTTGCTTACTCTTGAATTACTTGTGGATGACACTTAGTTACGGGGGTCTACTTGCAAGTCTTTGGGATCTTGATTCTCACTAGGCAATATGATTTCCTAAATTCTTTTAGGGGGTGAAGAATTTGATAAAATAGTGGGAGGAAAACATGCTTGAAAGCCTATGAACATGTTTTTAATATAAACTCAATCACATGCTTATATTCCTTTTTCGCCTCTTGTAAATTTTCTAAATCTTCAAACAAAATGGCTAAAAATCCACTCGCATCTATTTTGGAAACTAATAAACTAGCTGGGCCGAACTTCCAAGATTGGTTAAGAAACCTTAAAATCATTCTTGACTCTGAAAAATAGACTTACGTCCTTGATCAAAGTCCCGTGGACTCACTTGGTGATGACACCACCGATGCATAATGTGGAATGATCACAAAATTTGTAGATGATGATCTACAAATAAGGTGTGTCATGATGGCATCCATGTCTAACAAGCTCCAAAAGACTCATGAGCATATGAAATATGCTCGAGAGATCTATGAACACTTGCAAAAGTTGTATGGTGTACAAAGTAGACACGAAAGGTTCGATTTGTCTAAAGAGCTCTTTAGGACAAGAATGAGTGAAAAGTCCAATGTCCAAGATCATGGCCTCAAGATGATTGGACTCATCGAGAAGCTTGGATAGTTAGATGTGGTTATGGACAATGACCTTTACGTGGATTTGATCCTACAGTAATTGCCACCATTATATAATCAATTCGTTATGAACTTCAATATATCCAACCAAGATGTTACGATTAACGAATTGATCAATATGCTTGTGACCACGAAGGCTACTATGAGAAAAGAGAAGCCCCTTATGCTTGCATCTTTCTCCAAGTCTAAGGCCCCTAGGGGTCCTAAAAAGGTAGGTAAGAGGAAGAAAAGTTCTTCCTTGAAAGGAAAGTAACTCAAGAAGACTTTTGGGAGGGTTAAGAAGAAGGTTAGAATTGAAGCTAGTTGTTTCCATTGTAGTGAAAAGGGGCATTAGAAAAGAAATTGCAAAGCTTACTTTGCAACCTGAGAAGTGTATGTACTTTATTAAAGTACACATGATGACTAATTCTTCCACATAGGTATTTGATACCACATGCAGTTCTCACCTTTGTAATTCGTTACAGGGGATGGAAATAAGAAAGAGTCTTCATGAAGGGGATATGATCCTCCGCTTAAGAAATGGAGCAAGAGTTGTGGCCACTTTCCAAGATGTTATCAAGTTGGACTTGGGGAATGCTTGCATTATACTTGATCCTGTTTATTATCTACCCCATCTTGTGAAGAATATTATTTCAATTCCCATTCTTGATAATGAAGGATTTGATTTTTCTATATCGAATGGGAAGTTGAAGGCATTAAAGAATAGTTCTTTGATTGCTCGAGGTACGTTAATAAATGGATTGTACATATTTGATTCTCAACTTTCTCTAATACACATTCAATCAAGTAAAAGAAAATTACATATACCAAGAAGATGCCATTCTTTGGCATGCAAGACTTGGCCATATCTCTAAGAATAGGATGAGCAAATTAGAATCTCTCAAAACACTAAATGTTAGTGGCATTGAGGACTTTCCTACTTGTGAATCTTGTTTAAAGGGAAAAATAACCAAAGCTCCTTTTGTAGGACAAATGGAGCGCTCCACAAGTATCTTGGATTTGATCCATACGAATGTTTATAGACCACTAAGAGCCAGTAGGAGAGGAGGCTATTTCTACTTCATCACCTTCACCAATGACTATAGTCAGTTCGAACATGCGTTTCTTATGAAGTATCAAAGAGTATAGGAGTGAAGTGGAAAAGCACTAGGGCTAAGTATTAAGCTCTTCGATTGGATCGAGGAGAAAAATACTTGAGCACCGAATTCTTGAATTATCTAAAGGAAAATAGGATTCTCTCTCAATGGACTCCACTCGGCATACCCCAAAATAATGGAGTAGTCGAATGAGAAATCGCACTTTATTGGACATGGTACGTTCCATGATGAGCTTTTTCAATGTGCCCATATCCATTTGGGGATATGCCCTACATACTGCGGCGATGCTACTAAATATAGTACCATCTAAGTCGGTGCCAAAAACACCATATAAGATATGGCAATGCACCCTCTTACAATTATCTTAAAGTTTGGGGATCTCTACTTACGTAAGCGGATAGTGGGAGATAAGTTAGATAGTAGATCCACCTATACAAGTTTGTGGGATACCCAAGAGAGTCTTTGGATTACTATTTCTATGATCACTCGAAACAAAAGGTGTTTGTTTCAAGGAACTCCCACTTTTTGGAAAATGAATTTCTATTAGATAGAAATGGCATTGTCGTTGAACTTGATGAAGTTAAAGATGGTCTACAAATCCCACAAGCGATGGAAACAAATGAGCAATAAGGGCCTTACACACAATCTCTAAGAAGGTCAAACCGAATCAAGAAGCAACTTGAAAGGTTCGGATTTCTTCATAAGACGGGCCAATCTGATAATAATCCGAAGATCTATGAGGAAGCTATGTTGGATATAGATTCAGGATGTTAGCTTAAATCCATGAGATCTAAAATGGACTCCATGTACTCAAACAAAGTATGGACCTTGGTAGATTCATCGAAGGGAATACTTTTTGTTGGTTCCAAATGGATCTATAAGCGAAAGCTTGGAGTAGATGGAGAAGTGGTGACTTTTAAGAGGCGACTAGTGGCAAAGGGTTATGCTTAAATACTTGGTATCGATTTCGAGGAGACCTTTTCACCGACTGTAATGCATAAGTCTATTTGGATTTTTCTTGCCATAGCCACATATTATGACTATGAGATATAGCAAATGGATGTGAAAACCGCTTTCCTCAGTGGAGACATTGAAGAAGAAATTTATATGGAGCAACCATAAGGTTTTACATCCAAGGGGAGTGAGCAAAAGGTTTGAAACTCCGGAGATCCATTTATAGACTCAAACAAGCATCCCAAAGTTGGAACATACGTTTTGACAAAACAGTCAAATTGTTTGGCTTTGTCAAAAATGTGTATGAACCGTATGTTTATAAGAAGGCTAGTGGGAGTTGTGTATAGTTTATTGTACTTTATGTTGATGACATCCTTCTCATTGGGAATAAGGTATGAATGTTAGAGTGTATTAAAGCGTGGTTATCTACACAATTCTCCATGAAGGATTTGGGAGAAGCATCCTACATATTAGGAATATGTATCTATAGGGATAGATCTAAGAGGATGCTGGGGCTTTCCTAAAACCCGTATATTAACAAGATACTAAAGAGGTTTAGTATGGAAGAATCCAAGAAGGGATTTCTTCCTATAGGACATGGCATTCGTCTCTTCACGTCTATGGTCCCCAAGAAAGAGGAAGAAAAACGAAAGATGTCCCACATACCTTATGCCTCCAATATAGGTAGCATAATGTATACAGTTCAATATATAAGACCGGATGTGGCACACTCACTAAGTGTTACAAATAAGTTCCAATCCAGTCCCAGTCAGAGTCACTGGACAGTCGTGAAAGCAGTCCTTAAGTACTTGATAAGGACTATGGACTTGTTTTTAATATATGGCAATGGAGAATTGAAACTAGAGGGGTTTTGGATTCAAGTTTCCAATCTAATGTAGATGACCTCAAATCCACTTATGAATTTATATTTTGCCTCAATAGCGGCATGGTGAGTTGGAAAAGTTCCAAACAAGACACCATGGCCGATTCCACCACTGAAGCAGAATACATTGCGGCTTCGAAAGCTGCAAAGGAAAGTGTTTGGATAAAGAACTTCATTTAAGAGTTGAATGTAGTGCCTAGCATTGCTAAGCCAGTGGTTGTCTATTAGATAACACCGGGGCAGTGGCGCAAGCCAAAAAGCCAAGATCTCATCAGAAATCCAAGCAAATTTTGAGGTGATATCATTTGATCCAGAAGATCATTGACAGAGGTGACATTCGAGTGGAGAAAGTTGCCTCGAAAGAGAATATAGCAGATCCACTGACTAAACCCCTAACACAAAAGGTCTTTGAAGAACATCTTAAGAAAATGGATCTCAAGGCCATGGGACATTGGCTTTAGAGCAAGTGGAAGATAATTGGAATAGTGCCTAGCAAGCCAATTAGATTGGCTTTGTAAAAGCTATTTCCTTGTAAAACAATCTTAATTGAATGATATTCTTTATATGGTCATCTTCATTTTATGCTCTTTATTACTTCACTCGTATTTGCATAAAGCCCTTAGATCATATATGACTATGGGACTTGGTTTGATAACCATGGAATAAGTCTCACACGGTCGTGATTTTAAATCTTTCAAGTCATGGGATCTTATGAGATAGGGCATTTAAGATCTGGATAGACTTGTACTAACGATGCATAAATCCAAGAGTTTGATATTGTTTCGTTCCATGATCAATTGTATGAGATACGGGTGCATATTAGTAGGTGCTTGTTAGAAAATAAGGCACTGAAGACCCAGCAGATATTCCACTAGATAGCCGTAGTGGCAAGTCAGTAGTAGTTAATTCTCCCACTTACGCTAGTGTATATTATTAGTCCTCTAACCTGAGGATCCATGGTAACCTTGTATTTGGTCCTCATGCTTTGACTCTTCCTTAACCACTTAGCCGGTCTTTTAGGTTGAGATTGGGTATGAGCTATTTGGTATGGAGGTTTGTGAGATCGTAGATGAATCTGACTCCTTGCTTTTGTGAAGGGCGAGTGTATCTCCTATGTGTTCTATAATGATCGATTCCAAGAAATCCTTGCGCAGGGTGGTGTGATAATTTGGAAAAGGAGTTTTCCAAAGGTGAGTCACACAAGGGAATTGAATATTAAGAATAGAGACATAGTATCGACGCTATTAGGGAGCCAACAAATATCTTGCCTTATGCCTTTTTTAGGAGATAGGAGACAGAAGGACCGTATTTGCATGGTACGATAGATCTATAATGGTTCTCCAAAATATTCATTTTGGCCAATTAGTTGGGCTCCATGGGCTTGAGGTTGGACATCGACCATGGAGATTGGTTACTCTTCAATTAATGAGATTAACTAAATTGAGTTGATTAGTTTAAAAGGAGTTTTAAACTAAAATGAATATAAGATATTCAAAAGTCACAAAGAGTTGCGAGCCTATGTCCAATGAATAGTAAAATCTATTGGGTGACACACAAAACCAATTAGCTTCCTAGGATTGGCAGAGCAATTTTCTAAATATTAGAAATATTCACCCTTTGGTGATCGATTTTCAAGGAACTAATTTAACAGTCAATTTTGGTTTGATTAATTTAAGAGTTAAATTAATCAACTAATTTAAAGAGTTAAATTGGACCAATAATTAAAGAGTTAATTATTTGGTACCATATAAACCATCAATTGGTCAAGTTGACTTAAAGATCTAAATTGACTAGTTTAAGCTTAAGAGTTAGGCTTGTTTGATTTATGAGTTAAATCAAAGGATAATTATTTAAATTAAAGTGTTTAATTTAATTAATGGGAAGAATATTTTTTGGAGGGAAAATTTAAATGAAGTGTTCATTTAAATTAGCATCTTAATTAATTTGGAATTAGATTCCAAATGTAATTGAAATGCACATGAAATTCAATTTTGACTTGAATTTGAATTTGCCAACTTGGCATGCCACTTGGGCGGTCACCTTGAGAAAGGTGTGATGCCAACTAGCATCACACCTTCCACCCTCTATATATAGATATAGAGGGTGAGCAAATTCAAAAATATACATTGCTGAAAAGTGTGAAGATAAGATTCTTTGCATTCTCTCCAAAAACTCTCGCTCCATGCATTGCATCATGTGTTGAGTTTTGCATTCCATCTTCTTCCCAACTTGAAAATCGGCCTCCTCTACCTCATTTTTTCCTCTCTAAATCCAGATTCTAGTAAGGGGAAATTGGAAGAATGATTGGGGTGTGGATCATATCAATGGAAGCAAGGCTATTGACTTGTTGGTTTTTAGAGATCCACTGCAGTAGCTCCAGATTGGAGATTTTTTCTGGAGTGACCCAAAAGGATTTTTTGCTCCAATTTTTCATAGTAGCTTCATCAGTGTGTGTAGGTGTTCCATATTTAATTTGGTGATTTTTGGAGCAGTATAACAAGGGAAAAGGTTGTCGCCTTCCGCTGTGCCAATTCCAGACAGTTTCTAGATCTAAGAGAGAGAGTTGATTTTCTCCTTATTTTGAGCTACAAGAGGTAATTCTTCTTCCTAATCCAGATCTATAGCATGAGTATATCCTTGGTCGCTTGAAGAGCTTAGTTATTTAAAGCTTATGAAGTTTTGATTTATGGATCCCTAATGTTACTCGTGCTTACACATCTTGAACTTCATCAAGTTCAATGATAATGTCTTTTCTATCCAATAGAAACTCTTTTTCCAAAAAGGTGGTGCTCCTCGAAACAATCACTTTTGGTTCCAAGGATCATAAAAATAATAACCCAAAGACTCTTTTTGATATCCCACAAACTTGCACAAAGTGGATCTCGCATCCAACTTGTCTCCTACTAGTCTCTTGACGTATGCGGGAGACCCCCAAACTCTTAGATAAGAATAAGATGGTGCTTTGTCATACCACATCTCATTTAGTGTCTTTGGCACTGACTTTGAAGATTATATTAAGTATCTTTGGCGTTGTTGTTAAGGTGAATCCCCAAAAGGAGATAGGTACAACAGTAAAGCTCATGATGGAATGTACTATGTCTATCAAGGTACGGTTTCTTTTTTCAACTACCCCATTATGTTGTGGTGTGCGGGGTGGAGTCCATTGTGAGAGAATCCCACTCTCTTTTAGATAATCCAAGAAATTGGTACTTAAGTATTCCCCTCGATCTGATTGAGGAGCTTTAATACTAAGTCCTTGTTGCTTTTCTACTTCATTCCTATACTCCTCGAACTTTTCAAAAGCTTCGGACTTGTACTTCATAAGATACACACGTCCGAACCGAGTGCAATCATCAGTGTAATAAAGTAAGAATAGCCTTCTCATGTACTAACTCTTAGTAGCCCACAAACGTTCATATGGATCAAATCTAAAGGACTTGTGGTTCTCTCTATTTGTCTTACAAAAGGAATCTTTGTCATTTTTCCTTTTAAATAGGATTCACAAATAGGAAGATCCTCTATGCCACTAACATTTAATGCTTCGATGGCGTCTATCTTGTTCATCCTATTTTTTGAAATATATTCAAGTCTAGCATGCCACAAAGTGGCACTTTCTTAGCTATTTATTTTTCTTTTGTTGATTTAGATATGCATAAGTGATGGTTGTGAGTCTAATATGTATGATCTATTATTTAAAGTATCACATACAATTAAAGAACCAATTCTTTATTGCTTTCAATTTTCCATCGCCAATAGATTCATATCCTTGATTGTCTAGGATATGAATTGAAATAATGTTCTTAACAAGATTAGGTACCTAAAAGCAAGGATCTAATGCAATGTAAGAATTTCCCAAGTCTAGCTTGACTATGCCTTCAATTTTGGCTGTAACCTTTGCGCCATTTCTAAGGCGGAGGATTATATCCCCATCATTAAGCATCATTCGTCTTTCCATCCCTATAAAAAATTACAAATGTGAGAACAACATGAGGTATCAAATACCTATGAAAAAGAATTTGTGGTTAAGTGCACTTCAATAAACAACATACCCTTCCCAAGGGTTGCAAGGTATTCCTTACAATTGCTCTTCCAATGCCTAGTATCGCCATAGTAGAAACATGTGGCATCTTTCTTGTCCTCTTTATTTTTCTTCTTAACTCATCCGAAGGGCTTTAATGGTTGCTTGCCTTTCAAATAAGAACTCTTCTTCTTCTACCTCCCTTCTTCTTGACCCTAGGGCCTTTAGACTTGGAGGAGGATGCAAGCATCAAAGGCTTGTCCTTTTTCATAGTTGACTCGGTGGTCACCAATATATCAACCAATTCATTATTTATAACCTCTGGTTTTGGCATGTTGAAGTTCATAACGAATTGGTCAAATGAGTTTGGTAATGATTAGATGATCAACTCTACATAAAGGTCATTGTCCATTACCACATCTAATTGATCTAGCTTCTTAATGAGATTGATCATCTTAAGGCCATGGTCATAGACTTGCCCCTTCAATCATTCTAGTCCTAAAGAGCTCTCTAGACAACAAGTAGCGCTCATGTCTAAATTGCACCTTGTATAACTCTTGTAAGTGCAAGTGAATCTCAAAAGCAGTCTCCATGTTTTCATGAGATTTTTGAAGCTCATTGGACATTGATGCTATCATGAGGTAACGGGTTTGAAGATCATCTTCTACCCATTTACTGAATACTTCACATGTCTCATCATCGGCATCATCACCAACGGTGTCCAACAGACTTTGAATAAAGATATACGTTCTCTTTTCATAGTCAAGAATAATTTTGAGATTTCTTAATCAATCGTGGAGGTTAGGCCCGATGAGTATATTGGTTTCCAAGATAAAACTTAGTGGATTCTTTCCCATTGATTGAGATTTCAAAAATCTACAAAAGCAAGAAAGAAAATATAAGCATGTGATTGGATTTGATATTAGAAAACATGTTTATAGACTTTCAAGCATGTTTTTCTCCACAATTTTATTAAATTCCTCACCCTCTAAGGAATTTGGGAAATCGCATTTCCTAATAAAAATCAAGGTCCAAAAGGCATCATTTGTAGACCTACAACTCGTGAAACATCCAAAAACAATCCTAAGGTAAGCAACTATTGTTAATTGCATCTCTATGCAACCATTGATATATTTTTGCCTCACTTTTTGTGTAGAGCTATGACTAATGCGACATCTACACTACTAGGTGTTAAGTCACACCTACCAATTAATCTTTAATTATAAACTCCACTATGACATTTCATAGCTCGTGAGACAATGCTATAGTGAATTTTAAATTAAAGTACATCATATGCCAAAGAAAGTGAACATAGCTTTCCTCTAATAAAGTGTCCCATGACTTGTATGCTAATACTAAATTAAGGTAGCATCTCATGTCACCTCCCATTGGTATAAGGCTTGAATTAATTAAAACTCCTTTTAATTTGTATCCAACTTGACTTAATATTTTGAAAACTTAGATTCTTCTAAGTTGAGGGTTTTTCTTGCTTTGAAAGATCTCATTAAGTTTATCTTCTCTTATTTAGGTTCTCTATATCCTAACTATACATCTCATACATCAATAGGATAAAGAAAAACATAAATAAGTAAATGCGCCTAGCATGTTTTTAGGGTGGGATGATCATGGGCCTAAACCAAGTAGTGCAGTAAGAGCTATATGTGTATTACTTAGTTGATTCTAAGTGGGCTGATTAAATCCTATCTGATATGGGATGGCCAAGCCGGCCCAGCCCAATAAAACCCGACTAGGATGGGAAGCCCAAGCCCAACTCATTCCAGACTGACCAGGGGGTTCAACCACTACTCGACCTCTTAACCCCTGCTTGTTCAATTGAGTATTAACATCCCGGTTTCAATCGATGATCCCTTTTAGGTGGCCCCAATCCTTTGACCTAGAATGATGTAGCCTTGACTAGAGGGGTCGAGCGAAAGAGAGAACCCATTGGCTGCATTAAATGCCTCCCTAGGCGCCATGCTACTGCATTAATAGTGCACGCCACATACAGTACCACTTTTTGCAGCTGTGTCAGGCTTGGGGGCACTTCCAGTCTACCGCTTTATATTAGGTGGCTGGAAGCAGCACCACCTGGAATAGTACACAAGTTGGATAAGACATGAAAAGTTCTTAAACAAAGACAATGGCCCTTTTTACACAATAGGGGCATCAAGGACATATCAACCACCTTGGAGAGGCTATAAATACCTTATCATAACCCTTCAACAAGGTATGCCATTTCTTACTTAGTGCCCCCACTCCATTACTTATATCTCTAGTCGACCCTCACTGGCTTGAGCGTCGGAGTGCCTTAGCTGAGGGCACATCTACTAGCCTAACGTTTGCTATTGATTGCAGGACTTGACCCCGATTCACCTAAGTCACACCTCCTGATCACCCTAGGTCGATTCTAGTTAATTCCAGACTGAGGATACTAAATACACGATATTTATCCTCATCTTTTAGTGTTGTTTATGGTAAACACTAGGTGAACTGTTTTGGAGAGGGAGGAGAATAGGAGGTCGCCAATGCCTTCTCCTCGACCTCAACCAAAGCTAAATTTTCCAGGATCTAATGCCCAATCAGAATAGGTGGTCACCCTGACCATGCCACAGTTGATGTAACTTATAAACGAGCAAATATCTACCCAATTCTCAGCTACCTTGAATCGGCACATAGCCCCACTAGGGCTGGTGCCTAGTACAGTGCCCAAGCCCACCCAGAGCGAAGAAAGGCCCACCAGAGAAGATAGGGGCCGATTGAAAGTTCGACGACTACCCACTTGATGGGATGATAGTCCTAGGAGGTTCCCAAGGGAAAAAATTTGATAGCACCCCCATGAAGAAGTTACAAATTTCGTCGACCATGATGCTCGACCTATTCGAGCCCATCAGCGCGATAGGGTCGAGCGTGGGGGGTAACAGACTAATAGGAATCTCACCCAGGCTGACTGAGAAGAATAGAAAAAGGTCTCCCACCAAGTTCAACAGCTCAACATGCGACTCGAGGAAATCTCAAGAAGAAATACTGAGCAGAACCATGAGGGAGTCCAGAGGTCTCAACAGGAAAGGGAGTCACCATTCATTCAAGACATTATCGATAAGTACATCGCTGTTGATGCTTAGGTCCCCACAGGGCTACCTAGGTATGATGGCTCGTTAAATCCAAACAAACATTTGCTGCAATTCGAACACAAGATGTAGTTGTATGGGCACAATGAATACATTTACGCAAAGATGCTTGTAATCACTTTCCAGGGCATTGCACTTGACTGGTTTGTCAAGCTAGAGCGTGCTTCTATTTACTCATACGACCAGCTATGCGGTAAGTTTCTACACTAGTTTACCAGCTAAAAGAGGGCAAAGTTCCCCCACACTCACTTGCATACGGGTAAACAGAATAAGGGAGAGTTGCTTCGATATTTCTTCACCAGGTTCAATACTAAGGTTCTAAAGATTGATAGTTCATGGATTGAATTTTTGATTGATGTGCTTTTCTTGGGCCAGCGACACAAAGAATGCGCTAATGCTTTCTTGCGCGAACGGCCCAAATCGATGGAAAAACTGTTCAACCTCGCAAAGAGGTATATGACTCAGAAGAATATGAACATGCTAAATAATGGCCATCCTGAGGTCGAGAAGAAGAAAGCTAAGGAGAACAATGACAGCCAAAATAGAGAAGGACGTCAATCCCCCATCAAGTGTTTCCATGATTACACTTCGCTCAATGTCTCGAGAAAAGAAGTGTTATTTGCCATTCAACATGACAACTTTATGAAGAAGCCAAAAAAGCCGACTGAAACTGAAGCAATGAAGAAATTTAAGAAATATTATCACTTTCACAAATAGAAGGGCCATGACACTGAAAACTGCTTCAACCTCCATGATGAGATTGTGAGGTTAATCCATCAGGACCACCTGAAAAAGTTTATTGATGAAAGTGCACAACAATTTCAAGGCAAAACTGACTAGACTCCCTGTAGAGAAAGGTCGATTAGCTCGATGAGGAAAGACAAAGGAAAGAAACCCACCCATAATCCCCACTATCCCTTAGAGGGGTTATTGAAACCATTATAAAAGGTCCAACCAAGGGGGATTCCAAGTCAACCAAGAGGAAGCATTAGCAAAGGCTAGAATCGATTAAAACCTCTTTGGTTGAAAATATTTTTCAACTTTCCACTAGTGTGGAACCAATTTCTTTTTCGGACACAGACCTGTTGCACATAAAAAGTCAGGAGAAAGACAACAAACTGGATTGCCCCTTGGTTGTATCTGTAGAAATTGCCAATTTTAACATTAGAAAGATCCTGGTCGATAATAGCAATTTAGCGAACATTATATTCCTGTCAACCTTGGAAAGAATGAAGTTGGGAAAGTTGAAGTTTGAATTAGTCAGAACACCACTGGTCGGATTCAGAGGAATGAAGATCATACCGAAAGGATCCATCAACCTCTCTACATCATTTGGGGAAGCTCCCCAGAGAAGAACCCTCATGATAAATTACCTAGTCATGGACACCACTTTTGCAAACAATGCTATAATCGAGCAACTCGCTCTGAATGATTTTCATGCTGCTATCCCAACCTATCACATGAAGGTCAAGTTTCCAACCATCACGGGTACAGGAGAGCTCTTGTGCAACATCAAGGAAGCATAACCCTGTTACACAATCTCGATCGAGGCCACCAAGCAAAAAAGTCACCCAAAGCCGTATTCATCGGGGGATACCCCAGTAGCATATCCCAAGGAAGGTCAGTCAAGCAAGAAGAAAAAGCTCAAAGAAACTAGAGTGGAGCCCATTGGGTAGTTCAAGATAATTGTGTTGGAACCAGAGAACCCGAACAAGACCACCAGAATTGGCATTGACTTGGGGGATAACATGGAGTGCCTCACGGTCGATTTTCTCAAGAAAAACATTAATATTTTTGCTTGGAAGGCCTCCAAACTCCAAGGAATTGACCCCAGCGTCATAGTCCACTGCCTGAATATGGACCTCTCATATAAACCAGTAAAGCAAAAGACCAGGACCTTCAATGTGGAGTAATGCTAGATCATAGAGAAGGAGGTCAACAGCTCTTAGAGGTAGGATACATTGTAGAAATTCAGTATCCGACTTGGTTTTGTAATGTCGTCCTTGCCCCTAAAAATAAGGGCAAATGGCGCATGTGTAACGATTTCACTTATTTGAATAAAGCTTGCCCTAAAGATCCTTACCCCCTACCTCGTATAGACTTATTAGTTTATTCTACTGGTGGTTGTGAATTATTAAGTATGATGGATGTATTCCAAGGATATTACCAAAATTTTATAGCCCCCCAAAGACAGTGATAAAACATCTTTTGTCGTCCCTAATGGGGTATACTATTTTCTAGTCATGCCTTTTGGGCTAAAAAATACAAGTGCGACGTATTAGAGGCTAGTGAACTTCATGTTCGAGAATAAGATTGGAAAATCCATTGAGGTCTATGTCAACGACATAATCGTCAAAACTAAAAAGAACATAATCATCTGGTCGATCTCAACCACATATTTTCAATACTCAAAGCATTTGGCATGAAGCTCGATCCCAAGAAGTGTACCTTCAGAGTGCGAAGAGGTAAATTCTTGGGTTACAGTCAGTGAACGGGGGATCGAGGCAAACCTGCAGAAAATTCAAGGGGTTTTAGATATTAAGGCCCCCAAATAGTTAGAGACGTGCAGCAACCAGGAGGTCGGGTTTCTAATTGATGGAATAATGCGATCGGGCCCTAATTGACCTCAAACATTATCTCTCCTCCATGCCCATATTGGCCAAACCTGAGCTAGAAAAAGTATTGCAACTATATTTAGCAATCTCATCGAATTCTATAAGCTCTATCTTGGTGTCGATTAGAGATGGTTCCCATCGGCTCGTCTACTACAGCAATAAAGCATTACAAGGCCCCGAGCATAACTATATTGAGATTGAAAAATTCGCCCCTGCCCTAGTCATAGCAGCTCGCAAGTTGAGGCCCTACTTTCAATCTCACTCCATCGTCGTCCTAACGAACCCACCTTTAAAGTAAGTACTATGAAAACCTAATACATTGAGGCAATTGACCAAATAGGTAATTGAGTTGGGTGAATTCGACATCACATTCCAACCCCAGATTGCTATAAAAGCACAAGTATTAGCTAACTTTGTTGCCGAGAGACTCGACCTATCTTACAAGAATGAACACAACTCCCTTGCATGGACACTACACATTGACGGGACAATGACCTCCTCTGAAGGAAGGATTGGTATCTTACTGTCCTTGCCACTCGCAGAGAAATATGATTTTGCAATCAAGCTCAACTACCCAGTAACTAACAACGAAGCGGAGTATGAGGCTCTCCTTGCTGGCATGAGGATGGCAGTAGACTGCGGGGTCGAGCAGCAGGTAGTCATCATCGACTCCTAACTAGTCGAGGAACAAGTCGAAGGAAACTTTGAGGCTAAAGAATCTGCGATGAGCAGATACTTGGTTGAGGTCAAGAGACTCCAGCGGCTATTCAAAAGTATTTCCCTTAGTCAAGTCCCTTGATCAGAGAACGAACGTGCTAACGCACTATTGAAGTTCGCAAGCCCAGCAAAAAGGATGAGAGATAAAATAATAACTTTCCTGGTCGCAATGAAGCCCACAGTAGGTGACCCAAATAAGCATTTAGTAAGGCAGATTAAAGAAACTCTTCCCTTCTAGCATGATTCTATAAATATGGATTTGAGAAAGGAACGACCCTTGAAGACAAAGGAGAAGCACATAGACTTAGAGGTCAAGCTGCTAAATTTACACTCAACGAGCATGGGCAGCTCTACTGGAGGTCGATCTCCAAACACCCACTGAAATGCCTAGCTCTATCCTAGGCAAGCAACGTATTGCATGATGTTTATGCAGGTATTTGCAGGCAATCACTCTGAAGGGCGGTCACTAGCGCATAAAATCATCAAGTACGAATACTTCTGGCAGACGCTACTTAAAGAAGCCATCGACTTTGCCAGAAAATGTCAATCCTACCAGCTTCACTTGAGCATCCCGTATTAACCTGTCTCGTCAATGGTTAATGTACAGATCATGTGGCCGTTCGACCAGTAGGGAATTGATATAGTTAGATCTTTTCTAAAGACGACAGTTTAAAGGAAATTTATGATCATTGCCGTCGAGTACTTTACGAAATGGGTTAAAGCGGAGGCTGTACCCAAAATAACCAACGTGGCTGTCAAAAGTTTCATATAGAAGAATATTATTTGCCAATTTGGTCTACCTAAAGTCCTGTTATTAGACAATGGTACACAATTTCAGCACAGAAATATGAGAGCTTGGTGTGAAAACCTGGGAATTCGCCAACACTTCACTTCAGTAGGAAATCCCCAAGCTAACGGTCAGACGGAGGTCACGAACAAGACCGTGCTTGACCATCCAAAGGCACAACTGGAAAGAACCAGTGCAAGTTGGGCAGACGACCTCCCAGGTGTCCTATGGGCATACGAAACAAATCCTCGAACAGCCACAAGTCACATCCTTTATAGCCTAGTTTATAGATCAGAGACAGTCATCCCAATAGATCTAATCCAACACATAGCTCAAGTGATCCATTTCAACCTAATCAGAAACACTTTAGAATGGAAACTCGATCTGGAGACCATTGACGAGCTGCGACAGCAAGCTTACACTACAATACAGAGACATAGGTCAATGATGGTGGAACACTACAACAAAGGAGTTCAACCTAGAACTTTCAAAGTAGCCGACCTCATCCTCAAGAAAGCTAAAGTATCAAAGAATGTAGGAAAACTTGACCTCAAGTGGGAGGGCCCATATTCGGTGGTCAAGGTAGCAAAGAAGAATATATATCGACTGGTGGACATGCTTGGGAATGAGCTCCCTCGACCCTAGAACGTGATAAACTTGAAGAAATTCTATGTGTAATGATGCTCAAATCCCCCAATTGTACCACAACACCCCTCCAAAAGCTATAAAGCTACGCCCATTTGCACATCATTATGCTTATGTCGCATGACAAAGTCTTCTAGCTTAAATTAACAAACGACCCAATCATTTGGATTCGAACCAGTAGTCGACATCGATTTCAAATCGCATGATAAAGGCTTCTACCCCAAATTAACGAGCGACACAATCATTCAGAGTTGACCTAGTAGTCGACATTTCAAACCGCATAATAGAGGCTTCCAGCCTAAATTAATAGACCATCAAATCGTTCAGAGTCAACCTAATAGTCGACATCGATTTCAAACCATAAAATATAGGTTTCTAACCTAAATTAACAAACAACTTAATCATTCAGAGTTGACTAGAGATTGATTTCTATCCAAATATTCATTGGCCATACTAAATAAATGGGTTAATCACTCATTCTCGACCTAACTGTCAACTAACAACCTGATTCAATTGCGATATCAAAAACCTACTACTCATACATTAAAATTTTAATCACGTCTAGGCAACATCGGTTGACCATGCACTTGGTATAATTCAGACTATCACACAAGTCGAGGTCAATTACATCCCAACATGATACGAACGTCTCAGATCCGTTCTATTTCTCTTGCACTGATTGATCTATAGATCGACCACAAAGATATTTAATTCCTTTATTAAAGGGTTACATTGGCTTATGTTGTTATTCATTAATAATCGGCATTCGACCCCAACAAAAGCATCAAAAGAAAAGCAAAATAAATTGCAGAGTGATGCATAAAAGGCAAAGACTTAAATTATCCCTAATATGGGGTGGACCAATAAGCCTAGCCGAAAGGTTATCAACCCAAGAGTACATTACTAAACCTGTTTCCTCCTTAAGGCCTACCTGCGCGGTCAGCTTTCCACGATGATTCCACCTAAAGCAGGTTGACTGTATTTATAGTCCTTATTAGAGGCAGCGCCTACTTGTCCACCGCACCTCCGAAGTCAGCTCGTGGTCGATCTCTCATGTTGGCAAGGTCTCAAGTTGACCAAGTTAGTCGAGTGACTACTTAACCTTTACTCTATTGCATTTAATACCCTGACAGGTGGCTGGCCACCGTATTAATAGCATATGACACTCCAATACTGCCGTGCCAAGGAAAGAGCATGCCACTGGTGTACCTCTTTGTCCCTACAATTAGGAGATGAGGCCACCTAGAATAGTACCAATATGTGAGATGACTTAAAGGTCCCCATGCAAGGGACAGAGCTTCTCATGCATAGCAGGGGCATCACAGGTATATTAATCACTCGAAGAAGCTTATAAATACACCATGGCCAGCTTCTCACACGGTATGCCATTATTATCTCTTGAGCCCTCACTCTACTGCATGAATCTCATGTTCAATCAGAACACTTACTTGATCGTCGGAAGGCCATCGTCGAGGGCTCTTTCGGCAAGCCTGACGTTTCCTTGTGGTTGCAAGACTCGCCCTTTAACTCTCAACCGTAGGAAGGTCGATTAGATTCTGGTGAAGTAGACCAGATTCCTTCCAAATCAACCTAGAAAATATTCTAAATGCTCATCATTTGGCACCGTCTGTGGGAAGACTGAGCTTGCAACCGAAAAAAAAATGGTGAACACCAGGCGAGCTATCTCAAAGCGGGAAGAGAATCAGAGGTCCCCAACACCTCATCCTCCACCCCATGAAAAAATGAATGCCGCAGAACATGGCACGGTCGAACCCAATGCTCAACCCGATCAAATGGTCACTTTGACCATGCCGCAGTTGATGCAATTGATCAATGAACAGATATCAGCCCAAATTTCAGCATAGCTTTCTGCCGACCTAAATCATCACACCTTTCAACCTGGACCGGTGGCTAGTGCTACTCTGCAGCCTACTCAGTTGGAGGAAAGACCTGACAAGGAAGAAAGGGGTCGCGATGAGGTCAGCGACTCCCTCACCAACATGATGACAACCCGGGGCACCCCCACGAGAAGAGCCCCGACCTAACATCCGTGAGGAGGTAGCAAACTTCATTGACTATGGCGCTTAGCTTAATCGAGCACCACAACACAAGCGGGTTGAGTGCGTTAGGCCCCCATTAAGCAGAAATCTCAGCCAAGCCGAGAAGGAAAAATGAAAAAAAATTCCCATCAAGTTCAATAGTTGAATAGGCGATGGAGGAGCTATCGAGGAAGAACACTTATTGGAATCACTGCCAGGAAGGGGTTCCCTAATTTTGACAGGAGAAGGAATCGCCCTTCGTACAGGAAATTGTTGACGAGCGGTTAGCCATCGACGCCAAGGTCCTAACAAGCCTGCCTCGATACGAACAATTCATTGGACCCAAACAAACATCCCCTCCAATTCGTGCATATGACGCAGCTGCATGGCCATAGCGTGTATATCCATGCCAAGATGCTAGTAACCACTCTCCAAGGCCTGGTGTTGGATTGGTTTGTAAAGCTGGAACCGGCATCGATTTACTCCTATGATCAATTATGTGATAAAGTCTGCACCAATTTGCTATTCGGGAAAGGAAAAATCCCCTATACTCACCTACACACGATTAAACAAAGCAAAAGGAGGTGTCTTTGTGATTTCTTTACCAGATTCAA
Source organism: Jacaranda mimosifolia (assembly GCA_018894105.1). Lineage (NCBI taxonomy): Eukaryota > Viridiplantae > Streptophyta > Magnoliopsida > Lamiales > Bignoniaceae > Jacaranda > Jacaranda mimosifolia. Next base: position 461,410 of record CM032131.1, on the reverse strand, counting down.
CACGGAGGTCCTAAAAATCGACAGCCCATAAATTGAGTTTTTAATTGATGTGCTTTTCCTGGGACTCTGCCACAAGGAATGTAAAAATGCCTTAGTCAGGGAAAAGCCAAGGTTGATGGAGGAATTGCTCAACCTCGCTGAGAGGTATATGATGCAAGAGGCTATGAACAGGTTGAAATATGGCAACTTAGAGGTCGAAAAGATAAAAGAGTAGGAGAAATATGACCGCCAGCAAAAAGATGGTCGTCGATCTCCCATCAAACGTTTCCATAAATACACGTAGCTCAACCTTCCAAGGAAAGAAGTGATATTCACCATCGAGCATGACAACCTTTTGAAAAGACCCAGGAAACTAGCTGAAACTGAAGCGATGAAAAGGTCCAAGAAATACTGTCATTTTTATCGGTAAAAAGAGCCCGACATGGAGGACTGTTTCAACCTCCATGACGAGATCGAGAGGCTAATTAGGCAGGGCTATCTTAAGAAATTTGTGGATGAAAGTGTCAAGCAAGAACTAAGGCAACCGACTAGACTCTTCGAAAAGAATGGTCGGTTAGCCCGAGAAAAGAAGACAGAGGGAAAAAGGCCACCCATGATCCCCGCCCACCAATCAAGGGGGTCATCGACACCATAGCTGGAGGCCCCACTAGGAGGGACTCTAAGTCGGCTAGAAAACATAAGCAAAGAAGGCTGGAGTTGACTAACTCTTCAATGGTCAAAACAGTATTCCAATTGTCCACAAGTGCAAAACCAATTTTTTTTTTCAGAAGAAGACCTTGCGTACCTCAAAGGTCAAGGAGCAGATAGACAGCTAGACTACCCCCTAGTCGTCTCCATTGAGATAGCAAACTTCGAGGTCCAAAAATTTCTAATTGACAATGGCAGTTCGACAAACATTATTTTTCTGTCCACCTTATAGAGAATGAAATTGGGAAAATTGAAGTTCGAGCCCGTCAAGACTCCACTTGTCGGGTTTGGCGAAAAAAAAATTATGCCAGAAGGATCCATCAACCTTTCTACTTTATTCGGAGAATCCCCAAGAAGGAGAACCCTTATGATTAGCTACCTGGTTGTCGATGCACCCTTTACATACAATGTTATCGTTGGGCGACCATCTTTGAATGATTTTTAGGTAGCAATGTCAACCTATCACATGAAAGTTAAGTTCCCGACCTCTATGGGCACAAGGGAACTCCGATGTAACATCAAGGAGGCATGGCGATGCTATACCATTTTGATCAAGGCCATGAAGCAGAAAATCCGACCCAAACTGAACCTTTTAGGAGAAGCCCCAGTAGCAAAACCTGAAAGGGAATAGTGTGTCAAAAAGTGAAAACTCGAAGGTACCGGACTTGAATCCGTAGGTGAATTCAAGACCATTGAGCTCGAATCAAGAAACCCTGACAAGACTACCTGGATCGGCAGCGATATGGGCAATCGCATGGAATGCCTTATGGTGGACTTTTTTCATAAGAACATCGATGGATTCGCATTGAAGGCCTCCGACCTGCAATGAATTGACCCTAGTGTCATTGTTCACAAACTCAATGTGGACCTCTCATACAAACTTGTGAAGCAGAAGGCCTGGACAGTTAATGCTAAAAGAAGCCAAATCATCAAAGACGAAGTCAACAAACTGTTGGAAGCATAATACATTATGGAAATTCAATACCCACTTGGCTTTGTAATGTAGTCTTGGTCCCCAAAAATGAGGGAAAATGGCGTATGTGTAATGATTTCATTGATTTAAATAAAGCTTGCCCTAAAGATCCTTACCCCCTGCCTCACATAGACTTATTGGTCGATTATACTGCTGGTTTTGAACTATTAAGTATGATAGACGCCTTCTGAGGGTATTACCAAATATTCATGGCATCGAGGACAGAGACAAGACGTCTTTTGTCATACCCAATGGGATTTACTATTTCCTAGTAATGCCTTTTGGGCTTAAAAACGTAGGAGCAACCTATCAAAGACTAGTGAACTTCATGTTCAAAAATGAAATTGGCCAATCAATGGAAGTATATGTCGATGACATGATTGTTAAAACACAAAAAGTAGAAAAACATCTGGTCGATCTCAACCACACCTTCTCCATACTTTGCATATTCGACATGAAACTTAACCCAAACAAGTGTACTTTTGGAGTTCGAGGAGGTAAATTCTTAGGGCACATGGTTAGCCAAAGAGGCATCGAGACAAACCTTCAAAAAATTCAAGCAATCTTGGACATCGAACCCCCTCGAACGGTCAGGGATGTACCGCGGCTAGTTGGACAAATCATTGCCCTGGGGAGGTTTATTACGTGGTTAGCCGATAAAAGCTTGCCATTCTTCAAAATTCTCACAAACACTAAAAAGTTAGGATTCTAATGGTCGGGGTAGTACGACTAGGCCCATGTTGAGTTAAAGCAATACCTATCATCATCGCCTATGTTGGCCAAACCTAACTTTGGCGAAACCCTATACATGTACTTGGCAGTGTCATCGGCATCAATCAGCTTGGTTTTGGTCTTGACGAAGGGCGAAACATATCGACCTGTCTACTATTGTAGCAAGTAATTGCAGGGCCCAGAGCACAACTGCCTGGATATCGAGAAATTCACACTTGCCCTGGTTACATTGGCTAGAAAGTTGAGACCTTATTTCTAGTCATATTCCATCATAATATTGACCAGCCATCCACTAAAGTAGGTACTATCTAAACCAGACTCATCCAGACGACTCACCAAATAGGCTATCGAACTTGGCGAGTTTGACATCAATTTTCAGCCCCGAACAACCATAAAGGCACAGTTGTTAGTGGACTTCGTCACATAAACATTCAACCTTCCAGAGCATCCCGACCATAGCTCACTCATTTGGACACTACACATCAATAGCTCGGCAACTGCTACGAGAGGGGAAGTAGGAGTCTCACTCCGCTCTCTGCTTGCAGAGGAATATGATTTTACTATTAGGCTCGATTACCCTATAATAAACAACGAAGCAGAATACGAGACCTTCCTCACGGGTATGAGGATAGCAGTGGACCTGGGAGTGGAGCAGCTTGTGGTAATGATCGACTCTCAGTTAGTCGCCGAATAAGTCGAAGGCAATTTTGATGCAAAAGAATCTACAATAACTAAGTACTGGGCTAAGGTGAAGAGATTACGCCAGCAATTCATGAAGTTCACTTTGAACCAAGTTTCTCAATTAGAAAATGAAATAGCAGACGCCCTATCTAAATTCGCTAGCTTAGCTAAAGAAACTAGAGATAGAACAATTAAGTTCCTAGTCGCGCACAAGCCGTCCATAAGTCATTCGACCAAGACTTGGTGGGAGTGTCAAAAAAGCAAATCCCTCTTGGCAAGACATAATTAAACTTTACCTCAAACAAGGAATAGTGCAAGAGGGCAAGGGCGAAGCGAGTCGAATCAGAAGCCTAGCAGCCAAATTCGCCCTAGACGAGCATGGGTTGCCATATAGGAGGTCAATCTCAGGCCCATCATTGAGATGCTTAGATCCTAACCAGACCCAATGTTGAAATAGTTCCCAGCAAGCCAATTAGAATAGCCCTGTAAAAGCTATTTCCTTGTAAAACAATCTTGATTGAATGATATGCTTTATATGGCCACTTTCATCTTATGCTTCATATTACTTCACTTGTATTTGGATAAAGCCTTTAGATCACACATGACTATGGGACTTGGTTTGATGACCATAGAATAAGTCTTACACGGTCGTGATCTTAAATCTTCCAAGTTATAGGATCTTAAGAGACAGGGCATCTAAGATCAGGATAGACTTGCACTTACGATTCGTAAATCCAAGAGGATATTGCTCCATTCCATGAGCAACTGTATGAGATACAGGTGCATATTAATAGGTGCTTGTTAGATAACAAGGTACTAAAGACCCTCCGGAGAATCCACTAGATAGCCGTACTGGCGAGTCAGTAGTGATCAATCCTCCCATTTACGCTAGTGTATATTATTAGTCCTCTGACATGAGGATCCATAGTAACCTTGTGTTCGGTCCTTATGCTTTGACTTTTCATTGACCACTTAGTTGGTCTTTTGGGTTGAGGTTGGGTATGAGCTACTTGGCATGGAGGTTTGTGTGATCTAAGATGGAATCCGACTCCTCGCTTTTGTGAAGGGCGAGTGCGTCTCCTATGTGTTCTATAATGATCGATTCCAAGAAATTCTTGCGCAAGGTGGTGTGACAATTTGGAAAAGGAATTTTTCAAAGGGGAGGTCACACAAGGGAATCGAACATTGAGAATAGAGACATAGTATCGAGGCTATTAGGAAGCCGACAAATATTTTGCCCTAGGCCCCTTTCGGGAGATAGGAGATGGAAGGACCGTATTTGCATGGTATACGTAGAGCTATGATGGTTCTCTAGAATATTCATTTTGGCCAACTAGTTGGGCTCCATGGGCTTGAGATTTGACATCAACCATAGAGATTGGGTATTCTTCAACTAATGAGATTAATTGAAATTAAGTCGATTAGTTTAAAAGGAGTTTTAAACTAAAATGAATATAAGATATTCAAATGTCACAAAGAGTTATGAGCCCATGTCCAATGAATGGTAGAACCTATTGGGTCATACACAAAAGCCAAATAGCTTCCAAAATTGGTAGAACAATTTTCCAAGTGTTGGAAAAATCACCCTTGGGTGACCCATTTTCAAGGGTCCAATCCAACGATCAATTTTGGTTTGATTAGTTTAAGTGTTAAATTAATCAACTAATTTAAGAGTTAAATTAGACCAATAATTGAGGAGTTAATTATTTGGTACTATGTTGACCATGAATTAGACAAGTTGACTTAAAGAGTTATGTTGACTAATTTAAGCTTAAGAGCTAAGCTAGTTTGATTTAAGAGTTAAATCAAAGGTTGATTAATTAAATTAAAGTGTTTAATTTAATTAATGGGAAGAATACTTTTTGAAAGAAAAATTTAAATGAAGTGTTCATTTAAATTAGCATCTTAATTAATTTGGAATTAGATTCCAAATGAAATTGAAATGCACATGAAATTCAAGTAAGACTTGAATTTGAATTTTGCCAACTTGGCATGCCACTTAGGCGGTCACCTTGAGAAAGGTGTGATGCCAACTTGCATCACACCTTTCACTCTCTACATATAGATATAGAGAGCATGAAAAATTTAAAACTCACATTGTTGAAAGTGTGAGAATTAGATTCTTGCATTCCCCTCCAAGATCTCTGTCTTTATGCATTGCATCATGAGTTGAAGCTTTGCATTTCTTCTTCTTCCCAACCTGAAAATCGGCCTCTTCTACCTCATTTTCTCCTCTCTAACTCCAGATTCTAGTGAGGAGAAATTAGAAGATTGTTTTGTTTGTGGATCGTATCAATAGAGGTAAAGCGATTGACTTGCTCGGTTTTGGAGATCCATCTGCAAAAGCTTCCGGTTGGCGAATTTTTCTGGACCGATCTAGAAAGCTTTTTGGCTCCAATTTTTCATAGTAGCTTCCTTCCAAATTTAATTTCATGAATTTTGGAGTAGCTTAGCTTGGGCAAATGTTGTCATCTTTCTGTTGTGCCAGTTCGAGACAGTTTCTGGACTAGTAAGAGATAATTGATCTTCTCCTTGATTTTGAGCTACAAGAGGTAATTCTTCATCCTAATCCAGATCTACAGCATGACTAGATCCTTGGGAGCTTGAGTAGCTTAGTTATTTTCAAGCTTATGAAGTTTTGATTTATAGATCTTAATGCTACTCTAGCCTTCACTCGAGATGTTCTCAGGAGATTATTCGATACGGATACTTCTGGCCCACATTGCTCAAGGATGCTGTCGATTTCACCAGACGGTGCCCATCCTGCCAAGTTCATTCGAACATATCTCATCAACCCGCGGTAGCAATGGTAAATATCCAGATCATTTGGCCATTGGACCAATGGAGAATCGACATCGTCTGTTCTTTCCCAAAAATGACAGGCCAAAGGAATTTCATCATCATGGCAGTTGAATACTTCACCAAGTGCGTCAAAGTGGAAGCAGTCCCTAAGATAACCGACGCCGCCATCAAAAGCTTTATATGGAAAAATATAATTTGTCATTTTGGTCTCCCTAAAGTCCTTATATCGGACAACAGGAGCCAATTCCAAAGCAGGTGCACAAGGAATTGGTGCGAAAACCTGAGAATTCGCCAACATTTTCTCAGTAGGAAATCCCCAAGCTTATGGGCAAACCGAAGTAACAAACTGAAAGTGCTCGACCACCTTAAGGCAAGGATAACAAGAACTAGAGCAACCTGGGCAGATGACCTACCAGGTGTATTGTGGGTGTACATGACAACCCCATAAACAGCAATAGGACACAACCCTTATAGTCTGGTATACGGATCAAAAGTAGTAATCCCAATCGAACTAATATAGCACACAACTCGGGTGATACACTTTAACTCGATCACAAACTCTTTAGAAATGGAACTCAACCTCGAAAAACCATCGATGAGTTGTGCCAACAGGTTTACTCCACAATGCAAAGATATCAGTCGAAAATGGCCAATTACTACAACCAAAGGGCTCAATCGAGGAACTTCAAAGTTGGCGACCTTGTCCTCAAAAAAGTCGAGGTCTCCAGGAATGTTGGCAAGCTCGACCCAAAATGGGAAGGACCATATTTAGTTACTAAAGTGGCAAAGAATAACGCTTACCGACTAGCTGACATAAGCAGCAACGAGCTCCCGCGCCCTTGGAACGCTGTTAACTTAAGGAAATTTTATGTATGAGACTCGTTCTATAGTTTTGTGTTAATAAAGTTCCCAAATATTTTACCAACAACACATTCATATGATATAACTAACGGGACAATGACATCAAGCCACATCATAAAGTCTCCCCAACCCCAATCGTCATTCAGTTTGATCGTTTGTAATCGACCCCGTAGTCGACCACCTAGTGGCTTCAAGCCGCCAATCATAAGCTTCCCAGCCTAAGTCCTTAAATAGGTAGACCATCTAAGGTCGACCACATAGCAGCTTCTAACTGCAAATAAGGGTTTTCTAGCCCCAATCAAACGGCATGACTGTTTACGGTCGACCCCACAGTCGACCATCTAATAGGCTCCAAGCCTTTGCCACCGAAGCGGCTTCAAGCCACAAGATTATAAATTATGCAGCTCATCAAGCGAACCTGCCTGATATGGCTGATCAACTGTAAGTAAACCACACTTATGACATTAACAGCAAGTGAAGACTTGGTATATTTAAAATCTTGCAAGTTTTTAAGTCGATCACGTAGAATATCAATTCGTGCAAATTTTTGAAGTTGTGCAAATTTAAATCGACCATATAGAATTATTAACACTGAGCCACGAAAATTGTTAAGCATGATGTAATACGGTGATCTTTGATCAATCAAAAATGATGGGAATTAAATCCAAATATACGCTGATGGGCTAAACAAAAGATCCCATTAACATTCAACAATTCCAATTACAAAAGGTACTTCCAAATTACCTAAAAAAAAAAGAGGGGGTGGTAAAAAGAAGGATGTAGGCATCATTGAGGGGCGACCACTCGACCTTAGACTTAGTTGGACCCCTCCCCTTCATCTCGAGGGGCCTCTTCTTCGTCTTGCCCCAGAGGTTGTGATGGGCCCGCTTCATCTACCAGAAAAGGGTATTCGTTAGGCGAAAAGTACTGGGCTGCGTTCACCTTGCCACCCTTCATGTCAAACATAAAATTATTGGCATAGTCAAACTCTATAGTCACCGCCTTGATGTGGGCCTGGTGCTCAGGAATAGCGGAATGAGGAGCTGGTACAGGACCAGAGGCAGATGCAGCTCCAACAGCGGCTTCATCGATAGAGGCCCCCTCTTTGGGGTATATTTGGAGTTACTCGTCGAGTGTGTAGTTCAAACGCTCCTTATCCTCAGCGCTGATATAGTATCCCAAAAACTCCAACTGCTGAATGGCCATATCGAATGCTCTTTAGCGTCATCGAGGGAAAATACGATGCTAGCATCTATAAAAGCCGACGTCAGCATGAATTGTTGCATTACTTCCCATCGAACTCTTAGCAGCATCTGCTTAAACTCCCGACAAGCAAATTATTAAGCGGCCTTGTACCCATGCGCTCGATCGTTATCATAATAGGACTGTGCCTCTACCTACGCATTCTTTAGAAGCTCTTTGGCCATACTCTTAGCGATCATCGCAGTTATTAGCTCGGCATCTTTCATCACAATCTACGAGTTCACATCTTCCAATTGCTTTATCAGCTGCTCAACTTCCATTTGGGCAGACTCGAGTGCGACCTTTGTGGTATCCATCTCCTTGTATTATGCCCACAATTGATCAGCCTGATTGAGGGCAAGTTCCAACATGCGGAACATGCGATACCCTAGCTGCCCAACCTGTGAAGACAACACTCACATCAGTATAATGCATATACTTATAGCAAAATGTTAGGTGCGGTTCAACCAAAAACTTACCATGTTGGCGTGATATGCTAACGCTTTCATTGCAGCACCCTAGCTCTTTTCCATCATCTTATGCTGGTCTGAATTGAATAGACCAGCCATTAAAACCTTCATTGGCAGGGGCCCAGACTCCTCTGCCATCATCACCGACATCGAGTTTAGACCCCAAGCTCAGTCCCAAAGTGAAGAGAGCACAGATCTATCAAGTCGAATAAAGCCCTGTTGTCCTGGGGCCCGAATAGATCAAACCCTATTGCAGTTGAGCCTTGCCTTTGCCTTGATCAGTCCTCTCGAAGCGGGCCCATCCTGCGAGGTAATGGCCTCTTGCTAAACCAATTGGACTACGACTGGGAGACGGCGCATCAACGGCGACAAGAATGGCCGAGACAACTGGTAGAGCGGCCGGCTCTCAACGAGCCTCTTGTCGGGCACCTACATCTGTACGCCGCTCGAGGTTGTCCTTGTTCTTTTCGGCGCGAGCAATAGTTTGTTGGCATGACCGGTTCATGATGTCTTCTCGATCTGTGAGGGGCAAAGTGAACAACGCATAAGATACGACCATAATGATGCATGCATAACAATAAACAACGCTCATATAGATATCAACCTAAGCGAGCATCCGCAGGCAAGTTGAGCTGCTTAGGCGACAAGCCAGCCAGCACAAGATTTCTCTCCTCGATAAAGCCAAATACTTCCATCTGACCAAACTCAACCAGATCCCTCATAAAAGTATTTGGCCAGGTCAGAGTCGGGTTCCCTGGCATCTCTATGTGCCCCTTCATCCAACCTCTGGGGATATTAAAGCTCACCCCTAGAGGTGTTCGCAGTTTGATTTGGATCGATTTTGGGATAAAAAGTAAATCGATCCAAACTATATAATATATATTGGATCGGTTGGACTTTTATTGTAAATCCGATCCAATCCAATCCATTTTAAATCAATTTGGATTAGATCGGTTAAATCGGTTTTCAATTTAAATTTTTGATTGAAATATTTAACAAATTACTATTGATAATTAAACTAATTTAATCAATCAATTTGTAAATTTTATTTAGCTATCATATCATACTAATCTTGTGGAACTAAGTTAAATTATGTAAGAATACACAACTATAAAATTATAAGTCCACAATAATTATCCCTATATATTTGATTTTTGAAAGTGAAAAAATCCTAAGTTTATTTTATTTTAATTTATTTGTGTATTTTACAATTAAGATATATATTTTTTTTATATTATTAGTATATAAATTTCGGTTCAATTTGGATTGGATCGATTTTTTAGATTAAAACTAAAAACCGATCCAATCCAATCAGTTTTAAAAAAATAAATCCATTTCAATCCAAAAAAGTTCAGTTTTGATCTGTTTTTTATTTTTTGGATCGATTCATCTGTTTTTTTTGGATTGGATTGGATTGGATTAGATTTGAACCCCCCTACTCACCCACCGGTGATTGAACATAAAAAAATCTATTTTTCCACTTTTGACCAAATGAGGAAGCAGGGGTCACAAAGAATTTCCAACAAGGACGAGCTGTTAAATAATAGAACCCGAACTCCTCGCTACTACGTGACTTGTGGGAAATGGGGAGATGGAAGAGGTTGCTAAAGTTGGCGAAGGTAGGGGGCTGGTTATAGATGTGCATTAAGACGACAAAACTATATAAGGTGGATAATTAATTGAGATGTAGCTGAGTAATGCAGACCTGCAAACCTCATAACAGGTTGACTATGGCATTAGCTAAAGGAAACCTAAGACAGCACCTAAGATTAGCTTCGAACACGGTGATACACCCTTCGAGAGGTTGGTCCATTCTACCCGAGGGCCCCGAAGCGATCAAACCATAGTCACCGAGGACATGATATAATTCCCTCAGAATAGCTAAATCAGCCTCCCCTACCATCAACATAATATCACTGTAATGGTCAAGGGTGAACAATCGACCACGAGAAATGGGAGGCTCGCTCGGCCCAGCCCCAACAGTAGCATGTTCACTGCTCGAAGAACTACTAGACCGCTATTTAATGCCTCTTCATCGCTAGTTGGAACCCTATCAGACCTCATTGCCTTACTGTCGCTCCCATGACTCCCCTCATCACCCTCGAAAACTCTTAACATATTTTAGCCTAAAAAAACTCTGAAAGCAGGATATAATAAAGGCGCTCTGAAAAAGGGGAAATGCTTACTTGATAAAGTAATCAAAGATACAATGTAGAGCCCAATAAATGCTTGACTCGACCTCACGCAACACTATAAAAGTAAATATGTGAATTCTTACCGCGCCTATTTATAGAGCACTATGCGCAGAACCCCAAGCGGCGACAATAATGACATAGCCGTCGCTTGACATTCTGCCTAACAATTGGGTAAGTACTGCTACATTAAATGCACCAAACCTCGATTGAATCCCCCAGTCTCTCGTTGGCTCCTCTTGCCTCTCATCGATTGACCCAGCCATTCTTGTTCATTGAAACTACTCTCACTTGTTGATACTCTCGATCAGGACTCGAGAGTGGGGGGAACTCATGAGATGGGGTGGCCCAATAGGCCCAGCCCAAAGGCTATCGACCCAAGAGTACATCAATAAACCTATTTTCTCCTTGAGGCCCACCCGCGCAGTCGACTTTCCACATCGATTCCACCCAAAACAAGTCGACCGTATCGATGATCCTTATCAGAGGCGGCGCCTAATTGTCCACCGCACCTCCAGAGTTAGCTCGGTGATCGATCTCTCATGTCGGCAAGGTCTCAAGTCGACCAGGTTGGTCGAGTGACTACAAAACCTTTACCCTACTGCATTTAAAAACCTAACAGGCGGCAAGCCACCTTATTAATGGCGCATGCTACTCCAGTACTACCACGCCAAGGAAAGGGCTTGCCATTGGTGTACCTCTCTATCCCTACAAGAGGGAGATGAGGCCACTTGGAATAGTACCAACATGTGAGATGACTTAAAGGTCCCCGTGCAAAGGATAGAGTTTCTCATGTATAGCAGGGGCATCACAGACATATTCATCACCCAAAAAATGCTATAAATACACCATGGCCAGCTTTTCACAAGGTATGCCATTATTATCTATTGAGCCCTCATTCTACTGCATGAGTCTCCTATTCGATCAGAACACTAACTTGACCGTCGGAGGGCCATCGTTGAGGGCTCTCTCAGCAAGCCTGACACTTTCTTATGGTTGCAGGACTCGCCTTTTAACTCTCAATCGTAGCAAGGCCGATTAGATTATAGTGAAGTGGACCATATTCCTTCCAAATCAACCCAAAAAATATTCCAAACCCTCATCAATCCCAAAATAAAAATTCAAATACAGTGCGTTCGAAAAATAAAAATAAAAAAAATTATAAATCAATGCCTCACAGGGTGACTAGACACATAAAGCTCAACACTTCAAAGATTGCTTAACCCAACCCCTTTAGCTTGCGTATGGCTTCCCTCGTCCGTCTCTGGAGGCCTAGAGGGCTCCTCTTTATCAACCAGGAAAATAATGCAAGCCAGGGGGAAAATAGTCAGCTACGTGCACTTTGTCATCCTGGATGTCCAAGGTGAAGTTATTGGCGAAGTTGAACTTAGTGGTCACTGCCTCGACCTTGGCTTGATGGTTAGGAACAATAGTTGGCAACACAGATGTCCCTTCGACAGGTGCGGCCTCATCGGTGGGGGCCCTCGCAGGTGGAACAAACTCATCGGGGTACGCACACAGCTGTTTGTCCAGCATGCAGACCAAGCACTTCTTATCTTCCGCTCTAAATGAGTACCCAAGAAACTCCAGCTGCTTGACGGCCGTGTCGAAGGCATCCTTACCGTCATCGAGAGAGAAGACGATGTTGGCATCCATAAAGGCGAAAGTCAGCATGAACTGTTGAATGGCCTCCCATTGGACATTAGGCAACGTCCTATCAAACTCATGTCGAGCAAATTGAAACACCGCCTTATAACCCTGGGCTCGACCAGTGTCATAATAGGATTGCGTTGCCACTTGAGCCTTCTTAAAGAGCTACTCGGCGTGCACCGCCCGCTTACAACCGTCATCAGTTTGATATCTTTCGCCTCAAGCTGTGCGTCCTTCTCCTTTAGTTGCTTAGTCAGCCACTCGACCTCCATCTGGGCATATTCTAGCACCGCTTTTGTCATATCTATTTCCTTATGGCCCTCCTACATCTGGTCCACCTGGTCAAGAGCCAGCTCCGACCTACAGAACATATGATAGCCTAGTTGGCCGACCTGCAAGGACGAAACATTCCCATCAACATAAGCAAAACACCGTAAATCTTCACTCAACAAACATTGTTACCATATTGGCGTGATAAGCCAAGGCCTTCATCACTGCACAGTGACTCTTCTCCATTATCTTGCGCTAGTCAAACGCAAATAGACCAGCCATTAAAACCTTCATCGGCAGGGCCCCAGTTTCCCCTGTCATCATCATAGACATTGAATTATAGATTACCAACTCAGTCCCGAACTGCGGCGAAGGCAACTCCACCAGGTTGAAAAGTTTCCCATCATCTCAATGGCCAAAGAGGTCATATCCCTTGGCGGCCCTGGCTCTCCCTTTCCCTTTTTCGGTCGGCATCCTTTTGGAGGCTGGCCCAACCTATTCGGTCGCAGGCCTTTTTCCTTTACTAGCAGATTTGTCGATCATCGGGGCCGTCAGTGCCGCTAGAGGAACAACAGTGATGGGAACAACAACAATAGGCCGCGCTATGGCCAGTGCAACTGTCTCTCATCAAGCCTCTTGTCGAGCCCCCGAGCTTCCACAGCACTCTCGATTCCTCTCCGTACGAGCAACGACTTGGGCTCATGTTTGATTCATTATCTCTTCTCGATTTGCATGACAACAAAACCAAAGCATGTAAGGCTCGACCAAATACTAAAGGCACCACAACTAATAGAAACACATGTAACTATCTACCTATCAAACATCCTCGGGCAGGTTGAGATAGGCTGGCAACAAGCCCGCCAGCATAAGGTTTTTCTCCTCTATATAGCTAGATGCCTCCATCTGACCAAACTCGACCAGATCCCGTGTAAAGGTGTTGGGCCAAGTTGGAGTTTAGTTCCCTGGCATCTCAACATGCCCCCATATCCAACCCCTAAGGATATTGAAGCCCACTCCCTGAGGAGCCTAAACATAAAAGTACCTAGTTTTCCACTTTTGACCGAAGGAAAAGGCTGGGGTCACAAGAACTTTCGATGAGATCGGGTGCTTAGGTAATAAAAGCCCGACTCTTCGGTACTTCCCAACTTACGAGAGATGGGGAGGTGACAAAGGTTGCTAAAATTAGTAAAGAAAGGTGGCTAGTCGTGGATGTGCATCAAGACCACAAAACTGTATATGGTTGAAAAATAGTTAGGGAGATATTAGGTGACATAGACCTAAAGACCCCTCAGCAGGTCAATGATTGGCTTGGCAAGTGGAAAACTAAGCCCACACCTAAGGTCATCCTCGAACACAGTAATGCAACCAGTGGGTGGTTGATGCATCCTACCCCCAGGCCCTGGGACAATTAGTTCATAACCTGGGGAATGTGATAAACCTGCCTAAGGATATTAAGGCCAGCCTCAATCACCTCCGACCTAATCTTACTGTAGTGATCGAAGGTAAACAACCGACCACGAGACACTGGGGGTTCACTTGGCCCAGCCTCGGCCCTAGTGCCAATTTGTTCATCGCCAAAACTACTGGGGGTCAAGCTATCAAAATCGCTAGTCGAGTCATTCATACTATTGGTCAGAGCCCTATCCAACCTGGTTCCCTCACTGTCGCTCCCTGGTTACCTTCATTGCCGCTAAAAACCCTCAGCATCACTATTATGTCGTTGTATTTAAGATCAAAGAGCAAAGCACACTCAGAGATATTGAAACACTTACGTGGTTTGGCTATTTAAAAATATTATGCAGAAGGTAGTAAATCACTAGGATCGACCTCACGCAAAGCTGTAAATGTAAAAACAAAAATTCTTACTGCACGTATTTATAGGCCCCAGTGCACGAAATCCCAAACGGTAGCAATTATTACCTTGCCGCCACTTGGCATTTCACATGACCTAACATAACAAACGCATTAAATGAATCAAAACCCTGGTCGACCTTGTAAAACCCTTATCCACTCAACTTGTCCAGTCAATTTCTTCCAATTGCCAGCCAATAAGTCAGCTACTCCCCATTCCTTCTTATTGGCACGCTCAATCAAGATTGGGAGTGGGAGGGACTCATGATATGGGACGACCCAACCCAATAACACCTAACTAGGATGGGAGCCCCAAGCCCACTTGTTCCAGACCGACTAACGGGTCCGACCACTACTCAACCTCTTAACCTCTGCTTGTTCAGTTAAGTATTAGCATCCCAATTACAATCGATGATCTCCTTTAGGTGGCCCCAATCCTTTAACTAGAATGATATAGCCTCAACTAGAGGGGTCAAGGGAAAGAGAGAACTCGTTGGCCGCATTAAATGCCTCACCAGGCACCGTGCTGCCGTATTTATAGAGCATGCCACCTATAGTACCGCCTTTTACAACTGTGTCAGGCTTGGGGGGCCCACTAGTGTACCTAAGTAGCTGGAGGTTGCACCACTTAGAACAGTACACAGGTTGGATAAGATAGGAAAGTCCTTAGACAAGAACAATAGCCCTTTTTACACAACAGGGCATCAAGGACATATCAACCACCTTGGAGAGGCTATAAATACCTCATCAATCCTTCAGCAAGGTATGCCATTTCTTACCTAGGGCCCCCACTCCGTTGCTCATATCTCTAGTCAACCCTCACTGACTTGAGCGTCGGAGTGCCTTAGCCGATGGCACCTTGGCTAGCTTGATATTTGTTATTGATTGCAAGACTCAACCTGATTCACCTGAGTCACTCCCCTCAATCACTCTTAGGTCAAGTCCAGTTAATTCCAGCCCTAGGATACTAAATAAACGATTTCCACCCTCATCAAATACTATATTAACTTTTATACCATTTCCTTATTATTATTATTATTATTATTATTATTATTACTACTACTACTACTACTACTACTACTACTACTACTACTACTACTACTACTATTATTATTACTACTACTACTACTACTACTACTACTACTACTACTACTACTACTACTATTATTATTATTACTACTACTACTACTACTATTATTATTACTACTACTACTACTAATAAACCCAACTTTGAAGGATTTTTCAATCCCACCAAATTAGTGGGATTCCACATCCCATGAATAGTGAGCACAATACCGGGCCTCTAGTTATTCATCGGGCTTTCATCCCATGAAGTAAACAAAATATGTGGGGGGATGGCATCCGCTCAAGTAAACAGCCCCTAAAGGTTTGTTACTTATTCATGTTAGTATCAGTTGGGTTTTCTTCTTTCTTCAATTTTCTTTAAATTAAAAATAAATCATTATATATAAAATAACAAATTTTAAATTCAATATTAAAAAAAATCTTGCACAAACCCGAATTTTCAATTTCACCTATTTTTCCTCCTATTCCTTATCTCATTTTTTGTCTCTCTAAATTTTTTTTTTTAAAATTAATCCATTGGCAGCAAAGTTCTCTTCCTTCTTCCCCCTTTTTTCCTTTTCCTTATTCTCTCATTTTATGTCTTTCTTTTTTCTTTTTTTTTCTGTGAACTTAATCCGCTGGTAGCACGAGGCCTTGCATGGCCCAGGAGGCCAAATATGGCCTCGCGCAAAGGCCAACAACTAGCCTTTGCTGGCCTCGCATCTGACCGCCCGATAGGTGTCGGATCTGTAAGATAAATAGGAACCTAATTTCAGGTTCGTGAATTTGGAACTGGACTTCAAAATAGAAATCAAAGGTCTAGATATTTTTAGATTTGGTATAAGCTACTAAAGCTTCGGGCACGGGATGCATTTTGGTATAGGGTGAAACCATTTAAGAAAGAAGAATTTTGCACAGTATCAAGTATATATTCATATGGCCACATTAAATTTCAAATATTTGCATCATATTCTAACTTTTCAAACTATTGATGATCCATTGACTTTAGGCTTTAGTATATGACATTCATACAATTACTTACAAAAATTTATGAAGCAGACATAAAATTGCTAACGTTCGATCGAACTCAGTTCTCCCCTTTACAAAGTAATGGAGCAAGTGGATTTCATTCTGTTTATAAGGTGACTTTATCTAGACTGACAAATTTGTTCTTTTTCCTTCATATTACAAGATAGAATGGTGAAGCAAGTCTTTCCATCTTTCTACTAATTCAACTATTTCTTTGTATAGGTTGTATTATCTATAGCACACATCATTGCGGTTAAAAAGTTCTCTTTTCTGAGGATAGGCCTCAATGAGTTCAAAAGTGAGATTTATTGGCTTTCCAATCTCCATCATCAAAACATCATTAAACTACTTGGATATTGCATCCATGAAGATGAAGGGATGCTTTTATATGAGTTCATGGAAAATAGAAGTTTAGATACTCTTATATTTGGTTGATGCTCTATTCCTCATTTATCAACATTAATAGATAACAAAATTAGGGCCTAACAATCCATTCCTGTCTTCTGAATATTAGGAACTAACATTTGCACATAGATGAAGTACAAAGTCATCTGTAGGCTTGTCCATAGTAGTTAACTTGAAGTGTGGAAAATCAAATCATTTTTTTAATAGTTCAATTATGATTAAATCCCCGCTATACTATTATTATTCATATGTAATAATTATAGAAAAAGCTCAAATATTTAATTACTTAATATTGTAGCGACTTATAACTTGAAACTATAAGTAAAGCAAATAAATTCATGTTGGTTTGATTGTACTTTAGCTTGTATTTCTTTTTTCTTATATCATTAATATTTTATTTTATTGAGGGTTAGAATTGAGGGGTGTATATTGGATTATAGTACTTGACATCATTAGGTAAGTAGGGATTCTAACTAAAACTAAAGTCAAGATGTCCACTTAGTGTTATCATATAATACAGCCAATGGGTACTTAACCTTCCCTTAAATAGTCTTAAGTAGGGCAAAGTGGTAGTAAAACGTGTTATTTATCTACATTAATAATTATTTCTCAAATTCCTATCTCACAAAAGGTTTATTTTTAAATTTTTTTGCCTACAATAATTGATATGTAGATTCTAGTAGAGCAACTTAACCTCCCTTAATGGTAGTTTGGCTTGTAGTTTTTGGCAACAAATATTATGACTTTTTAAAGGATAATCACAAAATGATACATATATTTCATTATTTTGTGTTTATGTTTTAGTAATAACTTATAGGAAGTGCAATACACCCAAGCCTGGATCTCAGGTTTGAATATCTAGCTTTTAGCATTCCATTCCTAAATTTTTAAATGGTGTCACCATGAAACTGTTCACCATCATATTGCATCTACTGATGCTGATGTATTATCTTCAGTGTCAAATTGAGGACTAAATCCATATGTTGGTTTTGCAAGTTTACTTGATTTGGAAATTTTTAGCTTCAAAATATGTTTTGAATGTTCTTTATGATCAATGCAGGGTGCCAAGTCAAGCAAGAATTCAAGTAAGTATTACTCACAAATATAGTTTTCCTCTACACCATAAAATAAAGATTTATGCATTCTTTCTACATTATACTTGTAATATTGGGATTTAGAGCCAGACATGCCAGAGAGAAGCTAGAAGTGCGAGAAATGCAACAACATAAACTATCCTTTTAGGACCAAGTGTCATAGACAAAATTGTGGTGCTGATAAACCATCTGAAACAAAAGATTCTCAAGCAGAAGCAACTGAAGAAATTAGTCAGTTCTGTTGTGCAATATTTTTATTTTGTACGAAACTTTCCTTAAAATTGTTTATCTCCTTTGGCCCTCTATATCTATGGAACAAAACAAACTCAATGAATATTTAGAAGTTTCAATTTATGTGCAAGGTTTTACTTTTCATGGATGGAGTTGTCGATGTTATTCTTCCTTTCTTTTTTGATTCTTGAAATCTGTGCATTATTATTCCCTTTCACGTGTCTTTTCATTTATTAATTCCCATTGTCTAATCTTCTAGTGAGTACTAGGCATGTTTGAAAAGGTCTAGAGTTTTCGTCTAGCATTGCTCAGTGTGGGTGTCCCAAATTCAATTTTATCCATGATAAATTTTTTGTGCAATTTCTAAATAATTTATATAGTTTTTAAAAGTTGTGTGTTGTCTGTTTGGTCTCTTCCTACATTTCTGGTGAGATATTTTGGAGCTGGCATATTTTATTATAAAATTACTATGTAATCTTTTGGGTTTCTTCGAAATTTAGTTTTTATTTTGTCATGTCATTTTTCCTAAACACATGCCAGTTGAAAGGTGTATAGCTATTGTTGGATGGAGGATTATTATCTAGAAAGTCATATTTCTTTTGGCCCCTCCAAACCGTTCAATTTGTTAATGCTCAAGGTATCTTAAATTAACGAATTCGCAAAAGGTAATACTAAATGCCATCCTAGCATAAATAAGTTAAATAGTTTATGCATCCTAATTGGTGATGTTTGAATAGTATATTTATTTATATGTGATATAGGTAAGCCCAGCACAAACCCAATATACTTAATGGGCCTAAGTACCGAGCCCAAAACTATTTCTGGCATATGGGATCGATTCGACCTCCAGGTCAATGAGGGCCCATTCGACCTCGTCAGGTTGTGATGTGGCCACCGGATAAGGAAATGAAGAGCGTTTAATGGCAATTTGCCACCCATCGCATTCGCATTAATTGTATCTCAACTGCTAGGTTGTCCGCAGTAAATGAATTTACGACGGTTCACCTCCTTAGTAACGAAGATAAGAATCCCCATTCCAGTCAACCGAACATTTGTGTACCTTCCAGATAGGTCGAAAAGACCTATGTTGTCCCTATTTGAGGAATCAACATGTGAAATACGCTGAAGGAGATGCTCATCTTTTCACTTTTGGACAAACACTATATATACTTCGTCCTTCAAAATTCAGGGTAAGCATACAAATGCTCAAAGAACTATTACTTTGCACAATCCTCTTCAGGTCGATTTACAAACGTAATCATCAGAGAGTCTTAGCCAAGGACTCTCTTGGCTAGCCTGACGGTTGTTCCATGGTTGCAGGTTCTAACCCATATCCTCACAAATCATCTTGCTGGTGGAGATCTAAGGATCCCTCACACCAAAATTAACCTCATCAATATGTATCAAATATATGATAACACAAATTGTGTTGATTGCAACATGAAAAGAAAATTGTTTTGTGCATTTGGTAATAAATAAGAATCATATTTTGAGAATTTAGATTTGCATTTTAAGTTCTTGGCTACAAAAATGCATAAGAATTGTGAGAGTTGCACTTGGACAGGATGCTTATGTTCTATTGGTGGTCATAAGGCTAAAAATTTGGTTTTTGTTTTTGCATATGAATTATTTATTTGAAATATGGGTTGTTTATGCTCTATTGGTGAGATATGCACCTTGAATATGAATCTAGACTATTTTGTACCTAAAAATTTGCTTATTGTCTCTGCTTAAAAGTTGTAATTTAGCTGTTGTGGGACTTTCTTTCATAAATGATCTTAACTATTCGAAGGATTTCGAGACATCTCTATATAAATGTCATGAATTTTTCATTTTTCCTAATATATCAATGTTGATTTTAATGGTGGAATCGCTTTTTACAGAATTTTGCAAGAAGACCCCTCTAGTGATCTACAGAAGAAAATTTCAAACTTGAAGAATTTGTAGATAAGCTGGGACATATGACATGTTTATAAAGAATCTTACAAGTAAATTTTGTATTTGATGTTTTTAAATTAAAGTGCTAATTTTGTACATGATGATGTTCTCATAGCATACGTTAATGTTGGATGATGCTTTTGGAATGAATGCTATATAGAATGGTGTTCTCACTACATGGTTTAAAATTTGGATGATGAGTTTGGGATACAGGAGATACATGATGATATTCTCATTACACACTATATTTCCAGTGCTTAATATATAGTTTACATATTGTAACAAATACATGCTATACTATTGTTACTAAAACAATTTTAAGTAACAATGATTTTGGTCATTTTAATTATTTGTAACAAAATATTTATTTTGAAAAAATTGTAGATAATAACAAATTTTGTTACCCATATTTATTTGTAACGCAACCATGCATATTTTTTGGGTATTGGTAACATCTTTTTATCAATGTAAGTATTTGTAACGAAATCTTGATTTTGTTAGTTTATAGATAACAAGATATTTTGTTACGACTATATCCTAACAAAGAAGCTTTTATTCTTTTGGTAACAAAATTATTTTTCATATTATCTATCAGTAAGGAAACATGTATTTTTTGATTAATTTATTATTAAGTTATTGTAACAAATTTTTTGGTTACACATTCTATTGGTAGCAAAAAATAATCCAATATATAATTGTAATTAAATTAACTTTCTAATAATGAAAATCTATTACATAACAAACTATCTGTCTTTAGTAACAAATAAGTTCAATACTAGTATTTAATCTCTTGTGACTGAAACACATTTGTTATCATTACATGATATTTTGTAACGATATATTTTGTCACCATCTCCATTTCAAGGTAACAAAATGATTTTTGTTACTAATAGTATTGGTAACGAATGCCAAAATTTCGTTACCATTTATTATTGGCAATAGGCTTTAGCTCACGAAAGATTGGTAACAAAACTTTTGTTACCAAAATCTATAGTAATGAATTTCACATATATGGTAACACAATCTTTTGTTACCATTTGTGTAAATTGTTGTAGTGGATGTCCAAGCAAAACTACTAATATCTCAACTCGATGGTACTCTTTCCCTTAATAGTAGGGGTCTAAACTCGCAGTCTTTACAACCCTAAGGTAGCTCAATTTGATGCAACTCATGTACAGTAAGGCCTCTATGTTATCTCAACAATAAGCTCTTCTTTCTTTCATGGAAAGTTTCTCCAACTCAAGGTGGCATTCTATCTACCAAAATGGCCTCATTGTCTTGATCATCTCTTAACTTGCAGCTTTATGCAACATGGTTGCTTACACTCATAGACGTGGCACCCTCAATCCATTTAGCTCTCCAGCATGTCCCCTCATGGAAGTAAAGATGAATTTTGAACACTGATTATGTTTCTGAAAAGTTATCACAAAATAATCAATAGCTCGTTTGCCTAAAAATGACTTATTATGTCCACTGGTTCTTTGCCTCTTGCAATTTTTGGTAGATATATGCCCCATGCAAACAAATTGCCAATCCAAGTTACTAATGTTGCCAACAGAGCTCAATTATAATAACTGAAAGCACACAACGATCAGGTTACTACACTTCACCCAATCATAGCAGCCACACTATAAATTATTACTAAACTTCACGTAATCCACAAATGTCAATAACTCAGTACTCCAATAGTACTCTTTGAGTATTATTCACCGCAACTGCACAATTAAGTTGTCGGAATTCGTCTAACTGACATTTGCACTTGAACTCAGTTTAGTGAGCTTTACCCAAGCTATAGTTGTCTATAACAAAGCTCTCAGAGCCAAACTATTGTACTAATAATTTAGTCTCTGCAAGCAATGCCTGCTACATGAAAATATGATCCTAATTGATAGCAAACTCGATAAAGACATCCCCAAAATTATATCCAACCCACAAATGGCTCATTAAAGCACTTTAAAGCCAAAGATAACAAACTATCACAATCTGTGCTGTAAACTGGCATGATTCTTTCAAAAAGTCTTAGGTCTCAACCCACTTGCATGTGTAGAGTTCATATGCTAATCCCTTATTCAAAGAGTATTGGGGTTTCAGAAGGTTGTTCGTCTGATCAGCTCAATTTGCTTCCTGCCTAAATCCTCACATGAAGTAAAAACTCAAGCTCTGATACCACTTTGTCATAGATAGATTCTATCTTGTAATGGAATATTCATTTATCCATGATGGTATCTCAGGTTCCACCTAACCTTTAATGCGCTAACATCCATCTAGAGTTTTTATGATGACGCACGTTACTCATTTCAGTCAATAAAGCTTACAAGCATAAACATATGAACATCTCACAGTATTAACATACTCACTTATTCAAAATGCCTATTTCACCAAAGGTTCAAGTTTGTCATGCTGAGCGTGTTTTCTCAATGGTATCCAACTAGCCAGCATTTATGTTCTCAATCTTAGGTCCCTTTGTGCATCTCTCGATGATGAAGGATCAATCTTGATCCATCTTAGTATTGAGGGTCGCTCACGCACCTACAACACATTCCTTGTGCTCATCATTTGCCCTGAGCACCTAAAGAGTGTCGTAGCGCCCTTAATTTATGCCTCGCCCAAGTAGAGCTACATCAAAGTCCAAGTTTTATGTGATGTGCCATCATTTTATATTAGTTCCGTATAGAGCGTAAGACATCATTTCCTATTCTCTAGCATCTTGCCTTAACTTGTGCATTATGCGGTCGCATCCCATGACCACATATCTTAAGTCAACGGTCCTGCACAGCAAGGCTAGAACCCATAAAGCATGCTTACGAGTTACTTCACGAGGCATTAGGATGCTTGCATTATTACTCAATCAGCCTAGAGGTATAGTCCCACAATTTTTGAAGCCCATAAGGTAATGGCATTTTTGCCTTCACAACTTCTTGGCACCCTCCTAGACCTAACATGGTCTATCTTGGCTCTATAATGCCTATTCGATTTCGAACCCATTTGGGGACTCTAAAACCTCCTTTGAGATGTCTAGAGCAGGCCTTTGAAGGCTCCCTATCACCTTTAAGGAGTTGCTCGCTTAATGTCATCACAGCATGGGGAGTACCGGCTGATACTCACATCTGCATGCCCACTGTCCCTCAGATATGCATATCCCTCATATAAATAGGCTTAAAAAATAGTTCTCTTGTGACCAAAGTAGATATTGAAATGCCAAAGAGGTATATATTTTTGTAACTCCCTCTCCCGAACTCCAAATTACTCACCACTTAGAGTGATGAGTAGCTTTAGGGATTCTACAATAACTCCACTAAGTTCTAACCCTATCTGATTCTTCATAGAATAGGAATACGAATTATGAAAATGCCACTGCATTGCCATACTCTAAAGATTTTCATTGTTTCCTACCCAAGCGAAACCATTTTATTGGTGAAACTTGGTAGAGACATTACCAATAATCCAAGGAACACCCCTACAAAAATAGGTTCACAAAACTCATTTATTTATGTCCTCTGTTTAATGCATCTTTATGCTCCCCGCACACAAGAGACCGCTCTCAGTCACCCTAAATGTTTGGTCCTATATGGACATAGAATGATTTCAAGCTTGGTAGGAAGCATCCTTATAACTCATATATGTGCTATTACAACAGTTTCGCAATATGCACCTTGTGAGAGTCTTTGCTCATCGGCTATCTCTGCCCTAATGTGCCCACTGATAACTCCTTGTTGCTCCAAATGCCTACACAAATTATGGTCGCCTCTTTCTTTCAAAGCACAACCTATGACACCTAGGAAGTACAAACTCCTCCAAGTCCAATGACAAGACTATGATGCTTCCTTAATGTACTAGGCAACTACCTTAGCCCGCAGCTTGAGCAATAGCATTCTCCAACAAAATTGACAATATCTTCAAGGTTAACAGCACCATAGGATCTCTAAAAGGTGGTGCTTATTGCGCAGGTATCCTCCCAGTGCAGTAGGTGTGCTCTGTAGCTCCGACACTAGGTGTAATGGCGCTTTTGGTTAGTGACTCTCTACATTCTCCACATTGGGGCCACATGATTGCTAGAGTTGTGAGCTCTTGATCTCATCTACATTCTCAGCATTTCTACTTCATTTTATAGAGTTACTATAGACATCGCCAAAATAGGGCTTTATGGAAATAAAGTGAGGTCCTTTCTAGTATACAACAAAAAATTAGTTCGTTTTCTCTAGAACTCGAGTAGAGAAAATCTCTTCTCTTGAAAGTTCTTGAATATTCACAGATATTTTTCAAATAATTTTTTTTACTCAAGCTCCTTTTGGGTCTTTGTATTTAAACTTTTGTCTTGATGGACTTAGACTCATCAGAACTTTCTGCACTTCTCCATGACTTAAATAGTCTTTAGGGTTTTTGGCCCTTTTGCCTAATTAGTTAATATAATTTATTGCACCATCTTCAATTAATTTATCAAATTGTGCTTATAACTGAAATTGTTCACATCAATGTAGTATCAATCTTCGTGTCTCCTCAACCTTGAAATGCTAAATAAAGTTTCCATTTGCAAAAATATATTCATATCTAAAAATATTTTTTACAAGAAAAGTATATTGTTCAACTATAATTGATATGGGTATAGCTCACAAGCCCAAGAAAAATGCTGGCCCAGTATCAAGTCCAAATAAATTAGGCCCTAAGCCCAAGCAGGTCCACTAGTATTGAAATTTTTGGAAGTTTAGATCGACCTCAGAGGTCGATTTCTCTCAATCATACGAGGTCAAAACGCGCAAATGATAAGGAGGCCACCTGGCGGCAAGAGTATTAATAGAAGCGTCTGCCAACCATCGCATCCATATTAAATGTAACCGAACCACCCTCTTGACTACATTTAATGGCCTTGACAGCATGTCATCTCCGCATTAATGGCGGTAAGGGTACCCCTTATGGCTAGCCGGTCACGAATATAGCGCTAAGCTAGGTCGAAAAGACCTAAATTACCTCTACCCAAGAAAGAGACAAAGCACTATAAATACCTTCCTTTCAGAGACAAAGGTACACCCTCAATACACTCTAAGTCTTTACTCTATCAAATTATTCCCTTGCCGAATATTGACTTAAGCATCAAAGGGTCTTACCCGAGGACCCTCTCGGCTGGCCTAACATTTGTTTACTGGTTGTAGGATTCAACCCGCACCTCATATTATTAACCCATCTTTCATGTCAATTTGGACCATCAGGTGGAGACCAAAAAGCTCATTGTACCGAAAAAGACATCATCATTTGGCGCCGTCTATAAGACGTGGAATCTACAACCAAAAATTGGTGAACACCAAGCCAACTACTTTCGAGAGGCAGAGTGACCACAGATCACCACCACTACCGCTACCACAACCTCGGTTGGACAAGCAAGCCGATGCCCAAGCCCTCAACTTGAGTAGATGGTCACCTTGACCATCCCTCAGCTCATGAAAATGATTAGTGACCAAATATCAACACATCTCTCAGTCCAGTTATCTGCTGCTTTGCAATAGCACAATAACCAACCCGTGCCTAAGGGTGTAAATAAGTCAAGCTCAAAACAAAAATTAAGCTCAAGCTCGAGCCCAAAATACTGAGCTCGATGAACTTCCTATTAAAGGCTCAAGCTCAATCTTAAGTCTAGTATTTTGAGTTCGGGCTCGGATCGTGACCTCAGTATCAATTAAGCTCGAGCTCAGTTCAATTCAATAAAATTCAATTATTAATATATAATAATTATTTAGTATTCTATATAAAATATTTAAAAATAGAAAAAAATAAATATTAATATAAATAGTTATTTAATTAATATATAGAAAGTATGTAAAATAAAAACAAGTAAATTATTAATATATAATAATTATTTAACTAATATATAAAAATATTTATTTTAAAATAGAGAAAAGCTTTTGAACAACTAAATCATGGCTTAAGCTCGGCTCATTATAAAGGTCGAGCTTGAATTTTTCGAACTCAAGTAGAGTTATAATCGAGTCGATTCGACTTATTTATACCCTTACCTGTCGCTGCATCTAGTACCATGCCGCACCTCTCTTACCATGAAGAAAGACCCCTATGCAAGAACAAGATAAGGAACAAAGCTTGTTGCAATCTAAGCAGACATGATGTTAGCCTTGGACGTTTCCCCCAAGATAAAAATCGCTATCAACCTCGTGAGAAAGTAGCACATTTAGTTGAACACATCGCCCAACCCAATCGAGCCCAGAGAAAGACCACGAATAATGGAAAAGCTCCTCGACCTCATAGAGAGGTACATGACTCAAGAGGATATGAATAAGATAAAATATGGAAGTGGGAAAACAAAAAAAAAAGGAAAGAAAAAAGATGATAAACATCATAAAGATGGACACCGATCCCCAATCAAGAGGTGTTCCACAATTATGCCTTACTGTATATTCCCATAAAAGAGGTCCTATTCACAATCCAAAATGACAACTTTATCAAAAGACCAAGAAAACTCAATGAAACACTAGCCATGAAAAATTCCAAGAAACATTACCATTTTCATAGGCAGAAAGGCTACGACATATAGGATTGTTTTAACCTCCAGGATGAGACCGAACTACTCATTCATCAAGGCCATTTGAAAAAATATGTTGATGAGGAAGCTAAGCAGGCAATGGGCCAACCCGACCTGACTCCTCGTAGAGAAAGGTCGAAGAAGAACGCCCCTATTAAGAGGTGTGATTGATACCATTATAGAGGGACCAACATGAGGGGATTCTAAGTCAACAAGAAAATAGGTGTAGCAACAACTCGAATCAACATGTCCACATCATTTAGGGAAGTGCCTAAAAGGCCTCGAGCACAACTATCTAGAGTTGAAAAATTCACACTTGCCTTGTTACAACAGCGTGAAAGCTAGGACTTTATTTCTTATCACACGCCATCATTATTCTAACAAACCAACCCTTGAAGCAACTGCTATCCAAGCCCAACATATCTAGAAGGTTGACTAAACAGGCTATCAAGTTAGGAGAATTCAACGATAAACTTCAACCCCACATGGCTGTAAAAGCACAGGTATTAGTAGATTTTGCAGCAGAGTGTGTTGACCATCCTATAGTAGTCGAAAAGGCACAGCGAATTTGGTCCTTACATGTCGACGGGCCAGCCAAAGCTCCAAGGGTGGAGCAAGAATTTTCTTACATTCTCCTCAAGTTGAGGAATATGATTTTGCTATCAAACCCGACTACCCAATCATGAATAACGAAGCAGAATACGAGGCCGTTAATGTGCGTATGAAGATAGCCCTTGATAGGGGTTCAAGCATTTAACAGCTATCACAGACTCACAATTTGCCACAGAGCAATTTGGAAGAAATTTTGAGGTGAAAGAAACAACCATGACTACATACCTAGTAGAGTTCAAAAGACTAGAACAATAATTCAAGAAATTTACATGTAGCCAAGTACTTGGGTTAGAAAATAAAAGAGTAGACGTACTATCCAAATTTGCCAGCTCAACCAAAGGTACCAGGGAAAGAACCATAACATTTTTGGTCTCATATAAGTACACCATAAGCACCCTCTGCCAAAGCCAGGTCTTAACAGTGGAGGAGACAAGCCCCAATTGGCAAGATGAAATAAAATCCTCCCTCAAAGAAAGAAAATTGCCGCAAGACAAAGCAGAAGCCGGGAGATTAAAGGAACGAGCAGACAAATTTGCCCTCGACGAGTTTGATTAGTTGTATAAAAGATCCATCTCTGGTCCCCCATTAAGATGTTTGACACCAGAATAAGGACACAAGGTCCCGCAAGAAATCTATACCGGTATTTGCAAAAACTATAGAGAGAGACGAACTTTAGCCCACAAGATCATTATACATAGCTACTTTTGGCTAACTTTAGCCCACAAGATCATTATACATAGCTACTTTTGGCTAAATTTACTCAAAGACGGGGTCAACTTTTCCCAAAAAAGCCCATCCTACCAAGTACACGCCGATATCTCTCACCAACCAGTTGTAACCCTCATCTAGGTCTAACTTACTTGGCCTTTCGACCAATGAGGGAGTCGAAATTGTGGGGTCCTTCCTAAAAGCCACATGCCAAAGAAAAGTACATGCTAGTGGCAATAGAATATTTCACTAAGTAAGTTGAGGCAGTAGCTGCATTGAAGATAACAGATGTAATGATAAGGAATTTCTTGTGAAAAAACATCATCTATCGTATTGTATATCTAATAATGGCACACAATTCTAAAGCAAGAGAATGAGAGATTGGTGCAGAAGCTTGGGAATCAAACAGCACTTCACCTCAGTAGGAAACCCACAAGCGAATGGTTATACTAAAGTTACCAACAGAACAATCTTGGATTATATAGAGACTCGCTTGGAAGGATATAAGGGAAGCTGGGCAAATGACCTCCCTGGCATCCTTTGGGCTTATAGGGTCACCCCAAGAATAGCCACGAAACAAAGCACTTACAGCCTGGTCTATGGCTCAAAAACAGTAGTCCCGGAAGAATTAATCCAACACACAACTCGGGTAATTCATTATAACCCAATCAAAAATAAAGTAGAAAGATAATTCGACCTCGAAACAATCAGCGAGCTGCGACAACAAGAATTCATCAAAATGGAAAGGTACAAGTCAATCATAGCCAAACACTATGACAAATGTTTTAGGCCAAGATGTTTCAAAGTGGGCGATCTCGTCCTTAAAAAGGTTGGAGTCTCCAAGAAAATTGGTAAACTCAACCCAAAGTGGGAAGACCCCTACTCAGTAGTGAAAGTGGCAAAGCACAACTCTTATTGACTAGCAGGTATGAGTGGAAATGAGCTCCCCCGACCATAGAATGCAACAAACTTGAAAAAGTTTTATGTGTAAATTGAGATCCCATAATCTTATCCGGCATTACCAAAACGCTCATGATCCAGTCCTCTCAAGAAAAACTCACAGTTGTAACTCTCCATTGTATAATGGGAATAAGACTTTTCAATGTATATAAGTTTGTTGACCCCGTAGTGACATTATCATTTTGGTTTTTGACCAGTTATTCAAGAAAGTTAAAGTCGACCTCGTAGTCGCGTTATCATTTTAGTTTTTGACCAACTATTCAAGAAAGTTAAATTAGACCTCATATTCGCATTATCAAGGTGGTTTTTGACCAATTATTGAAGAAAGTTAAAGTCGACCTATAGTCGCATTATCAAGTTGGTTTTTGATAAATTATTCAAGAAAGTTAAAGTCGACCACACAGTTGCATTAGCAAGTTAGCTTTTAACCAATTATTAATAGTGAAAGCCCACCTATTATAAAAGCAAATTTAAATTGGCCTCGTAGTCGAGCTAAAGTGACGTGGATATGCACATAATATAATCAACAAAAATACTCAAAATTGACAAAACCATGTGTGAAAATTAACTTTAAAACTCCTAATATGTCCAACACATGTTCAAAAATAAAAGTGACAATTGTTCAGATTCCTATACGGGCTTCATATCATTCGAAAACAATTAAATTACAAAATAGAATAACCTCTCAACTCAAGCCAGCACCCTCTTCTCGACTCCCTCAAGCAACAACCTTGTCGACAGCTTTGTCAAGCTCATCAGTCATGTCGACACCAATATTTAGGGCCCTCATCAATCTCTTACTCAAGTCCAGAAGGAGGTGCTCCTACAAGTCGGGAAAGACCAGCTTCATCTGCTAGGAAGGGTCATTCGACAGCAAGAAAAAACTGCGCCACATCCAGCTTGTTATTTTTTATCTCCAAGATGAAGTCACTGGTGAATGAAAATTATTTCCCCACTTTGACAACTTTGGGATGCAGCAGAGCTTCGACCCCCTCAGGGGGAGAATTCTCACCGAAATCCTCTAGCAGTTCATTCTTCAAAACACTGAGACAAGCTTTATCTTCTGCTCGATCTCATAGCCAAGGAATTCGAGCTGTTTCATGGCCCTCTCGAACACCTTCTTAGCATCATCAATACTAAAAGCCATACTTACATCTAAACACCGAGCTCAACATAAATTATTGTACAGCTTCCTTTCGGATCTCAAGCAACACTTTAAAAAACTTGCCCTAATATAGCGAAGGCAACTCTCACATCCCTGGGTCCGATCTAATAAAGAGGCCTCTTGGATCGAGGTCATCGACTTCTCAACTACTCTTCTAGTCAACTCCTTTCTTAGATAGTAGCTAAGAGGTTAGCGTCCTTCTCTTCGAGCTGGTTAGTTAACTCCACGATCCTCGACTCTAGAGATTTAACCTTAGTCTTGGTCAAATCATTATGTTTCTTCTCCAGCTCATAGCATGTCTATTCCAACCTTTGCCGGACAATTTTGCACAGCTTGAACCACCGATGAAGATTATACCCCCATTGCCCAACCTACAAGAAAATAAATACATATCATGAAAATAACAATTTCAGAAATTAACTATGTTGAAATCAAACAGTTCATTAGCGTTAAATTTTACCATGTTGTGCATGATATGCAAATGCCTTTAGAACATTGATCTACTCATAAGTAAACATCTCCACTTGATTTCTTTGGAAGAGATCGCTGGTAAGGATGGCCAATGGATTCACTGATGTCGGGCCCATACCCATCATTATAGAAGTATTTGAAACCTCGACGCTCAGGCTAAAGCAAGGTTTAGGGAATGTGGGTTGTTAGAATAACACCCCGCAAGGCAATTAGATTGGCGTTGTAAACTATTTCATTTGTGATACAATTTTGATTGAATAATATTTTTTATATAGCCATCTTCATCTTATGCTTATTGTTACTTCACTGGCATTTGGTTGAAACCTTTATATTACACAAGACTACAGGACCTAGTCACGTACTGGGTGGTAATCATGGAATATATCTTACGTGGTCGTGATCTTTAATCTTTTAAGTCATAGGATCTTATGAGACATGGCATCTAAGATCCAGATAGACTTGTAATAATGATGCATAAATCTAAGGGTTGGATGTTGCTCTATTCCATGAGCAATCTCATATGAGATATAAATGCATATTAATGGGTGCTTGTTAGTGAACAAGGCACTGAAAGCCCGACCAAAGAATCCACTAGATAGCCGTAGCGGCAAGTCAGTAGTGGCAAATTCTCCAACTTATGCTAGTGTCACTACAACAAATTACACTTTTAGGAACGAATAATTTTGTTTCCATAAAGCTAAAATTTGTTACCCAAAATATTGGTAACAAATTTTTCGTTACTTAAGTTTAGTACCCTAAATCCCATCGCAAAAGGTTTTAGTAATGAAAATCGTTACGAATGATGGACTTATGGCGACGAAATATATCGTTACCAAAATATGATATTAGTAACAAAAGTGTAGTAGTTACAATAGATTTTTATAGCTTAACGAAATACTTAGTTACTAAAATATTGGCAATTTTGTTGCATTTTATTTTTTCGTTACCAATGCATAATATAATGATATTATTTATTTAATTAAGTATAGTTACTAATCATTTATGTAACAAAATATTTGGTTACAAATAGTTAAATAAAATTTTAATTCAAAAATAAGCATTTCATTACTAATTGAATAAATAACTAAAAGTTTTGTTACTAAATGTGTGCGCATGGGCTCCTGTTTGGGCTACTTCATATGAATGGGCCATTTGACATCAGGCTTAGCCTGCTGGGCCGCCAAACTCTGGGCTCGACCCGGGCCATCGCCTACCAGCAAGAGCGCCACAGGCCGGCCCACACCCGCAAGGCCCAGAGACCACACCGGCCCTTCAGCGCCCAACAGCAAGACCAGCCACACATCAGCCTGATCCACACCGGCCCACCCGCAAAGCCCAGAGCCTAGGGCCGCCCGGCCTTGCTCCCACACTGGCCCACCCGGAAGGCCCAGCACCTATGTCGGCCCACCCTAGCGCATGCCCAGCGCCACACCAGCCCATGAGGCCCTCTTTGTTACTAGCACCAGCCCATCCGAGCTCAAGCCCAGTTCACACACCGGCCCACCCGCAAGGCCCAGTGCCCACGCTGGCCCACCTGAGCACAGGCCCAACACCACACCAACCCACCAAACCCTGCCCCCCGGCTGCCAGCACCGGCCTACCCGAGCTCAAGCCCAGCCCACCCAAGCACGGGCCCATCGAAAATTCATTCCAACCTGATGGGAGCAAGTTTTGAACCCCGCACCATGCCCACACTCAAGTAAGCACTTAACCATATTGGCTGCACGTCCAAAAATTAATATGTTACATTTGCTCAATTACTTATTCATTTCTTCCATATAGAGCTCTCAAGCAATTTCACATATTATCAAGCAAACATTATTTTTTTTTAAAAACAAAATAATAATTATCATTTGAATAAATAAAATAAGAATATCAAATAGTGAATTAAAAGTAATAAACAAAAGTGTGAGATAATTATATAACATAGTTGCATGAAGCAAAGAAATTTTATTACATATATGTATATATAAATTGTTAGGTAAAGGCTTAATATTTTTGTAGAAGAGCTTATAACATAAAATACTTTATTTTAGAAATTTATAAAAAAAATATTTATAAAAAATAATTGGCATTACATATACATATATATATTAAAAAATTATGAACAAAACCCTTTAAAGTAAAAAACAAAGGACAATCTAACAAGCAAAAGTCACAATATTATTAATTCCGATGGTTTAGAAAAATCAGCACGAAATTATTCATTCAGGGAAAGTTACACTAACTGCTGCCATTTATTATGAATTCTGCGGCGGTTTCAAAAAACCGCCACTAAATGGCTAATTCAGCGGCAGTTTGGATAAATCGTTGCTCAACCACCATCAAATTAATATTTTGCGGTGGTTGAGACAAACCATCACAAAATATATGCCGCGATTAACCTATTTTCTTGTAGTGTGTGTGTATATATATATACTATATATGTATATAAGTTTAATGAAAAATTATATTATATACATAGTTATAAATATAAAATATTATTTAATTCGGAATGAATAAATAGAAAAAATAGATAAAAATAAAAGTAATTTAAATTTTATTGATAAATTTATATATGTGTATATTATATATATGTGAATAAGTATAAATGTAAAAAATAAGTATACATGTATGAATAATTCAAAAGATAAAAATAAAAATTATTTAAAATTTTATAGATAAATTTATATATATATATATGTATTAAATGAGAATATGTGAAATAATGAGAAATTTTGATTTTGATTATTTGAAAGGTTAACAACTTTTTTTGTTATTCACTATTTTTTTGTTATTTGCAAAATGTAATATGAATATCCAATTATATTTATACAAAAATTTGAGAATGAATACAATAATTTGTTTTTTTCTATATTTTGTTTTACAGTATAATTTCATCCTCATATTTTGTCACTAATTCATATTTTAAAATCAATTTTAAGTTTATAATTATTTTATCAATTTACTATAGTTTTAACTTTATATGACTAATGCCAAACTCTTTTCTTCACTTAATTATTCAATAACTAAGTTATGAGTCAAATTAAAAGGTTTCTATTAACTTATACACTAATATTGATTTTAACTTTATAATTATTTTATATATTTATTTTGATTTGTTTTACTTTTTTTTATCTTTACTATCATAGTTTTGTCTTAACTTAATTGATTTTTAATCAAAAATTAAAATTAAATAAGATTGTTTTTAAAAAATAATTGGCATTATATATATATATATATATATTGTGGACAAAACCCTTTAAAGTTAAAAACAAAGAGCAATCTAATAAGTCAAAGAAATATATTATTAATTGCAGCAGTTTAGAAAAATCAACGCAAAGTATATGACGCGATTAACCTATTTTCTTGTGGCGTGTACACACACACACTATATATATATATGTGTGTGTGTAAATAAGTATGAACAAAAAATTATATTATACATATTTATAAATATTAAATATTATTTAATTCAGAATGAATAAATAGAAAAATAGATAAAAATAAAAGTAATTTAAATTTTATTGATAAATTTATAAATATGTATATTATATTTATGTGAATAAGTATAAATAGAAAAAATAAGTATACATGAATGAATAATTAGAAAGAAAAAAGATAAAAATAAAAATTATTTAAAATTTTATAGATAAATTTATATATGTGTGTGTGTGTGTGTGTGAAATGAGAATATATGAAATAATAGAAGAGAGAAATGAGAATGAAAAGAAAATAAAAGAAAAGAATGAAAAAAAAAGAAAAAATAAATAAAATATGATAATAAAAAGTTATTTAAATTGAATTGTGTATATGTGAAATGATTAAGGGTAAACTGATTTTTTTTATATTAAAATTACATTAAATGGGCAATAATGTAGAGGGGGAGGTGGTGTGTGTGGTTTTATAAAACATAAAGAAGCTGTTTTGTATATATATATATATATATATATATTCACATAAGGGTTTGACACTTATTTCACAAATCACATTAGGGTAAATTACAACTAGCCTAATAAAATTATTACCATTTCAATGGAGCTCTTAGTTTTCTTTTTTTGCTAATGTAGTGTTTGGTTATATTGGAAAAATTATATTTTTGGTCTCATTGAATGAAGGGTTTGCACTTTCAGTAATTAAGTTAACACTTATAGGACCAAAATTCTAAATTTTTTAATACATTTGGAATAGCACCTCAATTTCAATTAGTATTCAGGCAAAATTGTTAAATTAAAAAAAATTAATTACCCAACAACTCAAAATTTTGACTTATTTATAAAAATTTCACAAAATTTGAATTGCCCAATCAACCTTCTTTAAAAAAAATTAAAAAATAATAATAATAAAAATTTAAAAATATATAACAAAGTCCTCATAAAAAAAATTTATATCTCAATATAAATATATATATGTATAATATCAATATAAATATATAAATATAATAGATATCATATAAATATATACATATATATACATAACACTTACCCCTCACCGCCGGCCATGGCCAACGGCCCCCTGGCCATGGCCGGCCACTGGGTTTGGCCATGGCCAGCCGCCAGGCCTGGAGTGGGGCTGGCGGGTGATGTGCAAGAAGGAAGGAAAAAAATATATATATATATATATATATATTTATTGTTAATTAATAAATTTTAATTAACTTAACTTAAATTAAATTTTTTTTACTTATGTTATTTATTTAAAATTATTAAAATATATTGTTAGGATAAAATTTTAGATTTTATTTTTATGTAAATTATTTATTTTGATTAATAAATAAATTTAATTTTTTTATTTATATACACACACATCAAGGTCTCACAGGGTTCCAACTCTATATCTCCCACATTTTGACTTATTTAATTTATATTAATTGATAAATTTAATGGAATTAGTTTAAATTAGGGCTTGTTTGTTTATGAATTGGAGTATTTTATCAAAATATTTTAGCAATATGATTTTTTGGAAGTGGGGTTGGAGAATATTATGGTTGTTTATTTGTATTTTGGGTGGTAGGTGAAAAATGAATTGAGATAAAATTATTTATTTATTTGTGTTTTAGAAGGGAACAAGATATTATATCAATAATTTTTTTATTGGGTTGATAGGGTGAAATAGATATTTTAAAATTACTAGTGTTAGTATGATATTTTGAGATCTTATTTTTATTTTTAAATTATTTATTTTAGTTAATAAATATTTTTTTATATTTAATAAATATATTTAACTTAATACAAATAAATTATTTTAGATATGATTATTTTTTAATATTATTGAGATGTAATTTAAAAATAAAATCATATTTAATTAAGAGATGGATTTGATTTTTATTTTTATTTTATAATTAATAAATATGTTTAATTAAATTTGATTAAATTACTTTACATATGTTGAAGATTTTAAATTTTTATTTTTTTTAATCCAACTTTAATTAAAAGATTATTTAATATTTAAAAAAATATTAATAAAATTATTTAAATTTATTCGGAGTAATGTAAATAATATTAAAGTTAAACCCCCATGTTAAATTTACAAATAAGTCCAAGGGTATTTTGTCTTAAAGATAATCAAAACAACTTTGGTAGGATATTTTTGAATTTTAATATAAATTTTCAATCGACTACAAATTCGTTAAGAATGATAACAATTTTTCAAATATTTAATTAAATATATGGGGATAAAAAATAATTTTATTAAACTTATAACTATATTACTAAGTTTATATTATAATGTCGTGAGTATTTCAAAATAATTTCAAAATTTCCAACTATATTAAAGTTATACAAGTTGATCAATTTTAAAATAATTTGTGTTAATTAAGTATAGAAAATTTTCAATAAATGCATGTTCAACTTGTCCATATCAATATATTATTAGTACAGAATATTTTAATTTTTAAAATGAAATTAATTACACGTAAAGACTAAAGTTTTTAGAATTTATAAACAATTTTTCTAAAATCTTTTTGTTCAAAAACAATGTCCTAATAAATAATAACAAAAAATAGAATTAAATTTTTAACCTCCATAATAATACATCATAATTCATCTTATAATATAAGATAAAATAAATAATTTTTGTACATACTATTTATACACAAAATGGAGAGAGGAGCAAAAATTTGGAGGAATAAAAAAATAATAAGGGAATTCATTTTTAGAGGGAAACTTATTTTTTGAAGGAAATATAATATGTAGACCAACTAATTCTTAAGAACAATTTGTTCAAGTCTATGAAAGTTAATAATCATTATATTTAATAATATACTTTAAGTTAATATTTTTTTTACACTATATTAAACCACGAAAGTTATCTTTATTTTAGCAATTTATATAGTAAAACATACACACAGTTAACATATAGATATCTATAAGTTATAAAAATCTTTAATTCGCCAATACAACGATTAAAATACGAAATGTAAAATTAACAGGTCCAATTTCAGGGACCGTCTTCTTTTCATTAAGTATTATGGTAAACTATATTTCTTTATTTTCTTTTGTTATTCAGGTATGTAACCTTTAACTATTTATTTTAAGGAGTTTTTAGAATTTTTCTAAATAAATATTTTAATAAATTATAATAAAAAATTAAATTGTTAAGCACCAAAATTTATAAGTCCAAATTATTTGTTATTTAACTATTTTAACTATAATAGAAAATCATTTAATAATTTAAAAAATTATATGTCAATTCATCATATAATCTAAGATAAAAGAAATTAATTTTGCTATAGATTATTTGGAGGAGCTAAAATTTAGAGGAATCGAAAAAATGAAGAGAATTCATCATTGTTAGAGGGAATCAATTTTTTGGAAGAAATCAAGTTAAATTATTATGTCAAACTAATAATAAAAACAATTGTTAATATTTTTTATGGGCCAAATTTTGGAGGGAATACAAAGTTGGAGGGAAACAAAATTGCATTGCCATCCAAATTCATTAAATAAATTTATACATATGTATAAAATTAGAATATATGAAATAATGAGAAATGAGAAATAATGATAAATTTATATATGTATAAAATGAGAAATATATGATAATCTTCTTTAAATTTTATTGAAATTTATATATATATATGTATATATATACTATATATGCATATAAGTATGAATAAAAAATTATATTATATATATGTTTTTATAAATATTAAATATTATTTAATTTGGAATGAATAAATAAAAAAATAGATAAAATAAAAGTAATTTAAATTTTATTGATAAATTTATATATATGTATATTATATATATGTGAGTAATTATAAATATAAAAAATAAGTATACATATATGAATAATTAGAAAGAAAAAAGATAAAAATAAAAATTATTTAAAATTTTATAGATAAATTTATATAGCTATATATATATATGTATAAAATGAGAATATATGAAATAATGAGAAATGAGAAACAATGATAAATTTATACATATATGTATAAAATGGGAAATATATGAAATAATGGAAGAAGAGAGAAATGAGAATAAAAAGAAAAGAAAAGAATGAAGAAAAAAGAAAAGAAATGAGAAATATATGAAATGCTGGAGGGGAAGGGTAAGGATTCTTCTTCTTCTTCTTCTTCTTCTTCTTATTATTATTATTATTATTATTATTATTATTTGAATTCTCTATTTATTTTAATTGAATAATTGAATTATTTTAGAATATTTTTTATTTTAATTTTATTATGTAATCTATAATTATATAGTTAGGATGATAAACTCAAAAATCAATGTTATTATATTATTATTATTATTATTATTATTATTATTATTATTATTATTATTATTATTATTATTATTATTATTATTATATTTGAATTCTTTATTTATATTAATTGAATAATTGAATTATTTTAGAATATTTTTTATTTTAATTTTATTATGTAATCTATAATTATATAGTTAGGATGATAGGCTCAATAATTTTTATTTCATTTTTAACTTAACAAATAAAGTCAACAAAATTTATTTAAATTATTAGATATTTTACTATTTTAACATTATTAAATATTTTAACTTAATATTATTAAAATTATATGGCCTAAAGTTATAAATTAGATTTTAAAAAAAAATTAGATGATAAATTCGTATGAAATAAAATTGAATAAATTTGAAGGATATTTGATATTTTAAATTCTAATGTTTAGAATATTTTGACTTTAATATTATTATGTAATTTATAATTATATAGTTAGGATGACATACTTAAAATTTTATTGTTTAAGTTTTTTTTTTTGTCATATTTGAATTAATAAATAAAATATATTTATATTTAACAGAATTATTTTAGATGTATTTATCATTTTAATATTCTTATGTAATTTTGAGTTATATAGATAATAGGATAGACTTAAATTTTTATTGTCTAATTTTTATTTCATTTTTAACTTAATAAATAAAGTCAACAAAATTTATTTAAATTTTTAGATATTTTACTATTTTAACATTATTAGATATTTTAACTGTATTAAAATTATATGGCCTAAAGTGATAAATTAGATTTTAAAAAAAATTTAGATGTTAAATTCATATGAAATAAAATTTTATAAATTTGAAGGATATTTGATATTTTAAATTCTAATGTGCAAGTTTTAAATTTTTTTTAGGACTTGATTCACTTAATTTGATAATTTAGCAAGTGGGATACATGTGTATGTGTGTTTATATATGTGAATATATATATATATATAAATATATATAAGTATATAAATATTTTTCCAGATTTATCTTTTTTTTTAATCTTTTTATTTTTTTCAATTTTTATGTACCTATTTTTAATTTTTTGTGCAAATATCCTTTTTTTTGGGTCTAGTAAAATATATGGTAAGAAGGGGTTGCTACACCACATGCCACGTAGGAGAGAAGATGTGACGTGGTGCCATGTGGATCGAGCCTGCTGCAAATGAATTCAGGCTAGATTTATCTTCAAATTGCCAAAATTCAAAAGTTAGTGTACCAAAAATATAAGTCAAAATTTGCCAGTAGGATATAGTTACGGGACCAATTTTGCATTTTTCCTCTAAATGAAAACTCCTAATTCATGAATAATTCACAAAAAAGTTATAAAGCACAATATTTTAAAGAAATTGGCCCAACTAATGGATTATTCATTTCAAATTTCTTTAAGCTCAATCTTTAAAATAAAACCCAGTTCAATAATAATTCACTAAAAAATTGGTTAAGCCCAATTAACAAATTCTTTACATTATTGTGAAGTCCATTTATTGAACAAAAGCCCAACCCACAAGTATTAGTAAAAATTTAATTTAATATTCATTTATAATTAGTAACGAAAATCATTGTTACCATATGTATACAATTGATATTTGGAGGGAATGAATTTTAGAGGGAAGTTAATTAAAATTTAGTAACTAAAAACTTTGTTACAATATATTTTATCTGTAACAAATATTTTGTTGTTACAAAAGGTACCAAATTTTGTTACAAATATATCTACTTATATGACGAAAAATGTTATATGTAATAAAATAACATTTTTCGTAATGAATAATTATTTAGTTACGAACATAAAAAATTTAAGGTAACAAATTTGAGTTAAAGGTAACAAGACTTTTACTTTGTTACTAAAGAAAATGTTATTTGTAACAAAAAATCAATTTTGTTATAATAAATCTAACATATGTAATGAATTTTACCTTTGTTGCCAAAATTTTTGCTA
Organism: Jacaranda mimosifolia; assembly: GCA_018894105.1. Classification (NCBI taxonomy): domain Eukaryota; kingdom Viridiplantae; phylum Streptophyta; class Magnoliopsida; order Lamiales; family Bignoniaceae; genus Jacaranda; species Jacaranda mimosifolia. The sequence goes on along the minus strand of CM032131.1, from coordinate 421,138 downwards.
CGTGAAGTGGAAATTGTTGTAGTGTGTATATAATTAGTCATTTGAACTAAGGATCCATGGTGACCTTGTGTTTAGGTCCTCATGCTTTAACTTCTCCCTAGTCACTTAGCAAGCCGTTTGGGTGGTGATTGGACATGAGCTAATTAGATATGGAGGTTTGTGAGATTCAAGATGGAATCCGACTCCTCGTTTTTGTGAAGGGTGAGTACATCTCTTATATATTCTGTAATGATTAATTCCTAGAAATCCTTGCGCAAATTAATATGGTCATTTGGAAAAGCAGTTTTTCAAAGATGAGATCATAAGATGGAATCGAACATTGCGAATAGAGACATAATATTGAGGCTATTAAGGAGCGGATCTTGCCCTAAGCCTCTTTTGGAAGGTAGGAGACGGAAGGACCGTATTTGCATGGTACATATAAAGCTATAATGGTTCCCCAAAAGTATTCATTTCGGTCAGTTAGTTGGGCTCTATGGGCTTGAGGTTGGATATCGACCATGGAGATTGGGTACTCTTCAATTAATGGAGATTAATTGAATTGAGTCGATTAGTTTAGAGGAGTTTAAACTAAAATGAATATATGATATTCAAAAGTCGCAAGGATTTGTGAGCCCATGTCCAATAAATGGTAGAACCTATCGGGTCACACACAAAAGTCAATTGTATTTCCTAATTGATGGAGGAATTTTTCTAAATGTTAGGAAATTCACTCAAAGTGATCGATTTTGGGGTGACCGAAAATTGAGGTCAACTTTGGCTTGATTAATTTAATTGTTAAATTGATCAACTAATTTAAGGAGTTAAATTAGACCAATAATTAAGGAGTTAATTATTTGGTTCCACATGACCATCAATTGGTCAAGTTAACTTAAAGAGTTAAGTTAACAATTCTTAGCTGAAAGAGTTAAACTAATTGACTTAAGAGTTAAGTCAAGGATTAATTAATTAAATTAAAGTGTTTAGTTTAATTAATGAGAGGAATCTATTTTGGAGGAAAAATTCAAATGAAAGGTTCATTTGGTGTGGCATTTTAATTAATTTGAAATTAGATTCCAAATGTAATTGAAATGCACACAAAATTCAAATTGGATTTGAATTTGCCAACTTGCAAGAAAGTGAGCTGTCCCCCACCTTGAGGAAGGTGTGATGCCACCTTGGCATCACACCATCCTCCCTCTATATATAGATATAGACGTGAGGGTGGGAGGCACAATGTTTTTTCATTTGAAGAATTAGATTTTCACATTTTTTCCTCCTTTAGGTGTTGCCTCATGAGTTAAAGCTTCACTTCTCTCTTTTTCTCTAACCCCTAATTGGCCATCTGCCTCTGATTTCTCTTCTCTATCTCCAGCTAATATTAAGGAGAAATAGGAAGTAGTATTGGTGTGTGGATCATATTGATAGAGGTAAGACAATAGGATTGCTAGCCTTTGGAGATCCACCAGTCAGGGCAGTAACTTGGCGATTTTATTCTAGGAGATCCAGAAAGAGTTTTAACCTGAAATTTTCATAGTAGATTCATCAAAGAGTTGAGAAGCTACTAGAATTTTTCCAGAATTTTTGGAGGAGTTTAGATTATGCAAAAATTGCATCCTTCCTGCTATGCTGCTGTTTGACAGTTTTTGGATTAAAGAAGAGTTCTTCATCTTTCCTTTGGATTTTGCTAATCAAGGTAATTCTCCATCCAAATCTAAATCACAAGCTTGTTTAGATCCTTGTTTGCTTGTGAAGCACTAGTTAATTTTTAGCTTTTGAAGTTTTAATTATTGGATCCTAGTGCTACACTTGCCTTCAAGTTGCACAATAAGCATTTCATAAGTAGCCGCATTGGGGTTAGTAGCCTTCTCTTTCCCTTTATCAGCCACACTTTTCATAAGAGCGCTATGCCCTTCAACCTCTGTTACTTTCCTCTTAGGTCGAGGAGCCAGGCTACTTGCCACTCCCACACTCTGAGCAATGGGAGACGAACTAGCTGGCGCCACCTGTTTAGCCCTAGCGACCTACGCTGCCGCCTCCCGACAAGCCATTGCAACCTTGTGGCTTTCTTGGGCTCTCTACTACTTTTGCATAGCTATTTGCCTACCTCGGTTCATAATAGACTGACCTGCTAAAAATAAAAACTATCTCGATCAAAGACTAAACATATAATGTATATCGATAAGAGGTCAGATAAGTCAGTTCTACCTAAGCGTGTATTAGCATGCAATCTTAGCGAGGCAGTCGACAATCCTTCCAAAACCAAGTTTCTCTCCCTAGCGAACTTGGATGAATGCATCTCATCAAACTAGAGCAGATCTCGAATGAAAGTATTGTTCCAACTCAGGTTTTCATCATTGTTCATCTCGACCCTCCCCATCCATCAACCCCTGGGGATATTGAAACTGGCCCCACTGGGAGCTTGGACACAGAAAATACCTCTTATTCCAGGTTTGTCCATGAGAAGAAGAGGGGGCCACAAAAATTTTTTGACGAGATCGAGCAGTCAAGTAGTAAAAGCCCGACTTCCAAGACATTGAGAGATGAAAAGGATTGCTAAAATTAGCCCAAGAAGGGGGTTGGTCATGAATTATCATTAAAATAATAAAGTTGTATAAGAGGGAAAAGCAATTGGATAACAATTAAGTTATACAAACACGAAGACCTCTCAGTAGGTCGACTATAGGTTGTGTAAGAGGAAATCTAAGCCTACACTTTTGTGCATCCTCGAAAATAGTTAAATGTCCCTTAGGAAGTGTATGCATCCTCTCCCCTACCATAGGTTTAATTAGCTCAAGTCCCTCAGGAATATAATATTTCATCTTAATCAACCTCAAATCATTCATAGTCACCTTAGGTATAATCTTACTGTAATAGGCGATTGTAAATAATCTACCCCTCGATCGAGGAGGCTGGTTAGCCTCCTCAGATGGCCCTACCTTGTCAGTCACTAGCTCAGGAGGCCCCGTCTCGTCGACAATAGGGCTGGAAGGCTCAATCCCTTCATCAACCTCTACTTCCTCTCCAACGACATCCACTCTCTTAGGCTCACTGGAAGGACCAGACTTGCTACTTGATGTCTCATCTAAACTACTATTCCTACGAGTCGAAGCATTCATCGACCTGGTCACCTTAGAACTAGAACTCTCAACTCTATCCTTCCCAACAACTTTAGCCATTTGTATGAACGAAAAATAGGCAAACAAGTGAACTAAATAGGATGAGAAGTAGACTTACACAAGATAGACGCACAAACTAAGAATTGCAGATTGCTGAAACTCGACCTAAATTCTCCGAAATTCAACCTCTAAATGATGCGGTAAAAGTGCCAAATGGGCAGTAAAAAACAACTGTTTATAGATCTTGCCCAGTATGCCAATCGATGAAATTGACTGGCTAGTGGCTAATTAATGCGTAACCGCCGGCCATCAGCACACAAATATCAACATTACAGCCCAAAAAAGGTTCCTGCCTGTAAAACCCCAGTTGAGATTTGAAATCAGTCCTAGTCGAGACTTGAAAACAGTTCCCGCCTTTTGAATCAAGTTTTTAACCAATGAAGCACGCTACTCCTTACTCCAACCTCCACCGGGTCCATCGGACTATGGAGTGGGGGGGCTCATGATATGGGTATAGCTCACAAGCCGAAGAAAAATGCCGGCCCAGTATCAAGTCCAAACAAACCAGGCCTTGGGCCTAAGCAGGTTCACCGGCATTGAAGTTTTTGAAAGTTTAGATCGACTTCAGAGTTTGATTCCTCCTGACTGTATGACGTCGGAATGCGCGGATGATGAGGCAGTCGCCTGGCGGTAGGAGCATTAATGACAACTTTTGCCACCCATCGCATCCGCATTTAATGCAACCAAACCATCATCCTAACTGCACTTTAATGGTAGTAAGCATGCCCCTTATGGCTGGCGGATCACAAACATGGCACTAAGCTAGGTTGGAGAGACCTAGATTGCCCCTACCCAAGGAAAAGAAGATCAAACCCATGGTAGGGCAAACATTATCTTTTCCACTCCTTACCAAGCATTATAAATACCTTTCTTTCAAAGACAAAAGTACGCCTTCAATACACTTTAAGCCGTTACTCTATCAAATTATTCCCTAATTGAATATTAATTTAAGCATCAAAGGGTTTTATGGCTAACCTAACATTTGTTCACTAATTGCAAGATTCAACCTACACCTCATATCCTTAACCCATCTTTCAGGTCAATTTGGACCATCAGGTCGAGACCAAGAAGCTCATTATGCCAAAAAGGACTGTCATCAATAATTATTATATTTTATAATTTATATATTCTCAACAACCAGTTTTATTGTCTTAAATTGTTCTCGCTTAAATTGTCGAGAAAGCCAGTAAAGAATCAGAACCCGAAAGTGCGTGTAAAATATTTAGTCTTCACGCCGCGCACCGCCGCCTCCTCTCCTCTGCCCATCTCCTTGCCTCCTCTACAGCTGAACCCACCGCAGAGCCTTTCTCCCTCGCGTCTAGCGTTCATCGTACCAGCTCTTTCCTCTATCTTTGATTAGCCGGACGCCTTACCGCATCCGGCGTGTTCTTTATCCCTCCACCTGCGATTTTGAATCCTCTATCTGCGAAAGATACAGAAAAACTAAGAGCTCGACTCCCACTCTAGGTTTGGAGAATTAGCTCTTTGATTGTTCATTCATTTATTTATTTTATAATTTCGAGATATTGATAATCTGATATTGTTATCTTTGGTTTTCAATTTAATATTTGGTCCTTTACTGATTTCTGTTTAGGTGCTTTAGTTATAATTGGTGTTGAATTCTGATGTCAATCGGAATAGAATATAATACTGTTTTTTGATTTCCACTGGAATCAAATGTTTCCAATTACTAGGACGTTTCTTGGTGGGATTGGCACAACTGAACTTCTGGATATCCAACTTTAGTTTGGGATTCCATTTTCATTGAATCAAGCTGTTTGCTGACTAGTTTTTTTTTTTAAGCTCACCTTTTATATGCACGTTCTTGCTAAAATTTCTATAATATTTTTTATATAATAATAATATTAGTTTATTTTTCGCATAATGTAAATTTTGTTTTAATAATTTTAATATATTTATTTTAATTTTTCATAAGTAAAAATTAAAAGGTTATTATAAAATAATAATTGTAGGTTTGAAATAGGTAGGTTATAGATGATAGTTATTACATAACTTCTAATTATCAGAATTAAAAAAGTGAAGATATTTAAGGTATATCACATGAAAACATACCAAAAAAGGAGGAGGTACTTTGTTAATAATATAGATAAAGTAATGTATACCAAGGGTCTTAATTTTCCATTTGTTTTTATGGTGAAAAGTTGTTAGCGTTTTTGTATGCATTTTACAGATAATATGGTGTTCGTATTACAATGCCAAAAGTTGAATTGTTTTTCATCCCAAACCTTGCAAACAAAATATCATCTTATTACTTGAGTAAGGTTTGTTTCCTGCTTTATTGTTAACCGGTGTTATGTTGACATGCCTACCAGGATTCAATAGATTTAGTTCTCACTTTCAACATCTGAACATTAGTATTAAAGCAATAGTGTCAAGTAGAAAATTGACAGATTATGCATTAAAGTCTTATTCATAAGGGTTTATAAGCAAGATAGGTTGGTAATGCCATCAAAAAGAGAATTCATCTTAGATCACATATGATCTGGTCAATGATCTCAAAGGTAATTCCTATTCCTTGGCTGAAGGTTTGGAATTGGTAAGTGTAAATAATCGATTTGGTTTTCTTTTGAAGTTTTTGTTAGTGTGGGATTTATTTGAAAGTGAGAAAGTGTGGTTAGCAATTCATCTCATGTAACCCTGCATGAATTACCCATTGCAATATGTGTTTGGTCAGCAGGTAGTGATGGTTGTCGGCATGGCTGTCCAATCCCCTAAAATCATGCTACCGGTGACAGACGTCAGCTTTCCTATGATGGGATGCCCAATACCATATCGGACCCAGACCCAGTTTAGTTCCAGTGTTTTAGGCAGGATACTGAAGCACCGAATATCTGCGCTATCTAGTGGTGATGGAAGTAGCAGTAGTAAGAAAGCAGCAGCCCCTAATTCAAATTATGTTGTACCTCTGGACAAGTCATCTTGCATCACTCGTCCCCTTGCTGAGATTCTGCGTGATCTCAATAAGAGGATACCTGATAACATAATCAAGAGTAATGATGATCATGCCACCTTCATCCCCTGGTAAGTTACGAGGTAGTAGTGCAACTTGGTTTTGTTTTCTGTTCCTTTTTTTTCTCTTTTTTGTTATGCTGCTGATAATGTAATTTGTCTGGTTTCGGCAATTTGCCCAGGTACCAGGCAAATCGCATGCTGAGCTTTTATGCTCCAGGTGACATGCAATATCCATCTCATATTTTTCTTGGTGTTATGGAAAAGTTTATCCAATATAGCATTTGTAAAGCTATGCTAGGTCTAACTCACCTGTGTCATTTTCTACAATACCAAAATACAACTCAAAAATCAAAATTATACAATAGTTTACCTATCCTACAAGAAATGATTAATATTATACTTCTCAATATTTATTGTTTTATCATTCCATTGTCGGGCAAAGTTGGCAATCTATTGCACTTCCCTAACTCTAACAGAGGCCATGTTTTATTATTCCCCTGAATCTTCATTTGTAAGTTTTTTCTCTTGACTTGTGCATGCACCAGAAACTTTCCTAGAGAGTAAGTCACTGGTGCTTAGTTGTTCTGCTAAATTTTCTTCTATGTGTTCCATTCTCTTTCTTCCTCTTCCTAGGCGATGTTTGATAATGCTCCTTCTTGTGTTTGGCACATTAGGTAAACAATGCTTTTTTTTAAAAATGTAAGTTAAGAAAAGATGCAGTAGAACTCCAAATAGTGCAAATAGAGATAAAATATACTAAACTTAGAGGATCTGCACCCCTTATTCTTAAATTTTCTCCTCTTCATTAATTAAAAGAAGAAAAAATAAATCACTGTTATTTCTTTTACAATCCTTTGACTGCTTGGCCTATTGCATATGAAGTGCAATTTTTCTTCCAATTATGTTATTATGCGTACTTTTCTTGTGGTTTGCCTTGCATGCCTTGACATGACAAGGTTCCTGTTACGTCTTCCATTTCAAAAAATGCTTGAATTACTAATAACTCTTTTTTGTAGGTTGGTGTGGAGAAATCCGTGATGTTATCTTTTCTGAGAATGGAAGTGTGACTGTGGTATATCGGGTAACAGTACGGGGTTCTGATGGAGAGGTATGCTTTTGTTTGCATGTTATTTAATCATCATCTTACACCTGAAAATGGCTTGTAGCCTGATCCTACTTTGCTTTTGGAAGCTAGCACGACTCTTGTGTCTAAGTCCTTGAGCGCTTCTTTTTCCTCATTAATGTTTCGTGCGAATTATATTGTTCTGTCCTCTATTCACCCCATCAAACATGGTCTTATTTTTTTATTATCGGATGCTATTAGTTGACTCATGTTTGTTGTGATTAATGTGGTACTTTCGCACTCTTGAAAAAAAAAAAAGAAAAGAAAAAAAAAGAAAAAGATAAAATTGTTCCTCATAGTCCCTTTCTCTTTTTTACTCCATTGATGATATAGAGAAAGAGGAAAAAAAAAGGTAAAGAATTTGAAAGGTTTTGAGAAAAAGCCTACAAAACAGTATCTGATTTTATCCTCATTCAATATTTTACCTTTCTAATAAACATGACTTAACTTAAGTGTTATTTATCAATTTTTTATCTAAGTTTTGGTTGTATTACTAAGTACTTGATTTTTATTTCTCTTTCAATGAGAAATATTCCATTTTATGAATATAAAAGGAGGGCATGGAGGGGAGGCCGCATTGCATAGGAGAGTTGAGAATAGAAGGTAGATAGCATAGATAGGGAGTTCATCTGAGATTGTGAATGCAGGAAATGGTGTAGAAAGATTGTGAAGCTAAGAATTTCAACCTCTTCTTAGAATTTTACAGAACTTTGGTTGTGATTTGCCAGTAGCAAGTTCCATATTTCAACCAAAATATTTTAATTGACTTTTGTATCATCAAGCAACCAACATTCGATGTGCCATCACTCCTATCCAAGTGTTAACATCGGCTCTCTGGCTCAAGGAGACCCTCAATCCTATCTATTAAATTGTCCTAATTTAATGCACAAAAATTGAGTTTGTACTTTGAATGGATTATGTTGAATGTTTGGTTAGGTGTTTGTGCAAAATTAAAATTAACGTTCAGATAAAGTTATCGAGCAGTGCATTTGACCAGAACAAAAAATTCAAACCTAACCTCAGCATTGAATTTGACAACCCTGTCCTTAGGCCCTCTATGTTCCAAAAAACTTTGTAATTATAAAAATATTAACGATGTAATTGAATCATGTGACTTAACTGAATGGTTGAACTACTTAAACTATTTGATTTGGTGGTAAATTGGTACTTTTTGAATGTATGTTTTGGCACTAATTTACTGTTTGTGAAGATAAGTCATATTGAATGTGATGGACAAGATTTTTCTTATAATTTTCAATGTTTTTGATTTCCTTTGGCCGATCTGCTCATTTTCCTAATAGTTTAATTTGATAATCAGCAAGTGGCTAATAACTTGTTTGCAATTGTACTAATCATCGTAAAATAACAGACAGTTGAAGTAGGTAGTGTGAAAGAGAGAGAAATCAATAATGGAGGGACAAATGATATCATCAGTGGTGTCAAATGGTGGTCTTTGGGTTATGACTATCATTAGTTCTGTAGGAATCTCGTGTCCTATAGGTTGTTATTATATCCCCAGGCAATCTAAGCTCTTTCATTTTCCCATAATAAAACTTTGAGTTTAAGATTTGTTCTTAATTAGTTTAAATTGGCAATCTTTGTTCTAGAGCTTGATATTACATGTAATCTCATTGTTTGCTAAGACTTAAAACTAGTTTTATTTGAAATTATGATTGGGCTATGCAATTGTCATACAAGTGTTATGTGCATGTGTGTGTGTATGCTTGTAAGCATAGATAATTTTGAACATGTTGAAGTGTTGATTCTCTCGGATATCACCCTTGGGAAATTCTTTTTAAGGATTGGTATTGTTGTGCACATGAACGCGCACATATTTGTATGATGTTAGGTAGTTTGAAACTGTTTCTAGTTGTGCTAGGATATGGGCTTCTTTTAAGGGGAACTTCTGAAGTGGATGGAGAAAAGATATCATTGACAGTTTCGGAGATGTGTGGTCTATGGATGTCATCAATCTATTTTAGTCATAGGTCCTATACCCCTAGGCATTTCAAGCTTGTTGGTTTTCCTATAATGAAACTTTTAAGTGTCAGATTTTTTCTTAATTAATGTATGTTGTAAATCACTAGCTAGACCTTGGTATTTTGTATAACTTTATTTTTTGGTATGAATTAAACTCGTTTTGTTTGGACTTATGATTGAGGCATCGAGCTATGTGATTGTTATACATGTACTTATGCATGTGTGTGGGTGTCCATGTATGCATGAATTATATAATTTTGAACAGCTTGAAGTTGTTGATGACTTGATTTTCTTGGATATCACCTTGGGAAAATTCTGCTTGGATATGCATGTGCTTTGGTTATGCACACAAGCACACGTGTATGATGTTAGGTAGTTTGAAATTGTTGTTGGTTGTGCGGGGATATAAGCCTCTTTGAAGGGAATTTCTTTAGATTATTTTTATATTTATTTGAGGTATGCTATTGTCATTAGCTTGCACTTTCTGTGTATGTATGAAAACTCATCATAGCATCCTCTTTTGAGGATGTTTTACCCCTACCTTTTATCATACTGTGATATCTATTCCTTATAAAGTGTTGTCCTTGTAAATATTGACTGCCTCTTGCTTTTAGTGTAGCTGTGGCTGGAAACTCCTGATATTCATAAATGTCACATTAAGTTTTTGAACATGTCCTTATTTGAATTAGTGCCTTCATAGCATAGTATGACATTGCAAATAAGTCCATCACTCTTCTAATAAAATTCAAATGATATGTACTTTGTGCTAATTCTTGAATTATTAATATATGCTAATTGAATCAATCCCATTCTGTCTCTGATATTTTTTTCCTTATCAGACTTCAATTTTCTTTGTCATTTATATTGGAAAAATTAGATTAAAAAGGAAAGCTTGTTAGAACCTATTTTAACCACGAAACGCTAATGTCAGAATACTTCATTTTGAAAATCATTCTGTCATTTCTCTTGAGATTTTGAAAACAAAATCGATCGAAATCTGCAATTTCTGTGTTCTGCAGATTTACACTTTGAGGTAATTTATTGGAGTCTCTAGCAATCGAAAGAAAACAACTGCCTCATTCTTCTCCCAATTTCAGTAGCATCAGATGGAGCTAGACTTTACTTCATAGTGGTTGTTGAAGAATGGACCTTGGGCCTAACTCAATCCCAAAAGCTAGATCAAGAGGTGAGGATTGCCCAAAACCATATATAGAGACTACAAATTATTTATTTTACCGATGTGGGGCGCTAACACACCCCGCACATGCCCAGGAATAAACATTTGGAGCATATAATAACATAAAATGGGTGGCTCAATAACACTGGGTAACCCAACATAGGGAATGGTGGCTCCGATACCATGTTAAAGAATGGACTTTGGACCTAACTCAACCCCAAAAAGCTAGCTCAAGAGGTGAGGATCGCCCAAGATCATATATAGAGACCACAACTTCTTTATTTCACCAATGTGAGACACTTAACATACCCGAAGACCCTATAGTGGCAATCAGCAAAGGCGGTCACTTGCCTATTTTAGGAAAGAAATTCCTAGTGAGTCCTTCATGTATTTTGGGCAGAATTATATCTGTACTCCATGGACATTTTGGTTTGTTTCTAGGGCATTTTGGACATTTTGGTTCAAGAGGAGATGATAATTTCTTCCAACCTAATGGCTGTTGAGTGTGTCGTCAATATGATTCGCTGTCTTTGAATAAAAATATTCTAGGAAGAGGAAATTATGCCTTTCATGTTATTAATACAAATAGAAAAATAAATTGATGTCCTTTTGCCTTACTAGTTTAGTTGGGAATGATGGAAGTATATGAGAGGGATAGGTAGTGAATGTCTAGGGCTAGAAAGAAGAAAAGGAGGTGGGAAAAAAGAAAGAAGCATTGGTTCTCTTCTAGGGATATGTTGGTTTTTTCCTACGGCATTTGGACATTTTGCTTTAAGAGGAGGTGATAATTTCCTCCAACCTAGTGGTTACTAGTGTGTTGTCACTGTGACTTGCTGTCTTCGAATCAAAATATACCAGGATGACGAAATTATACCATACACGTTATCAATACAAATAGAAAAACGACTTGATGTCCTTTTGCCTTAGGAATTGAGTTGGGAATTATGGAAGTGTTATGAGAGGGATTGGTTGTCAATCTCTGGGACTACAAAGAAGAAAAGAAGGTGGGGAAATAATGAAGGAAGTAAGAAACAGGAATCAAGATTGGTGGAGCTAATTGGCGGTGTTATATGTCCTTTAGATTATACTTGTATCACAGGGCCTTCTAGACAGTTTCGGCAATGCATGATTTTGGTTTTCCCATGAAAAAGGTTCAAATTTAACAGTTATCTTTGTCCTTATATTGATAAATTTACCTACCAATCAACTGGGGTTTTTAGACATTTCACATAGCTTGATTATTTAGTATGACTTGAACCGGTTCTGTTGGGAATTAATGAATCACTCCATGTTATATTTTATATTTGTGTTTTCCGGTGACATGAGAACTTATTCTAATTGTCATAAATGTAAAATTGCAATTGCACTCTGGAGGTTGCTTCCTGAGGGATGATCCCATCATTATTGATTGTCCAACACATTACAAGTTGTTGTCACTGTTATTTGCTAGGGTATTTAGTAAGCTTTGTTTATAGAATTCATTTCTGGACTATGTCCTGCTAAATTGAAATTGCTGCTGCTGTTGATTTTTTATTTTCTTTTGGGTGTTACCATGCATGCATACATACATACACACACAGTCATGCATACACAGATACACATGCACATAGATTCAGAATTCATTTCTGGATTATGTCCTGCTAAATTGAAATTGCTGCTGCTGTTGATTGTTTGTTTTCTTTTTGGTGTTACCATGCATGCATGCATACACACACACAGTCATGCATACACAGATATGCATGCACATAGATTGATACATATATATATGTATTGTTTATATATAAGTTGAATTGTGCCTTCGTACAAGTTGAGTTGTGTCTTGTACCAGTTGCATTAAAAGTTACAACGTACATATGATGTATTGTAGTTGAATTGTTGTCTTTATACCAATCGTGGTTTGTTGTCTTGTAGAGGAGATGCTGCGGGAATTTGTCTTCATTTTATTTTTGGGATAGATGATTGCCGATAGTCTTGTATCTTGAACTGGGTTTCATAAGGGTGTGGGCTATGACTTTTTACCTTTAGATCAATACCAAAACTTCTATTCACATGATCTTGGATTTCTTTTTATATTTCAGCAGGGATTGATGTAATGCTTACCCATTTGATGAAATACAAATAAATGGGTTCCTAGAAAGGCACCTAATGAACAACCAAACTGATTGGGTTCGAGTGCAAAGGATTACCTTTCGTGGGTGAAATACAAATACAGAAAGCTGAAACTAGCATAGATTGTTATTGAGTTGGCGGATATAGTGAAATTTAATTTGACAACCAAATCTCCAAGATAAATGAAATAATGCGGAAGGTACAGAGGGAAGGGGGACCAGCTATTTAACTGTCAAATTTAATTGGGTTCGGTGATTTTCTTCCTGGATTCACTTCAAATAACAAGTTGGAGGAGACGGCTAACTTATTGACTCTGTGAATATTACACGACTGCATGATATGTGCTCCTTAAGGCTTTCCTTTTTATGTAAATGCTCATTATTACCTATCTGATAACAGACAACAGAGATTTGAATGAAGTGCATTGGTAGTAGGATAAAACAGAGCCTAGTTTATTGCATTCATATGTTCAATTTCTCATTTTCTTTCCCTTTTTTGGACCATTGCGATATGTTAATGTTTTATTTGTTGCATGGGGAGCTAGAGAGGCAGTCCTTTCGTTTCATCGTGCATTTTGTGTTTACTCTTCATTAGAATGTAAAGATGGAAGATAAATCTATTGTTTGCAACATCTAAACACAGGCACATCGTGAATCAACTGGGACGGTGCCACCTGGCAATGGCAACATTGTAGATCCTGTTGCTGCAGCAGAGGAAATAGCATTCTGCAGAGCATGCGCTCGGTTTGGTCTTGGCTTGTATCTTTACCATGAAGATTAGAAACTTTGAGCACAAGTTGTTTGGTGATGTCTCCCCAATCGTTGTTTGATTGTGAAATATGACCTATGTGTCCCCTTCCTTTGAATTAGTGTATGGAATGCTTGTAAGGCTTTTTTCATCCAATTCTTCAGATTGTTGCGATTTTATCATGTAAGCTGGAAAAGTTGAGAACTTTAAATCTGAATCTCTGTACTATATAAAAACAAATATGAATAGCTTGGTATGTACTAATTGTGTTGGCAGAGTAACATAGTGTATTATTCATATAGAAACAATAGCCAAGGTCAATCAATCAAAGGAGAACAAATTCCCAAAATGAGCTATATCGATGCAATTAATCATTAAATAGAAGCAACTTAGTTAGTGGGCCTTAATATGATGACACTAGCATTCCAACTTACATGCAGTTGGCAGACGAGAAGGAATTCCAGATATTTTACCTTTTGTATTTGTGCAAACAAGCTCCGTTCTTTTTTATTTTTATTTTTTTCATCCTAACACTAAAAAAATCTGAATTTTTGGACGTGTTAACAAAACATCAATCAGCATATGAGGTTGGGTTGGATTAAGTGAGTAAAGAGTAAGTCTATTTTTATTTTTTGGGGATAACTTTTCTTAGGAAAAATTTAATCTAGGCCCCATGTAAAATATGAAAATAGCAGTTTACTCTCCTAAAAAAAAAAGAAAGGCAAAAAATCACCATGTGTTTTTGAAAAAGCAATGAAGCCCTCTCCCCCCAGACCATAAGTGTTTAGCACGTGTAGTTTTGCACGAGTATTTTTGATTTTTTATATATGAAATGACTATTATGCCTTTATGTATCAACTGTTGGATCTTCTTGTTTAAATGAACGACCCATATTGAATAACACTTAGTATTTTTAAAAAATATAAAAAAATATTTACACATTTATATACATATATATACAACATATTATATATATATATACTATAATATATTTATCAATTTTATATAACGTACATTAAATATAATATAGTATTATATATATGCTGCCATGCCAACCAGATCTGGCTGGCCATATCCTGCCTCCGCTGGCGGTCATCATGTGAAATGAAAAAAGAAAAAAAAACACGTGGGGGTGGGGCAATGGGGAGAGTCAAGGCTCCCATGGCACCAAGCATAGACTTGGCCAATGGCTGTCGTGTAAAAAGAAAAAAAGGAAAAAAAAAAAAAATTGGCAACCAGTTGTCGGGGGCGAGGTGGGTGGGGAAAGAGGGAGCCAAGGCAGCCACGCATAGATCGGGCCAGCGGCCGCATTGTATTGGAAAAAAAAGAAAAAAAATATTTGCTGCTGTGGCCTCCAGTTGCCGGGGGTGGGGGTGGGGAAAGGGGGGACAGTTATGTGATTATATATATGAATATAAATATGTTATAAATAATTATATATATAATTTTATATATGCATATATAATTTTATATATATGCATGTATATAGTTTTTTATAAATATTATTGATATGGGACTAGCCCATTAGAGCTATTTAAGGCCCAAGTGCAACCAAGCTTTGGGCCCAAGCACAACCAAGCCTAAGGTTCGACCATGAGGTCGAATCGTATCACTTCTAATCGACCAGGCTTATTGAGCCTTGATATAGCCAGACTCAGGTTTGGTCGAATAGGTTGGAGGCTCTTGTCTTGGGTTGATTAGAGAGGTCATTCCACTCGACATCTGCCTTGATTGAAACAAAGTTAAGTGCTTAGTGGCTAATGATGGTAGTCGATACCATCCCATTCGCCGCATTAAATGCGCCTCAACTACCCGTCCATCTGCATTTATTGCTGTGACGGCGTGTGACCTTCGCCATTAATGTTGTTGCCTCCGCATTAATGATGGTGTGGCCTCCCCCTCCGTTTAGTTTAATAGCCTGCACAGTCAACAGTTGCAAAGCATGGGCTCAGGTCGAAATGACCAAAACTACCCTTACTTGCGGGAATTATGCAAGAAGCCTATTAAGGCGAGTTTTGTCTTTTCACTCATAAGCATACATTATAAATACTCAATTATCTCAGTAAAACGGTAAGAAAAACGCTCTTCATTAAGCCGTTACTATGTTCATTTCCTCACATCTCAAGTCTAATGATTGACTTAACCATCGGAGGGTTTTAGTTAAGGACCCTCTCTGCTAGCCTAACGTGTGCTACTTGGTTGCAGGTTCCGCCCCACACCTCTATCAGGTCGAAATAGACTACGTGACTATTCAAAGACCATCACTCAGGTCGAGATAAATAGTGTCCAAGAGAATTTGTATCAACAATTATATAGTATTTGATTTATGTAAATATGTTATATATTTTATAAGTATGAATTTAGGTAGTTTTGATAATTATATATATATATGTATGTATATATAATTTTACAAATATTAAATAGTATTTCATTTATATAAATATGTTATATATTTAATAAATATAAAACTATTTAATTTTAGATTAAACAAAAGAAAAAAAAAATATTTTATATATATGTATATAGATATGTTATAAATAATTTTATATAATTTTTTATATGCATATAATTATATATATGTATGTATATATAATTTTATAAATAATAAATAGTATTTAATATATAAATATGTTATGAATAGTTTTGTATGTATATATAATGATATATATGCACGTATATAATTTTTTTATAAATATTATATAGTATTTTTTTTTACATAAATATGATATATATTTTATAAATATAGAATTATTTAGTTTTGATAATTATATATATGTACGTATATATAATTTTATAAATATTAAATAGTATTTAATTTATACAAATATGTAATATATTTCATAAATATAAAATTATTTAATTTTAGATTAAACAAAAGAAAAAGAAATATATATTTTATATATATGTTATAAATAATTTTATATACATATATATATATTACGCATATATGTATTTATATAATTTTTATATGTATATATTATATATATATGTATGTATATATAATTATATAAATATTAGATAGTATTTAATTTATATAAATATATTATCTATTTTATAAATATAAAATTATTTAATTTAGATTAAATAAATTAAAAAATGAAAAACATAAGGATATAAAGTAATTTCATATATATATATATATATATATGAGTTTAATCCTTTCAAAGTAAAATTCAACTCAAATAGATGGAAGGGAACAGTAAGCCACAATTTAAAAACATAAGGTGGTATTCCAACTTTTTTTTTTTTTTTTATCATAGAGAGCTAAACCACCCATTTCACATTTCATAAGGGGGTAAAAATATTTTAACCCCTTTTCTTAGGGGAGAGCATCGATTTGTTAGGTAAATTAACCTACTGAGCCAATCAGTTAATTCATTGAAAGCATATGAAATTTATTAACCGTTTACCGTACCAAATTTTTTGATTAACCGATGAAACTAACCAAAAAATATTTGTTCGGTTCGGATAATTTACCAATTGATCAATTTTTATTTGATCTTTTTTTTTAATATTATTATTCAACAATATAATATTATAGTTGAAATAGAAATTTAATTATTCCAGTTCAAGCAAAAACAAACAATCTAATCATTTTCATAATCATAGTAAAGAACTTTTAATACCATAAACAAGTAACATGTGTTACTAGGTAGAATATATAAAAAGTGTCATACCTCTACCCTTACTTAACAAGCTTATGGAGAACTTTTGAACATTTTTTTAATTAGAGTATAGCAAGAAAAATCTAGAATTAAATGGACTCAATCCAAAAACTAAAGCTTTATTTAGTTGAGAATGTATTTGCATAAGTAGTTTCTAGTAAACAATTTAGCAATAATACATCACGAACTCCATAAATCTAAAGCTACTCTTTGTTATTTTTAGTGCCCATATGCTTATTCCCAAAGTTATAGAATTTGTAAAGAAAAGCTCGAGCAACCCACATAATGGTTGAGAATTTATTAAAATTCAGTTAAATCAGTTTTTGACTGATTTTTCATAAAAATTAACCATTAATCAAATTGAAAATCAATTGGAAAAAACAGTTTAGTAAATTTAGTTTTGGTTCGGTCGGTTAATTGATTATTTCGATCAATGGATAATTTTGCTCACCTCTAACCTTTCTGGTTGAGGAAACTTTGTCCAAGAGACTCTTACAATGTGGCAATGCAAGTTTGTTTTGATAGGATGATCTTTGAGTTATAAGGGAAGTATCTACCAAGAATGAAGTCATTTTACATTTGTTTGTACATGGGAGAGGGGAACAACACTGAGCAGTAGTCTTGCAAGGCAAATAATACGTCAAGGCATAGATTAGGGGATCTTGGACTCTCAAAATTGTAGAACTAGACCTATAAATGGGTAGGGTATTGCCCTACCCAAACCCACACCCTAAGCTACCCAATCAATAAAGCCCTAAATTTACCCTATCCTAACCAACTCATGACCCAATTAGACCCATACCATAAAATACCATACAAGAGATCCTATACTCTATCCTACCCTATACAACCCAAGACCCATTAGGTCTTGGGTTGGGTCTAGATTATTATATTAAATTTTTTTACTTGAGTTTTGATCCAACCTATTTTTTTTCTTTCTTTTTTTGTTCTTTCTGCAAGAATCATCCTAAAAAAGTTTTGATTTTTTTAATACTACTAAAACAACATGCTTTAATATTGAACCATGTCTTGCAATCTTGATTTGGAATCATCAATATCAACACTGGTGCTAGTAAAGTATATCCTATGTAATTGCATTGATAAAAAAAAAATTATGTCATTGCACATAATGTAAGTTGTCTTGGAATAACTTTGAGAGTGATATTCATTTAGAATTTTGAATTATAGACCAAATGATAGACATTCTTTACAAATTTTGTATCTAAACAGTTATACATAAAATTTGTCATTTATGATCAATAAAAAAAATATTAATCTATTTATTGCAAATTTATAAACTATATTACATCGAATGTACCATAATATTTTAACTTGGTTTTAAAAGTATTTTTATATCACAATACTAATAATTGATGAGGGTAAAAATTGTATATACTTGGATTGGGATAGAATCTGGGTGTGTTGACCTACTTGGATGAGCAACAGATAGCTGGGCTGAGTCCTGCAACCACGAGCAAACGTTAGGCTAGCCGAGGTGCCTCCAACTATAGCACTTTGATGCTCAAGTCAGTATGAGGATGACTGGATGAGATGAGTAGCAGAGTGAGGGCTTTGCATCATAAAATGGCATACCTTCATTGAAGCTGGAAATGTGGTCTTTATAGCGTTCCCTAGGTGAGGGATTTGTCTGGGATGCCGTTAGCATGCAGAAAGGGCTCTTATCTTTGCATGAGGGGCTTTGGGTCATCTCTTAGTCTTGTATTATTCTAGGTGGCTTCACCTCTAGCTTTCATGGATAGAATAGTACATTGGAGGCGCGCTCCCTGCCTGGCGCGGTCGGATGGGTGGTAATACGGTGGTATGCGCCATCAATGCTGAGGCATGCTGCATGTCAGGGCATTTAATGCTGCAGAGAAGGGATCCTATAGTAAGTCAACCTCTCTAGTCGACATTCAAATCGACCTCAGGGTGAGGTTGATGGCTGGCGGAAGAGGCAGTCGAACACCATGGTCGAACGAGCTAAAAATCTACGCTCGGCTCGCAGCTTAGTCGAATGACATCAGCATTGCTCAGTATGTCATGGGAGAAAAGGTGTGAGAGGTCGACTAAGGTCGATAGCGTGATTGGGCTCCGAGGATGAGATAGTCTTGATGATATGCTCTTGGGTCGATAGTCTTTGGGCTGGGTCTATTGGCCTCCCACTTTTGAATTCTAAATGAGATAGTTGACGAGAAGGATTGGGGAGTACTTTGTTGCGAAGATACAAGGACCAATCGATGAGGATTTTTAAAAGTCGACTTAGGTTTAGTGTATTTAATGCATCGATTACATCATGCCCTATGAGGCGCCAAACAACGGTTATGCCATTATTATAGATGTTTGGGGTTCCCACGCTTGGATGCCTATAAATGGGCGTGGTTAAAGTCTTCATTTTTACTTTTACCGCTTTGCGTCTGGTCGAATTTTGACCCAATTGCCTTTCCTGTAATTATTTTGTGCCCTAAACTTCATTGAAACCGAGTAAGTCTTTTCCTCAGTTTTATTTCAGTTCCTCCTTTGTTTAAGAAATGTAGCGCTTAACTAATTCTGAGGGTAGTTAGGGGGGGGATAGTGAGGCCACTTATTCTGATCGGGCAGAGAGATTGATAAATGAGTTGAGCAGCTCATCTAGTAATAGCTCGAGCTCTAGTAGCTCGAGCAGCGATCGCACTGCTGGAGGGGGTAGTGCTGGGCCAAATCAGGCTCCAGTGTCACGTGGTCGATTGTTCACGCCCGACCATTATAGTAAAATAGTATCTAAGATAACTCATGTCGATCTAGCACGTATTAGGCAGGTATACCATGTCCCTACGGAGTATGAGCTCATAGTGCCTGGTCCTTCATATAGAATGCATCGACCTCTGGTTAGATGTATAACTGTGTTTGAGGAGGCTTTTCGATGCGGTCTCAGGTTCCCCTTAGTTGGACGTACAATCGAGTTGCTAAGAGGTTTAGAAGTATGTATAACCTAGCTGTTGCCAAATTACTTCTCGACCATATCGGTAAAATGTTGGTAGATCCCCAGAGCCTCACACCCGTTTCTTGTGCTTTTGCTTTGAAATTAGGTTCCATTGTTTGAAATTAGAACCTTAGGTAAACTAAAACGACAGATTATGTTATTCTAAATGAAGCTTTTGATGGTGGCATCAGTTATTTTCAAAATTACTTCTACTTCGACTCACTTAGTAAAATATTTGACCGCAGTGGGCTGGTGTGGTGTGTTTAATTGGAGCTGGATAGATGGACACCTTTTAGCGAAGTCGACAGAGTCTTTTAACAATGTAGGCCAGAAATATCCGTATCGGATAATTTTGTGCTCCAGCAAGTGACCTCTAGAATTTTCCACAAAGGCTTGCGTGGATTTCATGAAGGACCTGTTGGCTTAATCCAGCATTAAGCATCTCAAAAGTGGTCCTGATATTGACCTCCTGTAGAGCTATCCGTGCTCGTTGAGGGCAAATTTGGCTGTTTGACCTCGAAGCCTGCGCGCATCATTTTTGTCCTTAGGGACTGTCCCTTGGCTTAAGTAGAGCTTGATTGGGTCTTTCCAAGAGGGAGGTGCTTTCTCGATGATCCCCACCAAATTCTGGTCTTGAGTGTTTATAGATAGTTTGCTGGCGACCAGAAATATTATGGTCTTTTCTCGAGTCCCTCTTGTCGAGATAGCAAACTTGGAGAGGGTATTAGCTTGCTAGTTTTCTAATTGAGGTACCTGGCTAAGGGTGAAACTCTTGAACAACTGTTGTTATTTTTTCACCTCGGCCAGGTACTTACTCATCTTGGTTTCTTTAGCTTCAAAGTTTCCTTCCACTTGCTCTGTGACTAGCTGGAAATTGGTGATCGCCACTAGTTGCTTGATCGCATGAGCTGCTGCCATGTTTATTCCAGCAACAAAGGCTTCATATTCTGCCTTGTTGTTGGTGACTGGGAAGTCGAGTTTGATTGCAAAATCATATTCCTCTACGATGGGAAGCGGAGTGAGATACCAATTCCACCTCCCGAGGTGGTTGCTGTTTTATCGACGTGCCAAGTTCATACAAAGGAGTTCTGGTCATGCTGCTTATGGAGGTCGAGTCTTCTGGTGATAAAATTGGCTAGAGCCTGTGTTTTATGGCGGTTCGTTGTTGAAATGTGATGTCGAATTCCCTAACCTCGATGGCCCACTTGGTTAGTCTTCTTGATGTGTCTGGCTTCGATAGCACTTGTTTTAATGACTAATTTATTAACACTATGATCGCATGAGATTAGAAGTAAGGTTGTAGCTTTTGTGCTGTTGTAATCAGGGTGAAGACGAACTTCTCGATTTCCAGATAATTATGCTTGAGCCTCTACAGTACTTTACTGCAATAATAAATATGCCGATGAGTTCTGTCTCTTGTCGAGACCAAGACCAAGTTGATCAAGGTAATGGACACGACTAGGTAGAGGTGCAGAACTTTTCCCAGCTTTGGTTTGGCGAGCATGGGTGGCGAGTAGAGGTATTGCTTGAGATTGATGAGAGCTTGGTCGCACTGCTCATTCCATTAGAACCCAAATTTTTTTGCATTTCTGAGTATTTTGAAAAAAGGTAAACTCTTATTGGCTAGTCGTGTAATGAATCTACCAAGGGCTATTATCCTGTCGACTAGGCACTATATGTCCCGGACTGTTCGGGGCGGGATGATGTCCAAAACTACCTGGATATTTTGTAGGTTTGCTTTGATCCCCTTTTAACTAACCATGTAACCCAAGAACTTACCTCCTCAAAGCCCAAAGGTACATTTGTTGGGGCTGAGTTTTATACCGAACGCCTGTAGTATAGAGAAGGTATGTTTTGACAATCATGTCATTGACGTAAAGCTCCATAGACTTTCCAATCTCGTTCTTGAACGTGAAATTGACTAATCACT
Source organism: Jacaranda mimosifolia (assembly GCA_018894105.1). NCBI lineage: Eukaryota > Viridiplantae > Streptophyta > Magnoliopsida > Lamiales > Bignoniaceae > Jacaranda > Jacaranda mimosifolia. The sequence goes on along the minus strand of CM032131.1, from coordinate 399,317 downwards.
GGTAAGTTGCTCCTGCATTTTTAAGCCTAAAAGGCATGACCAAGAAACAGTATACCCCATTGGGGATGACGAAAGAGGTCTTATCCCTGCCCTCTAGTTCTACGAATATTTGATAATAACCTTGAAAGACATTCATCATGCTCAATAATTCACAACCAGCTATAGAATCCACTAGTAAATCTATGCGAGGTAAGGGGTCAGGATCTTTAGAGCAACATTTATTCAAGTTGGTAAAATCATTACACATACGCTATTTCCCCTCATTCTTGGGGATGAGTACAACATTGCAAAGCCAAGAGGGATATTGAATTTCTATAATATATCCTGCTTCTAAGAGCTTGTTAACCTCATCTTCAATGATTTGGGATCTCTCAGCATTGAAGGTTCTTATCTTCTGCTTCACTGGCTTGTACGAGGGGTCCACATTGAGACGATGGACAATGACACTGGGGTCGATTCCTAGGAGGTTGGAAGCTTTCCATGCGAACACGTTAATATTTATGCTAAGGAAATTGACCATAAGACACTCCATACAGTGGCCTATATCGCTTCCGATCTGAGTGGTCTTGTTGGGATTTTTAGGCTCCAGCTCAATTATTTTGAACTCCCCGAGGTGTTCAGCCTTAGTGTCCTCTAGCTTCTATTTTTTGCTCGTCTTTTCTTTCTCGGGTTTCTCTATAGGGGCGTCTCCCGAGGGCTTCAGCTGGGGTCGATTTTTCTATTCCCTCGCTTCGACCAAGATGGCATAGCAGCACCATACTTCTTTTATGTTGCATAAGAGCTCGCCTATGCCAGCTGGGGTTGAGAATTTTTCATATGATATGTTGAGACAATAGCCCGAAAGTCATTTAAGGCTGGTCAACCAATAATGACATTGTAAGTAAATGGGGCGTCAACGACCAGGTAATTTATCATAAGGGTTCTGCTACATGGAGCTCCCCCAAATGATGTGGATAGATTGATGGATCTTTCTAAAATGATATTGGTCCCCCGAATCCAACCAGTGGCGTATGGATTGGCTCAAATTTTAACTGCCCCAAATTCATTCTTTTCAAGGTTGATAAGAATATGATGTTCGTGGAGCTGCCATTGTTGACCAAGACCTTTCTTACTTTAAAATTGGCTATTTCGACCGTTACAACCATGGGGTAGTCTATCTTGCAGTCGACCCTTTTGTCTCGAGGTGAGGTCAGACTCAGTGAAAGACATTGGCTCTGCGCTGGTTGAGAATTGGAAAATCGTCTCGACCTGGGTTGATTTGGTTGATTCCAGTCATCGCTGAGGCTGCCTTCTAATGGACTTCAAGTCCCCCCAGTGGGACCTCCAGCAATCATGTTGATAACTCCTCGAATGGGTGGGTAGGGATCTTGGGCATATTTATTTCCTTTATCCTTTCTTCTCGGGCTAGCCGACATTTCTTTAGGGAGAGTCCGGTCAATTTTACCCTATTCTCGCCTGGCATGTTCATCGATGTATTTTTTGAGATGGCCTTGTCGAATCAGTCTTTAAATCTTGTTGTGAAAGTTGAAACAATCTTCCCTATCATGGCCCTTTTGTTTGTGAAAATGGCAGTACTTCTTGAATTTTCTCATGGCCTCTGTCTCGATCAGTTTCCTGGGCTTTTTCAGGAGGTTGTCATGCTGGATGGTGAACAACACCTCTTTCCTTAAAAGATTAAGTGGGGTATAATCCTGGAAGCGCTTAATGGGAGATCTGCGACCTTATCTATGCTGACGATCATCTTTTTCCTTATTTTTCTTCTTGTCGACCTCGGGGTTACCATACTTAAGTTTGTTCGTGTCCTCATGAGTCATGTACCTGTCTGCCAAGTTGAGCACTCCTCCATCAACCAAGGTTGCTCACGCATTAATGCATTGGCACATTCTTTGTGTTTGAGGCCCGAGAAAAGCATGTGGACTAGGAACTCAATTTGGGGGTTATAAATCTTCAACACTTACGTATTAAACCTAATGAAGAAGTCGTGAAGGGATTTCCCTTCATTCTGTTTCACTATATGTAGGTGGGTATGAGAAAGCTTTGCCTTCCTCTGGCTGGTAAACTGGTGCGGAAATTTGTCACACAACTGGACATATGAATATATCTACACCGGCTCCAGCTTAACAAACCAGTCGAGTGCAATTCCTTGAAAGGTTGTCACCAACATCTTAGCATGGATGTAGTTGTTATGCCCATACAGCTGCATCATGCGTTCGAATTACATCAAATGTTCATTTGGGTTTGATGAGCCATCGTACTGGGGTAGACTAGTCGGGATAGGTCAGGTTATTTCCCTGGGAAAACATCCTGGACTGGTTTTGCATCTCGAGAGAGGTTGTTTGGACTCTGGTTGACTATGATTCTCTCTAGGCGATCTCTCCTCAAGGGGTTTTGGTTGTGGGGTAGTGCTAGCTGCCAGTTCTGGTTGGACGACATATCGATTCAGAGTAGTAGAGAGTTGAGCAAAAATTTGGATAGATATCTGCTCGCTTATGAGCTGCATTATTTGGGGTATGGTCAGGGCGACCACCTATTCTGGCTAGGCTTTTAGCCCTGGCGCGCCAGGTTCTTGTGGAGGCTAAGGAGGAGGAGTGGTAGACCTCCTATTCTCTTCTCTTTTGGAAGCGACTCATCTAGTGTTAACCATTTTCGATTGCAGACTCAAAGTTTCCCACAAACGGCGCCAACTGATGAGGGTAAAAACTATATATACTTGGATTGGGATAGAATCTAGGTATGTTGACCTGCTTGGTCGAGTAATAGATAGCTGGGCCGATCTTGCAATCACGAGCAAATGTCAGGCTAGCCGAGGTGGCCTCGGCCATGGCACTCCGATGCTCAAGTTAGTATGAGTATGATTGGATAAGATAAGCAACAAAGTGAAGGCTTTGTACTATAGAATGACATACCTTCATTGAGGTTGGAAAGGGGGTATTTATAGCCTTCCCCAAGTGAGGGATTTTTCTAGGGTACTCTTAACATGCAGAAAGGGCTATTGTCCTTGCATGAGGGGCTTTAGGTCATCCCACATTCTTGTACTATTCCAGGTGGCTTCACCTCTAGCTTTCATGGATAGAATAGTATACTGGATACGTGTTCTCTGCCTGGCGTGGCAGTCTGGGCGATACTGGGGCAACATGCACCATTAATGCGGAGGCATGCCGCATGTCAGGGCATTTAATACGGCAGAGAAGGGATCCTATAGTGAGTTGACTTCTCTAGTTGACATTCAGATCAACCTCCGGGTGAGGTTGACGGTTGGTGGAAGAGGCAGTCGAAAACTATGGTCAAACGAGTAGAAAATCTGCGCTCGGTTCACAGCCTAGTCTAATGACATCAGCAGCATTACTCAGTGTGTCGTGGGAGAATAGGTGTGAAAGGTCAACTAAAGTCGACAGCGTGATTGGGCTCCGAGGATGAGATGAGCTTGATGATATGCTCTTGGGTTGATGGTCTTTGGGCTAGGCCTATTGGGCCATCCCATATCAGTAATATTACAAATATTCAATATTTTTTTAGTTAGTAGAGCATAATTTCTTTAATATTTTATTTAGGAAAAGAAAATATAACATCTTATCTATAACTTTTTTCCTTCAAAAAATATATATACTAATCTAGTAATAGATGAAAAATTATACATTTATATAAAATTAGTGAATATATTTTAATTTTATATATATATTAAAATTTTAAGCATATACATCATGTATGTCTTGTTCAATAATATAAATTTAATTTTAGTATAGCTGATTTGAGTTAAGTGGTTAAATTTGGGTATATGATAGGTAATTTTTGGGTATGGGTATATGGGTAACTTTTAAAGTTTTATGGGCCCGGCTAAGGTGTTACTTACCCATTGACAGGCCAGAACTAAGTGAAAACTATATTAAGTGAGAGTTGCTTGATATTCCATGAACTTCTCTACGTGTCCTAGAGTAAGATGTGTCCATTTGGATATGAATGACATTAGGGGTGACAAGTTCCAACACGACACGATAACCTGACGCAAGTTCGACACGAGAAATTGGATTTAAATCAATCAATTTTGAGTTTGGGTTCAATAAGATCAACACGAATAAGAACCCAAAGAAAATGAGTTGGGTTGGGTTTCAGGTTACACGAACAACCTAAAATTTAATTTTAGGTCACATGACAACATGAACCGGCTTGAACCAACTCAACCCAACCTAAATTAAATAAATAAAATTTAAATTTTTTAGGAGTAAAAATATAAAATAACAAAATAAAATTTGAAAATTTGAATTTTAGCAATATCAAAATTACTAATTTGGTATTTTTTGGTCTTCCTTATTTTTGTGAACATATAGGATTGATGATTATAGTTTTATACTACTTCTAATGGTTAATTTTGGATATCCAAACGGACATAAAAGTTGTTCTACAAATAGTTGACAAAATACTCCTTTGACTACTGAATTGTCTAGAAAATTTTCTTAGGCCTTATGCAATGAAGGTCGGAAGATTTTGCATATATAAATAGACAATAATTCTTTTTTTTGAGAGGTTATAAAAAATTCAAAAGACTCAAGCAAGTTTTTATAATAAATTATGTGCCCAATTAAAATACTTCTTTACTTATTTGTTTGATGACATATTTTTATTTATTTATGTGCTACTTAATTAAATCAATACTAAGTATTAAAAAAGTGATGTCATTTTAATAAATAAAAAGAGACAATTTGATTGGTACAAATGATACAAAAATTAAAAAGAGCATGTGAACAAAACTTAAAAAAGCATGTTATTTTTAAAAATAAGATAGTTTATGATTTCAATATTTTTATAATGCTGATAGATACTACAAAATGAAAGGAAAGAAGTCCTAAAATCAATATATTAAGTGGTTCAATTAATTTTTTTTTATGAAGCTGCTATTGTGAATTTATGATGAGAATTCCTTACTCCTATTTTAATTTATTAATAATTAGGAATAGATAAAATTAAAAAAATAAAAATACCCAAAAATTTCTAAAAATTAAAACAAATGTTTGAAATAATTATTTTAAATTAGGTTGACATGTTGGATTGGGTAGATTTGAGTTGGTGGGTTAACCTAATGAAAGTCAAGTCGACTCAAACTTGACTTGATACGATTCAGGTTGGGTTAAGGCTGAACATTTTTAGATTGTCATCAAGTTGGATTGGGTTCGGGTTGAGGAAATTAATATTATACCTCTACTTTAAGCCAACTCAAACCCACCCAACCCACCCAAAGTGCCTTCCTTAAATGACATTATTATTGAGGGCCTACAGCAAGGGCTCATATTGGAGGATGTCGGGCTTTTAGGAGTAGTATTTGTTCGAAGTTTCCTGATATTTGGGAACTTCTCTATCATGTTAAATGTTACATGAGAATTTTTGATCATACATTTTTTTTGTTAAGTTTTACGGCTCATGTGCGACTTACATAAGGGACTACTTAATCCTGCTCATGTCATCTACCTTTGAAAAATGTAAATATGCAAAGGCATATATCAAATAAGCATACAACAGAATTCAAGTTCGCAGCATCTTTATAGGAAATATTCCAACCTTTGTGTATGTTAGGCATTATCAATACAAAAAGGACTACCACGACTTCGCACAAAACATCTGCTTCTAACTTCTTAACATTCTATCTTGCATACTTGTGAGGTTAATGGCAATAATATAAATTATATAATAAACTTTTTGTAGTGGACATCCCCCAACTGCTAGGAGCCAACAAATGAAAAACTAATGTGTGGTAGGACCTATGCTAACAAGTTGCCAAGTTTGACAATAGTTTTTTCATTAGAAGGCAGATAACATTGCCAAGTATCTTGGTAGTTTTTATATTAGTTAGACTTTAACCGCCCATGTCTTGCATATGCCTTATTCATTTGCCAGCAACTTATGTCAACCAACCTTTGTTAACTGTTGTCCATGTTAACTTGCCAACCATTGCCTACATATGAACTACTTGCCTAGCTTGCATGCCAATGTGTTTGCCAGTCGTCTGTGCATGCATTAGACTATGTGCCAAGCTGCCACTCTTTGCTGATGCGCCAATGCCATTTTGCTCGCCAACTTTTCCTCATGCGCATGCTGCTGGCACAACTATGAGCCAAATCCTATTGGTCATTTGCCAATCTTAATTCCTACATGCATTGGTCTAAGTGCTGCGTAAGTGTGTATATTGTGTTCATGCTCCCTAGCTTTGCGAGCACATCATCTATTCATTATACGACACTTGCCATAATTCTGCCAACAAGGTAGAGCATGACATGTAGTACGGTTCTAACTGCCTTGTGGCCTAGTTCCGTCCCATCTATGATTAATTAGCTTCTTGTGTCGCACCATGTTGGCACCCTTTTGTGCACTGTCATGCTATCTTGCTGCATCAGTGGCAACCAATATTTTGAGTCAATAGACATCTTGTTTTGCCTATGAAGATGAGGATTGGGGCTGCTCACCATTAGAAAGGAGGTCTATAACCACATACTGACCTTTTTGTTAACCTGCTTATCCTGGAGTACTCAAACTTGCTTGTCCTGAAGTCTCAAAATAAACATCATCAATAATATTTTAACCTCAACCACATACTGACCTTTTTGTTTATTCATGTTTTGTTTATCCATGCTGCTCTAAACTTGCATGAGTTTGGACTTTGACAAAACTTGCCAAACTCTTTGCTCGACTAATCTCCACAGTCAGCCAAATCTAGGGTTACTTTTAAATTCATCACCTTACAGGTTTTAGCTTCATTGCATATTATGAAAGAGATGAACTTCCTATTATTTCCTTGGCAAACTCCATACTCGCTACATGATGTTGAAGTAGTACAAGACCTTTTAGCATGAATTTGTCTAGCATATGCTTGCCCATCAATTGGCCTCTTCTATACTTTTTCAAGCATTTCGCACTTAGCATGCACAAAAATAGGTATTTATCATTCGTTATCATCAAACCCCTAAGTAAAGAATCACTGACGCCTTTGCACATTTAAGGAAATCATTGCCAAGTACAAGGTTAAAATTATTTAAATAGAAAACTATTACCTAGCATTGCCATTGCCAATTCCCAACTTTGAAATCCGCATTTGCTATATTTTTCTCTTTCTTAGGTTCATTATTCATAGGCTTTATCTAGCTCTTTTTGGTTCTCTATGTTTAACCATAGCTTCTGAACTTACGCTTTTGTAGTGAAGCTATATGTGGTCCTTGAGTCCAACATTGCTTTAAGTTCCATGGAGTTCATAGGTACTTACATAAATATTAAGCCTTTACTTTTATAAGCATTAGACTTATCTCTTAATGCATTCAAAACTTGGAGAGTTGTGACCTGAATCTCATTATCACCCTCTACATCTATTTCAACCATCAAGCTTTTCCTGCTTAGGAAATCTCTCATTCTATGGTTACCATCGCAAAAATAGCACCATCATTTTACTCTTTGAGTGACAACACGAGTATCCACTACATCGATTACCTCTTTAGCCTTATCCTTGCCATTCCCATTAGAATTAATAACCTTGTTGCCTTTGTTCCACCTAACATCTTTCTTTTGGTATTCTCAATTCAAGCCTCCAATAATTCGATAATCTACCAATCTATCAACAACGGTCATGGCAGAGTGCATAAAAGTGTTGTTGCCTTAGTTCCACTTGTGCCCAAATTTATAAGCCTACCATGAAATTCAATAGCCTATCTTACTCAGACATATCACGCACATCAAACATCAAAGAACTAAACATGGTCACATATTTTCTTACGATTTCCCCTATACCTTGATTACATAGGGGATCCCTAGCAATCTACGACATGTTATAAGGAAGGTATTGATCCCTCAGTTTCTTTTTTAGTGCCTCCCAAGTTTCAATATTTTCTCTATTGGTTGTTGCATCATCATCCTAGACGCATCTGCCACCATAGCTTGACATCACTCGTTAGATACATGCTCATTATAGAGACTTTCTCCCGCTCTGGAACTCTAGCGACCCTAAAATATGCCTCCATGTTACACAAGAAATTTTCTATCTGCCAAAAGGTTTTGGTTTGAGTACACTTAATTTGGATTGAGAACATTACTAACTTAGTGTTAACTATCCCAAGTTTCATGTCAACAGGATCTATGAGAACATTGACATTCTCAACCACCGAAACAACCATTTTCTCGATAAATTTTGGCAAACCATTGATAATCTTTTGCAAAGTCTTTTGCTATATTTTTAGATTTACATGAGAATCATCACCCTTTGTGCCCCTCATGGCTATCCAAGTAAGTTTTGAACTCGTTCTACCCTTGCCTCCAAATTAGTGATGCTCTTTTGTATTTGATTCATACATTTTGTCAAAATTTTCCTGTATAGAGCCTAATTTACATCAATTTCCCTTAAATAGCATGAAATCTAGCTTTGGTACCACTTGTTATATGGACATATTTGGCCATAAATTTTTTCGCCAAGTTTTACCACCCATGTGTAGCTTGGCCTCGCTAAGGGACTAGCCAACCATACCAAAGGTACCCATCTTTCTGTTGATTTCAGAGTTCAAAGAATGTAAACATGCAAAGATATAAATCAAATAAGCATGCAATAGAATTCAAGAATCACAACACTTTTACAAGAAATATTCACAACCTCTTTAATTTGTTGATCTCAGTATAAAAGAGATTGTCATGCCTTCACATAAAACATCTGCTTCTAACTCCTCAACATTCCATCATTTAGACTTGTAAGGTTAATGCCAATAATATAAATTATACAATAATTCTCTCGAGTGGACATTCCCAAATGCGTTGTCTATCCTATTGTGCCCCTAGCAACCAATATTTCTAGTGGCTAAGATTAACACATGTCCATTTAGATATTAAATAACATTATTGGGAATAATTGAAACTTACCATTTGCGATATTCAAGATAAGAACAACATCCCCTGTCAAAAATTGATATACAAAAAACCCTCTTGCATTTCTAAAAAACATGTTCATCATCTGTCGCTTTTTATTTAGATAGAAAGTTAGTAAATTTAAGAATGAAATGTCAAACTTGCCTGTTAATGCAGCTTGAAAATGAAGTGAGGCCTTTTTCCAAAAATAACAATGTTGATTCATTTTCTCTAGAACACACAAAAGAGATCTTCTTTCCTCAAAAGTTCTTCAACTTTGAGAATATTTGCCAATGATTTCTAATACTCAAGTTCTTTATGAGATGTGGTATTTATAGATTTTAGTCTTGATGGTCTCAGATCCATTAATTAATATTTGCAAATGATTTCTTATACTCATGTTTTTCTGCACCTCCTTATGGGCTTAACCTAGCCAGTCTTTAGAGCACTCTGGTCCATTTACATAGTTAATTAATTTTAAGTTTGACCTAATTTTTAATCAATTTATCGCATTACACTTATAGTCAATTTTTAACAGTATTAAACCTCCTATTTTTGATGGAAAGATTTTAATTTTGTGTTGAAAATATAATATAAATTCAATTTTTAATTTTTTTTCTCGACTTTATCTTACTTTATTAAAATGAGGTTGATAATTTAATTAAGTTTCATTGATCAAGTTAGGTGTGCATAGGCACATGCTTGAGTTTGGAGAGGGCTCTCTTCGGTCTTTCGATGGCATTGAACTAAACTTCACCTTTAGTTGGGATGAGGATGGCTTTCGCCAATGGAGTCGAGTTATTAGTGGCCGTAATAGTCTCACGATTAGTGGCTAGCCAATTTAATTGTCATATAAAGTTAAAGAAGCCACAACGGTTGAATACCTTACTAAGGTTAGATAACTTATGGCCAAGTTAAAAACCTTCAACTTAAGCTAGGTACCTCAGTCTGAAAATGAAAGAGCCAACCTTCAAAGTTTGCCAGTGCTAATAGAGGCATCAGAGATAGGACGATTACATTATTGGTTGCTAATAACCTAGAGATTGCAGATCAAAGTTCATCTCAAACCACTATGTTTATATTTCCTTTGGAGCACATAGAACCTAGTTGGTAGGATGAAATTATAGACTACCTCTGGGATGGCAAGCTCCTAGAAGATAAGGTCATAGTAGGATGTCTTCAACCCTAAGCCTCTTGCCTCTTAACAGAAGATGGCCTTACTCTTTAAGAATTCATTTGTTGGGCCCTCACTTTGATGTTATGCCAATATAAGCCTTAGCTATACTTCAAGAAATACCGTAAGTAGTTGTGGCAACTACTGTAGAGATCGGTCACTCGTGCACAAAATCATCTCGCATGGTTATTTCTAGCCAACACTAATAGTAGATGCTGTAGAATTTTTAAGAAAATATAAAGCCTATTAGTACCACCCCAACACTCCGCACCAACCTACAGTTGCTATGACTAGCATCCCTATATATTGGCCTTTCGACCAATGGTGCATTGACATCCTTAAACTATTTTCCATGGCCATAGGCCAAAGAAAATTCATTATCTTGGCAATCAAGTACTTTATAAAGTAGGTGGAAGCAGAAGTAATACCTAAAAGCACAGACGCCACAAGTGAAAGCTTCATTTGAAAAAATATTATATACAGATTGGCCTGCCTAGAGTAATAATTTCATATAATGGCTCACTATTTTAGAGTTATAAAGATACAAAATGGTGCAACAAGCTCAGCATTCAACACTTCACTTCAATGGCCAAATAGAGGTTACTAACAGAACAATTGTTACATATCTTAAAACGCAGTTGGAGGAAGGACAAGGAAAGTTAGCAGATGATATTCCTAGAGCCTTATGAGTATACAAGACAACTTCCACAACGGCTTAGATATAACCTCATGTATGGGTTGGAAGTAGTAATACATGCAAAACTCTTACATGAAACAACTAGAGTTTTGAACTGTTAGCCAAAATATAATAGCGCAGTAAGGTTCTTCACCTTAAAACTAGTAGTAGGTATATATAAGAATGAAATTAGGCAATTTAGCACTAAAGGAGGTTGAAGCCTCTAGGCACATTTGTAAATTGGACCTTCATTAGGAGCCTATATTGCGTAGTGAAATTTGCCAAAAACAACTCCTACAAATTGCAAGACCTAAATAAAAATGATTTTTTGAGACTATGAAATATGATCAATATAAGAATATTTTGTGTATAACATCCAAATTATGAAAATAAAAAGGAAAATTGTGTACCTTATAGTGACATTCTGCTAAAAAAATTCAACAAATGCCAAATACTGCAATGCACACGATCCTTAGGTCATCTCCATCAAAATCATAAGATATAGGCTGACTTCAGGCCAATCCTAATAATACCAAGGGTTGACCATTTTTAAGTGGGCCACCTTTAGGCCTCAAAATCAACATCATCGTAGATCACCATCATGTCGCCACCTTACAAACTTGGGCCTAAATGTCGCTTTCAGGTACTAAATAAGATGTATAGTAGAATATATTTAGGTTGCTATCACAAAGTTCAAATGTCCTTTATAAGTAACATTAAAGGCATGGGCTGATGTTTAGTTAACCATAAGATGCTTGGAGTATTTTTTTCCTCAACGATATCAAATCTACAATTCCTATTTACTGACCTAACCTTGCATGGAACATTTTTTCTGTTAGTATTGAGAGAGATGAGAGGATGCATAAGCAAAAAAAAAAAAAATGTGGCAAGTAGTAGTAAACAATGAAAGGGCCAAAAAAAATTATCCATTACAAGGTGCGAACAAATATCTATTACCAAAAAAACACACCAACAAATAAAAAGTAAAAATAAATGAAGTAACTATAAGAGAAGTACTCATAGAGATCTTAAAATAAATTCCTTGTTAAGGCTATCCACCAAAGCTGGTAGTCGAGGAAGGCCTCCGCTTGGTCGATCTCCTTATCAATAAAATTGACTCCAGGATCTGCTGGCCTCCATGTTGCCCGCTACTCTCTAAGCTCTATTATAATAAAAGGGATAAAATTATAATTGCCTAAAAATAGAGATATCATCATCGACAGATTGAGGATAGGGTTGCAAGTTATCGTCCAGAGTGATGTTAAGTTTTGACTTGTCAAAAGTAATGCCTAATTCCCTTAAATAGCTTAGAGCCTTATCATATCCTTGTTAGGCATCATCCCTTCCCGAGAGTAGGTAGGCTTCTTTAAAGACATGCGATCGGATAAAGTCTATGATGAAAACTATCCTTTACGTGGGGAGCTTGGATTCATAGCTAATAGGGGCATCGTAGGAAGCTTGATTGAAGCATCGAGGATGACCATTGGTTTCTGAGGCTGACACCTCGCTCTTTAGCCTGAGTATTTCTTGATTTGTCTAAACTTTGCCACTAGTTAGGTGTTCTTCATTATATTACATAGATAGATGCCAATGGTCCGATAGATGCTTAGCTTCATGGTTAACTCTTCTACCCTGAAATAGAGCGATGCAACCCTTGCAACATTCTCATAAAGTGCTTTTGCATCTGGATCCCCAACCACCTTGCTAGCATGGATCCAATTGTTCTTATCTTATATGGCCATCATAAAATGACGATGCATGGCACCGACTAACTGGGCACACTGCACAAATAAACATACTCCGTGAGGAACCCAGAAATACACAAATAAGGTCAGGAGATAGAAGGATTAACTAGATTATGGTAGTAAGAAAATCTCTGTGTGGCCTTGGAGCTAGGCAAATGCATCATTTCATCGACATAACAAAGAAATAATTGGGTGTTAAAAATCTCCCAGTTCATCTCCCATGAAGGATCCCTTTGAGCATGCTCTCTTCGTTGTTGATTGAAAAGAAGTGAGGCTTCGAAAAAGGGAGTGTCCACTTAATCTAGGGGGTTCATAAAGAACATTCGCTCATTTAAGTCGATAAAGGGCCTTAGGTCAGTAGGTTCAGGTAAAACCTCACTCAAGTCTACTTCAAACGTCAATGCCGTTGAGCTCTCTATGACTCGCCTCTTTGGTGCCAAGGAGGAGGTACTTGTGTCAATAGCCTCTTCCTCTATAACTTCAAAGTAGGAGGGTGTAGAGGCAAAGGAGTGAGAGAATCAGGACAAAAATGTCCCAATCTTAAGAAACTAGCTTCATGAGACCCAATAGATTGCCACTAGAAGAGCATTTTAATTTTAGTTCGTTAAGCTTGTTTGTTTTCAAGTAAAGGTTTAATTTTTAGTAGCTCTAAAATTTTCATTTATCTTCATGAATAAAGCTTATCCAGACTTGTGATGAGGTAATTGTTATTTTTGAATTTAAAAAAGCATTTGATTTTTCGTTAACACTTATCTCAATGTACTTCAAGCTCTCTCTCAGGACAAACATCGGACAAGAAAAACGATCATCTCTATGATAGGATCCTGAGGGCTTGCAAAAAAATATGTAGTGCGATAAGACTCTAAGGGGTAGGTGAAAAGATAACTTTGTAATAGGACACCAACTGACATGAAAAAAAACATCTTCAAGATAAGATCCCGAATGACTAAAAATATAGCTTTGTGATAAGATCCTAGGGGGCATATGGAAAAACATCTATGTGTAAGCAAGTTAGTTTCCTAACTTTAAATGAAGAAAGAAAAAAAAGCTTGAATAAGACTATGAGGGGCACATGGGAAGACTTCTCTATAATATGACCCCAAAGGGTATATGAAAAAATATCTTCGCAATAAGACCTTAAATTGCATAGTAAAGACATTTTTGTAATAAAACCTTAATGGGAATGTAGGAAGATAACTCCATAATAAGACCCCTAGGGGCACAAAAATAGACATCTTAGTAAGAGACCCCAAGGGGCTCTCCTAATGATGCAATTTAGTAAAAGACCCTAAGGCATACCAAGAACAAACCATCTTATTGCAAACCCCAAGCATGTGGAAACATAACAAAATTCAAACAAAGTAAAAGAGTAATAATGCATTATATCATAGAAACAAAAAAGCAGGATATCTAGCTCAACAAAGGTAAAATAGAAGCATATGAATTGTCTAAATATTCATTACAGATGTGCAAAGTTTGAAAATGTTTAAGCATTGAAACTAAAGTGGCATTAAGTCTACATTTGCTCATCAAAAAGGAAAAATAACATCTATATAAGGAAAAAAAAGGCAAAATATCCATAGAAAACATAGCTACGTCTTAACATAACTACTACTTGACTCCTTGTGACATCATGACAGCTGAATCCTCACCTATGGCCTTAGAGCCATCTTTGGAGCTTCGCCAACCTCCCTAAAAAGAAAGTTGATGGAATAGTAGGGTCTTCTAGCAACAAGTCCTCCAAAGGATACTATCCAACACCGCTAAGCATGTAGCAACAATTTTAGATGGTCTATTTACAAATCTAAGTGTCTTCCATCTTAACCATTGGATAGAAGTTATTAGACTCCTTGAACTCCTTTATTGCCTTTTCCTGCAAGATAGATATAAGGGCCTTCCCCACAAAGGACTCCAAGAACTTCTTGCCAGTCTTGACTTCCGTAGCATACCACTATTTTAACTAGTCCTTCCATACTTTGTCATGCTTCTTATGTTTCTAATCTCCTTCCTAAGTAAGTCTTGTAGCTTCCTTATTAAACTTGGCCATTTTCGCTGTTGTCCTCTCCACCTGGTGAGATATAAGCACTTCAAACCCTAATCCAAAAGAACTAAAATAACAAACATACAGGCTCTGGTGCTGAACCATGCAGTAATTCTCGTTAGTGACTTTCCACATTCTCTGATGATGGGTTCACTTGATTCCTAGGCCTATGAGCTCTTGATCTTATCTGCATCTTCAATTTTCTTTCTTCTTCCTGTGTGTTTCTACAAATGGCACCAAAATTATGATGCTTGAAAATAAAGTGAGATCTTTTCCTAAAAACAACAGTGTGTTGGTTCATTTTCTTTGAAATAAGTGCAAAAAGATATTTTCTTCTTGAAAGTTCTCCAACTGTAAGAGTTTTTGTGAATGATTTCTTATGTCTAGTTGGCTCTAGAACTTGGTATAGTTTTTATTCTTGATGAGCTTAGGTCCCTTAGGATTTTTTTACCCCTCTTTATGACTTAGCTTGTCCCTTGGGCTCTCCGTCCCTTTTACTTAGTTAATTATTTTTAGGTTTGTGTCATTTTTGGTCAATTTACCAAATTGGCATTGTAGCAAATTTTAGCAGTATCAAAGTCCTTAATCGCATCCTTGTGTGCAGCATTTATGATGGTCTTTCTAATGAGGAGTCCATGAACTTCTCCCCCCGCTATTCACTTCCTTCGCATACCTTACCTTCAAGCAATCATGTTCATTTAGTAGCTTGGTCAACTCCTCTTCTTTCTGACTATGCTGCTTTCTACTTAATTACTTAAGTAGCATCCTCTTTAAAATATTTCACTATTGCCATAGCTCTCTCTACTCAACGAGATATTTGCTCAACCACCTTCCATCCCTGTACTCTAAAAATGAAAAAATGCCCAAAAGTCTTTCACTGCAGATGGTAGCCCTAGTATAATCAGCGGCATGGACCCCATAGATTGATATTGGGAAATAGACCAATTGCCCCAAGAAAAGGAGGGGTAACTAGTTGAAGAAAGGCCAAAAGAGAGATTTTAAGGGGATAATCATATAAAAAACAAGAGAATCTGCTTGGTTGAGGTAAGCCTTTAATTTTACATTGTGCCTGACTAAAATACTTTTATTCTTCACTTCACCTTACTAACTTAAGCATTAGAGGTTGTAGCTGAGAGCCACTTCAGCAAGCTTAATAGGGATTTTATGGTTGTAGATTCGATACCCATGCTCACTGTCATACTAAGTTTCGACCCAATCAACACTTTCCTTTTGCATTAATAAACCTCTCTAAACTAAATCTCCAGAATTCACTTACATCATTTTAGTGTCGTCTACATGAACGAAACATGTAACTCATCGAAAAATAGGCCAGTAGGCATATAAATGGAAAAATCTAACCTTTACACCCAAAATACAGGCCTCATAAGCCACAACATTTTCACAATCCTTGGAGGACCTACCAAAAAAGACTCAAAGACCTGTAGAAAGTTGCTAGCAAGAAAGCTAACCTATCAATGTGACTACTCCTAAACACAACTCCAATAGATATCAAATGCTATCATAATATCTTTTCTATGGAGCGAGTTTACATGAGCAGCATCATAACAGATATCTCAAACAATACTTTTCAGAAGATGGATCTGGGCGAGTTTTAGCTCTCAAAAGTCAACACGCTAATGATTGATTTTGTTGGTAACACTTTTTTCCCTGTATGGTGTACTACACTCTCTACGTCTATATATAGGTTAAGAGCCATTCAAGAGATCTCAGATGGCAGAATATGTGGTTATTAATGTAACCATACTATACAACATCATTCTCGGGGTCTCAACCACTAATAGCTTCTAGATAATTGTATCCATCTTTCACTAGCAAATGAAGCTCTCTACGCCAGCTAGAGAAGGCCAGAACTTGTGCGACATGGAACACGCCTTGCAATGTTATGTGCTTTCATTATCCACTCAATTGATCATAAAACAACTTATAACACAATAAATATAGGCAGGCATACCTCGACCAGATGTGCTAGAACTCCAAACCAAAAGGGGATTTGAAGATAAGTGTTTCTGAACAATAGAAAACCATAAATATATAGAGCTCGAGCTAGGCAACCCAACAAAAGAGACAAGAATTGGCACCCAGGTTCCATCACAACTCCGACCTCCAAAGAATTGACCTTAGTGTCATAGTCCATCGACTGGAAGTTGACCCATCATTCAAACCAGTTAAGTAAAAGAAGAGGGTTTTCTACGATGAAATAAACCAAATAATTGAGAAAGAAATAAGAAAATTACTAGATACGGGATATATAGCTGAAATACAGTTTACTGACTAGTTTTGCAATGTCGTTCTCATCCCTTAGATAGAAAATAAGTGGTAAATGTGTAATGACTTCACAGACCACAACAAGGCTTGCCCAAAGGATCCCTACGGAAGGGAGATGTGATGCAAGGATCCATTCACTATAGGAAATTAAAACATAAAATATAACTTACATTACCTCACCTAAGTATCTAGATTATGTCATAATTAAGGATTTTAGGTCAAGAGAAAGTACCTTGATTGATTTTCACAAAATCAAATTAGAGATTTTTCACTAGAAGCTTTTCTAAAGAGGATCTTCCTATCATTTCTCTTGGATTCTCATTTCTACTCCTTTGGTCGCTTGAGAAGCCATTTTTGGCTAGAAAATGAGCTCCAAATTGTGGCAAAATAATAGCAAAAATTGGCCTCCAAGTCTCCTTCAATCGCCGCTTGGATCACCTTAAACACCTCTTGAAAAACTTTTCTTCAAGTGCAATATACAGCTCACCAACAATTGAACACTCTAAATGTAGTGCCTCCAAAAAGTATCCACACGCATATCACACTTTAGATCCTCATTGTTTTGCTAGAATTAGAATGAGGAAGAAGGAGGAAAACAGTGGAAATGGTGTGAGGGAGTTTGGAAAAGGGAAAGATTGGAGATAATCTAGGAGGGTAAGTTATTTTTTCTCAACATACGAGATAACATTTTGGGAGGCAAATGAAGGTGATGGTCAGGCATTATGGTGTGAATAGGAGCTTATAAAGTGTGATGGGTGCATCTAGAAGCAGCCCTCATATGCTCTTCACGTCTTACCCACTTACATTCCAGCTTGCATGCCACATGTAATTCTAATTTCCACTAATTAAAATCTAATTTTAATTAAAAAATTAAAATGTAACCTAAAATTCAAATGGACTCTTTTCATTTTGATTTTTCCTCCAAAATTAGATTATCCAATTAATTAAATTAACTCCTTAATGTAATTAAATCAACTTAACGCTTTAAGTTGACTAGACTAATTAAATTGTTACACGACCCCAATTAAATTAACACCTTAATCTAATTGGTCTAATTTGAAGAAATTAATATTGCAGGGATCCAAAATAATTTCAAAATTAAAGCATAATTAAGCTTTCAATATCGCAATATAAGGATCTTGTTTTTGCCTAAATCAAGGATTTACTTCAAGAGAAAGTATCTTGAAAGAAAAACTTGAATTTAAGAAGATCTTTTACTAGAACTACTGTTATGAATGATTTACCACTCCTTTCTCTTGGATCCTCTTCTCCATACCTTAGATCACCAAGAACAACAACTTTTGTCAAAAGAAAACACCTCCAATAGTGAGGCAAAATAGCAGCAAAAATGTGCTAGGATGCACCAAGGCCGTTGATGAAATAGCCTCCAAGAACTCCTCTTCAAGCTATGGAAAACTCCTCCCCAAATGCAATATCTAGTTCACAAACACCTAGCACTCCAATTTTGGTGCCCTAAAAGATGATCCACAGACCTATAACACTCTAATTCCTCACTCAATTGCTTGAATTTGGATGAGGAAGAAAAAAGAAGAAGGGAGATGGTTTAAGGGAGTTGGAGGAGATATAGGGTGGTTGGAGAGAATCTTAGGGAGGCGGTTTCTCTCAACACATAAAGTAACCTCTTTTGGAAGGGAAAATGGCTGGAGTGACCAGCCATGTGAGAGTAAGTTGGTGTATTTATAGTGTGACTTGGATGCTCCTATAAGCATCAATCACACTATCCTTACACATTGCCAACTAGCATGCTCAGTTGGAATTTTAATTTTCAAAATTAAAATGCCAACTCAATATTTAAAATGGACTCTTCCATTTTAATTTTTTCTCCAAAATTATATTATCTTTTTAACTAAATTAACTCCTTAATTTAATTAAATTAACTTAATTCTTTAAGTTAATTAAATCAACTTAACTCCTTAAGTTGACCTTAACTACTTAAATTGCCATATGGCACCAATTAAATTAACTCCTTAATTTAATTGGCATAATTTAACTCTTTAAATTAATTTGATTAATTTAACACTTAAATTAATCAAGCCATTGTGACCAACCTTTAATTATTCAACTTGGTCTCTCTTCCAAACTTGATCAATTAAATTATCTAACTCCTTAAATAATTTCTCCATTTCTAATTAGAATGTTCTAGACTTTTGTGTGTGACCTTTTACTTTCATCAACTAATTAGACATGGGCTCACAAGTCTTTGTGATTTATTGCATATCAAAATATCACTACAAGAAAATATGCTTTTTGCTACAATATTTTACTTCACTAAAAATAATATAGTAAAAAAGGACTATTTGCTATGATTTTTCTATTACAGTATAAAATTTCAAAGATGTAGTAAAATTCATATTAAATACTACACTTCCATCTTATCGTAGAAAAAAATATATTTATTTACCACAATTTTTACTTGTACTGAATAATATATTATATTTACTACAATTTTACATAAATTGTGGCAAAAAGATAATAATTTACCACACTTCTTCATTAGTTAAGTAAAAACAACAAAATTTATGACAGTTTGTTAGCAAAGATTAAGATCTTAAATTAAAAATTTTCACTAAGAACAAAAAGGGAAAATATATTGAAAGCTATGTTTAGTCAATAATATTTAAGGTAAAGAAATAATTTCAAAATTTTATTATTAAAAAATTATTTAATTAATTAATTGAATTCTAAATTAACAAATAAAACCCTCGAAAAAGTTCTAATTAATACAATTAGACGTAAAATAAAAGTTTCACTACAATTATTATTAAAATATATTTGACTATTAATCAAATGCTTAATTTAGCTAGTTAGCAAAGTCCCTTAAAATAGTAGGAAAACCCAAGTTTGGAGGTAAAATAAAAATTTGCTTCTAATAATTTTTACTATAAAAAAATTTGATTAATTAAATATATTTAAATTAGCTAGTTAGCAACAAAGTGGCCTTTGACCTAGTAGCATCATCTTCACATACATAAGTGTAAGGTTAAGAGTTCTAGTCTTAATAAACTCATGGTGTGCATGTGTATAAATGAAAAAAAGTAGCTAATTAGTAAAATTCCTCAAAAGCCCCCAAAATAATTTTATTTTTACTACGTTTAATTGCGGTGAGAAATTATTTAAATATTTACTATGTTTTTCAAAGTGTGTAATTAACTGCTATATACTACACTTTTTTAATTGTGGTGTATTTGATAGCTTTTTTACCACACATTAAATTTGTAGTAATTAAAGATAATTTCGTAGCAAAAGACAATTACCACGATTGAAGAAGTGTAGCTAAGCTTTTACCTCGTTCGCAATGTCTACGGCTAGAAAAGTGTAGCACAAGCGTAGTTAATAACTTTTTACTACACTTAATTACTATTTACTATACATATTTAATTGTAGTAAAAAGCATATTTTTTTGTATTGTGTTCTAATTAGTTTAAACTCTTTTAAACTAATCACTCTATCAATTAATCTATATTAATTGAAGAGTACCCAATCTCCATAGTCGATGTCTAGCACAAGCCTATAGAGCCCACCCAACTGGATGAATTAATTTATGGGTGAACCATTACTTCTTACAATTGCCATGCAAATATAGTCCTTCCATTTCCTATCTCTCGAAAGAGGCCTAGGGCAAGATATTTGTCGATTCCCTAACGACCTTGATAACTATGTATCTACTCTTGATATTCAATTCCCAATTATGGCCTCAACTTTGGAAAACTCCTTGTCCAAATTGTCATACCACCTTGCGCAAAGATTTATTAGAATCGATCATCTTAGAATATATAGGAGATCAACCCATTTTTCATGGATAGGCAAAATAGATCCCTTTTTAGAACTCACCAACCTCCAAACTTAGGGAGCTTGTGCCCAACATAAGTCCCAGGTGACCCACTATATGATCAGAGCAAAATTAAAGTACAAGGACCTAAATACAAGGTTACCATGGAGTTGCAAATCAAAGGACTAATTATATGCACTATCATAAGCTAGAGAATTTTCCACTATTGACGTGCCACTTCGGCTACCTTGTAGGTTCTCTAGGCGAGTCTTCAATGACCATGTTTTCTAACAAGCACCTGCCAATATGCATCTATGTCTGACATAAATTGCCAATGAAATAAGGTAATATCCAACTTCTTGCAGTATGCATCATTAGTGCAAATTTATCTAAATCTTAGATGCTTCGTGTCATAAGATTCTGTAACTTGAAATATTTAAAATCATGACCATAGAGATTTGTTTTATAATCACTATCATATACATGACCAAGTCCCTAGTCTTGTATGATTTAAGGGCTTCAACCAAATGCATATGAACAAAATCATAAATGTATTAGATGAAGATGGCCATTTTATTAAAATATCATTCAATCAAGACTATTACATAGAGTTGTTATGCATGCCTATCTAATTGGCTTGTAGGGCATAATTCCAACAATCTACTAATTGCCCTAAAGCCAATTCCCCATAGCCTTTAAGCTTACCTTCTCAAGATATTTTTCAAAGACCTTTTGCATTATGGGTTTAGTTAGATCTGCTACATTCTCTTTTGAAATAACATTCTCCACTCGGATGTCACCTCTATCAATGATCTCATGGATCAAATGATAACAACTCAACATGTGCTTGGATCACTGGTAAGATCTCAGTTCCTTTGCTTATGCAATGGCTCTATTGTTATCATAGTAGACAACTACTGACTCTTCCTTGCTAGGTACTATATCCAACTCTTGAATGAAAATTTTCATCCAAACATCTTTCTTTGTGGAGTTTGATGCCATAATATATTCAACCTCAGTGGCAGAGTCGGCTATGGTGTCTTATTTGGAACTCTTCTAACTCACTGTGCCACCACTGAGGCAAAATATAAATCCATAGGTGGATTTGAGGTCACCTTCATCAAATTGGAAACTAGAATCCAAAAAACCCTCCAAATTTAATTCTCCATTACCGTATATTAGAAACAAGTCCTTAGTTTTTCTCAAGTACTTAAGGATTATTTTACGGCATTCCAGTAACTCTAATTGGGATTGGATTGGTAGTGGCTCGTAACATTTAGAGCATGAGCTACATTTAGTATCATACATTGAAAGACATAAATTATGCTTCGAATGGTGGATGCATAAAATATGTGATAAATTATTTCTCTCATCCTTGATCTTATAGGCTAAAGATTTGGAGAGATGAATGCAATGTCTTATTTGGAGGTAATAATCAATTGAGCTTCCATTTGGCCAACATGCAAAAAATCCCTACCACCAAATAGTCCAGAAGCTTAAGGTTAAGGTTCGACTCTATCTTGAAGCAAAATGTTGGCATAAACGGACATTTAAGCTCCTTCTAAAGTTCTACTGAGAAGAGGTTTCGATTCCAATTGGCAACAATTTCAGGCAAGAATAAAATAACTCCAAAATGCCCAAGATCGAGTCCCTCTTCCACCAGAAAAGAGCAGCAGCCTCCATCAAGCTAGGATCAAATCCCCCAACCAATAAATCATTCAATTTACTAAGCAAAACACTTACACTTGCATCTAAAGTATCCAATACAAAGACACGAGCTGTTAATTAAATATTTCGACATCAAAAGGATAAAATCAATTGCTTCCTATAGTAAGACCTATAGTATCATCCTTCAGATAAACATAGAGAAAAGTCCAACAAGAAATTGATGAAGCACAACTCAATTATGTAGATTTAAAATTTTTCTTGATTTTGCTGCATCGAACGACATTTGAATTCGCTCCAATTGAGAAATAAAGTACCACATGTACATCATTAAAATTTGAGGTTCTACATGCCACAAGAGCTACAGCAAAATTCATTGCTAAAAGAAGAGAACCACATCTAAACAACAATGATTTTGAGAAGCTATTATGATGCGCAAAGTTCTATACACTGTCAATTGTAGCAAAGTAAACCAACAAAAGTAACCATTTTAGTGCAAAATAAACGCAAAATCTGTGCTATGAAGGTGACTAAAAACTATGAATTTCTAGAAGGCAAGTAAAGAGGGTCACCCGATCAAAATTCTAAGAATAAGAACTATAAAAACTAAGAAAAACTAATTATAGCAAGGAGCATCTATCAAATCATAAACAAATGAATCAACACAAGGACCTTAGCCATCATGTACCATCCCCCAGCCAGCTATGAATCCTATGCAAAATATGTGAAGTAATGATGAAACAAGAAGAGCAAGAAGAATTTTAAGAGCGACCACGCTATAATCTGCCACCAGCAACCATATCCGTGACATAGCCATAAAAATAATTGAATTGGTATTCAATAAAAGGATATGTACAAAAACTACTGAGTTAGTCTTATTCTCTTCCATTCTAGAAGTTAGAGACCTCAATATTGAAAATAAAGATACAGAGCTATCTGATGTGCGCATTACACTTTTCCATTGATAGAATTGAGTCCTATTCATCAAGATCTTTGCCCTTATCTTTCAGTCTTTTAAACCTATGTCTGCTTTGAGTTTCTAATTCTCGATGAGCCCACACATCTATCAACTCTACTATTTGAATGTTTAGGGCCTCCTAGGCATCACTGAAGATTTCTTCAATAGACAAGTTTCTAGGTCAATTACTTTGCAAATCCTTATCACATTTAGTCGGCAAATTAATGCCAAGGATATAGTTATTTGGGGGGGGAGATTTTAGAGAAGAGAAGCTATCTAGGGGTGTGTGGAATGAAGCAGGATTAGGAGGAGAATTTGATTTTGGTGGTGAATTGAAAGGGGCACAAGGGCAGAGTGTTTAGGAATATGCTGAAGGGGGGATGAAGGAGAAGGGTTCTTTGAGAGGGAGTGAAAGAAGGCCTAGGGAGATGATTGGTAGATGAAGAAGAAATGTTGTTAATATTATCCTCAACAAATAATCTATCTAGACCATGGGAACCTACACTAACATAATCATCATTATCTAAACTAACATGATCGTTTAAGTCATTCACAATTCTTATATTAGGAACGTCAACAATAGATGCATTTATTTAAACACTATTCTTTCTTACATCAGTCACAAGCATTTTATTCTGCCCTACTAGTGCAGGAGAGTCTAATAGTGCAGTGTTTGCAACAAAAATCCCCATGCTAACATCATTTTGAGCTATACAATCATCCAACAAAATAGTATCTCTATTATCTTCAAACCTAATGGAATTTATTTCAAAATCAACTCTATCCTTACCATTCAAATCAGTACCACTAGAAGCATTAAACAATCTTCAGCAACTGAGAAACCATCAACATCATTAATAATAGTGCATGTGTTATCATTAGGAGTGCTTTTAATTTCATTTTGAGCATTAATCACAAAATAAATATCAATTACTGTATTCCCTATATTCTTAGAAACAGTATCCATAAGCTCATTTTAAGAATTATATAATGTTCCAGTATAAATAGCAGATTTATGAGAATTACAGTTTCCCTATTCTCCTTGTTTATCACCAGAAACACAATGAACTTCATTACAGTTATCAAGAGCAGCAAGAGTTATTCACTTGGACTGAATTTGGCACAGTAGGGATTGTCTGTTTCTCATATTACAGTACTCTACTATGTTCTCCTCTATCTTTTCTACTGACTTAAGCTGGCTTTTTCCCCTTTTCTTCATTATTACTATCTTTTCTCTTTTTAGGGATTCTTCTTTGGGCTGGCCTGGGAGCATTCTCGTTGGTGTAGCAAGACCAAATATCATGCCCCACATGCATACAGTGAGAATAATACTTGGGTAAATTCTCAGCAACTAGCTTGGTAGAAGACGAGAACGGTCCTTGCTCCAAATCAACCTTTTTTGGGATGGGCTTCATCAAATCCACTTCAACATATATTCTAGTAAAGCTTTTTCTATCTCTTTTCATGGTGGGCTCATCCATTTTAAGAAGATCCCAATTGATTCACTAATTACTTATAGGGCTTTGCAATTAAATATGTGTGGAGGGAGATCAGTTATTCGAATCCATACCAAAGCAACAGATAGTTCATAATGGGGGTTGAAATTTGGTAAGTACTTGAGGTAACACATTAAGAGCCCATCAATAAGCTATTCACGAGGAAGGCAAACAGATGAATAATCATCGATTACTTAAGACAAAGAGAATGTGTTTTTGGTTCATAAACCATATGGAAAAAGTCCCCACCAGCTTGAGGGATTCAAGAAATTTGAAAATAGATTGATATTTTGGTAGCCCAAATAAGAACTTGCCAATAAGGGCAGATTTGAATGACTCAATGAATTCCTTATTTTTAGCCATGGAAAATAAGACTTTGGGTTTGCTATTGGAGTGAGAAATAATACCGGCCATTGGACTAGAAGATTCGAGGAAGAAAGACAAGGTATTGGAGTCAACGAAAAAGAGGCTCAGACCATTTGCTATGAACAACGTCATGGAAAGATTTGTGAATAGCTACTGATAGAGGGACAATAGGGTGAGGAGAAGGGCCATAGGATGGTTGATTAGAAGAGATGTTCTAGGTTTCAGGGGTAGAGATTAAGGATCGTGATGAAGAAGATTGATGAAAAGGTGAAGGGTTAAAAGAGAAAGGCAGAATAGGAGAGACAAATAGTGAGAGTGTAGGCAATATAGCTGGAGAAAGCTCCAGCGGCCACTAGAGGTGATGGTGGGAGTGAAATGATAGAAAGCGTGACAATAGTGTAAACTATTTAGAGGTATATTGTGTTGTGATCCAATCTGATCGACCAAATAGGAGGTTGAGAAAATGTCCTGATGACATAACTAGGGCGAGTCCTGTAACCAATAACACATATTAGGCTAATCGAGGTGTCCTCGACTAAGGTACTTTGATGCTCAAGTCAGTAATAAATTGACTATAAGGAAAAGCAACAGACTTTAAATGATAATGAGCGGCAATGGGGTATTTATAGCTTTTATGGTAAGGGTGATATATACATGATGCCCTTATGCATACAGAAAGGGTTTTTGTCTTTGCCTGAGGGCCTTTACATCTTCTCTAGCTTGTGTAATATTTTAGGTGGCGCCATTTCCAGTTTCTTAGGATAAGGTGGTACAGAGGAGGCGCACTACCTTGGCTCGGCATAAAATGTGGTACTGGTAGTGGTACGCACCATTAATACAGAGGCATGCTGCCTGTCGGAGCATTCAATTCGGCAAAGACATGATCGACTCTGTTCAACCTTCTTAGTCAAAGAGAAAATTCACCAATTACTTACTTGAGTAAATTCTGATCGATATAGTGGAACTCTGTTAGATTCGAATATCTCTCTGGTTGGGCACTGACTCAGTATCTTCAATTTGGTCGACAATACTCTGGTCGATCGGGCAAGGTGTTGATACTTGCGCTGGGGAAAGGCCTAGTGGAATTGGGTTTGGTCGATAACCTGGCGATCGCCAATGGGTTGGGCTTGGCAACTAACAGGGCTGTTCCAAATCGTATCTTTGGTTTGATTGAGTTCTATTGGGTTGGGCCCATTAGACTATCTAATATCATGAATCTCCCCACTCTCGAGTCCTAATCAAGATTGTTGACAGGAAAGAATGAGGAATAGCTGATTTGCAGAAAGTAGGCACCCTAGACAAGGGTTTAAATACATTATTAATGTTATGATTTAAAAAGTCGACTAGGGTTTTAGTGCATTTAATGCAACTATTACATTAGGCCACGCGAAGCATCAGGCAATGATTACGTAATAATTGCAGTCAGTTAGGTTATCGCCCGCTAGGGCCTATAAATAGGCATTGTGAAAAGCTTTATTTTTACTTTTACTGCACTCTGCGAGGTTGAATCCTGAGGTTTTACAACTTGTACTTTTCATCGAGCCTTGTAAGTCCTTTACATTGTATTTCAACCTTAAACTATTTCATTCTTCTTTATCTTGATTGTATCATATTTCGTGTATCCAATCATGTTGGGAGTATTTGGTGGGGATGGTCACCAAGGAATTGATTGTGAGGCTGCTCAGTCGGATATAAGTTTGATTAGGGTGGGGGTTGGCTTGAATAGCTAGTCAAATGATTCTTCTTGCGATAGTTCGACCCTCTCTAGCAGTTTAGGAGAGTCTTGGGGTAATGTGGAGGGTGGTGCCAGGCTGAGTCAGCCTCCAGTATGTCATGGCCGGTTGTTTACTTCGACCACTATAGTGAGATCATTTCCAAAATTACATCTGGTGACCTTACATTGCTTAGGTAGTTGTACCATATCCTACTGGGGTATGAGTTGATCGTCCTTGGTCTCGCTGATAGGATGCATCAACCACCGACTGGGTGCATAACTGTGTTTGAGGAGGCATTGAAATGTGGACTTAGGTTTCCCCTTACTCAGTCTATAATCGATTTGTTGACCGGCCTCCAAGTTTGTATAACCCAATTTTCCCCTAGTTGCTTCTTGACCTTATACATCTTTGTAGTCTTGATGCACATATATGACCAGCCTCCTACATTTGCCAACTTTCCAATTTCTTCCATCTCTCGGTGTCACGAAAGTCGGGTAGTACTTAGGAGTTAGGTTTTTATTATCTAACAGCTTTTCCTCATCGAAAATTTTCTAGTCACTAATTATTCGTCCTATGGCTAGGAATGGAAAAAATGTTACTTTTATGTTCGAGTGCCAGAGGGGTAGGTTTTAGCATCCCTAGCGGGTGGTAGAGAGGGCATGTCGAGATGCCAGGAAACGAGGCCCCAACTTGACTTAATACCTTTATTCGTGATCTAACCCAATTTGGTCAAATGGAGGTAATTGGGTATATTGAGGAGAGGAATTTAGTGCTGGCGGGCTTATTGCCTGCTTAACTAGGTCTGCTTGCTGAAGCCCAACTAGGTAGATATTCTAGTTGACCTGCTTAAAATTTTTGTTTTCATTTAAGTTTATGCTTAATTGTGATATTTTCACTTTCATTGTTCTCTTGTAGATCAAGAAGAAATCATGAACTACACTCAACAATGAGTGATGGTACATCAACAAAGAGCACATGAGCACTGCCAAGCTACTCGCCAACAGAGCACTCTTCCTGCTCGGTAGCCGCAAGCTCTGCCGTTACCTTCTTCTGAAGCGGCTCCACCAGCTACTGTCGAGTCTAGTAGCCCTGCGCTTTATTAGAGCAGACCTACAGCGGAGCAGCCTGGCATACTCAAAAGAAAGCTGCCGCTGACAAAGGAAAGGGGAAAGTTAGGGCATTGGCCCAATTGATCGGGGTCGATCTCTTTAGACTTCGAGAAGACGATGAGATGTTTTTGTTGCTAAAGTTTTCTTCTCCCCAGTTTGGGACAAAGATTGTGGTTTAGAATCCTCTGTCCATGATGTCGGTAGGCTCGACTGGATCTGCGTCCCTTAAAGTGATGATGGCTGGACTATTTATGTCCGATCAGATGAAGATGATGGAGTTGAGCCAGTAGGGGGCTCTAAAGGTGATATCATACTATACTAACATTGTGAGTGTCAAGTCATTTTTTTCATTTAAGTTAAACAATCGAAGTGCCTCTTTAGGTGCATCAATTGAGTCTGTTCCTTGCACAGGTCAACCAATTGGGTTACCATTTCTACTGTAGGTCGAGCTGGCTCTCGGTGATTGAGAAGAGCTCCAAAGGAGCATAGCGATACAGAAGTTGCGAAGACTCAGCTCGACTCTGCTTAGTCGATGTCGAGCAGCTGACCAAGCAGCTCGAGGATAAAGATGCGCAGCTCTTGGCTGCTATGGCCGAGAAAAGTAAAATGGATGAGCTACTGCTAGTGGCTAGAATGGATGCCGAGACTTCTTATAACTTGGGATGCAAATGGATATTAAATGGATCAGATACACTATTTTTATATTTGTATCTATTTAATTTTCTGAATATTCAGATACTGATATAGATTTGATGGATATTTAAAAATGATATCTGAATTTGTATTTGTCGGATATCGATCGAATTCGAATATATTCGTATTTAATTGTAATTATTCAGATGCATTCATATTTGATTGAACTTATCCGTATTCAAATTATTTTTTTGATATTTATATTCAATGATAATATTTAGATATCTATTTATGAATATCCAAATACATGAATTTATGAACTTATAACAAATACATATTTTAATTAATAGAATGAATTATACAATTTAATTAAAAAGAAAGCAATCAAACAAATAGCATAATTTCTAATTAATAATTGACTTTATAATTGATTATTAGTACTAATTAATATTAATAATGACTTTTAAGTGTATTAATTATAAAGTCAACTAACAATAATTATGTTGATTAACTTTATTCTTCAAAATTTTCTCTATATTATAATAATTTTTTAAATTTATTATTTTTTGTTCCCAATTATTCAATTATAATTTATATATATACATATATGGATTATAGGATTTTTATTAACAAGTATAAATAATACATTATTTAATAAAAATATATTCGGATTGGATATTAAACGGATTGGATACACATTTACTATACCCGTATCCATTTGTAATTGGATACCTACTAGTCAAATACTGATAATATCCACTTTAAACATATACGGATAAATTTTGTATAAATAGATACCAATGCGAATAGTAAATGAATTTTCGAATATCTATTTATAGCTCTACGTATAACGTTGGCCGATCGCATGGGCATAACATGCCTAGACTATGCTTAAGCTAAATTTTTTTAGAACCCTTCTTGGCATTTGAAGAGAAGTTGTGTAATAGTTTATGTTGTTCTCGACGTTCTAGGATGCTAGCATTGTCTTTTCGATCAATGGCGCCAAGGAAGTCTTTAAGAAGGATATCAAGTAGCTTGAATTCCTGGGGTACCAAATTCACCCCGAGGATCAAGAATGGCTCTATCTACTGTAGACGGAGTAGTTTGAGGACTATCTTGACATACCTACAGTAGACGTGCCTACTATCGAGGAGAATGTGCCGGTACCTAAAGCGGGTGCTGCCCCTCATCCAGGGGCGACCAAGGAGTTTGGCTTCGCTGACGAGTTTGAAGATCAAATACGATAAAGTCAATGTGGCTGCTTTCTTTCTCCCTAACGAGCATACCTTCTTAATTGACGAAGTAGGGCCTTCTCGACCTACTGGTGTTGTTCATCCTATGTCACTTCCTGTGGCTGAGCAAGAAATCGAGGGGCCCTCGGCTATGGTACTTGTGCCCTCTGGTGACGAGCTCGATCGAGCTATCAATGAAGTTGTAGCTGGTCGAGCTGCTTGAGTAGAAAGGGAAAGAGCTGGCTTGAGCTGAGGGTTGCAGCTGCATTTGTTATTTTTATGTAGCTCAAGTTTGGTCGCTCTGCGAGGCATTTGCTCTAGTTGATCTTGTAATGTTATAATTAGATGATGAAGCATGTATAATAATTTTTTTTTTCTCATTCAGGTATATTCGATTCTCATTTTTCTTTCTAATGCTCTTTCATTTTCGTCGATTGCTTGTATCAATAGATGATGAAACTAACGAATTGGTCTCAAACAAGGATTCGTGTAGCGTAATATCTCGATAAAGGAAATGGATAATATATAATCGGCTTAGGACCAAGTTAGCGGTTGTTTTCGGGATTGACTTATAAAAGATAAGCGAATCGATCTAATGATATCCATGTGGACTTAAACCATGTGAAATAGGTTTTGAAATAGTCTTTGTTGTCGACTGCATGATAGGCTTGAGTTGTTGTCTTTGTTGAAATTGGGGGTCGATCGTGGGCTGACTTGATTAAGTTAACTTCAAGTTCCTAATCAATGTTGTCATTGCATTGCATGTAATGTTGGAGCGACTTAGTTATCGATGACCTAGTTGTCGACTATGAGGTCGATTCTTAATTCAGTTTATTCATCTTTTAGAGCTTGAAGCGATGACTTGGTGTTGAAAGTGATTTGGGGTTGACTTGAAGCGATCAAGTCGTTTATCAATTTAGGCTAGGAGCTTTGGTTTACGGCTTGAAACCAATTTATCATCGACTATAGGGTTAATCCAAATGATTAACTCGTTTATTAATTTAAGCTAGAAGCCTTAGTTTACAACTTGAAATTGATTTTTGGTCAACTACATGGTTGATCCAAATGATTAACTCGTTAATTAATTTAGGCTAGAAGCCTTAGTTTATGGCTTGAAACCAATTTGTGGTCAACTATGGGGTTAATCCAAATGATTAACTCATTTATTAATTTAAGCTAGAAGCCTTAGTTTAGGGCTTGAACCGATTTGAGATCAACTACAGGGTCAATCCAAATAATTAACTCGTTAATTAATTTACGCTAGGAGCTTTAGTTTATGGCTTCAAACTGATTTGTGGTTGACCACAGCATTGATCCAAATGATTAACTCATTTATTAATTTGGGCTAGAAACCTTAGTTGTTGATATGAGGAATAGCTGTAGAAACATAAGTAGTTTCATTAATGTGGAATTATATTGCAGTATAGTGGGGTGGAGACCTTGGTCTTCTTTACACATAAAATTTCTTCAGGTTTATCGTATTCCATGGCCAATGGAGCTCATTGCCATCCATATTCATAAGTTGGTAGGTATTATGCTTTGCTACCTTGACCACCGAATATAGACCTTCCCATTTTGGGTCGAGTTTTCCCATATTCTTTGATACTTTAGCCTTTTTGAGGACAAGGTCCCGTACTTTAAAGCTCCTTGGTCAGACTCCTTTGTTGTAATGCTGTGCCATCTTCGACCTATAGCTTTGCATTGCTGCATATGCGTACTAACATAGTTCACTGATTATCTCGAGGTCAAATTTTCTCTCGAAGTCATTCCTAATCGGGTTGTAATGGATTGCTCGAGTAGTACGTTGTATCAGTTCTATTGGAATGACTGCTTCAGACCCATAGACCAGGCTGTAGGGGCTATGACTTGTGGCAGTTCGAGGAGCGATTTGATATGGCCAAAGCACCGTAGGGATGTCATCTGCCCAACTCGCTCCAATTCTTTCAAGTTGAGACTTAAGGTGGTCTCAAATAGTTCTGTTTATGACTTCCGTTTGGCCATTGGCTTGAGTGTTCCTAACTGAGGTGAAGTGTTGTCGGATACTTAGGATTTCATGCCAATTCTTTATGCTCTTACTCTAGAATTATGTCCCATTATCTGATATCAAAACTTTAGGTAAACTGAAACAACAGATAATATTTTTCCATAGGAAACTTTTGATGGCCGCATCGATTATTTTTAGGACCGCTTCTACCTCGACCCATTTTATGAAATATTCAACTGCAACGATCATGAACTTTCTCTAACTAGTGGTTTTTGGGAACGAGATAACTATATCTATCCCCTACTAGTCAAATGGCCACGTGATCTGAACTAGCACTAATGTCGGCGCAGGTTAGTAGGGTATGTTGGAGTGGACCTGGCAAGAACAACACTTTTTGGCAAAATCAACGGCATCCTTCAGCAAAGTTGGCTAAAAATACCCATGCTTGATGATTTTGTGAGCCAAAAATTGACCTCCAGAGTGGTTGCCACAGATTCCTAAATGCACTTCTTGTAAGACCTCATGAGCTTGTTATGATGTCAAGCATCTCAATGGTGGTCTAGATACTGATCTCCTATAAAGTTGACCATACTTGTTAAAGGCAAACTTTGTTGCTTGACCTTAGAGCCTATGTGCTTGCACTTTATCTTCGGGGACAACTCCTTCCATTAGGTAGAGCATTATTTCATCTTGTTAGGTTGAGGTTGCTTCATCGATCTACCTGACCAAGCACTGGTCGTGTCCACCTATGGTGGGTTTGTCGGCAACCACAAATGTGATGGTTCTATCTTTAGTTCATTTTGTTGAGTCGGCGAACTTCAAAAGTGTATATGCTATTTCATTTTCTGATCGAGGAACTCAGCTGAGGGTGAACTTCCTGAACTGTTGTTGTATCCCCTTGACCTCAGCCAGATATTTGCTTATTGTAGCTTCTTTGGCCTTGAAGTTTCTTTCGAACTGCTTTGCTATTAATTGGGAATCGGTGATAGCTGCCAGCTACTCGACTCTTCTTTCGACGGCCATCCTCATACCAGCAAGGAGGGCTTCATACTCTACCTTATTGTTTGTAATAGGGTAGTCGAGTTTAATAGTGAAGTCATATTCCTCGGCCTGTGTAGAGTGTAGGGAAACACTAATTCCTTCACTTTCTTTTTAATTAAACGTGGCCTACAAGAGAATTGTTGGATTGGTGTTGGAATTTAATTTGCCAAGCAAATATTGCAGCAGGAAATTGAGAGTTCAATTCTACTCAAATTCTTTTTCGTTTTCTGCATGTTCCTTGAGTGGCCGACTCTCTCTCTCTCTTCTTTTTTCTTTTTTAATTATTTTTGAAAACACTTTCAATAGGAACCAACTTTTGAATCAAAATTCTCGCATTCAATTTTCTATTTCCAAATCCAAATTAGCCTTCATGATATCAAATGAATTCCAAATCACGATGGCACGTGATTTATGCAATAATGAATCTTGGCAGCAAGTGATTTCGAGTTATCTTTTCGGCAGATTTCATGTATCAATAGGATTTCTCTTTTCTTCTACCATATTTACTTTTATCATAATAGATAAATGAATTGAGATGAAATCTAATTCCTAATAGGACTGAGATATGAATAGTTCACAAATTTAAGTCTTATTCAAATACTTTTCCTACAATAAGTGCCTATAAATTGATTCAATCATGAGCTCATAAGCACACAACAAGCACATCAAGAATTTGCCTTGCTAATTGTTGAGAATTTGCTTTGTTGATTGCTGGGGATTTGTTCTTGATTATTGGTTGCAAGACTTTTCCTTTTTTGTCATTCATTTAATACTTTATTCATGCCTACTTCATGTTTGATAAAATGCCCCTTTGAACACATACTAATATTTTTGCATTGTTATGAGTCCCCATCAACTTAATTCTATATCAATTCACATAAGCATCAAACATGACCACCATTGTTTGGTTTTCTTTCATTCTTTACATCAATCTTCTTTGGATTATATCTTTTCTTCCTCA
The DNA here is from genome assembly GCA_018894105.1 of Jacaranda mimosifolia. Lineage (NCBI taxonomy): Eukaryota > Viridiplantae > Streptophyta > Magnoliopsida > Lamiales > Bignoniaceae > Jacaranda > Jacaranda mimosifolia. The sequence continues at coordinate 365,580 of CM032131.1, read as the reverse complement.
ATAACTTGATTAACTTTTCTTGTATCCCTGTAGGTTGCACCATCATTCACTTAAAAGACATTTCATCCACCGCCGGAATACAACATTTGATTGTCTTTGATGAAGAGAATCAACTTATGGAGAAAGGCACACTTTTGACAACTTATAATCCTCTTATTGGTAGATACACAACAAAGTAGCCAAGGTTGACTAACTCACTTCATACTGAGGAATGGTCGCGAGAGATCAAAACTTCCAAGGTGTGGGCTTTAAGGGCAACTCATCATTATCCTCAAAACAGACTAATTTATCATCAACAATCAAATAAGTCAATTCTTTTGCCAACACTGGGTCACAGCATTATTGAGGGCAAAGACAAATAGGGAGAAACTCTTCAATTTGATGGTGAATTCCACTACATCAAAGGATACTGGGAGTGGACTGAAGATGTCCTTTAATCGATGCAAGCACAAGTTGATTGTCGCACAAGTATATAATTCAGTGTATGATTCATTATTCACATATGATAGAAATTCTGAAATTATCAAAGCATTTTGCAAGGCATGGTGTCCACTTACAAACACTCTTTTAACTTCCTTTGCAGAGTTATCCATGTCGCTATGGGATTTGTACAATTTTGTAGGCCTCTCTATGATAGGAATTTTTTTATGATAAAGTGACTCCTTGTGCTAAGGAGCTTATCGGCATTGATGAGGAAGGATGTAAATTTATTCCCAATTCCTGCAAATACTTATTTCAAGCTTATCATTTACTTCAAAGGAGTGCCTATGGATGTCAACTTTCTCATGCTACTATGAAAAATTAGGTGAAGTAATAGTCCTGGAAAGCCATAAAATACCATCAACTACCATCACTCAAGGAGAAAAAGATGGTTCGGCCCAAATCAACTCATAATCCTCTTGGTGACTTTAGTCTTCATGGAGAATGGTCTACTCCAGAAGAGGCATTGTTTTCAAAATTTGGAATTCCTAGGAACTTGATAGAAGAAACTTATTTGGCGGTATAGTTGGCTTTGCTCGTTTCTTCTTCCTACCAATGATGTTAATTCAATATATGCCCTAGCAATTTCAAGATAGCATGCATCATGGCCACCGGTAGGAAGGTCAGTCTTGCTATTCTAGTTTTAGCCAGCATCTACAATTGGTTAAATAAAATTTCAGTTTCCCCAAGGCCGAGTCATGTGCAGTCTTCTTTTCCCATCCACTTTGTCTATGCTTAGTTGGAGCACTACTTCAAAACACGTTATCTAGTTTAGCAAGGAATGTGTAACCCAAAAATGGCGATCTATTCTGGTGAAGGAGGTGCAAAATATTATGATCTAAAGGAGGCTCGTAAGAGAATTCACAAAGGGGATTTTGTTTCCTGGACTTGTTCCATGATTACTAAAGAAAAAGGATTTTCATATGTTGATGATGGAAAGGCTAGAGAATTAGAGCAAAAATATTTTATTGCTACTCGCTCAAATTATCTTCATTGCGGCAAGGCGACTATTTTATTATTGAACCTTATAGTTTTCATCGCTTCAGTCGTCAATTTGGATATTATTAAGAAGTTTATGGGATTCTTGCTCATGACATTCGCATAGCCTAGTTGGATAAAGGACTTCGCTATTGACACTTATTCACTTTGCACAATTCTATGTCTACATCATGGTTTCCTTGTGTGCCCCCAAATGCAAAAAAAATTCTCTTTGGATTCTTATAAGAAGCGGTGTACTAAAATTCATGGTGATTACTTTGAGAAAAATTTTGCAAAATTGATCAACTTGAAGCCAGCCAAAATTTCCCTTAAGGACAAGGACATTGATAAAGGGGATGAACCACTTGTTGAAGATATACAAAATCCTCCCAACTTAGAAGACATCGAGCCTCCAAAAGAAAAAAAAAAGAATCCTTATCCTTTAGAAACAAGCAGTAGTAGTAATGAAGATCGTCATTGGAAAAGGCGTAAAAAGGTTCCCAAATCTCTAAAGCCAAGTGATTTCTCGCCAACAGAGAACTTTGCCAAAGAAGTTATTTTTTTTCCCTCATCTTCTTTTTCTTCTTTAAATATGCCCCATTTTGGTCATTTGCTAACTCAAATCATGTAACATTTTAGTTGAAAAATGAAATTATTAATGTCGATGAAGATGAGATATCCCAAGGTAGCCGAGAATCAATGATGGGACCTAACTTGTTGGCTATAAGCACTCCAATTGACACAACCATGCAAAATAAGGTATTTCATAATATGAAAGCTAAACAACCATCTCATTGTGCTCCAGTCTCAGTATTTGAAGGTGAGAAATTTGTACTTAATCATAAAAAAAAGTATCTTCAAATGTTGTGGTATGGCTTTCGCAAGAGAATAGCAAATACTCCACTTGATTCCCTCTCATCTACCAAAGATAGTGTTCAATTTATGCTTGAATCAATGAGGGGCCTCAACAAATATGACATCTCCAATGTGGAAGAATTATTGCAAGTATTGTTTGACAAGGCCTTCGCTTATGATGAAGCAAAGTCAGCATCTTTCGAGAAAGCATCCAATGAAATTCTTGCACAACAATTAGAAGAGGCCAAAAATCATCTCCGTAATGCTTAAATTAGAGAAAGCAAAGAAATGAACCAAATTAAATCCACCTAAAAAGAGCTGGAATGTTTTGGGAAGGAACTTGATAATTTGAAGGAACGCAAGAAGAATTTGACTTCATTATTGAAATGCTAACAACAACTTCTTCAAAGTGCTCAAAATGAAATTCATGAGATTGAAGAGGAAATTACTGCTATCGAGAGTACTTCTGCATTGAGTAATCAAGTGGTTGAGAATTTGCAAACTTCAATGGAACACTTGGAAGCTGTCAAAGAAGAATTGAAAAACTTGATTCTTTTTATTTGAAATTTGTTTAGAACTTTTTGCCTCCCCCCCCCTTTTTAATAAACTATGCTGCATTTACTTTTTTTTTTTTGAGATTGTATAATAGAAAATTCCTTTTTTTTTCTTTAGAAAACTTAAGAAACTAAAACCTCAAATTTAATAAAAACAACTAAACTATTTTTTTTTTGAAGCAAACTTAACAAACTAAAAACTCAAACTTAATAAGTATAATTAAACTACTCCAAACATAAAGTTTGGAGAGTTAATGCTCGCTGTGAGAAGGCCCATCATCATTACTCATTGAACTAGGAATAAGTTCACCTCAAAATGGGATGGTCCTTATGTCATCAAAGAAGTCTATTCAAATAGTGTATATAAATTGGTTGCTGAAGATGGATTAAGAGTTGGCCCTATAAGTTTTTGAAGCATTACAATGTATAAAGTTGGAAGATTGCTCCTTGACACATGAGCCTTAACATTTTTTTTAAGTTTAAGTTTTATTTTGTTAAGTTAAAAAAAAGTTTTAGTTGTTTGAGTTAATTAGTTTGTTGAGTAAAAAAAAATGGGGTAGTTTAATTGTTTTTATTAAGTTTGAGATTTTAGTAGTTTAATTATTTTTATTAAGTTTAAGTTTTTAGTTTTTAAGTTTCTTAAAAAAAAAGAAAAGAAAAGAAAAGAAAACAATTTAAACTACTAAAAACTCACAAATAAATGGTTCTGGTCCAAAATTGCAAGCTTTCATTTCTTTATATATAGGGATAGCGCCCCGGAATTACATGACCAATTCAACGTGATGAGGGTTCGATCCGCTGGGTTAGGATCCCGGCTAGAACAATGGTAGAACTTGACTCGGATGGATCGCATTTCTGTTTTGTAGGGAAAGAATCCTGCAGTCACAATAAACGTGAGGCTAGTCGAGTGGCCCTCGGCTTTGGCCCTCCAACGGTTAAGTCAATAAGGTTCGACCTCAATAATCGATCAGAGGGATAAGAGCCTTTTTGGATGTATATGAGTGCGTACCTCTGAAGGGCAGGGTTGGGGGTTTATATATCCTTCTTCTTCTAGGAAATGTGTGGAAAGCCCCCAAGTATCTCCCGGGGCCACTAACCTTGGGCCTAGGGTATTTGGTCCTTTCCCTAATTTGAATATTTCTAGCTGGCTGCCCTTCCAGGTTTCAAGGACAAGATAGTACATTGTAGCGGCGCCTGCTGTGTCAGACGGTGAGGGGAACGGCATGCGCCATTAATGTGGAGGCGTGGTGCCTGCCAGTATATTAAATGCGGCGGCAGGGTACTGTGCGGGTGTCGACCTCAGCTTCTCTAGAGACCTGGTGGACTGAGGTCGAAGATTTCTGCAAACCAGGGGAGACTAACTGGGCCTGCACGGATCCGATCGAATGAAGCCGATGAGATGTGAACTCGACGAGACGTATGGGCCCTGAGTCTCAGTTGGGCCTTGCTGGATTGGGCCAAAGGTTTGGGCCATCCTATATCATGAGTCCCCCAACTTCGCAAGGCTGAACGAAGGCACTTATGAGAAGCGTTGGGAAGTAGCGAAAACGGCACAACTGACTGTGGACCAGGGTTTTAGAAAAATCGACCAAGGTTTGGTGCATTTATTGAGTGGTTACATTGTGGCGCGCGTGGGGTGGCCTGGCTGTTACAGTCATCATGGCAGACGCTTGGTTTACCGCGCCCCTTCCCTTATAAATATCCACTGTAATTGTGGCCATTTTACTTTTACTGCTTTAGAATCTGCGCAAGAGCCTGTAGAAAAACTCTTGGGTGCCCTGGGTTTTCGAATCAAACCTTCGCGTTCATTCCCCCAGTTTCCAACATCTAACTTCTGTTTCCAGTAAGTGTTCCGCTGTTTTTACTTGTTATCGTCTGCTTTTCTATTGAAAAAATCATATTGGGATTATATAGCTCTGAGGGTAGTTAGGGGGAGGATAGTGAGGCTACCCCATCCCAAAGGTGTGGGCTCTCCTCTGCGGGTGACGGTTCTAGCTCCAGCAGCTTAAGCTCCAGCAGCTCAAGCAGCAAACACAGTAGGGAGGAGGTTGGGCCTAGCCAAGTACCCCTATCGCATGGTCAACTATTTACCCCCAGTCATTTTAGCGAAATAGTGTCGACTATGAACCCTGGGGACTTGAGACGTCTCAGGGAGCTCTACCATATTCCCCCCAAATACTAACTTTTAGCCCTCGGACCATCTGGTCGAATGCATCGCACCCCAGCGGGTTGCATAACTGTGTTCGAGGATGCCTTTAAGTGTGGGCTTAGGTTTCCTCTAAGTGATAGCCTACTAGGTCTTCTTAGAGGCCTCCAAGTATGCATAACCCAACTTCTGCCCAATTGTTTTTCTACTCTCTGTAGCTTCATAGTTTTAATTCGCCTGTTCAATCAGCCAGCCAGCTTCGAAAACCTTTCTAACCTGTTTCATCTTCCCATATCTCGTAAGTTTGGGAGTATCGATGAATTGGGGTTCTATTACCTCACTGCTCGACCTCGTTGGAAAAAGTACTACTTCTTTGTTCGAGTGAAGGGGGGTTTTAATATTCCTCGGGGTTGGTGGAGGGGGTATGTCGAGATGCCCGGGAGTATGACTCCGACCTGGCCGAACACATTCGTGCGGGATCTTGTCGAATTTGGACCCATCGAGGCCTCCGTCTTGATTGATGAGAGGCAGTTAGTGTTGGCTGGGCTTTCACCGGCCCCAATAGATTTTTCTACTGATTATGAGATAGGTAGATGGAGTCTGCTTTGTGATTTATTATTTGCCTATCTTTGATGATTCTCGCAATTCTTTTGATTTTGACTTCTGTTGAATTTTTCGTGCGTAGATCGAGCAGAGATCATGAACAGATCCAGAGCCGAGGCGCTGGCCTGAGCAGAAAAGAACAAGAAACGCAAATAGGGAGCTGCTTCTCGACGAGAGTCCTCAACAGGCGACGAGCTACGTCGACTGGAGGTAGCTCCTGCCCCTTCGCTGACCCCCTCGCCTAGTCGAGCAGCAGCCGCCTCGAGCGGGGACCCTACTGGTCGAGGAAAAAGGCCAATGGGCGAACGGAGCAACCCCCTGCCCAAGAAAGTTGCCATGGAGAAAGGCAAAGGAAATGTGGCAGGTTTGGCGATGCCGATAGGGAATGATCTCTTCGGAGCCCGAGAAGCAGATGCGTTATTCAACCTACGGAAGTTCCCATCTCCTCGGTTTGGGTCCGACCCGAGCCTTGCTATAAACGACTCCTCGAGCATACTTACGTCGGGGCCGATCGGGGTGGAAATGCTGAAGGTGCTGATGGCTGGTCAGTTCTTGCCTGACCACAAAAAGATAATGGGCATGAGCCAGGCTGCTGCCCTCTGTGAGTTCGCATATCACACGATCATGGTGAGATTCCATTTTCTACATCTCTGCGTATTTATATCTCTATTGGTTTTACAGTGGTGACCTCTATGTCTTAGGTCGGGTAATTGGGCTACAATCTCTACCGTCGCTCCGAGCTGGCCCTTGCTAATCGAGAACAGTTGGATGTTGGTGGTGATGTTGAAACTTTGAAGGCTCAGCTGGAGTCTTCCCAACTGCGACTCGAGGAGCTGAAGAAGCAAGTTAGCCAGCATGCTCGGGAGATGGAGGAGAAAGACGAGCAGGTCCTTCTTGTTGTTACAGAGAGGACCAAAATGGACGCGAAGCTAGAAAAATTACAGCTGGATGTGCAAGTTGCTTATGAGTCTGGCCGAGCTGCTGGCCGAAGCGAGCGTTTAGTTGAGGCCAAGGCTGAGTTCGCTCGGGTATTACCGGAGGTGCGTCGGGAGGCCGTGCAGCAGTTCATGATTAGTCCCGCTTTTCAGGATACAAGCGGTGCGCTAGCTCTGGATGACGCGCGGGACGCCTTCGAGAAGGCGATTCAGCAAATGCAGTTCTTGGGCTACGCTCTTCAGCCTGAGGAACGTTCCAGAATAAGCTACACTCTTGACGAGCAGCTGCATCCATATGCCGAAGAGGGTGCCAATGCCGAGAAAGCCACTGCGGAGGCAAGTCCGCACGTTGAGCTATCGGCCGAAGAGAAAAAACGGGCTGAACTTGATGAAAAACTAAAGGCAGTGGCCCGGGAGTTCGAGTTTGCTGGCGATCTAGCTTACGATATTTTGGAGGGAAACATCGATGTGGCCTCCTATTTCCCAGCTTCCGAGCAGCTATTCCTACAAGCTGCAGCTGGCCCTTCTCGGCCCGTGACTGCTGCTGTTCCTGTCGTAATGGCGCTGCCCGAGCCTCAGCCGACTTCTGCTTCTTTCGGTGTACCTGCGCTTGCCCTAGCCCCCAAGATCGAAGAGACGAGCAGCTCGAATTAGGCTCAGTTTTTGCTTTGTTTTTGATGTATAGGCCCTGCTAAGGCCTTTTGACGTTTATTGAATTATCGCCTCCATGAGGCTTTTACTGAATTGTTATGGAATTTTAACTGCAATTTCGACCAACATCGTGTTTGCTTTTGAGTTAAATTGTTCTGATAGATGGCCGTGGATGTGGTGAGTAGCTTTTCTTCTTGCCTTTTATTAGATGGTGATTTGCTTTTATGACTTGATATTTAGCTTCAGTAGGACAAGTTGCCCTAAAACCAATAAGATAATAAACAACGTTTGAGTTTGGAATGTCTTTCGTGTAAGTTTATCATCGATAGCTTGGTTTCGGCGTATAGGCCTCAACTTTTTATTGTAAAGCCGCTCGTCGACTACGGGGTCGACTTTTGGTCTTGGCGGACGGGCCTCAACTTTTTGGCGTGAAGCCTCTCATCGACTATAGGGTCGACCTTTTGGTCTCGACTCTTTGGCATGAAGCCTCTCGTCGACAATGGGGTTGACTTTTTGGTCTTGGCGCAGTGGCCTCGACTTTTTGGCTTAAAGCTTCTCATCGACTACGAGGTCGACTTTTTTGGTCTCGGTGTGGTGGCCTCGACCTTTCGGCCTGAAGCCTTTCGTCGACTATAGGGTCGACTTTTTTGGTCTGGGCGCGGTGGCCTCAATGTTTTGGCGTGTAGCCTGTCGTCGACTACTGGGTCGACTTTTTGGGTCTCGGCGCGGTGGCCTCGACTTTTTGGCGTGAAGCCTATCGTCGACTACGGGGTCGACTTTTTGGTCTCAGCGTGGTGGCCTAGACTTTTTGGCTTGGAGCCTCTCATCGACTACAGGGTCGACTTTTTGGTCTCAGCGCGGTGGCCTCGACTTTTTAAAGAAGGTTCGATGTGCTGCTCACGTTTGGACATTTTGCAATTTCATTTCTTTCAGTAATACAAAGGTCATCAGGGATCGATTATACAAAGAACTTTTTCAAGTTTATGGCATTCCATGGTCGAGGTAGCTCACGACCTAATGCATAGCTAGTCAGTAGGCATTATTTTTAGCCACCTTGATCACCGAGTACGGTCCCTCCCATTTTAGATCGAGTTTCCCGACGGGATTGGATACTTTCACTTTCTTGAGAACCAGATCGCCCACCTTGAAGCTCCGCGGTCGCACCGACTTGTTATAGCAATCCGCCATCTTTGAACGATATCGGTGCATTATGTTGTAAGCTGCATGGCGTTGTTCGTCGATCGTGATTAGATCTAACGCCCTCTCCAACACATTAGTTATCGGGTTATAGTGGATCACCCTCGCTGTATGCTGGATTAATTCTGACGGGATCACTGCCTCAGAGCCATAGACTAGGCTGTACGGGCAATGACCTGTGGCTGTTCGAGGAGTTGTTTTGTAGGCCCAAAGGACACCAGGGAGGTCGTCCGCCCAGCTGGTCCCTGTCCCCACTATTTGACTCTTGACGTGGTTGAGGACAATTCTATTGGTAACCTCAGTCTGTCCATTGGCTTGTGGATTTCCCACCGAAGTGAAGTGCTGGGCGATCCCTAAGGCTTCGCACCATCTCCTCGTGTTTTTGCTCTGAAATTGGGTGCCGTTATCTGATATTAGGACCTTAGGTAGCCCAAATCGGCATACAATATTCATCCAAATAAAACTTTTAATGGCGGCGTCGGTGATCTTCAGGATTGCCTCGGCTTCCACCCATTTGGTAAAGTTTTCGATGGCTACTATGATAAATTTTCGCTGACCGAAAGTTTTTGGAAGTGATCCTACTATGTCAATCCTCCACTGGTCGAATGGCCAAGTGATGTTAACATTGGTCATCGGTGCGGCTGGCTGGTGATGGATGTTCGAATGAATTTGACAGGATGGGTATTTTTTAGCAAAATCGACAGAATCTCTCAACAAAGTTGGCCAAAAATACTCGTAGCGAATGACCTTATATGCCAAGGATCGACCGCCAGAGTGGTTGCCGCAAATACCAGCATGTACTTCCTGTAATACTTCATTAGCTTGGTTGGGATCCAAACATCTGAGTGGCGGCCCTGCTATTAAATGCTTGTTCAATTAGCCGTGCTCATCCAGCGTGTATTTAGGTGCAAAACCCTTCAGTCTGTGAGCTTCCTTATCATTGTCCGACAGGATGCCTCAGCTTAGATAAAGTTTGATGGGGTGCTGCCAGGAAAGGGTCGTTTCGTTGAGGCACCCGACCATTACTTGATCGGGGGTAGGGACGCAAGGCTGGGCGGCAACCAAGAATGTGATCGTTCTCTCTCTGGTGCCTTTCGTCGAACTGGCCAACTTGGTGAGCGCATCTGCTCGCTCATTCTCCGATCGAGGTATTTGGCTCAGCGAGAAGTTTTTGAACATTTATCTCAGTTAGCGCACTTCTGCCAAATATTGGGACATTTTGTGTTCCTTCGCCTCAAAGTTTCCTTCGACCTGTTCTGCGACGAGCTGAGAATTGGTGAATGCCGCTAGCTGCTTGGCCCCACGGTCTCTGGCCATGTGCATTCTTGCAATGAGAGCCTCATATTCTGCTTCGTTATTAGTTACCAGGAAGTTGAGTTTCACCGCAAAATCATATTCCTCGACCAGTGGGGACCAGAGGGATATCCCTATGCCTCCGCCGGATGAAGTTGCGGACCCATTGACATGCAAGGTCGACCAGATGGTGCTTTCGACCCCCTGCGCCGGGAGGTTGAATCTTTCAACGATGAAGTCGACTAACACCTGCGCTTTAATGGCAGTCCTCGGCTGAAATTGAATGTTGAATTCCCCGAGCTCGATGGTCCATTTGGTGAGCCGACCCGAAGTGTCTGGCTTCAACAACATCTGTTTTAGTGGCTGACTGGTCATCATCAAAATTGAGTGGGATAAGGCCGCAGTTTCCTGGCTGACGTGATGTGGGCCAGGGTGAACTTCTCGATCTCTAAATAATTATGCTCGGGTCCCTGGAGAGCCTTGCTGCAATAGTATATCGGGTGGGGATTTCCTGCTCTCGTCGACGTCAGCAATGAACTGATGGAGGCCGAGGAGACTGCTAAGTATATCTGTAGTACTTTTCCCATCTCAGGCTTGGCGAGCATGGGTGGGGAAGAGAGGTATTGCTTGAGATCGAGTAGGGCCTGATCACACTGTGTGTCCCACTTGAATTCGGATTTCTTCGTGTTTCGCAGGATTTTGAAGAAAGGTAGGCTTTTATCTGCTAGGTGGGATATGAATTTGCCCAAGGCTATGATCCTGCCGACCAGGCTCTGTACATCCCTAACCGTGCGAGGTGGGGCGATGTCCAAAATTGCTTGAATCTTCTGCGGGTTGGCCTCGATGCCTCTTTGGCTGACCATGTAGTCGAGGAATTTACCTCATCGAACCCCGAAGGTACGCTTGTTGGGATTGAGCTTCATTCCAAAAGCTCTCAAAATGGAAAACGTGTGGCCGAGGTCGATCAGGTGGTCTTCAGCCTTTTCTGTCTTTACAATCATATCATCAACATAGACCTCCATCGATCTCCCAATTTCATTCTTGAACATATAGTTAACCAATCTCTGATAAGTTGCCCCCACATTTTTAAGTCTGAATGGCATAACCAGAAAGCAATAGACTCCATTGGGAACGACGAATGCTGTTTTGTCCTTGTCCTCGGGTGCCATGAATATTTGATAATAGCCTTGAAATGCATCCATCATGCTAAGCAATTGATAGCCAGCAGTAGAGTCAACAAGCAAATCAATACGAGGTAAGGGGTAAGGATCCTTAGGGCAAGCTTTATTCAAATCTGTAAAATCATTACACATCCTCCACTTTCCCTCATTCTTGGGAACAAGTGCAACATTACAAAGCCAAGAGGGATATTAGATTTCTACAATATAACCTGCTTGCAAAAGCTTGCTAACCTCCTCATCTATAATCTGGTTTCGTTTAGCATTGAAGGTTCTTTTCTTCTACTGCACTGGCTTACGGGCTGGGTCCACGTTAAGGCGGTGGACTATGAAGTTGGGATCGATGCCTTGAAGATCCGAGGCCTTCCATGCAAAAACATCGACGTTCCACCAGAGGAAGTCGACCATAAGGCATTCTAGCCAATCTCCCATTTCGGTCCCAATTCTGGTGGTTTTGTCTGGATTTCCAGGCTCGAGCTCGATCGTTTTGAACTCCCCAACGGGCTCGACCCTTGTGTCTTCTAGCTTTCTCTTTTTTGACGAAGATCCCTCCTCGAGTTTCGCTACAGGGGCGTCCCCCGAGGGCTTCAGTGTGGGTCGTTTCTTCCGATCGGTTGAGTCGACAAAGACTGTGTAGCATCGCCAAACGTCTTTAAGGTTGCATAAAAGCTCACCAACTCCGGCTGGGGTCGGGAACTTTATCTTTATATGATAGGTGGACACAATGGCTCTGAAATCATTCAGGGCTGGCCGGCCTATGATAACATTGTACGCGAAGGGAGCGTCGACCACCAGGTAACTGATCATTAGTGTTCGGCTGCGCTGTCCTTGCCCAAACGTGGTGGAGAGACTTACGGATCTGACTGGGATAATCTCGGAGCCACCAAATCCAACCAAGGGCATTCTGATCGGGTCGAATTTCAACTGTCCCAATTCCATTCTGCTCAAAGTCGACAAGAAGATTATGTTCGTTGAACTCCCGTTGTTGACCAGCACCTTTCGGACCTCAAAATTAGCGACTTCCAGGGCGACCACCATCGGGCAATCTATCCTGCAATTGGCTTTCTCCATGTGGTCGAGATCTGCATCGGTGAAAGAAATTGGTTCGGTACTGGTCATCAGCTGAAAAACTACCTCGACCCTGGGTGGCCTGGTTGAGTCGAGCTGCCTCTGCATTTGCTTTCTTGCATTTCGGGAATCCCCTCCGGTGGGCCCCTCGGCAATCATGTCAATGACACCCCTGATGGGTGGGTTGGGTTCATGGGCTGGTCTCTTTCATTTGTCTTCTCTCCTCGGGCTGACCGACCTTTCTCTTCGGGGAGTCCGGTCGGTCAGGCCCTCCTCTCTTCGGGCCTGATCCTCAATGCATTTTTTCATGTGGCCCTGTTTGATCAGCCTCTCGATTTCATCTTTCAAGTTAAAGCAATCTTCGGTGTCGTGTCCTTTTTGCCTATGGAAATAGCAGTACTTTTTGGAGTTCTTTATGGCTTCGGTTTCTGTGATTTTTTGAGGCTTCTTGAGCAAGTTGTCGTGTTGAATGGTGAACAACACTTCTTTTCTCAGTAGGTTCAATGGAGTGCACTCATGGAAGCGTTTGATCGGGGAACGGCGTCCCTCCTTATTTTGTCTATCATCTCTATCTTTGCCTTTCTTCTTGTCGACTTCCAGGCTGTCATATTTTATCCTGTTAATCTCCTCTTGGGTTATATACCTCTCTGCGAGGTCGAGGAGCTCCTCCATTGTTCTGGGCTGCACGCGCACCAAGGCATTGGCGCACTCCTTATGCCTCAAGCCTAAGAACAATACATCGATCAAGAACTCAATCCTCGGGCTATCGATTTTTAACACCTTTGTGTTGAATCTGGTGAAAAAATCCCGAAGGGATTCTCCCTCAGCCTGTTTCACTATGTGCAGGTGTGTGTGCGGGAGCTTTGCCTTTCTCTTGCTGGCGAACTGGTGTAGAAACTTATCACACAACTGGTCGTAGGAGAATATGGATGCCGGTTCCAATTTTACAAACCAGTCCAAGGCCACTCCCTGGAATGTAGTCACCAGCATCTTTGCATGTATATAGTCGTTATGTCCATGCAGCTGCATCATATGTTCAAACTGCAGCAAATGCTCATTCAGGTCCGTGGAGCCATCATACCTTGGGAACCCCGTAGGGATCTTCGCATCGACAGTGATGCGCTCCTCAATGATCTCATGGATGAACGATGAATCGCGCTCCCATCTGAACCGCTACGGCCCGTCTGGCAGGGCCACCCTATCGGTATTCTTTCTCGAGATCTTCTCCAAGCGCCTATTCAACTGTTGCACCTGGTGAGAGACCTTCTCCCATTCTTGTTGATCTACTTGGGAGGCACCTTTGCCTGGCTTGAGTCTTGAACGCTCGGCCCTATCACGCTGTGGGGCATGAATGGGCCGCACGTCATGATCCACGGAGTCTGCTACCTCCTTCCTCTGCAGGGGGCAGGCTGCTTCTTTAGGGAAACGGCTAGGGCTCAAATCTTTCCTGAACTGGTGTCTTGGCTATTCTAGTCGCTGGGAAGGCTCTTCAGGCCACACTTTTTCGGGAGCTGCAGGTTGCGGCGTGGCGCTGATCGCCGGTTTCGGCTGCACCGTATGCCTGTTTAAAGCGGCGGAGAGTTGTGCTGAGATATGCGCAAAAATCTGCTCACTAATGAGCTGCATTAGTTGCGGCATCGTGAGCATGACCATCGGCTCGGGCGGAGCGCTAGGTCCTTGTGTATACGGCTTTGGGTTCTGACGGTGGGGGGGGAGCTGGACCTCCTATTTTCACAAATTTGACAGCTCCAATGTGGAAGAATTATTGCAAGTATTGTTTGACAAGGCCTTCGCTTATGATGAAGCAAAGTCAGCATCTTTCGAGAAATCATCCAATGAAATTCTTGCACAACAATTAGATGAGGCCAAAAATCATCTCCGTAATGCTTAAATTAGAGAAAGCAAAGAAATGAACCAAATTAAATCCACCCAAAAAGAGCTGGAATGTGTTGGGAAGGAACTTGATAATTTGAAGGAACGCAAGAAGAATTTGACTTCATTATTGAAATGCTAACAACAACTTCTTCAAAGTGCTCAAGCTGAAATTCATGAGATTGAAGAGGAAATTACTGCTATCGAGAGTACTCCTGCATTGAGTAATAAAGTGGTTGAGAATTTGCAAACTTCAATGGAACACTTGGAAGTTGTCGAAGAAGAATTGAAAAACTTGATTCTTTTTATTTGAAATTTGTTTAGAACTTTTTGCCTACTCTCCCATTTTTTTTTAATAAACTATGCTGCATTTACTTTTTTTTTTTTGAGATTATATAATAGAAAATTCCTTTTTTTTTCTTTAGAAAACTTAAGAAACTAAAATCTCAAATTTAATAAAAACAACTAAACTACTTTTTTTTTGAAGAAAACTTAACAAACTAAAAACTCAAACTTAATAAGTATAATTAAACTACTCCAAACATAAAGTTTGGAGATTTAATGCTCGCTGTGAGAAGGCCCATCATCATGACTCATTGAATTGGGAATAAGTTCACCTCAAAATGGGATGGTCCTTATGTCATCAAAGAAGTCTATTCAAATAGTGTATATAAATTGGTTGCTGAAGATGGATTAAGAGTTGGCCTTATAAGTTCTTGAAGCATTACAATGTATAAAGTTGGAAGATTGCTCCTTGACACATGAGCCTTAACTTTTTTTTTTAAGTTTAAGTTTTATTTTGTTAAGTTAAAAAAAAGTTTTAGTTGTTTGAGTTAATTAGTTTGTTGAGTCAAAAAAAAGGGGGTAGTTTAATTGTTTTTATTAAGTTTGAGATTTTAGTAGTTTAATTGTTTTTATTAAGTTTAAGTTTTTAGTTTTTAAGTTTCCTAAAAAAAAGAAAAGAAAAGAAAGCAGTTTGAACTACTAAAAACTTACAAATAAATGGTTCTGGTCCAAAATTGCAAGCTTTCATTTCTTCATATATAGGGATAGCGCCCCGGAATTACATGACCAATTCAACGTGATGAGGGTTCGATCCGCTGGGTTAGGATCCCGGCCAGAACAATGGTAGAACTTGACCCGGATGGATCGCGTTCCTGTTTTGTAGGGAAAGAATCCTGCAGTCAAAATAAACGTCAGGCTAGCTGAGTGGCCCTCGACTTTAGCCCTCCGATGGTCAAGTCAATAAGGTTCGACCTCAATAATCGATCAGAGGGATAAGAGCCTTTTTGGATGTATATGAGTGCGTACCTCTGAAGGGCAGGGTTGGGGGTTTATATATCCTTCTCCTTCTAGGAAATGTCTGGAAAGGCCCCAAGTATCTCCCGGGGCCACTAACATTGGGCCTGGGGTATTTGGTCCTTTCCCTTATTTGAATATTTCCAGCTGGTTGCCCTTCCAGGTTTCAAGGATAAGATAGTACACTGTAGCGGCGCCTGCTGTGTCAGACGGTGAGGGGAACGACATGTGCTATTAATGAGGAGGCGTGGCGCCTGCCAGTATATTAAATACGGTGGCAGGGTACTGTGCGGGTGTCGACCTCAGCTTCGCCAGAGACCAGGTCGAATGAGGTCGACGATTTCTGCAGACCAGGGGAGACTAACTGGGCCCACACGGATCCGATCTAATGAAGCCAATGAGATGTGAACTCGACCAGACGTATGGGTCCTGAGTCTCAGTTGGGCCTTGTTGGACTGGGCCAAAGGTTTGGACCATCCCATATCACAATTCATAATGATTAGTGATATCGATATTGTAATAATATTTTATGTTAAAAGGAAGCTACTTGTAATGGTAGCCACCCCCAGGTCCCTTTTCTTTTTCCTTATCATTATTAGTCTTTATCGTTGTTCCCATTTATATTTAAGTTAGATAAAGAATGCAGTTTAGGACATATTGGCATTATATATAATACTTAAGTCTTTGTTGTGCTTTCAACTTTTTCTCATAAAGGGCCACCAGTTCTTCAAGACGTAAGTGTGCATTTTCTTCCTCAATCAATCTTTTTTGTATGGCTATCCTTAATGAAGAAATTTGCTGCTTAAGAGGTAAAATAACTTCAACACTATAAACCAATGAATATGGAGTTGCTTGTGTAGGTGTTCTATGAGTAGTTCGATATGCCCATAAAGCTTCTCCGATCCTTTTATGCCAATCACTCTTCAACTTTGAGACTACTTTCTTCAGCAAATTACACAAAGTTTTATTAAATGCCTCAGCAAGACCATTAGCCGCGGCATAATACATGGAAGATTTTCTCTGCTTAAAATTGAATTTTTGACAAAGTTTATCTATCAGACTATTAATAAAGGGCTATCCATTATCAGTGATTATGTATCAAGAAACCCCATAGCGATATATAATGTTGATGTGGATAAAGTCAGCAACATTTTCCTTCTGTATTTCTTTGAGGGGTATTGCTTCAGCCCACTTAGAGAAATAGTCTGTTGTAGCTAATATATATAAGTGCCCAGCAGAAGACTTTGTCATGGGCTCGACCACATCTAATCCCCAAGCATCAAATGGCCATGAAGCCACAGTTGGATGTAATGGTTCGGGTGGTTGGTGAATGAAGTTTGAGTAAAATTGGCAAGCCTGACATCTTTGAGCATAATCCATGCAATATTTTACCATTGTTAGCCAGTAGTAGCCCATTCTTTTTATTCAAAAATGTAATTTTGGACCCGACTGTTAAGCACCACAAGCTTTAGAATGAGCTTCTTCCATGGCTTGGATAGCTTCATCATCACCTAAACATCGCAAGAAGACTCCATCAAATGATCGCCTAAAAAGCACACCTTTATAATGGATGAAGCGAGCTGCGTGATGTCGGATATCAACTCTTTGGCATGGAACATCAGGTGACTTTTCATACTTCAAATAATCCATGATTGGTTGGTGCCAATCTTTCTTCTCTATCTCAATCACTTGAACGACGTTGCTTTCATCTTCTTCATAATCCTCATCCTCAAAAATTGATGGCACAACCCAACTTCTACATATTGGAATACACACTTCATTTTTAGGTATGGCAAGTGAAGAGGCCAATTTAGCTAATGCATCGGCTTGTTTATTTTCCTTGCTTGGCACATGTTCAATTACTACATCCCCAAGCCATCTAATGAGTCTTTTTGCATAATTAAAGTAGGGGAGTAACTCAAGCTTCTTGACTTCATATGATCCAAGCGACTGATTGACCACCAACTTAAAATCTCCATAGACTTTAAAGCGCAAATATTTTATGTTGACTGCCATCCCTAACCCAAGAATAAGAGTTAGATCAATGTTGGAATATTTTTCAGTTAAAGTGAATAAATATGGTAATACTTCGTCAGTTGATGTGATGAATACCACTCTAGCACCAGCTCCTTCTCTGTGGGATGCTCTATCAAAGTACATTTTCGAAGGAGGTGTAATTTCGACTATTAAGATATCTTCATCAGGTAGATCATCAAATAATCTCCACTCAGCAGGGATAGGGTGATCAGCCAAGAAGTCAGCCAAAAGTTGTCCTTTTATTGCCTTCTACGGAATATAGACAATCTCAAATTGTTGCAACTGAAGGTACCACCTTGCGAGTCTATCAGACAGGACGGGCTTTGACATGACATATTTTAATGGATTTACTTTTGAGACAAGACAAACAATATCTGCCTGAAAGTAATGCTTCAACTTTAGGATTACAAAATTAGAGCCAAACGTATTTTCTCAATTGGCGAGTATTTCACCTCATTTGGCACCATCATTCTGCTTACGTAGTACAAGGCATTTTCCTTTCCTTCATCATTTTCCTGTGCTAGTAAAGCTCCAACAGTACATTTTTTAGCATCGATATAAAAGATCAGTGGACATCGCGATACAACATAGGAGGCCTCATTAAATAAGCTTTATAGTCTTAAAAGCATTGCTACAAGCTTTATCCCATTCAAATGGAATGCCTTTCTTCATCAAATGGCTGAATGGCTGACATCTACAAGCTAAATTTGATATGAATATCCAAAGATAAGCTAATTTTCCTTGTAAACTTTTGAGTTCATGGATGTCTCAAGGTTTTGGTTTTTTCAAAATTGCATCAATCTTTACTTGCTCGATTTCTATGCCTCAATGACGAACAATGAATCCTTGAAACTTCCCTGATGTAACACCTAATACACACTATAATGGGTTCATTTTGAGTTGATATTTTCTCAGGCGCTCAAAAACTTATCTCAAATCTTGGAGATGATCTTCTCGCCTTTTGGACTTGACAACTACGTTATCAACATAACATTCAATGCTCTTGTGGAGCATACAATAAAAAATCTTTTGCATAGCTCTTTGATATGTGGTACTAGCATTCTTCAACTCAGATAACATTACTTTATAGCAGTATATATCCTTAGGAGTACGAAATGCCATCAACTTCTCATCTTTTGGTGACATACGTATTTGATTATACCCGGATGATCCATCCATAAATGATAGTGCTTCATGCCCTCTAGTGGCATCAATCATGAGTTCAGCAATGGGCAATGAAAAATCATCATTGGGACAAGCACCATTCAAGTCCCTAAAGTCAACACAAACTTGAATCTAGCCATTTTTCGTTCTTATTGGGACAATACTGGAGAACCATGTTGGATATTTGGCTTCTCGAATGAACCTAACCTTGATGAGCTTGTTCACTTCAGCTTCAATTAAAGGAACTAGTTTGGGATAAAATCACTGTTGAGCTTGTTTGACTAGACGAGTTCCTTTCTTTACTGATAGATGATGGACTGCCTCCTTTGGATCTAATCCAGATATCCTTTTGTACAACCATGCAAACATATATTTGAATTCATGTAACAACTCAACATATATTTCTTCTTTCTCAACAATCAACGAAGCACTAATGTAGATAGGCTGAGGGTTATTGGCATTACCTAAATTAATCTCTTTCAATTCATCTACAATAGCCTTAACACCTTCTTTAAACTTAGGAGGAGTAGTTTCAGCGTCTTCTTCTTTGATAGAAAATTCTTCACTCATAACAATATGGTATATTGGCGCAATTTCCTCTTCTATAGGCTTAATCTTCTTAAATTCCATACAAGCCCTTGTTTGTCCATCCATTCTTTTTATTTGGATCATCTGCATAATGCCATCTCTCTCACTTATATAACCACTGTTGATAAGCTTAGAGATTTGCTTGGAAAGAAGATTTGTAATACTTTGACGAGTTGACTGACTATTATTAACAACAATATGATATGAAGAGGCCACACCTTCTCTATTATTTTCTTTATCCATTTGAGTTCGTGTTATGATAATGGTTTGTCGTTTAACCTTCAATGTTCTACAACATGGTTTATGTAAAATAGAGCGCCACTTCATGCGTGAAGGAATTGAACTCCTAAGCTTTTTTGGCTCACTAACCCATTTCAAATACTTTGGCATTTTTGATGAATTCAATATTCGATTATGGGTTCTTTTATGTTGTCACTTTCCAAGTCTATCAAAAACTAAGATTCGCGGGACTTTCTTCCCATTTTCATCGAAAATATCATTCGTTGAGGAAATTTCCTCTCCAACTATATGGTTACTGCTGGCTCTCCTAATCACAATGCGAATAGGATTCTGAGGAACAAATTTGAGTTCCATTTGAGAGCTTTGAACACCATGACCTTTTTCCTTCAACATCTTTTAGATATTGTTAAGCCTATATGTTTGCTTGCTAGAAGCCTCATAAGGGAGTTTATCCAAGATGGAATGTTCTTGTGGATTATATCCAACTTTAACAAGGAGTTTATAGGGTTTTGGATCAAAGCAATTTTCATTTTGAAGCTATAGAGATTCTCCATGTTCTTTCTTGGCTCCTTGAGTTAGGCGAACAAACCTTTTAAGTGGCTGAGAGGATAGCTTCTTCACGTCAAGCTTGGTTAAAAGAAATGTTAATTTTTTCAATAATTCATATCCTATTAGAGATGGCTCTCTCTTTATGTGATCTTTATTGCTGCATGCTGGAGTCAAGTCTTTAACCTTGTTTTCTCTATCAAGATCATCTTGTTGCTTGGATTCCTTTTGTTCTTTAGCCTTTTTAGTTTTCATACTTTCGGTGTAGTAGTTGGCATTTGCTAAGTCTGATTTAGCTTTAGTGAAAGGTTCATTGTCTCTAAGCACTTTTTTTACTACACCTTCTTGATAGTACTTGAAATATTAGTGCCAAGTAGAGGGAACTACACCATTTTCATGTAACTAAGGTCGGCTAAGAAGCATATTGTATGATGTCTTGGTGTCTATGACATGAAACAATGCCATTGACAACATATGGTCCATCAATAACTTTACTCTTATTATTCCAAGAGCCCTTTGCCCCCCTTGATTGAACCCTTGGATCATTAGGCGACTATTTGTTAACTTATCTGTGGAGATTCCTAAATCCTTCATCACACGCAATGGAAAAATATTGACTGCAGAGCCTCTATTAATCAAAATTCTATTTATTTTTTGCTCACAAGCATAACTAGTTACAAACAGTGGCCTATTGTGGGGTTTGGAGCCAAGCAATAAATCTTCATCCGTGAAAGTTATTGCCGACATACATTCCATAGTTACATCATGATTTTCTTCATTAGATAAACATACTTCACTGTAGGAAATCTTTTCTTCACTTATTATGTAGCACGTAATGTCACTATCGTTATCACCAAGTATATCTTTTTCAATCTTAATAGTAGCATGATTTGAGGTAGCATTATTCTCCTCAAGTGAGATTTTCCCTTGTCGGGCTAATTACATCACTTTATCTTTGAATACAAAGCAGTCATGGATTGGGTGACCCACCAATTGATGGTATTTGCAATACCTTCGATCATCAATTTTTTCAGCTTCTTCAAGTCGCTTCATTTCAGGTAATTCAATGAGATTTGTATTTAGCAAATCATTAAATATAGAGATATCAAAATCGAGGAATGGGTATGTCTTAGCTTGCATCTCCTTTAAAGTTAATTTTCTTTGTCCTCTTTCTTGGGAGACATCATTCTTTTCATCCTTTATGCTTTTTTCCTTTGTACGAGACTTGATGGCTGTTGCATTCACTACTATAGCTTTTTTACTCTACACCTTAGCAAGAGGTTTACCCCTTTCTTGAATTCTTGCTTTTCCTTAGACTTACAAGGCTCTTGAATTTGTGGCTCTTCTACTCCTCTGGCAAACATGCTTAACTCTATATCATAGGCTCGAGTAGCCAATTCTTCAAATGTTTTGGGTTGAATTCCTTGCAGAATATATTGAAGTCCTCAATGCATACCTTGAATGCACATCTCAATGGCTGAAGCCTCAGACAATCTTTCTTTGCAATTAAAGCTTAAGTTTCTCCAACGATTGATGTAATCAATGACTGGCTTTTATTTCTACTGGCGGGAGTTGGTGAGTTCAATCATACTAACTATCCTTCGAGTACTATAGAAACAATTGAGAAATTTTTGCTCCAATTGTTCCCAACTATCAATTGAGCTTGCTTCGAAGTTAGTATACTAATTAAAAGCATTGCCCTTCAAGGATCGAACAAACTGCTTAACTAGGTGATCTCCATATTTCCCAGCATTATTACAAGTTTCAATGAAATGAGCCACATATTGCTTTGGATTGCCTCTACCATCAAATTACTGGAACTTTGGTGGCTGATAACTGGTCAACATCTTTAACTTATCAATCCTTTGAGTATATGGCTTGGAATAAGTCATAATTAACTTAGAGCTTTCTTCAAATTTATCTTTGATAGTTCCCATGATAAACTCCCTCAGTTGGTCAACAGGAATTAGTCCGTTGATGGAAACTTGCAATTCCTTTGTTCTAGGCTTTTCATTTTCAACTAGTTGCCTCTTTGGGGATATTTCGACTTTATCTTGAGCCACTATTTGTTTTTCTGTCACGTGACTAGTCTCAGCATTATCAACCTTGTTCATCAACTTGGAGATTTGAGAATCTTGCTCTTGGACATGTTTTACTAGCACTTTAATAATCTTCTACAAATTAGCAATTTGTTCCCCCAAAGTTGTAGCACTTGTCACCATCACTGGCACTATGCTTGAGGAACTTGAGGTTCAGCGAGGAGCGGATGCCGTTGATTCTTCCTTTGATCTCTACCATATTCATTAGTATTAATAGCATGCAGCAATGCCTTTTCCACAACTTTAAGTGAATGATTTACCTCTGAAGATGATTGTGACTTTTTGGGCATACTTCTTGTAGTGACACCAACACTTTTTACTCTAGCATTTATGGAATTCGAGGTAGTCATCTTCAATACAACAGTCTTGTTCGTGGCCATGATACTTCAATCTTTAATGACGAAAAGAGATGAGAGGCAGAGATAGTCCCACTGGGCATGCCAAAATTTGTAACAACAAATTTCTTGTCTGCAAAAATTACAAAACAATAAAAATGTAAAAATAAAATTAAAATTGAAATCAATCAATCAACTGTAGATTCTATCTCTAATCTATTCCTTTGATTTTTTCCTTCCAAATATAATCTTGAATTTAATGAGCTCCGTAAAAAATGCTTTAAATGCCGTGGATCTCCTTAAATTTGATTTAAGGAAAATAACGCCAATTCAAGGGCTTCGCACCTTGATCTCGAATCAAAAGCCAAAAATATATGAATTTTGTGAAGAACACTTCGAGCGTCATAGATCTGCTTGAATAAAAATAACACTAATTCGAGGGCTTCATACCTTAATCTCAAATCAAACACCAAAAATATATGGATTAAGCGAAGAATGCCTTGAACATCATAGATCTCCTTAAATTTACTTAAGAGATATTCTGGACTCTTTCAAAGTTTCTCTCGTTTGCTGAAATTTGTGTGTTGTCAATTGAGCTGGAATCACCCCTTATATAGGTGCTTGATGGAAGACTTCTAGATTGACTTGAACTCTTTCAAAGGTTATCTCTTTGATAAGATGATATCAAAGATCTAGAGATAATATTAGATATATTTGATTTGATAATATCAAACATGAAAGATAATATCAATATCAAATATCTTTGATTTGATTGGTCCATAAATGTAGACACTCCATCTTTGGCACGTGTCAATACTTGATTTGAGTATAAAATAAATACTAAATTATTAATTAAAATTAACTATTTATCTTTTAAAATAAAATTTAATATATCCCAAAATTTAAATAGCAAATTTTAAATTAATATTTAATATATTATTTTATATGTGTTACTTCTCAATTGGTCAAAAATAATATGTTTACACAATCGACATGCAAAGTCCACATAAGGGAGTCGTGGTCAAATTGGTCAGGTAGGTCGAGTTTCTCGGCGACAAAATCTGCTAACACTTGGGCCTTTAGGGAAGTTCGAGGTTGGAATATGATGTTAAACTCCCATAACTTAATGGCCTACTTCATCGATCTTCCCAACGTATCAAGTTTCATCAGCACCTGTTTCAATAGTTGATTCATCAAGACCACAATGGAGTGAAATTGGAAGTAGGGTCTCAACTTCTTGGCAGCAGTAACCAAAGCAAGGGCAATTTTTTTGATCTCTATATAGTTGTGCTCAAGGCTCTGTAATGCTTTCCTGCAGTAGTACACAGGTTGATGGGTGTTGTATTTGGTCGAGATAAGAATTGAGCTGATTGTTACAAATGAGATTGCCAGATAAATGTGCAAAACCTTACCAACCTTAGGCTTTGTGAACATTGGTGCTGTTGATAGGTATTGCTTCAGTTTAACCAGGGCCTGGTCACATTGTTCTGTCCACTGGAATTTCTTTGTATTCCTAAGGATTTTGAAAAGTGGCATGCTCTTGTCGGCTAATCGAGTAATGAATCGCCTAAGGGCTATAATTTTTCTCATGAGGCGTTGAACGTCCTTGACTGTTCGAGGAGGTGTGATATCCAAAATGACTTAGATTTTTTGTGGGTTTGCCTCAATGCTTGTTTGATTAACTATGTAGCCTAGAAACTTCCATCATCTCACCCTGAATATACACTTGTTAGGGTTGAGTTTCATGCCAAATGCTTGTAATATTGAGAATGTATGACTGCGGTCAATTAAATGATTTTGTTTTTTTGTATTTTAATGATCATGTCATTGGCATAGACCTCCATGGTGTTACCGATCTCGTTTTTGAATATAAAGTTTACCAATCTCTGGTAGGTTGCACTTTCATTTTTGAGTCCAAAGGGTATGATTAGAAAATAATAAACACCATTGGGGACCACAAAGGATGTCTTATCCCTATCCTCGAGAGCCATAAGAATTTGGTAATAACCTTGAAATGCATCCATTATGCTCAAAAGATCACAACCAGTAGTAGAATTTACTAATAAATCTATATGAGGCTGTAGGTAAGGATCTTTAGGGCAAGCTTTATTCAGATCGATAAAATCATTACACATTCACCACTTTTTCTCATTCTTAGGGACAAGGACTACATTACAAATCCAACTCGAGGATTAAATCTCTACAATATATCTTGCTTCTAGAAGTTTATTGACCTCCTCTTCAATGATCTGACACCTTTCAACGTTGAAGGTCCTGGTCTTCTACTGAACTGGTTTCAATAAGGGGTCTACTTCCGGTGGTAGATGATGATATTGGGGTCGATTTGTTGGAGGTCAGTAGCCTTTCGAGCAAAAACATCAATATTTCTTCTGAGAAAATCGACCATTTGGCACTCCATAAGACTCCCCAGATCGGTTCCAATTCTGGTGGTCTTGTTGAGGTTGCCCAGCTCGAGCTCGATGGTCTTGAATTCTCCGAAAGGCTCGACCCTAATATCCTCAAGCTTTCACTTCTTGGTCTGCTACCCCTTCTTGGATTTCGTCAACTGAGACATCCCCTAAGGGTTTCAGTTTTGGTCGAGCCTTCTGTTTATTTGTCTCGATCAAAATTGTATAGTCGCATTAAGTTTTCTTTATATTGCAGAGAAGTTTACTGATTCTAGTGGCTGTCGAAAACTTGACCTTTATATGATAGGTTGAGATTATGGCTCAAAAATCATTTGGTGTTGGTTGCCTAATGATAGCATTGTAAGTAAAGGGTGTGTCGATGACTAGGTAGTTAACCATGGGGGTTCTTCACTAAGGGGTCTCTCCAAATGAAATGTACAAGTTTATGGACCCTTTGGGATAATCTCCATCCCCCCAAATTCGACTAGTGGGGTGCGCATGGGCTCAAATTTCAGCTTCCCCATGTTCATTCTCTTTAAGGTCGACAAGAAAATAATGTTTGTAGAGCTGCCATTGTCTACCAATACCTTCCTAACCTTAAAGTTAGTTATTTCGATAGATACCACCAAGGGGCAATCCAGTTTGTTGTCAGCTCCCTGATTCTTGATGTGAGAGAGGTCAGCATTGGATAAAGATATTGGTCCCGCGCTAGTCGAGAGCTGGAAGACCATTTTGATAGGGTAGATTTGGTCGAATCCAACTTTCTTTTGGTTTTGCCTTCTTACTAATTTGGAGTCTCATCCAGTCGGGTCTCTAGAAATGATGTTAATCACTCCCCTAATGGGTGGTTGGGGATCATGTACAGGCTTCTTTCCTTTATCTTTTTTCCTTAGACTAGTCGATTTTTCTCTATAGGGAGTCTGGTCGGTTTGGCCCATCTCTTATCGAGCTATTTGATCGGCAAACTTTTTCAAATGGCCTTATTGAATTAGCCTTTCAATCTCATTGTCAAGATTGAGCAATCCTTCGTGTCATGGCCCTTCTGACTGTGGAAGTGACAGTATTTTAGTAGGAATAGTACCCTACAAGCCAATTAGATTGACGTTATAAACTATTTCACTTGTGATACAATCTTGATTGAATAATATTGTTTATATGACCATCTTTATTTTATGCTTATTATTACTTCACTGGTATTTGGTTGAAGCCCTTAGATCACCTAAGACTATGGGACTTGGTCATGCACTGAGTGGTGATCATGCAATAAGTCTTACACGGTCGGGATCTTAAATCATCCAAGTCGTAGGATCTTATGAGACAGGGCATCTAATATTTGGATAGACTTGCACTAAAAATGCATAAATATGAGGGTTGGATATTACTCTGTTCCATGAGCAATCCCATATAAGATAGGGTTGTATATTAGTGGGTGCTTATTAGAGAATAAGGTATTGAAGGCCCACTCAAAGAATCCACTAGATAGCTGAAGTGGCAAGTCGGTAGTGACAAGTTCTTGTTGGAATAGTGCTCGGCAAGCCAATTGGATTGGCCTTGTAAAAGCTATTTCCTTGTAAAATAATCTTGATTGAATGATAATTTTTATATGGCCATCTTCATCTTATGCTTCATATTACTTCACTTGCATTTGAATGAAGCCTTTAGATCACACATGACTATGGGACTTCGTTTGATGACCATGGAATAAGTCTTACATGGTCGTGATCTCAAATCTTCCGGGTTATAGGTTCTTACGAGACGGGGCAACTAAGATTTGGATAGACTTGCACTAACAATACATAAATCCTAGAGTTGGATATTGCTCCATTCCATGAGCAATCTGTATGAGACACGGGTGCATGTTAGTAGGTGCTTATTAGATAACAAGGTACTGAAGACCCTCAAGAGAATCTACTAGATAGGCGTAGTGGCAAGTTGGTAATGGTTAATTCTCCTACTTACACTAGTGCATATTATTAGTCCTTTAACTTGAGGATTCATGTTAACCTTGTGTCCGATGCTCATGCTTTGACTCTTCCTTGACCACTTAGCGGGTCTTTCGGGTCAAGTTTGGGTATGAGCTACTTGGCATGGAGGTTTGTAAGATCCAAGATGGAATTCAACTCCTCGCTTTTGTGAAGGGCCAGTGTATCTCCTATGTATTTTATAATGATCGATTCCAAGAAATCCTTGCGCAAGGTGGTGTGACAATTTGGAAAAGGAGTTTTCCAAAGGTGAGATCACACAAGAGAATCGAACATTGAGAGTAGAGATATAGTATTGAAGGTATCGGGGAGTCGAAAAATATCTTGCCTTAAGCCTCTTTTAGGAGATAGGAGACAAAAGAACTGTATTTGCATGGTACGTGCAAAGCTATGATGGTTCTCCAAAATATTCATTTTGGCCAATTAGTTGGGCTCCATGGGCTTGAGGTTGGACATCGACCATGGAGATTGGGTACTCTTCAATTAATGAGATTAATTAAATTGAGTCGATTAGTTTAAAAGGAGTTTTAAACTAAAATGAATATGAGATATTCAAAAATCACAAAGACTTGTGAGCTCATGTCCAATGAATGGTAGGACCTATTGGCTCACACATAAAAGCCAAATAGCTTCCAAAATTGGTAGAGCAATTTTCAAAGTGCTGGAAAAATCACCTTTGGGTGATCGATTTTCAAAGGTCCAATCCCACGGTCAATATTGGTTTGATTAATTTAAGTGTTAAATTAATCAACTAATTTAAGAGTTAAATTAGACCAATAATTAAGGAGTTAATTATTTGGTACCATGGTTGACCATCAATTGGACTAGTTGACTAAAGAGTTAAGTTGACTAACTTAAGATTAAGAGTTAAGCTAGTTTGATTTAAGAGTTAAATCAAAAGTTAATTAATTAAATTAAAGTGTTTAATTTAATTATTGGGAAGAATACTTTTTGGAGAGAAAACATAAATGAAGTGTTCAATAAATTAGCATCTTAATTAATTTGGAATTAGATTCCAAATGAAATTGAAATGCACTTGAAATTCAAGTAAGACTTGAATTTGAATTTTGCCAACTTGGCATGCCATTTGGGTGGTCACATTAAGGAAGATGTGATGCCAACTAGAATCACACCTTCCACCTTCTATATATAGATATAGAGAGCATGCAAACTTCGAAAATAAGCTGCTGAAAAGTGTGAGAATTAAATTCTTGCATTTTCTCCAAAATCTCTCTCTTCATGCATTGCATTATGAGTTGAAGCTTTGCATTTATTCTCCTTCCCAACCTGAAAATTGGCCTCCTCTGCCTCATTTTCTTCTCTCTAACTCCAGCTTCTAGTGAGGGGAAATTGGAAGATTGTTTGGTGTGTGGATTGTTGCAATAGAGGTAAGGTAATTGACTTGCTCAGTTTTGGAAATCCACCTGCAGTAGCTTCCAGTTGGAGAATTTTTCTAGAGCGATCCATAAGAATTTTTGGCTCCAATTTTTCACAGTAGCTTCCCTTTGTGTGAAAGAGTTCCATATTTAATTTTGTGAATTTTGGAGCAATTTATCCTGGACAATTGTTGTCATCCTTCTGCTGTGCCAGATCTAGACAGTTTCCAGACTCGTGAGAGATAGTTGATCTTCTCCTTGATTTTGAGCTACAAGAGGTAATTCTTCATCCTAATCAAGATCTATAGCATGTCTAGATCCTTGGGAGCTTGAGTATCTTAGTTTATTTCGTGCTTATGAATGTTGATTTATGGATCCTAATGCTACTCTAGCCTTCATGTGGTATCAGAGCCTTTTTCATGCTATGTTTTGTTGGAATAGTGCCCTTGTAAAAGCTATTTCCTTGTAAAACAATTTTAAATATTTTAAAATCAGATTGGCCTTGTAAAAGCTATTTTCTTGTAAAACTATTTTGATTGAATGATATTCTTTATATGGCCATCTTCATCTTATGCTTCATATTACTTCACTTACATTTGGATAAAGACCTTAGATAACACATGACTATGGGACTTGGTTTGATGACCATGGAATAAGTCTTACACAGTCGTGATCTTAAATATTCCAAGTCATAGGATCTTAAGAGACAGGGCATCTAAGATCTAGATACACTTGCACTAACAATGCACAAATCAAAGAGTTGGATATTACTCCATTCCATGAGCAATCTGTATGAGATACGGGTGCATGTTAGTGGGTGCTTGTTAGAGAACAAGGCACTGAAGATCCTCTGGAGAATCCACTAGGTAGCCGTAGTGGCAAGTTGGTAGTGGTTAATTCTTCTGTTTACGCTAGTGCATATTATTAGTCCTCTAACCTGAGGATCCATGGTAACCTTGTGTCCGGTCCTTATACTTCGACTCTTCCTTGACTACATAGGGAGTCTTTTAGGTTGGGTTTGGTTATGAGCTACTTGGCATGGAGGTTTGTGAAATCCAAGATGGAATCCGACTCCTCGCTTTTATGAAGGGCGACTGCATCTCCTATGTATTCTATAATGATCGATTCCAAGAAATTTTTGGGCAAGGTGGTGTGACAATTTGGAAAAAGAGTTTTCCAAAGGTGAGGTCACATAAAGGAATCGAACATTAAAAATAGAGACATAGTATCGAGGCTATTAGGGGGCCAACAAATATCTTGCCCTAGACCTCTTTCGGGAGACAAGAAATAGAAGGACTGTATTTGCATGGTACGCTAGAGGTATGATGGTTTCTAGACTATTAATTTTGGCCAATTAGTTGGGCTCAATAGGCTTGAGGTTGGACATCGACCATGGAGATTAGGTACTCTTCAATTAATGAGATTAATTGAATTGATTCGATTAGTTTAAAAGGAGTTTTAAACTAAAATGAATATGAGATATTCAAAAGTCACAAAGAGTTGTGAGCCTATGTCCAATTAATGGTAGAACCTATTGGGTCACATATAAAAGCCAAATAGCTTACAGAATTGGTAGAGCAATTTTCCAAGTGTTGGAAAAATCACCCTTGGGTGATCGGTTTTCAAAGGTCCAATCCCATGGTCAATTTTGGTTTAATTAATTTAAATATTAAATTAATCAACTAATTTAAGAGTTAAATTAGACCAATCATTAAGGAGTTAATTATTTGGTACCATGTTTGACCATCAATTGGACAAGTTGGCTTAAAGAGTTAAGTTGACTAACTTAAGCTTGAGAGTTAAGCTTGTTTGATTTAAGAGTTAAATAAAAGTTAATTAATTAAATTAAAGTGTTTAATTTAATTAATGGGAAGAATGCTTTTTGGAGGGAAAACTTAAATGTAGTGTTCATTTAAATTAGCTTCTTAATTAATTTGGAATTGGATTCCAAATGAAATTGAAATGCACTTGAAATTCAAGTAAGACTTGAATTTGAATTTTGCCAACTTGGCATGCCACTTGAGCGGTCACCTTGAGGAAGGTGTGATGCCAGATGACATCACACCTTCCACCCTCTATATATAGATATAGAGAGCATGCAAAATTTGAGAAGTATTAGCTGCTGAAAGTGTGCGAATTAGATTCTTGCATTACTTCCTAAATCTCTCTTTCCATGCATTGCATCATGAGTTGAAAGCTTTGCATTTCTTCTTCTTCTTCCCAACCTGAAAATCGGCCTCCTCTACCTAATTTTCTCCTCTATAACTCCTGCTTCTAGTGAGGGGAAATTGGAAGATTGTTTGTTGTGTGGATCATATCAATAGAGGCAATGCCCTTGACTTGCTCGGTTTTGGAGATCCACCTGCAGTAGCTTCTAGTTGACGAATTTTTATGGAACGATCCAGAAGGATTTTTTGCTCCAATTTTACACATTAGCTTCCTCTTTGTGTGGAGGTGTTCCATATTTAATTTTGTGAATTTTGGTGCAGTTTGTCCTGGGCAATTGTTGTCATCTTCTGCTATGCCAGTTCCAGACAGTTTCTGGACTCATGAGGGATAGTTGATCTCCTCCTTGATTTTGAGCTACAAGAGGTAATTCTTCATCCTAATCTACATCTATAGAATGACTAGATCCTTGGGAGCTCGAGTAGCTTTGTTAATTTCAAGCTCATGAAGTTTTGATTTATGGATCCTATTGCTACTCTAGCCTTCAAGTGGTATCAGAGCTATTTTCATGCTATGTTTTGGATTATTGTTTGATTGATTCATGTGATGAATTGATCAATATCACCAAATACTTTATCCAATCCATGGATTGGAGTGTTTGGATGATGATGCTTGTGGCTCTATTGCTTGATGGATTGAAAACATGCTTTTATGTAATTTAAGTGTTAATTCATGTTTTAGTATGTTTCAATTCATAGAAGATAAATGTTGAATATTGATTTAGCATTTGTTGATGTTATATGGTGATATAGCATGTTGTATTTGATCAAAAGAGTTTTGGTCATTTTTGGATTCAATGTGATTGGAGTTTTGTTGGATATTGTTGAAGAATACGATTCTTACTTGAACTTATTTTTGAAGCTTGATTGAGCTCTTAAATTTCTAGTTTCAAAATGTGTTTTAGATTTGGAAATTGGTCCATAATGTGTGATTTAATGTTTAGAATGAGTTCTAGCATTTTTGGCGCACAAAAGTTGAGCCAAAAATGGCCTAACTTGCCTTTGACCCAAAATAGAGGCTGCTGCCGGCTTTGGTGCACATTGGTCGGGCTGTGACCGAAAGTTACTGCCCAGCCATGTACTTGCCTCAGCCAGCAGTGCCCAGTCATGGGATGGGTGAGTTTTTGTGCAATTTTTGGGCTCCTTTGGTGACTAGAAATGATGTTAAATCATATGTTATGGATGCACAAATGTTGTGCAAGTTCTCCATATAATGTTTGACATTTTTCAAGATCCTTAAATCTTGTTAAAGTTTATCTCCAATAGTTGCATAAGTGTTATGCTTGTTCAATTATTTGTTTATGAGATAAGTATTTAATTGTTAGAATTAATTGTTAATTCTAGATTTATTTATTGTTCATTTAATTGTGGAATGAATGATGAATGAATGGGGATGATCATAAGCCTTTAACATTGATTTTATATGTTTCAAGTTGTTGAAA
This sequence comes from Jacaranda mimosifolia, assembly GCA_018894105.1. Classification (NCBI taxonomy): domain Eukaryota; kingdom Viridiplantae; phylum Streptophyta; class Magnoliopsida; order Lamiales; family Bignoniaceae; genus Jacaranda; species Jacaranda mimosifolia. Next base: position 334,029 of record CM032131.1, on the reverse strand, counting down.
TGGGTTGTATTAAATTAAGGCTTGCATGCCTCTTTATTTCTACCTTGTAAATGTTATGAGAGTAGAATCACTAGGAGTGAGGATTTCTTTCTCATATAAAAGTTATATGGAGCAAAGGAGACCATGGAGGCATGGAGACTTTTGAAGACTCATGAATGTATGTGATACACTCATGTAATAGCTAGATTTAATCAACCCACCTAAAATTAACTAGGTGGTGCACCTATGGCTCTAAGTGCACCACTTGGTTAGGCTCATGGTCATCCTACCCTAGGAGCATGCTCGGCGCATTTACTTATTTATGCTTTTCATATCCTATTGATGTATGAGATGCATGGTTAGGATATAAAAAACCTAAGTAAGAAGATAACATGATGAGATCTTTGCAAGCAAAAACCCTCTACTTAGAATGTCTAAGTGCTTTTCAAATATTAAGTCAAAATGGATACAAATTAAAAGAGTTTAAATTAATCCAAGCCTTCTACCAATAGTATATGGCATGACAATACTACCACCTTTGTGTGATACACATCTAGTCATGGGGTTCATACTTAGTTGGAAAGCTGTGACCATACACTTTGCATGGGATGCACCTTTGATTTAGGAACACCCACATATTATACACTCAGTCACGGAGATGCTGTGGTGCCCGTCTCGAATCAAAGATTGATTAGTAGGTTTGACTTGACACCGAGTAATGTAGAGGTTGTCCAACAGGGGATCTACATGAAATAGTGAGGCAAAATATATCAAGAATTGTATGAGATGCAATTAGCAAAAGTTGCTTACCTTTGGATTACTCATGGATATACATCCGGTCATGGGGGTCCACTTGCAATTCTTTAGGATCTTGATTATCGCTAGGAAATATGATTTTCTGAATTTTTCTTGGGGGTGAAGAATTTGATAAAATAGTGGGAGGAAAACATGCTTAAAAGACCATGAACATGTTTTTAATATCAAAATCAATCATATGCTTATTCTCTTTTTTGCATTGGAGGATTTGTGAAATCTCAAGAATAGTTTAATGTTCCACTCAACATTTTTTTGGAAACTAATAAACTAACCAGGCCAAACTTCTGTGATTGACTTAACCTCAAAATCGTTCTAGATTCCTAGAAACCGATAGATGTCCTATATCAAGGTGCTCCAAATCCCATTGGGATTAAAAATAGATCAAGAGACATGTGAAAGTTCACAAATTGGGTTTAGGATCATCCTATCCCATAGTCTCATTATAGCATCTACAAACTTTAAAAGTCTTAAAGATACATGAATAGTACCTTGGTAAAAGTTACAAGAATTCTAAAGCAAACAAGGTATGAGAAGTTTATAGTGTCAAAAGAGATTTTTCAAGCTAGGATGAATGTGAAGTCATGTGTCATCGACTACGGTCTAAAGATGATTAAGCTTGGAGAAGCTTTTTCTACTTGGATGTAGTGATGGACAATGATTTCCATGAGGATTTGATCCTCATATCCTCGCCGAGTTTTATTGATCAAATTATTGATCAAGAAGGAGACTATCATGACAAGGACAAACCTTTGACACTTGTTTCTTTCTCCAAGTCTATAGGCCCTAGAGGTGCTAGAAAGGGAGGTAAAAGGAAGAAAAGTTCTTCCTCCAAGGGAAAACAACTATTAAAGGCATTCGAAGGAGTCAAGAAGATTATAGAGGAAATAGTTGATATTATTTGTTTCTACTTTGGCAAGATAGGCCATTGGAGGCCATCTTGCAAGGAATACCTTGCAACCCTTTGGAAGGGTACCTACTTTATTGAAATGCATTTAAGGATTAATTCTTCCTCCTGGATATTGATATCGCATGTGGTTCTTATCTTTGTAAGTTGTTACAAAGAATAAGAAAGAAGAATAAAATTAAGCGATGTGGATATGATCCTCCGCCTTGGCTAAGGAGCAAAAGTTGCGACTAAAGCTGAAGGCGTATAATAAGTTGGATTTAGGGAACTCCATAATTGTATTGACCCTTTGCTATTATGTGCCATATATTGTTGAGAACATTATTTCAAATTCCCGTTTTGGATAGTGAAGGATTTGATTCTTCTATAGTAAATGGAAGATTAAAGGCATTAAAGAATGGGTTCTTTAAATGCTTATGGTACACTTACCAAAGGATTATACATATTGGATTCTCAACTATCACTAAAGCACTTTCAACAAAGTAAGGAAATTAGATATCCAAGAATAATCCATTCTTTGGCATACAAGACTTGGTCATATCTTTAAGAATAGGATGAGCAAGTTAGAAGCTTTCAAAGCACTAAGTGTTAGTAGTATTGAGAATCTTCCTACTTGTGAATCTTGTTAAAAGGGAAAAATGATCAAAGCTCCTTTTGCAGGACAAATGAAGTGTTCCACAAGTCTTTTGGATTTGATCCATTTGTTGACCACTAAGAGTTAGTGGGAGAGGATGCTATTCCTACTTCATCACCTTCATCGATGACTATAGTTGGTTCGGACATGTGTTTCTTATGAAGAACAAGTCCAAAGCCTTTGAAAAGTTCAAAGTGTATAGGAGTGAAGTGGAAAAGCAATTAGGGCTAAATATTAAAGCTCTTCAATAGGATCGAGGATGAGAATACTTAAGCACCGAATTCTTGGATTATCTAAAGAAGAATGAGATTCTCTCTTAATGGACTCCACTCGGTACACCCCAAGTTAAATGGAATAGCAAAGAGGAGAAACCATAGCTTGTTGGACATGGTACGTTCCATGATAAGCTTATTTTATGTGCCTATATCCTTTATGGGATACGCCTTATAGACGACGGCAAAGTTACTAAGTGTAGTACCTTCAAAGTCGGTGCCAAAACAGCATATGAGATATGGCATGGCAAAGCACCCTCTTACCAATATATCAAGGTTTGGGGATCTCCCGCCTACGTGAGACGGACAGTGGGAGATAAGTTGGATAATAGATCCACCTTGTGCAAGTTTGTGGGATACCTAAGAAAGTTTATGGGTTATTACTTCTATGATCCCACAGAGCAAAAAGTGTTTATTTTGAGGAACGCCATCTTTTTAGAAAAAGAATTTCTATAAGATAGAAAAAGGTGTAGTTGTTGAACTTGGTGAAGTTCAAGATTATCATAAAATCCCACAAGCGGTAGAAACAAATATATATGTCAAAGAGCTTTGCACACAACCTCTGAGAAGGTCGAATCAAATAAAGAAGTAACCTAAAATGTTCGGATTCCTTCATGAAATGGGCCAATTGGATAGGGATCTGAAGACCTGTGAGGGAGCTATGTTGGACATAGATTCAGGACGATGGCTTGGAGCCATGAAATCCGAAATGGACTCTATGTACTCAAACAAAGTATGGACTTTGGTAGATCCACCAAAGGGAATAGTTTCCGTTGGTTGCTAGTGGATCTATAAGCGAAAGCTTGGAGTGGATGGAGAAGTGGTGAATTTTTAGGTGCGAAAGGTTACACTCTAAGACCTAATATCAATTTTGTGGAAATCGGTCGCTATGCCTAAGTCTATTTGTATTCTACTTGCCATAGCCACATATTATGACTATGAGATATGACAAATGGATGTAAAAACCACTTTCGTCAATAATGACATTGAAGAAGAAATCTATATAGAGCAACAACAAAGTTTTAGATCCAAGGGGAGTGAGCAAAAATTTTGCAAACTCTAGAGATCCATTTATGGACTTAAACAAGCATCTCGAAGTTGGAACATATGTTTTGACAAAATGGTCAAATCATTTGGTTTTTTCAAAAATGTGTATGGACCATGTGTATACAAGAAGGCTAGTGGGAATAGTATACATTTTATTGTGCTTTATGTCGATGACACCCTTCTCATTAGAAATGAGGTAGGAACGTTAGAGGGTACTAAAGCGTGGTTATCTACACAATTCTCCATGAAGAATTTGGGATAAGCATCCTACGTATTAGGAATACGTATCTATAGAGATAGATCTAAAAGGATGCTGGGGCTATCCCAAACCTTGTACATTAACCAGATACTAAAGAGGTTTAGTATGGAAGAATCCAAGAAGGGATTTCTTCCCATGGGACATAGCAATCGTCTCTCCAAGTCTATGGCCCCCAAAATTGATAACGAGAGACAAAGTATGTTCCACATACCTTATGCCTTCCCTTATTGAGAGCATAATGTATGCAGATCAATCTACAAGACTGGATGTGGCACACTCGCGAAGAGTTACGAGTAGGTTCTAATCCAATCCCAATAAGAGTCACTGGATAGCCGTTAAAGCAATCCAGAGTACTTGAGAAGGACTAAGGATTTATTTTTGGTACATGGCAATGGAGAATTGAAAGTAAAAGGGTTTTTTGGATCAAGTTTCCAATCCAATGTAGATAACCTCAATTCCACTTCTGGATTTATATTTTACCTCAATGGTGGTGTGGTGAGTTGGAAGAGTTTCAACAAGACACCACGGCTGAGATAACCACTAAGGTGAAATAATTTGTGGTTTTGGAAACCACTAAAGAAGGTGTTTGGATAAAAACTCCATCTAAGAGTTGGATGTAATGCCTAGCGTGCATGAGCCCACAATTATCTTTGGAAGATAATTTTTGGACTTGAGCCAAGATCTCATCAGTGATCCAAACATGGTAAATGCGTTATCATTTGATATATGATATCAATTGATATAGGTAACAACTGAATGGACAAAGTTGCCTCAAAAGAGAATTTAGCAGAACCACTGTCTAAACCCTTAAAATCAAAAGGTCTTTGAAGAACATCTTGAGAAGATGGGTCTCAAGGCCATAAGAATTAGCTTTAAGGTAAGTGGGAGATTGTAGGAATAATGCCCAGCAAGCCAATCAAATTGGCCTTGTAAAAGCTATTTCCTTGTAAAACAATCTTGATTGAATGATATTCTTTATATGACCACCTTCATCTTATGCTTCATATTGCTTCACTTGCATTTAGATGATACCCTTAGGCCACACATAACTATGGGACTTGGTTTGTTGACTATGGAAAAAGTCTTACACGGTCGTGATCTTAAATCTTCAAAGTCATAGGATCTTAAGAGATAGGGCATCTAAGATCCAGATAGACTTGTACTAACGATGCATAAATCCAAGAGTTGGATATTGCTCCATTCCATGAGCAATCTGTATTAGATACGAGTGCATGTTAGTGGGTGCTTGTTATAGAACAAGGTACTGAAGACCCTCTAGAGAATCCACTACATAGCCGTAATAGCAAATTGGTAGTGGTTAATTCTCCCAATTACACTAGTGCATATTATTAGTCCTCTGACATGAGGATCCTTGGTAACCTTGTGTTCCGTCCTCATGCTTTGACTCTTTCTTGACCACTTAGTAGGTCTTTTGGGTTGAGGTTGGGTATGAGCTATTTGGCATGGAGGTTTGTGAGATCCAAGATGTAATCTGACTCCTCGCTTTTGTGAAGAGCGAGTGCATCTCCTATGTATTCTATAATGATCGATTCCAAGAAATCCTTGTGCAAGGTGGCATGATAATTTGGAAAAGGATTTTTCTAAAAATGAGGTCACACAGGGAATCGAACATTTGAAATAGAGATATAGTATCGAGGCTATTAGGGAACCAATAAATATCTTGCCCTAGGCCTCTTTCATGAGATAGGAGACAGAAGGACTGTATTTGCATGGTACACGTACAACTATGATGGTTTTCCAGAATATTCATTTCGGCCAATTAGTTGGGCTCCATGGGCTTGAGGTTGGACATCGACCATGGAGATTGGGTAATCTTCAATCAATGGGATTAATTGAATTGAGTCGATTAGTTTAAAAGAAGTTTTAAACTAAAATCAATATGAGATATTCAAAAGTCACAAAGAGTTGTGAGCCCATGTCCAATGAATGATAGAACCTATTGGGTAATACACAGAAGCCAAATAGCTTCCAAAATTGATAGAGCAATTTTCCAAGTGCTGGAAAAATCACCTTTGGGTAACCGATTTTCAAAGGTCCAATCCCACGGTCAATTTTGGTTTGATTAATTTAAGTGTTAAATTAATCAACTAATTTAAGAGTTAAATTAGACCAATAATTAAGGATTTAATTATTTGGTACCATGGTTGACCATCAATTGGACTAGTTGACTTGAAGAGTTAAGTTGACTAATTTAAGCTTAAGAGTTAAGCTTGTTTGATTTAAGAGTTAAATCAAAGATTAATTAATTAAATTAAAGTGTTTAATTTAATTAATGGGAAGAATAATTTTTGGAGGGAAAATTTAAATGAAGTGTTTTTTTAAATTAGCATCTTAATTAGTTTGGAATAAGATTCCAAATGAAATTGGAATGCACTTGAAATTCAAGTAAGACTTGAATTTGAATTTTGCCAACTTGGCATGCCATTTGGGCAATCACCTTGAGGAAGGTGTGATGCCAACTACATCATACCTTCCACCCTCTATATATAGATATAGAGAGCATGCAAAAGTTTAAAATTATTAGCTGCTGAAAGTGTGCGAATTAGATTCTTGCATTTCCTCCAAAATCTCTTTCTCTATGCATTGCATAATGAGTTGAAGCTTTGCATTTCTTTTTTTTCCCAACCTAAAAATCGGCCTCCTCTGCCTTATTTTCTCCTCTCTAACTCGAGCTTCTAGTGAGGGGAAATTGGAAGGTTGTTTGTTGTGTGGATCTTATGAATAGAGGCAAGGCACTTGACTTGTTCTGTTTTGGAGATCCACCCGCTGTAGCTTCTGATCGGTGAATTTTTCTGGAACGATCCAGAAGGTATTTTAGCTCCAATTTTTCACAGTAGCTTTCTCTGTATGTGGAGGTGTTCCAAATTTAATTTCGTGAATGTTGGAGTAGTTTAGCCTGGGAAATTGTTGTCATCTTTCTGTTGTGCCATCTTCCAAACTCGTGAGAGTAGTTGATCTTCTCCTTGATTTTGAGCTACAAGAGGTAATTCTTCATCCTAATCCAAATCTATAGCATGACTAGATCCTTGGGAGCTCAAATAGCATGCTTATGAATGTTGATTTATGGATCCTAATGCTTCTCTAGCCTTTAGTTCTCCCATTTATGCTAGTGCATATAATTAGTCTTCTGACATGAGAATCCATGGTAACCTTATGTTTAAGTCCTCATGCTTTGACTCTTTCTTGGCCACTTAACGGGTCATCCGAGTTGAGGTTGGGGGTGAGCTACTTAGACATGGGGGTTTGTGAGATCCAAGATGGAATCCAACTTATCGTCTTTGTGAAGGGCGAGTGAATCTCCTATGTATTCTATAATGATTGATTCCAAGAAATCCTTGTACAAGGTTGAATGAAAATTTGGAAATGGAGTTTTTCAAAGATAAGGTCATAAAGTGGAATCGAACATTGGGAATAGAGACATAATATCAAGGCTATTAGAGAGCTGAAAAATATATTGCCCTGGGCCTCTTTTGGGAGATAGGTGATAAAAGGATCGTATTTGGATGGTATTATAAACATATTAATTTTTTGACCAATTGAGAAGTGCACATGTAAAATAATATATTAAATATTAATTTAAAATTTTCTATTTAAATTTTAGGATATATTAAATTTGATTCCAAAAGATAAATAGTTAATTTTAATTAGTAATTTAGTATTTGTTTTATATTCAAATCAAGCATTGACACGTGTCAAAGATGGAGTGTTTACATTTATGGACCAATCAAATCAAAGATATTTGATATTGATATTATCTTTCATGTTTGATATCATCTTATCAAAGAGATAACCTTTGAAAGAGCTCAAGTCAATATAGAAGTCTTCCATCAAGCACCTATATAAAGGGGTGATTCCAGCTCAAATTCTAGCAGATGAGAGAAATTTTGAAGGAGTCCAGCAATTCTCTCAAGCAAATTAAAGGAGATCGACGATGTTCAAGGTGCTCTTCATAAAATTTATATATTTTTGGCATTTGATTTGAGATTAAGGTGCGAAACCCTCAAATTTGCATTATTTTTATTCAAAGAGATCCATAATGTTCAAGGCATTCTTTGCAGAATTCACATATTTTTGGCATTTAATTCAAAGTTAAGGTGCGAAGCCCTCGAATTGACATTATTTCCCTCAAATCAAATTTGGGGAGATTCACGACGTTTAAAGCATTTTTTTTACGGAGCTCATTAAATTCAAGATTATATTTGGAAGGAAAGAATAAGAGGAGTAGATTAGAGATAGAATCCATAGTTGATTGATTGATTTCAATTTTAATTTTATTTGTACAATTTTTCTTGTTTTGTAATTTTTGCAGACAAGAAATTTGTTGTTACAAATTTTGGTACGCCTAATGGGACTATCTCTGCCTCTTATCTCTTTCTTTCATCAAATATTGAAGTTCCATGGCCACCAACAAGACTGTTACATTGAAGATGACTACATCAAATTCCATAAATGCTGGAGTAAGAAGTTTTGATGTCACTACAAGAAGTATATCCAAAAAGTCATAATCATCTTCATAGGTAAATCCTTCACTTGAAGTTGTGGAACATGTTATTAATACTAATGAAGGTGGTGGAGACTCAAAGGAAGAATCAACATCATCCACTCATCGCTCAACCTCAAGTTCCCCAAGTATAGCGCTAGTAATGGTGACAATTGCTACAACTTTAGAGGAATAAGCTGCTAATTTGATGAAGATTATTGAAAGGCTAGCTAAGCATGTCCAAGATCAAGATTCTCAAATCTCCAAGTTGATGAACAAGGTGGATAATGTTGAGACCAGTCGCATGATGGATAAACAAATAGAGGCTCAAGATAAGTTCGAAACATTCATAAAGAGGCAATCGGTTGAAAATGAGAAGACTAAAATAAAGGAACTGCAAGTTTCCACCGATGGACTAATTCCTATTGACCAGTTGAGGAAGTTTATCATGGGAACTATCAAAGACAAATTTGAAGGAAGCTCTAAGTTATTTATGACTTATTCCAAGCCGTATACTAAAAGGATTGGCAACTTATAGATGCAGACTGGTTATTAGCCACCAAAGTTCCAGCAATTTGATGGCAGAGATAATCCAACGCAACATGTAGCTCATTTCATTGAAACTTGTAATAATGTTGGGAAATATGAAGATCACCTAGTTAAGCAATTTGTTCAATCCTTGAATGGCAATGCTTTTGATTGGTATACTGACTTAGAAATAGGGTCAATTAATAGTTGGGGAAATTGGAGCAAGAATTTCTCAATCATTTCTTTAGTACCTGAAGTACAGTTTGTATGATTGAACTCAACAACTCCTGCCAGTGGAAAGAAGAGCCAGTCATTGATTACATTAATCATTGGAGAAACTTAAGCCTTGATTTCAAAGACAGATTGTCTGAAGCTTCAGCTATTGAGATGTGCATTCAAGGGATGCATAGGGGACTTTGATATATTTTGCAAGGAATTCGACATAAAACGTTTAACAGAGTAGAAGGGCCACCAATTCAAGATCCTCGTAAGTCTACGGAAAACTAAGAATTCAAGAAAGGGGGCAAACCTCTTGCTAAGGCGCAGAGTAAAGAAGCTATGGCAATGAATGCAGCACCCATCAAGTTTTGTACAAAGGCAGAAAACACGAAGGATGGAAGGAATGATGTCTCCCAAGAAAGAGGACAAAAAAAGTTAACTTTAAAGGAGATGCAAGCTAAGACATACCTATTCCTCGATTCTAATATCTCTAGAATATTTGATGATTTGCTAAATGCAAATCTCATTGAATTACTTGAAATAAAGTGACCTGAATAAGTTGGGAAAATTGATGACCCAAAGTATTGCAAGTACCATTTGTTAGTAGGTCACCTAATCCATAACTGCTTTGTATTAAAAGATAAAGTGATACAATTGGCTCGACAAGGGAAAATCTCACTTGAGGAATATAATGTTGCCTCAAATCATGCTACTATCGAGATTGAAAAGATGTACTTGGTGATCACGATAGTGACATTGCGCGCTACATGATAAGTGAAGAAAATATTTCCCCTAGTGAAGTATGTTTATCTAATGAAGAAAATCATGATGTAACTGAGGAATGTATGTCGGCAATGACTTTCACTAATGAAAGTTTATTGCTTGGCTCCAAACCCCATAATAGCTACTGTTTGTAATTGGCTATGCTCGTAGACCAAAAAAAAAAAGAATTTTGGTTGATGGAGTCTTTGTAGTCAATATTTTGCCATTGCGTGTGATGAAGGATTTAGGAATCTTCACAGATGAGTTGACAAACAGTCACCTAATGATCCAAGGGTTCAATCAAGAGGGGCAAAAAGGCTTTTGGAATAATAAGAGTAAAGTTATTCATGGACGATATGTTGTCAACGACATTGTTTCATGTCATAGATGCCAAGACATCATACAATATGCTTCTAGGCCGACCTTGGTTATATGAAATGGTGTAGTTCCCTCTACTTGGCACCAATGTTTCAAGTATTGTTGAGAAAGTCTGGTAAAGAAAATGCTTGAAGATAGAAAACCTTTCACTAAAGTTGAATCACATTTAGCAGATGCTAAATACTACACCAAATGTATGAAAACTGTCAAGGTTAAAGAATAAGATGAATCCAAGCAATAAGATGATCTTGATAGAGGAAATAAGGTTAAAGACTTAACTCCAGCATGCAGTAGTAAAGATCACATAAAGAGAGAGCCACCTCTGATAGGATCTGAATCATTGAAAGAATTGACATTTCCTTTAGCTAAGCTTGATACGAAGAAGCCATCCCCTTAGCTACTGAAAGGGTTTGTTCGTGCAACTCAAGGAGTTGAGAAAGAACAAAGAGAATTTATAAAGCTTCAAAATGAGAATTGCTTTGATCTAAAAGCCTATAAAATCCTTGTTAAAGTTAGATATAATCCACAACAGTGTTCTATCTTAGGAAAACTCCCTCTCAGGCTTCTAGCAAGCAAAGATATAGGTTTAACACTACCCAAAAGATGTTGAAGGAAAAAAGTCGTGGCGTTCAAAGCTCTCAAACGGGACTTGGATTTATTCCTCAGAGTTGTATTCACATTGCGATGTAGAGAGCCAGCAGTAATCATATAGTTGGAGAGGAACTTTCCTCAACGAATGATATTTTCAATGAAAATGGGAAGATAGTTATGCAAATCTCAGTTTTTGATTGACTTGGAAAGTAACAACATAAAAGAACCTATAATTGGAGATTGAATTCATCTAAAATAACAAAGTATTTGAAGTAGGTTAGTGAGCCAAAAAAGCTTAGGAGTTCAATTCCTTCACGCATGAAGCGGTGCTCTATTTTACATATATCATATAGTGGAACTTTGAAGGTTAAACTGCAAACCATTATCTTCACACGAACTCAAATGGATGAAGAAAATGATAGAGAAAGTGTGGCTTCTTCATAGCATATTGTTGTTAATAATAGTTGGTCAACTTGTCAAAGTACTACAAATTATCTTTCCAAGCAAATCTCTAAGCTTATCTATAGTAGTTATATAAGTGAGAGAGATGGCATTATGCAGATGGTCCATATAAGAAGAAGGGATAGACAAACAAGGGCTTGTATGGAATTTAAGAAGATTGATCTTGTGAAAGAGAAAATTGTGCTACAATACCATATTACTGTGAGTGAAGAATTTTCTATTAAAGAAGAAGATGCTAAAACTGCTCTTCTTCTATTTGAAGGTGTTAAGGCCACTGTAGATAAATTAAAAGAGATTAATTTAGGTAATGCCAATAACCCTCAGTCTATTTACATTAGTGCTTCATTGACTGTTGAGGAAGAAGAAATATATGTTGAGTTATTGAATTCAAAGATGTGTTTGTATGGTCGTACAAAGAGATGCATGCGTTAGATCCAAAGGTGGCAGTCCATCATCTATTAGTAAAGAAAGAAACTCGTCCAGTCAAACAAGCTCAACGGTGGTTTCGCCCCGAACTGGTTTATTTAATTGAAGGTATAGTGAAAAAGCTCATCGAGGTTGGGTTTATTCAAGATGTCAAGTTCCAACATTGATCTCCAGTATTGTCCTAGTAAGAAAGAAAAATGGCCAAATTTGAGTTTGTGTTGACTTTAGGGACTTGAATGGTGCTTGTCCTAAGGATGATTTTCTATTGTCCATTGCCGAACTCATGATTGATGCCACCATAGGACATGAAGCACTATCATTTATGGATGGATCATCTGGGTCTAAACACATATGTATGTCACCAAAAGATGAAGAGTTGACGATATTTCATACTACTAAGGGTATATACTGCTATAAAGTGATGCCATTTGGGTTGAAACATGCTAGTGCCACGTATCAAAGAGCTATGCAGAAGATTTTTGATGATATGCTCCACATGAACACTGAATGTTATGTTAATGACGTGGTTGTCAAGTCCAAAAGATAAGAATATCATCTCTAAGATTTGAGACAAGTTTTTGAGTGCCTAAGAAAATATCAACTCAAAATGAACCCATTGAAGTGTGTATTTGGTGTTTTATCGGGGAAGTTTCTAGGATTCATTATTTATCATCAAGGCATAGAAATCAAGCAAGCAAAGATTGATGCAATTTTGAAAATGCTAGAACCTCAGACACCCCTGAACTTAAAAGTTTGCAAGGAAAAAGAGCTTATCTTTGGAGATTTATTTCAAATTTAGATGATAGATGTCAACCATTTAGCCATTTGATGAAGTAAGGTGTTCCATTTGAATGGGATGAAGCTTGTAGCAATGTTTTTAAGAGTATAAAAGCTTATCTGATGAGGCCTCCTATGTTGGTCGCACCAGTGCCTAAACGTCCACTGATCCTTTATATCGCTGCTCAAGAATGTTCTATTGGAGCTTTACTAGCACAGGAAAATGATGAAGGAAAGGAAAATGCCTTATACTACTTGAGCAGAATGATGATGCTAAATGAGGTGAAATATTCGCCAATTGAGAAAATATGTTTGGCTCTAATTTTTGCAATCCTAAAGTTGAAGTATTACTTTCAGGCATATACTATCCGTCTTATCTTAAAAGCAAATCCATTAAAATATGTCATGTCAAAGCCTGTCCTATCTAATAGACTCTTAAGGTGGTACCTTCAGTTGCAACAATTTGAGATTGTCTATATTCTGCAAAAGGCAATAAAAGGACAAGTTTTAACTGACTTCTTGGCTAATCGCCCTATCCCTGCTGAGTGGGAATTACCTGATGATCTACCTAATGAAGATATCTTAATAGTTGAAATTACACCTATTTGGAAAATGTACTTTGATAGAGCATCCCACAAAGAAGGAGCTGGTGCTGGAGTAGTATTCATCACATCAAATGATGAAGTATTACCATATTCCTTCACTTTAACTGAAACCTGTTCCAACAATGTTGCTGAATATCAAGCTTTTATTCTTGGGTTGGAGATGGCGGTTGACATAAAACAGTTGTGCCTTAAAGTTTATAAAGATTCTAAATTGGTGGTCAACTAGTTGCTTGGATCATATGAAATCAAGAAGCCTGAGTTACTCCCATACTTTAATTATGTAAAAAGATTCATTGGATGGCTTGGGGATGTAGAAATTGAACATGTGCCAAGAAAGGAAAATAAACAAGATGATGCCTTAGCTAAATTGGCCTATTCACTTGCCATACCTAAAAATGAAGTGCGTATTCCAATATGTAGAAGTTGGGTTGTGCTGCCAGTTTTTGAGGATGAGGATTATGAAGAAGATGAAAGCCATGTCGTTCAAGTGTTTGAGATAGAGAAGGAAGATTGGCGCTAACTAATCATAGATTATTTGAAGTACAAGAAGTTACATGATGATCCATGCCAAAGAGTTGATATTCAATGTCGTGCAGCTCGCTTCATTTATTATAAAGGTGTGCTTTATAGATGGTTATTTTATGGAGTCTTCTTGCGATGTTTAAGTAATGATGAAGCTACCCAAGCCATGGAAAAAGCTCATTCTGGAGTTTGTGGCACCCACCAGTCGGGTCCAAAATTACATTTTCAAATAAAAACAAGGGGCTACTACTAGCTAATAATGGTAAAAGATTCCATGGATTATGCTCAAAAATGTCAAGTTCGCCAATTTCATGCAAATTTCATTCGCCAACCACCCGAGCTATTACATCCAACTGTCGCTTCATGGCCATTTGGTGCTTGGGGATTAGATGTGGTTGGGCCCATGAAAAAATCTTTTGCTAGACACTTGTATATATTGGCTGCAACAAACTATTTCTCTGAGTGGGCTGAAGCAATACCCCTTAAAGAAGTAAAGAAAGAAAATGTTGCTGACTTTATCCACATCAATATTATATATCGCTATGGGGTTTGTCGATATATAATCACTGATAATGGAAAGCCCTTTAGTAATAGTCTGATAGATAAACTTTTTCAGAAATTCAATTTTAAGCAGAGAAAATCTTCCATATATTATGTCGCGGCTAATGGTCTTGCTGAGGCATTTAATAAAACTCTGTGTAATTTGCTGAAGAAAGTAGTCTCAAAGTTGATGAGGGATTAGCATGAAAGGATTGGAGAAGCTTTATGGGCATATCGAACTACTTATAGAACACCTACACAAGCAACTCCATATTCATTGGTTTATGGTGTTGAAGCTGTTTTACCTCTTGAGCAGCAAATTTCTTCATTAAGGATAGCTATACAAGAAGGATTGATTGAGGAAGAAAAGGCACGCTTACGTCTTGAAGAATTGGAGGCCCTTGATGAGAAAAGTTTGGAAGCATAACAAAGACTTGAGTCTTATCAAGCTAGGCTCTCCAGGGCATTTAACAAAAAGGTGCGATCACAATCATTTCAAGTTGGAGATTTGGTGCTCGTTGTGAGAATGCCTATATCATGACTCATCAAACTAAAAATAAGTTCACATCAAAATGGGATGGTCCTTATGTTATCAAAGAAGTCTATTCAAATGGTGCATATAAGTTGGTTGCTGAAGATAGATTAAGAATTGGCCCTATAAATGAGAAGTTCGTGACGCATTACTATGCATAAAGTTGGGAGAATGCTCCTTGATGCACAAGCCTAAACTTCATGTTGCTCGTTGAAGCACGAGCCTAAACTGTAGGTTACTCTTGATCCATATGAGTATAAACTGTAAACGGTACCCACCAAAGATAGTGGATGTAGTTAAACTGCTAACTTACTCTACCAAAAATAGTGCATATGGTTAAACTGCTAACTTACCCACCAATGGTAGTGCATGTGGTTAAACTGCTAACATACCTTACTAAAGGTATTTTATGTGGTTACAATATTAAATACCCCACCTAGTCTAAGGTAGTTAAGCAACGAATACTCCTGGCCCACATGAGTATAAATTATGAATGGCACCCCCTCCAAAATGGTGCTTTCTTTGAACTACATTATGACTTGATCTCTTAGGTACGTAGGTAGCTTAGATATTCTCTAAGTTCAGTCATGAGTTTATTTTAATTTTTTTCCCTTTATTTCATAAAAAAACTAAGGCTTCTAGCCTAAATTAGTTAACGAGTTAATCATTTGGATCGACACTGTAGTTGACCACAAATCAGTTTCAAGCCCTAAACTAAGGCTTCTAGCCTAAATTAATGAATGAGTTAATCATTTGGACAGAACCTATAGTCGACCACAAATTAGTTTCGAGCCATAAACTAAGGCTTCTAGCCTAAATTAATTAACGAGTTAATCGTTTGGATTGACCCTGTAGTTGACCACAAATTGATTTCAAGCTGTAAACTAAGGCTTTTAGCCTAAATTAATAAACGAGTTAATCATTTGGATCGACCCTGTTGTCAACGAAAAATTGGTTTCAAGCCGTAAACCAAAGCTCCTAGCCTAAATTGATAAATGACTAGATTGCTTCAAGTCGACCCCAAATCACTTTGAACATAAAGTCATCGCTTCAAGCTCAAAAAGATGAATAAACTCAATTAAGAATCAACCTCGTAGTTGACAACTAGGTCATCGATAACTAAGTCGCTCCAACATTACACACAAAGAAATGACATCATTGATTGGGAACTTGAAGTTAACTTAATAAAGTCGGCCCATGAGTGACCCTTAATTTCAACAAAGACAACAACTCAAGCCTGTCATGTAGTCGACAACAAAAACTATTTCAAAACCTATTTCACATGGTTTAAGTCCATATGGATATCATTAGATCAATTCATTTATCTTTTATAAGTCGATCCCAAAAACAACTGCTAACTTGGTCCTAAGCCGATTATACATTATCCATTTCCTTTTTCAAGATATTGCATTGTGCAAATTCTGGTTTGAAACCAATTCGTTGGTTTCATCATTTATTGATACAAGCAATCGACGAAACTGAAAGAGCATTAGAAATAAAAATGAGAATCGAGTATACCTGAATGAGCAAAAAGTTTTTATTATACGGTTGTGACCCTCAACTTGAGCCAGCTCCTTCCCCTTTTGCTTGAACAGCTTGATCAGCTGCAACTTCATCAATAGCTTGATTGAGCGCATCACTAGAGGGCACAAGCACCACACCCGAGGGCCCTTCGACTTCTTGCTCAACCACAGTAAGTTGCATAGGATGAACAACACCAGTAGGTCGAGAAGGCCTATTTCCTCAATGAAGCAGGTGCACTCGTTTTGGGAGGAGGGGGGGGGGGGGAGAAAGCAGCCATGTTAACTTTGTTATCTTTGATCATCAACACAAACTTATCAACAAAGCTAAACTCCTTGGCTATTATTGGATCCTAGTGCCTTACTTGCTTATAAGTGGTATTGGAGTCTAATTCATGCTTTGATTTAGATATTTGATTGATTGATTCATGTGATGGATTGATCAAAATCATCAAATTCTCAATTCATATGATGTACTGAAGTGTTTGGATGATGTTGTGTGTGGCTCATTGATTGATGAATTGAAAGCATGCTAATATGTGTTTTAAGTGTTGATTCATATAATTAGTATATTTTAATTCATAGCTACTAATGTTGAATGTTGATTTGGCATTAATTGACGTTATATGGTGATATAGCATGTGTCGATTGACCTTAAGTTGTTTTGGTCATTTTTGGATCCAATATGATTGGAAATTGTTGAAGATTTTGAAGAATGTGATTCTTATTTAAACTTATTTTTGAAAGCATGATTAATCACTTGAAATTCTATTTTTAAAAAGAGTTTAGAATTTGGAATATCATCTATAATGTGTGCTTTAATATTTAGGAAGTGTCATAAATTTTTTGGTGCAAAAAAGTTGAGCTAATTAGCACTTGACCTAAGCCAAAAGTGAAAATAGGGGCTGCTGCACTGCCGCACCGGGCTTGCCAGGCGTGTGCCTAGTGCGTGGCAGTACACCCAACCTGGATGGACAGCGGCCAGTTTTCTTTTGGCATGAGTTTTGTTGTTTTTTGTGCTGCTTTATGTGACCAAAAGTGTTTTGAATCACACATGATAGATGCACAAGTGTTGTGCAAGTTCTTAAAATTATATTTGACATTTTTGATTGCTTTTAAAAATTTGTTAAAGTTAATCTTCAATTTATGGCATAATTGTTATGCTTCCTTTTGCTTAGCCAATTAATTGTTTATGAGATTAGCATTTAATTGTTGAAATTAATTGTTAATTCTATATTTATTTATTATTCATTTAATTGTTGAATGAATGATGAATGAATGAGGATGATAATGAGCCTTTAATATTAGTTTTATTTGTTTCTAGTTATTGAAAATGGTTGTATTAAATTGGGGCTTGCTTGCATCTTAACTTCTATCTTATAAATGTTATGAAAGTAGAATCACTAAGAGTGAGGATTTCTTTCTCTTGTAAATGTTACAAAGAGCAAGGAGACCATTGGAGGCATGTAGACCTAAGACGACCTATGATTGTATGGGGATACACTCATGTAATAACTATGTTTCAACCCACTTAAAATCAACTAGGTGGTGCACCTATGGCTAGAAGTGCACTACTTGGTTAGGCTCATGGTCATCCTACCCTAGGAGCATGCTAGGCACATTTACTTATTTATGCTTTCCATATCCTGTTGATGTATGAGATGCATGGTTAGGATATAGAAAACCTAAATAAGAAGATAAAATGATGAGATCTTTGCAAGCAAAAACCCTCTACTTAGAATGTCTAAGTGTTTTCTAATATTAAGTTAAAATGGATACAAATTAAAAGAGTTTTAATGAATCCGTACCTTCTGCCAATAGTGTATACCTTGATGACATTACCAATTTTGTGTGATGGCACTCGGTTATGGGGGTCACAATTTGGAGGAATCTATGAGCATACACTTAGCATAAGATGCACTTTTAACTTAAGAACGCCCACACATTGGCACTCGATTACGGGGGATGATTGGTAGGTTGGACTTAACACTCAGTAACATAGATGGTGCAGGGTTACGTGGGTCTATGTGAAAGGTGAGACAAAATACATCAAGAGTTGCATAAGATACAACTAGCAAAAGTTACTTACCCTTCGATTGCTTTTGGATGGCACTCGGTTATGGGGGTCCACTTGCAAATCCTTGGGATCTTGATTCTCACTAGGAAATGAGATTTCCCGGATTCTTCTAGGAGGTGAAGAATTTGATAAAATAGTGGAAGAAAAACATGCTTAAAAGACCATGCACATGTTTTTAATATCAAAATTCAATCACATGATTATACTCTTTTTTCGCCTCTTGTAGATTTTTGAAATCTTCAAAAGAAAATGGCTAAAAATCCACTTGCAAGCATTTTGGAGACTAATAAACTCACTGGGCCTAACTTTCGTGATTGGTTAAGGAACCTTAAAACTATTTTTGACTCCAAAAAGAGGACTTATGTACTTGATCAAAGTCCATTAGACACATTGGGTGAGATGCCTCATGATAGTTCCATAACTAGTGAACTCCAAAAGACTCACAAGCATATGAGACATGCATGTGAAATCTGTAAACGCCTAAAAGAGTTGTATGGTGTACAAATGAGACACGAAAGGTTTACTTTTTCTAGAGAGCCCTTTAGATCAAGAATAGTATAAGGTTCAAGTATCCATGATCATGGGCTTAAGATGATTGGACTTATCAAAAGGCTTGAACAACTAGATGTGGTCATGGACAATGATCTCTATGTGGATTTGATCCTACAATCATTACCCCCTTTATTTGACCAATTCATTATGAACTTTAATATGTCCAAGAAAGAGGTAAAGATTAATGAATTGGTGAACATGATGGTAACCGCCGAGGCGACTATGAAAAAGGAAAAGCCTCTTATGCTTGCTTTTACCTATAAGTTAAAGTACCCTAGAAAAGAGTTCATCCTCGAAAGGGAAACAACCCTTGAAAGGTTTAGGAGGGGTTAAGAAGAAGAAAGATGACAAAATTAATGCAACTTGTTTTTACTATGGCGAAAAAGGGGCATTGGGTAAGAAACTGCAAGGAATACCTTAGCACCCTTAAGAAGGGTATGTACTTCATTGAGGTGAACTTAACGGCTAATTCTTCCTCATAGGTATTTGATACCACATGTGGTTCTCACTTTTGCAATTCGTTACAGGGGATGGAAAGAAGAAAGAGTCTATGTGAAGGGGATATGATCCTTCGCCTTAGAAATAGAGCAACTGTTGCCACCATGGTCCAAGGCGTAGTAAAGTTAGACTTGGGGAATACTTGTATTATGTTTGATCCTTGTTATTATGTACTTCAACTTGTTAAGAACATTAAATATATCGAATGGGACATTAAAAGCATTAAAGAATGGTTCTTTAATTGCTCAAGGTATATTAAATAACAGATTAGACTTACTAGATTTCCAACCTTCACTAATGCACATTCAATCAAGTAAAATAAAATTAGATAACCAAGAAGATGCCACTCTTTGGCATGCAAGACTTGGGCATATTTCTAAAAATAGAATTAACAAGTTGGAAGCTCTTAAAGCACTAAATGTTAGTGGCATTGAGGACCTTCCTACTTGTGAATCTTATTTAAAGGGAAAAATAACCAAGGCTCCTTTTGTAGGACAAACAAAACGCACCATAAGTCCTTTGGATTTAATCCATATAGTTGTTTGTGGCCCACTAAGAGGTAGTGCGAGAGGAGGCTATTCCTACTTCATTACCTTCACCGATGATTATAGTCAGTTCAGACATGTGTATCTTATAAAGTATAAGTCCGGAGCCTTTGAAAAGTTCAAAAAGTATAGGAATGAAGTGGAAAAGGAAAAGGGACTTAATATTAAAGCTCTTTGATTGGATTGAGGGGGAGAATACTTAAGTACCGAATTCTTGGATTATCTAAAAGAGAATGGGAACCTCTTTCGATGGATTCCACTGGCACACCCTAATATAATAGAGTAGCTAACCTTGTTGAACATGGCATGCTCCATGATAAGCTTTTATGTGCCCATATCCTTTTAAGGATATGCCTTACAAACGACAGATATGCTGCTAAATGTAGTACCATCAAAGTAAGTGCCAAAAATGCCACATGAGATGTGGAATGGCCGAGCACCTTCTTACCAATACCTTAAGTTTTGGGGATCTCCTGCCTGCATGAGATGGATAGTGGGAGATAAGTTGGATATTAGATCTACCTTGTGCAAGTTTGTGGGATACCCGAGAGAGTCTTTAGGTTATTAATTTTATGATCCCTTCGAACAAAAGGTGTTTGTCTCAAGGAACACCCACTTTTTGGAAATTTTTTTTCTATTAGATAGAAATGGCATTGTTGTTGAACTTGATGAAGTTCAAGATGATCAACAAATCCCACAAATGGTAAAAATAAGTGAGCATCTAAAGCCTTACACACACAACCTCTAAGAAGGTCGGACTGAATCTAGAAGCAACCCAATAAGTTTGGATTTCTTCATGAGATAGACCAATTAGATACTGATCTGAAGACCTATGAAGAAGCTATGTTGGACATAGATTCGGGATATTGGCCTGACACCTTGAGATTTGAAATAGACTCTTGTACTCCAACAAAGTATGGACTTTGGTAGATCTATTGAGGGGAGTAGTTCCCATTGGTTGAAAGTGGATCTATAAGCAAAAGCTACAAGTCGATGGAGAGGTAGCAACTTTTAAGGCACGACTAGTGGCAAAAGCTTACACTCAAAGACCCAACATTAATTTTGGGGAAATCTTTTCATTGATTGCAATTCATAAGCCCATTTGGATTTTACTTGCAATAGTCGTATATTGTGACTATGATATATGGCGAATAGATGTGAAAACCACTTTCCTCAATGGAGACATTGAAGAAAAAATCTCTGTAGAGTAACCACAAGGTTTTAAATCCAAGGGGAGTGAACAAAATGTTTGCAAACTCCAGAGACCCATGTATGGACTCAAACAGGCATCCCAAAGTTGGAACATATATTTTGACAATATAGTTAAATCGTTTGGCTTTGTCAAAAATATGTATAAACCATGTGTGTACATGAAGGCTAGTGGGAGTAATGTACAATTTGTTGTGCTTTCCATCCGTGATATCCTTCTTATTGGGAATGAGGTAGGAATTTTAGATTTTACTATAATATGGTTATTTGCTCAATTCTCCATAAAGGATTTGGGATAAGCATTCTGCGTATTAGGAATATGGATCTATAGAGATAGATCAAGGAGGATGTTGGAGCTTTCCTAAATTCCATACATTGACAAGACACTAAAGAGGTTTAGTATAGAAGAATCCAAGAAGGGATTCCTTCCCATGGGACATGGCATTTGTCTCTCCAAGCCTATGGCCCCTAAAACTGACGACGAGAGACAAAGAATGTCCCACATACCTTATACATCTGCTATTGAGAGCATAATGTATACAGTTTAATGAACAAGACTGGATGTGCCACATGCTCTAAGTGTTATGAGTTGTTTCGAATCCAATCCTAATGAAAGTCATTAGATGGCCCTAAAAATAATCCTAAAGTACTTGAGAAGGATTAAGGATTTGTTTTTCATATACGACAATGGAGAATTGAAACTCGACAGGTCTTTGGATTCTAGTTTCCAATCTAATGTAGATGACCTAAAATCTACTTATGGATTCATATTTTACCTTAGTACCAGCGTGATAAGTTGGAAGAGTTTCACACAAGACACCACGGCCGACTCTACCATGGAGGCAGAATATATTGTGACTTCAGAAGAAAGTGTTCGGATGAAAAGCTTAATTCAAAAGTTGAATGTAGTGCCTAGCATTGCTGAGCCAGTAGTTATCTTTTGTGACAATTATGTGGTGGTAGCACAAGCTAAAGAGCTAAGATCTCTTTAGTGATTCAAACACATATTGAGGAAATATCATTTGACCTGGGAGATCATTGATGGAGGCAACATCCGAGTGGAGAGAGTTATCTCGGAAGAGGATATAGTAGATCCAGTGACTAAACCCCTATTGGAAAAGGTCTTTGGAGGATATCTTGAGAAGATGGGTCTTAAGACTATGGGGAATTGGCTTTAGGGCAAGTGGGAGATTGTTGGAATAGTGCCTGGTATTGCTAACTATTTCACTTGTGATACAATCTTGATTGAATAATATTCTTTATATGGCCACCTTTATCTTATGCTCATTATTACTTCACTAGCATTTGCTTGAAGCCCTTAGATAACACAAGACTATGGGACTTGGTCATGCACTAGGTGGTGATCATAGAATTAATCTTACATAGTCGTGATCTTAAATCTTCCAAGTCATAGGATCTTATGAGACAGGGCATCTAAGATTTGGATAGACTTGCATTAATAATGCATAAATCTAAGTTGGATATTGCTCCATTCCATGAGCAATCATATATGAGATATGGATACATGTTAGTGGGTGCTTGTTAGAGAACATGACACTGAAGGCCTACCTAGAGAATCCACTAGATAGCCAAAGTGGCAAGTTGGCAGTAGCAAGTTTTCCAGCTTACACTAGTACATATAATTAGTCCTATGACTTAAGGATCCATGGTAACCTTGTGTTGAGTCCTCATGCTTTGACTTTTCCTTGGCCACATGGTGGGTCATCCGAGCTGAGGTTAGGTTTGAGCTACTTAGACATGGAGGTTTGTGAGATCCTAGATGAAATCCAACTCCTTATCTTTGGGAAGGGCGAGTGCATCTCCTATGTATCCTATAATGATCGACTTCAATAAATCTTTGCACAAGGTCATATGACAATTTGAAAAATGAACTTTCCAAAGGTGAGGTCATAAAGTGTTGAAATAGTGCCCCGGCAAGCCTATTAGATTGGCCTTGTAAATGTTATGTCCTTGTGAAACAATCTTGATTGAATGATATTCTTTATATGGCCACCTTCATTTTATGCTTTATATTACTTCACTTGCATTTGGATAAAGTCCTTAGATCACACATGACTACATGACTTGGTTCAGTGACCATGGAATAAGTCTCACATAGTCGTGATCTTAAATCTTTCAAGTCATAGGATCTTATGAGACGGGGCATCTAAGATCTGGTCAGACTTACACTAACGATGTATAAATCCAAGAGTTGGATATTGCTCCATTCCATGAGCAATCATATGAGATATGGGTACATATTAGGGGGTGCTTGTTAGAGAATAAGGTACTGAAGACCCACTGAAGAATCCACTAGATAGCCGAAGTGGCAAGTCGGTGGTGGTCAATTATCCCGCTTACGCTAGTGTATATTATTAGTCCTTTGACTTGAGGATCCATGGTAACCTTAAGTTTGGACCTCATGCTTTGACTTTTCCTTGACTACTTAGCGGGTCTTTAAGGTTGAGGTTGGGTATGAGCTACTTGGCACGGAGGTTTGTGAGGTCCAAGATGGAATTCGACTCCTTGCTTTTGTGAAGAGCGAGTGCATCTTCTATGCATTCTATAATGATCGATTCCAAGAAATCCTTATGCAAGGTGGCATGAAAATTTGGAAAAGGAGTTTTCCAAAGGTGAGGTCACACAAGAGAATCGAACATTAAGAATAGAGACATAGTATTGAGACTATTAGAGAGTGGATAAATATCTTGCCCTAGGCCTCTTTTGGGAGATAGGAGACGGAATGATCGTATTTGCATGGTACATGTAGAGCTATGATGGTTCTCCAAAATATTCATTTCGGCCAATTAGTTGGGCTCCATCGGCTTGAGGTTAAACATCGATCGTAGAGATTGGATACTTTTCAATTAATAAGATTAATTGAATCGAGTCGATTAGTTTAAAATGAATATAAGAAATTCAAAAGTCACAAAGAGTTGTGAGCCCATGTCCAATGAATGGTAGAACCTATTGGGTCACACACAAAGGCCAAATAGCTTCCAAAATTGATAGAGCAATTTTCTAAGTGTTAGAAAATCACCCTTTGGTGACCAATTTTCAAGGTGCAATCTAACGGTCAATTTTTGGTTTGATTAATTTAAGTGTTAAAATAATCAACTAATTTAAGAGTTAAATTAGACCAATAATTAAGGAGTTAATTATTTGATACCATGTTGACCATCAATTAGACAAGTTGACTTAAAGAGTTAAGTTGACTAATTTAAGCTTAAGAGTTAAGCTTGTTTGATTTAAGAGTTAAATCAAAGGTTAATTAATTAAATTAAAGGATTTAATTTAATTAGTGGGAAGAATGCTTTTTGGAGGGAAAATTTAAATGAAGCGATCATTTAAATTAGCATCTTAATTAATTTGGAATTAGATTCCAAATGAAATTGGAATGCACTTGAAATTCAAGTAAGACTTGAATTTGAATTTTGCCAACTTGGCACGCCACTTAGGTGGTCACCTTGAGGAAGGTGTATGCCAACTTATATCACACCTTTATATAGAGGGTGTGTAAAATTCAAAAATCCTTGCTGAAAAGTGTGAGAATTAGATTCTTAGATTCCTTCCAAAATCTCTATCTCCATATATTGCATCATGTGTTGAAGATTTGCATTTCTTCTTCTTTCCAACATGAAAATCAGCCTCCTCTGCCTGATTTTCTCCTCTCTAACTCCAGCTTCTAGTGAGGGGAAATTGGAAGATTGTTTGGTGTGTGGATCGTATCAATAGAGGTAAGACACTTGACTTGCTCAGTTTTAGAGATCTATCTATAGCAACTTCCAGTTGGCGATTTTTTCTAGAGCAATCCAGAGAGCCTTTTAGCTCCAATTTTTCATAGTAGCTTCCACTATGTGTGTAGGTTTTTAGATTTAATTTAGTGAATTTTGGAGCAATTTAGCCTGGGCAAACATTGCCATCTTTCTACTGTACTAGTTTCAGATAGTTTCTGGATTCATGAGAGATAGTTGATCTTCTCCTTGTTTTTGAGTTACAAGAGATAATTCTTTATTCTAATCCAGATCTATGGCATGACTAGATCCTTGGGAGCTCGAGTAGCTTAATTTCAAGCTTATGAAGTTTTGATTTATGGATCTTAATGCTACTTTAGCCTTCAAGTGGTATCGGAGCCTTTTTCATGCTATTTTTTAGATTATTGTTTGATTAATTCATGTGATGAATTGATCAATATCACCAAATGCTTGATCCAAGTGATGGATTGGAGTGTTTGGATGATGGTGCTTGTGGCTCTATTGCTTGATGGATTGAAAACATACTTTTATGTAGATGATGATCTACAAGTGAGGTGTGTCATGATGGCATCCATGTCGAATGAGCTCCAAAAGACTCATGAGCACATGAAGCATTCTCAAGAGATCTATGTTCACTTGCAAGATTTGTATGAAGTACAAAGTAGATACGAAAGGTTCATTTTGTCTAAAGAGGTCTTTAGGGCAAGGATAAGTGAAGGGTCAAATGTCCACGATCACAATCTCAAGATAATAGAACTTACCTAGAAGCTTGGATAGTTAGATGTGGTCATGGACAATGACCTTTACGTGGAATTGATCCTACAGTAATTGCCACTGTCATATGATCAATTCATTATGAACTTCAAAATGTCCAAGCAAGATGTTAAGATTAACTAATTGATCAATATGCTTGTGACCGCGGAGGCGACTATGAGAAAGAAAAGCCCCTTATGCTTGCATCCTCTTCCAAGTCGAAGGGCTCTAGGTGCCCTAGAAAGGGAGATAAGAAGAAGAAGAGTTATTTCTCGAAAGAGAAGCAACCCGAGAAAAGTTTTGGGAAGGTTAAGAAGAAGGTTAGAATTGAAGCTAGTTGTTTCCACTATGGTGAAAAAAGGCATTGGAAATGAAATTGCAAAGTATACCTTGCAACCCTTGAGAAGGGTATGTACTTTATTGAAGTGCACATGATGACTAATTCTTCTACATGGGTATTTGATACAGCATGCGGTTCTCACCTTTATAATTCATTACAGGGGATGGAAAGAACAAAGACTCTTCGTGAAGAGGATGTGATCCTCTGCCTAGGAAATTGAGCAAGAGTTGTGGCCACTTTCCAAGGCATTATCATGTTAGACTTGGGGAATGCTTGCATTATACTTGATCTAGTTTACTGTGTAGCCCAACTTGTTAAGAACATTGTTTTAATTCCTGTTCTTGATAATGAAGGATTTGATTTTTTTATATCGAATGGGAAGTTGATGGCATTAAAGAATGGTTCTTTGATTGCTCAAGGTACATTAATAAATGGATTGTACATATTTGATTCTCAACCTTCACTAATGTACATTCAATTAAGTAAAAGAAAATTAGATATCCAAGAAAATTCCATTCTTTGGCCTGCAAGACTTGGTCATATCTCTAAGAATAGGATGAGCAAGTTAGAAGCTCTCAAAGCACTACATGTTAGTGGCACTGAGGACCTGCCTACTTGTGAGTCTTGTTTAAAGGAAAAAATGACCAAAGATCTTTTTGTAGGACATACGAAGCGCTGCACAAATCTCTTAGATATGATCCATATGGACGTTTGTGTACCACTAAGAATTAGTCGGAGATGAGGCTATTCTTACTTCATCACTTTCACCGATGGCTTTAGTTGGTATAGACACGTGTTTCTTATGAAGAACAAGTTCGAAGCCTTTGAAAAGTTCAAAGAGTATAGGAATGAAGTAGAAAAGTAATTAGGGTTAAGTATTAATGCTCTTTGATCAGATCGAGGGGGAGAATACTTGAGTGCTGAATTCTTAGATTATATAAATAAGAATGAGATTCTCTCTCAATGGACTCCACCCGGCACACCCAGCAGAATAGAGTAGTCGAAAGGAGAAATCGTACCTCATTAGACATGGTACGTTCCATGATGAGCTTTTTCGATGTGCTTATATCCTTTGGGGGTATACTTTGCAAACGGCAGTGAAGCTACTAAATATAGTACCTTCAAAGTCAGTACCCAAAAAATAATATAAGATATAGCATGGCAAAGCATCCTCTTACCATTATCTTAAGGTTTGGGGATCTTCTGCATACATGAGATGGATAGTGGGAGATAAGTTGGATAGTAGATCTACCTTGTGCAAGTTTGTAGGATACCCTAAAGAGTCTATGGTTACTACTTTTATGATTCCTCAGAAAAAAAGATGTTTGTCTCGAGGAACGCTTACTTTTTGGAAAAATAATTTCTATTAGATCGAAATGGCATTGTTATTGAACTTGATGAAGTTCAAGATGATCATGAATTCCCACAAGCGGTGGAAACAAGCGAGCAAGTAAACCCTTGGACACAACCTCTACGTAGGTTGGACTGAATCAAGAAATAGCTCGAAAGGTTCGAATTTCTTCATGAGATGGGCTAATCGGACGATGATCCGAAGACCTATGAGGAAGCTATGTTGGACATAGATTCAGGACGTTGGCTTGAAGTCATGAGATCTGAAATGGACTCCATGTACTTAAACAAAGTATGAACTTTGGTAGATACACCAAAGGGAATAGTTCTCTTGGTTAGAAGTCGATCTATAAGCAAAAGCTTGGAGTAGATGGAGAAGTGGTCACTTTTTTAGGCACGACTAGTAGCAAAGGGTTACACTCATCGGTTGCTATGTGTAAGTCCATTCGAATTCTACTTGCCATAGCCGCATTTTATGACTTTGAGATATGACAAATGGATGTGAAAACTGCTTTCCTCAATGGTGACATTGAAGAAGAAATCTATATGAGGCAACCACAAAGTTTTACATCCAAAGGAAGTGAGCAAAAGGTTTGCAAACTCTAGAGATTTATTTATGGACTCAAACAAACGTCTTGAAGTTGGAACATACATTTTGACAAACTGGTCAAATCGTTTAGCTTTGTCAAAAATGTGTATGAACCATGTGTTTACAAGAAGGCTAGTGGGAGTTCAGTATAGTTTATTGTGCTTTATGTCGATGACATCCTTCTCATTAGGAATGAAGTAGGAATGTTAGAGTGTACTAAAGCATAGTTATCTACACAATTCTCCATGAAGGATTTGGGAGAATCATCATATGTTTTAGGAATACGTACCTATAGAGATAGATCTAAGAGAATGCTAGGGCTATCCCAAACCCCATACATTAACAAGACACTAAAGAGGTTTAATATGGAAGAATCAAGAAGGGATTTCTTCCTATGGGACATAGCATTCGTCTCTCAAAGTCTATGGGCCCCAAGACTTAGGAATAGAAACAAAGGATATCTCACATACCTTATGCCTCCGCTATTGGTAGCATAATGTATGTAGTTCAATATACAAGACCAGATGTGGTATACTCATTAAGTGTTACATGTAGGTTTCAATCCAATCTCAGTTAGAGTCACTGGATAGTTGTAAAAGCAATCCTTAAGTACTTGAGAAGGACTAAGGACTTATTTTTGGTATACGGCATTGAAGAGTTGAAACTAGAGGGGTTTTTGGATTCAAGTTTCCAATCCGATGTAGATGACCTCAAATCTACTTCTAGATTTATATTTTGCCTCAATGGCAGTGCGGTGAGTTAGAAGAGTTCCAAGTAAGACACCACATTTGATTCCACCACTGAAGCAGAATATATTGCGGAAGGTGTTTGGATGAAAAACTTCATTCAAGAGTTGAATGTAGTGCCTAGCATTGCTGAGCCAGTTGTTGTCTTCTGTGGCAACCCGGGGTGGTAGCACAAGCTAAAGAGCCAAGATCTCATAAAAAATCCAAGCACATTTTGAGGTAATATCATTTGATCTGGGAGATCATTGATAGAGGCGACATTTGAGTAGAGATAGTTGCCTCGGAAGAGAATATAGCAGATCGACTGACTAAACCCCTAGCCCAAAAGGTCTTTGAAGAACATCCTGAGAAGATGGGTCTCAAGGCCATCAGGTATTAGCTTTAGGGTAAGTGGGAAATTATTGGAATAGTGCCTGGCAAGCTAATTAGATTAGCCTTGTAAAAGTTATTTTCTTGTAAAACAATCTTGATTGAATGACATTGTTTATATGGCCGCCTTCATCTTACGATTTATACTTCACTTGCATTTGGATGAAGCCCTTAGATCACACATGACCATGGGACTTGGTTCGGTGACCATAGAATAAGTCTCACACGATCATGATCTTAAATCTTCCAAGCCATAGGATCATATGAGACGGGGCATCTAAGATCTAGATAGACTTGCACTAACGATGCATAAATCCAAGAGTTGTATATTACTTCATTCCATGAGCAACCATATGAGATATGGGTGCATGCTAGTGGGAGCTTGTCAGAGAGCAAGGTACTAAAGACCTACTGGAGAATCCACTAGATAGCCAAAGTGGCAAGTTGGTAGTGGTCAATTCTCCCGCTTATGCTAGTGCATATTATTAGTCCTTTGACTTGAGGATCTATGGTACCTTGTGTCTAGTCCTCATGCTTTGACTCTTCCTTGACCACTTAGTGGGTCTTTCGGGTTGAGGTTAGGTATGAGCTACTTGGCATGGAGGTTTGTGAGATCTAAGATGGAATCCAACTCCTTGCTTTTGTGAAGGGCGAGTACATCTCCTGTGTGTTCTATAATGATTGATTCTAAGAAATCCTTGTGCAAGGTAGTGTGGCAATTTGGAAAAAGAGTTTTCCAAATGTGAGGTCACACAAGGGAATTGAACATTAAGAATAGAGACATAGTATCAAGGCTATTAGAAATCCGATAAATATCTTGTCCTAAGCTTCTTTCGAGATATTGAAGATGAAAGGACCATATTTGCATGGTACGTGTAGAGCTATGATTGTTCCCCAAAATATTCATTTTGACATCGACCATGGAGATTGAGTACTTTTCAATTAATGAGATTAATTGAATCGAGTCGATTAGTTTAAAATGAGTTTTAAACTAAAATAAATATAAGATATTCAAAAGTCATAAAGAGTTGTGAGCCCATGTCCAATGAATGTTAGAACATATTGGGTCACACACAAAAGATAAATAGCTTCCTAAATTGGTAGAGCAATTTTCTAAGTGTTAGAAAATCACACTTTGGTTACCAATTTTCAAGATCCAATCCAACGGTCAATTTTTGGTTTGATTAATTTAAGTGTTAAATTAATCAACTAATTTAAGAGTTAATTTAGATCAATAATTATGGATTTAATCATTTAGTATCATGTTGACCATCAATTGGACAAGTTGACTTAAAGAGTTAAGTTGAATAATTTAAGCTTAAGAGTTAAGCTTGTTTGATTTAAGAGTTAAATCAAAGGTTAATTAATTAAATTAAATTTGGAAGAAAAATTTAAATGAAGTGTTCATTTAATTAGCATCTTAATTAATTTGGAATTAGATTCCAAATTAAATTGAAATACACTTGAAATTCAAGTAAGACTTGAATTTGAATTGTGCCAACTTGGCATGCCATTTGGGCGGTCACCTTGAGGAAGGTGTGATGCCAACTAGCATCACACCTTCCACCCTCTATATATAGATATAGAGAGCATGCAAAATTCAAAAATTATTAGATGCTGAAAGTGTGAGAATTAGATTCTTAGATTCCCTCCAAAATCTCTCTCCATGCATTGCATCATGTGTTGAGGTTTTGCATTTCTTCTTCCTCCCAACGTAAAAATTGGCTCATCTACCTCATTTTCTGCTTCTAATGCCAACTTCTAGTGAGGGGAAATTGAAAGATTGTTTGTTGTGTGTATCGTATCAATAGAGGTAAGGCACTTGACTTGCTTAGTTTTGGTGATCCACCTACAACAACTTCTGGTTGGTGATTTTTTCTGGAGTGATCCAAAAGATTTTTTGCCTTCAAGTTTTCATATTAGCTTCCTCTGTGTGTGGAGGTGTTCCAAATTTATTTTGTGAATTTTGGAGTAGTTTAGCTTGGGCAAACATTGATGTCTTTCCACTGTGCCACTTCTAGATAGTTTCTGAATTCGTGCGAAATAGTTGATCTTCTCCTTATTTTTAAGCTACAAGAGGTAATTCTTCATCCTAATCTAGATCTATGGTATGACAAGATCCTTGGGAGGTCCAGTAGCTTAGTTAATTTCAATCTTATAAAGTTTTATTTTATGGATCATAATGCAACTCTACCCTTTATAAAGTGGAAACGAACATTGAAAATAGAGATATGCTATTACAGAGCAAGTAAATATCTTATCCTACGCCTCTTTCGAGAGATAGGAGATGGAATGACCGTATTTTCATGGCATAGAGCTATAATAGTTCTCCAAAAGCATTCATTTCAGCCAATTAGTTGGGTTCCATGGGCTTAAGGTTGGACAAAGATCATGGAGAATGGGTACTTTTCAATTAATGGAGATTAATTAAATTGAGTCGATTTAGTTTAAAAGAGTTTAAACTAAAATGAATATCTAATATTCAAAAGCCACAAGGAGTTGTGAGCCATGTCCAATGAATGGTAGAACATATCAGGTCACACAGGAAAGCCAATTGCATTTCCTAATTCATGAAGGAATTTTTCTAAGTGTTAGGAAATTCACTCCTGGTGACCAATTTTGGGGTGATGGAAAATTGAGGTCTACTTTGGCTTGGTTAATCTAATTGTTAAATTGATCAACTAATTTAAGGAGTTAAATTAGATGAATAATTAAGGAATTGATTATATAGTGCCACATGACTATCAATTGGTCAAGTTAGTTTAAAGTGTTAACAATTCTTAGCTTAAAGAGTTAAGCTAATTGCTCAAGAGTTAAGTCAAGGATTAATTAATTAAATTAAAGTATTTAATTTAATTGATGAGAGGAATATATTTTGGAGGGAAAAAATTCAAATCAAAGGTTCAATTAGTGTGCATTTTAATTAATTGAAAATTAGATTTCAAATGTAATTTAAATGCATACAAAATTCAAATTTGATTTGAATTTGCCAACTCGCAAGCAAGTGGATAGCCCCCCCACCTTGAGGAAGGAGTGATGCCACCTTGGCATCACACCATCCTCTCTCCATATATAGATGTAGAGGTGAGAGTGGGCATCCAGAAGCAAATCCATGTGAAGAATTAGATTCTCACATTTTTCCCTCCTTTAAGTGTTGCCTCATGAGTTGAAGCTCGACTTCTCTTTTCCTCTCCAACACCAAAATTGGCTAATTGCCTCTCATTTCTCCTCTCTGTCTTCAGCTAATATTGAGGAGAAATTGGAAAAAGCATTGGTGTGTGGACCATATTAATAGAGGCAAGACAATTGGATTGCTAGCCTTTGGAGATCCATTGGTCAGGGCAGTAACTTGGCGATTTTATTCCAGGAGATCCAGAAGGATTTTTAATCTAGAATTATCAGAGTAGCTTTATCAAAGAGTTGGGAATCTATTGGAATATTTCTGTATTTTTTGGAGGCTTTTATATTCGGCAAAAGTTGCTCCAAATCAGCTGCGCCGCTGTTTGACAGGTTCAGGTTTGAAGAAGAGTTCTTTATCTTTCCTTTAGATATTGCTAATCAAAGTAATTCTCCATCCAAATCTGAATCCTAAGCATGTTTAGATCCTTATTTTCTTGTGAAACACTAGTTAATTTAAGCTTTTGAAGTTTTTATTATTGGATCTTAGTGCCTCACTTGCCTATAATTTCTTAGATCTTTTCATAGCATCAGTCTTAGTCAACTTCCTAGGTTTTTTGAGGAGGTTGTCATGTTGAACGGCGAACAAAACCTCCTTTCTAGTAGTGTTGAGCAGAGTGTTGTGAAAATCTTGATCGAAGATCAATGACCATCTTTGTGTTGTCGGTCATCTTTCTCTTTAGCCTTCTTCTCGTCGGTGTCCAAATTGCCATACTTGAGCTTGTTCATATCTTCTGGGTCATGTATCTCTTTCCAAGGTCGAGCAACTTCTCATTGTCCTTGGTTGCTCTTGGACCAGTGCATTAGCACATTTTTATATTGGTGGCCCAGAAAGAGCGCATCAATTAAAAACTCAATTTGGAGGCTGTCAATCTTCAAAACTTCTATTTCAAATCTAGTGAAAAATTCATAAAGGGACTCTCCTTCATTCTATTTAATAGTGTGCAAGTGGGTATGTAGGAGCTTTACCTTCCTTCGACTAGCGAACTGGTGCAAGAACTTATCGCACAACTAGTCATATGCGCAGATGTCGGCTCCAATTTAACAAACCAGTTGAGTGTAATTCCTTGGAAGGTGGTGATCAACATCTTGGCGTGAATGAACTCATTGTGCCCATGAAGTTGCATCGTGTGCTTGAATTGCAGAAGGTGCTTGTTTGAGCTCGATGAGCCATCATACATGGGTAGACCTATAGGAACCTTGGCATCAACAGTAATGCATTCGTCAATTATCTCTTGCATAAATGGCGACTCCTACTCTCGACATAGCCAGAAAGTACAGTCATAAAGAGGGTTCCTCTTAGTGTTCCTCCTCAAAATCTCTTTCAGACGTCTGTTCAACTATTGCACTTGGTGTGATACTTCCTCTCATTCCTCTCAATTAGCCTGAGATAGATTTCTATTCATCGAGGTTTTTGGGCGCATGACCCCATCGCGCTGCAGAGCTCGAATGGGTCGGGTGAGGTGATCTACTGAGTCAACCACTTCTTCTGGAGGATTAGGTCAGGGTTCTTCCTTTGGGAATCACCCGGCCTTTTCTCTCATTAGGTTGGGGGACGTTTGGCTTTTGGTCTTCCCCTCTCTTCTCCTTGTGAAGGTTGGGGAGTAGCATTAGTAGCTGGACTAAGCTGATTGTAGTGTCTGTTGATGGTAACTGATAT
Organism: Jacaranda mimosifolia; assembly: GCA_018894105.1. NCBI lineage: Eukaryota > Viridiplantae > Streptophyta > Magnoliopsida > Lamiales > Bignoniaceae > Jacaranda > Jacaranda mimosifolia. The sequence goes on along the minus strand of CM032131.1, from coordinate 300,135 downwards.
TTGAGCAGAAATTTAGATAGATATTTACTTGCTTATATGCTGCGTGGGGTGGGGGATAGTCAGGGTGACTACTTATTCTGGCTGGGAGTTGGTCCCTGCTATATCGAGTTCTTGTTAGAGTCGAGGAGAAGGGGTTAGGGATCTCCTATTCTCTTCCCTTTTAGAAATAGCCTACCTAATGTTAACCATTTTTTTCAATTACGAACTTGGTTTCCCACAGACGGTGCTAAATGATAAGGGTGTAAATTGTTTAGGGGTGTATTGGGTTGTGATCCAATTCGATCGACCAGATGGTAGGTCAAGAAAATGTCCTGATGATATAATTGGGTCAAATCCTATAACCAATAGCACACGTTAGGCTAGCTGAGGTGCCCTCAGCTAAGGCACTCCAATGCTCAAGTCAGTACTAAATCGACTAGAAGGAAGAACAACAGAGTGAGAGCTTTAAATGATAATGAACATACATTTCTAAATGGTGGCAATGGGGTATTTATAGCTTTTAAGGCGAGGATGATATATTCGTGATGCCCTTGTGTATATAGAAAGGGTTTTTGTCTTTACCTAAGGGCCTTTATGTCTTTCTCAGCTTGTGTACGATTCCAGGTAGTGCCTGTTGGTATGCATGGCACTAGGATCCAAAAATTTTCAAAAAAATCATGAATATAACCATCCCACACACACCCTCAAGGATCAAGACATGTATAGGAATAAGATTTATAGTAGGGAATTACCTTGGTGAAATTAGAAAATTCAAGGAATAAGAAAACTCTTCTTCAATAGTTAAAGAAACTCTTCACTGGCGCAGCAGATTCACTAATATTTTTCCCAAGGTTGTACTCCTCTTTTCAAGCTAAAATTTTTACTAGAATATCACACACCTTGACGATATAACATTCCAAAAACTAGCCAAAATAGAAGATCAAAAGGCCTCCCAGAATTGCCCACAACTAGTAGCCAGAAACTGCCTCAAAGAAGAGCAATAGCAACCAAACGGTTGGCCTCGAATGACATAGTCCACACACCATAGCTAGGAATTTATCTCTACAATATGGTTGGAGATATTTGTAGAGAGAGAAGAAGAGTAGGCTTGGAAGAATGGAGGTAGAATGGGTGCGAGGTTGGAGAGAATAATGGGGATGCTAACAAATTAGATGTCCATTACTCAAATTTATTGGGAGAATAATCAAACCTTGCTTGCATGACCAACTAGCTGCGCATCCTCATTCCATATGTATATATATAGGAGTGGGATGGTGTGTGGTCACACACCATCCTCAAGGAAAGAATGCCAAATGTCCATGCCAAGGTGGCTACTAACATTTAGTGATTAGTGAATAAGAGTACTAATTGAAGCTTACATCTTATCTTATGAAATATCTTCCAATTAAATTCCAATTCCATATTATTCTCCTAAATAAACTCTCAAATTAAATTAAATTAAATTAAACACTTTAATTAATTAATAATTCTTTAACTTAACTCTTAAGTCAAATTGCTTAACTCTTTAAGCTAGTTAAAATTAATTTAACTCTTAAATTAATTTGACCAATTGATAGTCATGTGGAAATAATTAATTGATTTAACTATTAAATTAAATTGATCAAGCCAAAAATGACTCCAATTTTCACTTCTTCTTTAATTTGGTCGTGGATTTTCTGAATCTTAGAAAATTCTCATTCCTTCAATAGGTCAAGCTATTGGCTTTTATGTGTGATCCATTAGGTTCTACCATTCAATGGACATGGGCTTACAACTCATTGTGACTTATGGAATAACAAATATTCACATTAGTTTATACTCTTTTGAACTAAGCAACTCAATTCAATAATTCTCATTAACTGAAGAGTACCCAATCTCCATGGTCGATATCCAACCTCAAGCTTATAGAGCCCAACCAATAGGCCAATTCCCTTAGTGAACTCATCTTTGGAAACACCTTTCCAAATTATCACATCACCTTGTGTAAGAATTTCTTGGAATCGATCATTATAGAACGCATAGGAGATGCATTCGCCTTTTACAAAAATGAGGAGTCAGATTCCATCTTGCATCTCACAAACCTCCATGTCTAGTGGCTCATGCCCAACCTCAACCTGAGTGGTCTGCTGAGTGACCAAGGAAAAGTCAAAGCATAAAGACCAAACGCAAGGTTACCATGGATCCTTAAGTCAAAAGGCTAATAATATGCACTAGCATAAGTTGGAGAACTTGCCACTTCAACTATCTAGTGGATTCTTCGGGTGGGCCTTCATCGTATTTTTCTCTAACAAGCACCCACTAACATGTATCTATATCTCATATGGGATTGCTCATGGAACAGAGCAACATGCAACCTTTGGATTTATGCATCATTAGTACAAGTCTGTCCAGATCTTAGATGCCCTGTCTTGTAAGATCTTATGACTTGGAAGATTTAAGATCACGACCGTGTAAGACTTATTCCATGATCACCATCCAATGTGTGATCAAGTCCCATAGTCTAATGTGATCTAAGAGCTTTATCCAAATGCCAGTGAAGCAAATAATGAGCATAAGATGAAGATAGCCATATAATGAATATCATTCAATTAAGATTGTCTTACAAGGAAATAGTTTGCAAGGCCAATCTAATTGGGGCACTATTCCAATTGTACCATTTTCAGCTTCTTAGGACAAAGTGGTACGCAAGAGTCACACTACCTTAACACGGCAGAAAAGGTACTACTAGCGGTGGCACGCGCATTAACATGGAGGTATGCTGCCTATCAAAGCATTCAATGAGGTAAAGAGGTGATTGCATCTGTTCAACATCCCATGTCGAAGAGAAAATTCACCAATGAGTCACTTGAGTAAATTCCGATTGATACAGTAGAACTTTGTTAGATTCAAATATCTCCTTGGTTGGGAACTGACTTAGTATCCTCAATCTGGCCAACCATACTCTAGTCGATTGGGTAAGGTATTGATACTTGTGCTAGGGGAAAAACCCAGTGGGATTGGGTTTGGTCAAAAACTTGGTCGATTGCCAATGGGCTGGGCCTAATAGCTAACTAGGCTATTCCAAATCGCATCTTTGGTTCGATTGAGTGTTGTTGGGTTAGGCCCATTGAGCTATCCTATATTAGAGAAAAATTAGTTAAAAGGGAAAAACGCTAAAAGTGGAAAGGAAAGGGTTTGAAAAAATGCCAAAAAAGGAAAGAAAAGACAGAAAATTGGACATGCAAAAATTCTTTATCTCCACTCTCTCTTGAATTTTCTAAATTCTAAGACTTAAATTAGTTCATACTTTTTTTAGAAAAAACAAAAACCCTACTTGTATACTGATATCCTAAAATGAAAGTTTTACAAGCAATTCAATCTAGTCTAGGAAAGCGAATAAAGAAAAAGGATTTCTCCCTTACAACAATCCTATTCCATAATCTAAAAGGAGAAATCAAATCATAGCAAAAAACTAGTGGGGGTGGCAATGAAATGAACTCAACCCCATTCTTTCTTTCATTCAAGTAAAAAAGATCCGATATAATGAAGTCTTTGAAAACCATCAGCACAAGTTGTACCAGTCTTTCTATTCCTAGTTGGTTATGTGCCTTATACACTTTAGCGTGCATATTATCAATAATCCCAATGCCTAAGTTAGATTCTTTAGCAACATATCCCGTAAACCTTTTTCAGAAATTACAGTAGGTTTTTGTGTCTAGTATTTTCAGTCCTAATTCATGCCCTTCACCTCTCTAACTAACAATCAACAAAGAAAACTTGCCTACCATTCTGCAGAAACAATAGACAGAATTCATTTCACAACCTATCATGTTACTGTTCATTTTTTTTTTTTTTTGGATCTTAGGCATCTTGATCTCCTTCTAGTTTTAGTGATGGGGTGAGAATTATCTCCAGATTTTGTTCTTTTGGAAACTTGGGGTTTTTATCATTTGAGGAATGAGTAGAGATAGTGAGAATCTACCTTCTTTTTTATTCATTATTTGGATTGGCCTCACTAAGTTTGTTAAGTAATTATTCTGGGAAATAACCTGTCCTTTGAAATTCTTGAGCATCCTCAAAAATTTCTACCATAGTCAAAGGTGTTGGAATAGTACCCCGCAAGCCAATTAGATTAGCCTTGTAAACTATTTTCTTGTAAGACAATCTTGATTGAAAGACATTCATTATATGGCTATCTTTATCTTATGTTCATTATTTACTTCACTCACATTTAGATAAAGCCCTTAGATCACATTAGACTATGAGACTTGATCACGCTTTGGGTGGTGATCATAGAATTAGCCTTAAACAGTTGTGATCTTAAATCTTCCAAGTTATAAGATCTTACGAGATATGACATCTAAGATTTGGATAGACTTGCACTAAGGACGCATAAATCCAAGGGTTGGATGTTGCTCCGTTCCATGAGCAATCACATATGAGGTATGGATGTTTTTTAGTGGGTGCCTATTAGAGAACAAGGTACTGAAGGCCCGCAAGGAGAATCCACCGGATAGCCAAAGTGGCAAGTCGGTAGTGACAAGTTCTCCAGCTTTTGCTGGTGCATATTATTAATCCTTTGACCTGAGGATCTATGGTAACCTTGTGTTTGGTACTTATGCTCTAACTCTTCCTTAGTCACTTAACGGGTCACTTGGGTTGAGATTAGGCATGAGCCGCTAAGCATGGAGGTTTGTGAGATCTAAGATGGAATCCAACTCCTCACTTTTGTGAAGGACGAGTGCATCTCCTATGTTTTCTATGATGATCGATTCCAAGAAATTCTTGCGCAAGGTGATGTGACAATTTGGAAAGGTATTTCCAAAGATGAGGTCACTAAGGGATCGAACATTAAGAATAGAAGCATAGTATTAAGGCTATTAGGGAGCTGGCTAATATCTTGTCCTAGGCCTCTTCCATGGAGATAGGAGAAGGAAGGACCATATTTGCATGGTACCTGTAAATGCTAGAATGGTTCTTCAAGAGCATTCATTTTTGCCAATTAGTTGGGCTTTATAGGATTGAGGTTGGACATCAGCCATAGAGATTGGGTACTCTTCAATTAATGAATTTAATTGAATTGAGTTGCTGCTTAGTTTAAAGGAGTTTAAACTAATGTGAATATTTGATATTCCATAAGTTATAAGGAATTGTGGGCCCATGTCCAATGAATGGTAGAACCAAATAGGTCATACAAAAATGCCAAATTGAATGACCTATTGAAGGAAGGAGAATTTTCTAAATGTTAGAAAATTCATCTTGACTGATTTTGAGGGATCTAAAAATTGGAGTCATATTTGTCTTGATCAATTTAAGAGTTAAATTTGTCAAATTAGTTTAAGAGTTAAATTAAGATCAATTAATTAAGAGTTAATTAATTGATGCCACATGACTATAAATTGGTCAAGTTAATTTAAGAGCTAAATTAATTTTGACTACCTTAAAGAGTTAAGCACTTTGACTTAAGAGTTAAGTCAAAGGATTATTAATTAAATTAAAGTGTTTAATTTAATTAAAATTTGAGAGTTTATTTTGGAGAATATTATTAAATGAAGGGTTTATTTATTATGGAATTAGAATTTATTTGGAAAATATTTCATTAGATGAAATGCAAATTCCAAATGACATTCAAATTCAGATTAACACTAATTGTTAGTGGCCATCTTGGCTTGGACAAGTGGCATGCCCTCCTTGAAGATGGTGTGTGACCACACACCATCCTCCTCCTATATATAGATATAGGAGGGGAGCAGCCACAAGTAATGCGAGCTAATATGCAAGGTGTGCAATACTCTCCCAACAACTTGGTAGTGGGCATCCAATAGTTAGAATCCCCAAAATCTCTCCAACCTCCTTCATATTCCCAATCAGTACTTAGCCTTCTTTTATTCATCTTATCTGCAAAGGTCCAGCTATTTGGTATGTGGACTATATCATTATAGGCAACAAGCTTGGGTTGGTATTAATCTTATTGAACCAGTTTCTGGCAGCCATTTTCAGTGAGTTTTGGGTGGACTTATTTGGTTCGATTGGGCTAAATTTTTTATTGTGGCATCTTCAAAGTGTTGAGAGTGCTTAGTAAAATTTATGGCTCAAAAGGAGGAGTGTAACTTGGGGAGATCGGCTAGTGTTCCTGCTGTGCCAGTGAGGAGACAGCTTCAAGAGTTAAATAGTGTTTTCTCTCATTCCTTGATTGTTAGATTAATCAAGGTATTTCCCTCTCTAAAACTGAATCTTATGCATGTCTAGATCTTTGTGGATGTGTGTAGGCTAGTTTTATCCAGTTTTTTTTTTTAAATATTTGGATCCTAGAGCCATACACGCCTTCAAAAGGAATCAAAAAATTATCACTAGAAACCTCTACAAATGGCACAACCTCTCCAGGTTGAAATGAGACCTCATAGTCATTGCTCTCTAAGAAAATATGTGACTTAATCACATCCAATGTAGTTGCAGCACTTGTATAAAAGAAGGTTTTGGCTTCTGTCTTGTTTATGGTCTGTCTTCATGTTACATCTTCATTTTTTTTTCCCTAAAATAACCCCACTTATATTGATATCCCAAAATAAAAGTTTTACAAACAATTCAATCTAGTCTAGGAAAGCGAATAAAGAATGAGGACTTTTTCTTTACAACAGTCCTATTCTAGAATCCAAAATGAGAAATCAAATCATAGCAAAAAACAAGTAGGGGTAGCAATGAAATGCACTCAACCCGATTTTTTCTTCCATTCAAGCTAAAAGGATTCGGTCCAGTTAAGTGTTTGAAAATCATCAACACAATATTTTAGCTGCACTAGTCTTTCCATTCCTAGTTGGTTATGTACCTTATACCCTTTAGCATGTATGTTATCAATAATCCCAAAGCCTAACTTAGATTCTTCAGAAACACGACCCATAAACCTTTTCTAGGAATTATCGCATGTTTTTATGTCCAGTATTTTTAGTCCTAACTCATGCTATTCATTTCTCCAACTACTAAGTAACAAAGAAAATTTACTTGGCATTCTGCTGGAATGACAGACAGAATTCATTTCACAACCTATCATGTTACTATTTATTTATTTTTTTGGATCTTAGACATCTTAATCTCCTTCTAGTTTTAGAGTTGGAGTGAGATTCATCTCCAGATTTGTTCTTTTGGAAATTTTGAGGTTTTCATCTTTTGAGAAGTGAGTAGAGTAAGAATCTACCTCTTTTTTTCTTCATTATCTTGATTGGCCTCGTTAAGTTCCTTAAGTAATTCTTCCAATAAAGAACCTGCCCTTTGAAATTCTTGAGCATCCTCAAAAATTTCTTTTGGAGTTAAAGGAATAGGAAAATCATCATAAGAAACCTCTACAAAGGGGACAACCTCTCTAGCTTGAAAAGAGATCTCATCATCATCAATCTTTGAGCAAATGTACAATTTAATCATATCCAGTGCAGTTGCAGCACCTGCCTAAAGGAAAGTTTCACCTTTTGTCTTATTTTTGGCTCATCTTCATGTTACATCACTTGGATCTTTGAACATCTAAGTATTCCCAACATAAAGCCCATAATTACACAGTAGACTTGGAGCATAATACTAACTAGAGTTCACTTCCATCACATTGCTTTCTTTTTCAATTTTAGCTTTCTCTTTAGAGTTATTCAGATCATTTTTGATTGATTAAGTATTTTCTTGCATAACAGAATTCATACCAACCATACAATGACCCATATTTAATTATATACCTCCACCTCCATAGTTCAAATCATTTGCAGCAATTTTAGTAAAGCTAGTTATGTTATGTACATTATTAGAAAGTACAATAGTTCTACTTTAGCATATTTATTTTGCACATCCTCATTCACAATAGATTCACTCTCAATATCATGCATATTTTCAACAGTTCCATTAGTTCTATTAGGTATAGCTTGGTCTGTTTCCTTTTCACTGCAATTTTCATTTTTAGTTTCATTAGTATTCAGTTTACCAACAAATGGATCTCTATCCGGCTAACTTTGCAAAAAGCTTCCTCAATTAAAATAGAGAAAGTGTTTCTCACCTCAATATGATTTTGTTGGAATAGTGCATAGCAAGCCAATTAGATTGGGCTTGTATAAGCTATTTCCTTGTAAAAAAATCTTGATTGATAGATATTCTTTTTATGGCCATCTTTATCTTATGCTCTTTATTACTTTACTTGCATTTGGATGGTACCCCTAGATCACTTATGACTAGAGGACTTGGTTTGGTGACCATGGAATAAGTCTCACACAGTCGTGATCATAAATCTTCCAAGTCGTAGGATCATATGAGATAGGCATTTAAGATTTAAATAGACTTGCATTGACAATGCATAAATCTAAGAATTAGATATTGCTTTGTTCCATAAGTAATCATTTGAGGTATGGGTGGTGTTAGTGGGTGCTTGTTAGAGAACAAGGCATTGAAAGCCCACCGGAGAATCCACTAGATAGTTGTAATGGCAAGTTGGTAGTGGCAAGTTCTCCAGCTTACGCTAGTACACATTATTAGTCCTCTAACATGAGGATCCACGGTAACCTTATGTTTGATCCTCATGCTTTGACTCTTCCTTGACCACTTAGCGAGTTATTTGGGTTAAGGTTGGGTATAAGCTACTTGGCATGGAGGTTTGTGAGATCCAAGATGGAATCTGGCTCTTTGCTTTTGTGAAGGGCAAGTGCATCTCCTATGTACTCTATAATGATCAATTCCAAGAAATTCTTGCGCAAAGTAGTGTGATAATTTGGAAAATGAGTTTTCCAAAGATGAGGTCACACAAGGGAATTGAGTATTGTGAATAGAAGTATAGCATAAAGGCTATTAGGGAGTCGACAAATATCTTGCCTTATGCCTCTTTCGGGAGATAGAAAATGAAATGACCATATTTGCATAGTAAGCGTAGAGCTATAATAGTTCTCCAAAACATTCATTTCGGCTAATTAGTTGGGCTCTATGGGCTTGAGGTTGGACATCGACCTTGGAGATTGGGTACTCTTCAATTAATGAGATTAATTGAATTGAGTTGATTAATTTAAAAGTGTTTTAAACTAAAATGAATATATAATTGAATTCATGCTTAGATTTGAATTTTTTGATTGATTGATTCATGTGATGGATTGATCAAAATAACCAAATTCTTAATTCATATGATGGATTGGAGTGTTTGGATGATCTTGTATGTGGCTCCTTGATTGATGAATTGAAAGCATGCTAATATGTGTTTTAAGTATTGATTCATATGATTAGTATGCTTTAATTCATAACTATTATTGTTAAATATTGATTTAACATTAATTGATATTATATGTTGATATAGCATGTGTTGATTGGCCTTAAGGTGTTTTGGTCATTTTTGGATCCAATTTGATTGGAGTTTTGTTGGAGATTTTTGAAGAATATGATTCTTACTTAAACTAGTTTTTGAAAGCATCTTTGAGGAGTTCAAATTTCAATTTTGAAAGGTTTTTAAGCCTGGAATTTGATCTATTTTATGTGTAATAATGTTTAGAAGTTGTTCTAAGTCTTTTGGTGTACAAAAGGCTGAGCAAATTAAGCATAATTCAGACAAGACCTTGAAATAAAGCAAGCAGCCATGCCTCGGTCAGGCATGGTAGGTAGCGGGAGCGCGGCTATGTGCCCAACTTGGGTGAGTAGTGGCCGATTTCGGTCTTGGAGGTTTTGGCTTGTAGTTTTGGCTTCTTTTTGTGATCAAAAGTATTTTGTTACACATTTAATAGGTGCACAACAATTGTGCATGTCCTCAAAATTATGTTTGATATTTTTGAATGCTTTTAAAAATTGGTTAAAGTTAATCTTCAATTTTTGGCGTAAAAGTTATGTTTGACCAATTACTTGTTTATGAGATAAGCATTTAATTATCGGAATTAATTGTTAATTCTTGATTTATTTATTATTCATTTAATTGTTGAAAGGATGATGAATGAATGGGGATAATCATGACCCTTTAATATTGATTTTATTTGTTTCAAGTTGTTGAAATGGGTTGTATTAAATTGAGGCTTGCATCCCTCTTAATTTCTACCTTAGAAATGTTATGAGAGTAGAATCACTAAGAGTGAGAATTTCTTTCTTATGTAAATCTTACATGGAGCAAAAGAGACCCTTGGAGGCATGGAGACTTTTGAAGACCCATGAATATATAGGATACACTCATCAATAACTAGATTTAATCAACCCACTTAAATTCAACTAGGTGGTACACTTGTGGCTTTAAGTGCACCACTTGATTAGGCTCATGGTTATCCCACCCTAGAAGCATGCTAGGCGCATTTACTTATTTGTGGTTTCCATATCCCATTGATGTATGAGATGTATGGTTAGATATAGAAACCTAAATAAGAAGATAAAATGATGAGATCTTTGTAAACAAAAACCCTCTACTTAGAATGTCTACGTGTTCTTTCCAATATTAAGTCAAAATGGATAGAAATTAAAAGATTTTTAATTAATCCATGCCTTCTACCAATAGTGTGTGGCATGCCGATGCTGCCATCTCTGTGTGATATACATTTGGTCATTGAGGTCACACTTAGATGGAAAGTGTGACCATATACTTAGCGGTCACACTTAGATGGAAAGTTGTGACCATATACTTAGCATGATATATACCTTTGATTTGAGAACGCCCACACATTATACACTCAATCATGGGGGATGTTGTCATGCTCGTCTTGAATCAAAGCTTGATTGGTATGCTTGACTTAACACCAAGTAATGTAGAGGTTGTCCTTACAGGGGATCTACTTGAAAATGCAAACTAAATATATCAAGAGTTGGATGAGATGCAATTTGCAAAAGTTGCTTACCTCTGGATTGCTGGTGGATATACATTCGGTCACAGAGGTCTACTTGCAAATCTTTAGGGTCTTAATTCTCACTAGGAAATATGATTTCCTGAATTCTGCTTGGGGTGAAGGATTTGATAAAATAGTGGGAGTGAAACAGGCTTGAAAGACCATAAACATGTTTTTAATATCAAATTCAATCACATGCATATACTATTTTTTTGCCTTTTGTAGATTTTCAAAATCTTCAAATCAAAATGGCTAAGAATCCACTCGCATGTATTTTGGAAATCAATAAACTCACTGGGCCTAACTTTCAAGATTGATTGAGAAACCTTAAAATAATTCTTGACTTTAAAAAGAGGACATACGTCCTTGATCAAAGTCCCATGGACACAATTGGTGATGACGCGACTAATTAAGTTCGTGAAATGTTCATGAAATTTGTAAATGATGATCTACAAGTTAGATGTGTCACGTTGGCCTCCATGTCTAATGAGCTCTGAAAGACTCATAAGCACATGAAACACGTTCGAGATCTATGTACACCTACAAAAGTTGTATGGTGTGCAATCAAGACACAAAAGGTTCGCTTTGTCAAATGAGCTCTTTAGATTAAGGATGAGTGAGGGGGTCTAATGTTCATGATCATGGGCTCAGGATGAAAGGACCCATCGAGAAGCTTGGACAACTTGATGTGGTCATAGACAACGACCTCTATGTGGATTTGATCCTTTAGTCATTACCATCATCGTTCGACCAATTCGTTATGAATTTTAACATGTCTAAGCAAGAAGTTATGATTAACAAATTGGTGAACATACTTGTGACCACTGAGGTGACTATAAGAAAGGAGAAACCTCTTATACTGATATCTTTCTCCAAGTTGAAGGGCTTTAGGGGTCCAAGAAAGGGAGGTAAGAGGAAGAAGAGTTCTTTCTCCAAAGGGAAGCTACGAGAGAAAAGTTCCGAGAGGGTTAAGAAGAAGGCTAAAACCAAAACAAGTTGTTTCCATTGTGGCGAGAATAGACATTGGAAAAGAAATTGCAAAACTTACCTTGCAACCTTTTAGGAAGGGTATGTACTTCATTGAAGTACACTTGATGATTAATTCTTTCTCATGGATATTTGATACCGCATGTGGTTATCGCCTTTGTAATTCGTTATAGGGGATGGAAACAATAAAGAGTCTTTGTGAAGAGGATATGATCATTGGCCAAGGAAATGGAGCAAGAGTTGCCGCCACCTTCCAAGGCATAATCAAGTTGGACTTAGGGAACGCATGTATTGTACTGGATCCAGTTTATTATGTACCCCATCTTGTTAAGAACATCTTTTCAATTCACATTCTTGATAATAAAGGGATTTATTTTTTCTATATCAATGGGATGTTAAAAGCTTTAAAGAATGGTTATTTGATTGCTAAAGGTACAATAATTAATGGACAGTACATACTTGATTCTCAATCTTCATTTATGCACATTCAATCAAGTAAGAGAAAATTAGATAACTAAGAAGATGCTATTCTATGGCATGCAAGACTTGGGCATATTTCCAAAAATAGAATGAACAAGTTAGAAGCTCTCAAAGTACTAAATGTTAGTGGCATTGAGGATCTTCCTACTTCTGAATCTTGTTTAAAGAGAAAAATGACCAAGGCTCCTTTTGTAGGACAAATGGAGCGCTCCAAAAGTCCTTTGAATTTGATCTATATGGATGTTTGTGGCCTACTAAGATTTAGTGGGAAAGGAGGCTACTCCTACTTCATCACCTTCACCGATGATTATAGTCAGCTCAGACACGTGTATCTTATGAAGTACAAGTCCGAAGGTTTTGAAAAGTTTAAAGAGTATAGGAATGTAATGGAAAATCAATTGGGGCTATATATTAAAGATCTTCAATCGGATCGAGGGAGAGAATACTTGAGCACCAAATTCTTGAATTATATAAAGGAGAATAGAATTCTGTCTCAATGGACTGCACTCGACACACCCCAACACAATGGAGTAGCTGAAAGGAAAAGTCGTACTATGTTGGACATAGTACGTTCCATGAGGATCTTTTCTGATGTGCCTATATCTTTTTGGGGATACGCCTTAGAGCATGATGGTTCTCCGTAATATTCATTTCGGCCAATTAATTGGGTTCCATGGGCTTGAGGTTAGACATCGACCATGGAAATTGGGTACTCTTCAACCAATAAGATTAATTGAATTGAGTTGATTAGTTTAAAAGGAGTTTTAAACTAAAATGAATATAAGATATTCAAAAGTCACAAAGCGTTGTGAGCCTATGTCCAATGAATGGTAGAACCTATTGGGTCACACACAAAACCAATTAGCTTCCAAAATTGGTAGAGGAATTTTCTAAATATTAGAAATATTCACCCTTTAGTGACTAATTTTCAAGGAACCAATTGAACGGTCAATTTTGGTTTGCGTTAAATTAATCAACTAATTTAAAGAGATAATTAGACCAATAATTAAGGAGTTAATTATTTGGTGCCATATTGACCATCAATTGATCAAGTTGACTTAAAGAGTTAAGTTGACCAGTTTAAGCTTATGAGTTAAGCTTGTTTGATTTTTGAGTTAAATCAAAGGATAATTAATTAAATTAAAGTGTTTAATTTAATTAATGTAAAGAATATGTTTTGGAAGAAAAAATTTAAATGAAGTGTTCATTTAAATTAGCGTCTTAATTAATTTGGAACTAGATTCCAAATGTAATTGAAATATTGCACATGAAATTTAAGTAAGACTTGAATTTGAATTTGCCAACTTGACATGCCACTTGGGTAGTCACCTTGAGGAAGGTGTGATGCCAACTAACATCACACCTTCCACCCTCTATATATAGATATAGATGGTGAGAAAATTCATATATATACATTGCTGAAAGTGTGAAGATTAGATTCTTTGCATTCCCTCCAAAAACTCTCTCTCTCAATGCGTTGCATCATGTGTTGAGCTTTGCATTCCTTCTTCTTCCAACCTGAAAATTAGCCTCCTCTACCTCATTTTCTCCTCTCTAACTCCAGCTTCTAGTGTGGGGAAATTGGGAAAATGATTGGGGTGTGGATCATATCAGTAGAGGCAAGGCCATTGACTTGTTGATGTTTGGAGATCCACTGCAGCAGCTCCAAATTGGCGATTTTTTCTGGAGTGATCCAAAAGGATGTTTTGCTCTAATTTTTTTACAGTAGCTTCCTCAGTGTGAAGAGGTATTCCATATTTAATTTGGTTATTTTTGGAGTAGTATAACCAGGGCAAAAGTTGCCACATTTCCGCTATGCTAATTCCACATAGTTTTTGGATTCGAGAGAGATAGTTGATTTTCTCCTTGTTTTGAGCTACAAGAGGTATTTCTTCTTCCTCTTCCAGACCTATAGCATGACCAGATCCTTGTTTGCTTGAGTAGCTTAGTTATTTTCAAGCTTATGAAGTTTGATTTACGGATCCTAATGCTACTCTTGCTTTCAAGTGGTATCGGAGCCTATTTCATGCTATGTATATTTTGAATTGTTGGTTGAAATGGAGTGTTTGGTTGATGATGCTTGTGGCTCTATTGCTTGATGAATTGAAAGCATGCTTTTATGTGATTACTTTAAGTGTTGATTCATGTTTTAGTATGTTTCAATTCATAGCTGTTAATGTTGAATGCTGATTTGGCATTAATCAATGTTATATGATGATATAGCATGTTGTTGATTGATTAAAAGTGTTTTGGTCATTTTTTGATCAAATGAGATTGGAGTTTGATTAGAGGTTTTAGAGAATTTGATTCTCATTTAAACTTGAATTTTTGAAGCATGATTGAGCACTTTAATTTTCATTTTTAAAAGGAGTTTTAAATATGGAAATTCATCCATAATATCTGATTTAATGTCTAGAAAGTGTTCTACAATTTTTGGTGTACAAAAGTTGAGCTAAAAATAGGTTTGACTAGCATTTAACCCCAAAACAGAGGCTGCATATAGCTTTGGTGCAAGCTGGCCAGGCAATGGCGGAGAGCTAGTGCCCAGCCACGCGCCAAGCTCGGCCAATAGCGCCCAGTTTAGGTTTGGGTAGGTTTGAGCTCTTTTTTGTTTCCTTGAGTGGCTAGAAATAGCTTTAAATCATGTGTTATGCGTGAACAAGTGTTTTGTAAGTCCTCAAAATTATGTTTGACATTTTTGATTGCTTTTAAAATCTAGTTAAAGTTAATCTCCAACTCATGGCATAAATGTTATGCTTTTTCAATTATTTGTTTATGAAATAAGCATTTAATTATTAGAATTAATTGTTAATTCTAGATTTATTTATTGTTCATTAAATTGTTGAATGGATTATGAATGAATGGGGATGATCATGAGCCTTTAATATTGATTTTATTTGTTTCAAGTCGTTGAAATGGGTTGTATTAAATTGAGGCTTGCATGCCTCTTAAATTCTACTTTGTAAATGTTATGAGAGTAGAGTCACTAGAAGTGAGGATTTCCTATTCATGTAATTGTTGCATGGAGCAATGGAGACCTTTGGAGGCATGGAGACTTTTGAAGACCCATGAATGTATGGGATACACTCATGTAATAGCTAGATTTAATCAACCCATCTAAAATCAACTAGGTGGTGCACCTATGGCTCTAAGTGCACCTCTTGGTTAAGCTTATGGTCATCATACCCTAGGAGCATGCAAGATACATTTACTTATTTATGTTTTCCATATCTCATTGATGTATGAGATACATGTTTAGGATATAAAAAACCTAAATAAGAAGATAAGGTGATGAGATCTTTGCAAGCAAAATCCCTCCACTTAGAATGTCTAAGTATTTTTTTTATAATATTTAGTCCAAATGGATATAAATTAAAATAGTACTAATTAATCTAAGCCTCCTACCAATAGTGTAAGCCATGACGATGCTACCGATTTTGTGTGATAGCACTTGGTTACGGGGGTCACACTTTGACTTAGGAATGCCCACACATTGGCACTCGATTATGAGGGATGTTGTGGTGCCCATCTTGAGTCAAAGATTGATTGGTAGGTTTGGCTTAACACTTACTATCTTAGATGGTGCACAGTTACATGGGTCTATGTGAAAAGTAAGGCAAAATATATCAAGAGTTGCATGAGATGCAATTAGCAAAAGTTGCTTACCCTTCGATTTCTTGTGGATAGCACTTGGTTACGAGGGTCCATTTGCAAGTCCTTGCGATCTTGATTCTCAATAGGAAATATGATTTCCCAAATTCTTCTAGGGGATAAAGAATTTGATAAAATAGTGGGAGGAAAACATGCTTGAAAGATCATGAACATGTTTTTAATATCAAACTCAATCACATGTTTACACTATTTTTTCGCCTCTTGTAAATTTTTGAAATCTTCAAACAAAATGGCTAAGAATCCACTCACATCTGTTTTGGAAACCAATAAATTAACTGGGTTGAACTTCTAAGATTGGTTAAGAAACTTTAAAATCATTCCTAACTCTGAAAAGCAGACTTATATCCTTGATCAAAGTCCCGTGGACACACTTGGTGATGATGCCACCGACGCACAATGTGAAATATTCACAAAATTTGTAGATAATGATCTATAAGTAAAGTGTGTCATGATAGCATCCATGTCCGACGAGCTCCAAAAGACTCATGAGCATATGAAACATGCTCAAGAGATCTATGTACACTTGCAAGAGTTGTATGGTATACAAAGTAGATACAAGAGGTTCACTTTGTCTAAGGTGCTCTTTAGGGCAAGGATGGGTGAAAGTCGATGATCATGGCCTCAAGATGATTGGATTCATCTAGAAGCTTTGACAGTTAGATGTGGCCATGGACAACGACCTTTACATAGATTTGATCCCATAGTCATTGCCACCATCATATGATCAATTCATTATGAACTTCAATATGTCCAAACAAGATGCTACAATTAACGAATTGATCAATATGCTTGTGACCGTGGAGGCTATTGTGAGAAAGGAGAAACCCCTTATGCTTGTATCCTCCACCAAGTCAAAGCGTCGTAGGGGTTTTAGAAATGGAGGTAAAAAGAAGAAAAAATCTTCCTCGAAAGAGAAGCGACCCGAGAAGAGTTTCGGGAGGGTTACGAAGAAGGTTACAACCAAAGCTAGTTGATTCCATTGTGGCGAAAAGGGGCATTGGAAAAGAAGTTGCAAAGCTTACTTTGCAACCCTTGAGAAGGGTATGTACTTTATTGAAGTGCACATGATGACTAATTTTTCCACATGGGTATTTGATACCACATGCGGTTCTCACCTTTGTAATTCATTAAAGGGGATGGAAAGAAGAAAAAGTCTTCGTGAAGGGGATATGATCCTCCACTTAGAAAATTGAGCAAGAGTTGTAGCTACTTTCTGAGGCATTATCAAGTTGAACTTAGGGAATGTTGCATTGTACTTGATCCCATTTATTATGTACCCTATTTTGTAAAGAACATCATTTCAATTCCTATTCTTAATAATAAAGGATTTAATTTTTCTATATTGAATGGGAAGTTGAAAGCATTAAAAAATGGTTTTTTGATTGCTCAAGGTACATTAATAAATGGATTGTACATACTTAATTCTCAAACTTCATTAATGCACATTCAATCAAGTAAAAGAAAATTAGATATCCAAGAAGATGCCATTCTTTGGCATGCAAGACTTGGCCATATCTCTAAGAATAGGATGAGCAAGGTAGAAGCTCTCAAAGCACTAAATATTAGTGGCATTGAGGACCTTCCTACTTGTGAATCTTGTTTAAAGGGAAAAATGACCAAAGCTCCTTTTGTAGGACAAAGGGAGTGCTCCACAAGTCTCTTGGATTTGATCCATTCAGATGTTTGTGGACCGCTAAGAGTTAATGGGAGAGGAGGCTATTCCTACTTCATCACCTTCACTGATGACTATAGTCGGTTCGGACATATGTTTCTTATGACAAACAAGTTCGAAGCCTTTGAAAAGTTAAAAGAGTATATGTGTGAGTGGAAAAGTAATTGGAGCTAAGAATTAAAGCTCTTCTATCAGATTGAAGGGGAAAATACACGAGCATCGAATTCTTGGATTATTTAAAGAACAGTGGGATTCTATCTCAATGGACTCTACCCAGCACACCCCACATAATGGAGTAGCTGAAAGGAGAAATCATACCTTGTTGGACATGGTACGTTCTATGATGAGCTTTTTTGATGTGCCCATATCCTTTTGGGGATATGTCTTACATATGACAGCAATGCTACTAAGTATAGTACCATACAAGTCGGTGCGGAAAACACCATATGAGATATGGCATGGCAAAGCACCCTTTCACAACTATCTTAAAGTTTGGGGATCTCCCGCCTACGTAAGACAAATAGTGGGAGATAATTTGGATAGTAGATCCATCTTGTGCAAGTTTGTGAAATATCCAAAAGAGTCTTTGGATTACTATTTCTATGATCCCTCGGAACAGAAGACGTATGTTTCAAGGAACGCCCACTTTTTGGAAAAGGAATTTCTATTAGATAGAAATGGCATTTTCGTTGAACTTGATGAAATTCTAGATGATTTACAAATCCCACAAGCGATGGATATTAATGAGCAACAAGAGCCTTACACACAACCTCTACGTAGGTCAGACTAAATCAAGAAACAACCCGAAAGGTTTGAATTCCTTCATAAGACAAGCTAATGAAATAATGATTTGAAGACCTATGAAAAAGCTATGTTGGACATAGATTTGGGATGTTGGCTTGAAGCCATGAGATCCAAAATGAACTCCATGTACTTAAACAAAGTATGGACTTTGGTAGATCCACCAAAGGGAATAGTTCTCGTTAGTTGCAAGTGGATCTATAGCGAAAGCTTGGAGTAGATGGAGAAGTGGTGACTTTTAAGACACACTAATGACAAAGGATTACACTCAAAGACCCAGTATCAATTTTGAGGAAACCTTTTCACCGATCGCAATGCCTAAGTCTATTCAGATTTTTCTTACCGTAGCCACTTATTATGACTATGAATATGACAAATGGATGTGAAAACTACTTTCCTCAATAGAGATATTGAAGAAGAAATTCATATGGAGCAACCATAAGGTTATACATCCAATGAGAGTGAGCAAAAGGTTTGTAAACTCCAAAGATCCATTGATGGACTGAAACAAGCATCCCGAAGTTAGAACATACATTTTGACAAAACAATCAAATCGTTTGGCTTTGTCAAAAATGTGTATGAACCACGTGTGTAAAAAAAGGCTAGTGGGAGTAGTGTACAGTTTATTGTGTTTTATGTTGATGACATCTTTCTCATTGGGAATGAGGTAGGAATGTTAGAGTGTACTAAAGTGGGGTTATCTATACAATTCTCCATGAAGGATTTGGGAGAAGTGTCCTATGTATTGGGAATATGTATCTATAGGGACAGATCTAAGAGGATGCTGGGGCTTTCTCAAACCCCATACATTGACAAGATACGAAAGAGGTTTAGTATGGTAGAATCCAAAAAGGAATTTATTCCCATGGGACATGGCATTCGTCCCTCCGACTCTATGGCCACCAAGGCAGAGAAAGAGAAGCAAAGGATATTCGACATACCTTACGTCTCTGCTATAGGTAGCATAATGTATGTAGTTCAATGTACAATATCGGATGTGGCACATTCACTAAATGTTACGAATATGTTCCAATCTAATCGCAGTGAGAGTCACTGGATAGTCGTGAAAGCAATCCTTAAGTACTTGAGAAGATCTAAGGACTTATTTTTAGTATACGGTAATGGAGAATTGAAACTAGAGGGGTTTTCATATTCAAGTTTCCAATCTGATGTAGATGCCCTCAAATCTACTTCTAGATTTATATTTTTCCTCAATGGCAGTGCGATGAGTTAGAAGAGTTCCAAATAAGACACCATGGTCGATTCCACCACTGAAGCAGAATACATTGCGGCTTCGAAAGTTGCAAAAGAAGGTATTTAAATGAAAAACTTCATTCAAGAGTTAAATGTAGTGCCTCGCATTGTTGAGCCAGTAGTTGTCTATTGTGACAACATCGAGGTAGTGGCACCAGCCAAAGAGCTAAGATCTCATTAGAAATCCAAGCACATTTTGAGGCAATATCATTTGATCTGGGAGATCATTGATAGATGCGACATCCGAGTAGAGAGAGTTACCTCGAAAGAGAATATAGCAGATCCATTGACTAAACCCCTAAAACAAACAGTCTTTGAAGAACATCTTGAGAAGATGGGTGTCAAGGCCATAGGGCATTGACTTTAGGGCAAGTGGGAGATTGTTGGAATCGTGCTCGGTAAGCTAATTAGATTATCCTTGCAAAAGCTATTTCCTTGTAAAATAATCTTAATTGAATGATATTCTTTATATGGCCATTTTCATCTTATGCTCTTTGTTATATCATTTACATTTGGATGAAGCCCTTAGATCACACATGATTATAGGACTTGGTACGGTGACCATAGAATAAGTATAACACAGTCATAATCTTAAATCTTCCAAGTCATAGGATCTTATGAGATGGGGCATCCGAGATCCGAATAGACTTGCACTAACGATCCATAAATCCAAGAGTTGGATATTACTCTATTCCACGAGCAACTGTATGAGATACATGTGCATGTTAGTGAGTGCTTGTTAGCAAACAAAGTACTAAATACCTATTGGAGAATCTACCAGATAGCCATAATGGCAAGTCTATAGTGGTTAATTCTTCTGCTTAGGCTAGTACATATTATTAGTCCTCTGACCCGAGGATCCATAGTAATCTTGTGTTCGGTCCTCATGATTTGACTCTTCCTTGACCATTTAGCGGGTCTTTTGGGTTGAGATTGGGTATGAGCTACTTGGCATGGAGGTTTGCGAGATCCAAGATAGAATTTGACTCTTTGCTTTTGTGAAAAGCGATTGCATCTCCTATGTGTTCTATAATGATCAATTCCAAGAAATCCTTACGCAAAGTGGCATGAAAATTTGGAAAAGGAATTTTCCAAAGGTAAGGTCACATAAGAGAATCAAACATTAAGAATAGAGACATAGTATCGAGGCTATTAGGGAGCTGGCTAGGCCTCTTTCGGAAGATATGAGACGGAAGGATTATATTTGCATGGTATGCATAGAGCTATGATAGTCCTCCAAAATATTCATTTCGGCCAATTAGTTGGGTTCCACAAGTTTGAGGTTGGACATCAACCATGGAGATTGGTTATTCTTCAATTAATAAGACTAGTTGAATTGAGTTAATTAGTTTAAAAGGAGTTTTAAACTAAAATGAATACAAGATATTCAAAAGTCACAAAGAGTTGTGAGCCCATGTCCAATGAATGGTAGAGCCTATTAGGTCACACACAAAACCAATTAGCTTCCAGAGTTGGTAAAGAATTTTCTAAATGTTAGAAATATTCGCCCTTTGGTGACTGATTTTCAAGGAACCAATTTAATGGTCAATTTTGGTTTGATTATTTTAAGTGTTAAATTAATCAACTAATTTAAAGAGTTAATTAGGCCAATAATTAAGAAGTTAATTATTTGGTGCCATATTGACCGTCAATTGGTCAAGTTGACTAGTTTAACCTTAAGAGTTAAGCTTGTTTGATTTAAGAGTTAAATCAAAGAATAATTAATTAAATTAAAGTGTTATTTTAATTAATGGGAAGAATATTTTTTGGAGGAAAAATTTAAATGAAGTGTTCATTTAAATTAGCATCTTAATTAATTTGGAATTAGATTCAAAATGTAATTGAAATGCGTATGAAATTCAAGTAAGACTTGAATTTGAATTTGCCAACTTGGCATGCCACTTAAGCTGTCACCTTGAGGAATGTGTGATACCAACTAGCATCACACATTCCACCTCTATATATAGATATAGAGGGTGAGCAAATTCATATATATACATTGCTGAGAAGTGTGAAGATTAGATTCTTTGCATTCCCTCCAAAAACACACACACACTCTCTCTCTCTCTCTCTCTCTCTCTCTTTCCATATCTTGCATTATATGTTGAGCTTAGCATTCCTTCTTCTTCCCAACCTAAAAATTAGCCTCCTCTACCTCATTTTCTCTTCGCTAACTCTAGCTTCTAGTGAGGGGAAATTGGAAGAATGATTGGGGTGTGGATCATATCATTAGAGGAATGACTTGCTGATTTTTGGAGATCCACTGCAGTAGCTCCAAATTGGCAATTTTTTTTTGGAGTGATGCAGAAGGATTTTTTGCTCCAATTTTTCACAATAGCTTCCTCAGATGTGTAGGTGTTCCAGAGTTAATTTGGTGATTTTTGGAGTAGTATAACTAAGGCAGAGGTTGCTGCCTTTCTGCTATGCCAATTCCAAACAGTTTCTGGATCTGAGAGAGATAGTTGATTTTCTCCTTATTTTGAGCTACAAGAGGTAATTCTTCTTCCTAATCTAGATCTAAAGCATGACTAGATCCTTGGTCACTTGAGTAGCTTAGTTATTTTCAAGCTTATGAAGTTTCGATTTATGGATCCTAATGCTACTCTTGCTTTCAAGCGAGTTCTCCAGCTTACGCTAGTGCATATTATTAGTCCTCTGACCAGAGAATCCATGGTAACCTTGTGTTTGGTCATTATGCTTTGACTCTTCTTTGGTCACTTAGCAGGCCTCTCAGGCTGAGGTTGGGCATAAGCTACTAAACATGGAGGTTTGTGAGATCTAAGATGGAATCTAACATCTCCTATGTGTTCTATAATGATTGATTCATAGAAATCCTTGCGTAAGGTGGTGTGACAATTTGGAAAAGGAGTTTTTCAAAGATGAGGTTATACAATGGAATTGAACATCGAGAATCGAGACATAGTGTTGAAGCTATTTGGGAGCCGGCAAATATCTTGCCCTAAGCCTCTTTTGGGAGATAGGAGACAGAAAGACTATATTTGCATGGTAAGCGTAGAGCTATAATAGTTCTCCAAAAGCTTTCATTTCAGCTAATTTTTTGGGCTCCATAGGCTTGAGGTCGGTTATCAACCGTGGAGATTTAATACTCTTCAATTGATGATATTAATTTTATTGATTCAATTAGTTTAAAAGTGTTTTAAACTAAAATGAATATAAGATATTCAAAAGTCACAAGGAGTTGTGAGCCTATGCCCAATGAATGATAGAACCTATTGAGTCACACACAAAATTCAATTAGCTTCCTAATTGATGGAGGGATTTTCTAAGTGTTAGAGAATTACTCCATGAAATGATTTTAAGGTGTCCAATTTGAAGGTCAATTTTAGCTTGATTAATTTAACTATTAAATTAATCAATTAATTTAAGGAGTTAAATTAAACCAATAATTAAGTAGTTAATTATTTGGTGCCACATAATCATCAATTGGTCAAGTTAACTTAAAGAGTTAAGTCAATAAAATTAAGTTTAAAAGTTAAGCTTGTTTGACATAAGAGTTAAGTCAAAGGTTAATCAATTAAATTAAAGTGTTTAATTTAATTAAAGAGAAGAATAAATTTTGGAGGGAAAATTCAAATGAAAAGTTCATTTGAGTTAGCATTTTAATTAATTTGAAATTGGATTTCAAATGCAATTAAATGTGCACAAATTTAAATAGGATTTGAATTTGAATTTGCCACCTAAGCAAGGCAAGCGGCTGTCCCCCTTGAAGAAGGGCATCACACCATCCTCCCTCTATATATAGATATAGAGGTGAGAGGATCAGCCATATGCTTGTATGCACAATTGGTGTGAAACTTAGAATCTTTCACATTTTCCTCCAAAACTCTCTCCAAGCATTGTATCATGTGTTAAAGCTTTGCTTTGTTTCTTCTTGTCCTACCTCAAATCGGCCTCCACCATTGCTCTTCTCCTCTCTTTCTCCAACTAAAAGTGAGGGGAAATTGGAAGTTTAATTGGTGTGTAGATCATCACAATAGAGGTAAAACGTTTGGTTTGCTAGCTTTGGAGATCCACTGAAACAGAGCAGCGAATTGATGAAAATTTTCCAGGAAATCCAAAAGGTATTTTGATCTGAATTTTTCACAGTATCTTCTTCAAGGTGTTGAGAGGATACTAGATTTTTTTCATGGCTTTTGGATAAGTTTAAATGAGGCAAAAGTTGCTCTCTTCTTGTTGCGGTGCTATCTAGCATATCTGGATTGGTGAAGAGTTCACCATTTTCTCCTTGGAAATTAGCTATTCGAGGTAACTCTCTACCTAAATCTGAATCCCTAGCATGATTAGATCCTTGTTAGCTTAAGTTTTATCATTGAATCCTAGTGCATTACTTGCCTTTAATGATACCACCTTAGCATCACACCATCCTTACTCTATATATAGATATAGAAGGAGAGAGGGGCGGACACATGACACACATTGTGAAGAATTATATTCTTTCATATTTCCCCTCCAGCTCTCAAGTGTTGCCTCATGTGTTGAAACTTCACTTTTTCTCTTCTTCTCCTACTTTAAAACCACGCCTTCACCTTTGCAAATCTCCTTTATATTTTCTAGCTGATATTAAGGTGATTAGGATCTAACATTGGTGTATGGATCATAACAATTAGAGGCAAGACAATTAGAATGCTTGCTTTTGGAGGTCCACTATCAAGGCAGACCACTTGATGATTATTTTTTTTTTGGCACTTCCCTGTGGCTTTTTGAGCTGAAATTTTTGCACTAGATTCATCAAGGAATTAAGAAGACACTTAAATAATTTCAAAATTTTTGGAAGAGTTTGGATTAGGCAAAAGTTGCATGTAAATTAAGCTACCGCTGTGAGACAGTTTCTGTCTATTTGAGTCATCTTCAACATCTCCTTGGTATTTTAAGCAAATTAAGTTAATCTTCTTTCCAAATCTGGATCAACATGTTTGGATCCTTGTTAGCATGTGTAACCCAGTTTATTTCAGTTTTTGAAGTTTTAATTATTGGATCCTAGTGCTACATGTGCCTTCAATATGACAATGTGGCAAACGAGTTTTCCAAAGTTATGGTCGGAATACCAAGAATAGATACAGGGTTATTGAGACTATTAGGGAACTAGCAAATATCTTGCCATAGGCCTCTTTAGGGAGATAGAAAATAGAAGGACCATATTTGCACGACAATTGTAAGCATAGTTCACCCTCAATTGATTCAACTAATTGGTTGGGCTCCATAGGCCTGTGCTAGACATCGATTATAGAGATTGAGTACTTTTCAATTAATAGAGATTAATTAATAGAGTGATTAGTTTAAAAGAGTTTAGACTAATCAAAATATTCAATATTCAATAAATCACAAAGATTTGTGAGCCTGTGTCTAATTAATTGGTGAACCTAAAGCATCAAACAAAAGACTAGAATATTCTAATTAGATTGGAGAAATTATCTAAGGAGTTAAATAATTACTATGATCAAGTCTGGAGAGGGAGAGACAGAGAAAGAGAGAGAGAGAGAGAGAGAGAGAGACAAGTTGACTAATTATTAGTCAAGCACTATGGCTTGATTAATAAGTTTTAAATTAATCAAACTAATTTAAAGAGTTAAATTAAGCTAATTAAATTAAGGAATTATGTTAATTAGTGCCATGTGGCAATTTAATTAGTCAAGTCAACTTAAAAAGTTAAGTTGATTTAATTAACTTCAAGAGTTAAGTTAATCTAATTAAATAAGGAGTTAATTTAATTAGTAGGAGAATCTAATTTTGGAGGAAAAATTAAATGGATGAGTCCATTTTATAATTAGTGAGTTGGCAGTTTAATTTGAGAAATTAAAACTCCAACTTAGCTAGCCAATTAGCATCCAAGTTGGCAAAGTGAGGAGTTTGTGATGGAAGCTTCCAAGAGCTTCCACTTCACACTATTTATACCCCATTTGGTTGGCCACTTGAGATTAATTCTAGTTGCCCATTTTTCCTCCAATTGTGGTGATCTTATGTGTTGAGAGAAACCATGAGAGAAACTGCCTCACTAGATTCTATCTAACTATCTTTTCTCTGCTCAACTTCTTCACATCTTTTCTCCCATCTTCCTCCTTCTTTTTCCTCTATTTTCTAGCAAATAAAGTGAAGAGGCACAACATGTGGTTTGCTTTGAGTTGATGATTGAGATTCTTCAATATTAAAGCCGATGTTTGGAGTGTTTGAGCACTAGCGGTTTTGGAGGCTTTACCACTGTTTTGCTGCCCAATCCTCTTCATCTTGGAGGTGTTTTGCTCAACAAAAGTTGCTGGAGCTACTGAACAAAGGCGTGGAGAAGGAGATCTTTAGAGAAGAAGATGTTGATCTTGCTTGGAAGGGGTTCTATAGAAAGATCTTGCAAGTTACCTTCAAATCTCTCATTTAAGGTAACTTTTATAACCTTTAAATCCACTATTATGGCATGAAATAAGATCCTTGTCTAAAGGATGTGTAAGTTACACTTTGCTTAATTTATGCAATTTTTTATGATCCTTGTATCTTCTCTTCTTTCAAAAATGACTAGCCACAGGCTATTTATTGCATAACAGCCGATCGTCACGTGTAACTACCCAACCTACCTGCCTAAAATTGTTGAGTAATTGCCGCCATTAAAACCTAGTTAATATTCAAATTCTCAAGTCGAAATCAGCTACTCCTTACTCCCATCTTCCATAACGTCGATCAAACTGAGAAATATGAGGGACTTATGATATGGGTACAATTGACAAGCCCAATATGGTCGGCCCAATATTCAACATCATCATCAAACCTAAATCAATACACGAGCCCAAATGTAGACATCCAGTATCGACCGCAAATGGAGCTCGCCGACCTTGTGGATAAGTTGACAAAAACCTTGCGTGTATACACAACCTTAACCCTTTTGACTAGGTAAGGTTGAGTAGATTATAAAGCAGCACTGTTGCCAGTTGTGCTTGCATTAATTGCAGCACCTGCCATCGATGACATCTATATTTAATATGGCCGAACTACCATTCTGTTCGTATTAATGACTTCATGAACTGGTCACCTCCATATTAATGATGGTAATAACACTCTTTATTTTCAACAGGTCAAAAGCATGTCAGCCAATCCACTTAAAAGACCTATAATGCCTCTAGGAGGAAGCAAGAAGCATCATGGCATGGTAGGGAGAAAATCATCTTTTGGACTTCTTCTTTCTAGGTGACGGATACTATAAGTACCCTCACTTTAGAGTTAAACATATGCTTTTCCACACCTTCTAAGCTATTACTATGTCAAATTATCTCCCAATCAATAACTTAAGCATCGAAGGGTCATAATCGAGGACAATCTAGGCTAGTCTAATGTGTGTTCCCTAATTGCAAGATTCAACCCGTACCTTTAGTTGTTCCCTGAGCCTAACTTTCTAGTTGATTGATTCTCCTGGTCAACGTATAGTACCCAACCCATAGAAAACAAACTTCATCGATATTTATACATACACACAAAAAGTTTATTATAATTTTAATTTCAAACTCCATACGTATAAATATATAAGTAATACTATTGATCCAATTATCCATTTGGCAAAAGTTATTTGTCTAATATCAAGAAAACAACATAGTCCAGTGCATGTGATATTTTGGTACATAAAACCAAAACTAGGATGGTGGAACTTACTTCAGGAATCACATTGCAGACCACACAAACAAAAAGATGTATGCAGGTACAATAATTTCCAAACATTTGGCACATGCTGATGATCACACATTGTCATAAGGTGTAATAATTTATTTCACACGCACAGATATAGAAAGAGAGAAATAGATAGATAGTGGACTTTATTACAAATAGGCACTTATCTCATTCATTGTTTTGATCATAATTAATATTAACACTATAAGTCTCTCTCTCTCTCTCTCTCCAACTAACTTCCTCATAGGCTTCTATTTTGGTCTGCACTCCCTTAGAATGTGGAACCAATGAGCAAATGGAGGTTACAATGGAGTTAGCCAAGAAACAATGAGCTAATATTATGGAACTTTGCATGGATTCTACTTCTTTCTCACATATCTTTGTGGTTAAAGGTTTCTTTAGACTCAGAATCTTAGCATCTATGATCTTCTTTAGATAGGTATAATGTATAGTTGAAACTTCTACTTTTGTTCTCTTATTATCCCATGCTTATTGTTTCGTCGCGTAATTTTTATTACAAATAGGCACTTATCTCATTCATTATTTTGATCATAATTAATATTAACACTATAAGTCTCTCTCTCTCTCTCTCTCTCTCTCTCTCTCTCTCTCTCTCTCTCTCTCTTTCCAACTAACTTCTTCATAGGCTTCTCTTTTGGTTTGCACTCCCTTAGAATGTGGAACCAGTGAGCAAATGGAGGTTGCAATGGAGTTAGCCAAGAAAGAAGGAGCTAATATTATGGAACTTTGCATGTATTCTATGTCTTTCTCACATATATTTGTGGTTGAAGGTCTCTTTCGACTCAGAATCTTACCATCTATGGTCTTCTTTAGGTAGGTATAATGTATAGTTGAAAGTTTTACTTTTGTTCTCTTATTATCCCATGCTTATTGTTTTGTCGCGTAATTTTTATCTTCAATTCCATCTTATTTTATGATGATTTTGTTCAACTAAATATTTGCTATTCCTTTTAACTGTTTAGAAATGGTGTGTAGATAAAAAAAGGTAAAAGTTAAAAGCAACCATCATCTTATAACTTGCCCTCATGTATTTTTACTACTATTTTTAAATTCTTCGAATTTTTACCATAATGCTGTTATAATTTTTTTATTTCTCTAAAAATGAAAGCTCTTGTGAACATTCTCATTTCGTATTTGGACAATAGATTTTCTCAAGTTTTTTGAAGATCTAAAACTGAAACTTTTTGTTATAAAGACGTTGGAAAATTAGCCATGACATCTTTTTTAAAAATATATATATACTTAAAGAATTTTGGTGACCACTTTTAGGTTTTGAAATAGAAAATGAATGTAGTCTTGCTTTAAGTTCAACAAATTTGAAGTTTTTTTTTTTTTTTTTTCACTTTACATTAACATGAATATATGATTTTGTAGTGCCTTTTGGATGCAATATATTTTTTATTTTTTCATTTTTTTGTCCCTTTAACTGTGCCACTATAATTTCAACTAATAATAGATTTTCTCTTGGTATTATTAAAACCCAGGAGGATCTATTGTGAGAAACTATGAAATAACAATAAAGTAATTCAATAAAAACTTGACAATAGGATTTAACGTAGTTCGGCAATGTGCCTAATCCACCCAAAAAAAAAGAATTTATTGATTTCAAATCAAGTAATTGTTCAAATAGTGCCCCGCAAGCCAATTAGATTGGCCTTGTAAAGCTATTTCCTTGTAAAAACAATCTTAATTGAATGATATTCTTTATATGGCTATCTTCATCTTATGCTCTTTATTACTTCACTCGCATTTGGATGAAGCCCTTAGATCACTCATGACTATGGGACTTGGTTTAGTGACCATGGAATAAGTCTTACATGGTCGTGATCTTGAATCTTCCAAGTTATAGGATATAACGAGACGAGGCATTTAAGATCTGGATAGACTTGCACTAACGATGCATAAATCCAAGAGTTGGATATTGCTCCATTCCATGAGCAATCATATGAGATGTGGTTGCATGTTAGTCGGTGCTTGTTAGAGAATAAGGCACTGAAGACCCACCGGAGAATCTACTAGATAGTCATAGTGGCAAGTTCTCCCTACTACGTTAGTGTATATTATTAGTCCTCTAACCTAAGGATCTATGGTAACCTTGTATTTGGTCCTCATGCTTTAACTCTTCCTTGACACTTAGCAGGTCTTAGGGGTTGAGATTGGGTATGAGCTACTTAGCATGGAGGTTTGTGAAATCCAATATAGAATCCCACTTTTCACTTTTGTGAAGGGCTAATATGTCTCCTATATGTTCTATAATGATTGATTCTAATAAATCATTGCGCAAGGTGGTCTAACAATTTGAAAAAGGAGTTTTCCAAATATGTGGTCATACAAAGGAATCAAATATTGAGAATAGAGACATAGTATCGATGCTATTAGGAAGCCAACAAATATTTTGCTCAAGGCCTCTTCAGGGAGCTATGAGACATAAGGACCGTATTTGCATGGTATGCGTAGAGCTATAATAGTTCTCCAAAAGCGTTTATTTCAGCCAATTAGTTGGGTTCCATGGGTTTGAAGTTGGACAACAACCATGGAGATTGGGTAATCTTTAATTAATGAGATTAATTTAATTTAGTCTATTAGTTTAAAAGTGTTTTAAACTAAAATAAATATATGACATTCAAAAGTCAAAAGGAGTTGTGAGTCCATGTCCAGTGAATAGTAGACCTATTGGGTCACAAGCAAAAGCTAATTAGCTTCCTAGTTAATGGAGAAATTTTCTAAGGGTTAGAAAATTACTCCTTGGTGAGCGATTTTGAGGTACCCAATTGAAGGTCAATTTTTGGCTTGATTAATTTAACTGTTAAATTAATCAACTAATTTAGAAAGTTAAATTAGACCAATAATTAAGGAGTTAATTATTTGGTGCCAAGTGAGCATCAATTGGTCAAGTTAATTTAAAGAGTTAAATTAACAAAATCAAGCTTAAGGAGTCAAGCTTCTTGGCTTAAAAGTTAACTCAAGGATAAATTAATTAAATTGATGTTTAATTTAATTAAAGAGAAGAATACATTTTGTAGGGAAAATTCAAATGAAAGGTTTATTTGAATTATCATCTTAATTAATTCGAAATTAGATTTCAAATGTAATTAAAATGCACATGAAATTCAAATGAGATTTGAATTCAAAATTGCCACCTTGGCACCCCACTTGGCCACCCCCCACATGGAAAATGTGATGCCACCTTGGCATCATATCATCCAACATCTATATATAGATATAGAAAGGAAGAGCCAGCCACTTTCCAAAAGGTGTGAAGAATTAGATTCATTCACACTTCCCTCCAAAAAATTCTTTTTCAAACATTGCTTCATATGTTGAGGCTTTGTTTTCTCTTTTTCTCGTACCTCAAAAGTCAGCCTTCACCATTGATATTTTGCTTATTTTCTCCAGCTAAAAGTGAGTGGAATTTGGAGGTTCAATTGTTGTGTAGATCATAATAGTAGAGGAAAAGCATTTGATTTGCTAGCTGTGGAGATCTACTGGAATAAAGCAGTCACTTGCCAAATTTTTTCCAAGCGATCCAGATCGAGTTTTGCTCTGAATTTTTTATATTACTTCCCTCAAGGAGTTGAGAAGTTCCAATTTTTTTTGTGATCTTTAGAGCACTCTAACCAAGGCAAAAGTTGTTGTGCCAGAGTCTGCCAGAATCTGGATCGGTGAATTATTCACCCTAGTGACCTCAGAAATTTGCTTTTTGAGGTAACACTCCAACTAAATCTGAATTGGAAGCATGAATAGATCCTTGATAAGTTGTAAGCGCTAGTTATTTTGAGCTTTTGAAGTTTTATTATCAGATCTTAGTGGCTTACTAACCTTTAGTAGAAAGTACAAACTTGAATTCCACAAATCTCACGAGAACACTTAACACCCTTGTAATAAACTCTGTCTCGAGAAACTAACTTAAAAGCAATCTAGAAACCCTCGTATTATGTCTCACTTTAATTGTCCTAGAAGAAAACTACTTAAACACCCATAAAAGTAGAGTCCTTAGCCCATGGGCCTGTGTGCAGTGCCACGGCCCCGCGGTATTGGCTTTTTGGTGTTGCTATGCCTATAGCTGAGAGTTTGGCGCCGTGGCACTCAATCACTGAGTGCCCAGCACCGCGATACTGATTTTTTGGCATCGCAACACTAGGTGCTGAATGTTCGGCGCCATGGTACTAGGTCGCCACAAGCCTACTCTACTTTGTTTCTTCTGTTTTTTGTCATTTGTAGCCCAAATTTCAAGGCAAAATCAACAATTATCCACCATGACTTGAAATTCACCATCTATCTTCTTTGTCCCTGCCCTCAAAATTGCCTATCATTTGAGTCTGAAAATGTCAACTAAATCCAAGCAATACTCGAATTTGATTATTAGAATAGCCTTAGTCAACAAGTTTGCTGAATTATCCTTAGTCCTAGCTTTGTCAATCAAAATGACACCTTGAGATACCATATCCTGGACAAAGTGATACCTCACATCAATGTGTTTTGTTCTCTCATGAAAAGCTTGATTCTTTGACAAGTGTATGACACTCTAACTATCACAAAATATTGAAGTAATTTTAGAATCCTACCCATATCTTCAATTAGTCCCTTTAGACAAATTCCTTCTTCACTCATTCAGCTAAAGCTATGTACTCAGCTTTTGTTGTGGGCAATGCAATTGATGACTGCAAAGTTACCTTCTAGCTAACCATACAACTTGAAACACAAACACATACCCAGTCATGGACCTTCTGATGTCCAGATCTTCTGCATAATTCGCATTCACATAGCTAATAATTCTAACAATAGAATTCAATTGACTATACCTCGAACATCTATCTGTATATCCTATTAGATACCTCATGATCTATTTCACAACCTGCCAATGAGTCTTTCCTGGCTTGTGTATGTACCTACTCACAACACTGACTGCATGTAAAATATCTAGCCTAGTATACACTATGGTGTACATCAAGCTACCCACTGCACTGGCATATGGCACATTAGACATGTGCTCCACCTACTCCTCAGTACACAATGATAGATATGATGAGAGCCTGAAATGAGTTGCAAGTGGCGTACTAACTGGCTTGGACTTATCCGTCCCAAAATGCTCAAGTACTTTCTCAATGTAATGTTGTTGAGATAAGTACAACAATCCTGCGTGTCTATCCTAGATGATCTTCATGCCCAATATCTTCTTTGCACTGCCCAAATCCTTTATCTCAAATTCTTCACTTAACTGAGCCTTTAAATTGTTGATCTCATATATGTTTCTAGAGGCAATCAACATATCATCAATGTACAACAACAAATATACGAGAAGGCTATCACTACATTTTTTATAATATACACAACAAATGTTTCTAGTATATCTTATCTTGGTAATAAAAGCATTAAACTTTTTATATCGCTGCCTAGGAGACTGCTTCAAGCTATATAAAGACCTCTTCAAAATACATACTTCATTTTGTCTCCCAGAAACAATAAATCCCTCTGGTTGACTCATGTAGATTTGTTCCTCCAACTCACCAGGCAGAAACGCTGTTTTCACATCTATCTACTCAAGCTCCATATCAAACAGAGCAACTGTGGCAATTAAACATGAATGGAAGTGCGTTTTACAACTGGGGAGAATACTTCATGAAAGTAAACTCCCTCTCTTTGAGTAAAACCCTTAGCATCCAATCGTGCCTTATATCTAGCATCTTCAACCTTGGAATCCCTTTATTTTTCTTGTAGATCCATATACAACCTACAATCTTCTACCCTTTGTGTACATCAACAAACTCCTATATGCTATTTTTGTGTGGAGACTCTATCTCTTCACTCATAGTTGCAATCTATTTATTAGAATCTGCCCAAAAATTGCCTTTCTGTATAAGACTAGATTATCTCTTACAAACTCCTCGACTGAACTCAATGCATAAGCAACCAAATCTAGATATACAAACTGCTGTGGTGGTTTGATCTGCCTCCTCTCCCTAGCACAAGCCAAGCTATAATTTTGTAGTGGTTCATTTTTCTACTGTTGATTAGGTGATAATGAATTTTCATCAGTTTCATTTATAACATTCTATTTCCCTTTTGAAATTTATGGAGTGTCAAGTTCAAACTACACCTTATCCTTAATGCTCTATTGACTGTTTTTGGGTTGCTCCACCTTCTTCATCATTGTAGACTCATCAAATGTCATGTCCCTACTGATAATCATCTTGGAGCTCTTGTTATTATCATACCATAAACTATAACCTTTAACTCCATCTGCATAGCTTAGAAATATACACTTCCTAGCCCTTGGCTCAAATTTCCCATCTCGAACATGAGCATAATCTGGATACTCAAATACTCTTAGATTTAAGTAATTAGTGGGAGACCCAAACCAAACTTCCATTGGTGTCTTGCAGTCCAAAACAGTTAATGGTGACTTATTCATCAAATAACAAGTGGTGTTAATTGCTTTTGCCCAAAAAACCTTGGACAATCCAGCATTAAAAAGCATGCATCTAGTTTTTTTCGAGATAGTAATGTTCATCCATTTTGCAACTCCATTTTGCTGTGGTGTATATACAACTGTACGATGCCTCACAATACTTTCTTATCATAGAATTTCCTAAAATTCCTTCTTGAAGAACTTCAATCTATTGTCAATTCTCAAGCGTTTTATCTCCTATCTTGTTTGCTTCTCAATTAAAGTTTTCCATTGCTTGAAATTAATGAACACCTCATCCTCATACTTCAGCATGTACACCCATACTCTTCATGAGAAGTTATCTATGAATGTCAAAATGTACCAACCACCCCCTTTGAAGGAACCTGAGAAGGCCCCCAATGATCTGAGTGAATATAATCCAAGGTGCCCTTGGTCTTGTGAACTGCAGTGCCAAATTTCACTATGTGTTGCTTGCCAAGCACACATTGCTCACAGAAATCCAACTCTCCATTCTTCTTTCCACAAAGCAAACTTCATTTGCTCAGTTTTGACTTCCCCTTCTTACTTATATGCCCAAGCCACATATGCCACAATCTCGTAGTATCATTGACTGATGAAGAAACAACTGCAGTACTAGAAACTGTGTTGTCCTACAATATGTGAAGGCCATTTTTCTTGTCTCCCTTCATGATAAGTAATGCACCTTTGGAAACCTACAAAACTCTATCTCGAGCTTTGTGCTCACAACAGTCTTGTCTAGAGCACCCAGCGATATTAAATTTTTCTTTAGGTCTGGACGATGATGCACATCTGTTAAGGTCCTTAATATGCCATCGTGCATTTTGATACAAACTAAGGCAATTCCTACAACCCTGTAAGAAGCATCATTTCCTATAAACACTTTACTACTATCGTATTTCTGATAAGTGGTAAACCAATCTTCTCGTGGTCATATGTGTTAGGAACAACCACTATCTAAAATCTATTTAGAGCTTAGTAAAGTTTCGGCAATGTTGAGAATAGCCCACCATTAGACTCATCCTCAACAATTACTAGAACATCATCCCATTTTTTATTAGAAATTTCACCTGCATCTTTTGTCTTTCCTCTTTCCGGATAATTCTATTTCCAGTACCCTTTTCCACCACACTAAAACACTTGTCACCATTTCTAGGCTTGGTTTAGGACTTCGATCGGCCTTCACTCCTTCCTATTTCTCTTGGTCTCCCTTTCACCACTAATCCTTCCCCACTTTCACCATTATTGCTGCCCAGGACATGTTTTCTCAACTCGTTGGAATTCAATGAGGCCTTCACATCCTATATTGAAATCGTATCTTTGCCTTACAGTAAAGTAGTAACCAAGTGCTAAAAAGATTTTGGCAGAGAACACAAGAGAATTAACGCTTGGTCTTTATCTTCAATTTTAACATCTATACTAGCAAGATCTAGAATCACCTTATTGAAAAAATTAATATGCTGAGTAATAGATATACCTTCCTTTATCCACAATGTGTATAACTACTATTTTAAATATAGTCAATTCATCAGGGGCTTCATCATATACAGGTTCTCCAGCTTCTTCCATAAATTCGCTAGCGTACTTTCTACGGTGATTTCTCTCAATACATTATCTGCCAATGATAACACTAGAGTACCATAGGCCTTTACCATAAACTCATCATTCTCTTCATCTGTCAGCGTCTCTAGCAAGGAATCTCTACCCTTTAACACTCTCTGTAAACCTTGTTGACATAGGAGGGTGTGAACTTTTATCTTCCACATCCTAAAGTCGTTCTTCCCATCGAATTTCTCTACCTCATACTTTATGGCTGACATCTAATCTGACCTGCTCTAATACACGTAAATTTGTGTCTGTTTTTTTTCTATCTTTTGGGCATTATTTTTGTCATCAACTTTGCTAGTGTGATTTGTGAATTCCTAATAACTTAAATCTCGTGCCTAAATTGCTTCCGTTGTGCTCCAACAATTACTTTTTCTAATTTTTTTTCTTATTTAAAAAAAAGAGGAAATATTTTAATTTTTTAACCAGGGAAATGGAATTTACTTCTATGGTGCAAGGTTGGTAGATCACACTAAAGTTGTTTTGTAGTTGGTTGAATAAAAAGGGAAAATTTGCACAGTTCTACTTTCTCTATGTGACACCTTTGTCAATTATACATTTCCTACATGAGGATAAATTTTGTCATGGGCACTTCTATGCCTGTACTTAAATCCATGCACAGTAACTATTGAATTTTTTCTAAGTAATTGAAAAATATTCATATTATCATTTTTGTTTTTTTGGTAATGCTTTTCAAAATATTATTAAAATAGGGCTCTGAAATAACATTTTGGAACTTCTATTTCAATTTATGTTTCATCTTCTATTTCATTTCATAAGCATAAGATATGTGTATTAAATATTTTTTTGTGAAAATAATTAATTAAAAATTAGATATGCATACATTTTTTAAAAGTAAAGTATAAGATATTCTAATTAAAATATATTATTTTGCGAATTAAATAGCACATGGTATTTAATAAAATTTATAATTAGGTGCGGGTAGGATCAGGTAGGGTTCAAGTTCTATATATACATTGCAGGAAGGGTATGGGTTTTTACTCCTAAAACCCATGTGGTGGGTTAGGGTTGAGTGACAACCCTGCATGTTGCCATTCCTATATATTAAGTTGGAATAGGAGATAAAACATATAAATAAATAGAGGATCTAAATTGCTTTAAAAGGGTTGGGCATAGGGATTGGGTTTTAGGAGTTCAGGAGCATAATTTTGGCAAAAAATGTTATGCAAGTAATCGAGTACATGATATAATTCAATCGGGATGAAATTTCAAATCAAATACATCCTGACAGGGATAATCAAATCCTGATAAATCTAATACCTAACCCCATTGCCTTGGTCCTAAAAATTTACTTGATTTCTATCCTTATTCTAAAAAATTCTAATATCCAAATTGTTAGTTTCTCGAAAAATATTTTTTGATGTTATTACTCTCACTACCCCACGATGGATAAAAATTTTATTAGTTGGAATTTACTATTTGTCTTCTATGTTATGTGCCCACTTTGCAAGTATTTTCACATATATTAATATTTTTTTTGTTAAAAAAAATTATCTTTGACTTTTTCTCATGATATTATGCTTTTCTTAGGCCCAATTATTCAAAGCACCTATGTAGAAGAAATCCGAATAAGTCCCGGTTCAAATTCTAAAATGGGCCATTTAATTGGGTGTCAAATTTGTCGAAGTTGTCACAATTAATTAACACTTAACATGAAAAATAAAATTAATAAAAAAGTGAATTTTTTAATACTCCTAATTTTGATTTCAATAGTTGTGCCCAAAGGAATTCATTAATGAGCTCAAGAGACAAAGATCAAAGATAAGGATAATCATCTCAAATATGCAAACACAAGAACTTTTACTAGCGAAAAGCTTGATGATTTAATTATTGAAATGCAATCTACAAAAGAAAACATCATTAAGCTTATGATCGATATCTATTCTATTACAGATGTAGCCCCAATTTTCCACATCTCACACATTATCAGGTATAATATTTTTCTTTTCTTTTTTCTTTTTTATTGAAAAGTTATGGGATATGATTGTCCACCATGTATGATGACATGTTTATCCATTATGAGCTTATCATTTTCTTTGGTTTATAATGTGTATGGAAATGGATTCAAGATTGTTGTTGCTCTCGGAATATATCTATTTGGAAATAGTAGAAAAATGAGCAATTAAATATTTTTTTAACTGTGGAGATTGCTATTATACTAATTACCATTGATAAGCATGAGCCCATTAAGCTTAGCAAGCGCATCTTATGTGGGTTTAGTGGGCCATATTGGCTAATCATGTTTGATTAGGCTTTTTATTTGTGTGCCCCTAAACCTTAGTTGGGTATGTTAGTTTGGAAAGCCTGTCATCTTGCAAGAAAGTGTGGAAGTCTGCTTCAATATATGGTCACCTAAAGTCATAAAGTTTTGTTCCCATTTTCTCCATCAAGTGGCTAAATTATTGTTGGAATAATGCCTGGTAAGCCAATTAGATTGGCCTTATATAAGCTATTTCTTTATAAAACAATCTTGATTGAATGATATTCTTTATATGACCATCTTAATCTTATGCTCCTTATTACTTCACTTGCTTTTGGATAAAGCCCCTAGATCACTTATGACTACGGGACTTGGTTTGGTGACCATAGAATAAGTCTCACACAATCGTGATCTTAAATCTTTCAAGTCGTAGGATCTTGTAGATAAGGCATCTAAGATCCGGATAGACTTGCACTGACGACGCATAAATCTAAAAGTTGTATATTGCTCCGTTTCATGAGCAACCATATGAGATATGGGTGCATGTTAGCGGATTCTTGTTAGAGAAAAAGACACTTAAGACCCACCAGAGAATCTACTAGATAGCCGTAGTGGCAAGTATGTAGTGGTAAGTTCTCCAACTTATGCTAGTACATATTATTAGTTATCTGACTTGAGGGTCCATGCTAACTTTGTGTTTTTTCCTCATGCTTTGACTATTCCTTAACCACTTAGAGGGTCTTTCAGGTTGAGATTGGGTATAAACTACTTGGCATAGAGGTTTGTGAGATCCAAGATTGAATCAGACTCTTACTTTTGTGAAGGGCGAGTGTATCTCTTACGAATTCTATAATGATCGATTCCAAGAAATCCTTGCACAAGGTGGTGTGACAATATGGAAATGGAGTTTTCCAAAGATGAGGTCACACAAGGGAATCAAACATTAAGAATAGAAGCATAGTAGTGAGGCTATTGGGGAGCCGACAAATATGTTGCCCTAGGCCTCTTTCGGGAGATAAGAGACAGAAGGAGCGTATTTGCATGATAAGCATAGAGCTATAATGGTTCTCCAAAACATTTATTTTGGCCAATTAGTTGGGCTTCATGGGCTTGAGTTTGGACATTGACCATGGAGATCGGGTGCTCTTCAATTAATCTCATTAATTGAATTAAGTTGATTAGTTTAAAAGTATTATAAACTAAATTGAATATATGATATTCAAAAGTCACAAGGAGTTGTGAGCCCATGTCCAATGAATGGTAGAACCTATTGCGTCACACACAAAAGCCAATCAACTTCCTATTTAGTAGAGAAATTTTTTTCTAAGGGTTCAAAAATTATCTCCTATTGGACCGATTTTAAGGTACTAATTTTGAAGGTCAATTTTGGCTTGATTAATTTAAGTGTCAAATTAATTGATTAATTTAAGGAGTTAAATTAGACTAATAATTAAGGAGTTAATTATTTGGTGCCAATACAATTATCAATTAGTCAAGTTAACTTAAAGAGCTAAGTTAACAAAATTTAAGCTTAAGAGTTGAGCTTGTTTGACTTAATAGCTAAGTTAAAGGCTATTTAATTAAATTAAAATGTTTAATTTAATTAATTGAAAGAACACATTTTGGAGGAAAATTTCAAATGAAATGTTCATTTGAATTAGCTTTCTAATTAACTTGAAATTAGATTTTAAATGTAATTACATTGCAAATGAAATTCAAATTAGATTTGCATTTGCATTCGCCACCTTGGCAAAATGCAAGTTGGCCACCCCTTTTCCTCATGGAAGTCGTGATGCCAACTTGGCATCACATCTTTCAGCCTCTATATATAGATATATATATATATAGAGAGAGAGAGAGAGAGAGAGAAAGGGCTGGTCATTATGTCAAAAGGTGTGAAGAATTAGATTCTCTACTATTCTCTCCAAAACTCCTTGTAAGCATTGCATTCATGCGTTGAAAACTGTGCTCTCTTCTTCTTCTTCCCTACGAAAAAATTGGCCTCCACCATAGCATGTCTCTGGTCTTATTCTAGCTTATTGACTAGAGATTTTAGAAGATCTATGTGGTGTGTGGATCATATCAATAGAGGCAAACAACTTAGTTTGCTACGGTTTGGAGATCCGCTTACACAAAGTCTAATTTAGCGATTTTCTCTAGGGAGACCAGAAAGCTTTTCAATTTGAATTTTCTACTGAGAGTTTCCCAAGGTGTTATGAAACCCTCGTAATGTTTTTGTGATTTTTGGAGGAAATTTGATGCTAGTAAAAATCGCTCTATTCTGCTGCTAAGTTTCTGGCAGCTTTTGGATTGGTGAAAGGTTCATCCTATTCTCCTTGGATTTTGCATTTCAAGGTATTACTCTATCAAAATCTAAATCTTAGGCATGATTTGATCCTAATTAGCATGCAAGCACTAGTTTATTAAGCTTTTGAAGTTTTTATAATTGGATCCTTATGCCTTACTAGCTTTTAATTATTCCATAGCCTTTTGGCTGTGAAAGGCTTTGATTTCCACGTTGATGAAGCAAATTTAAAAAAACAACAATTGGTACCATAAAGAAGCAATAATAAACTAGACAATCATGATCAATTTAAAAGATTATTTAATATGGTTAAAATAACTAACTGAATTTTTGACAATTTGATACTCTCATTTATTTTTTATTCAAATACAAGTGCTACTAATTACTAGAGCTATGAGACAGGGTATCTAAGATCTTATGAGACCAGGTATCTAATATCTAGATAGACTTGCACTAACGACATATAAATCTAAGAGTTGGATATTGCTCCGTTCCATGAGCAACCATATGAGATATGGGTGCATGTTAGCGAGTTCTTTTTAGAGAAAAAGGCACGAAAGATCTACCGGAGAATCCACTAGATAATCATAGTGGCAAGTCGGTAGTGGCAAGTTCTCCAACTTATGCTACTGCATATTATTAGTCCTCTGACTTGAGGGTCCATGGTAACCTTGTGTCTTGTCCTCATTCTTTGACTCTTCCTTGACCACTTAGTGGGTTTTTCGGGTTGAGATTGCGTATGAGTTACTTGGCATAGAGGTATGTGAGATCCAAGATGAAATCCAACTCCTCACATTTGTGAAGGCCGAGTGCATCTCTTATGAATTCTATAATGATCGATTTCAAGAAATCCTTGCACAAGGTGGTGTGATAATTTGAAAAAAGAGTTTTTCAATGATAAGGTCACACAAGAAAATTGAACATTGAGAATAGAAGCATAGCATCGAGGCTATTAAGCCGACAAATATGTTGCCCTATGCCTCTTTCAGGAGATAAGAGACGGAAGGACCGTATTTGCACAGTAAGTGTAGAGCTATAATGGTTATCCAAAACATTTATTTCGGCCAATTAATGATGAGGTTGGAGATCGACCATGGAGATTGGATACTTTTCAATTAATGATATTAGTTGAACTTAGTCGATTAGTTTAAAAGTATTTTAAACTAAATTAAATATATGAAATTCAAAAGTCACAAAGAGTTGTGATCCCATGTCCAATGAATGGAAG
The DNA here is from genome assembly GCA_018894105.1 of Jacaranda mimosifolia. Lineage (NCBI taxonomy): Eukaryota > Viridiplantae > Streptophyta > Magnoliopsida > Lamiales > Bignoniaceae > Jacaranda > Jacaranda mimosifolia. The sequence continues at coordinate 259,037 of CM032131.1, read as the reverse complement.
AACCTATTGGGCCACACACAAAAGCCAATTATCTTCCTATTTAATGAAGAAAAGATTTTCTAAGTGTTGGAAAATTATCTCCTAGTGGACTGATTTTAAGGTACCAATTTTGAAGGTCAATTTTGGCTTGATTGATTTAAGTATTAAATAAATCAATTAATTTAAGGAGTTGAATTATACCAACAATTAAGGAGTTAATTATTTGCTACCAATATGACATCAATTGGTCAAGTTAAAGAGTTTAGTTAACAAAATTCAAGTTTAAGAGTCGAGCTTGTTTGACTTAAGAGTTAAGTTAAAGGTTAATTAATTAAGTTAAAGTGTTTCATTTAATTAATGGAAAGAATACATTTTTCAGGGAAAATTCAAATGAAATGTTTATTTGAATTAGCATTTTAATTAACTTGAAATTAGATTTCAAATGTAATTAAAATGTAAATGAAATTCAAATTAGATTTGGATTTGCATTTGGCACATTGGCAAAATGCAAGTTGGCCGCCTCTTTTCCTTATGGAAGGTGTGATGCCACCTTGGCATCACACCTTTCAGCCTCTATATATAGATATATAGAGAGAGGACTGGTTATTAAGTCAAAAGGTGTGAAGAATTAGATTCTCCACTATTCCCTCCAAAACTCCTTGCAAGCATTGCATTCATTTGTTGAAAGCTTTGCTCTCTTCTTCTTCTTCCCTACCTAAAATTGGCCACCACCATAGCATGTCTTTGGTCTTATTCCAGCTTATAGATTAGAGATTTTGGAAGATCTATTTGGCATGTGGATCAAATCAATAGAGGCAAACAAGTTAGTTTGCTACAGTTTGGAGATCCACTTGAACATATTCCGATTTGACAATTTTCTCTAGGGCGATCTAGAAAGCTTTTTATTCTAAATTTTTTACTGAGAGTTCCCCATGGTGTTCGAAGCTCCACTAATTTTTTTGGGATTTTTGAACTAGATTTGACGCTAGGAAAAATCGCTCCATTCCTACTCTGCGGTTTCTGGCAGTTTCTGGATTGGTGAAAGGTTCACCACATTCTCCTTAGATTTTGCATTTCAAGGTAACACTCTATCTAAATCTGAATCTTAGGCATGATTTGATCCTAATTAGCATGTAAGCACTAGTTTATTAAGCTTTTGAAGTTTTTATAATTGGATCCTAGTGCGTTACTAACTTTCAAGTGGTATTGGTGCCTAGATCATGCTTAGATTTGGATTTTCTTTGGATGATTGATTCATGTGATGGATTGATCTAGATCACCAAATTCACAATTCGTATGATGGATTGAAATGTTTGGTTGATGTTGTGTGTGGCTCCTTGATTGATGAGTTGAAAGCATGCTATTATACATTTTAAGTGTTAATTCATGTTTTATTATGTTTCAATTCATAGTGGTAAATGTTAAATGTTGATTTAGCATTTATTGATGTTATATGTTGATATAGCATGTTGTTGTTTGATCAAAAGAGTTTTGGTCATTTTTGGATCCAATTTGATTGGAGTTGTATTGGAGATTTTGAAGAATATGATTCTAGCTTTTTCTAATTTTTGAAGGTATGATTGAGCACGTGAATTTCCATTTTTAAAGGAGGTTTTGAATCTGGAAATTCATCTATAATGTATGTTTAAATGTTGGGAACATGTGCTAAAATTATTGGTGCATGAAAGTTGAGTGGAAAAATGGCTTGACATATCTTGAAGCCCCAAAATAGGGGGCTACCAAGTGCTAGCCAGGCACTATGCGCATGCTGTGCACGTGGCGTACCCAGTCATGTGCCCAGGCAGGGCTGCAATCCCATCCTTGGGGCTTTGGTAAGTTTTGAGCCTATTTTCCAACTCTTTTTGTGCTTGAAATATTTTTGCACCACACGTAGCAGATGCACAAATGTTGTGCAAGTTCTCAAAATTATGTTTGACATTTTTTAATGCTTTTGAAAATGGGTTAAAGTTAATCTTCCAATTATGGCATAAATGTTATGCTTGTTCAATTATTTGTTTATGAGATAGGCATTTAATTGTTAGAATTAATTGTTACTTCTAGATTTATTTATTGTTCATTTAATTATTGAATGGATGATGAATGGATGGGATGATCATAAGCCTTTAATGTTGATTTTATTTGTTTCAAGTTGTTGAAATGGATTCTATTAAATTGAGGCTTGCATGCTTCTTTATTTCTACCTTGTAAATGTTATAAGAGTAGAATCATTAGGAGTGAGGATTTCCTATTCATGTAATTGTTGCATGAAGTAATGGAGATCATTGGAGGTATGAAAACTTTTGAAGACCCAAGAATATATGGGATACACTCATGTAATAGCTAGATTTAATTAACCCACCTAAAATCAACTAAGTGGTGCAGCTATGGCTCTAAGTCCACCACTTAGTTAGGCTCACGGTCATCCCACCTTAGGAGCATGGTAGGCGTATTTACTTATTTATGCTTTTCATATCCTATTGATAGTGAGATGTATGTTTAGGATATAAAAAATCTAAATAAGAAGATAAAAAGATGAGACCTTGGCAAGCAAAAACCTTTCACTTAGAATATCTAAGTGCTTTTGGATACAAATTAAAAGAGCTTTACTTAATCCAACCCTTCTACCAATAGTATATGCCATGACGACGGCACTGAATTTGTGTGATGGCACTTGAAGCAGGGATCACACTTAGGAGGAAAGCTGTGAACATATACTTAGCATATGATGCACCTTTGATTTGGGAACCTCCATGCATTGGCACTTGAAGCAGGGTGATGACATGGAGCCATCTCGAATCAAAGTTTGATTGGTAGGTACGACTTAACATTTATTATTGTAGATGCACTCGAAGCGGGGTGTCTACATGAAAAGTGAAGCAAAATATATCAAGAGTTGCAATTAGCAAGTATAGCTTACATTTCGATTGTTTATGGATGGCACTCTAAGCAGGGGTCTACTTACAAGTTTTTAGGATCATGATTCTGACTAGGAAATATGATTTCCTGAATTCTTCTTGACGGGTGAAAATTTTGATAAAATAGTGGGAGAAAAACATGCTTGAAAGATCATAAACATATTGTTAATATCAAACTCAATCTCATGGTTATACTCTTTTTCGCCTATTGTAGATTTTTGAAATCTTCAACCAAAATAGCTGAAAATCTACTTGCAAGCATTTTGGAAACTAGTAAACTTACCGGGCTAAACTTCTAAGATTGGTTAAAAAACCTTAAAATCATTCTTGACTCTAAAAAGCGGACTTACGCCCTTGATCAAAGTCTTGTGGACACACTTGGTGATGACGCCACCAATCACAACATGAAATGTTCATGAAGTTTGTAGATGATGATCTACAAGTGAGGTGTGTCTTGATGGCATCCATGTCCAATGAGCTCCAAAAGACTCATAAGCACATGAAACATGTTCAAGAGATCTATATACACTTGCAAGAGTTGTATGGCATATAAAGTAGACATGAAAGGTTTGCTTTATCCAAGGAGCTCTTTAGGGCAAGGATGAGTAAAGGGTCTAATGTCCGTGATCACGGCCTCAAGATTATAGGACTCATCAAGAAGCTTGGATAGTTAGATGTGGTCATGGACACGACTTTTATGTGGATTTGATTCTACAGTCATTACCACTTTCATATGATCAATTCGTTATGAACTTCAATATACCCAAGTAAGATGTTATGACTAATGAATTGATCAATATGCTTGTGACCACAGAGGTAACTATGAGAAAGGAGAAGCTCCTTATGCTTGCATCCTCCTCTAAGTCGAAGGGCCCTAGGGGCCCTAGAAAGGAAGGTAAGAAGAACAAAAGTTCTTCCTCAAAACAGAAGCAACCCAAGAAGAGTTCAAGAGAGGTTAACAAGAAGGTTAAAACTAACGCTAGTTGTTTCCATTGTGGCGAAAAGGGCATTGGAAAAGAAATTGCAAAGCTTACCTTGCAACCCTTGAGAAGAGTATGTACTTTATTGAAGTGCACATGACGACTAATTCTTCAACATGGGTATTTGACACCGCATGCGGTTCTCACCTTTGTAATTCATTATAGGGGATGGAAAGAAAGAGTCTTCATAATGGGGATATGATCCTCCTCTTAGGAAATGGAGTAAAAGTTGGGCCACTTTCCAAGGCGTTATTAAGTTGGACTTGGGGAATGCTTGCATTGTACTTGATCCAGTTTATTATGTACCCTACTTGTTAAGAATATTATTTCAATTCTCATTCTAGATAATGAAGGATTTGATTTTTCTATATCGAATGGGAAGTTGAAGGTATTAAAGAATGATTCTTTGATTGCTTAAGGTACATTAATAAATGGATTGTACATACTTGATTCTCAAACTTCACTAATGCATATTCAATTAAGTAAAAAAAAAGTTAGATAACCAAGAAAATGCCATTTTGTGGCATGCAATACTTGGACATATTTCTAAAAGTAGGATGACCAAGTTAAAAGCTCTCAAAGTACCAAATGTTAGTGGCATTAAGTATCTTTCAACTTGTAAATCTTGTTTAAAAGGAAAAATGACCAAGGCTCATTTTGTAGGATAAACAGAATGATCTGCAAGTCTCTTGGATTTGATCCATACGGACATTTGTGGACTACTAAGAGTTAGTGAGAGGGGAGGCTATTCCTACTTCATCATCTTCACTGATAACTACAGTCGGTTCAAACACGTGTTTCTTATGAAAAACAAGTCCAAAGTTTTTGAAAAGTTCAAAGAGTATAGGAGTGAAGTGGAAAAGCAATTAGGGCTAAATATTAAAGCTCTTCAATTAGATCAACGGGAAGAACACTTGAGTACCGAATTCTTGAATTATCTAAAGGAGAATGGGATTCTCTCTCAATGGACTCCACCTGGCACACCTCAACACAATGGAGTAGTAGAAAAAGAGAAATTATACCTTGTTGGACATAGTGCATTCCGTGATGAGCTTTTTCGATGTGCTTTGGGGATATGCCTTACAAACAGCGATGAGGTTACTAAACATAGTACCCTTTAAGTTTGTTCCAAAGACACTACATGAGATGTGGTTTGGCAAAGCCCTTTTACCAATATCTTAAGGTTTAGGGATCTCTTGCTTAAGTGAGACGGACAGTGAAAGATAAGTTGGATAGTAGATCCACCTTGTGCAAATTTGTGGGATACCTTAGAGAGTCTACAGGTAATTATTTCTATGATCCCTCGGAACAAAAGGTGTTTATTTTGAGAAATGCCCATTTTTTGGAAAAAGAATTTCTATTAGATAGAAATGACGTTATTGTTGAACTTGATGAAGTTCAAGGTGATCAAGAAATCCCACAAATGGCGGAAATAAGCGAGCAACTAGAGCCTTGTACACAACCTCTACATAGGTCGAACCAAATCAAGAAGCAACCCAAAAGGTTGGAGTCCTTCATGAAATGGGCCAATCGGATAGTGATCGAAAAAACTAAAAGGAAGCTATGCAAGACATAAATTCAAGATGTTAGCTTGAAGCCATGAGATCCTAATTGGACTCCATGTACTCAAACAAAGTATAGACTTTGGTAGATACACCAAAGGGAATAGTTGCCATCGGTTGCAAGTGGATCTATAAGTGAAAGCATGGAGTAAATAGAGAAGTGGTGACTTTTAAGGCGCGACTGGTGGCAAAAGGTTACACTCAAAGACCTAGTATTGATTTTGAGGAAAGCTTTTCATCGGCGCAATGCCTAAGTCCATTCAGATTCTATTTGCCATAGCCGTATATTATGGCTATGAGATATGACAAATGGATGTGAAAACTATTTTCTTAATGGAGATATTGAAGAAGAAATTTATATGGAGCAACCACAAGGTTTTACATCCAAGTAGAGTGAGCAAAATATTTGCTAACTCCATAGATCCATTTATGGACTCAAACAAGCGTCCCGAAGTTGGAACATACATTTTTGACAAAACAATCAAATCATTTGGCTTTGTCAAAATTGTGTATGAACCATGTCTGTATAAAAAGCTAGTGGGAGTAGTGTATAGTTTATTGTGTTTTATGTCCATGGCATCCTTCTCATTGGGAATGAGGTAGGAATGTTAGAGTGTAGTAAAGTGGGGTTATCTACACAATTCTTCATGAAGGATTTAGGAGAAGCATCATATGTATTGGGAATATGTATCTATAGGGACATATCTAAGAGGATGTTGGGGCTTTCTCAAACCCCGTACATTGACAAGATACGAAAGAGGTTTAGTATGGAAGAATCCAAAAAGGGATTTCTTCCCATGGGACATGGCATTCATCTCTTCAACTCTATGGCCCCCAAGATAGAGAAAGAGAAACAAAGGATATCCCACATACCTTATGCCTCCACTAATGGTAGCATAATGTATGTAGTTCAATATACAAGACTGGATGTGGCACACTTACTAAGTTTTACAAGTAGATTCCAATCTAATCTTAGTGAGAGTCACTGGATAGCCGTGAAAGCAATCCTTAAGTACTTGAGAAGAACTAAGGACTTGTTTTTAGTATACGGCAATGGAGAATTGAAACTAGAGGAGTTTTCAGATTCAAGTTTCCAATCTGATGTAGATGACCTCAAATCTACTTCTGGATTTATATTTTTCCTCAATGGTAGCGCGGTGAGCTGGAAGAGTTCCAAACAAGATACCAAGGCCCATTCCACCACTAAAGCAGAATACATTGGGGCTTTGGAAGTTGCAAAAGAACGTATTTAGATGAAAAACTTCAATCAAGAGTTAAATGTAGTGCCTTGCATTGCTGAGCCAATGGTTGTCTATTGTGACAACATCAGGGCAGTAGCGTAAGCCAAAGAGCTAAATCTCATCGAAAATCCAAGCACATTTTGAGGCCATATCATTTGATTCGGGAGATCATTGATAGAGGCAACATCCGAGTGGAAAGAGTGGCCTCGGAAGAGAATATAGCAGATCCACTGACAAAACCCCTAATGCAAAAGGTCTTTGAAGAATATCTTGAGAAGATGGGTTTCAAAGCCATGGGGCATTGGATTTAGGGCAAATGGGAGATTGTTAGAATAGGGCCCGGCAAGCCAATTACATTGGCCTTGTATAAGCTATTTTCTTGTAAAATAATTTTGTTGAATGATATTCTTTATATGGCTATCTTCATTTTATGCTTCTTATTACTTTACTTGCACATGGATGAAGCCCTTAGATCACTTATGACTACGGGACTTAGTTCATTGATCATGGAATAAGTCTCACATGGTCGTGATCTTAAATCTTTCAAGTCATAGGATCTTACAAGACAAGGCATCTAAGATGTATATAGACTTGCACTGACGACGCATAAATCTAAGAGTTGGATATTGCTCCATTCCATGAGTAACCACATGAGATATGGGTGCATGTTAGTGGGTTCTTGTTAGAGAAAAAGGCATTGAAGACCCACTGGAGAATCCACTAGATACCCGTAGTGGCAAGTATGTAGTGGTAAGTTCTCCAACTTATGCTAGTACATATTATTAGTTATCTGACCTAAGGGTCCATGCTAACTTTGTGTTTTGTCCTCATGCTTTGACTCTTCCTTGACCACTTAGAGGGTCTTTCGGGTTGAGATTGGGTATAAACTACTTGGCACAGAGGTTTGTGAGATCTAAGATGGAATCTGACTCCTGTTTTTGTAAAGGGCGAGTGTATCTCTTATGAATTCTATAATGATTGATTCCAAGAAATCCTTGCACAAGGTAGTGTGACAATTTGGAAATGGAGTTTTCCAAAGATGAAGTCACACAAGGGAATCAAACATTAAGAATAGAAGCACAGTATCGAGGCTATTAGGGATCCAAGAACTATGTTGCCCTAGGCTTCTTTTGGGAGATAAGAGACGGAAGGAGCGTATTTGCATGGTAAACATAGAGCTACAATGGTTCTCCAAAATATTTATTTTGACCAATTAGTTGGGCTCCATGGGCTTGAGTTTGGACATCGACCATGGAGATCGGGTACTCTTCAATTAATGAAATTAATTGAATTAAATCGATTAGTTTAAAATTGTTTTAAACTAAATTGAATATATGATATTCAAAAGTCACAAGGAGTTGTGAGCCCATGTCCAATGAATGGTAGAATTTATTGGGTCACACACAAGAGCAAATCAGCTTCATATTTAATGGAGAAATTTTTTTCTAAGTATTCTAAAATTGTCTCCTATTGGACCAACTTTAAGGTACTAATTTTGAAGGTCAATTTTGGCTTGATTAATTTAAGTGTTAAATTAATCGATTAATTTAAGGAGTTAAATTAGACTAATAATGAAGGAGTTAATCATTTGGTGCCAATATGACTATCAATTGGTCAAGTTAACTTAAAGAGCTAAGTTAATTAATGGAAAGAACACATTTTGGAGAAAAATTTCAAATGAAATGTTCATTTGAATTAGCATTCTAATTAACTTGAAATTAGATTTTAAATGTAATTAAAATGCAAATGAAATTCAAATTAGATTTGCATTTGCATTTGCCACCTTGGCAAAATGCAAGTTGGCCACCCTTTTTTCCTCATGGAAGGAGTGATGCCACCTTGGCATCACACCTTTCAGCCTCTATATATAGATATATATATATAGAGAGAGAGAGAGAGAGAGAAAGGGCTGGTCATTATGTCAGAAGGTGTGAAGAATTGGATTCTCTACTGTTCCCTCCAAAACTCCTTAGAAGCATTGCATTCATGTGTTGAAAGTTGCGCTCTTTTTTTCTTCTTCCCTACCTAAAATTGGCCTCCACCATAGCCTGTCTCTGGTCTTATTCCAGCTTATTGACTAGAGATTTTAGAATATCTATTTAGTATGTGGATCATATCAATAGAGGCAAACAAGTTAGTTTGTTACGGTTTGGAGATCTGCTTGCACAAAGTTTGATTTAGCAATTTTCTCTAGGGAGACCAGAAAGCTTTTCGATCTAAATTTTTTATTGTTTCCCAAGATGTTAATAAGCTCCAATAATTTTTTTGCGATTTTTGGAGGAGATTTGATGCTAGTAAAAATTACTCTATTCCTATTGCTTGGTTTCTAGCAGTTTCTGGATTGGTGAAAGGTTTACCCCATTCTCCTTGGATTTTGCATTTCAAGGTGTTACTCTATCCAAATCTAAATCTTAGGCATGATTTGATCCTAATTAGTATGTAAGCACTAGTTTATTAAGCTTTTGAAGTTTTTATAATTGGATCCTTGTGCCTTACTAGCTTTTAATTATTCCATAGCCTTTTGGCTGTGAAAGGCTGCGATTTCCATGTTGACGAAGCAAATTTAAGAAAAACAACAATTGGTACCATAGAAAAACAATCATAAACTAGAAAATCATGATCAATTTAAAAGATTATTTAATATGGTTAAAATAACTAACTAAATTTTCAACAATTTGATACCCTCATTTGTTTTTTATTCAAATGCAAGTGCTACTAATTACTAGAGCTATGGGGGGAAGAGGTCTAATAAACCAACTACTGGGGACAAAATATGGTGCTTTATGGTGTTAGGATCTTTAGGAGGCAAAATTGTGCGTGGATTGCAACATTTGGCTAGAATCAAATAAATACATAAGTTAGATTATGAAAATGCTAATACAAAAAAATTTGGCGTTTTATCAAATCCTATAGGCCATAGTGAAGCCCTTCTTCTACGTAATCCTGCATTCAAACATACAGGGTATAATGGGATATATGTCTCCCTTTTAGTTAAGGACATCAAGGAATTCTTTAGAGTTTATCATACAATGACTTTGTTGGTTTCAGGTACATTTACACGTATTTTTTTACACTTTTTGTGATAGGAAATAGAAGTTTATCTATGTGTTTCAGCTAAGAAATGCGATCAACTAAGATCAAATTCATGTAGAACAATTGTTTATAAATATAATGTGGGAATATCGCACAAGGAAGCAGCCTTAAGTTGCTGTGATGAAGTCCATCCCCTTGCTATGGTAAGAAGTTTTCTCAATCCAATTGTGGTGATTTATAACAGAAAACTGGGAGAGTTTTATGATTAATATGTTCAGTTTCTTCAGTCCATAAAGGCAATAAACACCATAATTCGAAGGCTTACTGATGGGAAACTTATCAGCTATAATATAGATTGTGAGGCTTGTATCATTGCTATTGAAGATGCATTTAGAGGTAGAATCAATTATTATTTTGGTTTCTAAGTAATAGAAAACAATTTTTTATCTTTTCTATATGGATATTAGAACTACACGGTCCAAATAGACAAGACTTGGATGTATCACCAGTCATAGGAAAATTGTTTGTATTGGTTGGAGCCAATGGAGCTGGAAGAGCGATAGCACTTGGTGCTAGAAATAAAGGGGCGCGTGTTGTCATCTTCATCTGTTTGGTAAGAAGTGAAACTCAACTTAGAGGGTATGTTAGAGAGTTTATAAGATTGTCAAGACATCTTATAAGATGTTTAGAAGTTTATAGTGTTTGATAAATTTTTCTAAAAAGGAGCTTATAAGATCCTCAAATAAGATGTGAAGAAAAAAAATAAGGAAATGTCTAACTTATTTTCACGATGTTAACAAGTTCAATTAATTTTATCCATTTTAATTTGAAAATTACTACTACTAACATCATATATGCTCCAAAATCTCATTTTATCCAAATACTTCAATATCCAAAATCTTATAAACTCCAAAAATATTTTAACATAAGATCTTATAAATCTTTTAAATAAACTTACCCAAACACCCTGATAAACATGGAAAATAAGTTTCCATATCATTGACTGTGAATTCCCCTTCCTTTCCCTATTGTAAAGAAAGAGCAAAGGCTCTTGCCACGATCGTCTCTTGCGAACTTTTCCTATATGAATGCTTGAACAAATTCAAGCCCGAGAATGGAATGATTCTTGCAAATACTTCTATTGTTAGTATGCGGCCAAATATAGACCAAACTCCTATATCAAAGGTTTTTCTATCTCACTTTTCTTGCATAAGCACACACTTCTCCACCAACAAACAACATTGTCTTGAGATGATAAACATTTGTTGCCTTTATTTGTGTTTTAGGATGCTCTAAAATCATACGAATAGGTTTCTGACATAATTTATACACGTAGAAAACTTTGCTCCTATAAGAAGCAGTACAGGTTGGAGCCATGGCTGTGAGAAGTGTAAAAGTGTTCATCTGGCTGGCTCTTGGCTAGTTCAAATTGTTTACTGCTGGATTAGGTGCTCAAAATACTTTAAGCCCACCCAATTAGTGCCTCTTGTTTGATCATATAACGAAAATATTTATTTATTTTCTCTTCATTCCAGCACTAGAGGACTTCATGTGTAAGATTGTATTGGAGTAGTTCTGATGCACCGTTTATCTTACTAGCCATGCTACCTCCCTCTATCTCTTTGTTGAAATAGGGAAACTAATAAAGGTTCTACTCAATTTGCTTAAGTTAGAAAGATATCTTGTTTACTATTCTCCAAAGTGCATTTTTTGCCTTTTAACTTTGGCCAACTTTATGGCTGTCTCAATTAATGTACCATAATTATGAAAAGACCATTAGCCTCTTTTCACTTAAAGGACGAAGAGTTGCAAGGATCCAAAATAATTGCAGAATAAAGCAAAAATTAACTTGCAATTCCTCTACCCAGGATCTCATTTCATGTCATAATTAAGTATTTAAAAGCTTAAAAGAGAGATTTGAAGCTAACTAGGAAGATTTTGTTGAAATAGTGCCCCCCAAGTCAATTAGATTAGATTTGTAAGATAATCTTGATTGAATGATATTATTTATATGGTTATCTTCATCTTATGCTTATTATTACTTCACTGGCATTTGGATAAAGCCCTTAGATCACATAAGACTATGGGACTTGGTTACGCATTATGTGGTGATCATGGAATAAGTCTTACATGGTCGAGATCTTAAAATCTTCCAAGTCATAGGATCTTATGAGATAGGGCATCTAAGATTCGGATAGACTTGCACTAACGATGCATAAATCGAAGACTTGGATGTTGCTCCGTTCCATGAGCAATCCCATATGAGATATTGATGCATGTTGGTAGGTGCTTGTTGAAAGCAAGTAAGGAACTAGGATCCAATTATAAAAACTTCAAAAGCTAAATAAACTAGTGCTTACGTGCCAGTTAGGAGAAAATCATGCATAAAATCTAGATTTATATAGATGTTACCTTGAAATGCTTATTTCCAACGAGAAAGTGATGAACCTTTCATTAATTCAGAGTCTGTTAGAAACATCGCAGTAGGAAAGGAGCAATTTTTAACCTCGTTAAAACTCCTCCAAAATTCACGAATAAGATATTGCAACCTTTCAACACCCGAGAAGAAACATAGTAAAAAATTCAGATCAAAAAGCTTTTTAGATCTCCCAAAAAAAATTCTCCAAATCAGTGCTCTACTCAATTAGATCTCCAAACCGTAGCAAACTAACTTGTTCGCCTCTATTGATATGATCCACACACCAATTGAAACTTCTAAACTCTCCTCACTATAAGCTAGAATAAGGGAGGAGAATGACAATGGTGGAGGCCGATTTGAGGTATGGAAGAAAAAGAAGAGAGCAAAGCTTTCAACACATAAATACAATGCTTGCAAGGAGTTTTGGAGGGAATTGTGAAAATAATCTAATTCTTTCACACTTTCGGCAATGACCTATCCTCACACCTTTTATATCTATATATAGGGAGGTTGGTGCGATGCCAAGTCATATCTTCCTCAAGGTAGGCGGCCAACTTACATTGTCAAGGTGGCAAATGCAAATTATGTTGGAATAGTATTCGGCAAGCCAATTAGATTAGCTTTGTAAAAGCTATTTCCTTATAAAACAATCAAGATTGAATGATATTCTTTGTATGGCCACCTTCATCTTATGCTTTATATTACTTCACTTGCATTTGGATGAAGCCCTTAGATCACACATGACTACAGGATTTGGTCAGTTCACTGGGTGGTGATCATGGAATAAGTCTTACATGTTCATGATCTTAACTCTTCCAAGTCATAGGATCTTATGAGATATGCCATCTAAGATCCTAATAGACTTGCACTAACGATGCATAAATCCAAGAGTTGGATATTGCTCCGTTCCATGAGCAATTTATATGAGAAACGAGTGCATGTTAGTGGGTGCTTGTTAGAGAACAAGGCACTGATAACCCTTCGTAGAATCCACTAGATAGCCATAGTGGAAAGTCAGTACTAGTTAATTCTCTCGCTTACACTAATGCATAGTATTAGTCCTATGACTTGAGGATCCATGGTAACCTTATGTCCGATCCCCATGCTTTGACTCTTCCTTGACCACTTAGTGGGTCTTTTGGGTTGAGGCTAGGTATGAGCTACTTGGCATGGAGATTTGTGAGATCCAAGATGGAATTCTACTCCTCACTTTTGTGAAGGGCGATTGCATCTCGTATGTGTTCTATAATAATCGATTCCAAGAAATCCTTGTGCAAGATGGCGTGACAATTTGGAAAAGGAGTTTTCCAAATGTGAGGTCACACAAGGGAATCGAACATTGAGAATAGAGACATAGTATCGAGGCTATTAGGAAGCCGAAAAATATCTTACCCTGGGCCTCTTTTAGGAGATAGGAGATGGAATGACTGTATTTACATGGTACGGGTAGAGCTATGATGATTCTCCAGAATACTCATTTGGGCAAATTAGTGGGGCTTCATGGGCCTGAGGTTGGACATCAACCATGGAGATTGGGTACTCTTCAATTAATGAGATTAATTGAATTGAGTCGATTAGTTTAAAAGGAGTTTTATACTAAAATAAATATAAGATATTCAAAAGTTAAAAAGAGTTGGGAGCCCATGTCCAATGAAAGTTAGATCCTATTAGGTCACACACAAAAGCCAAATAGCTTCCAAAATTGGTAGAGCAATTTTCTAAGAGTTAGAAAAATCACCCTTTGGTGATTGATTTTCAAGGATCCAATTTTACGGCCAATTTTGGTTTGATAAATTTAAGTGTTAAATTAATCAACTAATTTAAAGAGTTAAATTAGACCAACAATTAAGGAGTTAATTTGGTACCATGTTGACCATCAATTGGACAAGTTGACTTAAAGAGTTAAGTTAACTAATTTAAGGTTAAAATTAAGCTTGCTTGATTTAAGAGTTAAATCAAAGGTTAATTTATTAAATTAAAGTATTTAATTTAATTAATGGAAAGAATAAATTTTGAAGGGAAATTTTAAATGAAGTGTTCATTTAAATTAGCATCTTAATTAATTTGCAATTAGATTCCAAATGAAATTGAAATGCACATGAAATTGAAGTAAGACTTGAATTTGAATTTTGCCAACTTGGCATGTCACATGGGTAGTCACCTTGAGGAAGGTGTGATGCCAACTAGCATCACACCTTCCACCATCTATATATAGATATAGAGTGCAAGAAAAATTCGAAATTCACATTGCTGAATATGTGAGAATTAGATTCTTGCATTCCTTCCAGAATCTCTCTCTCTCTCTCTCTCCATGCATTGCATTATGAGTTGAAGCTTTGCATTTCTTCTTCTTCCCAACCTAAAAATCGGTCTTCTTTATCTCATTTTCTCCTCTCTAACTCCAACTTCTAGTGAGGGAAAATTGGAAGATTTTTTGGTGTCTGGATCATATCAATAGAGGCAAGCCACTTGACTTGCTCAGTTTTGGAGATCCACTTGCAGCAGCTTCTAGTTGGCGAATTGTTTTGGAGCGATCCAGAAGGCTTTTTGCTCCAATTGTTTTATAGTGGCTTTCCTATGTGTGGAGGTGTTCTGGATTTAATTTCATGATTCTTGGGGCAGTATAGCCAAGGCAAAGGTTGCCGTCTTTCTACAGTGCCGATTCTAGACAGTTTTTGGATCCAAGAGAGATAGTTGATCTTCTCTTTGTTTTAAGCTACAAATGGTAATTCTTCTTCCTAAAATAGATTTATAGCATGACTAGATCCTTGCTTGCTTAAGTAGCTTAGTTATTTTCATGCTTATGGAGTTTTGATTTATGGATCCTAACGCTACTCTTGCATACAAGTGGTATCGGAGCCTTTTTCATAATATGTTTACTATTGTTTGATTGATTCATGTGATAAATTGATCAATATCACCAAATACTTGATCCAAGTGATGGATTGGGGTGTTTGATTGATGATGCTTCTGGATCTATTGCTTGATGAATTGAAAGCATGCTAATATGTGTTTCAAGTGTTGATTCATATAATTAGTATGTGATATGGGATGGCCTAATAGATCCAGCCCATAGATTATGGGCTGCCTGAGAATATAGCATTTAGCCCATTTCATCCTTGTGGCCTAATCACATTATCAACTTTGATCGACCTCTCACGTCTTTTTGTAGGGGATGCACCAAACAATGCAGATGCTAGTCGACTAGGCCGTGGTCCGGAGTCAAACGCTCGACTCATTTGACCATAATATTCAGCTACCTCCTCTATCGGCCGCCAACCTACAGTGAGGTCAACCCCATTGCCAACCAATGAGGTCGACTCACTACAAAGTCCCTTCTTTACCACATTAAATGTCCTGACAGGCGGTATACCTCTACATTAAAGGTGTATGCCACCGTAATACTACCTATACTACCATGCCAGGCAGGGGGCGCGCTTACAATATATTATTCTGTCCATGAAACTTGGAGATGTAGCTACTTGGAATAGTGCAGAAATGGGAAATGACCTAGAGCCCCTCATGCAAGGATAAGAGCCCTTTCTCCAGGCTAAAGGCATCTCAAGCAAATCCCCCATATGGGGAGGCTATAAATACTCCTTTTCCAGGCTTACCAAAGGTATGCCATTCTATACTTCAAAGCCTTCACTCTTCTGCTCATCTTATCTAGTCATTCTCATACTGACTTGAGCGTCGGAGTGCCATAGCCGAGGGCACCTCGGCTAGCCTGACGTTTGCTCATGATTGCAGGACTCAGCCCCAATATCTATCATTCAACTAGATAGGTTGATATTCTCAGACTCTATCCCTATCTAGTTATATATAATTTTTACCATCATCATTTGGTCCCATCTGTGGGAAACTTTGACTCTGCAATTGAAAATAGTTAACACCAAGCAAGTCGTTTCAGAAAGAGAAGAAAATAGAAGGTCTGCTACTCTCCTTTCTCAACCTCCGCAAGAACCTGGCGTGCCAGGACCAAGGATGCAACCAGAATAGGTGGTCACCCTGATCATGCGCTAATTAATGCAGCTCATCAACGAGCAGATATCTACTTAGATTTCTACTCAACTCTCTGTTGCTCTGAATCAATATGTAGTTCAACTAGAATCGATAGCTAGTGCTACCCCGCAACCCGCACCCCTTAAGGAGAGACCACATAGAGCGAATCATGGTTGACTAGAGTCTCGATGACCTCATTCGAGATGCAAAACCAATCTAGGGCATTTTCCCAAGGAAATGGCACAACCTACTCACCCCGAAGAGGTAGCGGATTTAGTTGATCATGGCGCTCGGCCCACTAGAGCCCCAAAACGTGATAGGGTCGAGCGCTCGAGACCCCACCCATATAGAAACCTGTCTCAAGCGTATATGGAGGAGTAGGAAGAGGTATCCCATCAAGTCCAGTAGTTAAATAGGCGTTTGGAAAAGATCTTGAGGAAGAACACTGAGAAAAATCACTACCATGATGGGCCGCCAAGGTTTCGATGAAAGAGAGAATCACCATTCGTCCAAGAGATTATTGACGAGCGTATCGTTGTAGATGCTAAGGTCCTAACCAGCCTACCCCAGTATGATGGCTCATCGAACCCAAATGAATGCTTGATGAAATTCGAGCACATGATGCAATTGTACGGGCATAATGACTATATCCATGCTAAGATGCTAGTAACTACCCTTCAAGGGATTGGGCTTAATTGGTTCGTTAAGTTGGAGCTGGTATTGATATATTCATATGATCAGTTGTGTGATAAATTTCTATACCAGTTCGCCAGTCGTAGGAAGACAAAGCTTCCTCATACCCATCTACACACAATGAAATAGAATGAAGAGGAGTCCCTTCGTGACTTCTTCACTAGGTTTAATATAGAAGTATTAAATATTGATAGCCCCCAGATCGAGTTCTTGATCGATGTGCTTTTCTTGGGCCTCAAACATAAGGGATTTGCCAATACGTTGGTGCACAAGCGGCCCTGATCGATGGAGGAGCTTCTCGACCTTGCTAAAAGATATATGACTCAGGAAGATATAAACAGACGTAAATATGGCAACCCTAAGGTCGATAGGAAGAAGAACAAAGAAAAAGATGATCTTCAGCATAAGAAAGGTCGACGATCCCCCATTGAGTGTTTTCATGGTTATACTCCACTTAACCTCCCGAGGAAAAAGGTGTTGTTCACCATCCAGCACACCAACATCTTAAAGAAGCCCAGAAAGCTGACTGAGACGGAGTTTATGAGAAAATCAAAGAAGTACTGCCATTTTCACAAGCAAAAAGGGTATGACATAGAAGACTATTTTAACTTGCATGATGAGATTGAGAGGTTGATTCTACAAGGCCATCTCAAAAAATACATTGATGAGCACGCCAGGCAAGAAGGGACAAAATCGACTAGACTCCCCATAGAGAAAGGTCAACTAGCGCAAAAAGAGAGGATAAAGTAAAGAAACCTGCTTAGGATCCCTACCAACCCACTCAAGGAGTAATTGATATGATTGTTGGAGGTCTTACTGGGAGGGACTCGAAGTCCGCTAGAAGGCAAACCCAGCGGCGACTAGAATCAACTAAATCCATTATCATCAAAATAATTTTCCAACTCTCAACCAGTGCAAAGCCAACCAGCGTAGAGCCAATTTCTTTCACTAATGCTGACCTTGCTCACCTTGAGAACAAAGGGGCCAACCATAAGATGGACTGCCTAATGGTTGTATCGGTCGGAATTGCAAATTTTGAAGTAAGGAAGGTCTTGGTTGATAATGGCAGCTTCGTCAACATCATATTCTTGTCATCTTTGAAAAGAATAAATTTAGGATAATTGAAATTTAAGCCAGTCCATACACCACTGATCGGGTTTTGAGGATCAAAAATCATCCTAAAAGGATCCATCAACCTATCCACATCATTTGGAGAAGCCCCCCACAGTAGAATCTTTATGATAAACTACATGGTCATTGACGCTCCATTTGCTTACAATGTCATCATTGATCAACCTGCCCTGAACAACTACAAGGCCATTGTCTCGACCTACCATATGAAGATCAACTTTTCAACCTCTGTAGGAGTAGGCGAGCTTTTGTACAACATTAAGAAAGCTTGGCGTTGCTATACTATTTTAGTCAAATCCAGCGAGCAAAAGACTCGACCCCAATTGAAGCCATCAGGGGATGCCCCTATAGTGAAACTCAAGGAAAGGTAGGCATGAAAGAAAAGGAAACTAGAGGACACTTGGGTTGAGCCAGCCGGGGAGTTCAAATAATTGAGCTAGAGCCTGGAAATCCCGACAAGACTACTCAAATCGAAAATGATATGGGTCATGGTATAAAGTAGCTTATGGTCGATTTCCTTTGCAAAAATATCAATGTGTTTACATGGAAAGCTTTCAATGTTCAGGGAATTAACCTAAGTGTTATTGTCTATCACCTCAATGTGGAGCCCTTGTACAAGCCATTGAAGCAGAAGACGAAAACCTTCAATACTGAGAGATCTCAAATCATTGAAGAAGAGGTCAACAAACTCTTAGAAGTAAGATATATTATAGAAATTCAATATCCCTCTTGGCTTTGCAATGTTGTACTCGTCCCCAAGAATAAAGGGAAATGATGCATGTGTAATAATTTCACTGACTTGAATAAAGCTTACCCTAAAGATCCTTACCCCTTTCCTTACATAGATCTACTCGTGGATTCTACAATTGGTTGTGAATCGTTGAGAATGATGGATGCCTTTCAAAGCTATTATTAAATATTCATGGCACTAGAGGATCGGGATAAGACCTCATTTGTCGTCCCTAATAGGGTATGCTATTTCTTGGTCATACCTTTTGGGCTAAAAAATGCAAAAACAACCTACCAGAGATTAGTCAATCTCATGTTCAAGAAAGAGATTGAAAAGTCTATGGAAATTTATGTCAGCGACATGATTGTCAAAATAGAAAAAATAGAGTGCTACCTAATCGACCTCGATCACATCTTCTCGATAATGCGGGCATTTGATATGAAATTAAACCCCAACAAGTGCACCTTCGGGGTTCGAGGAGGTAAGTTCCTCAATTACACGGTTAGTCAAAGGGGGATCGAAGCAAACCGTAGAAGATATAGATAATTTTGGACATTACATAACCCCGAGCAATCCAATACGTACAATGCCTGGTTGGCCAAATAATAGCTCTTGGTAGATTCATTACATGATTAGCTGACAAAAGTCTATCTTTCTTCAAAATACTCAGGAACGCAAAGAAATTGGGATTCCAATGGACGAAGTAGTGTGACTAGGCTTTACTCGATCTCAAGTAATACCTCTCTTTGTCACCCATGCTTGCCAAGCCAGAGCTGAGAGAAGTCCTACACCTCTACCTAGCCATGTCCACCGCCTCGATCAGCTTGTTCTTGGTTTTGATGAGATAAATAACTCATCAACCTATTTATTATTGCAGTAAGGTGCTGCATGGATCGGAGCACAATAGCATGGAAGCTGCGACCTTACTTCCATTCTCATGTAATCGTAGTGTTGATAAATTAACCGTTAAAATAGATATTGTTGAAGCTAAACACATCAAGAAGACTGATTAAGTAGGCCATTGAGCTTGGAGAATTTGACATCACATTTCAACCCTAGACAGCTATAAAAGTACTAGTCCTAGCTGATTTTGTCACCTAAAGGCTCGACCTCCCTGACCAGAATTCCTCTGCATGGACCTTACATGTCGATGGATCAGTGACCACCTCAGGAGGTGGAATTGGTATCTCACTCCGCTCCCTATTTGCTGAGGAATATGATTTTACAATCAAACTCAACTTCCCAGTCACCAACAACAAGGTAGAGTATAAAGCCCTCATCACCAGCATGAACATGGAAGTAGCTTGTGGTGTCGGGCAGCTAGTGGTGGTCATCGATTCTCAGTCGGTCGCAGAGCAGGTTGAAGAAAAATTTCAAGGCCAAAGAAAATAAGATGAGTCAGTAGTTCAAGAGTTTCACCCTTAGCCAGGTACCCCGATTAGAAAACGAGCGGGCTGACTCCCTCTCCAAGTTAGCAAGCTCGATGAGAGGAATAAGAGAAGGACCATAATATTTCTGGTCACAACTGAACCCTCTATACATACTCACAACCAAAACTTGGTAAGAAACATCAAAGAAGCACCTCCCTCTTGGCAAGACCCAATCAAGCTCTGCTTAAGCCAAGGGACAATCTGGAAAGACAAAAATGAGGCACGCAGGCTTAGAGGTCAAGCAGCCAAATTCACCCTAAAGAGCACGGGCAGCTCTACAAGAGGTCGATATTGGGGCCACCTTTCAAATGCTTAACGTTCGACCAAGCTTATGAAGTCCTTCACAAAATCCACACAGGCATTTGTGGAAATCATTCTGGAGGTCGATCCCTTGCACATAAAGTTAGTTGATATGGCTATTTCTAGCCCACGCTATTAAAAGATTCCATCGACTTCACCAGAATGTGTCCGTCCTACCGACTCCACTTAAACAAACCACACCAGCCCACATCATCGATGGTAAACTTCTAGATCACGTGGCCATTCGACCAATAGGGAATTCACAAGTTAGTTTATTACCAATAAATCAGGCCAAAGAAAATTTATCACTGTCGTGGTCGAATACTTTACTAAATAGGTCAAGGCAGAAACAGTTCTGAAGATAATCTATGCAGTTATCAAGAGCTTTTTTTGGAAGAACATAATCTGTCATTTTGGCTTACCCAATGTTCTGATCTCAAACAATGGAACCCGATTCTGGAGCAAGAACATAAGAAATTGGTGCGAGACGCTGGGGTTCTGCCAACATTTAACTTCAGTCAGAAACCCCCAGGCTAATAGTCAGACAAAGGTCATGAACAGTTCAATTAGAAGAAATAGGAGCAAGTTGGGCAGATGACCTCCCCGGGGTACTGTAGGCTTACAAAAGGACCTCTCGAATAGCCATAGGCTACAGCCCGTATAGTTTGGTCTATGGCTCCGAAGCAGTCATCCCATCTAAGCTGATACAACACACAACCCAAGTGATCCATTATAACCTACTCAAAAACACAATAGAAAGGGCACTTACCTTGTCACCATCGATGAGCTGTGACACAAAGCTTGCAACACAATGCAATTATATAGGTCAAAAATGATAGAGCATTACAATAAAGCAGTTCGACTGAGTAGCTTCAATGTTGGAGACCTCATCCTCAAGAAAGTTGAAATGTCGAGGAATGTAGGAAAACTCGAGCCCAAATGGAAGGGGGCCTTATTCCGCAGTCAAGGTGTTAAAGCATAATGCATATTGACTAGCAGACTTGCATGGCAACAAACTACTATGACTTTGAAATGCTATAAATTTAAAAAAGTTCCATGTATAAAGAGACCATTAGCCTCCATTGTATTCCCCCACAAAAATTAAATTTTTGACATTTTCTACAAATATCTGCTTTCACGACGATGACATCGACCCCAAATACGAAGCAGGCTTCGTGCTGCCAATTTAAGGCTTTACAATCGATATTAAATAAACCAATCAATAGTTTATAGTCAATTAAGCAGACTTCAAGCCACCAAGCCAAGGCTTTTCAGCAACTATCCATAAATGAATCGATCATTTATTGTTGACCTCAAAGTCGACCAAGTAGGCTTTGAGCCACCAAGCCAAGGCTTTTCAACCACTATCAATAAATGAATCGATTGCTTATCATCGATCCCGAAGTTGACCAAGCAGGCTTTGAGCCACCAAGTCAAGGCTTTTTAGTCGGGATCAATAAATAAATTGATCATTTACAGTCGACCTTGATGTCGACCAAACAAGCTTTAAACCACTAAATTAAAGATGTATAGTCCAAATCAAAGAATAAAAAATAAAAACTTGATCCTGTAGTCAAAATTTGCTCAATGTGATGCGTTAAATCTATATGATTCGTTTGACAAGGCAGTCATTTTAGCAAAATATGAAAGCCCAAAATCAACACCAATAGTCGACAAATATCTTGGATTAATTCCATTATTTTCAGTGCCACACTTTATTAGATCGAATTGTTTACTTAAGAACAATTAACATTCATTAAAAGTAAATATGCTAAAAGCAAAGGAAAGATCAATACGCATCGCCGAGTAAAAAAGCATTTTATTCCGTTCCAATATTCTAGATTACAACACCACACAGGGTGATCAGACATAAAAAGAAATATAAAAATAAAATAAAATAATAAATACACGAAAGGATCATCATCAGAACAATGCCACGCAGGGCAAGGAGCTCAGCTCATCTTCGTACCCTTAGTCTGTTCGCCTCGAGCACCCTCCTTAATCTCTTGATCGAGTTCATCACTTGAAAGGATAGGAACCACCATGGGGCTATTCGTTCCCTACTCAAGCATTGCAGTAGCAAGTGAAACAGCAGCAGTTGTTGGTTGGGAAGGCCCTGCCTCATCAACCAAAAAAGTACCCCTAAGTGGTGGAAGATACTCAGCGGCGTTAACCATGCCATCTCGAATTTGAACGCAAATTCATTCGCAAAAGCAAAATCCTTTGCCACATCAGCCAACTTCTTCGCCACATTGACCGTCTTTTTTTGTGCCTCGATCAAGGGCTCGACAGGAGGAGCTTTTGCGGCTCTCTCAACCACATGAGTCTCCGTAGCTCTCTCTTCAACATTAGCCTCGTCGAACTCAGGATACACCTGCAGGTGCTTATTTAGGATGGGGCTAATGCTATCCTTATCCTCTACTCAAAAAGCATAGCCTAAATACTCTAGTTGCTTGATCGCTTTATTGAACGCATTCCTAGCATAATCTAAAGAAAAGGCAATACTTGCATCCTAGAATGTTTAGTACAGCATGAACTGCTACACGGCCTCTCGCCGTATCAGAGACAGTTTCCTATAGAATTTAGTAAGAGCTTCCTAGATCGCCGCATTCTACCTAACTGTCCAACTAGACCCATAAACATGCTGCACATCCATCCTATCCTGGTTCAGCAACTCATCCATCATTGTCAACTCAGTGATGGCTATCCTTCAATTAGAGCTGGTTGTTGAGTTCCTCGACCTCCTTGTTTAGCTCATCGACCCTCGTTTATGAAGACTCGAGCAAAGCCTTTAGCATCTCCATGTCCCTGTATTCCTGCAGATGCTCATGGTCAACTAGGGCGAGCTCCGACCTCCTATAAAAATGGTAGCTTAACTGGCTCACCTAAAAAATAAAAATACATGATGATTGAATGATATCTGACTAAAACTTATCGACCAGACCCTTACTATGTTAGAGTGATAAGCTAGAGCTCTGAGTGCAATGTTCGGGCTTAGCCCCATGATTTTCTTCTGGTCAGACGTAAATAGTCCAGCTATCATGACTTTTAAAGAAGCACCCTCGGTCAACCCTACCGTCTCTATTGAGTACAAATTATGCGCATCCATGCTCAGCTCTGTCCTGTAGTTTTGGCAAGTGGAATAGCACGTTGTCCCCGCAAATTTTCCTCTACTCTTCTCGACTGTTGTTCTCTTAAGAACAAGTTCGGCCTGCTTGACCATGGGTTTCTTCCCTCGACCTGCAGGGCTACTCCCCGTAGTCGCCACAGGCTGAGTTGGTAATGGAGTAGGTGACAGTGATGGCGTCATTACCTTGGGCTGTGCCACCGTGACCAGAGCAGCCCCTCATCGGACCACTATAGCTAGACGATGCTACTCGTTACTCTCAGCCCTTGCCAAAGCTTTTGCTCTTGAATGATTCATAGTCTTGTCTCAATCTACCAACAACATAAATAGCAAAAGATCAGAATCAAACAGAAAAATGGTAAGTAAACAAGCTAATCAACAATCAATAGCACTAGCTACCTAGTCGATCGCCTACTGGCAAGTCCAGCTGAGCTGCAAATAAGCCAGCTAACACTAAAATCCTCTCCTCGATAAACACCAAGGCCTCTACCTAACCAAACTTGATCAAGTCCCAGATGAATGTATTGGGCTAGGTCAGAGTTAAGTTACCTGACATCTTGACATGCCCCATCCACCATCCCCTCAGAATATTGAACCCCCCAGCCATTCGAATATATAAGTAATATTTTTCCACTCCTGCCCATAGGAAGAGGCTGGGGTAATAAGAAATTTCTGGCAGGCTCAAGCAGTGAGGTAATAAAAACCTAACTTGTCGGTGCTACCCGACCTTCGAGATATGGGTAAGTGAAAAAGATTGGAAAAATTTGCGAAAGTAGCTGATTGGTCGAACAAGTGCATTAGAATAGCAAAGTTATAGATGGTTGAAAAATAATTTGGTAGCAGCTGTGTTATACATACTTCTAAAGCCCTTAGCAACTCGATTGTAGGTCAAGCTAAGGGAAACCTAAGAGAGCATCGAAAGGCCTCCTCGAACACAGTTATACATGCTTAGGGGTGAATAGTCGATCATGTGACATTAAGGCCTAACTTGGCCCAGCATCACCCCCCAACAGTGCGATCACTGCTTGAGCTACCAGAGCTCCAGCTATCACTAGATGAGTTGCTCGACTCATTTGTTGATCCCTCTACTCGATCAGAATGAATAGCCTCACTATCCCTCCTAACTACCCTCAGAATCAGATAAATACAGCATTTCTTAAGCAATGGAGGAACTCGAATAAAATTGAGGAAAAAACTTGCTAGTTCTCGATGGGGTATAAGGCACAAAACAATGGCAGGAAAAGCAGATGGCTCAAAATTTGACCAGATGCAAAGCAGTAAAAGTAAAAATAAAGACTTTAACTGCGCCTATTTATAGGTATCCAAGCTCGGGAACCCCAAGCATCTATAATAATGGCATAACCATCATTTGGCCTTTCGCATGACATAATGTAATCGGTGCAATAAATGGGTTAAACCCAGGTCAACTTTTAAAAACCCTCATTAACTGACACTTATATCTTCACAACTGCTCCCCAATCCTTCTCATCGATAACCTCACTCAGAATTTGAAAGTAGGGGGGACTCATGATATGGGATGGCCTAATAGGTCCAGCCCAAAGACTATTGATATGGAATGGCCCAATAGGTATAGCCCAAAGACTATAGACCCGAGGATATAGCATCAAGCCCATTTCATCCTTAGGGCCCAATCACATTGTCGACCTCTCACATCTCTTTTTAGGGGGTGCATCGAACAACATAGATGCTAGTCCACTAGGCCATGGTTCGAAGTTAGACGCTTGACTCATTCAACCATAATGTTCAGCTACCTCCTCCACCGGCCGCCAACCCACAGTGAGGTCTACCCTATTGCCAATTAGGGAGGTCGACTCACTACAAAGTCCCTTCTCTGCTGCATTAAATATTCTAACAGATGGCATGCCTCTGCATTAAAGGTGCGTGCCACCCCAGTACTACCCATACTACCGCGCTAGGCAGGGAGACACCTACATTATATTATTCTGTCCATAAACCTAGAGATGCAGCCACTTGGAATAGTACAGAAATGAGAGATGACCTAAAGCCCCTATGCAAGGACAAGAGCCCTTTCTCCAGGCTAAGGGCATCTCAGGCAAATCCCCCACATGGGGAGGCTATAAATACTTCCTTTCCAGGCTCACCAAAGATATGCCATCTATACTTCAAAACCTTCACTCTACTACTCATCTTATCTAGTCATTCTCATACTGACTTGAACGTCAGAGTGCCATAGCCGAGGGCACCTTGGCTAACCTAACATTTGCTCGTGATAGTAGGACTTAGCCCCAATATCTGTCATTGGACCAGAGAGGTCGATATTCTCAAATTCTATCCCCATCCAGTTACATATAACTTTTCCCCTCATCAGTATGTTTTAATTCATATCTTTTAATGATGAATGTTGATTTAGCATTAATTGATGTTATATGTTGATATAGCATGTTGATGATTGATCAAAAGAGTTTTGGTTATTTTTGGATCCAATGTGATTGGAGTTTTGTTGGAGATTTTTAAGGAATACAATTGCTACTTGAACTTGATTTTTGAAACTTGATTGAGCACTTAAATTTTCAATTTTAAAATGCGTTTTAGATCTAAAAATTGGTCCATAATGTGTGATTTAATGTTTAGAATGATCTCGCACAAAAGTTGAGCCAAAATGGCCTAAGTTGCTTTTGACCAAAAATAGGGGCTGCTGCCGGCTTTGGTGCACATTCGCAAGGTTGTGACCAAAATTTACTGCCTGGTCATGTGCTTGCATCGGCCAACAGTGCCCATTCATGGGTTGGGCGAGTTTTTGTGCAATTTGTGGGCTCCTTTGGTGACTAGAAATGATGTTAAATCATATATTATAAATGCACAAGTGTTGTGCAAGTTCTCAATATAATGTTTGATATTTTTTCAAACTCCTTAAATCTTGTTAAAGTTTATGTCCAAATGTTGCATAAGTATTATGCATGACCCAGGTATCTGTTAATTTGATTAGCATTTAATTGTTGGAATTAATTATTAATTCTAAATTTATCGTTTGTTTAATTGTTGAATGAATGATAAATGAATGGGGGTGATCATGAGCCTTTAATATTGATTTTATACATTTCAAGTTGTTGAAATGGGTTGTGTTAAATTGGGGCTTGCATGCCTCTTTATTTCTACCTTGTAAATGTTATGAGATTAGAATCACAAGGAGTGAGGATTTCTTTCCCATGTAAATGTTACATGGAGCTAATGAGACCATTGGAGGCATAGAGACTTTTTGAAGGCCCATGAATTTATGGGATACACTCATGTAATAGCTAGATTCAATCAACCTATCTAAAATCAATTAGATGGTGCACATATGGCTCTAAGTACACCACTTGGTTAGGCTCGTTGTCATCCCACCCTAGGAGCATGCTAGGCACATTTACTTATCTATATTTTCTATATCCTGTTGATGTATGAGATGCATGGTTAGGATATAGAAAACATAAAAGAAGATAAAATGATGAGATCTTTGCAAGCAAAAACCTTCCACATAGAATATCTAAGCGCTTTTTTCAAATATTAAGTCAAAATGGATACAAATTAGAAGAGTTTTAATTAATCCAAGCCTTCTACCCATAGTATATGGCATTATGATGCTACCACCTTAGCATGACATACATCCGGTCATAGTAGTCATACTTAAGTGGAAAGTGTGACCATATACTTTGCATGAGATGCACCTTTGATTTGGGAATGCCCACACATTATACACTCAATCACGAGGGATGTTGTGGCGCCCATCTCGAATCAAAGTTTGATTGATAGGTTTGACTTACATCGATTAATGTAGAGGTCGTCCATCAGGGGATCTACATGAAATGCTGAGGCAAAATATATCAAGAATTGTATGAGATGCAATTAGCAAAAGTTGCTTACCTTTGGATTGCACATCGATATATATCCGATCACAGGGGTCTACTTACGAGTCTTTAGGATCTTAATTCTCACTAGGAAATATGATTTTCCAAATTCTTCTTGGGGGTGAAGGATTTGATAAAATAGTAGAAGGAAAACAGGCTTGAAAGACCATGAATATGTTTTTAATATTAAATTCAATCACATGCTTATTCTCTTTTAACCTTTGAGGATTTGTGAAATCTCAAGACTATCGTAAAATTCCACTCAATGTTATTTTGGAAATTAATAAACCAACTGGGCTAAACTTCCACGATTGACTTAACCTCAAAAATCATTCAAGATTCCTAGAAGCGGATATACATCCTATATCAAGGTGCTCCTAATCCCATGAAGATTAAAAGTAGATCAAGAGACACGTGAAAAGTTCATGAATTGGTTTTAGGATCGACCTATCTCATAGTCCCATGATGGCATCTACAAACTTTAAAAGTCTCAAAGATACATGAATAGTACCTTGGTTAAATCTTACAAGAGTTGTAAAGTAAACAAGGTATGAGAAGTTTATGGTGTGAAAAGAGAATTTTCAAGCTAGGATGGATGCGAGGTCATGTGTCATCGGCTACGGTCTAAAGATGATTAGGCTTGGAGAAGCTTTTTTCTAGTTGGATGTAGTGATGGACAATGATCTGCATGAGGATTTGATCTTTACATCCTCGCCAAGTTTTATTGATCATAATGTTGATCTAGGAAGAGACTACCATGACAAGGGCAAACCTTTGACACTTGTTTCCTCCTCCAAGTCTATGGGCCCTAAGGGTGCTAGAAAGGGAGGTAAAAGGAAGAAAAGTTCTTCCTCCAAGGGAAACCAACTATTAAAGGTATCCGGAGGAGTCAAGAAGATTATAGAGGAGACAGTTGATATTATTTGTTTCTACTTTGGCTAGATAGGCAATCGAAAGCCATTTTGCAAGGAATACCTTGCAACCTTTTGAAAGGGTATGTACTTTATTGAAGTGCATTTAAAGATAAATTCTTCATCATGGATATATGATATCACATGCGGTTTTTATCTTTATAAGATGTTACAAAGAATAAGAAAGAAAAATAAAACTAAGTGATGTGGATATGATCCACTGCCTTGGCTAAGGAGCAAGAGCTGTGACCAAAGCTGAAGGCGTATAATAAGTTGGACTTAGGGAATTCCATAATTGTATTGAACCATTGCTATTATGTGCCATATATTGTTGAGAACATTATTTCAAATTCCTATGTCAGATAGTGAAGGATTTGATCCTTCAATGTCAAATGGGAGATTGAAGGCATTAAAGAATGGGTTCTTTAATTGCTTATGGTACACTTAACAGAGGATTATACATATTGGATTCTTAACCATCACTAATGCGCTTTCAACAAAGTAAGAGAAAACTAGATATCTAAGAAAATGCCATGTTATGACATGCAAGAGTTGGGCATATCTCTAAAAATAAGATGAGCAAGTTAAAAGCTTTCAAAGCACTAAATGTTAGTGGCATTGAAGAACTTCCTACTTGTAAATCTTATTTAAAGGAAAAAATGACCATGGCTCTTTTTTGTAGGACAAGCGGAGCACTCCACAAGTCTTTTGGATTTGATCCATATAGATATTTGTGGACCATTATGAGTTAGTGGAAGATGAGGCTATTCCTACTTCATTACCTTTACTGATGACTATAGTCAGTTCGAACACGTGTTTCTTATGAAGAACAAGTTCGAAGCCTTTGAAAAGTTTAAAAAGTATAGAAGTAAAGTGGAATTAGGGCCAAGTATTAAAGCTCTTCGATCGGATCGAGGAGGATAATACTTGAGCATAGAATTCTTAGATTACCTAAGAAAAAATGAGATTCTCTTACAACAGACTCCGCTCGGCACACCCAATATAATGAAGTAGCCGAAAGCAGAAACTGTGCCTTGTTGGAAATGGTATGTCCATGTTGGGCTTCTTCGATGTGCCTATATCCTTTTTTGGGATACGCTTTACCAACGACAGCGAAGTTACTAAGCGTAGTACATTCAAAGTCAATGCCAAAACACCATATGAGATATAGCAAGGCAAAGTACCCTCTTACCAATATCTCAAGGTTTGGGGATCTTCCGCCTACGTGAGACGAACAGTGGGAGATAACTTGGATAGTAGACCTACCTTGTGCAAGTTTATGGGATACCCAAGAGAGTCTATGGGTTATTACTTCTATGATCCCTTAGAACAAAAGATGTTTGTTTCAAGGAACGCTAACTTTTTAGAAAAGAAATTTCTATAAGATAGAAAAAGGCATTGTTATTGAACTTGATGAAGTTCAGGATGATCATCAAATCCCACAAGCGGTAGAAATATATATATATATATATATCAAAGAGCCTTACACACAACCTCTGAGAAGGTCGGATCGAATCAAGAAACAACCCAAAAAGTTCAGATTTCTTCATAAAATGGGCTAATCGAATAGTGATCTGAAAACTTATGAGTAAGTTATGTTGGACATAAACTTGGGACGTTGGCTTGAAGCCATGAGATTTGAAACGCACTCCATGTACTCAAACAAAGTATAGACTTTGGTAGATCCACCAAAGGGAATAGTTTCCATTGGTTGCAAGTGGATCTATAAACGAAAGCTTGGAGTAGATGGAGAAGTGGTGACTTTTAAGGCACGACTAGTAGCAAAAGGTTACACTCCAAGACTCAATATTGATTTTGAAAAAACCTTTTCACCAGTCGCTATGCCTAAGTCCATTCGAATTCTACTTGCTATAACCACATATTATAACTATGAGATGTGGCAAATGGATGTGAAAACCACTTTCCTCAATGGTGACATTGAGGAAGAAATCAATATAGAGCAACCACAAGGTTTTACATCCAATGGGAGTGAGCAAAAGATTTTCAAACTCCAGAGATCTATTTATGGACTTAAATAAGTGTCCCAAAATTGGAACATACGTTTTGACAAAACGATCAAATCATTTAGCTTTGTCAAAAATGTGTACAGACCATGTGTACACAAAAAAGTTAGTGGGAGTAGCGTACAATTTATTGTGCTTTATGTCGATGGCATTCTTCTCATTGGGAATGAGGTAGGAATGTTAGAGTGTACTAAATCATGGTTACCTACACAATTCTCCATGAAAGATTTGGGAGAAGCATCCTATGTATTAGGAATACGTATCTATAGAGATAGATGTAAGAGGATGCTGGAGCTATCCTAAAATCCGTACATTAACAAGATACTAAAGAGGTTTAGTATGGAAGAATCCAAGTCTATGGCCTCTAAGACTGACAACAACAAACAAAGAATGACCCCACATACCTTACGCCTCCACTAATGAGAGCATAATATATGCAGTTCAATGTAAAAGACTACATATGGCACATTCGCTAAGTGTTACGAGTAGGTTCCAATCCAATCCTAATGAGAGCCACTGAATAGTCATTAAAGTAATTCTTGAGTACATGAAAAGGATTAAGGATTTATTTATGATATACAACAATGGAGAATTAAAACTAGAAAGGTTTTTGAATTTAAGTTTCCTATCCTATGTAGATGACCTCAAATTAACTTCTAGATATATATTTTACCTCAATGGAGGTACGGTGAGTTGGAAGAGTTTCAACAAGACACCACGGTCGAGACAACTACTGAGGTGAAATAATTTGTGGTTCTGGAAACCACAAAAAAAGATGTTTGGACCAAAACTTCATCCAAGAGTTGGATGTAGTGCCTAGCATGCATGAGCCTATAATTATCTTTGGAAGATAATTTTGGACTTGAGCCAACATCTCATCAATGATCTAAACATGGTAAATGCATTATCATTTGATATATGATATCAATTGATATAGGCAACAACTGAGTGGACAAAGTTATCTTAGAAGAGAATTTAGTAGAACCACTATCTAAAACTCTAAAAGCAAAAAGTCTTTCAAGAACATCTTAAGAAGATGAGCCCCAAGGCCATGGGGCATTGGCTTTAGGGCAAATGGGAG
The DNA here is from genome assembly GCA_018894105.1 of Jacaranda mimosifolia. Taxonomy (NCBI): domain Eukaryota; kingdom Viridiplantae; phylum Streptophyta; class Magnoliopsida; order Lamiales; family Bignoniaceae; genus Jacaranda; species Jacaranda mimosifolia. The sequence goes on along the minus strand of CM032131.1, from coordinate 227,610 downwards.
ATTGTTGGAATAGTGCCCGACAAGCCAATTAGATTGGCCTTGTAAAAGTTATTTCCTTGTAAAACAATATTAATTGAATGATATTCTTTATGTGGCTACCTTCATCTTATGCTTTATATTACTTCACTTATATTTTGAGGAAGCTCTTAGATCACACATGACTGCAAGACTTGGTCAGTTCACTGGATGGTGATCATGGAATAAGTCTTGCATGGTCGTGATCTTAAATCTTCTAAGTTGTAGGATCTTATGAGACAGTACATCTAAGATCCAGATAGACTTGTACTAACGATGCATAAATCCAAAAGTTGGATATTGCTCCATCCCACGAGCAATCTGTATGAGATACGGTTGCATATTAGTAGATGCTTGTTAGAGAACAATGCACTGAAGACCCTTTGAAGAATCCACTAGATAGTCATAGTGGCAAGTCGGTAGTGGTTAATTCTCCTATTTACACTAGTATATATTATTAGTCCTCTAGTCTGAGGATCCATGGTAACTTTATGTCCGATCCTCATGCTTTAACTCTTCCTTGATCACTTAGTAGGTATAATTAAATTAAATTATACTTGATCATAATTAAATTAAATTAATTAATTCTTGACTTAGCTCTTAAGTCAACTAGCTTAACCCTTTAAGCTTAATTTTGTTAACTTAACTTTTGAAATTAATGTGACCAATTGATGGTCATGTGGCATCAAATAATTAACTCTTCAATTATTGATCTAATTTAACTCGTTAAATTAGTTGATTAATTTAACACTTAAATTAATCAAGCCAACATAAACCTCAATTTTCGGTCCTCCTAATATGGGTCTCCATGGAGAGAATTTTCTAACACTTAGAAAGTTTCTCCATTACTTAGGAAATGTAATTGGCTTTTTTGTGTGCCCCCATAGATTCTACCATTCATTGGACATGGACTCACAATTATTTCTGACTTTTAAATATCGTAAATTCATTTTAGTTTAAACTCCTTTTAAACTAATCGACTCAATTTAATTAATCTTCATTGATTGAAAAGTACCTAATCTCCATGATCGGTACCCAATCTCAAGCTTATGGAGCCCAACTAATTGACCAAAACTAATGCTTTTGGAGAACCATCATAGCTCTGTACGTACCATACAAATATGGTCCTTTTGTCTCATATCTCCCAAAAGATGCCTAGGGCAATATATTTGCCGGCTCCCTAATAGCCTTGATAGTATGTCTCTATTCCCAATGTCGATTCCACTTTTTGACCAAGAAGGAGTCAAAGCATGAGCACCTAAACACAAGGTTACTAGGATCCTAAGGTCAAAGGACTAATTATATGCACTAATGTAAGCGAGAGAACTTGCCACTATCGACTTGCTACTTTGGCTATCTGGCAAATTCTCCGGTGGGTCTTCAATATCTTGTTCCCTAACAAGCACCCATTAAAATGCATCCACATCTCATATGGGATTGCCCTTGGAACGAAGCAATATCCAACTCCTTAGTTTTATGCATTATTAGTGCAAGTCTATCTGGATCTTAGATGCCTGTCTCTTAAGATCCTATGACTTAGAAGATTTAAGATTATGACCGTATAAGACTTATTCCATGATCACCTCCCAGTGTAATGACCAAGTCCCATAGTCTTATGTGATCTAAAGGCTTAACCAAATTCTAGTAATGTAAATATAAGCATAAGATGAAGATGGCCATATTATTACTATCATTTAATCAAGATTATATCACGAGTGAAATAGTTTACAATACTAATCTAATTAGCTTGTTAGGCACTATTCCAACACAACGAACAAAAAGCTTAGCAAAGGAAAGATGGGTCCTAAAGAGAAGGCAGAGAGAATTGGTTAGAGAGAGACAGTACATGGGGTGATTGGTTCAGTTTGGTTTGTTTTAGGGTTTAGGATACAAGGTTCAGGGTTCAAGACTCAGGTCTCAGGGTTCAAAGTTTAAGGTTCAGAGCAACGGTTAAGGGTTTAGAGTTTAGGGTTCAGAGTAATGATTTAGGGTTTAAGGTTTAGGATTTAGAGCAAAGGTTTTAGGGTTTAGGGGTTTTTTTTTTGGTAAAGCCACCAGTGTCATGGCAAAGGGTTTGGTAGACCCTTAGCTATTTATTAAAATTTCAAAGTAAATTCCATCTAATCTATCTATGAGCATCAACTATAAAAAAGAAAAAGTAAAAGTAAACTCCATATATATATCTATGAGCCTCAAATCTAAAAGAAGTTAAATTCCATTTGTCTACTCTAATCAACACTAATAATCTTCCTTGTATGTGCTGAGGCTCAAATACTTCGATTATATGGAATCACTACTTTGATTTGCCAAATAATCAACTACTTTATTGCCCTCTCGAAAGATATCAGAAATATGAACATTCACCAAAGTTAGAAGCCTTCTAATGTTGCTGATGACATGACAAATTTTCCAAGAACATGTTATTTTAGCTATGATAATGTGAATTGTTGATTGCACATTTACCTCTATCCATACATATTGTATTGCTTTTTGCATGTGTAGCTCAAGATGATTCAGCAAACATATTTATTTAAATTCCAAGAAAAGAATAATAAACAAAAGCATCTACATTATCATTACCAAGTAATCCGTCAGCTCCTGTTTCTCTTGGATTTCCTCTTGAAGCACCATTAGTGTTCAATTTTTTCCATAGATGTATTGGTTTCCTCCACCATGTACAAATCACCTATTATGCCCTTTGTGAGTGAAAATAATATCCTAGCTTTCTGGCTATCTGCAAATCTCTCTTCTAATGCTTTGTTTGAAAATCATTTGCTTGGTAAATAACCTGAATATCATTCGTAACCTTCCCAATGATCCTTCTACTTTGGAAGCTTTGATCTCTATATTTGAAGTTATTTCTAGCTTCCCAAATATGCCAAAGAATAAGGAGAGGAGCAATCATTCTAATATGATCAGATGTTCCTACAGCTATAGCTCTCCAAGCTTAGATCATCACTGCAATACTTTCAGTATTAGGAAGCATAAACTGAAACACTTCTACAAAATATTTCCAAACCTTCTAAACTTCATCTTCCTTCAAGAACAAATGTTGAGCAGTCTTCATATTAGAGCGGCATGCACAATTATAGACAATATGAATTCCTTTCTTTTACCTACTAGTATCTAATCTTTCAGTAAACGCCAAATGAATATAGAAATAAGAGAAGTTAAGTTATGCATTCAAATATCCTTGAGAAGTAGCTGAGTTGGTTGAGTTTCCCTTAGACAGTTCTGAGTAGATTTGATAATGAACAACCTCTTATTAGATAGCTTCCATATCAGTTTATCTTCCTTATTTTTGTCAAAAGGAATTAAAGATATTTTACTCACGATTTCTGTTGGCAAAACTTGAGATAATTTTTGTATATTCCAGCCATCATTGTTCTAATAAGCAGCAACTTTTTTTGAAGAATAAGCATCTCTATTAACCATATTGTTAAGAGGTTCTTCATCCATCCAGTTATCATGCCAAAAAAGTAAATTTCCAGCACCAGTGTTTCAGAATATCTGTGGTTCAACTTGTGATCTAACCTTGCATAATCTCTTCCATATGGGATAATCATTCTTTGTGACAATTGTTTCTGCAGGAAAGAAACCCTTAGCATATTTATTCATCATAAATTTAGACCATAATGAGTATTGTGATTTGAAATTCCACTATAACTTCCAAGAAAAACTTTCCATCACATCATATATGTCTCTAACAGTCAAACCATCTTCTACATAAGGAAAACAAAGATCAGAGCTTCCAGGTGGTTGTAACGCTTGCATCAAATATAGAGGCGTTGAGTTAAGCACACTCTTTATAAGAACAAGTCTCCCGCCATGTGACAATATTGTTCTCTTCCATCCAAGAATTTTAGACCTCATCTTCTCAACTAACGAAGCAAATAATACTTCCTTTTTTATTCCTAACATACAAATGAGCACTGAAATAATTTACAGGAAGTTGTTTGTGAGAAAATGTAGTCATCCTTTATAGATGTATTTGCTATCTTCTACTGCAGTGTTTACTAACTATCAAGGAACTTTTCTGGCAATTTATCAATTAGCTTGATATCATTTCATATTAATGTAAAACCTCCATTAACTTCTCCATGTTTTTCCCTATAATTCTAGCAAATATAATAAATCATCAACATATGCTAGATGAGAAATAGGTACATTAGATTTAGATTTATATCTAAGGGATAGAGTTCTAGAATATAAAACCTTTAACTTTCTGGAGTGCTATTCAGATGTAAGGATAAAAAGTGTTGGAGATATTGGATCCCTTTATCTAACTCCGTTAGAAGATTTGAAAAATCCAGCATTAAGTCCATTAATAAGTATAGTGAACTAGCAGTTCTCAACATATCTCCTGATCATATAAATCTATGTTTGAGAAAACCCTAATTTAGAAAGCATTCCATAGAGAAACAACCATTGGATCCTATTATAAGCCTTTGTTATGTCCAGCTTTAAAATCACCTTATCTCTCTTGCCTCTATGGTTGATCGAATAGACAAGCTCTTGAGCCAATAATATATTATCTCCAATAGACCTCCCAGAAACAAGTCTACTTTGAGATTGAGCTATAACAGAGAGGAGCAATTTACTTAACCTCCTATAAATTAGTTTGGATATAATCTTGTTTGTAACATTACCCAAACTGATTGGCCTAAAATCTGACCATGTGTTAGCTCTTTCAACCTTAGGAATAAGAACAAGAGAAGTACAAGTGAACCTTTTAGGCACATGATTACCCTTAATAAAATCCTTAACAACATACTCTACATCTTTAGCAATAATATCCTAATAAAGTTGATAAAAATATGCTAAAAAGACCATCAAGACCTGCAACACCATCTAGATTAATATTGAAGACAATTTCGCTGATCTCCTCCATGGAAGGGCACCTACATAGTTCTTTATTTTATGCCTCAGTAATTAGGTTCTTAATATGAGAGAAATCACCTGTTTCAATATCACTATTCTCATCACTTAAAATTTTTTGGAAATAACCTGCTGTGGACTTCTTAATCTCCTCATGATTTTTCAATATTATTTCTTCATCTTTGATTTGGAATAGAGCATATTCAGATCTCTTGTTTTTGACAATAGAGTGAAAGGATTTGGTGTTTCTTTCACCCTCTATAGACCACATCATTGCAGCTTTTTGTCTCCAAAACTCCTTATCCATAGCAAGAGCCCTTGTAAGTTTAGAACTACTCTTATTCACCTCAATCAGATTATGTTTAGAAAGATTTTTATCATATTCATTTTCCCAAAATTGAATATCTTCTTTAGACTTTTTAACATCGTCAAACACATTTCCAAACACACTTTCATTCCATCATTTCATATACAATTTAAGTCTAAACTATTAGAATAGTACTCGGCAAGCCAATAGGATTGACCTTGTAAAATTATTTCCTTATACAAAATCTTGATTGAATGATATTCATTATATGGACATCATCATCTTATGCTCTTTATTACTTCACCCATATTTGAATGAAGCCCTTAGATCACTCATGACTACATACTAGGTTTGGTCACCATGGGATAAGTATTACACGGTTGTGATCTTAATTCTTTCAAGTCATAGAATCTTATGAGACAAAGCATCTAAATCCGGATAGACTTGTGCTAACGAAGCATAAATCCAAGAGTTGGATATTGCACCATTCTATGAGCAACTATATGAGATGTGGGTGCTTGTTAGAGAGCCAAGCACTGAAGACCCACCAGAGAATACACTAGATAGCCGGAGTGGCATGTCTATAGTGGCAAGTTCTCCAACTTGCACTAGTGCATATTATTAGTTCTCTGACTTAAGGATCTATGGTATTCTTGTGTCTGGTCCTTATGCTTTGACTCTTTCTTGACCACTTAGCGGGTCTTTTAGGTTGAGGTTAGGTATGAGTCACTTGGCATAGAGGTTTGTGAGATCCAAGATAGAATCGAGCTCCTTGCTTTTGTGAAGGAGGAGTACATCTCCTATGTATTCTATAATTTAAATTCACATTTCAATTGCAACTTGCCAACTTGCAAGGCAAGTTGGTGGTCCCCCTTGAGGAAGGTGTAATGCTACCTTGGCATCACACCATCTTTACTCTGTATATAGATATAGAGGGAAAGAGGGGCAGCCATTAAGTTCCATTTGAAGAGCTACATTCTTTCACATTTTCCCTCCGAATCTTAAGTGTTGCCTCATATGTTGAAGCTCCACTTCCTCTCTTCTTCTCCTATCTCAAATCAAGCCTCCATCTCTAAAAATCTCCTTTGTGTTTTCCAGCTAATACTAAGGAGATTAGGATCTAGCATTGGTGTGTGGATCATATTGTTAGGGGCAAGGCATTTAGATTGCTTGTTTTTGGAAGATCTACTTTCAGGGCAATCCACTTGGCAATTTTTTTTTTGGCAATACACATACTTGATTTTTTAGCTGAATTTTTTTCAGTAGCTTCATCAAGGAGTTGAGAAGGTTCTGTAAGTTTTTCAAAATTTTTGGATAAGTTTGGGTTGGGCAAAAGTTATATCCAATCCACTGTGCTGCTGTGTGATAGTTTCTGGATTGAGAAACTGTTCTTTATCTTTCCTTTGGATCTTTGCTAATTAATGCAATTCTCTATCCAAATATGATTAATGAGCATGTTTAGATCCTTGTTTTCACATGTAGCCTAATTTATTTAAAGTTTTAATATTGGATCCTAGTGCTACATATGCCTTTAAGACTTGGGGAATAGTTGCATTGCACTTGATCTAGTTTATTATGTACCTAATCTTTGTCAAGAACATTATTTCAATTCCCATTCTTGATAACAAAGGATATGATTTTTCTATATCGAATGGGATGTTGAAGGCATTAAAGAATGGCTCCTTGATTGCTAAAGGTACATTAAATAACGAATTGCACATACTTGATTCTCAACCTTCACTAATACACATTCAATCAAGTAAAAAAAAAATAGATAACCAAGAAGATTCTGAAAAGAGGATGAACAAGTTAGAAACTCTCAAAGCACTAAATGTTAGTGGCATTGAGGACCTTCCTACTTACGAATCTTGTTTGAAGGGAAAAATGACCAAGGTTCCTTTAGTAGGACAAACGAAGTGCACCATAAGTCTTTTGAATTTGATCCATTGGATGTTTGTGGCCCATTAAGAGTCAGTGCGAAAAGAGGCTATGTTGGTTGTGTTGTGCAAAGATAAATAATGCAAACAAATATGCAAGTGCACATGTCGCAACAAGTAATAAAATGATGAGAAGAGTATCAATCCCACGAGGAACTAAATTATTCATTACTAATTATTAATTTACCACACACTTGTTTTATTCAAACAAAATCAATTAAATAAGAATTAAAACTAAACTAATGAAAATAAGAAAAATGATACTAATTAAGATTTCTATCAGGATATAGAAGCTGAGAATTATGATTTCATCAATCAAATGAGTTGATTACATAATTTTCTCCATATGAAATTAATAACAGGTTATTAGTCTTGAGTCTTATGCAATTACGAGGTTTTTCCAAATTAACTGCAATCAAATCCCTAATTTATTCAATTCACTATATTCCTATGTGAATTAACTAAATTATGAATAAGGTTGTACTACTCAACTAACTCCCTAGGGCAAGCAGGTATATTCCTATCCTATTCACGAATTAATTAGTTCATCAATTTGAACAATTAATCCTAAGGTCTTCTATTGTCAATCAATCCCTAGATTTTCTTTTTCAAGACTCCTCTAGGGTTCAAAATGCACTTGACTGTTGATCAGGCAATCAAATAGAAAAAGCACACAATAGAAGAAATAACCTTAAGCACTATTAATTTCATGGAAGAAAATTATGCATCAATTTATTCAAAAGAATCCATCATAATCCTAGAGTAACGAATTAGTTCATGATTGAATTGTCAAACAAAACATGAATAAAATGAAACATCATTTCAAATCCAGAATTAAAAACAAAATCAAGAGAAGAAGAAACTCTATTCCTAGATGAATTTGATCTCCGCTTTGTCCTCATATGAATCTCGAATTCTCACGATACTTCTGATCTCCAAAATAGCAAATCCCAAAAATTTCCCCTCGAAACTAAGTGTCTAAGAAGCCTATTTATAACTAATTAAAAAAGTCTTCTAATTAGAATAGGACTCGAATAAATAAAAAGACTTTTCTGCCTATCCTTGATTAGATCATGAGGTGTCATCCTGTCAACATTCCCATCAACTTTTGTCAATTTGTCCCTTTTTGTAGCTTCTCCACTTATATTCCTGTAATTCCATATTTTCACCAATTAGTAAGGGAATTATAATTTTTTAAACAAGAAAATTATTTGTTAAGTCCTAAACATGATATTAAAATTAATACTAATATGGACTTAACAACTATTTCTATTGTGTGTTTTTTCCAATTATTCATAATTCTAGAGTGAATATATGATTTAACTTTTCAGAAATTCTAACCCACTCAAACTAAGGTATATTTAAAGTCATGGAGGATTAATTAAAATAAAATTGGGTTCAAAGAAGAAATATTTATGCTAGCTATCGATTGATACAGCCACTTTATGAACTAAATAATCCATCTCTTATGTCTATTATTTCTTGAGCCCTATCCCATTTCAGCTTATTCAGAGGTTGAATTATCTAGGGATTATAGAAGCCATCATAAATAAACTTCCTTTCTTCAACCTGTATTTCCTTGATAGCACTTGGATATGGATTCAGAGGGGCTTTTTTTCCCTTCAAGTCGTGCAATTTGTTGCAGCTGAGCATATGCCTTCTTTTTGGCTTTTCTTTCAATATGATATTCCATATCAGCAACAACCATAGCTTCCTCCTCACTAACCCCATGCACCTTTAACTTGAGCGCTCTCCAAGCAAATACATAGTCTATAGGCGGATCAAAATTAGAAATCTTGATAGCATCTTCAAACTTAGAATCCAGATGCTTTTGGAAAAACTTATTCATGTAAGTATCCTCTTACAAACTTATGGGCTTGAGCTTACTCTCTATCCGAGGAAACGTCGCAGGGGGTACCTTTTCCATAGCCGGCTCGGATCCAGCTAATCTTTGATGAGTTTCCAAATTTTTGCGAATAGATCTCCTTTTATATACAACATCATTTACCCAAGCTTCAATCCTTTTCAATGCCAAAAATATGCAAAATTCCAGTCTCCATACCAAGGGTTGGGAAGTGAGGCTGCTGCAAAAAAACAAAGGCAAGGGGAAATGCAATTTGAATGAGGATGGTTTAGCGTTTTGGGTTTAAGGTTTAAGGATTAGGGTTCAGAGCAAAGGTTTAGGGTTTAAGGTTTCAGGTTCAAGGTTTCAATGTTTAGGGTTGAAGGAGGTGTGAGCCAAGGATCCAATTATTAAACATTTAAAAAATGAAATCAAACTTGATTACACCTCCCCAAGGATCTAATTAATTCCGTTAAAGTAGATTTAGGTCAGAAAATTACCTTAAAAGTAAAATCCAACCAAAATGATGAAGACTAGCTTGAACTCCTTCAATGCAGTCTCCCCTAGCGCAGCAAAATTGTGGACAACTTTTGCCCAACCAAGTGAACTCAGAATTGACTAAACTTTGGACAAAAGATCACCAACACCTTGATAAATCTACAGTAGAAAAATAAGCCAAATAAAAATTTTCAAAGTGCCTCTAGAAATGGCTCTAAATTACTGGCCAAATAGAGGATCTCCAAAAGGCTAGTAATCCAATTGTTTTGCCTTTAATGATAAGATCCACACACCAATGGACAATTCTATTCTCTTCTATGTTAGCTGGAAAACAAGGAAGAGATACGAGAGGATGAAGGCTGAAATTTGGAGATAGGAGATGAAGAAAAATGTGAAGCTTCAACACATAATGGAGCACATCAAAAATTGAAGGGAAAGGGAGAATCTAGCAATTAGATCTAGAATTCTTGTGTGTGTAAAACATGCTTAGCCGTCCCACCGTCTATATCTTTATATAGATCACACCTTTCTCAAGGTTGGCGCCACTTGCTTGCCAACTTGCTAGCAAGTTACATGTGAATTAAATATGAATTTGAATTTCATTTGGAATCTTTATTTCATCTATTGAAATGTCATCCAAATAAATTCTAATTCACACCAAATGAACCCTTCATTGAATTTTTCCTCCAAAATTGATTCTTCATTTTAATTAAATTAAACACCTTAATTTGATTAATTAACCCTCGACTTAGCTCTTAAGTTAATTAGCTTAACTCTTTAAAGTAGCTTGATTGTCATGTGGCACCAATTAAATTAACTCCTTAATTTAATTGATCTAATTTGACTCCTTAAATTATTTAGATCAATTTAACAATTAAATTGATCAAACCAAGATGATGAACAATTTAGTCAACCGTCTACCTGCAAAAATCAATCAAGGTGGAATTTTTCTAACTCTTAGAAAATTCCTCTTAATCAAGTAGGATTTCCAATTGGCGTTTGTGTGTGACCTATTAGGTTCAACCATTCATTAGACATGGACTCACAACTCTTGTGATTTATTGAATATCATATATTCACATTAGTTTAAACTCCTTTAAACTAATGGCTCAATTTAGTTAATCTCATTAATTGAAAAGTACCCAATCTCTACAGTCGATATCCAACCTCAAGCCCATGGAGCCCAACTAATTGCTCGAAATGAATGCTTTTGGAGAACCATTCTAGCTCTACGCTTACCATGCAAATATGGTCCTTTCGTTTCTTATCTCCCAAAAGAGGTCGAAGGCAAGATATTTGTCATCTCCCTAATATAGCATCGATGCCATATCTCTATTCCAATGTTCAATTCTCCTTTATGACCTCATCTTTGAGAAACCCCTTTCCCAAATTTTCATACCACTTTGTTCAAGGATTTTGCGGAATCGATTTTTATAGAATACATAGAAGCTACACTCGCCCTTCACAACGATAAGGAGTTGGATCCCATCTCAGATCTCACAAACCTCCATGTCTAAGTAGCTCATATACAACCTCAACCTGAAAGACCTACTAAGTGGTCAAGGAGGAGTCAAAGCATGAGGACCTAAACATAAAATTAACATGCATCCTTAAGTCAAAGGACTAATTTATGCACTAACGTAAGCTAGAGAACTTACCACTACAACTTGCTATTATAGCTATCTAGTGGATTCTCCGAGTGGTCCTTCAGTGAACTTGTTCTCTAACAAGCACCCACTAACATGCATCCTAAAATAGAGCAATATCCGGCCGTTGGATTTATGCATTGGTAGTACAAGGCTATCCAGATATTAGATGCCCTATCTCATAAGGTCCTATGACTTGAAAGATTAAGATCACAACCGTGTAAAACTTATTTTATGATCACCACCCAATGCGTGACCAAGTCCTATAGTCTTGTGTGATCTAAAGGCTTCAACCAAATGCTAGTGAAATAATATAAGCATAAGATAAAAATGGCCATTTATAATGAATATCATTCAATCAAGATTGTATACCAAGTGAAGTAGTTTACATGCCAATCTAATTAGCTTGTGGGGTACTATTCAAACAATGGTTTAGGGTTCAGGGTTCAAGGTTTTTGAATTTTTTTATGGTTCAAGGTTAGGGTTCAGGGTTTAGGGTTTTTGGGTTTTTTTTTATTTATACACACCCACATTAGGACTGTATTTGGGCTCGAGCTCTTGACCTCCCACATTATGTGGGAGACTTATGTCGCTAGGCCACAGGCCACTCAACGTTTTAAAGTTTAGGGTTTTTTTTGTTTTGATAAAGTTGCCCACGTCGTGGCATGGGGTTTAGCGGACCCCTACCTATATTTTAATAACTCAAAAAATTAATACAATAATGTTTCAAATGCAAAATCAAAGAAAACTCCATATATCTACTTTAACTAAAACTGAACTAATAACTAAAATAAAAAGCATATAACCAAACTTCAACGTAAAGATGGAAAGTTCCATTTATGTAACTTGGTAGCCCCTAATTTCTTCCCTTCAATCTGGAACGGCTCCAATTCAACTAATTGTTGAGATATACATACAAGGTTGGCTAATAAATCCACTTTTGATTTCCTTCTTTGTAAATATGAGAAATGTGCATAGTTATATCTATGAGAAGCTTCTTTATTCTACAGAGATTATAGTAGAGTTGCCAAGGTCCTGTTGATTGAATGGGGTGAATGACTGCTTTTGCATCCACTTCATGCAATATAAATTGAATTCCTTTGTTCACGAACAACTGCAGACCTTTTTGGACTGCAAATAATTATGCGTAAGTGTTAGTATGTTTCCCTAAAAATGAATAAAAGCGAAACTTAACATCTCCTTAGTATCCCTAAGAAGACCTCCAGTACCCTTGATTTCCTTTAACTAAGGACATCTAACACCAGTAACTTGCAGCTTTTTATGGTGATGAAATCTGCATCCAAGTATTCTTCCTAAGTAAACATCTCATTGCCAATACTTTATCTTAAAGCCATTGCTATTGTGAATGACATGTATTGAGTGCAAGACCTTCCAAATTATCTTGCTGCTAATAAATGACTTGGTTCTATATTTACTGTCATTTCTTGCTTCCCATACACACCATAAAATGAGCATAGGAATCAAAATTCTGATATGGCCTTTTACCTGATATCCTGATGAAGAAATCGAAAACTAAATCATATTGGAGATACTTTCAGTTTTTGGAAATTAATATAGAACATGTTTGTAAAGAACTTCCAAATTTAATTTGTCATTTCCCCTTGTAAAAATAACTATTGTATTGTCTCCACTTGCTCCCAGCAAGCTTCACAAGATACATTTTGCAAACCTTTTGTTTGGTAAAGACTTGATAGGGTCTTAATCTCAGCTGGATGGAGTAAATTATTCAGTAGTATAAGATTTTTCACTTGATTAGACAACACTCTTATCATTCACCTTTGTATATTATGCTGGAAAATTAAAATCTTATAGGGTCTTCTTCATTCAGATTCCAACACATGTGGTGTAAGCATTTTGACTTCTATGATACAATTAAAAGAAATTGGGAGAGATGCAAGTATTGGAGAAAGGTATGTTCAAATTGCAACACAAATTATTCAAACCTAAAATGCATCTTAAGTGTTGGAATAAGAGTGTGTTTGGCAATAGATTTGATTCGGTTAACAAAGCAGAAGAAGAAGTGCAACATTGGGAGGATAAGTTTGATTTGGATCCATCTGACACTAATATGAGCTAATACCACAATTGACTAAACCTCAAAATCATTTTAGATTCTGAAAAATGGACGGATGTCCTATATGAAGGTGCTCCGCATCCCATAGGTTTCAACACAGATCAAGAGACACATGATGAAGGAAGAAAGAGGAGGTGCTTGGTGTAAACATATTAATTTTATCTACTTGGAGAGTGATACGTATAAAATAGTATGCTAGTTATTAATTCAAAATTTTCTATTTATCTTGGAATTTATTAAATTTAATTCCAAAAGATAAGTAGTTAATTTTAATTAAAACTCTAGTATTTATTTTATGCTCAAATCAAATATTGAAAAGAGAAAAAATCGGCCACATTCCTCAAAGTAATAGCTTGATTTTAGAGAATAATTTTATAGTTTTAAAGACTTGTTGTCAATGAAACAAATATAATTGTTGCTTAGAAATGATTTAACTTATTTGAACTAAATCAATGCAACACCATTGAAAAGCTGCTACAGGAATTTGAAATTTATAGTTATCACGAGCAATAGTGGTTCATGTTGGAAGCAGATTGTTAATGTTCGGTTGAATCATGACGACTGTTAAATTATGAAAAACATAGACAATAATTTTGTTTAGTATGTGGGTAATGCATGTGTTGTTTTTACTTTTCGAGCCTATTTACCTACATTAATATGAAAGGGAAAAGATAGCATGAGCATGAGAATACATACATAAACATTTATTTAAATATATACATATATATGCATGGTAGAATGAAACAATGAAGTACAAGTGAGAAATGGAGCATGGTCATACATATTATGTTACGCAAATTTGTTAAGGATAACATTTTTTTGGATAATTGCTATTTTAATCTGTGACAACCACTATCACAAAGCGCCCAAATTTTTGGATAAAATTGTGTTCATTAACTTCATATAATTGGTAGAGAATAAATTGAATCTAATTGCATATATGAGTTAAATTGAACATTACCTCAAAGCTTGATTTTAGAGAATAATTTGTAGTTTTAAAGACTTGTTGTCAATGAAAAAAATATAATTGTTGCTTAGAAATGATTTAACTTAGTTGAACTAAATCAATGCAACACCATTGAAAAGTTGCTACAAGAGTTTCAAAAAATAGTTATCATGAGCAGTAGTGGTTTATGTTGGAAGCAGATTGTTAATGTTCGGTTGAATCATGACGACTGTTATATTATGAAAAACATAGACAATAATTTTGTTTGGTATGTGGGTAATGCATGTGTTGTTTTTACTTTTTGAGCCTATTTACGTATATTAATATGAGAGAAAAGAAAGCATGAACTTTGGAAAACATGCATAAACAATTATTTAAATATATATATATATATATATATGCATGGTAGAACGAAACAATGAGGTACAAGTGGGAAATGGAGCATGGTCATACATACAATGCGGTGCAGATTTGCTGTGGGATTTTGTATTGACATATATCCAACAAGTGTTGAGTTTGGTGTCAAGGTTCCAAAGTGTGTAACTATTTTCCAGTGCTGTATCCATTTTGCTCTTCTGTTACGTACATAAGCATGAAAGGCAAAAGGTCATGCAGCAAAGTCTATGTGCATGACTCCAAAGAACAAACACCACAATAAGTGTGTTGCGCGGAGCATGACTTTCGGAATGGGATAACTCGGCCGTCGGACCTCCATTTCGGCATTACGACCACTCATTTTGGTGTAGCTCGACGAGATCTCGGCATTGGTAATGGAGTTGGGGGGCCCTCGGGAGGCGGGGAAGGGGGCAGGGCATTGTACGGGGGCGAAACTTTGAAAGGGCATAACTTTGGGTAGAAAAGTCCGTTTGGGGCGAAATTTTTTTTGATTTGGGGTAGCTCAAGGAGATCTACGCGATGGCCCACGGATCGCCCCAAAAAATGCCT